>OU911047.1:18081250-20755000 GCA_918358695.1 Melinaea menophilus ssp. n. AW-2005
TCTGTTTATGTTTCTCGGACGCCGTCTGCCTTATAACGACCAAAGAAAATGCTTCTTGTAAATAAGTTAACAGCTTGTAATACCCTACACAGAAAAAATAGCGTAATTAAAAATAACATTACATACAAATTGTACATAATACATCTGCACATTCTTATAAAGATTAAGATTAAGTTGTACGGCAACTTGTGCCAAATAGCTTCGATCATATAATTTTAATTTAGAATATAACAAAAATTTATGTATTTTATTTCATTCTCCTGTTTTTTTTTAAAACAAAAATATGTTTCATATACAAGTAACTGAAAACAATTTACTAATAAATATATATTATAAGAATAGTATTTTTTATAATTAGCAATAGAGTGGCAATAATTACCAACACTGGTGAAAGAATATTTTAAAATTTAAAGTAGTTGTTATAACTACACTTGGTAACGAGACTCAGATTTGATTTGGCACTGGTTTTAATTATAGACTGGCTTCATAAGACAAATAGTTTTTAGGGCATATGATTTCAGAAAACATATCATATACATATCTGAGATATATTAATCCATACATTTTTAATATAATTAAAACATAGAAAATTAATGAGGCACTTATTAAATTTGAGGGCTTTAAATTACTTCATGGAGTCATAATAGTGGTCAGTCAGCCTGGATTTATTTAATTACTCTTGTTTATAATATTATGATTTGAATGCATGATTCAATAGTATAAGTATACTATTTACAATAAGAATTATAATTAAAAAAAAACTGAGTTTTCGATTTCTCTTCATCTTATAAGCGCCGTGTTAAAACGTCATAACTACATTTACAAAAATAAAATTCACATTACACAAAATATGTAGATCTTAAATGGGAATACATAATAAAAAATCTACCATTGTACTTTTTTAATATATTAATATTCTATTCACAAAAAGTATATATAACTGTGTATTATTATTTAAATGATTAAAAAACCTATCTTTTAATACTTGACATGATTTGATTCAAATAACTATATATATTGGGAATTGAGACCATATCTGCCATCGTATCCGGAGTCATCCCGAGTTTTTCCTCTTCTGACTTATTTCAATGCTTACGACGAAAATTCTTTCAACGTTAGTAGGTGTATAAAATCAGGTCGGAATTTTTTGACCACCCTCTTTGAAATGCATATTAAGGATATTAAATAAATAAATATATTTTAGACTTCTTAAAAATATTAAAAAAGCTATTAAAATCTTGATATAGATTCACAATCGAATGCTTCAAAAATGATACCTCTTTCGTACGATGATGTAACGAGACGGGTCAATTTTAATCCAGCTACTCATTAAAATGTTTCTTTAAAACTATTTTTATTTTTATTTGTTGAAAATTTCAATGACCGTAAAATATTTGTAAGAAATTTATTATTTTTTCAACATAGCCTGCCGTTTATATTTACTTTATAATTATATTTACTTAAACTAAATAAACCAACGAAATGACTACCAGCGAAATGCTGAGTCCAGATGTAGCCGATGGTGAAATCAGTTTGGAAGAAGTAGAGAGTGCGATTTGTAGTCTGAAATATTGTAAGTCTGCGAAAGCAGATGAAGTTACTGCCGAGATGATCAAACATGGTGGGCCACGAGTCTTGGACTTGTTCTGGTTTTTGTGCTATTTATCTTGGAAATCGGGGGAGGTCCCAGACGAGTTTGGCGGTAATGTTTATGCTAAATTATTATCCAGAAGAATGCAAGTGAGATCTGAAAAGCTATTGTGGGAGACCCAAAGAGGTTTTAGCCATGGAAGATAGTGTATAGATCAGATCTTTTCCCTCCGCATGATCATGGAAAATGTTTTGGCCCTAAACCAAAATGTTTTCTGTGCTTTTGTGGATTTGGAAAAGGCGTTTGACAGGGTTGTGAGAGAGAAATTATGGGAGATACTGCAACGATACAATGTGAGCGAACCCTTGCTACAGGCTGTAAAGTCTCTTTACAGAGATCACTCCTGTGTGCGAGTAGAAGCTGGCATGTCGCCCTGGTTTGACATCCAATCGGGTGTTAAACAAGGTTGCGCTATGTCAGCTTGGTTATTCAATTTGTATTTGGATAGTTGTCTCCAAGGCGTGAAAGACAGTGACATTTGAGTGAAAGTAGGTGACCTTAAGGTCAATTGCTTGCTATATGCAGTGCTCATTGCATTATCAGAATGCAATTTGCAGGCATTGGTCACCACTCTGAAAGATGGGTGTGAATTTAATGGTCTAAACCTGAATGTAGATAAGACGAAGATTCTGATATTTGAAAGAAATGAAGGAAGAACAGAATGTAAGATCAACGTGAATGATAAGCAGATGTTTAGCAGAGACGGAAGATACGAAATGGATGTGGAAAGGCGTATTGCTGCCGGTAACAGAGTCAACGGTGCTTTGACTGCATTGTTGAGACGTCAAAACGTCAGCATAGCTGCACGTTTGGCTGTACACAATGCAGTTTTGCAACCGACGCTCTTATACGGCAGCCAAACGTGGGTAACACAGAAGAAGAATGTAAGAAAGATGAATGCTGTGGAGATGCGATCTCTTCGCAGAATATGCGGAGTCAGTCTAGCTGATCGAATCCGTAATGAAGAGATCCACAGAATGGCTGGTACAAGCGAAGATGTCACGGTGAGGATGAAGAAGAACGTGCTCAGGTGGTTTGGGCACGTCCAACGAATGAGCGATGAAAGAATGGTAAAAAAGATTTATAAAGGAAAAGTGGGCGGTAAGAGTAACAGGGGGAGGCCTCGAGTGACCTTCGAAAACACAGTATCTAAGATACTAGAGGAAAATCACGTAAAAAGCATGAGGACCTCCTTGAGGGCATGTATGAAGAGGTTGATGTCTGTGGACGAGGCGAAAGAGGTATGCAGGGACCGTAGCGTTTGGCGTTCCGTCGTCTCTGGCTACCCCGCAAGGAATATGGCGTGAAGATAAATAAACAAATGAATAAACCAAACATATCATTTATTAATAGATATTTAAAGAAATGACATAATAATGAAGTGTGTATATTACTTAAAAAATATTTAAAATAATTATATAACGTTTAAATATTTAATTTACTGAAATCTAGTTGAAAAACCTTTCAAATAAATTTTTATGTAGTTTGAGTACTTTAAAACCTTAACGTAATCAAAGTACATAAAAACGAAGTAAGAATCAAAATCTATTTATTTTTGCATCATAAATAATTCTTTGACGATTGATTACAGGCTTTTGAATAACAGCACTTATGCATTTACAACAATGCCGGTGAATCATCAATAAAGTTCGTCCAAATTTGATCTATAAATTATATTAGTTAATATACCAATTTCTTGAGAGCTAATACCTGTTGGTACTGAACAAATAATGCCTTTTGTTTTTTGAATATAGTAGCAAACTTCACATTACTCCTATCAAATGTAACTAGAGGTCAAGCTAACATTCATAGGCTTATATATTTTTTTTAATGAACAAGGATGATGTTTAATAATATACCTATATAGTTATATAAGTATTATTACTAATACATTTAATCATTTTCTAGAAAACATTTTAAAAGTAATTCTGTTGCTTCAAACTTTAGAAATAGTTATAATTACATATTTAAATGTCATTAATTATATATTTTATTGCATGGTAGAATTAGCTATATTAACTTGACTGCAGCTTGTATAGTCAAACCAATAAAAGTACTCTTATTTGATATGTTATTGGATATTGTAGAACAGCTATTACAGCTACTTTTTGAAATATTTAAGAAGATGCTAGTTGAACAAACCCTCTTTTTATGTCATTATTCCTAGTATTTTTCATTTAAACTTGCATTCAACATAAGTAATAGCTGCATCATATATGAATAGAAAATATGATCCTAATACATTTCTGACAAGATCATTTGGCATATTTTTAATATGGAATGATACTAATATTTATCAAAAATCATTTTATTTTATGGTACGTTACGACGTCGAAACCTGATGACGGGTTATTTCTATACGATTTTTGTCTGGAATCCATTTCTGTTATTGTTATATTATTAACTAGACGTCTTATAAGATTAGTAGTAAAATGTACTACACCAAAATATTGTTCAGATCATATAACAATGTTTTTGCAAAAGAAAAGAAAAAAATATGTGAGGTACGAATTTTTGAGTAAATTCTTGTTTGGTAAAACACTTCTTGTTTCGACTAATTAATGATAATTTTAAACCATTATCACTAGATTTTTGGTCCTAATAACTTCATCTTGCATATTCAAGTATGCATGCAAGTATATTCGTAAACCTTGTGACATAAATATTTTCTCAGGCTATAGTTTTGTAAAGGTAAAACTAAATCAATATTTTATAACAGAATATGCCATAAAGAAATTTAACTACTTGGTTTTAGGAAGAGATCTTGTTTAATAACATTAATAAATCTTATGATAATAAATTTGCTTACATTGATGGGAACAAACAATACTGTGCTAAGAATGGATTTTAACAGATATTAGAAAAAAAGCAAAATGTTTAGGTAAAAATATCAGACATGTATCTTGCCTAAGAGTATTCACTAGATGAGCAAATAATTTTTGTAGTAACAAGTACAATATACAATTAATAAAAATTTTCACTAAACATCATGTCAATATTCCATGAAAAATTCGGAAAAACAATAATTTGAGTACCGTTATCCTCTTAAAGTGTTTAAGAGTTTCTTACGTTGTAATTAAAATTAGCGATTTTGTTTTTCGAATCTAGAAAAAATATTTTCTCTCATAATATATATCTATGTAGATAGATAGCTAGATGGTATAAAGCATAGCAAAGCATTTAAAGTAATAAAGCAAAAATACAGATATATATTATATAGATATATTAAATATAAAGACTCATTCCCGAGTTGCAACACATACGAGTATTATTAATAATTAGAAATAAAATTACTTTTGCTACCATGTTTTGAAGTAAACATAAAGCATCGCATATATTACTGGTTTTGCTAAATATAATACTTTCAAATGTTTATGTTGTTTATCTTTTATTTGAAATTTGGGTGCTTAAATAAATTTTGGAATTAAATTATTTTCTTATCTACTGTTGATCGTTATAATGATATTTTCCATTTTAACATTATGTGTAAAATATATAAATATTAGTTGAAACCTCATAAAATACCACATGTTCATTTCTAATGAATGATAAAAATTTATTTAATGTTATTTCATAACCTCAATAAACTATATTTTTATTGGATCAGTCTGTCACAATTTTTGTGTATTGAAGGATTTCACTTAGACAATGAATAATTATAATTCTGTATCAGTTTGAGTGTATTATGATGATTTGTTTGTTATCTATTTTATAATGTATTATATAACTTACAGTTATGATATAAACTAATACAATTTTATATATATGATAAGCGGCCGAAAGGAGCAAGACATTTACCATGCGAGTATGAAACTTTACTGTTTTGGAACTATTTCTAAGGTACATTATTATTTAGTTTATAATATAAACGTAATGCCTTAAAGGTGATAACGATTTTTCAAGAAATAGCATAAATATTTTAAAACATATAGAATAATGCTATTATTTTGTAGAAAATTCTCTTATTATAATTGTATAACGAAGTAAAATAGAGTCGAGAATGCATTAAAAGTTCCGCAGTAATGATGCAATTATTTTTCTTAAACGACACCTTTAACTATGTCAAGAGTTCTTTTAGTATTAAAATTAACATAATAGTTTCCTTCCGCATCACTAAGCACCGCATTATCCGCAAAGTTATTAAAATAAAGTTGAACCGTCTTTGCTTATCCAGTTTAATTATATATCCCATGTTAATTATTTCCCTGTACGAGCATAGGAAATCTAACAATGGACTGTAACATCCCAATGTTACTATAATGAATAAACACTAGAAAAAAAACCGAATTTAAAATTAATCTTCTCAGTATATTTGCTTATATTTATTATAGTTCAAATAACAGTAGTAATTGTATACTCTTTTGGTTTTTTATTTTGCACAATCCATCAGTGTTATAATTTTAAAGAAAATTTCTTATATTGATTTATATTTTATTTGACAAAAATGATTTCTATTTTGACAAAAATTAAGAGCGCAATCTTCTCGGTCTTATCGGTAAGTCTTTTAAAAGCGAAACTACAATACCTGAAATGGTGGCTTAATAGGAATTTAAAAATGTTACCTAATTTCCTAAAGCTCTAATATCCTAAAGATAAAGGTTAATGCTGCTTAATTACTTCGAAGCTAAAGCCTGGATTACGATATAAAATAAAATTAATACCTTATTACACATCAGATAACCGAACATCGTAAAAAGAGAAACACCACAATGTTGTTATTATTATTATTACATTTTAGGTAGATTCCATAGATGAATCTACCTATTGCAATCGATACGATGACGGGACCCATTTTTTTGGAAAAAGTGAAAGGGGGACTGGGAGGGGGGGTGAAAGTGCAAACCTTTGGGACACGCTACAGGTCGCAAATATTGACGGAGGACTTTCAAACTCGGTATACACATTTTTAAGGACAAAATGAAGGTTAAGTTCTTGAACGGGGGAAATCGGTCGGGGGGTTGAGGGGCTGGGGGGGGTTGAAAGTTAAAAACCGAAAAAAGTCACAGAAGGAGGCAAAATTTTGCAGTCGGAAAAATCTTAGAAAATTAACAAATTAAAAGAGGCAACTTTTTTGTCCGAAAAGTTTTTTGATGTGACCCCCCGTTTGGGACATAGGAGTGGGAGGTGGTTTTCCGCTCACCCAATATATGCAGAGTGACCCGTCATAAGACTCATAATGACCAATAGAATACTGCTGGCTAATTTTTCTTTGTCGATCCGACCGACGGGAATCTACCTTACACGATCGACCCTGTCGAACGAGGTATTATATTACAGTGTCGAAAAAAAATCACTCCTAACCACTCATGATAGAAGATTTACAATTAGATGCAATTAGCTAATAGATGTATGTTAATAAGAATTTTACGTAACCACGTCAATATTATGCTATAAGCTATGCTCTAAGCTAACTAAATATTTCTACTTTGAACATTTAAAATTCAAAATAGAAAGGTTTAGGAATATTTGACTATTTCAAATTTCAATAATAGGTAACACTTAGGAAGTGATTACAGTATAAGCAGCAAATGTTTGTTTGCGATATAATAAGTGTTCAAAATGCATTGCAAAATGGATCGGGAAAGAATAAAGAGAAGTAAGATATTAGTAAGAAGATGTAGTATAGGATCCCCAAACTCCACGATTGGGTTCCTACACCTGTTTATTACTTCAGTGCGCTTTTAGTTACTACTATACGACAGCTTTGTATGTAGCTATATAACAGCTGGGTTTATAGTGTAACTAGATAAGATTATTTATAGACTTTTTTATTTATAAATAACTTCGATAAAGTGATTTTTGTATGCTTATACTAGACTTAGTACTTTTCCCTTATACAAACATATAACAATGACATGAAAGTTTCATAACAGCGCTTCTTACGGGCAAGAAAAACAAGTTTTATAAGGACATATTATATCTATACTAACAATATTAATAGAAAAATCAATTGACAAAAGAAATGCTTGCGATATTTTATTAATAATAACCTGAATTAAATTTTATATTGCTTGCATAATTCAAAACTTAGTTTAATATGCCAAAACAAATATTTTATGTCAATAACACATAACGGAGGTACTAATTTGTATATCTAATATACATATAAATATATATGTTGTTTTGTACTAAGAAAAACCTCCGTTTATAACTATTTTATCTAAATTATATTTTTTTTATATCATTTTATTACCAATTAGCAGCGAAAATTAAAAAGTAAATTAGCAGTGATATAACAACGCTAATCAAAAATGTTGTTTATTGAAATAAATAAATTAAAATTTCATTTGAACGAAAAATATTAAAAGCAATATTTCAGAAACAGGATGTTGGTATAAAAATATTAATGACAATTATTTGACAAAAGCTATTAATATTATAAAGCATATAAAATGCAAAGGGCCTAATAAGAAAGTGGGGCACCCAAAAAGCAATTGAAAAGGTTATGATCGCAGTTTCGCTACCAGATCGCTTAAGAAACGAGGAGATCCGCAGATGAACCGAAGCGAAGAATTTGTTGTCTGAAATGGCAGTGACGGGGCACATCACTCCTGCAACCGACGGTCGATGGAGCCTAAAAGTATATGTTATATTGTATATATAAGATTCAAACATAATTAAATCGATAAAACATTATCAATATGTTATAAATAATAATATTAAATACTGGTTGGTACCAAGAAATATTAACAAACACGTACATTCCGAAGGTTCATAAATGTTCTAAAACTATTTTCAATATAACTATTTTCAATATAACTAATTTCAATGAATATCATGCATGTCATATCTCTTCTCTTTATTAAAATTCCAGGAAAGTTTTCCTTTTAGTACACTTACACTAAACTTTTTCATTTTAATATACATACAATATTAGATGATTATGAAAGCATTCCTTAACATACACGTTCATTCGTTTTTAATAAGTCTATTGTTTATTAAAATTTAATATTTGCTTAGTAATTTTTGAAAAAAATACTAGGCAAATATTAAATTATTGTAAATAATTTTAGTCTGGCTTTAGAAAAACATTAATAAATTTGCAAAGTATTCAAACATATCGACAAATCGTTTTGTTTTTAATAACAGTAAAATAAAAATCATTAAGTTAGTGCATTTTATTAAAATTAATTCAGTCGTTAACGGCAGTCGTTACATTATTAATAACTATTGTTATTTCAACTTTTCTTATGTATGTGTATGTAAGTGGATGGATGTATGGATGGATGTCTGTGGACAGGATTTTTTTTTAGTATATTTTCATATTTAATTATATTACTATTTTGTATTATTATTAATCACAATTTTTGTATTTTTTTAGTAATCATAAATAAACATGTATTTAACATTTTCTTTTCTTCAATAAATAATAATCATTTTACTTCAAAATCAATTGTTTTTTATTAAATTTATAATTTCGTCAAAGTTCGCTCGGGAAATACCCTGGGTATTTGTATCTTCACTGGTTTATATTATATTGAGATAAGATATAAATACGTTATTATATGAAAAAGAACAAATTTATTTTTACAATAAAACACAAAAAGGTAGCTTAACAGAGCAGAAGCTGAGTAGAAACTGTGAGAGGTTCTAAAGGTCTCGGATATAGCGAGGGATAAGATCAGTTTTATCAGGATTTTCGGTAATGTTTCAAATAAAACTAACTACTATAAAGTTTGCATTGATTTTGTTCGAGTGTAATTATATTTATAGTTTTGAAGATTCATTATGTATTACAAGAGCTTTTTTCTTTGTCAAGCTAATATTTAGAACAATCTAAATAAAAATAATAATAAATTATTTTAAAATTCAGTCTAAGAGTAAATGTGTAAATGACAAGTGAAAGATAATGTTAAAGTGCTTGTGTACAAATATACGACTTCATGTAAAAAATAAACAATAAATAATAAATTTTTTAGCCATCCAGTGGTTTCACTTATAGATCATTACAATTTATATTACATAAATCTCTAATAATTATATATTATATAAAAAAGTATGCCCTTTATATGTAATTACCGTTAAGAGGCCCGCTCTTATATAGCTATCGTCTTAAAAAGTAATTTAATTTTGACGTTGAATAAAAAAACATAAATATATAATTATATATTTAAAAATCACATCTTATTCCAATTATGTTTTTTGCAAACAATAAAAATAATTACATTTTTCAGTACCAGATTGCTAGAGTAAGAAGACTAACTCATACAACACGGTAGGGCGTATTACCCTTTTATAAATTATTCCTTTCAGTCTAAAAACGAAATTATTTAATTTTATTACGTTTAAAATCTCAACCAAAGAGAATACTCATAATAATGTAGCTTTATAATTATGTTATTTAATTTAATGATCCGATTAAAGCGCTTGCTCGTGACGATTATTTTCATGAAACCTTCATTAACGACGTAAACGTTAAATGGGACGTTTGTATTATTTTCTTACTTATATAATATTTTACCTTCACGCCATATAATATAATTAATATAATAATAGTATTAATATTAATTAATATAATGTTCTTCATATAATCGTTAACAATTATTACATTCTTTATACTGGATCAAACAGTATTCTCATATACACATAATACATTATACATACACATGTATAATATATTTTTTATTAATAAAACCAATAGTTACGCACCTTATATTAACCTCGCAAGTATAGGTCTTATTGCTAAAATTGAAACAAGCATGACAAATGATTTATATGTGAGTTTATTTAGAATAATATAAACAATTTAGAATAATATATTCTTTCTTAATGATAATAATAATTCGGCATTCGGCATTCGGCATCATTCGATACTTATAAATGATACGGCTCTTGGCTAAACTTAAAACTTTAAAAAGTCATCTAAAAGTAGTAAGGCCAATATAAATAATATTCTATGACCTGAATTAAAATCTTTGATGATATGACAATTTGAATATTTCACTAAGTAGATACCCCTTTGGGTATTCTTTTGATTCTTGTTTCTAATGGCAACAATCACTCTTTAGTGATTGTTGCCATTAGAAACAAGAATCCACAAACTGTTAACAGTATAAATAACAAATGGGTCAATGTATAGATGAATTGTAATGTGTACTTAATTAGCTTAACAAGTTTAATTACAAACGGGGGCAGCGGCACACGGCAATTACTAATTCAATTCGTATTATACTTAGACGTTTGAGTTTCAAAGACCACCTTCATCAAAAAGTTGATGCAAACATTATTGATGCAATAATTAGTTAGCATAATATCCATTTTTGCAAACTTTTAACTTAATCATTGTATAAACAAGTATTTCCCTGTCCCCTTCCTTTTAACATTTTATTGCCTGCTTTTAATCTACTGTATTCTTTTTTTTTTAAATTTTTGCTCTGCATGGATTCAGGTTTTATAATTTAACAGATTTTTTCTTTTAATAATTTATAATAAAACATAATATTATAAAATATAATCTAATTGAATCATTGCTAACATACTCGTATGTCAACATATTCCATTTAATTAAGGAATTTACGAAAATTTTTAAAAACGATCACTTGAAAATGATGTCATATCAGGTGTTTGGTAGATGCAAAATAAAAGTATCAAACACCTGACTCCACGCCCTTATTCAAGCCACTTTGTTTTAAGGAAGCCTTCCTGGTCGCACATCTAATTGTTACACGAATCACTTCGGAAATAAATAATTTTGTTAGAATTTATTTATTTGAAACTATAATTAAAATTACTAAATTATTATGTTTCAGTGTCTTGGTTAATAAATTTAAGTTTTTTTATTTTAATTAATTAGTTTATTATTAATTATTTTCAATACAATTTTAGTCAAGATTTATTATTGTAAATAAAATAGTAGTACTAATTATTAACATTTTACAGATTAAATGATTCGAATTTACTTATAACCTTTTGATAGCGCTCACTTATTGTGTTCAACATAAAGTAAATAAAAAAGCAAGTAAACAATGTTTATGTATAATTTTGCATCACCACCCGAGAAGAAAAATATAATTGTAATGATTTCTATGATAAAACGAATAAAGTGACATCGATGCTTAAGAAAATTTTGTAGTTATATGAAATCTATAAATAATTTAATAAATGAATCCTAAATCTGTCTTACACGCATTGAAAGTATTTAGCATCACTTTGAAAGCGACATTATATTCAATATTTTGAAATTGTGTGTCTTATTTTTCATGTGAGTATTAATAATTCTGTAATCTGTTTTATCTATAGTCACCTATTGTATCCATCCAAAGCGTTAATATTCTAGCATTATAATTAGTAAATTATAGATAATTATCTATCATACAACGACCTAAATCATAGTGTAATGTTTGTTAGTAGTTCGTCGCAAACATTAGGATAATTAGGAGCCTCGGGGGCTTACCAACCAAATTAATATTCTGTTTATCTAATTATGCTCCTTTGTTAGTAAAAATTTCCAACTATATTTTTGCTTTTGTTTTTGTTTCGTTTTTATTTAATTAATGGTTATTATCGTTTGGTCATATCTATTATATAAAAATGGATCGCAAAATGTGTTGGTAAGCGCACAACTCAACAACGCATGGACCAATCTTAACAATTCTTTTTTTTTAATATTCCTTGAAGCCCAAGGATGGTTCTTACGGCCAGAAAACTTCGAATAATTTACAGGAAAACCATAAAAGAGCCCTTTTCTTTTTCCTATACAAATATTTTCTAACTAAATTTAGAGTCAATTTGAACTGTATTGCTATACAATAAAGTTCATATTAAATTACAAGCACTCATTATTGTCTAAACAATGTAGGTGTGTTGCTAACATCGAAGAGTCAATTCGCACTTTATTCTCTCTACACAAAGTTCAAATTCAATCAAATATATGTGTGTGCAGGTTCACGCAAAAGTGATAATATCGTGAACCCGACCAAATTGAAAAGTCAAAAAATTTAAGAGCTATAGATTTGATTGGCCTTGGAATATTCTTTCTTTTGTTTTAGTTTTGGAATGCGACATAAATTGTCATCAGTTTTCACGTCATTGCATCTGTCAAACAAACCGCGTTAAAAAGCGTATATAATATTTAATAATTAATTTTTATTGTTTTATATCGTGTTTTGTGCAAAGTGTTTTAATACCTGTGATTAATAATTATTGCATGTGACATAATTTAGGTGAGTATATTCGATATGCCTCCTATAAGACGAAGTAATTTGGGTAGAAGAACCCGAAATGCTACAAACCAAACTAATTACCGATCTTATCATACTGCACAAGAACGTGACGACCGAAAAGAACGTGAAAGAATTCGTATATCACCAACGCGGGAAGCAAGAGCGAGAGATTCAACCAATAATCCCGAAAGTTTGAATCAAGCTGCTTTCAATTATAATTTGTCAATTGACTACAGTAACCAGCAATGTGTTACTATTGGATCTATGAACTTGGTTTGCTCTCATTGTAAGGCAAATGAAGCCAATGGATTGTGTTGCGCAAATGGGAAAGTGAAATTGATACCATTGGATCTACCACCAGAGCCATTGTACTCATTGGTTTCAGGAATAGAACCAGATTCCATACACTTTTTGTTAAATATCCAACAATATAACAATTGCTTTCAAATGACGTCATTTGGGGCAACAATCGTAGTTCGGGAAAATTTTATGCCAAATTTTAAGGTAGGTATTATAGCAGTTAATCATTATTATTTTAGTGAACAAAATTTTCTGTTAATTAAGTAAAGGTGTGTCATTAACCTTCAGTTCCTTAATCCCAAAGAAATATATTACTTAGTCATAATATTATTTGGTGATTCAGTATTAGCAATACTTTTATTATTTTGAAACACAATATAATTATTTGATGATGGATATTAGTTACAACTAATTATTACATATTGACATACCTAAGCATATCAAGCAAGCATATTGGGGATTCAAATTAGGAGACAAATATTATTTATATTTGACAAAAATATTTTTTTTTAATTAACAGTTACAAGGCCAACTATATCATAGCGCAGGTTCACTGTTACCAGTCTCAGATAGCAATTACAAATTCCTGCAAATTTATTTCATTGGCAATTTACCACAAGAAATTGATATGCGTTGTTCAAATAACAATTCAGTAAAGAGGTCTATTGTAGAACAATTACAAACTTTATTTCATGAGTATAATCAATTGATTATGTTGTTTAAAACTGCACCGGGTCTGATGTCATCTGATAATCACAAAATTGTAATCAGAGCTGATAAAACACCTGTTGGCCAACATGCAAGACGTTTTAATGCACCAACTATTGATGAAGTTGCCATCGTTGTAGTTGGAGAAAACTTGGAATCCCTTGATATTGTTTTACATCGTCGGAATGATCAATTACAACGTATAAAGGAAACACACCGCTCATATGTCGCATTGCAATATCCCATTATATTTTGGCAAGGTGAAGATGGCTATGATTTCTCAAACAAGATGATAAATCCCATTACAGTTAATAAAAAATATTAGTTTAGCAAGGAGATATATTATCAGTCACTATATTATTTTTTTATTTTCAATGTTATGAAAACAAAAATCTATTTTCAGGTTCTAAAACCAACAAAAAAGTCAGTTCAATGAACTATTATTCCTACCGCCTAATGATGACAATCACATACTCAAACGTCGGCGATTATATCACAAGTATGTTGTAGACATGTATGTTAAAATTGAAACGGAGAGATTAACATTCATCAGGTTGAATCAGACAAAACTCAGATCTGAAGAGTATATTCACCTTCGAGATGCGATTAATACTGATGGTAATGCACAGAATCTTAGTCGAATAACTAATCTTCCAGCAACATACATCGTAAGCCCTCAACATATGCATGAATATGCTCAAAATGCCATGTCATATGTTTGTCATTATGGTACAGCAGATTTGTTCATCACATTTACATGCAATCCACACTGGATAGAAATAGACACAGCCAGAGTCTTTATACAAAAGTTGAAATCTTTAATGGGTTTCATTGTGAAACATTATGTGTTTGGAGAGACACGCCGCTGGATGCATTCTGTGGAGTGGCAGAAACGGGGATTGCCACATGCACATATTTTGATTTGGTTAGTTGACAAGATAAAGTCAAATGAAGTTGATGCAGTAATATCAGCTGAAATCCCTAATGTAGAAGTAGATCCTGGATTGCATGAGGTAGTTATCAAAAACATGGTCCCTGTGGAACTCTTAATCAAAATTTACCATATATGGTGGATGGTAAATGTTCAAAACGATATCCACGGACATTAATATCTGAAACAATCACTGGTATTGACGGTTATCCTTTGTATCGTCGCCGATCGACAGCAGAAAATGGAAGATCAACAACTGTCAAATTAAATCAACAAGATATTGAAATAGATAATCGCTGGATTGTTCCATATTCACCTATTTTATCAAAGACCTTCAAAGGGCACATCAACGTTGAATCTTGCCATTCAGTAAAATCTATTAAATACATTTGCAAATATGTAACCAAAGGGAGTGATATGGCTGTGATTGGTATTAATGCAGAGAATTCCAATGATGAACTTACCGAATACCAAATGGGTCGCTATGTTAGTAGTAATGAAGCAGTTTGGCGAATATTTTTTTTTCCTATTCATGAGAGACACCCTACTGTTGTTCATTTAGCTGTGCATTTAGAAAATGGACAAAGAGTATATTTTACAGCACAGAACGCAGTACAAAGAGCTGTACAGCCACCATCTATTGCATTAATCAGTTTTTTTTTGACATGCCAAAACGATGCTTTTGCTCAAACATTGTTATATTCTGAAATGCCAAAATATTATACTTGGAATCAATTCTTAAGGAGATTTATACCACGGAATCGAGGAAAACCAGTTTCAGGATACCCAGATGTATATTCTACCGATGCGATTGGTCGAATTTATTCAGAACATCAAAGCAATGATGAAAGTTTTTATCCACGACTGCTATTAGACAATCTACGTGGCCCAACTTCATTCCAACATGTACGAACTGTTGATGGTGATTTGTGTGGATCATACAAAAAAGCTTGCCAACGTTTGCGATTGCTAGAAAAATGCTCATTGGGATCAAACTCTCAATGATGCTGTAATATCATTACAAGTTCATCAAATACGAACATTGTTTTCTATAATCATATCTACATGCTTCCCATCAAACCCAAAGGATTTGTGGATCAAGTACAAAGATAATATGTGTGATGATATTTTGTATCAAATACGGATTAGAAGGGGAAATCCAAATATACAAATAAGCGAAGAAATTTACAATGAAGTATTGATTTCAATTGAGGACATGTGCTTAATGATATCAAACAAACTATTATTTCAATTAGGCCTGGCCGCGCCCAATCGTCCAATGCATGATGCTTTTAACCAAGAGTTGCACCGAGAAAAACTGTATGATCTCAATACTTTGAAAGAATTAATTCAAACAAATCTTTCACTATTGAATGAACAACAGAAGTACGTATTGGATACACTTATGAAAGTAATAAATGATAAAAGAGGAGGGATTTACTTCTTAGATGCACCTGGTTGTACAGGAAACTTGTTTTTTGATTTCATTGATATTAGCACCAATTCGCTCACAAAATAAAATTGCACTTGCACTAGCTTCGTGGGGAATCGCATCAACTTTGCTTGAAAGTGGTAGAACAGCTCATTCAGCACTAAAATTGCCATTACACATGCAAAGCAACGAAACCACAACCTGCAACTATTCGAAGAACTCTGCAATGGCAAAGGTTTTGCAGCAATGTGAATTGATTGTTTGGGATGAATGCACGATGGCACATAAAAAATCTTTTGAGGCTTTAGATAGAACCTTACAAGATCTACGGAGCAATCATAACCCATTTGGTGGTGCAATGATTTTATTAGCAGGAGATTTTCGTCAAACATTGCCAGTGATTCCACGATCAATGCCAGCTGATGAACTTAATGCATATTTAAAGTCCTCCAATTTCTGGAAGCATGTGAAGGTATTACATTTAAACAAGAATATGCGTATCAAGTTGCAAAATGACCAATCTGGAGACATATTCTCTAAACAACTCATTGACATTGGTAATGGCAAATTTCCTATAGACACCTTGACTGGTTGCATTAACTTTCCTCAAAGTTTTTGTCAGTTAACTAGATCAAAAGATGAACTTATTCAAATGGTGTTTCCAGATGATGCTCAAAATTACAGAAACCATGATTGGTTGAGCGAAAGGGCTATATTGGTTGCAAAAAACATAGATGTAAATGAATTAAATTTCAAAATTCAAGAACAAATTACAGGCAAATTGAGGATAGGATATCAGTTGATTCGGCTACTAACCAAGATGATGTCGTCAACTATCTGCCTGAATTTTTTAATTCGCTGGATTTACCAGGATTGCCACCTCACAATCTTCAATTAAACCTTTAATTATCGTTAGTTATAATGTTGAGAAATATCAACCAATCACCAACCAGTCTTTGCAACGGCACACGGTTAGCGATAAAAAAATTATTGAACAACGTGATAGAAGAAACTATACTGAAAGGAAAGTATAAAGGAGAAGACGTGTTGATACCACGCATCGCAATGATTCCGACTGACAGTTTCCAGTGCGGCTTGCTTTTGCTATGACCATAAATAAGTCCCAGGGGTCAATTGTATGTTGCCTGTTCCCATGTTGGAAAACCATCAGATTTGTTTGTATTCACCAGGTAATCAAACAAAAAATATTGTGTATCATAAAGCACTACAATAAAAATAAAACAGATTTTTGTTATTAATACGATTACTGAAAATACTTATATACTTTTATTTCATTATTCTTTATTTCATCTTATTAAAATGATAAAATAACATATTAAAAAAAGGATAATTTTACGATTTATTTATCATATTATTTAAAATAATAAATGATAAAAAAGATCCACCAGAAATCTTAATATGTATAAATCACGTGTCACGTTGTTTGTCCGCGATGGTCTCCTAAACTACTTAACCGATTTTAATAAATTTACACACCACCTACAGTTTGACCTAACTTAAAAGATATATAATAATTTTCAACTCAGTTCATAGTCGCAATATTATTTTATTTGTTTATTATTTTGCAGTTAGCTCCTAACAATTCTATAAGATGGCGGTATCTGTTGACTGGATTGAATAATTACGAATGATGTATCTACCCTACCTACCTCATTCGTAAGTTTAGTGTTCCAAGTTATTTACTAAAAACTTTGTAATTTACAAATAGTGTTATAAATTTGGATTAAATTTAAAAAATAATTTTGTTTCTATTTTTGCTGAATATCGACTGTAAGAAAATATTATGATTTTCATGACAGAAGTACTCTGAACGTTACCCCTTAAATAGTTTACTGCAATGTAATATATCAAAAACAATAGTCACAGCAACGCGTGACCGGGTCTGCTAGTATATATATATATATATATATATATATATATATATATATATATATAGATTTATTATTTTGTGAAAATCATAAGGTCGAATATATCTAATAATGCTAATGAATATATCTAATAAATTGCTTTATATATATTTATATACATAGGGACTATGAGCCAATTCTTAGTCTTACTAAAAGGTAAAGGTAAAATAAATTTATAATACACAAAACGCTTTTATACACTCTGTTGGAGAGGAAGGGTTTTATACAAGAAATAGTTTTATTGTTTTCTAAGCGAAATCGTCGTGTGTGAATTAATTCACCCGTACTTATTCAATCCTTTTATCTCGTGTGAGGTGAACACACTGCTTTTCATAAAAAGTCCACACTCGTGATTTGCAACAAAAAGTTTAATCATTCTAGAATGGCCGATTATGTTTGTATGAAAATATATATACAAATGTTTTAAAACAATCTTATTAGGAGTTTTGATCAGCATATTTAAAAAAATTAAAAAATTACAGCCTTTAAAAATTTATATAAAATATGAAGTGACAACCTGGTTTTTGTTACAATACAAATATTAAGAGTCAAAATAGAAAATAGCAAGACGACAATAATATGACTGAACGAAAACAGAGATCCAATCTTCTTAAAGATATAACTGAAAAAATTTTAGTCAGTTTCGTACATCAATGTTTAAAACCTGAGCGCTCTGCTATGAACCAATGATGTAAATCCGTCAAGTCGTAGCTCATAATAAAGAATTATGACAAAACTTAAAAGCTGTGATCTGTAAAAACTTTGGTAATTCTCTACTTATGCTGATGCTGTTTGCGATATACTCGTGTAATGTTGACGGTTACTTTGTGTACATCAATATATATATATATTTTAAATATTTTTTAAATCTTGATCGATTCTGAATGTATGATTGCTTGCTGATAAGTACAACTACTTCTGTATTTCCAAACTAAAAATATGTGTTCAAGCAACAAATTTCAGAGAACAGATTCTAGATTACTAACCTTTTTGTTGCAAAATATAATCTTAGTAGTTATGAACATATATAACCTGCATGTAGTGCAAGGTATACAATACATTCACCGAGAATATTCAAAGATAAAAGCATTCTCTAACTTGTACATTCAAACATACTTATGTATATAGCAACATAACTCACCATTATGCGTCACAATAAATTGGAATAACGCCAGAGACTCTCTATACGTCTGTTCTCGGTTTTAGGAAAATCGTAGGGTTTGTATGTTATTCCACTAATTTATGTTTAAATATTTTACATATAAATATAATATAGTAACTAGAGAAATTTCTTGCGTTTATCTGCAACTGTTATTATATGCATGTATATACAGGGTGTCCAGGAATGGATGGACAATGGACAATGGATAACCTCTGAAAGGCTAATAGTACAAATAAAGGCAAGCCCGAAAAAAAATTTAAAAAAATTATAACTCTACACTGCCAAAAAAATGGGGCTGTAAAAAAACATCTTTTTTTTTTTGCCTGATTTCATATTTTTGTTAGTAACGAGGTCAAATCAATTAAGATTTGAACTGTATTGACGAAGTAAATGAAAAGTAGAAGCATCTTTTTTACATATCATTTAAGTTGCTTTTTCTTGGAACTATATATATTTTTTTACTATTATAATGGTATCACTTTCTGTAATCTCGTAACTCGTAATATATGTTCAAAACAAGTTTTGTTTAATAATATCTACACTTTTAAATTACGCTTTTATTAAAGGTATATAATAGAAGTAGACTAATTGAATATTATTTTAAATTTAATAGAAGGACATAAGCAATAAGACAATATAATGCATAATATTTTTCTCGCTCAAGTAAGAAGTAAAAAATTGGGGATAGGTAAAGAGCCCTTAAAACTGTTCGTCCTTCTCGATGAGGCAATTACTTTGATAAACTACCAGGAGAATGGTCCTGTGTCATATCAAGAACACTTTGAAAAATGTGATTAATTGAATATATATTATAGAATAATATTTTTATCAAATGGTATTAACAAATTCAAGCTTAAATAAGTGATGTCAAATATTATTATATAAATATTATTAAAATTATATAGACGTAATAAATCTATAACATATTTATTTCATTAAAGAAAGGCACTAAATGAAATTGTTTTATGTGATTGTATATTATTTGTTATATAACGAAAAGTAGGTGAAGAGCTGTGTGCTCTGCGGATGAATGTAATATATTTAATTTCACCATTTCCCCACGTCCACAGGCTACAGAGGGATTGATTTTATGGAGAACATGCAGCAGCGTCCATCGTGTTTCACGTTAGGATGCTCTGACACCCAACATATAGGAAGAGCCACCTATTCGCTGATGACTTTGTTCTTATCGGTAAGGGTGGCCTTGAGGTTCAGAAAAAAACTGGAAAAATAGCAACAAAAGCTGGAGAGTACTGGCCTACAAATAAACAGAACCAAAATAGAGCACTTGTTCAGCGATTTCGGCGATGTCTAGTGTTGTTCCTATTTTATTGGATGGTAGTGTTACCAGTCTGCTCTGACTTTCGCTACCCTGGTTCCCTCGTACAAAGCGATGGCTATATTGACCGAGTCGTAAAGCACAGAATCAATACGGAATTAATTATATGGCGACAAGTCACCGGGACAACATTTGTTGCATGAATTCCCATTAAATTAAAGGGGAAAATCTATAAAAATATCATTAGACCTGTCGTTATTTATAGATCTGAGTATTGGGCGAAGAATTCGATGATGATGATTGATGAGCATTTACATGTAACGGAGATGCAAATGTTAAGATGGATGTGTAGGGTGACAGTGGAAAGGATAGTATAAAAAATTATTATATTAGCGAAAGCTTGGGAGTAGTGACAGAAAAAAAATAAAGGCAGGCGTCTGCCATGGTATGGACATGTTATGAGGAGTGGTGAAAGGCATGTAATCAAAAAAGTGTTAGGTATAGAAATTTTCACTTTTGCGTGCACAGGTAGAGAAGGGCTAAAAAAAAGATGGATGAAGAAGACAATATGGAGAAGAAAGGAGTGTATACAGATATGGAGTGTGGAAGTGTATACATTAAACTAATAATAACTGTAATTTGGGCCAGTAAGCAATACTTTGGCATCTGTTTCTGACATTCTGATTTGTTACCACAGAACATAGAAGACACTTTTACTTGTCTCAATAAATAAAATGTAGTCAGATATATATATACCTTAATTGTACGGAAAACTATTTCGAATTTTAGACATCAAAATATTCCATTAATTTCATTATGGAAATGAAATCATTTAAAGTAGTGATTGAAAAATAGGTAAGTTTCCATATGGTATTTATGTGGTTTAATTAAGTTTTATTTTGGGGTTGGCGCAGTATGTTTTTTCTTTCCATTATGTCCTGTTACTCGTCATCTCTGTACACACTCCCTTCTTCTCCATATCATCTTTCACGCAATCGATCCTTCTTATCTTCGGCCGTCCTCTACCTGTCCATCCCTCTACTACCATACCCAGAACTCTTTTGGTTTCATGCCCTTCATCTCTCCTCATAACATGCAGATAAAAAATATTTTTATCTAGATTAATGATCTTATTTTTTTTACTGCGAATTTTAGGTTTTTATACAGGGTTTAATTAGCTTCTAAGTTTTATAAGTTTCCAGTAGATGGCAGAATAAATGATAAATTTATAATTTATGTAAAATACAGTTTGAAGCAGCAGAGGAAGTCGCTAGCAATATTAAAAATAATCTAGGATATACATCCATTAGATATCTGAAAATCAGAACTTCTGTCAGTAAATTGTTCTATTTTAAATAAATATATATATCATACATTATACGAACAAAATACGTGCATCTAAAATATATTTCTATTCGGCACCTTTAACAATTCCTTTGAGAAATTATCAACTCAATTATTATAAACTTCTCATACAATTGACTGAATTGACTTCTCCGAGGGACAAAGTTACATTAATTTTAAAGTATTATCGTTTGTATCGAGAAAGTATGTATAATACAATAATTCATGAAATCGATATTGTATTTTATTTACACGGATACATAAAATTAAAGTGTCTGTTTGTAACTTAATTTATTAACATTAAATATATTAACAGCGTTTCACTAATTCTATATGAAGGTATATACGGTATTTACATAATACATAAATGTTTAAAAGGTTTCTTCATTTGTCTATCGTATAGCTCGATTTTAACAGGATTTTTACTGGCGGATATCTGATGTTATAAGGAGTATTTAGGCTACTTTTATTTAAAAGAAACATATTCCGCGTGAATGAACTCGTGGGCGTAGCTATGTTACTTAACAAAGTAACATGAATTATAACATCAAAACTGACATTAAAATTAAAATTAAAAAGAATTTTAAGCATATATCTAAAATCTTAATAAACAAACGTAACTAAATGAAAGAATTAATTAATAATAGATAGAAAGACATATAAAACTGGTAGCTAACTGATTGCAAAACCAAATTTTAATGACACAAAGATGCTAATTACAAAATTTAAACTTTTTATGCGAGTATAAAACGTAAACTGAAAAATTGTTGACGGAGGAGGATCAGAGATTCATTAATTACAAATGTAATTAATGAATCTCCTAAGATAAATAACTTAAAATGAAAAACATGTAGTATTTATAGTATATATTTCATTTATAGTAAATGTACATTTCATTGACATTTATAAATTTGACAAAAGAATTATAGTGATTATATTTAATTAATAATAATAAGTGTAAAAGTTCATATTTTACATGGAAGAATAATTTTAAATATTGAATACCAGTTTGTCTAACATGGACCAATGATTTTATTCAACCGTATGCTTCAATTTTGCATAAATTTGTAATTCATTATGCAAACGTGTATTCGACTTTATAAAAGGTGAAATTGGCTTAACTGAATTATTAATTCTATATGTAGTTCAATAATCATAGACTGTATTAAGTGTCTGAATGCGCTTTCAAAAGCACTTGAATTTGTTGCGAAACATTAGATGATGTGAGATAAAAATACGATTTTTTTAATAGGGTTGCTACATTTTTTTACTATTCATTGCAATTTTTTTAATAAAAATATTATATAGATATTTTTCATTGACAAGTAAGGAGATATTTTTGAAATATATATAAATAGAATATAAATTTATTTCAATTACAATCTGCATAAATAGATAAAACAGATTCCAAAAAGTAACATTACCTATATATTAAAAAATAAAATCGACTCAAAATGTATAATAAAATGAAATATCAAATTATTCCTAAATAATCTTTATCAATATCCGTTAATTATAATCTCTTTGCGCAATCATTAAACGTGGTGACGTCCTTTGTGCAGGTGATATTGGAGCATGTAGTTTGCATACGGACACAGAGCCACAACACAATGGCAGCGATTAGAATCACGATGTGATCAGAATATCACGTTGACCCGTTATCGACTTCACTGTTCTCTACTTTTATGCGATCCTCGCTGCCGCCTTTCTAAAGTTATCAGCTCAAGCAAAGCATGTATTGGTTGGATTAGTTTGAATTTATCTGGATTGGTAGCAATTATAATAGAATTATATTTTATATGGGGAAAAATAATTTAAACGATATTACATTTAAACATATCATTAAAATAATATTATTGATTATCAGAAACATATTTTAAATATTTTATTCTTAAAGAAATATATAAACGAATTTACATAAATATATATGTTTGAAACACATGCAACGACTTATAGTACAAGATCATTTCACCAACAATTCTAGAAAGTCTCACTAATCTTGACCTTTCACACTCGACCCGAATGAATTACAGATTCTATTACATAAACTAAAGTGTTAACCGTCACACATACACCCGGTCACCCATGAAACTCTGCTATTAGCAATGTTAATTAAGTTGCAAAATTTGTAAATGCGTGTGGTTTGGCAATAAAATTTGTAAAATAAGTATTAGTTTTGATTATGTATTATTTTTAACGTTCATATTAAACCTTATTGTATTTGTTCAATTAAAAAATTGTTAAGCATCATATTTATTAACAAATAATAAATTATAATGCTATTTATTTATAATATACAAAAATTATAGTTGCTAAATCAAAGTAATACCACACTTAAAATAAGACAATAATTAGGATCATTCTAATTACAGACCAATATCAGTATTGCCTTCGTTTTGTAAAATGTTTGAAAAAAATCATGCTTAATCAGCTGATAGACTATTTACCATTGACTATTATATTAAAATGGTCTAGTAATCTTTAAGAATACAAAACTTATAAATTTGTTAATTGTGGTTCCTGTAATCAATATTTTATGGTACATAAAAGTCTATAAAAGAACATTATTATCCATTGACATTAACATTGACATCAATCAAAACCTTTTGAAAGTTCAAAGGTCCCGATTTAATTTTATTAAATAAAATAAATATTAAACTTAACAAATCTGATTCAATGGAGCGAAATAAGAATTTTATTCACTATCTCGTGTGTTCTGAACTGCAAAAGCTTTACACTTTGATGACAAAAATATATATATATAATCAATTTAACTAAAACATTGTTTCATTTAATATCATCATAGGTGGTACTTATAAAGTTATATGGCGTGGGGTTGAACATTTTATTCATAATACATTTCATATCTTCACTGTAATATGCCTTGCCTTTGGAGTACCCTCGTCTACCAACTTGAATACAGATGTTTTTATATTGCTCAATTTGCCTATACTTTGACGACTATTGTCGGAAACCACAATCTGTAATGTGAACAAAACAATAGATTTCATATAAATTTGTTGATGTTTTGTGGCGTTGTATTAATTTACTATCAAAAGACAGTCGGAATAAGTCTTTAAAATTAATTGTCTTGATCGTTAGTACTAAGTAAACCATCATTATAATTGAACAAATACTGGAGATCGATTCAATGGTGCTCTGATTATATTGTTTAAACAATATTTAGATTATTAATAATTTTAAAACTTATGTTAAAAATAAAATTTTAGTTGATTTTATAGTAGACAGTTTATAATTAATTCGAGAATTCATCGACTATCTCTACACAGCCGTGGCCTTGTAGGTTCACTGGCAAGACTCCATATAGGCACTTACAATGTCGACCGTTCGGAAGTACTATATACCGTTAACTTGATATTGCAAAATGCTATTGACTTTGTTGATTATTTAGAAGGTATATAAAACATAATATTAAGAGTAGTAAGATAAGATAAGTAATTTTCAATTACTTATTTTTTTTTGTTTTGGATCTGAATTTTAAAGTCATAAAACTGGGGTGAGGTGAGGGCGGGTGGTAAAAGTATTTCAAGTTTATGAGATTAAATTTCTTTAGATTTCGTACCTAAATTATTATAAGAATAATGTATTTTCTATACATTTGAAGTTCTATTTGTTTATTTAAAAGAAATTCAAATCAAATCGAACGTGAATAAAATTTAATGTTATAAAATAAATAAAACTACTTTTTTTATGCCTTGTCCATAAAATCGATAAAAAGACAGGGAACATAGTAAGGCCTATTTAATGGACACATCAAGTGTTCTTATTTTAAGATAAACGAAGAATACTCGGGGCGGAGACGATAAAAAAATTACCCTTTCCTGTTACTGTAGAAGGAAAATTAGTCGTCGTGTCGTTGTCGTTTTTTTCATCAAAGATCAATAAATGCAAAATGTATTACAAGTACGTTCTTACTTCGATAAAGTTTTATTATTTAAAAAAATATAAGATAATTTACAACTTAAAATACAGTCATTAATCTAAAATAACCCCAAAAGAAAAAAGTTTGGACGAGCCTAAAATCTGATGCCGTATCTGAATAACAAATTAATAATTAATCAAACAGCCGTGAGATTAACCTTCCCCTTTATCACTGGAAACAGAACATTAAAACAAGTTTTCATCTTGGAATCCAATTTTCCTACTCTTCCACTTTTAATTAATCAGTTTTCCTGAACATTGCGATCCTTTAAGTTGTTTAGAGGTGAGTGTCGGAGCCAATAATGAGCTCGAGTAAGACTACGCCTCCATATTATTGCTTTTTATTTTCGTGTTAAGGAAAATAAGGTTTTTCTCGTCAATTTTGTTCCTGTGCATTTAATATCGAATGTTATAAGATATACTTTAACGGAAGCTTCTTCAGACATAATAAATTTTAAAATATGCGTATTTTAATTATTAAAATATTGTTCTTTTAATAATTAAAATATTATATATGTAAATCACAAAGTTACTGTCATTTATTTCATTATTATTTATCTATTTAAACAAATATGTACTTCTTCTTCTGTTCTTGTGAAAGATTTTATATTTAATATAAATGCAAAGTAGAAGGTCTCGTATAGTGTTTCGTTTACCAGAGAAAATATTAAAAAGACAGGTAAATACTCGTTGGGGAGAGCGTGAGCGAGATTGAGGTTGGAGATAAGCACCAATTGAAAATTGTCCGACTTAGGGGCGTCCAGCTATAATAGAAATTTACATAATGTAATAAATGTATTATAATTACATGTTATTTATGATAAAATGTTTATTTAGATTAGGTTCAAAGTAGTTTTTTGTGAATGATAGTCCACTTTGTAGATGAAATTATTTTGTTCATACTACTTACACTGTTTTTCATGACCCAATTTGATCTAAACTAAAATTGTTTTTTACCAACCTCCATTTATAGTAAATAATAATATATTGGATTGCATTCTTTATTTAAATTAGGCTAATAGGTCGATAAGTAATACCAGTACTTGAGGCATTACTTGAGGCTTGATAGAACTAAACTCTAATTACATCTAATGTACAATGTCTCGAGAATACGATTCGTGGTGACTCAATAATGAACCAGATTTAATATTTTCAATAGATTTTATAATTGAGTCCACTATTTCGTGTTTTAATATAAAGTTAGAATTAATATGACATCTTATACATATTATTATATTTACTTTGTAATTAATTATATTTACTATTTGTATGAGAACAGAAAATATAAGTTTTTATTCAAATTACTCACTATTTATTAATTTACACTATTAGTTCAATTGTATCTTTAAAGAAGAATTTACTTTCTGAAAGTCTGACACTATAATAGTGATAAGAATAATATTAGTCACTTTTATTAAAGAATATCGAAAAATAATATTTAAAAACTTAATTAGTTAGTCGAGATACATAACTTGTTATTATTATATATGGTGACTACATGTTCTTTTATGACGTAAAACTTTCATTATAATCCCTTAATGGAGGATGTCTTTCAATTTAAAAATGAAATTACCTATCGGTTCCGAAATAACAAATATATACTAATAGTAAGCAATCAAATTAAGAAAAAAAACACACGCCAATTCGTTCAACAATTTTTTTGTAGTTTTACATGAGTGAGGGTAAACATTATTCGGTACTTACTCTATTAGTATTGTAACTTCTGTACGTCTCTTTGTTCCACTAGCATAAGATTTTATTCTTCTTGTAATTATTGGAATATAGAATCATATTGATATCGGTTGCGTTTTGCATGTTTCTACATTTACATTATCTTATATTCTTTCTAAGTAACTAAAAATACTATCTATCAAAATAAGTTAAGTCAAGGGAAAAATAGCAATAAAATATAACACAAAATGAGCGATAGAAGAAATCCCATGAAAGACTTTTGTTTTGATTGGACCATAGACCTAGAAAACTTTGTCAAACACCATCGCATCATTTAAACAGGAACTTTTATGGAATGAACCCAAGATAATGGGTTTTGTTATTCTTTATGATACTTGAAAATTGGACTCTAAAGTTAAAATTACTATCAAGAGAATGTAAAGTTTCTCGTTAATTAACTTAAAGTAATTAGTTTAGAGATTATTTTTAAACTTCTCGAGAGATTAATATAACGCTCACTTACAGGGACCATTATCATAGGGACTTCCTAGTATCGGCTAAATATATTACCTGTTTCTGTTCTCTCTACTGGAAATTATAATATTTCAGAGAAATCGTTATGATTTCAACTACAACAGTGTTAACACCAATCCATAATTGTATTGGAAAAACGAACCCCATTTTTTTATATCATTATTTCTTTTTATTTTTATTTTTATGTCATTTACTTCTTTTTCTTTTCAATTCAAATTGAATTCTTTTTATTCTAAATAAATATATTAATAGTCAAAATTGAAAAATAACTAAAAAAATAAACAAAATAAATCTACCCTACGTAATAACAATTATTTATTATTAGTTTCACAATCAATAACACTTAAATGGACAGATCGCTTTAAAGTTATAACAAATCACATAATTTGAAGGTAGGAATAAATTATTAGCCGTTCAATGAAACACCGCACTACCTATCGCAACGAATAGCGAAACAATAATGTCACCGCACTACCTATCGCAACGAATAGCGAAACAATAATGACACCGCACTACCTATCGCGACGAATAGCGAAACAATAATGTCACCGCACTACCTATCGCAACGAATAGCGAAACAATAATGAAACCGCACTACCTATCGCGACGAATAGCAAAATAATTATGACACCGATGACAGCAGTGCAGCTCTTTTTATACATTTTCTAACACTATGTCTTATTCGGCCTCTCCTGACGTGGAGTCGTCCCCGACGATATTTGATGAACATGTTTCGGTGTCGACTCCTGGTGTACTGATGTTATCACCATCAAGTAGCGGCATTGACAATACCTGGCTAGGTCCAGCTATTGGATTATCCGGTTCCTCCCCATCAGCATCATCTATGAATTAAAAATCATTTGTATTACATCAGTTGCATAAACAGTCACGACACCCATACAACACACAAGGCGCCATTGTATGTCGTACAAGTATCGCAACTGCAAACTCAATCTGAGCCATTTAACTCAAATCACCACAGACAACCATAGTCTGCTGTATGTGTTAACTCTGGAATCTTTAAACTTTACACATCTTCCGAGTTACACGCTTATACTTATTGAATAAATTATTATTACATATCCTCCGAACTACATGGTAATTCAGGTATCACAAAAGTAACAACATGTCTTCCGAATTACATCGTAATTCAGGTATCACAAAAGTAACAACATGTCTTCCGAATTACATCGTAATTCAGGTATCACAAAAGTAACAACATGTCTTCCGAATTACATCGTAATTCAGGTATCACAAAAGTAACAACATGTCTTCCGAATTACATCGTAATTCAGGTATCACAAAAGTAACAACATGTCTTCCGAATTACATCGTAATTCAGGTATCACAAAAGTAACAACATGTCTTCCGAATTACATCGTAATTCAGGTATCACAAAAGTAACAACATATCTTCCGAATTACATCGTAATTCAGGTATCACAAAAGTAACAACATGTCTTCCGAATTACATCGTAATTCAGGTATCACACAAGTAAAAACATGGGCTCGATTAAATTCGACAGAAACATTCAATCCAATACTCACAATTGAAGAACAAAGCACAGGGATTCAGGGCACCACTCGCCTCTCCACGGTACCATATACTGTGCTGCAGCCTGAGTTGTCTTGCCGTAACCACCAGCCAGGAGTTTCAACTACCGCGAGTACCGAGTAGCGGCCACCAGACAGCACTTTTGTGACCCGGTATGGTCCTCGCATCCCAGGATCCAACTTCCCAGTAGATTGCGAATACTTAATAACAAAGGCGAAATCGCCGACACTATACTGCTTTGGAATTTGTCGATTCTGATTAACACGATCTTCTTGTTTTCGTCGATTACAATCGAGTAACTCATTTGCTCTAGCTCTACACATGTCTCGCCATGACTCTCTATCTGGTCGCGTATCATCAATAGCGCGATCGCGAATAACAGAGCGTATTAAAGGTGTTGCGCCTTCAGTGCCTACCAGCAGTCTTAATGGAAACGACTGCGTCGTTTTCTGTCGTGTAATATTCAGCGTCAACTGAAGTTTCCATAGGGTATCGGACCATATAGGGCTGAGGTCCGCTTCTACACGTAGCATGTTAAGGAGTGTCCTCACATATTTTTCAACTTGGCCGTTAGCTTGATGCATCTCGGGTGTGACGTATTGTATTGATGAGCCCATATCCTGTAACCAACTTGAAAACTCACGGGACTCAAACATACGTCCTCGATCTGTAATTACTAATTTCGGAGCACCAAAAAGACCAACCATTTTAGAAAGATTTGCTTTCAATTCCAAAGCATCTTGACGTTGCATTGGATAAAGCAAACATAACTTTGTGAATGAATCTACTACAATTAATATAAATTTGTAACCTTTTGAAATTGGTAAAGGACCCAGAGTATCTATATGAATGGTATCAAATGGTTCCGCATTTTGTGTGACCTTACTAAAATATTCGACAACGTGCCTAGTGTCATCCGCGTGAATTTGCAAAAGGATTGCCTCGTATCCTGCACTACTAGCGTCGGTATGAAGTTCCGTTTTTAATTTAAGATTGAATATAGCTAGAACTGGTGCGTTCGTTAATGTTTGAATCAAATCTATTCGCACCTGTTCTTGTTCCGGTCCCCAGTTAAATTTAACATCCTTTTTTTTAACAAGAATAATTGGACTTGCGTACTCTGATTGTGACTCCTTGATAATATTTTTTTTAAGGAGGTCGGCAACTATATTTCTAACCTTGAGTTTGATAAGAATGCTTATAGGGGCGATAAGCGACTAGCTCAGAACTCGTTAATTTATTGCACATCTCACCAGTCTTAACAATTGTTGTCGCGGTGCCAGAAATGAAATAGCTCGAGTATTCACTTACTACCCCCAATAAGGAATCATATTCGATACCCTCAAGGAGTATCTATTTTAATCGAATCAATAGTGGATAACTGATTAATGATTTTTTTATTCAAGGCATGTGAAATGTACTGTCGATCCCTTGTCCTTATATAAACTATCCCATCCCGATTCAAAACATCAGTGCCAATAATTATAGACGTATTCATACACGACGATGGTACGACCATCAAATCTGCTTCGATAGAAATTTCGTCAAGTTCGATTACAACGGTAACAAAAGAAGTAACTATGATCTCGCGGTTACTGATACCTTTAAGAACACAGTATGTTGACTTTGGTTGACTAGTAAGATAACGCAAAACATCGGAGGATATTAGAGAAACGTTAAGCGCACCACTATCTATAAGAACGTCCATTGGAATACCTTCTACAACTGCGGTCACCACGTCTTGAGAAGATGAACTTAAACGAGCCCCGCATAAATTCACCTGACGTTGATTACGCGCGGTTGAACGATTTTTCGCGAAACAATCCTTCTCAACGTGGCCCATCTTTCTACAAAAAGTGCATTGCAATCGACCAGTAAAATTTCCATCTCGAGCTTGACCGACACCTACGTTTGACCGTCTACAGGATCGTTCAAAATGACCACGTATACCACACTTAAAACACCTAGCATTACTTTGACTATTAACATTTTGATTCGAGTGTTTGAGTAACGGACCGTTGCCCTGCGTATTTGATTTATTTTTAACCGTCTTTACGTATATCGATAGAAACGACACTATATTATCGACCGTTAAATGTGCATTAGTAGCTGTCGCCCGAACTTGAGTATCATCTATTCCGCGTATAACAATTAGTGTACGCAGTTCGTCGCTCAAACCATTGACTACCCGCAATCGAAGCAGAGTACGTCGGGCATATTCAGCGTAAGTTGAGTATTTATCAGATGTTTCATTCATGACGTCATAAAGTATGTTTGCGTAATCTAATCGCTGTGGACAAAGAGGTCTAAGTTCCTTTTTAAAATTTGACCACGAACGGTCATTGGTTACCCATTCCGAAAGCCATACTTGCGCATCTCCCTTAAGACAGGAAGCTACTCTCGATAGGCACTCACAATCAGACCAACTATTCGCAACACGAGCGCGGTCTACTTCATCGAACCAAATATCAATATTGTTGACGGTAGGATCAAAATTTGATAGGAAATAATTGTTCGCCCGGATAGGTTGTAAATTTTTTAAAGCTTCTATTAGTTCCGATGAACCTACCTCTCGACTACGAATGGTATCACCGTGACTTGATAAGCCCTCCACTAAACGCGGATCGTTATTGTTAACATTAACCGTGTTAGAGTTATTTGAGGCAGAATAATTAACTAAACCACTGCGCGTGTTATTAGATAAATCCCGGGGTATCACTTCGTTATTGTCAGTTTCACCTAGCTTACGTAAAATTTCATCGAGCGTTGATTGCAATCGATCGTTATTCACAGAATGAGAATATGCGGGTGAACGTGAATCGCGGCATTCGCGAGAACGTGAACGAGTTTGACGACGGCGTCGCGAGCGTCGGCTGCACCGATCCGAGCTATCACTTTTATTACGGTGACGTCGCCTATCTCGATTATCGTATGAAGTTCCTACATTCCGCAAACTAACGCGAGAAAGCCGCGGCGATTCGTTGTCACCGCGAGGCATTTCGAATTATAACCGAACAATCACAATCAGTAATAATCACTGAACGCAAATAATTAGTCTCAATTGAAAAGTGGATAGCGTGAATTTAGTTCTTAATCCCACTTCTGAATTAATAGTCAAAATTGAAAAATAACTAAAAAAATAAACAAAATAAATCTACCCTACGTAATAACAATTATTTATTATTAGTTTCACAATCAATAACACTTAAATGGACAGATCGCTTTAAAGTTATAACAAATCACATAATTTGAAGGTAGGAATAAATTATTAGCCGTTCAATGAAACACCGCACTACCTATCGCAACGAATAGCGAAACAATAATGTCACCGCACTACCTATCGCAACGAATAGCGAAACAATAATGACACCGCACTACCTATCGCGACGAATAGCGAAACAATAATGTCACCGCACTACCTATCGCAACGAATAGCGAAACAATAATGACACCGCACTACCTATCGCGACGAATAGCAAAATAATTATGACACCGATGACAGCAGTGCAGCTCTTTTTATACATTTTCTAACACTATGTCTTATTATATAGTATCTAATAAAAGTAAAAATCATGAATTGAAATCGATTATTGTTATAAATTCAGGGTATTTTCCAAATAATTAATAGTTATTTGTCACATTTTAATATGTCACCTTTGAGTCTAATAACATCCCGAGCGAGGGCTTAACGCCTGGAGTGCAGTCGAGAGAGGAGGATGGGGAGTTGATTTAGATTAAAGTAGAATATAATGACCAAGAAGGATTGTTTTTGACTTATACTTACGGAAATGTATATAATATATAAGCAAATTTTGGGAAAGAAATATTGTAATAAGAGTATATATTTTTTAAATATAACAGAACCATCGATAAAATGATAAAGTCATTAAGTCTTTCAACACCAATGCTGAAACACGATTAAGTAAGATTATATTAAATATAGTCATTGTGCTTTAATCGTTATACAACCTCGTGTATATAAGTTAAGGTACAACATTATAAGTTAAATTAAGGTACTTAGTTGCTATGAACAACTTGATAACTTGAGAGATTTATTTCATTTCAATACTTATCCATTTACTGAAAATTAGGTTTATAATAAAAGTTCCTTTTAGTGTAACTTGATTTTAATCATATTTTGTTTCAGCACTATAACAAAAAAAATCTTCACTCGTTCTCTTCATATTCAATATAGTCTGTATTTTTAAATCGTAAAAATTCAGAATAGAATTCACGAAGGAGCACTACTGAACATCTACACCTTTATAGGTCTTTCTTACTTTATATGTCTATGTATATTATAAAGTTTAATAAAGCTCTAATACTAAAGCTAAACTCGATAGTTTTAGAAGTTTGATCTGTCTGTTACAGGTTTCCTATATTCCAGATAGCCCTAAAGCGGTGAATATAATACACAGCACTTAGGAATGTAACAATGTTACTTCTACTTACTTCCCTCCTTAGTAACTCACATGTATTGTATATGGTTATAACAAAGTATAGAAAATCTGTCCGGGAACATACAAGCAATTGCATTGAAATATCGGGACATCGACGAGAAACTTGGTAAATATTCCACATATAATAGTTCTATTGAGTGTGACAACCGTGTCAGCCTAAAAAAGTGTGATAGGAAATAAAGAGCTTTTATTTGAATGATACCTATGATATGGCGCTGCATGGTAGAATTTACTAAACTATTCTCCTCACACAAACACATATTCTACAAAAATAACTTATTCAAAATCACTTAGATTTTTAAGTAAATTGGAAATCGTATCTATTAGAACCTTAAGTTTCTAGTATTAAGCCAAGTCAAAGCAACAAAAGAATACCAAATCCTTGTATTAAAGTTACTTCATTACATAAACTTTTTTATAAAGTAATATTGCATTATTCAATTAGCAAAATCGATCAAAAATGTATCTTACTCAACTTCAACTTGCATAAGATTTACTTTTTAAACTTTAACGTTTAATATGAAAAACTAAATTAAAACGGAAAATCGCCATAACAGAATTAACTTTATCAAATTATCCGAGAATCTTATTTGAATTTAGTTTTGTCAACTTTTTACAAACTATTATAATAAGCACAAGCATGGCTAAAGCATAACTAGTTTAATAAAGGCCGAGCGGACTGTTTAAGGACGGTATATAGTAAAGCTAACGATTCAAAGTAGGTATTTCAGTCCGTGTCTTCCTGAGGAGGGGACCGTTTAAGCTGAAGAGGCTCTCCTCACAAGACAGTCAATATCCCCGCCCCCGCTCGCTTTAGATTGCAGAACCGACTGAAAAGAAAACGGAATCTCATTCCGAACCGACGCTCATTGTATGAGAATCTTGCAATAGCTTTTTCAATTTTACAATTCTCTTAAACTGTTCGTTAGGCTCTCGATTTGTCAACCCTTTTGTTTGAGAGGACAGAGCTGTAATGGCCTCTGGAGATTGATTCAGCCATTATAATAATTTAGGTATCATTTAATATTTGCGGTCCATTAATAAAAGATCAACTCAGATTGCATTCAGCAATAATACAAAACAAGAATTGACTATTTATTTTATTATTTACTTTTATATTCATAATTTATATATATTATAAATTATATAATTAAATATATATATTAGACTATTTTTTCAGGTCCTTTGCCCGATCCATTTTTAGCAATCCGCCGACGGTTCGCGCGTTCAATTGTACTGGCGGAAAGTATAAAGAGATTGAATGCTTAGTATAAAATACAACTGTCGGTATTGAATCATTCGATAGTGAACCAAGCGTGTATTATTTCTTTTTAACTAACAATATTTATCATTACTTTTCATTTATTGGTTGGCACAATTATTATAATTCTGAGTAAAAAATACATGCTATATTTCATAATAGTTTGTGTTTGAACTGTAGGAAGCATTTCAATAATGTATATTATTGAACACATGTAGACAAAGATAAAACGGCACCTTTCTGTCCTCGTTATTTTGACTTGGATAAAAATTTCAACCTTCATACATTTTCTGATATGTTTTATGTCAATTCCACTGTTAAAATACATTATATTTATCTTAATAAAATTTAATTATTAAATTAAATTATTGTTATATTATTCTTCATTATCAACTTAGGTCTCCGGTCGTCTAAAGCTCTAATATATTAGAGGTAGAGGTGGAGTAGCAAAATTACTTCGAAAGCTTTATTTTATATCTTAAGTCTGGTTTATGATGTAAAATATAATGAATGCCTCATTATGTAATAAGGTACCAGGTATTCCAAAACCGTAAAAAAGGGAAACATCACAATGTTGTTATTATTATTATATTTTTTAATGTTACAGTGATCCCATCTAATCATAACTGGTAAAGATAAAATAAAAGTTTTCTATTCATATCAATTCTATTCTATCTATTCAATTCTTCTGTAATAGATTTTTGACAATAATGACAATAGTAAATTGTATTGACAACAATTCTTGAATAACCAGAGCACTGTTGAAGCTATGATATTCTCACATTTACAAAGGATTGAAATAATCTAACTTTATATGGTCAAAATAATATATATATTGTTTAAACAACTTTGACAATGTGGTTGCTGTAGGCTTGAACTAAATTTCTTTAACACTATGCCTTTATACAAACATTTAACAATGACATGAAGTTTCATTATAGCGTGTCCAAAATATCAATTGTTAAATTGAAGCCATTATTTAAACTAACCCATCTAAATATGACAATCAATTGGCAAAGGAATGTTGGAGATAATTAATTACCCGAACCTTAATTAAATTTGATATTACTTGCATAATACAGAAATTTGATTTATGTACCAAAACAAAAATTTTATGTTAAGGACACGTAACATGAAAGGATTTATTTGTTTTTTTGACCCATATACCAATTTTGATGAAATTCGTTTGATTTTTTTTAAGACACCACTTGTCACATGATTTTGAAGGCAGTATTGGATTTTACTGGATTAAAAAAAAATACCACATGGGTTTTGAAAGTAAACTTCAATATCTTTCAATATGGGTGCTAAGGACCTTAATCGCGTTCATGATGTTTATGCTATAATGTATACATATAAAAGGTAAATCAAAAAGCGTTCTCAATAATATATATTATAATTCATAACATACAAAGAAAAATTAATGAACTCAATATATTTATGAGGTGCATAAAAGTATTTAAACTATTTTAATATAGGAATGAAATATCACGCACGTCGTCTCTCTGCTCTTTATTAAAATACTAGGAAATTTCCCTTTGAATATTTCTACATTCTAAAACTTTTTGATTTGATATACATTTTCAGTTGATTCTCAAAGCATGTCATTACACACATATGAATAGATGTGGATTCAATCCTATTTTACACTAGATAATTTTAATATTATTTTTAAAAACCCTTAAAATTAAGAAATTTACTTTTTTAAAATGTTATTAAATCTGTCAGCAAATCTTTTTGTTTTTGTTAAGGACACGGACGACCATAGAACGACTTTGCTCCTATTTGCACCTTATTATCGGTTATTCTGTGTGTAAGTGCAGTTTCACCAATACACCTATTTTTTTTTAACCAACATCAAGATAGTCATTTTTCCCCACCAGGTAGGCTTAGGGTACTTACTTACCACAACGGTTTTTATAAGAAAATAAAATGTAAAAGTTAGTGGTCAATTTAATTATTATTAATTACAAATATAAATTGAGGTTATATATTAAATATTTTTTATATCATTTATTACAAATATAAAACATGCACAAAAAGGTAGCTTAACAGAGAAGGTCAATAGAAACTGTTAGAGTTTGTAAAGGCTTAGCTCCTTTAGCGTTATCATGATTTTCGGTAATGGTTCATGACTTAAATATTATAGTCACCGACCGGCTTATCATTACATATACAATAAAATAAAGTACTGTAAGGTTCACACTGATTTGATTATTTAGTATTGAAGGTTCATTATTTGTTAAAAACTTTTATTTCTTTGTCAAACAAACTTTTACTATATTCTAAATAATAATAAAAATTTATTTTCAAGATCAGTTCAAGAGTAAGTATCAAAAGGACAAGTGATAGATAATCTTAAAGTGTTTATATAAAATAATACACTTTAGGTATGTCGTCTTACCAACAGGTAAGACGACATGCATAAATAGCTATGATCAACAGATCATAGCTATTTATGTTTAAGTGTGGGTAATTAAAGATAGGTTATAGCGACAGGTTAAGAAATATAAATAGGTCGCTTATATTACTATTATCTTAAAATTAATGCTTTATTTTTCATGTCAAGGATAAAAAAACTGTTGTTTTATAATTATATATTCAAGAAATACATCTTGTTTCAAAAATGTTTTTAAATACTCATATCACTCATTTAAAAATTTTCTTCTTCAGTCTAATTCGAAATTATTTAATTAAATTACTTTTAAAATCTCAACCGAGGAGAATAATAATAATGTAGCTTTATGATCGTTATTTAATTAAATGATCCGATTAAAACGATTGTGACGATTATTTTCACGAAATATTCATAAATGACGCAAATGTAAAATGAGACATTTATATTAATACGTGTCTTATTAAATATTCTTAATTTAACGATTCACAATTGTTATAGTCATTGTACTGGATTAAGAATAAGAAATCTTAAATAGTATTCTAATATGTGTTTATATAATATTTTTTATTATAAAAAATAAATAGTTATGCCTGTTATTACTTTAACCTCTCAGATTTTATATTTGTTGTTGAATAATTTATACTTTATTTATTAAGAATTAAAATAGGCATGAGATATTTATAAGTATCAACATTTTAGAATAATAATATATATAGTCTCAAAGATAATCTTGGTGACATCGGAATTATTGATCACTTTTGTATGATATATTGTATATTATATCAAAACATGTACATGTACATAAAAAATATACCAAAAGAAATAAAACTACATGACTTAATATTTTATGATGCTATCTTAGATAAGATAATATTGCACTAAGTAAGTACCTTAGATGTAATTGTTATCACTGGAGACACAAACAGACAAAGACCAAAGGTTTAAAAACCAAAGTTGTTTTTTAGGAAACTAGGCAATTTATTTAAATTGATTTAGTTGTTTCACTTATATTAGCTAATTCAAATGATTTACCTACAAATGGATGTTACAATGAAATTATAGAATAAACAGGTAGTATGTTTAATTCCACATAAGTTACACATCAAATATAATGCATCTATTTATATGCCACGTTATTCTATTCTATCTACGAGTACTTGTATTAGGTGCGTAAATAAATCACGTCCATTTCTCAGCCGGTAGTCGTGTCACGAGAACTTTCTCATGTTTTACATAACATTATCATACATTTGAAGACTATCGAGTCATTACCATCTTACTTTCTCATGTTAAAAATAAAACCTGGTAAGATTTAATTTAAAATATAGGAGCTTTATCTATTTTAATTGATAATTTCGAGAACTATTAAATAAACTTAATTATTAAAATAGATATTCTTAATAATTGGGTGTTTTTTAATATTCATTGTATTTTGATTACGTTTAACATTATTATTTTAGAAGTAAACATTATACTACCGGTCCACAGATACTTTGTTTGTCAAGAGTGCCAAGATTTTAGAAAAAAACAATACAATCTGTAGCAAATTTGTGAGTAGTACTGCAGATATGTTTATTTATTTAAACTCCAATCATCCAAGTTACTATTATATTTAATAAACTTGTTTCTTTTAATTTAGTCGGAATTCGTCAGTCTAGTTTTAAACTCGTTCGAGGTCCTTAATCATGAGGCGCATGTCGGAGCAGCTGCATGAACATGACTCTCAGATCGCGTCGCGAGGATGGCAGCGGCGAAGGGAGAATGATATTCGAAGGTCTCCTGCAGATTATGAAGAACTTGTTTAAATGTTTATCAGTATAAAAAAACTAAGGATTAATATTTTATATATATAGAATGGTTGAATTGTTTTTTTGATTTTTATCTAACATATATACGTTTCATTTCATGTATTTCGTTTTTTTTTTTAATAATACATAACAAGCGCATATACACCTACTAACACACACATGACGAAAGCTGGAACCAGAACCAATATTAGTGCAATATAGATATATCTATCATACTGTAATTATTATATGATCCCTTCTCCAAAGGCTTCTTAATATGCAGGCCTACAAGCATTGATTAACACAAACAAAGCCCTTGGATATGAGCAAGCATTATATGCTGTGTTGTATAGATAAATCTGCTTTACAGATGCAGACGTATGTGAAATACTTAGTAGTGTAGAACCGGGAGTCTTCCAAACGTTGCAAAAATAGGTGACCTAGAATATTAATATTGTGTAAAATATTCTTACGCTTGAAACTACCATGTACAATTTAATAAATAAAAACAACATTATTAACATGCATTTGTTACGCAAGCATAGCCAGGGGCAATTGTTATAGTAAGAACCAACTTGGTTTCACACGGTTAAATGCTGACACCACGCTTCGAGTATCCTGAAGACGACACCATACGGCTTGCGTTCTCACCATCGATGGGAATCGAGGATAAAATATATTCATTCTTGGGTCAATCGCTGACCTGGAATCACCTTTATTTAGTATTAATTAATTATAAGTTTTAATTGTAACTCTTTAATATAATTTTATAAAATAATTGTTTTTCTTTGCATCCTTCGCTGCCACCAAACTTAATTGGCGCAGTCGGTAGGATATTCGAGATATATTCGGTACGCGTCGCGTCAAGATTTCTCCTAATATCGGTGCGAGATCCCGCGTGACTAACCGATTTCGAGTATCCGAATCTACATACATCGTGGAGGCCAGCGGAGGTGAATCCGAAAATCGATTCGGCAAGAAAATCATGATCATGTAAGTACTCTGAATCTTTCAAGTCCTTACCTTTCCTAATTTTTAACCTTAATCTTTACCTAATCTAAGCATTTTTTTTAATTTCAAGTAAATTACTATTTAAAGTATTTTTTGAAGTTACTTAGAACTTTAAAGCATACATCGATATATTCTGAGTGAATTACTTTTTTATTTGTCTATTTGTAGTGTTTTAAATTAGTTTTAGATTTTCTATTCAAAAGAATCGAGTAGCTGTAGTTTGTAGAAGTAGACCTAGCAGCATTAGTAAAAAAAATATAAGTCAAAATCTAAAAAAAAACCCAGAAATTATTTCAATTTGTTGATTTAAGACTAACTATTCTCATAACTAGCGATAACGTTGATAGGTTATCATAAGAGATATCTAAGCTACAGAATTTTTTAGCTTTTGTAAACAACATTTACAGCTGACTATGAAGTTTTTAATTTAAACTCTGATAGAACTATAATTAATAAGTAACGTAGTATATATGGCAGTAATAAAGTATTAAATATACGAGCGAGAGAATATTAAGATATGATACAGTTAAAGAAATAATCATAGTATATCAATTCCTAATTTTTCTATTCCACACATGATTTATATAAGATATCCATAGTAACTAACGAAAATCATGAGATTCCTGTCCCTCACTTCCAATACCCTGCAATCCATCTGAAAGATTTCAAGTACATAGAGGCTGAATGCCCGAAGTTCACTAAAGGGTATCTATGTGAAGAGATACACAACATACATAGTCGTACATCGCCGGATTGTGTAACAGCCCTCGTTACTACGCAGCAAAAACTCCCCGAATGTAAACCAGTCACCGTATCCCTACTTACGTCAGCCTACGAGAAACTCGACGATCGCCACTACACCATTAGCTTTCCAACTCTTACTAAAGTACGCTTGTCCTGCGATCAAGATATCTACAAGATGTTGCAAGGAAGTTATCTCGCTATAATTCCATATGATTGTTTCATTCAAACAACAGAATTCATCATCTCGAACCTCAACGATCGACTAAAAGGTCAAGCCTTGAAGATAATAGATGTCCCTAATGAAAATACACTCAGTTCAGCAGCACATCTGATATTTAAATTAAACTCCATTAATTTGACTAACCTTCACGCTACCAATAGAGAGGTTATTCTACAGTCACCAGTAAACTTAAGCAAGACCAACGATATAAGCGTCTACCATACAACAAAACCTTTATATACGTTACTATTCGGTGCATGTGTACTAATTAGCGGCCTTGCATACCGGAAATACCGACTTAAACATACGAAACACACCATCCAAAAAACTCAAAGGGATGAATCAGAACTTCCAGCGCAATTTACAACGAAGGTCTTCAATAGTCGCTGTTCTACGGGGGGAGGTGTTACGCAAGCATAGCCAGGGGCAATTGTTATAGTAAGAACCAACTTGGTTTCACACGGTTAAATGCTGACACCACGCTTCGAGTATCCTGAAGACGACACCATACGGCTTGCGTTCTCACCATCGATGGGAATCGAGGATAAAATATATTCATTCTTGGGTCAATCGCTGACCTGGAATCACCTTTATTTAGTATTAATTAATTATAAGTTTTAATTGTAACTCTTTAATATAATTTTATAAAATAGTTGTTTTTCTTTGCATCCTTCGCTGCCACCAAACTTAATTCATTCAAACATATTACGACGACGAATTTATGTAATACATTAAGACGTGTGGTTTACTTTTCAACAACATCATTTGCTACCGAATACCGAGAGAGGATCATACACTTGGTAAAGATGGTGATAGGAACTTTATACTCATTTAAGGTTCAAATAAAGTTATGCTCTGGTGTATATACAAAATAAAACAGGCTAAAATATTCTTATATAAAATAATGTTAAATGTTACAAAACTTACAAATTTATTAAATTATTTTACTTTATTTACTTCTTGTTATAGGAATTGTATGCAAAGATATCTTCATTCTATAAAAACATCTTCATTTATTCAAAGTTAAGTTTCAAAAACTTTTTTAGTATTTAGTTTAAACTTGAAATGATTTATGGTATCTTCACGAATACCATGTATTAACTTTTGAATACAAATTCCACTCTGTGTCAGTCTGTGATAAGATTCTTAGCGTATTAGTTTTATTTAATTTGTAAGAAAGTTTAGACTTAGGAGCAAAAAATTTAGAATTATTTTTGTAAGAAATAGTTTCCAATATCTTTTAGATTATATTTTAATTTATTTTTTCTAATTGTGATAATAAATTACTAAATATGACAGGAAAAATAAAATAACTTTTTTTACCGATACTACAAATGTTCAATTCCTGTGATTGAACGTCTTTCAAAGGAAGAGCGAAAAAAACTTACCTCTAAAATTGCCTTTATATAAAACAAATACAAGTAATACATATATTAGAATTGTCTAACCAGCATACGATGGTAAAGAGTTTCTGTAAGAACCCAAAGATATGAAGAAATGTGAGAACCTGAGATAGATTAAGTGCTCGTGACACCTCTCCAGCCTGAGAAAAATGACAACGCTTTATCTACGCACCTTCTTATAACATATTATCACGTTTTTTATTTTGTATAAAAAGCTGTACGCTAAGTGAGGTCGTACTTGTAAAAACTTACATCATATATTATCTAGGTAATGTTTTACTGTAGTTCATAACCAAAGGTTAAGATGTAGATAGGTTTATATTTAAAAAAGAAACGTAATAAGAGTTTTTGAAGTGGGTGTTAATTTCTTAAGCAAGATATATATTTTAGGCAATTTATGTAAACAATTGATGGAAGATAAAGAAATTATAAAAAGTCAGCTTTTGTTAATGTAATATCAATATTTAGAGACACTTCTATGATTATAGGTTATATAGTATATAGTATAAAAACTGAAAGTACAACTGTCATAATGGACACGATTATTTAGAACCTCATTTATTTTATGATATGGTTTTCTGTTGTTAATAACTATTATACTTATTAGACTAAGACTAATTAGGTATTTATGGCTTGTGGACCAAAAAAATGAGTTAGGGGTAAGAAAACACATATAATACTTAGCTGTAGTTTCTCCTAAGTAATAAATATCTAAAAAGTATGAAAAACTCAAATTCAGATAAAACAATATTTATCTACAAATATTCAATCAATTCATTTTCAAATATTTTAGATGGTCTTTTTTACTCGTAAGTGTACGACAAGAAGGGGGATCAGCCGCAGTGTGGTTTGATTATATTTTTTCATCAACGACTGCTAGAAATACCCAACAAATTCTATTATATGATATTATATATAAGTCCAAACAGCCGCTCAAAATGCGTATTGTTATAAAACACAGGGAGCGTATTATAACATTAAAGTTTTCTTTGTAAACCATCTTCCTACAATATAAAAAAGGAGAAATTTTTTTTCTCATTTTTCTCTAAAAATATAATCAAATATTTCTTAGAATAATCGGTCGGGAAGTTGCCTTAATGGCATTTCTCGTTTTAAGTATAATAACATTAACATTTTAATGTTAATGTTATTTCTATAAAAGATACAAAATAACATGGTTTTTGTGTCATGTTAGCTATCTTGCCCTGGCTTAGTCCGGTTGGTGTTCGATTTGTTTAATTAAGATATAAAGAAATAAAAAACTGATTTTCACCTTTAAGATCTAAATCTTGTCTAAAGTTTAAGCATTCTAAGATCAAATTAGTATTTTCTTCATAATCGATGAAGAAATGTATATAAATGTATATATAATAAACTTCCCAATTTTATATTAGTAAGATTATCTTGATATATATAAATATATATTCATCTTTTCAACCCTTCTAATGCCTCAAGGGCGGGAAGGCATTAATAACTTCTCATATTGCGGATTTCATTTATTCAGAGATAAAACAAGACTTATGACACTTGCCATCTACTAAATCGCTTACACTTAATATAATCTAATACTTAAAACATATATATTTACATTTTTATTAATTTTAATAATTGTCTATATTTTTTAGTTTGTTTTCAGTTTATTACATGACACTAGCAATTAAGAATTTAATTTTTAACAGAATAGAGCGAGATCTCAAAATAATGACGCAGACCATAATATTGAGAACAGTTTTGGAAACATTGATTCTCAGTAAATATACGTATAACAATTTAAGCGAGTTTCTGTGTTATGTTGTTATATTTCTATTCAATTAATATTTCTGTGATTATATACAAACTTATATTCGATAAATATTTATTTGAAGTTTTAAAATAAAGTATTAAAATCAATTACCAATATCATAATTATTATTACCAACATTTGATCTCTTATCATATCTTATACCATACCTATACCTTGTACCATAATTGGTAGTCAAAATCTGAATCAAATTTTCTGAGACATTTTCCTTATTATGTTTAAGGGTTAAAACTCTTAAACATTTACACAGTTAAACGAGAAATCATTATTTTGAGGGATTATTTGGTTATGATATCACCTCCGCTCCGCGCGGATATGATGAACGGTTGCTTTTTTGTTCGTCTTCCGGATTTCCTGTATGAAATACCTGTGTATACAATCATCCAACTTTTACGTTTTTTATTTGGTAGCAACATTTATGAAAATATTATTTAATGTGTTACGCAAGCATAGCCAAGGGCAATTGTTATAGTAAGAACCAACTTGGTTTCACACGGTTAAATGCTGACACCACGCTTCGAGTATCCTGAAGACGACACCATACGGCTTGCGTTCTCACCATCGATGGGAATCGAGGATAAAATATATTCATTCTTGGGTCAATCGCTGACCTGGAATCACCCTTTTTTAGTATTAATTAATTATAAGTTTTAATTGTAACTCTTTAATATAATTTTATAAAATAATTGTTTTTCTTTGCATCCTTCGCTGCCACCAAACTTAATTAATGAAAAGGTGCATCGCTATAAATAAAAAATTTCTTTGTTTACTATTTATTAACTTAAAATATTTCATTATTAATTCTGAAAGCTTTATGAGTATTATCAATTCTCGAGTTGCCATTTTTTATCAAAACGATTTCGGTACATTCGTGCAAGAAATGGGATATGTACGATTTCAACTCTTAACTATTAAAGTTCATTCTGAGGTAAATGGTGATATGATAAAAAAAATTCTAATATAAACTTTATTATGGTTAAACGTTTTATATATGTTAATAACTATTAGCTTAGGAATTATTTCGTGCAAAATATATTGTAGAATCTCCTCCCATTAAACATATATGTTTATACGTATATATTTATATTTAAACACTGTCTATTTCCGATTTTACTTTCCACAGTAATTTTATATACCACATATTGCTCAGCAGTATTAGATTCCACCGGTGACGCTGTCATGGCCAGTAGGGCTAACAGCAGAGACACATAACAAAAAAATATATTAGATTCATTTTATGCTACACAATAGCTGGAAAACACTTGATTGAATAGATGATGCAGAGCGTCTGAGCACTGAGATGTGGCTTAATTAGAATGATCATCCTTAACGTTGTCAACGGTACGTGAAAATTTCACACGTTCAGTTATATCTGTCGTGTTCATTGGAAAAATATCGTACGATATCCTTGTTAAAGCCCTCTTCTATCTCATCAGATACTTGCAGAGCCTTTTTATTTCTTTTTATCGTTGGAACCATAATTTTTTAAATAATAAAAATAGACGTTTATCTCATTACAAATGTATAATATTTATACATATTTTTTTCCATGAGACTACAAATGTTTTTTTTTTTCATTATAACAACACAATTTTAATTAATTTTGATGTGAACGTCACAAACCTATCACGAGATGTATTAGCATAATAAAAAGACCCTCACAAATAATTGAAAGATCTAAACCAACCAACCGTTCAAACAAACTCTAAACAATCATTTTTATAGTTTTGTCTATTAATCTTTTATATACAGTAACATTAATATACTTCACTGGTATTGAGTGATGATATGAATAATGATAATAGAAATATGTAGTACCTGCTTCGGATGTCAAGAGGAAATTAGATTTCATTGGAAATGTAAATATATATTCGTTTGACAAATTACGTGCATGACAATTTGTTGAATAAATTTACATTAAAGTAAATGACTTTACTAAAGTTATTATTTTAGTCAATTAACATGTGCCAAAACTGTAATATCTTTGATCTTAAACGACATGTCCTTAATCTTCGAAGCTGTAGAAGGTCTTGTTCACTAAGTACACTTTACTTTACCCTAATCTCTTTACTAAGGAGTTATAAAATTTATGTTAAAAAGTTTAATGCCGCTTTTATGGTTCCTTAATGTTCAGTTTATAAAAGTATTTTATAATATACTTTTTAAACTTCATATTAAAATTAATATGCTTTTTCTTATGCTTTGCTTTTAACAGCTTTTTTTTTCTTTTTCCTTGATATTATTAGCCGATAATAAATATGTATACATTGTTAAATTTTATAACATATAACTAATATACGAATACCTAAAACATATCCAACATTTATATTAGTAACGAAAATTTTAAGTAATATAATTTAGAAAAAAACTTTAAATGTGTAATTGACATAAAATCTCTAATTTATATTTATTTATTTATTTAACTTCACGCCATATCCCTTGCGGGGTAGTCAGAGACGACGGAACGCCAAACGCTACGGTCTCTGCACACCTCTTTCGCCTCGGCCACAGACATCAACCTCTTCATACATGCCCTCTAGGGGGTCCTCATGCTTTTTACGTGACCTTCCTCCAGTAACATTGATACTTTTCGAAGGTCACTCGTGGTGAGCGGTAAGAGAGACAGGGGGAGCCCTGTCTCTCTTACCGCTCACCACGCCATTCTGTGGATCTCTTCATTGCGGATTCAATCAGCTAAACTGACTCCGCATATTCTGCGAAGAGATCGCATCTCCACAGCATTCATCTTTCTTACATTCTTCTTCTGTGTTACCCACGTTTGGCTGCCGTATAACAGCGTCGGTTGCAAAACTGCATTGTGTACAGCCAAACGTGCAGCTATGCTGACGTTTTGACGTCTCAACAATGCAGTCAAAGCACCGTTGACTCTGTTACCGGCAGCAATACGCCTTTCCACATCCATTTCGTATCTTCCGTCTCTGCTAAACATCTGCTTATCATTCACGTTGATCTAACATTCTGTTCTTTCTTAATTTCTTTCAAATATCAGAATCTTCGTCTTATCTACATTCAGGTTTAGACCATTAATTTCACATCCATCTTTCAGTGTGGTGACCAATGCCTGCAAATTGCATTCTGATGATGCAATGAGCACTGTATACATATAGCAAGCAATTGACCTTAAGGTCACCTACTTTCACTCCCATATGTCTATATATATACTGTCTTTCACGCCTTGGAGACAACTATCCAAATACAAATTGAACAACCAAGCTGACATAGCGCAACCTTGCTTCACACCCGATTGGATGTCAAACCAGGGCGACATGCCAGCTCCTACTCGCACACAGGCTGAGTGGTCTCTGTAAAGAGATTTTACAGCCTGTAGCAAGGGTCCGTTCACATTATATCGGGGCAGTATCTCCCATAATTTCTTTCTCACAACCCTGTCAGCACAAAGCACAGAAAACCTTTTGGTTTAGGGTCAAAAACTTTTCCGTGATCATGCGGAGGGAAAAAATCTGATCTATACACCCTCTTGCAGGGCTAAAACCTCCTTGGGCCTCCCACAACAGCCTTTCAGATCTTTCTTGCATTCTTCTAGCTAGTATTTTAGCATAAACTTTACCGCCCAGGCTAATCAAACTGATAGCCCTATAGCTTGCACAGTCTATCTGTGAACCTTTACCTTTATACAAAGATACGATGACTGCACCTGGCCAATCGTCTGGGACCTTTCTTGATTTCCAGCATAAATTGCACAAAAACCAGAACAAGTCCAAGACGCGTGGCCCACCATATTTGATCATCTCGGCAGTAACTTCATCTGGTCCCGCAGCTTTACCACAATTCAGACTTCGAATCGCGCTCTCCACTTCTTCCAAACTGATTTCACCATCAGCTACATTTGGACTCAGCATTTCGCTGGTACTCATGGCCGAGGCGTCCTCACATTCATACGTCTCCTTGTAGAATTCCGCCCACCGCTGCAAAACGTGTGCTGGCTCTGTTAAGATTTCACCGCTCTTCGAAAGCACCCCTTTCATTCTACAGGTTACCGAACCACCCCGGGAATCATTAATTTCTCGCCAGAAAAGCTTCGTGATTTCCCAGAAGTTGTTCGTCAACCTTTCATCCCTTTCTCTCTCACATGTTTCACGCTTCATCTTTATAAGTGCTTTCGTTTTGTGCTTTGCAGCTTGTACTCTCTTTTTCTTATCTCTCTCATACTTTTATCCTTACCCGAGGCTTTATAACCATGCTTTCTTCTTTACCATGCTTTCTTCTTTAACTCCACAGCGTCTTTCACTTCATCATCCCACCATTCATCGCGCTTTTTACTAAAACCTCTTTTCCTTTTACCACATACTTCTGTCGCTATTTTCACCATACCATTCCTAAGGTTCTGCCAGAATACTTTAGCACTTTCATTTCCAGAATTACAGCTTTCAAGCTTCTTGGAAACCCTTTCTTGATATTCCTCTCGTATCGGTGGATCTTGAAGCTTCCAACTTCTTATGCGATAATTCGACTCCAAGCTAGGACACGTCGTGCGGCTGCGCCAACTTGCAAACAGACCTCTTATTCTAGCGACGACTAGATAATGGCCCGTTCTCAGATCAGCACCCCTAAACGCTCGCTCCCATGTGTACATGTGAATTTGTTTGTGATCAAACATCGTGTTTGCCACAAACAAATTTTTCTCCTTACAAAATTCCAAAATAAGCTTTCAAAATTCAAATTCAAAATTCAAAATATCTTTATTCAAGTAGGCATTTACACGCACTTTTGAATCGTCAATTACTACAATACAAAAAAGGTCAGTGTAGTCCGTCCGTACGTATGCTACCACCGGCTCGGAATGCTGCTCTGTTGAGAAGAGCCGGCCAGAAACTCAACAGTTGCTCTTTTCAAAAGAAATATAACAATAGGTGATGTATATTATAATATAATATAAATCCTGCAAATGATTCAACAACTTAAGTTCCACATATTTCGATCCACTAAAAACTCTTGAACGTTATAATAAGCTTTATTTAACAATAAACTTTTGATTTTAGATTTAAAACTAAGAAATGGAAGGTCTAAGATATCTTGTGGAAAAAATTATATAATAAAGTTATATATGCGTATACTCAAACTCATGAAGGATTTATTAACTTTTTGAAGCCGAAACTTTGGCGTTACGAGTTTGTTTGTTTTTATTTCTCGTATTTCTCGTATTTATCGCATTTATTTCTCGTATTTATCTTTCCAGCCTCATTTACTCTTTTATCACCGTACTTGCCCAGCACGTTTTCGTAACCACTTCGCGCAGTTCCAACCCATCCATTAACATCCCCACATACTATCAACTTTTCATTACTTCTGACACTATTTAGAACATCCCTGACACTCTCCCAAAACTCCTCGAGTTCGCTAACCGGAGCTGCGGATACTGGCGCGTAAACGGCTAACAAGACTACTCTTGTTATCCTTAGCTTAAAGCGAACCCAGAGAAGCCTCGGGTTGATAGCCTTATATTCTACCATTGCATTAACCATTCGAGAGGACAACAACACGCCTACCCCTGAGCAACTTAAAATTATTAATTATCAACTTAAAAATATATACAAATACAGACATGTCAAAAATTACACTGATTATATTAATAATAAATAAATTATTATTATTACAATTATTATTAAATTATTCACATAAAATTATATAATATACACATGTCAAAAGTATAAAAAAAAATAAAAAAATAATAAATATTAAATTATAAAAAAAAAAAAAAAATCAATAAAGTTAACAAATATAAATTAATAAAATAAATGAACAAAACAAAATCTTAAAATCATATCCTTCGAAAAACTGAGATTTGAACAAGCGCCGATGAAACCGAGCGATGTTTATCCATCTATGTCTATGATATACACTACGGAAGACTGATTGTTTATATTGAATTAGTACTGTATATAGTACGCCTTATAATGTTTATACTGATTATTAAAAATAATAATAACGCAGGTAGAATGCAAAAAAAAGAAACCGTCTGCAATGATCACTTGCAAATTAAATAATGCTTCTCAACATCCTGTTCACTGCAACTCCATTGTTCCACCTTTGTTATCACCGTTCTTTTTCTTCACGACGTGATTGGACGTTAGCACTTGAACAGGCAATGCACCCCTGTTACGGCCCCGGCTACATCCAGGGAGCCCCGATACACGTCCGCTCGCCGCAACTGTTATATCAAACATCCTCGCAATCCATCCTCCCCCAAATATCCAGGCACCCACACACTTGATATATCCGCGCCACAACTCCAAAACAACGCCGAAATCGAGCCGTTTTAAAGTATTATATTCATCACCGGCACCCATTATTAAGTTGTTTTTTATATCAAACTAATCACCAGTAAAATACATACCAATAAAAAATGGTATGTACACTTGATCGCATTTCAAAATACGGAGTTTTTGGGTTTTAGGCTTTTGTTTTGGGTTTGGTATATAAAAAAATATATAGCACGTGAGTGTGTGCATGTGTGTTAAAGAGACATAATTTAATAATTGTTATTTGTACAAAAAATTTTTTCGTCAAAAATATTTATTTTGATTTTAAGTTCTTTATAATATTTACAAGTTCTACAAGTTACAATTTATTCCGAAGACATTTCTTCTGAGATAATTGGTATTTTTGCGCGATGCATATCAGATTCCTAGCTATTATATGACTTGCATTTACCTTAGAGACCGCTACATTAATCTACGAATTACTATATATTTGCCTTACTTCTCGGCAACATGATGGTGCAAAAATATCATCAAATAAATCGTGAAGTAGCCGACTTCATTACAAACTAGCAGGCTACCCATGCTTCGCAACGAAAAGCGGAAGTGATGAAACATTTTGTTTGAATTTCCACACCACCTATTAGGTATCAAACAGGTGTGTAACTGTAACTTTGGAACGGTTTGGACCTTTGTAAAATCCTTTTCTATTGCACCTATTCAATATGTCAGGAGTCTTGTGTCCAAATTTCAGCTTTTTAGGTATTACGGTTTGGGCTGTAGAGCGATGAATGGGTCAAAGAGTCAGTGAGTGTCTTTGTGTTTTATATATTAAGATTTATAAATACTATCTTTAAGAGACACCAATTGTTGTATTTAACTTAACAGTGATTCAATCGGTAATAAAAATTACGTGACATTATTTAGTATAACATATGATGTCGAATTAAACCTCTTCTGAGATGACGAATAAAAAGAGAGCGTGGAATGAATTGACATATTGCGCCGACCTCAAATGATTGAGGTAATGGCAGGTGGATTATGAACATACCATAATATAATGGTACTTTACAGTACTATACCGTTCCGTACCGAACTTTGTACTCAATAACCCTCTTCAACACTGACATAATAACGTATAAAATATTTTAAAAAAATGGAGATAATTAAGTATTTTAGTTTGTTTTACGGTAAAGACAACTTCAAAAGTAATGAATCACTTCGAGCCACTATTTAAGTACGTCTCAAACTTTTTTATTTATCCATTTAGTTCACCAATTGGACGGCAATATCTTTAATAATTAAAAATATATATATATTTTTTTTGTAGAAGTGGTCACTATACTTAATGTTGCATTTACAAGGCAAATTATATAAATTTAGAAAAGAAATGATTAAAATAAGCTTTCTCTTACAATTTTGCAAAATATAACGCAGGCCTAACTATTCAAATCATCATCATCTTCTAACCCCTCCTTTTGCGCGGTATGTTTTTTCCTGCCATATTTTCCTATTACTCGTCATCTTTGTACACACTCCTTTCTATTCTTTATCGTCTTTCACGCAATCCATCAATTTCTTCTTCGGCCATCCTCTACCTGTTTATTTCTCCTTCCATTTCTATACCTTTTTTTTTTTTTATGTTAGAGGAGGGCAAACGAGCTTGCGGGTCACCGTTGGTATGTGATCACTGCCGCCCATGAACTCTTGCAACATCCGAAGATTCACAAGAGCGTTGCCGGCCTTGGAGAAAGCAATATATGCCTTTTTTGAAGGTACCCATGTCGTATCGATCTGGAAATACCGCCGAAGGAAGTTCGTTCCACATTTGAGTGTTACGTGGGAAAAAAGGCCTTGAAAACCGCACAGTTGAAGATCGCCACGCTTCCAGGTACCTAGCACTCGTTTGGTTACATGTATTTCATCACTCTTCATAACATACCCATACCAGATGGCTACCACAATTATTTTCTATCACTGGCATTACTCCTAAGCTTCCCCTAATATACTCATGACTTATCCTATCCTTTCTTGTAACCGCACACATCCATCGTAACATTCGTTTATCACTTACATGCAAATACTTTTCATCCATCAGCTTCATCGCTCAGCATTCAGACCCATAAATAACGACAGGTCTAATGATCTATTTATAGATTCTCCCCTTTAGTTTAAGGGGAATTTGGGCATCATATGATGTTCTGGTGATTTGTCGCCATTTTATCCATCCCGTGTTGATTCAGTGCTTTACGTCCCATCAATATTGCCATCGCTTTGTATAAGAGAAACAAGGTAGTGAAAGTCAAACTATTTCAGAACCTTCATAATAATTATAAACCTATCTATAAAGTCTATGCGAAAATACTTTATTTCTGAAACAGTTTCCTTCAGCGAGTAGCCAATGTTGTTTAAAATAATAATAATTTAATAATAAAAAAGCCCTATCGTATATTGATAAATTAGAATATGGTACTTGGTGTATGATGAATGAGGATCAAGGCGGTATCAAGATTGATGAAGGAATATTCATAAAGATTACTATGTACACATGATGGCGTCACCCATCATTACATCGGCTGAAAGAAAACGCTTAACAAAAATGAAATTGATGTTTATCCCGTCTTTATCTTGGTCCCTAAATATAGATCCGGTGAAAATCTACAATAAGTCACATACTTAACGACCTATAATACTTTATTTTATTACGAAATATTTAATTAGTATCTATTTTATTATAAATTTACTTTAATTAATTGAAAGCGGACACATTAATGGCTGCGGTTGTAATTATCCATGTGAAAGCTTCACCACAATCGATAGTGACTTGTGATTTGTTTTTTTGTTATTATAATATGCATTTTTTTATTTACATAAATTAGTTTAGTCTGGTAATAGAAAATACTATATTTATCATAAAGAATATTTAAAATGTGAATAAACCTATAACAATCTTAAGTTTAATATTTAGTTTTAATATTTGAAATTTTAGTACTGTTTAACATTTTTAATAAACGTTATACTTTATATTTCCATTTTAAATATTTGCACTTAATAAATCAAACACATAAATTATTAGTAAAGAAATTAGCATATTACAAAATGTAACATTTCGGTTGTTAGTTTAGCCATTAATAAAATAGATTTTACAATGTTTGTGATTCTTTATTGAGGGTGAACATCAAATTATTATCAGAAAATATAAAATTCCATGAACGCTATTCACGTAAGATAAATAATTATGGATAACTGTATCCTTGTCTAAGAGATAACCGCTAAAATGTTTACTGTTTGTTTACTGAGTAGTGGATAAGGTAAAATAAATAATGAATAATTATTATTTTGTAAACTTTTGTTTTTATGATGCTTTAATGTTTTGGGAATTTATGTGAAGAGATGTAATGAAATAAAAATATAACTTATTTTGTTGTCCCATAAAAATATTAAAATAACAATAAATATAATAATAATATAATAATAAATATTAAAACAAAATATTCTTCGAAGTTTTCTTCAAATGAATATTTGAGTTTACAACAATCTTACATTTTTTTTTTTTTTTTTTTTATGTAAGAGGAGGGCAAACGAGCTGGCGGGTCACGGATGGACGTGATCACCGCCGCCCATGAACTCTTGCAACATCCGAGGATTTACAAGAGTGTTGCCGGCCTTGTAGGTAGGAATAAACGCCTTTTTTGAAGGTACCCATGTCGTACCGATCTGGAAATACCGCCGAAGGGAGTTCGTTCCACATTCGAGTGGTACGTGGAAAAAATGTCCTTGAGAACCGCACAGTGGAGGATCGCCACGCATCCAGGTGGTAAGGATGGTATTGGAGGCGATGGCGCGCTGTGCGGTGATGAAATTCGGCGGCAGGCATCAGATCGAATAGTTCTTCGGAACACTCCCCGTTGTAAATGCGGTAGAAGACGCACAAAGAAGCCACGTCTCTACGCAATGCCAAAGAGTCCAGCCGTTCGCAGAACACCGGGTCCCCGACAACTCGAACGGCTCTCCGTTGTACGCGGTCAAATGGTAGAAGCTGATATTGGGGTGATCCGGACCAGAGATGAGAACAGTACTCCATGTGTGGCCGGACCTGCGCCTTATAGAGCGCAAGTCTTTGGCCAGGTTTGAAGTACTGCCTCGCTCTATTGATCACTCCCAATTTCATCGAGGCCAACTTGGCCTTGCTCTCCAGATGACCACGAAACTGACAGTCGCTCGAAATGTCGAGACCCAGTATTCTGATACTTGGCGAGGCAATGAGGGGAGTGCTCTCGAAGAGCGGTGATACGACAAATGGGGTTTTCTTAGTGGTGAACGCGCAAACCTGTGTCTTTAGGGGATTGAACTGAACGTGGTTAAGTTCACCCCACTCAGAGACCATCCCCAGGGAGGTCTCTATTGAAGACACAAGTTTCTTTCGGCACTCGTCGACGTTTTCCCGAGTGAGACCTGCACGGCCGGAATATACCGCATCCCCAGTACTGTCATCCGCATAACAATGTATGTTGGAGATATCCAACATATCATTGATATGCAGGAGGAACAGAGTTGGGGATAGCACGCAGCCTTGGGGTACACCAGCGTTCACGGGCTTGGGGTCCGAGCAAAAACCGTCGAGAACGACCTGTATGCTCCGCCCAGTGAGGAAGCTGGTGATCCACTTGCATAAACTCTCGAGCTGGTGATCCACTTGCATAAACTCTCATATTTGATATATTTGATATACTTTTGGTATAAATACAGTACCAATCAATTTTAAAGATATTGACTAAACATAAAACTGTACACCTGTGATTTGGTGAACAGAAATATTTATGTGTTAATAGATATAATAAAAATCGTAACTTACAAATTTAATTTTGGTTGGTGTTAAGGAATATATGTAAAAAGGTCTTCTAAACAAAATATAATATCTCAAATATGTCGATGAATAAATACAAAATTACATATTATATATGGTTACATTTTGATTATATGGTTTTCTCTACTAATTGGCAAGCAGACGCAATAATAGCTGCGGTGACCACAATTATATTAACGTATTCCCAGAATAGCACTGATATTTAATTCTTAAATAAATGTAATAAAGTAAATGAATTAGTAATAGTCTCAGTTTGGGTTTCAGGTAAAAGTAGCAATCTTATGTATGAGTGTTGGCAAATAATGATAAGTATTTATTAGTATTGTCACAAAAATTTTGTTAAAAATATTTTTGAACATCTGTTTTTTTAAAATCGATTTTTATTTGCAATTTTTACAGTAACACTTTATACTTTTGAAATTGTTAAAATAAATATGGAATAAATAATTCAAGACTCGAATCCCATTAGGATGATGACATTTTAAATGATAAATTCCTCACTTCAATCGATTGACACGACATCTTTGTTAATAGAAAGGTCCGGAGTAAAATCCGATCATAGCCAACTTTAATGATTTATGATTACAATAATCAATATATAATATAATTATATACTTTTGAGAATAGTTACAGAATAGTTTTTTGCTTTATTGTAAAATGGGATTCAGCGTAATAGTTAATAAATATTTTTAAAGGAATATATATTTAATATTTAAAATATCTGTATTATCAAGGAGATAGTATTATATTTTCATATTTATAGATATAATGTTTAACAAACGTAAGTTACAATAAAAATCTGTTGAGGAGCAAACTGTTGTAAAATATCACGTAATAAATATCTACTGAATTTATTAAAGTATCTAAAGTAACAAATGTTTTAACGCTTGATTGACAAATTAACATGTAGTGACTATACTCAAAAAAGACTAATTAATAATTAGTAAGTTAATAATTAATATAAACTCACTGTTTAACATTTCATAATTACTGATTATAATAATAATTTTGATTTTATAACTTTAACGAGATTTCAATTATAATTAATACTAAATGTGATATGTTCTTTAGACACTCTGTTTGTTTTAAAACTTGTGTTATATTTAAAATCATAACATATCCTTTCTAGCTTACTATTTATAATGATTAAATTACAACTTTATTTTTATTTGTAACAAACACAAACTATTGTTATAATTTAGTAACTTTTTTTCTACTGGACTAAAGTTTCCAAATTCAAAAGCTATATTTAGTTTATTTTTAATTGTAACAGTATTTATTCTAAACTAAGTATATATTGGACAGCAGGTATTGTTTCATCATATTCATGTGTAAAAAATATAAATTTTGTAAAGATAACTCAAACTGAGCTCCTATACAATAGAATAAAGTATATAAAGTCATAAATAAAATAAATTTCATTAAATTGATTTAGAAATGTTAAGAGAAATATACAAAACCTTAATTTAAAACTCAAATCTGTTATCTCAAGATGTCGATAGCAGACATCCCTAATTTTTGTTTCCATTTCATAGGATTTAAGATAAAAATTTAATTAAAATAACGATAAATGAATTCAATGGTTCAGAAGAATCTTGGAAATAAATACATATATTTATAGTAAAATTTTAATTAATTAATTAATTGATTTTAAGTCGAAATGAGCTTTTATATAATATATTTAATTTTAAAAGCCTTGCATCGAATCTGCAAGCATTAAAATGATACATCAAAAAAGGATTAATATAGCATACCTTGTACAAAGCTTTGAGTTGTTTAACTTTTGGTTTTTGGTATAACTTACAATATTTGGAAACGAAAGATGGTATGCTATGGTAAATTGATCATTTGTTGTTTGGTTAGTTCAGGTAAAATTTATCTCTGCTCTCGTTATAATTCAAAAATATATTATTATATATTAAAAATGTTATATTTTGAATTGCTACTTATTTATAAATCCTTACAAATTTCAAGCCAAAATATTTATAAGAATTATATAATTTTGATAATTCAACTCTCATCTCAAACCGTGTCCTCAAATTGTAATAATATTACTAATGAAATTCTTCATCATCGTGAGCGTGGTATCTCGATTAGATCATAATTGGATTAGAATGCTGATTCTGTGCTGTTTTTTATGTATTTCTTCCTGTTTTTTCGGTATAAGTTATAGTTATAACAATATGCATACTATATATAAACAAATACATAAACAAAATAAAGAATAAAGTCCAATTTTATAAAATATCCATTACTTAAATAATTAAAAAAAAATCTTCTTTTAAGTTAGTTCAGCCTTAAAATGGTGGTTTTGTGGAAGAATATGATGTTTAAATTTAAGTTTTGGGTTAGAAATAAGGAAGTTTAAAGAAAATAATGTAAAACTTACCATAGCAGAATGAAAAACATAACTTTACTGTATAACAACCAGCTGTACGACGTAAAAAGAATTTCATAGTATTGTAAAAGAGTCTGTACAAATTAACTTCGATTATGATACTAACACTAAGAAAGAGAGTTTTTTTACAGCCAATTTTTAATTAACCAGTTTACTTACTTAGTTTACTCTCATAAATATCTTGCTTATTCTGTAATATTCAATTTTCTTTACAATATATTTTGCTTTCAAGCGTTAAGAATATTTATTCATATGTCTTTGTTTATGTTTAAATAACAAATAATATGATTGATGTCTGAGTATTTGTCTGTGATACGTCTATTAAAGTTAAGGTTAAATACAAATTATATACATATGTGTGATTTGTATAATTTAGATATGAACATATACATATATTAATTTGAAGCATAAAAAAAGTTAAAACACTGTTTATTTTTTATCAATTTAATTTTAAAAAGTTGGTAGGCAAAACAAATAAGTGTCCTTAAATATTTCTTCTTGGGATTTTCTTCCATTCAAGCTTTGACACATCAATATTTTATATATTTTATCTATTTTTGTTGATATAATTCTGTTTAAATAAATAATTATTTTCTTGAGACAATTGCACTGAAAAGTAAAGAATTTTCACAAAATAAGGAAATTGAAAGTAATTAAAACGAATAAGGCGACGGCAGAAGATTAAACATTAGTGTATGTAAAGTGGCGATAATACAGTAACACGGTACTTTGGTGAAAGATTTTTATTACTGCAAAAAAATAATTACGTCACTACAACACCTGCTTATGCATTCTTGAGATTATTTTAAATACTTTCCAGTACTTAGTTACCAAAAGCAGAATTAGCTGCAAAATAAAAATATCATAGCTTGCTTGCTTTAAAAAAACTTCATTAACGTTTTTTAAAAAATAAACCTTTATTTCTGGAAAGACCAAGACTACACCATAATTAACTTTAAGTATAATTATATTATTAACTTGGGTCTACGGTATACCGTAGTAAGTAATGAATTGTTCTACTATCATGGCAAATTCCAAAAGTCCTTTCAACCGCATTTCACGAATAACTTCATTCATGACTATTCAAATAATTAATACATCAAATTCCAAGAATCTGACGAAAACGTATGAAATATAAGACAAATAAAGAATTTTAAGAGTTACATATTTGTAGTTTTATTAGTTATTAAAGTGATAAATTTTCAATAAAGAAAAGTCTAATTAAATGAAAATCAATTTTATTATTGCTTTCTTTCCCCTTTTCATACTTGAAAATGGAGCTATAACTATAGACCCATAATTTAAATTTTTATTATGCAATTAGTAATATATAATAGTACATCTAAATTATAATAAATATCCATTAAATATCATTATTGAAACGAATCAGGTGAATCCAACCAAATTAATGAGAAACTATTCCAATAAACATATTCATTGATCAATATTAAATAATGTTATATGGAATAAAAACTAATTTACAAAATGTTTGTTCGTTATTTCTAATGAATTTGTGATATTTGTTTAAAAAAAAAAAAGGTTTAAGTTTTTGTTCCATATATATCAATTAATCGGTTTGTTTATAGGTTTCTCATAAATATGACGGCGCATTTACTAATATTTGACATTCTCAGTCTTTAACGTCAGCAACAGGATAACATCTTGACAATTAAGAGATATCATTCTTGCGGAACGTCAGACCCTTCCTTCACTTTTGCGATGGCAGCCGCTTGCGCTCCACCCTCACGACGAATCGCTAGCTACCGACGCAATCCTCGGTCATTATTATTTTATTGTATGTTTGTTTGGGTATTAGTTCTTTTAGAAGGTTAATTCAGTTATTAATTTGTGAATCGAGAATTATTAAAAGTGATTAATCAACATTCAATATTCTGGGACTTTTTGTTCCAATATGAGACATCCTGATCCTATATATATGAACTTAAAAATAAAAATAAAACAGTAAGATGTTTCGAGTATTTAAATTTCCAAAACTTAACACTTTTTCAATATATTTTATTTAAAATAATTGTAACAAAACGTTCGTTCTAGTTTAAAACATATAATAGAAGGGACTTTAATTATATTTAATTTAATATAAAAACAATTAAGTGTTATTTATAAAAGGGACAACATAAATATGAACAGAAAAATAGAGAATTAAAAATGTTGGAACCATTCAAAAGGACTGAGTAAGGTCATAAAATGTCTTTTTGTTAAAATAGATAGACAACTATTAATTAATAGACAAAGCTATATTCAATTTGCTATAAAAAATATGATATATTATATATTTTAAGTGGTATTTTTTTGTCTGGTCTTAGAGAACAACAGTTCGAAAATATATACTAGATATTTTAACATATTGTCGATTGAAATATCAATGCCTTTTCTTAAGTCTGTAATTTCTTGATAAATATAAAAGATAATCAGAAAAATCAAATTAACAAACTTAAATTTGTTGGCAAGTAGCGGAGGCTTTATAATTTGTTGGCAAATAAGGGCAGCTTTATAATTTTTAATTTATTTTTCAACTCTAAAAAAGACTTTTTTATCTATAAAAGAATGCTAAATTAATATACTATATCCCAAAAACTATTTCTATATTTTAATCTATTGTTTTTCAAATAACTTACCATGACGATTATGATATACAATTTACATATATCAGATTAGAGTCATTTAGAGAGTCAGAGAGTTTCATTATAAATTTCTTTATCTTTTTTTTGTTAAATAATAAGTTTTTCGTTGCGTCACGACAGAAAGTTGTTATTAGCTACGAGTAGCTCGAGTCAGCTCGTAGTATTGTGACTATTTCAAAAACAACAAAATCAACAAATCTGTTAAAATTATTGTCCCGCATAGCATATACGTTCCATTTTTAAACTCTGAACATCTCGTGTAACAGTGCAACATGCATTGGATCCATTACAATTATAAGAGATAGATGTTAGTAAGACAACATAAGATAAGATATATAGAAATCAACCATCTTTGAAATAAGTTGTATATCGTTTCAAAATTTGAGCTCCTCGGTGCTGTGATATTAGAGTTTTTGAGACATTTTAATATATTATACAGATCGCCTTGATTCTTAATTGATACAACTAATTGAAATTTAAATTCTGAATGAATATGTATTTTTATATGGAGAGGGATTTAAAATGAATAAATAAGGTCTTTATAAAATGTCATAATACAGAGTAAAGTGAATTCATAGTCTAGTGTCTCTTAGTCTTTTTCGTCGTAATTTTAAATGTAAAGTATTAAAAGCATACCCTTTAAAAGTAATCCTTGAAAACACTTGTGAGAAAAAATAAAAAAAGATTTCTATTACATTTATAAAATGTCCACTAACATATTTCTAAAGTTTTAAATAGCTTGGAAATGAGGCTTTAAGAAAACCTCTTCAATAGTTTCTAAAATACATTTATTTTATTACTTTGACTAATAACTAGAGCAGAACTGATTCTCTTTAGTGCGGTGATATGAACCTAATAACAATCTATGAATGAGTGTATATGATAGAAAATGAAATTTACAAAAATATATCGAGTTGTTAATTCTTCATTATATTCAACTGTAAAAAAATTGATTTGATTTGAATTTTTGATTTGATTTGACTCCACACCTATTCCTGCTATGTCAGCAATCCTTCCCTTTGCCTCCGGCTTAGCCATCCATCCCGGACAGTCTCAATTCCTCATTCACACCAAACGGTCACGTCCTCTTTTAACAAATTTTTTTTTTTAAAAACCCTTCGACCCTGAGGCTCATAACAGCACGTTATATGCCAACAAATTTTATATTCGTTTTTCTATTCGATTTTTCTGATTAATTTTTATATTTATCAAATAATTACAAACTGTTAAAAAAATATATATTTTAAAATGAACAATAAAATATCTATCATATATTAAATATTGGTAGATAGATTATGCATGTTAAAGTATTAACTTTAGATATATAATATATATTTATAATTTTTTGGTATTACTAAGCTAATCATATATATTTTTAAATAGATAGTATTTATTTAAATACAATTTTGAAAACAAAACGGCACTGGCTCTAGTCGCAAAACCAGTATATATTTTTGTATCAAGTTTTGTTAAGAGTTTTTAATGTTTGCAGAAAAACTTAGACAAGTCATTTTATTATTTTTTAAAAACAAATACAATTCTAAACAGACGGAAAACTTAATGTCAAGGTAACGTAGCAACCACGTTTTTTAAAACCTAAGAAAACAACGCGTGACTAGCTATCTTTTTTATACACTAAAGCCATGTAGTAAATTAAAATGTACCAATGATTGTGTGAGCTTCAATTCATTGTCGTTATGTTTTTGATTGCTCGAACGTGTCGAACGTGCTAAAATGGATAATTTTTTCACTATTTGTTGAAATTCTACTTATTTAACAGTTTAACTGTTACATATCTATTGTAGTGAGCTAAAAAAAAGCATATACTCCTACTTCCATATTACCTTTTTAATAAAACAGAATGTACTATAAATGTGACATTATATTTTCCGTAACTCAGTTACATCGTCAATGCTTCCTGTGTATTGTCTGTTTCTGATGGCCATAGACATCAAGACTTATCTATTCTTCCATATATGGTTCTGGCAATCAGCCAATTTACTGTTTTACGGTTTTTTTATTGACCTTGTTATGTCCGGATATAAAAAAACAACCTTACCAGACCTCCCACTCGTGTATTAATGTAGCAATAATAGCCAATTAAGGCTACTTCTTTGGGAGGATTTAAATTTTGAAACTATTCGGGGTCCTTATTCTTGAGCTCGAAGCATGACGAAATCTTATCATGTACTGCTCACATTTAGTTATCCAAATCATCATCTAATGTTATTATAAAGTATTAATGTTATTATGTAGAATAATAGTAAAACGTGATTATATCCAAATATAAATAAATAGTTTAGTTTAAATATCCACACATATATATATATATATATATATATATATATATATATATGTGGATATTTAATTTTATATATATATATATATATATATAAGCAATTTACCACTCACTGACTCATCACAAAATCTCCGAAACTATCAGTCCGATTAACTTATAACTTTACATAGTTACTTCTTTTGTGACGTAGACATCCACCAAGAACGTATTTTACGGAATTCCTATCCCAACGGATTTCCACCTTTTATATGTTGGCAAATTTAAACCTGTAGGAGCTATACACTTAACGTGGCAGGAAACAGTTAGTTATTTATATAATAAATAAAGATGGCTTCCGGTGCAGGGATTTGGCACCTACTACGTCTTCTTATTAAATCAATATAAGTTGTAGTTAACTTTTCAAACCGATAAAATACACTGTAGTAAAATTTTTAACATTATTAAAATATTATATAATCACAAATGTCTATACTGCAGTTGCTTATTAAAATTCAAGAACATGTATAATTTAAAGTGTTTAGAATTTAGCCATTTCCTTCAACAAATATCTTAACACAACACAAACTTGTAATGTATTACACCAGTGAGACTTCAGTTTCCTCTAGTTGTAATAAGTAGTGAAAGTTTAAAGATAAATGACAACTACGAGCGAGGTGTCGTGTGGTAGACGGGATTTTATTTCTATTATAAATAATGAAAATATTTTTCAGACCTAATATTAAAAGCCCTAACGTAATAAGATACATATATTTTTATGTGTAATTATTTATCATTATCGGTGTATATTAATTGATAAATTAAACTAAATTATCATTAATTGATAGGTTATTTAAAAAAAAGTACTGGCATTTAAGGTTCAACATAATTTATAAACTAAAATTATATCTTTAGATAAATTTATAGTCTTAATTAGATATTCTGTAAAACAATTTTTTATATAAATCTTTGGCAATACTACAGAAAAAATACAATTTTGTAATACATATTAAATAAAAAATAACTTACTAATTTACTACATACTATTTTATGCCTTTAACTAAAACAAAAATCATATATGTACATGTATGGTAAAAAGTTTTATAAAAAATATTTTACTGATTTTTTTGCTACGTTTTTATATCACTATAATATTATAACATAATATTTTGTTTTTCAATATAATTTACTATATTTGAGAATGACTACTTTGTCAAAGCCCCTAAGAGGGTAGAAAGAGAGTATGAGTTATTTGTAGCTCTCTATATCTATTTAATTAAACTAATATTATAATGTTCTTGTAACGTTTGTGAGATTTGTTATTTTCTCCTAAAAAAGCTTTAAAGTAATTATATTTATATTATTTTCAAGATTATCTTAAAATATTTGTTAGTTTTATATGCTTAAAGTTAACCCTCTTATTCATACACGAATCGAACAATAAGGAGCCGAGTCACGTTGCTCTTCGAGTGCTGAATGGCTGCGACTTAGCTAAGGCAAACAATAATATTTTGAATTAATTCAAATTGGCCAATCGGTTCTCAATTCAAGTTAAGTTAGGCAGTTAAAAATTACATGGATGTTTAAATTACACTTTTAGTGCTTTCTTTTATTACTTAAATATTAGTTAAATTGATTTTTAAGAATACTCTTTGTAGAGTGTTAATATGGCATTAAGTTAATTTGTGAGTATTTTAATTTTATGTTATTATCGATAATTAAATCAATGATATCACAGACAATAGATATTATTTTATGGTTGTAATTGATTGATAAAAGTGCTATTATATTATTATCTGCCTTTACAAGGAAGAAAAAAACCACAATTTTTATGAAGTAAGGTAGTTTATAATGTCACCACGGTATATGTTCACACACCTGTCCAGGTAGATTTAAATATGAAAGTACCAAGATTTATTATTCGTATTTGTGATTGAGATTTATTATTTATTAGATTAAGTATTATTTATTATTTAGAGAATTATAAATTGTCTTAGTAGCAAAGTCTTTGCAGCAAATTAAACATATACTAAAAATGTCGTACCTAATAAAAAACAGTATTATTAAAAATTTTAATAGTTTTCCTACAAAGAATTAAATGGTGAAATGGCGCTATCATACATCACTTTTTTTAAATGATGATTATTTTATCCATGTCATTTAGACGAATAAGGTAATTTCGTATGTTTTGTCATTCAACGAATATATATGGAACATTAAACATTAATTAACTTTATTCTCCGTAATATAATATTAAACTTCTAAAAATTATCAAGAAATCAGATCCCTTTAACTGAAGTGAATGCGTTCAGGAACGTTTTTTGTCATATCTAATAGATTAGAGAGATCTCTTAGCTTGATTTTTATTATAAATCTAAATATTGTATTTAGTAATAGACAAAATTATGTCCCTACCTAAATGAAGTTAAATTCGAAAGCGATCGAACAGTATACGATCATTATTATCAATTTGCGGTTAAGTTAAAGACAGGTCCCTTGATGGTGCTAAAGTAACACAACAATCCTATATTTTACTTCGTAAACAGAGAATGCTACTCTACTTATGGGTAGACATGTGCCTTGTTTCAATGTTATGTTATATTGTATATGAATATGTGATTTTTTTTCATACAATATATTACTAAAATATGTCACAAGACATACAATAATACAAAATGTTGAAATATTTTCTCAAGTCTCAATATAAACTTTATTACCTACACAACGTATAAGAACAGCATTTAGTAATCTTTATAGACTTAAAACTTTTAGAAATATGAAGTAATTTTAGCTACAAAATTGCATATTCAGATCCAAATTTCAATGAAATATTATTAAAAAAGGCGTTACACACAAGGAGTCATATTTTCTTTATCATATAAAATTTTGATTTTATTTATAAGATTAATGTAGGTATATTTTATACATTTAAACGACCATTTGCGTTTTTTGCAAAAAACGAATTCAGGAGTACAAGAGAATGTCAAAGTCAAAAATAACAACAAAATAATAATGACACCCAGTGACATTAAGTTTTATTACTTTTTCACCCAACGATTCTTCTGTTAATAATTTTGTTTATTTCAGTAACCGTTTAGAATAATGTGTTCGATTGTAAAAATATGAGGTGATTTTTATTTCAAACGTTATTAGATTAAAGAAAGCATTGGTATTCATATTCATATTCATTTTTATTTGGTAATATTTTTGGTTTACAAATTCCTTAAAACTATTTCCTAAAATATAAATTTGCCGGTTAGGGCGTCCCAAATTAGTCGTCAAAAATATATTTATACAATACTATATTAATTAAAATTCTCTGATAACACGTTAATAACAATATCAATTAAAATATTCATATCATTATAATTAAACTAAAATGTCAAAAAAGTCAAAAAATATTTAAAAAAGTAAAATACAATCATAATAATAAATTAAAAATACGTGTGTCATCAGATTATTTGTATGTCAATATTATTCAAATTATCCTTTAAATATTCGTCATAATTATAATAAATCTTTGATGTCAACAGTTGTTTAATTTTATTATAAAAAATAGTGTCCTTTTTGATTTCTTTAATTTGATTTGGTAACTTATTGTACGTCTTTATAGCCATATAATAAGTACCTTTTTTTACTAAAGCCATCATTTTGTCACGAGGGTAATCTAAATATTGTTTTCTACGACTGTTATATGTAGTTTCATTTAAGTGAAACAAGTGGCGTTGTTTTTGTGTAAACATTAACATTTCTAAGATATAAATAGAAGGCATCGTTAGTATTTAAAATTTTTCAAGCCAAGGCCGGCAGCTATCTGTAATTTTTATACCTGCTATTGCGCGTATACATTTTTTTTGACATATAAATATTTCATGTGCATTTGTGGCATTTATCCAAAAAACAATACCGTATTTAATCCAGGCGTACGCATAAGCATAATACGCCGAAAGAGCAACATAAAGAAAGCATTGGTAATTTCCCCCGTCCAAGAACTTAACCTTCATTTTCTCCTTAAGAATGTGTATACCAAGTTTGAAAATCCTCCGTCAATATTTGCGAAAAGGATTGCACTTTCACCCCCCCTTCCAGCCCCCTCTTTCACTTTTTCCAAAAAAACGAGATGCTACGTTTGTCCTACTAATTTATCCTATCGACCTGTGAGGTCAGATTTTGCCTACGATGAATTTGGACTGATGGATCATATATACATATATATATAGAGGGATATATATTTTTTTTTTTCGACGGATTCTCAATCTCCAGTTCATAAACGGCGTAGCGCCTCTACTCTGGGGTCTGGGTCCCGTCATCGCATCGATTGCAATAGGTAGATTCATCTATGGAATCTACCTAAAATTCAACTCTTTGGCTTTAGAAACATATTTTTATAACACCATACTTCATTACCTTGAAGGTACGCACTGCATTATACTGTATGAATTCATATCTTCATTATACTACGTCTTTTTATACAATTTGTATGAAGATGAGGCTTCCATGTATAACGAGAACGATTGTGGTATTTTCGAAGACTGAAAAGTTTGCATTATTAAAACTGTCAGAATCATCTTTTATAGGACTTATGCCTTCTATGGCCTAGTACATTCTAGTATTAGCATATTAGCATGCTGTGTTTTTATTTCATCGTATAATTAATTTCTACCATCAATAAAATAAAACATTATATATTTCTTTTAAAACTTTTTATTTTTAATAAATAAGCAGATAAAGGTTTCATTTACTTAAATTGTTGTTATTATTTATGATTCAGTGTAGACAATTTGTGAAATAAATTGACGGTTCAGAAATCAAAAAATATTTGTAATGTATATATTTTGCAAGTTAATGCCTTGATTGTTTCTTTGCGTGAGATTTTCGTGATCTCATCTAAAGAGTCTGCTCACCGTTCACATATATACTGATATGAACAAAATTCCCACCAGTCAATAATAAACAAAAAAAAATTATACTCATATCGACTAGTTTGAAATTGCTCCTTTTAATACCTAGTGAAGCACTAAGCTTTAAAATTTCGAATAAAAGTGATGTTAGTAGCGAACTAGAGGCAAAGGCCAATTTGCTCACAAGCTCCATCTCTATTACCAGAAAGTTAACTCTATACTTGTTCAGTCTCTGATTTGAATCACTGCAGTGTTAATTGCTAGTACATCATCGTAAAATAGACCATATACTTAAAATGTCTACCTATATTTTTATTCGAACGGTACTACTAATAAATTAATTGTAAAAATTCTGCATAATATTATATAAAATAGAGCTAATTATTCTTAATAGTTTCTCTGCAAGCTATTAGATGAATTTCAACATTTTCTTTGTTCATTATAAAACAGATGCTATCGGAAACAGACGTTAATCAAATATTTCTTGTTTTAAATTAAAAGGGCGCTGAAAGAAAACATTGTGATGTTTAATGTAAATTGTTATTTTAATTCATAAAATCTAAAGCATTTAACTGATAGTTTTATGCAATATTCTTTTAATTGATTCAATTATCTTATAATAAATTTCCTAAAGTTTGATAAAAAGAGTTGCAAATTTTACCAAATTTTATACACTATCCAGTACTCTTATTGTTTTAAAAAGTATTTACAGTTCAAAGTACTGAACAAAGTATGCTCTATTTCAACAGAAGCTTCAACAATTCAAACAATCAGAGAAATTTATATTGGCTTTTGCATAAACCAAGTCGCTAGTGCGGGGATAGACAGATAATAATTGTTCATTTAAATAGTTACTTTAAGTACTTTTGCTGAATTTGATTTAAATATTATTAGCTGGACTTTCATTTATAATTTCATATGTAAATTTTATATTTTTATTAAAATAAGAAAAGTGATTATCGCTGATATTCCTGATACAAGTAATATAATACAAGTTAATACAAGTTAAACAAACTAAAATTAGTTAGATTAAGAGATTTATAAGCATAAATTTACTAATAGATGTAAAATATCATCAAAAGCTATGATCATTATAACTCAATAACTTTTATTTCTTTTATCCAATTATTATATAAATTACAAGCATTTTTCCTTTGTAAAAAATGGATTATTTCTATAAACCTAATTTATTATAACCAGTCAAATCATTTTTGTTATTTATCTACATTCTATTAACTTAGATTATTGAATTTTATCACAATATTTGAGCTGAGCGTAAGCGAAGCTCTTAACCATTTGGGAGACCTTTTATTGTGTTTAGTTGTCTCTAGAATGCGACAAGATAATAGCTAAAAATTTTGACATGTATGTTTGAGCCGATCGCGGATGTTATGGCGAAAACAGATTGAAAAAATGTTTAGCCATCCAAAAGTTATCCAAAAAAGACACTCCAGCTATAGACAATACACTAGAGCTGCCCTGCGCATGCGAGCAATGTGTTGACATAGAAGGTGACAATAAGTCCTAATAATTAGATATTTCCTGTAGCTATTCAGATGAAAGGAGAGGGGCTCAGCTCAACACCCGCCGCACACGGTTGGCGGATCCTAGTAATTATGAAAGGAGACACTATTGAAAGTAAAAACAATTATAGTATCCTAAGATCTTTGATTTCCTTGCAATCGACATGAATAAAGCTAGAGTATATTTTTTAAATTTAATGAACTTTGGAAGTACTAATGAGATTAGAAAGATTTTACATTTGCTTGTCCTTTTATTCAGGAAGGCTATATAACAATACATTTCATACAATTAATAGATAGTGAGTTATTTAAATCAATTATACGGATAACATCTACTCTGTTTCCCTGGTTCGGTCCACTCTTAATGTTTTTAAAATTTTAAATAAACAGCTTAGAAAGGATATTCTAATTTAAATTTCTACAAAATATGTGTACGGACATTTTTTTAACCTGCTACAACTGAGATATCGACTCGATGGTCATCAAGTTGATAAATTATTATTATTTTTATTATTTTGGCTTTACTGTTCTTTTAATGGAAAATAAACCTATTTCTTTTAGCAACATAGTAAAGTTCATAAAAGATTGTAAATATAAGAACAAAGACGTGTCAAATGATTTTATATAGAATGTTGTATACAATATGATGAATGATTTTATATACAAACTATAATTAATAGGTAGTTAAAAGATATCATATAAATTAAATAAATACTAGGATCCGCCAACCGTGCGCGGCGGGTGTTGAGTTGAACCCCTCTCCTTTCTTCTTTTCTCGATAACTTTTGAATATCTAACATTTTTTCAATCTGTTTTCGCTATAACATCCGCGTTCGGCTCAGCATATATGAGAAAATTTTTGGTAATTATCTCGTCGCATTCTGGAGACAATTAAACACAAAACAAGGTCTCCCAAACGGTTAACAGCTTCGCTTATGCTTAGCTCAATAATACCTTAATAATTTTCGAATCAGTAAATTTAATTGAATTAATAAACTCCTTCAAATGATATTATGAATTAATATTGGCATAACTTTGTTAATCCTTCTAATCGTGAATAATAGTTTCAAAATATTAACCAGCAATAATTACACTATATTGCTATATAATTATTGAAATAGTTTCACAAACCACACGATGTTTAAGAACAATATTTATTATGAAGTCGGCGAAAACTTTAACCACATAATTTAAGTCAATAATCAGGAAACTAAATAATGGAAAGTTTCTTTGAAAATCTTGGCACCTCTTTAATTTATACATTTGTATTTTAGTAAGTAAATAAAAAATACTAAGATAGTAAAGATTGTTGAGGACATTTCGTCGCTTGTAGAGCCTATGTTTCATTTGACTGCAGCTCGCACCAGGTGGTAGTACCATTCTGATCTGATAGATTTTTACGCAACATATTTATTTTTTCCTAACAATGATAAAAATTAAAATAAATCTTGATCCGTATACTCGTACAAGTGACGAAAACGATCAAATTTTATTTGATATTTATTTTATATTGATGGACTGTTTTCATATTCCCAGGGAAATTTCTGAATTGATTTGTTATTTTATTTTCAGCATTTGATATGCCGTGGTTTGATTAAAAAGTACAGCAGATAGCAAAAAATATTTTCCGTTTTACACGCTGTGAAGTAATACATTTTTGGAATTGCAAAACAACAAAAACAAGATTGGTCATAAGCGAATGAATTACAGTATATTGAATAAGAGGCATTAGTGTATAAAATAGTTTAAGTTATCGTTATCGCACACTATTTGAAGTCACATGTTAAATTTATTTATTTAACATGTGACTTTAAATTCGAGCAATTAAGTAAGTTCTGACTTGCTACTAGAACTATAAGTGGTTCGTGCGATAATAATTATGGTTTAGGTTACTGTGATCTTTATAGTTTGTTTTGATTGACATACTCAATATGTTCTGGATTTGAGACTAATTAATTAAGTATATTTCCAGTAAGTAATAAGGCTTAAATAAACAGAAAAGATAAAAAATTATTTACATGTTCGGAAATTATTGGTCAAACAAATTTGATTTGCTTTAAATAAAATTATATTTTATATACATATATATACATTATTATATATATATATATATATATATATATATATATATATATATATATATAGGTATAATTTATTTGATATTAAAATCTTAAGTAATAATATTTAATCTAAAATAAATCTTACACGAATTAATGTTAAAGAGTAAATTATTATCGGCTTAAAACGAAACCGAATTTAAATTTTTATAATAATATTATAATCCTGATAGTTAATAGTGTTTACGAAATAATTTCTGTACCAAGTTTTATCACTCGCAATAATGGTAAAAAATCGGATATTTAGAAATATTATTCCTTAAAAAATTGAATTATACCATTACAAATCTTATGAAACATTTTTGTTTGATGCCTCATTAATGAAACGTCAAACGAAAATACATCTTAAAGATTTCCCTCGTCTATATAATTTTAATAATGTTTATTAAAACTGAAACTTATATATTATTAAATATATCCCGTTACGAGTAATTATCACATTTTTCCAAGTGTTTCTGCTATGAGACAGGGCTATCATTCTGGTTATTTTACAGAGTAATGGCCACATCGAGAAGGACGAATAGTTTTAAGACCTTTTTATCTATCCCATATTTGTTACTATGTCACTTGAGCGAGTAATATAACCCTGCATTATTTTAAGGAGTGTAGATTGTATCCTTCTAGTATATTCAAAATAATATTCTTTTAGTCCACTTCTATTATGCCATTTAAAAAAGGCGTAATTTAAAAATATATATAATATTAAACAGAACTGGTTGGAATATCAATATTACGTCGAGTTGACTCGTTTTGCTTACAATACCGCAGGAGAAAGTGATACCTTTATTAAAATAAAAATCTTATAGTTCAGAGAAAAAGTAACTCTATGATAAGTAAAAAAAGTGATTCTTCTTTTCATTCGTTTTCTTAATAGCTTCGTACTTTAATAAATAAATTTACAGACGTTGCTTTGTGTTCAGGTAAAGCTAGAATTAATATGAAATTGTTTCATCATTTCTCTGTTCCTCAATTTAATTCAAATATATTTAAATGAAATATCCTAAGGTACGTAGGTAAGGCAATACCTTATATAAATGCATAATTAAAGTATTTATACAAACATAATTTCTATAAATATATTGTATAAATAATTTTATCTGAATTAGTTTTATTTACGTCTAAGTAATTATCATCACTATATGTATTTAAACAGCTATATAACAGTTACACATAAATGCAAGAAACTTCTATAGTTATTGTATTTTGTTCATACATAAAATATTTACATATGAATTCGTCGAATAACATGCAAATCCTACGATTTTCCTAAAACCAAGAACAGCCTTAAAATGGACCTTTGGCGTTGTTCCAATTTATTGTGACTCATTATGATGAGTTATGTAGCTATATACATAAGTATGTTTGTATGTATAATTTACAGAATCCTTTTATCTTTAAATATATTTGGTTAAATGTATTGTATATCTTTCAATATATAAATGTAATATACATATTTATTATACTATTAGTTTATTTTACAGAATCTAGTATGATTTTGTGTATAAAGACTATATATAATATCATTGAGTTTGAATGTTTTAATTTTTATTGTACCTTTTTGTTTTGTGCATTTTGTTATGTTATGTAATTTTTATATTTAATTAATAATACAAAAAAATAAATAAATGTTGTACATGTAACATATTTTCAATAGGCGATTGAAGTAATTAAAACATTTAATTGTTTAATGTCAACTTATAATAATATATATATTATTTAATAATTTTAGTATATTTTTTATTTAATTCTTAAGCCCTCAAAATATCTTTTTAAGAAAAACCTAGTTGATAAAATGATGAAATCTATCAAGGTTCGTTATAAATTTTTAAAAATCAGAAAATAAGTTAAATTAATTAGCGAAAGTCATATCAAAATCATATTAATTAAACTGGTATTGCGAACATTAATCTGCACATTTCATATCGAAACCTTCCAATGCTAAATCTCTCCAATAACAGAAACTAAGTTTTGCAACGAATACACTATAGTACAATCATTATGTCCCTCGTCTGAAACTTGTTGATTAAGCATTTGTATTTTTCCGTTGGAAATTAATAAATAAATTTAAGATGGATGCGGTCACGGTTTGAGCAGTGTAATATAGTATTACAGTTTAACGTTTAATTAGTACAAGTAAGTTGTCAGTATGTTCCTTGTGAATCATTAAAAATAATTCCTTTACAGGGTTTAACCCTTTGCGGGAGGCACGGCATATGCCGTAAAGATTGTGGATTTCAAGAATGGCAGTACGGTAAATGCCGTAATTGTTTAAAACGTTTTAAGATGTTGATACGGCTCATGCAGTTAATTTTTCTACCTTAATACTAACAGAGCGATTTATACTGTCGTATCATATTAATCTTCATCTACATTAGATGCATTTTAACACTTGAACAAACACATTGAAAGTATACGTGTGGGTCTATTTTATAGAGAGTCCCAGCACGCACACTACGGCAATGCCCGTGACGATTATATGGAACGAGTCGAGTAGTGCCGCACCACCTGCAATCGTGAAATCTTACGCTGGTTTACGGTAATGGGAGTACTGTCTACAAATATCATACTTTGGTATTTGTATATGACGCTACTGGTATTGCCGTAATAAAAAAATTTATGCATTATTTATTTTACTGTCATACCATAACAATCGAAATGGTCAGTACCGTCCCGCAAAGGGTTAAAATTAAAAAAAACTAATTATATTGTACAGGATTTATTATAAAAAAAATCATTTAAATAACAATATTCACAAAGTTCCCGTCAATATTCTATATTCTTTATAGAGCATCAACAACCAACTAATAAATTGCCAAAAATTAGACGAATCAAAACATCAAAGTTTTCTCATAACTATTTATTATAAGCTATGACTTGATGTATTTGTGTTATCGGTTCACAGCAGAGTGCTCCGGCTACAGACATTGATTTGGGGAATTAACCGAATTATCTCGACTTCAATCTTTAGGAAGTTTCGGCCTCTGTATTCGTTCAGCCATATTGTTGGAGTTTCACTATTTTCTATTGCGATAACTCTTTTAATTGTGATGTAACAAAAAGAGTGTTTTATACTGTTTCATTTCGGTCCATTTTAGCTATTGTCCAATACATGACATAAAGCGAATTTTAAAACTAGACTTATCACAACTTTGATTTCTAAATTACTGTAACTGAATATATCAGTAAACTTACTATATTTATTCTACTTAAGTTCTTTTAAGTTAATGACAAGTATAAATTCGTAATCCAGCACGTTAATTTTTTTTCCAGCCTCTCAAAATGTATACTATAACACTATCATAAACAAAGAAAAGTAAACATTACGAACTTTTCCAGAATTATTAAACTTTGTTTGCCGTCAGCTCAAACTGGAGTTGAAAGGGGTAAGTACGGGTGAACAAATTCACACACGATAATATGTCAGTCTCAAGAGAATTGGGTGAGAAGACAATAAAACCATTTCTTGAATAAAACCCTTTCTCTCCAATCGAGTGTATAAAAGCGATTAGTTGAGTAGGTATGGTAAGCTATATTTTGAACAAAAGATTTAATATTATTTTCATATTTAATAATTAATATTACAAAAACAATTTTAAAATATAATTTAGCGGCTATACTCTTTAGGGGGACAAATAATTGGCTCATATAGAAATATTTGGCTAACAAATAATTGGCTCATATGTAAATAAGAATATTTACATATATAAAGAAATATATTCAGAAGGATTAGAAATAATACAGACTACATTTAACTTAATATAAGAATCCTTAACTCACAACCTTATGAAAATAATAAAATTATATATGACTAAAAGACAATTAAATATAAAACAAAAATGAAAGCCAAAATAAAGTTGTATATATTTACTCATATAAAAGAGTTTATTCTTTAAATAGATGATAGTTAGATATACAGAATATTAATGTGGTTTGTAAGCCCCCGAGGCTCCTAATTATCTCTAATATTTGTGACAACAGACTAACAAACATACTATGATTTAGATCGTTGTCTGTAAATATTCATAGTTTACTATTTATAATGCCTAAATATTAACGCTTCTGATGGATATAATAGGTAACTTTAGATGACATAGACTAAAGAATTATTTAGTACTACCGTGAACTAAGAAGATTATTAGTGAACTTATAAGAAGCTTGGGAAAAACTCATGTGTTAATAAAAACTATTGAGTACACGGTAACACCATATTGAATATTGTCTTCAAAGTGCTTTCAAATAGTTGCAATATGTATAAGAAACTATTTTAAAGATTTTATTATAAAATTATTTATGGATTTCACATCATTATAAACTTTTATTAAGTATCGTTATCGATTTATATATTTTACGTCATGAAAAACGATATTATGCTGTATTTGTTGTTTTGAAATAATAAATGGTTTCACTATCTTAACTCTATCAATTGCCCTTTAGTTTCGGAGATGTTTGTATTTTACTCTGAAAAGTTTACTTTAGTTTAGCTTTTACGCTAATTTGTGCAACTTTCAAAGAGAAGTTCGCATTTTGTTTGCATATGTCGGATTACAGTTGAGCTGATTGACCTCGAAATTAATCTTACTTTATCATTACAATTAAAACACTGTTGTTGTAAAAGTATATATGTTTATACATTTACATTCTTACAAATTTGGAATTAAAATCATAAAATTATTTAACAATTATTATGCATTTTATAACAGAAATTGCATTATATTACATTACACTTATTTTAAAGTTTTAGTAAACAAATGTTTCAAAAGATTCATTTTATAAAATATTTAATACAACACTTAGAATAAATAGCATGGAGATAAAATAAAAAGTATAACTAACTGCGTGAAGATGTTATTTTATAACAGTTATGAAGAAATAAAATAAAGTTACAGTCAATTATTTTAATTTTGAACTCAGATTAACTAATGAAATAAAAACACAGAAACAAAATAAATTATTGTAAAGATAACAAAAATAATAAACAATAATACATAATATAATAATATTTTTATTTCAGTCTATATGCTTTGTAATTGTCATACTTTTTACTTAATAATAAAAAAGATGGCTTTCTATTGAAACTTTCATAAGTTAATTAACTTTCCTAGATATATCATTTAATAAAATCCTATCAGATTAGTTCACATCAGTTTTTTAAATATCTTTAAATAATTTAAATAGTACTAAATTCAATAAGAAATATAAATATAATATATATATATTTCTTATTGGTAATTCGTCGTTAAAAAATAATGAAAATAGATAATATTTTATTTGGAAATCTTGTTTATAAGGCGTTTTGTATTATAATCATTTTATCTGAAGGAAAAGCTGGTTTATGTGCAAGTCCCGATGGAGGAATGTTTACCAAACTTGTTTTTATTTATTTTTCTACTGTATGCTATTAATTAATATCATTTATTTCTCTAAATCTGTTAATCTTATTAAGCCCGTCATACACTTTCGTTGACCTCATGACATAGAGTCGGATTTTATTTTACTATTTGATATTTCTAATAATAATATAATTATAAAAAATGTATTAATATGTATCATACATATTAATACATTTTTTATAATATATTGAATAATATATTAATAGCTATTGATAATGATAGTAATAAATTTGTTATTTTCCGGTTTATGATGTAGCTGTGGTTGTCTGTTGTGGCATGGCATGGCATGTGGCATGGTATGGCATTGTCTATAATTGAAAGGAAGCTAAATCATGAATTATTTATGGTTTTTATGACTTAGTTTAGTATTGAAGTTTATTAAAGTCTTATAGTCAATATATTCTAATATAACATAAAAATGATAAAACTAGCGAAAGTTTTCAAAGTCCAGTCCAGGACTAATCCATTGGAAAAATTGGCTATAATACATTTTATATTTAAAATATTTGTTGTCATATTTATTCTAAATATTCATTTTTTACTATGTCATATTAATAACGGTAGGTTGTGTAATCATAAACAATTTATTTTGTATTGTTTTTAAAAGGCTGTTTTATATAACCCATAAATAGTTAAAGCTCGTTTAAAATAAACATGACTTTATAATAGGTTCAAAAATATTAAAGCTTTTATAATAATGTTAGAATAACCTTTATTTCAGTGAACGCTAAGTATTTTAATATGGGCTTCATTGGAGGGTTGTATTGTCTTCACGAGAATTACGCACTTAAAAGTTATATAGTTTGGGCTTTAATTAAAGTATTTACAAAATGTAGTAACACTTAACTTTTATTTCTGCTATTTGGTTTATAAGAAAATACTATAACAATTATTAAAAAAAAAAATATATTTATGCATCATATAAGTAAGATTATGCAAGAAGACAATCTTCTTCATAAACCAAATCATCACCTGGTTTTAAAAATGAGCACTAATCTTTTTCTAAAAGATCAAATTTTCTAGTACTTGGACCAGATGCGACATCGGATGTAACAATAAGATGATAAGATATTGTATCGGACTCTGAGCATACTCTTATTGTAGAAATTACTTGGAACTATCTAAAAATTTATTTCGTTCTAACATTTTATTAACGTAACGTTAAGAATAGTACGATTTACATGAAAACTTGATTACAGCGTCCTGCGGTTCTAGATATCCGCTGTGAAATTGAAGCCAGCGCTTAATCTTCTCACACGATCTAAATTGGACGATCAATTGACAGAAGCAATTGTGGAAACAATTAACCACCACAACCTTAATTAAAATCAATAATACTTATTGTATTGAAAACCAAATTAATTAATAATTATAAGTTTTCGAAATACAACATCATTATTTATTATTACATATTTATTTATTAGTTCATATTTTATTCTGTTATATTACTTAGTTGCTAAACTTATAAGTTTTTTTAAGTACAATACACTGTTAATAAATTTAAAGCACTAAAACTTTATGGCCAAGAAATACACAAAAATTATATGTATTATTATTAAAGCATCAAACATTAAATAATTATCATTCTAGTAATGGATATACCGGTATTGAATGTCAATGACGATCATTAGATGAGTAAAGTCAGGTGCAGTCCGTAAAAAGTGAAAGGCTACGATATAGCTGAAGATTCAGAAGTGACCATAAAACAGCTTTGACCCATTTGTAAAATATTTTATATATGGTTGCCACATGAAGTCATTGAAAGAAACCTAATGTACTGTTTACTCATTTTCGGTTATAAATTAAAACCTATTTTCATTGTTGTTATTACTTGAACACAGGAAATAATATGTATAAATTAATAACAAATTATGAGAGTTATTACTTCAAAAGTTTCATAAAAAATCCGTTTTAGAACAAATCTTTTTGGTGTAAGTAATTATAATCCTATAAAAAACATATTAAGTCCGTAAGAAAAATTTTAATTTCCGCGATTCAACTCCGTGAATCCTTCGTTCTTCCGCTCTGACGTTGAAAGCTAATCGCCTAACAGATTGCTTTTCTTTTCATCGTCTGGACTCGGTATCGTATAAAATGCTTCTATTATGAACTTGTAAATTAAAAAATAAATTTTAATTAATTTAAAAAAAAAACTATTTTTCTCCTCGAATACACTGAATTATATTTGTATAATTTGTTAAATTATTATCATCTGAACTTATGTTTACAACGATAACATATAGTCTATCATATATGTATATAATATTGAGTAACATAAAATACTGGTATTCAAAATGAACGGTAATAAACTCAGTACATTAGTAAAGTTCTGAAATGTTTTAGAACTATTTAAGTATAGAAGTAAAATATCACGCAACTCGTCTCTTTACTTTATTAAAGTTACAGGAAAGTTGCCTTTTAAAATATTATTTGTTGTATTTCACATTAAAATGATTAAGAATCTTGCTATTTAATACCGACTGATGTCAGCTATATAAGCTAGGGGCGCCAACAAACCCTCAATTTCCACTCGATGCTCTCGCGAAACCACGGGTGCCGTTTGCATATTGAGCGAAGCGAGCCCAGTATATTGACTCATCGTTTCCCATTGACTTCAATGGGATATCAGTTTTTTGACAATATATATTAAAAAAAAATATTTTTTTTTGAGGATATTTTTCATTTTTTTTTCCTTAAAAACCATCTCCTAATGTGTGTCTTTTTGATTGCAAGGTTTCATAATTTTCCGTCAAGTAGTTTTCGAGCCAATTCGTGACAAAGAATGTAAAAAGTCTCCAGTAAAACGCTCCGCTCACTTCGTTCGCTTCGCTCAATTATAATCATTTCTCAATTTCAAATGTATTTCAAATGTAATTTAGTTTTCTTTGTCATTGAAATAATAAGATGTTATTATATTAAGTTTCTTGACAAAAAACATCAAAACTTACAACATAGTAACCAAAAGAATTTCTTATAATAAAATTTGAGAGAAATTAAATATCATAGGAATTGGTTGTCCTCGATTTGAAAACTTTACATTATTCAAAATAATAGACGGTTTTATTAAAATTGTATAGACAAGTGAAATTGTGAAAACAGTCAAATTACTTGACAAAAATCTAAATATTTAATGAAACGTTTGAAAAATAATTGGAAACCGCTCTGAAAATTTCAGCTCTTAAAGTCGCCTCTCCTACACAAATAACTACTACAAAAGGATTTTTGAAAATATAAGTTCTAATTAGAAGGGTTTAATGTATATTAAAGTTCTGTTTTTTTTTATTTATAAACATGTTATTGTATAATTAGATTTAAACTGATTTTTTACCTGATTTAAAATTGAAAATAGAAATCAATAAACTATAGGTTCGACAAGAAAAAACAATCTTTTTAGGAACGGGCGAAGCCGGTGATGGACAGAAGCTATACAGATTTATTTACATATACTTCCAAATTAAGTCGTTAAATCAGCTAAAGTTATACGACGATTGAATTATGTCATGCTCACTTGAAGTTCTGAACCCCGAAGCAAAATGTAAAATACTAATACTAGGATCCGCCAATCGTGCGCGGCGGGTGTTGAGCTGAGCCCCTCTTCTTTCTTCTTTTCTTGATAACTTTTGAATGGCTAAAAATTTTTTTTCGATTTGTTTTCGCTATAACATCTGCGTTCGGCTCAAACATACATGAGAAACTTTTTAGCTAATTATCTTGTCACCTTCTGGAGATAACTAAACGCAGAAAAAGGTCTCCCAAACGGTTAAGACTTCGCTTACGCTCAGCTCAATAATACCTAACTAAAATTATCGCTTAGAGTGCAAGCCAGATTAGTAAATTTATATATTCTAGATTAGTAATGTAATACCTTATTTTATTCATCACCTAAAACATTTTATCAACTATCTATAAAATTTTCTTCCTAAAAATTTTTAACTACGTTCGTACGTACATACGTACTCGTACGTTAATTAGAACCGAATCAAGACTATACATTTCGGTGAACAAAGAGTATAAATACAATTTGACATGTAATTTTACTAAGCAATAAATGAAAGCTAAAATAAGTGAACTATATATAATATAAGACGTACAATAATTTTCTATAAAGAAATCTCAATGAAAGTGTTGATCTCAGTACGCGTTAGTTTGATATCTGAAAGCCTATTTGTTGTAGCTTATTACATATTTTAGTAGATAAATTGCTCTCATGTATAGAATACCAAGAAATGAAGTGAATATTTTTATTATTTTTTATAAATAAATATTTATCTAATATTATTATTATAATTTAATGTACTTGAAATAAGAGGCTATTTTTGTTAAAATTTGTATGGAGCTTGACGTTGAAGATCAATATCAAAGTCCAATAAAAATAATGACTTATCTAATATTTACTCTGAATGGTTGAAATAAATATTTTGTTATATATTAAATATTATATATTGATGTGTATTTTTAAATAAGACCACATCACAATTTTCACATTGTGGACAGCTAATGTTTTATGAAAACAAAGTACAACAAAGTATACGCACGCACGTTCTCACACTTTCAGAGTAAATAAATATCGTTGAATTGTAAAAGTGCTGAAACAGTAGATTGGGAAAAAATAAATGCGGCTAAACTTTTACGACATTATTTGCTACTGAATGCGACGCAAGAAGATCATAAGCTCACTACAATTGCTGAACTAAACCTTACAAGGTTGAAACAATGTGATCCTCTAGTGTATTTAGAAAATAAAACTGAGGTTAGGACTGTTACTTATTTTAAAGTAACTATTAGGGATGTGATAGAAGTTTTATTTTAAGTAATTATTTTTTATTAAGTGACAAAATTTCAGTAATTACTTTTTTCTAAGTTATCCTGATTATTTCCTAAAAATTTAATTTCTGTGATGTATTATTTCTGTACTTTATTACCAGATCTCAATATAATTGATAATCATTTTATGTAAATTATATACTTAATTTTTCCACAATATTGAAATTATATATTTACCAAAGCTATAATTAATTAAGAGAACTGAATTTATGTTAATTATAAACAAAAGTTAATTAAAATATTAATCATATTTATTAAATATTTTTATTAATGATACGTGAAATATATTTACGCTTTTAATAATACGACCCTGCGATAAAACCCAACAGTTAAAATACTTAGATATTATCATAGTCAATAATACTTAAGCTACAAATTCTATATATTATATAATAAATTGAATACTTCTAAACATATAGAAAACATAGCATTTTATTGAATAATTTTAAATAATAAAACAATATTAAACATTTTGTTATAATATTTTTAGAAACTGTTACAGAATTTAATTTAGACTTGAGATAATGTATGATATTTTAATAAATACGAGTATATGGTTCAAAATAAAGTTTGTGTTTAAATCCAGCGGTTGAGACTCGTTCGGAGCAAAAGACAGACTAAATATAATATAAGAAATAATATTAAAATAAAACCATATTTCTTTAAATAAAACTATTTTTTACAGATACAAGTAACATATATTTTAATACTTTGAAAAAATCTGAAGATGTAATGAAATGTGAGAACATGAGACATTGAGTGCTCGTGACACGTCTCCCGCCGGAGAGAAATGAAAGACGCTTTATCTACGCACTTCCTTATAACATATTTTCACGTGTTATATATTTTATTTAAGTCCAGTTAGTAATATTGTATTTTATATAAATTCCCCTGTATACGAGTAATATGTTAAAGTAATACGGCTTAATGTGTGTTATGTCAAGTAAAAAACAGTCACCTAAAGTATAAATGCAGATAAAAGATAAAAGTCAATTTTCAGGTCTCAAAGGTGGTTATGAAAATTACAAAAGTCCCCTGCAATTATACTGATTGTCCAATTAATACTATCTGAGTGTCGTTTTATGTCTTCTGATACCACTGCCTTTTAGTTGTTTTATTATTATATTTCACGTATTATTATATTACTTTTATAAACCATTTCCTAAACAGAAACTTTGATTCTTATGTGTTTTATGTGTAAAATAAAACTTGAAAAACTGCAGTTATTATAATCAACGTTTTTGACGACAACGAATCAACGACATTTGGTGGTGTCTATTATATTTTACATACGTATTTGTTTACCATATGGTTTTGATACACAAACAAAATAAGAAAAAGTCGAATGAAATCAAAAGAATACAAATATTTCATTTATAATAAAACTTTAAACATACATTTATATCCATAACACATTCAGTACATATTAATTAATACATGTTATTAATGCAATCAATACGCTAATTAATCCGGTTACGTTAATTAATGAAGTTCACATTGAATACAAGTTATTACAGAGACGAAGCTTCTTAGCATTCCATGGATTCACCGTGCGGGTGCCGAGCCGAGAGATTGTTATAATATCAATACTATCAAATTCCATCAATAAGGACCACCACCATAAGCATAGAATTGCTAACCTTTTTGTTATTTAAATGGAATAGAAACAAGTCTTTCATTTCGAGAGCATACAGACGGATATGTAAAATTGCGAAGTAATATTTTATTCAATCCGTAGTTTTTTCCCCTGACAATTATAATAATATTATGTTTAATATTAAAATAATGCTTGCTGATAACAAAAGTATTCCATTTAAGATAATTAGAAATTTATTTTGTTTATTTGTTATTACATAATAAAAGAACTTGTTTGTACGTCATAACAATCAATGAATTGTTTTCATGCCATATCTTCAAAAGTTCGAATGAAATTATTGATTTAACAATTATAAAACTAATATGAGTATCTCAAATTTTGTATCTCAAATTTCTAAGAATCAATAGTTCCCAGAAAGCATCCGTCTTAATTTAATAAAATAACTATCTGTTAGAATTACTACAAAACCACTGATATATCATTTCAATTTCTAAATTGTTAACAAATGGTTCCAGTCGGACTTCTTCCGAGCAGCGATAAATCATTTTCTTTTATAAAACTTGAATTTCATTCTTTATCTCAAATTTTTCTATATTATTAGATTGAACCTATCTTTTATAAAACTTTTAGCAATACCTTGGTCAGTAACTTTTTGTATAAAATGAATTAATCTGTGAATAAATTTAATAAACCGATGGAATGTATTATATTTTGGTCCAACAAATAAAGATAAAAATATTCAATTCTTTAAAGAGCGTGTATTTACAAAAAGGTTCATTTCTACATCAAACGGTATAAATTTGTTGTTAGTGTGAAACATAAAAAAACTGTTAACAGAACGGCCCATACAATCATATTGTGTCTCATTTCTATGCTTGGTTAAAGCTGTTGTTGGTTGAATACTTAGTTAAACATGTCGGACTCTCTCTTTTGAAAATATGGTAGAATATAACCAAGATTTTCTATTTAGTATTTTACTAATTTTCATAATAACAATTGTCTAAACTTCCTGAGTATGACAGTTTATTTAGTTTAGTAACTTTCACACCGTGCAGAATATCGTTTAGAAAATTGTTTTACATAGGCACCCTGCCAAAGTAAAAGTTTGTCGACTGCTCTTAGGATTGAACAAATTTCAACTCATCAAATTTCAACAGTAGTTTTCATTTCCAAGGGTTTCTTAGGTTTGCCTAAAAAAAGTTTTTTTACAAAATACTTTTCTATTTTTCTTAAGCATAGATCGTCCAAGTTGTCATTTATGTTACGTAAAATGTTTCATAAATTGAAAATTATTAAAGACCTCTTGTTTCTTCTGATAATAGTCATTCATTCCCTTATTAAAAATTTCCAAACGGAATTTCTATTAAACATGTAAGGAAATTTATATTTCTCTAAAATTCCTATGGACTGTACAATATTAAAATAATATTACGTCTATTAGAAAACAATAAACGTAATAAAAGAGAAGATAATTACTGACAAAAAGTTCCAAAAAGTTAAATATATTCTGTCGTGTATTTCACAAAACTGTACGTCTGATTCTAAAAAAAAATATCAAAAATTACTAATTTATTGCAATGAAGCTTTCATATATAAAAAACCTCAATCTCATGTCCGCTTTCTATTTATTTTATTTATTTATTTATTTATATCTTTTCCACTTTGAATCATTATCAGTGATCACTTGTGTACGTCAAAATGGAAGTGTCTGGAGGGCCTATTTCGATACCAGATTTATCGTAATAAGCCCTTCTGTAAAAGCACTGTCCAACTTTTAATGGGATGGACTATTAATGGGAGCAGTTTTATATTTTAACAAACCATTATGGTAGATTTTTCATTTTTAATATAGACAAGCAAATTATTATGCGTGTTAAGGGTTTCTCTTATTGTATTTATTAATTAGAAATAGAAATCTAAAATAACGAATATTTCGCTTTTATTTTACTTCTGTATCAACTCAAAACTATAAAGCTGGATATTTTCATTGTGTTATTCGTATTAAGTAAACAATAGAGAATTGTATAAAATGTTTATTATTCAAGAAAACTGTTTACAAATTTGTGTTTGTAAAAGCTCTTGGAAAACAATATGCGGATTATGCAAATGTAGTTGTTTTGTAGTTTAGTAGACAACCGTAGTATGTTTAACAGATAACGCTATCATTGTCACTATTATTTAAGCAACTATTCAAGACACTTTTAACCAAAGCAATAAGATGTTTTATATGTTGATATTTGAAGGTGCTGTAAATATTGAATATTCAGTGTAATATTTATATATTGAAGTATTACAAACGTTTTGACATACATATTAAGATGAGATGGTTTATCAATTGAAAAGTTCTTCTTATTCAATAACAATTATTATTGTATTGTAAGTATTATCGGTTTTATCTAGTATCGTATCCAAACTATACATATTTTTAAACTATATATTTTTGAATTTCGACTCAAGCCTGATTTGAAATAAGATATAGTTTTATAAAGTATACCTTATTACTATATAGATACTCGTAGTTATATTATCTGTGTATTTACATGTTATCGTATCAAATATATTGTAAAGAAAATATTTTCAACTAATTTTTTATGTAAAATTTTGTATACGGTAAGTAAATGATGAACCTAAATTAATAACATAATACAAAAGTGGCTACTAATACGAATAAGAATAATAACTTTTTCTAATCACTTCGTCAGACAAAGAAAACGATTATTTATTAAGTCCAATTTGATATACTCGGACATTAGGCCCGATTTAGTACAAAAATTTGACGATACCGACTGTTATATCGTATTCGAGTACGATACTTGACAGATGTATTTATATAGTGTTTTGTAGAATGAATAGTTTTGCCGCAAACCGATTAAGGGTTTTTGTCTAACTATAATAAATAGTTTTAATAGCTGTATATGATTCATATCCCCACCTCTAAGGTAAACATTTAAATCACAAAATTTAAATTATACAATAAAAAAAAATCTTCTTCTCCTCCTCCTATCTTAATTACAATTATATATCATCAACAATTTGTTCTGTAACCTTACATTGAAAATTAAACATAATTTTCATTTATATTTAAGATTTTCATAGGGAATATGTAATATTGAGTGACGTTAGCATCCTTTACATAATGTTTTTGGACATGTGTTCATCAATCTTGATACCGCTTTGATCCTCATTCATCATACGCTAAGTATCAAAGTAAAATATGACACACTTTTTAAGATGAGTGTTTATTTCAGACCACATAACAGCTGAATAAAACATTATTGCAATATTGAACACGATACAATGAAGTATGATAAAAGACGAACATCTGACCTTAAAATTGATACCATTTCTTTTATATTATATTAGCTTAAACTCGTGACTTTGCCTGCATTATATATATAGATTTTGGTTAACAAGTAAGATATAAAAGTCTTAAAGATATTGTAGTGAAGACGTTGACGATAAGTCTAACATGTTATATGTGATATGTTTAAAAGTGTTTCGAATGTTTGAGAAAATATCGCGTCAATAAATCCTGTACCACTTCTGTATGTAAGTAGTTTTTTAAGTTTCAAGAACGCAATGGCAATAATTTTTATTTTTTTTCAGTTCATTGCACTTACATTCAGAGAAAATGTACTCTTTGTAAATAATGTATAATTTTGTTACTTGTTTTGGTTGATTTAATTAAATTTATTGCAACACTGTTACTAATTATCATTGTTATATTTATATATGTATTTGTCCTGCTATTTTGAGTAATATGAATTGAAACCTAAGCTATATATATATACTGTAACAATAACACAAAACAACAAAAAAGCGATAAAAGTCTATTGCTTAAAATAATTATTGTGAAAATTTATAAATATCTACATTACATCAATATTTTTTGATAATTTTGTAAAGCTTTGTTATATTTATAAAATATTTCTTGAGTACAATTCACTATATAATTGAAAATCCTTCTTTACTATTAAAACTTAAGTTCTTACCATACACTCCTGACGTTTTTTTTCCAAACTATATTAACATTGAGATGATCATTACCACATAACATTATATAATTACTTTCAACTTCTACTTTTTCTAATAAACTATTCAGAATTTTTCACCTACAAAAATTATAATTAATATAATTACCCCCAAAAGTCTCAAGCACAACTTATACTAATTAACTCCAAGTTGATTTTACCTTATTTATTACAAAAGCTTTGGAAATAATCTGAGAATTCCGTCTCCAAGACTTCGATATTTGGAAGACTACTTTTATAAGTTTAATTGGGTTTCGTTCAACAAAACCAATTATAAATTTATTTCAGAAATCAGTATTATAACTTTATGTCTACCTTTATGTTGTCATTTTTATTATTTAAACTTAACAAACTGAAATGTTTAGATTAAGTACTAAGACTTGGAACGAATTATTCAGAAACTTGGTAATGCTTCTCGGCGTTTAGAATTTCCAATTAATTACTCCGATTACACAACATTTTAAATAATAATAATTATTATAACCTACAACATTGAACGCCAATAAGGTCGTTTTATATTATAATAATACAATGTATTGAATTTTGCCAGAGTGCTTTGCTTTGCATGGAAAGCTTATGTGATTTCAGGGATATGAGTATTTTTTTCACGCAATATAAAGTCTGTCACTACACTACTACACTGTAGTATATTATAATGTGTTATTAGTTATTTTTAATGTTCTTAATGTTTTAATAGTTCTATATATTTTATTTTAAACTAGAACACGACTTGAAAAATATTATTTATAAGTATTAAGTACTTAAGCTTTATTCACTATTGTATAAATCGACTTTCTATATTGTAATGAAAATTGAATAATTATAAAATCAAATGCATAACAAACCCCAATAAACCAACAAAAAACAATCAAAAATACTCAATCAGATCAATTTCTTGTCCCAAGTGATGTAGGAACAATTTTGGGATAGATAAATTGGTACAGATCACCGTCAGATCTTTCGCCCCTCTTAACGAGAAAATTACTCAGACAAACAAAGCAAAATGATCCAGATTTAATAAAACCATTGAATGTGCTGTAAACTGAACGTTATTATATATATATATGTTATAATTTGGTAACATTGATATGTAAGCTATTTATTGAATATACAATTAATTCAATATTTGTTTCGGATAAACAAGGTAATAGTAAATTGAATATTAGCAAATTTAGGCTAATACCACTTTTTATTCAAATATATATAGATAGTACAATGATACATATTTATTTTAAATATAAGCTATACTGAATATTTAATAAGCTTATTCATATAAATTATATTATTATGTACAGTATATAAGAAGAAGGTTATTTAAAAAACAGTATAGTTTATATTATATACTAAGACATCTTATAAATTACCGAGAGTGTCGTAAAAGTGGATATCATCTTATACCACTTATCGAATAGTTTCTGAAATTCCACTAACACAAGTTCCCAAGAGCTGTTGACGACAGCGTCCGATCCAGAAAATATTTTTCAAATCACCCTTGGCCTTGTCTTACATATAGCGCCGACAAAAATAATATTTAAAAAAAAGTCTAAGGAGCACAAAATTTGGATCGATTATTATTGGTTTAATATTATTCATTTTCTTAATTTTAAATTTTTTTAATTATTATTATTAAGTGTTAGCTGACAACTGGTGCACGTTTGTACAAGAGAGATATTTCAAATCTATATAATTAGAACCCATGTAATAAACATAGTTAAACTATTTAATTTTGCTAAAATAAATTGATTAATAGAATTTAATGAATAGCCTAGTATGTTGTATAACTTTTACTGCTATTTATTATTAAATTTTAATGGATTATAAAGTATGACTTAATGTTATAAAATTTTATCATAAATGCTTTGAAAAAATTGACTAAATATTCTATGTGGCAGACGACCATACTTAAAACAGTGTTTTAAAATAAACAATTGTAAAATTTTTGGTACAAGTTAATTACAGTCAGGTATTGCTTATTTATTCGTAACATAATTAAAAATAAACCAAAGCGTAATTTTACGTTCATAATAAAACATAATTGGCTGAATCATTAAATATTTTTATCATTTAAAAATACTGAACCAGAACTTATAAGTACGTTACACAAATTAATATTATTGTATATTCACAATTTATTTACAAGGCACTGTATGCTCTATAGACCATCATAGTTATGTATATTTATCCATATAAATTCCAGTAAAATTACAAGACGCGTATTGATCGAAGCTAATTCTACGAAAACCTCGTAAATTCTTAACTAGTTTAATACCTCCTCTAATACCTCTTAAATCACTCATGGGATAGTCGATAGGATTTATGTTTTTCATGTCTGAGAAATATTTCTTGTTTATATTTCGCTTAAAAGTAAAGTAACTTTAGTATTTTTATTAAGAAATTCTTATATATATTATGAAAATTTTTTGCATAACATATAATTATGTAATATTATGATTTTTGACGTATCGAAATTGTAGATTTCAACACGTTCTTTTCTACTGTAGTGTTTCTTTTATTAAGATAAAAAATACATCATTTAGTCGCAAGGTAAAGAAAACTAAAAATTTTCTATAACTATAATTAACAAAATAGTTTAACTACAATATATATATATATATATATATATATATATATATATATATATATATATATATATATATATATATATACACATATATACATATATTCAATTGTACTCAGAAAACATATCTTAGATATCACTCACAGTAGTTACCATTCTAAGACGACAAGGTCGCAGCAGAATAAAACAGTTATGTTAAATATACAATAAAAAGCAATACGACTAAGCAGTAAGAATGAGTGTCAAGATTTCTAATAATACTTATTTTTTTTTTTGGAATATTACAAACCGAACAAAACATCTGTTTCAAGATTCGTTTAACAGTAAGAATTCTGAAGTAGCAACAAAGGCTTTGATATCTAATACCTAACATTTATTTCATATACTCAAAAAAAAATTATTTCTTTGCCGTTTTGGATTTGGGACTTAATACCATTAGCCATCTCATTAATATCAAATACAGGAAAGATCCTTTGACAAATTCATTAGAACACCACTTCAATGCTTCAAAAGTTTTGTCTTGATTATCTATCGAGTAGGCAGTAGTCGTCTTGACAGAATAAAAACATAATAAAATAGAATTCGTTTGAGCTATAGAACACAAATTTAACCCCAGTTTTATTATATCCAATTTTGAATATCGTGCAATCAAATGTTTTGTTCAAATTATAAGTGCTCGTTTGTTTTTCTTTGGTTATTAATATAAATATAACTAGCAACTATGTTTTTAGAGATGTTCTGTTTTTTTTTTCGTCTTAATCCACTAACTACTTTGTAGTAAGTATTAACAAATATAGAAAAAAGTACAAATGAAATTCGAATATTCGGAATTCGAGATTTGAAAAGGAACATTCCATTAATGAGTTTCTTCAATCTTGTATTAAATTCACAATTTCGTACTGTAAGTTATCTCGAAGCAAGGAATCCGTCTCTCAATCCTATTTTGTATTATATTAAAAGTACTTAGTAATGTATTATTATAGCTTTCTACTCTCTGAATTATTATTTTCTTAACACTAAGATGTAATACAATTATTAACTTCTTGTTACAACTATATGTTAAAACTGTAATTTGTTAATTTCATAATTTATATACTATAGATTTTTATCAAGTATCAATATCAAGTCCTTTTTTTCAAGTATTGAAAATTGTAATGATATCCGACACCATACATAAAGTAGCCAAACTGAGTTACACCGTCGCGTAACACTAAACAGCTATTTCGGGAACTCAAGTGATATCTTATTGTTCTTTATATCCTTATACAAAAAAAATCCTTTTATCAAATTTTGTTAGAACTCACTATATACTATACTACTATACTCACTATACTCACTATACTTCACTAGATACAATTAATTAGTTATATCTTAACTCAAAGACTACCTTTCCATCACAGAAATATCAAAACCAGAACGATTATAAGTATTCTTTTAATATAAACTCCTAAATAGAAATTATTTTTGGTGCCATAAATTATTATCAGTGCAGCAGATTGCTCAGTTTCCGCTTTAAAAATCAAAGCATTATTACTAATGCTATTATTAAGATCTCAATAGAAATATTTAGAATTTTGAATAATATATAACACTTGAATTGACCTCGTATTCAAACAAGAGTAATATGAATGAGACTTATTAATTTTAGACGAAGCTATGTAATGAATTTTTATTTTCTAAACAAAGCTACATAGCTTTATTATTAATTTTTTCACATACGATATTTCATGTGATGATAGACTTGTTCGATATTAGATTATCGTTAAATAGGACTTATTGTTTGGAAAGAATGACAGGAACAATACATTTCACGCTAAATATGATTATATCCTAAGAACTACGTCATACTGTCAGAGTCTATGTTGCAGTTATTTATCTACGAACAATAAGTTAGTAGTGGAACGAGCGAAAATGCGAATACTCAATATATGTCAAGTTACAAAGCTATAACGAAAAACGAATGAATCATATATCCAATATCATTCGTTTTTAAAAGTCGTTTAAGGATCTTTGTTTTAACACTGGAAGTGGCTATTTCTATTCTATTATATTTATATCATTGCAATACAAATTTAATATATAATAAACTTGAAATAGACATTATGTTATCTAACCAATAGTCGTACATACTATTGAAACATTCATTAGTCATACTGAGTCCTTCATTCTTAATAAAGAAATATAAATTTTAACGAGTGTATTTATAGAATATAATTAGTATTTTAACCAATATTCATATTTAGAGAACATTATCAATATTCAGTATTTTCTAATTAATGTATCTTTAAAAAGATAAATATTTCTTTAAAATTTTACCATTCTTTTTATAAGTAAAACGTACCTTACGTATACTTACGTATACTTGGATATTTAGGATATGTAATTTCATTGAATCTTCCATTACTTAGCATTGCATTAAATTTAAAATCTCAATTCTTCTCTTTCATTTTTATTGGTTTGCCTTACCATTAACTCCAAACTAGTTTAATTTTAAGGCGGAATATATCTGTTTGAAAAATAGATGCCCGTAAGTTGCTACTAAGATAAATCAAGCACTAGCAAGCACATCTATACAAATTAGTTATTTGTTCTTTTAAAAAAGGGTACTTGCTGTTTGTCAAATAAAATTCAACATTAAAACATTCTAGCAACTAAAAAAATTGTAGTTTTTATTTGATTATAAATATTTCATTATTTGGTTATGGTGAGGTCCTTATAAAATACCTGGCAACTACTAATTTAACATACGAGTATGACAATAATATTATAAACCTATTTCCGTCTAGTGACAAAATTATTTTAAAAACAACCTATTTTTTGTTTTGAATTTAAGGTAATTCAATTGTTTTTGAAGAATTTTATGACATCCTTTTCTTAAGGTTTCAAAGTCAAACATTTTATTTAAGTCCTTAGTCAGCAAACAGCAATTAAAACAAAAATCATGACACTATTTGCATAATGGCTACGACTATTTGACGCTGAAGTAAACAATAAAAGTACAAATAAAAGAAAATAGGTTCTTCTTGTAAAAATAGGTTGAACTTTAATTAAAATTAGCTTTAAATTAATTAAACTAAATGATATTTAACAATATTCTGAAAATTGTGTAATATTTACACGTTTATAGACATAATTCATAAAATATTTGCCTGTACTGATAATGTTGTAACATTCTAATATTTGAAATTTAGCCATCAGTCTGAAGCAGCAATATTCTTAAATTAGTTACTAGTAAGATAAAAAATATGATAATAAAAGACAAAATAAAAAATTATTTAAATTTTAATAAACAAAATATATATTTATATAAAAGCATGTCCTTGATCTGTTATTGTTATAAATCCATTTCCTTTTCAAAATCACTCCCATCACTAATTCCTATTTATTTTAGAGCTGTTTTCTATTTTTATTGATAAAAAGATGTGATTTTAAAGATCTCAATGTATCTTTTGTGTTGTTCATGTCTCTAATGAATCGAGAAGTGCATAAAAACATATATATAATGTTTTTGTTGACTTTCTTTGAAAAAATCATTAGAAAGACAAAGTCAATTACGATTCCTTTATTATTATTAATAACATAATTATTTTTGTTATTTGAAATATAATGTATTCAGTATTTAATAACCTTATTTGGAAAACTTTAAAATGTAAACAGAATAGGCAATTAGATAAGACAAAATAATTTATTTTCTTTTTCTTCTTTAGGTATATAAGCTGCCAAATTAAATGTATTATACTCGTATATCTTTACAAATATACATCTAATATTTATTTTCTATGCAGTATTTTACTTTTCAATGTGATATTAAATTACACATTTTATTTATGAGGGTATATAGTGGGTACCCTGGGGCTTAAGGTCTCAATGAGTCAAAAATATTATTATAGAAAACGAACAAATACAAATTACTTTATTATTTACTAAGTTTTGCCCGCGACTTCAGCCTGGTGGAATAGATTTTTTGACCAACATTTTTTATTCTTTAAGATATTTATTTTCCGAATAATACCAATTACTGTGTAGCTTTTAAGTTATTTACAGGAAAATGCAGCATTTTACGTTTATTTTATTTATTTAATCTTTATTATACGCACTTCAATAGGAGATTACAAACATAATTTAAAAAAGCATGAGAAGTTGGCAAAGGCGGTCTTATTGCTAAAGTGATCTCTCCCATACATTCTAATAATACACATACAGATATATAATATACATATATTCTAATATACATATTCTCATAATGTTTAGTTTCTAAAATAAACAACTTTTTTTTTTGTGAAAATTTTGTTTCTATACAAAATCGTCTAGTCAGCACACGCCGGTACAGAATTAAAAATAAAACAAAACGTTTCATTCGTTACCTATAATGATATTTTAATTATTATTTCTGTCATCGATAATTATGAAAAAAACCTAAAAACCCCAAAAAACATATTTTTGATAAGTAATATTGATTGAACTGACATAAAATTTTAAGCATTAATAAATATTATAATAATAATCTGTAAACGAATTCCTTAATATTCTTGTTAAAACTCAAGGAACTTTGATTTTATTTGCCGTTACACCGGACCCATCGGAGCCTTTGAAGTTCTTACTCAATCACTGATTGATTGGACTGATTGATAAGGAATTTTTATAAGGAATTAGAAACTTATCTTCATCAGTAAGTCTCAGTAAATAAAAAAATCTACTTTTATCAAAAATATCTCATTGTACGTTAAAACTAAAATACTTTTCAAGGATATTATATACTATCAACATTCATTAAACATTTATTAAGTCGTTTAGTCATTTGATAAAAATATAGTATTGTTCATAATAAATTAGTAACGAGGCAAAATTTGTATTTTTTTTAATATCTACATTTCTGTACATTTTCAAACCACTGTAGCTTTAAATTCACTGATTAATAATTACATAAAAACCATCCGTAATTCATTCTAATTTCATTCATTCTAATTCTAATCACAAAATTCTTTCTTACTCACATCCATCAACAATTCAATCAAAAAATGTTTTTGGTTGTACTCATAATAAAACTAAAAACGTGTGGATTAAATCTTTTTAATGATACTTTGAGTTAGGGAAAAGAGTAAACCAAATCGCTGGAAATAACTATTTTTAGAGACTAGTGTTGTGTTTTCTAAGCAGGTCTTGAGAAATACTAATAAGGTATCAGTGTAATATAAATGTGGGTAATATGACTTATATAATAAAACAGTTACTATAAAGTAATAATGTATAAAGTATTATTTCTTCCAGATGTCTAAAAGGCTTAGAGCTTCCAATTAAAACGTTCAAAATTTAACACTCCAAATAAGGTGTCTCTTATATAATCACAAAAGGTCCTAATTTCAAAATTAATTTAATTATAAACATTGCAGACAGAAGCATTTAAAATATTATACTTTAGTATTATTTTTGTAATTCATGTTATTTAATGAAAATTATGTAAAAACAGAAATGTAAAAGTTTCTAAATTAAATATAGAAATAAATAATCTTCTTGTTTTTAACGATCGTCAATACTTTGTAAAAAAAACAATTTCAAAATAGTTTATATAAAACCATAATTCATAAATATCAAACAAAATGGTGTGTTTGTTACATGATATACCATAAAACAGTAGAAATTATATTTGTTATTAAGTAATCAGACTAAAAAGAAAGCCTAGTATTTTCTCGTCTTTATATTCTTTCACATAGTCATGGATATTTGCAATATTACCGAAGCAGTCTTGCTACTCTTGTGGAACGATTGCACAAGGACTTGAAAGAGAGTAGGAAACTGATAAAAGGAAAGAGGCATACAGCTCTCTCATTCAGCTAGTTGCTGAAACGACGATTTCACTTTTATAGACTACTCCGTTTGTCAATTATATTAGCTTTATTTAGCTCAGGTGTATATCACACTAATGTATTCCTAATTACATTTCAACTTTAAGCATTGTTATGAGACAATTAATTTTATTTACCATTGATTAAAAATATTTTGTACATTTATGTTTTGTTATAAAAGGAAACAGCAAAAAAAGCTGAAGGTTCTCGCTAATGAGTTTTCATGAGTCATTGAGCTGTATATAAAACAATAGGTTTTGTATAACTCAATGTTTAATTACTACAACATATAAAAAAAATATTTGAGAAAAATTAAATCTATATTTTAAGCAAAAACAAAAACATATAAATTGAATAACATTGAAAACAATGACATGACATGTTTTATTAAATTTGAAACATAAGCAGGTCATTCATGCAGAGAAACAGTTATTTAATTAAAATGAAAATAGGAACACAAACAATTACGATATTTTTTCAAAAGGTCTTTAAACAAGCTTAACCATATTAAGCACATTTAAATGTAAATATTTTATAATGTTAACTATTAATAGAATTAAAAATTCGAACCTGTGATATATGGGTACATAAATACAATCAAAATGAACATTTAATATTATTATGAAAAAAAATTAGTACCGATTTTGGGTAATCGAAAGAATGTTGAATGGTTTATAGCTATATATTATACTCAATACATATAATCTTATTTGATTTTGCTTACATTCAATATTGTTTATATTATATCTAAATCCATGAGTAGAAACTGGTGCATAAACTCAAAGAGTTACATCTGATTATATTGTTAAATTAGACCAGCTTGGCGACTGGCTTCCCCCGAGGTTGGATCCCCCAAAAATTTTAAAGAAAATGGACCGGGAAGGGAACGAAGACGTACCTCCGTATACAATTATTTGGTTCAAAGTTTGTAAAAGTAGAGATTATATTTACAAATATTTAAAAAGAAAAGAAGAGCAAATGATAATGAAAGCCATTCTCATTTTGAAATGTAGCGTCAACTAGTACCTCTTTAAGAGGGTCTGTGAAATTCAAACGTCTAAGTAACGTACTACTTTAATTAGTAATGGCTGTGTGTCGTACCCGTTTCTCATTAAACATGTTAAATTAATTCAGTCAGTATGGTTCTTCTATACATTTACCCATTTTTTTATACGCTTAGCAATATGCGAATCCTTGTCTTCGATAGTAACAATTACGCTTTGGGTATCTACTATAATAATATATACTTAGTGCAATTTAAACTATCATATAATCAAGAATTTGAAATCAGATCATATAAAATTAATTTATATACAACACAGATATCTTGGTACTTTTGAATGAGTTTTGAATCTTCAAGTTTTAGCCAAATATATAAGCCGTATCATTTAAAAGTTTGAAATAATGTTAATGTTACCAAAGTGATTTGAATCTACTATAACAGTTGTAAAGAATTACGCAGCAATAAAGTAGACCACATTGCCATAGTAATATGCAAATATAGATTTTTAATATGATGTTTATAAGTACGTAACATACTGAACGAAAATATTACATTCTACCTTCTGTGATCATAAGGCTTACTACGAGTATGGTGCCAAAAAAATCAGATATGAAATAAAGCTGCAATACTTGTTGTAAGTATTATATATGACAATGCTTGAATAATAAATTTCATGAAAACGTGATTGATTGATTCAAAAATATCAATCTTTAAATTATTTTCTTTTAGAAACAAACAAATACAGCTACTGCATGTAACTTTTGTTGCAAGAAACGAGTACTTTTTTCCTGAATTATTGTGATATACTGTATACTCAAGTTAAAAGCGTTGAAAAAGTACATGTGAACGTAACCACGTGTCAACTTGTCAATTTTAAGAGATTTGGTTTAGAATTTTGGTTTACAATTTCTCGAACAAAATCCTTTCATCGAACAGAGTGTATAAAAGTGGTTTATGGTGTCGATAAAGAAAAAATGTAATAATATGGTACATATTTTGTATACAATATTCTATAAAATTATAAAAAAAATCATCTTAAATCAGCTTCAGGTTTAATTTATCTTTGTCTTTATTAATACAGTGTAATTGAAAATGTTGTAATCGTTAATATATATATATATCTCATGATCTCTGGGGTAAACAAGCTTATCAATAACTGGTGGACAAAAAGTTAAATAATTATTTTACTAATATTTTTACGTCTCATTGTGGCAAAATATAAGCCAGCTTTAGTAGGTTCTTACGATATTTGGTTAGGTAGGGAGAGGAGCGTGAACAGTGAAGGTGAGCGTGTATGCGCATACTAAAGGGGCCCCTTAAACCTACACCTGGGTCGCAAGTCCCAGGCATTGTTTGCGCTCCTTTTCCTGCAACGCGATGGGCCCGGCACCCGCACGGTGAATCCATGGAATGCTAAGAAGCTTCGTCTCTAATACACAAATTAAACAAAGCATATATTATATTTTGAACAATCACCTTAAAAACCAACAACGGAATAAAAATAATATAACACTTTGAAGATTACAAAATACTGTCATATAATTAGTGTAGTATTTTTACTCCGACAAACAATTTAGTTTCGGAAATGCTTGTATTTTACTCGGTAAAGTGCCGGTCAGCTTAGCCTTTGTGCTAATTAGAGAAACTTTCAAAGAGAAGTCCGCATTTTGTTTGCGGATGTCGGATTACAGTTGTGGTGATTAGCCTTGGTCATAAACTTACTTTGTCATTGTTTACAAGTAACATAATATACCTTTATCAGTCAGTACGTTATTGCAACCCCTCCACAAGTTAAACTATCAACAATCATCTAAAACTTATATTTATACAAAGCTTCCTTTATTTTATTACAACTATATAACCTTTAGTTATAAATAAAGTTTTTATAAAATAATAATATTTTATTTATCATTGTAGTCTTAACATGATAAGAGAAAGCGAAATGTTTTTTATTAAATATAGTTTCTGATGAAAATAGTTATATAAAAGTAATGTAAGCACGTTCCCTAAATATTTGAGAAAAGTGTATGAGGCGGTAATCTTAGATTATATTCAATGCTTTTGTAATAAATAAGGGGATTTCTACTTGGGAGTCAATTAGTGGGACTTGTTTTAGAGAATTTGGTAAAATTATTGGAGCTAAACGAGAATATATAATGTTACTTTGTTAAGCAAGGAAATTAAGAATTTGTGCCTAAATGTAAATATTTTCAGAATATATTTGTTGTCTGCAGGAGTCGTGTATATCAATCAAGGTATTCCCTCAAACAATAAAAAAAAGGAAATGCGTGCAAAATGCATGTTGGAATATTAGAAATAATCACTACAAAGGAATCAGACAAAATACCACTTCCTGAATACCTTCTCACAACCTTAATAAGGTGGTTATTACAATAGGAATGGAGATAAAATAGTCTTATTACGAAAACGTAAAATCTAGCAAAACAAAGCAATGATATTAGAAGTAAATGTTACAAAAGTTAAAATGTTATTTTAATGTTTTATATATATTATTGCTAAAAAAATACTCTGTTAGCCAAGTGCTAGTCATTATTATTACTATAGAACTATGTCTTAATTATATTTATATTTAATTTACGTCACAGAATCTCTTACAGCAATTTATTAATTCACATTCCTTGTTAGTATACTTTGATTTTGTTATTTCATTTTGGAGCGAATTTCATATTTATGGCTTAGAAATGCTTTCAAATTATACACTATTTAATATTAAATTGTAAATACGAAATTCGTACAAAACTTTGTTCCTTTAGTAACGTAAGCGTGTCATTGTATTCATGGTTTGATTTTATTTTTAATCTTAAGATTATTAGATATATTTAGTTAAATTTGATAGACAAGGTTTCTAAGAGAAGTCCACGTGTGTTTACGTACACGAACTACTGTAATGAATGTTCTATGTTTTGAAAATATACTAAGTTTTTTGTACATAAGTTATCCTTACTTGTAATTATCATATTATGAACTATTTACGTAAATGTTAATTAATGTCTATTGATACATAACAATTTTTATTTTAGATAAATAATTTTAACAACTTATTTGTTAATTCATGCGTTAACTGGTTAAATTAGAAATATATTTTAGAGAGTTCACGAATGAATCACTCATATCGAAAATGTTAATTGGGTTGTTTAAATAATATTCGCTATATTGGTAATTTTGCTTCACCATCGCAAAAATCAAATTAGTATCAAAATATCAAATAAAATTAAAAAGAAGCTTTTGTAATGTTTTCAAATACGTCAATTTAATTAACAAAACAGAAAAAAATATATACTCTAATTGCATATTTTTGTGTAAGAAATGGGATATCAGTATTATACGAAAACAGTTTTTATTACTTATATATTATAAACCCTATATTTACGTCTTCCACTCGTATTTACTGTTTTTTTTTTGGTTTTTAAAATATGGAAGTTTTTTTATTGGTCTAAAAAAGAGTATTACATAAAATGGAAATACATAAGTGAAAGTGCAAGACCGTATTAAATAATCACTCATCATACTTTGCTAGAAAGCGCCGCCTGTTCATTACATTTCTTTGACCTCACAGTCGAAAAAACTAAGATAGACAAAATTTGAAATGAAAATTTTAATTTCCAATCGAAGGATCTTACTTACAGAATCAAAATATACGTATATATAATCTAAAGTTTAGTTACTTTTCTATCTGTTTAAGAATATTAAACTACAAAATTTTTTTAAGCCTATATGATGAGAGGATTCTACGATCTAATGTTTTTTTTCAGTTTGGATACAATGTTGATTTATTTAAAAAACAGTGAGACATTAACAAATATGTTCAGGTTACAAATGTTTGAACTAACAACTCATATCAACTATCATATTCCCATCAAAGCACTGTTACCCTGTATTTAAAACATAATTGCTGCCAATATCATTATTGAAATATTAATATTGACAAAGTTTGTTAAAATTATTGAACAATGTATAAAATCATATTATTTAAAATGTATATTTTAGACTTTTAAAAGATACTCAAATTAAGAACACATAATTTTATATAAAATGTATAACATCTCTTACTAAATTGATGACACAACGTAACAATTCTCTGCAATCACTACTACTCTCTACTATCAGCCTATTATATAAGAAGCAGACGAACATTCACATGCATAAGGTCGTCATACGGTATAAAATTATATACGGACGTATGCTAAAAGCATCTGTTAAATTTTGAACACGTCTTTTTAATAAAACTAAAATGGTCATCGATTTGTGAATTTCAATTACATTGTTAAATGTCTCGCGAATGAATTTAGTACATAAACACATTTAATTTTATTTTAAGAACAAGCTTAATTTTATAGCTAAGCTAAGCTAACATGTTATGGTCGAAAAAGACTGCTTAGAATGTTGGTAAATTCTTAACTTCACCCTACTTCTAATTCCAAATCACTTTGCAACTTTGCAACTTTAATCCTCACTAACTTGGGAGTTCATCTCTTAGACTCTCCTGAGTCCTATTTAATTTAAACTCTTAATTTTAAAAAATTAAGCTTCATCTAAAAAGAATTATTAAAAAAAAAAAAATACAAATGCAAATTACAACTTCACCAAAGTACATTCAGAGTTATTTTTCATTACTGAGTCTACTGATTTTTTGCTTACACTCTGTACTGACATAAAAAGTTAAATTAGAGAGCGTATTGCACCATGTAGTGGAAAGTTTAAATAATAAACCTTCAACAAATGATTGTAATTAATTAAAACAATCTAGAAACAGAATTAATTTTTATTGAATTTGAAGAAATTATTTCTAGAGATATCTCATAAACAATACACCGTGAACAATTCCTCACCCGCACTAATCGAGGTGAAGGAATGTTGGGTGGATCCAATATACACCACGAACGCCCTCTCGCGACGAATAGGGGAAATAAAACCACTTTCGCCTGATCTATGGTACTATATTCGAGATCAAAAATCGTACAACTTCAATGGCCTTATATAGTCGCGTTGAGAACAAAACGCTTGCGCCTTTTAATTTTGTCATTACGCCATCTAGGGAACGATACCTTAAACTTACAATGTTTAACATACCGCCCACCAAGGACATTAGTGACGAAATGTCCTTTTAAACATACATACATGAAACACAAAAAAAAATAAGGTACTGGTGTATATGAACTAAGGTTGAAAAACTAAATATGTATAAATAATAACAATTGTAAATAGTAATCTAGTGAATAATGCGGTATAATCACTCACGACTTCGAGGTGAAGAGCTCGAGTACACATGCACACAAATAAACATATGTACACTTTACAGAATCTATGTCCACGACCTTTGGTGGTTCTAATATTTATTGGACCGGCATAGTCCACGCCACTGTGTAAAAAGGGTCTAGCAGGTGTACAGCGGACTGATGGCAAAGAACCCATTAATTGGTTTTTGCTATTAGCTCTCTGTCTTACACAAATTACACATTTAAGGACATGATGCTTTACAAGGTTCCGAACTCCAATGATCCAATAAGCTGCCTTCAAATAATTCAGCATAAATTGCGGCCCACCATGCATTGTTTTATTATGAGCATCGGCCACAATTAATTTGGTTATATGAGAGTTCTTGGGCAATATAATTGGGTGCTTAGTTTCTTTTAATTGTAACCTTTTTAATCTACCACGTACTCGCATAATATCTTTATGATCCAGATAAGGACTCAACGATTTTAGCGTACTGCTTTTAGTTTGCATATTACCTTTATTCTTTAATTGTAAATACTCTACTTTGAATATTTCTTGTTGTACCTTTCTTATACATATCTCTTGTGCTTCTTCAATTTCTTTGATAGATTTCTCGAGCCTTTCCTTTTTTTAAAAATCTTCGGCAGTAAGCTACTACTCTTAGTAACCGCGGCCAAGAAGAAAATCTGTCAAAAATTGAATTAGGATGACTTTCTACTGCAATATGTACTTTGATTGATTCTTCCAAATTTATATTTAAATCCTTTGGTGTTTTATAAATAATATTTTGTTGCTTCAGAAATGCTGGTCCTGTTAACCACATTTGATCCTTTATAAAGATACTAGGAAGCATTCCCCGCGAAGCGCAGTCTGCAGGATTATTCGCACTAGAAACATGAAACCATTGAGATGCCTCCATACTTGTCAATATTTCAGAAGTGCGATTCACGACGAACGTCTTCCATCTACTTGGGTGACTTCTTAACCAAGCCAACACAACCGTGGAATCAGTCCAAGCTATAGTCTGCTCTTTGGCAAGATTCAAAACCTCAGCGGTCTCCATTAACAGTTTTGCCAATAGCACTGCTCCACATAACTCCAAACGCGGTATGCTAATCTGTTTAATAGGAGCGACTCTAGTTTTGGCAACCAACAGAGAGTCATGGACCTGACCTGAACTATCCTTGCTTCTTAAATACACTACGGCTGAGTATGCTACTTTCGAGGCGTCACTAAACCCATGCAGCTCTGAATCATTATTAAGTTTAGTGCCAAGCCAGCGAGGTATTTTAACTCTCGTAAGAAGCGAAAGCTCTGTGCGGTATGTTCACCACTCCTTTATTAGGTTAGCAGACAGTTGCTCATCCCAGTCAACGCCGGCGAGCCATAATTTCTGAATAAAGATTTTCGCGACCACAACACAAGGAGCTAGCCATCCTAAAGTGTCGAAAAGTCTTGCTATGTCAGAAATTACAGTTCTTTTTGTTATAGAACCAATTGACTCAGTGGGTAAATGTACTAAATATTGGAATACATCTTTAGTGCGATCCCAAGTGAGTCCTAATATTTTTATTGTACTATCTATCTTGATTTCTACATTATTTTGTTTTTTGTTCTCCTTATTATTATGGTCTATTGTACTTATATTATTTATTTGCTCTTTAGCTTGATCCTTTGCAATTGAATTAATTATTGTTAATATATTCTCATCATTACTGTTCCACTTTTGTAATTTAAATCCACCCTTCTCTAGTAAAACAGTCACTTGTTTATAAATTTCAGCTCCTGCGTCTATCGTATCACAGCCCGTCATTAAATCGTCCATAAAAAACAATTCAAGTACTTTATTAGCCGCTAATGGGTACCTATCACCTTCATCATACGCAATTTGATGTAGGGTCCGCACTGCCTGATATGGAGCTGAAGATGTGCCAAAGGAGACTGTAAGTAATTCGTAATCTTGTATGGCCATTTCAGGATTGTCACGCCAGAGGATGCGTTGATACATAGTATCTTCCTCTGCTACTCTAATCTGACGATACATCTTCTCTACATCAGCCACAAGACCTACGACATGACGCCGCCACTTCGTTACTGTATGTCGTAGATCAGCTTGTAACATCGGACCCACCATTAGTGTATCGTTCAGTGATATACCATTGCTGTTTTTCTCAGGCATTGAAAACCACCCGCACCTTGGTGGTAGATTTATCATTCCTTATCACTGCGTGATGTGGAAGATAAACAGCTTCGTGCCTCTTGCAATCATTTTTACTTACTGCCTTCATATGCCCTAACTGTATGTACTCCTTTATGACCTTAGTGTATTCTTGTTTTAGTTCTATATTCCTTTCTAGTCTTTTCTCTAGTGTTCTAAATCTTGTTTCAGCTATTCTTCTTGAATTACCTGCCTGCCTTACAAGGAGGATCGTCGTAGCGAAACGGTAGCTTCACAATATATCTCCCATTTTCATCTCTCTTTGTTGTTTGTCTATATAACTCTTCACATTTTTCTTCTTCTTCTGTGAATATTTTCATTTTATCAGGTTTTTCTTCAATTTCCCAAAATTTCTTTAGGATTTCATCTTCTCTGATCTGAGCATGCATGATACTTATATTTCTCGCCTTTTCATCGTTGGTAGAATACTTTGAGCCTGATATAACCCATCCTAAAGTTGTACTCTGTGCCATCAGAGTACCTGAAGGATTTTTCAGTAAGCCTTCTTTAATGATGCTACTATAAACATTGACACCTAATAGTAGGTCTATTTTATTGGGTACGCTGAATTCAGGGTCTGCAAGATATATATCTTTAGAGTCAAGCCAGTCAAAATAATTTATATCAATGCTTTGGTCTGGTAGATATGATGTGATTTTATGTAAAACATATGCATTAAACTGCAGATTAAAACTTGCATCGATACGTGACTGGATGGACAATTGCACCATATGATTGGCTATGGTTGGTCTAACATTGCCTAAACCGGAGATGGTACCATGAATAGGAATCTTTCTTAAATTCAGCAGTTGAACCGTAGCTTCTGTTATAAAACAGGCTTGTGAACCTTGGTCCAACAAAGCACGAACTAATTGGTAATTACCTATCCTTGACTCAGCCTTTACTAGAGCCGTTGCTAGTAAAACCTGTCTAGGTTTAGGTATTGTAGCGGTTGACAAGCACGAAACTATAGGCTTATCGCACACGTCTGAGGAACTGGGTTCAACATTTGAAGAAGTCAAAGCTTCATTATTCCTACGGTTGCAGTCTTCATTAAGATGTAACAAAGAATGATGCCTTTTTTTACAAACCTTGCAGGTGGATCGGCTTTTGCAAGTGAATGTGGTATGGTTACTGCCTAAACAGTTAAAACAAATTTTGTTCTTCGCAACGAATTCACGAATTCAACGAAGTCTAATATTTATAGGTTCATTGACAAACGCTTTACAGAAACAAAGTTTATGAACTTCTGAACAATATTCACAACGCATCGGTGACGAATTTTCTGATGAACTTGTGGCCAACATAGCCTTGGGATGGTGAGCTTGTGTGTTATGGGATTGATAAACTGAAGGTTTTCGCGGTTCTATGAATTCTAATGCACGATACCGCGATTCTAAAAATAATTTATATTGCTCAAGACTAGGCAGTTCGTTATTATCAACGGAACTATCACTTAATTCCTACTGTTTACAATATAAATAATAATAATATCCCATGTCGTCACGTTTAAATTTTTAAGTGTACTTAAACAGTCATTCGTTGTAGCAAGCGATTCCTTTAACTTAGAACCCGATTCTACAAATATGTGATTTTGATCAAACAGTCGTTTAAGTATACAATTGGCTTGATATTTTTTTATTGTTGTATCGCTTTTCTAATACCGACCAGCATTGAGCATAATTAGCATCACTTATGGGGGTATGCCTGATGAGTTGTTCAGCTTCACCAGATAAATGATTTTTAAGATAATGTAATTTTTAACAATCATCTAAGGAATCATTTTTATGAATAAAGGCAGTGAAAAGGTCACTGAAAGTAATCCATTCACTGTATTTGCCTGAAAAGGTTGGAATAGTAATTTTTGGAAGTCTAACAAATGCATGAGATGATTTTTTTAATGATTTATCACTAGCCCTATCTCCTTCAGTCACCTTTTCTTGAATGTTATTTAAAATTGTTTTGAGAAGTGTTCTATAATTTACATAGTTGTCTTCAGTAATATCATAAATGTCTTCTACCTGCTTACCTATTTCTTTTATACTATAACATTAGTAAAGTTTAGAATAAATATCTTTAAACCTTGTCCAATCTTGTTCTAATAACTCTTGTCAAGTTTCAATGTACTCTAATGTTAATCTTTCCTTTGGACTCTTTTTAAAATTTGTTAAACCTTTTTGTATGACATCTTTGGTATTTTTAATAACATTTATTATGCCTTCCATTTTTTGTTATTTTTTTATATATTGTTTCGTGATTAAATATTTGATATAATCTGAGCTGGTATTTTACTAACAACCACTACTACTACTAGTAACTATTTAGCTAAGCACTAAATTAGGCTAGAGACTAATAAACCAAAAAAAAAACTAAAAACTACAAACAACAAAAAATATTTTAACTATTTCAAAAATTTTTACAAGTGTTTTAACTTTACACACTAGGTGGAAAATCGGGCATAGGTTCCCCGTCTCACCGGTTTTTATAAAACTATTCTAAGTCCTAACTAGCATGTATTACATTAAAACTACATAAATTTTCTACAAACTACACTTAAAATTTTCTAAGTCCAATATTTTCACAAAATTCTTCTAAGTTTATTTTTTACTAAAAATAAGGTTCAAATTACTTCTACTTTCTTGAAATTAATATTGTCAAATTGTACTCACGATTTGTCACTTCACACACTCACTTGTTGCGCGCCCTCTATCTTCACTTACGTTGAACTTGCCAAAGATCGCAGCGCCCTCTGCAGCCACTCACAACGAACTTTCCGATATCACTGATGTACTGCTGATATCACTGATGCACTGTTGATATCACTGATGCACTGCTGATGACACTGCTGCTGCACTGCTGCACTGCTGATGCCACTGCTGCACTGCTGATGCCACAGAGCCAATACTCTGTCGGCGCGTATAGACCCGTACCGTTGCCACAGCGATCCACTGTGAGTACGGGTTTCGGTCCAAGATTGAACCGATGAACTAAATGATCCGGCTCGAAGGACCAATGAACAATTCCTCAACCGCACTAATCGAGGTGAAGGAATGTTGGGTGGATCCGATATACACCACGAACGCCCTCTCGCGACGAATAGGGGAAATAAAACCACTTTCGCCTGATCTATGGTACTATATTCGAGATCAAAAATCGTACAACTTCAAACGTAAAACGCTTGCGCCTTTTAATTTTGTCATTACGCCATCTAGGGAACGATACCTTACTCTTACAATGTTTAACACACCGCATGAATAAAGTATTCAATATGTTTAAATATATTTAATCTATTTTAATTCTGTTTTACTTTGCTTCTTTTGAGATACATTTTATGTATAAATTGAAATTGAGTTTGTTTATGTATAAATTGAAATAAAATCATAAAAAATACTGTAACATCGTCATAATTCTAAACTTCGTCGTGATTTTCTAAACCTCTTGTAAAGCTAAAAGTATTTCTTTCTATTTGCCGTTATCGCCATTTTAAATTTTTAAATATATAACTTAACAAAAACGATATTAAAATTGACGACAAACAATATTGTGGTTAGAGTAAATTTTCATTTAGGATCATTTTAAAATATTTGGTCATTGCATTGGATGGACGTTTCGTTTTAGCAGAATAAATTAACCTCAATAGAATATCAGTGTATCAAATAGAATAGATATTCGGGTCAGCATCAAAAATTAATCGATTCAGTTAATAATGTAAGTTTTATGTATGTTTATCTCTTCAAACGTAAGTACAAATTCCGGTGATATTTATATTGTTACAGTTGTTAAACATTTAAACAATTGCAGAAATAGAACTTTCTTGTAACTTTTTTTACAAAGTATAAAATACAAAGTTTTGTTTAGATTATTTGTAACTATAAACCAAAAATATTCGTAATTTGTTGATAATTCATCGCATTTTAAATAATTGGGGCCGTAAATGCAAAAGCCTAATTAACCTAATTTATCTGGTTAGCTAACAGCAGTCATAGTCACTAATAAGCCTGTGGCTAACGTATGTGCTATCGGATAACAATCAATCAGCTCTAGTAGAGTAATCAGTAGATTATGTGTACTATAATGGTGCAGAGGAAATGAGTAATAAATATTTTTATTCCTAATTATATCGATATCGTAAAAAAATACAAAAATAAACTGGCGATATGTCGTACAATTAATTCAACATTTTTTTTAAATAATTTTATCTCGTAAAGATTGGTGGGCTAGAGTAGAATAAATAATAACTACAGCAGCTAATTACTGTGAATAAATTAGCCAGCCATGCGCGACAAGAAAATCCTTTCTATTGATCAAAACCGTAGTTAAAAATAATAAAAGAAAATTTAATCGATATTTGATGGTTACGATGTAAACGAAGGCCTGTTATTATTGTGATTTTAAAAATGTCGTTAACGCAATCACAATTTTATACTAATTATTCTCGACTTTAAAATGCTTCTGGCGGTATTAAAAGTACATGTGAATAAAATATTAATTTTAGGAGTATATATATTTTCGCCCCTACATCTAGAAGCTAGTAACAAAAAAACGAAACGAAAATAGCTTTCAAAAGCGAAAGCAGGACAAAATATCTCACTTACAGTAAGTAGCCTTTATTATCTTATAAATTTATCTAAAAAGAATATATGATAAAGCCCTCTGGCTGTTTAAAAAATTCTGTATTTTTACTCTAATAAGGCCATAAAACTGCCGTTTCTAAGCAAAAACAAGAAAGAAGTGGCATTTATGCGATAACTGTCCATAAAAATATAATATTTAATCAATCCTTATAATAAATACAAACTCATGCTTTATATATATTATTAGTAATATAGTATTTTAAGGAAAATAATTTTATATATTATGTAAAATCTACCTGTTTAGACATCACAATGTAAAACACATAATATTATGTTTTGCTATTTACGTAGGAGTAAAGTTTATTCATTGAATTCAATTATGAAATCCTAAACAAAATTACAAAAAATAAATGTGCGATAAATAAGTGAAAAAAGTTAATTATTTATATTGTTTCATAATTTGCTCATTTTATAATTTCCATTTTAAATGTTTATGACAAAAGCAGATTTATTGTTTGCTAACAACTAATTATCTTGAACATTGAATGACAATACATTCTTTATAAATACTTATTAAAATGAGGGAATAATAAGATTTATACAAGTTATTTTTAGCTACAACATTAAGTTCTCAAACATTACGACTCTCCCTTTACTATAACTTACAAGACAAGATATTAATATAAGGAATATACTATACTATACTATAACATACACTTTGAAAGGTAAACCAGATTTGTAAAAATATTTTAAATTACATACAACGTAGCTAATTTTCTAATTATAATAATTTTCTAATCTAATCAAAATGTTAGTTTCAAGATTACACAATAAAACTAAAGGAGAATGAATGAATGAGAAAGGAGAATGAATGAAGAGAATGGTACGGGGCGTGGGTTTCAAGAAATTGGCAAAGTTGAAAGTATCATTGCGTTAAATGTTCAAAATTGTGTAAAACACTCTCATTGGGCTGAAAAATAAATATAATTTTTACCGTACCTTTTACTAAAGAATATTAAAGTCTAAATACATTACAATGCGAAATTCTTTATCTGAACCATATTATATAATATATATTTAGGACTTTGTTTCGTCAATAGGAACGAAAAGCAGTCCTCTGTCCATCCGTCTCAACCCCAGGCACGGAAGTGTTGACATTGCGGAAATAGAGAGTCCTCGTGCGACCATAATGAAGTTCTCTCTGATAAATCAGTTGCCAAATACTCAAATAATTAAACAGAAACATCAGGGACATTCCAATGAAAGCAGAAATGGATTTCTATTCTAAATACATTTTATGGGCATTTAAAACGGTATATTCATTTATATTGAAAGGTGTCAATATTTGTTTAAGCATTGCATTTTACATGTAATCAAAACAATAACGATATACTCATATTACAGACACTATGTAGATGATGTCTAAAGCTGATATATTTGGTAAATCAAAGTTAAATATATGGAGCTAATGGTAGGGTTTCATTTAGGTTTACTCTGGTAATAATGTACGTTTATTTAATGCATGTATTATTATAATGATATTACTCAGAAAAATCTTCCATGGCACAAAATTGTATTTGATACAAAAATAATAATTATTTTCTGTTACAAAATCGAATTATCTTTAACCATTTTGTGGTAAAATATACAACTTCTAAATTCTAAATAGTTAATTAAAAGATTTTTGAAATTACAATCGGGGTAAATGTTAATAATATGGCTAAAAGTGACAAATATTTTCATAAAATCAACATTTTTATTATTTTGTAATTGAAGTTTATATTATTCTTGATGCATTTTATATAAAAATAGTTTTATGCAATTTTCGAATCTGAATTTGACTATGAAATATAGACTGTAATTTTTAAGTAATTTAAATTTAATTTTAAATTATTGTTCCTTCATACCATAACCTGAAAATATGTAATAATAAACTTTATAATTTTAATTAAAGTTTGTAAATTTGATCCCTATGCCATATCTACATATTATCTATAAGAAATACAATTTATTCTATTTATTTGTTATGTTACTTAATTTTTAATTTCCTGTAATGTACAGTAGCCAATCCAGATAAGCCTTCTTCACGGTGCAACAACAACAACAACTGTTTTATCCTACATACAACAACTACACATTCGTGTAGTTGTTGTATGTAAAATATTTTCATCAAACTAAAGCATTTTCAAAGTGAAGGAGTAAATAAATCTTTATTAAGTCTTATCACACCCCAGGGGCCTTTGATCTTCAATCGTGTCTTGAAGCTCTAGAGCGTTTGAAGATCACACAGTTACTGAGTACGCTTTAATGTAATGTAATCTTTTTCTAGGAAATTATGAGCTCTATTTGATATACTCTTATTAACTCTGTAGCATTCGTGCTTTCAACACCTTTAATAATATGACTCATTTAATCTTTTATACAAAATTAATACACATCTAAATACAAAATATAATTACAGAAAAGTTTTATTCACTCAGAAATTATATATAATGAAGTAGAAACCAAACTAGGTGTCTTGAAAACTGTGACGTCATTATCTCTACCGGTGATTATCACAGTGATACAGAGAATTTTTCGTTTGAAATTACTTCCTGATAATGTTGTTTAATCCACAATATTTTCTGCTAATATTCACCACATCGGATACCCGTCATTCATTGAATTAAGTTAATAATAATAATAAAAGGGGTTAGTATATAAGCGGGCAGTATATAAGGGCCAAGTATGTAATCTAGAAGTACATAAGAGTAAGTACATAAGCGATAAGTATATAAGCCATAAGTATATAAGGGGAAGTGTATAAGCATTAAGTATATAAGGGTTAGGTATATAAGCGAGAAGTATATAAGGGGAAGTATATAAGCGATAAGTATATAAGCGAGAAGTATATAAAGGTAAGTACATAAGCGATAACAATATAAGCGGGAAGTATATAAGCACTAAGTATATACGCAATAAGTATATAAGCGAGAAGTATATAAGCAGGAATTATATAAGGGGAAGTATATAAGGGTACGTACATAAGCGGGAAGTATATAAGCGAGAAATATATAAAGGGGAAGTTTATAAGGGGAAGTATATAAAAGAATTAATATGAATTAAAATAATAATAAAAATAAAAATAGCAATAATATATTTTTTTAATTATATAGTATTGTTTGTATTCGAAATTCTATGTCAATATATTATCCACATTAAAATGATTACAGTTTTAAAAATTCAACACATTTAGGAATCTAAACTGCGACCTTAATTTTTTATCAAATATCATTGAATAACTACATCATAAACTGGGGCAGAACTTGAACTTCTTGAATTATCGCTGATTATGAAACTACAATTTATAATTATAACATTAAAATTAATTTAAATTGATAATCATCAGCTACACAGATACTGATAAAGTTTTACTCTTTATTTTATTAAAATAGAATAAATGTCAAACCAGAAATAATTACCGAATGTGTAAAGTTAAGAGTCGATTATTAACAAAACTTTGTTAAACTTGTTGTTAAAATTAGTAACCGTAAAATTTTTGTATAAAATATCGAAGAAAAGGAAAATTAAGTGTTTTTTTTAGAAAAAAGCTATTTGCAAAATGGAATTGTTATGAAACAATACATACAATATTTAGAAAAAATACGTTTATTTCAATTTATCAACCGCACATAAAAACTTAATAAGTGACTTTCAACATCTGTTTTTGAAACAAAACAAAAATAAATCAATAATTTAACAAAGGTAAAAAGTCACTCTTTCGTCATATATAGGACATCTCTTTGCAATACATAATTTGTATACACACTTTTACCTTTAAATAATACATTAATATATGTAAAATTAAAACTTATATATATTATTGTATTCTTTAAAATGGTGATACAAAGATTTCTTAAACTTAACTAAGCCGATATCGGTATATAAAAAATAATATCATATACTTCAAAAAAGCAGTATTTAATGTTAGTAGTATGGGCGTTTCGCACTCTGGATGCTTTTTTCTTATTCACTGAATCCTACCTTCCTTCTTATTTATTATTCTTCATAATTGCTAGGTGGTGATGCATCTTCACTGTTTTCAAATATCCTGTCTACAACAGGAGATAAATCCGGTTTACAAAGTGTTAAGATTGAGTTTAAAATTATTAATCTTCATTTTTATTGTTACGAATAATACATAATCTGCAGCAGCAGCAATTCGATAATCAAAACTGTATTACACCAATTTAGTGCTGCAAAAGCGGTGTTTTAAACTTTGAATTTCACCACGATCTAACACATTAGCCAGCAGCGATTTAGATTAAACTCAGCTGAACTTTATAAAGCACAAGGCATTATTTACAGTATTAGAGTGGTTTATACCATTTGATAAGTGGAAACAGAACAATGTACCTATATATCTACATACTTATTTTGATATGAATATCTTTTTATTAGTGTGGTTCCAAAGTATGGATAGTTGTTTAAAATTTTTAATAGGTTTAAATAGATTTTTAATTTATAAAATTAACTCTTATATTTTGATAAATTAAGTTAGTTAGGATTTTAATACAAATGAAAAATTAAATAAACGATTCAAAAAAATATTTTTTTTTTTGTATATAAGTGAATAATTTAATAAATTATTGAAATTATGCGAGAACTAATGTTTTTATTTTATGTAGTCTTGGATAGCAAAACAAGTAACGTGAAATATTAAATTACAAATTTTCATGTTATATACATTTTGATAATTATGATATTATAAAAAGTTTTTATCTGCCGTGTTAATAATTAAACTCCTCCTTTGAAACGTTTCGTGAAAATAAAAGAGACACCTTCATTTTACCATTAAATTGTGAGCGTTTTAATAGGAAGCCTTTTAGAATATTGCTTCAGATTTCTAACGTTTTTGTAATTATATTACTATAATTACTTATCTTTATTTTACATTATTCTCTGAGCATATTATTATGAAATATTAAGAGAATAAAACATAATGCTGCACAATGACATTTATGCACCAAAAAACTCATATTTTGCCACTCTTAAAGGAAATAAAAATGGGTAGGGTACTTCCTGTTGACTAAGAACCATCTAACTTGCCGAGTAACAACTATATTTATAATAACGTAATAAAAATGTAAAACTCTACATTTTTAATTAAATCATAAAAAGTATGCATATAGTAAATTGAAGCTGAATTGAGCTATCTATCATATAAAAGAGTTTGACATGTATATTTCAAAATATATTTTGTTTATTTTTTAAAGCGCATAAATTCATATTTATAATTTTAAAATACCATTTACTGTATTGGATATGTTTCCGAAATAGATCGAGATTCAATTGCAGAACTATTTATAAGATACAAATTAAGCCCTTGATAAGAGAGCCCGATTCGTACTTATCAAATTTTTCTAAAACCCCGAAGATTTTGCAACAAGGAATACTCGTATAACGTAACTCGTATTCTCTTATCAGAGAAATTGATGCTTTTTTTATTCTATTAACAAAGATATATTTACTATGAAAGGTATTTTATTGGTCACTAGGACATATTTAAGATGAACAAAAGTTATTAATTTGTTAGGAAAATGATTACTCTTTGTAATAGCGCTATGAAAGAACTTCAAAGAAGCTTTTGATTTAGGTATAACCACGATTAAACATCTAAGTCTTCTTAATTTTACAAGAGGGTTTAATAAATCCTTTAGATATTATTATTAAAAGCCATATTATATTTATAAAAAATGTTATATTGCGTGTGAGCATATTAAATTGACAAGTTTATAATAAAATTAAAGTCCCAATGTTCGCCAAATCTCGAAATAGGTTTTGGAGAACGATGACCAACATTCCAAATATAAAAGTCAAATCAATTTTATTAATAATTTAGCCTCAGCACTATATTTTATTCCTAAGTTCAGATGTTACTTTTATATATAGAGAGTACAAACTCCCTCTAATGAGGAGCGCTTACAAGATCAATATAATATAATCCTCATTCATTGTTAATCAATAAATGAAAACCATTGACAAATTGCGACCAAAGCGTCACAAATTAAAATGACTGTAATTGGAATTTATATAACAGAATAGCTTTAACCAGCGACAGATGAATAGAATAAACTGAATCTCCAATGCTTGAAAAAATATTCCATTAATACAGACATACGGTTAAATATATGTAATACTATTCCTGAATCACAAAAGTTTAGCTACAAGAATTGTACTAAGTACAGTTTAATTTATAAAATAACAACTGGCTTTGATGATGTAGTAAACATTATACTTGAATTGAGATTTGCTTAAATATCATGTATATGTTTTTTTATGTTATTAAAGTAGTAACTGAATTTTAAGAAAATAATTAAATAAACGCATTGCATTTAGCACATTGTAATGAGATTTGTGCAAATTAGCACAAATCTACGACATCTTGAATTCCCTCAGCAGCAACCTAATGGCAACTATTATGCACACATTGTCGTGATCCGACTCTAAATTAGCAGTTTCAGAGTTAATGGTATATAAAATATAAGAATTAGGATTTTAGATACCACGTTTGGAAAAAAATGTATTTGGGAAATCTTAAGCTTATAACAAATGTTTGAAACAAAGTAACGTACATCAGATAAGATATATTTAATGATATAATTAACAAATTGGATTAGAATAATTTCTATTATTAAGTTCGATATTAAAATACATAAATATGCCCAAACACTATAAACTAATCAAGATACTTAAATAATACATATTATAGCAAAAAAAATATAAATATGGAATGGCTACCATATTCTATAAATCGATCTAAATGATAGATGTTAAGATTTTGTAAGATTTGTTGAATTTGAAAATTTGTTTATTCAATCTATCCGATAATTTGTTTCCTCCTGGACCACCTGATTAGGTGATAATAATAAAATATTCCTTGGATTAGTAACACATATTATACCAATGTTCAATAACATTTTTTTCCGATAGTTGGTTAAATATTAAAATGAAACTGTAAGAGTTACGTAATGGGTTTTGCAAAAGAGAAATTGGCTCTTCAGGAAATAAAGTTGAAACTTGTTTATATAAAATGTATATTTTATATTTTTTATGACACTTATGTTGCAAAGTAACTAAAAAAACATATATTTAGTTTGTTTGTTTGTTGGAAGTTTGCAATCCAATGTTGATGTTGAGTAGTTGTGAATATTATGATAAACAATTTCAATTCTATCGCTGCATTGCGTCTATGCGGAGCGTAAATCGTCCAAGCGCTGTAGTAGAAATGTCAACTCATTGTTGGAGATTTCGAAGCAATAGATGTAGTATACACTCCAGTGAGCAACGACATTCCTTCCATCTTTGCTTAGTTAAAAAAAATGTTACTTTATCTTTATAGATCCTTTTTATAGTTACGGAAAATTATAGTTTCCGAAAAGTCCAAAGATGTTTTACTAACTATAAGTAGTCCTTAAGAAAGTTCAGAGGTCAATCTATAGGTTCAAGTTACTCTTTTAGTATGTCAGAAATAGATGAAGAGCTAGATATGTTACATTGAAGAATGGTAAGTAAATATGAGTCTAACAAGTATACTAAATATAATATTCGTTTTATCTACGTTAGTATTTTTAGCTTTATCTTGTATAACGTCTTTATCTAATAATGTATACGTAATGCATGGTATTATTTAAATTGACCATTTTTTATAAATTTATATATTAGATATTATATTAATATATTATATATTAATATATTATATAGGAGATAATTTAGGAAAAGAGACAAATAAGACAAATGTATGCGGATGACATATTTTATTAGTTTTATTGTTTTTTGGTAAAATGGGCTTTAGCTAACTATTTAACAAATATTTTCCGCCAATAATCTTACATTCTTGTATTTCTATACGTTTTTGGCATGCCAATTTCAACTGACGATGTGAATGTCACATTTGTATTACATTGTGTTCTATCAAATAAGTAAAAGCGGATTAAAATAATAAATATCAAGGGTTGGACTGACAGTAAAATGAATAATTAAGCAACAAAATATTTATAGTATATTTTTTAGCAATGTGAGTGAGTGTGTTGTGTGTAAATTGCTATTTTACAAAAATAGTCCTTTATATGACCTTCTTATTGTAACTGATATATTGAAATATGTATACATAATCTAAAAAATATATATACACCTACGTACATGTATACGTATGTACACTATTAGTATAGCAATAGTTCTAAAATAAAACTTATATTTTAACAAAAAATCATTTCCAATTTCAAATGGCCATACATTGCAGATTTAAAACGTTACACTATTTGCACCATTCTACGAAAAGTAGGCAGAAAAATTGTCAAGAAACTTCATGGATACTTTTAAATCAAACATTTGTTTGAACATTAACTACTTAAAACTTAAAATTTGATTTTATAAAACGTTAATTAATCTAAATTAAAATAAATAAATCAAACATAACATAAAGAAGTTAATACCAATAAAGCAAGACATCCTAAGATGAAGACTCAAATGCTCCAATAGCGTTCTTTTAGATATTTAATTAACATGAATATAAATTTCTAATGTACGCTGTTGAAAACAATGTGTTATTTCAAATCACTTCAAAAAGACGGAAAAGGGAAAGATTTTGATGATTTGACAAATAATGGGAGCTTAGAATTTGAAAAAGGAACTTTGTTGCCTGAAGTTACATTATGAAAGACGTAAATTAAAGTTCTGACATTTACTTCGAGGGTAAAATTTTCCTTTTTGAGCTCTAAGAGCTACAATGGTAATACTGTTCGTTTCATTCAGTGAGCTAAAAGTAAATTGTAAAAGGTCTAAAAAATGCCGAGAGATCTTTATACAACTTTTACTCTTCCTCTCAAATAATCATAACTACAACTAAATAATTTTTATTAGAAAAACTAGAAGAAGAATGTGACATTTATTACAAGTCTTGATTACAAATAAAAGAGAAATTTGTCCTTTAAGGAATATAAATAAACAAGTTCGTTTTTGTTTCTATGAACTTGTAAGTAAAAAAGTAACAAATCATTTAATTTTATACTTTTGTAAAAAACGGAAAATAAAAATGATATTTAATATTGTATATTTAAAAGCAAGTTTCCACAGCAGCATAGTTCACAGTAAGAGAATAATAGTCGCAAATATTATGTTTTAGAGTTTCAATTTTGTCACTGCATGCGGGTTGATACGAGCATCGAGCCATAAATTTCTTAAGCACACTAGTAAAAATGTCACGTCAGTGTTGGAACTTCCAATGCAATAGATGTCGTGTTCATGTATGTACATTATGAAGATTTTAGAATAAAAAATTATATGCAAAATGATGTAAGTTTCACGTAAGCAAGAAATGTTAGGATAATAAAAATGATCTTTTACGCTCTAACTATAAACATGGTGCTAAAATTCTTTTATTTTGTCAAATTTTCCTTGATATTTTAATAATTGTAACAATCGGTGTATCATCCTTTCACATCTGATGATGGTAAATGAGAAAATCTGTACCTATTTTAATACAATTCTCTTTAAAAATACTTTATATAGGTAATCAACAAAAAAATTTAACAATAATAGAAATGAATATTAAACTAAATCCTAAAATCTAATCTTCATCTCATGAAGCTAATAATAATATATTTTAAATTAAATACATAAATTAATAATAGCTATATTTGTTACATCGACTAACAACATTATCTCTAAATGGTTCATTTTTTAAATTTTGGTTTAATTATTAAAATTATTGACTACGTTCCCAGTAGATAGGCCCATTCTGCTATTTTTCCATATGTATTTCAATATGTTTGTTCCGACGTAGCCAGCGTATTTTTAATCCTATCGTCACGAAAATTGGCAGGCGTGTTTTTTGAATTATTTGAATTTTTACGTCGATCCGTTTCTTTGATTGGGCTAAAATATCCAAAATGGCGACGTTTTTTAGTTTTGTTTTAGCGTAGCAGGAGCAATTTTCATCCGATCGCCACAAAAATTGGTGATCATGTTCTTTAAGTTATTTTAATTTTTTTTTGTGCGACCATTTTTCTTACTGGGAGGCAAAATCCAAAATGGCGGTGATTTGAGTTTTTGTTTTGGCTTCACGAAAATTGGTAGGTATGTTCTTTGAATTATTTAAATTTTTATGTCGAGACGTTTTTTTTGCTTGAGCGAAAAATTTTAAAATGGCGGATTTCTGATCAGTACCACAAAAACGGACTTTGCGGCAGCTAGTGGGCTGAAATAGACGTACTTGGTTCACGGGTGAAATATCGTAACCACTGCACCTCGTGAAATCGACTATAAATAATTTCCCAACATTGTATCATCCTCTAACGTACTGAGGTCTACTGTTCACAGAACGACTAGTTTATGGTTTTTACTACAAATGTTATGGTTTGTGGTGTCCGTTACTTATCCGTTCTATCAGTATTACTAGATTATGTATATCTACATATATTGTTTGTAGATTAATTGGAAATCTTCAAATATTGCCAAAAAACATTGTATTATAATTGAAACAAATCAATTCAACTTTTGCTTTTATATGTTGTAATTACTGAAAATTAAAATTTCATTCATATATATGAAACAGCTCAAGAATTAACATTTTTCTGTAATATTAATAAAAATTATAATTTTATCTTAAATCAATTTCCGTTATATTTAAAATTGTATTGCACTAAAAATATTTGTTTAGAACTACGTTATAATAATTTTTATTTATATATCAGCAGCTTTTTGGTCAGGTATTAATAATAATTTATTTACCAATAACTTATTAGATTATTTTGAATACATTCATACAATCAAAAATATATGTATAATATACTTTTTAACCAGATTAGGTTTTCTTAGTAATTGGTAAGAAAATATTTATATAATATGAAAATAGTTTTAAAAATTTAAAAGCGAGTAATGTTATTTATAAAAAAAATACAAAAGGTAAAGCCATTATAATCTTATTATTTCAATACTTGAAAGCACATTTGATCTATGAATGTAATGGTACAATTCTTTACAATTTATGAGATCTCTAATAAATATAATAAAAATATATTTGTGTGAGGGTGCAGTTTTATACAATATTTTACCTGATGCAATTAAAAGTTGTAACAATATTAAGCAGTTTAAAAAAAAGATTAAATTACATATTATCGATAATATTGTATAATTAACTTGAGTAATGTTAAGACCAAATTGTAAGATAAATAACTTAATGCTTATGTAAATTACTCATTTATATTTTTAATTAGTTGATTAGTTACATATCTATTTACAATAAGATTTAGTGTTGTTATAAGTAAAATGTTGCAAGCATTACATTACAAATTATTATCATAATTATCATTCATTATATTATTTGTTTGTGAAAAGTATTTTTAAAATATTAGTTTATGTATCAAAAGCTATCTTTATTATTATCTATATCTCAGAGGCCTTTATTCAAAAACAAATATTAAGGAAATAAATTTTGTGCTACTTATGAAAATGAAATATAAAATATTCATATAATTATAGTTTAAAATTTTCATTGTTATCACTTTGACAAGTATTAGTAAACAATCTTTTTTTTAAATTAAGTGAATTATTTATAAATTTACAATATTATCTGACTACTTTCAATAAATCCTGTTCCTAATACTGTCTATTATATACTATACAATAAAATATTTTACTTATCCTTCTCGCATACGTCAATTTACAGCTTATAATTTATGACGACCTCACACATTTGAATTTTCGGCTTCCGACTGCTCTGGAATGAATCCGGTTGAAATGTGAAAGCTGTCAATATGAACTCTATCAATACAAGAGATTTTTGATGTCTTTCTCAAATAACAGGCTTTTGTCTGTTTGGCGAGAGCTGTGACGAAATTTTCCAATAAAAGTGTTATACATTTTATATAAAAATGTATAGCTATGGATTTAGGCGTGTTTTTATATAATTTTTACTTACCTTTTTAAATATTCATTTGATTTATAATATTGTCAGAAATTACATTAAAATATATATAGGAGCTTCACTAGGAAAATATTACTTTGCATTATCTGTCCAAACATTATAAACAGAACATATGTGTCAATATCTTTTTATGTGTAAAATAAATATACAATTGCAACTAATAGTACCTTTTGAGGATCCAAACTAAAACCAACATGTTAAATATTTATAATTTATTGTTAGACATTAATTAATCTAGGGGTTTTTTAAAAGGTAAGTAATATATTATTAACTGTATTCTTTGTATGGTGTTATTCGATTAAGCGAATTATATTGATAAAAAAAATCTCTTTTTATATTTCATTATTCTTCTTTAATTTCATTTACATTGTAGAAAAAAATACAAAAGTTCATCTAAACTTTATTCGATACAGGAATAAAATTAATTAATTTTTTCTTTCTGTTGTTCGAAGATAGTTCAAAGAAATTAAATCGACAGTCGACGAAGCGCTTTGTAGCGAAGCGTAATATATTAAGACTTGGATACCCTTGAGTTTATGAGATAATCATATTTATTTTTATTCTATGTAAAGTTACTATTGTAGTGTAATAAGGAACATATTATTCAAATTGATAAAAGTAGCAGACATTATTTTAACACTAATTAGGATTTGACTTTGATCAATAAATTAATATGGAATTGCTTTATAGGACGATGGAAGACGTATTCATCTTACGGTTTATATTATGTTCGCAACTAAATTAACATTTTCGAGTTACTTATTCATGTGTACACTTTAATCTAAAACATAACTAATTAAACTATAATAAACGTTTGAGTATTATTGTATAATTAAAGTGGTTTTCTAGCTATTCTTTTTTAATTTTCTTTGCTGAGGTGAATGTTTACGAAATAACGGAAGCACTGAATAGAAAAAAAGTTTAACGGTAAAAAGCTTTTTGTTTATAACTTTTTATCTTTTATGTATGAAATCTACTTGCATGAAGCATGTAACATTTTAGTCAATAGTTATTGCTATTTTTTAAAAAAACTAATTTATCTATAAAATTTAAAATCCTCTGTAATGCGCTTTATTTCTGCGCTAAATAAAATACGGTTTAGGCGTTGATTAATTATTAAATGTTATTCATGCATCAGCACCCCATTGGCTAACTCATTAGTTAGAATAACTATTGTGACATTCAAATTAGATAATATTAATAAACCGATATATGTTTAATTAATTTATAAACTTTTATATAATACATAAATAAATATAAAAGATATTAATATATTTACTAGCAATTTGATTATAAATTTCTGCATTATAAGTACGAAATGATAGATCTTTGATTGCGACATTTTTAATAATTTGTAAGTATTATAAAACACCAGACTTTGTAATAATACAAAAGTTGGACTACTATAATTTTCATGAGTATTACTTTTTTGAGTATTTATTAATTGCTTAGTCTGTTTCACCTAAACCCTCCTATTTTAATTTACTTAAAACTTAATATTCAGATATTATAAATGGTCTACCAGAAACACGTATATCTAACTACCTTAATCATCGTATATCTAATGTTTGATAGTTTAACATCACAAACATTACTGATCATGAGGAGCAGCCTCGGGGACTTACCAACCAAAATACGATATTTTATTTATATATTTATATTTTACTGAATAGCTCCCTTTTAGTAAGTTATAAATAAACAACTTGTAAAATAATGTTTTTTTATTTTTTTTGGAGTATATAATACATATTTAATATTAATATGTCTAATAGTCTCAACATAATATAAAACTATATTGGTAACCAATTGTGAAACCTTTGTATAATAACTATTTTGGACCTGATATTATTACCTCCTCTTTTATTACTTACTAAAGCTATGTATGTTATTATTTGATCTGTGATTTTGTGAATATAAACATGAATTACTAATATCCTGTGATAAATTATAGTAATAATAGTTAAAGAGATATACTCCCATTTACGATTATTTAAAAGCATTAAAAAATAAAAATAAGGCCAGAAAATAATCAATCTATCATCCCTACGTAGGAAAACGTTTTTACACTCTGTTGGATAAATAGGGTTTTATTAAAGAAAAGCTTTTGTTATCTTCTTACCCAATTCTCTTGAAACCGACAAATTGTCGGGTGTCAAATGGGTCTCCCGGACCAAATTAAACCCTTTTATCTCCAGGGTGATCGACTGTTTCATTAAAACACGTTTGCAACAAATAAGTATTATAATTCTAGAAAGGTCAATAATGTTTAGTTTTTTTATTTGTGTTAACTATTTACTCGTATAATCCTGACAGTCTGTTGTGCAAGAATCAGTTCAGATTTTTATGAATCGATATTTTAAATTCTCAAACATTCAGAAATTAACTTTCAGTTACGTGCAGTAATTATTTTTTTTTGTATAAATTATTAAAGTCAATAATTTATCAGGTTTTTAATAATTCACATTTACGATTCATGTATTTAAATAATTCATATATTTTATTAAATTTGCATACATATACTTAAATACGAGCTAATGGTTTATATACTATCCTTTAACAGATAAAGACACCAATACTAAATATATAATTACTACAAAGACTATAACGCTTAATGAAAACAGGGGATTTGAAAGATTGAAGACCAGATAACTAACTCTATAAAGAGCATCAATGTTTGAGTCTATTAAAAGTCCAATCACCCTTCTGTGAACCGAATCTGAATCCGTCAAGTCATAACTTATTAAATAGAGTTATGAGAAAACGTGTTTTGATTTACAGAAACTTTGGTAATTCACTCCATGGTTGTTGGTGCTTAGAATAAGATCTTGATAGAAACTTTATTGCGGGTTTACAATTTACGTCACAGAAACGATTACGGTTCTTCTTCATTCTCACAATGCCTGGGACTTACGACCCAGATAGAGGTTTAAGGGGCTACCTTTAATATGCGCATACACGCTCACCTTCACTGTTTACGCTCCTCTCCCTACCTAACTAAATATCGGAAGAACCTACTAAAGCCGCCGTTGAAATACGTTCCACAAATGAACCGATGATCGTTCTAGAAAGGCCGAGATCCTTACATAAGTTGTAGAGAGATTTTGCTGTTATACCTCTCGCTCCTACTTCTACAGCGTACAAATTAACTAAAATTTTATTCCTGATCAGTTCGATGCATAGTTCGTGCTACTTGTTAAGCTTAAATGTATGATCTTTGGGTATGTTTGTTTCCCAGGGTACAGTTAGCTCCACAAGTATAACGCGCCTTAGTTGTTTTGAGTACAGGAATAAGTCCGGCCTAGATGACGAAACACAAACATCCCCGGGGATTTTGTATTGCTTTTCATACGTGTCCATTATGAGAGTCCAATCAGGAGACGCGTCCAAGATGTAATAAGATTTTAGTTTAGATTTTGTGGACGAATCTGCTTTTACGAACTCTATTGATATTTTGGTGGTTGTTAAACCCTTCTGCGCTCTTGCTACAGAAAGACTAACCCCACACTAACTAACTAACTCCCCACAGATATTGCAAGATTTTTCGGTGGTTTTGTCCCATCTTACTAAGATACTTTGATTTGGGAGAGTCATTTGGAATGCATTAAGATAAAATTTTAATAATGCTGGGGACCAATCATGAAACAGGGTGCGCCATCTTAAAGCTAGTGGAATACAAAAATTTCCTATGGTTTCCCATTCATTTTGCAATTTTAGGCTCATCACGTGCAACCGATAACTATCATTTTCATCTTGGCGAATAAAGGATTTAATTATTTCTATGCCTTGGTCTTTGCTACTTGATCCTAGCCCTGCTTTATTTGTTTGAGCACCTAAAATAAATTGTTTATGGAATTGAAGTCGTGACTCCAGCTCTGCGGCAATTTTATCTTTTGGGAGAGATGTTATAGTATCATCATTCGATTTTGAGATGACATGTCTATTGGTTTCTCTTAGGTGTTTATGGAGTTCGGATGGTTTCTTTAATTTTAACCCAAAATTGTGTCAGTCTCTAAATAAGGTAGAAGAGTCCCGCTGGACGCGCTAGCCCGAGCCATGACTTCAATGTCCTTATGACGCTTGCATCTAATTTCAACGAAAGGGTCCTATTGATATCAATAAGACCCTTTCGTTGAAGTTATGATATCATAAACGAGGAAAGGCCAAATTAGACGTGATGTTAAGTAATTATCATATATCCAAGCCTTTTTGATGTTACTTATTGGTTGGTTGTCTACCTTTTTAAGATCATTCAAAAAGCTATCGACTATTATATCTAACGATGAAGTGCGCCCTTGTTATTCGATTTTTGTACCTATGAATTTGAACGGAGCTGCGTTGGTAATCGTAGTAACGCACTTACCGCCTATTATAAGACCCGGGTAATATAAACCCGGATAATCTTAATATTAATAATAAAAAAAATGTATTGTGATTAGGAAATTATAACAGATAAGTCCATAAATAATAATAAACCTGACATAACACTAGTTCATACCTAATTGATGTGTCAGTTCCTAAAACTAAAAACATTAAATAAAAATTTATACAAAAAAATCTAAAATATGTTTTCCTTGTAGATGAAATACAATAGCTGTGGCACCAAAACAAAGTAAGAATTATTCCTATCATCATGTCCTACACAGATAGCATATCAAAAAGTAAAAATCAGGTATACTAATCCTCGAATAAAAAACAGAAGGTTAATGTTTCAGAAAGACTCACATTCAGACTTTCATATAGCTTGGGATTATGGCTTCTCTGTTAACCTGACAACTTGTTTGCAAAGTTGTATGAGCCACGATGATCGATTGAGTATATAACAACAAATTCACTGCATAATATATCTCTTTATTGTATGGTTATGTTATTTTTTGCTCTTGTGCACTTGTTTAATTGATTCCGCTTTCAGTCTCGTAGATTCTGATCTCGTGGGAATATCGAAAAAAAAAGTAGCCTCTCTGAAATGTAGCTTTCTACAAATGAAATGAGTTTTAAATGCGGTCCAGTATTTTTGAGTTTACTCAGTACATGTAAACAAACCTTTTCTCTTTATTATATTAGAATAGTTCGAAATTACATGTTATATTATTTAATATATATTCACTTGATTATTAGAAAGCAGTTCATATACATATATTATAATATACCGAATAGAAATATTCCTTATTTTTATTTTTTTAAATAATTTATGCATTGTAACTTTCTCTATCTAAATCTTATTAATCGGAATTCGATAACATTTGGATGTGATTATGATAACCTAAATTAAATTATAAAGACCACCAAAACTAAAACAACCACATTTTCCAACACACGAACCAGGGACTTACAGACTTTAATGGCGACGAAGAATTTACTAAATCACTTGAAAGTTTCTTGGTTACGAAATGCGAGTGAAATAGCGTGCGACAAAGATGGCTTGAAGTATTTTATTTACTATATATAATTTATTCGAAAAAGACACATTTTGATTTATTTTTAATTCAACGAATGTGTCTAATAACAAAATAAGTTATATAGTTTTCTACCTGATCATTTTACAACAATACCAGTTTATACCTTGTGGCAGTAAAAAGCAGGTTTTAATTAGTTCAGATATTTTTTTGTGATTCGCAAATGCACAAACGAACAGTAAAAAAATATATGTAGATTGTGATTTTTTCTTCATATGGAAATCGGGATATGTATTATTATTATTATTAATTTATTAGGTACATCTAATAATATAATTGACTCGGCTCGTATTTCGGAATAAATAGAACAGACTAAAAATCCCATCTAACAAAAGATGATCTAAGTAACTGCATTTTATAACTGCGTTTGATTACCCAAATAACACCGCAAACCTAAACCCCTCCTCTCTGTCATTTCCTAAAAATTACGTCGCATCTGCTTATCTGCCTATCAGGTGCACTGTCTGTATGCTACAAATATTTTATAAAATTAGTATAATCATATACATAGCATATATAAACTATTCGTGAAATGTATATTTGTCTCTTTATATTTTTTATAATTTTATAAGTCCATCTTTTTTTTGTAATCATTATAAAAACCATTCAGAAATATAAAAAGAATCAAGAAATTATAAATTGTTTTGGTTTCATTGTTCCTTTTTCCTTCATAAAAAATGCGATCATCAATTTGTAAATTCGACGTTTACAAGATTCTTTGGATTAACCTAATTTATTAAGACCAGATCAATCACTTTTGTTATCTGTTCACATTTCTTATCTTAGATTGGACTTAGAAAATTTAATGATTATTTTTCTTGTCTCTTGTAAATTACCTTATCTTTTTGAAGATTAAGTACTATTCTAATATTAATGATGAAATGGGACACTATGGATAATGTTCGTTTATGAAATTATAATAGAAGTAGGATCTTTTATTTTAATTAAATATGACTTTGTATAGATAGATTTAGGTTTTGCTTTAAGTATAAGTATAATAAAATATATATAAGTATAATAAAAAGGATAAATTTACGTTTTTTAATTGCAAAACAGCTTAGACACATAAAATGTATTATTATATTCTAAAACAAATGCTTGTATAACGATTTTTAAAATATTAATAATAATGGGCAATATCGTGGATGCTATAAATTATTTTTAAATATCCTGGAAAAAAAGGATAAAGTTGATAAATAAAATTGCAATAAATATAGTACCACAGCCAGCAAACCAATAATGTTTAATATAATATATATATCTTGTTTATAAAGTTATTTAAGTAATAATCAAACAATTTACGGTATCTTAATAATATTTGATTTATTGTATTCAATTTAGTTAATAATCTAGTTCAGATAGTATAATCAATTAATATAGGCAGTGTTCAAAACCGCAAAATGCGGTCTGTGCCTTCTACAACAATAAGCATTAATATACACATACCTATATGATGTTAGTATATCAATTCATAATATAAATTAATAAGGAAATAAAAAAGGACTTAATTGAAAATTGGTACTTGTAACATTCAAGAGAAAAGCTTAATTAAGGGATTTCCTTTGTGACAATTAATAACAGTGTCATGAGATCTATGTAAATTGACAGGAATACCAGAAGGGCAAAATATAATTATTGCAATGTATATACTTCCGTAATACAAACTGGTTTTAGAAACAAGTGATATTAAGATGTAATTAAAGTGTATAATATTATATCATATTAACAGTTAATGTACGAGTACATAATGTGCTTCCAAAGTTCTTACAATTAATGGCGACCCGTTCGTATCTATTCAAAGTTAAATTGGCCTTTAACAAACGTAACTTCGTAAACATAGCTGACGAAACTTGAATGATCAAAGCGGGCGTCAGCTAGCTCCGAGTGACGAAAGCACCAAATTACCTTGATCAATCTAATAAAATAAAAACAAAAATGCAATGTTTGTTTTGTTTGTTTGAGTTTTGTGTCAGTGGATTCGCTTTCGTCACTCGGTATTTACTTCGTTGAGAAGTTTTTGTTTTAATACTATTGTATTAAAACAAAAACTTATACTTATAGTATATTTACTAGCAGTTGCGCGTGACTTTGTACAACTGGAATACTTACTTACTTGGTAATTTGATAACGTTATTTCGGAAGTAATGTGAATATAATAATACTTTTGTCAAGTAAAAATTTAGTTTGCGAGATATAAGATTAACGAGTTTATAGGTAAATAAGCTGTTTTTTTTTTCATTCGGTAATTTTAAATATAAGAGATCGGTAAAGTTGTTTCTGAGTAATAAGAGGTTAGACCGATAAAAACATATTAAAATCTTCTTCTAAGGGTATTCTCAATTTTTTCTTCATTAGAATTCTATACCTACCTAAATCGTATCCCATCGTAAGTAAAACGCTATAATTGCCACTTCAGTTCTGAACAGGATAAAGTTGTTCGCTGCCATTGATGTAAGAAAGTTGCGACGAAAGTTTAACGACCTAACATTTATTAACCTTATTAATAGACGCTTTCCGTTTCTCGTCTTACAATAGTTTCAGGTGTTGTAGAAGTATATAGATAGTAGTTTACTCTTAGTATAAAAGCTATTTTCTAGGTACTTTACAGGTTTTATTTTATTTTTTACGGCTATTTTATTACAGCAGGACCACACATTTTATATTTTTTGTTACAGCAACACTTGAAATTCCGTGTTTTCTCCTTAATCGGTAGTAGCACCTGAAAAATCTACTGAGATAATATACTCGCAAGTCGGTGTTGCAATTCAGTAGTTTTAGGGTTAACGAAAACAGGAATAATAAGCATTTAAAACCAAGTGTTTCTGCTGTCTTTCTGAATATTCAAAGTTTTATCATATTTAATCGTGCACGCATAAACACTGTGAAATTATTTTTTTAAAAACACTAAATTTTCTATAAGAATGCAATGAAAAATATATTTTGCCACCTATAGTATATTTATCAATATATATGTGATATGAATATGGTAAGAAGGAAACAATTTGAGAAGGTATACTAAGTGTTGGTTTTAAAACAATAATAAAGTTTTTAACAGTGTCAGTATCGGTAGTAACAAAAAAGGGTCTGTAATTTTTCAATAAAATATATTAACACTTTCACTGCCAGCTCCGTAGCGTGTACGGAGACGCAAGTTTCACCCCGTGTTTCACCCCAGGGCCGTAGCATGTACGGAGCAATTAAAAGTCAATTTTTTATAGTATTTATTTGCTCAACATTTTTTTTACTATTTTTCCGTTTATTTAAATGCCTTTATGCAAACGTTTATATGAAAAATTTAAACAGCACACAGGGCTCAATTTCTGATAATCTGGTGGCAGCGAAAGTGTTAAAAGTAATTAGAAGAGACGAATTCAAAAACTTAAATTTTTCTCAATATATTTTTAATAAATCCATTGTCTAAATAAAAAAGACCATTTTATTTACCTACTAAATGATACCTTACTTGATTGATTTACTTTTTAAAAGACAAGTTTTATGTCAAGACAGAAAAGAGATCCAGTTCTGGTCTAATCTCTAGTCAAAGTTAGTAACAAAGTAAAGTTCTCATAGACGCTATTGAAAAAGTTCTAAGCGTGAAGCGAAGCGTAAGTGAAGCCTCATTTCTTAGCTATTTAAGACTTTTCAAATATGTTAGAGGACATTTTATAAACGGAATACTTTTTAGTTTTCATATAGGAACGCAATTCAAAGTGTTACTTTTAAAGTGTATGGTTTGAGTATCACATTTAAAATTATAAAGCAAAAAGTTGAAAACCTAGTTAGCAGTTTTATAGAGTTAGCTGTTAGTTGCAGTTTGTAGATTCTTTTAAAGTAATGAAATATTTATATGGTCGGTTGATCAAGCGCCTAATAATCCTGAATGTTAGTAACTGAAACAAAATTCTTTATTTTATGCACACGTTGTAATTTCGACTGTGGGTAGCGGCCAATATGTGCCAATATTTTGAAATTTAGAGGCATTCAGAAATATTTCAAAATAGTGTTTGTCTCAAATGTAGAAATTAATATGTAACTTTACTTTATTAAACTAAGGTGACGCATGGATACCAGTATGTACATTTACAACTGTACCATATTTTTTCGTACGTACATACTTCTTTTCTAAATTTAAATATAACAGTAAGACAATAGTATCCCTCGTGTTCTTTTACTTAAATTTTTAAGTTGAATCTTTGTCTACGTCATTCTCGTAGATCAGGTGTGTGGTTGCCTGGATGCGTAGCGTTCTTCTACTTTGCGATTTCCAGGACGTTTCTTCCAATTACCACTCGAATATAGAACGATCTTCCTTCTTCGGTATTTTCGATATGACATGGGTTTCAAGAGTTTATAGGCGGCGGTGATCACGTATCATTAGTGACCCGCAAGCTCGTTTGCCCCTCTCACATAAAAAAGGTGAAATTACTAAATTTGCGAGTTCAAAAATACGTGAACTTTAGCAATATATTACAAGATTGCAATATAACAATAATGTTTTATTATGTAATATGTTATAATTTTCTATCAGTCTTCTATAATATATCTTATTTATTTTACTTCAAAATATTTCGGTTTGTATATTGTTAAGATAACCGGTTAAAAATATACAAACAAAAATAGTTGTTGAGGATACAAAATTTATCTTTAATAATATTAATAAGTTTCATTATTAGGATTTTTTAATGCTTTTCATTCCTTTATACTATTAACCAATACTCGATAAAATGAAGATGAAAAGGATAGGATAAATTAGGATAAATCTTAAAAGACTTTGATTTCATCTTATCTCTGTGTATCCATGAAAACACTCCAAAATTCATACAGTTTTCTATTAATTCGGGTATAATCTACTAATCTATTAAACTGGTTTTTGTAATTTATTTTAGACTTTTTTTAGCTTTTACTTATTTTTTTATTATCTAGTTTTCAGGTTACATTTATTTATGATTGTTGTAATCTAATTATATAACAAAGTTCTTTTTATTCTTACCATTATTAATTATAAAAAAAATTGCTTATAATGGTTATGTATATATATTTATTTATTTTATTTAATTTAAATAACTTTATTGCATACATGTAAGATAACAAATAGAAAAAAAATAGATAAAAACTAATACCAGCAAAGGGCGACCTTATCACTAAAGTGATTTCTTCCAGGCATTATTTATTTATTTAGCTTCACGCCATATCCCTTGCGGGGTAGCCAGAGACGACGGAGCCCCAAACGTTACGGTCCCTGCATACCTCTTTCAAGCTTGGACTGTCGTGCGGCTGCGCCAACCTGCAAATAGACCTCTTATTCTAGCAACGACTAGATAATGGTCGGTTCCCAGATCACCCCTAAACATTCGCGTATCCTTCACTTGGCTTCGAATACGCTGATCCACTAGGAATAAATTAATCATACTTCTTTCTTCCACTCGCTCCCATGTGTACATGTGAATTTGTTTGTGATTAAACATCGTGTTTGCACAAACAAATTTCTTTCCTTACAAAATTCCAAAATAAGCTTTCCAGCCTCATTTACTCTCTTTTCACCGTACTTGCCTAGCACGCTTTCGTAACCACTTAGTGCGGTTCCAACCCATCCATTAATATCTCCACGTACTATCAACTTTTCATTACCTCTGACACTACTTAGACCTTCCCTGACACTCTCCCAAAACTCGTCGAGCTCGCTCACTGGAGCTCAGGATACTGATGCATAAATGGCTAACAAGAACACTCTTGTTATCCCCAACTTAAAGCGAATCCAAAGAAGCCTTGGGTTGATGACCTTGTATTCTACCATTGCGTTAACCATTCGAGAGGACAACAACACGCCTACATCTTGGCAACCTCGCTCACCCTCTGGAACCCCAGCCCAGAAAGCGACCCGGTTGCCAGGCAAATCGGTCGTATACCTTTTCGCTTGGTCTAAGACACACGAATACCATCCAGATGTTTGTCATCCATCACATCTTATAAATCATTCATCTTCTGTTCCATTCCTCCTCTTACATTCCACATAGTTATTTGTAGCTCCATCCTCCACCTCCCATCATTCGGAACATGTCGGTTGGCGGTCCCCAACGCCGCATTCATTCATGTTATTACAATTAAAATTACATTACAATTAATTATTGTACAATTACAAAAAATCAACAAACGAATTACAGTTAATTATTATACAATTACAACAAATGAAATATTTTTCAATAAATTAAATCACAATTACAAAAAATCATTCCACAATAAATCAAATAACAATTACAAAAAATAAATAAATTTTTACAACATTTAATAAATTCTTCTGTTATTGCATATGGTTTGGTTATTGACTCAATAATGTATTTTTCATATGTAGTGTTGTGTTTTTTAATCGTTTTCCTTCAGATTTACTTTTCCTAGATGACGAAATAAAATATTTATATCTGCCATTTTTCTTCTCCAGCTCTTCAATGTAATGTTTCAATTTACAGGTACAATGATTATGTTCCAGGGAGATTTGAAATTCAGATCATTACCTGTTGCTGCAAAAGACTCAGTATTTAATATACACGTTTTTTAATGTTCTTTTACCGAATAATATTACCATTGGCATCCCTAGACCTTAAAATGTAAAATAATATCCTCGAAGTAAATGTCAAAACTTTCATTTACGTCTTTCATATTGTAACTTCAGGTAACAAAGTGCCTTTTCCAAATTCTGACTAAGCCTCCGTTATTTATCAAGTCATCAAAAACTTTACTGTTTCCGTCTTTATGAATTATTTAAAATAAGTTCTGTTTTCCGGAAGATATATTAGAAGTTTATGTAAATTAAATATTAAAAGAATGCTAATGGAGCATTAAAATCTTGATCTTAGAAAATGTGTTGTTTTGTTGATATTTATTTTCTTTATCTTATCTTTGATTATAAGTAAGTTAATTATTTATTAATTTTAATTTATATTCATATACTTCTTATTAATGAAATAAAATCTATTGGTTTTGTAATCTACTAAAAAAATATTATATAAAACAAACTAACAATTTAAAAGTTTCTATCCATGATTTTGTTTTACCGATTCTTCTACCTACCAGGTTCTCATAGAACCTTGCAAATAGTTTAACGTTTTAAAAGTGAAACGTATATCTATTTGAACTACTACGGGAAAGCTTTTTAAAAAATATTAAGAAAAATGATTCTGATTAGTTTTTTAAATATAAGCATACAGTACACATCTTTTATCAGTTATACTAAAGAGAATTATATCTTATAATTATGAAATACAATATCAATATTATTGTAAAAATACAATATTGTTTGTACACACGCACACAAACACACCACCAAAAACATTATGTATATATTGATGCCTTATGTTCCGAGCCTCTCACTCAACTATAATAGCCAGGTAAGACTGCCTTCTGGCGTGGACAGTATTATCCGATGTTATTATATATTCATATATAAAATCTAAAACGACTTCGTATATTATTCATATATTATATTTGATCTATTTATTTTGTCTATAAAAAAAATCCGTGCCCGCAGGGGGACACGCGTGGGTAGACCTCGTGTGTAACTCGTTTAAAATACAACTCACTACCTAAGAATAATACATGATGCCGTTGTTTACATCAAAAATTTTCAAGCAAAAAGCGGTTTTAATTTTTTTTCTCGGAAAAGGTATCTTTTTTGGAAATACTTTTGGTACTTAAATTTAGAGTAAAAAATAACCTTTTTATTAAAAATATTTGCGAGGAGGGAATGTATACCAGAAAAAAGTTGTCGTGGTTTTACCTACCTAAAATTTACAAGCTAAAAGTGGTTTTAATTTTATTTCTCGGAAACGGTACCTTTTACGGAAAAACTTTTGGTACCTAAATTTAGAGTAAAAAATAATCTTTCTATTAAAAATACTCGTGATGCAAGAATGTTTACCAGAAAAAAAGTTATGATTTTTTTTTCAAAAATTTTCGGTTTTTTTACCCCCACCCCTAAGTTATTGAAGTTAGGTTTTCGGTTTATCTACATTAGTTATAGGTATTTATCAAAGACATCATATAATATGAACGCGATTGATCTCCTTTAAATAGGGACAAAAGTGAGGCCCTAGCGCCCCCTGTGACCGGATTTCTCTGGTTAACGAACTTGACCTTCATTTTTGGATGGTTGATTTTTGTGCAAAGTTTGAAAGCGATCCGAGTGAAACTGCGGCCGCTATCGTGCTGACAAAAGTCGAATCTGGACGCACGCACGCTTATATATATATATATATATATATATATAATACTTTTTGACCAATGGTCATTTCGGACTCAGGCGGTCATAAGAAGACCTCCTGTGAAGAAATTTTTCCAAAATTCGAAAGTAGGGGACAAAATGAATGGGCAGACTTCTTCGAGGTCTACCCAATACTTCATTAACTAAATACTGGTCACTGTTGTAGTCATTAAATAATAAAATAATAATTTTACATCCTTATCATTTTTAATATATTTAGTAAATAATTATATCATTAAAATAACTGCAATATAGTTTCTTAAATTTCAAGAACATATACGGTTCTCAACATATAGCTAAGATAACTCCAGTGCAACACAAACTTCTAAAGTATTTACCACTAAGAACTTCCAGTTTCCTTTAGTTGTAAGTAAGGATAGTTAGCTAGTAATGATAAATTACAACTGCGATTCTTATATCAATAGCAAGGTATCTTGTAATGGATGGGGTTTGAATTCTAATATAAAATAAACAAAATATTAGATACATTTCATACTTAATATTTGATTTCATTATGTTTTCTTTGATTAAATTAGTCAACCAAATAAGTTATAATAAGATATATCGAAATTTAATCTAAAAGTTCCATTAATGAGCTTGTAATATTGTAATACGAAATTGAAATGATATTCATATTATGAAACCTTTTCTCTATGTAACATCTAAAACCTTTAGTAATAAATTAAAGGAAACTACTAACAGAGTAACTTTCTTGAGTTTATAATTTAATATTAAATTCCCTCCAATATTGTAAAGTCAAAGACAATAAAGGGTAGTCGTTGTTATGTATTTCTCATATAAAAAATATTGCACTATATGTCTGTGGCCACATACTGAATCCAGTGAAACAATTTATTGTCCTGCGTGTTCTTTGAATTCCATGTATAGTTTACAATGACTATAAATATAGCTAGATCAGTATACAAATATTTTATGAAGGAGTCAACACAAAATAAAAAATTTGGCGAGGTAAATATTTTTAAGATTGTTTTATTTAAATTTGGTAAAAATTAATAACGATTATTTTTATTTGTTTTTTTATGATTTTAACACGGTTCATAGGAAAAAGTAACGGTTTTTCTATATACTGTTACTGTAAAATAAATACATCATTTAGAAAAATCAAGTATTCATTTTCAGCACTCACTTTATCCTTTAAAAGAGGTTCCTGACGATTATACTCGTAGTGGCCTTAAAACACATTTTTGTAAACCTATTTTGAGATTTTAATATGAGTAATTTCTTATCATTAATTGTTTAAGAAGTCCGAAGCCAAAAAATAATTTTAAATTCAAGCAACGAAGAAAATTTTTGTCTCGCTGCCAACTTACTATAATAATTGCTTTTTAAAACTAAGACAATTTAAAATATATTTGTATATAATATAAATATATTGGTAAATATTTTTAATGCTTAAACAAAAAGTATTCAGATTTTTTTAGTATTATAAAAAGATCACTCAAGATTTATGTTATAATAATACATAAATATATGTAAAACAGAATACAAATATAATTTTAGATCCCAAACATAATAAATTTGTCGAACAGACTATGAATAAATTTTATAATCTATAAATAATGTACTTGACTTTCACAGATTTTAATATTGTTTAAAGAACAACACCGTTTAAATTTACTACACTAAGATTCTCAAATGTATAAAAAGTGCTATTAATTATAATTATAATTATAACTCAATTATTTATTAGTTAATTGTATTCATTTTACTGTTTATTATGTTAACTAGATTGTACATAAAACAGGTGTAAAGAAAAAAAAATCTTATATAATAAATAAAAACTTGCAACTTATCCTGAATCTTTAAAATAAATGAGCAAAATTTTACATATGACACTTCTTAGATAAAAACTTAATTTTCTAGTGAATTGTATTTAAAAAAAAAGATAAACCCCAAAAGTCAATTATTGATGACATAATAACACAATACTAAATTTCATTAATTTATAGTGACATCGTATTGTATATATTCACTATACTGTATATATTCATACTGGGTACTCATTAGAAACTCACTATACTAAGCTGTTAATTTTGAAGTCTTTTTTACAAAATTTCTATGAAGAAGAGGCTTTCTTATCTAATGAGTCCGACCGTAATCATTTTGAAAACTGAAAAGTTGCGTCATTAAAATCGTCAAAGAGTCGTCTTTTATAGGATTTATGACGTCGATGAGGTTGTGTTTTACCCTCATAATGATACTGTGTTTTTCATTCGTCAATGTGTTTTTTTCATACGAGTACCTGCACATTAGTTCTTATATAGTTTGTTTTATTGTATTTTTTATGGATAAATGGAATGTCAGTTGTTGTCAGTTGTTCAGTTGTTGTTGTGTTTATTTAAGATTCGTGTAATAATAAGACGACTTTTAAATATTCCAGATAATTTAATAGATAAAAAATATATAAATAAAAATGAGGGTAAGGTAATACCAATCCGGTATTATGCGAGGTGGTGAGGCTTACCATTACAAATGTACCCTACAAAAATTGGTTCCGTCAGTCAATAAAGAATGTAACTGCGCTTCCAAATTTAGGATTTTTTCGGCATGTGTATGAATTCTTAATAGTAACATAGACAATATATTTAACCTATTTATATACTATATGAAACTGTACTGTTGTTAAGTTCGTCATGTTTATATTAATATGATGAATTCAATAGCATAAATTCATTTTGTTTTATGTAGGATAAAGCTAATTGCTTATAGCCGCTTGGTGCAAGGTATTAGCACAATTCGAAGAAGAATTTAATATCTAGTAATATAGGCTCCATTTCATTCTCATTCCACGGGATCATGATCTACGTGAGTGAAGTCAGTTAGAGAAAGAAAGCGAACTCAACGATAAATAATAGAAACTTACATTAATAATATATATGTTTTGCAAATATAAGTTTGTTGTTGACTACTAAACGGATCCTCCTGGTTCATAAAATTTAGCACACATGTTTTCAGGAGAACAGAAAACGCATACCTTTAATCCTAATAAAATAGTACTGTACCTTATTCAATATACTTATTCTAATACTATTGTTTAAAACCTTTTTAAAATAAGCTCTCTGGTTGTCAGACTACTTGCCTAATCGGGACATTTTAAGGGATTTTGTATTTTTTGTAATTTGTTTCTTAAGTGAAAAAATATATATTTAAAAAAACTTCGAAGATATAGTAACTTTAAAAAAATAAATATTAAAAATATTTTTATAATCTGTTTTTCATTCTTTTGCCATAATAGCTTTGTAACTTAATAAAAAACATCAAAGAGAAGTTTCAGGTATATATTTTTAATGAAATATAAGTATAAAGTCATACTTACATTACTTACTTTGATTACATATATTCCTTAAAACCTTAACACATCCATTTTAGTTCAGTTTAATTAAAATGTCGAAACTAAGAGGATTCATGAATTAACAAAATGAAGTAAGTGATCTAGAATTAATTATTATTTAAACAAAATATTACCTTATTAATTTAGAACTTACTCCAGTGTATTAATTCAATAATATATAAATAGATAAACATAAAATTGCATTTAGGTTACAAAACCCCTGAGGTTATGTTAATATGGAATTATAAAATATCAGGACAATATTACGTAATCCAGTATTTTTATTACAACGTATTCGCATCTACATGTTCGTATTTTAGTCTTTAGTGCAGGTCAGCCTAGACTTTGTGCTAATTAGTGAGACTTTCACAGAGAAGTCCGCATTTTGTTTGCAGAAATTGAATTACAGTAGAGGTGATTAATTTCGGACAAAAAACTGATTTATAATCGTATGCAAGTATCACAATTTACCTTATCCTTGTTAGTAATCTAGAATGGACATACTGCTCTTATAAAAAATACACAATTAGGTTAATAATTAGATTTTCATTAATAAGGGGTATAGTAATTTCTCGTTGTTGCATAAAATTTTCTTGTATTATGAGTATAAATAACAATATTCCTCACAATGATTATTTAATTATCAGTTTTGATCAACAAAATATATAAAAATACTTCAGTTTACTCGTGGCTTTAGAACAATAAATAAATAATTTAAAATATTTAATTTTTAACTTTTATCCCACATTTAATCTCTTTAGTATGTAACTTTAAAAAATCCTGCCTTAGTGAATACATATGTCGTAAATGTTACATACAGTCTCGGAATTAATTTCTTATTTTATTGGTTTTGACCCAGCGTACATAGAGCAGTAATCAGGATGGCTCTCGTTAGTATACTCGCTTTTACCATGCTTTACAAACAGGAAAAAAATGTTAAAAAAAAATTATAAAAATGATGAAAAAGAATGATAAAAAAGAAAAATATTTAGGCATGTCACAAGATGAAATACTACTGTAACAAAATTCCGTTATACTCAATTTTAAAAGACTGACAGATAACTTATACAAGTAATATTTAGATTTGAATAGTTTGAGTATTAATTATTAGTTTTTATACACTAATAGTTTTTTTTATTATTTTGTATTACATTTGTGTTTAAATATTAACATACACTTATTAGTATCTTAATACTTAGGCAAAAGGATTTCTTAATTCAAAAGGAAAAATAATTGGAGGAGAATGGTGTGCATTACATAGGTTTTGCAAATATTGTGTTATTATTAATACCTTACCATAAATCACACTCTAAAAAATAATATTACTGAGTGTATAGAATTATTCTAACAAAAAATACTAAGAAATGAACAATTATTTCAAAGTAATATTTTTATATTTTTTAAACTTTTTCATTTACTTATTTAGGTCAAGCAAAATGCGGTCATTTAGTAAATTATAAAAATGTTTTGTATTTTATAAAACAGGTCAATCTTTTATAAATATTTCTTTGTTCAAATTATAAGGAAAAGAGTTTAAGAATAATTGTAAGAAGTTTTGAACACAGAATAAATTATTAACAAATATGTTTAGATTACATGTGTGGACAGACAATAGTAAAATTATAACATATAGTTGAACACTACACATATTTTTTAGATAAAATGTATAATACACACTATTAGTGGAAAAATGTTACCCAACCCTCTACGATCACACAAAAAACTCAAATTCAAATAACCATTTGAGAAACACTTGAAAAAGCTTTTGTATTGCTATCGCATTGAGGACTTTTACACTTCAATCGAATTCATTCCAACGCAGCCGGAAGATGAAATACAAACGCGTGAAGTCGTCATACGTTATTGAATTGTACATTGACGTACGTAGGAAGAATCGCTGAAACATTTTATTATATGGTATACTAGTATAATAGACAGCAATTGAAGAACTGGATATTTTAAAAATAAAAAATAACATTGTAAGTTTATAAATAATTCAGTTTATTTAAAAATGATTGTTCACTAATATTTCTTAAAGTAATAATTAGATTCAATTTAATTGTATAACAATATTATATTATATGAGAATTTTGTTTCGGAACAACATGATTTTCCCACATTAAATATTTGTTTTCGGATAAAAAGTTATTTTCATAATTTCAATTCAATTTTCAATTCAATTCAATTCATAAATCGTGTTATTATAATTCCTGCGCTTGTATTTTTAATGTAAATTATTGAAAATAAATATTTTTTATATATAAACTAATATTTAAAAGTACTTTTCATGATGGTACTTAACAATATTAAATATGATCCATTGTGAAATTCTTAGTATTGTTAAATTCTAGAGAAATGCAAAGTCGCTGTTCTTTGAACCTACAATCTAACACACTCACTTGGACCAGAAGGACAATCGCTATTTTCATACAAAATTCACATGTCACGGAATTGAATTTTATAGTAACGTTATACTTTGTTATTGTATTTTCAAAATTGAATGATTTTATATAAAATTTATTTTTATAAAATAAGCAGTTAAGTGACTGTTACTACAAGAAATATTAACACTAAACCTACCGACAATTCTTGTACACCTGTTCCTACCGCACGCCGTCAAATTGACCGGTAATTAAAAGTTATTTTATTATATAACAGGTAATAATGGAAATAACTAAAAGTAAAGAGTGTAGAAAATATTATATGCATATTATAAGAATTGTCATGTAGTTTGATAACGATATTATAACGTTTGAAAAAGTTTAAGTTTTACAAAAGTTTAAGAACGGTCAATTTGACCGGTACTTGGTAGGTTTAGTGTTAATGAATGCCTTAATATTATAATAACTACAGACGTGTATTTCATCAAATGCCTGTAATCTGACAATTTTGACAAAAATCTGACAAAAACACAGAGATATAACTTATTATATATAACTTATTGATCGTGTGCTTATCTTATTAAGCACACGATCAAGTAGTGGAGCAGTTTGGTAGTTTAAATACAGCATCTCTCACTTTATTATTAAAAGCTGTTCACTTTTTCCAGTAGAATATACAATATTTAATGCCTTATTTATACATATAATATCATTTCATTTCATAACTGATACGAAAAGATATTCTGGGAGCTATCTGGGAAATTAGTTCCTTGTTACTTTTATTTCCAAAATAATTATTCCAAAATGTATTGTTATGTAACATTTAATGCAGGGTGGGCCAAAAATTTTTGCAAATAGCAACACCTGATTTCTCCAAAACCGTGAGAGCAAGGGGCGCGCGGGTGGCGGGGAATTGTGCGTCGTTTAATGCAATTTTAGTCGCGATGGAGCGCTTCACGGGACAACAGCGTGCTTTTTGCGTAAAACAATTTTACAAAAACAACGATTCCTACGTTACTGTACGACGCCTCTTTAGAGTTGAATACGGATTACAACGTGTAAGTGAGTGTCCAAGTGTTCATTTAATGAAAGCTGGGGTTAAAAAGTTTGATCAAACGGGATCGACAACCAATATTAAACAAACTGAGCGACCACGTTCAAGAAGAAGCGAAGAGAACATTCGGGAGGTTGTAATTTCTGTAAGGGACGATCCAGAATCATCTACGCGTAAGCGGTCGGCGGCTCTTGCTATACCAAGAACTAGTCTGCGGCGAATCTTGCATTTGGACCTTAAACTGTACCCATATAAGCTTCAAATTATACAGGAGATGAAACCAAACGATTAAATTCAACGCAAGTTATTTGCTGACACTATACTGGAGCGATTCTCTAGCCTTGAGAATGTATTGTTTACGGACGAGGCCCATTTTCACATTAATGGTCACGTAAATAAAAATTATTGTCGATATTGGAGCACGGAAAACCCTCACTATAAACACCAAAAGCCTCTTCATTCACCAAAAACGCCCGTGTGGGCTGCCATATCCGCAAAGGGCATAATCAGTCCATACTTCTTCGAAAATAATCAAGAAAATAACGTAACTGTGAACTCAGTGGAATACGTGAAAATGTTGCGAGAGTTTTTGACACCACAGTTGCATGAATTTGAAGAATACAATAGCCGGACTTGGATGCAACAAGATGGAGCAACATGTCATACATCAAAAGTGACTTTACCGGTGGTCAAAGAAATGTTTCCTAACATATTGATTTCTCGCAGAGGTGATATCCCATGGCTTCCCAGAAGCCCGGACCTTACACCTTGCAATTTTTTGTTGTGGCGATATCTGAAGAGTCGAGTATACCTTAATAAACCAACGACCATATCCCAATTAAAAGAAAACATCCACGAGGAGATAGCCGCGATTCCTCGCAGCATGTGTCAACGAGCTTTCCAAAGTTTACGTAGTCGATTGCAGGAGTGCCAACGACGAGACGGAGCACATCTCGACGATGTCATTTTTAAAAAATAAATTTTAATAAATGATTATTACGTTAAATAAATCATAAACAAAATAACATTTGTACTTTTATTTCTAGACATGTTTCAAAAGTGCAAACATTTTTGGCCCACCCTGTATAAATATCTTTTTACAAAACGACTCATAAAATAAGTTACAAATATCTTATTTTTTATCACACCAAGTAACCGATGAAGAGGCATCAAAAAAGATACCAGAGAAACATAAAATGTGACTCGCACTTTATCACTGGATATATTTTTACCCGGAATTGGAGATATACGAATAGGAGAAGATCAAGGTGACATGTGATCGGCTACACTAATTGTTATTTATATTTTGCTTAAAAACAATGAATTTTATCAAGAATATTGTTGTATATTTTTTGGTACATAAAAGGATAATAGTAGGATATTAATTGAATATTTGGTAGAATATATAGTAAATATATGTAATAAACAGGTTCGGCCTGACAACGTTATATAACGTTATATTACAAAATCATAGTATATTTATTTATCCGCACTATGTATCGTAATAAGAGGAAACCGTAGTATATTGTATTACAATTTTTCGGCATTGATACTTAAAAATATCAAAGGCGTAGCACCCCAATGAATAAACTTTTGGCACCAATTTGCTCAAGTCTATGACACATGCAAATCCTTACACGCAACATGCACAAGCACATGCACTACGTCGACATACGTCGTGTGGTGTGGCACCGCTCGAACATCAATTGCAGTTGCGCCACATCAAGGACTGCGCGCTCGTCACTCGTATGCGTAAGTATTTTTTAGATATTTTAGTAAAAAAAAGTGAACATTACATACCAGCTTTTAATGAAAAATGTAGATATAATTATGTTTTAATAAACATAAAATTTTACAGTTGCCTCAAAAAATATTAACTTAAATTATTTATTCAAATATCTAAATATAAAATCGCATTATTTTAGATCAAACATTTTATTTTTAACTATCATATCTTTAACACATCTCTAAGTGTTTACTAAAAGCCACTTAAATTGCAACTTATATCTCCAATATTCTTTACAATTGAATTTAATTGAAGCAATTAGAAGAACATGATTTTATTTAAATACAGAATACTAACACAGTAAAAACTGTAATAAAAAAACAGTGGTTCATAGAAAAATTATTATGTTATTGAATTTTTCCCTAATGTAGAAAAATCCTATTTCAAATTCATCTTAATTAAATTTCATGGTCGGGTAGTATTTCAGATATTATTCATTTTAAAGGGCAAGCGATCAGAGGTCGCAACGAAAAAATGAAAAAAATCCCTGCTATTAAATTAAAATGTCGGCATGATATTTAACAATATTCTTAGCTTTCTTAATATATTTACATTATATAAATATTTTTGGATTACATTTTAAAGGATACTTTTTATATCGGTTTTATTTTCAGAGTTTAAGTATGTAATGAATAATTTATATGCTATTCTTAGTTTACAAATAGAAAACCAATAAATATTTTAACATCAAAAAAGAAAATAAATAAAACACGAAAATATTTTATTTATAACATAGGAAAAAGATAAATTCTCAAGGATTCATCAATAAAGGTACCAGGGCAACATAAAACGTGACTAACAGTTTGTCACTGGATCTATTTTTACCCTCGAATTGGAGATATCCGAATAAAAGAGGATCAGGCTGACACGTGAGACGCTACACAAATTATTATTTGAATTTGGGTTAAAAATAATAATGCTTTTACAATTTGTTACCGCGATAAATTATTTATAGAAAGGGCAATTTGAAATAAAATTAAATGTCTACGTTTTCAATATTTTATCTAAATAAAAAAGTATTTTTAAAAATAATTAAGCAAGAGTTTCAGATTATCTTATATACTATCGTCACCTATGATCAGGTGATACACTAGTTTCACAACATTGTTTTATGGGACATTGTTTCTGCAATATATTTCCAATTCTCTGAACAATTAACTTCCAATAGAGCTGCCTATTTTTATTATAAAGCTTTAAAACAATTTTAATTTATATATTAAATAGTTTGGTTTCACTGTCCAATTAAATATTAATATTAAATTTAAACTACAATGTGGATTACGATTTTAAAAATACAAAAAGCCTCTTAATTACTGTTACACTCACGATCATCACTTTGAAGTAAAATTTCATGCCACCAGTAACTATTGCAGAATACAGATAACTATTTATCATTATGTTTATATATCTAATTATAAGTAAAAATACTGTTATAATGTAAGAAAAGAAAGTAGGGTTATGGTTTTTATATTTTAATAGCATTAAGTATACATCAAATACATAAATTGGTTACATACAGTGATTGTGACATAAATGATCCTTAAATTTAAATCCTACTAAGTTAGTATTTTGCTTACGCCTATTACTTCTGACAATTTTGAAGAAAAAAAAAAGTCATTTGGCCTAAGTTACAAAACAACCAAACTATTGTATGAATTTGAATGAGATTTCTCGTGGTATTGATTTATTTGATCAATATATTCAATACTTTTTATTCTGGTAAGGAGGAAAAAAATATTGTTTGAGCTATAATTACAATGCAACAAAATTATCGGACGGATTTTGATGAATATTTGATGTGACGTTGGCAATATAATTTATAGTTTTTTTTTTGTAGTCCATAGTACATTCCTACATTAATACGGGAAAAAACTACATATAGCTTGAATTGTAATAATTATATAATGTATGATGGAGAGTCTAAACTTTGGCATCTAATAACAAAGGGGAGGGCAGAAAAAGTTACTGCCAGTGGATAACAGTAAATATAGCCATTTTATTATTATTATTATATATATATATATATATTCTTTTATTCTTATACTATGAATTTATCATAAATCCTCAAAGAAAAAATATAATGAGGAATAAAAACTTTAACAATACAATTTAACAAGCTAGCAATGCCATATGACTGCAAGAATAAAAATACTTATCTATTCTTCAGATCTTTATATATAAAGAAATCTTGTACCGATGTATTTGCGTTTGCACTATTATTTGAAACCGTTGATACAATGTCAATGAAATTAAATTATAATTAAAAATAAACAAAATATTACTTTTCAATTGGTAATCTGTAATTTTTATACGATTGTTCATTGTGTTCTCTTATTTTTGCATCAATATATTACAAAATATTTTGTAATGTTAAAATAGAGTTTGGTAAAAAAGAGCCAAATCGCTGTGATTACATTAAATAAAGTAAGTATGGAGCCAAATCACTTTTTAAAATCCTCCATACGTTAGTCAAATGTTTATGTTCCGGGGTATTGATAGGTACAATGAAACCGCCTCTTTTTAAGACAGAAAAAGTTCTGACCGTCCAAGTAGTATTCTTACGAAAAAGTCGATCAAAGCAGTAAAGGAAAGAATTCGAAGAAACCCATCCGAAAGCAGAAGATTTCATATACGCCTATTAGAGAAGCGCTGGTCATTTCTTAACTGATAATGTAAAAAAAATGGGGTAGTAAAACAAAATAACTATTTAGCGGTATGCAAAGTGAGGTCAAAATATAATTTTGTTAAGGAATGAGAATTTTTTAACAATTGGCTTTATCCGACTTCACGAATGGGATGTTAGTTATGAAGAAGTGACTGGTCCTTATTTTTTTTTTAAAAGGTATAAATATAGCGACACAAGTGTATCAATATACTATTTTTGATTTAAGGCCCTTAACAACACCATTTTCAATAACCAAGAATGGTCCTTTTAGTAAGAGTCAGCCCCGGATCATAAAGCTTGATCCACACAATTATGGTAAGAAACGAATTTTCCCGACTTCAACAGAGCTTAAGATAATTTATTTCACCCACTGAATAATGGTTTATAGTCAGTTTTAGAGCGTAATGCTGGTTCTAAATAACATGATAATTTGATTTCTGAAAACAATCCATATGATTGGGAGTGTAAATTTTTTCCATAGAAAGAGTGTGTGCTGCTATTGATAATTAATTAATGTATTAAATTAACACACTGTAATAGTAATAAATCTGTAGTAGTAATCAATCTTACGTAAAATAAAAAAAAATGTTTTTATTTTGTAACAATAACATTGGCAAGATTAAGTATTGTCAAGGAAGTTGCCATCGTTGTATCGTACGAAGTGATTGTGTTTACGCTATTATAGTGATTCAGAACCGGTTCTTGTATTTGCGCGATCAACACGCGAGATCGCGTACCCGCTCGGTGTGCCGCAATCCAATATGTACCTTATTCTGTGATGGCAAGTGAATTAGATCAGGAAAACGGAGTAATAGGAAATCGTCGTTGCAATAGTGTAGAATGTTTAATGTTTACTAACATGGAGACTGAAGAAATGGGTAATGATTGAACTTGTAGTAGGAATAAGAGATTTAGAGGAGACGATTTAGATGAAGAATGGATTTCGATAGGAAAAAATGGCAAAAGAGTTGCTCCAAATTCTCCGCTAAATACTACTACCCACGATACGACCAATAATATTGAAATTTGTCTCACTAGCACAAAAGAATTACCTAAACAATTTGAATCAGCTAGAATCTTAAAATCTGAAGGTATAAAAAATATATTGACAGTAAAATATCGAAACCCTTTTAAAATAATCATACATTTCAGCGATGAAATCAGCGCCAACAGATTATTAACAGCACGTTTTATTCAAGAAAAAGAATGGAGGTGTAGGAAAACTTATGAAGTAAATGTTTCTTACGGCAAAATTATAAATGTGGATTCTTATCCATATTTATAATTTTGCCGACATCTTCTTAAATGTCTAATAAAGAAATACTTGAAAACTTGCATAGCGAAATAGAAATTTTTGAAGCCAAACGCCTTGATAATAGAAAAGCTGACGGTTCTGGATGGGAAGAAAGTGAAACAGCAAGACTTTGTTTTAAAGGTTCAACTTTACCCCCTTTTGTTTATATAGAAGGGATGAGGATTAAAGAAATGCCTTATATATTCTAAGTAACTCAATGCTCAAAATGTTGGCGGTATGGTCATACTCATAAAAGGTGTCCAAATAAGAAAGTTATCTACCCTAAATGTGGCCTTAACCACCCTACTTGTGATTCCACTAATCTTAAATGTGTTAACTGTCTTGGAAGACATATTTCATTTTATAGGAGCTGTCCCATTTACCTTTAAGAAAAAGAAATAAGAAAACTTATGGCCGAATATAACTGTACATATAAACTATATATGTGCCTCCATCTCCAGTGGTACTGTAACCCCCTGTTATAAATAATGACGACAATAGACATATCACTAAAATGAACAGTCACTTTTCCCACCAATCACTAAACGTCTTGTTGACATATCAAGATTAGAAACAGAGACTATACAATATGAAGACTATTTGCAATTTACAATCTGGGCCCTAGAGATTCTTTAAGAAATAAGTTTAAGCAAATTAATGTACTTACGGTCGCCAGTCAGTATATTTTTGAAAATCTTAAATATGTACATAAAAATACTGACAATTTTATTAAGCATAGTGATATACACACTATAAATACCAGGAACAAACACAAACTCGCGCTACCTGTTACTCGACTTAAAAAAGTGAGTAAATCTTTCATGGGGCAATGTATACAGTTTTACAACAAAGTCCCAGCAAACGTTCAAGTATTACCATTTAACAAATTTAAGAGAATAGCTAAGGAACGTTTGTGTGCAAAAGGATATTACAATGTATCTGAATACTTAGAGGATAATGCACCGTGGGTATGAAGCGATCGCTGCCAGGCTGCTTCAAGATTATTTATTTAATATTGTGTAATGTATTTATGTTATTTTGAATTTAAGGAAAAAAAAAAAAAAACAAATGACAATCCCGCTGAGTTTCTGTCGCCAGCTCTTCTCAGGTCTGTGGAAATAATTTTCCGAGCTGGTGGTAGCTTTGACAATGAAAAAATGTTTTGTATGAAACTTATTTTCAATAAAGATTTTTGATTTTGATTTTGATTTTGATTTTGAAGATTTTCCAATGAATACCCCAAGAGAAGATGTACACAGTAGGCGAGAGGGAAGACAAGCGAAACCTAAAATTCAGAAGAAATTTCAAGAACAGGAAAGTTATATCCAGTCGTTAACAGCACAATCAATCTCGAGTGATGTACCAAATATTGAACAAAATAAGACTAATCCTTGTAGATCAAAGAAAAGGACAGGGAGTAAGAATTATTGTTCTTTTACCTCATTATTAACTAAATTAATTGTAAGGAAAAAATACAACATGTAAGCGAAATTATAATTAACTGGTTATTTCAGTTTTTTGTTCAACAGTTTCCTAGCTTGCATCTATTAAGTAACTAGCAGACCCGGTCACGCGTTGCTGTGACTATTATTTTTGATATATTACATTGTAGTAAACTGTTTAAGGGGTAACGTTCAGAGTACTTCTGTCATGAAAATCATAACGTTTTCTTACGGTCGATATTAAGCAAAAATAGAAACAAAATTATTTTTTAAATTTAATCCAAATTTAGAACACTATTTGTAAATTACAAAGTTTTTAGTAAATAACTTGGAACACTAAACTTACGAATGAGGTAGGTAGGGTAGATACATCATTCGTAATTATTCAATCCAGTCAACAGATACCGCCATCTTTTAGAATTGTTAGGAGCTAACTGCAAAATAATAAACAAATAAAATAATATTGCGACTATGAATTGAGTTGAAAATTATTATGTATCTTTTAAGTTAGGTCAAACTGTACGTGGTGTGTAAATTTATTAAAATCGGTTAAGTAGTTTAGGAGTCCATCGCGGACAAACAACGTGTCACGTGATTTATACATATTAAGATTTCTGGTGGATCTTTTTTATCATTTAATATTTTAAATAAATCGTAAAATTATCCTTTTTTTTAATGTTACTTTATCTTTTTAATAAGATGAAATAAAGAATTATGAAATAAAACGTATATAAGTATTTTCAGTAATCGTATTAATAACAAAAATCTGTTTTATTTTTATTGTAGTGCTTTATGATACACAATGTTTTTTGTTTGATTACCTGGTGAATACAAACAAATCTGATGGTTTTCCAACATGGGAACAGGCAACATACAATTGACCCCTGGGACTTATTTATGGTCATAGCAAAAGCAAGCCGCACTGGAAACTGTCAGTCGGAATCATTGCGATGCGTGGTATCAACACGTCTTCTCCTTTATACTTTCCTTTCAGTATAGTTGCTTCTATCACGTTGTTCAATAATTTTTTTATCGCTAACCGTGTGCCGTTGCAAAGACGTGATTGGTTGATATTTCTCAACATTATAACTAACGATAATTAAAGGTTTAATTGAAGATTGTGAGGTGGCAATCCTGGTAAATCCAGCGAATTCAGACGGATAGTTGACGACATCATCTTGGTTAGTAGCCGAATCAACTGATATATCCTCAATTCCCCTGTAATTTGTTCTTGAATTTTGAAATTTAATTCATTTACATCTATGTTTTTTGCAGCCAATATAGCCCTTTCGCTCAACCCATCATGGTTTCTGTAATTTTGAGCAACATCTGGAAACACCTTTTGAATAAGTTCATCTTTTGATCTAGTTAACTGACAAAAACTTTGAGGAAAGTTAATGCAATCAGTCAAGGTGTCTATAGGAAATTTGCCATTACCAATGTCAATGAGTTGTTTAGAGAATATGTCTCCAGATTGGTCATTTTGCAACTTGACACGCATATTCTTGCTTAAATGTAATACCTTCACATGCTTCCACAAATTGGAGGACTTTAAATATGCATTAAGTTCATCATCTGGCGTTGATCGTAGAATCACTGGCAATATTTGACGAAAATCTCCTGCTAATAAAATCATTGCACCACCAAATGGGTTATGATTGCTCCGTAGATCTTATAAGGTTCTATCTAAAGCCTCCAAAGATTTTTTTATGTGCCATCGTGCATTCATCCCAAACAATCAATTCACATTGCTGCAAAACCTTTGCCATTGCAGAGTTCTTCGAAATGTTGCAGGTTGGAGTTTTGTTGCTTTGCATGTTTAATGGTAATGATATTGATGAATGAGCTGTTCTACCACCTTCGAGCAAAGTTGCTGCGATTCCCGACGAAGCAAGTGCAAGTGCAATTTTATTTTGTGAGCGAATTGTTGCTAACATCAATGAAATCAAAAAAGTTTTTCCTGTACCACCAAGTGCATCTAAGAAGTAAATCCCTCCTCTTTTATCATTTATTACTTTCATAAGTGTATCAAATACATACTTCTGTTGTTCATTCAATAGTGGAAGATTTGTTTGAATTATTTCTTTCAAAGTATTGAGATCATACAGTTTTTCTCGGTGCAACTCTTTGTTAAAAGCATCATCCATTGGACGATTGGGCGCGGCCAGGCCTAATTGAAATAATAGTTTGTTTGACATCATCAAGCACATGTCCTCAATTAAAATCAATACTCCATTGTAAATTTCTTCGCTTATTTGTATATTTGGATTTCCCCTTCTAATCCGTATTTGATACAAAATATCATCACACATATTATCTTTGTACTTGATCCACAAATCCTTTGGGTTTGATGGGAAGCATGTAGAATATATATCTGGGTATCCTGAAACTGGTTTTCCTTGATTCCGTGGTATAAATCTCCTTAAGGATTGATTCCAAGTATAATATTTTGGCATTTCAGAATATACCAATGTTTGAGCAAAAGCATCGTTTTGGCATGTCAAAAAAACTGGTTAATGTAATAGATGGTGGCTGTACAGCTCTTTGTACTGCGTTCTGTGCTGTAAAATATACTCTTTGTCCATTTTCTAAATGCACAGCTAAATGAACAACAGTAGGGTGTCTCTCATGAATAGGAAAAGAAAATATTCGCCAAACTGCTTCATTACTACTAACATAGCGACCTATTTGGTATTGGGTAACTTCATCATTGGAATTCTCTGCATTAATACCAATCACAGCCATATCACTCCCTTTGGTTACATGTTTGCAAATGTACTTAATAGATTTTACTGAATGGCAAGATTCAACGTTGATGTGCGCTTTGAAGGTCTTTGATAAAATGGGTGAATGTGGAACAATCCAGCGATTATCTATTTCAATATCTTGTTGATTTAATTTGAAAATTGTTGATCTTCCATTTTCTGCTGTCGATCGGCGACGTAACAAAGGATAACCGTCAATACCAGTGATTGTTTCAGATATTAATGTCCGTGGATATCGTTTTGAACATTTACCATCCACCATACATGGTAAATTTTGATTAAGAGTTCCACAGGGACCATGTACCCTATTTTTGATAACTACCTCATGCAATCCAAGATCTACTTCTACATTAAGGATTTCAGCTGATATTACTGCATCAACTTCATTTGACTTTATCTTGTCAACTAACCAAATCAAAATATGTGCATGTGGCAATCCCCGTTTCTGCCACTCCACAGAATGCATCCAGCGGCGTGTCTCTCCAAACACATAATGTTTCACAATTAAATCCATTAAAGATTTAAACTTTTGTATAAAGACTCTGGCTGGGTCTATTTCTATCCAGTGTGGATTGCATGTAAATGTGATGAACAAATCTGCTGTACCATAATGACAAACATATGACATGGCATTTTGAGCATATTCATGCATATGTCGAGGGCTTACGATGTATGTTGCTGGAAGAATAGTTATTCGACTAAGATTCTGTGCATTACCATCAGTATTAATCGCATCTCGAAGGTAAATATACTCTTCAGATCTGAGTTTTGTCTGATTCAACCTGATGAATGTTAATCTCTCCGTTTCAATTTTAACATACATGTCTATAACATACTTGTGATATAATCGCCGACGTTTGAGTATGTGATTGTCATCATTAGGCGGTAGGAATAATAGTTCATTGAACTGACTTTTTTGTTGGTTTTAGAACCTGAAAATAGATTTTTGTTTTCATAACATTGAAAATAAAAAAATAATAATATAGTGACTGATAATATATCTCCTTGCTAAACTAATATTTTTTATTACCTGTAATGGGATTTATCATCTTGTTTGAGAAATCATAGCCATCTTCACCTTGCCAAAATATAATGGGATATTGCAATGCGTCATATGAGCGGTGTGTTTCCTTTATACGTTGTAATTGATCATTCCGACGATGTAAAACAATATCAAGGGATTCCAAGTTTTCTCCAACTACAACGATGGCAACTTCATCAATAGTTGGTGCATTAAAACGTTTTGCATGTTGGCCAACAGGTGTTTTATCAGTTTTGATTACAATTTTGTGATTATCAGATGGCATCAGATCCAGTGCAGTTTTAAACAACATAATCAATTGATTGTACTCATGAAATAAAGTTTGTAATTGTTCTACAATAGACTGAATTGTTATTTGAACAACGCATATCAATTTCTTGTGGTGAATTGCCAATGAAATAAATTTGCAGGAATTTGTAATTGCTATCTGACACTGGTAACAATGAACCTGCGCTATGATATAGTTGGCCTTGTATCTGTAAATAAAAAAAAATGATTTCTGTCAAATATAAATAATATTTGCTCGTAAAAAGTATATCTGTCTCCTAATTTGAATCCCCAATTTATAATTGATATGCTTAGGTATGTCAATATGTAATAATTAGTTGTAACTAATATCCATCATCAAATAATTATATTGTGTTTCAAAATAATAAAAGTATTGCTAATACTGAATCACCAAATAATATTATGACTAAGTAAGATATTTCTTGGGGATTAAGGAACTGAAGGTTAATGACACACCTTTACTTAATTAATAGGAAATTTTGTTCACTAAAATAATAATGATTAACTGCTATAATACCTACCTTAAAATTTGGCATGAAATTTTCCCGAACTACGTTTGTTGCCCCAAATGACGTCATTTGAAAGCAATTGTTATATTGTTAGATATTTAACAAAAAGTGTATGGAATCTGGTTCTATTCCTGAAACCAATGAGTACAATGGCTCTGGTGGTAGATCCGATGGTATCAATTTCACTTTCCCATTTGCGCAACACAATCCATTGCCTTCATTTGCCTTACAATGAGAGCAAACCAAGTTCATAGATCCAATAGTAACGCATTGGTGGTTACTGTAGTCAATTGACAAATCATAATTGAAAGCAGCTCGATTCAAACTTTCGGGATTATTGGTTGAATCTCTCGCTCTCGCTTCCCGCGTTCGTGATATACGAATTCTTTTACGTTCTTTTCGGTCGTCACGTTCTTGTGCAGTATGATAAGATCGGTAAAGTTTGGTTTGTAGCATTTCGGGTTCTTCTACCTAAATTACTTCGTCTTATAGGAGGCATATCGAATATGCTCACCTAAATTATGTCACATGCAATAATTATTAATCACAGGTATTAAAACACTTTGCACAAAACACGATATAAAACAATCAAAATTAATTATTAAATATTATAAACGCATTTTAACGCGGTTTCTTTGACAGATGCAATGACGTGAAAACTGATGACAATTTATGTCGCATTCTAAAACTAAAACAAAAGAAAGAATATTCCAAGGCCAATCAAATCTATAGCACTTAAATTTTTTGACTTTTCAATTTGGTCGGGTTCACGATATTATGCGTGAACCTGCACACACATATATTTGATTGAATTTGAACTTTGTGCAGAGACAATAAAGTGCGAATTGGCTCTTCGACGTCAGCAACACACCTAAAAAATGAGTGCTTGTAATTTAATATGAACTTTATTGTATAGCAATACAGTTCAAATTGACTCTAAATTTAGTTAGAAAATATTTGTATAGGAAAAAGAAAAAGGCTCTTTTAGGGTTTTCCTGGAAATTATTCGAATTTTTCTCGCCGTAAGAACCATCCTTGGGCTTCAAGGAATATTTAAAAAAAGAATTGTTAAGATTGGTCCATGCGTTGTTGAGTTGTGCGCTTACCAACACATTTTGCGATTCATTTTTATATAATAGATATATTTAATGGATAGCACAAATCAGAATAAACATGTGAAAGTTAACATTCTTCAGTGGAACGCGCAAAGTCTAAGATCTAAATCTAATAAGAACTAAACTCATTCGAACAAATTTTGTGGAGAGAAAAGGTTCATTTAGCAGTTATCAGTGAAACCTGGCGAGTCCCTGATTCAGATTTAAGAATTTCTGGCTACAATATTCATAGACAAGACAAAATGATGTATATGGGGGCCTTTTAATATTAACGCATTATTCAGTTAGAGTTAATAAAATAATTTTATTTGTATTAACCCCGATATTCAAGTAATATGTTTACAACTTTTTAACTGTTCAGATATAGAAAATTTGATTGCGGTATATTGCCCCCGTATCCGTTTCAACCTACACAGGAAGAATGAAGTACTATTTTATCACATTAAAAAAAAAATCTTTAATTTTAGATGTTTTCAATGGACATCATTCGAATTGGTCTTACAAAACTGACAGAAGAGGTCTAAATATTTTTAATGCTAAAATTGACTCTAATTTTATTTCATTGAACGATAAAGTTCCAACTAGAATTAAAATGGTTAGTGGCTGTTTACAACAATCCTCACCAGATATTACCTTTATTACGACCGACATAGCTCTAAAATTTACTTGGAGAGTTACAAATGAATCACTAGGCAGTGATCACTTAATAATACATATTTCAACAACCTTTTCTTGTGAGGTAGAAAGAGAGAATATAAGAAATTTTAAAAATGCTGATTGGCTAGGTTATAAGGCACATATTAATGAAGTATTCAGTGATATTATATTTCCAGATAATCCTCAAGTAGCATATGATATTTTTATTCTGAAAATTAATGAATCGGCTGATAAGTTTATAACATTAATAAAAACTTGTAAGGTCTTAATTACTAAATTTAATCCGAAGCCTTACTGGAATCCTAGTCTCTCAAGAGTAGTTGCACGACGTCGTTTAGCATTATCGATATTTAGAAAGAATCCCACGCCCACAAATTTAGATTACTATCAAGAAAAAGTAGCGATAGCCCAAAAGCTTTCTAGAATAGCTAAATCCAAATTTTGGAAATTATTTATGTCTTCTGTTAATGAATTTATATCTTCATATGGTATGTTAAGAACACCTAGAGTTCAAATTGATAATTGTAAGGCATATGAACTTCTTCAGAGTCTATGTCCTGATTCTGCTTGCCCTAAAGAACCTGATTTTTTCTCAAAGAATGATAAACTTCAGATAGCTTTTACACTACAAGAATTGGAAAACTCTCTCAATCATAAAGAAACTGCTCCGGGTTTTGATAACATCTCATATTCTATGATAAAAAGTTTACCACCGTGTGTGAAAATAATATTATTATCTCTTTTCAATATGTTCTTTCAGCTAGGTTTTGTACCACAGCAATGGCGCGAAATAAAGATAATACCTATTGCTAAACCTGGTCGAGATCTCGTTACAATATCTGCCTTACGTCCTATTTCGCTCATGTCATGTTTGTGTAAGCTTTTTAATTCTTTGATATGTAAAAGACTAGAATGGTACTTTGAAACACATAGCCTTTTTTTCCAATTTATTGTTGGTTTCCGTAAATCACAGTCATGTATAGAAAATTTAAGCCGATTAGTTACCCAAATCCAAATTGGTATGTCACAAAAGACGTTTACAGTGGCTTGTTTTTTGGATATAGATAATGCGTACAACAATGTCGACGTTACAAAACTACTTCAAATATTAGAGCAATGTGGGGTGGGCTCAATAATATATAAGTATCTTTGGAGGTACTTACATCATAGAAACCTTAAGATTATGATTGGAGAGTCCTTTGTAAGTAGAACTACAAGTCAAGACTTAGCACAGGGAGATCCAATTTCACCGTTACTTTTTAATATATTACCCACAAAATTTGCAAATTAATTAAAAATGTATCTATTTCACAGTATGCTGATTACTTTTCTCTCTACAGTACATGTAAAGATCTCAAAACGGCTGAACTAAACGTGCAATCAGCATTAAACTTTATAGGTGAACTACTGAAGGATGTCGGTTTAGAAATATCGCTCGTTAAAAGTTCAGTTTGTGTTTTTAAAAATAGTTGGAAACGTTATAATTGTAGTTTATTATTGAAAAATTGCCTTTTGGAATGTGTTGAAAACGTTAAATATTTAGTATTGTGGTTGGATCGTTCATTAAAATGGAGTAAACATGTAAATGAAATTATCATCAAAACTTCTAAATTTCTCAATATATTTAAAGTACTGGTGGGACCTGGTAGGGGTATTCATCCAAAATATTTAAGAACATTGTATATTTCAATTATTCGCAGTAGGAGGGATTATGCTTGTTTCCTTTATGACGATTGTTTACAATCTCAGGCCAAAAAACTTAATCAGGTGCAGAATTATGCAATGAGACTTATAGGTGGTTTCATAAAAACCACACCAATTCATGTGATGGAAAACGAATTATGTCTTCAACCATTATTTGTAAGACAACAATATCTTGCAGGAAAGTTTTGGCTTAAATCAAAATCAATTTGTAACAATTATACAGTAAATATTTTAGAAAAATTAGTAACTTCAAGTAGAACTAGGGTTTGGGGAAGGAAAAAACTTCTATTAGTTTTAACAACGCATAAAGAATTCGTAAATATGCGTCTTTCTGTTGATTGCAGTGAAAAGTTAGAAATGTTTAGTTTGAAAACTTGGGCAAGTTATATAGATTCTAAAAGCTTTATTAAAATAGATATTCCTAAAGTTACCGAACCTAAAAACTCTTACAATAGAAAGTGTCTACAAATTATTTGTTCAACTTATATTAATCGTGAATAAGATGGTTTTTATAAAAATTTTACTGATGCTTCAAAAGATTTGGGTCAAGGTGTTTTTGATGCCCAAGATTATAATTATATTAAATTAAAAATTAAAAATGATATTTGTATAATGGAATTAGAGTTAATTGCAATATCAAAAGCGCTGTCATATATTTCTAGTCTTAATTTTGATAAATTTGTTATATTAACAGATTCTAAAAGCTGTCTACAATATTTATCTCGATGCACCTCAACTTTTCGAGGCACTCCGATGGCCTATAATGTTTTAGACAGAATAAATAGCTTGAAAACTACAAAAAAAATAATACTACAATGGATACCATCACATATTGGGATACAAGGGAACGAAATGGTTGACCGTTTGGCAAAGGAAGCTTGTAATGAAGGAATTCTTATTGATAACAGGCCTTTTTTTTCAAACGGGATTAAATTTGTTCAAGAGTTATGTAGGAAAAGATGGAAAGAGTACTTCGACAGAAGGTCTGTAGAAAAAGGCATTTGGTACAAAACGATTCAACCACAACTGTGATAGGCCCTGGTTTAACGACAGTAAACTATCACGACAAGATCTTATTATAGCTTTTCGGCTTCGCTCAGGACACATTCCATTAAATAAATTTGCATATATGATGAATAAGGTTAGTTCTCCTTTATGCACCGAATGTGACAAGTTTGAGGATGTATATCATGTAATAGTAGAATGTGTCAGGAACGAAGCAAAGAGAATACAGTCTTCAATATATGAAAAGTATTTGTTAGACCTAGGAGGTTGTAACTATATATTAGCTCATCCATTATCAAATGATGCAAAAATTTTATATAAATTAGTAGAACTTGCTATCAAATTAAGATAATTTTGAATGTTATGTAATCTAACCTATTATTTGTATTTTTGCTTACAGGGCGATATAGTTGCAATGCGACTCAGCTCTTTAATAAAGATTTAAAAAAAAAAGTATTGTTGTATAAGTAAGATTATGTGTATATTTTTTTATTATAAGTATACAAAATATTTATAGCTAGAAGCCTTTATTATTAATTTATATCTAAGATTTAGAAAAGACATAAACAGCCTGTTTTCTATTTGATTCAATTACTATTTTATTTGATTTATAAAGAATTAAAGGTTCTCGACTTAGGCGATATCACGATAAAAATAGATTGGATTGCTTGCCTTTTCGCACAATTGACCAATAAATGAGTCTATGAAAGTAAGAAAGATAGATCTCGTGAATTGTTTATTGAGTATCCTTACAGAGTGATAAAAGACGTGTTGAATTATCGTGTACAGGATATAATTTTTAAACATGTATTTGTTTTTTTAATTAAGTTAATATTTACCCAAAAAATAATATTATTATATACAATAATTAAATAATATGTTTTTGAATAATCGATAACAAAAAGTATTAAATTATAATTTTGCATTTGACATATTCTATTCTAAGCCACAATAATACAAAACATTAAATTAAAACGATTTAAATACGGTTTTCTATATTTGACGATTATAACAAACTTTAAAACATAGAATCGAAAAGCTTCAGAAACAGATAAATCTCATGAAAAATAAATGTTATTAATCACTCGTTACAAAATAAAAAAGTAAAGAATATTGTAATTATATTGTAGCATATGTCTATAATTTCATATAAAAAATTCATTCCTTATTCATGGATTTTTTGCTCAGTCTAATACGAACGAATACATTTTCTGTATTCAATTTAGGAGTTATTTAGCGACACATGCACGACGCAAAGTGATGATATCAAAATAGGGGGCGAACGGAATATTCTTCTCCCCTGTGTAATTATTGACATTTTAGGGAACAATCTCGAATTTCTAAGGTGAAATTGAGATAGGGGTTGCAACAAATAAGAGATGCAGATCTTACTTAGATAATTTATTAAGCGATATATGTCATGAGAGAGAGAATAGAATATTGCCATAAAAAACCACTTCACATTCATAAAATAAACTAATTTTGTAAATACATTTGAAACTTTAACTTTATTAGGACGTTTCGAATGCTCTTCACGAAAAGACATGATATTTTATTACCATTGTCATGTTGAAAGTTTTATTTCAATGTATACTATTCGTGAAAATCGCAGTAAAAATGTTTTTATGTTTCAGGAAAGGTCCGTAAAAAGTAATATAAATATAATATAGAAATTCCAAAGCCTTAAATATTTTACAAATAATAATTTTTATAATATAGTTCCAAATATAAATTAGGTACCAAAACATTTCTGAAGCACCGTTCACCTAAACCAATCGGCCCGGTGTTTAAATAATAGTCAGATATCAAATTATGAATAATCAATTGTTTTAGTTGGCATAATATATTAAATTTTTTGACATGCATATATCCATACTAATAATTCAACTATTCAAAGCGCTGTTCACACAGTGTGCTAACAATATAATATGCTCAAAAATACTAAGTTCATACCAGTCAGAGAAAAGAGGTAATGGCGATACGTCTGTAGTTAGCTGGGTTCGAGATACCCCTTTTCAGTGATTGGATGGACAAGGGCATACTTCCTTGACACCGGGACTTCGCCTTTAAGGTAGGAGCGCCGAAATAAATGCGTTAGCACTGTAGTCAACTCGGAGGCACATGGTTGTAGAATCAATGAGCGACTTTGAGCTCTGACATCGCGTGATGATCGGTTTGTGGAGATGTCCATAACGGTGATGGTCCAAAGTGGAATTTGACCCAAAAAGACATCGGCTTTCTCTTTTGCAATTTGGGCTAGAGAGTCATCCTCCATGCGTAATGTTGGTAGGGAATGCTGACAAAAGTTCCCCAGAGTAGCCTTACAAAGCGGCCAGAATTTGCCCGTGCTAGACGGCTATCTTGCGAACTTTTACGACATGCTTAAACTTTGCTCTAGCGGTTTGCTGTTTGAAGAACCTGGACACATGGTTATTATTTCTCTTCAAAACAGAAGCTTGGTATGCCAGCCGTTTTCTAGCTGCTGCAGCCCTGATAGACGCATCAGACCAAGGCCGCGATCTGCAACCAAGTAGAACCAAAGAGCTTGGTACAGTTGCTTGCTTGGTATAGTTTCTTACAATGTAGTATCAGCGCAAAACCAATACTCGTTCAAAACTAACGTTTCTATTATATTGAAATGTATAATAATTTATGTAATTAAACTTGTTGTGTTAATTGGTGATATTATAAAATACCTATGATATTATTGAACATCACTTTTTTACATAATATACTTATACACATATACTCATTCAAGTATCGCCCTCATTCAATAAGTATTAAAAGTATTAAACACATTCCAAGTTATCGAATAGCACTATTTTTAATCTAACTTGGCAACATATTTTACATATAAATTTCATTTTCTGGTTATTTATAAATAGAAGTTTGAAATAGAACAAATAATAATAATAATAAGTACAACGGCTGTGTAGAAAAAAAATGTTTTTTTTTTATATTATATGTAATATTATTATGATAAAATACTTGTACTTGTATATAATGAAAAGTGGTTAAACAGGGGGTGTCTGCTTGTTTGTTTGTTAGTGTTTGCGGTCTGCGGGGCCGTCTGCTTGTATATATGTGCGTAAACGTCAGCCACGCAGAGGAATATAATGAGAAAGCACAAACCTAAGCACCGATGTGGCGGTTGAGGTGTGTGTGTGTTTGTGCGTGTGGGTGTGTGTGTGAAACAGCGTCAGCGTCCCCAGCTTCTTTTCCTGTTTTCAAACCACCTTTTACCGCCGGTCCATTCAATTTTTATTTTCGAAACCGCAAAACAAAAATAATGAAAATGAAATGAAATGAGTAATTTCGAACATTTTATTTTAGGAGAAAAGTGAGGAGAGTTTAATAGCAATGTTTCACGTGTGAACATATTTATTTACTTTTTTTTTTCTATAAAAGAAACGACATAGATTGTTTGATAAACTTTCCATTATTTCAACTATGAAATTATTAATCATGTTTTATTCAACAAAAATATATAAGAATACAAATCGACACTAGTCGTACCCGTCGTATAGTCTTAAGATTTAACAAGTTTAATAAAACCTTACCGTGTGAGAGTTACGCCACACGAGATTATCATCAATGACACACTGGTTGACTTCTGGAGTTATCTGAGGTATCACGCTCCACAGCACGTCTGCATTATTTCCTAGCATGTTACTCTTTCATTAATTCCTGCAATGTCACTCTTGGGCCGAGTCTTTGTCCCGTATAATATTAACAGTCCAGCTATATGAGAAAAAAACGGCTTATATTGTAAAGTATTAATTATGAATGAGAAAATATAGTTGAAGTGTTATTTATTTTCATAAGACAATTGGCATTTTTTTAAAAAGGACATCTTACTTAGTATTCTGGGCAGTGTAAGGTTTCAAATTTGTATTCGTTATTTATTTACATTGTAATGTAGGAGTATTAATGACACAAAAGACGTATTACAGCAATTGAAAATGCAAAAAAAACTCTCGCATACAAATATATCAAGAAAAAAAAGCGGATAAGTCAAATAAAATAATAATGCATTTTATATTTTCTGTTAAACATGTTTAAGGAGAAACAGTTACTGAGTGAAGATCAAAACTTCAAAGCTAAAAAAAACTAAAAACACTAAAAAATGTAATATAATGTACCTTCATAATGTTAAGATAATTACTTACTCTGGAATAAACTTAAGTCAAACGAGATATTAATAAACAAATAGCAACTAAATAAGATTAAAACCCACGAAATGCACAAGTCCGGGACAAACGTATCACGTCCAACTCAATCTTTGCCGCAATTTAATAAAAACTTATGATAACATGTATCGATATAACAAAGTACCCTCGATAATATATAAGATATTGCTCGAACAAATTCGATATTTTACGCCCTCTAGCATCCGACAAAGGGTCTGTTAAATTCCCCTTCCAATTAAGGCTAAAGTCTGGTGTGTCTCTATCGGCGAGCACGTTGTAGGTCGTCCTTGCTTTAGAGCATTCCTATTGGGATTCTTTGAATTTTTATTCGTTTTTCTCTTTACAAGTCCCACTGTGTAAGTCTGAACTATAGAAGTCCGCTTCCCTTTGTTGTTTTACGGTTTGAAGTACAAAGTGTGGGATCTCTTTGCTCCTATTCCGCATTATTGTATTTCTAAATGATATAGAATAGAGGCTGGTGTCTTCGTTTCATATACCGTTAACAACCAGTCTTGTAAAGTTACCTGACCTAAGGTATCGAAACTGAACCAATTTGGGTCTCTTAGTTTTCCAAATATATAAAACGTAACTTTCACTAACTCCCTTCTCCGTAACTTAATATAGTTTTTAAAGTCAATTTCGATTTATAGGTTATTCGTAGACGTGTGATATTATCACAGTAAGAAAACTCTCGTGGATTAAAGTAGGAGATTACCTTCCAATAGAGAATGCTGTCATGCACAGTTCCCACGTTCAACATATAAAGTAATATACTTAAATAACAAATAGGTGTTATTTTTATATGATTTGTGTTTTTTATTATAAAGTATTGAAAATAAATAACATCGAAGTCAAACGTGACTGTTATAATAGACTGTTATATTACCTATCAATATTTTGTTAAAAAATAAATTATGGCGAATATTAAATAAATTTATATTATGTCATTGATATTCATTTTTTCCTTTTCCTGTAAAAGCTTTCGATACAATGTAATGTTAGGATTATAATTATTGGTGATCGATTTTAATAACCTAATACATACAATACCAAGAAATAAATTAACTATATGTTGTTTTCAACTTACCCCTTAACCTGCCTTTGAGACTTCTAATCTATGAAAGGCGACTTTCCCCATGTATTCACTGGCACACACACCCACACAAACATAGACAGCACACACACATACACGCATATATATACCCCCCCACACACACATACAGAACAGCCAGGAATAAAAACCAGCCCGAGACGAATCACGAGGACGGCATTAATTATTAACTTAATTAAATCATAGATCCCTTAACAAATTAAAACCAAACTAAATATTTAAATAATATTGCGGCCTGTCGTTAAATTAACTCTATAATTGCATTATCGCCAAACACCGTTTAATGCTGCACAATTTAAGAACAACTGAAATTAGACAGACAATGTTATGTAATTCTTACATCGGTAATTTTCTCTTTTAGTCCTAAGTAACGCTTTATTTAATTCATTATCTATATTGAAATATTTTATAACCTAAGACACCTGAAGGTATTATTAGACGGTGTTAGCTAAATCTCTTATTTCGGATAACAATACTACAAATTAATATTATAGACCGCCTTTGTTTATGTTAAAGTATGTCTCAAATAACCCTTATAATAAAATAAAACTTTATTTGTGTATTGTCGAAGCCAAGCCAAGAACATCACGTAGCCTTTGAACTGATCAACGTTCCCACACCTACAAAATTTACAATTAAAGCCTGACGAAGTAAAATAAATGAGTAATGAACACATAGAACCCTTATTACATAAAATTTTATTACTTTTGTTATATTAAAGTAAGTTTTATTAAAATGTCTTAGGAACTAGAATTGCAAGTCTCAATTTCGTATAAAACTGAGAACGAAGAAACTGAAATGAGATTTAATTGCTACGTTTATGTGTCTCAGTAATAAAGTGCGCTACTGACTCTCAGTCGAATGGCAAAAGTAAGATGTATTGCATGCGAGGCGTAGAGTCAGCATAATTTACTTATTGTCACGAAGTGGTTTTTTTAATGTTAATATCAAATATACGAGTAATATGTAAATAATACATATAATTTAAGCACTTATTACTTTTCGCTCTATAAAATGCTATAGCTATAAAATTACAACGGAGCAAAATATCAAAACTATTGTTAGTTGGCAGAGTGATTGTGCAAGCTTAGACGTATATTACACAAAGCTTATCATTTTGTTCCTCTGTCAGCAGCTGACATAAAAGTTCTCTGTAGTCACTCTATGTACACAAATATTAGTGGAATGTGTCTGGATGCTTAGAATCAAAGGTTTTAATTAAAGGCAGACGACAAGTATTACTGTGACAGGTGTTACTAAAAATATATATTTATTAAGAAAGGGTTTAAAATATGTTGATACAATAAGATATACGATTATGTTTTAAAAAGATATACTATAAAAAGCGAAAGGATATTCAGATATCAAAAAAATTTACCTTCACGCGAGCAATGTCACTCTAGTCCTGGGAAGAGGAGCATGATACGACTCCTATAAAGCTTTAGTCGCCAGTTCTGGTCCGTCATCGTCAGGTCCCCACGAAGCACTGTAGATGTTAAAGTGTTGAGGATTAAGACTATAGGAGCGAATCTCTAAAGCATCAGTCACATCACCGTTTCAACAAATAATATAAGAGGAGATTAAACACATTAAAATATATTTAAGACTAATAAGTAAACATCTTATATATTATTATACTTAAAAAGTATCTTTTAAACCTAAAGTAGATTAGAAAAACACATATTGGCAATAATAATAAAGTCATCCAATAAATATCATTACTGGAATCGAGTCAACTGAAACCAAACAAATAACGAGAAACTGATCCAATAAAGAGAACGTTCATTGTGACGCCCTTCCAAACTAATATAAACATGACAAAATCATTCGCTACGGATACATGCAGAATAAAAACAAGTCAATAAAAGTTTATAGATTTTTAAACAGATTTTAAGTTGTTAATAATAACAAAAGAAGGTTGGTTGATTTATTAATTCTACTTTATAAATAAAATTACTGAAACACAATTCAACATTCATCGAAGCCATATTTTCATCGTTCCGTACAAGTAATTAATGTGTTGCCAAAGTCGCATTGCATGTTAACAACTAGCATGTAAAATATACGAACAAACTTCAACAATAAACAAATAACCATTTATTGGGTTGAATTTATTCAAAGGTGAAGCTTAGTTGCTGATACTTGAATAATATTAATTTTGCATACGAAATATAACGTATTTTTATTTTCAATTGTTATTTGAAAATTTATTTTTGTATATAGTAAAATAGATAATTTGGTAATTTATAAATATATAAATATATTAAAAGCCCTATAATTACATAACTTAAAAATAATAACATAGGTATCTGAAGTGAATAACGAAATAAAGCCTAATAATAATATAACGTACCAAAATCCTTACTTTTTCTTATCATAAAAGAAATAGGACCAAATCGCGGAAGTATCATAATTTGTTATTCCACGCACATTTCTGTTAAAGTCGCGTTTGGTAATATGAAAAACTAAACACACTTTACTTTGTATTCCACTAAGATAAAATAAAGTAGAGGAAAATTTCGAAAACTATTTATTTTTTTTTGTTAATAATACATAGTTATTTGTATATCTCTTGAGTACGATATTTACTTGCTATAACTAAAATACAGGCATATATTACACTTATAAAAAGGCAGTCTTTTTGCCCATTTCCAAAGGTTGGGTTCGTGGAGAAAACCAGAATGAAACTGCATAGAGACTCTCTTAACCTATTATTAATATTGTTTTTATATAGTATTAACTACCTATTAAATTAAAAATGTCATGTTGGAGAATTAATTCTACTGTAATATTACTTACACTTATCTCAACTGAAAAAGTATATTTTCCCAAATTTTGTTTATAATATTCACCTTAATTGATTTTCAAATCATATTATCATAAAGATATTTGCCAACAAGCAAGTTGCCAGAAAAGTTTAATGAACCGTAATATAAATATATTTCAATTTATTAACAAAATTAGAGTATATCGATCGGTGTTACTTTCGTTACAAAGTTTTTTGAAGTCTAGGTAGGTTTTGTGAAAAGTTCTATTTATAACATATTATCTGAATAACTCATCAAAGCCTAGCTCGATCTTTTGTCCCTAAAGAGCTTCATTGCGCCGTTTTTGATATAAGAATTGTGTACAAAAATAAACCCCTTCTTTTAAAGATTATTCTAATGGATGATTAATAAGTAAGTTTAATTTGTTAAAATTTATACATTGAGATATACGGTGAAAACAGAGGCTGATGATCGATTCCTTGCTAGGATACTATGAAATCGTGAAAGTATGTTTATTTGACGAGACCTTCGTTGCAATCAAATCTTAATTTCTTTATTTTTGATAATTAGTAATAGAAAACATGAAAATATAAAAGTTGTAGTATGACTATACAATTCGGGGATTTGCTTTGATACAACAACCTATACTATATGACCTCATGTGTCCGGGAGACAACATTTATAATTTGTACTAACTTTTGTATAATTCTGAATAAGTGGTTTGATATGTTTAGGCAATAGGTACTATTTCCTCTATTTTATTTTTACCACCTTATTTAAAGTTTTTAAAGGCACAATAACAATACGAAAACGATATAGGGTAAATATATAAGTGTTGGATCAAATAACGAACACATTTTAATAGCATTTCGTTATTAAACGCGATAGTTTCATATTTCGTTATACACGTCTCATATTCACGTTATCACCTGCTTTTATAAACGTGTACTAGAAGATGAAACGTTTATAAGTACTGATACGATACATTGTATATATCTCGTAATAACAGTGACCTGATTACCCGTTTAAAGAAACCCATATTGAGATTAAAACCCAAAAGCAAAATGAATCATGTAATTTTCAACTCGACCGCCTTTGCTTTTAATTGTAGCCCGAAACTAACAACTCTGTTTCAATACTTTTTTGCAATCGTTTTTCTTGTCTGACTACCACTACAGTAGTACTATATACTAATGAAGTCGAGAATGTTTGCATGTATTGGATATTATGGCAAGTTGCCAGCTTAACTGGTTCACAATCCATCAAAAGCTTTAGACTTGCGACAATAAACACGCTGCATCAACGTTGACGGGCCGCAGAGAGCACGTTTATAGATAGCATATATGATACTAGATTTAGTATGTAAACTAAAATTCATTACCAAATTCATTACTATGCTAAAGTTTGGACAGGCTACCAAGAAAACTGCTACATTTTTCTTTTATTTTAGGTACTGGTTAAATGTACTCCAATCTTTCAAATTAATCTTAAATTACTTCAGTGTTGTTACGAAATATGAAATGAAAAGAAAACTGCAGCGTTGGGAACTGCCAACCAACACGCCATGTTCCGAACGGCGGAAAGTAGGGGACGGAGCTTCAAATAGCTACGTGGAATGTAAGAGGAGGAATGGAACAGAAGATGAACGAATTATTAGATGTGATGGATGATAAAGATCTGAATGTTATTTGTGTGTCTGAGACCAAGCAAAAATGCAATGATACGACTGATTCGCCTGGCAACCGGGTCGCTTTCTGGGCTATGGTTTCAGAGGGTGAGCGAGGTTGCCAAGGTTTAGGCGTGTTGTTAATGCAATGGTAGAATACAGGACCATCAACCCGAGGCTTCTAAGCTAAATTGAGCGAACTCGAAGAGTTTTGGGAGAGTGTCAGGGATGTTCTAAGTAGTGTCAGAATTAATGAAAAATTAATAGTATGTGAGGATATTAAGGAATGGGTTGGAACCACGCGAAGTGGTTACGAAAACATGCTAGGTAAATACGGTGATAAGAGAGTAAAATAGGCTCGAAAGCTTATTTTAGAATTTTGTAAGGAGAGAAACGTGTTTGTGGCAAACACGATATTTTGATCACAAACAAATTTACATGTACACATGGGAGCGAGCGGAAGAAAGAAGTATGATTGAATTATTCCTAGTGGATCAGAGTATTTGAAGTCAAGTTATGGACACGCGAATGTTTAGAGGTGCTGATCTGTGAACGGACCATTATCTAGTCGTTGCTAGAATAAGAGGTCTGTTTGCAGGTTGGCGCAGCTGCACAACGTGTCCAAGCTTGGAGTCGGATTATCGCATAAGAAGCGGGAAGCTTCAAGATCCACCGATCAGAGAGGAATATCAAGAAAGGATTTCCAAGAAGCTTGAAAGCTAATCCTGGAAATAAAAGTGTTTAAGCATGCTTATAAAGATGAAACGTGAAAATTCTGAGAGAGAAAGAGATGAAAGGTTGACGAAAAACTTCCGGGAAAACACGATGCTTTTCTGGCGAGAAGTAAGTGATTTCCGGGGTTGTTCGGTAACCTGTGGAATAAAAGGGGTGCTTTCGAAGAGCGGTGAAATTTTAACAGAGCAAGCACACGTTTTGCAGCGGTGGGCGGAATTCTACAAGGAGACGTATGAATGTGAGGACGTCTCGGTCTTGACTACCAGCGAAATGTTGAGTTCAGATATAGCTGATGGTGAAATCAGTTTGAAAGAAGTAGAGATCGCAATTCGAATTCTGAAATGTGGTAAGGCTGCGGGAGAAAATTAATTTACTGCCGAGATGATCAAATATGGTGGGTGTCTTGGACTTTTTCTGGATTTTGTGCAATTTATGCTGGAAATCGGTGGAGGTCCCAGACGATGGGTGATGGCAGTCATCGTACCTTTTTACAAAGGCAAAGGTTCACAGATAGACTGTGCAAGCTATAGTTCTATCAGTTTGAGTAGCTTGGGCGGTAAAGTTTATGCTAAAATATTAGTGAGAAGAATGCAAGAGAGATCTGAAAGGCAATTGTGGGAGGCCCAAAGAGGTTTTAGACCTGGAAGGTAATGATTCATTGAATGCTAAGTGATTGGTCAATTGAAGAAGTGTTCTAATCAGATATTCTTTTTTCGTGTTCGTAAATAGCAATTAGTAAAATTATATTTGTTGTGGAGGTATATTATATGGATGTTTAGAGATGTGTTGTTTGTAAAGCCTTGTATTCATCTTTTATTGTATTGCAATTGGTGAGGCTTCTTTAATTATATTAAATCAGAAATTAATCGGACTACTATTCGAGATTTCAATACAGGTTCTTTTTATGGTTTAGGTTATCACAGAAATATAAATTTATTTTTGTAACATTTTTATTTTAATTTAATTACCACAGCTTACGTAGAAGACTATGATTACTTACGTAATTGAAATCCAAATCCGGATGATCAGAGTCCAACCCGTCAACAAGAATAGTGATACCATCGCGCCACGCTGGTGTCACTGCCATTTCCAAACCACCTCCTCGGTTCTGAACAAAATAATATACATAAATTTATAACAAACACAACATTAAATATCGACTAAAAGGAATTTCTATAATATGAAGCTTCATTATGGTATTAATATTAACCAATAAATGTATATTTTTATAACAGCTGGAAATTTAATCTGGTCAATGCAAAGCAAGCATTAGGACATCTACGCTAAATAGTTGTCATATTATTTAGTTTTGTCACTATTTAACAATTTAATCGATATTACAATTAGAATATTGACAGTTTGTTTGATGACCACAAAATGAGGGTAATGCGATAAAAAGAGTGTTTATTCTTTCGAAAATATAACAATTATCTGAACGGGAAAATTTTGATGTATCAGCATTTGTACCCAATTTAAAAAAGAAGAATTATTAATAATATAGTAACCAATATATATTATTTATTATAACACTATTGTGAGAATCTATTAGTATCTATTAATATCTATCTATTTATTATTAGTATTTCAAACCTGGCCAAAGATTAGAGCTCTATAAAGCGCAGATTCAGCCAAACATGGAGTACTGTTCTCATCTCTGGTCCGGATCACCCCAATATCAGCTTCTATCATTTGACCGCGTACAACGGAGAGCCGTTCGGATTGTCGGGAACCCGGTGCTTTGCGAACGACTGGATTCTTTAGCATTGCGTAGATATGTTGCTTCTCTGTGCGTCTTCTACCGCATTTAACATGGGTAGTGTTCTGATGAGCTATTTTATCTGATGCCGTCCGCCGAATTTCATCACCGCACAGCGCCCCATCACGATCCTCCACTGTGCGGTTCTGAAGTACCTTTTTTTCACGTACTACTCGAATGTGGAACGAATTCCCTTCGGCAGTATTTTCAGATCGGTACGACATGGGTGCCTTCAAAAAAGCGTTTGTTACGCTTTGCTTTACGGTTTGCTACGCGTGCGTTTGTCACACCACCAAAGTGTAAAATTACCCTCGTTTTAATAATGATTAAAAGAACGTAAATAAAACCCGCACGTTTAAAATATATTGAGCGCCTGACGGTTGCTGTTGACAACTGTACAATTTACATAATAGCTGTTCTGAACAGTATGTAATATTTTAATTTTGTGAAACGCGTAAAGATTTCTCAGTGGATATACAATTCCATGTTAAATACCTTTCATCATTATAATGGAATGGCATGGACTCGGCATCAATATAAACGGCGAGTACCTAACTCACCTTCGATTTGCCGACGATATAGTAGTAATGGCAGAATCCCTGGAAGACCTCAGCATTATGCTCGGCGATCTTAATGGAGTCTCTCAACAGGTGGGCCTTAAAATGAATATGGACAAGACGAAAATTATGTCGAATGTCCATGTTGCGCCTATCCCGGTAACCGTTGGGAGCTTCATTCTCGAAGTTGTCGACGAATATGTCTACCTGGGACAAAAAGTCCGATTGGGCAGGTCCAACTTCGAGGGAGAGGTCAATCGACGAATCCAACTAGGATGGGCAGCGTTCGGGAACTTAAGGAGCGTATTTTCGTCCGGAATACCGCAGTGCCTTAAGTCGAAAGTCTTCGACCAGTGTGTGTTACCAGCGATGACCTATGGAACCGAGACGTGGCCTCTAACAAAGGGACTCTTAGAGAGGCTTAAAGTCACTCAGCGTGCGATGGAGAGGGCTATGCTGGGAATTTCGCTGCGAGATAGAGTCAGAAACGAGGAGATTCGCAGACGAACAAAAGTAAGCGACATAGCCCAACGGATATGTAAGCTGAAGTGGCAATGGGCTGGGCATATAGCCCAAGTGACGGCCGATGGGGAAAAAGGGTCCTTGAGTGGAGGCCACTTACTGGCAAGCGAAGTAGAGGACGACCGCCAACTAGGTGGACAGACGACATAAAAAGAGCAGCTGGAAACCAATGGATGCGGGTCGCTTTGGACCGATCGCGGTGGAAGTCAATGGGGAAGGCTTACGTCCAGCAGTGGACGCACGACAGCTGATAATGATGATGATGATGATGATTATAAAATTTTATATCAAACATTTTTTATTAATATTACGATAAATATTAACTATCTAACTATTCAACGCTAAGATAACGAACGACAGAAGTTCTGTTAGAACACATACAAGGTGCCTTTATTCTAAAGTAACTTAATGGCTTACGTCTCCTTGTTTGAGATGTTCAACTAGCATTAGTACCTTTAATAAAACTATTTTAGTAAGTAATTTTTAATTTACTCTAAATTGTGTAAAATATGTCAAATTTTATTCTCTAATAATAAAAAACTGAATGCTCTATCTTTAATGCATTTTATGATCTAACAAACATATTATTCCTCAGTCATTACGCTAAAGTCCTGCCATAAAAGGATATATAATATTATTATTAAAATGTAAGAAAGTAAGGGGTGATTTCAAAGCATTACTTTGCCTCGATGGTGCAGCTGCACTATATTGCTCATTTGTTTTACAGTATTATATTTCGAACGGCGTCATTAATATAGGGAACCCTGAATTATTTTATCTTGATAATTTGTCAGAAAAAAAACTCTTCAGAAAATTTTACTAAACACCGCCTTGAAAAAGACTTTTAATTGTCTCTAAATTTTAAGGATCATATTCAAATGAATAACCTAAAAGAGCGTGTTTTTGATTTGAATTGTGAAGGAATGGTAGTGGTTTTTGAATATCTGTGGAAGAAGATAAGGAGATATTAAGTAACTGTATTTTAAGTAATTACTCGTGAAAATATCAAAAACTATTACATTAAGTATATTAAATTTTAATCATCATCATCATCATCATCATCATCATCATCATTATATTTTATGAATTTCCATAAATAATATACAACCATACAATGAAAAACCTATTACATTTTACAAAACTTTTTTCAAACCTCGAATATATGTTATATAAAATATCTTTTGCGCTTACACATACGAATAATACTGAATTTTATTTTGGTAGAATATTAATGATACGTATGGCTATGACCATTTTAAATTAGCTAACTTAGGTTATTCTTTTGCGAAACAAATGTTATTTAACGCTCGGGAGCGCTCCACAGAATATTTTATTATTAATACTTAACGCCGTATCTTGATAATACTTGGCACCACTTGATATTTTTATATAAATTATTCGCCTTGTTATAAACATATATCTTAAGTCAAAAAAAAAACGAAAATTATTATTTTAAAACCAACCCAAATAGAAAATAGCATATTGAATAAATAGAGCACAATTTAATTTGATATTGAATAAAAACCAAGCATTGAAATGACAGGCACGCCAACCAATTGAACAAGCGAGCACTCAACCATCGTTTTAAAAATAGTTTCTATTGTTTATATTGTTTTATCGGTACGAAATAAGCAATAATTATTAAATTTGATTTAATTTTTATATTATCGATATGGTTTACACTGGAAGGTGCTTAAATAAGATAATACCAGTATGAATTTGATGATTTATCTCAATTTATCGACGACTCTCTACAGTTTTGTAAAACATTGTTAAGAGCTTTAATGTCTTTAAAATAATATGCATTTCAGAAAAGATTAGTTTTAAAATAATATAAACAAAACACAGTGTTTTACAGTGCTTTAGATTGCGCTTCCCCCTTTTTACCTATTCACTAAATTCATACCTCTCGCTCTTATGAGTACCTAGGTTTTTCTCTAGAGATACATAAATTCAAAGAAACCCTTATTTCTATCTTAGGGTATGGTACGTTTACCTCTTTCTATCCTTTAAAACCAAGGACGAGCTAAGAATAATCTAAAGTTTGTATAAAATGTTTTTTTCTTGTAATTCAATATTTATTGGTGGTTTGTTTTTTAAGAATTTGTTTATTTTTATTTATAAAAACTTAAAAAAACTGATGTAGTCATTTTACATGTTAGAATAAGTGGCTGTAGATTAAATAAACAATTGAATAGAAAAACTTGAAAGACGTTAAAAGTGTTACAAAACAGAGCCCCAAGCAGTTAAGACAACCTCAATAAATGTTTAACTTTGTCACTATGCTTCAGTAAAAGTGAGCCGTTTCAAAATGTATGAACTAGTTTGTAGAAGAGTCCTTTATTGCCTGAAGGCTTCAAAGAATCGTTTTTAATTTGAAGTCTTATATTCCGATGTGCGCATGGAATTATATACCGTATGGATTCAATTACTCTTTATTGTTGTCTTTTTATAGAATCTCGTATAATTAAGTATTTAATATGTTAGTTATTTTCATATTAAAACCAGATGTTTTGATGACTTTTTATTTAAAATAGGCTTTTTGTTTATATTTAACGCTAATATTCTCACAATATTCAATACAACTAAAAGACTTCATTGCAGTTAAGACTCAATGAAACGTGAGAGAAATGTGGGAATGAAACAAATCTTAGTGTCAATTAAAAATACAAAGCGGAACACGTTCCTACCACAGGAGTAGAGTAACAGTTGGCTGTTAGAATAGTCTAATGTTTTCTGAAACGATGACAGGAAACATGAAAGATGTTAAGAGCCTACTTTAGCTCCAAACCTTGAATTACTTGCCAGAGGAGGTGCGACCTGACCGTAATTGTAGGTACCTTGCCCTTTTTACTCAAGAGGTTCTTACTGTACATATATTTTTTCCTCAAGAAATAAAATACCAACGTCAACGTGACGTCAGATTGACATCGTTTTAGCATTATACCGAATATTATATTACCCGACTTCCATTTCCGATTGTATTATCGTCTACGATTTCCATTGACTCCGGATTTAAAGCCGACCCGGCCCGGAGCAACCACATAACTATTTCAGTTTTTATACTTCAATCTATAGACCTCATTAAATTACGACAATGAAGGGAGAAATTGCATCAAGTTCTTCATACTCGTACGGGGATCCCTCTCCGTTGCCATGAAAACTGAGGAATGTCCTCTACAAAATCAATTTTAGCGCATTAAATTTTTTTTTTGATGACTTCGTAATGACATTCATTTACTGCCTACTAAAAAACTACCTAAAACTTTGTTTTAAAAATCATATAAATTATTTCAGCCCAAAATTTATTTATCATCCGAATATACGTCATTCAAAAATAATAAATATAACAAAAATACATTTACCTAAAGAAGCAATACGAAAAATAAAAACGAGACTGTTGTTATGGCAACACACAGAGCTTCTAAATAATACAGCCTTCGTTAAATATGTACGGTACGTGGTTGGAACGCTCTCAAAGTTGCCCCGAGGAATATTTGGGTCAATGTTTAATTTAAGAGACATCTTTATATAAATCGATGCATGGTTATATAAATATATTACATTGTATTTTAGAAGTCTTCATTGAGAGACCTTCGATTAGATAAATTAGATAACTAATACCATTATGTGATTATGACATTCTATATTTCAAAGTTAACTATATATAACATATTTTTATTTAATTGATATTAGTACCATATTTATTTATATTACAATTTAAATGTAGTAGCAGGATACTTCTCTACAGTTAGATAATTTTTAAGGGTTTTACATCAAGTCTATTATTTCTAAATTGGATGGACTTATGTCAAATGAATGAAATGAAAGCTTTGTTATATTTCAATTATAATTAAAAGCTCTTAGTAAAACAGACATCTTAATAAACTTTTAGCAACGGTATTTTAATTTAAATAAAAAAAGATAACAGAAAAATAAAAATGTTATTACTTAACATATAATTATGACCACAGGGGGTAGTAATCGACATAATAATATTAAACTAAGACAAGTGAGCGCTACACATGCCCCAAAAGAAGTGGTCGTGATGCCCATGTCGATCGGTTTTCCATACTCAAGAGTTTTCGGTAGTTTTTGTCATCGTTAGCTTCGCCCCTCTACGCCTCCTTAAGAGTCGAAAAGTCGTTTCTAATAACATATTATTTCGATTTTAAAATAACAATGAAGTAGAAGCATTTAAATAAGTTTTTAATAAAACATTTAAAACCTAACCTATCAATAAATAACAATAAAATGAATCTCACCTATCACAAATGCAAAAAAACATCGACATGTATTTCAAAGCTCGTTCGTTAGTATATCACAGTATTACAAAACACTGAGACAATAACTACTGTTCGTATTGCGTTTTACCCGTATTGTTGTTGTGAAGTACTATACAGTTTATTTTTCAGTGCAGTGTATCCTTAATGTGTTTTCAATATTATTCATCATAAAATAATGGCACTGGAATGTGCTCTATCTCTCAACGTTGCGTTCGTTAGAAATTTAACATTGTATAATGAAATCTAAAAATTTTATAAAAAAATATAATTATTAATATTTATAACTCTTAATAATGTTTTTAATTACAATAAGTATATTCTAAGGGATCTGATACTTAAAAATTGTCGTCTACAAAGCTGAGAAAGTTGCTAATATCCATAAAAAATACTAAAAGGTACAACCGGAAACGTAAATATAATATATACATAAACATATATATATGCAGTTTGAAAAAATCAATGAGTATGGATCTCAATACATTTCTATATATTATATCCGTGTTTCTTAATTTACAATAAATTATCTTCAAATTAAATATAGAAGTTCAATGAGAATGATCAAAATAAATAACAAAAGTTTTCTACTCAATATAAAAAACTATATAATAGACCAGTTTTACGATAGTTAAAGTTTCAGAAGCTGAGATTATGCAACAACTCCAGTCTTATCTCAATATCCAGTGCTGACACCGTTTGTCTATAGATTCAGCTTACATATCGATGTATAATTACATTTAGCGTCCTGTCTCGCGTTCACAAACCATAGCGTTCCAAAATTAGAGACCATTAATATGTTAGTTGATCTTTTTGAATTAAATTTCATGTATTTTAACACTTTTTTGTCAAATACTATAGTTTTTATGATGTTATTATATTAGTATCATATGCTAGTACTACAGATTGAAATAAAGATATGAATGTTCATGATCAAAACATTAATTTTATTAATTTTGATGACAGATTCCAACATTTCGAAATCCTGTGAAGAAGATTGCTGTAAAAATACTTTTTAATTGTAAGTCTTGATTTTTATTTCATTTAAAGGTTTTTATTTTAAGGCATAAAAATATGTTATTTCATTAACATTGTTAAATAAAAATATACCCTATTACAGCGCGTGTATTATTATTGCAAAGTAATTATAATATTTTTAGGAACCAGAAGCGGATTGTAATAAAAAAAGATATACCGAACACAACACTTTAATTATTGTACAAAGCTATTTTAATAATCACAAATAGACTTAGCAACAATTATAAACAAATATGTAGGCAGAACTTTGACGTGGTTTGAGCGTGTAAACCCTCCAATGAACGACGATAGAATAGATAGAATAGAGATAGATCTTTGTTTCTTACAATACAATCAATTCGTGTACTCTTGATAATATACATTCTTGAAACCTATTAGAAATTTAGTATTTTGAAGCATTATTATATTTTTGGTACAATTTTTTTCAATGAATCTTATATATTCTTCTAAGAATATAACTTAGAAGGAAAGTTATTTTAGATTTAATTTTAGGTATTTTTTTCATTTATTTTAATACTGATTGCGAAACCAAATCTGAGAAAGCTTAATTCATTATTTAAATTAAAAGTACAAAAGAGTCACTTAGGAAATAAAGAAAAAATTGCTGTGTTTCATATTCAGTATAAAAAGTTATATTAACAATCCACTTAAAATTAACCACACAGTAAGAATAGAGCTTAACCAGCTTATGAGAGACGACTAACTTCGTTCTACCTTCATAATTGTATAAAATCATATTTTATTAAGAAGTCCAAGCAAGCCTCATATTCTAACTCCAGACATCTCGCTAAATATATTAGTCTAGAAGAAATTAACATATTTCCAAATATAAAAATAATTTACGTTCTTATTATATTTCGCATTTTATTTACATTTACATACAATTTTACTCACTTCCATTCATTGAGTGTACAATTTATAAATGTAATTATATTATTTCATTATATCATGCATACAATTGAGAATATATTTTTAAAAAAGAAATAAAACGAAATTTGAAAGTATTACATAAAATGAAGTAACTACAATAATAATAGTAAAAGAATGTACTATTTTAAATATATAAGTATAGTTCTGTAGTTTCTACTTAAAAGTAAGACCAAAATTGAATATCGTATAACTTGCAAACTTTAAGTTTTCGGAAATTCTCGTAGGATACAACAGCTACGAGTTGAATATTGTTTTTTTGAAGCCGAAATTAAAAAGGACATCAACCTTATTAAAGATAAAAGGATCGCACAAATTGAAATATTAAATGTCTGTAGTTTATTAATGTTCAGACGGCACGCCGGCAGCGTTTGTCTGCTATTCATTTATGAAATTAATCTCTACAATTTTGCTTCGTTTGATTACATATTCATTAAAAATTCTGCATTGTAATTGTTTTTTTATATAAAGTATATTCATAAGTTTTCTAACTCTATTATTTTAAGTTATTATTTATTACATAGATAATAATATTTCTTACCTATAAAATATTAAAAGAAAATAATATGCATTAACTTTCTCATAGCAAACTATTTGTTGTGAGAGACATTGATATTAAATTTCAGATAAAAGTTTTAAATACACATAAATACGTATCATATTTTATATTATCGCTTTCGGGTTGGTACGACATGAACTGATGATGTTCGCGCTAAGGTGGTATAGCTTCCCAACGTTAGTTAGTGACATGATTGCATCATATTATTCAAGATTAAAATTTTCCATAATCACAAATGAAAATCATTCCAAACCACTAAATTATAACTACAAAATTACACTAAATTTATTTCAAGGTTGTGGTATTTCTCCAATTATATTTAACATAGTCGTCAATATTTTAATTGACAAATTAATTAAAAACGAAAAGAACTGGGGTTATTGGTTTAAGTTTAACAATAAATACACAGAATCCAAACTAGCATTTGCAGACGATCTTGCGATACTGACACGTAATCCAAAACAATGTCAGCTACTTTTAAATGTTGTGGAGGATTTCTGTGCTTGGACGGACGGATTGAGGATAAAACTAAATAAATGCTACAATCTATGTCTGAGTAGGCGGAACACAGGTCCAGGTCTTGTGTCAACATCTGTGGGGAGGCAGTAGGAACACAAAACACTTGCTAGTAGAGTGTAGGGTACTTTTAAATAGATGTAAATACTCATGTGGCCATGATAAAGTATTAGAAATCGTACAAGAAGCGGTTAGTCTTTCTGTATCAAGAGCGCAGAAGGGTTTAACAATCACCAAAATATCAGTAGAGTTCGTAAAGGCAAATTCGTCCAAAAAATCTAAACAAAAACCTTTTTCCATCTTGGACGCGTCTTCCGATTCGACTCTGATAATGGACACGTATGAAAAACAATACAAAATCCTCCCGGATGTTAGGTCGGATTTATTCCTGTACTCAAAACAACTAAGGCGCGTTATGCTTGTGGAGCTAACTGTACCCTGGGAAACAAACATACCCAAAGATCATACATTTAAGCTTAACAAATATTACGAACTACGTAACGAACTGATTAGGAATAAATTTATAGTTAATTTGTACGCTGCGCTCGCTCCTAGCGAGAGGTATAACAACAAAATCTCTCTACAACGTATTTAAGGATCTCTGGCTGTCTAGAACGATCATCAGTTCATTTCTGAAACGTACTTCAAAGACGGCTTTAGTAGGTTCTTACGGTATTTGGTTAAGTAGGGAGAGGAGCGTGAACAGAAAAGGTGAGTGTGTATGCGCATAGTAAAGGGGCCCCTTAAACCTACATTGGGGTCGCGAGTCCCAGGCATTGTTTGCGCTCCTCTTCTTGCAACGCGATAGGCCCGGCACCCGCACGGTGAAGCCATGGGATGAATAAGAAGAAGAAGAAAGAAGAAGCAAAGCTCAGCTAAGAAGCTTCGTCTCCGTACAGGAAAACTAATAAACTTAATAGAAATTTAATAAAGTGAAATAATATAACTCTCCGAGGGAAAATGAGATACATTGTAGCGGTCAGCAGAGTAATTTGTTTATGACTTAACCTACCGCAAAGCCTCCAGATTAGACTTAGATCAATGATAAAACGGATTGAGTAAAGAACTCATGGATCTTCCGGGATTGGGGTTTATATTTTTATCGTCCGTCTTAATTCTTTGAAAGAATATAATCAAGGTTTAGGATTTAATCAACATTTAAAGACTGCAATCATAGTGTCAAATGAAATGTTTGTTCTAAATACAATACTAAATTTGCAACAATAAATAACGAGAGCATTAAACAGCAAGGGTTGTTATTATATGGCCCTTTGTAGAATATTGTATAGTGCAGCGTCAAAGCTCAGCTAAGGGGATGCTTTACTTACTCATTGAAATCGCGTAAAAATACCCCATTCAGAACACGTCGTTCTGAAAGGACTCGTGTACAGAAAGCCTTAAATTACCCTTTCATATTCAAACATTTACGTACACTGAACGTCATGTTTATTTTCTAAGTAGGCTTCACGTACCCGCGAAGCAGCAACACGGCAACTTTTTATCTTATCTGACATTTTAGAAATAAACAATATTTTATCATCAACCCGAAAAAACATGCAAGCAATATAATACAATAATGCGGTATAAATAAAATGTAAACATAAATGTGTATTTATTCTTAATATAATTATATAATATGGTATTAATAATAAATAAATATATTATTTTTTTAAGTAAAAGTAATTATATACTGCTAGTAATTATTATTAATTAGAAGGAAGACATTGTTGATGGTCTTATATTTTTGTATCTCCAAAGGTTATGGTTCATTAACCATAAAATAATACATAATTATAATATATAATAGACGGCGTCACTGGCGTCGCCTTAGAGACATGAAAATATTTTCTTTTTATCGGTTCTTACTCAACCTTTGTATAAAGTCATTAAAATATTTATTAATGAGTTCTCTTTAAAAATATTTTACTTGGATTCATTATTTCTTAAGCGAATAAAATAATTGTTTCTTTTATGGTTTCATTTCAAAACCTTGCACTTATATAAAAAGTGTAATATTAAAACGCATGTATTTTGACGATATATTTGTAACTATTTTAATTAATAAAGGCTATAAGTTCACATAATTTTTTTTCTTATGTATGAAAGATTATTATTTGAGAAAGCTAATCTCTGGAACGGCTTATTGGATTTGAATGCAATATTCCTGGATTTATGTTTGTATCCTTCATTTCAAATTAAGTGTTTATTTTATTTAAATCAATCATTAAATAAAAAACTTGGGTCAACTTAGAAAAATGTACTAATGTATGTATATTTTACAATCACACCTGATGCTATTGTCGTAATATTTTTTTTTTTTGTGATCTTAGTAAATTATTATTTAAAATTTAATTCCATACGTATTATAAATTTATTCCTATTTCAAATGGTGGAAGATAGAAATTAAAAAAAAATTAATACGGGCAGGACATTAGCACCTGCGACCTCTGGGAGTATCTGTCGGTCTCCCAACTGAACTAGCGTTACGCGCCTCAATAAATTTTGCATGTTATATAAAATCATCTGCATCAAGAAAAATAATTACTAAAAAAAGGCTTTTAAATATAAACTAACTACTTACTTACAGGCTATATTAGCCAAGCTAACAACACTTAATATTTAGACTAAGTAAATTAATTAATTAATAAACAGTTCTAGTCTTATGATAATTAAAATATTTGTATAAAGTACTGAATACATAGTACATACAATATACAAATATAATCTACAAATCGATAAGTCAGAAACTACGAGCTTTAATAAAATAGTTGGCGTCGCGCAGAGTTGCGAAAAGGTCACGTTATTGCGGGTAACAATAACACATACCACAGCATAAAAAATGAAGAAAAAAAGCGTTTTTATAGCTAATAACTATACTCCGTTTTATCTCTCTATTATAATTTTGCAATATAACAACCATTAAGTGTGTGAGCGACGCTGATAAAACTGTTAGTGTCTGTTTACAATGTATTGAACTATAAAGCTTAACTTACAAACAATATATTTCATATCATTTTCATATTTTTAATTTGCAAAGGTAATATCTATTTGCAATATTAATATTTTAATTTCGATTGTAATTTAAATTTATCTTCGAGTACCTTAAATTCTGTGGATTGAGTATTGAGCACGGATACGGAATTAGGAAACTTTCAGAGCTATTCATAACGGTTTATCAAAGGAATAAGAAAGGTTTTATATAGGTGCCTTAGTTAGGTAATAATATAAATATTTTCTCGGTACATAAATGTACTTCTAATTGTTATTGAGAATATTTATTTGATATAAATAATATTTTAACATTCGCACTGTCTATATATTTATCAGCTTCATACATTTAATACTACCTGATAAACCAAAACATATTTTCAACTGCTGTAAATTTAGCGATATTATTCCGAAATAATTCGGAATTAATTAAATAAAACAATAATAAAACGTATGTCGGTTAAGTGTTATATATTTTGTTATATGTAGTGCTATATATATATAGTGTTATATATGTGTTAGGCAGTGAAAAATATTATCATCTAAAAATGCATTCATATTTCATTTTCAATTTAAGTTTACATACTTGAAATATTCTCATTTGTAATATTATTAATCTTCACCATTATGAAAAAGACTTTATACAAAATATTATTTCGTCAAGGCGAGTACCATGATCGCATCCTACGGCTATAAAGTATCAAAATTACCCTCCTAAACTGGTTACTTTGTCCCCAAAACCAATTTGAGCTGGAAACCTTAATTGTGTGTTATCAAAATCAATTTAAATCGTCATCCTTAAATCGTCCAAATCACACTGTACCTACAAGTACTCTTATATTTCCATATTTCAATATTTTTTTACATGAAAAACATTTATCATTTATCAAATACATAATATACTTTATCTGCGAAGTATAATAAAAAGTTTTTACATAAAAAAAATAAATAAATAGTATTCATTTAAAACACCTCTAGGTTGAACATCAAAAGCACTGGTCATAGCAAAATAACTGTATGACCATTACACAAACACACATATGGAAATAAATTAAATATAAAATTACATATTTTATAAACAGTGTAACCATAAATGACATAATTCAATTTTTAAAAAAGTTCAGTAAATTACTAAATATCATAAAAATGTATCAAGCAGTCATAAGTTATACAAATACATATGAACAGATAGACAAAATAAATGTACAACTTTGGTTCAACAAATTTTATAAAAAAAATGATAGGTTCAGTCACTCGCAACCCTCAAAGTCATATAGTAGTATAAATAATAATCTCTTTCGAATGTACCTGTTATTATATGATGCCCTAGTTGAAGTTTGAAATAGAAATTGTGTTATCTTATCTTTCAATTATTATTTGTAAACATAGTAGATAAATACATAAACCTTTGGATTCATTTGATTTAAAATCAAAAGAACTACTCAAACTAAGGAAAACTATTAATACATTTAACCTAATTTGATTAAATTGTTGTTGTTTTTGTTTAATATTACCAGGAAAATGTAAACCGTATCATTAGTCGGGGACAGAATATGTTATGAGAACTCAAAGTTTTAAGGACCGCATTAAATTACCCGGAATAAAGGAAAAACGATATATACAATAAATTCTCTCTAATTTCATTAACATTAACTATAGTTACATAACAATATATTATAAAGATTTTATTTTATTAGTTAACACTAATTTTTACTTTTACATTTAAATGCACTTATGAAACCTCAGAGTCTCGAAATGATTCCAATAAATAAGTATTTGGAGGAAACCAATCAGAAAACCCTTAAATATTCTAATAACAATGATTATATACAAAATGTAAAGATGTGCGGCATTTATATATATATATATATATATATATATATATATATATATATATATATTATTATTTATTATATTATTTAAAACCAACATAAAACCATTTAAAACAATAGTCATTCTTATTCGGAACAATCATAAAAACTTTATTGTAATTTCAATAAAAGTACGTTTACATTTAAATTACAGTATAATGCATTCTGGGATCATGTTTCATTTCTTAGTCATAGCGAACTATCTACTATGTAACCAAAATAGGTAATTTATATAGTAAGTAATATTAAGATCGTTTCGAAAACGTCTGATATCTTTATTTGTTCTAAGAATCAACACTTGTACACCACGCTTGGCAGTATTAATAATGAAACATTTCAAAACATATGCAACTGAATTATGCGGTGGCTTAAGGACAAGTACAGTGTAGTAAAATGCAGTAAAGGGCATTACAGCACACAAATCAAGTAATGCCACCATGCAATATTTAAAACATGTGTATTTCATATGTATAATATATTTAAAAATTATATTATTATCTATAAATATCAATTAACTTTAATTAGGATTTATGTAATTCTCATCAATTTCTTAATAAGTAGTTTTAAATTTATTTTATAGTTCAAATAATAGATTCAGGGCATTCCGTCTCTGGCCGGCTTCCAGCTCTATTAGACAAGTTTTGACATTTTATAGGTTATATTTTAGATAAAAAATTCAATAAGCCTTCGCAATAAATTAATATCCTTTAACTCAGTGTATCATATTAAAGTAGTAAATTATTTTCGTTTAGGCTTTATTTTTTTGATAAAAAAAAACCTAGACGATTATTTTTTGTAGAAAATAATTATCATAATTATTATATTAGGTACTTCCATGTGTCAAAAGTTTTTTTTTTTATTGGTGTATTTGCGCTGGAATTACACGACTTAATTCCTCCTTCCCCCTTCCATCACAGGACGTCCCGACGCACGGCAGGTATCCATCCTTACGTTGTGGACATTTCTCCTGTCCGAACGAAGCGCTTTGCTTCGTCTTTTTTAATTCGTACAGCGAAGGACTGGAACAGCTTGCCTGCGTCGGTTTTTCCATCCGAATACAATGTGGGTGTCTTCAAGAGAAGAGTGACTAGGTAGTAACCTATTCACCCAGTAGGGTTAATGCGCTTTACCATCTAAGACTATATTTTCACTTTCCATCAGGTGGAATGTACTCAAGCAATAACCTAGATAGCATAAAAAAAAGTTAGGCGTTCATGGCACTTATGAAATGTCAGACTGTATTTGCATGGGAACATGTAAAAGAACCAGCAAGGAACTTCATAGTTTTTTAACATATTATTAATTTACAGTAATATAATATTGACTCAAACATATCCAATATTACTTAAGAGTAATAATTATAATATAAGAGCGATTACTCTTATGTTATATATAATATTATCAAATAAAACGTAACAGACTAGACAATAATTAATTGCTTGAGTATTTAAATAACCTAAGACCTTGATTGACCTTGACCTTGAAACACCGATCTTTCAGACTACAGTTGGTTCTGGTGTCTCTGGCTGCCTTCCAAACACATATCGACTGGTATCGTACACAAGCAAAACTATTACAGTAATAAGTCACTGCCATTAACTTGAAAGTTCGTTTGTTTTCACGAAATCGTGTTTAATGTTGAAGTAATTAACTAACATATTTGATAACTACAAATAACACATGGGTTCGAGTTTCTATTGCATAATATTGTGTAAAATTAATGATCTTATTTTTTATACAAAGATATTCCACGTTTACAACTTAAATTTATTATAACTTACACTATTTTGAAGTTATACAATATTAGTTTACTTCATAGTTAAATCTAATATTATAGAACGCCATCCATTACAAATTATGTTACCAAGATGCTTGAGAATATAGGACTATCGATTATATATTATGTTCACTAATTGCATTTCAAATTATTTCAACTTTCATTTTTTAGAGATGCGCCCTTATGATAGTAAACAAAAATTAAAGGGTTGAAAATTTACTCTTATTTAAAATATACAACGAAATGTTTCTGAGGATTAATTCATTTTACTATCACTGTGCGATTACAGAAATACATTTAAATTATGAATTCTTAAGTTATATTAATAACTACATGACCCGGTGAATTTTATAAAATCAATGATATTTCTATACTTTTACACTTTTTTTATATTTCCGGTCAATTATTTCAAGAAATCGGTCCTCATACTACATCTATTGAACAGACAAATTTATGAACACATTTATAAATATTTTACAAACAAGTGACAATTTTTGTTCCTAAAAAGATAAAAATCACCAAATGTTTCATATCTATGAACATTTTGTATTTGTACAATTAAATTGTAATTTTTTGTATTTTCTGTAACTTATTATTTATATTTCTCACCGTTTAAACCTTTCTTGAACTTCCCCAAGTATTTCAAGATCAAAATTCAAAATGAAAGCAAATTTATATATTAAAATATATACCGATATTTGGTCGGTGATAACTCTTATGATATATTGAGCGCCTCAAAGCAGCATTATTGGTAAAATTATACTTTAAACAGAAACTTAAATATCTAAAGCAAAATCTGATATTTCATATCTATTGGTCTTGAAAAACTTTGACTTTGTGTCCATCAAATCTTTGTAACAGACGTTGGGTAACATTCTGTGCCTAATAATACCTTACGTCTCAAACTTCAAACTTTATAAACGTGACGTGTCAAGAGCAATAGGTCTCGAAAACTTTACAAATTTGCTTTGATGTATTCTGATTTATTTTGTTGATTCGTTTATTTCTGACTTGCTCTTACGACTCGTATTTTGGTAAATTTGCGAATAAACCACTATTTCTATATTATCATTCGCTTTATATATTATTTTAAATATTCCTGCTTATTTGATATTGGCACTTTCAGTATTTATGTATAGTAGATTTTCTTGTCATCAGACGAATAACGTCGTTCAGCGATCCGGTATATTTTATCACGGATATAAATCTTCGAGCGTCAGAATCCTGATGGTGCAATATCTCTTGACGTGACGTCATTTTACCAAGCGGTGAAATTAAATTTACGCAAAAATTATTTTAAAACTACAACGACATTTCAATTTACACTACCTGTTTGTGAGTAGTAACAATAGAAATAAAATCATGGAGTGATTATTGAGTAATATTATCTGAAATAATTATACTATATCTATCCTTTAAAGGTTTATTAACTCTCCGAGATAAGTCCGTAAAAACAATTCCCTTAACGACTAAAACATATATCAAACTTTTATTTTGTAAAATTGATTTTGGAATTATTCAATTGAATCCTTGACCCAAAAACCTTCTAGCCTGCACATTCAATCTAAATCGTTAAAACCCGTTCAAGGGAAACAATTGACAAAAATTGGTTTTCTAATAAATAATGGAAGGCAGAATAAACGCCATGCATGGTTTACAACATACAAATTTTAATAAAATTTACAAATAATGTTAGAAACAAGTAAATAATGTTATGTTATGTTGAACAATATTCTTATACCATTACGGTACTCGTATATTGATAAATTACATTATTAAAATCGGTCACATGTTAATGTATATTTAGCTTTGAACGTAATAAAATGCATTTTTCAGATATTCGAAAATATAGTTATAAGCGTCATAATACATTTTTATAACAAAGGCGTATCTTTTGTCTAAATTACTTTTTAGTTTGATAAACTTCAAGGGGACGGCATGTGAAGAGCTGGAACCTATAAAAAAGATTTTTTTTTTGAGGTTTACAGAACTCTAAAAAAATAAATAATTAATATGTTTGTTAAGCTTTTGATAGCAAAGCTTTCTATCATTATATATAAAAACTAAAATAAATTAATGGTTTCGTTTCTCATCTTGTATATTTATCGATTTAAATATATTATATTATTTCTGTAGAGAATATTGGTTACATTATAAGGAATATACATCTCTTGTTACATTTAGAAACTTTGTAGAAATTCTCAATTTACTTCCAGTTAAAGTAAATATCTATTTGGCTTCCTATTTGGAAAACTTTTAAGTCGTTATTGGGTACAATAACCATTTATATACCGATCGTGTAGACTTCAGTTATTTATTCCAGTTTTAGTTTTACAGACATACAATTTTCGTTATCACAATTTGTTTATATTTCTTTGTCTAAGTTTAGGATCTTAATACTAATTCAATAGAATACATTTTGAATAAATATTAATTGAAAAAATCATCTACACAGGTCACGAACCTACTAATCTTTCTGGAAACCGTTTCGGCGATGAATTTTTCATTTTAAATTTGCTTAAAATTTAAATAATATTAATAGCGCCAAATATATTTTTTGGATATTTTCAATCAGTTAAATAATATTATATAAACATTGTTTTTTTGTTGAAGGATTGATCATTGATTTAAAAAATAATTATGAAAAATAAGGTTATTAAAGATAACATCTGAAACTGACGGCGATCTCAAGCAGTTGTTTTAAAATTTTACCTATTAACATTTTTTGCCTTACAATTATCGTATTATATGTATTGTATGTATAATACAAGTAACATACGATGCACTGCATCAGCGTCAGGTTAAAATAATCAGCGATCTCAGGACACGTGCAATATTACTAGCAGACAAAGTATAGACAAAGCAACGTCATAATAAAAAAAATTATATCGATGTTTTTCAAACTTCAATTCACAGTTTTATAATAAAAAGTACTCAAGTGCTTATAAATCAATATTTATTTATTATTGTTTGATATTTTCATGGATCATTTTCTTTGATTTGTACTTATTATAGGGTTTTTAATAAAGAATTATTTAGTTTTTCTGGTTTGTTTACCTTTTAATTACTAAAATTATCATCAAACAATTAATATTTCAAATTTAATATGTTCATACATAATTGTATTATACATGAATGTATTTTTTCGAAAAAACTTTTTTTTTCACTTTCCTATTTAATGATTGATAATGATTGACACGGAAATTAAATTAACAATGAGAGTTTGGAGAATAGGTCAAATGTATTTAATATTGGCCTTACCTTCTCCCTATAAGTTAAAAAGAGAATTTTCTTTATTTTTTTTAGTAACAAATAGACTAAATAAATTCACCCATTGAAAACTCTATTATTACCAAGTAATATAGTCTAGTTTCATCTCGATATTCCCGTGGGATACGGCGAAACACAGAAATATTTATTTAAGGCTAGATTAAAATAACACTACAAATGTACAGATTTTGTACTAACTTTAGGATGAGACATGGTTTATTGCTTAGCGCAGCGAGGGAAGAAGTCAGAGTCAAGAGCTAGTTAACAAAACTGAAAAGAAAGAAACATGTCCATATAAATACAACTTCTTGAAAATTTCTTCAGAATTAGTATTAGTACTTACGACTCGATAACACACCCGTGTATAGATGTCTTAATTACATGAAATCGAATTCTTATTCGCTTCTGAAATATGGTCGTAAATATTGTATACATTTTGCCCGGAATTAAATGAATTACAATATTATTTATTTCTTTTTATAAAATATACCACACTTACTTATAACCATACTTATATTTTTGAAATGCTACTAGGAATTATGTTATATAAGAAATAAATGTGAAAGGAAATCTGTTTCAGCCATAACTTGACTAACTTTGTTTACATAATCTGGGTTTCTTTATTAAATGAACAAGCATTGTGTACGTGTTCGTATAAGTTCGTGTATCGTACATGTACAATCTCTTAGCTTTATTAAATACCCATCTCTATAGAATATCTTTGTCTTGTTATGTGGGATATATTGTTAATTAAAGTTCAAAGTTTCAAGTAATAACCCACTTTGATTTATGAACAAACAAACCAAATTACAACTAATATGTAGGTAATAATATAATAAGATTCAAGAAAGTTAGTTCATTTTGAATGAAGTTTCCATTAGCTTTAATAACATTTTATTTATACTATTTCATATATTATGTCTTTCTTGTTTTATAACATTAACGTGAAGAGGTGATTGACTTTTCTTTTTAATTCCCAGATTAGTAAACTTTAACATATTTTAGTTTCATACATATTAGAAAGTAATGACAGTAATGACTGAAATCCCCAGAGAAACTCCGGCAAGATTAATATTGTATAAATAAAAGTTTATTTATCACTCTGTATGACTGTCGGCCAATAATCTGCAAATTTGGGATGCAAATAAATAGAGCTAATAACAGTAATAACCGAGCTATGTTATTAGTGCATTAATGAGTCTACGTATGTTTTTATTTTAAGCTGTTTGTTTTAAGTTTCGCAAATAAATATATGAAACAAAGTGTTCGTTTACGGGTCGTTTATTTCTATAGCGGATATTATTACAGCCGAGTATTGGCGTCGGAAGGATGTCTTAAGATGGCTTTAAAGAGATAAATATAATAAAATAAATCGAGTCTGTACTAATATGTAAATGAAATTCACGCGTATTGCGACGCAATTTTAGTTATTAATGCAAGTACATTATAAACATTCATACAACCTAATGAACTCCATGCGAACTAAGATACTGTTAATCAAATACAACAAATTTAAACGGTCCTCTTTTGTCTGTCATACTCGTATGTTTGACGACAAAGTTGGAAAGTTACTTGAGAAGGTCCGAATTTTACTCTCCGTCTAATACGTATGAGCTTATTAGTCTTTTCCGTCTTTTATGTCACAATATCATTTTGTTTCTAAAAGAGTCATCTGTTTAAGAAAATAGCACTTGGCAAGATCGTTCCCCTAGTTGAATATTAGCAAAAGAAAAAAGTTCCTTTACCATATATATTGGTTATGTGCATAACAAGCGGCTTTATTATACTTTATAACAAAGCAATAAGTAAAACTGTAATGAAATATATTTTATTTTACGATTCATGCTAATATATTAAAAGCTTTAGGAAGCTTTTCCAAATTTATGTATTGAATCCATTAAGGCTTAAAATAAATGAATAAGTTATGTAAGAGGAAGGCTAAAAATTTAAAAAACGAAAACATAACATGATTATTTATTGAACCAAAGAGGCCTATACGGTAAGGCAGCAACCGTAAACAAAATAAATTAAAATTATGATTGAAATTATCTATAAACATGTTTATCCTTATAAGGCGTATTTTATCTTTAAACATATAAAAAAATATGGTCAATACTCGAACCTACAACCTCCGGAATTGAAATTTTGAACGGTATCCAAGAGATCATAGACTGTGTTAATAGTTTTCATTCCATAATTATTTAGGATTCAATTTAAAATACCTTCAACTACCGTATTTTAAAAACTTGTATTTAATGTTAGACTTGTGAGTTACATATACATATATTGTTATATACGAGTAGTACAGAAGAGTCGTTAGCAAGCTCGTCACGATACCGACTTGAGAGTTTTAAATGTCATCACTATTTTACCATATATTTATTAACAAAAGATAATAATTATAGCAATAAATGTGCATTCATAAAAACCTTATTTCAATAGGTATTATATAATTCTATACAGCATTATAACGTTATAAATCAGCATTTTTCACTCGGTATAGTAAATACAATGCTCTTTTTATTTTCGACTTCACATTGCACGGTCGCTAAGGCACAAAACTTTGTATTTAAATTTTTAACGTGAAAATTTTCATCTAGGTGAAAAATTACAAAAGTTTCTTAAACAAAAGATAAAATGCGCTTTCACATCAAAACCCTAACTGTAACTTTGTGCACAAAATTTTTTTCGTTGATTTTTTTATTGTGTTGTAGCTTACGATATCTTGTTATATAAGAGATTGTAAAATGCGTTTCAGTTTGTAAACGCCAGTAATTTTAATAATTTAGTTACTCATTTTTTGATAATTAAAAGTATGTTATATTTAGTTAGTGATGTCTTGCAGTTTTGGTTCCCTGTTGTTGTATCAATACTCTAAAAAATATACTTTAATTTTTTTATATATGAGTTTTTTATACCTGTAATTATAAATGTCATTTTTTCCCGTCCTTTTTTAATTACTCGAAGAATAATAAAAATATTACATTACTTAATATTAAATATATCTGAGGAATGTATTTAGTATTTTTGTATTTTTTTTGAAGGCTCAAGTCGCTAACTTTTATTATGCTTTTTGTTGTATTTTAAAGGAAACTTGTGTGCTTTAAACATATGTTTTATTTTTTATATATCGTTTGTTTATCACTTCTAAGAACAGAAAAGGAAAATAATTACTAAATATTTAAATGTACAGTTAATCTCCAAGACGGTACTACTGAAGATTGATCTTGAATCTTGTTCTAAAAGTACCTTTAAGGAAGGGATTTCAGTAGCATTGCAAGTCTCTGATGGTTTATTGGACTTGCTTCTGAATTCGCCAATGAGTTTAAGGGATCTGGACTCTTTGTGTTATAGCGGAGTAATATTTGTATTCGTCGTGTTTCAACAGAGTGCTTTATATGTAATCACATACATATATCTACTACTATATAAATCCATTGATTCTGACTATACGTTTGATTTTTTTATAAATTTTGTTATAAACAATTATATTACAATAAACTGATTCGACTTCTACTATTTTTGGAAAATTAGCTTATCTGTCTTTCTATTTGTCTATCTATGTCTTTCTATAACCCAAGATCTATTTGATAAAAAAATATAAGAAAGTGTGATGGTCCATATGTTTGGTCATTATAGAGATTGGAAAAAAAAGATAAATACGCTAATAAAGTGGTGGTTCTAGTTAAGAGGTTTAGGGCCAATGTGAAACTTTGAACGAAACGAACGCAAAAAAAATGTATACTATATATTTATATAAGTTAAAACTATTTTGACTAAAATCCTTTCAAAGATTGTCTTTATTCAAAAAGGCATTATAGTCTTCCCATTTATTTTAAGTTTGATTTTCTCTCATCCCAAGTCTAATATAAATTGTTATAGAATCGAATTCGTTTATAACAATTTCTAACCTTCGATTGTGTAACCTTTAACTTAAAGCTTAAGAAGAATTATTTCACAGATAAATGCTACTTTCTCATACCATTAAATGATTACATATTTAAATAAGATCACGTACGTGATCTTGTAACTCGATCGTTTTTTAATATTTTATGAAGAAAAATTGAAGTTTCAAAACTAAATAAAGGTATCACTGCTGTAACATGGCAATAAATATGTAAAAACTAAAAAGTAAATTATACAAGACATAGTTTGTTTCTTAAAATAATCTCTCTGTATCTCTATTCTTTTTTTTAATTTTATTTTATATATATAAGAGGAGGGCAAACGAGCTGGCGGGTCACAGATGGTACGTGATCACCGCCGCCCATGAACTCCTGTAACATCCGAAGATTCACAAGAGTGTTTCTGGCCTTGAAATTAGAAGTAAACATCTATTTTGAAGGTACCCATGTCGTACCGATCTGGAAATACCGCCGAAGTGAATTCGCGCCACAAGCGAGTGGTACGTGGAAAAAATGTCCTTGAGAACTGCACAGTGGAGGATCGCCGCGCATCCAAGTGGTAGTGATGGTATTAGAGGCGATGGCATGCTATGCGGTGATGAAATTCGGCGGTAGGTATCAGATCGAATAGCTCTTCGGAACACTCTCCATGGTAAGTGCGGTAGAAGACGCACAGAGAAGCAACGTCTCTACGCAATACCAAAGAGTCCAGCCGTTCGCAGAGCACTGGGTTCCCGACAATCTGAACGGCTCTCCGTTCTTCGTGGTGAAATGGTAGAAGCTGATATTGGGGTAATCTGGAGCAGAAATAAGAACAGTACTCCATTTGTGGCCGGACTTGCTCCTTGTAGAGCGCCAGTTTTTGTCCAGGTTTGAAATACTACCTCGCTTTATTGATCACTCCCAATTTCATAAAGGCCAACTTAGCCTGGCCTCCAGATGACCACAAAACTGACAATCGCTCGAAATGTCAAGACCCAGTATTCTGATACTTGGCGAAGCAATGAGAGGAGTGCTCTCGAAGAGCGGTGATCCTCTTGTTGAAGATAGATTTTAATACATCTTTATATTATACTTTCATAATTTATGGTGTATTTAGATGAAAATGTTAATTAATGCATGCCTATCTGGTGAAATGTCAAAATTAAATTATATCATCCGTGATATCTGTTTCAAGGTGGTTCATAGGAAATGTGTTGCCAAGTTATTTCCTTTAAGATATTAATACCGGAATCAAAAGCGAAATATTAAATTCATTTCTATTTACCATTTACTATTCAGAAACTGATGGAAATTGAATTAAATCCACTGTAAACCGCGGCTATGAAACTACTTTTGATATTAAATTTGTAACATATCTTACTATTGGTTTAATTTATTGGTATCTTAGAAGATTTAAGTTTTTTGAATCTACCTGTGTTTGTAAATCTATCATTCTATAACATTTTTATATATTTTTGGTTTAACAAAATTTTATAAGATATAAAAGTTGCAAATATTTATAATAATTAAAAAATATATATTTTCAATCCGCTTTATTCCACGCTGAATCACTCAGTCTAGTTTAACTAGATATGTATATAAATAAAATTGTATTTTTAAATTTTTATTATATTAATGAATTTTAAAAATCCTTTATACATTTTAAGCTTATTTATAAATAACTAAAAGCATAAGTACCTTTGAGAAAAATGAAAATTAGGTCAAAGTTGAACATATCAATGTCGGTAGCGTGAGAGGAGCCGCGTGCAAGAGCTAATAAACCATTAACTGCATGTGACGTTGAAATGAACGGTAAAAAAATAAATAGAAATTCACTATCTATTGGATAACGATTTGTAATTCAAATTATGAGATTAAATTTTAAAAATAAGTTCTCAAATATGATTTATTTATTTTCTTTATTATTGCTTTAATTTGGTTTTTTTTGTATATTTATTATAAATTTCTGACTGATAGATGCAGAGGTGATGCGTAACTTTGTATATTTGTCGGCGGTCGTAGATTCGTTCTCCAGTTTAGAAAATATTTGTAACATTTGTTCTTTCTAATGTCTGGTTTTTGTTAATGTACTTATATATTGTGTAGATACCACTTTATGACAATTAAGGAAATTAATAATGATATTCAGTTGCATTTTGACAAATATTTTTTATTGAAACATATTTTATGTAACTTTTATAAAATAAAGGTAACTATTAAATTAAAGAAGTACGGTTAAATGTTACTACTTCTACTAATTACAACAATGTTTATATTGTAATAATGTTAGGATAATAATAATTGCCAATTAAATATTGTGCGTAATCTATTATTAGTCCGATTATCTTCAATTATTAATATTTGAACAGTATAGGGGCGTAATTGTTAACTCCTGCCCTGTGTACTTTGGGGAGATTTATTTCAATTATTTGCTCTTATTACATGTCTATCCTTGGTAATATTTTATATAAATTATATGGTAACATATGGATATTTTTTTAAAAGATAATGCCTATTTTTCAAAATAACATCATCCTATATTCAAGAGCACAAAACCATTAAAACATTCGGCAAATATTTTTCCTTTCAACGCCGACATTCACTGAAATATGTTAGTAAAATCTGCAATTTTTGTGAGGGTGAGATAGATTTTCCATTACTCGGCGGAACACCCTCCGTTTCCACCGCTCCATTTTTTATAGCTCTTATATTGTTTCGTCTCACTATACAATAAATGTTTGTATGGACCCATACGATTCAAAATCCTGTATCAACAAATTCAAAATTATTGGATATCGGTATTTTAGATTAATAAGAGTGTCCTTTATTGCTCTAGTTACTAAAGTAAGGATAAATCTTTCATCTAATTGTAAATTAAATGATTATGTCAAAGAATAGATTTATTTTATTAACTTCATAAAACCACTGTTCGAAAACACAATTATAATTTCGGATGTAACACTAGAAATGTATTTTTCGTAATACTTCTTATCGAGACGGGAGGCACCTTTATATTGGTGTTAAAATGATAAATCTCGGCCCAATTATTTTCTGAGAAAACGAAATGGTAACAGTGTGAAAAGAATACCTTTTAAAATATGCCAAATAATAAAAGGAAGTTCTAAAAAGATAAAACATAAAAATATATTTATTTTTCAATCAATTTTAAACATATTTTAAACTAATGCATATTAAAATGCATAAAATAAAAGTACATAAGATTCTTAAATTCAAAAGCACAATAGACATCTTGAGATTATTTACAATGCTTTATATAAAAACAAATGGAGCCCGGGGCGACTTAAAATTAGATTTAATTACAGATTCCAGTGACTTAGCAAAAATTCTACATCGTGATGACAATGACTCCTGATTTGACGGAAAAACATTTTATCATAACAAACAAATAAAAAAAAAATTGTGTGGTATTGAAAGATTCATTATATTCAGATTGTGGCATAGATAACTTTTCCCATGATACTCCCAAGAATTTTCAATCATAGACATTATCCGAAAATCGTGATTTCAAACTTCAAGTTGGCGGTAACACTTTTTAAATGTATTTTAAACTGACCTGGTCTTTGCCTTTATAAAATATATATCTGCGCATCTACAAAACTATAATTATTAGGGTTCTGATTATTCTAAAATCTGTAGATAAATCATAGATAGATTGCTTTGTGATGTAACATTGCGCAACCGTTAAAACATGTTTGTGTAGCACTATAAATACGGCCGCGCTGTCTGCGCTTAAGCATTCTTGCTCAAGTCGCCGAATAGTACGGACCTAGCTGTAACGTTTTTACTGTGTCTGTGGAATATACGAAGTTCATCAAGTAATATTGAAGTTTATTATTATTCAGCAACCCAAGCATGAGTTATCACCTAGAAAATATAAATTGTGACGTCAGCAATGCTGACGTCGCTCTTTTTAAATATACTGTTGAGGTCCTTCCTCCGTCATATATATAGAGTTCATTTTGTTCATTTTGTGTACAATAATAATAAAAAAATTGCAGAAACCGCTTCCATTCAGTCATTTTTGATTTTATTGCTGTTTGCTGTATAACTTTACAGTTTGTGCTGAAATACGACCGATATATTTGATTTTAAACAACAAAAAAATTGAAAATGTATCTTTTTAATATCTTATACCTTGCTTTACCCTTATCACTTTCCAGTTTTTATTCTCAATTTTCCTCAGTAATAAATATTTTACTGACATGAAAAGACGATGTCACTTCCAAGACCATAAAGGTGCAAAAAATCAAGTTATTTTTTTCAAAAAGTCTGGAGCTTTTACAAATATCCAAACCTATCTTATTTCTCTTCTTAAAAATACAATTCACTTACAAGGATTTCTTCTGAATTATTTTTTGTTCTATACTTTGTTTATTGTGCTGCGAGCACCTTTTAGGTAGTATTGCGTTTGCGGCTGAGTACACCGGTACTTTACTTTATACCGATAAAAAAACTTAAATGAGTTTAATTATTTTTTTTCAGATTCTCAGATGGAATCTAATATATACCTTAAATTAAATACCATGAATATATGTATTTAGTTAATTTAAGAATTTATTGGAAACATGCTGCGTAATTCTATTATATTTTATAGCCAAATTTAATCTTATTTTTTTATTTTATAATTGTTTAAATTAAGAAATAAAATTGTTTAATTCCTGAATAATCTATAAATGTATATTTTATATGTATACAAATTTCTCTCGTCGTATTATCGTGTGTTTGTGCGCAGTTGGTTTCATCATAAACATGCGGCTCCTAAACCCAGGATGATTTTAATGTGAATAAATAAATAAACATTCAAATCACGAGCTCCGACTTTGAATTAAAAGTGCTTATAAGAAATTTTTACGCTTTGCTTGTTATATTTATTAACTAATGTTTGAAATGCTTCTAAAATATTATTATTATAACATGTTATGATACTTTAATACCTTTGAAAAAGAGTCTTAAACTAGAGTCTTAAAAATATATATATTTATACTGTGTATAGTAATTTTGTAATGATATATTTCAATACTACATTCTGACATTACTTTAAAAAGTCTTATAGTCTTTTGTAGCGGTCCTAACTACGTTCTTCTTTTGTGTCATAATATAATTATTAATAACTTTGTATATTTTATGTCTACTCTTTCAGCCATACCAATATTGTAAATGTCAAAGTAACTATGTTTCTATATCTGTACGTTACCTTTTTGTCAATTAACTTCAAAAAAAAGAACTCGTTAAAATGTAGCAAAGTAACACATTGCACCCCGAGAAGGACATGGCTACCTTTCTCTAAAAGATACGCTGAAGCGTGGCAAAAAGGGTTCGAAATATTGCGTAGGCACAAAAAATCTTAGCCCTTTTGTAAGTGACAAAGGATTACGTAATTTACCGTTTTTAAAAGATTATTTCTCAAGAATATAATAGAATATAAAATAAAAATTAATATTATTTCAAATTCAGATCTATATAACTATTATAATATACGTGCCTAAAATGGTAATAATATAATCTGGACACGACAAGTTTAGTTGTAGTACACTTTTAAATTTTATTTATGTAAACCCATTCTTTGTAGATACTGCACGTAAATCTACTTTTATTGTCGACGATGCTTCAAATCTCTTGATGTGGTTTTATGTTTATTCCTAATCCTTACTGTTATAACAAATATATTTCTAAATGCGATTTTTTTATACTCAATTTATATTGTTAATAAAATAATGATTAAATAAAGTTATACACATTTCATACAGTAATTTGTTACTTCAATATCAATTAATCTGAATATAAACGGCCAGTCATTCTAGAGCGTTCATAAACACGGTGAATTGTTTAAGCGCTGGTAACTGGCATTATTAATTATGCAGCACTCAGATCGGATCGTGACCCAAATCTAGTGGTGTGAAAGCAGATGCAATCCTGACGGAACTCAGTTTTAAGCGAATACCATCAGGTACCAAGCATTTAGGTTTTATTCACTGGGTTCATTCATTCTTTCACTTTTTCAGGTACTATATTTTGAATCTAGATACGACTTTTTTCGTATAATATATTTTAAAAGTTATGTGATTTCTTAATACATTTCAAAACTTTGATTGAATTGAATATTTTATAATTATTATCTATTTTCTATTTATTATCGAATTTGAAAATACAAATTCGTTTTAACAATGTGATTTTTAATAAACTATTATTTATATTGTATTGACTAAAAATAAAATATTGAGAACATACATTTTATAAAAAATGTTCATTATAGTACAGTTCTTCAGTTAGTAGTAGTAGTTCAGTTCTTGATCATAAATAAAAGTTTGAAACACTTATCGAAGATATACTAAAGATTTTTAAAATATTTAGAGCGTGCGATCGCTACCTGGCAAGTTAAAAGAATTATATTCGTATGGACCGTAAGATTAAAAGAAATAGAACAAATGACGGTAAAAGTTAAAAAGATTCTTTTTATTTTTACTTTCGAAATAAAAATACTCTAAAATGTGCGGCGATACCTTGAAGGATAGAAGTTATACCTAATTAATTAATTATGTCTGAAGAATGAAACAATGAAATTTTATATCATAATTATTATTACCAATATTTTGTTTGAAATCTTTAGCATAATTGACAGGCTTTCTAAATCAACCTTCTAAGACTTATACAATCATGTATATTTGGATTCTTAAATATAACAGAAAAGTATGTAGTTCATCCTTGGTTCATAAACAAATCACGATATTATGTTTATTATTAAACAAAAGACCGAAATCTAAAACTCGTAATTAAAATACTTGGTTATCTTAATTTTCACGAGAATCTCCTAAAGCATTTACATAGACTTAACTTTTTTTAAAACCATTTTAAAAATAAAAGCGTTACCATAGGTTATTAATTTAATATCTAAAGAGATAAAGAAAACTAAGAAAACTCTTAAATGAGATTATTTAAAACAAAATAGCTAGATAAAATGGATATTAAAAATCATTCATAGGTGAGGATACACTCTTTTCTTAAAACATAATAGACATAAGATAAATATTTCCTTACCATAGGTCTGAGAATAAAATATGATTAAACGAGAAGGATTATTTTGAGGGGTTAATTCGTTATGTCAACACCACCGCTCCGCGTCGGAAACTGATGGACGAATTTTTTTACTCGTAATCCGTATTTCTTGTAACGAACTAAATATACAATTGTTTTTATAATACAGTTTTTTCATTTATTTTTGGTAACAACATTAATCAAACTACGAATAAAAATATTCTATATGTAAAATTAAAATATTGCATTATCATGTGATACAATTTTGAAAGTTCTATCAGTATTATCAATTCTTGAACGTAATTTATTAACAAAATAATTTCGGTGTATCCCTGAAATAAATGTAAATGTACGTCATAATTTTTTTACTAATATTTTTTTTTGTGGTCACTTACCTCAATAATAACGTAATATGATAACAAATACAAAATTCCTATAAAAACTTTGAACACCTTCAAAGTTATAGTGAAGTTTTACTTAATAAATTACAATATTATTTGCTCTTCATAATAGCTGGAATATACTTAAATAGATGCTCTGCATGATTTAGATATGGCTTAGAACAATCATCCTTAAAGTTATCAACGGTACGTGAAACTTCCACAAAACTAGCTACTGTCTACTGGACAAATGTTATCCCATATCGTTGTTAATGCCCTCTTCTATTCTAGTCACTTAGTAGAAGTAGATGACTGCGTTTAGTGGCATTAAAGCAACTTAAAAATTATTAAAGTAATCATCACTTGGGTGTAAAATATCTTGAAGATTTTTTACGATCCGATACTTTATTTATTTCTTTTTATCACTGGAATCATAATTTATAAGTAATAAAATTATACCTTTAGTTTATAATAACAACTTTATTTCATTGTGCATATCACAAACATATCCTGAGATGTATTGACGTAATAACAAGACCCTCGATAATAATTGAAGGATCTAAACCGGCAAGTAGGTTGAATTAATGTAACACTTACTTTTAATACGTATATTCACACTCATTGCATTAGTTTTAAAAATATAAATCTATTAATAGTAACATTAATAATCTTCACTGGTATTGAGTGATGATCGGAATAATCACGACAGAAGTGCGTAGTACATGCTAAGGTGTCAAGTGGAAATTATACTTCTATGGAAATATATATATATATCTATCTTAACAAATTACGTGAATGATAATTTATTGATTAAATTTACATCAATGTAAATGATTTATTAATGTTATTATGTTTATCAATTTACACGTGACAAAACTGTATCTTTGATCTTATCCGACATGTCCTTAATCTTCAAAGCTGTAGAGGGTCTTGTTCACTAAGTACACTTTAATCTACCGTAATCTCTTTATTAAGGAGTTATGAGTTTTATGTTAAAAAGTTTAATGACACTTTTATGGTTCCTTAATGTTCATTTAATAAAATTATTTATACGTTTTTGAACTTTATATTCAAAGTAATATTCATTGTTAAATTTAAATTAAGTTAATTATTCAACAACTATGAACAGCTTAGTCAGCTAACAAGCATCAATTTGTTTATTAAAAATGTAATAGCTACATACATCATCCGGGACATGCGAGACTTCCACTTTCGTACTTTCGTATGTATCTACATATATGTATATGAGTATCTTTGTATTATTGTTGTTTGGTAACTTGCCTTCTTTTTCGAATATATAATACGCAAACGCAGTCTATTTTATTTGTTTAATTTGTTTTAAATTGTGGCTCATCTTTTAGTGACAAAGCCGCCAAACTGTACCGTTCCACTTGAAAAACTTATCGCCCTTAACGGGATTAGAAGCTGCCATTTTTTCCAAATAATATTTATTTCAAATTTAAATAAACTTATCATGGATTATATTACTTTAAATAATAATATATCTAGTTCTTAATAATAATAATAATACAGTAAGAAAATCAAATGTCTTTGTAATCAATACAATAAATCACAGTAACCTTGCTTAATAATTTAATAAATATAATCAAACAATGTTGCTTAATCCATTAAAATTAGTATAATAACTAAGAGCAGTAGTAAGATTGCTCTTAGTAACAAAGTGAACCTCGATCAGGTTGGAAACACGAAGCTTTGTTCGTGAAGTCATTTTCGTACGGCGTTGTCAACATAAACTTCAACGACCAGTGTTGCCAACGCAAAAGTGATCATTTTGTAGCACTGAATTGTATTGGATGTATCTGAAATACTTTGTAAATATGTAAGCTATGACTAATAAGTATAGTATGTTATACTTTTTAAATTTTTGAACAAATAAGCATGGAAAAACAACAGAACAAAAGGAGAACTTAAGCCTAATATATTGAATTATTTTCAAATGAAAGCGAGTAGTTTATCAAATGACGACGAAGATTCTAGAATTTAGATGTTTGATTTTTTGCATAGTGGTTTTTATATGACATTTTAATTGAGCTTCCAAAAAGAATTTTAGACGTTAATTGAGAAATAAACTTCTAAAATTCTTTTCTAAATTCTAAAATAGGAGTATAATATGAAGTGAAAGAATGGATGAAAAGTTTTATTAACTAAACTGTCAATTTTTTAAGAACGAAAATATATGAACTGAAAGCTTTGCATATTTCATTGTTTATTTCATTTATTTATTTATTTATATCTTTTCCACTTTGAATCATTAACAGTGACGATTTGATACCAACCAGCACTATAAATTTTACGGTTATAATATTATTACCTATTTACCTATACATATATTATTAAATACTATGGAAGACAATAAAAAGTTGGAGCAAAACAAAGTGAGTATAAAATGTAAGTTTGACACAGCGATATGAAAAATATTACCTTCTTACAGTTCCTACTATTATAAAATATTGTGATTTTGCGTTGAAATAAATATCGTTTATATTTAAAAACCACTGCATGAAAAAGTCTCTAACTTGGGCAGAACTTTTTCCAAATGTACTATTTTCTGTGTAGAATACAAATCTAAATAAGGAAAGTGACTCCTCAACTTCCAATGCGGGATTTGTATTGTAGCCAGTTGGCTCTACCACTATAAATTATTCTTTAATAATCAATAGTACAACTAGTAAATATATAGCTAAAAACATTTTTAGTTAACTTTTAGATAACTTTACACTGATGCTGCAGGTACTTGAATATTTATCTTATAACATTAATAGGAAAGTTATTAAAATTTTAATAAAACAAATAAGTAATTACGAAGTCTACAAGAAATTTGAAAACTATCTATCTGTTTAGTTATTGTTGAAATTCTATATAAAAAATGCCTTTATTCAGCCTAAAAAAGCAAAATGTCATGAGATATATATTAAGAATGATCTTACGGTATAAAGTAAAACATAAAATACTATTACGCATAATCTCAATGTATCAACCGAATAAATAAATTTAATTTGTGGTGACTTTCAGCATCCGCAATTAACAAATGTAAATCTTCTTTTGGACTAAAGTAAATAAATATCTTCCATAATATATAGATAAAATAGTTAAATTAATTAGACATTGAATCTTTTATTTGCAATTTATTCAGTATCATTAAAATAGTAAATGTCAGCATAGTCCCGAAGGGGTAAGAGTGATGTGTTTCTTAAAAATAGGTATATCTATTTGTCTCTTTAGGGAACACATATATATACACGTTAAGGCCGTTTTGTTTAAATAGACTTTTTTTATAACATTCATTTAAAATGTATGTATTACTATTTATTTATTACATAAAACTAGTATAACAAGGTAGGTAAATTTTGGAATAATTCTAAAATAGCTTTCGATAAAACTTTAATTTAAGTAAATTGTGAATATTATCATATACAGTTGCATTTCTATCGCTACATTAGGTCGATGCTCGGCGGTAAATTCCCCTAGCCCGCTTGTAAAAATATCAGCTCAGTGTTGGAGCTTTCAAAGCGATAGCCATAGATCCATTTCTGTATTTAGATCGCTTGTATTATTTTTTTCATCAATGTTTTTTATTTAAAATTATTAATTATTAAATTAGTTAAAAAATATAATTAGAATGTTTCAGCAATACTTTCAACTGTATTGACACAAAAAAGAATTGAAAAAGAAAAATAATAAGAAGTCTTGTTTAATGGAATTTTTACAACTTTATAATAAATCTTAAGTTTCCGAAATATCCAACGATGTTTGTTTGGTTGACAATAATAATCTCTTAGTTACTTCAGAGCTTGGTTTATAGATATCAACAACCAGTAACGATTTTAGTATATTAGAAACAGATCAAGAGCCATATGTTACTATACAAAAGAATTAAGGTTTTTATCAGATAAGTCTCTATCAGATATTTTTCCTGATTTCTTGATAGAAAATAAGAATAATAAGTATTATCTGTTAGTATTTTTCCTACATCTTATATGGGAAATTATTATTTCGAAGACTTGTTGTTGAAGTTGTTAAAATTATTTCATATATTATGTTGGTTTAATTTTTTCAATATTTTACAAAGCATAATACATTTTGTCAGCGATAAGACGGAGATAAATTAGGAGACGAGACGAAGACAAATGAATCCAGATGACATATTTTATTAAACAAAACGATTGGTTAAAGAATAGTTTAATTGTTTGATATTTTCCGCTAAATATTTTACAACCATTTTGTTACATTTTCATATTTATAGTTTCGTTTACCATACATGAAATTACAAATATATATATATGTATTAATATATATGTAAATATATTGTTTATATGTTGTATTTACTAACAAAACTTTTTATAGTTCTTTCATCAATTAAGTAAAAAATGTATTTATGTCTCTAAGCCAATACATATTTTAAAAGTGATTGATTACACATGTTAACTACATCACCAATAAGTCTATAATTCATATAAATTAATGTTTAACATTTCATTATTATAATAATACTTTTGATTCAATCAGTAAAACAAGCTTATAATATTTTTTAATTATTTAAATGTGTAAAGTAATATTGTATAAAAATAATTTTATTTTGTTTATTCAAATAATAGAATTAGCATTGTTTTAATCTTTGTTTGTTTTAGAAATTTTATGAGATATCATTGATTACTTTTTCTCTAAAGATTGATAGTCTCAAAAATCAAAAAAAAGCGAGAATCTGTTTTTATAAGATATTTGATAAAATATTTACATTGAAATAAAGAAGTCATAACACCACTTCTTTTAAGTAAGTTCACACTGTTTTTTTCATACAACAACAAAGATATTATATTTCACAAATTACTTTACGAAAAATACTACTTAGGCAAATAATTGATTTATCCTAAGTTATAGAAATACGACATTTAATAGAATATGTATCTTATCCGCTTCATACATATGTTTAAAATAAACACATTGTGTGTTGTGTGTTCCGAGTTAACACATTGTGATTATTTGGAGATTACAACCAGTGTAAGAGAAAGCAAAACCTTCATCTTTATTTAAGGTTATTATAAATAGTTATAGTTTTATTGTTTGAAACGCTAGGCAATTTAATTAATAAAATATTAACAAGACAGCAGATATATATTTTCATTATATTATGTTACAAAAAATATCAAATTTGTAAAGAGATCAGAATGAATAAAATGCTTCTATTGAATTTATTTTAATTGCCTTGTATCCAATCTACGAGGATTACAATAAAATAAATAGAATTTCGCATATATTATTAGTTAACAAATCTAACATGCTTTGAGTTTTTATGGTTTTTGTATAATTTGTAAAGTTTTGAAACATATTATTATAACATATATTTATCACTGTTTCATTGAGACAAATTTTGTATAGAATTGAAATAAGCATGGTCTTGTTATAATTCCTATTAAAATATTATATTATGTTTTGTTAATTATTTTTAAATTATTATAAATTTCAAGCCTCTTACCAAAAAAATATGTAACTTTGAAATTCAACTCCGAGCCCAAACCATGAACTTTGCAAAATTGTAATAATATTACGGTTTAAATTCTTCCTCACCCTGAGCGTTAAATCTCGATTAGACTTTAATTGGATTATAAAGCTGACTTTCTCTTATTTATAAGCATAAAGGTTTTTAGTTTATAATCTATTTATCATAAGTTACTATAATTTGTTATGAATAATATATATATCATCTTTTTATCGCTCTTAAGTGGTAGAACAAAGTGGTGGACCTAAATAATTAACTTTACTCAGATAATTCCTCTACGAATGAAACAAACAATGAATACAAATAAGGGTTAGTACGGTCAGTTTGAAAACCGTGGTTTTTAGTAAGAAAAATTAAGCTTTAGATTTTTTTTTTACATTTTGCTGCTGAATTATTATAATAAAATTAAAATATATTGCTTAATACTACAGAATTAATGAAAGTTTTAAATAATATGCTAGCAAAAGATAGCAGTTTTTTTGGACTAAATTCCTAACAAATATAATGTATGGAACTGTGTTTGTTAATTTATTACGCTTTCACGACGTTTTTATTAACTATTCATCATAAAATTTTGCACAAACGCGGTCAGTTATGAAAATAAAATCCCGAAAATAATAGCGTTCCAGAATTAAAAACGGAACTTTAGTCGGCCTTACACAAAAGTGTAGCGTTAGAAAAATGGTAAAATATTGTGAATTATTCTAAACAAATTAATTTTTATTATAATACTAAAATTAACAAGGTTGTTTTTGCGGAGTCTTTAAAAATATATTTGTAATAGGCTTAAATGACAATTGACCGCATGCAAAACAAGGTTTCTATTTTTGATTTACGTAACTAAATCTAGAGCCAAAGCAACAGTAAGTAATAAATGGCATTTGCCATATTAAATCAAATGTCTTTTCAACCGCATTTCACAAACAACCCAGAGTTCACGATTATTCAAATAATTTCACGATTATTCAGATATATGCACGATAATTCAGATATATGCACGATAATTCAGATAATTTCACTTCACATTTCACGAGTATGAAATGAAATAATCTTAATATATAAAACACAAAGACACTTACTGACTCATTCATCGCTCTACAGCCCAAACCGTAATACCTAGAAAGCTGAAATTTGGACACAACAACACACTCCTGACATATTGAGTAGGTGCAATAAAGAAAGGTTTTGCAAATGTCCAAACCGTTCGAAAGTTACAGCTAAAAAATTGCAAAGTTTACCCCCCGCTATCTCTCTCCCTTTGCATTGTAGTAGAAATTCAAATTATTTGGCCTCTCACTATGTTTTTTCGTAGGATTTGGGTTCCGTAACTCACATATAGTTTGTGATTATTTGTGATTATTTTCAATTTACCCAAATACAGTTTGTGATTATTTTCAATTTACCCACTTACAATTTGTGATTCTTTGTTATTATTTGTCTAGCAAAGCAGGCGGGAATCAGCTAGTGAAATATAAGAAAATACTTGAATCCTATACAAAATAATATAAAAATAAAACCCAATTAGATATATTATAAAATTGATTTTGATTGATTAATTGTTATTGAATACTCTAACTATAATTACAATAAATTTTATCGTTTGTTTTTTTCCGCCTTTTCATATTTAATAATGGAGCTATAAATATCGAAATTTTAATTATTTGAATCATTCGAACTATGCATAAATTATTTTATCATCTCTACACAATAATTTACTCAAATTAAAATAGGATTATCACAGTATTATCAGTATTTAATTGAATCAACTGAAACCGAACAAAATAATGAGAAACTGATTCAATAAACTATATACAATATACATACTCATTGATCAATTTTAAATAACATTTAATGCAATAGAGCAGAATTAGAAAATTTGTTGTTTATTTTGAATGAATAATGAGACCTCTATAAGAATTAAATAAAGGTTAAACTATTTATATATTTATATATATCAATTACTATATATTATGTACTATAATTTATTATTTTAGTTTATTCTAGTCAAACTATCTATTATTATAATAATAGTAGTATGATATCATATAAAACTAATTGTGTACTTATTCAATTTATAAAAGTCGAAAGATACTGCTGGATCAATAATGGAACATATTTTTCTACATATTTTATGAGAACACAATGTGAAGATATAATTTATATTAAAGTTCTTAATTTTAAAAACATGTAGTAATAATTGTAGATAAGTAAAGAATATTACGATAATAAAACGATACTTATATATATTAATTATGAATTAATTATATTGTTTTATTCATACCACTTCTAAATAATAGCTTTATTTTAATAATTTTTTTAAAGAACTATTTTAAAGCAACTTTTACTTTTAAAGTACATAGCTCTCGGTGTAAGTTATTTCATGAACTATTATAAATATTAGTTTAATGTATGTATTACCTGAAACAACAACTGTAACTCTAACTTTTTTCTCTTTAATAAGATAGTATTGTAGTCATAAAATAAAAAGGATATACCAGTCTCTTTATTTTGAGTTATGACCGCCAGTTACATGGTTAGTTACATCATTGTAACGTGATGTTCGCTTCAAAGCTGTATTCATAAAATAAAAGATATTTTTTGGTCAAGCACATAATAAATTGTGAAAATATATAAACTTAACTATTTTTATCTTCATAATAAAATATACACAAGTACCTTTTTATTTATTTGTTTATTTGACAATCCAACAGTGTTAGAAAATTAAAGATTTGTAAAATATTTGCTTACGACTTTGGTATTTCAAAAGAATTACACTAATGTAATATATGTTTAAAATCTGATAAAAAACATAATAAAAGTACTTTACCGAAAAATATAAATGTTATGATGCAAAAAAAGAAAATATGTGTTTGTGAATGCATGCGTGTGTAAGTGAGCATGCCCATGTGCAAGTACGTGTATGTAATGTATGCGTGCCTAAGAGTATTAGTAAATATAGCAAAGCGGTATGTTAATAACTGTTTTAAAGTTATTGAATGTATAATCTTTATATTATATAAAGTGTTTATTTTGTTGTTGTTGTGTTTATATTGTTTTGTGTGTTTAAAATGTAGACATCATTTTATTCATATTCAATCACTTCCATCTAATATCTTAACATCTATAGACTTCTTTTATTGTCTAGATATAAAACTAAATTACTGTTCTTACTTATATAGTTCATATAGTCGTTTGTCTATTAAGTTCTTATCATGTGGACATCATTTAGTAGTCAGTGTCGTACGTATAGTTTAGTTTAAGAACATCAAAGCCCTTTACCGGGTCTGTTGTCTGCTTTACATGTATGTTGCGAGAATATGTTTTTTTTTCCTTTTTTTCTGGAGAGGTAATACAACATAAATATTTTTATAAAAAAAAAGTGAAAAGAAAATTATAAGCAGACGCACCCATAGACACACATAGACAACACTATTAACATTTTGTTGTTATTTTTTATATTTCATTCATTTCATTAATTCATTTTACTTTATTTAATTAAACAGAATTTAAATCTGACATTATAATTTCCGTGCTTCGGGTCACGTTATCAATACTAACTTTCATTTTCTGTTTTGGTCGTAAAAATCTAGTCTAGTCTACTATTCCACAGTAATGGTTCTGGCAAACAGCCAGTAATTTAATATAAATAATATAGTACAAAGGTCTACACTACAGTTACTTATTAAAATACCAGAACATGTATCATTTAACGTGTTTAGAATTGAGCCATTTCCGTCAACAAATGAAAAAACAAACGCAGATGCAACACAAACAGTATTATTCCAGTTACCTCTAGTTGTTATAAACAGTGACACTTTAAGGATAAATTACAACTAAGATTATTGTATCAACAGCGAGGTGTCGCGTAATGATTGGGTTGTAATAGTATTATAAAATAATGAAAATATTCGATATTTTTCAAAACTAGTATTAAAAACCCTAACGTAATAAGAGACAAATATTATTTGATGTGTAAATATTATAAAATTATTGCGTAATCTATATACCACTTACCACTCACTGACAAATCACGAAATCTCCAAAACTGTCTATCCGATTAACTAAAAATTTTACATTATTACTTTTTTTGCGACGTAGACGTCCACTAAGAACGGATTCTAGGGAATTCCTATCCCAACGGATTTCAACTTTTTGAATTTCGCCAAGTTTTAAATCTATAGGAGCCATACACTTGACGAGCTATACACTTAAGAGTTACTATAGCAACGTTTACTTTGACCAAGGTTAATATGGCAAAGGTTACCATAGTAACTTAAGTTCACATCCGAATTAATAGCGTGTCCAGCAAAGCGGGAAGAAATAAGCTAATGATCTTATATTGATACTCTGTAAAATAACTACTTATAAATTTATTTGTAGTGTTGGATATATATTATGACAAAAATAATAAATTAAACCTAATTAATTGTTTTAAATCAATTAAAGTAAGTATAAATCACGTATTAGAGTTTTTATGGGCTTTTTATAATATTTATATAACTATTGTTTGCCTTATCACTGTTATAATATATTTAACGACAACTTGGCTAAATAACTCTCTACGAGGTCTCCTATAGTATCGTTTAATATATATTGTAAATCTTTAATTTAATTTTAATCCAAATAAATAATTATTTGTTTATTTATATGGTAATAATTATTTATATGTTTATATGCAAATACTATCTTACTTAGTGAAAACTGTAAGGGTTATTAGTGGCTCTTTATCTATAGCTTAATAATAACCTAACAATTAAGAGTGGGGTCACAATTCTGTTTGAATAAAGGCTTTGAATAAGCTAGTGAAACCAAAATACTTAAAATTAATGCAAATTGTCCATCCATATAACTTCAATTATAATTGCCAGATTGAAGACGTGATACGATTCTCAGATTATTACATTTCAAGAAGCTTTTTGGTCCTTATAAAGTAGACAGTGTCTAAAACAGACGTTAATTAAGCATTTCTCTTTTAAAATATAAAGCGAAATAACATAAAAAGTTTGGGATACGTAATGTAAATGATTTTTATAATGGTAAAATTTTATGCGTTTAACTGAGTTAATTTTATACAATATTATATTAATTGTTTCACTTTTTTTGTTCATTCAATAAAAAGAATTACAATTTTTTACCGAATTTAATATACTATCTAGTACGTTTATCACATTAAAAGGTATTGACAGATCAAAGCCCTGAACAAAGTATACTCTATTTCAATAGAAGTTTCAACAATTCAAACAATCAGTGAAATTGATATTGGCTTTTGCATAGACGAATTCGCTAGTGCGGCAATGAACAAAAAATAATTATTCATTTAAATAGTTACTGGATTTTATTTAAACTAGCTGGACTTTACTTTATAATTGGAATTAAGACTTGTATCTAAGAATCTATATGAATATAACGTTTTTATCAAAATAAGAAAAATGATCATCGCTACCATTACTAATAATAATATATGTGAATAAAAATTTGTTATATTATAAAATTAACAAGAATAAAGTTATTACTAGATATAATAAATAATGACCTGTCATTTTTACAACTTAGTCATTTTCATTTTTTTAATTACATTGTTATATAGATTACAAGCACTTTCCTTTATTAAAAAATAACTTAAATAACAATTCATAAATTGAACGTTTACAATATTTTTTCGATTAACCTAAATTGTTAAAACCAGATCAATCACTTTCGTTATCTGTCTACATTTTATTATCTTGAATTTTTTTTTATTATCTACTGACAAAACTTATATTATAAATATTGATTTTATAAGAAAAATAAAAATAAAATAGGACACCTGTCTATCCGGTTCCGTCAGACAAAACTAATGTTCCTAATATATTTAACTTCTATAGAACACGAACTCTACAATTTTTGAGGATTACGAAAAGTTTCCTAAATTGTATATTTCTCTCTCAGTAAGTGATTCATTGATCTATTCATTGATCTACCTATTAACGAGCGGTTGAGTGTGAACTTTTAACATAAGAATAAAAATAATTTTATAACATAAATTTTCATCATTTGTTTTGTTGATAGTTTTCTATTTTTAAAGTAAACGTAGTGTAGTACGGCATATTTTTGTGTTCTTTTTATATTTAGTACTTTGTTTTCAGATATTTTTTATATCGTGATGCTTACCCATTTAAAAGCAATAAACAAAGTGGAGCCTTTTTTGCTACATGAGCTTATAACATTTTATCTTTTTAAGTGTCCTAAGGGCAACATTCAAAAATAAATATAAACTTCAAAAATGAATACTGAATATGAAAAATAACTTACAGCATAATATAAATTATAGAATTTCTTTGTAATCAAAAAACAGTTGATTGCAGATTACAAAACTATCATGATTAGCTAACAGACAGTTATAACTCTGCATGGTTTGAAATTATAAACATCAGAATATTGTTTAAAATGTTATTCTTATTTCAATTTATACTAAATATAGACATGAGCAAGATTTAAACTTGCGACCACTGGAATATTTTATCCACTGCATCGATGGTCAGCAAGTTGATGTAATATTAAATTTCTATTTTATCATAATATTGTTGGTTTAACTATACTTCTAACTATAATAAAATCTTTTGTAAACCAAACTAAAATTAAAGTAAAAATTGTAGACACGTTTTAAAACAAAACCTAGAGTGATAGTTTTAGAACATATAACATGTTATAAAGGATTGTAAATATGAGAACAACGACAATTAACAAATAATAATACTATGAATTGAAAGAATTTATACAATAAACATACATTTAATTTACAACACTTTTTCATAAAATAACGTGCCAGTGGATTTATATTAATAGCCTTAGTATAACAACTTAATGATAAATAAATTATGAAAAATGTTTTGTATCAGAGATATCAGCTGTCAGCTAAACGAGTCTATTTCATAAGTACATAAGAGTATATGTTTTACTTTTATTTTTATATAGAGATAATATACAACATGGATATTTTTACAAAAATTACCATCAAAGCACAAATATACACAAAACCGTTCACACACACACACACACACACACACAATACTGTAAACATTTTGTGGTTTTGTTTATTTCATTAATTATGTTAATTCATTGTAAGTTATTTTATAGAACGTAATGTTATATAAATGTGACATTATAATTTCCGTGACTCCAGCCACATTGTCAATACTTTCCGTTCATTGTCTGTTCTTGTTGACCACAAACATCTACTCTAGTCTATTCTTCCATACAGACGGTTCTGACAACCAGCTAGTTTACATGTTTACGGGTTTATGGATTTTAATGTATATATATTTATACTTTGAGAAGATAATACAGCATAGTTGCTACAAATTATTATTAGTTTTCATTATACAATTATTGTATTCGAACGTTCGTGATCCAAAATTATTATATGACTCCCAGTCGGGATTCTTATTTGTGAAAATTAATATTTTGTATAATTTTTTATTTTAACTTATTAACTAGATATTAAAATGTAATATAATAACAATTGTTTGCACTATAGTTACTTATTAAAATTCAAGACATGTATCATTTAATGTGTTTGGACTTGAGCAGTTTCCTTTAACAAATGTCTGAACAAACACAGGTGCAACACAAACTTCTAATATATTTATCACTAAGACTTTCCAGTTTGTAACAAGTAGTGACAGTTTACTGATATATTACAAATACGACTATTGCATCCACAGCGAGGAGTCGTTTGATAGATGGGGTTTTAATTATTATTTTAAAATTAATATTAAAAATTATAAGGTTATAAGAGATAAACATTGTTTGATGTGTGTGAATATTTATCATTGTCTCATTATATTAATTGATTAAATATATTGAATAAAACAAACAATAGGTTTTAAGGTTAAAAAATTCCAAAACCTTTGACCAAAGAAAGAAATTCATAAGAAAAATCTCAGTTATGATAATCCTTAATTGCCTTCCTTACTTCAGAGATTACGAAAAGTCAGTAATTACGGGTTATATATATATATATTATGAATCGTGGGTAACATTTTTATAGTAATAAATTAGTAATTTATTTTTTAAATTACAGTTTATGTTAGGATAAGGGTAATGATAAAAATAATAGAGATGTATATAGAATAGATTTTCTTTTTTCTTATTTGGCAATAAAGTGTTTTAATTTAATGATAAAATACATGGTTTTTATAAACTGTTGTAGCTTGAAATAACCAGGTATTAATAATATTATTAATACTTACCTTTCTACTACGTAAAACGTTATCCATATTTGAAGTTAACATTGAGATTGCATAAAAATAATTATTTTAGTTTTCTAAGTGTTATAGTAGTATATAAGTTACCGATAAAGGATTGACCTTTGATTGACACTTTGATACATCGTCTCATGATGATATGTTAGCATACAGTACAATGAAGTTATTGTTTATTTTAAGTGTTTTTTTGAAAATTTTTTTATTGAATTTCGTATGCTTCCCATTCCAGAGAAATTCAAATTTATATCAATAAAATTTAAATTATTATAGTATATAATATAATAACAAAACATTGAAAGGTCAAAAATTAATTATACCGTAATGTACATTATTCCTCGTTGTTTAATAATGGCCCATTAAGTAATTTTATACATTTATATGTTTACAACAAACGAGATGCTTTTAATTTAACTGAATCATAAAAATTTAAATTAATTTCCTTTTCAAACTTATATTAATATGGCTTTAATTAAAAATATTAAATGGTAATTACATATATTTTTATACGAAGGACCTATGAATTGTTATAAAAAATATATTATATATAAACATCATATATTATTATTATTATGTAAACAAAGTTAAGGCAACAAAAAACAAAAATAAATTAAAAATGAAACTCTTCTGCATTAAAGATACATTTTTATGACCATGAAATAATTTACATATTGTAAAATAAAGAAATCAGAATGTAAAAATGACTTTTCGTTAGCTAAGAAATATATTCTTGATAAATTGTGAATAAACAAGCAATACCGTACCTCAATAATATATCGTGAAGGTACGCACTACACAGTATGAATGTACACTGTAGTACTCATTAGGCTCCCTCGTGATACTAAACCGTTAATTTTGACATCTTTTTGTACACTATTTCCCTGAAGATGCAGCTTCCTCGCATAACGAGACCGATTGTGATAGTTTCGAAGACTGAAAAGTTGCGTCACTAAATACCCTCAAAGAACCGTCTTTTATAGGACCTATGTCGTCTCTGGCCTTGTATATTCTTAATCTTATTAGCATTTTAGCATGTTTCTATTTCATCGTGTACTTTATACCTGCAAGCACTAAAATATTATATTATTTTAAAAATATTAATTATTTGTAATAATGTTATTTAAAATTGTAATTTAATAATAATTAAATAGCTTAGAACGGTTGTTTTTATTTAAATTTATAATAAAAATAACACGGGTAGAATTTGAACCTGCGACTGGGATATCATCTCCGCATAGAGGTCAGCAAATTGATAAATTATTACATCTTCTAAATAAGTAAAGATTATTGAGGACCTTCGAACTGATTGTTATTTTATTTTCACAGTTTGATAAGCCGTAGTAAATTTAAAAATTTGCGCTTCCTGTTTTTCACGCTGTGAAGTGAAACAGTTTTACAATACAAATAACGAAAACCAAATTGATGAATGAGTTACAGTATATTGTACAAGAGGCAGTATATTAAATATAATATGTGAAATAGCGTAATTTATCATTACCGCACACTATTGGAAGTCACATGTCATTACTCCGAGCAATTAAGTTCTGCCTTGCTACTAGAACTCTAAGTGGTTGTGTTTGTTGTGTGATGGTTTTCGTTAGTGTGGACTTTATAATTTGATTTGGTTAGTATTTCATGTATTAACATATTCAAAATAGTATGGATTTAGAACTTAATACATTGCCGGTAAGTAATAATATTGTTGAAACAAATGTACTGTAAATGTACGTCTTTAAATAAAATTATATTTTACTTCGTTAAAATAACTTACACTATATTATACTAAAAAATACTGTTAAAATACTTCCTAAATTTAAATTAAACTTATTAAGTAAAAAACTAGAGTTAGCGGTAGTCACGGATAGTTCAAGAAAAGATGACAATTTCATAATAAAAAATATATAAGACGTATAATTTATTTCTTATTAGAATTTTTAGTAATAATATTTAAACAATTCATGAAAATCCCTGAACACGAATCTTAATATCACGAAGTAAATCTTACATGAATTAAAGTTAATGAGACAATTGTTATCAATGTAAAACCAGACTAAATATCAAATTTAAAAAATAATTAAAAATAAAAATTTAGGAAATAATTTCTTTACCGAGAGTTTTGACACGCTATAACGCCAAAAAATCGGATATTATATTAAAATTAAAATAAATCAATATTCCTAAAAAAAATATAATTATGTTTAATAATAATATGTAATAATATCACTTCGAATCCTATTAAACAATTTTATTTAGTGCCAATTAATTGAAACCTAATATATCTTAAAGATCTATCTATCTCGTCTATATAATTTTAATAATATTTATAACTGATACCAGCACTTACTTAAGATTAAACTTTTCAATAGTATTTGCTAAATATATTGTTAAATAATATCTGTTGTAGCAAATATATCTTAAGTTAATTACATTTTTCAGAGTGTTATTGCTATGAGACAGAGCCATTCTTCAGGTTGTTTGTCAAAGTAATTGCCTAAACGAGAATGACGAACAGTTTTAAGGGCTCTTTATCTGCCCCCAATTTGTTACTTGTCACTTGAGCGAAAAAAAATATCCCTGCATTATATTAAGTCTTGTAGATTGTCCTTCCCATTATATTTTAAATATTACTCAAATTATTTAATATTACTTCATTATATTTTGGAAATCACACTTCTATTATTAAAAGTATGTATATGTATTTATAAAATAAAAATTGAAGTTGTATTATCGGGTGACTCGTAATGGTTATGATACCATTATAGTAATAAATAAAAATATTATAGTTACAAGAAAAAGAAAGTTCAGTTGTATAACTGAAGTTCTTATTATAAGATATTTTTATCTTTCATTCGCTTTTCTTAATAGCTTTGTAATTTAATAAATCAATTTACAGACATTGCTTTGTGTTCAGGTGAAGCTAAAATTAATATGAAATTGTTCCATCGTTTAATCTGTAAAATTCTTCAATAAGAAGCTAACAATATTTTAATATGAAATATCCTAAGGTACTACTGAAATAACTTTCTATGGATTTTGTATATATACACGTTACAATAAAACCGCGTTGTTAAACTGATAGATAAAGAAAAGTATTTTTTGTTCATATTACGACAAATTGGTAAGTATGATAAAATAGTTAAATTAAGTTATTAATAGTTAAATTAAGACAAAATTTTGATACATACCGTACATAAAATTATCAATATGCATATTGAAGTATATATTTAACGAAAATATAATTTCTTTAAATATAACTAATTTATTAAATTCTTAGACATATATTGTCGAGTATTATGTTATATCTGAGTAATTGACAGCCAACCACTTTTATTTAGTGATATCCATTTTTATAAACGTATATAAGTATAATAACGGTTACAAATAAACGCAAGAATTTTCTGTAGTTATTATATAACATTTATATATAAAATCCTAAGATTATCCTAAAACCAAGAACAAACGTAAAGTGGGCCTCTGGCGTTGTTCCAATTTATTGTGACGCATTATGATGAGTTACGTTGCTATATACATAAGTATGTTTGTATGTACAAGTTAGAGAATGCTTTTATCTTTGAATATTCTTAATAAGTATATACACAGTATCCGTGTCATATATATTTTTATTGTACTATAATTTTATTTCATATTAAATTTTGTGTCTTAATCCTTTTTATAGTGCCGGTGATATTTTATTACTTGGTTTGTTTTTTTTTTTGACACTTTATAAATTTTTATTTTTGTTAACAATATTTTATTCATTAAACATTAACACAAATATTTTTTACATTTCCAAAACTACTAAGAAGTAATAATATTTGCAAAAAATGTAATCTAGAAGCGCTCCACTGAAATTTGTGCTGAACGCTTATTTTCTTCCGTTGGAAATACAGAAGTAGTTGTTCAAATATTTTGTTATATTTTAACCGATCAAGATTAAAATGTAATTATAACAAAAAAAAACAATATTAATAAAAATTCACAAAGTTCCCATCATCATTATAAGGGTACATCGCAAACAGCATCAATAACGAAGTAGAGAATTACCAAAGTTTTTACGGATCTCAACTTCTAAGCTTTCTCGTAATTCTTTAATATGAGCTAAGACTTGACAAATTTGCGTTATCGGCGCACAGCAGAGTGCTCTGGCTCCAAACATTGATATATGAAACTGACACAATTATTTCGGCTTCAATCAATTTGAAAGATTGTTTTCGTTCAGTCTTATTATTGTCATCCTACTAATTTCTAATTTGAATTTCTTATTATTTGTATTGTACTAAATTGTAGGTGCTCGTGTTGTATTTTATAAAAATTTGTATAAGTGGTATTTTTTTTATATGTTTAAAGGTGCTGTTCAAAACACCAAATAAGTTTGATTTGACAGCGGCTTCAACATTACGGACCTTTCCATAATTATTAAACTTTGTTGATCCAAGTCGTGAAAATGTATTTTTGACACTGGAGTTAAAAGATTTGATTAAGTACGGATGAACAAATCCACACACAACAATCTGTCAGTCTCAAGAGAATTGGCTTAGAAAACAATAAAACTATTTCTTGTATAAAACCCTTCCTCTCCAATAGAGGGTATAAAAACGTTTTGTGTATAATGAACTTATTTTGAAGAAAATATGTATTTCTTTTTATGTTCTGTGTTTTCAAAATATAATTTAGCAGCGATACCTTTTAGTTAAACTGAGAAGTAGGTCATATTTATTAAAGATTATTAGAATAATAAAGACTCTTTTTAAAACGAAACCTACAACATAAAGTTAATTATGAGCATCAGAAAATAATAAATATATATAATTAAACGATAATACACATTTATTTAAAAAAACAAAAATGAAATCTTAAATAAACTTGAAATTTTTAACTAACATAAAGGAGTTTGTTCGTTAAATAGATGATAATTAGATAAACAGAATATACTAATTTGGTTTGTCCCCCGAGGCTCCTAATTATCTCTAATGTTTGTAACAGCCAACTAACAAACATACTATGATTTAGGTCGTTGTAGTTAAATATCCCTGGTTTACTATTTGTAATACCAGAATATTAATGCTTTGGATGGATACAATAGGTGATTTAAATAAAACAGACAAAGAATTATCGATACTCACATATAAAAGGCAATAACAGTCTTGTTGGAATCTTGTGTGTTAATACAAAATATTGGACACACGACTACACAATATTGAATAATATATTGCTTTCAAAGTGATTCTAAATACTTTCAATAGATATGATATAGATTTGGAATTCATTTATTAAATTATTTATAGATTTTATATAATTACAAACTTAAGCACCGATGTAGCTTTATTCGTTTTACATTATAGAAACCACCGTTACTATAATATATAGGTACTTGGGTGGTGATGCAAAACTGTAGATCAATATTGTTTACGCTTTTTTTATCTACTTTAAAAAAAATAAAAGAGCACTATCAAAGGTTATAAATAAGTAAGTACAAATAATTTATTCTGTAAAATGTTAATAATGTAATAATGTGTTGTGTTTAAAACGTTTTTATTTACAACAAAGTGAATATCTTTTAATAACTTATATTTGGTTAACGTTGTACAAACTCGGGCGCATTGATTTTAGTAACGCATCTAATGATGTCGAGTATTTGTTTCGTTTTCTCTCCAGGAGGTATTGTATCCGTTAATTATTATACTTTATTGCCCTAATCTCAATTGCCAAATCATATAATTGGTTTTAGGTTGGAGGCTCAGCAATAATTGTTATATTATTGATTTATTTAACAGAGAGTGTAATATTAACAATATGGTTAACCGTTTAAATAAACAACGCATATTTACTAACACATTTACAGTAAAGCGCTGACACTTAAAATGTATTTGCCGTCAATATCAGTAAACATTATTTACGAAATTATTAAATTAAATGTCATTTGAGGTGAATACTTTTGTTAATTATTTTATATAAATAAATATTTAAGGCATATTATCTAAATTGCGAACAAACCTCTACAATCATATAAAAGCAGAATATTATTTGTGAAGAGCACTTGGAAAACCTTTTCTATAGAATTTCAACCAGACTCATTCGAACACAGCCGGAAGCCGAACATTCACTTGCGTGAGGTCGTCATATGGGTTTGTATTATATATTGAAGGATATATATATACTAGAAGAATCAGTGAAGCATTTTTCTGTTTCTCATAGTATCAATAAGTAGTTTATTGTTTTTAATATTAATATTTTATTTATTTAACATTTGTAACAATTTCTTTCCGTAAATCACTGTTTTAAGATAATAAGAAGCCAGTGCGTATTTTTCTTTTAAAAGTAGGTTTCGACTTAAATTTACATTAATTAAATATTATAATAGTATTTCACAAAATACGAATGTATTATTATTAGAAAATATTATATTATTAATATTTTATTAACGGTCTTCATATAATATTAAGTTTTATTAGTCCAAGTGCTAATAATTTTTATTTCTTCTACAACACCATTGATAGAACTGATGTACTTCAGTATATTACTTTAATGTAAGCTTACCTTTGATAATATAAATGTAAAAGTTTGAGCTGTGTGTATTCAAACCAAATGTCTATGACTGGCGTGGCACGGGCGAATCTATTTCCTGTCCTCTAAAAACCCGCAACTTAAGGAATTAATTCTCAAAACCTGATTAAATTGTTAAATACATGTGTGGGAAGGCATACTTTATCACTTTATTTCCAAAATAGAAATTTGGATTTTTTTTTATAATATCCTCAAAACATTGTAAAAATGTAAATACTTTTTCAACAAAAATTAATTAAATCAAAGTATAAATACTTCAGACTCTAAATATCCGAGAAGATAATTAATCATATTAGGACTAATTAATCACAATCATCTGAGGAGTTAATACCAATAACACCCGTTATCTAATGAGTCTGCGGCTCAGCTACGTGCTATCAGATAACAACTGATGAGCGCTCTACTGGTTATGTTGTACTGAATAAAAGATAAGTGAATAGATAGTATATAAACAAATATAATTAGCTTGATGAAGAAAACAACTGAAAGTTATTATTGAATGTGAATAAATAAGACTCCATGAGTCAAAAAAATTCTTTGATTTGAGATACTAATTAACCAAATTAAAATAGTGCTCTCTACCCAAAAAGATCTTCTTGAAATCATGTTGCCTGATTTAGTCATAGATAGAAGATGGTTTTACCATATAGTCCTATTTTAATTGTAGATGTTTTAATTTATATAAACAGATATGTAATTAGCCACATTTGGTATATAATATTGCTACGACTAATTCACAAATAGACGCAACAATAGCTGCGGTTACCGTCGTTATGCATGTGCGGCGAGCATTGGCGTGAATTAAGGAGTTTAATATATCCTAGACATAATACTGGTTGTGATTATATGATAACACAATATCTGAATAAGGTTTTGTATTTATTTTATTAAAGTGGAGATATTGTCAGCTCTCTTATCTATAAATTATAATTTATATTTATAAAAAAAATTGTTATTTAATTCCGTCACCACTTTTGCTATATTTATAACAAAAGTAGCCGAAGATAGTGTTTTTGTTTTTTATAAAACAACGCTAGAGGGATATAAATCTTAAAGTAAAATTTGTCAAAAGGCTTTGTTATAAATATTTCTATACTTTCACAAAATGTATCTCCATTAGTACTAAAGTTCTTCTAGTTAATTACAATTAATCATTTTCATCACATAACAAAATGAAATACATCTCGAAGCGAGCACTTTGTTGTAAAAGAGAAGGTGGTCTGTAGGTTGCCTCTGGAATTCATGTTTTAAGGATTACCACAAAATAACTAATGTCTAAAAGAAATACAATTGTAAAATAATATAAACAATTATAATTAATGAACTTAATGACCGTAACAAATAATAATTTAACATTTTAAAAATATTTTAATTCTAGTAAAGTGATCGATTCTTTCTTCGAAAGTGGTTCGAATCTAAATACAAGTTCTTATTGCTCATAACCTAATTCACAGAATGACGTGACTTCAGTAGTTTACTCCTTTTATATTGCAGCTTCAAAACCCTCGCATAACACCTGGTGGGACGTCATTATAATAAAGTAAACAACACCAGCTGTTTTTTCCGTCAGCTTAAATAATATTGAAATAACTCGTTGAATCACGACTGTATTGATTTTTAAGTCCAGGTAATAAAATGTGTAATGATGTTATAAATGTAAAAGAATAATAATTTTGGATAATAAAAAATATTATCATGTATTAAATATAGATGACGAAAGCATACCTGTTGTGTGTTAACAAGTAGTTATATTGAATATCAAATGCTATTAAATTATTTTTATATGCTTAATAATGCGAGGAAATCATAAAGTTATATTTTATTTTAAATTAAACTTTATAATAATCGCTTTACAATAACTTAAAATATCAAGAAATACAACTAGGTATCTAATATTTAAGCTTTACAAAGATATATCTTGATAAAAATATTTCATGTTCAACGCAGTCAGCCAGTTTTCTAATCCAATTAAAATGTTGTTTTCGAATTTGAAGAGAAGGCAAGATTAGAATTTTATTTGAGATATTTTTGAAAAGTTTTGCTTTAAATTTTTAATTGTGAACTTTCATCACTGACCTGAATCAAAATAAAATTTTTATAATTTTTTTAAACATATAATATGATGTATTCCATATGTAGAATAACCATTGACGTCTTATTATGGATACTATTGTACTTACAATACATTATAGTAGTTTCCATATTTGCAAATTCATTCTGATTCTTGAAAAATAAAGAAAAAAATATAATATGTATTTATTAATTATTTTCTGACAAGAAATAATATATAGTTCTAGTCTAATTATATTACAATGTGAAGTCTTTTGTCTGCACAATGTTAAATCCATGAGTTACATTCTTGCTAAATGCATTTTCTATGTTACTTACACTTACAACTACAACTTACAATCTCACACTTGTCCGGGTCTCATACATCTCATACGTTGCACTTTTTAATTTTTAAGTATATGTAAAATTTACTATTCGCTCAATTGGATTTTCTACAAATATAGTAAGTAGTAGTAGAAGAGCATTTAACAAAGAATTTCTTAAATTTTATGTGATCTGTGCCCTTATTTTGAATCGAAGTTTATAAACCAGCAAATGCAGATCACTGATGACAAGCAAAGAGATATTAGTTTAAAGACTTCTATATATGTCCTATTAAGTACAGATTTATTTTACACGAATTTCAACCTACCGTCTATGAAACCCCTGATAAAAGTTACAGTTTTGCAGCTTAATGTTTTAATAACGCATCTATTTTCATCATTAAAAAGAGAGACATTTTTATAGTGAGTTGTTATTACTTTATACGATGCAGTAGATGTTAATTGTAATAAGTGAAGTGATAGATTAAAGTCTGAATACTTATATTTAAAAAGTTTGATTATTTTTATTGCATTGGATTTATAATAATTACATTTAATACATAATATTACATTATTAATACATTAATTTCATTTAGACCTATAAAAATATATTTCACCTTTCCATTGTTCATAGTAATTTGTGTAAGTCCTCTTAAATCATATTTATTTTCAGATTAAAATATAATATAATAAAATATGAATGCGATAATTGGAACAGTTCTGTAGCAGATATAAAAGTACATCTTTATATTTCTGCAAATTAAAAAAATATATTAATAATATTTTATACATAATACTGTTTAGTATGTAAGTGAAAAAATCTTTTTAGTACTGAATGATTCATTGTATGAGGAACAAAGGTTGATCCAAAACTCATTCACTCCAAAAGTTAGTATTGTCGTTCTCCTTTCAACATTTTAATAATGTGCTTCAACGGAGATAATATCTGCATCCATCACTCAAAACAAATCTCGGTAATTACATTAATATATATATTTATATAGTTGTATAAATTAAACTGTTCTTAGTAGATAAACGCAGGTAACGGAGTACTGAACTGAACTGAACTGAAAATGTTTGCAATTCAACAAAAGATACGAGAAAGAATAAATATATATATTTATGTATATAAGATAAGGTAAGTTATATAAGGTAAGGTAAGTCATATTATGAGTTATTACATCAAATACTTAACAAGTAAATACAAAAATATTGTGACATTAATTTATAAGTCTTATGGAAGTGAACACATTTATCACAATGTCTTAAGATTTATTATTTTTAGAAAGTAGGAAGATAATCAGTTCTATATATTTGATTAAATAGTTGTAAAAAGAAAGTATTATTCAAATTGATTACTTCCAATATTTAAGTTTTAAACATTTAATATATAAATCTATCTTCTATTATATAAAAATGAATCGCAAAATGTGTTGGTAAGCGCATAACTCAACAACGCATGGACCAATCTTAACAATTCTTTTTTTTTAAATGTTCCTTGAAGTCCAAGGATGGCTCTAACGGCGAGAAAAATTTGAATAATTTCCAGGGAAACCCTAAAAAGCCCTTTTCTTTTTCCTATACAAATATTTTAAATGTAGAATAAATAACTAAATGTAGAGTCAATTTGAACTGTATTGCTATTCAATAAAGTTGATATTAAATTACAAGCACTCATTGTTGTCTAAACAATGTAGGTGTCTTGCTAACGTCAAAGAGTCAATTCGCGCTTTATTGTCGCTGCACAACGTTCAAATTTAATCAAATGAATGTGTACACCCGACCAAATTGAAAAGTCAAAAAAAGTAAATGTAAGATTTGATTGGCCTTGGAATATTCTTTCTTTTGTTTTAGTTTCGGAATGCGACATAAATTGTCATCAGTTTTCACGTCATTGCATCTGTCAAACAAACTGCGTTAAAAACCGTTTATAATATTTAATAATTAATTTTGATTGTATAAATACCTGTGATTAATAATTATTTCATGTGAATAAATTTAGGTAATTATATACGATATGCCTCCTATAAGACGAAGTAATTTAAGTAGAAGAACCCGAAATGCTACAAACCAAATGAATTACCGATCTTATCATACTGCACATGAACGTGACGACCGAAATGAACGCGAAAGAATTCGTATATCACGAACGCGGGAAGCGAGAGCGAGAGATTCAACTAATAATCGCGAAAGTTTGAATCGAGCTGCTTTAAATTACGATTTGTCAATTGACTACAGTAACCACCAATGTGTTGCTATTGGATCTATGAACTTGGTTTGCTCTTATTGTAAGGCATTGAAATACAAAAATGAAGCAAATGGATTGTGTTGCGCAAATGGGAAAGTGAAATTGATACCATTGGATCCACCACCAGAGCCATTGTACTCATTGGTTTCAGGAATAGAACCAGATTCCATACACTTTTTGTCAAATATTCAACAATATAACAATTGCTTTCAAATGACATCATTTGGGGTAACAAACGTAGTTCGGGAAAATTTCATGCCAACTTTTAAGGTATGTATTATAGCAGTTAATCATTATTATTTTAATGAACAAAATTTCCTGTTAACTAAGTAAATATGTGTCATTAACCTTCAGTTTCCTAAACCCCAAAACATATATTACTTAGTCATTATATTATTTGGTGATTCAGTATTAGCAACACTTTTATTATTTTGAAACACAATATAATTATTTGACGATGGATATTAGTTACAACTAATTATTACATATTGACATACCTAAGCATATCAATTATTATTTGGTGATTCAAATTAAGAGACAGATATACTTTTTAGGAACAAATATTATTTCTATTTGGCAAAAATCATTTTTTTTAATTTACAGATACAAGGCCAAATATATCATAGCGCAGGTTCGGCACGGTTACGGCATAATCACAAAATTGTAATCAGAGCTGATAAAACACCTGTTGGCCAACATGCAAGACGTTTTAATGCACCAACTATTGATGAAGTTGCCATCGTTGTAGTTGGAGAAAACTTGGAATCCCGTGATATTGTTTTACATCGTCGGAATGATCAATTACAACGTATAAAGGAAACACACCGCCCATATGACGCACTGCAATATCCCATTATATTTTGGCAAGGTGAAGATGGCTATGATTTCTCAAACAAGATGATAAATCCCATTACAGGTAATAAAAAATATTAGTTTAGCTATGGAGCTATATTATCAGTCACTATATTATTATTTTTTTAATTTTCAATATTATGAAAACAAAAATCTATTTTCAGGTTCCGAAACCAACAAAAAAGTCAGTTCAATGAACTATTATTCCTACCGCCTAATGATTCGTGAAAATGAAGACATACTCAAATGTCGGCGATTATATCACAAGTATGTTGTAGACATGTATGTTAAGATTGAAACGGAGAGATTAACATTCATCAGGTTGAATCAGACCAAACTCAGATCTGAAGAGTATATTCACCTTCGAGATGCGATTAATACTAATGGAAATGCACAGAATGTTGGTCGGATGACTATTCTTCCAGCAACATACATCGGAAGCCCTCGACATATGCATGAATATGCTCAAGATGCCATGTCATATGTTCGTCATTATGGTACAGCAGATTTGTTCATCACATTTACATGCAATCCACACTGGATAGAAATCAAGCAGGAGTTATTCCCTGGGCAATCACCTATTGATCGTCATGATATTACAGCCAGAGTCTTTAGACAAAAGTTGAAATCTTTGATGGATTTCATTGTGAAACATTATGTGTTTGGAGAGACACGCTGCTGGATGTATTCTGTGGAGTGGCAGAAACGGGGATTGCCACATGCACACATTTTGATTTGGTTAGTTGAAAAGATAAGGCCAAATGAAGTTGATGCAGTAATATCAGCTGAAATTCCTAATGTAGAAGTAGATCCTGGATTGCATGAGGTAGTTATTAAAAACATGATACATGGTCCCTGTGGAACTCTTAATCAAAATTCACCGTGTATGGTGGATGGTAAATGTTCAAAGCGATATCCACGGACATTAATATCTGAAACAATCACTGGTAATGACGGTTATCCTTTGTATCGTCGCCGATCGACAGCAGACAATGGAAGATCAACAATTGTCAAATTAAATCAACAAGATATTGAAATAGATAATCGCTGGATTGTTCCATATTCACCCATTTTATCAAAGACCTTCAAAGCGCACATCAACGTTGAATCTTGCCATTCAGTAAAATCTATTAAATACATTTGCAAATATGTAACCAAAGGGAGTGATATGGCTGTGATTGGTATTAATGCAGAGAATTCCAATGATGAAGTTACCCAATACCAAATGGGTCGCTATGTTAGTAGTAATGAAGCAGTTTGGCGAATATTTTCTTTTCCTATTCACGAAAGACACCCTACTGTTGTTCATTTAGCTGTGCATTTAGAAAATGGACAAAGAGTATATTTTACAGCACAGAACGCAGTAGAAAGAGCTTTACAGCCACCATCTACTACAGTAACCAGATTTTTTGAGATATGTCAAAACGATGATTTTGCTCAAACATTGTTATATTCTGAAATGCCAAAATATTATACTTGGAATCAATCCTCAAGAAGATTTATACGACGGAAACAAGGAAAACCAGTTACAGGATACCCAGATATATTTTCTACCGATGCGATTGGTCGAATTTATTCAGTACATCCAAGCAATGATGAATGTTTTTATTTACGACTGCTATTAGTCAATGTACGTGGCCCAACATCGTTCCAACATGTACGAACTGTTAATGGTGATTTGTGTGGATCATATAGAGAAGCTTGCCAACGTTTGCGATTGCTAGACAATGATGCTCATTGGGATCAAACTCTCAATGATGCTGTAATATCATCACAAGCTCATCAAATACGAACATTGTTTTCTATAATCATATCTACCTGCTTCCCATCAAACCCAAAGGATTTGTGGATCAAGTACAAAGATAATATGTGTGATGATATTTTGTATCAAATACGGATTAGAAGGGGAAATCCAAATATACAAATAAGCGAAGAAATTTACAATGAAGTTTTGATTTCAATTGAGGACATGTGCTTGATGATGTCAAACAAACTATTATTTCAATTAGGCCTGGCCGCACCCAATCGTCCAATGCATGATGCTTTTAACCAAGAGTTGCACCGAGAAAAACTGTATGATCTCAACACTTTAAAGAATTAATTCAAACGAATCTTCCACTATTGAATGAACAACAGAAGTATGTATTTGATACAATTTTGAAAGTAATAAATGATAAAAGAGGAGGGATTTACTTCTTAGATGCACCTGGTGGTACAGGAAAAACTTTTTTGATTTCATTGATATTAGCAACAATTCGCTCACAAAATAAAATTGCACTTGCACTCGCTTCGTCGGGAATCGCAGCAACTTTGCTTGAAGGTGGTAGAACAGCTCATTCAGCACTAAAATTACCATTAAACATGCAAAGCAACGAAACTCCAACCTGCAACATTTCGAAGAACTCTGCAATGGCAAAGGTTTTGCAGCAATGTGGATTGATTGTTTGGGATGAATGCCCGATGGCACATAAAAAATCTTTGGAGGCTTTAGTTAGAACCTTACAAGATCTCCGGAGCAATAATAACCCATTTGGTGGTGCAATGATTTTATTAGCAGGAGATTTTCGTCAAACATTGCCAGTGATTCCACGATCAACGTCAGCTGATGAACTTAATGCCTGTTTAAAGTCCTCCAATTTGTGGAAACATGTGAAGGTATTACACTTAAGCAAGAATATGCGTATCAAGTTGCAAAATGACAAATCTGGAGACATATTCTCTAAACAACTTATTGACATTGGTAATGGCAAATTTCCTATAGACACCTTGACTGGTTGCATTAACTTTCCTCAAGGTTTTTGTCAGTTAACTAGATCAAAAGATGAACTTATTCAAAAGGTGATTCCAGATGTTGCTCAAAATTATAGAAACCATGATTGGTTGAGCGAACGGGCTATATTGGCTGCAAAAAACATAGATGTAAGTGAATTAAATTTCAAAATTCAAGAACAAATTACAGGCGAATTGAGGATATATAAATCAGTTGATTCGGCTACTAACCAAGATGATGTCGTTAACTATCCGCCTGAATTTTTAAACTCGCTGGATTTACCAGGATTGCCACCTCACAATCTTCAATTAAAGGTTGGTTCGGTAGTAATAATGTTGAGAAATATCAACCAACCGCGTCTTTGCAACGGCACACGGTTAGCGATAAAAAAATTATTGAACAACGTGATAGAAGCAACTATACTGAAAGGAAAGTATAAAGGAGAAGACGTTTTGATACCACGCATCCCAATGATTCCGACTGATGTACCATTTGAATTTAAACGACTACAATTTCCAGTGCGGCTTGCTTTTGCTATGACCATAAATAAGTCCCAGGGGCAATCATTAGGTGTTTGTGGTATTAATCTAGAAAACCCATGTTTCTCACATGGTCAATTGTATGTTGCCTGTTCCCGTGTTGGAAAACCATCAGATTTATTTATATATTCACCAGGTAATCAAACAAAAAACATTGTGTATCATAAAGCACTAAAATAAAAATAAAACAGATTTTTGTTAATAATTATGATTCACTGGATTTACAATAACGCGATTACTGAAAATACTTATGTACGTTTTATTTCATTATTTTTTATTTCATCGGTTATGAACCCTATGTTAATAATAATAGTAATAAATAATTAATTATCTCTATACTTAGTAATTGAAGCACCCACTTTATAAATATTTGTCACCTTTAGGTTCCCACTATCCCTTTAGATTATTTTTCAATCAGGTTTGAACCTTAAGTTCCCCTCTTGGTTTGAAGCCCTCTGGCAGACATCCCAATCGGGGTTTTTAGTGGGTCTCAAAAGGGTGACCAAAGTTAGTGGAAGCTAAGATACTTAAGTCACCCGAGCTGACCTTTTTCTTTAATTCTCCTGAACAGAACCGTCACCATGATGATAGGGCGATGTGTGAGGATCAGCAGAGTAAAAACGTCTAAAGGTCGAAATATAAACTGCCACATTCCAAATCTATTTGACAGAACGAATTCTGCCGAGTTGTATAAAAATTGTATTTATTAAAAAAAAAAAAATCTTTTAAAATTTAAATGTTTTGAGTTTAACTTTCATTGTATGTATTAGTAAAAACCACCAAATACTTTTAATTATGAACGTCTTAATAAAATGATAAAGTAACACATTAAAAAAAAGGAAAATTTTACGATTAAAATTTTTATGATAAAAAAAATCCACCAGAATTCTTAATATATATAAATCACGTGTCGCGTTATTTGTCCGCGATGGACTCCTAAACTACTTAACTGATTTAAATAAATTTACACACCACGTACAGTTTGACCTAACTTAAAAGATATAATAATTTTCAACACAATTCATAGTCGCAGTATTATTTTATTGCAAATTATTAGTTTATCATTTTGCAGTTAGCTCTTAACAATTCTAAAAGATGGCGGTATCTATTGACTGGATTGAGTAATTACGAATGAGATATCTACCCTACCTACCTCATTCGTAAGTTTAGTGTTCCAAGTTATTTACTAAAAACTTTGTAATATACAAATAGTGTTATAAACTTGGATAAAATTAAAAAAATAATTATAATTATTTTGTTTTGATTTTTGCTTAATATCGACTATAAGAAAACATTATGGTTTTCATGACAGATGTACTCTGAACGTTACCCCTTAAATAGTTTAGTACAATGTAATATATCAAAAATAATAGTCACAGCAACGCGTGACCGGGTCTGCTAGTAATATATATATTTTAAATATATTAACAGTCCGTATGCACTTGAATGTTAAGAACTGGTATGAAACATATAAGATCGTAATCAAAAAAGAAATTCTATTTTAAAACTTTGATCCCGGATAATATTAAAACTGTATCATCATCTTCCTATCCTTATCCCATTTTGGGGTCGACACAGTATGTGTTTTTCTTTCATACTCTCCTGTTACTCGTCATCTCTGTACACACTCCCTTTTTCTTCATATCGTCTTTCATGCAATCCATCCTTCTTTTCTTCGGTCGTCCTCTACCTGTCCATCCCTCCACTACCATATCTAGCACTCTTTTGGTCACGTGCCTTTCATCCCTCCTCATAACATGTCCATACCATGACAGACGGCTACCTCTTTTTTTTCTGTCATAATAAAAACTGTATATAAATAAATAATTTATTATAGTAAATTTTGGGACAGATTTGTATTAAAATATTAATTATTCTCGTGCGAAACATGTTGTAGTACTCCTTTGTATTTAAATTATTAATTTCTTAAAATAATTATGATTGTAATGCAAATAATTATTGTCTTATAGAATCTATGGTTATCCTAATACTAAGCAAATATGTAGCAAGTAAAGGTCATGAAATTTTAATAATCGTTATAAAGGACTATTCTATTATATCACAAAATTTTCCTAACACAATTTTATTTTATTATTTTTCAAGTAACAAGTTATATACGGAAATAACTTTATACTTTGCACGTGAATGTTACACATATTATCCATGATTTCAGTGCAACTCCAACAACTGAGACTTTTGTCTTCCCTGCCTGTATAAATATGTGCGTATCGCTCTTTTATTCTGTAAACCATGCAGACGAAATCACTGGTAAGTATTTTTTTCTACATATTTCAATGTTTCTTTAAATTAGCGGTACAATTTTTATTAGTTCTGCTTGTGGAACTGCTGCTATACCTGCTGTTGTTGTTACTATTCAATTTTCATATTAATTCAAATAAAAGACAACACAAAAAACTTTTACTATAACCAACTAAAGAGGTTTAAATTTATTTGTATTAAAATTTTCGATGATAAATGAAGCACTTAATTATTTATTACTATAGATTTACCATGCGTCGACCTCATTAAGAACTTTAATAGGTTCCAAACCAGTCAGGTAAATTTCGATTTAATTAACGTAAGTGCAACTGCGTACATACTAATATAAAGGGTTATAAAGGACAAAAAGCTCGTTCATAAACCAAATTATCATCTGGTTCCGAAAAGTGATCACTAATCCTTTTATAAGAGACCAAATATCCTAGTCTTGAGTCATTTATAATTGTCTTAAAGTAAGTTAGAATAACACAGACATAAGGATGTATAAGTATTTATAAATGAACGTAAATTATATTAAATTCTGAGTAAATCTAAGGATATTGTTAAACATACAGATACACCTGCACTGCGACACCGGATGTAACAGTAAAACGATATAAGAGATTGTATCGGACTCTGAACATATTGTAGAAATCTTGAAACTGTCCATGAGTGTATTTCAATTCAATATTCTACTTAGCTAACTTTACAATATTCATAACCTGGTAATATAAATAATATTCTTAAATTTATTTGTTTCAAAATATTATAATAGTAATGATAAGAACAAGCTCGGAACCACAATCTATTACTGTAGTAGAATATGTAAGTACAGGGTGGGCCAAAAATTTTTGCACTTTTGAAACATGTCTAGAAACAAAAGTACAAATGTTATTTTGTTTATGATTTATTTAACGTTATTATCATTTATTAAAATTTATTTCTTAAAAATGACATCGTCGAGATGTGCTCCGTCTCGTCGTTGGCACTTCTGCAATCGACTACGTAAACTTTGGAAAACTCGTTGACACATGCTGCGAGGCTTCGCGGCTATCTCCTCGTGGATGTTTTCTTTTAATTGGGATATGGTCGTCGGTTTATTAAGGTATACTCGACTCTTCAGATATCCCCACAACAAAAAATTGCAAGGTGTAAGGTCCGGGCTTCTGGGAGGCCATGGGATATCACCTCTGCGAGAAATCAATTTGTTAGGAAACATTTCTTTGACCACCGGTAAAGTCACTTTTGATGTATGACATGTTGCTGCATTTTGTTGCATCCAAGTCCGGCTATTGTATTCTTCAGATTCATGCAACTGTGGTGTCAAAAACTCTCGCAACATTTTCACGTATTCCACTGAGTTCACAGTTACGTTATTTCCTTGATTATTTTCAAAGAAGTATGGACCGATTATGCCCTTTGCGGATATGGCAGCCCACACTGTCGTTTTTGGTGAATGAAGAGGCTTTTGGTGTTTATAGTGAGGGTTTTCCGTGCTCCAATATCGACAATTATGTTTATTTACGTGACCATTAATGTGAAAATGGGCCTCGTCCGTAAACAATACATTCTCAAGGCTAGAGAATCGCTCCAGTATAGTGTCAGCAAATAACTTGCGTTGAATGTAATCGTTTGGTTTCATCTCCTGTACAATTTGAAGCTTATATGGGTGCAGTTTAAGGTCCAAAAGCAAGATTCGCCGCAGATTAGTTCTTGGTATAGCAAGAGCCGCCGACCGCTTACGCGTAGATGATTCTGGATCGTCCCTTACAGAAATTTCAACCTCCCGAATGTTCTCTTCGCTTCTTCTTGAACGTGGTCGCCCAGTTTGTTTAATATTCGTTGTCGATCCCGTTTGCTCAAACTTTTTAACCAAGCTTTAATTAAATTAACACTTGGACACTCACTTACATGTTGTAATCCGTATTAAACTCTAAAGAGGCGTCGTACTGTAACGTAGGAATCGTTGTTTTTGTAAAATTGTTTTACGCAAAAAGCACGCTGTTGTCCCGTGAAGCGCTCCCTCGTGACTAAAATTGCATTAAACGACGCACAATTCCCCGCCACCCCCGCGCCCCTTGCTCTCACGGTTTTGGAGAAATCAAGTGTTGCTATTTGCAAACATTTTTGGCCCACCCTGTACATTCTCGTATTAGAAGATAACTTAAGGTACAAAGCCAAATTTTAAAACAGACATACTTAACAATCATACTGACATGTGAATGAATTTTACATGCCTAGTTTTCAATATATACATATTTTTTATGTTTGAATATTTCGCCATCTGAAATTTTACTGGCGATAATATAATATCTATCTCTATTAATATTTATGTATTATTTATTTTCAATATAGAGATATTGCCTTGTGGCGTCCATTATTATGCATTATAAATAAAACATAAAAAATATGAAATTACAAATGTTTTTATTAAATACTTCTAGAATATTTTTATTTACTATAAGAAACGCAAATAATAGGCAATAAATTGAGTAGTATTGTTTGTGAAATGCGCCTTATGTTTGTAACTGAGTCATGAATGTTATAGTAAATTACCCGAAGCAAATGTTATTTCAAAAAGGTTACAATAACTTCCACTTGGATAACTCGTCCTAATATTATTTTATTATTTTCTTTTTATATAAACATAGCCTTTTTAATACTTCAATTTGTATTTTATATCACTATACGATTAGATATATTCTTAGTAGGATGGTATTTAGATTTGTAGCAGATTTGGTGCAGCATAAAATTAATGTAGTAATGGCAAAAAAGAATTGTAAATACGTAAGTGATTTTTTACCAGCACCAATAAGATACAAGTGCCTAAAGACATACTAAAATAGTTTATTATATAAATGTATCTATCTAGGCTTCAAAGCGTCAAAATATTGTAAAAATTAAATTAGACGACAGCCGCTAAAATCTAAAGTAAATAAAAATATACGAAAAATAAATACATTGTATCAAAATATCAATGAGCTATGAATAATAAATGCCCGCTGTGAAATTGAAGCCATCATTTAATCCTATCACACTATTTAAATTGGACGATCAATTGACAAAAGTAAAGGTAGGAACAATTTAGTACCACGACCTTATTTAACATTAAAAATGATTATTTAATTAAAAACTAACAACTACAATTACATGTTACATGTCGCAAAACCAAACATGTTTTCTTTCCACATCTTGAACTTATTGTATCACACCCTATCAATTAATTGTAATATTATGCATCCATGAATAATTTGGTAAAGTTACGCATGTACTCTCTTTTCAATTTAATTCAATGGTCTTTATGTCGGTTTGTCAGTTGTCCTATTCTGAGTAAATGTTTTGAATATTAGTTTGTTGAGATTAATTGGTAAAAACCCGGATTGTTATGCCTTTATTATAGTGTACATTTTATCAAGTGAAGGAATTTATTTGTTTAATAATATATTACTGTACATTTTAAACTGATAAATATTTTGTCACTGGCCTCGTGTGATGTGGTATAATTTCTGTCATGTGACTCCACATTTAAATTACTCATATAAAATTAAGCAATGTTAAACCTGTAAAACATCATAAGGAACTAGCAATTTAAAATAAATATATTCTGATCAGTAAAATTTCGTAATTGGTCTTGGAAAAAGAATTTTATAAAAGTTGTAGTAAAACCTTTTTGCTTGTATTGTTTGTAACTGGCCCGTATTAATACCATTAAGAGGTGACATTTTATAAAATGAAACTTTTCATTTTTTTTTTCAGTTTTGCGAAAAGGTGTGTCTCCAACGAAAAAAATTAATACAAATTTGAAGTTTTACTTAAAAAAGGTAAAAATACGGCTACTTGTACTTAATGAAGAGTTAGTAAGTAAAATACATTTTGTAAAGTACATCGAGATGGTAATGTGTTTAATTACGAATAGTACGATTTAAATAATTATATTTCTATAATCTTTTATATATTAAGTTTGTAAATGAATTTCTAATTTCGGCGAATCAACGCTGTGATCGACATCGAAAGCTAATCGCAGCACAGATTGCTTTTCTGTTCGTCAACAGAACCCTGCAGGGAATAAAATGCTTCTATTATTATAACGTGTAAATTTTAAGATAAATTCAAATTTATTTGTATTAAGAGAAATTTAACGCAAGTTAGAAATATTATTACAATTTCCTCTTCGAATTTACTGGATGTTAATTAATCAAATAATTGTGTTACTCCAATTAACTACTATATATATATAATATTTATTAACGCAAAATATTGGTATTAAAAATGAACAACAAGAAAGTCCGAACATTACTGAAGTGCAGAAATGTTTTAAAACTATTTTAGTAAAGAAATGAACTATACCGCAATCCGTATCTTCACTTTATTAAAATTCCAGTTCTTAAAACAGTTGAACTTAAGTTATCTTTTGATAATAACAAAATTGACTCAACTAATGTCAATCATTCAATCTAAGTGATTATAATATTTTTCCCTTTCCGTGATTTTATCCTTTTTCATTTTATTCAATGTAGTCTTATATTATAACCGAAACAAAAAAAAGATTTTAGAAATAAAACCTCTGCAACAAATCATAGACCCTAGGAATAACAGCGGTAGGCGAGTAAAAATTACGACAGCATTAATTTTTTCTACTTATTCAAGGACAGAAAGTATCAAAAGCTCTTCAGCTTCATTAGGATTTGCGGTATTATTTTTTGACTGGTTAAAATATATTACCTGTTATTACTACTACTAATATTTGGTGAAAATGTAAGAAGAGCTTTTAATTTATAGTAAAAAAAGACTTTTATGTTGCCTTTATTAACATTTTGTGGGTGGCATTTTTAAAAATACGACTTGGGTATTTTTGCTGAAATTTGAACAGATAATATCTCCTATTACGAATTGCTGTTATAAAACCTATTTTTGTAATACAGCTATAATTCATAAGTGGTATGTAATAAAAGGTAAAAAAAATCCTCAATGAATGTTTAATCTTACATTTGTAAAATGAATATGAATAAGAGTTTCACAATTAAAGATTCCTTATTTTTGTCGCTCTGTAGACGTCTGTCAGAGCCATTTAATAATTTGCGAATGGATTTTTAATAAAAAATCATAAATAATTAGTGAAACTCAAAGAACTTTATCTCCTCTGTCTGCTCCGGTAATTTGAAAGTCGTTCAGATTCTTCTAACATCTTTTGATTTACCTTTTAACCTTTTTATTATTTTAACTTTATATATAAAAATTACAATTTCGTATTGGACTGCTAGCGAATATACATATATTAATCAAATCTAGTTTAATTGTATTTAATAAATATTGTTCTATTAATTGTATATTATTTTATAAGGTAAATTTAACTTAAAATTATTTTAAAGACTCTTATTTTTCAATAAATCTTTATATATAAATGTGTTCTGTTGGTTTGTGTATGTCTCAGAAATGAACTTAAATATTACTCAACCAGTGAGCTCAAAATTTTAATACGATATAAACCCGTTTCAGAGATAGTTGTAGTAATTATGCTTTTGTCATATATCAACATGTTCATACAAAATGCCTATAAAATACTTAATTGAAGTTAGTTGTGAAGCGCCACCGTATGAAATAAGTTGATATGTAAATAAAGCGCGTCTTTTTATCAAGCGTTCGAACTCTACCGTGAGACATTGTCATCGCAATATATAATATAAAAACTATATTTTTTCTTCAACTTCTCCAACCTGCAAGTTATATTTTAAAACAAGTGATAAAATTAATAATAAATCAATAGTATTTTCATCAATAAATAAAACGTTAGTATCGAAATAAACTCAAGAGACCGATCTTATCCGCCCGAGTTTGAAAGCTCCAAATCTTCAACATTTCCTATTTACTGTATAAATGTTCCGTAATCTTTTAATGGGAACTTGTTTAATTTAGTTCAAAGAGTTTTAGGATTTGTTGACATGTTTATTTAATACAAAAATCATATCTAATATTGTTTCCCCTTTGAACTTCGATTCTATAATCTGTAATGGGTATTGCTTATACTATTATATGGGTGTCTTTAAACTAAATAGTAGATTTTTAGTTATGAGAACAACGACTGCAAATTCAGCTAAAATATGATAAACAAAATGTTCTTTCTTAATAATTTATTGTTGCTTATGTATATCTGCTTACTTTAAATATGTTATATCATTTTATACGTCATGAAAATCTTTCACATCACAAGTCAATTTTATTATTATAAAGCAAACGGCGTATTTACTGAATTATTCCAAATATGTTACAAATTAACATTACATTACTATTCCTATCGATGAACTAAAAAACTGTGAAGCGATGCAAAACTGTGACCGTTTAAAAACATTTTGCATTCCAATTCAATAAAACATATAATTATCCATTTTAAGGACAATGCAAAATAAGCTTTATTTTCTTTCAAACAAATGTCACTTGCGGTGTGTATTGTCTAAAATGTATTTACAAATGTTCTTGGTAAAATGTCTATTTTGTTGCGTCTGCGTTTCTTTGCTACAGGAAGAGAATCCAGACAACTAGTGGAAAACCAATCTTTGAGCTCATCAGTCACGGAGCCGGAACGAAAGAATGTACATTACTAAGATAACTTGCTTGATACCATTAAGCAAATAATCAAGACAGAAAAATATAATGATTGAAACATATACATATCGAAAAATAGTATGAAATAAAATCAATGATAAAGGAAAGGTATCAAGAAAGTAAAGTTTTTTAAAGAATAAATTTCTTGATGATTTGGGGTTTCATTCACATAGATATATAAAACATCAGATTAGGAGACGGATTGACACGGAGACAAATAGACATATATATCTCAATATTATTATTTAATATTTTTGAATTTGAAACTTCCTTCATCAAAAACATTTCAGTATATAAAACCAAAAATTCTTTATCACTAATATTTTTCGTTAATAGTATTACAGAATAAACTTTATTAAACTTTATTGGTAACGCGATGCCCATATCTCAATCAGTCACACGCGGCCTGTGATGAATTGGTGGTACGTGTTCTTACTTGTTGAACAATCCACATCAATGCTTAGAATACATGCCTAAATATATATTTTATTAAATGTGGTATTTGAATAACTCAACAAATAATTTGTAACGCGTCTTTATAAAATAAGATTATACATTAAAATACTTTATTGATTAAGTAATATTTGAAATAACAAAACACATCATATATTCACAGTTAACATATATATATATATATATATATATATATATATATATATATATATATATATAATATATAAACACATTATACATAAACACATTCACAGTCTGCCTTATATCCACAGCTGCCCTGTAAATATGTTTTTAGGTAGATTCCATAGATGAATCTACCTATTGCAATCGATGCGATGACGGGACTCAGACCCCAGAGTAGGGGCGCTACGCCGTTTATGAATGAATGAAGATTGAGAATCCGTCGAAAAAAAAAATATATATCCCTCTATATATATATATGTATATCCATCAGTCCAAATTCATCGTAGGCAAAATCTGACTTCACAAGTCGATAGGATAAACTAGTGGGACAAACGTAGCATCTCTTTTTTTTGGAAAAAGTGAAAGGGGCTGGGAGAGGGGGTGAAAGTGCAAACCTTTGGGACACGCTACAGGTCTATATTGACGGAGGATTTTCAAACTTGGTATACACATTCTTAAGGACAAAATGAAGGTTAAGTTCTTGAACGGGGGAAATCGGGGGGGTTGAAAGTTAAAAACCGAAAAAAGTCACAGAAGAAGGCAAAATTTTGCAGTCGGAAAAATCTTAGAAAATTAACAAATTAAAAGAGGAATCTTTTTTGTCCGAAAAGTTTTTTGATGCGACCCCCCTTTTAGGAAATAGGGGTGGGAGGTGGTTCCTCGCTCACCCAAAATATGCAGAATGACCCGTCATAAGACTCGTAATGACCAGTAAAATAATGCTGGCTAGTTTTTCTTTGTCGATCCGACCAACGGGAATCTACCTAACACGATCGACCCTGTCGAAAGAGGTATTATATTCTGATTCTATACTTTCATAAGGTTTCACTTATGATATACAGACTTATTTAGAAAAAAATACTATTTTATGTATCCGTAACCGCTAAGTATAAAAAATATGTTAATCTATTTGGATATTTTTATTAATTGTTTGTGTTCCAAAATCGATCTTGGTAAAATAAATAAAGAAAGAGTACTGGTAAAAAAAATGACTCATCCACTCAATGCCACCGAGAATTACTAAACAACTCGGAGAATAAACAATAAAAATCAAAATATAATACAGCTATAAAGCTACTATATTTATTGATGTATTTATTTAATTAGTTCGTTACGCAACAAATGCTCCAAGGGTGGACTTAATGCTAATGCATTTTCCACCAGCCAACTCAAAACGTGTTAGAAAATTCGTGTGAAACTGGAATATAAGAAATGATGAAGAATAATATTGTATCTATATTTCACAATTATAAAGTAATTTTCAAGGTAAAATAAACGTATTTCTACGATACAGGAAGCGAGTCCAGACGACGAGAAGTGAAAGCAATCTTTGAGTGTCATCAGCAAGTGACGGGGTTCACAAGACAAGGCACCGGTTCTGACTTTAAAAATTTACGTTACTGTACGTCTCCTACGTTTTATAAAAACACGTACTTTGGGATGTTTTGCAAAAGATATTGTTTATGAATTCAAAATTTTCTAAATTGGAATTCTTGTAAGCGACGAATTTTATTTACAATTTGAAACAAAATGACAAAAATCATTAAGAGAATATTTTCTTTATGACATCGATTAATTAAAATATTTTGAATTAAATAATTGAATTTTTTTGAATTAAAGTATTTTTTTACTGTTATTCAATAATGTGATTGCTTTTATTGTCAAGTTTAAAGTTATTTACCCAATTATTGTAGAAATAACAAAATAAATATACTAGTTGTACAATAACCTTGTATTTAATTATTTTCGTTTCTCGTTATAAATGAAACAATTTGATAAATTTACAATAAATTCATAATTATTTTACTATCAGCATAATAGAAATGTTAGTATTCTATTATCAATTATAAATATCCTAATTTTTCAAATTGTTTATAATAGAATATTATTAGTTACTTAAGTACCTTTTTTTTGTTGTGATTTCATTTATTTATCACTTTGCAGAGAGAGTTGCATATTGTTATTATTATTAATAAAACAAATAACATTATAATTAATATTAAAGCACATCCAGCTATGTTGTGAAAGGTAATAAATGTTACAAAGTATTATGATAATACACGACACTACAATAATGCAATGATATGTGGGAACATGAGACACAATAAGTGCTGATGACACGGCTACCGCTTCAGTGAAATGAGAAAAAAACAGCTCATTTAATATAATCACAATATAATCTTGTAATTATACTAACAAGTAATCTCTTAATGCTGTATATTTTATATAATTTAACAAACAATTGCGGTAGAAATATTAAGTGTATGTTTTCAGAATAAAAAAAAACTATTTCGACAACAGAAATATTTTTTTGCCGTTTCCAAGCGAAATGTTTTTTTTAATAATAATTTACAAACTGACAAAAAATATTATTTCAGAATAAATACTCCGAAAGCTTCAGAAAACCATTTTGTTATACACTAAAAGACATACTTATACTACGTATGACATTTAGGAAATAAGATCACGTCACATATTTTCAAATAAAAGAAATTAATGTAAAAAAAAATTATAGTAATATATAGTTATTAAAGGATTAATTACATACGACAAAATAAGTATCTATAAAATAAGTATCTATAAAATATTGTAAACGTGTTAAAGCAATAGATTGGTAAAGTATTAAACGTAAATGCAGCTAAACTTTTAGGATATCATTTGCTACTGAAAGTGACTCTAGAGGATCGTACACTTGATACAAAAGCCGAACTAAAATTTATAAAATTCAAATTTAGTAATCCTCTGGTGTATTTAGAATATAAAACTATACCTAGAATATTTTTACGTTATCATAACGTCTAACATTAAACAAACAAAATATATCATGTTTCTTTATCTACAGGGTGGGCCAAAAATGTTTGCAAATAGCAACACTTGATTTCTCCAAAACCGTGAGAGCAAGGGGCGCGCGGGTGGCGGGGAAATGTGCGTCGTTTAATGCAATTTTAGTCACGATGGAGCGCTTCACGGGACAACAGCGTGCTTTTTGCGTAAAAGAATTTTACAAAAACCACAATTCCTACGTTACTGTACGACGCCTTTTTAGAGTTGAATACGGATTACAATGTGTAAGTGAGTGTCCAAGTATTAATTTAATTAAAGCATGGGTTAAAAAGTTTGAGCAAACGGGATCGACAACGAATATTAAACAAACAAACCGGTCGGCGGCTCTTGCTATACCAAGAACTAGTTTGCGGCGAATCTTGCATTTGGACCTTAAACTGCACCAAATTAAGCTTCAAATTGTACAGGAGATGAAACCAAACGATTACATTCAACGCAAGTTATTTGCTGACACTATACTGGAGCGATTCTCTAGCCTTGAGAATGTATTGTTTACGGACGAGGCCCATTTTCACATTAATGGTCACGTAAATAAACATAATTGTCGATATTGGAGCACGGAAAACCCTCACTATAAACACCAAAAGCCTCTTCATTCACCAAAAACGCCCGTGTGGCCTGCCATATCCGCAAAGGGCATAATCGGTCCATACTTCTTTGAAAATAATCAAGGAAATAACGTAACTGTGAACTCAGTGGAATACGTGAAAATGTTGTGAGAGTTTTTGACACCACAGTTGCATAAATTTGAAGGATAGAATAGCCGGACTTGGATGCAACAAGATGGAGCAACATGCCATACATCAAACGTGATTTTACCGGTGGTCAAAGAAATGTTTCCTAACAAATTGATTTCTCGTAGAGGTGATATCCCATGGCCTCCCAGAAGCCCGGACCTTACACCTTGCGATTTTTTCTTGTGGGGATATCTGAAGAGTCGAGTATACCTTAATAAACCGACGACCATATCCCAATTTAAAAAAAACATCCACGAGGAGATAGCCGCGATTCCTCGCAGCATGTGTCAACGAGTTTTCCAAAGTTTACGTAGTCGATTGCAGGAGTGCCAACGACGAGACGGAGCACATTTTGACGATGTCATTTTTAAAAAATAAATTTTAATAAATAATAATTACGTTAAATAAATCATAAACAAAATAACATTTGTACTTTTATTTCTAGACATGTTTCAAAAGTGCAAAAATTTTTGGCCCACCCTGTATAATACAATGTGATAAGTTTCTACAGCCAAACAAATATAACTAACTTAAACGTTAATTAAAGTTTTATTTATAATAAATAATCCGTAAATAAAAAATAAGAACTAAATAAAAACAAAGCAGAAAGTAAAAAATAATAAAAATTTTCGAAATCACAGATTGATAACAACAAATCTTTGAGAGAGATATCAAATTAAAATCAATTTTAACGTAATTATTATAATTATGTATCTATAATATCTTTACATATGTGTGTATATAATGGACTAATCATTAAATGTTAGAAAACACAAGAGCTATAAGTAAAAATTTTGTCTGAGATTTCCAAAATTTTGACGCTCTTTAGAACCAGTATTTCAGATATTTCAACCCCGAGGGAGTCAACGGAGATAAAGGATTATTTGGGAGTTGCCCCTGATATAATTATTAAAAAGAGACTTAGACCTAACAAATAAGTAAAAAAATAACAAATAAGTAACAAATTAGTAAAAAATTGGTAATTTCTTTTTATACTGTTGTGTTGTGTTATATTTAAAATAGTAATATTATATTTTATTTGGCTGGGAGATCTAAATTATAAGGCGTTTTGTGTTACTTCTTTTTTTCTGACTTAATTTCTCTTAATTAATATTATACAATTTCTTTATTTGAATGTCAATAATTATTTTTTATTAAGATTTAGTTGGATATTTAAGTGCGCCTTATTTCATTGAGTTCAGCAGTTCTAGCGAGTAACAATTCCTTTGAGAGCAATAAATTGCGTTACATTTATAATTCTTATTCTAACAATTTATGGTACAGCAGTTTTTCATATTAAAGATCTATGCTGTCAATGCAAAGGTTAAATTTGATAAAAAAAAATATTTATTCAATTTATGTAATGCATATTTCAACTATATATTTATATATCTAACCACACATTTATTTTATTTTAATACAGAAATTTACATATGTTGTAAAAATTATATTATAGTATTTTATATATATCATTTACGGTGACTTTATTTTATGTAAACGTTAAGATTTATACTAATAGGAGATATCGAAAGCAACCTTTAAGTCCATCAGTCTCTACCGCAGGCTTGGAAATGTAGATATTGCGGAAATAGAGAGATCTCCTGCAATCAGGATACCTGATAAATGACTTATGATATACTTAAAATATCTGAACAGAAAGCAAAAAATATTATGGATGTCGCGAATGGTAAATACCTTTAAGCAATGTATTTTATATATTTTTCATTTATTAATTACAATAATATTCGTTTTGTATTTGAGTAATAAATTTAATTCTAACATATTTAGGTAGGTAGGTACCTTTGGAAAAAAATATTTGATGGTGACTTCAACGTTATTTGTGTTTGAGTTTCTTCGTCCAATCATCCGACATATTGGAAACATCCAGAGTTATTTTAGAAAAGGATAATATTGCAATAACTGTTAACCTTATTAAGCCTGTCATACGCTTCCGTTGACTTCCAACGCTCCGCTGAAGACGTCCTTTATTTTGTTATTCGATATTACTAATAATAACACAGTTATATGAATTTCGAAGAATTATGAAAATATTTCCAAAATGTGACATTAATTTTATTATACCAATGAATATGTTAATATAGTAATAAATTGATAATTTATCAGGTTTATGATGTGACTGTACTTCCAAGGCATTGTCTATATTTAAAAGAACCTAAATTAAAAACTATTTCAGACAATATTAACTTTCCTATAAACTTTATTGCCTCTATTTATTTAAAATGGTATATAAATATATATTTTTATTCAACTTGAGCTTTATTTTGTAATAATAACTACTATTATTGTTTTTTGTCTTAGATTACAGATTTTATAACAGGCCTAGAAATATTGAACGTTTTATAATAATCTTTAAATACCCTTTATTACATAAAGTTAACGCTAAGTATTTTAATAGTTAGGCTCCGTTGTAGGATCGTATTTTCTTCACGAGAAATACGCACTTAAAAGCTGTATGGTTTGGGCTTTACTGAAAGTATATACAAAATATAATGGTAACATTCACTTAACTTTTATTTCTGCAACTAAAGGTCATAAATTAACACTAAAACAAATAAAAATAATAAAAAATTCCCTAACATTATATTTTTTTTCATAAGCATTTAGAAATCTAGGAAAATAACAATTTCTTTATAAAATGATTCTGTTTTCAGGTCACAACATATTTTGGTACAAAAATTATTTTTTATTACTAAGTGGGTATCAGGACGTCAATAGAAACACAATCCTTAATAACAGCAGCCATTTTCATTTTAAATATTTGGTTTCTAAAGTAAGGAAAAACAGAATTACTATGTAGTTACAAAAATCATAAAATTAAAAGTTTTAAGGAAGGAATTAAAATCCAGGTATGACTTATACAGACATTAAAGATATTTACATGTTATATTTGTTTAATTTCATACCAAAATTAATTATGAGTTTTAATAATATATATAATTGAAAATAAAACAATAATCTACAAAAATTCAGTTTGGCAAACCCTGTCTTTGAAAATATTGATATTGATATTGACATGTGGCGTAATATATCTGTCAAGAATTGTAAACAGCTAAAATATTTACTATAAACTTATAAGCAATAATTTAAGTAATGTTTTGTACAAATATTGACCTTTCAATTCTTTAATTTGGATTTTATATCACTACAGTAGATAATTTAAAATAAATCAGGACATATTTTTAAGTAAGTTGGTGTTTATATATTATATAACTAAATTATTAAAAAGAAATCATAAATTTTCAGCCTTAAAACTAATTTACTAATACCAAAAAAACATTTTAAATGAGTATGTGATTTTTTACCTGCACCAATAAGATAGAAATGCCTAAAAATATATTAAAATGGTTTATTATATCATTATATATAAGTGTGATAAGCATCTATATTATAAACTGTTCAATCAGATGACAAGAGACTAAAATCTAAAATAGAGAAAAATATATGAAATAGAAAAATATGTCTTGTCTGTCTGTCTAAGACATCGCTGCACAATTACAACGAAAACCTTGTTTTACATCTAAAGTATTGATAACTATGAAAAAAAATAATGAAAGCTTCGAGTAATATGCAGGTATAAATACAGGAGTGGACGGAAATAAGATACAAGTAAGATTTTCCAATCTTTTAATTTTCTCAGTTTATTGAAAGTTTTATATGGTCTTGATTAAGTGATAGATGTATAAAGCAATAAAGCCAGGTAATAATTTATCTCTACATTTCTAGCTATATGCTTATAGAGAGACAATTAACAATTACTTGAAGCTTGATTACAGCATCCTACGGATCTAAATACCTGCTGTGAAATTGAAGCCATCGTTTCAACTTCTCGCACGATCTAAATTGAGCGATCCATTGACAAAAGCAAACATGGGAATAATTTTCTACTAAAACCTTTATTAACCAATAATACTTATAGTAAAAACAAAGAACTACAACTATATTTTATATGTTTGCTTACTTACTTAGCTTCACGCCATATCCCTTGCGGGGTAGCCAGAGATGACGGAGCGCCAAATGCTACGGTCCCTGCATGCCTCTTTCGCCTCAACCACAGACATTAACTTCTTCATACATGCCCTCCGGGGGGACCTTTTTACGTGATTACGCTTTTTACGTGACCTTCCTCCAGTATCGTAGCTACTGTGTTTTCGAAGGTCACTCGAGGTCTCCCCCTGTCTTTCTTACAACTCACTTTTCCTTTATAAATCTGTTTTACCATTCTTTTATCACTCATTCGTTCGACGTGCCCATACCACCTGAGCACGTTCTTCTTCATTCTCACTGTGACATCTTCGCTAGTACCTGCCGTTCTGTGGATCTCTTCATTGCTGATTCGGTCAGCTAGACTGAGTCGGCTTATTCGGCGAAGAGATCGCATCTCCACAGCATTCATCTTTCTTACATTCTTCTTCTGTGTTACCCACGTTTGGCTGCCGTATAACAGCGTCAGTAGCAATACTGCATAGTGTACAGCCAAACGTGCAGCTATGCTGACGTTTCGTCGTCTCAACAATGCAGCCAAAGCACCGGTGACTCTGTTACCGGCAGCAATACGTCTTTCCACATCCGTTTCGTATCTTCCGTCTCTGCTAAACATACTTCCCGCTACATACTGCTAAACAAACATACAATACACCGCTTCATTCACTTGTTCTATTATCTTATCATTCACGTTGATCTTACATTTTGTTCTTTCTTCATTTCTTTCAAATATTAGAACCTTCGTCTTATCAATATATAAAACAGTAAAATACATTTTATTACTGAATTATAAACTTATTTTCCCAGAACTTAACTTGCAATCTTATATAATGTATTCCAGAAATAATTTGTTAAGATTAGGAGTATATTTAAGTAGAAATAAATAAATAGAAATAGAAATAAATAAATAAATGGTATTTAATGTCGGTTTGTCATTAGTCCTACTTTGAAGTATATGTTTTTAATATGGTTTCATTTAGATTAATTGCTATAAATCCGGATTGTTATACTTGTATTATAATGTGTAATTGTATTGTGTAATGTAATTATCCAGAGAAGGAATTTATTTGTATTGAGAAATAGTTCCGCAGTTAACTATTTCTCTTAAATTATTTATTATCACATATTTTACCATTTTATCTTACTTAACAGCTAAACTTATACTTGTTTGTAAGTAACAACAATATGAATAACTCCTAAATTAAGCTGTTAGTATATTTAAACCCTAAAAGTTTATTGCTAAGAAATAGATTAAAGATAATTGAACGAGTAAAGTCACGTGCAGTTCATTTGTCACAGGTCTCGTGAACGGGGTATAATTTCTGTCATGTGACTTCACATTTAAACTACTCATATGAAACTAAGCAATGTTAAACCTGTAAAACATGATTAAATTAAAACACTTTGTTTGATAAAAGTTTAAACCGTCATAAGGAACTAGCAATTTAAAATACATATATTCTGACCATTTAAGTGACATAATAGGTCAAGGAATAAGTCTTCTTTTATGCCAAAAAGTTTTATTAAAATGTTTTTGGTTGTATTTTTTGTAACTATTGTAACCGCTAGCCGATATTGTTACTATTAAAAGGTGACAATTTATTAAATGAAATTTAGAAGTTAAAACAGTTTTTCGCCGCTTTTAATTGTCAAAATGGATGAATTCAAAGAAGGAATTAGGTACATTTAAAAAATTTTACTACTACTACTTGAAAAATACTACTTGGGCCGCAGAATAAAAATTGTGACGTTTACTCGTATGTACTTAAATGCAGTGTCATTAAAAAAATAACACATTTTTGAAAAGCGCGTTAAGATCTATGTGATTAGTTACAATACAGTTACAACACAAGATATGTGAATTGACCATAAAACAGTTTTGACCCATATGAAAATATACATTTATGGATGCCACATGAAAAAAAACTAATGCATTTTCTATTCATTTGCGATTCTCTAACATAATATTTAATTAGTTACAAAACCTATTATCAATGTTGTCACTGCTTCAGTGCAGGAAACAATATGTATAAAGCTTAATTACAAATTATGAGAGTTATTACTTCAAAATTTTCATAATAATTTCGTTTTGAAATTAACATTTTTGGCGCAAGTAATTATAATCCTATAAAGAATATAGAAAGTCTGTCAGAGAAGTTCTAATTTCCGTAAATCAACTCCGTGAACCCTACGTTCTTCCGCTCTGACGTTGAAAGCTAATCGCCTCACAGATTGCTTTTCTGTTCGTCGCCTGGACCCTGTGACGTATAAAATATTTCCTTTATTTACTTTTAATTTTAAAAATAAAATATAAATAATTTGTTAATAAAAATTTAACAACTATTTTGCTCTTCGAATACACTGAATTTGTGTAAATAATTAATATCTGAAATATTGTGTAAAACGATATATGGCATATACTCTGTCATATATAAAATATTTAATACCATAGAATACCGGTATTTAAAATGAACGTTTACAAACTCAGTACATTAGTAATTCTGATATGTTTTAAACTATTTTAGTATAGGAGTAAAATATAACGCATTTCGTCTTTTCACTTTATTAAAGTTACAGGAAAGTTGCTTTTAATATTTTTACAAAAGCATTCTTTTTGAATTATACATCCAATGGATTAAGAAAGCATTATTTTTAATTACAGATACGATTTTATTTGTAATAACTGGTAACTAACGTTTAATTACATCGTAAAAACAATATATCAACCAAATGATACCGAGTACAGGAATCCATGTACGTAAATATTAAGTATCAGTAAAGTGTGTATATATACGGAAATAATGTGATATTTGCCTAATAAAGCGACTAAAACAATGTTAAATATTCATATTTTTTCAAACCTGCCAAAACTTAAGTATTTGTAATAAACAGAGTATTTAAAAATACCTCGTTCGACAGGATCGATCGTGTTAGGTAGATTCCCGTCGGTCGGAGCGACAAAGAAAAACTAGCCTGTAGTATTCTACTGGTCATTACGAGTCTTATGACGGGTCATTCTGCATATATTGGGTGAGCGGTGAACCACCCCCCACCCCTATTTCCTAAACGGGGGGTCGCATCAAAAAACTTTTCGGACAAAAAAGTTTCCTCTTTTAATTTGTTATTTTTCTAAGATTTTTCCGACGGCAAAAATTTGCCTTCTTCTGTGACTTTTTTCGGTTTTTAAATTCCAACCCCCCGATTGATTTCCCCTATTCAAGAACTTAACCTTCATTTTGTCCTTAAGAATGTGTATACCAAGTTTGAAAATCCTCCTTCAATATTTGCGACCTGTAGCGTGTCCCAAAGGTTTGCACTTTCACCCCCTGTCCCAGCCCCCCGTTTCATTTTTTCCAAAAAAACGAGATGATACGTTTGTCCTACTAATTTATCCTATCGACCTGTGAAGTCAGATTTTGCCTACGATGAATTTGGACTGATGGATCATATATACATATATATATAGAGGGATATATAATTTTTTTTTTTCGACGGATTCTCTATCTCCAGTTCATAAACGGCGTAGCGCCCCTACTCTGGGGTCTGGGTCCCGTCATCGCATCGATTGCAATAGGTAGATTCATCTATGGAATCTACCTAAAATCTAGATTATAGACAGTCATTTTGTCTACAAGTTTTAAATGTTTTAACTTTCCTTGATTTTATCATTTTTTATTTTATTTAATGTGTACTACATAAAATAAAATAAAAAATCTCTACTCAGCAATAAAATTGCATCTAGTAATAAAACCGCTGATAAAAATCCTAGATCATAATAAAAGAGCTAGGGGAGTAAAAATTATGACAGTTTTAAAGTTTTCTATTAATCCGGGGACAAAGAGCTTCATTACAATTTGCGGCAGTATTTTTTGACTGGATAAAATATAATAACTGTTTTTACTACCAGTATCTGGTTGAAATAAGATTAATTAAAATTTTTTAAATCAAAAAAAATACAATAGGTTTTTACGGACAGTAATATTCTATATATATATAAAGACACACGTTTTCCTTTGGATTATGTTATGTACCTAAGTTATCCACGAGACTAAGTTATCAGTTAAGAGCGGACAAAATGTTATATTACATGTTTGTTAAATCGTAAGTAATAAAGAAAATTAACTTAATTACAAGAAAAAAAGAAAAAAAAAGTAGTTAGATATTGAAGATTTGTAACTTTTGGTGTGCAGTCCACAAATTATCTGCTATGGTCATAAAAAATATTATACGAGATAAATATTTCCAATTTGGTTATTTAGTTAAGAGACTTGAAATCACAATCGGGGAAAGTGTTAATAATCTCTGCTTTTAATTATGTTATTTAATTTAATAATCCAATTAAAGTGCATGCCACTGATAATCTTCCTGAAACCTTTTTCGTGGCCGACAGTCGAGATTTTTTTACCATACTGTTGTGTCGCTATCAATTGTAATGACTATTTACTAATTTTATTCCAAAATGCAAGTAGTTTAAAATTTTGTACAAAATCAATGTTAATATTGTTTTAAAACTCTGGGCTTTTAAAATAATGTTAACATTAATTTTATTATTTTCTATTTTAGTTTGATTACCTGTAAAAATTAGATTTTTACATTATATTTATTTTTTTGTTAGATTGAGTGTATTTAGTTTATTGCATTATATTTTATTTTGACCGTCAGAAAACATCATTTGATTGCTAAATATATTTTAGTATAAGTATTTAGTAAATGAGTTTTAAATGACTAAGCGTTCCTTCAAACCGTCAACTTCAACGTTAATAAAACTCAAGGAAATTTAATCTTACCTACCATCATGTCTTAAAGCTTCAGAACTTTAAAGGATCCTAAGGTTACTAAGTACGCTTTTAATCTACGGTAATCTTTTTCTAAGAAATAGTTATTTTCTCTTTTTTATATACGCTTAATGTTTTCTTTTGCATTCTAGCTATTTCAACAAATTGGATTAAAAAGTTGTATGGATGGAATGTTAAACACAACAAGAAGTTATTTAATACAAAGTTAATCTAAATTTAAATAAAGGTAGAAAAATAAAATCAAAATAAGTTAAGAATGAAATAAAAAATAAAAAATTATCAACACAAAAATTATAAATTTACTGAAAACAATTTTGAAACTATTATTACGTCCCTTAAAAGTAATATGTTTATTAATGTATAATCAACTTTACAGCTTTATGGGCTTAGTCCGAAATGTGGCTTAAATAATATCCCGTAAATCCTGATACCCTTTATCTAAACCTTTGTTTATATCATTAATGATGTTTACATAAGTTGTTGTTTATTTGTACGACGTTTATATTTAATTAAGCCATTACTTAAATAAGAATAAATGTCAATTAAGGCTTCATTAGTCAAAGTGAAATCTAAATAAAAGTTATTTAAATAAATCATATTCTTTCTTTTTTAATGTGCAAATTTGAAGTAAGATTCAAAATATTAATAGAAAATTATAAATGTTAATGGCAGGTGACGTGGCGTTTGTTATTCGGCTTTTTGAAGGTTTAAAACTAAAAAAATGGGTAATTACCAGTGTAATGATTATAGAATATATGTTGTTATTTAATTATAGTAAAATATTAGTATAGTAAAGTATTTATTTCATTTATCAATGAAATAAATACTTTTTTAAGTATATATGTCAACATTTTCTAGGTGGCATTTTATTAATCACATTTTGAGACGGATCACAAAAAAGGGTACATTTTGATGAAGAGTAATATTGTGTCTATATTTCACACTTATATTATGTATTTTTCATGTTAAAATAAACGTATTTCTATGGTGTAGGGAGCGAGTCCAGACCACTAGTAGAAAACCTTAGACTTTTTAAAAATTATATTAATGGACGTCGCCTTTTATAACACATAGTTAGTAGAATATTTTGCTAAAGATATTGTTTATGAATTAGTTGATTTTCTAAATTTAAATATTTGTAAGTAAGACAAATTTACTAATTAAAACCAAATGACAAAATTAATCAACTCTTGTCTATATCGAGCAAAATGTTATCTTTAAATTCAAAATATTATTTACTAAAACCGATAATTAAATTCTTTTTAGAATTACATAATAAGAATTCATTGAATTAAAGTAAAGTTTTGAATTACTATTCATTAATATAATGGCTCTTATTGTCCAGTTAACAGTTGTTTACCCAATTTTTGCTAAAGTAAAAAAAGTTAATGTACGAGCTATTTAACAACGGTGTATTAATATAATATTTTTTGTTTTAAATGAAATAATTTGATATATTTACAATTTATTCATAGTTATGTTACTATGTTACTATGAATCAATCAATATTATAATATGCATTATTATAAATTTATTTGAAAATCATTTTCTTATCGTTGTGATTTGAGTGATCTTTTACTTTGCTGAGAGAGTTGCATTTTTATAAATAAAACAAACAATATAATAATTATAATTAAAGTACATCCAGCCGTTTTGTATAAAGTAATTGATGTTATTGACGAATGCTGAGCGTAGCGAAGCGTTTGTCCGTAGGACTACACTACACTACTACTACTACACTAGCAGGAGTAATTTTCATCCGATCGCCATAAAAATTGGTGATCATGTCCTTTGATTTATTTAATTTTTTTTTGTTTAGCCATTTTTCTTACTGGGAAAAAAAATCAAAATGGCGGTGATTTATGTTTTTGTTTTGGCGTAGCAGACGTATTTTTATACAATCGTCACGAAAATTAGTAGGTGTATTCTTTGAATTACTTAAATTTTTATGTCAAGCCGTTTTTTTGCTTGTGTGAAAAATTTCAAAATGGTGGATTTCTGATCCGTACCACAAAAACGAACTTTGCGGCAGCTAGCGGGCTGAAATTTCGTCCAAGTATTCTTTACCGAAATCTAAGGTGTTTTTTTGTTATTTCCAAATCCAAAATGGCGGCCATAGCGAATTATTAAAAATTTTTAAGTTGAATAATTCCATTGTTATTTGGTGGAGCCAAATTTCGTTCTGTAGTTATGCACCTACATACATACATAGGTATACTTATTCCTTTTTGGAAAAGGCACTTAAAACATTGTCTCATCCCCTAACGTACTGAGATCTACTGTTCACAGAACGACTAGTAAAGTATTAAAGTAATAATAATACTATATTATGATATGTGGGAACATGAGATATAATAAGTGCTTGTGACACGTCCACCGCTTGAGCTTGTAATAATTCACATAATATTTTATATTATATATAATTTGTTAATAATTGCAGCAATTATTTGATTGTCCAAAAATGTACGTTCTCAGAATAAAGAGGAAATTACTCAAATGGCTCATAAATAATGGATATTAATTAATGTCACAAAGAATTACTCTCAGACTAGAGTTACAATTTCTAAAACAGAAATGAGCATTTTTAAGCGGAATATCTTGTAATTTATTTTTAATTAACTAATTAACACAAGAAAATAAACATTTTATACTGTGCTCAGGACTTGTTCGCCGTATTGAGTTAATTATTTATAGACTTCTTAATAATAAACGTTAAGATATTTATTTGATAACTACTATATATTTATTTTAGTTTAATTTCTCCGTATAATAATGAGCTTTTATTCCATTTAGTTTCTTTAATCGATAATAGCAAAAACTTACTTATAACATAGTATCATAAATTTTTAGTAATGAAATATCATGGTAACTGATTCATTATTGATGACTAAATTCATTGTCTTGCTTAAAAGAAAAGACTATATTAATAAAACATCAATATATGGAATAACACGTAAAGATATGAAAAATACAAAACGAAAGGTTAAACAAGAAAATCAAGATTAGGCCACCAAAATTTTTACTTCATGAAAATTTAAATATTTTATGAATAATTTGTGAAGGTACTAGAAACTGTTACAAAAATCTAAACATATAAAATCACCTCTCTTGATTCGCTTATAAATCAACAAAAAAGTACCAAATATTAACTACAATTTTGTATACAGTTGTATAATTTACAAAAGTAAGTTGCTGCGAAAGAATTTTTAGAAATATGAATCTTAAATGCGAGAGTTTATTTATATCCATGTCACTTTTCTTGAAATTTAGAAACATGACATTGTATATTTTGAAATTTGTTTTAAATTTAAAGACGACATCAAACTTAAAGTAAAATATGTTATGCTGCTAGCCGGTGAAGATCGATATCAAAGTCCAATTTAACAAGGTGACTTGTATAATATTTACTCCTAAAGCTTGAGGTAAATCTTTGTTATGCATTAAAAGGTATGTATTTCGTGTAATATTTATGAAATAAGATCACTACCTAATTTTCAAATACTACATTTAAAATCCAAACACAAATTATAAATAAAAAGTTATTAAAGCATTACACACTTCGGACGAAGTATCTATAATAAATTATAAAAGTGCAAAGGCAATAATTTGGAAAAGTATGAAAGCTAAATGCAGCTAAACTTTTAGGACATTATTTGCTACTGAATGCGACGCGAGAGGATCATACGCTTGCTACAAAACCGAACTAAACATTATAAAATTTATCCTCTGGTGTATTTAAAATATAAAACTGTATGTGGAATATTTTTACGTTATCGAAATGTCTAATAATATACAAAACTACTGTAAATATCTTTTGTTTCCTAATCTATAACACGTATACGATGTGATAAGTTTGTATAGCAAAGTAAATATAAATATAATTATAAATAACAAACAAATTATAGCCGTAAGTAATAATCAATTTCTTCTTGATATATTAATTCAATCTTCGAACCTCTCCTATGTAGTTAACATAACATTAGTAATTCACTCAGAGAGGGAAAGGGAACTTGCTTTTAAAAAAAAAATTAAAATAATTCAATTACTTTCTACCCACCGCCGAATGGTATCTATAAAATCAAAGATATAATGAAATGTGAGAACATAAGACATTAAGTGCTCGTGACACGTTTCCCGTCTGAGAGAATGAGGACGCTTTATCTCACACCTCCTTATAACATATTTTCACGTCTTATACATTTTATGTAACCGATCCACAGAGTGATATTGTATTTTAAACAACTTCTCCTACATACGAGTAGGACGTAAAAGTAATGGGTCAATGTGTGTTATCTCATATGAAAAATAGTAAAATAAATTATAAATTTAGGTGAATTCATATATCAAACTAAGACTTAATAGAAATATAAAGTGGATAATCTTTCTGAAGCTAAAATTTATTCGAAATGAAAGTTTAACTTTTGTTTATGTTTCTTTGTTATATTTAGCGTTAGAAGATGAAGGTCCGAAGAAAGACCCACTAATAGTTTCTAACAGTTTTAACCTTCTGAAAGCCCTGCATTCACCCACTGAATATTCGATGTTTTATTATTACTCTTCAACTATTATTATATTATTATTATATATAACCATTACCTTAACAAAAACTTTAAACCTTATAGATATTTTTTTTTTTATGGAAGAGGAGGGCAAACGAGCTGGCGGGTCACAGATGACTTGTGACCACCACCGCCCATGAAGTCTTTCAACATCCGAGGATTTACAAGAGTGTTGCCGACCTTGTAGGTAGGAGTAGACGCCTTTTTTGAAGGTACCCATGTCGTACCGATCTGGAAATACCGCCGAAGGGAGTTCGTTCCACAAGCGAGTGGAACGTGGAAAAAAGGTCCTTGAGAACCGCACAGTGGAGGATCGCCACTCATCCAGGTGGTAGGGATGGTAAAGAAGTCGATGGGGCGCTGTGCGGTGATGAAATTCGGCGGCAGGCATCAGATCGAAAAGTTCTTCGGAACACTCCCCGTTGTAAATGCGGTAGAAGACGCACAAAGAAGCCACGTCTCTACGCAATGCCAAAGAATCTAGCCGTTCACAGAGCACCGGGTCCCCGACAATCCGAGCGGCTCTCCGTTGTGCGCGGTCAAATGGTAGAAGCTGATATTGGGGTGATCCGGACCAGAGATGAGAACAGTACTCCATGTGTGGCCGGACCTGCGCCTTATAGAGCGCAAGTCTTTGGCCATGACTGAAGTACTTCCTCGCTCTATTAATCACTCCCAATTTCTTCGAGGCCAACTTGGCCTTGCTCTCTAGATGACCACGAAACTGACAATCGCTGGAAACGTCGAGACCCAATATTCTGATACTTGGCGAGGCAATGAGGGGAATGCTCTCGAAGAGCGGTGATATGATAAATGGGGTTTTCTTAGTGGTAAACGCGCAAACCTGTGTCATTAGGGGATTGAACTGAACGTGGTTCAGTTCACCCCATTCAGAAATCATCCCCAAGGAAGTCTCTATAGAAGACACAAGTTTCTTTCGGCACTCGTCGACGTTTTCCCGAGAGAGACCTGCACGGCCGGAATATACCGCATCCCCAGTGCTGTCATCCGCATAACAATGTATGTTGGAGATATCCAACATATCATTGATGTGCAGGAGGAACAGAGTTGGGGATAGCACGCAGCCTTGGGGTACACTAACGTTCACGGGCTTGGGGTCCAAGCAAAAACCGTCGAGAACGACCTGTATGCTCCGCCCAGTAAGGAAGCTGGTGATCCACTTGCATAAACTCTCGGGAAGCCCATAGGAAGGTAGCTTCGAAAGAAGCCCCTTGTGCATACACGATCGAAGGCTTTCGCCATATCCAGACTAACTGCCAGACCCTCTCCCTTGCTTTCAATAACAGCTGCCCAACGGTGTGTAAGATATAACAGAAGATCACCAGCCGATCGACCATGACCGAGAGCTATTTTGCCGGTCATTGACCAACTGGTGATCCTCGAGGTAGGTTAGGAGCTGTTTATTGATAATGCTCTCCATTACTTTGGGTTCAAGCTTTCACCTTTTTTAGGAATTGGATGGACAAGGGCACGCTTCCATGAGACCGGGACTACGCCTTTCAAGTAGGGGTACCGAAATAGATGTGTTAGCACTGGTGTCAACTCAGGGGCACATGTTCGTAGCACAACTGGAGAGATACCATCTGGCCCACACGACTTATGAACTTCCAAGGAAAGGAGGGCTTTTCGGATGAGTTTTTGCCGAAAAATTACTTCCAGCATTAAGCTCGGACACCGTGGGATGACAGGCGGTGCCTTCCCCTGGTCGTCCAAACTCGAGTTTGAGGCAAAAAGAGTGCCCAAGAGATCGGTTTTTTCTTTTGCCGTGTGGGCCAAAGAGTCCTTCCCAGTGTGCAATGGCGGTAGGGATGGCTGACAGAAGTTTCCCAGACTGGCTTTGGAAAGCGCCCAGAACTTGCGAGTGCCAGCTGATCCCCAATTTTTACGACATGCTTGAACTTTGCTCTAGCAATTTGCCGTTTGAAGAATCTGGAGGCACGGCTGTATTTCCTCTTCAGAACTCTAGAGTTCGGATCCTTAGTGACTAACGCATTAGCCCAAGCTTGATAAGCCTGCCGTTTGCCAGCTGCTGCAGCCCTGACAGACGCATCAAACCAAGGCCGCGATCTGCCACCAAGTGGTACCACAGAGCTTGGTACAAATAGTTCCATGCCCTGAAGTATCACATCAGCTACAGCCGCAGCGCAGTCACTAGGATCATTGGAAGGGAAACAAATCGGCCCCCATGGGTAGGATGCAAAAAAGGACCGCATTCCATCCCAAGCCGCTGACTTGTAGTGCCAAACGCGTCGAGTCGCAGGTCTTGTGCGAGCTGGGCGTTCAATGGTCACTACACTCCGTACCAAGCAATGATCAGAGGACCCTAAGGGAGCCTCGACAGTGACTTGGTACTTTCCGGGATGTGTAGTCAGCAGAAGATCCAACAAAGAGGGCATATGGCTGTCCACGTCCGGTAGACGAGTGTGCGTCTTTACCAGCTGGGACAGACCATTTGCCAGAGCAAAGTCTAACACAGATCTCCCCGCGTAGTCAGTGGCACGTGACCCTAGCCAATCGGCATGGTACGCGTTGAAGTCTCCGAGGACTACGACTTCGGCGGAGGGAGTGTTTTTATGTGTGTTATTATGTGTAAAATAAAATTTAAAGTGCAGTTATTATAATCGGCACTATTTTTTAAGTACTCATCTGTTTGGGTCATGGCGTGATATCTATAATATGCTTTTAAAAACCTTAACATACTTATGATTATTTACATACGGTTTTTATAATCTAAAAACATAAGAAAGTGGTAAGTCAAACTAGTGACATATTGCAATGTATTTATTATTTTTACGTTTACGTTTGTATCTAAAACAGGAATCATAAAAAGTACATTGAGAAAACTAATTATGTATAGATATTTTTAATCTCTATATAAGGAGTTATATTCTCCAAATATTGTGGAAACTCTCCTATAAATATTAATATTATGCGCCATCTAAGTAATTCCTCTCTAAATCTGTGTATTTTTTGTTTTTTTTGGCTAACATAAATATATATTTATGTAATTTAATATTTTTTATAGACGATCCTTAAAATTCCACCTCATGTGAGCTGTACAAGTGAACAATAAAGGGAGTAAAAGTGTCAGCCACTGTGTGATTCAATTTCTCAAGTAGCCCAAATATTTTCTACTTTTCTCTCAAACACTTCTAAATGTGACCAATATCTGTTATATTGTTTATTAGGCACTACCAACTTCCCAGATTTACCATCTGAATGTAATTAATACTTTTATAATCTAAATATAATACTTTGAACGAACTAATCTATTATATAAAAATGAATCGCAAAATGTGTTGGTAAGCGCATAACTCAACAACGCATGGACCAATCTTAACAATTCTTTTTTTTTAAATGTTCCTTGAAGTCCAAGGATGGCTCTAACGGCGAGAAAAATTTGAATAATTTCCAGGGAAACCCTAAAAAGCCCTTTTCTTTTTCCTATACAAATATTTTAAATGTAGAATAAATAACTAAATGTAGAGTCAATTTGAACTGTATTGCTATTCAATAAAGTTGATATTAAATTACAAGCACTCATTGTTGTCTAAACAATGTAGGTGTCTTGCTAACGTCAAAGAGTCAATTCGCGCTTTATTGTCGCTGCACAACGTTCAAATTTAATCAAATGAATGTGTACACCCGACCAAATTGAAAAGTCAAAAAAAGTAAATGTAAGATTTGATTGGCCTTGGAATATTCTTTCTTTTGTTTTAGTTTCGGAATGCGACATAAATTGTCATCAGTTTTCACGTCATTGCATCTGTCAAACAAACTGCGTTAAAAACCGTTTATAATATTTAATAATTAATTTTGATTGTATAAATACCTGTGATTAATAATTATTTCATGTGAATAAATTTAGGTAATTATATACGATATGCCTCCTATAAGACGAAGTAATTTAAGTAGAAGAACCCGAAATGCTACAAACCAAATGAATTACCGATCTTATCATACTGCACATGAACGTGACGACCGAAATGAACGCGAAAGAATTCGTATATCACGAACGCGGGAAGCGAGAGCGAGAGATTCAACTAATAATCGCGAAAGTTTGAATCGAGCTGCTTTAAATTACGATTTGTCAATTGACTACAGTAACCACCAATGTGTTGCTATTGGATCTATGAACTTGGTTTGCTCTTATTGTAAGGCATTGAAATACAAAAATGAAGCAAATGGATTGTGTTGCGCAAATGGGAAAGTGAAATTGATACCATTGGATCCACCACCAGAGCCATTGTACTCATTGGTTTCAGGAATAGAACCAGATTCCATACACTTTTTGTCAAATATTCAACAATATAACAATTGCTTTCAAATGACATCATTTGGGGTAACAAACGTAGTTCGGGAAAATTTCATGCCAACTTTTAAGGTATGTATTATAGCAGTTAATCATTATTATTTTAATGAACAAAATTTCCTGTTAACTAAGTAAATATGTGTCATTAACCTTCAGTTTCCTAAACCCCAAAACATATATTACTTAGTCATTATATTATTTGGTGATTCAGTATTAGCAACACTTTTATTATTTTGAAACACAATATAATTATTTGACGATGGATATTAGTTACAACTAATTATTACATATTGACATACCTAAGCATATCAATTATTATTTGGTGATTCAAATTTTTTTTTTTTTTTTTTTTTTTCACCTTCACGCCATATCCCTTGCGGGGTAGCCAGAGACGACGGAGCGCCAAACGCTACGGTCTCTGCATACCTCTTTCGCCTCGGCCACAGACATCAACTTCTTCATACATGCCCTCCGGGGGGTCCTCATGCTTTTTACGTGACCTTCCTCCAGTATCGTAGCTACTGTATTTTCGAAGGTCACTCGAGGCCTCCCCCTGTCTCTCTTACCGCTCACTTTTCCCATAAAAATCTTTTTTACCATTCTTTCATCACTCATTCGTTCAACGTGCCCAAACCACCTGAGCACGTTCTTCTTCATTCTCACCGTGACATCTTCGCTAGTACCTGCCATTCTGTGGATCTCTTCATTGCGGATTCGATCAGCTAGACTGACTCCGCATATTCTGCGAAGAGATCGCATCTCCACAGCATTCATCTTTCTTACATTCTTCTTCTGTGTTACCCACGTTTGGCTGCCGTATAACAGTGTCGGTAGCAAAACTGCATTGTGTACAGCCAAACGTGCAGCTATACTGACGTTTTGCCGTCTCAACAATGCAGTCAAAGCACCATTGACTCTGTTACCAGCAGCAATACGCCTTTCCACATCCATTTCGTATCTTCCGTCTCTGCTAAACATACTTCCCAAATATACCACTTCATTCACTTGTTCTATTATCTTATCATTCACGTTGATCTTACATTCTGTTCTTTCTTCATTTCTTTCAAATATCAGAACCTTCGTCTTATCTACATTCAAGTTAAGACCATTAATTTCACACCCATCTTTCAGAGTGGTGACCAATGCCTGCAAATTGCATTCTGATGATGCAATGAGATATGATTATATGATATGATATGCAATGTGATTCAAATTAAGAGACAGATATACTTTTTAGGAACAAATATTATTTCTATTTGGCAAAAATCATTTTTTTTAATTTACAGATACAAGGCCAAATATATCATAGCGCAGGTTCGGCACGGTTACGGCATAATCACAAAATTGTAATCAGAGCTGATAAAACACCTGTTGGCCAACATGCAAGACGTTTTAATGCACCAACTATTGATGAAGTTACCATCGTTGTAGTTGGAGAAAACTTGGAATCCCGTGATATTGTTTTACATCGTCGGAATGATCAATTACAACGTATAAAGGAAACACACCGCCCATATGACGCACTGCAATATCCCATTATATTTTGGCAAGGTGAAGATGGCTATGATTTCTCAAACAAGATGATAAATCCCATTACAGGTAATAAAAAATATTAGTTTAGCTATGGAGCTATATTATCAGTCACTATATTATTATTTTTTTAATTTTCAATATTATGAAAACAAAAATCTATTTTCAGGTTCCGAAACCAACAAAAAAGTCAGTTCAATGAACTATTATTCCTACCGCCTAATGATTCGTGAAAATGAAGACATACTCAAATGTCGGCGATTATATCACAAGTATGTTGTAGACATGTATGTTAAGATTGAAACGGAGAGATTAACATTCATCAGGTTGAATCAGACCAAACTCAGATCTGAAGAGTATATTCACCTTCGAGATGCGATTAATACTAATGGAAATGCACAGAATGTTGGTCGGATGACTATTCTTCCAGCAACATACATCGGAAGCCCTCGACATATGCATGAATATGCTCAAGATGCCATGTCATATGTTCGTCATTATGGTACAGCAGATTTGTTCATCACATTTACATGCAATCCACACTGGATAGAAATCAAGCAGGAGTTATTCCCTGGGCAATCACCTATTGATCGTCATGATATTACAGCCAGAGTCTTTAGACAAAAGTTGAAATCTTTGATGGATTTCATTGTGAAACATTATGTGTTTGGAGAGACACGCTGCTGGATGTATTCTGTGGAGTGGCAGAAACGGGGATTGCCACATGCACACATTTTGATTTGGTTAGTTGAAAAGATAAGGCCAAATGAAGTTGATGCAGTAATATCAGCTGAAATTCCTAATGTAGAAGTAGATCCTGGATTGCATGAGGTAGTTATTAAAAACATGATACATGGTCCCTGTGGAACTCTTAATCAAAATTCACCGTGTATGGTGGATGGTAAATGTTCAAAGCGATATCCACGGACATTAATATCTGAAACAATCACTGGTAATGACGGTTATCCTTTGTATCGTCGCCGATCGACAGCAGACAATGGAAGATCAACAATTGTCAAATTAAATCAACAAGATATTGAAATAGATAATCGCTGGATTGTTCCATATTCACCCATTTTATCAAAGACCTTCAAAGCGCACATCAACGTTGAATCTTGCCATTCAGTAAAATCTATTAAATACATTTGCAAATATGTAACCAAAGGGAGTGATATGGCTGTGATTGGTATTAATGCAGAGAATTCCAATGATGAAGTTACCCAATACCAAATGGGTCGCTATGTTAGTAGTAATGAAGCAGTTTGGCGAATATTTTCTTTTCCTATTCACGAAAGACACCCTACTGTTGTTCATTTAGCTGTGCATTTAGAAAATGGACAAAGAGTATATTTTACAGCACAGAACGCAGTAGAAAGAGCTTTACAGCCACCATCTACTACAGTAACCAGATTTTTTGAGATATGTCAAAACGATGATTTTGCTCAAACATTGTTATATTCTGAAATGCCAAAATATTATACTTGGAATCAATCCTCAAGAAGATTTATACGACGGAAACAAGGAAAACCAGTTACAGGATACCCAGATATATTTTCTACCGATGCGATTGGTCGAATTTATTCAGTACATCCAAGCAATGATGAATGTTTTTATTTACGACTGCTATTAGTCAATGTACGTGGCCCAACATCGTTCCAACATGTACGAACTGTTAATGGTGATTTGTGTGGATCATATAGAGAAGCTTGCCAACGTTTGCGATTGCTAGACAATGATGCTCATTGGGATCAAACTCTCAATGATGCTGTAATATCATCACAAGCTCATCAAATACGAACATTGTTTTCTATAATCATATCTACCTGCTTCCCATCAAACCCAAAGGATTTGTGGATCAAGTACAAAGATAATATGTGTGATGATATTTTGTATCAAATACGGATTAGAAGGGGAAATCCAAATATACAAATAAGCGAAGAAATTTACAATGAAGTTTTGATTTCAATTGAGGACATGTGCTTGATGATGTCAAACAAACTATTATTTCAATTAGGCCTGGCCGCACCCAATCGTCCAATGCATGATGCTTTTAACCAAGAGTTGCACCGAGAAAAACTGTATGATCTCAACACTTTGAAAGAATTAATTCAAACGAATCTTCCACTATTGAATGAACAACAGAAGTATGTATTTGATACACTTTTGAAAGTAATAAATGATAAAAGAGGAGGGATTTACTTCTTAGATGCACCTGGTGGTACAGGAAAAACTTTTTTGATTTCATTGATATTAGCAACAATTCGCTCACAAAATAAAATTGCACTTGCACTCGCTTCGTCGGGAATCGCAGCAACTTTGCTTGAAGGTGGTAGAACAGCTCATTCAGCACTAAAATTACCATTAAACATGCAAAGCAACGAAACTCCAACCTGCAACATTTCGAAGAACTCTGCAATGGCAAAGGTTTTGCAGCAATGTGGATTGATTGTTTGGGATGAATGCCCGATGGCACATAAAAAATCTTTGGAGGCTTTAGTTAGAACCTTACAAGATCTCCGGAGCAATAATAACCCATTTGGTGGTGCAATGATTTTATTAGCAGGAGATTTTCGTCAAACATTGCCAGTGATTCCACGATCAACGTCAGCTGATGAACTTAATGCCTGTTTAAAGTCCTCCAATTTGTGGAAACATGTGAAGGTATTACACTTAAGCAAGAATATGCGTATCAAGTTGCAAAATGACAAATCTGGAGACATATTCTCTAAACAACTTATTGACATTGGTAATGGCAAATTTCCTATAGACACCTTGACTGGTTGCATTAACTTTCCTCAAGGTTTTTGTCAGTTAACTAGATCAAAAGATGAACTTATTCAAAAGGTGATTCCAGATGTTGCTCAAAATTATAGAAACCATGATTGGTTGAGCGAACGGGCTATATTGGCTGCAAAAAACATAGATGTAAGTGAATTAAATTTCAAAATTCAAGAACAAATTACAGGCGAATTGAGGATATATAAATCAGTTGATTCGGCTACTAACCAAGATGATGTCGTTAACTATCCGCCTGAATTTTTAAACTCGCTGGATTTACCAGGATTGCCACCTCACAATCTTCAATTAAAGGTTGGTTCGGTAGTAATAATGTTGAGAAATATCAACCAACCGCGTCTTTGCAACGGCACACGGTTAGCGATAAAAAAATTATTGAACAACGTGATAGAAGCAACTATACTGAAAGGAAAGTATAAAGGAGAAGACGGTTTGATACCACGCATCCCAATGATTCCGACTGATGTACCATTTGAATTTAAACGACTACAATTTCCAGTGCGGCTTGCTTTTGCTATGACCATAAATAAGTCCCAGGGGCAATCATTAGGTGTTTGTGGTATTAATCTAGAAAACCCATGTTTCTCACATGGTCAATTGTATGTTGCCTGTTCCCGTGTTGGAAAACCATCAGATTTATTTATATATTCACCAGGTAATCAAACAAAAAACATTGTGTATCATAAAGCACTAAAATAAAAATAAAACAGATTTTTGTTAATAATTATGATTCACTGGATTTACAATAACGCGATTACTGAAAATACTTATGTACGTTTTATTTCATTATTTTTTATTTCATCGGTTATGAACCCTATGTTAATAATAATAGTAATAAATAATTAATTATCTCTATACTTAGTAATTGAAGCACCCACTTTATAAATATTTGTCACCTTTAGGTTCCCACTATCCCTTTAGATTATTTTTCAATCAGGTTTGAACCTTAAGTTCCCCTCTTGGTTTGAAGCCCTCTGGCAGACATCCCAATCGGGGTTTTTAGTGGGTCTCAAAAGGGTGACCAAAGTTAGTGGAAGCTAAGATACTTAAGTCACCCGAGCTGACCTTTTTCTTTAATTCTCCTGAACAGAACCATCACCATGATGATAGGGCGATGTGTGAGGATCAGCAGAGTAAAAACGTCTAAAGGTCGAAATATAAACTGCCACATTCCAAATCTATTTGACAGAACGAATTCTGCCGAGTTGTATAAAAATTGTATTTATTAAAAAAAAAAAAATCTTTTAAAATTTAAATGTTTTGAGTTTAACTTTCATTGTATGTATTAGTAAAAACCACCAAATACTTTTAATTATGAACGTCTTAATAAAATGATAAAGTAACACATTAAAAAAAAGGAAAATTTTACGATTAAAATTTTTATGATAAAAAAAATCCACCAGAATTCTTAATATATATAAATCACGTGTCGCGTTATTTGTCCGCGATGGACTCCTAAACTACTTAACTGATTTAAATAAATTTACACACCACGTACAGTTTGACCTAACTTAAAAGATATAATAATTTTCAACACAATTCATAGTCGCAGTATTATTTTATTGCAAATTATTAGTTTATCATTTTGCAGTTAGCTCTTAACAATTCTAAAAGATGGCGGTATCTATTGACTGGATTGAGTAATTACGAATGAGATATCTACCCTACCTACCTCATTCGTAAGTTTAGTGTTCCAAGTTATTTACTAAAAACTTTGTAATATACAAATAGTGTTATAAACTTGGATAAAATTAAAAAAATAATTATAATTATTTTGTTTTGATTTTTGCTTAATATCGACTATAAGAAAACATTATGGTTTTCATGACAGATGTACTCTGAACGTTACCCCTTAAATAGTTTAGTACAATGTAATATATCAAAAATAATAGTCACAGCAACGCGTGACCGGGTCTGCTAGTTTCTTATATAAAAATATAAGAAATTACTTCGTTCAAATACTTAGTAAACTGTTATCCTTTCGAGGTAGACTAAGCTTTAGAAGTTATTACTTATATAATTTTGATTTTTTTATTAATTAGCCCAATAAAAAATTTCGAAATGGTTTCTTTCGCAAGGAAACAAAATACATACTAGGCGTAAATTAAAATAATAGACTTGTTTTTATTTTTATTTTGTGAATATTCAATTATTTTTACACAGTAAAATATAAAAGAGTGATCTACTCTACATTTAGTACATAATTTAGTGAGGAAATTAAAATTCCCAAGTTAATGAAAAAATAATTCTTATAAGTTTCATTACTTTAAGATCATGAATTTATTTTGATTGCACAATTCGTATAGTGTACATAAATATATTAATAATTTAATTAATTAGTATTTAGCTGCTGTCGTTACACTTGGATATAAATTAATTAGCTTCAATCTTAAAACACAACTTCAATACAAATGCATATTAGCATGATAATAGCATGATATTAGCATTAAAAAATGCTAATATCTTGTGCTTAGGATATTTTGCTCTTACTGTGTAAGATATTTTTTTGCTTTAAATAGTAACTATTTCCTTAACATCCTAAAAAATTTATTGACGCTCAAAAGATAATTTGTTTTTTTTTCTATCATATTTTAAAAATTATTACCAGAAATCTTTAATGAACTAAGTTAAAAAAAATCGATGTATGTAATTAATCAAACTGAATATAAAGAGCTTTAAAATAAATCTAGTTTCAATGATATTAATTAAAAAACCTTTTTGAAGTATTTTTATTAAATAATTGTTAAATTTTAATCCTGTAATAAGCTTTTAGAAGTAGAAAATTAAGAAGAGATTAGTTTTTGGAGTTCTTGTAAAGTTTAAAAATAGGATTGTCAATAAAACTGCAATACCCAAAATTAGTTTTGAGTTTTAAAAGCACAGAGATTACATAGTACAGTAGATTTTAATATATGTACATATTTTGATAGCACGTTCTGCAATAATTGAAGATGTAACACATGAAATTATAATAATTAAATCATTTTGTTTATTTTTTTTTCGTTATTATATATTAATAAATACCATTACTATTGGTATAATATTACAACAAAGGATTATCTAAGTATTATTACACATCGGTAAGGATACAATGATGTTAGTGTCAACAAGATTCTAAACAAAATTATTTTTATAACAACAATGATAAATGTTAATATTTACAAACACATTAAAATTGATAATATAATCTCGTTTCAATAATGGAATCAAAAGAATTGAAATATTTCATTTATAATAAATCTTTAAACTATAAATGCATTTATATACGTTATACATTCATTAAATATTAATTAATGTATCATATTAATCCAATTAATACATTAATTAACCCAGTTATATTAATTAATGAAGTTCATATATCCAATAACTTTTATTAAGTACATTAATTATAAACAAATAAAAATCACATATATAAAGAAAATTCAAACAATTTTCACACAGTAATCATGCAGCGAATCAACAATAGTACTTAATTATCCTTTTGTACTACTTACTTATTTAAAACACACAAGTACATGTACCAGTTTTAATTATAATAATAATATATATTTATTTTGTAAATATATTTAATTTAACAAATTATTGGTAATGTGTTTTTCATATTTAATATTTTATTTATTTTATTTAACCGATTCTTATAAAAAAAATGTAATCAAAGGGAAATACAATATTTAGTCGACAAATTTCTCTATTTAACAATTTTTTTTTTGTATTTGTTTAATGAAATATGTCATCTGCATTCATTTGTCTTCTTCACATTTCTTAATTTATCTTCGTCTTATCGATGGTTCAAATATTAGTTATATATAAACATTAACTCTGGAATATAAAATAAAATAACGATGGCAGGATGATTACCTTAGTATATAATATCATATAGTATATAATATCATATAGTATATATTGTAGAATGCTAAATTCATTAACTCAATCAGGACTCTAGCGACCTCCGGGTAAACCGTCTAACAATATGAGATACTATATCAGATATCGCAGATTTGAGTCATGCCCGGGGTCATGAACTTAATTTGTGTATTATATTTGAAATAAAAATAAGGTTAACATACTTAAACAGACATTAATTAAATAATATTTTTAGTTGAAACGAACTGTATGCTTGATGGTTCCTTTTAAAGTTTTTAACTCTGAGAAACTCTTAGAAGAAGAAAAAGATGCTTTTGTAAGGTGTAAAGGTAGGTTTCTTAATTGTTCCATTATGGAATACTATTGTTTAATATGTCTTATTAATGTAGTCAACAGAACATCAAAACTAACACCACGTTAGTAATACATTCTATCACCTTAGTCCCAGGATATATATTTCACTGTCACTTATTATTTACATTTAAAGACTCAAGACGTTACTCTACTATACTTTAGTATTTCTTATTTATTTTATAGCAATTCACAAACAAAGATCTTAAGAAAGTGACAATGTTACAATTGGCAGAAGAACTAAAACACTATTATTAAAATTATTTACTTGAGGGTAAATATCTATTATAATAATCATATATCATTCTACTATTATTTCCCCTGTGTCACCTCTAGTAAAAATCCAGAAATCCGTATCCCAGTATTCCCAGTGTTCCAGTTTTCCAGTTCCAGTCGAACACAAAGAGAGGTACATAATATAACCAGATAATACTTTCAAAAATGATTAATTCGAGACTGTTTATTTAATAGTTCAAATAACAGCTAATATTTGTTATAATTAAATTTAATATTAAGTAAATTTATACCAACTAGAAATCTCCAACTGTACATATCATATTGAAAGCAGATTGCTCAAACACCCATAATTCCTTATTATGAGTTGTGACTTGAGGGATTCACGTTATCGGTACACGGTATTGTGCACAGGCTCCAATATTGATACATTGAATTGAGACACTTATCTCGCTGTCGATCTTCAAAAGCCTGTTGTCATTGAGAGATAATGTTGTTGAATTTTAATGTTTGGTCAATTATTCTTTTCTAAGTTTTAGAGGTTACGTGAAATGAAAATATAATTTAAAATTTAATTATTATTTTTGTATTATAACTGGTACTACGATATTATGGAACAATAACAAAAACCAATTAAATCAAGGCTCATATTAAGTTATGAAAAAACTTTATAGTTGCAATTTAAACTAATTTCAGTAATATGCCCACGAAAACAGATTTTATCTTAGGACTGTTATTTTTGTTATAAACATTAATATAAATGATGATGATGAAGATTTATAAAAATTATCGAGAGCTAGCATTCTTTAATTCTAATTCCTATATTTTTAATGGTTTAGTTCTCTAGTAACAAGTCTGTGAAACGATAGATTATAGTACTATAGTATTTTATATTAGTAACGAAGCTTAGAGTCTGCGATCCTAATAACTACGGATCAAGTTCCAAACTGAAACGTTTAGATTAAGTACTAAGACTTGAAACGAATTATTCAGAAACTTGGTAATGCTTCTCGGGTTTGGTTATTCCGATTACACAACATTTTAACTAATAATTATATAATATTTATAACCACAAAATTGTTTACACCATTAACGTTGTTATATATTATAAAGATACAACGTGTTCGGTTCTCCTAGGCCGAATTGGATAAAATTTTGGTCTGTGTTTTATTTCAGGGCAACACAAAGTACTATACATACTGCTATATTATGTGTTTTGTAAAATTAAATAATTTTTTGAATCACAGGTAAGTGATTTTCCATTAACGAATGGTTCTCATATGAGCGCGTTATACGAGAACATTCCTATATCGCGTTTTCTACAATGTAATCAAACAACACTGGGACCAGGGATTGACTGACTGATTGATTGACCAGGGAAGATGAATGACACAACAATGAAGTGTGATGAACCAACTTATTTTAACTTATCTTTAAAATAAGCATCATAACATGTTTAAGTTTAATAAGTTAATATATTTTTAACCAAAATCAATTATGTCTGAGGACCTCTAAAGTTGAATAGACTATTATTTTTAGAATATTTTTTTCCATTATTATTGTTACTTTTCATAAACTCATAGAATAGAAATAATTAAACTTTATTAAAAACAAATGTTTAATTTGACGTTTATTATAAAACATAATTTGTTGGATAATAAAATAAAAATAGAATGGATTTTATCTAAGACAGACATTTCAAATTTAAAAGTTAATTTGCTTTTCATATTAAATTATAATATATTTATAAAAATAATAATAATAATCAGCATTTTCACTAATTTAAAAATACTGACCCGGAAATCATAGGTAAGTTACACAAATTAATATTAATATGATGTATGCTTTATAGACAACCATAGACACATCCAGTAATACTACAAAACGCGTTTTGCTCGAAGCCAGTTCTACGTAAAGCTCGTAAATTCTTTGCTAGTATAATAAAAGAGGTATCCGACCACTCAAAGGACAGTCGATATGATTTATGGTTTTCATGTTTGAGAAATATTTCATGTTTTTATTACGCTCAGTGTCGAAAATAAATTGTAATATATTTATTAATTTACTTATTTATATTTTGTATTTTATTTAACATTTTTCGAGTATTGCCTTTGTAGTTTTTAGTAAAGAAAATCCTATAAACACATAATATATATGAACAAAGTGGTAATCAATATCTTTCGAAGTTGTAAATTACAACACGTTCAAGTCTAGTGTTTCTTTCATTAAGCTTAAAAACACATGCCATTCAATCCCAACTTAGGCAGACTACTGCTGAAGACGACCACATCTTAACAGAATTCAAATGCCCCCCTTTTGTTATATTCAATTTCAATTATGCAATCCATAAGGACAATTTTTATTATCAAATTAGAAGTGCACGTTAGTCTGTGTTTTAGTTAATTAATATCAATATAATTAACAACCATATTTTTAGAAATATTCTATCTTAATTCACTGACTACTTTTGTACTAAGTATATTTAAACATCCGCAAAAAAAAGTAGAAATGAAATTCTTATTCAAATTTCGTGATTTGCAGAGAAACAATCCATTAATTAGTATCTTCAATCTTGAATTAAATTCGCAATGTCGTACTATGAGTTATATCGAAGTTAGAAATCCGTCTCTGAATCCTATTTTGTATTATTTTACAATATTATATTATTATTGCTGTCTACTTCTTGAATTATTTAATGTCACTAAGTGTTATAAAATTATTAAGTTCTTATTACAACTAATTATTCAAATAGTAATTTGTTCATTTCATAATTTATATATTATCGAAAAAATGTATAAAACATACACATTCTTTGTATGACATGATTTTTTTTTATATTTTGTTTACTTTTACGTTTATTACTTTTAAAATTTTACTATTGCTTTTCTTTCAAAGCATGTCAACTGTTCCAGGTTAAATTACTTTGGCTGATATTATACTACAGTGTTCTTTGTGAGCAAATTTTATTCTCGTTTCCTGAAAAGTTATGATATTTACAGGGATTTGTCAAAAATGTTAATACTTATAGAAATTTTAGCAAATAGTAAAAATAGAATAATGCCTTAATTTATGCGTTTTGCTTCAGTTTATGTAAAGAAAGCGATTACGTTATGAGTATTATCTCAATATAAAAATATCGTCGAGTAGAGTAGTGAAAATTAAAGTTATACCGCCACCAGACATAATGTAGTCATACTCTTTTTTAACTAACTAGATCATTATTTACCGAAACTCACTACATTCCACTGGATAGATTTAATTAATTACATTTTCACTCAAAGGCCTTCTGTGAGAAATTTGCTATTTTCACAAAAATGTTAAACACTTGAATAGAAATTGGTATTAATGCAATTAATTATCGGTATTTTAATTCTCTCGGTGCAGCAAATGACTTTATTAAACTCAAAGCCTTACATCACTAATATTATGATCGTAATACACAATAATTTATTTCTAATACTTTAATTATATTAATTTAAATGTAAATAAATAAATGACCGATGTTGACATTATTGAGACTTCTAAATTTTGGACACACATTTTACATAAGCTTTTTGTCCTAAGCAAAGTGATATAAAATTCATTTTAACCCAATTTTTTATCTCATCTTCACGTAATAGGCTTACACGAATGTAGATTTTCGTTAAGTTAGACGTATTATTTAGCAAGAATAAGATAAGCCATAGATTTCATACTAAATATCTTATGAATTTCGTCATAACGTAGACTATAATATTTCGATGTTATTCGTCCACCCATAGTAACAATGATGATGTTGATGATGATGGAACATAATCAAATGAATTTGGTTACAACAGGTCGATCTAAAAAGTTTATTTGGTGTATAAAACTAATATTTTAATCCATATTCAGATTTATAAAATCTTATATTATTTATTATTTTATTTTAAAAGGACAAATAAATATTTTTCTTTAAAATATCATCATACTTGTAATATGTTGAATATATTTATGTATATTTGGATACTTAATGTGTATAATACGGTCATTGTATTTTGTATTGCATTGCATTGAATTTTAAAAAAAATATGTTCTCTTTTATTTTCATAGAATTATCCTTACCATTAACTCCAGACCAGCTTAATTGCAAGGCGGATTAAGACTGTTTGCATAATAGATGCCGGTAAGTTGACACTAATGAAAATCAAGATATAGCAGCTTTGTACAAAATAAGTTCATTTTAAAAAGGAAACTTTTTCTCTGTCAGAAAAAAATCGAAATTATGTCATTCAAGTATAAATGTATAATCAAGTGTTGCAATTTGTTAATTCGTTCGAATTTTAGGACAAAAAATAACAATTATTTCTGTTATGTACAAAAGAACATTTTAAAAGAATAATTACTTCTTACTTGTTTCCTTCAAGTAATAAAATTCGTTTAAAAACTGTATAATTTTCTTGGAGATGTTGAATTTAAGATAATTATTTTTTTTTAAAGAATTTTATTACATCCTTTTCTTGAGGTTTCAAAGTTAACCATTTATTTTATTCTCTTAATTCAGGAAGCTGTAATTAAAACAGAGGTACAAACATTTTACATTTAAATTCTCAACTTTTCAACTTTTTAAAAATGTTCAATTTTTTAATAAACAATTTAATATTATTTTGATATGTGAAAAGATTTTACGGATTTAATTCGTTAGTATTGGTTACTTTTAAGTATCAATCATGAACATCGAAGTCGTAATCAATAACGTTGGCGAAAACGAACCACCGGAAAGTTTATTACTATTCCATCAATATGTACAAGAAATTTATTATTCCACATCAAATACAAGTATTCAATTATAACCATAAAATTTAAGAAAATCTTGCAAATCTTAGTTATGTTTATAATGTACTTTAACAGTAACATTAAAATATAAGAGTAAAATAAGATGAATTCATTTAAATTTGCTTCACGTCAATTTAATTACCTGTACTTCTATTTGACGTTTTTTTTACTATAAAATAAAATGCCTGCAAATCAAGAGGAATAAAGATCAAAGTAATTAGTAAACATATATACATATATCATATACACATAAAGATATCATATAGAAATCATATTAACAATGAAAAGTGTAAGTAAATATAAAGTAATAATGTACTCGTATAAAGTATTGCATCTTTCAGATTTCTAAAAGACTTAATGCTTCCAATTAACACGTTTAAAATGTAAAGCTCCAATTAAGGTGCCTTCTATATTTTCACAAAACGTCTTAATGTCGGAATTAAAATAATTAACATTGCCGATAGAACCCTTTAAAAACATTATTATTTTGTATTATTTATACACATTATCTTATTTATTTATATAATTTTGTGTTATAATAATGAATTCAAGAAATAATACCTTAATTTTCTCCAATATTTTTTAAATGTTAAAAAAGCATAAGTATATTTTATCTACGTTCTAAACAATTAAACTGTATTAATTGTCAGAATATTTTTGTTTATTCTTTTAAATGTATAAATTTGTTTAAAAATTAATACATTACATATTAAAATGATGTAAATATAGAAATGTTAAAGTTTCTAAATTTAATTTATAAATAAATAATGTTTTGGTTCTTAAAGAAAAATTCTTGAATAACCGTCAGTATTTTGTGAAAAACGATAACTCACAAGTATCCAACATAACGAAGCGTTGTCTTTTGTTACATGTTATTATATATGCCATAAAATAGGACACATAATGTTTGATACTCAGTAATCAAATATTTGTGAAAAAGTTTTAAATCCGTTCCCATGCTCGTGGAGATTTAAAATAATACCGAAACAGAAACGTTACCACTTTTGAAAAATGTAATAGTTCTCAAGGACTTGAAAGAGCGTAGGAAACATGAAAGGGGCATATGATCTTTATGCCGAAACTCTCACTCACCTATTTGCCGAAACGACGTTTTCATTTTTATAGTTTTATTAGCTCAATTGTATACCACACTAATGTATTCCCAATTACATCTAACTTAAAACATCGTTATGGTTCATGGGATTTCTATAACTAAATGTCTTATTGCTGCAACTTATTTTAATACTAATAGCAATAAATAATAATAATTTAAACCGTGACATGGTTCATTAAATTTGACCCAACCCCAATAAATCTTTCAGGTGTCTCAACAGTTATTTAATTAGAACTGTAAGAAAATTCAGTGCAATATGCGTTAAGGTTATTTTAGACCGCTTTTGTATAAATGTTACTGTAATACGTAAGGTTACATTTAAAAATAAACCTTCACGTCCATTTCACTTAATGTAATTCAGTTTTCAAATTGAGTATTCAACCGTTGTGTCTTCAAATGTAATAATCTTATAACCTAAAGGGAGCACACTTTTAGATATTTTCTATCTTTGAAAACTGGTAAGTAACTATATTATTTGTATACATTTAATATTTTAAATACCATAAAAACAGTAAGATTTCCTGTACAAATAAAATAAAATAATTCAACACTTATATTGTAGTGGCTGCATAAAAAAAGTCTAATGCCATTGTACATTTTCATCTACTTATCCTTAAATTATACATATAAATAATTTTGATAAGGAATAAAATATTGTTCAGTAAGTTACATCTCACTGTTAACACATCCCGCATCTTTATCGTACAAAGTATATTTTATAAATAAGAAAACAGTCTCGCAATTTATTCAAATTAAAAAATATATATTTTAAAGGAAAATCATCCCTTAGTTCTGCCAGTGGAGCTTCTATATAAATTCTATCAATTCTATATATAAAAAAATATGTTCAGCTATGTTAAGCTTATTTAAGCTTAACATAGCTGAACATATTTTTTTCGTCGATTAAATCTTTTTTTGAAGCGATTAAATTAAAGTATCTGGTTTTTGGTGAAGGTAGCTCTGTTATCTGTAATCTCTGAATCATATTATTCGCATGCTGAATGGAGAGCGATAATATTCACTTCCATAAATGAATTTTGGCTCCACCTTTGTGCCTCACACAATGCGTCATTATCATCATCAAGTTTAAGCGGTGGATTTTCAACATTTATTTTTATATTAACATTTATAAAAAATATCGATACAAATTACATTTTAACTTTCATAACTATACATAGCTATGCATAATTGTATACATGGTACAATTCTGTGTGTGTTTCACAGACTGTTGTACTGAATCTTCCTTTGATTTTTATACGTTGTTTTTTTTTTAAACTATATGATTACACAGCATGTTAACAGTCGAATACAGTTAGTACACTAAATTAAAATTTATTATTCTTATATTCGTTTATTTGCATTTTAGATTTAAATAATTAGTAAAATAAATAGATACACTTCTGCATTCCTTCCATGACAACTCCAGTAGCTCTCACTTCCTTAAACCACTCATTATCTTATGATACAATATATTCTTATTGAAGAATGCAAATATGTGACAAGCTGTGAGAACATTAAGAGTTTTGAGTGCTCGAGACATCCACCGCGGGAGGTAAAAGAGGACTTTATCGAAACGTAATTTAAGAGTTCCTTGTTTTTTGTAAATCAGACTACATACTGTTACAATTAATAATGTATGCAGTTTGAATAAAATTATAATGTGCTATATAAAAAATATTTTTATAATGACGTAAAAAATAAAAAGATTAAATTAATTAAGATTAAATTCTCATGCTTTGCATGCTCTGATGCTTTGTTTATAAAAATACTACTGCTTATTATTAATAATTCATAAATACGTGTTGTTCTGAGTTGAGAAAAGTAAAGAAGCAAGCTCATACTGTTCTTCCGTTTTTCAGATATTATGTACTCTGTCTTATCTAAAATCTACTTCATACACAAAATTGCTAAAAATTTAAAATGCAAATTTGATTCACGTTTAAAAAGCACAGTCACAATAGTCAGATAAATAAATGAAAGTATCGTTTTTTACAACACGTAAGCCATACTCAACAAACAATATGAAGATTACAAAGAATTAGTAAATATTCTTTCACCCTTATGCTGGTTTTCTTTAAAAGTAAATGAAAGTTTGCCAAAATCAGTGATCCTCACTAATTTTGACTAATTTTTATAGAGCTCCTATGAGAGGGGTAACGAAATGTGATGCAGATTATATACGATGTTAACGAAAGATAAAAATGAAATATAAATTTCACTCAATATCAACAATAGAAGCATAATTCTCGTTCCAACTTTTTACAAACATAAGTTAATGATATTTAGAACTGTTTTATAAATAAAATCAATATATATTATATTTTTATAATACAAAACATAAATATTGATTATTTTAGTGTTGTTCAGTGATTTGTTCTTATCCCAATTATATAATTGCATTATAAAGCATTTATTAAATAGGACTCTTAACTGTATAATTGTAATTTTAAATACTTATATCCATTGTAAAAATGTTGGTTTTGTTCTTATTTACTGAGATAAACAAATTGTTTATAGCATCACGTCACCTTGATCCTCTTTCTGTTCGGATAACTTCAGTTCCGGGATAAAAATAGATCCAGTGACAAACGGTTTGTAACATTTTATGTTATCCTGGTACCTTTGTTGAGGTGTCCGTTCTCTTTATGTCTGTTTTAAATAAAAATGTTGAAAATGAGAGTTTTATTACCGTATTTAATTACAAGCACATTCCATATAAAAAAATCTGAACATATTTTTGTCAGAATTCTTTTTAAATTGTAATACGTTTAGGAATTTAAGTCAGTAAAATATGTCAAACAGTTTTTTAAGGGCAACGTACTTATGTACGTTGCCCTTAAAAAACTTGTGTGTTCTTGTGTTATCATAATAACATACATTTAATTGTAGTCATACTTATATATTTCTTCCAATATGTGGTACAATACATAATTATATTTGGGACATATTTTGCCAAAGATATAATTGGACTTGTAAGTGTCATGCCTTATACAAGATATTTCCGTATTCAAATATAAGACACGAAAAACTTCTAAAATCATTTCTTACTATTATAATATAAAGACGTTAAAATTTCATCTTTATTAATAGATAATAGATACCATTAAGTTATACTTAAAAAAAATATACTTGCTGTTACAATGCATAGTATTATAGCGTGTTCTTAATTAGATGTAAAAACTCTAAATATGAACTATGCACAATCTTAATAAAAATCTAGTAAAATATTATGATCTGGGGTTGATTTTGCAGTGATTATAAAATTTTAAGTTATGTATTGTGTTACTTTTTAATGTATAAATTTTGGTATAACTTCATACGTATATAAGTATCATACATCGAATGATGCCGATGTCACCAAAATAATTCTTGAGAACGAAAGTAATATTCTGAATTGTTTATAAGCACCTTAAATGTCAAGCTTTTTTCAAGTAGTATAAAATAATAATAGGCAAAAATATGGGTTTGTAAGTATATATAAATATATTATACATAGTTACTATTTAAGATTTTTGATCCACTATAAAGAATAAAACAAATGTAAATTAATATTTTTGGAATATTTTAAAAGTAAACAAACTAATACAAATGTCAAGTTTAACGTTCTCGCCGTTAATGAAGATTTCATTAAAATAAATAATATTATTATCATTTCCTGATAAAGATTTTAAACGTAATCAAATTAAATAATATCGCTTTCGACTGAAAGAGAAAAGGATCATAACAGAGTAATACGACCTACCGTATTGTATGAGTTGGGTTTCTTACACTAGAAGTTTATTATCCAAGAATGAAATTTTATTTTTATTCTTAAGTAATTCTTTGGAAAAAGATTTATTTTTAAGTAAATAATTATAAAAAAACATCAATTTTAAGACCTTAGATAATCTTCAAAATACATTTTCTGTGTTCATTAAAATGCCGATAATGTCCGAGACAGACAGAGAGACGCTAATCAAATATTTCAAGCGGAGATAAAAAAACACATTTTCAGATTTCACATTTGTAATATTAAATGTATTTAACTGTTATATACTCATTAAGAGTATTTTATTAATAAACATAATAATAATGATTGCTTTTACTTTTATCAAATAAATCAAACTGATTGAATGGTATTGACAGATCAAAGCCCTGAACACGGTTTACTCTATTTCAATATTTTATTTTGTTAGATATTTGTTTTGCATAGACGACATCTCTAATGCACACACAAATAAAATTATTGCATTGATATTTTCAAATAAACTGTATAATGCTATATAAATATTATGTTTGGAATTACATGTGAGTATGTGTGTAAGTGATATGTGCGTGTGTATAAGATATACGAACATACGAGTAAGTGATTGTTATCGAATTTTCAAAGGACACGTGAGCTAAAGTTAATTATAAATATTATGTAAATATATTAGTTTCATAATAATCCCTTACAATATAACTAATTATAATTATATTGTAAAGGATTATTATGAAACTGTCATTCGTCCATCCGTCCGCCTTCGCTTATGTTTAGTTTGACGTTATTTGGCGAGTTTCAATTTTATTTGAGACTTTATCAGTATGTTTATCGTGTTTTTCTACCTCGCCCGCATTGTGTCCCATCGCCCTTTTTTTGTCAAAATATTACAGAATTCACTTATGACCTAATGTTTGCGACATCTTTTTTTCTTAGTATATTCAAATTTTTATAAAGATCTATCAAACGGATCTTAAGGTAAAAAAAAAAATATACAAAATACGAAAGACATAAAAATGAAATAAAAAGTTGATTTCTGATCATTGGATAGTTTATTACAAAATTTATAAAAAGCATGTACAGACAAGCACATTAGATTTATATAGTAGTATAGATATTAATTAAAATATAAAGTGTAAAAACCATTACTGTAGTCTCTGTTTGTACAAAATTGCCAGTGTTACACAGATTGGTCACGTAACTTAATTAATTTCTGTACGTTGTATACAAATATGGAATCACTGGTACGTGAATCCACAAAAATGTTTAGTTATTTATCAAAAAAAAAAGAAACAGTCATATTTTATTTAACAATATAAAATCATATATAAATATTTATACCATACTCGTATATACATATTTATATATTATATGACTCTTATATAAAAGCTATTATGTAATAAAAAAAATATTTTGTAATGGGTAGAATTTATTTCAGACTTGCAATAATTTGACTTGGTTTGAGAAGTATTATAAGAATATTTATTATCCAAAAGAGAGTAAAGCTATTTAACAATCATTGTTGGAAATAAATCACATCGACTTTTGGAACGCTTAATCTATCTATTGCGTGTTTAATAACTTTATAATTATTTCTATCAATAATACTTGCACCTTATCACGTCATATAATATCACGTCAGTTATTAAAATTATTACAAAAGAGAAAGAGAGACAGATACAGAGAGGAATGTAAGCTTCATTGGAATTTATAAACATTTTAAAAACTATGTTTAATTATGTTTTAAAATATTAAAGACACCGCTTTGTAAAATTGTTTCTTCATTTCGTTAAACAACTTTACAACTTATTGCCTGCTTTAAATAATTTGGAGCATGGTTGAAATTATATTTAAATTAACTTTGGAAATTTATAAACAATATTTAAAATGCAAATTTTGTTAAAGGTTTTAAGACTATAATATAATAATTAATATAATATATTTTAACACTGTTTAGAATGTCTTAAAACAAGCCATAAAGTTTTATGTCCATAGAGAGACGTGAAAAAAAATAATTGTATTTTTGGATGTTCTGACTCTTGTATTAAGTTCGTACTAGTTACGACTTTTAAAAGTCACTAAGAAAAGGCCATTTATGATTTTCACGAGTTAATTTTATACACATTTGTTAACTTTAGTCATTCCAGATCAATTTAACTAACTACACATAGCTGAACAGTTCCAATTGTTTTCAATTAAATTACCAGCCCTCGATAACCAAGTGTTTGTACATTTCATGTAGAATTCTATTTAATATCTATATATATATATATATATATATAGATATTAAATATATATTTACCACTCACTGACTCATCACGAGATCTCCGAAACGATCTGTCCGATTAAATTGAAATTTTATATAGTTATTTCTTTTGTGCCGTAGACGTCTACTAAAAACGGATTTTACGGAATTCCTATCTCAACGGATTTCAATAAATTTCAAGTCGATCGACCCTATAGCTACAAAGGTTTCATGATGAGTGTGTATATAGATGGAAGTAAGAGTTACTATAGCAACGGTGACATAGCAACGGTAACCATACCAATGTGAACCATAGCCATAGTTACCATGACAACGGTTACCTTGAAAATGCATACTATGACAAAGGTTACCATTGCAACCAGAGTTTAGATGAGATGAGGAGGGGTGCAAAAAGTTTGAAAATTTGAAATTTAAAAATTGTCATAAATAAAAATCAAAGACGTAAAAATGTAATTGATTCCGGAATTGAATTTAATATCTTTGAAAATAAATAAATACAATGTAAAAAAAAAAATCTAAATTTGTCCTTAATTACATGCTGACAATTTTTTCGTAGTGTTTGCCTGCAGGGGATTCCGCCACATTATATAACGGTAACACATCCCAATACACAGTACCTCAAAGGTAATGTGGAAATCTGTGTATTCAATGACTAGCAATATATTTCTCTATTTAAAATTTTAAAAATTTACACTAAATATAAAATAGAAATTAAACGTTTGCTCAATACAAGTAGTCTAAGTTCACATCTAAATTATTAGTGTGCTCAGCAAAGCGGGGGGTAATCAGCTAGTATTACATATTTACAAAACAATGTTATATTAATGAATATTATTCTTTTTTGCTTGTTGTGTTTATAATAATATTATTTAATATTTATAAAGACTTGTTAATAGAATTTTAACAGCCAGTAGGCATAGTCTATATTTTGTCATTGTTTACAAGAAACACAATATACTTTCTGCCTTCACTATGTCACGTTAGTAACGTTGAAAGAAAATGTTTGTTTTTAATAAAAAACTGGCTCATTCTCGTGGCCGTGCCTGCCCTCCATTAAGTCAAATTATTAATAATCATCTAAAACTTATTTTTATACAAAGCAATAATTACTTTATTACTGAAGCTCAATGAAAACAGATAATTTTATTTTCTTAAGCAAAGAAATCAAGAAATTGGGTCTAATTAAAACAACAATGTTTTCTGTAACAAAATGTTAATGAAGTTGGTTACATTATATCGGCTATTTTGGTAATTCACACTCCACCACCCTAAAAAGCCATTTAATATCAATCAAATCCTATTAAAACCGAATTGAAAAAAAGCTTGTGATATTTTTATTAATTTTGAATACTTTAATAAAATCAACGAAACAAAAAATAATATAGCCTAATTATTAGTAATATGATTTCATAAAATAATATTACTCTTACATATAATAAAATACCTAAATCAATAACACATATTTTTTTAACATATAAAATGTATAACATCTCTTACTAAAACGCTGACACAACATAACAACTCTATACTCACATGAAAGCCTATAATTTGAAAAGCACTTTCATATTGAATTTGCACAGACTTCATCCGAACACAGCCCGAAGGTGACCTTTCGCATGCGTGGGGTTGTCGTACGGTTTTAAATTGTATATTGACGTATGCTAGTAGAATGAGTGAAAGAGTTTTTAACACATGTCCTATTTATGAAGCTGTGAATTTGAAATCCATTGTTTAGCACATAAACTAATTAAATTCTATTTTATATTTAAGTTTAAGTTTAAACTTAAAAACTTTAAATAATTCATGAAATCGTTATAAATCTGCTTGAAATGTTCTGAGTAAAACCGCGACACTTCTCAACATTGACTCTAACTTGGAGTGCATCTCTAAGTCTCTCCTGAGTCCTATTTAATTTAACCTAATTAAAATCTTCATTAATTTGATTTCACAAAACATACTGACATTTTCATTACTGAGTTTAAAGTGAAATATTTTTGCTTAAACTCTGCACTGATATGAAAAGTAAAATTAAAGAGCCTATTACACCATTCACATTTACTTTGCGATGGAGTGAAAGATTTAAAGAATAGAATATAAGTTTTCGAAAAATAAATCCGGATGGTTTTTATATTGTTACAGATAAATTGTTACAATAATTTAATATACTGAGTCTTGCCATAAATATTGTTACAACGAAAAGTTTTTATTTTTATTTTACGTAACATTTATTGCAATTATAGTATGTTACCATTAAAAATATATAAAGCTTATTCGAAGTAAAAGTGGCCATAACCTACTCTTTTTTAGGTACAGAGAAATGTAAATACCATATAATTGAAACTATTATGTAAAATTACATACTTAGATATAAACGTAAGAGATACGTTTTTAGTGAGTGAAATATTTTATACATTACTATGTTTTCTTTTGTCCTGAATATTTAAAATCAATATGAATATCATATAAGACATTACTTTTTGTAAAAGAAAGGAATTAGATTTTATAACTTGGAAACCCAGATAAAATAAAAATGTTCTAAAATATGTTTAATTATAAAAAAACATAGGAAGTGGTTGAGCTGCATAATAAATTTTAACATCTGTGGAGAATAAATATTGATATTGCATTGTTGCATAAACAATATTTTTGGATTAGAGACCACCAATGTTGTTTATTAAAGATTATAATAAGTAGATAAGTATTTTACGAGTTCTGACGGAGGAGCGTATACACCAAACAAAAATGAAAAAATGAAAATGGATTTTTGTAAGGTTTATGGTTTAGGGTTTTTGTGTTCAAAAATATTTCAATTATTTATTTTACTAAAGCATTCAAATAGTTCAGGTACCATTTGATATTTGAACCAAATTGAGTTCAGTATTTCTAACGCATGAATTATAGATTCCCACAAAAATAGTAAATGACTTTATAAATCTAGCTCCGTTTGTTATTGCCAAGTAAAAAGTTTTCAAATTTAATACATTATTAGGAATATTTTACATATAGCTTATCATAATGACACTTAAATATTAATTAATATACGAGTATTATATTTCTTCATTTTGGTACATGTTATTATAAGAAACATCTCAATGAAAAAACCAATATCTAATTGCTGTAAAATTCAATATTATATATGAGTTATTCTCTGTAAATAGTTTCATAAATAATATCCATCATAAACTCTCATTAATAAATTTATTTTTATAAAGAAATAATCACATGTACATACACTTTTATAAGAATACAATTCAATTGTAAAAGTACTAAAGTAATAAATTTTAAAAGTACAAATCCTAAATGTAATAAAATTTTTACAACATCATTTGCTACTAAACGCCGCGCGAGAGGATCATACGCTTGGTCAAAATGCTGAATTAAACTTTATGCTCGTAAGGTTTAAATAAAGTTATTCCCTGATGTATTAAAACGAAACTGTGGTTAGGCTATTTTAGTATTAAATAATTTAAAATATAAATATTTCTGTTGTACCTCACACAATAATAAGATTTTTATTCCAAATATGGCAATACTATATAGGGTCAGATAATAAATAGATACAATTATAAAGTATATTATACTAAATAAGCCTGATGCCTTAATTACGACTTTAAAGGAAAGTGAAGTTAATAAGACGATGCGATAAAACCCATCGATTTTAAATATTTAACATTAATCGGAGTAAATAATGTTTAAAAAATATATATTTATTTTAGCGTTACGTTAGTTTTATCAGGATTTATCTGATATATTTATTGCGTATAAAATATAATGTCTTTTATTTTTTAATTATATGATTTCACTTGTATTTGTGTAGTGTAGTGTATAGTGATTTGCTCTTTTAAGTCACAGTTTACAATAAATAGAAGTACAAGATAGAAGCTAGAAGTACAAGCCAGAAATCATAGTCCCATAATATAAAAAAAAAGATATAACTATATAAGATCATAATCAAATATTACGTCATTATATCTACATGGATAATCCGTGCTAATCATGAAATATTTAATCACAAGGATTACGAGTCTTAAATTTTTCCCAAGGGTTTTAAGAACGTAAATAACAGTTGAGGAGAGAATTTGTGTAATTTATTCCTGAGGTGCTAAAACGGGAATAAAGGTTTATATGACAGTTTTTTATATTACCTAAGAAAGATACAGAAAGAGATATTAGGTAGTAAAAGAAAAAGAAGGTATACATATTGTTTTTATACGACTGGCAACATTTGCTGACACTTACCTTGTTGGCTTAATTATTATAAATCTATAAAAGATATAATATATCCAGAAATGACATCCAACTGAAAGTTAAATTAAGGCTTGAGCGACGCCTTGCTGCAATTCTCATGATATATTATAATGGACCATTAATTAAGAGATATCGTTGGCATATTCCAAGTATTAATTGCTTTTTGAATATTGTAACACAGTAATGCTAGTATTATTTTATTACCTAGGTTAAATAAAAACTGTTCATACGTTATTTTCATAAAATGTAAAAAATATATATACTTTAAATAATGGTGTAATGAATGTTCATTTATTCCAAGTGAGATTTCAGAAACGCTTTTAGTATTGAATTTGTACTCGAGATGGTTTATGGTCTACTCACGTATATGGTTTAACTTTTGAAATTTAGTCAAATAAGTAATCAGTTTAATATCCATTACATTACATTTTTAAATATTTTGTATCGTGTTACTTTTTATTATTATTATCATTATTATTTTGAATAATAAAAAATATTCAAAAGTTTGACTTTCTCAAGTTAAAAATCATTAAAAGAGAAACACTTTACATACAATATTAATTTTATAAAACCTTCATAGAAGATACAACTAATGAATATATTAACACTTTTTTAAACAGCATCTAAATGCAAAAGCAAAGATGAATTTTCAAGATATGGTGAGATGTGAGGACATAAAATATATTAAGTGCTTGTGACACGTGTCTCGCTCGAGAAATGAGGACGCTTTATCTACGCATATCCTTATAACATATTTTTACACCTTATTCATTTAACGTAAGTAGGCCACTGAGTGAGACTTAAAATAACTCTTATGAAAGCAATGGCTTATTATATGTAAGTAAACACTTTATGTGGTTTTAGTTTGCAGGCTATTAATGCATGTGACTTCATATATAAAAGTAACACATAATGTTTAAGTGGCTATAAATTTTCTGAAGCTGATAATGTGGTAAGATTAGAAAAAAGAATTAATTTAAAGTGTAGTTAATAGTTATGTACATCGCATAACGTGTAACTTTCGAATGTAAACATGTAAAAAATGATACTTAGGATATCTTATGTTCTCATGACACTTTTAGCACTTCATTAATATTATTAAAAAATTTCTTTAAATTATAAAGATTTTTCTGGATGATAACCAATCATAATATTGAGATCTGGTTTTATAGATATCTGTAAATGTTCATCCCATATATATTAGTTTCCAATACTTATTACTATTTTAATCGCCATCTCTAAAGGGACGTGTCATATCGATTGACCTACTTGTACTATCGTCTCATGTTTTACGTCTTTGACAACCCTACTTCCTACCACTGTCAGATTGGTGTATTATTATTATCGTTATAATATAATAACCTTTAACCTTTTGATAAATACTTGTTTGTATTATATCTAATTTCGTATAGGTAACAAATGTTTTTGTGGTTATTGGTATTAAATATATAATAAAAAAATAATTGGCATGATTCATTTGTTTTTTGTAATATATGTAGCTTGGTGCCTGTAATAAATATTGAAATGATATAATAATTACTTACACTTATTAAGTTATATTATAATTTTTTATCTAAATATGAGCCGTATTTACTAATAATATATTGAAATAATAAATAAGATAAGATATCCTATATATAAAAAATGTTGTAAAAAAAAAATACGTTAGTATTATGAGTCTTCATTTCTCGTTGTCACGTTATGTGTCAAAGCTATTAAAAACTCGAACTTAATAAAATATCAAGTAATAAAAGTTCCAAACTTTGAATTTATAAATATTTCAAATTCCCTAGTATTATTTTACCCATTCAAACAATTTTGTCCGATAAGTCAAGATCAATAAAATAGTACTCCAGTCGAACTCTACAACTGTACAATGGAGCGATTAGAGATGTCAGCTGCAGGGTGATTCAATTTTAAGAGAGGTGTTCAAATATTTAATATTTTTCTCCCAAACATTCTCTCTCACACGGGACCAATATCGATTATATTATATCGTTTATAACTCGATATAGCGTTTCAGAATTTCACATTGTTGTTGTATCTGAAGGAGCATTAATGCGTTTTATATATTTTTTGTATAACATAATCATTCAATATAATGTAAGGTTAATTAATGCCTATTTGTTGCTAAACATTTGATAAAATTACTTTGTACAGAGTTTGATAACAGACCTTCATGTTATTTTTTCAATCTTTCGGAACCAGATCTTTGAAATTAGATAACAGTGATAGTAAATATCCAAAAGCCACATAGCTGACACTTCACTCAATCGTCTGGCTGTCTGTTCGTCTGTCTGTCCGCTGTACTATCTGCACACAATATAAATACAATGTAAATATTTTAAATAAGTTTTTTATCTGTATGCTATTTGTAGTTATCTTTATCTGTGGGGTAACAAAAATTTCTTCAAGTATTAAGAAATTTTCTTCACTACAAATTTATTATTCACGGTATAAAAAGATCAGAGTTCCAGGTTATAATAACTACTTAACACACTAAACTACTACTACTAACAAGGAACGCTTTATTCGAAATAATAATTGGCTTCGGCTTGGTTGAGTGGAAATATACTTTTTATTGAAGAGTCCATCGTAGTTCATTTTTGAATAACGTAACTTAATTTTTTGTTGGTTATTAATTTCAAATAATATTTATTGACTAATAATTTATTTTGGAAATGAAAGATCTCAAAAAAAAAGTAAAAGGTCTCATTTATTGTGGATTCTCAATAGGTTACAGGAATAGTAAAAAAAGTAATAAAGTAATTCTAAGAAAACGGAATAGTCTCCTTCTTTCAAAAAGCTATTACTTCCATTTTATGTTTGTGACGTTAAACTAACAAAGGCTACATGATAATTGAAGTATCATATTGTTGTACTATTGCTACGCATGTTGTACCTAAACATCCTGGTGTTCTATCTGTTTACATACAAAGACATACCCAATCAATATATACAAAATATCTTTAACGTTGAAATTTGGAACATAGCTTTATTAGGAAAATTAAAAATTAGCGAAGAAAGGATTTGCAACAATTTCTATAACTAAATATTAAAAAAAAATACTTTTGTATGAAAGTTTTTGTTCTTTAAACGTAAAAAACTTATTTTTAAATTTTAAAAGAAGCATCAAATCTAGCTTTATTCATAAATAAATTAAAACAATTGTAGATTAAAATGAGTTTACTCATTTATAAATTAATCAAAATAACTAATAAATGAATACCATTTTAAATGCCCATTAAAAACAAATGGATACGATTCGTTGTTATTTGGAGTCCAACATAATATTACAAAGAAAAATGTTTAAACAAAGTATGAATCTAAATAACCTTTTAGAAATGGCCGCTATGCTGGACAGTAAAACTGAACAGTAGTTTAATCTGTACCTTAAAAAGTGTATAAGATCGTCGCTCATTTCACTATAATTTAAGTGATCGTCGTGAGACATGAATCTAAATTGGACTCAGTGACGGAATGGCTTATCGTTTGCGAGCCAATAAATATGAAATATTTTTATCCATAAATTTTACCGACCATCCGTAGAAATTTATCTGAAATTTTAAATATTACAGAGCTCGTGTGACATATATCTGGCATGAAAATAGCCGTTTCAGGTTCCATATAAATACTTTTACCTTTTAGCGTTGATTAAATTTAATATTAAAATAATACATTGTAGATCATCCTTTACGTACAAAACCTTTTTACAAAGATATTAAAAAGTAAAAATGTACCTTTATAGATTTTTTATATTTTTGTTTGTTGAAAAATCGATATCTTTTTTACTCCTACATTTTTAAGGAAGTCAAATTATTATTCTGAGAATATTTACAATTAATTTATTCAATCTCAAAAATTTTGTAAATGTTTTATAATACAAATTAAGTAATATTGGGTTATATAACATTATTCAAAAATTTTAAGGCATAACAATATAATTTGAGATTTCCTGCTAAACTAAGTTTTATGTTCTTGACATATTTATACTTAAGCTGGTCAGCGTAACCTGTATGCTCATTAGTAAAATACTCAAAGAGCACTCAGCAATTTGTTTGCAGACGTCCGCTTAAATTTGAGACACAGTTAATTCAGGTCAATGATTGATATAAAACCAACGGAACTTCAACATTCGGTTTCTTTATTTTCTTTTACCTTTATAAAGATTAATTAATTAAAAACATGAAGGTAGATAAAACATAAAGTTAATATACTGATTTTTTAATTAAATTAGTATTGGTTGAACGAAATTGCATTCAAATTATGCTAGTACGTCCTCATAATATTGAAAGCGAACCTTAAGAGTCGGAATTCTTAGATTATTTCCAAAGCTTTTGTAGTAAATAATAGGAGTTTTACTTGGACTTAATTAGCATGACTTTTTCCTGGGGGTTTGAGGAAAATTATATAAAAAATTCATTTACCAAAAAATATTAAGTTTCGGAAAGGAATTAAGAATAAACGTTCAAATTATCTTAGTTAAAAATGCAATTACGAACATAACATGACAATAATCTTAGAAGTAGAAAGTATAAGAAGTTGACGTGATTCCTCCTACTGTGACAAATGAATTACTATACAAATATACTAACACTTTATTAATACATCTAATTTCAATTATGTTTAATTCAATTTATATTCAATTAATAAAATTTATTCCCTTTACATATTATTTTGGGTTAGAGGTATCAAGTATCTTAAGTGTACGCTTTATTTGACATGTAGGTTAAATAATGATGTCGTTACTTGAAATAATCCTGCAATGTAAAAATATATGTTTTTTTTGTACATCTATTTTTCTTCAGAATGTTTGATAAAGATTTTCACTATTTTTACATATTGGTAATTAATATAAATACACGCAACTTCTCTATTTTTATCTTAAAAACAAGGTTTCTGTAACCACTAATTATGAAAGCCACACCACTGTCTTTATATAATAATCGATTATATTAAGCGCAAGAAGCTTAATTTAACAAAAAATTGCATTTACCGTATACAATAAATACTAAAATAGTCAACACATAACATTAAATTTGCTTTACCTTTTAACAACGTGATAGCCATTATCTCGGTATCAATATTATATTAGTACACTTAGTGAAAAATAGCGTTTAGTGTCAAGGGTAAATTTTAGGATTTTCGATCATTAATTTGAATCAATTAAATTAATTTAATCATCATTTTGCAGCGGTGGGCGGAATTCTATAAGGAGATGTATGAACGTGAGGACGCCTCGGTCTTGACTACCAGCGTAATGCTGAGTCAAGATGTAGCCGATGGTGAAATCAGTTTGGAAGAAGTAGAGAACGTGATTAGAAGTCTGAAATGTGGTAAGGCTCCGGGAGCAGATGAAGTTACTGCCGAGATGATCAAATATGGTGGGCCACGCGTCTGGGACTTTTTCTGGTTTTTGTGCAATTTATGCTGGAAATCTGGGGAGGTCCCAGACGATTGGCGAAGTGCAGTCATTGTACCTTTGTATAAAGGCAAAGGTTCACAGATAGACTGTGCAAGCTATAGGGCCATCAGTTTGATTAGCTTGGGTGGTAAAGTTTATGCTAAAATTTTAGCGAGAAGAATGCAAGAGAGATCTGAAAGGCTCTTGTGGGAGGCACAAGGAGGTTTTAGACCTGGAAGAGGGTGTATAGATCAGATCTTTTCCTTCCGCATGATCACGGAAAAGTTTTTGGCCCTAAACCAAACGGTTTTCTGTGCTTTTGTGGATTTGGAAAAGGCGTTTGACAGGGTTGAGAGAAAGAAGTTATGGGAGATACTGCCCCTTGGACCCTTGCTACAGGCTGTAAGGTCTCTTTACCGAGATCACTCAGCCTGTGTGCGAGTAGGAGCTGTCATGTCACCCTGGTTTGACATCCAATCGGGTGTTAAGCAAGGTTGCGCTATGTCAGCTTGGTTGTTCAATTTGTATTTGGATAGTTGTCTCCAAGGAGTGAAACATAGTGACATGGGAGTGAAAGTAGGTGACCTTAAGGTCAATTGCTTACTATATGCAGATGATGCAGTGCTCATTGCATCATCAGAATGCAATTTGCAGGCATTGGTCACCACTCTGAAAGATGGGTGTGAAATTAATGGTCTAAACCTGAATGTAGATAAGACGAAGGTTCTGATATTTGAAAGAAATGAAGAAAGAACAGAATGTAAGATCAACGTGAATGATAAGATAATAGAACAAGTGAATGAAGTGGTATATTTGGGAAGGATGTTTAGCAGAAACGGAAGATACGAAATGGATGTGGAAAGGCGTATTGCTGCCGGTAACAGAGTCAATGGTGCTTTGACTGCATTGTTGAGACGGCAAAACGTCAGTATAGCTGCACGTTTGGCTGTACACAATGCAGTTTTGCTACCGACGCTGTTATACGGCAGCCAAACGTGGGTAACACAGAAGAAGAATGTAAGAAAGATGAATGCTGTGGAGATGCGATCTCTTCGCAGAATATGCGGAGTCAGTCTAGCTGATCGAATCCGCAATGAAGAGATCCACAGAATGTCAGGTACTAGCGAAGATGTCACGGTGAGAATGAAGAAGAACGTGCTCAGGTGGTTTGGGCACGTTGAACGAATGAGTGATGAAAGAATGGTAAAAAAGATTTATATGGGAAAAGTGAGCGGTAAGAGAGACAGGGGGAGGCGACAGAGTGACCGAGTTTCGAGTGACCTTCGAAAACACAGTAGCTACGATACTGGAGGAAGGTCACGTAAAAAGCATGAGGACCCCCCGGAGGGCATGTATGAAGAGGTTGATGTCTGTGGCCGAGGCGAAAGAGGTATGCAGAGACCGTAGCGTTTGGCGCTCCGTCGCCTCTGGCTACCCCGCAAGGGATATGGCGTGAAGGTAAATAAATAAATAATATAAATAAATATATCATTAATCTCACCACAAAAGAAGTTATTTTTGTAATACTTACATAATGACGCATAAAACTTTTAAGTAATTGAGAGGAACTATTTGAAAAATTTTTAACTTTTTAATCTACCGTTTTAAATAAATATATTCTAGTTGAAAAAATGGATCACCCTATTAAATTCAAATATAAATTTAATTCAAATTAGATAAATTGTCAGAAGAAATTAACAAACTAACGTTTTTTTTAACAGTTTCCAAATTGTAAGGTAGGCCGTATTAAATATGAATAAAATATTATAAGCAAATTATATGACATAATAGTTTTTTGAGTAAATAGTTACCAATGCCTAGTTGAAGATTGTAATAATTTTAGAATTGTATGTATTTGTTACTTAGATTTTGTTACTAGGTAATATTTCGGTTAATTTAGTATATTTTGTTGTGGTTTTAATAACTAAATTCTTATCTTCGAACATAAGTCGGACAAATTATTTATTGTTTGACTCATATATTTTCCAATAAATCTATTTCTATAACAATCAACAGCAATGAGCGTATCTCCTTTGAGATAGAAATCGTAACTCATATAATAAGAACTGTCTACAATCTAAGCATTCAGGTTAGAAATCACAGTCTATTGAATTTAGGAGACGTAATCAATTCTAAGTATTATGTTCCAATACACAATGATATGTAGGTATAATATAATATATTGATTTTATTAGATTTGATTGATTGATTTTAATGGAATTATTAAAAAAGGAATATTTATACAAAAAACTGTATTATAAAGTTTTCATAACAATATTTTTGTCTATATTAACACATGGGACAAAATTATTATTAAAAAAGTCTCATTTAATAATCCAAAATATAACATAGTTTTGTTTAAAAATCAAAACAAATTCAATTTAAAGACCAGCTCTTTATTATTGATTAACGTTTTTTTGTTTTATTTCTCTGCTTAAAAATATATATAAATAACATTATTATCACAATTATATTTCTGTTTGTGTGTAGGCAAACAACTGGAAAGACAAATAAAATATACTTTCCTTATACATAAATGATGTATATATATTTATTTATATAATAATATTACACATATTTTAAATAATGTATTAAGTATTTTTAGTACTAAGACTTATATCTCCTAATTAATATTCAAGACAAGATATGGTAGAAGTTTATTTAATGATGTCATGATAATCAAAATGTTGTCAAAGTAATTACAACCTTAGATATAATTATATAACCTTTATTAATAATAAACAACAAATGTATAGCTTTGGTAGGTAACAAGAATTATTGTAATAATATTAATTTAATATAATAGATAGACAGGTAGGTTTGATTGAGGAATAATATTTACACAATGACATATCTTTCACAAACCAATAAATTTAGAAATATGAATAGCCACATTAGGATTATATAGTTACCTACAAATTGGCAAGGAGTTACAATAGTAGCTACAGTATGCATGGTTTAATTGCTATCAATTAGTTCAATTAATGTATTCACAGAATCAGTATTCATTATAAGCTCTACCGTTAAAAATCACTGCTTTAAATATATAAAAGTAAATAAATTACGTTTCCACTTATTGTGAGTTTCAGGAACCTTATACGTGTTGGCAAAAGTGTTTATATATTTACTATTAATTAATTAAAGTTACATCATATTTAGGAATAAAAATATAAGTGTTTTTACAATTTATTGCCTAATTATCGACAATTATTTGTCACATTAATATCTATTAAAATCTGTAGTGTTTTAAAGTGCACACCACCTTCTTTAATTGAACCGTATAAAACTGATTACTTGTATGTAGGTACAGTAGCCACTGTCAGCGGGTACGTCCGCGCGGTACTCTGTATATATGGCCTATCATTTTAGCAATCTCTTATCTCTACCATACAATCATTTTCATTACATATATCAAGGCATACTGAGTTATGGAAGAATATTCAGACAAACAGATAAAAATTCAAAACTTAATAAATTTTTCGTTAAGGATCGTAAAACGAATATTTATCACCAAATTTTACAATGAAAAAATAAATGAAAAAAGAGAACTTTTAAATTTAAAAAAAACCACTACTACCCGGATGCGAGTTGCCGGGTCTTAGTTTATCATACATTCAATACAATATAAAAAAATAACTGGAAAACACTTTATATCAAACATGCACCTGTTTTAAAAGAATCGGCTAAGGTGATTGATGATGATGATATGATGGGCCATGATCGTAACTAGCAGTGTAAACGAAAAATAGATTTAATATTATGTAACCGTTGCAGTTTAAAACTATTTGATGTTTAATTAAGTTGGTTAGCTACGTAATTTCGTGAAAAAAGTAGAAATGAAGTATTAATAGTATTTAAGTTAAATATAAAAAAATAAACAAATAGTATTTATTCGAATCAAAACATTTTTTGATGTTTAAGTAGTTATGTACATGTTATACGTAAACTTTTAAAACACTCGAGAAAATCTTTTTTTTATTACTGTGTATTGAACTCATAATTGATTGATCATAACTATTACCATAATTTTTTTATAATTATAATTCTAAAATGTAACTTTGAAATATATTGAATTATTTGTATTGTTGTCTTCACTGATTCAAACTGTACAAAGTTTATAAAATTTCCTTCGAAATTCGAGATATCCGAGAACAAAATCAAGTTGAGACGTGATCCGCTACACAAATTCTTATTTGTATATGAAATAGTAAAGTTTGTTCAATTCTCGTTTAGGTAATTAATATGCTATGATTATTTTATAAGATATAGTTACTTTATTTAAAATAATAAGTGTACTTGTCCAAAGTTATAAAATTATCGATGATTTCAGAAACCAAACATTTTAAAAATATGTGAAAGTAAGGAATATGTTATAACAGAAGCTTATTGTTATTTATTTATATATATTATATATTTATTTATATTATAAGAGATTTATTACAACTACTTAAAATGTTACATCCTAAACAACTATTAATTTCATGAGAAAGATCTAAAACACTCATTTAATACATATTCCCAAACGTTCTACTAAATATATATTTTTTATCATTTTTAAAGCACTCATTATTAATCCGTCTTTTATCACTTACTTCATTAGTTCCGTACTATGCATTTAAATATTAAGTTGTTAAGAATGTACAGTACTTAAGTGTTAATATAATTTATTAATGTTATATATTATAAGTATATAGATGTGGGACAGAAAACTAACTGTATATATATATTGTAAATATCATTTGAATATTTATATGTCTATGTTACTGGTTTGTACTGTTTGTAAAAGTCTTTTAATTTTACAAGTAATAGAAATATTTAATTAATTCAATATTTTTAAGTTGATTTTTGTACTTATGAATGGAAAGACCAGCTACAAACTTACGAGCCATAATAACCTTTGAATCCTAATCTACTGCATTAAACCAAATTAATGGAATTCTTTGATCACATTTTTAAAGAAATTAAACCACGATTCAAACTTGGTCAGAAAAGTGACAGAATATAAAATTGTGCTATCAATAAAATAACTCATATATTCAAAAAAAATATTTATCACATCAAAATAAATACTTCAATAAAATTCAAATATTTTAATTTTATGTATTTTTCTGTATAGTTTCTTTAAATCATAAATCTTTACAACGATCTCTTATCAAACATAACCTGTCATTTATTAATACTTCAATACATAATGCAGTGATAAAAAAGATGATATTATTCAATTGGTTGCGAGTTCTAACATTTCGTTTGTAAAAAATAAAGATTCTTTTGTGTAATTACTACAAAAACGAGACATACTTTTTAAAATTAAAGTAAAAAACTTTAATAACGAGGAAAATTATTCACTTACTGGTTTACCGTGCTGAAATTCTTCTATGTATTTCTAAATAAATTGTGAAAACAAAATTAATCCTTGATCATTATTCAGTTTCAACAAGTTGGTAAAATATTTATATGTATGTAATCATACATAGATCATCGAACGCAATGAATAGTAATAAATGAATCAATAAATAACACAGGCACACAAAAAAAAAATATCATGAACCAGAGGGGAAACCCCATTATTCTTAGGTTTTTGGGATCGCTGAAACCGAATATGACAATAAAAACTAATTTTAATTGCCCGTTTTCCCGCTAGGGATATGGCGTGAAGGTAAATAAATAAATAATAATAAATAAATATAAGATTTAAATTAAATTTATGATATAGTTCAAAAGTACACCTGTTTTTCTTTAAAAGGAACATATTGAATAGAAAAATATTAGGTTACAATATACAATGCTTAATACCTTAAAATTAATGCACTTTTAACGTAAATTTCATAAATTATCTATCAGCTATCGTGAGTACAGTCGGGTTATCTATACTTATAATAAATCTGTAGAGAGGTCAATTCTGTACATGAAATATATTTACAAAATAAGTAGCAGGGGGTGATTAGTGTTCGATACTGATGCCAAAAATGCAGTTAAAAAAATTTTTGTCTGTCTGTCTGTCTGTTTGTATGTTATTTATAGAAAAAAAAACTACTCGACGGATTTTAACGAAACTTAGTACAATTATTCTTTATACTCCTGGGCAGGTAATAGTATACTTTTCATCACACTACAATGAATAGGAGCAGAGCAGTGAAAGGAAATGTTGAGAAAATGGGAGAAGTTGCTTGATTTTTTAAGCTTCCGTCGCGTGTGCAGCCTTAATGGTTAGAGCTACATAGAAACTATGTATAACGGAAATATTCTACATAAAAATACACGAAAAATATTCCAAGACAGCATATATCTACCTTTTATAGTTAACTCACAATAACACGCATAACTCTCGATAGCTTAGCAGTTCGGAGATTTCTTATTATATTTGTTTACTTTTACGTTTATAAAACCAATAATGCTCACCATCATTCCTAATTAAAAAAAAATAAACATTAGCACCAATTCAATAAAAAAAGAATCATTGAAATCGGTATAGAAACACCAAACTTATACTTACTTACATGAAATACGCCAACAAGACATCGCGCGTGAATAGTGAATCAAGCTATAAGGATTATTTTTGCGTAACGGTTGCCGCGCTCGACGGGGCTCGCGGCGGCAGAGTATAAAAGGGGCGGGAGGCGAGCGCAAGCGTCATTCAATATTTGGCTGTTGATGCGTTCAGAGTGTTGAACTTTATTGACAGACAATAATTGTTATTTTATAAACCGTGCTTATCAGCGCGACTTTTTGTCTTTAAATAGTTTATTTTAATTTCTTTTGTTGTTATTTTCTAAATTAGTTTTAGTTTTGTTTAAATTCTTAACTATTAATAGTTCCTATTTTATTTCTTTTTAAGTAGATTTAGATTCGATTTTTAGATTAGATAATAGATAGATAGATTAGATTATTGTTAGATTTTTAGTTACTGATAGGTTAGTTTTGGGCATTTTATGTTTAGTTTTTTTTGTATTGAGTAGATAAAAGCGTAGGTAGGTACTTTTATTAATTATAGTATTCATAGGTATTTTTTATTTATTTTTAAGTGAAGTAGGTATAGGTAGATATTGCCTACTATCTACCTATACTGCACACGTGTTTTAGCTTTATTTTCATTTCTTTTTTTTTTGTACCTAAGTTGTAGGTAGGTAGGTACATATTTCTTAGTTTAATTCTATTAGAATATTAGGTATTTAAGTTTAAATAGGCACTTAGATTTATATTTTTTTATTATATAGCAGCTGTACTTAGAACATCTAAGGTTTTTTTTGTATTAGCATAGGTACTTTGATTAATTACAGTAGTTGTAGGTATTTCTTATTATTCATTTTTAAGTGAAGTAGGTAAGTGTAGATAGTATTGCACACGCATTAAGTATAGCTTTATTTTCATTTTTTATTCTTTTGTAATTTGTAGGTACCTACGTACATATTTATAATTCGATTAGAATATTATTTTAGTTTTAATAGGCACTTAGATTTATATTCTATTTATTATATACTTAGCTATAGTTAGGACCTCTGACGTAAGTTTTTTGTTGGGTAACTAAATAGAATTTAAGTTACCGTCGATTAAAAATAAAATAAACGATGCCACCTAAAAAACGACCATCTTTATCTCGAACTTCGAGTCAAGCTAGGAGAATGAGAATGACGCGTTCTCAAGAATCGGAAGAGGAAAGAGCACATCGGTTAAACTCTATGAGAGTTAGTGCCTCAACATCTCGAGCTAATGAAAGCTCTCCAGAAAGAGAGATGCGATTAGCAGCTGAGAGAGCGAGACGAGCTACAACACGGGCTTCTCAAAGCTCTTCTCAACGAGAGCTAAGGCGTTCCATTGACCGGGAACAACATGCGTTATCCCGAGAAGCTGAAACTGCTTTACAACGAGAATTGCGACTCACAGCTGACCGCGAACGGCATACATTATCTCGCGAGTCTGAAACCTTCACTGAGAGGGAATTACGGCTTACAGCTGACCGCGAACGTCATATTTTATCTCGCGAGTCCGAAACCTTCACTGAGAGGGAATTACGGCTTACAGCTGACCACGAACGTCATATTTTATCTCGCGAGTCCGAAACCTTCACTGAGAGGGAATTACGGCTTACAGCTGATCGCGAACGTCATATTTTGTCTCGAGAATCTGAAACTTTTACTCAATATCAAGACCGTTTGACAAATGATAGGGCGCACCATAACATGATTCGATCTCTTGAAGATGAACATGAGCATGAACAACGACTAGAGTCGGGACGCGATTATTACAATTCTTTGAGACAAGAACAATTGATTACTTTATCTAATGAAAGATTAAGAATTGAAAATATTCGGTCGCTTGAAACAGAAGAACAGCGAGAGGCCCGTCTTACTGCAGATAGATTTCGACATGGTCTTAATGACTTAGATATATACGTGGTAGATCAATCTACAAATTCGGTGGCGTGGTCCGATAAATATAAAAGTGGGTTTGCTTATAACCTCACAATTGATTACAGATCATCTTCTGAAATAGGCGATATGAACGTAGTATGTTCCTTTTGTAATGCTTCGAAGTGGAGGAAGGAGTCTGCTGGTTTCTGTTGTTCTGGAGGTAAAATAAATTTGCCTTCGTTCGAAGACCCACCGGAACCTTTAAAATCACTACTTTTAGGGGAACATTTGCAATCCAAACAGTTTTTAGATAATATTCGCACTTATAATAGTGCATTCCAAATGACATCCTTTGGTGCTAAACAAATCTCAGAAGGCCCTTTCATGCCTACTTTTAAGGTACAAGGTCAGGTTTACCATTTGATAGGGTCCCTTTTGCCTGAAGAACAACCTAAATTTCTTCAAATATATTTTGTATCCGATTACAACGAACAGTCGAATATAAGAAATCAATATTTTCCGAATTTAAATACTGAACTCATTTCACAACTTCAGAACATGTTACATCAGGTTAATTCGTACGTATGCAGTTTTAAATCGGCATTAGAAGCCCTTTCTCAAGATGGTAATAACAATTATAAAATTGTTATAAATGCCGATAAGCGTCCAACTCAGGAACACCCTGGGCGTCATAACGTTCCATCCACGAATGAAGTTGCTGTAGTACTGGTCGACCAGGAATGTGATAGGCGTGATATCGTTATACGTTCCAGAGACAATCGTTTGCAACGTATTTTCGAAACCCACAGGGCTTACGACAGTTTGCAATATCCTATGATATACTGTCGAGGGGAAGATGGTTATAATTTCGCTGTATACCAAACCGATCCGCGCACAGGCGCACCTAATTATAATAAAAAGGTGTCATGCCTTCAATTTTATTGTTACCACCTGCAAGTGAGACGGAATAGATTGGTGTACTTTCAACGTTTTCGTGGCTTATTTAATCAGTTTATTGTTGACATGTACGCAAAAATTGAAACCGAAAGATTAGTTTATATACGATCTAATCAAAGGCAGCTGCGCGCTGAAGAATACGTGCACCTTCGCGATGCCATGCAGCAAGATAACGATACTGTGAATATGGGTCGTTTAGTTATTTTACCCTCTTCTTTTACTGGTGGTCCACGCTACATGCATGAACGTACTCAAGACGCTTTTTGTTACGTAAGAAAATATGGACGTCCCGACTTATTTGTTACTGTAACTACCAATCCCAAGTGGGATGAAATCACTCGGGAGCTTCTTGAGGGTCAGGCACCGCATGACCGCCATGATATTATTGCAAGAGTGTTTCATTTAAAATTAAAATCAATGATAGATCTTCTTACCAAAGATAACATTTTTGGAGAAGTATTGTGTTATATGTATAGTGTTGAGTGGCAAAAACGCGGCTTACCTCACGCACATATCTTGCTTTGGTTAAAAGATAAGGTTCGACCTAATGATGTAGACAGATTAATCAGTGCTGAAATTCCAGATCCGACTGCAGATCCCCTGTTATACGACATTGTTAAAACTCATATGATACATGGTCCATGTGGTGCATTTAACGCAAATGCTCCTTGCATGCAAGACGGTCGTTGCACTAAAAGGTATCCAAAAGCATTAGTGGATGAAACTGTAACAGGACATGATGGATACCCATTATATCGTCGCCGTTCAAGAGACAATGGTGGTTTTACTGTTGAAAAGCGAATGTCTGGACAACAGGTTACTTTAGATAATAGGTGGGTCGTTCCGTATTCGCCTGTATTGTCCAGAGCATTTCAAGCTCACATAAATGTAGAAATGTGTAATAGTGTAGAGTCAATTAAATATATTTGTAAGTACATTAACAAGGGCAGTGACCAAGCTACGTTTGCGTTAAGAAATGAACATGATGAAGTTACTAGATTTCAGTCAGGCAGATATATCAGCTCTTCAGAAGCTGTGTGGCGGATCTTAAGTTTTAATATTCACGAAAGATATCCACCTGTGACCCATCTGGATGTTCATCTGGAAGGCGGTCAACGTATATATTTTAACGCCGAAAATGTTACAGAACGATTAGAGAACCCTAGACAAACAACTTTATTGGCATTCTTTCGACTTTGCCAAACTGATAATTTCGCAAAGTCTCTTTTGTATGAAGAAGTTCCATCGTATTATACCTACGATAAACAACGAGGTGTCTTTAACCGTAGACGCCGAGGCAGGCCTGTAGATGGCGAGACAGGTATTTTCAAAGAACATGTTCTTGGTAGAGTGTATACTGTTCATCCTAACAACGCAGAGTGTTTTTATTTGAGATTATTATTACATACAGTGCGAGGACCAACATCATTTATAGATTTGAGAAAAGTAGACGATGTTGTTTATCCAACTTATCATGCAGCTTGCCAAGCGCGTCATTTGCTTGAAAATGATCAACATTGGGATGACGCTTTAGCAGAATCCTGTGTTAGTGATAATCCACGACGGTTACGCCATTTATTTGTAACATTACTCACATTTTGTAATTTATCTGATCCTGTCCAATTATGGGAAAAATATAAAGAAAAATTTGCAGAAGACTTTCTTCGGAATTTATCTCACAATAATGAAGGCGCAACTAATGATAATTTTCGAGATCTGGCTATAAATCAGTGCTTATTAGCTCTTCAGGAAGACTTAACAGCAGTAGGCGGTAAATCACTTTGTGAATATGGTTTGCCAACGCCAACCTCAGTCGGAGAGGTTACCAATAGGGAATATTCCGCAGAGATTGGTTACAACCCAATGGAACTGCTGGTAACATTAGAAAACGGTGTCCCAATGATGACTGCAGAACAACGCTTAGTCTATGATCGCGTGTGCGAGAGTGTGCAGAATAATTTAGGAACAATATGGTTTTTAGATGCACCTGGAGGAACTGGGAAAACTTTTTTGACTAAATTAATATTAGCTTATGTTCGAAATCAGCGTAAAATCGCTCTTGCCGTGGCTTCATCAGGTATAGCTGCAACATTGCTACCAGGAGGTAAGACTGCTCACACTATGTTTAAAATACCAATTAATTTAGATCGCACGGAAAGTCCAACCTGTAGTATTTCAAGAAATAGCGACAAAGCTAAGGTATTGCGTGAGTGTAATTTAATCGTATGGGATGAATGTACGATGGCCCATCGAAAAGGAGTAGAAGCAGTAGACAGAACTCTAAGGGACATAAGATAAAATGATCGACCAATGGGCGGTATTACGGTTTTATTTTGTGGTGATTTCCGACAAACCTTACCGGTAATACCACGGGGAACCCGAGCTGATGAGATTAGGGCTTGCCTGAAAAGCTCTTATTTGTGGCGTGATATACAATCGGTGCATTTGACTATAAATATGCGAGTGAGAACTGGAGACAACGCAGATAATCGTGAATTTTCTGATACATTATTGAAGATTGGTGAAGGTACCTATCCACAACTACACCAAGGAAAACTTATTCTGACACCTGAGTTATGTTGTATAGTGCAATCCCAACAACATCTTATATCTTCGGTTTACGGTGACATAACAATTATATTAAATAGGGACAATTCTTGGCTTTGCGAAAGGTCCATTTTGACTCCTCGCAATGACCAGGCATCTGAAATTAATAATAAAATACTGTCTAATATACAGGGAGAAAGCAAAGTTTATAGTTCAATAAATAGAATGGTTGATGAACAAGAAACCACTAATTACCCGATAGAATTTTTAAATTCTTTAAGTATGCCTGGACTACCTTCTCATATAATTTGTTTAAAAATTGGCATACCGATAATTCTGCTCCGAAATTTAAGACCACCTCAACTTTGCAATGGAACTCGGCTAAAAGTAACCCAGTTGCAACAAAATGTAATCGAGGCTCAAATTTTAACAGGTTGCGGTGCAGGAGAAACTGTCTTTATTCCCAGAATTCCCATAATACCAAATAATTTTCCATTCCAATTTAAAAGAACGCAATTCCCAGTATCGGTGTGCTATGCCATGACTATCAATAAAGCTCAAGGGCAGACTTTTCGTGTTGCTGGAGTAGATCTCGGTGTTAGCTGTTTCTCGCATGGTCAATTATACGTCGCTCTTTCCCGGGTTAGCAATTCTAGGAATCTTTACGTTCACGTGCCGGACGGGTCGACTCTTAACATAGTCTACCCAGAAGCTTTGCGCTGAAACATTTTAATTTGATCTAAATATATTAGCAATATATTATCTTAATAAAAAACAAGGAGTTACACGCTGACCGAGTCGTGGGTATAGCGTGGGTATATTATAATATTCTGCGGTTACTTATATTTTTCAACAGTTTTGTGGATTGGCATATTATATTACTATTGCCCTTCTAAAATACGAAAGTGAATCTGCCTGTTACGTCAAAACTATGAGGGAGGACATCTGCTAATTTTTTTTCGAAAAACGACGGAAACGCGGATGAAGTCGCGGGCAAAAGCTAGTGTAATAATAAAACTGTACGTCAATAGCAACTCTAATTAAATTATCGTTTCCACCTGATAACTAATAATAAAATATTATTTGGATTTTTAAAAACATTTATTTCGATAGTTGATTAAATATTTATATGAAACTGTCAATTACATAATAGGTTATGTAGAAGATAATTTGGCTTCAGGAAATAAAGTTGCGACTCGTTTGCTTGAAATGTTTTTATTATTTGTTATTATATAATTGTTCATATGAAACTAATGATGCAAAGTAGTTAAAAAAACATATATTCATTTATTTTTAAGAAGTTTGCAAAACAATGTTGATGTTGAGTAGTTGCGAATATCATGGTATACAATTTCAATTCTATCGCTCCATTGCGTCTTTGCTGAGCGGTAAATCGTCCAAGCACTGTAATAAAAATGTCAACTCAGTGTTGGAGCTTTTAAAGCAATAGGTGTAGTGTATAGTCCAGTACAATGATATTAATTCAGAGTTTTTTCTCTCTGCTTAGTTGAAAGAAAAATAGAATTTTATTATAGATCCTTCTTACAATATTCATAAAAATGCTTGTTTCAAACTTTTTCATGATTCAGTTATTTGAGTAAAATACCCATGGACTTTTTAACTCTCTTAACCAAAAAGTAAATTTAAATTAGAAAAAAGAACTTCTGTTTGATGAATTTTCTATTGCTAAATTTTATTAAATAATTTATTATTAATAAATCTTCAGTTTCCGAAAGATCCTACAGTATACGAAAGGCCCACAGTAAGTTCAGAGGTTGATTTATAGACGCTCAACCCGAAACCCTGTTTGAGTATGTTTTACGCGTTTTCATTACAGAAAATATGTAAGGCTAAAGGAAGGATTATTTTTGTTTGTATTTTACCTATATCCACATATAAGGTCTGTGATTAACAATATATATATAATCTAGAAGTAGGATTCAAATTATTATTAATGTATATTTACATAAAAGGTTTTAATTGTTGGTATATGCGAAATGGTATCGGAATACGTCGAAATATAAACAAAAAAGTTCAGTTGAATGGCTTAAACTTCTATATTTTCCTCACAACGTAACAAATCATAAATTTTAAAGGTATATATTGCAAGTTATACTAGTACATTCAAAATAAAAACAAGTTTCCCGTAGCAATATAGTTCACAGTTAGAGTTGAATAGAGTAGAGAATAATAGTTTCCAACTAGTAGTAGTAGAGTAGAGAATATTATGATATACAGCTTCAATTCTATCGCCACATGCGGGTTGATATCGAGCCATAAATTTCGAAAACACACCAGTAAAAATGTCAAGTCAGTGTTGCAGCTTTCAATGTAATAGGTGTCGTGGCTTATGTATGCATAATAAATATTCTAGATTTCAAGCCTATGTACGAAGTGATGCCAATTTATCGTGTCCAAGGAATGATAGGATACTAAAACTGTATTTAACTATGAATATGGTTCAGATTTTTTTTTAGCTTAATGTTCTCATGTAAAATACTATGTTGAATAAGGATTACAGTTATTACTTCTAATACAGGATTACTTCTGATAAAAAAAATCTCTATATGTTGCTTACATCACATCAAATATGCAACAAAGTATTCAATATATTATAATAATATAAAATATTTAATGTAGATTTTACGACGTTATTATTTTATATGTTTATATTATATATATATATATATATATATATATATATATATATATATATATATATATATATATATATATATATATATATATATATATATATATATATATATTAAATGCTCAGAAACTTGCTTCATAATATTATGAGAGTTGTTTAATTGATGCCCTAAAAGAATGTGAACAATTGTATATACTTACTAATTTAGATATTAACTATGAAATTAATTTATAGGCAATAAAATATAGATTATGAAAAGTACTGATTCATGTAAATTAACACATTTCGTGTCCATTAATCTCACGCTAATCTGAAATAATATCTGTAACATTCGTAATAAGGGGTATTAATAAACTTTCAATAAAAACTCTTTTAATTCATCATTAAAACGTGCGCATAATTATAGTAGCAGTTTATTTTTTACTTTTGTAAATAATAAGATTTATTTTTTCTTTTAATATAATAGTCTTTTATACCTTGTTATATAAACATAAAGACGAATAGTCACTCTTTTGTTAATATTCACTAGTTAATGGTAGCCTGAAGTAAAAACTTACTTCAAAAGGATGGCCGTCGTCGTTACCACAATATCAATTAAAGTTAGTTAAGAGAATTTACGTATTTTTAAAAGCATAATTCAAAATGTAGTTTAAAAAAACAGAAACTCTTTTAATAATCATTTAAAGTTTTTAAAAGTAGCTTTGTATTAAAACAGGCAGTTCCATTTGAAATTAATTAACCAGAATGTTCAGAGAATTTGGTATACGAGTATATTATAAAATTATAGAAACACTATATGTGATCCATAAAAAAATGTAATGACTCAACTGGTATATCGACCTTTCACATCAAATGATGATAGCAAATGATAGCAAATGTGAACCTGAAAACTACTTATTAACTATTACTTCTTTATTTAAACAAAAAATTTAAAACGTACACACTTGAGAAATTATTTGAAAGAGTATTTTACAAAAAAAATTATCACGGTAACACAATTTGTAAAAGCTTTGTTATTTTAAACCAAACCTCAAATAACAATAAGTGTTGCGTCTCATGTCATCTTGATATTTTTCTATTCGGATATCTCTAATTTGACGATAAAGATAGATCTAGTGACTAACTATTAGTCATGTTTTATGTTACCTTGGCACCTTTATCGACGAATCTTTGAGTTTTCTTTTTCCTATAAATTTTTTTTTAACTTTTTATTCATAAAAATTTATAGCATTTCAAATTGTTCATTACATTACGTGTACCTATACAACCATAAAATTTTATTGTTTGTGTAGTTATGTATTTACCTGTTATAAGAAATTTATTATATCTACATATTAATATTAGATTTTATAGACATAATACTTTGGTATGTTAAAAAATATATTTTATATAAACTTTCAGATTATAATCACCTTCTTGCCCTTATCCCAATTTCGGGTCGGGGTCGTCGCAGTATGTTTTTTTTGCTTCCATACTCTCTTTTTGCTAATTATCATATCGTTTTTCATGTAACCCATCCATTTTTTTTCTTCGGCCGTCCTCTATCTGTATATCCTTCCACTACCATAGCCAGCATTCTTTTGCATAGCATATAAACAAACAGATACAATAAGATAATGGTCTACTTAAAATTTAAGAAAAGAATCTTACTGCCGAGTAGAAATTTGAGTAAAATGTTTATCGGACGTATAGCTTCGAAATCCGAAAAAAGAGAAGACATCACCCTTATTTCTTATAATATTAATAAATAATATTATATATGGTATCATGTGTTTGTGTGACATACATTTTATTTTGATACTCAAAAACAATTTTATAAAAAGATTTCATAAATTGTTAAAGATTATAAAAAATATATCAACTTCCATCGCATAGTAATATTATACCAGATGTATTTTATTCATCACGCTTTAGCATCCAACTCTAGCACAGCTGCGGAATAAAAGTTATTTTGTTTCCATATTTATCGTCAAAAACGAATACTATTTTTGTTTCCTGTACGTAAACTACTAAACAATATTTTTGATAAATTTTATTGTTACTAAACAGAATATAAATAACTAGTCTTGTCACATAATTTCCCATTTTTCTTTACTAAACCTCAGAAAATTTTAAGATTGTAGGTAGATTAAAGACATGTCTGTAATTAAAGTAATAATTGATACAGCGAACTCTCTATCGCCACTTATCTATTTATTTTATAAATGTACATTTTTGTAATATGATTCCATTTTCAAAATACAATAATAAAAATATCGTTACTAGAAAATTCAATTCCGTGGCATATGAATTTCGTATGAACAAAGCGTTTGACAACGTTTGAGCCCGTGATGAGTGTTACGAGTAGATTTCAGGTTCAAAGAACAGCGATTTTGCATTTTTCATATTTAATATTGTTGAAAAATTTCATCTTCATATTTAATATTGTTCAGCAAATGAAATGTATTACATTATTAATTAAACAACAAAAATAAATTCAAGATACTTATAAAGTACATTTATACTTGAAATAGCATTATGATTGAAAGTTAAAATAAGATTTAAATTCAAAATGTCTATTTTTACTTGCCTAAAATTATTGTCCATTCCAATTTACATATTTCTTAATTTTATTTGTTGTGTTTAACAGTTTATTAGAGTTCTATTATACTTATTTGTTGTTTCTAAATCGATCGAGTTATACAATAAATATTTTGATCTTTTACTTCAACCTTCTTTGTGCTTTTGTAATTTATTTTTTGGGGTTGTTGTAAAATATCAATATTCAGATGAGATAATAAAAGCTCCTAACATATCTAAGAATAAAACTTTTAGAGGACTACATTACCAACGGTAATAAATCATTACTTGAAAGCAGAGCCTTGTGTAGAAACTGTGTTCTCATATAATCACGATCAGTTATAAGTCTAGAAATACACGTAAGTGGCACTGAAGCTCACACATGCATATTGACGCTAAGCGCTGCTATTGAGTCTACGTGCCAATTGATCGTAGCAACACTGTAACTAAATGTGACTTATTATAATATATTTATTATATAATCAATATGAGCATATGATTGTTATCATCACCATATTTCTTTTAATTCAAGTTGTAAGTGAAGTCCCTCAATTTTATAAGATACATGTACGAGTATGTGTAAATTATAAAATTGTTAGGAAAGATTAAGAATTAAAAGATTATATTGTTATATAAATATTTTCGGTATTGCGATTATATCGGTCAAAATTGTTATCCTGATCATGTTAGCTTTCCAAACAATTTATCTTATGGTTAGTATCTAGGTTTAAAGATATTTATTTCTCATGAAGAACATACTGTTCACTTATACAGAGATTAAGTACATACATTTAAGTTATTCTGCATGCATAACACTTTATTTATTTTATTTATAACAAAACTAAATCTTATTGTAAATAGATATGTATCTTAACTAATCAACTAATTAAAAAATAAAAATAAGTAATTTACATGAGCATTAAGTTATTTATCTTACAATTTGGTCTTAACATTACTCAAGTTAATTATACAATATTATCGATAATGTATAATTTAATTATTTATTACTTATTTTTAAACTGCTTAATATTGTTACAGCTCTTAATGGCATCAGGTACCTTATTCAAATTCCAAGCATTTTCTTTTGTGGCACCTGAAGTCTTTTCTATTCACATTATAATTTTTAGTAAGTTTGATGCTACTGAATCTCACCAGCCTTATCTTTTAATGTTGCTTATTTTATTACGAGCCACTAAAACTTAATTAAATTGTAATTAAGAACAAAGTTAAGATTTTTTTGATACATATAAAGTGTTTATTTGATTACTTTGTATCAGATAAGTATCGTTTACATCTAAATGCACATTAACTGAGACTAGTTTGGTTACTTTTTTATAAGCTAATTTAAGTTTCTGTTATAAAAATGAAATAAAAATTTTGTCTTTTTATTGTGTTTGGTCGTAACTTGTTTATAATCTGATAAAGATACATTACATAGTTTTAAAAGCTTAAAAAGCTGTTGAAAGACAAACTACAGGAACATCAGTTGATGATGTAATAATTTCTATTGCATACACCAAACTTATGTGCCAAAATATATAAAAATCTGAATCTTAATAAGAGGTTACAGTTATATCGGTATTAAAAAGGGGCAAAAAAAACATTTAAGCTTTATGGTTACAAATTCATTTAAGGCTGCAAATATATTAAAGTTTATAAGAAAAATTAAATAAACAAAATGTTTACCACAAACGCTTTTTACATCAAGTGGCTTAATATTGAATGTGTAAAATAACTTACAAAGACCTAAAAGTGTGTCGGTGTTTTCAACAATAGTTGCAAAAGCCTTAACAATATATAAATATAATTAAAAGATGACTATTGGTTTCAGCTATGAAAAATAATATTATTTATATTTAGAGTAATTAAATTACATTTTATTTAAAATATTGAAGATTCAAGGCTTTAAATATTGAAAAACATGTATTATAATATTTAAGACAAATCAAATTGGATTTTACTTTGACATTTAGCAATTATTCAAGATTCAAACCATATTGTGACCAAGCTACGTTTGCGTTAAGAAATGAACATGATGAAGTTACTAGATTTCAGTCAGGCAGATATATCAGCTCTTCAGAAGCTGTGTGGCGGATCTTAAGTTTTAATATTCACGAAAGATATCCACCTGTGACCCATCTGGATGTTCATCTGGAAGGCGGTCAACGTATATATTTTAACGCCGAAAATGTTACAGAACGATTAGAGAACCCTAGACAAACAACTTTATTGGCATTCTTTCGACTTTGCCAAACTGATAATTTCGCAAAGTCTCTTTTGTATGAAGAAGTTCCATCGTATTATACCTACGATAAACAACGAGGTGTCTTTAACCGTAGACGCCGAGGCAGGCCTGTAGATGGCGAGACAGGTATTTTCAAAGAACATGTTCTTGGTAGAGTGTATACTGTTCATCCTAACAACGCAGAGTGTTTTTATTTGAGATTATTATTACATACAGTGCGAGGACCAACATCATTTATAGATTTGAGAAAAGTAGACGATGTTGTTTATCCAACTTATCATGCAGCTTGCCAAGCGCGTCATTTGCTTGAAAATGATCAACATTGGGATGACGCTTTAGCAGAATCCTGTGTTAGTGATAATCCACGACGGTTACGCCATTTATTTGTAACATTACTCACATTTTGTAATTTATCTGATCCTGTCCAATTATGGGAAAAATATAAAGAAAAATTTGCAGAAGACTTTCTTCGGAATTTATCTCACAATAATGAAGGCGCAACTAATGATAATTTTCGAGATCTGGCTATAAATCAGTGCTTATTAGCTCTTCAGGAAGACTTAACAGCAGTAGGCGGTAAATCACTTTGTGAATATGGTTTGCCAACGCCAACCTCAGTCGGAGAGGTTACCAATAGGGAATATTCCGCAGAGATTGGTTACAACCCAATGGAACTGCTGGTAACATTAGAAAACGGTGTCCCAATGATGACTGCAGAACAACGCTTAGTCTATGATCGCGTGTGCGAGAGTGTGCAGAATAATTTAGGAACAATATGGTTTTTAGATGCACCTGGAGGAACTGGGAAAACTTTTTTGACTAAATTAATATTAGCTTATGTTCGAAATCAGCGTAAAATCGCTCTTGCCGTGGCTTCATCAGGTATAGCTGCAACATTGCTACCAGGAGGTAAGACTGCTCACACTATGTTTAAAATACCAATTAATTTAGATCGCACGGAAAGTCCAACCTGTAGTATTTCAAGAAATAGCGACAAAGCTAAGGTATTGCGTGAGTGTAATTTAATCGTATGGGATGAATGTACGATGGCCCATCGAAAAGGAGTAGAAGCAGTAGACAGAACTCTAAGGGACATAAGATAAAATGATCGACCAATGGGCGGTATTACGGTTTTATTTTGTGGTGATTTCCGACAAACCTTACCGGTAATACCACGGGGAACCCGAGCTGATGAGATTAGGGCTTGCCTGAAAAGCTCTTATTTGTGGCGTGATATACAATCGGTGCATTTGACTATAAATATGCGAGTGAGAACTGGAGACAACGCAGATAATCGTGAATTTTCTGATACATTATTGAAGATTGGTGAAGGTACCTATCCACAACTACACCAAGGAAAACTTATTCTGACACCTGAGTTATGTTGTATAGTGCAATCCCAACAACATCTTATATCTTCGGTTTACGGTGACATAACAATTATATTAAATAGGGACAATTCTTGGCTTTGCGAAAGGTCCATTTTGACTCCTCGCAATGACCAGGCATCTGAAATTAATAATAAAATACTGTCTAATATACAGGGAGAAAGCAAAGTTTATAGTTCAATAAATAGAATGGTTGATGAACAAGAAACCACTAATTACCCGATAGAATTTTTAAATTCTTTAAGTATGCCTGGACTACCTTCTCATATAATTTGTTTAAAAATTGGCATACCGATAATTCTGCTCCGAAATTTAAGACCACCTCAACTTTGCAATGGAACTCGGCTAAAAGTAACCCAGTTGCAACAAAATGTAATCGAGGCTCAAATTTTAACAGGTTGCGGTGCAGGAGAAACTGTCTTTATTCCCAGAATTCCCATAATACCAAATAATTTTCCATTCCAATTTAAAAGAACGCAATTCCCAGTATCGGTGTGCTATGCCATGACTATCAATAAAGCTCAAGGGCAGACTTTTCGTGTTGCTGGAGTAGATCTCGGTGTTAGCTGTTTCTCGCATGGTCAATTATACGTCGCTCTTTCCCGGGTTAGCAATTCTAGGAATCTTTACGTTCACGTGCCGGACGGGTCGACTCTTAACATAGTCTACCCAGAAGCTTTGCGCTGAAACATTTTAATTTGATCTAAATATATTAGCAATATATTATCTTAATAAAAAACAAGGAGTTACACGCTGACCGAGTCGTGGGTATAGCGTGGGTATATTATAATATTCTGCGGTTACTTATATTTTTCAACAGTTTTGTGGATTGGCATATTATATTACTATTGCCCTTCTAAAATACGAAAGTGAATCTGCCTGTTACGTCAAAACTATGAGGGAGGACATCTGCTAATTTTTTTTCGAAAAACGACGGAAACGCGGATGAAGTCGCGGGCAAAAGCTAGTGTAATAATAAAACTGTACGTCAATAGCAACTCTAATTAAATTATCGTTTCCACCTGATAACTAATAATAAAATATTATTTGGATTTTTAAAAACATTTATTTCGATAGTTGATTAAATATTTATATGAAACTGTCAATTACATAATAGGTTATGTAGAAGATAATTTGGCTTCAGGAAATAAAGTTGCGACTCGTTTGCTTGAAATGTTTTTATTATTTGTTATTATATAATTGTTCATATGAAACTAATGATGCAAAGTAGTTAAAAAAACATATATTCATTTATTTTTAAGAAGTTTGCAAAACAATGTTGATGTTGAGTAGTTGCGAATATCATGGTATACAATTTCAATTCTATCGCTCCATTGCGTCTTTGCTGAGCGGTAAATCGTCCAAGCACTGTAATAAAAATGTCAACTCAGTGTTGGAGCTTTTAAAGCAATAGGTGTAGTGTATAGTCCAGTACAATGATATTAATTCAGAGTTTTTTCTCTCTGCTTAGTTGAAAGAAAAATAGAATTTTATTATAGATCCTTCTTACAATATTCATAAAAATGCTTGTTTCAAACTTTTTCATGATTCAGTTATTTGAGTAAAATACCCATGGACTTTTTAACTCTCTTAACCAAAAAGTAAATTTAAATTAGAAAAAAGAACTTCTGTTTGATGAATTTTCTATTGCTAAATTTTATTAAATAATTTATTATTAATAAATCTTCAGTTTCCGAAAGATCCTACAGTATACGAAAGGCCCACAGTAAGTTCAGAGGTTGATTTATAGACGCTCAACCCGAAACCCTGTTTGAGTATGTTTTACGCGTTTTCATTACAGAAAATATGTAAGGCTAAAGGAAGGATTATTTTTGTTTGTATTTTACCTATATCCACATATAAGGTCTGTGATTAACAATATATATATAATCTAGAAGTAGGATTCAAATTATTATTAATGTATATTTACATAAAAGGTTTTAATTGTTGGTATATGCGAAATGGTATCGGAATACGTCGAAATATAAACAAAAAAGTTCAGTTGAATGGCTTAAACTTCTATATTTTCCTCACAACGTAACAAATCATAAATTTTAAAGGTATATATTGCAAGTTATACTAGTACATTCAAAATAAAAACAAGTTTCCCGTAGCAATATAGTTCACAGTTAGAGTTGAATAGAGTAGAGAATAATAGTTTCCAACTAGTAGTAGTAGAGTAGAGAATATTATGATATACAGCTTCAATTCTATCGCCACATGCGGGTTGATATCGAGCCATAAATTTCGAAAACACACCAGTAAAAATGTCAAGTCAGTGTTGCAGCTTTCAATGTAATAGGTGTCGTGGCTTATGTATGCATAATAAATATTCTAGATTTCAAGCCTATGTACGAAGTGATGCCAATTTATCGTGTCCAAGGAATGATAGGATACTAAAACTGTATTTAACTATGAATATGGTTCAGATTTTTTTTTAGCTTAATGTTCTCATGTAAAATACTATGTTGAATAAGGATTACAGTTATTACTTCTAATACAGGATTACTTCTGATAAAAAAAATCTCTATATGTTGCTTACATCACATCAAATATGCAACAAAGTATTCAATATATTATAATAATATAAAATATTTAATGTAGATTTTACGACGTTATTATTTTATATGTTTATATTATATATATATATATATATATATATATATATATATATATATATATATATATATATATATATATATTAAATGCTCAGAAACTTGCTTCATAATATTATGAGAGTTGTTTAATTGATGCCCTAAAAGAATGTGAACAATTGTATATACTTACTAATTTAGATATTAACTATGAAATTAATTTATAGGCAATAAAATATAGATTATGAAAAGTACTGATTCATGTAAATTAACACATTTCGTGTCCATTAATCTCACGCTAATCTGAAATAATATCTGTAACATTCGTAATAAGGGGTATTAATAAACTTTCAATAAAAACTCTTTTAATTCATCATTAAAACGTGCGCATAATTATAGTAGCAGTTTATTTTTTACTTTTGTAAATAATAAGATTTATTTTTTCTTTTAATATAATAGTCTTTTATACCTTGTTATATAAACATAAAGACGAATAGTCACTCTTTTGTTAATATTCACTAGTTAATGGTAGCCTGAAGTAAAAACTTACTTCAAAAGGATGGCCGTCGTCGTTACCACAATATCAATTAAAGTTAGTTAAGAGAATTTACGTATTTTTAAAAGCATAATTCAAAATGTAGTTTAAAAAAACAGAAACTCTTTTAATAATCATTTAAAGTTTTTAAAAGTAGCTTTGTATTAAAACAGGCAGTTCCATTTGAAATTAATTAACCAGAATGTTCAGAGAATTTGGTATACGAGTATATTATAAAATTATAGAAACACTATATGTGATCCATAAAAAAATGTAATGACTCAACTGGTATATCGACCTTTCACATCAAATGATGATAGCAAATGATAGCAAATGTGAACCTGAAAACTACTTATTAACTATTACTTCTTTATTTAAACAAAAAATTTAAAACGTACACACTTGAGAAATTATTTGAAAGAGTATTTTACAAAAAAAATTATCACGGTAACACAATTTGTAAAAGCTTTGTTATTTTAAACCAAACCTCAAATAACAATAAGTGTTGCGTCTCATGTCATCTTGATATTTTTCTATTCGGATATCTCTAATTTGACGATAAAGATAGATCTAGTGACTAACTATTAGTCATGTTTTATGTTACCTTGGCACCTTTATCGACGAATCTTTGAGTTTTCTTTTTCCTATAAATTTTTTTTTAACTTTTTATTCATAAAAATTTATAGCATTTCAAATTGTTCATTACATTACGTGTACCTATACAACCATAAAATTTTATTGTTTGTGTAGTTATGTATTTACCTGTTATAAGAAATTTATTATATCTACATATTAATATTAGATTTTATAGACATAATACTTTGGTATGTTAAAAAATATATTTTATATAAACTTTCAGATTATAATCACCTTCTTGCCCTTATCCCAATTTCGGGTCGGGGTCGTCGCAGTATGTTTTTTTTGCTTCCATACTCTCTTTTTGCTAATTATCATATCGTTTTTCATGTAACCCATCCATTTTTTTTCTTCGGCCGTCCTCTATCTGTATATCCTTCCACTACCATAGCCAGCATTCTTTTGCATAGCATATAAACAAACAGATACAATAAGATAATGGTCTACTTAAAATTTAAGAAAAGAATCTTACTGCCGAGTAGAAATTTGAGTAAAATGTTTATCGGACGTATAGCTTCGAAATCCGAAAAAAGAGAAGACATCACCCTTATTTCTTATAATATTAATAAATAATATTATATATGGTATCATGTGTTTGTGTGACATACATTTTATTTTGATACTCAAAAACAATTTTATAAAAAGATTTCATAAATTGTTAAAGATTATAAAAAATATATCAACTTCCATCGCATAGTAATATTATACCAGATGTATTTTATTCATCACGCTTTAGCATCCAACTCTAGCACAGCTGCGGAATAAAAGTTATTTTGTTTCCATATTTATCGTCAAAAACGAATACTATTTTTGTTTCCTGTACGTAAACTACTAAACAATATTTTTGATAAATTTTATTGTTACTAAACAGAATATAAATAACTAGTCTTGTCACATAATTTCCCATTTTTCTTTACTAAACCTCAGAAAATTTTAAGATTGTAGGTAGATTAAAGACATGTCTGTAATTAAAGTAATAATTGATACAGCGAACTCTCTATCGCCACTTATCTATTTATTTTATAAATGTACATTTTTGTAATATGATTCCATTTTCAAAATACAATAATAAAAATATCGTTACTAGAAAATTCAATTCCGTGGCATATGAATTTCGTATGAACAAAGCGTTTGACAACGTTTGAGCCCGTGATGAGTGTTACGAGTAGATTTCAGGTTCAAAGAACAGCGATTTTGCATTTTTCATATTTAATATTGTTGAAAAATTTCATCTTCATATTTAATATTGTTCAGCAAATGAAATGTATTACATTATTAATTAAACAACAAAAATAAATTCAAGATACTTATAAAGTACATTTATACTTGAAATAGCATTATGATTGAAAGTTAAAATAAGATTTAAATTCAAAATGTCTATTTTTACTTGCCTAAAATTATTGTCCATTCCAATTTACATATTTCTTAATTTTATTTGTTGTGTTTAACAGTTTATTAGAGTTCTATTATACTTATTTGTTGTTTCTAAATCGATCGAGTTATACAATAAATATTTTGATCTTTTACTTCAACCTTCTTTGTGCTTTTGTAATTTATTTTTTGGGGTTGTTGTAAAATATCAATATTCAGATGAGATAATAAAAGCTCCTAACATATCTAAGAATAAAACTTTTAGAGGACTACATTACCAACGGTAATAAATCATTACTTGAAAGCAGAGCCTTGTGTAGAAACTGTGTTCTCATATAATCACGATCAGTTATAAGTCTAGAAATACACGTAAGTGGCACTGAAGCTCACACATGCATATTGACGCTAAGCGCTGCTATTGAGTCTACGTGCCAATTGATCGTAGCAACACTGTAACTAAATGTGACTTATTATAATATATTTATTATATAATCAATATGAGCATATGATTGTTATCATCACCATATTTCTTTTAATTCAAGTTGTAAGTGAAGTCCCTCAATTTTATAAGATACATGTACGAGTATGTGTAAATTATAAAATTGTTAGGAAAGATTAAGAATTAAAAGATTATATTGTTATATAAATATTTTCGGTATTGCGATTATATCGGTCAAAATTGTTATCCTGATCATGTTAGCTTTCCAAACAATTTATCTTATGGTTAGTATCTAGGTTTAAAGATATTTATTTCTCATGAAGAACATACTGTTCACTTATACAGAGATTAAGTACATACATTTAAGTTATTCTGCATGCATAACACTTTATTTATTTTATTTATAACAAAACTAAATCTTATTGTAAATAGATATGTATCTTAACTAATCAACTAATTAAAAAATAAAAATAAGTAATTTACATGAGCATTAAGTTATTTATCTTACAATTTGGTCTTAACATTACTCAAGTTAATTATACAATATTATCGATAATGTATAATTTAATTATTTATTACTTATTTTTAAACTGCTTAATATTGTTACAGCTCTTAATGGCATCAGGTACCTTATTCAAATTCCAAGCATTTTCTTTTGTGGCACCTGAAGTCTTTTCTATTCACATTATAATTTTTAGTAAGTTTGATGCTACTGAATCTCACCAGCCTTATCTTTTAATGTTGCTTATTTTATTACGAGACACTAAAACTTAATTAAATTGTAATTAAGAACAAAGTTAAGATTTTTTTGATACATATAAAGTGTTTATTTGATTACTTTGTATCAGATAAGTATCGTTTACATCTAAATGCACATTAACTGAGACTAGTTTGGTTACTTTTTTATAAGCTAATTTAAGTTTCTGTTATAAAAATGAAATAAAAATTTTGTCTTTTTATTGTGTTTGGTCGTAACTTGTTTATAATCTGATAAAGATACATTACATAGTTTTAAAAGCTTAAAAAGCTGTTGAAAGACAAACTACAGGAACATCAGTTGATGATGTAATAATTTCTATTGCATACACCAAACTTATGTGCCAAAATATATAAAAATCTGAATCTTAATAAGAGGTTACAGTTATATCGGTATTAAAAAGGGGCAAAAAAAACATTTAAGCTTTATGGTTACAAATTCATTTAAGGCTGCAAATATATTAAAGTTTATAAGAAAAATTAAATAAACAAAATGTTTACCACAAACGCTTTTTACATCAAGTGGCTTAATATTGAATGTGTAAAATAACTTACAAAGACCTAAAAGTGTGTCGGTGTTTTCAACAATAGTTGCAAAAGCCTTAACAATATATAAATATAATTAAAAGATGACTATTGGTTTCAGCTATGAAAAATAATATTATTTATATTTAGAGTAATTAAATTACATTTTATTTAAAATATTGAAGATTCAAGGCTTTAAATATTGAAAAACATGTATTATAATATTTAAGACAAATCAAATTGGATTTTACTTTGACATTTAGCAATTATTCAAGATTCAAACCATATTCATTTATATGAAACATATCGCAAGATATATAGTAATTTCATTTAAAAATATTTCTCAGTCTGTTATCTGCATCGTCCACTACACTGATGTATGCTCTTTAATTTTACTTTCATGTCGCTACAAAGACTGCACAAAAAACGTTACACATTAGACTCACTACTGAAATATAAAAGAGTACATTTTGTTTTAATATGAAGTTTAAAATTATATTTTTTAAAACACAAATTAGACTTAGAATAGAAAAATAAAAGTTAAGCGTACATCAAACAGAACCCAAGGCTCTAGACCATACAAGTTATTGCAGACTCTAGTAAAAATTGTCGAGACTTGGAATATGTGTACGAGTTGGTTGAAGTTAATAATGTACCACCACTTTAAGTTCCTTTTTAACAAGCATACTATTTTGACTTACAACAATAAAAATTGGGCTGAAAAATGTTTGTAAAATGATGTGCTTTTGCCCTCATTCACGAGACGTAAGCCGTGCTATATTATATTCCCCCTGCCCTGTTATTAACTACTATTTTATCTGAAAAACAGGATACTAGTAATTACTACATAACCATCTTTATTGACTTAATAAATAACAATTTTTCAGAAATTCAAAGAAAGTAATGAGATGATTTGAATATCTTAGATTTTTTTGCGTCGTATTTATTCTAATTTATATAAATATTTTTCATTCATAAAATATAATTAATAATGTATATTATAATGAAATATAAGCTATTAAGGGTGATAACTTGGACGAAAGTCAAATAAACCCAAATGTTTATTCCAATCATTTTTTAAATTAACTGAATTAACTATAGATTTACAAACTGACCTTATGTGTCCCTTTTTAAAATATCGACTTCTTATTGCTGTCTACTATATACTATCTTATAAAATGTCTTACTGAATCTCATACGTCAATATACAATTTGAAAATTATGACTATCTCACGCATGTGAATTTTCGGCTCCCGACGGTTCTGGAGTGAATCCCGTTAAAATGCAAAAGCTGTCAATACAGACGATATCAATATAAAAGCTTTTTAAAGTGTTTGTCAAATAACAGGTATTTATATTATTTTTTTCCCATAAAAGTGTTATATATATTTTATATAAAAATAAGTGTAGTGTCTCTATTTAAGTGTATTTCTATATACTTTTACAGTATTATGTACGTGTATTTTTATAGATATTGTCATTAATTACATTAAAATATAGGCTGTTAGAGCTTTACTGGGAAAATATTACTTACTTTTGCATTGTTTGTCCAAAAATTTTATTGTTAGACATTAATTCATCGCGGGTTATTTTAAAAAGGTATATAATACATTATTAACTGCATTCCTTGCACGATGTGTTATGGCGATTAGGACATATATATTCATTAAAAAGTATATCTTTTTTATGATATTTTATTAAGTTATACTAGATCATCTAAACTTTACTTTATGTGAGAGTAAAATCTATCATTTTCTTTAATGTATTTACAATGTAAAAAAAAATACTTTTTGGTATTAATTTCTGTTACGGTTTTTCGATGATAGTGATACGATAAAGTGCTTTATAATGAAGCGTGATATGTGATGATTTAATACCTTTGAAATTATGATATTTATATTGAAAAAAAAATAAGAAGTCAAAATATTAATAATAATAAAAATAATACATTCAATATTAATAAGTTTGACGCTTAGTATAAGACTACATCAATTATGTTATATTGAAAAAGTAATTTCGTAAGTAATCAGTTTTTAAAGAAATACAAACAATTTTATAATTTAAGAAATAGCTGTCCTGTGCTTGACCTAAATAAGTAAATGAAATGTTGAAGCAGTGTTAAAATATTACTTTGACTTATTTATTTCTTTCTTAATATTGTATTATTTATTTTGTAGTTCCATCAATATAATTTATAGTAAAATATAAATGATAAGACAAAATTATATACACACCATGGCTCTTCTTCAACTTAATCGATTGAATACCATGTACATAAAAAAAACCTATGTTTCTTTTTCTTCTTAAAGTGGGGATAAGACTCCTTAAATTCACTATAATAAATAATCTACATCTTATAAATAGATGAAACGTTGAGGAAGGAATGATCAATAAAATATTTAATAGTTTGGTCGAAATCACTTCTGACACTCGATACTACACTTGGGGGTCTTCAAATTTTTAAGATTGTCTCCTTTAAGCCGCACTGCTGTTTTTATTTTGTCAGAAACCAAAACCTATATAGGAAGGAGAAGTATTCAACTAGCGCTTTTATACAATGAATAAACTGTCAATTATTAATATATATATTAATATGTACACACTGAATATATAAAAAAGTGAATTAAAATCATTTGTACAAAGACACTGTTATCTTGTCCCATTGAATTCAATGGAATGTTGTTTCAATTAAGGATGATAGAATGAACACCATAGTATTAGTTATTAAATTTTATTTGTTTAATTTAACTATCAGCAATAATACCACGACTAATAACACGATTAAAAGCTTAATAAGATATGAAATAAGAACAATAACATTCATAAATACGAACAAAAATATACTTCATAATACGTCAATTTTAATATTAGCTATTAATATGAAATAATGAGACTTACAATTCAATATTAATAAAAATAAACAATTTCAACATATTTTTACAATCTCAATACGTAATTTATTGATTAAGTCAAAAGTTCCAATCATCAGTATCACTTAATTAAATAAGCTGTGAGTCTTTCACAGCTAGATAGAATTTTATTGAAGTAGCATAAGTAGAGACAATTTCCTCTTGTAACTTGCGGGTAAATTTTTCTCTTTCATCATCCTTTTTCTAGTATAAAATTATACATTAAACTAAATGTTGACGGGACTTTTAAATACCAAAGACTATTCTTTTGATGAAAATTTGTACAGAAGTTACCAATTATATAAAGATGTAAAATTTTAATTTATATTTCACCGTTTTGATGTCGCTATATAAGGAAAAATCTATCTTTTACAACTATTCTGATATCAGTACATTTTAATGCATTCCAATAAGAATAGTGAAAGAGTGTTAAAATACAATACATTTATGAATACTCATATTAAGAAAAGATCTTCACAAAAATTATGAAATTAATTTTGTTTTATATGTTAATCAAGTTTATATACAAGTCTAAACACCTCTGCTGTAGACGACTGCAAACAAAATGCGGGCTTCTCTGTGTTTCACTTCACAAAGATTCACTAATTAGTATAAAAGCTATCCGGACCGACACTTAACCGAGTAAAATTAATAAATGCTCTACAGTTAGAGCATTACTTATTATATTAAAAACACAGGAATAATAAAAATATTATATTATATTTTTTTATTACTCAACTCATTTAATATTTAAGACTTTAAATTGAAAAGGAGGCACCGTAGTTAGACAATTTGGAGAAAGGAAAAGAATTTGAGGTAAAACAATTTAAAAAAGTCTTAAAAGCAGAAAAAGGATTGAATTTGTAGAGTACCCGTATAACACCAATTCATGCCAAGGACGCATCGAACAAGCTCTGCAATATTTTAAAATTTCAAAAAAATTTTACCTATTGCTATTTTAAAGTCTGTTGACCGAAATGTTTCATATTTATTGGGTAGAAACCAAAAGCCGTCGTCTTCTCTTCTTTCATTATACCGCCACTTTATACCAATGTGTAATAAATAACTTTACTGAAAATTGTATTACGTGTAAAAAAGGTTGTTACATTTGTATAAATGATACAAATAATGTACTTTATTAGAACGTATTTCCTTAACATTTCCTACTTTTAAGAGTTATATAGTAAAAGCAAAAAATTGTCTTTTGGGGGTTATAACTTTTTTTGGTCATTTTACATTAAAATAATCTAACCTTAATCTAAATTACTTAATCGGGTTCTTGAATACTCGTAAGAATACTATAAAAACAAATCACTAGCCTTAGTTTTCTATTATATAATTTATTTTCATATAATTAATCATTTCCTTATCATTCCTATGTAATTATTAATTTATAATGTTTTCGATACCTGTTAGAGAGATACGTTTTTTACATGGTATCCCGAATAAGAGATCTACGGGAAATTTCTAGGCAAAATAATAGTGATTATAATTATATATTTCAAAAATAGTTTTCCAGTAATGACTTTTCTATTTGCTTTGATGGTTCAGGCTGCGGTTCAAGATGTTATTCAATACCGGAGGTGAATGTTTGCGGAATAACGGCAATACTGTACTGTAACCAAAAACAGTTAAAACTCCCAAGAACATTTTTTCTCAAACATTTTCAATTATTTTTGTTTTTAATCTTTTATATATGAAAACCACTCGTATGAAGCAGAATACTTTTTAAGAATATTTATGTTTAAAAAAGAAGCTAATTGTTTTATCAAATTTAAAATCATCTGTTTGCTCTATCAACGCTAATTAAATAAAATACAGTTTGAGCGTTGATTAATACATTTTATACATGAATCAACACCCCATTGGGTGACTCATTAATTACAATAATTATTTCGATAATTTAATAGAATAATACTAAAAATACTATACATATTTTAACTAATGTTTAAACTTTCATGCAATACATGAATAAATATAAATAATATTAACATATTTACTAGCAATATGATTATGAATCTCTGCATTACAAGTACGAAATAACAGATATTTAAAGGCGTCGTTTTTAATAACTTGTAAGTATTATAGAATACCCAATCTAGTTAGACTACTATTCCCATTTTATAGGTATCTATTAACTTAGTTTTATTCTGTTTCACCTAAAGCCACCTATTTTATTCTACTTAAAGGGTAATATTCAGATATTATAAATATCAATGTGTCAGGAACACGTACATCCAACAACCTTAATCCTCGTATATCTAAGGTTTGTTAGTTTAAGTTCACAAACATTAGTGGTCATTAGGAGTAGCCTCAGGGGCTTACCAACCAAAGTGGGATATTCTATTTATCTATTTATGTTTTAATGGACTAATAGCTCCCTTTTAAAATGTTTATGTTAATACATGATCTGGGATTTTGTGAATGTAAACAATAATTAATTATATTCTTTGTTGCTTTGTAGCGATACGTAATCTTTTACAAATATTTAGAAACATTTAATAATAAACAACCAGCAAGTAAAAAATTTTCTATCTTACCTAAATGAGAAACGTATTTTTTATTGAGCTGAGCGAAGCGAAGCTCTTACTGGTCAAAAGTGTGTTTCGGTGTTCGCCTACTCCTCCTAAGCCATTTGAGCTAGAGCTTTAAAATTTTGTATATGCATTCACGAAAGTGTCTTACTCGTTTAGCAGTTCTTTGGTGAGATTCGTGATTGTAGATTTTGATTAAATGGTCAAAAAGTTTCCCATAGATCGATATATATTTTTAACTTAGCAATTCTTTATAACATAACTTTGCTATAATAATTGTGACAGGCGTCAAAATATAATAAATAGATATTACACAGGACCACTCACAAGGGAATTCTTTTGTACGTTTTAGTGACGTGTTTGACTGCTACTCGTAATTCTAATAACTTCAACGGTTATTTTTTATTGTTATACAAATTCCACTTTCACTTATAACAGATAATCTGATTCAGAATTCCCCCAATTGTGTGTTTAATCAACGAATTAGGGAAAACTTTTACGTCATTATTATTATCTTTCAGTAAAGTTATCTTTCCATTTTAACATTCATAAATGAGTCAGTGCGGTTTCGTAACTGTAGTCCTAATAAACGATATTTCCTGTAGCTATTCAGACGAAAGGAGAGGGGCTCAGCTTAACACCCGCACACGCGCACGGTTGGCGGATCCTAGTACTGTTGGATAAGAGGAGTTTTATTAATGATATGGTTTAGTATCTTTTTACCCGATTCTCTTAAAACTGACAAATTAGCGGGTTTGTAATTGGTCTCCCACGCCTAATTAAACCCTTTTATCTCAAGTGTGTTTCATTAAAATCATGTAATCACATCTGAAACAAATCAGTATTATAATTCTAAAGAGGTCAATAATGTACTAAACATTTTGTTCATGTATATCAATTCTGACAGATTTTTGTACCAGAATTACGGAAAAGATTTTTATGAATGCATATTTAAAATTCTCAAACATATTAAATAAATCTACCCTCAGTTACGTTTTATATTTTTTTTATTTTGTGTTTAAATATTTAAAGCCAACAATTTATCATGTTTTAATTATTCACATTTATGATTCATGTATTTAAAAAATTCATATTTTCTATAAATATTCGCATTATATACTAGCTAAGTATATACTAGCTTTTGACATTAGCTTCAAACATAATTAAAAAAAATGTAACAATTCACGATTCACATTTATAAAATCACGATTTATAAAAAGAGATATATAGTACCAGAAAAACATATACAGATGCAAATTTTAAATATATAATGACTACAGCGAAATAATTAATGAAAACGAGGTGTTGAGAAAAAAGAGGTTTTGAAAGATTGAAGTCGAGATAATTATCTCAATTAAGAGTATCAATGTTTGGAGTCCGATCACTCACTCTTCTGTGAACCGACAACGCAAATTCGTGAAATCATGACTTATTAAACAGAGTTATGAGAAAACTTCAGTGTTTTGATTCACAGAAACTTTGTTAATTAACTCCATAGTTGTTGGTGCTTAGAATAAGATATGACAAGAAATTTATTAGGGGTTTTTAATTTTAACTAAATAATAATAAATTATATAATAATAATGTTGCAATGAGGTAACAAAAACTGTAGAACACAGATAACTAATAACCTCTAAATAATATAAGTAACAGTCTCCTCTTCTCTTTTGCTATCTACATTAACGCTGGTACACACCTTCTATCGTCCTCATATAACCTTTACGCCGTCTATCTTCAAATTTATACAGCTCCTCCATGTCACTATGTTCATATAGCAGTTGATAACATAAATCGTGACTATATGTTGCAATACAAGGTTAGTCGTTAGCAACTTAATAAAATTGTAATATGTGAATTATCTCCCATAAGTCTTGGCACAATAATCCTCGGCATTAGCGTGACTGTCCAAAACGTAGGTATAATTATGGGCAAACCCTTTTCTTGGGCACCGTAAAATTGCTGAGGTTAGCCGGAAAATATTTGCATGTATGGGTTGCCTTAGGCGCTGGCAAAATCTTCTTCTTATTAAAACCAAAATTTTCTTAGCTTCTTTTCTCTCCTAAACTGTGCTGACTCTGCCTATCCCAATATATTTATGGAACAATTCAACAAACTTAAGTGTCTTCAGAACCTATGCCTTAAATTAATCTTTAGCTAGCGAAAGTTTGACCACGTGTCCGAATTTCAGGCTCGTTTGAAATGGCTTCCGATAAAATTTAAACGTACTTACTTAAAACATTTGAAAGAAATCACTTTCAATCTTTAAAAGTCAAGTGTGAACATTTCCTATTACTTAATGATGATTAATATTGTACATATAACATTGTAGCTGATTCCCGCCCGCTTCGCTGGGCACACTATTAATTTGGATGTGAACTAAGATCTCTTGTATTGGCAAAATGTTTAATTTCTATTTTATATTTAGTGTATTTTTTTTTAATTTTAGCCAGCATGTACTCGTAATATATATACATATATATATATATTTAATAATATTTTATTTATTTTTCAAATATACCAAATTCGATTTCTTAATCAATATATTTTTACGTTTTACGATTACGATTGTTTATATTAATATTTTTAAAATCTGTTGGGATAGGAATTCTGTAAAATCCGTTCTTTGTGGACGTCTACGTCACAAAAGAAGTATTTATGTTAAATTTCAAGTTAACCGGACAGATAGTTTCGGAGATTTTGTGATGAGTCAGTGAGTGATAAATCGCTTATATACATACATATTACATATAGATTAAATATTACATTTTTACATTTATATATGTACTTCTTTATTGTATCTATGTATTTATTTATTTGTATTTATCGTGCTATATTTATGTTGGTTATCCACTATTCTGCGTTCGATTTAACTACTCCTTTCTCCAAAAGGTTGTTTGTAGGAGATTGCTTTAGCAATAAGACCGCCTCTTGCATCCTATTTATATAGCCTTAAACCACTCACTTTCGTATGTTTTTTTATGTCTGTGTGCAATAAAAATCATATCTATCTATCTATTTATATACCTGTAATATAAATTAATAACTAAATAAGTAATACTTATTTTTTTAACCAACATTATGTGTTCTTGTGATTTTGTGAATTTGATTTTACAAAAGGAATATCATATCTGTAACAAAATATTATATTCTTGAGCATTGATAAATAATTATTTTTATCTACCTTACATTTTCTTAATAATAAAGATAATAATAAATCAATCCAAGTGTAAAGAACCAAGCTGATCGGTAACACATTAATAAAAATATTATATAAAAATAAGGAAAAACGTAATACATGTTCTATTGCAAACTGTGTAACTATATATTATACGACTAAAACCTTAATTAACAGCAGTATACTAATTTATCTCCTGCAATTCTAACAGAATAACTCAAGCATCAAGTTTGAGATGTAGGAAATCATTACTACTTTGAACTATATTGTATTAGTTGTGACACTTGATTGCTGTTGTCAGAGAAACTTTGTGTCGAGTTTCCATCTAACATGTTAAAATGAAGTACTAAGTTTATTTACTTCTTCATTACTTTGTAACAAATCATATTTAAAAATGATAACAACAAATCTAATTTATTGTAAAAGCGTTTAGGATAAAATAATTAAGATACTTTAAAAAATAAAATAATTTAACATATAATGTTAAAAGAAATAATCTTCTATAAATTATAATAATATACCAAAATATTTCATTGTAATACGTACAGCAAGAAATGGGAACAACGTTGAAATCTCATTTAAAATTAGTTTTGATTTTATGAAAATAATAAGATTTGGTAGATAATTATAATAATAATAAAATTACAATTACTTGATTTTAATATTTATACCGTAAATATCTATTTCAACAAAATGTAACTAGTGTGTGAATATAGCTATGCACTCAAAGTTTTACATAACACTCAACAATGAATATCTAAATTTTGAATAAATTAATGTTCGGAATGTGATTTTATAATCGTTCAGGATTTTATACAATACATAGTAATTATTTTACCTTTTTATATATGTGAAAATATATTTATTGACAACTTGTACCTACTCGTACATGGTATAATTAAACGAATTTGTATATCATAACAATCTCAAAAATAAATATAAATTACATTCAGTCGTACCTAAGTATATTTGAAACAAATCTATATTTGTGAATCTTCTTCTTATTTAAGAATATTACAGAGGAACGAAGAAACAATTTTATACTAATTATAGCTTTACCTGAACACAAAGCGAAAATTTTTTTATTTAATTACTAAGTTATTAAAGGAAGCGAATGAAAAATATTCTTTCAAAATATTTCTTAGGTATTGTGTTGTTAAAGCTCCTACTTCTTCCAAGAACCTTGTGTTTTATCCATTTTTATAATGGTATCATAAGGATGACGAGTAAAATTATAACACACGTTCAAACAAGTTAAGTTGTATTTTATATTTAATTAATTAAGCTTACATTTAATAAATAAAAAGAAGTACATTTATGAGATACATTTTTTCAATTGACATTCTAACAAATTGGGATTCAAGTTTTTTTTCTCAAGCGTCAATTATAATTATAATATATCTAATAATAAATATTATTAAAACTATAAGTAAGGTCTCCTTACTATTATTTTAGGGCTTATTAATGTATAGCAAAATAAATTAATCGTATTAAACTATATTATTAGAAATTTTGGATTTGAGTTGCTTTCATTCTAATACAATTTAAGCAAAAGCGTTTATGTAATATTAAAAAAAAACGAATGTAGGCAACATAAACATCATTTTATTTTATTCCTCAATTTCATATATATCACACTTTTCTGCCAATCATCAAATAGGAGACAGAGGGCTAATGGGCATGGCTTAAGATTAAGGCTATGGATTAAGGCTTTTTGTTTTGATTTATTATAGTTTGCTACCTGATAATTTTTCAACAATACCAGGACATAACTCACAGCTTTATGACAGTAAAAAGCAGATTTGAATCATTTCAGATGCTCTTTTGAGATTTGCGAATGCACAAACTAGCAATTTAAAAAATTATGTACATTTTGTTTATTTCTTCGTATGAGGATCGAAATGTTCTATTCTTATAAGGTAAAGCTTAAAGTTATGTATTTGAATCAACAAATTTTTCGAAAACTAAAACAGATTAAAAATACCATCTAACAATAGATCATTGAACTATCTATTTATTGTCCATAAAATTGAAATAATTTCTAAATATTAAAAGGCTTCTTACTACTGTTAATAGTTTCATTTACCCAAATCTAGTAATATCTCTTGAGTGGAATAGCAGAGAACGTATAAACTATCCTCCAAATATATATTTCGTTTTATATATTTTTTTAATAATTTAATAAATCCATATTTTATAACGATCCATTCAGACATAGAAATTCATCAAGAAATTATAAGCATTGTTCCCTTTTTCTTATAGATTTATGTTTTGCTTTGAGTTTCTTTTAATATATATAAGTATAAAAAAGGTTAAATTTATGTTTCTTTTGCATTAAAGTTTAGAGAGAGAAAGAATATTATTATATTCTAAAACTAATGGTTACATAGTAGTTTTTATTATATACAATATAATAAAAATGCCTATGAAGTAACGTGGATGCTATAAATTATTATTAAATGGTCGTCGAAAAAACGCCGAATTGTATAAATAAAATTGCAATAAACATGGTACCTCAGCCAACAAACCAATAATATTTAATATAATATAATCTTGTTTATAAATTTATTTACGTAATAATGAAACAATTTACGGTATCTTAGTAATATTTGGTTATATTCAATTTAGTTAATAATCTAGTTCAGATAGTATAGTAAATTAATATAGGTAAGGTTCAAAACCGCAAAATGCGGTCTGTGCCTTCTACAACAATAAGCATTATATACACACAAACTCATATAACATTAGTATAACATATTTTTGCTAATTGTCCTAATTTAATAGTTTTTAAGTATTACGCTATTATGAGCAACATCACAATAATATTAAAATATAAAAATAATTATAAAAAATATCGATTCAAAATTAGAATATTTAATTACTCCCCCCCCCCCCCCTTTAATTTTCGAACTAGAAAAATCTGATTATAGTCTATCTCAGACATCGTCTGCTTTATATAAACATTGGACATATTTATTGAAGTTGAGCTATAATATGTAGCACCAAGCTATTAAATAACAAAAAACTTTATTCTATGTATTATGTAGAATTTTTTGAATTATTTCAATAAAACATATAGATAGTTATTTTTATATATACTTGTATTGTCTGTTTTACTGTTATGAATTCAGATACACGCCTCAATTTTGCAAAATTTTGAAGCGCAGTTGCGTTCTCTATTGATTGAATTTTTGTAGCGAACAGGTGTAATGACAATTGAGCAGTCTGCCGTTATTGATTGTTGGAAATTTCAAATCCTGGAAATGCAGAAGGATTATTATTTTTTTACTCTGTTCTAATAATTGATTACACTGGATCTTATATAATCACATATCAACAAATGTAATTAATAAGAGCTGTTAAAAATACTTATATTGATATCATATTGACGAAACAAAATACAGTGCTTTTACGATTGCAGAGAATATAACCTCGTCTACGTCATGAGTCTTATAAAAGACAGCTCTTTGACGGTTTTAATGATGCAACTTTTCAATTCTGAAAATGGTTACAATCGGTCTCGTTAGACAAGGAAGTCTATTCTTCATGGAAATTGTGTAAAAAAGACGTCAAAATTAACAGCTAAGTCTAGTGAGTGTCTAATGAGTACCCAGTATAATGTGTATTGTATAGTGAGTATCTTCACAGTACGGCGTTACTGTAAATTTATGAACTATGGTGTGGTATATTTTATTATATCGCTAATAATTAAAAATGAGCCTTTATAATACAATTTACCAAGGAAATAAGCTTTGGAGCTAATAAAGTGTCATGCGTCAATTGTTGCTTATTTATTTTAAAGATTAAAGGTATTTTGAATATTACATATTTTACCTTTTGTTTTATTTATTGTTGGTTTTATTTATTTCGTTTCTCTTTTGTTAATAATATTTATCTTTTGTATATAATGCATAAATAAGAATAGAAGAATAAAATAAGGAAATAGTTTAACATTTAATCACTTTAAATATTTATTTGTTAAAGTATTGTATATCTTGGAAATATGATATTAAGTTTAAATATTTATTAATTAACATTGTATTATAATATCAACAGCAAAAACCTATTTACCAAGCATATTTAGTATTTGTAAAGGAATATTAGTTTCTTCAATCTGGACTTGAATTTGCAATTTCGTAGCTTATGTTACATCCGATACATAGTATCTAAACTTGGTTAATTATCGCTACTCTGATACGTTGTGTAGATCATAATTTGCGTTGAGACCATACTACAACATTGTTAGTATTATTATATATTAATAATATAATAACATTGCATTATATTTTGCAGTTATATTTATATTATTTATATACACATAAAATAAAATAATAGCGACGCACTATTTGTACTTTAAAAAACTAACTGATATTTGTATGGAATATAACACGATAATTAAACACAATGTTCTTAAACGGTTGATCTGTGTGTTTGTTAATCAAAGAACTATTGAACAAATCTTGAAAAATTGATTATTGGTTGGCTAACAAATATTTTATTATTATAATGTGAGAAAAATATTTTGTTGAGATAGATAAATTAGCTCAACCTTTCCTAAACTTTATTAAAAAATAAAAATAAAATTTATCTATCTGAGCTATATTTCAGTCATTGAATTAAAAACTTTTACTAATACCAAATTTCATCTTTGAGGAAATTTTCATAATTTATGGTTGCAACAAAAAAAAAGTTACCTGTGTATAAATCTATATAATTATTTTTGAACGACGGAAAGTAAATTCAATCAGGGAATATATGGTTCAATAAATATTTATATTTATATACGTTATTTCAATTTTAAAGTGATTATTGTAAAAAAATAACTTGTCTTAATTTCTATCTGTTGTCAAAAGTACATCACGTCACCATCAACCATCAAACACAAGCAGGACAAAGTAAAAATTACGACGACGACGACGTTTGATCGTCTTTATCACACAGCATCCTCAAGTAATTTTTACTTTCGTCAACGTCGTCGTCGATCAAACGTCGTCTTTATCACCGAATTACTTCATTGTTATATCAGAAACTTCATTTACATTTTTAATATAACTGAATATGTTTTTACTTCATATCAATATTATTCGATACAAAAATCTCGTATGTAAACAATTTATAATTCTAAAGACTATTTCCATACATTTACAAGAATTTTTATACTAACATTATTACATTTTATTTATTTTACTTATGAATCAATACATAAACAATAATTGTAGCCTTAATAACATTGAGATAAAACTAGAACTCCATCCATCAAACGACACCTCGCTGTAGATACAAGAATCGTAGTGTAATTTATCATTAAACTGTCACTACTTATTACAACTAGAGGAAACTGGAAGCACTCAGTGGTAAATACATTAGAACTTTGTGTTGCACCTGCGTTTTCATAGCTACTTATCGAGAGAAACGATATATGTTTTTGAATTTTAGATAACTGTGGTCCAGACAATTTAATCACAAGTGTTTTAGTATCTACTAAATATATTAAAAACGATATGGGAATAAAATTACAAGTTCATTAAAAATAAATAGCCCAAAGATAACATATTTATGTTAATTTTATTTATTAACATTGTCTGAACAGAAATATAATTTATTTGTTGTATAATTTTATATACATTAATTTATTAGTTATATATTTATGTATGTATGTATGTATATCATTATAAGTTATGTATGCACTTCCAAATCTATCACTGTCGTTATGTGATAAGGTTGCCTATTGTTTAATTGATTCTCTACTCTCTATATATCTGTGTATGCAAGAAAGTTATTTTAATAAAATCAAAAAATTACAGAGTAATTGACTTCCCATTTTTTGCTTTATCGATTCGATTCATATAAATACTAATATAATATATTAAATATTTAATACATCTATATTAATATTACTTACTTACACTTACTAAAATATGTTTGTTTTAAGTTAAAAGACATAAAAAGTAATCTAAATTTAAAAGATTGAATTTTAAAGTTAAACGAGACAAAAATAAAAAATCTATTTTTCTTCTTTAGATTTGCTTTAATTATTTTTTTTTAAATTTAATATTGTATAATGTAATTATATAAATAAATTTTGATTAATGCATACTTTTTTATTGTGATTGCTCTGCAAAGTACACAATGTTCAATAAATAAGACAAATAAAAATAATCGAAACGAATAAGCCGGCGACAGACGGAAGAAACTTTTCCGTAGAAAATGTAGCAATAATACCTACGGTACTTATCCTGTAGGAAGGAAAATACTAGAATAACTAGTTAATGCAGTCTCGAGTTTATTTCACTCTGTTATTAAATAACAATAGTAGTATTCTCCACAAAACAAAAATATTATTTCTGCATCAATAAAAACTTCATTAATTTCTATTCACATTTTCGTTTATTATTTCTATATAAACTACGAGTACGTATCAACAACATTTGTTGATATTAAAAACTAAAAACCATAGATATTATATCGTAGAAACCCAAAGCATAATAATAAGCAATAAATTGTACTACTATCATAGGCATATCCTTTTAATTTCACGAATAACTCAGAGTTCACATTTATTCAGACAATTTAACATTATATTTGATGAATAAAAAGAAACTATTATGGCTCACACAATTTTAAAAACTTATATTCATTATTAATACAAATTGTTTAAAATAATTCATTGAAAAAACAGCATAAAATACTTTTTACTATTATTTGTTTCCTTCCACATTTTCATACTTAGTAGTAAGTAATATAGTTTTTAGCTATAGCAAACGAATCATAAGTTACATTGTCGTTTCCACTTAACAGTATACTCAGATTAAAATACAATTATACCATAAATATCATTATTTAATCGAGTATGAAACCAAACAAATTACCTATTGTAGAAACTTAACCAATTAACACAAGCATTGCATAACATTCAATGAAATATAAAATAATTTATTAAAAACAGGATGTTTCTTTGAAACATTTTAGTGTGTATTTTTAGAGTTTAATCTTATATTTTTAAATGTATTTTATTATTATATTATTTTTAATATTTAAAATCTTATGTGAGATGTATCGTATGTAAAGAATATATAATTTTATAATGAAATATTATTATTTTATTATATTAAAATAATTGAGTAATACCCGTTTCTGCTTTAAATGTTATATGAGGCACTTTAGAACTATTACAGGCTATAGTTATATAAACTTTGCACAATTAAAGGTATCTTAACATCAGTATATACTAGTATGTACATAATGTGTTTCCAAGGTTCGTAAGTTAATGGTGACCCGTTGGTATCTATTCAAAGTTAAATTTCCATTTTGCAAAAGTAACTCTGTGAACACAGCTGATGAAACTTAAATATTATAAAAGACTAGCAGATTCCTGCGGCTCTGTACACGTGGAATACTTAAAGATGATAGCGCACCTAAACAAATCTCTTAGTTTGTGAATGAAAATAAAATTGCTTAAAAAGAATATAAAAATTACACAATCAAAATTTGAGTAAAACTAATCTACGAAGTGAGGAATCTCTTAATCTTCTAAAAGTACTATTCACACATTTATCTTGATACCAATTTTATACACGCCTAATTTAAAATATTTTACAAACTCGTTTCTCAGCTAGTAAGTAAAGCTATAATTGCCACTTCAATTCTGAGCAGGATAGAGTTGTTCACTGCCATGATGTAAGCAAGTTGCGAGGAAAGCTTAATGACCTAACATTTATTAAACTTACTACTCGTCGCTTTCTGTTACTCGTCTTGCAATAGTTTCTCGTCTCGTAAAAGTATATAGGGCCAGGGTAGAGTACTTTATTATATCAAGTATAAAGACTGTTTTTTCTTTCACCACGATAATATAGGTTTAATTTTAATTTGTTGGGCTACAACGATCATATCACACCTGGGTTACATACTTCAGTGTTTGTATATTTTTGTTTTGCTGCGGATATTTTAATATTCTGTTTTTTCTCCTTAGTCTTCTGAAAAACTACTGAAATACTATACTCGCAAGCCGATGTATCAAATCAGTAATTTAAAGTAAGTAAAAAGAGGGATGAGAAGGATCCAAAAACTAGAGTTTTTCTCTTTTAGATCTTTCTGAATATTCAAAATGGTTATTGTATTTTATTAAAAAGGTATTGCACACTCACACACACTAATATCTTTCAATATTTAAAATATATGATATATATTTTTATCTCAATTTGTTTAGAAAAAAGCAGTTTGCGTTTTATTTTAATAAGCATATATAAACCATTTTAACAAAAAGCAAAAAGAAGTGATAAATTTTTCGATAAATATAAAAAGCAATCGGAAGAGGCAAATTCTAAAATTTAACTTTGTATTGACCTTTCTTAGCGTATTTTGTGACAAACTTTTTAAAAAATGTGGTGGTTTATTTTTTACGTACATACATCTCTCTTAAATTTTGATTATTACTTTAAGATAGCTGTGTCACTCGTGTTCTTTTATTTTAGTTTTTCATTTAAAAGTTTATTTTCTATGTCATACTCGCAAATCAGGCGAAATAAATAACTGAAGTCCTGCATCCAAAAGTATATGAATTTTAGCAATACATTAGAATGATTTAATATAAAATTAATATTTAATTAAAATTTTGCATTTTTATCAGTCTCCTATTAAATAACTTATATTTCATATTTAAGGATATAGTCTACTAGTTTTTCACAACTGGTTTCTGTAATTTATTTCAGATATTTTTTAGCTTTTGAATAAATTTGTATTATCAAATTTGTTTAAAGAATGTTAAGATAAATAAAATATATAGATATTTTCACAGAGAATCTTTAAATGTATTTAAAAACATTTTACTGATTATTTGTTAAAATTGAAATTAACTTGTCTTCATTTTGCCTAATGATATATTCTTCATATTGTTAAAACTGTTTATTTTTATCTTAATCATTACTCTGTCGGTGAAAATACCAAAAAAAAAAAGTGAAACTGACATTCTTGATATTTATTTTAAAACTTATTTCATGAAAGCATTTAATAAAAGCATGTCTTATTGTGTTTCATTTTTTTTTGTTGAATTAATAATATTTTAGTGATAGGGTGTTATTAATAACTAATATTTTTTTTTTATGTCTTAGGAGGGCAAACGAGCTTGCGGGTCACCGTTAATATGTGATCACCGCCGCCTATGAACTCTTGCAACATCCGAGGATCCACAAGAGCGTTGCCGACCTTGGAGAAAGGAATATATGCCTTTTTTGAAGGTACCCATGTCGTATTGATCTGGAAATACTGCCGAAGGAAGTTCGTTCCACATTTGAGTGATACGTGGGAAGAAAGTCCTTGAAAACCGCACAGTTGAAGATAGATAAGATGTGAACTGGAATATCGAAATAATATCTCCTAAGGCCTTGATACGTATTTTAATGAATCCTGTTAGTAAAAGAAAGAATATAAAAAGTAACTCTTTTAACAGTTACATTTATTACTTTCTCCGACGTAGAAACTAGTACAGACGAATGTCATAAAAAGAAATCACCCATCAGGCTCCGATATAGTAACTGAAGTATTTACATTGTATCCTTACTAGTGATAATAAGGATTCATCGTACCACCATAATAATAATAGTATGACCTCAAATATATATCTTGTATGTAAACTGTCTAATTGTATACTAAATAAGTGTTCTAAAAAGTAACAAGTTACTACTGGATACTAATGGATCACCTTTTTTACTCTATTCTTAAATATTTCTATGAACTTAAAATAATCTATACTACCTTCAATAAATTCTTATATTCTAAAAATAAATCATTGATGTAAAGAATATAATAAGATATTCTCATATAAAAAGTGACAGATAAATTTTTAATGATGTATTTTTCAAAAATAACAAAACATTAATTTGAAGTTTTATTTAGCTACTATATTATAGTTTTCTTTTACTTTAGAATATAAATAACAGCCTGTGTTAATCATTTCATAAATAATTATAACATATGAATTTCAGTATGAATGTAACATATATAATACCTGGAAGCCTTTTTTCTCTGTGAGTGAATAGTATGGTATTCATAATATCAAGAGAAAATATGAGTGTCTTTATTTTAAGTTACGACCATCAGTTACATGTGTCATTGTGAGACGTTAAATAATATCTGGTTTAAGGTGCATGCATCAAACAAAGGATTTTTTTATTATTTTATAGTAACAGATATTAAGGATTTCTGAAAAATGTTCACTTAACAAATTTTTAACTATCAGTATCTAATATACTTGAATATTTTTCATTAAATATTCACTGATTTTATAATAACACTGATTAACAAACCAATACTTATTACATTCATTAGCTGGTAGTGGTGCAAGTAAATTTGGATAAACTTCATTGCACAGTATACAATATAATTTTTGAGTGTGATGTCTATAAAAAATTGACAATGTATTTATATCCAATTTATAGATAACATTTTAAATCAATGAATTTAGAATTACTAATTGTCATCATTTTGCTTTTAACTGTAAATTAAATGTTAGCTAATGAATTGCATATATTAACAGTATTTACCAAATATTTCTTGTAATTTATTTTGTATGAACTATCAGTTTCAATTTAACATATCGATAGGATTTAGTATAAAAATATTTATTTAAATTAAATAGGAAAATTTGAAGACATTCACTCACTTTATAAAAGTACAATAGGTACTCTTATAACGTTACCAAAATACCGAGAACTCACTAAAAACATAGTACTTATTTAATACGATTAAATTTTATTTAGCAATAATGAAATAAGTCCAACCATTCCAATATGATTATAGGATTGGTTGGACCTTTTTGATTATTCTGATGACTGAACGTAATGATAACTCCATTTAGTAATTTAATATACTCAAATTTAATACGTATCCGTATAATTCCCAGTGCCTAATTTATATTATGTATGTATTATATATCAAGGTTCCCTTTCATTTTGTATATTAATAAATTTTTGTTTTACAAAAAGAATGATAACATGTGCAGTATCAAATACCAAAGGTACTTTCCAAGGCAGAGCTTACTAAATTGCCTGAATACTTTTTGAATACTTAAGCAAATAGCCCGTATCTAACGATTACATACCAACGCTATCTAGTGCACTTAAGTACCACAACATTCGTATAGACCTCATTTTATCGTAATATCGATTGCTCGAATGTGTCGAAAGTGCTAAAATGGAAAAAGTTACCCCAATTACCAAATTTCTACTATTGCTATACCCCTGATATAATATATGTATTTTTAATTCAGCTTTGACCCTTACAATATTGAAAAAAAATATATAATAGTAAGGTTAGTCAGTTATGAAGCCGCGAAATCGCAACCCAATATTAAAGAATAATAAACTATTTGTACAACAAAGTTCTCATTATCATAATTTGCTTATATTTATGTTCCAGGGAATCTTGAAATTCAGATAAATATCTGATGCTAAGAAAATCTCAGCATTTAATATATACAATATTCAATTTACTTCACTGAGTAAAATTACCATTGAAACCCCTAGAGCTTAAAATGTAAAATATTACCCTCGAAGTAAATGCCCAAAACTTTAATTTACGTCTTTCATGTTATAACTTCAGGTAACAAAGTGCCTTTTCCAAATTCTGACTAAGTCTCCATTATTTATCGAGATATTAAAACTTTCCTGTTTCCGTATTTCTGAAATGATGTAAAATATTAAATTGTTATATAGATATATAAAGATTTCATGTACATTAAATATTAAAAGAAAACTGATTAAGCATTAATATCTTCATCTTAGAAAATGTGTTGCTTTATTAATATTTATTTTCTTTATCTTATCTTTGATTATAATTAAGTCAATTATTTATTAATTTCAATTTCTAATCATGTCTTTCTATAAATGTTAAAACATCTGTAATTTTTTGAATCTATCGTGTATAGTACATGTATAGTACAAAAGTAGAAAACAAACTAACAATTTAAAAGTATCTATTCATGAAGTTTCTTGCCGGTTCTTCTCTCTATTTTTCTTAGATCGATGCAAATAGTCTATCGTTTTAAAAGTGCAACTTATGTCTATTTGAAATAAAACTTAAAAACCTTTAGTAAAATATTAAGAAATTTATTATGATTATTATTTTAGAAATTAGCATACAATACATGTGTATATATTTTGTTATATTGTGTTTACATCTGTCATCAGTTACAATAAAGATTTAATATTACAATATGAATATTTTTGTAAAAGTAAAATTTTATTTATAAACAAAGACATTATCAAGGACTCTATAACCATTTGTGGTTTTACTTATTAAATTTGCTTTCAGTCCAATCCTTTATCATATTCATTATTTTAATTCGTTTTTACTTATATAATAGAACAGAATGTACTATAAATGTGACTCGAGTTACATCGTCAATGTTTCCTGTGGATTGTGGGTTTCTGATGACAACAAACATATAGTCTTGTCTATTCTTCCATAGAGATATTTCTGGCAACCAGCCAGTTTATGTTTGCCGGTTATATATATATATATTTATTGACGGTTTAGACATCCGGATCTCTCACTCGTCTATAAATGCAGCAATAATAAACAGATGTGCCTTCTTGTGAGGGCAGTAGACTTCTGTCTGATGTTACTATATATTTATGTATAAACTCCGAAGTCTTTGGAAGGTAGAAAGTTGAAATTGTATATATCGTTTAAGAAGAACTTGTATATATAGGTTAGTTTGGAGATATAAAATAATATTTAAATTATAGTATCCGCATTAGAGTTATATAAATTTTAGGAATATATATAATTTCCTTCGACAAACAGCTAAGTAAACACAGGTGAAACACAAATTTATAATGCAATTACCACTGAAAACTTCTGGTTTCCTATAGTTTTAATAAGTAGTAATAGTGTAATAATAAATTACAACTATAATTCTTGTATTAAGAGTGTAGTGTCGTGTGATGGGTGGAGTTTTAATTTTGTTATAAATTACCTTACCTAATATTAAATACCCTCATGTTATGAAGAAAAAGATTGTTAGATATAATTGAAAGTACGCTTTTAATGATAAAAAGAATTAATTATAACTAATTGATGTACAAGTACAATATTATAATACGAAATATTGTAATACGAAATCAAAATGACATCCAGTTTATCAAACCTTTTCTTTTTGAATATAAGTATATTATATATATATATATATATATACAATATTTTGTTATTGCATAGTGGCACTATATTTGTGAACAACCACTTGGCCAAGTAAGTCCCTAAAAGTTTGTCCTAATATGATGCATACTTAAAACCTTTAGTCCTCTATTCAAAAAAACTATAAACAAGGGACTACCCTTTCTTGAAGAAGTGGTATAGTATTATGCCCGCATGTTGTTCAGATGGATTGTTATTCGCTAATAAAAATAACAATCACATTATTATATAGTTGCATCGGATCTAAAATATTCTTTTGATTTTCATACATTTTTTTTCTCATAGATTTTTATTCTTATAGTCAACCATTTTATTTACACGGATATCCAAACAATTTAAAGTCAGGTCACGTTGCTATTATTATAATGATTGTGAATAAGTTGCCGCTGAGGGAAACTTATATTTGGAATTAATGCAAAGTGGTCATTCATTTACTTTCAATTACAAGTGCCATGGTATCAAAATGATAAAATCGGTTCTCGATGCAATTCTTATTTTTAGTAGTTCTAATGTTAAGTGTTTTTTATCACTTCTTTGTATTAAATAACATGTGAAATAAAAATAAATTCAGATATATTAAAAATGTAAATTAAGTTTCTGATATAACACAGATGAAATGCGGTATCTTTGGTATATCGTCTTTATTACACGACATACTGAAGATAATGTTTACCGGCTTTTGTTTGATGGATTACATAATTTTCTAATCTTATGACAACAAATAGATAACAATATACATAGGAGTCAATATTTTTCAACGAATAATACATAAAGTACATACTTGTAGATATTGGTTAGGTCTATTAATGGCTATCATATATAATATGTATAGATAAAACAAATAAATAAAAATGAGGTTAAAAAAATACCAATCCGGTATCCACGTTATGCGGGGTGCGTTTACCATTTATTACACATATTCTCTAAAAAATTGGTTTCCTCAGCCAATAGAGAATGCAACTTCGCTTTTAAATTTGGAAAAATTCCGACGTGCCTCTGAAATCATAATAGTAAAATAGACGATATACTCGTACGTAAAAACCTATATATTCATATACATATTATTAAACTGCATCGCTTTTGAATTCATCATGTTCAATATTAATATTATAAAAAATTATATAATATTCTGTTACACTATATTATTATAAAGTTTATTGCTCTAGTCGTTTAGTGCAAAATATTGGCACGAAAAAGAATTTTCAAAAGAATTTAATATAATATCTAGTACGCTTATAGTTTTGAATGGTATTGATAGATCAAATCCCTGAACAAAGTATACAAAGTTTCAAACAATACAAATAATCAAAACAATTGATATTGTCATCGCACAGATGTCACGAATGTCGGAATAGACAAAGAAAATAGTTGTATTAATTATTCCTTTACAGAGTTACTGAGATAGGCTTAATTATTAGCAGCTGGGATTCTAATTACAATTTCATATTGTTATTCTACCTCTCTTAAGAACTATATGAATATAATATTATATTTGACATAAATATACATCACCATTTCAAATAATATAACACCGTGAACTTTAATCTGTGAGAATATGTGAATTTTAAAATAGCAACGATATTTATTTTTTACAAGTTCTATAGCAATGGTATGCGACTTAGTTTGAGAATAATAAAATTATTAATTGATGTCAAATATTATAAACTGTTATCATTAAAACCCTGTAGTTTGATGTTTTATATCGAGTACGATGCATGTAAATAAAGCAACTAGATATAGGTTTTGTAAATACAAAAAACGTGAGTGTTATAGTCAGATTGGTCACGTAACTTATTTAAGTTTTGTTCGTTGTTTACTAATACGGTACCACTAGTACGTGCCGCAACGAAATGATAATCTGTTTTATTTTTATCCTTTATGTTTTCATTATATTATATTTTATTATATTTTTGTTTTATTAAATATAACTCTTGTTTTTAGTTAATTAGTTTTGCGTGTTTTAATAGTTTTTTAATTTGATTTATTTTTTAAATTATGATATTAATTAACCCGAAGTTTCAAATAATTTCCACGGTAATGGTATGGAGGAATCAAAGGCATGTAACAAAAAAGTTTAAACGTACTCGTTATAGAAAAACGCTATCAAATTACTTTACTTTAAAATACACATTACATACTATATTATGTTATATTTTTATTTGAATTAATTTATTTTACTTTTGTTTTTTTTGTCATCGTCACTTGAATACACTGACTGTTAATCTGTCTATGATATCACTCTCGTTACACCTACAAAAAAAAAAATTGTGCATATTATGACATAACAATCAACTGTTAAATCTGTCTGCTGACTGGTGAACTGAACAGAAAGTATTACTGCATCATACATCATGAGAAAAAAACAACAAAACGATTCACTTAACATACATTTATTTTTATGTATAATTTTTATCAATTCATCCTTATCTTATAATCCATCCATACAAATTTATTCAAAAATTAGAAGCATTATTATTTTTTCTTTTATAAAGAAATGGAATCTTCAATTTGTAAACTCGACGTTTACAAAATTCTTTGGATAAAGCTAAATTATTAAGATCAGATCAATAAATTTATCAACTATCCACATTCTTTTATCTTAGATTACGTTTCAAATATTTAGTGATATTTTTTCTCATATTTTTTTAATTGTCCTATCCTTTTGAAGATTATGAGATCAATTATAAAATAGGGCACACTATGAATTGTGTTCGAATATGGACATTTGTTTGAAGTAGTCTTTTGATTTTTGATGCTTGGTATTGATTTATGTTTTGCTTTGTACTCGTTTTAATCTATATAAATATAATAAAAGAAAATCCTTTTTTAATTAAAAATCTAAGATCAGAAAGAGAGCGATTATTACTAGAGACTGGAAAGTTTCCTCCCAAAATTATAGTTGTGTTAATAATATAAGCTGTATCTGTTTGCCAATTTTGTATTCAAACGTATAGTATAAATTTACGTTTTTTTTTTAAAAAGACTGAACAACAACAAATATATTATAACTGAAAGTTACTATTATACTATAAAACAAATGGTAGAATAACGGTTTTAAAATATAACAATAATACAATAAATAATAAAAACAACGATTAGTACGAATAATATTTTATGGAATTTCCTGGACGCTATCAATCAAATGGTCGACGAAAAAAAAAAAGATAAATTGGATAAATAAAAGTGCAATAAATATGTTGACACGATCAGGAAAAACACGTCATTTATTATATTTGTCTTATTTATGAAATTAATTAATAATTGTTTAAAAACCACAAAATACGGTCTATGCCTTCTATAAAAATATGTATATATTAGAAGACTTATTCCCGCGGTATAATTTATTAACCACTATAATCGCTAATCACTAATCACTAGTGACTTCACTTCTTGATGGTAGCAGTTCCAACGATACGAATGAGCCCTACTGACCGGCTACTGACTTATATACCGTCTTGAGGCAAGTTTCGTAATAGCAGTGCTACCCTCTTTAACAATTAATCATGGCAAACTTCACGCACCAAGTATTGAGAATGTTAAAAATACGCTCCGAAAGTACTGGCGATAACTTATAATGTGTATGCACTCTCATAAGATATTACTCAAACATAACTTTGCTAATCGTCGTAAGTTAGTAGTTTTTAAGTATTACGCTATATAAACAATCTACATTGTCGTAGTATTGTTACTAATCGTTTTGTGAACCGTAGACCTCAGTACGTTAGGGGATGAGACAAAGTTTTAAGTGCCTTTTCCAAACAGGAATAAGTATACCTATGTATGTAGGTACATAACTACCAAACAAAATTTGGCTCCACCAAATAAGAAGATTAAAGTTATTCAACTTAAAAAATTTTGATAATTCGCTATGGCCGCCATTTTGGATTTTGAAATAGCAAAAAAACACCTTAGATTTTGGCAAAGAATACTTAGACGAAATTTCAGCTCGCTAGCTGCCGCAAAGTCCGTTTTTGTGGTACGGATCAGAAATCCGCCATTTTGAAATGTTTCGGCCAAGCAAAAAAAACGGCTCTACATAAAAATTTAAATAATTAAAAGAACAAACCAACCAATTTCTGTGACGATTGCATGAAGAATACGTCTGCTACGCCAAAACAAAAACTTAAATCACCGCCATTTTGAATTTTTCCTCCCAGTAAGAAAAATGGCCAGACAAAAAAATAAATAACTCAAAGAACATGATCACCAATTTTTGTGGCGATCGGATGAAAATTGCTCCTGCTACGCCAAAAACAAAACTAAAAGACGCCGCCACTTTGGATGTTTTCGCTCAATCAAAAAAAAACGGCTCGACGTAAAAATTAAAATAATTCAAAGAATACGCCTGCCGATTTTAGTAAAGACTAGCTGATTCCCGTCTGCTTTGCTGGGCGAATAATAACAAAGAATCGCAAATTATATGTGGGTTAATTGAAAATAATCAAAATTGTATGTGGGTAAATAGCAAATAATCACAAATAATCACAAACTGTATGTTAGTTACGGAACCCTAATCCTACGAATAAACATAGCGAGAGGCCAAATAATTTTAAATTCTACTATATTTTAACAGATATAAGTTAGCTCAAACGATACTAGTGTTGTGTTGTTGTGGAACAACGTTAACATAGACGGAAGTCTGAGGTCTGTTCTAAATTTGTAGCCGTTTCTATTCTCTTTTTCCCTGTTTATTGTGGGATTAATAGTAAAAAAAAGAAATGGAAAGAAGAAGTGGTGAAAGAAATATGTGCCTGTTACCAGTTTAACTTCACATTAAACATTATCCTCCTCGTATTCTCTGCTATATCCATGGGATAAGTAATAATTGCCATTTACATAATAAGAAATTAATTCTAACGTTCCAATTAAGTGCTGCACAAAAAGAAACTTTCGTATTGTATTTATAAAATCTGCCAGCAATCACTAATATAACAACGCAAAGCTTTTCTCGGATGGATGTATGGATATTTGTGGACAGGAAAAAATTTCATTACTGTCGAGAGATGGCGCTGTTTATAATTTACTGATTTAGTTTATTTTCATATTTAATTATATTATTATTTTGTATTATTATTAATCACACTTTTTTGTTATTTTGTAGTTATTGTACATAAACTAGAATTTAACATTTTCTTTTCTTCAATATTCAATATTCTTCATAATAATCATTTTACTTCAAAATCAATTGTATATAATACCCTGGATATTTGCATCTTTACTGGTTTAAATTTCAATACAGTCTCCAGTATGAAAGATTTGAAACAAAGTACTACTGTAAAGACTTTAATAAATATAAAAGTTAAACGCTAAGGAAATATCCAAAACACTTTATAAAAATGATATTTTATAAAGCGTACCTAAAAATATACTTATTTTTTCAGTCTGAAAAGACTTTGGGGCAAGTGGCTTATATGATAAATTAACATAAAAATATTCACGAGATCTTCTACGAGTAATATTTTCTACTCCACATTACAAAATAAATTTAGTTGCTTATATTAGTATAAAATACAGAAGTAAATAAATAAGAAATGTAGATAACTAATAAATTTCTTAGGTATATAAAATGTTTTCAATTGCTGTAGATACTTTTATTTGTACCTATATAAAAAAAAGAAACAAAACTTATCTCGCTCCTCATACGAAGAAAACATCGGTATTTATATAATTATCTTGTAGTATTTACACAAGGCTATGAAATCTTGTGGTGTGGTTGAAAGGATGAGCAGATAGCAGCCAACCATGCCAATGTAAGTTTAAGCTTATTATTATATCAAATTTTACATAGTATACCATATATTAAAGTTGAAGTTATCATTGTCGCACACTATATATATATATATATATATATATATATATATATATATATATATATATGTGCGTGCGTCCAGATTCGACTTTTGTCAGCACGATAGCGGCCGCAGTTTCGCTCGGATCGCTTTCAAACTTTGCACAAAAAACAACCATCCAAAAATGAAGGTCAAGTTCGTTAACCAGAGAAATTCGGCTACAGGGGGCGCTAGGGCCTCACTTTTTCTGATTTCAGTTTTTCGACCATAACTTTTTCCCTAAACAAAAGAAGATCAATCGCATTCACATTATATGATGTTTTTAATGAATACCTATAACTAATATAAATAAACCGAAAACCTAACTTCAACAACTTAGGGGTGGGGGTAAAAAAACCGAAAATTTTTGGAAAAAAATTCAATTTTTTCCAAAAATTTATTTTTCCAAAACTTTTTTCTGGTAAACATTCTTACATCGCAAGTATTTTTAATAGAAAGGTTATTTTTTATTCTAAATTTAGGTACCAAAACTTTTTCCGTAAAAGGTACCATTTCCGAGAAAAAAAATAAAAACCGCTTTTTGCTTGAAAATTTTTGATGTAAACAACGTCATCATGTTTTATTGTTAGTTAGTGAGTTATATTTTAAACGAGTTACACACGAGGTCTACCCACGCGTGTGCGGGCACGGATTTTTTTTACCTAAACATTGCTGGTTAAGCCGTTCACAAAAACTATTCAGATTTTCTTATACTATTTCATTTTCATTATTTAAGTATAAAGGTGACTTAAATCTATATTTTAAAATAATCTATTTTACTCCATGATTTAACGAAATTTGAAGCTTAAATTGAAACAAAATTGTTCAGTACAAATTATATTAAAAATATAAATATTATCACCTCATTTCAAATTATGTAAATTCAAATAAGTGTTATTTAGTATCATGTTAATAAACGGTAAAATAGCAGCAAGGTACTTTATAATTTTAATAATATTTATAACTGACAATAGCTACGTATTAAAGCTTAAATTTACTAATAGTATTAATAGTATTTGCTAAATATATTGTTAATAAAATATTTGAAGCCAGACATGTTTTCAGTTTAATTTATTTTTAATACATAGTCTGGCTACAAATACTATAACAATTAAAAATAAACAATATATTACTTTTGAATTTTGAATCTGTTATTTTTATACGATAGTCTACTGTGTTTTTTTATTATTGCTCCAATATATTGTAAAATATTTTGTATTTTTTAAAATGATGTTACGTGATGAAGATGAAGAGAACCGAACCGCCGTGATGGCATTTCATAGAACTAAATAAGATTTTTTAATCCTCAATATGCTTGGTATTTGTCAAGTGTTCGTGCATCGGACTATGTACAATAAAACCTTCTCTGTTAGTGAGAGAAGGAAATCGGACCATCCACGGAGTTTTCCTACGAAAAAGACGACTTACTGCTTTGAGTGAGGGAAAAAATTCAAAGCAACGCTGTCCGAAAGCAAAAGATTTTATCACGGTAGATGAAGATAGCATCTAGACAGAGATAGTGTCTTGTATTTTAAAAGATGACTTATGGTTTGAAGCCTATGACAGATATACTGATCATTTCTTAACTGATAATTTAAAAAAGAATGAAGCAGTGCAATCAAAACAACTACTAAAGCAGTAAGGGAGGTCACGGAAAAAATTTGTTCACGGATGAGAAAATTTTTACAATTAAGCAATATTTTAAGAAACAAAATGACCGTATTTATGCAAAAAGCTCTAAAAAGTTCCAAATTAGTCAACAGAATACAATGTAGGCATTACCCGACTTAAATGACGGTTTGGTAGTGTGTTAGTTCTAAAAGAGAGACAGCGCCATATTTTTGTGAAAAAGGTATTAAATTATCGGCCTAAGTGTATCCATTCATGATAAGCCCATTATCAATACCATGTTCAAAAACAAAGACTGGTCTTTTCCAAAAGACCAAAATAATCCATACGATTGGTAGTGAAGAATTTTCCCATAGATAGAGTGCATAGTAGCAACTATTGATAACAAGTCTCGAGGTTAAAAGTCCTATATTGCGCCCAATGGAGACCAGTTCGAATTAGATTTATATATGTATATATATTTACTGGTGGTAGAGCCTAGCTGTAGTTATCTGACTGCAGTTCGTATTGGGCTGGCTCGACCGGGGAAGGACCACCCTCTCACAGAAGACCGACGCGTAGTAACCAAACTCATTTGGTTATGTTCCGTCGGTGAGTGAGAGAATCCGGAAACCCAACCCCCCCCCCCACCCCCGCCATGAAACATGAAAGCGATGCCTAAAAGAAAAATACCCCAGGAGGGTACCGGCTTTGATGAAGCCGGGGACCCCCTCCCCGAGCAAAATCGGGGAAATGATTCTCGGATTTTGCTCGGGCTGCCCGTCGTATCTGGGGCGGGCAAAGTATCGCCTTTTGTGTTTTTTGAGCAAACGATGAGTCAACGCAGCGGCACCCCGACCCACTCTAAATGTGGACTTTTGCAACATCCGGGGACTTCATTCCAACTTGAACGCCGTCCACTATCATCTCGAGACGGCGCAGCCGGCCTTGTTGTTTCTGACGGAGACGCAGATATCTCAACCTAGCGACACAGCGTACCTGTCATACCCCGGGTATAAACTAGAACACCATTTTATACCACACGCCGGGGTATCTGTGTTCGTAAGGGAGGATATCTGCTACCGCCGCCTTCAGGTTTTTGAAGGTCGGGACCTGTCTGTACTCTGGCTGCGCGTGGACATGGACGACCATGTCAGAGTCTATGCGTGCCTCTACAGGTCCCTTAGTGGTAGTGCAGAAACGGATCAACTCTTGGGCAATGTTCAGGCGAAGATTAACGATCTGCTTTCACAGACTCCCTCCGCCGAAGTCGTAGTCTTCGGTAACTTCAATGCGCATCATGCCGATTGGTTAGGGTCACGTGCCACCGACTACGCGGGGAGATCTGTGTTTGACTTTGCTCTGTCAAATGGTCTGTCCCAGCTGGTAAAGACGCACACTCGTCTACCGGACGTGGACAGCCACACGCCCTCTTTGTTGGATCTTCTGCTGATTACACATCCCGGAAAGTACCAGGTCACTGTCGAGGCTCCGTTAGGGTCCTCTGATCATTGTCTGGTACGGAGTGTAGTGCCCATTCAACGTTCGGGTCGCACAACACCTGCAACTCGACGCGTTTGGCACTACAAGTCAGCGGATTGGGATTAGGCAGTCTCTATTTTCCTTGGACGTTCATAAGTCGAGTGGGCCGGATGGCATTTCTCCATTGCTGCTACGAGCGTGTGCCCCTGAGTTGACTCCAGTGCTAACGCGTCTATTTCGGTACTCCTATTTTAAAGGCGTATTCCCGGTCTCATGGAAGTGTGCCCTTGTCCATCCGATATTAAACAACTTAAGTTCCATATATTTCGATCCACTAAAAACTCTGGAACGTTATAATAAGCTTTATTTAACAATAAACTTTTGATTTTAGATTTAAAACTAAGAAATGGAAGGTCTAAGATATCTTGTGGAACTTTATTATATATGCGTATACTCAGACCCATGAAGGATTTATTAACTTTTTGAAGCCGAAACTTTGGCGTTACGAGTTTGTTTTTATTTCTCGTATTTATCGCGTGTCTGTCACTGTTTTTTATATAACTATTTAAATTTTGACGTATATATAAAATGTTATTAAATATGTATTGGGAAGCGACTGTAAGAATACCTATTTCTTTAAAAACATCTCTCAGAGAATCTCTAGCTTTTAAGTTATAAATAGCCCGCACAGCTCTTTTTTGTAAAATAAATATAGAATTAATTTCGACAGCACTGCCATGGGGCAGTATTTTATCTTACGGTATTTTATTATGGAATAAAATACCGTAAGATAAAATACTGTAAAAATAACTAAAATAAACAAGTCGAGCCGTATTTATGTCCGTTAATTGTCTAACTTTTCTAATTGCAAAGACGGCGGAGCTGAGTTTGGCTGCAAGTGTTGAGAGATGGGGGTTCCACTGGAGCTTTCTATCTAATGTTAAACCTAAGAATTTTGTTGAGTCAATTAATTCTAACACTTCATTGTTAAGGAGCAAGTTACAATTTTTACTTTTTACATTAGGAAGTGTAAACTCTACGCATTTAGTTTTCTTAGCATTTAACACTAAACTATTAATTTCGAAATGACCAGCAATATGGCTTTCGCTATGGTCGATCGGCTGGTGATCTTCTGTTATATCTTACGCACCGTTGGGCAGCTGTTATTGAAAGCAAGGGAGAGGGTCTGGCAGTTAGTCTGGATATGGCGAAAGCCTTCGATCGTGTGTGGCACAAGGGGCTTCTTTCGAAGCTACCTTCCTATGGGCTTCCTGAGAGTTTATGCAAGTGGTGGTTTATCACCAGCTTCCTCACTGGGCGGAGCATACAGGTCGTTCTCGACGGTTTTTGCTCGGACCCCAAGCCCGTGAACGCTGGTGTACCCCAAGGCTGTGTGCTATCCCCAACTCTGTGCCTCCTGCACATCAATGATATGTTGGATATCTCCAACATACACTGTTATGCGGATGACAGCACTGGGGATGCGGTATATTCCGGCCGTGCAGGTCTCTCTCGGGAAAACGTCGATGAGTGCCGAAAGAAACTTGTGTCTTCCATAGAGACTTCCTTGGCGATGGTCTCTGAGTGGGGTGAACTGAACCACGTTCAATTCAATCCCAAGAAGACGCAGGTTTGCGCGTTTACCACTTAGAAAACCCCATTTGTCGTATCACCGCTCTTCGAGAGCACACCCCTCATTGCCTCGCCAAGTATCAGAATACTGGGTCTTGACATTTCGAGCGACTGTCAGTTTCGTGATCATCTGGAGAGCAAAACCAAGTTGGCCTCGAAGAAATTGGGAGTGATCAATAGAGCGAGGCAGTACTTCAAACCTGGCCAAAGACTTGCGCTCTATAAGGCGCAGGTCCGGCCACACATCTCAGTCTGTTCATCATCAGTACTGTTCTCATCTCTGGTCCGGATTACCCCAATATCAGCTTCTACCATTTGACCGCGTACAACGGAGAGCCGTTCGAATTGTCGGGGACCCGGTGCTCTGCGAACGGCTGGACTCTTTGGCATTGCGTAGAGACGTGGCTTCTTTGTGCGTCTTCTACCGCATTTACAACGGGGAGTGTTCCGAAGAACTATTCGATCTGATGCCTGCCGCCGAATTTCATCACCGCACAGCGCGCCATCGCCTCCAATACCATCCTTACCACCTGGATGCGTGGCGATCCTCCACTGTGCGGTTCTCAAAGACATTTTTTCCACGTTCCACTCGCTTGTGGAACGAACTCCCTTCGGCGGTATTTCCAGATCGGTACGACATGGGTACCTTCAAAAAGGCGTTTATTCCTACCTACAAGGCCGGCAACACTCTTGTAAATCCTCGGATGTTGCAAGAGTTCATGGGCGGCGGTGATCACGTCCATCCGTGACTCGCCAGCTCGTTTGCCCTCCTCTTACATAAAAAAAAATAAAAAATAAAAAAAATATATTAGGTACAGTAAAAAAAAAAATGTTTTTATTTATAACAAGATTTATTTCAAGACTAAGTATTATTCCATTAAGATAAAGCCATAATTCATCATTATTCATTATTATTCATCTCTGTTTGTCAGACTAATTATCTCATCGACATTTTAAAGAACTTTGTATCTTTTTCAATTTGTTAATTGAGTGAAAAAAAATATACTTAAAGAAACTTCTAAGAAATAATAAGTTTAATAACACATATATAAGAAATATTCAATATTATATATATTTAATCTGCTTTTCATTTCATTCACTCTTCACTGAATAGCTTTGTAACTTAATAAATAATATAGCTTTGTGTTCAGGTAGAACTATAACTAGAATTAAATTGTTTCTTCATTTCTCTGTTATATACTTAAAGTTAAGGAGAAGCTTCAGAAATATATTTAAATGAAATATAAGTATAAAGTCATACCTAAGTACATATGACTAGAATATTATGGATTTTCTATATTTCTTTTATTTATAATATAAAAATTGTTATCATTAAAGAATGTTAAGTTTTGTATTTGTAAGCACATTACCTAATGTGCTTACCAATACAAAACAGCTAATAGATAAATGTAGATAGTTACCTAACTATCTACATTTATCTATTGTATAAAATAGTTATAACACTGAATGGTTATAAAATCGTATTCATATACTTTATTTTATAATCAGATATGTACTGTTAAGTTTAAGATCAAACTTTTAGTAATTTACGGATAATACTTGTTTACTAGCTAAATTAGTACGATAGTTACATTTAGTTATAATAGCAATCACAATGCACACAATTAAATAAAGTAATTCATAAAAAACGCGATTTTAATAGGATTCATAAAAGTAATAAAGAAAAAGGTAAGTGAACTAGAGTTAATTATTTTGTAAACAATTTATTACCTTAATGGGCACTGCAAGTTTCCCTTTATTATCAAGTTCTTGATTAATAACAACCAACTCTCAGTACCTAATTTCAACATTCATTTGAGACTTAACGCAGTTTCTCTGACAACAGCAATCAAGTTTCTCAACAAATACAATATAGTGCTGTGAAATGATAATATCTCTCGTCTCAAACTTGTTGTTTGAGCACTTGAGTGCTTTAGTTAGAGGTACAGGAGTTGGAAATAAATTAATCTCAGCCGGTTGTCGTTATGGTTTTAGCAGAATAACCAATAGTCAATTACCAAAGCTTCTGTGAATCAAAGAATCGAAGTTTACTCATTACTCTATTTAATAATTCTTATTTGCATCATCGATTCACAGAAGAAAGATCAACTCCAAACGTTGATACTCCGATTTGAGATAATTATCTCGGCTTCAATCTTTCGAAAGCTTTGTTTTCATTCAGCCTTATTGTTATTGTAGGCATAACATTTTTGTAACCGTGCCGATCTGTTTTATACCAAAGTTACTTTTTATAAATCTATGTGTTTTCCGAAACATGTTCAGCAGCATCCTCTGCGTATCATAGGACCACACTGCGTTCGTTAACCCGCCTGCTAAGGGTGACAATTATGGCATATCCCCGCATGGATGTTGTCCGATCTTTGGGAGAGGCCTATGCTTTGCAATAGGCGTCTGTAGACTGACAAGGAGATTTGAATTGCAATTTTTTGTATATTTTATAAATTAATTTACTTTAAACTTATGTCAAAAGCTAGTTTTTTACACTCATTTGCAATATATATTTTTGTAGTCGATATGTACAAGATATAAGGCTTATTTCAACAAATCAATCGTTAACGCGAATAATTATAAACATCATAATTGTACTTGACAATGACTTGAATTATTTAAACAGCAAACAAAAAATTAATGCACCTAATTAATTATAATTACCTGAAAGTAGATTTATTGAAAAAATGTGTGTGAATTTGAAATACGATATCATAAAAACCTGAAACATTAATATTGCACAAAAGTCTATTTATATTTCTATTGGTTAAAATATTGACCTTTTTAGAATTATAATACTGATTTGTTGCATATGTAATTATATAATTTATTAAAATGATAGAAGCACGTTGAAGATAAAAGGGTTTAATTTAGTGAGAAAGGTCAATTTCACACCCAGAAATTCATCAGTTTCAAGAAAATTAGGTAAGAAGATAATAAAACCATGTCTTTAGTAAAATCATTTTCTCCAAAATGGTGTTTAAAAGCTATTTAATATTTAAGCCAATATTTACTATATCTTTTAACAAAATATTAAGCTTTTAAATAGTACCTAAGCTGTTATTTTATTTTTCCACATAATTGCAAATGGGTGTGTGTCCCTTTAACACATAGAACTATAAAATATTAAAGAATGTATTTTTTGTTTTCATTCACATACTTGAAAAACCACGAAGTAACATACGATATATATCTTAAAGGATTTTTTTAATTCCAGCAAATATATCATTATGCAACATAATATTAGGTATAATATATTTATTAAATTAAATTTTCTTTACTTTATGGATTATATTTAGTCTTTGTGTATGTGTATTATATTAACAATAAATATATATAATGTAAAATTTTAAAAAAATTTAAAAATAATATGACAGTTGTTATTAATTCTTAACTTAATCCAGTGTTATTAGTTCGATAATATATAAATAGATAAACAAAAAATCGTATTTTGGTCAGAAAACCACCGAGGCTGCTCCTAATTATCTTCAATATTTGTAAAATTATACTATGATTTACGTTCTTAGAAGTTCATATCCTTCATTAACCATTTATAAAACCTGAATGTTAGGGTTTTAAGTAGATAAAATAGGTGGTTTTTGGTTTTAGAGAAAATTTTAAAAGTATCCGATGGTTAAAGAAAAATATTTTTTTGACACCTTATATATTTTGTTAAAATTTGTACAAAGCTGACAGATCTACCTTCCTTACACATTATATAATTTTCATTAAAAGCTATTTAATACATTATGTTATAATTTTCGTGGAATACGAACATATTATATTGAAAGAAGTGAAGATGACGGCGTTGGTAATATTATAATGTTGAATATTATAAAATATCAGAACAATATTATGTTATTGCAGTAGTTTTACTCCAACACATAGCCTTTATATGTTCGTATTTTACTCTGTTAAGTGCAAGTTAGCTTTGTCTTTGTGCTAATTGGTGAAACTTTTACAGAAAAATCCGCATACTGTTTGCCGATATTAAATTACAGTAGAGGTGATTAGCTTCAGATATAAACCTGTTCATTATCATCCTGTGTAAATACTACAATTACCTTATTCTTCTTAATAATGTGGAACTATTTAATTAAGTTAATAATTAGATCTTCATCGATAAGAGGTATAATAAACTTATATCACAATTATTATTAATATTAATATTATATTATTGGTTTATTATTAAATTTTTAAATAAATGGTTTAAAATATTTCTTTTTTATTTGGTGACGGAGTTACGTTTCAACTTTTAGAAAACATTTAATCTTTTTGGTACGTAACTTCAAAAAATTCTGCCTTAGTGCATATTGAATACATATGTCGTAAATGGTACATCCAGTCACAGAAGTAATGCCTTCGTCTTATTTTATTGGTTTTTAGCAAGTGTACATAGAGCAGTAAATCAGGATGGCTCTTGTTAGTATACTCGCGTTTACTAGCAGCTTTGACCGTGCTCTGCAAACAGGAAAAAGTTGTTTTAAGCTTAACTAAGAATTTAAGGATAAAAACATCAGCAAAGGAATGTTTAAAAATCACGTCAACATACATTTAGTTTAAAAAAAAAACAATTTGTTTTACAATTTCATCATATAAAAAGAATAATGAAAACAACAAAGAAAAGTTTGACATGTCGCAAGATAAAATACTATTTTAATAAAACTCAGTTATACTTAAATATAAAACTTTGACAGATAATTTATTAAAGTAATAATTATAATTTAAGTAGTTTGAATATTAATTATTAGTTTAGAGAATAGATTTTTAATTTTGTTTTACATTGTACAACATGCACCAAAAGTGATTATCTCAATATTTTATAAAACGAGTTCTTTACTGAAAACCCTTTTTTAAAAGTACCCGGGCCCTCCATTATTCTATATGAAACCTTTGTTTCTTTTTATTTACTTTGTTTTATCATACATATATTTAATAATAAATATGAATTACGGTTAACTACGAAAATAAATAACAGTATATTGATTTCATATTGAAATTGAATAAATAAAAGTTGGTTTCATATTGAAATTTCAATTGAAATTTGTTTTTTGTTTTAATTTTTTTTTTTACTATTAAATTTAAGTTATCACATATCACGCTTCGCTAAAAGCGCTTCATCATATACTGTCCATTTTATTTCTTTGAAAAACCGCAGCAAAGATCAATGCTTACATTTTTATATTTAATATCCGTCAAAGGAAATTCAAGGATTTACGCTTTCAAAGGCCAGTCTGGGCAACTTTAGCCAGCCGTCCCTACCGTCGTTGCACATGGGGAATGACTCTCTGGCCCACACGGCAAAAGAGAAAGCCGATCTCTTGGGCACTCTTTTCGCCTCCAACACGGCTTTGGACGACCAAGGAAAGACACCGCCTATCATCCCGCGGTGTCAGAGCTCAATGCCGGAAATAGTTTTTCGGCAAAAAACTATCAGGCAGTCTCTATTTTCCTTGGACGTTCATAAGTCGAGTGGGCCGGATGGCATTTCTTCATTGGTGCTACGAACGTGTGCCCCTGAGTTGACTCCAGTGCTAACGCGTCTATTTCGGCACTCCTACCTTAAAGGCGTAGTCCCGGTCTCATAGAAGTGTGCTCTTGTCCATCCGATCCCTAAAAAAGGTGATAGCTCGGACCCAGCTAACTACAGACCTATCGCCATTACCTCCCTTCTCTCCAAAATAATGGAGATTATCATAAACCGACAGGTCCTAACGTACCTCGAGGATCACCAGTTGATCAATGACCGGCAGTATGGCTTTCGCCATGGTCGATCAGCTGGTGATCTTCTGTAATACCTCACTCACCGTTGGGCAACGGTTATTGAAAGCAAGGGAGAGGGTCTGGCAGTTAGTCTGGATATGGCATAGCCTTCGATTGTGTGTGGCACAAGGGGCTTCTTTCGAAGCTACCTTCCAATGGGCTTCCCGAGAGTTTATGCAAGTGGATAACCAGCTTCCTCACTGGGCGAAGCATACAGGTCGTTCTCGACGGTTTTTGCTCGGACCCCAAACCCAAGTGAACGCTGGTGTACCCCAAGGCTGCGTGCTATCCCCAACTCTGTTCCTGCTGCACATCAATGATATATTGGATATTTCCAACATAAATTGTTATGCGGATGACAGCACTGGGGATGCGGTATATTCCGGTCGTGCATGTCTCTCTTGGGAAAACGTCGATGAGTGCCGAAAGAAACTTGGGTCTTCAATAGACACTTCCCTGGGGATGGTCTCTGAGTGGGGTGAACTGAACCACGTTCAGTTGAATCCCCTAAAGACACAGGTTTGCGCGTTTACCACTAAAAAAACCCCATTTGTCGTATCACCGCTCTTCGAGAGCACACCCCTCATTGCCTCGCCAAGTATCAGACTACTGGGTCTTGACATTTCGAGCGACTGTCAGTTTCGTGATCATCTGGAGAGCAAAACCAAGTTGGCCTCGAAGAAATTGGGAGTGATCAATAGAGCGAGGCAGTACTTCAAACCTGGCCAAAGACTTGCGCTCTATAAGGCGCAGGTCCGGCCACACATGGAGTACTATTCTCATATCTGGTCCGTATCACTCCAATATCAGCTTCTACCATTTGACCGTGGACAACGGAGAGCCGTTCGGATTGTCGGGGACCCGATGGTCTGCAAACGGCTGGACTCTTTGGCATTGCGTAGAGACGTGGCTTCTGTGTGCGTTGTCTACCGCATTTACAACGGGGAGTGTTCCGAAGAACTATTCGATCTGATGCCTACCGCCTAATTGCACCACCGTACAGCTCGCCATCGCCTCCTTTACCGGATGATACCACCTGGATGCGTGGCGATCTTCAACTATGCGGTTTTCAAGGAGTTTCTTCCCACGTACCACTCAAATGTGGAACGAACTTCCTTCAGCGGTATTTCCAGATCGATACGACATGGGTACCTTCAAAAAAGGCATATATTCCTTTCTCCAAGGCCGGCAACGCTCTTGTGAATCCTCGGATGTTGCAAGAGTTCATGGGCGGCGGTTATCACATTTTAAGGGTGACCTGCAAGCTCGTTTGCTCTCCTATAAAATAAAATAAAAAAAAAAAGATTTCGTCTCATATTGAATAAAGCTTACTTGGACTTGTGTTATTTTGTCTTCAATGTATATTAAATTAAATGATATTTGACGCGTGGGTAGACCTCGTGTGTAACTCGTTTAAAATATAACTCACTACCTAAGAATAATACATGATGCCGTTGTTTACATCAAACATTTTCAAGCAAAAAGCGGTTTTAATTTTTTTTCTCGGAAAAGGTATCTTTTTTGGAAATACTTTTGGTACTTTAATTTAGAATAAAAAATAACCTTTCTATTAAAAATATTTGTGAGGAGAGAATATTTACCAGAAAAAAGTTGACGTGGTTTTACCTACCTTAAATTTTCAAGCTAAAAGTGGTTTTTATTTTTTTTCTCGGAAACGGTACCTCTTACGGGCAAAACTTCTAACACTTAAATTTAAAGTAAAAAATAACCTTTCTATTAAAAATACTTGTGATGTAAGAATGTTTACCAGAAAAAAGTTATGAATTTTTTTCCAAAAATTTTCGGTTTTTTTACCCCCACCCCTAAGTTATTGAAGTTAGGTTTTCGGTTTATCTACATTAGTTATAGGTATTCACTAAAGACACCATATAATATGAACGCGATTGATTTTCTTTGTATAGGGAAAAAGTTATGGTCAAAAAACTGAAATCAGAAAAAGTGAGGCCCTAGCGCCCTCTGTGCCCGGATTTCTCTGGTTAACAAACTTGACCTTTATTTTTGGATGGTTGATTTTTTGCAAAGTTTGAAAGCGATCTGAGCGAAACTGCGGCCGCTATCGTGCTGACAAAAGTCGAATCTGGACGCACGCACGCATATATATATATATATATATATATAAACTTTTTGACCAATGGCCATTTCGGACTCAGGGGGTCATAAGAAGACCTTCTGTGAAGAAATTTTTCCAAAATTCGAAAGTAGGGGACAAATGAATGGGCAGACCGAATTCTTCGAGGTCTACCCAAAACTGTTATCTTATTAATTAATATAAATCGTCTAAACGAATGATAACACACCATAAGCCCTCAGGAACACAGTTAACTAGGATCCGCCAACCGTGCGCGGCGGGTGTTGAGCTGAGCTCCTCTACTTTCTTCTTTTCTTGATAACTTTTGAATGGCTAAACATTTTGGGTAGACCTCGAAGAATTCGGTCTGCCCATTCATTTGTACCCGACTTTCGAATTTTGGAAAAATTTCTTCACAGGAGGTCTTTTTATGACCCCCTGAGTCCGAAATGACCATTGGTCAAAAAGTTTATATATATATATATATATATATATATATATGCGTGCGTGCGTCCAGATTCAGTTTTGTCAGCACGATAGCGGCCGCAGCTTCGCTCGGATCGCTTTCAAACTTTGCACAAAAATCAATAATCCAAAAATGAAGGTCAAGTTCGTTAACCAGAGAAATCCGGCCACAGGGGGCGCTAGGGCCTCACTTTTTCTGATTTCAGTTTTTCGACCATAACTTTTTCCCTATACGAAGTAGATCAATCGCGTTCATATTATATGATGTCTTTGATGAATACCTATAACTAATGTAAATAAACCGAAAACCTCACTTCAATAACTTAGGAGTGGGGGTAAAAAAACCGAAAATTTTTGGAAAAAAATTCATAACTTTTTTCTGGTAAACATTCTTACATCACAAGTATTTTTAATAGAAAGGTTATTTTTTACTCTAAATTTAAGTACCAAAAGTTTTTTTTGTAAAAGGTACCGTTTCCGAGAAAAAAAATAAAAACCACTTTTAGCTTAAAAATTTTAGGTAGGTAAAACCACGACAACTTTTTTCTGGTAAACATTCCCTCCTCGCAAATATTTTTTATAGAAAGGTTATTTTTTACTCTAAATTTAAGTATCAAAAGTATTTCCAAAAAAGATACCTTTTCCGATAAAAAAAATAAAACCTCTTTTTGCTTGAAAATTTTTGATGTAAACAACGGCATCATGTGTTATTCTTAGGTAGTGAGTTATATTTTAAACGAGTTACACACGAGGTCTACCCACGCGTGTCCCCTGCGGGCACGGATTTTTTTCAATCTGTTTTCGCTATAAAATCTCAAACATACATGAGAAAATTTCTAGTTAATTATATCGTCGCATTCTGGAGACAACTAAACACAAAAAAGGTCTCCCAAGCGGTTAAGAGCTTCGCTTACGCTCAGCTCAATAATATATGTGTAACAAGAAATTAAATGTATTTAAATTATTGGTTTAGATTCAAAAAATATATTCAGTTTAACTTTTAGTTTCTTATTATTATTCCTCAGAATATAATAATTATGAAAGTTTAGCTTTTGAAATGTAAGTGTAAAATCCATTGCTTGGTATATTTATATGATAAAATTGAATATATATCTTTGGAATTGGAATTTTAATAAAACACTAAACAAAATAATGTTGTTAAATAAGACAGAGTATTACGGTAAATAAAAGCATAAATCTTACGTTTTAACGCTTCACTTTTTCCAACATTTTTATTAGTTACATGTCTCTCAGTACTGTTTGGATCAAAGAAAAGAGTGAAAGAAAATAAAACCATTTATTTTTTTTATTCATCATCGTTATAACCATCGCATATGTATAATATAAAATATATATAATAACATTTTAGAGTAGTATTGCTTCGACTAATTGTTAAGTGGAAGTAATAATAGGCGGTTGTCATCATTATGCAGGTCGCCAATTAAGAATATTAATATTAATAGACTTGGTACTGATTATAATTATATTAACTCAATATAAGGCTCTATAATATGAGACTCTGTATTCCGATATATTAACGTCGAAATCGTAATACTTGATTTACATCGAATTATAATTATACTATTATAAAAAAATACTTTCGATGACATGTTGGTCTAGTAGTTAGTGACCCTACCAGCACAAAAGATTGTTTTCCACAGTCTACAATTCAGTATTGCAAAATGTTAGGCAAATTGAATTAAGGAGAGAATTTTTATTTAATGATATTATTACAGTTTTGTAAGGGATAGCGTATGGTTAGGTCACATGCAAACCTCAAAATTAAGTGTCATTCTTTAGTTGACTGAGATGTATTTAAAAAGTTAAGATATATTTTTTTTTAACACGGTCTTAAAATTACTTTTTAGGAGCATTCGAATAATCACGTTAATTATATATGTAACTTACTATATATTTACTTATATTAAGGTACATTTTCACTCACTGAACAAAACATCTTCGAATGAACAATGTTAAATTCTAGCGAAATGCAAAATCGCTGTCTTTGAAACTGCAATCTAACACATTTATTCCGGATAGAACATTGTCAATCGCTATGTTCTCTGTAAAATTTACATGCCACAGAAGAGAATTTATTTTATAGTAACGATATATTTTGTTATTGTATTATGATAATTTAATTATCCTATAAAAAAAGCAGATTAACGACGAGGACTACATAAAAAGGTTGATAATAGTCATATCAACTATTATATTAACTACTGACATGTATTCCATCTATATATCATCTAAAAATCTTCTGACGTATATTAAGAGAGACGAAGATTCTTAGCATTCCATGGATTCACCGTACCGGGCCCATCGCGTTGCAAGAAGAGGAGCGCAAACAATGCCTGGGACTTGCGACCCAGGTGTAGGTTTAAGGGGCCCCTTTAATATGCGCATACACGCTCACCTTCACTGTTGACGCTCCTCTCCCTACCTAACCAATAAATAACACTAAATTATATGATATGTATGTGAGAACCAGGAATTGTTGATACACGAATAGAAGAAGATCAAGGTGACATGTGGTCCGCTACACAAATTGTTATAATATTTGTATTTGGCTTAAAAACAATAATGCTTATCAATAATATTGTTATATATTAAGAAAAATGAAATGAAAAAAGTTTTATTTTTCGACGATAAATATCGAAGCAGGATAACGATTACATCTAGTGTAAAATGATTATGCTATTGAAGTTGATATATTTAATTTGTAACAATTTATAAATACTTATAGTACCTATATATAAATGAATAGGTTTGATGATACAGAAGATTACATATTAACAAGCAGTCCGTCCGGTAAACACTTTTATTTTATATATTTTTTTTATATTTTAAGCGGACCATTACTTGGTTGTGTTTATAGTAATTTTTTATTATTAATTTGTACATAAAATCTGATAAATTTTTTTAGTAGATATATACTCGTAAATCAAGTAAAAGTCTTATAACGGATATGTGTACAACTACACAGATAACTAAATTTTTAAACATTTAAAGTGAAACAATAAATAATTTTAATAAAGAAATATTTAGATAAAATGTTATTTTATTTTTCTTTATAACCTAAATATTTATTATTAATTTATCTTAAATATTACTTCTTCAGTTCATTGTAAATATTGTTAGTTTATATTTAAAAAACAATATTATAAAATATTGAATATTATTGAAGATGATTATTAACGACTCCATGAGATAAGTCTAAAAGCTTTAGGATCTAGTTTAATATTCATATCTATTATTATTAATTATGTTGATTATTGCCTATGACACATTGAAAAGCTGTATTATATATTAATACAAATAATATGTATATACACTACCATTTTATTTAAACGTATACAGAATACTAACACATAGAAGAAACTGTTATGAATACGGTAACTTATAAAAAACAATAAGATATTTGAATTTTCCCCTTCTGTAACTGAAACCATAATACAATTAGAATTTAATGTTAATTGAATATCATGATGTATTATTGTGTACTCATTAAACGTTATTCCGGTTTTATTTTACGATTATAGTTTGTAATAAATTTTTCGATATGCAATTATTAGTTTACAAAAAAAGAAAGTAAAAAATGCAAATATTTTAATTGTTTAACAAAGGAAAACGAAAGTTCTCAAAGATTCATCAATAAAGATATTAAGGTAACTAACATACAACGTGATATATTTTTAGAACCGAATTGGAGACATCCGACTAGAGGATGAAGGTGCACGTAAGATGATACATAATTGTAAATTGTTATTTGATTTTCTGGTTCAAAATAACAAATCTTTTGCAATATGCTTAAATGTGATAAATTATTTAAAAAAAACCAGTTACAGAGTCAGAGAGATTTCAGAGTAATTTCAAATAACTTTATGTCAAAATTTGCAATATTTTTGATATTTTATCTCCATAAAAAAAAAAAAATTAAAGATAATTAGGCAAAAGTTTCAGCTTATCTCATATACCATCATCATCATTATCACGGACAGACCGGCCATTATTCCAAATTTCAACTCATGCCACGTTTTATCATTGGATATTAGATTTTATCATTATGTTTATGTATATAACTGGATATATATAAGTAAAAGACTGTTGTAATGTAAGAATAAATAACGATGATATTTTAATAGTATAATAGACACGTCAAATACACATAATTTGCTCACAGTGATAAATTAATTAATTAAGTGTATAAAACTTTCTTATTCTTTTAAAGTATCGATTATAAATATAAATACTGATAGTAGTAAGCAACTGAAATAAATTAAGTTTAGTGATCCTTAAATGTAGTAAAAAGTTTAGTGAAATAGCAAAAACAAAACTATCTCGAGCGTGTCGAGCCTCACTTTTACCATCCTCATAATCTTATGAGGCAAGTTTATGAGCTGCGGGCATTTTGAATGTTTTTATGTACCTATATCATCTAAGCCTATTACAAATTACTAACCTGATATAACTGGTACTATAAATATTTTGGGTAGACCTCGAAGAATTCGGTCTGCCCATTCATTTGTACCCGACTTTCGAATTTTGGAAAAATTTCTTCACAGGAGGTCTTCTTATGACCCGCTGAGTCCGTAGTCCAGATTCGACTTTTGTCAACACGATAGCGGCCGCAGTTTCACTCGGATCGTTTTCAAACTTTGCACAAAAATCAACCATCCAAAAATGAAGGTCAAGTTCGTTAACCAGCGAAATCCGCTCACAGGGGGCGCTAGGGCCTCACTTTTTCTGATATCAGTTTTTCGACCATAACTGTTTCCCTATACAAAGTAGAACAATCGTGTTCATATTATATGATGTCTTTGATGAATACCTATAACTAATGTATATAAACCGAAAACCTAACTTCAATAACTTTGGGGTGGGGGTAAAAAAACCGAAAATTTTTGGAAAAAAATTCATAACTTTTTTCTGGTAAATATTTTTACATCACAGGTATTTTTAATAGAAAGGTTATTTTTTACCCTAAATTTAGTTATCAAAAGTTTTTCCGTAAAAGGTACCGTTTCCGAGAAAAAGAATAAAAACCACTTTTACCTCGAAAATTTAAGGTAGGTAAAACCACGGCAACTTTTTTCTGGTAAATAATTCCTCCTTGTAAATATTTTTAATAGAAAAGTTATTTTTTACTCTAAATTTAAGTACCAAAAGTATTTGCAAAAAAAATACCTTTTCCGAGAAAAAAAATAAAAACCGCTTTTTGCTTGAAAATTTTTGATGTAAACAACGGCATTATGTGTTATTCTTAGGTAGTGAGTTATATTTTAAACTAGTTACAAACAAGGTCTACCCACGCGGGTCCCCCTGCGGGCACGGATTTTTTTAAAACAGTTTATTGGACTGTGTTCCATGTTCGATAAATAATACAGAACTCTAAAACAAAAGTTTTTTAAACTTTCGTCTGTATAACTGTTTGTTTGTTTGTTTTGGCAAAACATATGGATTAATGTTGATGAAATTTGGTATATTTCAAGGGCTAAGTTATAATACAAGAACACTATTGTATGGGTTTTTACATCACCTAAGGGAGTTCAAGATAGAAAAAGTTACTGCCAATGGATAGAACTGAATATAGTCATTTTATTATTAGTTATACACAGTCTTTTACTTTTATACTACGAATTTATCTTAAATCCTCAAAGAAAAAATATAAACATTTAAGTATTACCATTACAATTTGTAGGTTGGAATAGTAATGTTGTTAGACAATAAAACACACGAAAAAATAATATCCTATAAAAGAGTTCATCCTTCTACAAAGTAACGTATGGCTCTTGATCTGTTTCTGACACACTAAACCGTTACGGGTTGATCGCCTATAAATCAACCTTTGAAGTAACTAAAGGAGCTTTGCTATCACCAAAACATCTCTGGACCTTTCATCGATCACTGAAGATGATGTCAAAAAGGACAAATCCTGTAAGAATATTAATTAAAATAAATGTGCAATAACATTTTTACAAAAATAAAAGTAAAAGCTAATGAAATATGCATCATAATAATATAGAATGCAATTTCAATATTGTTGGAGAATTCAAAAAATCCATCTAAAAATATCAAAGAAGCAGAAAAATTAAAGCTAAAAGTTTACATTTTTAATTAAATTATTAATGTTATCAGATCACTCAACTCAACGTTGAAAGTTTGAATAATATGTGGATTAGAAACAGAGAGCGTATTTTAGATTAAGTATCTTTTTTATTATCCTATCATTTCTTGGACACTAAAGACGTACATAATTTTGCACATTAAATTGTATTATAGAATGATTGAACGATTTTGCTGCAGGAAATGTGTTTTTTAAAAATACAATATGAAATATCATCTTTACGTATGTAAAGATGATATAATATTATATAAGAATTGTATAATTCTTTACAAAAATATATAAATAAAAATATTTTATTACTTTGTGAGTAAATAGAGAAGTTTTGTCAATTCAACTGAACTTGTTTATTTATTTTCCTAAAGAACGGATTTTTCTGTTATATACCTTGTAATCGGCCAAGATTAATAAGAATCCCATTCTTCTATTAGTTTTTACTCTACTAAGTATCACGTAAAAACATTTTTCTAACGCACGTATAAGGTGTACGTGAGCCAACTGTTATATTTACATCTTTTTTATATTATTTGCATTATATTATTGATTACATTTTATAATAAATAAATTTATGGATTTCTCTGATGATTACTGGATTTCTCTCGGATGTAATAAGATTTACATACTAAGCTGTAACATTAACTCGAAGTTTCAAATGCTTTGCATAGTCACATCGTGTGGAGGAATGAAAGCCATGTAGCAAGAAGAATTTTAAGTTTTAATGTGCATTATTATAAGAAAAGATCGGTGATCGAAATCTCTATATTTATTAATTAGCTATATTTAAAAACTGCTTTCTTTTAGTTAAAATAGCAATTACCATGTATATAATAGAATCAAGACAATCAATTAAAAAGTCCTACTATTTTACAATAGAATAAAAAAAAAATACTGGAAACGGTATGTTATTATAATTTATAAAGCTTTGTTTTCATCTAATATTATTAATACCAAATGAATCTATATTTTTTTTAAAATTTGACGTATCCCTTTTAGTTTAGTTCAGTTGAAACGTCAAAACTTATAAGATTCATGAATAGTCTTGAACAAGAATGAAGTAAGTAGTCTATTGTGTTTTCTTCGTCTTCTCCGGGTTGTCAGAAAGCGTCCGTATCTCCTGGACACGTGGCGATCTTTCACTGTGCGGTTTTTAGGGACCTTTCTTTCACATACCACCCGAATGTGGAACGAACTCCCTTCGGCGGTATTTCCAGATCGATACGACATGGGTGCAAAGAAAGGCGCAAACTCCTACCTCCAAAGAAAGGCGCAAACTCCTACCTCCAAAGCCGGCAGCGCTCTTCTGAATCCTCGGATGTTGCAAGAATTTCTGGGCGGCGGTGATCACGTATCATCAGTAAGCTCGTGGGCCCTCCTCTCACATAAAAAAATACTAATATGTATTAAATATGATCCTTTTTAATTATAACTTTTGTAATAATTATATTTCAATTATTTTATTAAAATTTTAGTATATTGAAAAAACATTTTTTAAACACATTTCGCAACTAGGAGATGATAAATGACTCGAGAACCAAAATATATATTTTATTGGTAGGTAAAATCTTTCTATTGTTAATATTATCTAGACAAAATATTAAATGGGAATTGAAAATTTCATTTTATTAACAAGTTCTTGAATAATTACTACTGTGCTTTATTTAAATACGTCAGTTCCAAACTTGACGGAAGGTTTCTCTCACAACAGCTACTAAGTTTCAGAACTAATACAATATCTTGCAATGAAATGATGACCTCGTCTTTAACTTGTTGCTTGAATACTTGAGTTCTTCCGTTAGAATTACAGGAGTTAGAGATAATCATTTCAGAAACGATAAATACCACTATTATTATTTTTATATTTTGAAGGTTAATTAGTTAATATAATCATTATTTGTCAATGCTTAAGAATATAATATTTTATTAAGGATATTATATACCTTTAAAATATATTTAACTAAATAATAAAAACCAGTAATTTGAGTTAAATATATAATTATTATTAATTCACTTGTTGCATCATATTAAATGTTATATTTATATATTATATATTTATAATCGTCTTTTCCACAATTGTTATTATGTTATAATATTGAATGAACCACAATCGTTTCTATGCTTCAGTTGTTGTAACTTTATTGCAAAATTGATATAATTTAGATATAACAATAAATTTAGTAGATATGAGAAAAACAATTAACGGAGTTGAATTAATTTAATTTAGTGTTTAGCAGACAAATTGAAAACCCATAATACAGTTCCTGTCAATAGCTTATTGGTGCTATTAAGCACCAACAACTATAGAGTGAATTAACAAAGTTTCTATGAATCGAAACACCGAAGTTTTCTCATAACTCTATATCATAAGTTGTGACTTGACGGACTTGCGTCATCGGTTTACAGTAGACTGATCTCAAAACGTTGATACTCCGATTGGAGGTAAATATCTCATCTTCAATCATCCTCTGTTTTGAGGTTCTCAGACTTATTGTCATTGTAATCATTACATTTTCACTATCTATTTTTCATCAGTTTTTTGTAACTATAGCCACTATTTATAAAAGTATGTGAATCGGGAATTGTAATAATTTTCATTGTAATTTATATTTGAAGCTAATGTCAAAAACTAGTTCACTTACTTTCTTAGCTCTCATGTATAAAGGTAATATATATTCCAATTTTAATAAAGTATATTAGTTATTTTAAACACTTGAATCGTAAATGTGAATAATTAAGAGCATGATAAATGATTGACTTCCATTATTTAAACATCGAACAAAACATTACTGCACGTAGCTATTTTATTATACATATAAAGGGATTTATTTAATAGTTTGAGAATTTTAAATATGGTTTCATTAAAACCTGAAACGTTATTCTTGCATAGAGCTCTGTCAGGATTAATAATATTTAAAATATACTAAACATTATTGATCTTACTAGAATTATAGTACTTATTTGTTGCAGACCTAATTATAACTTTAATGAAATGGTCGATCCGCACTAGAGATAAAAAGATTTTATTTGGTGCGGGAGACCAATTCACACTCGCTTATTTGTCAGTTTCAAGAGAATTGGGTAAGAAGATAATAAAACCATTTCTTCTCCAACCGAGGGTACAAAACCGTTTTGGTTTAAGTACAATAAACTTATTTGTTTTGAAAAATATATATATAGTTACATTTAGTGTAAAATATTGTTATTTGAATAATACAAGTTATACAACATTTGCTAGAGTTTTTACAAGCGGGATGTATTGACTAATATGATTAATTATTTTTATTATGCATGGATGTGATTAATTAATGTTTACAAAAAAATATAAATGAAATTGTGTCCACTTATATATTTTAAAATGTAACTGAAATAGTCTCAAATGATATGCACCTAGATCTAAAGTACAATCATAAACACTTTATATGCGCCAAATAAGATTTATGTTTTTCTTAAGTACGAGTGAAATAATCTCAAATTAATAGTTTAACTTTTGGTAGGTAATATAATGAGCTCGTGATATAACATTTATGGAAGTCTGTCCTTAAACTTTAAATTTAAAATCCAGTACTTTGTAAACCATAAAACTCTCGGACTGGCGACGGAGGGATCAATTTATTTGAAGTTCTTTATAAAACCACAAGAATTAAAGATTTCAAGCTTGAAAGTTTGATTTTTCTACACCGAAGTTAATCATCATACACTTTTTCAATTATATTAAAAAGATATGCACATTTTTTTACATTAATATTAATTACACTAACTTTAGAGGTTATATGGATGAGCATTTAAAATCATAATAACATATATCATTAGTTTATTATAGATCTAAACGAAATTATATATCTTAGATAACTTATCATGGATCGTATATAAAACCCTAATAATAATGTTACAATTATAGCCTGTGGCTAACCTACGTCTTGTCGGATACCAATGACAGAGTGCTCTATTGATTAAATATTTTACTAAATAGAAAAAGTAAAAAGTGTATTTCTATTTGTTGTATAATATAAAATAAATTACAATATTTCTAACCTTTATTTAAAGTATAAAAGATAAGATTAAATTTTCAATTAGTGTATACCATGTGGTTCCGCCAAATACACAATTTTATTAACCTTAGACAAGCTCACGGAGAGTAGTAAAGAATGTGTAGAAAAAATGTTAATCCTAAAGGTAATAGGAGTAAATAGAAAACCATGCGTGTACCGACCTCAGAATCCAGGGCAGCTCCAGTTAGATAACTTAGTTAGCCAGAGTTATGACGCTTCGTGCTATGCCGATGCAATTAGTGCTATATCCAATACTTGACTGCTCGGGCGCCGTAGTTGGCGGTGGTGTGCACGGTTTTAAGAAAGAGTGAAGGAAATGGATTGTGATGTCAAATATAATTAAATCATTAACTATTACGACGTAAAACTGGCGATACCACCATGCAATTAATTAAACAATTAATTTTTACAGAAAAGTTATAATTTCAAATCATAATGGCTTCAGTAGAATGAAACTTGTTTAAATTTATTAATATGAACAGCAAAAGACGCAGGTGGCGCAAGAGAAAATAAATAGAATTTAAATAAGATACTAACCAAATTAAAATGGGACTCTTCAGTTTGAGAAGCCGATAAGTTCAAGACAATGTCGTCGACTGACAGAGTCATAGTTTTTCCAAACATTTTTATGAGTAACATGCACGAGTAAAGTACAAGGCAAGTACCAGTAGTAATTAGATAATTGTTATAATGATATATATATATATCTATAGTCAGTCTTCGATAGATGGTTCAATTTTAAGAATACATTTTCATAGCTTGAATATCCATATTACTGCTGGACCGTTTTTTAAAAATGAATTTCATCGAATTATAATCGTTCCATTATAAAAATTACATTCAACGACATGTTGTTCTAGTAGTTGGCGACCCTGACTGATGAACTGAGATTGTTTTCCACAGTATACAATTATTTTCGTGATCAACAGACTCTTGTTACAAAATATTATTGAAATTGAAATAAAGCTAGAAAATAATTTTGCCCATGAAAACAATAAAATTAAGCGTCTCTTTTTTATATGACTGAGATAAAATAATACGGTATGTTTTTAATCATTCATAATGAGGAATTATATAATTATTCAGGAATTATAATATTATATAATTAGGAGTATAATATCGTATATTTATATTACTTAATAATAATGCTAATATATATTTGCAAATGAACTTTCCAATTTAAGATGAAACTCGGAAAGTCTTGCCAAAAATACCACATAATTGTGTACACTCACTTATAACAAGGTGTATTTTCTCTTCATTAACAATATCAAATATGATCCAATATGAAATTCTTCGTATGAACAATGTTGAATTATAACAAAATGCATAATGGCAATTCTTTGAACATCAGAATCACGTTCATCCCGGATTAGAACATTGTCGATCGGTATGTTCTCTGCAAAATGACATGCCACGGAATAAAATTTTACTGCATTATGACAATATTATGATCCTATAAAATAAGCAGATTAGTGAGGGGAACTAGAGAGAAAGGTTGGTGATTGCTGTATCAACTATTATATTAACTACAGACGTATGGTCCATCTTTCTACAATCTTACAATCTTCAGAAAAAAAAATATATATATAATATATACATGAGCAGCAGCTGTTTGGTTTAAATACCGCAATCTCTCTTTCCATTATTAAAAGAGTTTCTTGTTCGCAGGTAAAAAGAATTACGTAATACTGAATTTCATACACCTAATCGATCTCTGAAATTAATCAATTAATTTTAAACCGTGCAGCATTTCCATTACCTTTATTTATTCTATAATATTTTATTATTACATAATATTTGAAAAAAAATTTTTTGCTGAAACGACTAATATCTTATTTTTAAAAGCTCTTTTGAAATATCTTCATTTCTTAATACACCAAGTAACCAATAAAGAGACATCAATAAAGATACCTGTAAAATATAAATTGTGTACTTACAATTCGTCACTGAATTGGAGATACACGAATAGAAGAGATCAAGGTGACGTGTGATCCGCTACACAAATTGTTATTTGTATTTCGGTTAGTTGTTACTTATTCTCAATAAATTGTTACATAGCTTTTTGAGATTTTCTTTTATTTCAGGTAAATGAAAAGAAATAGTATTATTTCCCTTTATTTCCCTTGATAGAGTTGAGTGGTAAAGTTGTAGTGGCTTTGTGATTGAAGTTATTAGATTCTTTATACTTTTCAACAATTTATAAAAATATTTTCACAGGGACTTTATTTGAAGCCAATAAATAATAATATATTCATCCCGATTGACATTCAATATTTTAATTAAAATATAAAGTTAAATTTAAAAAATAGAAAATTCAAAATTGTGCTTGAATAAACATGACTGAAAACCAATTTACTATTAAATTGAGATTAATTAGAGTTATAATTGGGAGAACTTATAATAGCTACATGTGAATAAATAGACTTGATATAAAGTTGATTACAAATATAATAATCACGATGACAAAGACATGAAATTTTATGTTAAAAAATATGACTGTGGTCACAATTCAATGCAAAATTGAAATAAAATATATATAATATACTTTACTTAGCCTACTGTTTTACTCTTTTAATCTATTATTCTTCGATAACAAAGGTCGAAACGACAGCTCAGTTGCCAGAGCAACGAGGTCTCCCAGACGATATCGACTTGTGCTAATGAATATGAAACTATTTAATTACTTTAATTGATCAAACATACACTATCTTTATATAACTATATATTAAACATGTCTTCTACATACACATATTCGTTGAATTTCTGTTACGTTTTCGACCACCTAATTAGATTGTTTATATAAAGTCATTTTTTATTATTGAGGTTCCAAATCATTATATATATATATATATATATATATATATATATATATATATATATATATATATATATATATATATATATATATATATATATAATTTGCAGAATTAATAATAATCGAAAGAAATTAAGACGTATTTAGAGAGAATGTTATTTTTATTTTTTTTATTAATAAGAAATATATCTTTTATTAATTTGTCTTAAATATTGCTTCTTCAAGTTAGTATAAACATGGTTGGTTTAAAATACATTATTGCCACGTATTAAAGATTATTCAACCGGAATAGGTGAGTTATTAACGACTTCACGTGATAAGCCTAAAAGCTTTAGGATTTAGTTTAATATTCATATACTTTAAGTACTAGACTAGTTAATACTATTATTAAATGATTTTCTTGATTTAATAACCAACAAAATCATTGATAATCCTATAATACATTTATTGCTCATTGTTTATGAATAAAAATAATATCTAAATGATTGATTCAACGATAAAATAAATGTATTCTTACAAATTAAAATGAATAAATATTCTAGAATTGCTTCAAGTATTTCATTAAATTTAAAATGCCTTCTAAAGTATGAACTACGAATTACGCTCTCTGAAACCAAACACATCCCACGAGATTAAAAGTACCAACATTCAAAATATCAAGAGCGTGTATGAAAATGATGTAAAATAAACTTCACTTAAAACAATCTCTCCCAGCGATGCGACCGGTTTCAAATAAAATAACTCGTATAGAAACTTCATCGTAAATAGTTTTATTATCGAAAATTCCAAAACAAATGATTACTAATATTTTGTTACTATATATGTTGTATAAAATATTATCTTTTTTATTTTAACTATGAGTTTGTTATAAGCTACTTAAATTGCCAGTTGGTTCTCCAATATTTATTTTTTACAATTAATGAATTGCTACTAAATTAAAAAAATAATTATTTAAAGCCTACTTGTTACTAAGAAGTAGATGAAACTGTTATTGAAACCGTGGTTTGAATTGAATTCCCATAACATAGAAGAATCCTAATTCAAATTTAATCTTAATTGAATTTCATGGTAGGGTAGAATTTCAGATGATTTTTAAGGGCAGTCAGTCAGAGGCCGCAACGAGAAAACGTCTGCTATTGAATTTAAACGTCAGCACAGCAATTCTATACCCAGTGAAATCAATCACTAAAATATATTTTGCCACAATATTATATGTCAGAAACGAATATAATATATTTTACATTATACTTATATTTTTTTGTATTTTACATTAAACTTATAAAAATATAATACATTATTATTTAATGAAATTATTTTTATTCAAACTGTACTTTATTGAATACTATTATCAAATATAACTTCGGTCTTACTTTAAGGTTTTACTAAAAAAGTTGCGAATAACTTGATATTTATAAATTGGATTAAAATATGTAATTAATAATAATTTGATATGCTACTTTTAATTTACTAAAATCCAACAAACTTTTTAAATTTCCTGCGAAGTTATCATCGTAATGAAAATCATGGCAAAATTGCTTTTAAAAAACTTTTTAAATATAGTATTTATTCATGAAAAGGAAAAGAAAATCAAGGATTCATCAATAAAGGTAACAGGGTAACATAAAACGTGACTAACAATTTGTCACTGGATCTATTTTTACCCTCGAATTGGAGATATCCGAATAGAGAAGGATCAAGGTGACACGTGAGACGGTACACAAATTGTTATTTGAAATTAGGGTTAAAATTAACAAAGCTTTTACAATTTGAGTTACCACGTTATAATATTTTAAGAGAGGATACTTTGAAAAAACTTATAACTTATAGTATAAGCAAAAAAAATATATTATCTAGAATAGTAAAAAAATCACTTCAATTATAAATATAAGCACATTTTGATGAGGAATTTAAAAAGTTAATATTGAAAAGTTTTAATAAAACGAACGTTACAGGTATTAATACATCTTCGGATGAGTGATTACCGATACATAAAATCTTAATTTACGTGAATATTCTTACAATATTTATTATTAGCACACTTATCTTTATAATTTTTATTACATTGCTTACACAAATAAATAAATTTCATAATAAATATTAAATGTATATAAATTTGAAATATAAATACCGACAGTATTAAACAACTGAGTTAAAGCGCGTTTAGAGATCATTAAATATAGTAAAAATTTTAGTGTGACTTAAGATAAACTATCGCGTGCGCTTCGAACATAAATTTTACCATCTTCATAATATTATTAGGCAGTTGTGGGTATCAAAAATGTTTTCATGAATATATTATGAAATATTTTTGTAAAACCTGCACATTAAATATTTTTAAGAGTTTATAACACTTTAATGTTCAGTTAATGACACAGAACTCTAAAACGTTTTTATAACTTTTGTCTGTATATCTATTTCTTTATTTTTGAAAACATCTAGATTGATGTTGATGATATTTAGTAAGGTTTATTGCTTCTGCCAAAATATAGGTAACAAAAAATCTCTAATTTTGAATGAATTACAATGCAATAAAGCTATTAGACAGATTAAAATAAATTTGACCGTGTATTGATTTATTACGTCAATATAATGAATACTTTCTATCCTGCTATAGGGGACACAAAAATTAGTTTGGGCTAACACAAAAACAACAAAATTATCGGACGGATTTTCTAATATTTGATGTGGTATTAGCAAAACTTAATATTTAGTTTAAAAAAACTTATTTGGCTTGAACCATAATAATAATAGATTTATTTGCCATTTGTAAAATAATTAAGTACAATAGGTGGCTTAAAATTTAGGTCTTAGGAGGGAAAGGTTAACAAAGTTACTGTTATTGGGTAAAATTTAATTTTTTATTAGATATCCTTAATCTTTTACTTTCATAATACGAATTTGTCATAATACCTCAAATAACATGTTAACCTTTCAGGAGTACCGTTTGACGGTGTATGTTAGAATAACGCCAAATTTTAAATTATTAATAATGTTGTTAGACAATAAAACACGATAAAAATAATATCCTATAAAGGAGTTCAAACCTTCAATAGAGTAACGTATGGCTCTTGATCTGTTTCTGACACACTCAACCGTTACAGATGGATAGCCTATAGATCATCCTTTGAAGTGACTAGAGGAGCTTTGCTACCAACAAGACATCTCTGGACCTTTCATCGATCACTGAAGCGTTATTTTAATAAGGACAAATTCAATAACAATAATAATTTAATTACATGTGTAATAATATTTTTATAGAAAGAAAAATAACCTACCTAAACAATAAGTTAGTGAAATATGCTTCATAATTACACAGAATGCAATTTCAATATTGTTGGAGAATTAGAAAAGTCAATATAAAAATATCAGAGAATCATTAAAACTTAAGATAAAAGTTCACATTTTTAATTACTTACTTACTAACTTAGCTTCAAGCTATATCCCTTGTAGGGTAGCCAGAGACGACGGAGCGCCAAACGCTACGGTCCCTGCATACCGCTTTCGCCTCGGCCACAAACATCAACCTCTTCAACATCCGGGGCGTCCTCATACTTTTTACATGACCTTCCTTCAGTATCATAGATATTGTGTTTTCGAAGGTCACTCGAGACCTCCCCCTGTCTCTCTTACCCCTCGCTTTTCCTTTATAAATCTTTCTTACCATTCTTTCATCACTCATTCGTTTGACGTGCCCAAACCACCTGAGCACGTTCTTCTTCATTCTCACCGTGACATCTTCGCTAGTACCTTCCATACTGTGAATCTCTTCATTGTGGATTAATTTTAAATTATTAATATTACCAGATCCAGACCAACTCAATGTTGAAACTTTGAATAATATGAGGGGGAGGAAGGGTATTTTCAGGCTTCATTTTTTGTTTTTTTTTTAAAGAAATAAGAAATATGTCGTAGGAAAATAAGATGTTCCTAAGTGTTCTCCCTAACCTACCATCGGCGGTACCTATTCAACCATGTAACACGCTGAGGGTAAGATCCTGTCGATAATTATAAATAGACACTCCTCCGTCAGAATAATATATATGGGATAATAATAAAAAAAAAGAGAATAACGATTTTAACTTCTGTGACATATGCTGACAGACTGATATTTGATGCTAATGCTATTTAAAACGCTGCTGTTAAAGAAATCCTATCTTTACTAATATATTTATTGTTAGATTATTTGTTTATTCATTGACAATTCTATTTGATATAATTTATTGATTTCTAAGTAAATCAAGCGATTGGGTAAAACAACCTAACATTTGATCTGAAAAGATTGACGATTCCATCAGGGGGATTGCCTGTTCTTTTTATTTTCACAAGAAAAAAGGTATTTCCTAAATATACATTACTAGGTACGTCTAAATCTTTAATAGTACTTTTCATTACTTCAAAAATATTCCACATTCCTATATTATAGTTAACAAACTTACAAAATCAAAACAGAGTAATTAGTCCCTATTACATCACTTCTATTCAAACTTCATACCGTAAATCTCAATATAACAACAGTTAAACATAACCCTTAATGTTAATTTAAGATAACTATCATAAGTTCATTACTAAGTTAAATAACTGTTGCAAACTTATTCCGACTCTCGTCTACATTAACTAGCAATTATTGAAGAAAATGTTGTACTTAAGGCTTAAATTGGAGGAAAGTTAAATCAGAATAGAACAGGAATTGGTGACGTTGCAGAAATTATACTTTGAATGTATGGATTTGTAGATGTCATTAGTTATTCGTATTGCGGCACCCTTTTGACCTGAACCACAACCTTGTTAACAACTTCCCAAATTTTTAAGTAATTCTATAAGAGACACATTTGAAAACAGGGAGGTAGTGCTCTTGTAGAATTAAGATAAGATAATTAATTAAAAATTATAAATAAATGTGTATTGAAAATGTTCTCCACGCAAGCAGTATTTGAATTTACCACTTTTAGAATATGTCATATTTTTTAATCCATATTTATTAAAAAAAAAGTATAATATGTGCAACATATTTATAAACACTATAATGTTAACTATAGTCAGTCAATTATTCCACTTTAAGTTTAATTATAGATTAACTCATATTAAAATGGATCTATAAGTGTGTATTTGTTTATTGATTGAGCAAGATGAACTGACTGAACGTCGCGTTCCAACTTGGTCAAAAAAGATAATGATGATAATGTTCAGATCTTCGAATCGTTTTCGTGATATTTTCGTGACGGAGTTTGATAATTATATGATTTCTATCAAGTTTTGGAAAATGTTCAAAACGGCAGAGCTATAAAAATGTAATAAAATGCATTTTTCATGAATTTGGAAACATACTTAAAAATGTCATAACACATATTTGTAACGAAGGGGCATATGTTTTGTCTAACGTACTTTTTCATTTGAGAAACTTCAAAGAGTCGAGATTTTGAAGAGATGGAAAATATAGAAAACAGTTTTCTGAGGTTGACAACTGTCAAAGGCACTGATAATAAATGTATTTATTAAATCTTTTATATCAATGCCTCAATTCACAGAAATGTCTTAAGCATCTTAAGCGACATCAGATGTCATTAAAATTGCTTTCTATCATTATGAATAAGAACTAAAAGAAATTAGTGGTTATTGTTTGTTATTTTGTATGTTTAGATCGTAAATTAAATATATTGTATTAAACATGTGTATAGAGAATATTTGGTACATTATGAATATACATTTCTTGTTCCATTTAAAACTTTGTCGATTCTCAATTTACTTTGACTTAAAGTAAATATCTATTTGGCTTCCTATACGGAAAACTATGAAATCGTTATTCGATGCAATAACGATTTATATACCGATCGAGTAGACTTCGGTTATTTGTTCCAGTTTAAGTTTTACAGACTTCTAATTTTCGTCATCACATTTCGTTTACATTTATTTTTCTAAGTTAAGAATTTTAATACTAAATTAATAGAATACGTTTTAAATTAATATCATTTGAATAATTTATCTACACAAATTTTGAACCTAAGACCTCTGGAAAACCTTTCAAGAAACAGGACTGTTTGGACGTTGAATTTTTTATTGTAAATTCACCTAAAATTTTAATAATTTTAAACATCGCCAGATAAAACTAGTCAACAAACTAACTAGTCGTAAAATCTTTAAAAGTAGACTGAAATGGTGTCAAAATCATCAATAATAAATAAGGATGGATGCGCTTGTCACTCTTCACAGTAAGAGTGATTTTGGCAAATTCTGAAAATCAACGAATAAACTAAGTTCTAGACCTGGGCTGCTGGCAGTCATAGATGGTGCAGGTGAGCCCAAAATTATAGCGAATCTTTTTAAGGATACTTTTACTGTGCAGTCCTCACTGAAATTACCGGGGAGGGTGAATGATGCTGAGATTAACTTCAAATATATTAACACTTCTGTAAACGCTAATTCGATTACAAAAATTATACAATCGATGACTAGAGGCAAATCACCTGGCCACAATAGTCTCAGCATCGAGCACCTGCAGCACGCAGTGCCTCACCTGGCCGAGGTGATTGCCTATCTCTTTAATTTGTGTATCGTACACTCATACTTACCCCCAAGTTGAATGAGAAAGGTTGTAGTACCGATAATCAAAAACAAGACAGGAGATTCGGTTAACAGTTCAAATTATATCCCTATTTCATTAGCAACAATCACAGCCAAAGTTCTTGACAGTATGTTAAACGCTCAGTTAGAATATTATCTGCACATTCACGAACTACAATTTGGCTTCAGACCTCAGTTATCCACGGAAAGGGCAATTCTGAGTTTAAAGCATGTTGTCGGGTATAACACAAAAAGAAGCACTCCTGTTTATGCCTGCTTCTTGGACCTGTCGAAAGCTTTCGATCTGGTCATATACAACATCTTGTGGAAAAAGTTACAGCAAATGGGAATGCCCACAACTAATTTTTTTGTTTAAATATTGGTATGATAATCAAATAAACTTTGTGAACTGGACAAACAAGTACTCGGAGCCGTATAGGTTGGAATGTGGGGTGAGACAGGGAAGGTTAAGCTCCCCTAAGCTTTTCAACCTCTATGTCAATGCGCTGGTTGAGGGGCTCGGCGGCATGAATGTCGGATGCCATATCGGTAGCGTTTGTTTTAATAATAGTAGTAACGCGGATGACATGGTGCTAATGGCACCCTCAGTCAGTGCTATCAGAAAAATGCTGGCTTTTTGCGAGTCACACGCTGAAGTGCATGGATTGGTGTATAATAACAAGAAGAATAAATATCTGGTCTTCAAGGCTGGTAGCAGACTACCGGGAAATGTGCCACCAATTAAACTTAACGGAGCAAATTTTGTTAGAGTAAACCAATTCAAGTATCTAAGCCACATTGTCTCAGAAGAGCTAATGATTTAGATGTTGAGCGAGAGCGCAGGGCGTTATCGATCAGGGCGAACCTGTTGGCTCGCACATTTGCCCGTTGTTCAACACCAGTTAAGATCACGCTTTTTAAGGCCTACTCTACTTCTTTTTATACGAGTGGTCAACTATACTCAGAGGTACTCATATAGCGCCTTACGTGTTCAATACAATAATGCCTTCAGGGTTGGGGCTGGGGTTGTCGCGGTACTGTAGCGCCTCAAGTATGTTTGCATACGCAGGGGTCGACAGTTTTCCGGCCATTCTTCGTAAGAAAGCTTACTCTCTTTTAAGGCAATTGCGCGGCAGCCGCAACAATATCTTGAGGGACAACATACCAGACAGAACATACCAGAACAGAAACACAAACAAACAGACATACATAGATATACATATATGTGTCATTGATATTAATTAGTCCAGTGATTTATGTACGTGTGTTTTATTTCATGCGGTTTATAATATAACGCGCTGATTGCGGCACGGCACAAAAATTAACGTGTGGTTTTGTTTGTTAATAGTTTTTGTGTAATTAGGAATGCTGTACTTACTTCTGGTAAATTATACATTTATATTCAATGTATTTTATTTCAATTTAAACGGTTTCAATAAAAATTTCATGATGAAGATGAATGAACCGAATAGAAATATTTTTTTACCAATATTACAAATAAAGTACTGCAATTGATTCGTATGTTAATAACGTTTATGAGATATCTAAGCGTTACAGATAATTGGTATTCTTAAGAATTTCTATGACAATTTTCAAAGAATATTTTGTCACCATTTTTAAAACAAATGTATTAAATTTTTTATAAGATATTATATTCTTACAGACACTAGATCATATTGCGAAAAACTTAACACGTAGTAAATGGGAGATGAGACGGTGAGTTAGTGAGTAGCTCAACAAGTTTCTTTCTTATTCTTGTACCTTGGAGATCCCTTATTTATAATTCTACTGTAGGCTCGTTGTTACACTTGCTCTGACCTCAATAACTTTTTTCGTGTTTCGCAAATAAATATTGATATATTATATATAACAAATTGTTTGTTTACGGGTCATTTAATCTTATAGTTTACAGCGGTATAGTAATGGCTTCGGAAAGATCCGTCATTCCTTTACAGAGATAAATATAATAAAATATATTGAATCTGTACTAATATGTAAATGAGATTCGAGTGCATACCGATGTAATGTTAGTTATGTAAGCAAATAATAAGTCACAAAGTTATAATTTAATGTAATGATAAATTAAGAAACTTACTCGTATAAACGATAATGATACACTATAAAACTAAATAGAGTTTTATTATTCATATCAGTTTATTATAAGCATTCATATAACCCAACGAACTCTGTGTGAACTAAGAAATTGTTAATCAACTATTGAGTACAACTAATTCTAATTGGTTTCTTTTTGATCTTTCATATGTATATGTGACGTTATAATTGGTAAGTTGCTTGAGAAGTTTCTAATTTCAATCTCCGTTTAATACGTATGAGCTTATTAATCTTTTTCGTCTTTAATGTCACAATAACTTCAGTTTCCAAAAGAGTCAACTGTTTAAAAATTAACTCCGTTTTCCTCTAGTTATACATTGGCAAACAAAAAAGTTTTTTTGTGTATTGATTATGAGCATAACAAGCGGTTTTATTATACCTTATAACAACGCAATAAGTAAAACTATAATGGAATATCTTTTATTTTACAATTCATACAAGTACAAAATATTAAAAGGTTTCCGAAATGTTACTAGATAATCCGTGCTATCCCCAACTCTTTGCCTAATTTATATCAATGATATGTTGAATATTACTAAAATATATTTCTATGCGGATGACAGCACTGGGGATAGGGTATATTTCGGCCGTGCAGCGCTCTCTCGGGAAAAAGTTTACGAATACCGAAAGAAACTTGTATTTTCTATAAAAACCTTTTTGGAAATGGTCTCAGAAAGCGGTGAACTAAATTTCGTTGAGTTTAATTTCTAAAAGAAACAAGTTTGCGCATTTACCACTAAGAAAATTCCATTTGTCGCATCATCGCTCTTTGAGAGCACTCCTCTTAGTGCCTCGCAAAGTATCGGTATACTGGACCTCGATATTTCGAGTGATTGTCAGTTTCGTCATCATCTCGAGAAATTGGTAGTGATCAATAGAACGATACAATATTTCCGGCCTTGCCAAAGATGCCCTCTATAAGACGCCGGTCTGGCCACACATAGAGTACTTTTCTCATTTCTGTAGTCCGGATCACCTCAGTATGTAGGTTTATGTAAAAGAAATATATACGAGTAAGTTCAGTAGGAGGAAGGCCAAAAATATAAAGAACTAAAACATGACAAGACTATTTATTGAACCAAAGAGCCCTATACGGTACGGTAGTGACTGTAAACAAAATAAATTAAAATTATGTTTGAAATTATCTGTTAACATATTTAACTTTGTTAGGCGTTTTTCAATTTTAAATATATACTAAAAGCATATGAATACGTTCAGGACTAGAAGCTATGACCTCTGGAATTTAGATATGGAATGGTATTCCAGAGGTCACCGACTGAAGTCAGAACTTCACTTTGTTGATGATTTTTCATTTCATAAATATTTAGAATTTAACTAATATATATAAGAAATATTTTTATAACCGTTTTTAAAAAATTGTATTAAAGTTAAAATTTTTAGGTTACATAGAATGAAAGGGGTGCTTTCGAAGAGCGGTGAAATTTTAACTGAGCAAGCATACGTTTTGCAGCGGTGGGCGGAATTCTACAAGGAGATGTATGAACGTGAGGACGCCTTGGTCTTGACTACCAGCGTAATGCTGAGTCCAGATGTAGCCGATGGTGACATCAGTTTGGAAGAAGTAGAGAGCGTGATTCGAAGCCTGAAATGTGGTAAGGCTGAGGGAGCAGATGAAACTGAATGAACTGCCGAGATGATCATATATGGTGGGCCACGCGTCTTGGACTTTTTCTGGTTTTTGTGCAATTTATGCTGGAAATCGGGGGAGGTCCCAGACGATTGGCGAAGTGCAGTCATCGTACCTTTGTATAAAGGTAAAGGTTCACAGATACACTGTGCAAGCTATAGGGCTATCAGTTTGATTAGCTTGGGCGGTAAAGTATATGCTAAAATATTAGCGAAAAGAGTGCAAGAGAGATCTGAAAGGCTGTTGTGGGAGGCCCAAGGAGGTTTTAGACCTGGAAGAGGGTGTATAGATCAGATCTTTTCCCTCCGCATGACCACAGAAAAGTTTTTGGCCCTAAACCAAAAGGTTTTCTGTGCTTTTGTGGATTTGGAAAAAGCGTTTGACAGGGTTGTGATAAAGAAGTTATGGGAGATACTGCCCCGATACAATGTGAACGGACCCTTGCTACAGGCTGTAAAGTCTCTTTACAGAAATCACTCAGCCTGTGTGCGAGTAGGAGCTGACGTGTCGCCCTGGTTTGACATCCAATTGGGTGTTAAGCAAAGTTGCGCTATGTCGGCTTAGTTGTTCAATTTGTATTTGGATAGTTGTCTCCAAGGCATGAAAGAAAGTGACATGGGAGTGAAAGTAGGTGACCTTAAGGTCAATTGCTTGCTTTATGCAGATGATGCCGTGCTCATTGCATCATGGGAATGCGATTTGCAGGCATAAATCACCATTCTGAAAGATGGGTGTAAAAATAATTGTCTAAACCCGAATAAAGATAAGACGAAGGTTCTGATATTTGAATGAAATGAAGAAAGAACAAAATTTAAGATCAACGTAAATGGTAAGATAATAGAACAAGTAAATGAAGTGGTATATTTGGGAAGTATGTTTAGCAGAGACGGAAGATACGTAATGGATGTGGAAAGGCGTATTGCCGCCGGTAACAGAGTTAACGATGCTTTAGCATTGTTGAGACGGCAAAACGCCAGCATAGCTGCACGTTTGGTTGTACACTATGCAGTTTTGCTACCGACGCTGTTATACGGCAGCCAAACGTGAGTAACACAGAAAAAGAATGTAAGAAAGATGAATGCTGTGGAGATGCGATCTCTTGGCAGAATATGTGGAGTCAGTCTAGCTGATCGAATCCGCAATGAAGAAATCCACAGAATGACAGGTACTAGCAAAGATGTCACGGTGAGAATGAAGAAGAATATGCTCAGGTGGTTTGGGCACAGAAGAGTCGTTAGTAAGGGCATCACTATACCGACTTTAGAGTTTTAAATATCATCACTATTTCACCATATATTTATTAGCAATCAATGATTATTTTAACAAGAAATATGTATCCATAAACCCTTTTTTTCAATACGTATCATACAATTTTATACATTCATTATAATATTATAAGTCAGTATATATGTCACTCCGTATAGTAAATACAATGTTATTTTTATTTTCGACTTCACATCGCACGGTCATTATGGCATGAAACTATTTAAATACAACTTTGTATTTAATTTTTTAATATGAGAACTTTCCTGTAGGTGAAAAATGACAAAAGTTTCTAAAACAAACGCTGTAATGCGCTTTTACATCAGAACCATAGCAGGAACTTTATACACAAAAAAAATTATATAATATATATACTTGTATATACAACATATAATCCATATGATTATATTATAAAGCATTCGAATTTCACACTTATTTTATTTTGTTTGTCTGTCTTTATGTTGGCCTGTCTGTGTTTTTCCAAAACTTCAGAACTATTTGACCAACCTTGATAAAAATAAAATACTAAGAAAATATAATCGTGTTAATGTTAGGCCATTAAAGAGATTGGTAAGAAAAGATAAATACGCCATTAAAATTACGGGTCTAGTTAGAGTTTATTAACCAATGTGAAACTAGGAACGAAGCCGCGGAAAAAAATTAGTGATATAATAATATATAATTAAATTTGCTTAAGTTATAATAATTTATATTAAATTCAATTCAAACATACTCTTTATATTGAAATAGTCATTGTAATTTTCCCATTTATTGTATTTTAAGTTTGGTTTACTCTGATCTCATTTCCAAAGTAAGTTGTCATAGAATCAGATCCGTTTATAACAATAGTCTTTCAGCTCCGACCCTTCGATTGTGTAACGCTTCCATTAAAGCTTAAGAAGAATTATTTTACTGTAAAATCTCACTCTCTTTTATTATTATATGAGGAGATATTTCTGATTTAAATTATTTCTAGTTGGTGGTCTTGTACCACTGATGTATATCTAGATCGTTTTTTAATATTTATTATTTATTTAAATGTCAATTAATCATTGCTGTAGCATAATAATAAACATATTAAAAAAAATTAAATTATATAGAGAATAGTTTGTTTCTTATGGTATTTTCCCTCTCTTTCTATCTCTTTTCTTATATTCTCTTCTTGATGTAGAATATTATAAGATTTGATTACATTTTATATTATACTTTTATAATTTTATAATTATAATTTTATTATTATAATAATTATGGTGTATTTACATGAAATTGTAAATTTATATGTGATATGCACATGTAGTGAAATGTCAAAAGTTAATTGTGGTTAATTGTGTAATTAAAGATAAATGTTAGTGATTGTTTTAAAAGTATGAACTTTTCTATCGCCTTAATTGAACGCTGAATCACTGAACTCAGTTTATTATTAATATACTTATTGTCAATATATATTCACAACAAATCCTTTATAAATTTTAAGCTAATTTATAAATAACGAGAAGCAGACATAAGTGACTTAGAGGAAAGTGAAAATTAGGTCAAAGTTGGGTTGCGCATATTAATGACGGCTACGTGAGAGGAGTCGCGTGTGAGAGCTAGTAAAGCATTTGAATAGAGCTCGTTTAACTGCGTGTGACGTTGAAGTAAATATAAAAACGTTAATAGAAATTCACTACCTATTAGAGAACAATATTTAAAACAAATTTTTAGATTAAATATAAAATGAACGTATCCAGTAAGATATAATTTTAATTTAATCATTAAAAACTTATTATATTCTTTATATAATTTGTTTTTTTAAATGTTTGTTTTTATGAAGTTTACGAGTGATAGGCGCAGTGGTCTGAACTTTGTTTCTTGTGTCGGCGGTCGTGGATACGGTCCCCACTTTAGAATATTTGTTATAGTTGTTTTTTCTAGTGTCTGGGTTTTGTTTATGTATAATGTATATGCATTGTATATATACTTGTGTAGAGATGACGTTATGATAATTAGTAAATGTTCTCTCTAGACCATAATTAGTTGCACGTTTTACTTAGCACGTCTTCGTCACGTCTGTCTGTTTGTGGCGATGAAATCTTGCAATCGAAATTTCACCCACTTTCCAGTATCGCTCAGGAGTCGATGGCAATGCAATATTCAAGCATAAAAAAATATTCTAAAAAGTAGAAAATAATTAAATAATTACAAAAATTAAAAATCCACGTTTTACAAATGCACTAAAATGAAGAAATTAATTTTGCCCTATGGCAGCTCTGAGCTCCACGTCTGCCTCACTCCATCACCCCTCCTGCAGCTGTTGCCTTAATTTGTGTCACTCGTAATCTTGTACTAATCTGAAGACTGAAAACGTGGGGCGCATCAACACACATCTCTATTTTCATATAAACACTACTCTAATCTTCCGTCCAAGTACATCCGTCTAGAATGTCAACTTTAATTTCTCTTCCGATTAAATTCATTGTCCATTCTAATCCATAATTATGCTGATAAAGATTTAGAACAGTAGCAATTCCTAAAAATTTTCCTTATACTCCTAGACTAAACATCTACACATCTCATACAAACTCACTGATGGAAGTTTCCCATGAATCTCTTAAACTTAACTCTCTAACTCTAACAGCCTTGCTATCAAACGCATTCATAGAAATTCACTCTCAATTGACTAAAAATTTCAAACCGACATTGACTTTCAAGTTGTTATAAAAAAATTATCGTTTTGGTTGTTATATTTATTTATTTTAATTAAAATGCTTTTAAAGTATTGTATTTACATAAAAGCTTGGGCTTTTAATAAGGAATAAAAAAATACATAATTTACCGTTTTTCAAATATTATTTCTGAAGAACCTAAAATAGCAAATGAAATCAAAATTCAATTTTTTTAAGTTGATACACCTAAATGACTACTATAATACCTGTGCTTAAAATCGTAATCGTATAATCTGGACCCGACAGGTGGATCTGCGATCAATTCCACAAAGGTCTCCGTGCGGAGTCGCCACTAATAGTAATTGCAAATATACATGTAGATACTTTTATTCTCATCGCAGTTTGATAAAAACTATCTTGTGGTTTTATTATATTCATACAGGTTTTATTATACAATAAGTATTACTACAACCATTTATGTGAACCCATTTTTTGTAGATACTGCGCATAATTTCATTTTTATTGCTGACGACGCTTCAAATCTCTAGATGCGGATTTATGGTGATTCCTAATCCTTAATGTTAAAAGATTGTTATGTAACAGGTGTGTTTCTCATTGAGAAATGAATGTTGTTCCAAATTTAACTAAAGTAATAAGATACTGCCTGTATTTAAATTTTTATTGTTTAATAAATAATATACACATTTCGTACAGTAATATGTTATATCAGTTTCAATTAATCTGAATAAAAACGACCAGTTGTTATGGAGCGTTCATAAACACGATGAAGGGTTTAAGCGCTGGTAACTGGCGTTATTAATTATGCAGCACTCAGATCGGATCGTGACCCAAATCTGGTGCTGTGAAAGCAGATGCGATGACGGAACTCAGTTTCAAGTGAATACCGTCAGGTACCAAGCATTACGAGTTATTTGTTTATTCAGTGGGTTTTGGAACTTGTACATTTATTTTATTTATCATATTTGTACATTTATTCAGTTGCTATATTTAGAGACTGGATGTATCCTTGTTTAATATCTTTTTCGTATCTTATATTTTTATTTTTATCTTTTCCACTTTGAATCATTATCAGTGATCACTTGTGTACGTCAAAATGGAAGTGTCAGGATTTTCGATACCAGATTTATCGTAATAAGCTCTTCTGTAAAAGCATTTTCCAACTTAATGTTAAAGTTATGATGGTTCCAAACGCATCCTGGTCTGAGAAGAACCACACAAGAAACTCAGCCGGATAAATTTTTTTTATATTGTGATCATTGTTTCACAAACGTCAATCTTAAAAGCTATTTTGGAACTACTAGAACCGTCGCTATAAATCGGAAATGAAGCCTAAAGATTTCAGGCAACGAATTTGAAAAAAATGAAAAAAATAATAATAATAGCAAAAAAAATAATAATGATAATAATAATAAAAAATAAAAATCGGCCTGCTACACAACCAGTCACCGCATATGTATCGATTAAAACTTATGTGAGTTAATAATATATCTAGAAAGGTTTAATTAATGAAATTTATTAATTATCAAATATATTTTCAAATCGTTTAGACAATGTTATTTTTAATTCACTATTATTAATATTCTATTCACTGAAATTAAAATTTTAAAGAACAAAATTTAATGCCAGATATTCATCATGGCACAGTTCTTGAAATAAAGTAATGTAATAATATATTAAAACTAAGACAAATGACTGTAAGGTATTATAGCAGTAATAATTAGGGCCTTATTATACAATGAGAACCAACAAGATTAATATATATAGGTAATTAGGGAATAATGAGTTGTCTGAATATGAATTAGCTGATAGACGTCTATTAGATCGCGAGAGAACCGACATCTTGGGTATTATTAAGAGTGTACTTTGCTGAATGGAGGCTCTATATGCACTTTAACTTCAATTGTAGCAAAGATTGCGAAGATACACAATGGTGAGGTTGGCACTAAGAGCATTATCAACATACGAGATGTAAGTATATGATTGACGAATTTTATTAAGTTTTGAATACATTATTTTGTGATGTTATGAACATCACAATTCTCGTGTTCCCAAACATGAAAGCCTATAGATTTTTTATTCTCTCCGGATAAATCTAAGTTGTCTTATCTAATTTCAACGGATAAAGTTATCCAGTCTAAGTTGAGCCCCCAATTGGTTGAGTTTAGAACATCGCCGGGTGTTAGGTTTTAACTGACCGTCTAACTTTTAAAGCTATTAACAATATCACAATCAGTACTTTATAATACAGTTATTAAAAGTAGGTGAAAACAGTTTAAAAATATTAATTTTACTGTTGAAAACCAGAGAGTCAAACAAAAAGTTCTCTGGAAGCTTGACATAACAAATGTTATTAAAAGCGTAGCGTTAAACTACTTTGTAGCAGTAAATTATATTTTATAATCAAGACTTAGCGTATTTGTTAACCTCTTCTGTTCTATAATCCCCTCATTTCGTACAGTTTATATTAAAGTACTTCATAATTAAAGTGCATTCTGTTGATATTCAGTATTCTTTAGCATCTCATTAATTATTTTATACATACTTCCGTTTATTCGACGTTATTTATGCATTTTAATTGATTAAACAGTATTGACTTAAAATTTAATTACTTTCATTGACTAAATATTGTGTATTCAAATGTATAAAAATATTTTTGATAAAAAGCATCACTTTGTGATTCTATTCTATGTTACTCGTATTTCGTGATATCACTTCATTTGTTAAACTTTAAGTAGCTCCAGAAATCAGAGCTTAGAAGTAATTTAATTTGAATTGAATCTTAATTAAGTCGTTGGAAGCTTTTCCATTCCAAGCGGACAAGGCATGCTAGTGTTTAATTTAAATTTAAATTAATTTCTTTTGTAATATTTTTTTTATACAATTATAAGAAGAATATTTTTGAAAATTATATAATTTATTGTGTAATAATTTATTTTTTAATAAATAAGTAATCATTTAAGTTGATGGAAAAAAGGAACAAGTATATTTTCTTTTCATTTGTTTTATATTAATTATTTAGGATCAAATAAATTGGAAACTTTATTAAACTTTAAAAATGTTATATTTTTTTAATGTTATTTAATAAAATAAATGAAATACTATTAAGTTTTATTATATTATTTTCCAATAAAGGTTTTTTTACTATTGATTCGAATTGTTAGTTAATACCAAAGGTGACATGCGGTTCAGGAAAATTGTCAAGTTCCCTAGGGATGGGATCGATGTTATTTGAATATGCATTTATCGATAAGAAAAGAATACACTAGATATGAAATGAATTGCAATTTACATTTGATGAAATAACTTGGAATCTTTAACCATCATAAAGAATTATACATTGAATTATTTAGTGGTCTGTATCGATAATTCATCTTGAAAACACTAGACTTTAAAGAGACAAAGACTTCATTTTCGAATACAATAAGAAATAAAAATTAAATATGTGCTATTTTTGTTTCAGGTACATCATCTACGACATCTACAAATAACATAGAATATATATCGTAAATATTATAAAATAGTATGTTAATTATTTTTCACTAAAGTGACTTTCAATTAACTAAAAGTATTGTATTTTTTATTAAAATATCTCCCCGCCCTCTGTGAAGTCACCCGTTTATAAAATATTCAGTTAAAAGTTTCCGGGTCACTTGTACCGGAGTAATATAATCCCTCATCATGCATGTCTAACGATACACATGCAATATACATATATATATACTAGCTGTTGCTGCCGACTTTGTCTGCTACTTCATGAAGTACTTAACATAAATTTAAATTTTATTATTTACACCAACATCTATTGAACACTTATAAAACTTAAAATTAAATTAAACAATTTATATTAAAATATAACGATAAATAAAAGATATAATCTGAGCCAAATTTGTCATTTTCGTTCCTTAATCATTGATCAATCACAGCAAATAACTTACTTATGTACAAAAATCAATTGCTGTTCGTTTATCTCGTTAAAAATCGAGAATTTGTGTAAATTCAGGGATGGATGGATAAAAGGTGAGAAATATAAATATTAAGTAACAGAAAATACAAAAAAATACCATTTTTTTTACAAAAAATATGTTATGTTTTTAGTAGTTATCATAAATGTAAGTTTGTTAATTTAACACTAAACATTTCATGGAAACAAACGAACTTACGTTAATGGCAGTGACTAATTAGTATGATAACTTTACTTGTGTACGATACCGGTTGATTTATTTGAAAGCAGCCAAAGACACCAGAGCCAACAAGGGTCTGAAAGCTACGAGATCGGTGTTAAGGTCTTACGTTACTTAAAACTTCAAGCAATTAATTATTGTCCATTTTGTTATGTTTTCTTTGGTGATATTATATATTATAAGAGTAATGTTGGATGTATTTGAGTCAATGTTATACTTACTTACTTATCGTCACGCCATATCCCTTGCGGGGTAGCCAGAGACGACGGAGCGCCACACGCTACGGTCCCTGCATACCTCTTTCGCCTCGACCACAGACATTAACCTCTTCATACATGCCCTCCGGGGGGTCCTCATGCTTTTTACGTGACCTTCCTCCAGTATCGTAGCTACTGTGTTTTCGAAGGTCACTCGAGGCCTCCCCCTGTCTCTCTTACCGCTTACTTTACCTTTATAAATCTTTTTTACCATTCTTTCATCACTCATTCGTTCGACGTGCCCAAACCACCTGAGCACGTTCTTCTTCATTCTTACCGAAACATCTTCGCTAGTACCTGCCATTCTGTGGATCTCTTCATTGCGGATTCGGTCAGCTAAACTGACTCCGCATATTCGACGAAGAGATCGCATCTCCACAGCATTCATCTTTCTTACATTCTTCTTCTGTGTTACCCACGTCTGGCTGCCGTATAATAGCGTCGGTAGCAAAACTGCATTGTGTACAGCCAAACGTGCAGCTATGCTGACGTTTCGCCGTCTCAACAATGCAGCCAAAGCACCGTTGACTCTGTTACCGGCAGCAATACGCCTTTCCACATCCATTTCGTATCTTCCGTCTCTGCTAAACATACTTCCCAAATATACCGCTTCATTCACTTGTTCTATTATCTTACCATTCACGTTGATCTTACATTCTGTTCTTTCTTCATTTCTTTCAAATATCAGAACCTTGGTCTTATCTGCATTCAGGTTTAGACCATTATTTTCACACCCATCTTTCAGAGTGGTGACCAATGCCTGCAGATCGCATTCTGATGATGCAATGAGCACTGCATCATCTGCATAAAGCAAGCAATTGACCTTAAGGTCACCAACTTTCACTCCCATGTCACTGTCTTTCACGCCTTGGAGACAACTATCCAAATACAAGTTGAACAACCAAGCTGACATAGCGCAACCTTGCTTAACACCCGATTGGATGTCAAACCAGGGCGACATGTCAGCTCCTACTCGCACACAGGCTGAGTGATCTCTGTAAAGAGACTTTACAGCCTGTAGCAAGGATCCGTTCACGTTGTATCGGGGCAGTATCTCCCATAACTTCTTTCTCACAACCCTGTCAAACGCCTTTTCCAAATCCACAAAAGCACAGAAAACCTTTTGGTTTAGGGCCAAAAACTTTTCCGTGATCATGCGGAGGGAAAAGATCTGATCTATACATCCTCTTCCAGGTCTAAAACCTCCTTGGGCCTCCCACAACAGCCTTTCAGATCTTTCTTGCATTCTTCTCGCTAATATTTTAGCATAAACTTTACTGCCCAAGCTGATCAAACTGATAGCCCTATAGCTTGCACAGTCTATCTGTGAACCTTTGCCTTTATACAAAGGTACGATGACTGCACCTCGCCAATCGCCTGGGACTTCCCCTGATTTCCAGCATAAATTGCACAAAAACCAGAACAAGTCCCAGACGCGTGGCCCACCATATTTGATCATCTCGGCAGTAACTTCATCCGCTCCCGCAGCTTTACCACATTTCAGACTTCGAATCGCGCTCTCCACTTCTTCCAAACTGATTTCACCATCGGCTACATCCGGACTCAGCATTTCACTGGTGCTCAAGGCCGAGGCGTCCTCACTTTCATACATCTCCTTATAGAACTCCGCCCACCGCTGCAAAACGTGTGCTTGCTCAAATAAAATTTCACCGCTCTTCGAAAGCACCCCTTTCATTCTACAGGTTACCGAACAACCCCGGGAATCACTAACTTCTCGCCAGAAAAGCTTCGTATTTTCCCGGAAGTTGTTTGTCAACCTGTCGTCCCTTACACGCTCAGAATTTTCACGCTTCATCTTTATAAGTGCTTTCGTTTTGTGCTTTTGCAGCTTGTACTCTCTTTTTCTTATCTCTCTCATACTTTTATCCTTACCCGAGGCTTTATAATCCAACCATGCTTTCTTCTTTAACTCTACAGCGTCTTTCACTTCATCATCCCACCATTCATCGCGCTTTTTACTAAAACCTCTTTTCCTTTTACCACATACCTCTGTCGCTACATTCACCATACCATTCCTAAGGTTCTGCCAGCATACTTCAACACTTTCATTTCCTGAATCACAGCTTTCAAGCTTCTTGGAAATCCTTTCTTGATATTCCTCTCTGATCGGTGGATCTTGAAGCTTCCAGCTTCTTATGCGATAATTCGACTCCAAGCTTGGACACGTCGTGCGGTTGCGCCAACCTGCAAACAGACCTCTTATTCTAGCAACGACTAGATAATGGTCTGTTCCCAGATCAGCACCCCTAAACACTCGCGTGTCCATAACTTGGCTTCGAATTCGCTGATCCACCAGGAATAAATCAATCATACTTCTTTCTTCCGCTCGCTCCCATGTGTACATGTGAATTTGTTTATGATCAAACATCGTGTTTGCCACAAACAAATTTCTCTCTTTACAAAATTCCAAAATAAGCTTTCCAGCCTCATTTACTCTCTTATCACCGTACTTGCCTAGCACGCTTTCGTAACCACTTCGCGCGGTTCCAACCCATCCATTAACATCCCCACATACTATCAACTTTTCATTACTTCTGACACTACTTAGAACATCCCTGACACTCTCCCAAAACTCCTCGAGCTCGCTAATTTGAGCTGAGGATACTGGAGCATACACGGCTAACAAGAATACTCTTGTTATCCCCAGCTTAAAGCGAACCCAAAGAAGCCTCGGGTTGATCGCCTTGTATTCTACCATAGCATTAACCATTCGAGAAGACAACAATACGCCTACACCTTGGCAACCTCGCCCACCCTCTGGAACCCCAGCCCAGAAAGCGACCCGGTTGCCAGGCAAATCGATCGTATCATTGCCTTTTCGCTTGGTCTCAGACACACAAATAACATCCAGATCTTTGTCATCCATCACATCTAATAATTCATTCATCTTCTGTTCCATTCCTCCTCTTACATTCCACGTAGCTATTTGTAGCTCCGTCCTCCACCTCCCGCCGTTCGGAACATGGCGTGTTGGTTGGCGGTCCCCAACGCCGCATTTGTTCATATTAAATATTACATACACACATTTTTATATAAACATACAATAATAAATACAAAAACTATATAAACTCATCTGGCACCGAAAAAATAGCAAACAATTATTGGTGAAATACTTAATATAATATACATTGCAATAGAAATTTAAGTTCAAAATAACGAATATAAAAATTATTATAAAATTAAAAATTAACAACTTTTGTACTTCACCAGACAATAATAAATACAATATTTAAATACAAAAACTATATAAATTCATCTGGGACCGACAACTAGCAAACAATTATTGGTGAAATACTTAATATAATATACATTGCAATATAAATTTAAATTCAAAATAACGAATGTAAAAATTATTATAAAATTAAAAATAACAACTATTGTACTTCACCACAATGAATGGATACAACCTTTAAAACAAAAGGTAAAAACTATGCTAATAATTCGCTCGATAATATTATTTAGAAATTATTATCTTCAATATATTTAAATTGTGCATTCAACATTAAATTGATTCAAACAAATAAAAAATAAAAATAAAAATAAAAATAAACAACAAATTATTGTAAAACATACATATAAAAAATATTATATTTGAAACTTATTTACACCTCATTATTATTCTACAATTTTATTAAACTACATCTCATTTTTACCATTATATAAAATAAATTATTAAATTAATCTTTCAATTGAAACAAATTCTAATATATATATAAAATTTAAATTGAAATTGTAATAACTAAAACTATAGAACATATTATTATATAAAATGTTCGTTATTATATCACATACAGGTCACCACACTAAGATCTCTTTGTTATTTTACACTTTGCTTTTAGTTTTGAAATACCTTTTTTTTCCTTGTTTTTGTGCAGACACACTTGTTTTTTGATTTCCATTTGTGGTGGAATTGATTTTTGAGTGCAGCTGGCGGCCAGACTTATTGCAATTAACTCTTTTTCTTGTTCTTTCTTCTTCTGTATTTCATGCAGTATATTCTTCTGTATTTCATATATTTTACAAGACTGGAGAGATAGTTAAATCTCTGTGGATTTTTGCACAGACATACATCATGTCTGGGCAATCAGACTGTATTTGATTTGACCTTTTTAATTAGCACCGGCATTTGACTGTGGTGACATGGTCAGTTCAGGAGAATTCACGGGAGCACAAACACATTATACCACACTACACATATACAATATTATCATATTAATTATTACACAAAAGATTGATTTAACCAACTTTTATAATTAATTATTAGTAAAATATAATGCGGGTACATTTAAATAATGTCAATGTTATAATATTGTAAATTAATAATTTGTTAAGAGAGTATGAAGTTTCTTGTTGGTTCTTTTTTATGGGCTCTAGCAATTACAATCTGATATTTCATAAGTGCAATGTTGCCTGAAAATTTATTTTAACTTCAACAGTTGAAGAACTCAAAATAATTTATGATATTTTTATATGTAACTTGTTATTTAGAGTATACTTTACAAGTATATATTTATCAGACACGTGAGTTTATTCCGTTCTAATAATGTTATTTAAAGAACGTGTATTATATAACCTTGAAAACTCGTATCCAAATAAATCTAGTGTTGACGTCTATTGTCAACTTGTCTTCGTCGATTCTGTAACGACCACTGAGAGACTAACTGGAATGAATGTCTCTATACACTAGAATATTTACAATTCTATATGGGAAATGGGTCTGAACAGTTGCGTTGCGTTGGCGAACCGGTTTGGCGTTGAGTTGGTGCTTATTGTGTCGGGTGTCTAGTCGAGGAGGGTAGCGGGATCCGAAGCGACGGTTTTCCGCTGGCCGCCCGAAGATAGTTGGGGGCCCAATTAGTGGGCCAGCCACTCACGAAAGGCTGCCCCGCCAGCTGCGTAAAATCCCAGGGTGGCTCCATCGTGCTGGTTGGCGACCAGATGAGGAGGCCCGATGGCGATATCTGGGGGTAAAAAAAAAAAAAAAAAAAAACAATTGCTAACAGTATACGTTTGTGTTACTAGTATTTTAAATTAACCTATGGTACACTGAGTTAAAGGCTGTCATAGTAATTTATTGCAAAGGCATGTTGAATTTTTTATGTAAAATATAACCTATAAAGTCTCAAAGCCTGTCTGATAGAGCTGGAAGCCGGCCAGAGGCAGAACGCCCTGAATCTATAATTTGAAACACATAAATCATTTTTGAAGTTAATTGATATTTTTCGATAAAGATATAATGAAATGTTTAAATGTGATATTACTTCATTTATGTATACTTTACTGTACTGTAATGTACTGTTCTTTAAGCCATCGCATAATTCAGTTTTTTATTTTCACATGTTACACTGTTAATACTACTAGGCAGTAGTGGACGAATGTTGATCCTTTGAACAAATTAAGCTACCAGACGTTCTCAAAATGATCTTATTTAGTACTTTTATCGTATTTAGTACTAATATTGTAGTAATTGACATACTCATTTTCAAATATATGGTTTAATAAAATTGTATAAAATTAATAACAAGTCCTTATATTATACAAGTTTATTTTTAAATTGTTTAATAGTTTGTATTCGGTATGAGTCTGTTAATCCATGATAATCATAGTGATAGTTCACATGCAGGTACACTTTATCAAAACCTTATCAAAGTGCAATGATAATATAATATGTAGAGGGCTTAGTCATTAGCAAAACGCGTTAGCGGTTAAATATCAGGTAGCTCGCTATGATTACGAAAAGAAAAATGACTCCAAACTGCATTATACGAGTATTATGGTATAATTTAAATGTAGGCGTACTTTTATTGAAATAACAATAAAGATTTTATGATTATTCCGAATAAGAATGAGTATTGTTTTAAATGGTTTTATGTAGACTTTAAGGAGACTTTTCATTCTTAATAAATATAAATTTTCCGAATAACATTGGAAGAAATGAAGGTGTGCGACATTTTTGATATGATTGTGTTTGTTCGAATTTATTGGTTTTTGTATATAATCCCATTCACGGATTTTACGACTGATTTCCTACAAATGCCTATTCCTCGGAATCATTACGAGACTCCGAGGTTTCATATGTGCAATGTTTTAATGCAAAGTAAAAATTAGGATTAATTAATACGATAATTTTTTAATATTATATTGCTATGTCCTTAATGTTAATGAAATATTATTGTGTTTATCGTTTGATCCTTTATTTCGAGTAATTTAATGCGGTCCTTAAAACTTTTTGCTCCCGTAATGTATTCTATCCCCGGGTAGTGATACCGTTTACATTTTCCTGGTAAAATTAAACAGAAACAGTAAACATTAATCTAAACAAATTGGAATAAATGTTTCAATATTTTTTCCTGAGTTCGTGTTGTTTTTCTGATTTTAGACTATGTCAAAACAAAGATTTATGTATTTATTTACTATGTATATAAGTTATAATTAAAGGATAAGGTAGAATCATTTCATCATCATCATCATCATTTAAAACTTCAAACAGGTCATTTTATAATAACAGATATATTCAAAAGAGCTTGTTATCTATACTGCTATATGATGGTAGGTTGCGGATATCTGTACCTAACACATTTTTATAAAATTTGTGTTTTTTGTCGGTCTGTCCGTATTTTTGTATAACTTATAAGGACTTGATGAATTTTGATGAAATTTAGTATGTTATTAAACTTTTTAAGAATTGCATTATATAATTTATGTTACGCTACTTACAGAATATAAAATAATAGATTTTTTTGTTATTGTATGTGTGTTTGTGTGATGGTAACACAATGCTTTTTCTATGGTTCTAAGTATTCATTTATTTCGACCTAAATGTATTTAATATACATATTTTTTTCACATATGTAACTTTTTATTTTAGTACAGTAAAGCAGATAATGTGTTTGAAAATAGGTCACAAAATCGATATAGACCGCAGTTAAAAGAAGGATCAGAGGGCATTAGTAAATAAACACGGATCCACAATGAATGAATATTTATAGCAAGTGTTGGAGAAATAGAAAACTATTAGCAGTCTATCAGCATCTCAACAGATTATCAGTTCACTTGTTGTTAAAACACGCATCTGATATTATTAATCTTCAAAACATTGTACACAAACGACGTTAATATGCATATATATATCTCATTTTGAAGCAGGCCTTGTCACGGACAAACGGATTTGGTGGGTTCATATAAACTCGATTTCCCTCCCAATAGTAAAGTTAAGCTAAATAAATATGTTTCATAAAAACTAATTAGAAAATATGTTGTAGGTGCGGTATGGTTTGGACTAATAAAGGAATCCTCCTTAATCAATAATTACATTTAACATTTTAACAAACCTATATTGACAACGGGTAAACCATTTGACGTGTACGATAGGGGGGAAGGGGGAAAATGTCACGACCCCAATGATCTCCGCACGCTCTTGTTTTAAAGCAACTAATTCCTAGGCGCATTATAAAATAATTTGTATTTACTTTATTCAAATAATATATATAAGCGGACTTGTTTTAATTTTTCAACGTCTTCATATTTTAAGTCCTCAAAATTGTAATTCCCCCTCCAGTTAACGCAATTATCAAACGCTTTCCTAGTCAACAATTTTTACAATTTTCGTCCATTTTGGCAAAGCAGACTTAAATTTTTTTGACAAGACGATATTTCAAATTTATTCAAGAGAGAGTTTGATAACAAACAATTAAGCTTGCCTGCTCAGATTAGAATTTATTTTGTGGACAAAGTAAACAGGTTTAGGAAGGTAATTTTGATGCTTAATGGCTATTATTATAGTAGGATGTGATCGTGGGTCTCGGTGGGCCTCGGTGAAATTACATTTTCTATAAAAAGTCCTCTTCATACTAAAAGCTGACATTAATGAGTTTACAAAAGAGAATATTTCGAGTATGTAAGTTTAAATTGAAAATGAAATATGAATGCATTTTTAGGTAAAAATATTTATCACCGCTTGATTGATATTGATCGCTTGACCGACATACGTTTTATTATTGCTATATTTTATTTAATCGAACTTATTTCTTAACATAATCACAAAATTTACAGCAGTTGAAAATATGTTTTGGAAAATATCATTATTGAATTCGATTACAAATGTTGAGTTTTAACTATTTTAGCTTACCAACAACTACCAATTCTTTTAGATTGTGTAAAATAATTAGCAAACCCTTAATTTTTTTAAAGAAAAGTTACATACAAAAATAACAGATAAAGCAACTTTTAGAAAAGATAAACAGAATTGGAGATCACTATGTAATCTTTTCTTTAAGAATTTCTTATTATTTCATTCTTTTAATATAAAATAAGAATAATAGGAAGAATGAGAATGGAAATCCTTTGAGATGTAGGGTTCTTGGTAACTCTTTGGACATTGATAGATTAAACTGCTCAAAATATTCTGGCACTGGCACGTTCCTAGTTACTATTTCACTGGCACTGACAGCTGATGAGTTAACATAATTCATTTTGCAAATAAGACGTAACATGGTTTATGGTTCTGTGCTAGAGGCTTATTGTGAGATGATCGTGTGTTGGAATGCATAAGTTGAGTTTTACAAATTGAATAATATGTATTAAGTTTAATACAAAATTTTTAGAAAAAAATATTAATATATATTTTATCAAATAATCGAATAACAGGTTTTATTTGTTTTAACAATTTACTATTCGAAGAATGCCATTAAATGTGTTCGTTTTTATAAAAATATTTAGTTGAAATATAATAAATGAGTAATAAGCAATGTAAGAATCATGTATGAAATAAAATTAAGATCAAAATTACTTGATTATAATATCAACAATTACAATATCTTCATACTTCTGAGATTATTTTTAATTAATGTAATTGTAATAATAGTTAATTAATGTTTACTGCAGATAATACAAACTAGAAATCATATATTGTTCTACAATATTTGTTTAAGCCACGGGTTTCTGCAGAACGCGAAGACAAGGACAGTAGTTGTGCCTATAATCAAGTATAGGGCGGGGAATGCGGCGGACAGAACCAACTACAGACCGATATCTCTTGCTACCATCATAGCCAAGGTGCTTGACGGCTTGCTTGATACTCAACTTAGCAAAACAATTTTAAGGCCGGAAACGCTATTGTGAATCCTCGGATGTTGCTAGAGTTGCCAGTCCTTTTACAGGTGCAGCCTATGGGAGAACTATACGCGGCAGACACAATGATCTTCTACAATTATAAGGTAGAGCGAAGTAAGCCGTCTCTCATGAGTTTGTCGAGCTCTATTTTTACTGTGGGGTTAATTTTAAGTGGAGTGTTAATGTATTTTTTTATACTGAATATAAAATACAGAGGATTTTTCTTGATTTTTGAAGTGAATCTTTGAACTATTAATTTAAATAATACATAAGGCTTTCACAGATTTTGTTTCATAATCATCCTGTAGTAAGATTTTTTTTTCTGTTATGGAAAAATTTAGTAATATTTATTTTTTATTTAAAGGAACTTAAATATTTTTATTTGAGTATAAATATATTTTAAAATTAGGGTTAAAATATATTTCTATCATATTGCTGTCTTAAAGAAAATTAAATCTTAAATAACTTTCATTCTGAGTTATATTCTTAGAACTGTAGAAAAGTTTTTATAGAAAGAAAGTCTGGCTGTTAGTTTGGATATGGCGAAAGCCTTTGATCCTGTATGGCACAAGAGGCTTCTCTTGAAGCTACCTTCCTATGGGCTTTCCGAGAGTTTATGCAAGGGGATCACCAGCTTTCTCACTGGGCGGAGCATACAGGTCGTTCTCGACGGTTTTTGCTTGGACCCCAATTCTATGAATGCTGATGTACCTGTAATATATATAAATCAACGATATGTTGGATATTTCCAAAATACATTGCTATGCGGATGACAGCACTGGGGATATGGTATATTCCGGCCGTTCAGGTCTTTCTCGGGAAAACGTTGACCAGTGCCTAAAGAAATTTGTGTCTTCTATAGAGAACTCTCTGGGGATGATATCTGAACGGGGTGAACTGAACGACCATCAATCCATCATCCACTTTTACCACTGAGAAAACTCTTAAAAACTTAGAATTTATTCGAGATCTGATCGGTTTAAACGTTCTGAAAACATAACAATAGTTTGTTGTATAACCGCTCTTCGAGAGCACTTCTCTCAATGCCTCGCAAAGTATCAGAATACTGGATCTCAGCATTTTAAACGATTGTTAGTTTCGTGATCATCTAGAAAGCAAGACCAAGTTGGCCTCGATGATATTGGGAGTGATCAATGGAGCGAGGCAGTGTTTCAGTCCAGCCACATATGGAGTACTGTTCTCATTTCGAGTCCGGAGCACTCCAATATCAGCTTCTATCGTTTGACCGCGTACAACGGAGAGCCGTTTGAATTGTAGGGAATCCGGTGCTTTGCAAACGGTTGGACTCTGTGGAATTGCGTAGAGATTTTACTTCTCTGTGCGTCTTCCATTCGTGCGGTTTTCAAGATCGGTACATTTACATCGGATGGGACATTTACTTCTATCTTCATGGGCAGCAGTGATCACGTATCTTCTGTGATCCACAAACTCGTTTGAACTCCTCTTATAATAATTCAAAATACTAAATTTTAATGGGTTATAAAAATTTATATTATCCAGAATATACGAACTTATTCTATTGCATTTACTATGTAAATTATCATCCTAGGTATTATGAAGATCGGTGCTCATAAAATGACTATATATGTATATAAAATATCCCCACGCAACAAATATAAATGCAAAAAATGGCAGGCTCTACGTCTTTCACTATAATTGGTGCAAAGCAATTTCATTTAAATTTCAAAGCTAGGGAATAAATTCTGAGACCTGAATTGATAAATCTCATGGTTGCTCGTAGATTTATTTCATACGAACTCTGAAAGCCTGAATTAGCATATGCTAACCTATCATTAATGCACTAACACCAAGACTGAAATTTACAGCAAAATTTTCAAAATAAACATTTACTTTAATAGTATAATACTTTTATTATTTTGTAATTACTCATTTATTATTAAATATTATAAATAAGTTCAAGTAATTATATATATTATATCAATAATACTTATCAAGTTACTATTTAAATTTAAAAATGTAAATAAATAGTTATTATTTTAATATTATGGATGGAAGTATTTATTAATTTAACTTTGAAAAGATCTATTTTAATTTCTTGTGGAAATTTAATATTTCGGTGACCGTCATGTGCTAACTTTGTCATCGTGTTGCTAACTAATTTACAGAATAACCTTCCACGGTTCATTGAACTTTGTATAGCTTAAGTTTGAGTACATTTTAGAGAGAATACTTTTAGTTTATAGAAATCTAACTACATTTGTTTTGACTTAACTTAGGATTTATTCGAGATGTGACCGGATTAATTCCTTCTAAATAAATAAAACTTTATATTGTCACTATTTGTTAAATTTTATTTTTCTTGAGTTCATCGTTCCAGTAATTGGCTTTAATAATACTTTTATTACCAAACTTCGGCTTTCGTTAGACTGATCTATTATTATATTTATTTTTATACTGAGTGGAAAACTTATATTATTTATTAAATGTATTATTCTCATTGAACTTTTATATTTAGTTTGTTGATGATATTGTATATTAGGACAAACTAATACAATATATAGAAATGTGTTGAGACCCATATCCATTGATTTTATCAAATATATTATATACATATATATTATGTTTACGTTTCCGGTTGTATGTATCTTTTTGTATTGTTTATGGATATTAGCAATTTTTTCCAGCCATGTAGACTACTACTTATAAGCATTAGACTTCGATAAATCGTTTTATTACCACTTAGTGTAAAGTCCGGTTGAAACCAGGATGATAAAACTTCTAGTCTATAAATATCAAGAAGAGGTCCAGTCCTTAGAATTAAAAAATATTAAACATTAAGCCTTTCTTAGTATCTACTTTTATTTATATAACATATTTAGTTTATAATACAATGTAATTCAATCCTGAATAGACTAGAACATAGATATATATAGCGACTATTAGTGTTATAGCTTGGAATGGCTAAATCACAGAGCCGACGTCACACAACTATGACTCGGTCAATGTTTGATTATCCGCTCCAGATGAACGTTTTAATCAAGGCTGGCTTGATGATCATATATTTTGTAAATATGGAACAATCCACTGCAAATTAAGTACATATTAATATTAAAAGGCTTAAACACAAAATCGATATACTTAATGTCGTTAAGAACATTTATACTAAAGAGTTATAATTTTTTATTATATAATGTTCAATTTATAACAAGGGAAAGATAATAGACGAGCACTTTCCAGTGCCATTATTTTACGATAAAGAATATTGAAAATACTTTAACGTTACACTGCACTGAAAAATAAACTCTGGGGTTAATTAGAACTGTATGGTACTTCACAACAACAATACGGGTAAAACGCAATATGAACAGTAGTTATTGTCTCAGTGTTTTGTAATACTCGGATATACTAACGAACGAGCTTTAAAATTCATGTCAATATTTTTAGCATTTGTAATAGGTAAGATTAATTTTATTGCAATTGATTGACTGTTTAGGTTTTAAATGTTTTATTTAAAACTTTTCTTAACTTAATATTATTTTGTCGATTACTACCCACTGGGGTAATCATTATTTGTTAAGTAATACCATTTTATTTTATGTTATTTTTTATTATTTAAATTAAAAAGCCGTTGCTAACAATATATTAAGAGGTCAGTTTTTCAAAAAGCTTTTGCTACCATTGGGATATAAGAAATCCTTTTAATGTCCGTTCATTTAGAAATAATAGGAATGATACATATAAAAATATCATTTATCTTCATAAACAATATAAAATATCTTTAAGATTATATGAAGGGTGATATACAATATAAATATAAAAAATAAAAACGATTATCAAGAAAAGTGTTGAAGTGAGTTTTAAAATGGGACGCTTTAAAGTCTCGTCGTGTGTTTAATAGATACCGAAATAAAGTGCATCATGCCGTGCCATCTGTAGACCAAGACGGTGTCAGATGGAAGGGGTAGGGGGATAAAAGTGGGTGAAGCATTGTCGTAAAAGCTTTGCCTTTTACAATAGCTCACGTTTTCACTACATTGCGCTTGCTCGGATCTTATTTCCAATGAATTTCAGATGTCGTAGAAGTGATTTCTGCATCAACTGATACAAGTTATCTAACTGTAGAGAAGTATTCTATTATAACATTTGAGTTGTAATAGAAATATACGCTACTGTCAATTAAATAAAGATATGGCTTATCTTTGAGAAGATCATAGGATTTCCTAATCACACTATACCTCCATTGTTGTCTATGTAATCGAATAAGGATGGTCTCTCAATGGGAAAGTCTTAAATACAATGTAATATATTTATATATCCATGTAGCGATGTATATCAAGATGTCCCTTAAATTAAACATTGCCCCAAATATTCCCCGGGGTAACATTGAGAGCAGTCCAACCATGTACTGTACATATTTCAGGAAGGCTGTATTGTTTACAGCCACCGCGCGTTGCCATGACAACCGTCTCGTTTCCGTTTTCCATTTTGTTTCTTCTGGGGAATGTATTTTTTTTCGTTTTGTGTGACATCTTTTCAGATTATAATAATACCCTTATTTTGACTGAAATAATTCATACGATTTAAGATAAAAGTTTTAGGTAGTTTTTTAATTAAATTTTAATATATTATTACGTAAAGAAATAATTGGAGAAGTCATTAAAATATCCCAAAAAAAAATGATATTCGGTGAAATTGATTTTGTAGAGGTCATCCCTCAGTTGTCCTGACTACGGATGGGGGATCCGTACTTCACACCCCGGGTTACGGGGTGTGAAGTATGGAGTAATGATGCAATTTCTTCCTTTATTTTCAGGATTTAGTGATATATATATATATCTATAGGTTGAGATAGAAAAGCTGAAATGGTTATGCGGTTGTTCCAGGTCGGGTCGATTTTCAATCCGGAGTCAGTGGAAATCGTAGAACATAATACAATCAGAAATGGAATTCGGATAATATAATATACGAGATAATTCTAAATTGACGTCAATCTGACGTCACGTTGGTATTTTATTTTCTTGCGGGAAAAAGAAATGTACCGAAGATATGGCACGAATACCGAATAAGATTTTATTTATATTTTCACAGTCGGAAAATAATTTAAATGAATAATGATATTTCAGATTGTTACTGAAAATACTTAAAACAATTCTATGATAATGTTATAAATAAACTCTATAATTTATAACAATGTTTTGGTTTATTATATTTAATATATTAAAACGAATTTTTATTTAAAAAGTAACTGTAGAGTTTCTGGCCGGTTCTTCTCAGCAGAGCAGTATTCCGAGCCCATGCCGGTAGCTTACTCACGGTCTAACTACACTGACCTTTTTAATGTAATATTCATAATACAATGGTTCATGATACAATGGTTCGTGTAAATTGTGCCCATTTGATAAAGATATTTTGAATTAGGATTTTGACTTTGAATTTAAAGTGATAATTGTAGTTTTGTCGTAACCAATTTGCAGCTTTTTATATGACTATTCAGTAAGTACTTCTTGAATGGAAAGGGCAAAGCACCTTCAAATTACGGTCAGGTAGCACCTCCGCCGGCGGCAACTCCAGATCTCGTGCTAAAGTAGGCTCTTAACATCTTTTCATGTCTTTAAGGAAACATTAACCCCTAACGGCCTTCACTCGACTCCTGTGGTAGGAACGTGTTCCGCTTTAAATTTTTAATTGACACTAAGATTTGTTCCTTCCCATATTTCTTTCAAGTAGCTTTATTAAGTCTTAACAGCAATGAAATCTTTTAGTTATATTGAATATTGCTAGAATATTAGCGTTGAATAGTTGAATTAAACACCAATTCTATTTTACGTAATTGAATCCATTCCAATAAATCCAATTCCATGCGCACATCGGAAGATAAGTCTTCAAGTTAATAACGATTCTCTGAAGCCTCCAGGCAATAAAGGACCCTGCTGCAAACTAGTTCATATTCTTTGAATTGGCTCACTCTTACTGAAGCACACTTTTTCTCTAAGACTTGTCATAGTGACAAAGTGAAAGATTTATTGAGGTTGTCTTAACTGCTTGAGGCTCTATATTGTCAGGCTTTTAACATGAAAGGGATGACTTTTCATGTTTTTCTTTTCAATTGTATATTTAATTTACAAACACTTTTACTAACTTGTAAAATGGCCGCTGTAGTTTTTTCCTAAGATAAGATCACATATTTCAGATTCATTTAATGTTTAAATGTTTTATAAATAAAAAAGGGTCATTTCTTAAAAAAAGAAACAAATAAACGTTGAATTAAAAAATTAAATTAATTTTATATAAACTTTACATTATTCTAAGGTTGTCCTTGCTTTTGTGGGATTGAATACCCTAAGATATAAAATATCTTTAAGCGTTTTTTTAAATTTATATATCTTTAGAGTAAAACCGTGGCACTTATAAGAGTGAGAGCTATGTATTTAGTAAATAATTAAAGAGGGAGAGGTACAATCGAAAGCACCACTGTGGCGTGTCTAAGTGGTATAAAGATATTTTAGATAACGTTTCTCATAAATATAAGCTCTAAAAAGAATAAATACATTCGACATTTTGTTTCAATTATTTTGTAATTAATCTGATTTGATAAATACATATATTTCTAAGGATACGAAGTTCTTAATTATGTTTTACAAATCTTTAGAGGGTCGTCGATAAATCTGAGATAAATTATCAAATACAGTCAAAATGTCATACTGGTATTGTATTATCTTATTTAATTACCTTCCAGTATAAACCAACACTGATAATATAAGAATTAAATCAATTTTAATAAATATTGCTTATTTTGTACAAATAAAACTATAGAAACTATTTAAAACGATGGTTGACTGCTTGCTTGTTCAATAGGTGTGGGGTGCCTGGCATTTCATTTATACTTGAATGCTTGGTATTAATTCAATATCAAATTAAATTGTGATCTATATATTCAATATGCAAATATTCCATTTGGAAAGAAATATATTCAATATGAAAGAAAGAAATATATTCAATATGAAAATATTCCATTTGGGTTGGTATTAAAATCTTAAATTTTCATTCTGCAAAAGAAATGTGAAGTTGTAAATTCGTTATGAATAAGTTTTAGATTATTTTGTAACTTAAAATGAACATTTATAAAAATCTATTAACTGATATAAAAAATAGTGCCACGTATTACCGTGATATAGCGACATGAATTAATAATAAAATGTTCTTCCAAGCGTTAAATCACATTTGTTTAACAAAAGGATAACGTCAGTTAGCTAATTTAAAATGGTCACTGCCGTACTTCTCTGCCATGAAATTTAATATCCTACCAAATTAAAATTCAGTAACTAATTAATATAATATAACTGAATACGATTTTACTATTTATCTCATTTCTCCTTATCTTCTTCCACAGATATTCGAAAACCACTACCATTTCTGTTAGAAGCAAATGACCGAGTTCGATGGGCGAAACAACAGCGCGTGTTGTCAAGGAAAAATAAGGACTTCATACCAGACTCCACCAGTACAGGTATTGAAATTATTATTATATACAATACCATTCAAACCGGCTATTTATCACGAACTCGTTGCGGCTGAATCGAACAAGCGTGTCTGATGACGAACATATAATATCAAATCAATTTGGACATTTTTGTCATGGTTTGTTTTTTATATATACATCATTGTTTTAACTAATAATTATTATTAAATTGCGGTTACGAATCAAAATGTAAATTATTACCTCCCGAGACCCTGGACCTAGACCCCTTTCACAAACAAAGAGTCATTAACATTCCATTTGAATATGATCCTTAAAGTTTAGAGGCAATTAAAAGATTTCATCAAAGGGGTATTAAATTTCATATCATTTTATGTAATTTTTTTATTCTAATATATTATCAAGATAAAATAATACAGCGTTCCCTACGTTATAGACGCCGTATCAAATATAATACTGTAACCAAATGAGCAATGGACTATAGTGCAGCTGAGACACTATCGAGGCAAAGTAATGCTTTTAAATCACCCATTACTCTCTTAAACTTTAATAATAACATTTTATGTCCTTTAATGGCAGAACTTTAGCGACATGACTAAGGAATAATCTGTTTGTTGAGTCATGTAAATGTAGAAAAATAAGAGCATTCAGTTTTTATTTATTAAAATAAAATATTATCATATTTTATATTGTTTAAAGTAAATAAAAAATTTATTCGTTTTTAATGAGTTTGTTACTAAAATAGTATTATTAAGGGTCTAACTAATTTTAGTTAAACATCTCAAACAAAGAGACGTATGCCACTAAGTTACTTTAGAATAAAGGTATATTCTATAAAATCGTGTCAATTATAAAATAATAATGAAATAAAAATTTCAACTGCCTCTTTTATTTTATATTATTTTTTTAAATGCAGTTAATTTAGTGAACGTTAATTAATTTGTGCGAGCTAAATAATGACATCAAGGAATTTGTGCCACACATCAAAATTGACAATAATTGACAATATATGAAAGGTTAATTGAATTTAATTTGATTTAGATGAAAAAAAAGCGTCGGAGGCGCCCTCGTTGAAAAGGGAAGCCGCTTCAAAGCGGGTGATGCACTCCAGGGTGAAAGGACGGCCCCGCTCCACCGACTCCAAGTTCCTATTAAACGATCCTAAGTGGCCTCACATGTGGTATCTGGTACGTAGTCAACATGTTCATTTATTAAAATTTTAATATATATTTCTTGTACCAAAATATAAAGTACATGGATAACATAAATTTTTAAAGTTTGTTTGTCTCTTTTACTACCTTTTTTCAATATTAGTTTCGGTGAGATAAATAATTAATTAGTTTAAAATCTCGACATCAGCTATGAATGTTGTATTTTTTAAAATTTATCTATTGATAAATCAATCCGACACGCATCGATTCAACACGTAAAAACGCTTTACCCTTCTAATTGATAGAAAAACCTTCTAATAAAATAGTAAATTATACGAATTATAACTTTTGGTGAAGTATCGTTATTTCGATATAAACAAAACTTTTCTATTTATAATTATTAGTAAACATGAGAAATAAATTATACATGCATAATGTAACAAAGACTTAACTTTCATATAAAAGGCACCTTGTATCGGCTCCTAACAGAATTTCTGCCAGCCATTATCTACTGAGTATTATTTTAACGTTGAATACTCTTGATACCTTTGATTAGATAATTAATATTTTTTCTAATATGAGACAGACACGAAGTCAAAGCTTCTTAGCCTTCCATGGATTCCCTGCGGGTACCGGGCCCATCGCGTTGCAAGAAGAGGAGCCAAACAATGCCTGGGACTTGTGTTCCAGATGTAGGTTTAAGGGGCCCCTTTATTATACGCATACACGCTCATCTTCACTGTTCGCGCTCCTCTCCCTACCTAACCAAAATCGTAAGAACCTACTAAAGCCGCCTTTGAAATACGTTCCAGAAATGAACTGATGATCGTTCTAGAAAGGCCGAGATCCTTAAATATGTTGTAGAGAGATTTTGCTGTTATACCTCTCGCTCCTTCTTCTACAGCGTACAAATCAACTATAAATTTATTCCTGATCAGTTCGTTACATAGTCCGTAATACTTGTTAAACTTAAATGTATGATCATTGGGTATGTTTGTTTCCCAGGGTACAGCAAGCTCCATAAGTACAACACGCGTTAGTTGTTTTGAGAACAGGAATAAGTCCGGCCTAGATAACGAAACACATCATCCCCGGGGATTTTGTATTGCCTTTCATAAGTGTCCATCATAAGAGACCAATCAGGAGACGCGTCCAAGATGGAATAAGGTTTTATATAAAACGTAATAATGATGAAAGGTATTCGATATGAATTGTATATCCGCTGAGAAATCTATACGAGTTCCACAAAATGAAAATATTACACACCCAGCTGGGAATCATTGATCTTCTAGTTCAAATGAAAGATGTGAGGTTTACAATTTAAAAATCATGGTTCTTTATATATAAAATTCTTTTCATTTTTCACTAACACTCAATATAGACACTTTCATATTTAACAAAAACTCATTAAAAGTCTATAAAGTTTTTTAACATCTCTCATATTAATAATATGAAATGTAAATGAAGTTCGTCAAAGTTGGAAAGTTGTCTTACGTCAATATTTGAACGTAAGATGAAGCTTTGAAGATATTAAAATCTAATAATGCAATAACCTCGCTTGGTTTAGATGTAGAAACTTTTCTTCGTAACATACCCAAAGGTTTTAAACATTAAAGATAAAGTAACGTATGTTTGGTTCGTTAAGAATTACAACAAAGTATTTGGAAATAGTTTTTAATTATGATGAAGTTTTTGCACAATTGTGAATCTTTTTTATTGATACTTAAGTTTTCTCGAAAAGCCTAACATTGAATTCTATAAATACAACTTAATTATCATATATCTATTGTTTTAAATGTGTAAAACAATACAATGATAAAACTGACACTACATTATAAAATGATTTACTGAAATATATTTAATTTCTTACTAATTATATTTGATATTTGTTATATAATTGTTGATGAATTTTTGTAACTTTTGAATCTCATGACTAAATTAAGATATATTAAAAAAAAACGGTTTTGTTAAGATGTTATGTTCCTATTAGCTATTGAGGAGGAGTTTTAATAAAAATATATTAACAATTCGTTTATTTACTTTAATTCTTCTTTTACTCAAGAAGAAAATCAAGTTTGTCCTTGAGAAAGTGTTTTCACATTGCTGAAATCAAAAGAACTATTTTGAATGCTAAAAGTAACTGTCGTGTCGTGTGTCATTAATGAACACAAATACTATAGAGAGATTGTAATTATCTCATTTCTATATTGTATTTTAAATTATATTCAATAATTTATGAAAATGTTTTTGTTGATGGAACATTTTTTGATAATTAGTTTATTATGATACTTGATGGTAATACAATGTGGCTTTTGATGCATAATATTAAATCTGAATATTATGATTCAATTCATAAAATAAAGGTTACATAATAATGTTGAATGGAATATTATATATATCTAAAGTCCAATAAAAATGCATTTTTGAGTCAAGTATGAGGGTTAATAATTTAAGGCTCACAATAAACACCTTCCTACCTTAAAAGCGTATTGCAAGACAAAAGACAACTTTAATAATAGAAATAATAGACATTACAAATATATAAAGAATTTCGCATCTACAGCTTTCCAGAAAACATACATTTATGGTATTGTCTACAATTAATTCATAAAACAATTTTTATCTGATATCATTGATTTGATTCAACTATAATGAATACCTATATCAACGTAAATAGTAACAATTGACATTGTTAAAAAAAAAATATCTTGTACTGTGAAAACTTGGAAGATTCTCACAATAGTGTTATAATTGATCATATATATCGGTTAATATATTTTTATTCATTCTTCTCTTTAAATTGGGTACAGATGCTGATACGACCAATTTTTCTCGTTCAGATAATAGCAATATATTCGAAAGTATGAACACTCTTTTTTATCACATTAACCTCGTTTCGTAGTCGTGAAACAAATTATCAATATTCTAATTGTAATATCAAGTAATTTTTAAAAAAATGACCAAACGAAATAATATGACACCTATTTAATTTCGATGTACCAATGCTTGCTTTGAATTGAACTGGTTAAGTTTCTGACTGTGATAAAAATAATCATTCATTGGTTAATATTAATTCCATAATAACGAAGGCTTCATACTGCAGAAATTCCTTCCAGTAGCGATTTAATATTGTGTATGTTATATATTTATGTATATATATTGGTGTATTCAGAACCGAGGGGGTAGTTTGGATATGAACGTGATACCAGCGTGGCGGGATGGTATGATTGATTTCCAATTATGTAAGTATTTATAGTCTTCTATGTAAGCTGTGGTAATTAAATTATATATATATATATAAAATTTCATGTGCAGAAATAAAATTATATATTCGTTATTACCTAAACCCTGAAAAGAACCTCTATTCAAATCTTGAATAATAATCCCATTACCTTCTGAGTTAACACGATTAAAGAAGACTCACATCTCTAAACATCCATATAAAATACCTCCGTGACAAATTTTATTTTACTAATTGCTATTTACGAAAAAAGAATATCTAATTAGTTCATTCCATTAATTGACCAATCACTTAGCAGTCAATGAATTGTTACCAGGTATCAGTTACTAATTACGTGAGTGAAGCTCCAATAAGTTATCTGTATAATAGCTTGAAAGCATCATGCCAACGCTATCGATTATATTCTCGAGGAATCCATTCATAACTATCGCCCACAAATTATATTCTGTTCATTACATCATTAACTTTATTGTAATAAATATATTAATAGTGATTGTAAATTAATGTTATTCATCATTTGGTAATGTGTAAAATATTGTGATGGTAATAATAGTATATTTTATATATTTATAATATAGTTAATTATCTTTAAATTACAATATACAGTAATTAATATTCATATTATGATATTATTTCGCTAATTTGTGGTTATTAATTTCCTAAAATATACTACATGTAAATATAGTTATAGTAATAACGATTTTCTTCTTTATTATGTGAAATATCCAATTCGATCGTGTATGGCACAAGATGCTTCTTTCGAAGCTACCTTCCTATGGGCTTCCGAGAGTTTATGCAAGTGGATCACCAGCTTCCTCACTGGGCGAAGCATACAGGTCGTTCTCGACGGTTTTTGCTCGGACCCCAAGGCCGTGAACGCTGGTGTACCCCAAGGCTGCGTGCTATCCAACTCTGTTCCTCCTGCACATCAGTAATATGTTGGCTATTTTCAACATATATTGTTATGCGGATGACAGCACTGGAGATGCGGTATATTTCGGCCGTGGAGGTCTCTCTCGGGAAAACGTCGACGAGTGCCGAAAGAAACTTGTGTCTTTTATAGAGACTTCCTTGGGGATGGTCTCTGAGTGGGGTGAACTGAATCACGTTCAGTTCAATCCCCTTAAGACACAAGTTTGCGCGTTTACCACTAAGAAAACCCCATTTGTAGTATCACCGCTATTCGAGAGCACTCCTCTCATTGCCTCGCCAAGTATCAGAATACTGGGTCTCGACATTTCGAGCGACTGTCAGTTTCGTGGTCATCTGGAGAGCAAGGCCAAGTTGGCCTCGAAGAAATTGGGAGTGATCAATAGAGCGAGGCAGTACTTCAAACCTGGCCAAAGACTTGCGCTCTATAAGGAGCAGGTCCGGCCACACATGGAGTACTGTTCTCATCTCTGGTCCGGATCACCCCAATATCAGCTTCTTCCATTTGACGGCGTACAAAGGAGAGCTGTTCGGATTGTCGGGGACCCGGAGCTCTGCGAACGGCTGGACTCTTTGGCATTGCGTAGAGACGTGGGTTCTTTGTGCGTCTTCTACCGCATTTACAACGGGGAGTGTTCCGAAGAACTATTCGATCACGATGATGATGATGATGCCTGCCGCCGAATTTCATCACCGCCATCGCCTCCAATACCATCCTTACCACCTGGATGCGTGGCGATCCTCCACTGTGCGGTTCTCAAGGACCTTTTTTCCACGTTCCACTCGCTTGTGGAACGAACTCCCTTCGGCGGTATTTCCAGATCGGTACGACATGAGTACCATCAAAAAAGGCGCTTATTCCTACCTACAAGGCCGGCAATATTCTTGTAAATCCTCGGATGTTGCAAGAGTTCATGGGCGCTGGTGATCACGTCCATCTGTGACCCGCCAGCTCCTTTGTCCTCCTCTTAAAAAAAAAATTCTTCTTAGGGTAAGAATAACCTAGAGCTTTGGTAAATATCTATGAAAATATAAAATATATCATTCATGAAACTACAAATAATAAATCAAAGAAGGACGATTACGTTAGAAGCAGAATGTTATGTACAAATATTGAAAGTTTCCTTAAGTTTGTTTGATAGAAATTCTAAATTTAAGCATTAAAGGAATGTCTGTTAATGAAGTCGGTCAGCTTTGAAATTGCAGTTCTATTCGCAGCTTTCAATCACTAACGCTGAATTCAAAATTAAGTTTTGAAATCTATGACCAATCGAATAACTATCCGGTTATATTTTCCACAGTAGCAATTTTCTTGGTAATCTATCCAGAATTCGTTCCAGAATTAGTCTAGAATCATATTTGCTATCTACAAACGTGATCTCTGCGGCCCATCAACGTTGATGCAGTGAGATTACTGTCGCAAGTCTAAAGCTTATGATGGGTTACATCTTAAATACTCAAAATGTCCACTGCATTACTATATACTATTTACTATAGACATAGTAAGACAAGAAAACCATTTTCACTCCAATTGCACAAAAGTATTGAAACAGCTTTGTTAGTTTCGGGCTACAATTATTAACAAAGGCGGTCGAGTTGAAAATTACACGATTCATTTCGCTTTGGGTTTCAATCTCAATGTGGGTTGTCTTTAAACGGGTAATCAGGTCACTGTTATTACGAGATATGTGCAATGTATCGTATCAGTACTTATAAATGTTTCATCTTCTTGTACACGTTTATAAAAGCAGGTGATGACGTGAATATGAGACGTGTGTAATGATATATGAATTTATCGCGTTTAATAACGATGCTAATGATATCTGTTCGTTATTTGTTCGATTACTTATATATTTTAGCCTATATCGTTATCGTGTTATTATTGTGACTTTAATAATCTTATCTAATTTTAATTTATGTGAAATATTCCAAGATGATTATGATTCTTATTAAAGTCATTTCAATATAAATATAAAACCAATATAACATATGACAATAAAATAAATACGCACAGTCTCAGAGAATTATAAAAAGTTACGTTCGTTAGAAACGCTTTTCCTCGACCATTTTTAAATCAATCTTTGACAAAATGGTTCCTACGAAACGAACGAACTAACATATAGTCTTTCCCTCACTCAATTACTCAATTACTATACTAGTGTATAGTGTGTATATAATGTGTTAGATTCGTCTTATTGTAATCTTTATTGTATTTTATTTGTAATTTATTATACTTTCTCGTCCTAAATTTTTGAATGTTCAAGTTTGTCCTCAGAAGTGATCCTTTGAACATTTAAATGAATAATGCCTAGTAACAACAAATTGATAACTATAAATTATTTAAATATTATATATATTATTTCATAATGTGGGCTCAGTTTGATGACATATAAACTACATAGTCAAAGTTGAAAGTACATTTTATATAGAAACTTTTTCGCAAGTACACAAAATTTAAATTTTTATAACGTTTGTAAATGTACTTTAGGTTATTCTGGGTTGTATCAGGCTTTTTTTGTAAATAAATAAATAAATGAATATGTAATATTATAGAGGTTTTATAATTTTCTTGTCAGTTACAGAATTTTTAAAATCCGAGTTGAAATTATTATATACTTTTTTAGTTGTCCACAAATATATAAAAGTATCAAATTATTTGACTCTAAATAAAATGTCATATCTACTTTATAAGTGACGCTTTGAGTTCTTTTCATGTTTTTTATCAGGAAAATATGAAGAAAAACCAGCTTTCCATTTACAAAATGTCCACAACTTTCAAATAGCTAGGAAATAAGACTTTGATAAAATCTTTTTAGTAACTTCTAAAAGAATCCTTATTTGATCGAGTTTTATCAGTGGTAAGCTTGTTTTGAACACGGATAAAAGCTTAAATTTATGTCTTTATAATGAAAGAAAACGATAAAAACAACAAATATTAATAAAAATATTAAAATTAAGCTTAATGGTATTTGAAATGTTGTCTGTGATTGTCTTTCTTGTTTGCGATTCAGATAACCAGCTGACTCATTTGTTTAATGATTTCATTTGTCAGAAAAGCAATAATATTATAAAAACAATATCACCTTTTATTATTACCTCAAATTATTATAATTATTATTATTTTAAATTATCATTATTATTATTACCAACTTATGACCTCAAATTTACCTTTAACCGAAAAGTTGCTTTTGTATCTGAAAACAATAATTCAATATTTATATCAATACAGTACTAAAACACAGTACTATTAGATACTATATTTTTATAATACATGTTACTTTAAATTAGTTTTAAATTCTTAGTAATATGTCCGATCACACGTTATTTTAAATAAATAGTACAAATAAAAAATAGAAAATACTACCTATTGCCTAAAAATACAAATTCACTTATTCAGAATTATAAAAAAGTTAGTACAAATTAAAAATGATGTCTCCAGGACGCCATGGCTTCATATGACGTGAACTCCCAAGACTCAGACCCGCATCCGCGGTATGACATGATCGACGATCGATCGGCAGCCGCCACGGAACAAGATGTGCCGGAGACGTAGCTGCCACAGCTAATAACATACTGTGTGCTGCGGGTGTCGTCTATGATACAAGCATTGGAGGTAAGTGTTTTACAATATATGTCGACTATCCCTTTGTCAGCACTGCGGCGCTGCCCATGTTGGCTGGATTAATATTGGCCGATCTTAAATTGATCGGCGCGGGAATTTCCGGTACCAAAGTAGCTGTATGAAACGACGTTGTACATAAATGGCAAGTGCAGAGGGAGAAAAACGAGAGGGGTAGAGACCTGCACAAGTTTTTTTCGGATGTGCGCAGGCAACTTTGAGACAAGAGAACATAGTGCAGTTTTTGGTAGTTGTCTCAACGCATATTTTCGAGTTGTATGGTGACATGCCTTATTATATTTTCTGTTACTTATTATTAAAAATAAAAAAAGTTTATTATATACTAACATTTAAATGCAAATAAGGTTGCGTCCAACTATGTTTCTTTGATACATTACATCTAGTAGGAAATTGATTTTCAAGCCTCGGTTTTCATCGTATATCTCAATGTACCAATTTTACACATTAGCCTTACTTATTAATCATCCATTACAGTAATCTTTAAAAGGTGGAGTATATTTGTGTGTACAATTACACCATAAACGGCGCATTGAAGTTCTTTAGGGACAATAGATCGAGCTAGACTTTAATAAGTCTATTTATTCTAAATAAAATAAATAGAATTTTACACAAACCTACCTAGTATTCAAAAAACTTTGTGACGAGAGTAACACCAACCGATATGCACTAATATTGTTAATAAGTTATAATTGCTTTTACTTCGCGACATTAAACATTCCCTGCAACTTGTTTGCATCGGCAAATAACTTTATGACAATATGATTTGAAAATCAATGAAGGTGAATATTACAAACGACAATCTGGGAAGACATATTTTCTTCCAATCTTTTCAATTGGGATTAAATGTATGTAATGTTTCTGTAGAAGAAATTCTCCAACATTTTTAATTCAATAGGTAGTTAATACTATATAAAATTGATATTAATAATAGGTTAAGAGTTTCTATTCAGTTTTATCTTGCTTTTTTCACCGGACCTAACCTTTCGAAACGTGCAAAAAGACTGCCTTTTCATAAGTGCAATGTACGCCTGTATTTTATTGATGGCAAGGAAATATCGTACTCAAGAGATATACAAATAACTATATAATATTGACAAATAAAAATGTGTTGCCGAAATTATCTTCTTATTTTATTTTATGAATGTGGAATACAAAGTAATGCGTGTGTAATATTTGTAGACAGATACTCCATACTACCCAATACGATTTTGACTGAAATGTGCGTGGAATAACAAATTTTCATGGAATAACAATAATATAGGAAAAAATAAGGTTTTATGTATGTCATATTATTATTAAACTTTATCTCTTTATTTGTATTTGTATATTGTATGTTTATAAAATACCAAATTATCTATTTTTCTACTTTATTTTGTTGTATTTTCCTGGTTAAAGCAATATTAAGCAGTAAAAGAAAAAAATATATATTAAAGGTTGTTATATAAATAATTATAATATTGCATCATTAAAACTTTGACGAACTTTAATGAAATACAAACTGCAGACAAAAATTTATTGTAATTTGTCCAAATTGAAGATTCTATACAATCCCGCAAATAAAGTTTAAACACTTTCCATTCACATCCAGAACTCTTTAACAACACTACGATTCGAATTAAAATAAACATGTAAGTTCTCTTAGTTCAATACATATAAGTAGGTTTTGAGTAATTAGACATTTCTGGGTCAGAATGCGACAACGCTCATTGCCGACTTGCACATGTGAATAATTAATTAATGTTGAAAAAGCTTCTTTTAGAATAAAATACGCCAAATTAAACATTTAAAATATCTCGAGACAAAGAAGCGTTTAAATAAAGTATTTTTTCCTTGAACTTATTCGATTCGATTATATATGTAATTGAAAACTTCTAGTAAAAGCTGTGCGGGATATAAAATGTCAAAAGAGAATTAAAATTTAAAAATACGTCATATTTCGTATGCAATATTAATATTCGTCAAGTATCAGTAACCGTGCTTCACCATCACAACTTAGCTAAAGACAATTAAACTTGTAATTAATACAACTCAATAAATGGTTATTTGTGTATTGTTGAAGTTTGTTCGTATATTTTACATGTTAATTATTAACATGCAATGCGACTTTGGAAACGTATTAATTACTTGTACGAAATGTTGAAAATATGACTTCGATGAATGTTGAATTGTGTTTCAGTTATTAAAGTTTAATAATATTTCAGTATTAAGTACATATTTTTATTTATAAAGTACCATTTATAAATTAACCAACCTTATTTTGTTAAATATTGTTGAAAACTTACTGATTTATATTGAAGCACAGGTTTTTATTAAACTTACTTTGTAAATGCGAAATTAAAAATCGAATGTACGTAAAACACTATTGAGTTAAGCTTTGAACGAATAATAAAATAAAAACTTATTAATCTTAAACAGAAAAGTAAAATGAAAATGTATATATTTAAATCTTAATTGTCCTTATTTTATATTATTTCTCAAATAGAAATATTCGTTTTGTTTTCGATTTATGATAAAGTGTATTTATTAAGTACTAGGATTTTTTTTCGAAATAAAACGATTTTTTTTTAAGTCCATATGATAGTATACGTTTTTTTATTAATTGTTTTGGGTGTACGCATTTGCGTTTGCGTTTGCGTGTGCGTTGTCTGCACATGTGTGTACATGCATGTGGGTGCGTATCTCAGTGTGCGAGTGTGTGTGCCAGTGTTTGAGCGCGCGTGTGGAAGAGTGCATGTATGCATTTGCGTCGGCATGAGCACCTGTGTGGGTGTGTGTATGTGTGCGTGCGTTTGTGTGTGTGCGAGCGTGTGTCTAAGAGTACGCGTGTGTGTCTTAGAATTAAGTTGAGCGTTTACAACATTTACAATAAAATATTATATACAAAAAAATATCATGTATTATTCATATAATTGTTTAAAAATCTATAAATTTTTATGGACTTGTTTCTATTTTCCATGTATCCGTAGATAATTATTTTGTCATATTTATATTAGTTTGGAAGGCCGTTACAATAAACTTTCTTTTTATTGTATCTGTTTTTCTTTTGCATTGGATTGGATGACTTAATTATTGTTGCAAATGTGTTTTTTATGATGTAATTTAGATTTAAAAGATACTTTTTAAAGATGATGAATTTGTAAGATGTTAACCTATATTATTTGTACCTAGGTGTAAGAATACTAGACGGTGATGTAACGGATGCCGTGGAGACTCTCTCTTTAAGTCTTAACCCTCAGCACGTCGACATCTACAGTGCCTCATGGGGACCTGACGATGACGGCAAGACGGTAAACGGACCAGGAGAACTGGCGACTAGAACCTTTAGAGGGTCATATTTCTGTAATTTTTTAGTCTATGATATAACACATAGAGCTAAATAAACAATTCTATAATTTTTTCCAAATTATAGTAAATTGAAGAATAAAATTATTTTAAAATTATTTATAATTCTTCTAATGAAACTAAGAAAAAAAAACAACAACTCACAATAGAGAAATAAACAGCAAAAGTGAAATACGCACGATTTCAACAAAAGTTACAGAGAAAATGTGCATTCAGCTCTTGTGATGCCATTTTTAAATAAAATGGCGGATCCCAGTGAGGTCACGCAGGATGTTAGAAAAGAATATATTGTCTACGTTGATGCGGTGGATATTTAAAGAACCAAATTTATGCTTTTATTTTCTTTGATAAAGGATATTCTATCTATTCTATCTTTTTTAATAAATAAATAAATGTGTAAAAAGGGAAGTAATGCTTAATTTACTAACCTTTAAAGATTGATTGATGAAGCTGAATAAGTGAGTGGTTGGTTTAGACAAAAATTATTACTAAATATTACGGTGTTAATTACAATAATGTAACATCGTTATAATCAATTAATTGAAACGAAGCATTGCATTCAAATATCAAAAGTACAAATATATTAATATGTGTAATCTGTTTTAGTAGACTTTAAACAAATTGTGACATGCGGTTGAAAGGATAATTGTAATTTCGAACACGTTGCTATGTACCATACACAGCAATTTGTTTAAAGAAAAGCTGAACTGTCTGTTCTTATCCAGTTTTATTACATTCAATGTTGTTTTCTTGGGAAAATTAGTTATTTTGCCCTGTCAATTTAGCAAACAATCTCCCAAACCTGGACGTTCTACCAAAATGAAACATCTATTAAAATGAAATTCTACATTTTTACTACATAGATATTTGGTCCGAATTTCAATATTTTCTTATTCGTTTTAATGGAGATTTTTGTAATTTTAGAATTAATTTATGTTTATGAAATTGTCCGCACTTACTTTTATTCTGACTAAAAGACCACATACTATTTTTTTTTTATTAATTGCATTAATGTAATGTAACTGCTGCAAAATTGATATATACAGTGAATGTCCTTGTAATGTAAATTTAAAATTGATTATGTAAAACGAAGTTTCAATTTAAACAGCCGTGCTGTCAATTGCAATATGGAAAAAAAATCTATAAACATAAATCCATTAGAACAACAGCCATTCATTTCTACGTATCCTTATATGACAAATAAAATTGAATCACTTGAACAATAATTAGAATGAAGTAGTTTTTCATCCTGTGTTACTTTACAAGCTCTAATTTCAATAATGATTTATCCGAGGTAAGATTCAATGGCGTATTTAATTGAACACGTTTGTAACCACCGGTGGGAGGGAGGCATTCATTGAATTGTTTCTCTATACTCTGCTTTATTTCTTACTACTCGTATATATGAACTTGGTGCTGAATTAAAAATTTATTTTAACTATCAAAACTTTTATATGATATTATAGGATCATAATTATATATATATATATCTCTTAAAAGCACTTTATAAAATCATGTCAAATGTCAAATTATCCAAATGTTTCTCAATTTTATATTTTCCAATAATGTTTTTTAAAAGCGTTAAGGTACTTTGAATTAATGTTTATAAATGTGGGGTACTCTTTTGTAGGGTCACAACGGAACGGCGGTCGGGAACACGATAATTGTAACTGCGATGGTTACACTAATTCCATATGTACTCTTTCAATTTCATCTGCTACTGAACGAGGGGAGGTTCCGTGGTATTCAGACATATGTAGTTCTACTCTCGCTACTACATACAGCTCTAGTGCTATGGATGAAAAACAAGTAGATATTATAATATTTTTTACATACATCTTACAATACCTTTATTTTATTACCTTTTCTTGAATCATAGAAACATATCCAATAATTAAATACCATTTCTTTCTTTTTTTTATTTTTTTTAAAAGTACGATGAGGGCAAACGAGCTGGCAGGTAGCAGATGGACGTGATCACCGCCGCCCATGAACTCTTGCAACATCCGTGGATTTACAAGAGTGTTGCCAGCCTTGTAGGTAGGAGTAAACGCCTTTTTTGAAGGTACCGATGTCGTACCGATCTGGAAATACCGCCAAAGGGAGTTCGTTCCACAAGCTAGCTAGCTCTATTTTATCTTTTATAGAATCGTAGAATCCTATCTAACAGTAACAACTATTTTTTCTTTCCAGTTAGTGACCACTGATCATCATTCATGTACCACGGGTCATAGTGGTACATCTGCAACCGCTCTTCTTGCTGCAGGGATATGCGCGCTCGCGCTACAAGCCAATAAAGATCTCACTTGGAGGGACACGCAGTATATTGGTGGGATGACTTAAATTATGTATTTAAGATTTCCACGGAATTATAGTTTTTTTTAGGAAATGCTAAATATTTATTTATTAGAAATAATAATATTTATTTATTACTAATTGTTTGTTAGTAGTATTAATAATATTTATTTATTAGTTATTGTTTTAAAATTACTGTCAAATTTAAACTAATGAAAAGAAGAACGTCTCTTCTGTTTTTCATTTTAGTCCACTAAATTGCTATAAACTCCTAACTCGTAAGTCGTCGTAATGTCGACTTTATTGATGATTATTTTTATTAGTATGTTACTTTTGTCCCTTGACTCATGACGTATTGAAAGTTTTAGACATTAAAAATATTTTCTTAGGTATAAACATCCGAACAATAACAATACTTTATTAATTGTGGATTACTCTGTTAAATTTACCATTTTATCTAAAAGCCATTTAGATTTTGGGACTTACAAAGGTTTAGAGATAATACGACTGTGTTATATGATACCAAAACGTTAATATATTAGCCCGCAGTGGCTCGGGTTGCCAGGCCAAAGCTTTTACTCTTGGTAGCGAATGAAATTTATGAGTATTAAGAGCACATTAGTGGTATTGAATAATGCAAGTTTTTTTTAAACCCACAAATCAAATCAAATCAAATCAAAAATCTTTATTGAAAATAAGTTTCATACAAAACATTTTTTCATTGTCAAAGCTACCACCAGCTCGGAAAATTATTTCCACAGACCTGAGAAGAGCTGGCGACAGAAACTCAGCGGGATTGTCATGATTTGTTTTTTTTTTTTTTTTTCCTTAAATTCTAAATAACATAAATACATTACACAATATTAAATAAATAATCTTGAAGCAGCCTGGCAGCGATCGCTTCATACCCACGGTGCATTATCCTCTAAGTATTCAGATACATTGTAATATCCTTTTGCACACAAACGTTCCTTAGCTATTCTCTTAAATTTGTTAAATGGTAATACTTGAACGTTTGACTTTGTTGTAAAACTGTAAACATTGCCCCATGAAAGATTTACTCACTTTTTTAAGTCGAGTAACAGGTAGCGCGAGCTTGTGTTTGTTCCTGGTATTTATAGTGTGTATATCACTATGCTTAATAAAATTGTCAGTATTTTTATGTACATATTTAAGGTTTTCAAAAATATACTGACTGGCGATTGTAAGTACATTAATTTGCTTAAACTTATTTCTTTAAGAATCTCTAGGGCCCAGATTGTAAATTGCACGGACAGCTCTTTTTTGTATAACGAAAATGGTATTTATATCAGTAGCACTACCCCACAGTAGGATACCATAAGATATTATGCTATGAAAATAACTATAATACACTAACTTAGCAGTAGTCTCGTCAGTTAGGGATCTAATTTTTTTAACAACGTACGCGGCAGAGCTAAGTTTACTAGCCAATCCAGCTATATGAGGGCCCCATTGTAGCTTAGCATCAACAGTGATTACTAGAAAAACTGTGGATTCCACCACTTCCATCGCTTCCTCATTTAAAAGTACATTAGTTTGCACCTGTTTAATATTAGAAGTTGAAAATCTAAGAAGTTTAGTCTTCTTATTATTAAGCAACAGGTTGTTAACACTAAACCAATGCACTATTCGAGAGAGAGCCTTGTTTACATCGTCATACATTACCTGATGCCGTTTTACTTTAAATATTAAAGAAGTGTCATCAGCAAACAATACTATCTCATTATGTTTGTCTACAAAAGTAGGCAGGTCATTTATATAAACCAGGAAGAGAAATGGACCTAAAATTGAACCTTGAGGGACCCCCATATCAATCGGAGCCCCAGTCGATCTTTTTCCATTCACCTCTACCCTCTGAATTCTATTAGACAAGTAAGAAATCATGAGTTTGATATCAATGTTCTTAATGCCATAGTGGTACAATTTCCTGACCAATGTTTCATGCTGAACACAATCGAAAGCCTTAGATAAATCACAGAATACTCCAAGAGCATCCTGTGACTGATCCCAGGCCTCATATATATGTTTTATAAGAAAGACGCCGGCGTCCGTAGTAGAGCGACCTCTAGTAAAACCGAACTGTTTATGGTGAAGCAATTTATATTTATTAAAATGGTCTATCAGCTGATTAAGCATGATTTTTTCAAATATTTTACTAAACGAAGGCAATACTGATATTGGTCTGTAATTAGACGGATCTGAATTATTGCCTGATTTTAAGAGTGGTATTACTTTGCTGTGTTTCATTAGGTCAGGAAATACTCCACAAGAAATACAGTCATTAAAAATGGTCGCTAAGTAAGGCGCAACGAGGTCCACTATTGAGCCAATCACCTTAACAGATATTCCCCATAAGTCAAGAGTATTCTTAATATTTAAGGTCCTAAAACATTTAATTATATCATTGGATTCAATTTTCTTAAATTTAAAAGGAATGTTACATTTTTTTACATTTTTTTTGTAGTAATGACTCGGCGACTACAGGAGAAGAAATTAAAGAAGAAGTGGTAGAAGCTGGAATTTTTTTTTAAATAATGTTCAAAAGCAGAGGCAACTTCCTTATCTGATTTTATTACTTGATTATCCATTTGAAGAGAAAATTTGGAGTTGCGAGCTTTGCTTTTACCAGCTTCGCACTTTATAATATTCCAGGTCATTTTAATTTTATTTAAAGAATTACTAATTAAGTTTCTAATATGTAATGACCTGGCTTGTGAACAAACTTTATTAAATAATTTAGAATAATTTCTAAGTTGCATGACAGTGGTTCGGACTGCCAAACCGAAGCGCTTAATTTTCAGTGGCGATTGGAAGGTTTGGCTACGGTTTGCTGGATGCAGCTGGAATGGTTTGTCTGACGAGGACATGGAAAACAGTTCCAGCGCAGAGACGGTGTGAACTTGCTTTTCCTAGACCAATGAGACCTGTACCATCAAGATCTTCTGTGACTCTCCATGTAATGACTTAAAATTTTTGAATCTTTAACGTTCCTACGACAGAACTTACTAAAATCTGGCAATTGTATACTACTTTCAAAACAAACGATCCTCTTCAGTTAATGTTGGAGCGTGTCCCGGAGTGAACTACTTGGAGCACGTGCAGGCTCGCGTATCTCATTCTGCGGGAAGGACCTCTCCTACCCGCAGAAAGAGACTTACGTATCATGCACATTTCTTCTGCTGGTACCAGAGTGACATTGCTCGCGTCAAGGTATTTCTTTTTGATATCTGAATCTCTTTTCTCTTTTTATATTAAAGCTTTATTAAAGATATATCTTAAACTATCCCCATATTTAATACCTTTTTGAAAAAGTATTTTAGTTATTTCTTTTGTAGAAACAGTGATACTTGTCTTCCTTTAAATAAAACTTTGAGTAAGTATTTGGTTGCAAGCATCCAAATATATTTCAATAACGTTTAAATACATAGAGTGACTACAGAGAATATTTATGCCAGCTGCTGACAGAGGAACAATATGATGAGCTTTGTGTAATATACGTCTAAGCAGACGTAATCACTCCCTCGTCTAACAATAGTTTTGATATTTGCTTCGTTGTTCGTTTAAAAGATAGAATTTTAGATACCAAATATAAGTAAAGAGTTGTTAAATTATATCTATTATTATAGTATTATGTTCGATATTGACATTAAACCATTTCGTGACAATTAGTACATTATTCTGAGCCAACGCCTCGTAGGCAATACATCTTACTTCCAGCCATTCGACTAACTTACAGCGCAATTACTGAACTTGGAGCCAGTCAGTGCCGCAGTTTATCACTGTGTTACAGCATACGTAGCAATAAAACCTTATTTCAGTTTCTACGTTCTCAGTTCTATACAAAATTGAGACTTGCCATTCTAGTTCCTAACACAATTTAATAAAACTCACTTTAATATAACATTTTATGTGATAAGAATTTTATGTATACATTACTCATTTATTTTACTTTGTGTGGCTTTAATTGTAAATTTTGTACATGCGGGAACGTTCATTAGTTTAAAGGCTACGTAGTGTGTTAATGGCTTTGACATTACAGATGTCAAGTTTCATTTTATTATAAACACACGTTAACAAAAAAAAGACGGCCTATAACATTAATTTGTAGCATTGTTCTCCTAGGCCCGTAATAAAAGATTTAGCTAATACCGTAATTATACCTTTAGGTGCCTTAGGTTATAAAATATAATGAATTAAATGAAGCGTTTCTTGGGACTAAAAGAGAAAATTACCGATGTATGAATTTAATAAGATTGTCGTTCTAATTTCTGTTTTTCTTAAATTATGCAGCATTCAACTGTGTTTGGGGATAATGCAATTAGGGAGTTAATTTTACCACAGGACGCAATCATTGTAATTTGATACTTGAGAATTTAAATAATTATTTTGGTTTTAATCTGTTGAGGGATCATTTATTTAGTTTAGTTAATATTTTTAATAACTTTTATAATACTTATTAATGCAGACGTTGTGATTAATGTCCAGCTGGTTTCTATTTCTGGCCGTTCATGTCAGTGCACACATGGGGAGAGTCGCCTCTCGGGGATTGGCGATTAGAGGTCTCAAACGAAGGCAGGTTAAGAGGTAAGTTGAAATCAATATATGGTTGATTTATATATATATATGGTATTGTATGTATAAGGTTATTAAAATCAATCGCCAATAATTATAATACTAACATCACATTGTATTGAAAACTTTCATAAGAAGAGCAAAAGAATATCAATGAAATATTCGCCATAATTCGTCATTTTTTATAATATTATTATAACAGTCACGTTTGACTTCGATGTTATACATTTTCAATACTTTACAATTAAAAATACAAATCATATAAAGGAAAAGTTATAAGAATAAAAATAACACCAATTTGTTATTTAAGTATGTTACTTTATATATAGAACATGGGAACTGTGCATGACAATCTTCTCTCTTGGAAGGTAAACTCTTACTTTAATCCACGAGAGATTTCTAACTTTGATATTAACTTCTAGGAAGAACCCATAAATCGAAACTGACTTTGACTGAAAAATATATTATGTTACTTAAAGGAAGTTAGTGAAAGTTACGTTTTATATATATTTAGAAAGCTAAGGGACACAAATTTACTCAGTTTCGAAACCTTAGGTCAGGCGACTTTACAAGACTGGTCGTTAACGTTATACGGAACGAGCACACCGGCCGCTAGAAACGATCCTATACCATTTAGAAATCCAATAATACGGAATAGGAGCAATGCGACCCGTCCCGTTGTACTTCAAACCGGCCGTAAAAACAACAGAGGGAAGCCGGCGCCCATAGTTCAGACTTACACAGTGGGACTTGTAAAGAGAAAAAAGAATAAGAGTTCAAAGAATCCCAATAGGAATGCTCTGAAAAAACAAGGAAGGCCCGCGACGCGCTCGCCGATAGAGAGTACGTCGCGACTGACGACTTCAACCACACCGGATTTGAGCCTTAATTTGAGAGGGAATTTAACAGACCCTTTGTCGGATGCCAGAGGGCGTAAAATGTCGAATCTGTTCGAGCAATATCCGAAAATACAACGAATATATCCCGCGCCGCTGCGAGCCGATGGTACATTGCATGTTATCGTTGATAGGATTTTATTAAATGGCCGCATAGTTTGAGCTTGCACGTGATACTTTTGTCCCGAACTTGTGCATGTCGTGTGTTTTAATCTTATTTAGTTGCAGTTTATTTATTAATGTCTCGCTAGTATTAAGTTTATTCCAGAGTAAACAACTAGCTTAACATTATGTAGCTACATTTTATTTAATTTCTTAGTGTTTTGGGGTTTTAAAACTGAATTATTTATAAAATATTCTTAGTTTAGTTAACTGTTTCGTACTGGAAACATTTTTTTTGCTTTGAAGTTTTGATCTTTACTGATGTTTTTGCTTAAACATTTTACATTAACATTAACAGATAATATGAAATGCACAATTTTATGATCATTTGACTTATCCGCTTTTGTATTTGATATATTTGTATGTCAGAATGTTTTTTTGCATTCTCAATTGCTGTAATACGTCTTAATATAACATTTATTCTTCTACATTGCAATGTAAGCAATGAACGAACACAAAGTTCAAACCGTACACTGCCCAAAATAATTAGTTACGTCCTATTCTTACACAAAACCCAATTATCTCAATTCACATGAATTCCCATCCCTATTTTTTTGTTATTTCTATATATGTATATAATATTTGAAATTTGAGTGTTATGCAAATTTTGTTGCTATAGACATCATATAAATGACGACAACACAATCTGACTTCTTTTTATAAAGGCTAGAATGGCGCTCTTAAATCCTATTACCATACTACTAGCTCAGAAGAGTTAGGAATTCGACTTACCGAATATAAACAAACTAATGTGGCTTTTAGAGGAATCGACGTAAGACCATTATGTTTTCTTCCTTGTGGAAGGAAGGTCCTTTTTACTTTGAAATGGATTAATCCGCACCAAAGCTTCCATATGTAACTAATACTATTGGTATTATCAAATTTAAGAATATAATAGCTTATTATTTGTAAACTATTGAAAGTGTTAGAATGCTACTCTACGATGGCATCATATAATAGACGTTAGCTTAGAATAGAATTACAATTAAAAAGGTACAAAAACTTACGTTTTTGTTAATATAAAAGTTTGAAATTGAAATAATAATAACAAATTGTAAGAACAGTTCTGAAGCCCTGCTGTTGTGATTTTGTATTGTTTGACATAAGAATCATGATATTGTGTTTTTAGATAAGGCTATAAGTCCAAGATTTTTACAACTTAATAGACTAAGACTTATAAGGTACATAAAGTATTAATTTTTACGAATGTGGTTTTAAACATTTTATTTCTGGCATAGATATACCGATTGCTGAAATAGCGCTAAGGAATTCTTGTTAGCTCGGTATGACAGGTATAAAACCATAATTATTAGAGTCCTTTGACCTTTGTCTTTGTAAAGTAATATTACCATTAAGTAACTGACTAACAAGATGTTTTTAACATCGAGATAAAAATATTTTGCAGAAAGAATAAGAGGTTAGTCATACCTATCATTTTTATTATGAGTTCCAGTAAGTTCTAGTCCGGCTGTTGGTATTCTTCAGCAATAACTTATTTTAATTTCCTTCGTAATAAGTAGTCGTCAAAACTATTTATTTTATTAATCTTAAAAAACATATTTAACAAAATTGCCTTAAAATGTATTTTTTTAATTAATTGTTGTTTCTATTTTTTTAAAACGTCAAAGATATTTTTAAATGTCAGAAATCAAGCAATTAAATGGTAAGTAAGTAAATTTAAGATTTATATTTCTAATGTAATTTTTCTTTACATTACTAATGACATACGAGTAAATCGAACCTACTATCTGTATAGATTTATATGGAACTGACTATTATGAGCTTGGTATGTTAGAGCATATAATAATTTTGATACATTGTGTGAACAGCGCTTTACAGTTGAAGTATTAGTATGAATATATACATGTCAGTGAATTTATTATATTATGACAATCAAACAATTGAATATCCATAATTTGATATCTCAGTGTAATTTAAACTCTGAGCTGGTTAATTTAAATGAACGGTGTTTCTCAATTGTTTTGTTACCTAATTTATAATTAATTAATTATTAAGTTCGGATTTCCAGATACGTAATCGTATAGTAACTTATAAATATACAAGCAATTGCCAGTTACATCGACCGCTGTTTCAAAAAGTATTTTACATAAATTATAATTTTATTATTTATCCCCCCATGTATTGGAAACTATATAGAACTTTTTAGCGAACTAAACCGTATATTTAGCGAACTTAAATGTATAAACATCAAATTTGCAAAAAAAAAATAATTTTGTAGATAAAATCTATCCTGTCCTTTAAATCGGACCAAACAATAGATATTTACAAAATCGTTTCAGTCAATCAAAGATTAGTGCAAACGAACATCGTGATTTTTGTTTATATAATGATACTAGCTGATTTCCGCCCGCTTCACTGCGTACACTATTAATTTGAATGTAAATTTTGATTTCTTTTATTGAAAAAAAAAAAAAATTCTATTTTATATTTAGTGTAATTTTTGTAAATTTTAAATAGAGAAATATAATGGCAGTCTGTGAATACGCAGATTTCCACATTACCTGTGAGATACTGTATATTGGGATGTGTGCCCGTCATGTAAAGTGGCGGGATCCCCAGTAGGTCTACACCACGAACAAATTGCCAGCACAAATAAGTAACTAAGGACAAATTTTGAATTTTTTAAAATAATATTTATTTATTTTTCAAATATATCAAATGGAATTTCGTAATCAATTATATTTTCACGTCCTTGGTTATTTGTTTGTGACAATTCTTAATTTTCAAATTACAACTTTTTGCATCCAACCAACGTCACCTAAGCTCTGGTTGCCATGGTAACCATTGCTATGGTAACTGTTGTCACAATATCCGTAAACATTGCTAAAGTAACTCTTACTTTAATCTAACTATACACTATATTACTTATAGATTAATATGGATAAAATCCGCTAGGATAGAAATTCCGTAAAATCCGTTCTTAGTGGACGTCTACGTCACAAAAGAAGTAACTATTTAAAATTTTACGTTAATCGGATAGGTAGTTTCGGATATTTCGTGATGAGTCAGTGAGTGGTAAATCGCTTATATATATATATATATATATTGATAAATAAAAAGCTGTCTTAATTTAACTCCCCTAACAATACATTGCTTTAATCCCTAATATAATATTGTTATTGTTTGTCTTCATTTGTTATTTACTTCTGGTCCAAATCCGCCATATCGATATCTCTTTCATAAACAATTCAAACACACAAAATGATCCTCCATACAATTATATTTTAATTTTATATCCATTTAATTTCAGAATCCGATAATAATATCTGATATGGAACTAATTATTATGATTAAATTAAATTAAACCACAAAAATAACATGAAAACTTTTCTATTTTCCATTCACTACGCAAAATGATTTAATTTCTGATTTAACGATATTTTGATGTCTAGAATTCGAAATAGTTTTACCGAAAAATTGAGGTTTATATCTGATAATATTTTGTGTATTGAAATAAATAAAAGTTTTTTAAACAGAATAACGTATTGTCTGTGGCAACAAATCAGAATGTCAGAAACAAATGCCAATGTATCGCTTACTGGCCAAAATTGTATTAATAATTTAATGTTCATTTTAATTGTTCATAACAGAATTTCATAATAAATTATTATATTATTAAGGAAATAATTAAATTTCTACTAATATTATATATTTTTCAAAGATAATGTTCGTTTGTATTTCTTTCACATAAAAATCCTGAACAGATTTGGAGGAAAGTTGACATTGTCTTTATATCAGAATAACATATATGATACATTTTGGAAAAATTTCACCCATTACAGACTATAGGGCGACCGAAGTTGCGGGCAAAACTGGGTCTTATTATCGTGTAAAGAATGTTTCTTTACCTTAATGATATCAAATGATTAATTATCACTACATGGTTGAATTCACATTACTCTTATATGGATCAAACAATAGTATTCCGATATTGATTATATTGTAAGTAAATAAATAAGTCTTTATTTCTGTTAGTTTATCTAGGTACATTGGTTGAATCCTAATACTGAATATTTTTAATTTACATTCTAAATTTGAAAACATACTAGACTTTTAACAATAGAAAAGTACGTTTGTTGGAATCTTATGTTAAGCAATTTTATATTTAGATATAAGATAATAACTACGTCGGTATTCGATTATCTTAGTGTTCATGTAACAGCTTGTCCTCTGACAAAGGCATCCTCCAAGGATTTCCAATTGATTATAGATATGAATCTTGCAATTCGTACCCACAATAGAAATCAATTTAGTTATAAGCGATTCAAAATATTAAAGTTGAAAAATGTTCTCAATTTATAGACAAATATATAAATTGATTAGCTGCTTTTATACCCAAATCATTTTTTTGTTCCAGTTCAGCCTACAATATGGGACAAGAGGTATTATACCTGACATTTATTTTTGAAAGTGAAGGTGATTTACAATTGATGTCTCGTTGACTTCCGCATGTCCTTGTCCGGGGATTGGAGATTAATCCAGTTCCATTATTTACCAACAATTAAAATACAGTTTCACAAGCAGGACGTATAAAGCTTATGTGGACGGGTTTGTTAATTTATAAATATGGTTTATAGGAATTTATATTGCTATTATACAATATATACTGTGTGTTGATCTTACATATCAAAGAATAAACACAACTGCGTATTATATGTTACAAATAAGTAATTGTTTGTTTGAAATTGAAATCGACCAGAAAATCTTATCTTTAAAAGTACATGAAGTCATTAAAAATGAAGATGGAATTGATTTTCCATTAATGATGCTTAAAACTCGACCAGTGTATTCAATTTCAATTGATCATTAACATTCTGAGGTATTCTCTCCATTATCAAAATGATATTCACTGTAGTCTTTAGTATTGGAAGTTTCTGGCTTATTTAATATCAGAAGTTATGAAAATAGTTTACTAGTTGGAAATGTTTATATATGATTTTTAATATTTATCATAGTCTCGTAGAAATGATTATAAGTTATCATTCACATACATAAGGTTTTAATTCTCTGGTTGAGATTTATAAAGGAAATATTTTAACAAAATGGTTTTGTTTTAGAGTTTTAGCATTTTCTTTTCTTTAATTTTATTTAATAATATTCAGAAAAGGTTTTTTTCCCTAGTAAGTCTATTAAAAAAAATAACTAAATGAATATTAATAATAGTCCTGAATATTTATAATCTGAATATATTCGACAAAGCCCATATTTTCATCATTTTGGTGTGTTTTAGTCAATATTTAAATTTAAAGTGGGACAATTAACTAACTAAAGTTAGCATTATAGTGTTTATAAAAATGTTACAAATATTATACTTATTATTATTTTTTTTAAATATGAAATTAAAAAATACTATAACTTTATTCACATTAAAAACTTCATTGTTTGTTTTCGATAACCGTTATCAGAGACCAAGTAAGTACAGGTCAATGTAAATAATCATCATTTGTGAGAAATGTTATAGTTATAGATATTATATCACTAATGTGATAATTGTGGTGCGTTCTCCTTGTTTATACAATTACATATCAGGTTTCTTTTCATAAGAAAAAAAATATTGTCTAAATGTAAAGTACTATATAACTCTATATCCTTAATACTATTTTTGGTTAATTCAAAAATATTAAATGTAACTATTTATTCTATAGTTAACAAACTTCCAAAACCAAAACAGAGTAATTAGTCCCTGTTATATCACTTCTATTACACTTCATATCGTAAATCTCAATATAACAATAGTTAAACATAACCCTTAATGTTAATTTAAGATAACTATCATAACTTCATGATTGAGTTAAATAACTGTTGGAAACTAATTCCGACTCTCGTTTACATTAACTAGCAATTAATGAAGAAAATATTGTACTTAAGACTTAAAATGGAGGAAAGTTAAATCAGAATAGAACAGGAGTTGGTGACGCAAGCTGAAATTAGCAATATTTCTGTATTTACACTTTGAATGTATGGATTTGTAGATGTCATTAGTTATTCGTATTGCGGCACCTGAAAAACTTGTTAACAACTTATCAAACTTTTTAATAATTCTATAAGAGACAGATTTGATAACCGGAAGGTAGTGAGTGCTCTACAATTAGGATAAGATAATTATAAGTTATAAATGTATATGTATTGAAAATGCTTTTCACAGAAGCAGAACTTGAATTTATTACTTCTGGAATATGAAATCTATTTTTAATTTCCTATTTACTAAAAAATAAGAAGTATAATATTGTTAACATATTTACAACCACTATAATGTTAACTATAGTCAATCAACTTTCCCACTTTAAATTTAAATATTGAATAAAACACACTAAAATGATGAAAATATTACTGGATATTTGTTTATCGCCGCGTTCCAACTTGGTCATAAATGATAATGATGATGATGTCCAGATCTTCGAATCGTTTTCGTGATATTTTCGTGATGGGGTTTGATAATAATTGCCTGATTATTATCAAGTTGTTGAAAATATTCATAATGGTGGAGCTATGAAATTTTAATAAATTTCATTTATTTGGAAACCCTTAAAAATGTCATAACACATTTTTGTAACGAAGGCCCTTGTTTTTGTCTAAATTACTTTTTCATATAAGAAACTTTAAGGGGTCTAGGCTGTGAAGTGCTGGAAAATAAAAAAAAGTCAATTTTCCGAGGTTGACAACTGTCAAAGCCTCTAATAATTAATGTATTTATTAAATCTTTGATATCAATGTCTCAATTCACAGAAACGTCTTAAGCATCTGAAGCGACATTAAATTTCAGTAAAATAAATAGAAACTAAAACAAACTAATGCTTTCGTTTGTTATTTTATATTTTTAAATCGTTAATTAAATATGTTATATTTAAAATATATGTATAGAGTATATTTGATACATTATGAATATACATCTCTTGTTCCATTTAAAACTTTGACGATTCTCAATTTACTTCGACTTAAAGTAAATATCTATTTGGCTTCCTATACGGAAAACTATGAAATCGTTATTCGGTGCAATAACCATTTATATACCGATCGAGTAGACTTCAGTTATTTGTTCCAGTTTTAGTTTTACACAATTACAATTTTTGTTACCACATTTTGTTTATATTTATTTGTCTCAGTTTGGGATCTTAATACTAAGGCAACAGAATACATTTTAAATAAATATTAATTGAAAAATTCATCTCCACAAGTCTCAAACCTAAGACCTCTGGAAAAAACTTTTAAGAAACAGGACCGTTTGGACGATGAATGATGAAACATCTGAAACTGACGTGTATCTGTGTATCCGTTCAAAGATCTTTAATAATTCTTTTATAATCTTACCTGTTAACCTTTCTTGCAATATAGTTATTTTTAAAGTTATCATAATTATTATGAATATTCAACAAGAAGGTCTAAATTCTTAAATATACATTAATAAGAGGTGATCTCAGGATATGTGCAATATTATAGCAGCCTTATTTTATATAAAGTTACCTCATAATGAAAAATAGTATTTATATTTTTCAAACTTAAATTAACAATTTTATAACAGTACTAATTGCTTATAAATCTATATTTATTTATCATTGTTTGCTATTTTTATGGATCATTTCCTTTGATTTGTAATAAGTCATTAAAGTGTTTAGTTTTCCTGGTTTGTTTAGCATTTAATTAATAAAGCTCATGCTACAAGGAAGTGTTTTCAAGAAAATAATTTATTTTTGCTTTTCTGTTTAATGATTACGATAAAGTAATTAAATTAGCAATAAGAGATCTGAGAATGGGTCAAATGCATCTGATGTTGTTTAAATTCATTCACCCATTGAGACCTTTATTACCACAGGCTATTTTCATGCCAATATTTCCATGGGATTCACAGGAACACACAAATATTTGTTTCATGAGACTTGGTTTATTACTTAGCACAGGAAGGGAAGAAGTCGTTGGTAAGTGCTAGTTAACAAAACTGAAAAGAAGGAAATATATCCATATAATTACAACCTTTAAAACATTCTTATTAATTAGTATTAGCAATTACAACTCTCGCTAAGTAGATAGTTCCTTAACTCGATAATACTTCCGTGTATACAAGTCTCGTGACACGTAGACGCTCTTAGCGACAACCTCGAGTGTATACTACCAAGTGGTTTGGAAAACTTCGGAGAAATTGATTTCTAATAATACTGCTGAAACTTATTCTTGAGTTTTATTTTTAACTACATGAAATTGAATTCTCATTGGATTCTACATACATATATGATCTTGAAACTTTTATACACTTTGTCTGGTCCAAATAAATGAATTACAATGTCATTTAATTCATTGTTTTGGATCCTTTTATAAAATAAAATCATACTTATATGTTTCAAATACTACTAAGAATTACGAGGTATAAATTTATGTTAATAAGAAATAAAAATGAAACGAAATTTGTTTCAGCCATAACTTCACTTTGTTTACGTAATGTGGTTACTTTATTAGACGTACAAACATTATGTACATGTTCGTATAAGTTCATATGTCGTACATTGTATGTACAAACTCGTTGGTTTATTAAGTTTCTATCTCCATATATATCTTTGTTTTTATATACGGGATGTATGGTTCATTGAAGCTCAAAGTTTCAAGTAATAACCCACTTTGATTTATGAACAAACAAATTAAATTACAACTAATATATAGGTAATAACTTGATAACACATATATATTAATATTGAAGAAAGTTAGTTTTTTAAATGAGAATTTTAAACCAATTGTATAAAACATAGGGAGATTTTAATACTAGTTTGATAACATTGTTGTTTAATAACATTAACGTGAAGGAATGATTGATTCTTTTGCCTTTCAGGAGTTAACTTAAATAATTAATAATAATATATTTTAGTCTTATACATATTGGAAAGGAATCACAGTAATGACTGAAATCCCCGGAGAAGTCGCAACAAAACAAATATTGTACCAACAGAAGTTCATTCATCATTCATATAGGATCTAATATATAGAGCTCATTACCAAGCTTTAGCTAGGTAACCAGGATGGACCACCAGGGCAGACACACACACACACACATACATAAACATATACATATATGTGTCATTGATATTAATTAGTCCAGTGATTGATGTACGTGTGTTTTATTTCATGTGGTTTATAATATAACGCGCTGATTGCGACGCGGCTCAAAAACTAACATGTGTTTTTATTATTATTTTTTTATCTTCACGCCATATCCTTTGCGGGGTAGCCAGAGACGACGGAGCGCTAAACGCTACGGTTCCTGCATACTTCTTTAGCCTCGGCCACAGACATTAATCTCTTCAAACATTACTTCTGTTAAATTTTACATTTATATTGAAATTCAGTGTATTTTATTTCAATTAATATAGTTTCAATAAAATTATATGACGAAGAACCGACTACAATTTTTTTTAATCAATATTACAAAGAAAGTACTGCAATTGATTCGTATGTTAATAACGTTTAAGAGATATCCAGGCGATACAAGTTATTGGTATTCTGAAGAATTATTATGACAATTTTAAAAGAATATTTTGTCACCGTTTTTAAAAGAAATGTACCAAAACTTTTACGAGATATTATATTCTTACATACACTAGATTATATTGAGAAAAACTTAACACGTAGTAAATGAGTAGTGATTCAGTTAGTTAGTGAATTGCTCAACAAGTTTCTTTCTTATTCTTGTTCCTTGTTACGCTTGCTCTGACCTCAATAACTTTTATCATGTTTCGCAAATAAATATATTTATATAGTTTACAGTGGTATAGCAATGGCTCCGTCGAAAGGATCCGTCATTCCTTTACAGAGATAAATATAAAAACAAATCTTTACTAATATGTCAATCAAATTATGTGACCAAATAATAAGTTACAAAGTTATTATTTAATGTAATGATAAACTAATAAACTTCTAAACGATAATGATACACTATACAACTAAATAGAGTTTTATTATTAATATCAGTTTATTATAAACATTCATATAACTCAACGAACTCTGTGTGAACTAAGAAATCGTTAATCAACTATTGCGTACAACTAATTCTAATTGGTTCCCTTTTGTTCTTTCATATGTATGTATGACGTTGGTAAGTTAGTTGGTATGTTACTTGAGAAGTTCCTAATTTCACTCTCCGCTTAATACATGTAAGCTTATTAATCTTTTTCGTCTTTTAAGTCACAATAACTTCAGTTTCCAAAAGAGTCAACTGTTTTAAGAAAATAAAGCTTGGCAAACTCTTTCCGCTAGTTATAAACTAGCAAACAAAAAAGTCTCTTTGTTTATTGATTATGTGCATAACAAGCGACTTTATTATACTTTATAACTAAAGTAATAAGCAAAACTGTAATGGAATATCTTTTATTTTACGATTCATGCAAATTAAATATATTAAAAGGTTTCGGAAATGTTACTAGATAATGCGTGCTATCCCCAACTCTTTACCTCCTGTATCAAATCAAATCAAATCAAATCGAAACACTTTATTCGGATAACATAGATTATTAGGTACACATATTAGTAATTAAATAAAAGTAAAATTAAGATAAATAAAATATTTCCTATATCTTCCGAATTGGATGATCACTCAGAATATGTTGAGAATAGAAAACTCTCAACGCTGGTATTCTGTGGCTGCCATTTATTGAGCCTGGTCGCACTGTGCCTTCATTGAAAATGACAATAAGAATATAATATTAACTTAACAATAGTTATAAATTAAAAAACAAAACAACAGGATAACAACAACAAAAAAAAAAACAGGAACTGTCACTTTAAAATAAGTATTTTATAAAGAATAATAATATTAATATATTAAAAAGATACATATGTACACACAATTTAAGTAAGTACATAGAAAAATATATCTAAATACATTCACGCATACACATACAATATAGATAGAATATGTATTTATCGTAAGATGAACCTAAATCACAAAGTTGTAAAGAAATATAACCAGTAGGTAAAAGGAACAACGTGATCGCATAAAGGATATAAACCACTTTAATACTAATTATAAAAAGTTTAAATATCAATGATATGTTGAATAATACTAAAATACATTGTTATGCGGAGGACAACACTGGGGATTGGGTATATTTCGGCCGTGCAGAGCTCCTCGGGAAACGTTGACGAATACCGAAAGAAATATGTGTTTTCTATAAAGATTTTCCTGGAAATGGTCTCAAAAAGCGGTGAAATGAACTTCTTTCAGTTTAATTCCTAAAAAAAACAGCTTTGTGCATTTACCAGTAAGAAAACTCAATTTGTCGTATCTTTGAGAGCACTCCTCTTAGGGCATCGCAAAGTATCAGTATACTGGACCTCGAAATTTCGAGTGATTGTCAATTTCGTGGTCATATGGAGAGCAAAGCCAAGTTGCCCTCGATGACATTGCGAGTGATCAATAGAGCGATGCAGTATTTCCGGCTTAGCCATAGACTTCCGCTCTATAAGGTAGAGTTCCGGCCACACAAGCAGTACTGTTCTCATCTCTGGTCCGGATCAACTCAATATCAGCTTCTACCCTTTGGCCGCGTACAACAGAGAGCCGTTCGGATTGTTGGGGACCCGGTACTTTGCGAATGACTGGACTCCTTGGCATTGCGAAGAGACGTGGTTTTTCTATACGCCTTCTAACCATTTACAACGGGGAGTATTCTTAAGTGCTATTTCATCTGATGCCTGCCGAGAAATTTCATCGCCGCATAGCACGTTATCGCCTCCAATACCATCCGTATCACCTAAAAGCGTGGCGATCTTCCACTGTGCGATTTTTAAGGACCTTTCCTCCATATACGACTAGAATGTCGACAACAATCCCTTTTGCGGTATTTCCAGATCATATACAATTGGTTCCTTAAAAAAGTTGTACACTCCCATCTCCAGTCTCGCTAGTTCGTTTGCCCTCCTCTATTTGAAAAAAAAAACATGTATATTATCTAATAAGGTTTATGTAAAAGTAATTTATAAGTTAAGTAGGAGGAAGGCTCAAAATATAAACAACTAAAATATAACAAGATTATTTATTGAATCAAAGAGGCCTATACGGTGCAGTAGTTGCTGTAAATAAAATAAATTAAAATTATGTTTTTTTATCTATAAATATGGTTATCCTTATTAGGCGTATTTTAATTTTAAATATGTACTAAAAGCATATGGTCAAGACTCGAACCTACGACCTCTGGAATTAAAATATCGAACGGTATACATGAGTTCACCGACTGAAGTCAGAACTTCACTGTGTTGATGATTTTTCATTTCATATATATTTAGAATTCAATTAAAAATATTTTTAACAAACGTATTTAAAAAAATAGTATTCAATTTTAAATATTTAGGTTACATGTATATTCTTATACAGTTCCTTTGTCTGATATTTTTGTTTCTGTAAAGACGCCTATTTTCACAAGAGCTCTCCAACAGAAGAGTCGTTTGTAAGGGCGTCACTATACTGACTTTAGAGTTTTAAATGTCATCACTATTTCACGATATATTTAATAGCGATCGATAATTATTAAAACAAGAAATATGTATCCATAAACTCCGTATAGTCACTATACGGAGTGACATATGCTGACTTATAATGTTATAATGAATGTATAGAATTATATAACACGTATTGAAATAAAAAGTTTATGGATGTATGTGATCGTGTAAATGTTAGGTCATTAAAGAGATTGGTAAAAAAAGATAAATACGCCAATCAAGTTGCGGGTCTAGTTAGAGCTTATTAACCACTGTGAAACTAGGAACGAATCTAGGGAAATAAGTTGGTAATATAATAACATTTACAATTATTTAGATTAAATTTAATTCAAACATCGCCTTTATTGAAATAGTCATTGTAGTTTTCCCATTTATTGTATCTTAAGTTTGTTTTACTCTCATCCCATTTCCAAAATAAATTGTCATAGAATCAGATCCGTTTATTATTATTTATTCTTTATTCTACACCACAAAATATTAAAAAAAAACATAAACAAAATAACACATAAAAAGTACAACAGGCGGCCTTATCGCCTAACGGCGATTTCTTCCAGGCAACCTTACAAACATTAAGTATTAAAAAAGAAAAAACATTGGTACAGGTAGGTGGCGTAAAGTTACATACTAAACATACATATAAATAAAAACACACTAATACACATATAATATAAAACAACAATAAAACGTAATAAACTAAACAATGCAATACACTACTTATATTATATACTACATAATTAAAATAAATAAATAAATAAGTGATGTTCAGTGAGTGTTATACAGAAGTTGTTTTAACTATCTTTAGTCAGAAAGTATTCTTTTACAGTTTTTTTAAATAAAATTAATGTTTTCGATTACCGTATAGGCAAAGGAAGAGTGTTCCACAGTTTTGTGGCAAGCACTGTAAAAGAGTGCTTATAAAATTTTGAGTTATATAAATTAAGAAAGCTTACATCGGCATAATCTAGAATAGAAAGTAGGAGAGAATGTGCTAACATAACTTTGGTAGGAATAGGTAGAAAATATCTTAGTCGCTGAAGAGAATTCATTGCGATGAATGTTTTCCTACTGAGATCTTTTATGTGAACGGACCAACTTAATGTTTGGTCTATGTACAACCCAATATCTTTAGCGGAGTCATAGTATGGTACTGCTATACCGTCATATAAGATCGGTGGGAGATTTAATTTATCAATTTTAGCAATCATGCCGGGTCTGCCAATAAAAATTGCCTGTGATTTAGTGGGATTTATTTTCAAACCATAGAGACAACTCCATTTTAAAATTTCAGTCAGGTCATCATTAATGGTATATATGGAGGAATGCAGATTGTCAGCGTTAGTATGGCGGTAAATTTGAATATCGTCTGCATACATGTGAAAGAGAGAAAATATATATTGAGTTATGGAATTAATGAAAATTGCGAAAAATAAGGGAGATAAAACGCCGCCTTGAGGCACCCCAGCCGAGACATTGCACCACGATGAGAAGGACTTATCCTGCTGGATGCGCTGTCGCCGGCCAGTGAGGTAACTTCGAAACCAGTGTATCACCGATGGAGATATGTTAAGAGTGCGTAACAGACTTAACAGAATATCGTAGTCAACAGAATTAAATGCATTGCTAAAATCTAGCAGGGTTAATACAGTCAGCTGTTTATTATCCATTGCCAAGCGAATATCATCGGTGACCTTGACTAATGTTGTAACCGTACTATGACCGGGACGGAAACCGGATTGTAAGGGACTTAGTAAATGATGGTTATTGATAAATGTGCTATTTATCAATAACCATCATTTATAACAATAGTCTTTCAGCTCCGACCCTTCGATTGTGTAATCTTTCCATTAAAGCTTAAGAAGAATTATTTTACTGTTGAATCCTGCTTTCTTATATCATTAAATGTCCTATATTTCTGATGTAAATTATAACGAGGTGGTTGTCTTGTACTACCGATGTACAACTAGATGATTTTTTAAATATTTTATGAGGAAAAAGTGTAACTTTCAAAAGCTTATTAACGGTGTTATTGCTGTAGCATAATAATAAATATATGAAAAAAAAATTAAAATTATATAAAGCATAGTTTGTTTCTATTGACATTCTATCTTATCTCTTTTCTCCTGTTGATGTAGATTATTACAGGAAAGGTTTGATTACATCTTAATATTATACTTAAATAATCTATGGTGTATTTAGATAAAATTGAAAATTTTATGCACATGTGGTGAAATGTCAAAATTTAATTACTTGCATCTGTAATAGCACATCGTAGGAGGTTAATAGGAAATCTGCTGCCGACTTATTTCCTTTAAGAAAATACCGGAAATTGATTGGAATTGAAGTAAATCCACTCGGAGCCGCGACTATGAAACTACTTTGATGTTAAATTTATAACGTATTTTAGTATTGGATTATTTTATCGGTTTAGAGAATTTAGGTTTTGGAGGCTACTTGTGTTTGTATATAATTAGCATTCTTTAACAATTTATATATTTTTGGCTTATCAATGTTAGATATTCTCTTCAAGATATGAAAGTTGCAAATTTTAATAATTGTTTTAAAAGTTTAAACTTTTCTACCGCCTTCATTGAACGCTGAAACACTGAACCTAGTTTATCAAATTATACAAATAAATTATTATTATCAATATACTTTCTCACAAACTCCTTTATACATTTTGAGATTATTTATCAATAACTAGAAGCAAACAAAAGTGCCTTAGAAGAAAATGAAAATTAGATCAAAGTTGGGTTGCGCATATTAATGACGGCTACGTGAGAGGAGTCGCGTGTGAGAGCTAGTAAAGTATTTGAACATACCTCGGTTAACTGCGTGTGACGTTGCAGTAAATATAAAAACGTTAATAGAAATTCACTACCTATTGAAGAACAATATTTAATTAAAACTTTAAGATTAAATAAAAGAATTACCTTATTCAGTAAGATATCATTTCAATTAAATCATTAAAAACTTATTACATACTTTGAACAATTTGATTTTTTAATTGTATGTTTTCATGAATTTTACGACTGAACTTTGTTTAATGTGTCGGCGGTCGTGGATACGATTCCCAATTTAGAAAATATTTGTATTTTTCTAGTGTCTGGGTTTTGTTTATGTATAATGTGTATGCATTGTACATATAGTTGTGTAGAGATTACTTTCTGATAATTAGGAAATGTTATTTTCAGACTATATTTAGTTGAATTTTGACAAATAAATTTTATTACAACACATTTTATGTAATTTTCACAAAATAAAGGCTACGTCATTCTTAAATTAAAAAAGTATCATTATAAAAATGTTTAGATTAAAATAACGTTGTCTGTAACAAAAATAATAATTGCAAATTAAAAATTGCCCTTAATCTGTTATTGATCGGATTATCTTCAATTATAAATATCGGGACATTATATGGACGTAATTTTTACCCGTGACTTGAAATATTAATTTTAATTATTGGAATATTAACTTTCAGTATATGTCGTTACTTTAATATATGTATGTTCTTTTACAAAATATGTAACTGTCACTTTTTAAGCTTGAATATTTTATTCTTTGAGTAGATTATTAAATACGTAACAAAGAAACACAACACTAATTAGTGAATCAACGTAATATTCACAAAAGATTTAAAAAGAAACATTGACGAAATGCTTTTACCTGAGCTACATATAATACTCATATGTTCCATGCTTGTTGTTGTTAGGTATGACGATAGCGTCATTGTCACTTGTCTAGGATATATATGTCCAATCGACTATTCGATTGGAACAGAAAATATATGTGTTTGACCTAAGATAACGCCATTCTATCGTTATTTTTAAGTAGTTAAACGCTTCCAAATATCTAAATGCTGACTCAAATTAAATTAAATCGATAAATAATACTAACTTTCGGTCCATTTGAGTGAAATGAGCGGAACCAGTGCTTTAGCGGTTGTGAGGAAATTACGTGTGTGCTACATTTTGGTACAGCGAGAAATTAAATGTTATTTTGTATTCAAATGGATTAAATATGTATTTTGGTCTTCTGTTACATTTTTGGTTTAGAAATAAAGAAATTTGTTTCTTTAAGCTGAACTGAACTTTGCAACTACAAAGATGTTTGTTTTTAATAAAGATCGAGAAAAAGGGAACCCTTATATAATCTTTTAGCAGGATATTAATTTTATATTGTAACGTCGATAGAATATTCATAATTTTTAATCAAAAGAGAAATTCAGTTCAGAGATTTCTAAGAATGGAATAAAAAGAGAGTCTTACTCTTATATTTTCTAAAGGTGTTGAAAAATATACTTAAATTATTTTATTTAAAACTGTTTGATTTGAGCGATTTATATAAGTTTTATTGTCTGTTGTACGTAATGGATTGCAAAATTTACAAGAATAATACCACCCGTATGTAAAATATTTTGTAACATGTAGATATTATTCTAAAAGCTTACTTCTAAATGCTTACTTCTGAAAATAACATAACCTTATATTCAAAACACAAAACCATTAAAACATTCGGCAAATATGTTCCCTTTCAACGCCGACATTCACTAAAATATGTTTCTAAAATCTACGAGAAATGCAATTTTTGTGAGGGTGGAGATGGATTTTTCATTACTCAGCGGAGCACCCTCCGTTTGCACCGCTCCATTCTTTATAGCCGTAATATTGTTTCGTCTCACCGTAAAATAAATGTTTGTATGGACCCAGTCGATTCGAACCCCCGGATCAAACATTTCAACATTATTGGATAACGGTGTCATATACATTATGTCCCCTTTATCGTGCTTGATATTAAAATAAAGATTAATCCTTCATCTAAATGTAAATACGTGATTAGGTCCTCGCAAAAGATAAATTTATTAACTTCATAAAACCACTGGTTGAGAACACAATTATAGCTTCGGATTTGACACTGGAAATTTATTTTACTTTACTTTACTGGAAACTTCTTATCAAGACGGGAGGCGCCGTTATATTGCTGTTAAAATGAAAAAGATAAATCTCGGCGTAATTATTGTGAAAAGAAGACCTATTAAAATATCCCAAAAAAGAGTAGGAAGCTGTGACATGGTCAAAGATAAGAATATATTTCTCAAACAATTTTTAAAATATTAAAATATTTTAAAGTAATACAAATTTAAATGCATACTTTATAAATTAATAAAATAGAAACATAGTTTTACAGCTTGGGTTTTCAATATCATTAGATTAATTTCTTATGATGTGGCATCGAAGGATTCTCTATCAAAAGATCGCGGTATAGACAACTTTTCTAATAATACTCCCAAGAATTTGCAATTATTAGACTTCATCGTGATTGGAAACTTCAAGTTACCAATCACGTACTACGTATCAAAAGTACTACCTACGTACACGTAGGTAGTACTTTTGATACGTATTGAGAAAGAATGTAATCCTCTTTCCTTTCACGGGAACTTAAAGTTTGTGTTGAAATAAAATTTTGGCGATATATTTGATTTAAAGCAACAAATAAATTGTCCTTTTTAATCTTTTATAAATTGCTTTATATTTATTACTTTTTGGGTTTTCAGTATTATTAAGTTTTAATTCTCAATTTTCTTCAGTTAGCGATATGAAAAGTCGATGTCACTGCCAAGTTTGGAGGGTTCTGGAGCTTTTACAAACAGCCAAACCTATCTTCTTCTTCCTGCAAATACAGTCCACTTACGAGGATTATTTTGAATAATTTCTTATTTTATACTTTATTTATTGAGAGTACCTTTTAGGTGATATTGAATTTTTATTTACGATTGAGTTCAGAGCAAAGTATATCTTTAAATACTTAAATTAAATATAAAATATATATAGTAATGTATTTAAGATACGGATCCTAAATTAGAAACATGGCTCATATTTTTAAGTGATTCATTTATAAGTTATATTCTATTTTATTTTTGCTTTCTTATTTATAATATCGTGTTTTTATCAAAAAGTCATTCAGGCAATAAATTCAGGATTAAAGAATAAGTTTAACAAACAATTATCTTCTATATAAGAAATAAAAATAATTATAAACAATATTTTTAAGCAAAGTTAAAAGCAATAATTTTAAAGTGCCGTTCGGTTCGATTATAAGTACATCTTAACTTTTGAAAGTTTTGAAAGTTGATTTCATTGAGTGTGACAGTTCAATCGATGCCAGTTTATATTATTTGTATACTGTTTTATTTTATAAATATACCTTATATTTTAATTTTATCACAGCAATAAATAGTATACTTTTATATTTTAATATATATTCATACAATGACTGTTTGTTTTAGTCTGATTGAGAAAATTGTAAGGAAACTATCTTACAAAATATTTACTTCATATATATACCTTCATAGTGGGAATAGCTTCATATCCAGTTCATAATCTTCCTATCATTGGGAGGAACTGTCATCGCCTACCTGTACGTTATAAAGCTTCTCGTATATGTTATTTTACTCACAACAAGCTTTGAGAACAAACAATTATAGGTTAGGATTATTTAAAACATTACTGAGTTGTTAACATCTTGAAATAACCTTAAGAACCATATTATATAATATAACAACTTTTAACAATTGTTTATATCGTTGAATAGTTGTTTAAATAGTTTAATGTTATTCTTATTCTTCTAATAGTGTACCTTTTGTATGTGTATACAAATTTCTCTCATCTATTTTGGTATTGTCGTGTGTTTGTGCGCGGGTGTTTTCCTTATAAACACGCGGCTCTTAAAGCGAAGATTATCTTAATGCGAATAAATAAACATACATTTAATTCTCGAGCTCCGACTTTGACTTTTAAGTTGTTATAAGACATTTTATCCCTGCAGCTGCACGGCTGGAATATACCGCATCTCGAGTGCTATCTGTATATCAATATATGTTGGAAATATCCAAAATATCATTACTGTGGAGGCGGAACAGAGTTGTTGATAGCACGCAACCTTGGACTACACCACTGTTCACGGGCTTGAAATCCGAGCAACAACCCGGCGAGGACGACCTGTATGCTCCTTTCAGTAAGACAGCTTGCATAAACTCTCGGGAAGGAAGCTTTGAAAGAAGAGCCTTATGCCAAACACGATCAAAGGCTTTCGCCATATCCAAAATTACTTCTAGACCCCTATAGAAATTGACGATTGATTGATGACGACGATTGAGTCAACTCAGGGGCACTTGTTCGTAGCACTATTGGAGAAATACCATCCGGCCCATTTGACTTATGCACGTCCAAGGAAATTTTTTTATTCTATTTCCAACATTGAGCTCTGACACCACGGGACGGTAGGCGGTTTGTTCCCTTGTTCGTTGTAATTTCTGTCATCATAGAATCCAATACTGTGTTCTAGTATTACTTTAAAAACTCTTGGACTTGGTCTATTGTACTAATATACTATATGTATACATGGTCTATATATATATATATATACATGGTCCTACTTACGTTCTTATTTTGTGCCGTAAACATGTTATTGATATATATTTTGTTTTTACACTGTCAGCCATACTATTATTGTATGTGTAATAATAACTGTTTGTATTTTTGTACGTTACCTTTTCACTTTAAAGTTCGGATACGAATTCGAAATGTTGCATCTTGGGGAACGACATCTCACCTTGGGTCACCTTGTCTCTAAAAATACACCAAAGTATAATAAATAATGGAAACAATTTTGTGTAGGTACAAAAAAATAACCTTCAGTAACTGATTAAAAAAATATAATTAACCGTTTATCAAAGATTATTTCTGAGGAATGTAAAATAGCAATCAATCAAAATTCATATTATTTGAAATAGATACGCCTAAATATCTACCATAATACCTGTGCCTAAAATGGTAATAGTATAACCTGGACCCGACAGGTGGATTTGTGATCAATTTCATAAATATATCCGTGCGGAGTCGCCATTAATAGTCGTTTTATATATACATGTAGATACTTTTATTCTCATCGCAGTTTGATAAAAACTATCTAGTGGTATTATTATATTAATACAAGTTTTAGTATACAGTAAGTATTACTATAAAGATTTATGTAAACCCATTTTTTGTAGACACTGCGCATAAATTATTTTTTATTGCCCACGACGCTTCAAATATCTTGATGCGGATTTATGGCGATTCCTAATCCTTACTGTTATAAGACTGTTATGTAATATAAGTGTATTATTTCTCATTGAGAAACGACTTTTGTTCCAATTTTAACTAAACTGATAAGATACTGGCTGTATTTTAATTTATATTGTTAATAAAATAATAAATAATATACACATTTCGTATAGTATTCTGTTATGTCAATATCTGTGTATGTGTATGTGATGGTAACACAATGCTTTTTTTATGGTTCTAAGTATTCATTTATTTCGACCTAGAGGTATTTAATATATATATTTTTTTCACATATGTAATTTTTTATTATAGTACAGTAAAGCAGATAATGTGTTTGAAAATAGGTCACAAAATTGATATAGACCGCAGTTAATAGAAGGATCAGCGGGCTTTAGTAAATAAACACGGATCCACAATGAATGAATATTTATAGCAAGTGTTGGAGAAATAGATAACCATTAGCAGTCTATCGGCATCTCGACAGATTATGGGCTTACTTGTTGTTTTAGTTGTTAAAACAGCGCATCTGATATTATTAGCCTTCCAAATATTGTACATAAACGACGACGACGTATACATATCTTTGTCGCATTTTGAAGCAGGCGTTGTCAACGACAAACGGATTTGGTGGGTTCATATAAACTCAATTCCCCTCCCAATAGTAAAGTAAAGCTAAATGTGTTTCATAAAAACGAATTAGAAAGTAAATATAGTTGTAGGTGCGGTTTGGTTTGGACTAATAAAGGAGGATGTCAATAATTACATTTTACATTTTAACAAGTTATCTATACTTCCAAAGGGCCAACCATTTAATGTGTACGATAGGGGGGGGGGGGAGGAAGAGTGTGTCACGACCCCAATGATTTCCGTACGCTTTTGATTTGAAGCAAGTAATTCCTAGGCGCATTATAAAATAATTTGTTTTTACTATATTCAAATAATGTGTATAAGCGAACTTGTTTTAAATTTTCAACGTCTTGATATATTAAGTCCTCAAAATTGTAATTCCCCTACAGCTAAACGCAATTATCAAACGCTTTCCTTGTCAAAAAGTTTTTTAATTTTCGTCCATTCTAGCAAAGTATACTCAATTTTTTTTTGATAAGACGATATTTCAATTTTTTTCAGTTTGATAACAAACAATTAAGCTTCCCTGCTCAGATTAGTATTTGTTTTGTGGACAAAGTAAACAGGTTTAGGGCGGTATTTTGATGCTTAATAGCCGTAGGATGTGATCATGGATCTCGCCTCGGCGAAATTACATTTTGTCTAAAAAGTCGTCTTTATACTAAAAGCAAAGCAAAAGCAAAGGTTAATGAGATTACAGAAGAGAATATTTCGAGTATGTAAATTTAAATTGAAAATAAAATATGAATGCATTTTCAGGTAAAAATATTTTTCACTGTTTGATTGATATTGATCGCTTGACCGACATACGTTTTATTATTGCTTTATTTTATTTAATCGGACTTATTTATTAATACAAGCGCAAATTTACAGCAGTTGAAAATACGTTTTGGAAAATATCAATTTTGAATTCAATAACAAATGTCGAGTTTTAACTATTTTATCTCAACAAGAACTACCAATTCTTTCAGATTGTGCAAAATAATTAGCAAACCCTTAATTTTTTGAAGAAAAGTGACTTTAAAAAATAGCAGATAACGTAACTTTTAGTAAAGATAAAAAGAATTAAAGCTCACTACGTAATCTTTTCTTTAAGATGTTTTTATTATTTCATACTTTTAATATAAAATAAGAATAATAGGAAGAATGAGAATGGATATCCTTTGAGATGTCGGGTTCTTGGTAATTCCTTGGACATTGATAGATTAAACTGTTCAAAATATTTTGGCACTGGCACGTTCCTAGTTACTATTTCGCTGGCACTGACAGGTGATGAGGTAGCATAATTCATTTTGCAAATAAGATGTAACATGGTTTATGGTTCTGTGCTAGAAATGTAATGTGAGGTTTTATTTGTTTTAACAACACTATTCGAAGAATGCCTTTACATGTGTTCGTTTTTATAAAAATATTCCGATGAAATATAATCGATGAATAATACAATGTAGGAATCATATATGAAATAGGATTAAGATTAAAATGACTTCATTATAATATCTAATAAATATATAATATCTAATATCTACAATTACAATAGCTTCATACTTCTGAGATTTTTTTTAATTAATGTAACTGCAATGATAGTTAATTAATATTTACTGAAGATAATACGAACTGGAAATCATATTGTAATCTACAACTTGAAGGATTTTGACACGACGTGTTTTTTTACGTTTAATTTGCAAAATGTTTTTTTAAAGGAATTGTTTATCATTTTCCTTAATGAAAGCTTTCTAAATTAAAATAACATAACGAACCTAAATCTTCATATAAATAAAAAAATGTATAAACCTAATACTCTTATAACACTCTATGCTTCCCGGGCCAGATTTGGAGGAGGGCAGGCCTCCACAGGAGAGGGAGACATAATAAATATAAAATAATATCCAAATATTGACGTGTCAGCAACTTTTACTTTATACTTTTTTGTTTTCCTAAACATATTTATTTGGAAAATAATTAAGAATTAGGTGTTTGGGGCCTGCACTCCGTAGATACCCCATGGCGTAACATGTCCTAATCTGACACTGTATGTTTTATTGCAAACTTCGAGCTGACATTCTATAACATTTGAAATTAGTTTATTATTAAACCGCTACCTTAAGTTTGAGATAAGGTTAATAAAGCCGAGCTGTATATAATGAATATTTAAACAGTATTTCTATAAACAAAGCTAATAATTTTAATAATTAAATACTTATAAAATAGTATAAAATAAAACAAAATCAACAGGAAACGAAACAGCTATGAAAAACTATAAAAAAATATTTTAATTCTATATTTATTAAAAATTGTGTGAAATATAACAAGCTGGTAAATCTGTAGACAGTGTGAAATATTTAAATATTATTCGAACCAAATAAATATTCTCAATAACAATTACATTTTGATACCGACAGTGTTTATCATACCTAATTGAAATTTAACGTTAGTAATTATATTAAAAAAGTCGCTTTTACTTAAACACACAAAGCTTTAAGCAAGATACACGCGCTCCATCATCAAAGATCTTTAACATAATATATCACGTATTAGCGAGTATTTATTACATTAAGATACTCAAGTTACATCCCAAAGCACACGAACTAAAGCATCTACACAAAATCGTTGTTATTCCTTTGATAAACCGTTAAGGAAAGCTGTAAAAGTTTCCAAATTCCGTATCCGTGCTCAATACTCAATCCACAGATTTTAAGATACTGTAAGGTAAATTTAAATAAAATCCGAGATTAAAATATTTGTATTATAAATAGAGTATAAATTAAGATTATTTTTGAGAATTAAAAATATAAAAATGATTTTAAGTTTTATTATTTTAATGTATTATTTGTAAAATAAGCCTTATACTTTAATACATTATGCTCTTAAACATACACAAATAGTTTTATCGGCGTTACCCACACGTCTATTGATGGTTATATTACAATATTAGTTATAGTAGAGAGATAAAATGAAGCATAGTTATTGGCTATAAAAATAAGAATTTTGTATTTTTTTTCATTCTCCATGCGGTAGTATGTGTTGCGGTTACCCGCAATAACTTGACCTTTACGTAACACTGCGAGACACAAACCATTTTATTTAGACTCATGGTTTTATACGTATTTGACTTTATGCTCTACCTGTCTGTACATTTAATATATTTATATATACTACGTGTACAGTACATTACGGAGATTCTTTAGTTATCATAAAACTAAAACTGTATTCAGTCAGTGTAAATATTATGTGATGATAACCTAATATAGGTTATATAGCTAGTATATAAGTAAGCAGTTGGTTTGGATTTTAGAGCGAGCTTTATAGTGGTTATCTCTGTCCTGATAAAGACGATTTTATATAAAATGCAAAGTTTATTTATGTGGGTAACGGTACCTCAGTTGGCAGAGCGACAGAAACTAGCAGAGGCCTCAGGTGTGAGTCTTGCCCGTATTGATATTTTTTTTATTATTTCTTTTAAAATTGGAAAAAGCATAATATGTATAGAGTTAAATTTGAAATATTAATTTATTAAAATCACAAAAATACCAAATATGCAATTTAAGGTTACTATTAGGTGTAATCGTGTGGTCTGTAAACAGTCATTTATAAAAAGTTATTCTTTAAATGTTATTTTAATGCAAAAAAATAAGATTTTTTGGCATTTCAATTTATAAATACACTTTACGACTCGTGTCCACGGAGTAGTAAATAATCCCGAGGTATAAATTATGGGTGACGAAGATCGTAAACGAGAAATTTACCAACTTTGACGAATTGCTTTACAACACTAGACGTTGACGGATTTTAGTAACTAAAAACTTACTTATTTGCATTGCAACTTCGGTAGTTTTGAAGTATTGTGTATAAAATTTAACACAACAAAATTTTATTAATGCCTTCAAATGAAAAGTGTGCAGAAGAAGGAATTTTAATTACAATACCCGTAAGAGATTACATACTAATAAAAAATACCAAGGTAAGATAAATTCCAGTAATCTTTAAGACGTGTAAAAGATATTTACGTCACAAAACTATTTACTTTTACTTGTCTAAAAATTACATCAAAATAAATTCAAAAAGCCACTCATAACCTACGTATTGTCCTCAAGTGTAATATAATTTTAAATGAACCACCACAGCAACTGAGAACTATGTATGGGATGAGACGGTTAATAGAATTTTTAACGCTTGCATGAGAAACGCGCTGTAAGGGAATTTCAAGCTAAGCCGGAGCAGCCTTGATAAGCAATATGATTTTAATGAAAACATGCTTATCAGATTTTAATGGAAAATAATGTTATTAAACCAGATTATTATTTATAAGTAATATTGATGGAGATGTTTTTGTTAGTTTAGAAGAATGCGAATTCTTCTATAAATATCATTCCTCTATTTGAATACCGATATTATCCTCCTAAGTCTTATAAGATTTAGCTTAAAGTATTAGTTGCTATACTAATGCGTCTCTTATCTATTAGTAAATTATCTGTCAAGTATTATTTCATAGCATTATATATGGTTTAATATTAATAAGATTTGTAACAAAATACACATTCAAAAAAGGGTAAATAATGCTTTTAACGTAAGCTAGCGTAGTAATAGGTTTTTCATATGTTTTGAAGATTACTTTAAACATACGTCAAGGTTGAGTCTACAAGACAAAGTTGTTAATATAATTGTCTGTTTATTTATTTACTAGCTGTACCCACGAATGCCTTTACGAGAAATTCATTTTTTCGACAGTTTACAGAACGTCTACAGTTCATCGAAATTTAATAAAACAGTCCTTAATATTATTTTTGCCGCACGTAAAATAAAGGTAGTGGTAGCATTTTCTTAAAACTTTCAACAAATAAATCAATCACTACATTTTAAGTGAACGATACTGCATTTAAATCGGATAACTCGTTTCAGGGACAAGAATACACAAACTAAAATACGCAATGTATAAATACAAATATAATATTATTTATTTCTAAAATGTCAGATAAGATAACAAGTTGCTATCGAACCCGCGTAGCCTACTTAGAAAATAAACATGACGTTCAGTGTACGTGTATGTTTGAATATGAAAGGGCAATTTAAGGCTTTCTGTACACTAGTCCTTTCAGAACGACGTGTTCTGAATGGGGTATTTTTACGCGATTTCAATGCGTAGGTAAAGCATCCCCTTAGCTGAGCTTTGACGCTGCACTCTACAATATTCTACAAAAGACCATACAACCTTTGCTGATTTCTGCTATTTTTATTTATTATTGTAATATTAATAATGTATTTTGAACAATTTCTCATATTGAAACAGGGATTACGTTCTGTAGTTTTGAACTAAATCATAACTTTTCGATTATATTCTTATTAAGCTTTAAGACGGATGAAATACTATAAACCACAATCCCGGAAGATCCATAAGTTCTTTACTATACTCGTTTCACCATTGACCTAAGTCTATTATCTGGATGCTTTGCGGTAGGTTAAGCCCTAAACAAATTACTCTGCTGACCGCAACAATGTATCTCCACATTTTGCCTTGGAGAGACATTTTAATTCCCTTTAATGAGCTTTTATGTTTTTATTTAGGATTTTACAATATAAATTATAAGATGTATTAACTATAGAGAAGAAGAGAAGGTAACTTCAAATAAGTGTTTTTACACTTTTAATATTAATATCATATAAAAAATAATAAAAAACAACTTAAAAAATCCTAATTAATTCTTTTTAATATTTTATATGTTAAAAAGATTGTTGTCTATATAATATATAATACTAAAAAAATAATTATTATGCAGCAAAAACCTCGTATTTTTAATGAATATGTAATTAAATGAAGCAAAATTGTCGAGAATAATTTCGTAAATGAACAGCAGATGAACGCTACCGGAGCGCCGTCTGGACATTAATAAACTACAAACATTTAATATTTTCAATTTCTGCAATCCTTTTATCTTCAATAAGGTTGATGTCCTTTTTAATTTCGATTTCAAAAAACCAATATTCCACTCGTAGCTATTGTGTCCTACGAGAATTTTCGAAAATTAAAAGTTTTGGTAGTTATACGGTAATAAAATTTGGTCTTACTTTTAAGTTGAAACTATAGGACTATATTTTTATATTTAAAATAGTATATTCTTAATAGTAGTTATTAATAAAGTTAGCTCATTTTATATAGCACATCCAAACTTAGTTTTTTTTTTTTTACAAATATGTTCTGAATTGTATGCATGACATTTTGAAATTTTATAATTATATTTATAAATTGGAAATTCAATGAATGAAAGTAATAAAATTTGCTTATATATTAATATCTCCCATGTTTATTTATTTAGCCAGATCTTTGGAGCTAGCATATGAGAATCGGTTGGACTTATTTAGGAAAATATGATTTTATACAATTATGAAGGTAGAACGAAGTTAGCCGTCGCTCGTAAGTTTGTTAACCCTTTTTTTTACTGTGTGGCTTATTTTAGGTGAAGTGTTAATGTAACTTTTTATAATTAATATAAAATACAGCAATTTTTTTCTATATTTTTGAAGTAAATCTTATGAATTTATGATTAAAATAATGGATTAAGTTTTTATAGATTTCGTTTTATAGTCAGCCTGTAGTAGTCTTTTTTCTGTTATTAAAAAAAAAAAGTAATATTTATTTTTTATTAAAGAAACTTTTTATTTTGGTATAAATACATTTTAAAAATGAGATTAAAAAACAATATTTTATCATATTATATGAAAGAAAATGCAAAAATAACTAAAATTCTATCTTAAATTACTTTCATTCTGAGTTATATTCTTAGAACTGTATAAAAGTTTTTATAGAAAGAAAGTTTGGCAGTTAGTTTGGATACGGCGAAAGCCTTTGATCGTGTATGGTACATGGAGCTTTTCTTGAAGTTACCTGTGGGCTTTCCGAGAGTTTATCATCAAGTTTAAGTGGATCACCAGCTTTCTCACTCGGCGGAGCAAAAAGGTCGTTCTCGACGGTTTTTGCTGGGACCCCAAGACTGTGAATGCTGGTGTACCTCAAGCCTGCGTGCCATCCCATCAACGATAATTAAAATGTTTACATATCAACGATATGTTGGACATTTCCAACATACATTGTTATGCTGATGACAGCACTGGAGATGTGGTATATTCCGGCCGAGCAGGTCTCTCTCGGGAAAACGTTGACAAGTGCTTAAAGAAACTTGTGTCTTCGATGCAGACCTCCCTGGGGATGGTCTCTGAATAGGGTGAACTGAACCACCACCAATCCCTCATTCCCGTTTACCACTGAGAAAACTCCATTTGTTGTATACTCATTTATTCAAGTCATTATTAATTTAATAATACTTATCAAGTTATTATTTATATTAAAAAAAGTTATCATTTTAATATTGTGGAAGTAAGTTCCTATTTGTTAGTTTAACTTTGAGAACATGTTCTTTAGTATCTTGTGGAAATTAAATGTTTCGGTGACCGTTGTGTTCTAACTTTGTTATCGTGTCGCCAACTAATTTACAGAATAACCTTCCATGGTTCATTTAACTGTGTATAGCTTGAGTTTGAAGAGTACATTAAAAAAAATACTTTTTTGTTTATAGAAATCTTAGTACATTTGTTTTGACTTAACTTAGGATTTATTCGAATTCTGACTGGATAAATTCCTTCTGAATACATACAACTTTATATTGTCACTATTTGTAAGAATTCAATTTTTCTTGATATCGTCGTTTCAGTAACTGGCTTTAATAATACTTTTATTACCAAACTTCAGCTTTCGTTAGACTGATTTATTATATGGGTTTTTATATTGAGTAGAAAACTTATTTTTTATTAGATGTATTATTCTCATTGAACTTTTATATTTAGTTTGAAGATAATATTGTATTTGAGGAAAAACGGATACAATATATAATGTATTGAGACACATACTCACTGATTTTATCAAACTGTATACATATATATTATGTTTACGTGTCCGGTCATATGTACGTTTTAGTATTGTTTATAGATATTAGCAACTTTCCCAGCTTTGTAGACCACCACCACCACCACTTATAAGCATTAGACTTCGAAAAATCGTTTTGTAATTAGATTAATAGTTAGTGTGAAGTCCGGTTGCAACCAGGATAATAAAACTTCTAGTCTATAAATTTAAAAAAGAGGTAGAGTGCATAGAATTAAAAATTATTAAATATTAAGCCATTCTTATTATCTACTTTTATTTATAAAACATACTTAGATTATAATACCAGACATGGACAACACGTCCATTTTAGTTCAATTTTTTCGGCACGCGTATCGTAACTTGCCTTAACTTAATATTATTTGGTCGATTACTTTGGAAATCATTATTTTTTAAGTAACACCATTTTATTTTATGTTATTTTTTTATTATTTCAATTAAAAGGCCGTTTTCAACAATATATTAAAAAATCTGTTTTTCTGAAAGCTTTTGCTACCATAGGAATTTAACAAATCTTTTATATGTCCATTCATTAAAAAAAAAGGAATGAAACATATAATAATCTCATTTATATACAATATAAAATTTCTTAGGAGGGGGATAAAAGTGGGGGAATCATTGCCGTAAAAGCCTTTGCCTTTTACAATACCTCACGTTTTCACTACATTGCGTTTGCTCGGATCTTATTTTATATAAAGATGTAACTTAAATTAAACATAGCCCCAAATATTCCCCGGAGCAACATTGAGAGCAGTACTAATTTACGATTTATACATAAAAGTTTTAGGTTATTTAGTTATTAATTTAATTTTAATATAATATGAGTAAGCAAAATAATTGGAAATGTCATTATAATGTCCAGAAAAAAAAAATGAAATTCAGTAAAATGGATTTTGTAAAGGTCATCCCTCAGTTGTCATGGCAACGGATCCCCCTCACGGGGTTTGAAGTATGGCGTATTTGATGCAATTTCTCCCTTTATTGTCAGGATTTAATGAGGTTTATATATATATAGGTTGAGATATAAAAGCTGAAATGGTTATGCTGTTGCTCCGGGTTGGGTCGACTTTCAATCCGTAGTCAGTTGAAATCGTAAAACATAATACAATCGGAAATGGAATTCGGCTAATATAATGTTCATAATAATACTAAAATGATATCAATCTGACGTCACGTTGACATTGGGTTTTAGTTTGTTGCGGGATAAACAAATGTACCAACGATATGACTCGAATACCAAATAAATATACGATTTTATTAACATTCGGAGTCGGAAAATAATTTAAATAAATAATGATATTTCACATTGTTTCCTAAATATACTTAAAACAATTCTATGATGATGTAATAATTAAACTCTACTACTTAATACAACTTATACTACTTCTAAAAATGTAAAATTATTTTAAAATGTTCTACAAAAATAAAACAATTACTTTCAGATTAAACCTCTTACTTAATTTCAAAAGAACGCACCATTTGAAAGTGATGACTCGCAGACTCTTTCTTGTAAAAAGAAAAATACACTCGCACGGTAATCCTAAAAACAAAACACGGTACTTTTTTACTGAAGCAGAGTGCGCTTAAGTCTCTATAATCTTTTAATCTGTGGTATTTTTACATTTCTAGTACCTAATTTATTTTATCTTGAGTTACATCTATCATGCTGTAAATTTTAAGTAGGATTTATTTTTTAAATAAAGTTATAATATATTGTATAGTTATATTAAGTATTTTTTCACCAACCCTGTTGCTGTAATTCGCATATAGCGGAAGATAAATTTAAACAAAGAAAGTATCACAATTTATTAAAGTATGGTTGTATAAAGTAAAAAAAAAATCGTGTAAAGGAAAAATTAAATTAATACTCAAACTTAGACATCAAGATTGCTCATTATTTCAGATTTGTAATTGTAGTTGTAGTGACTATCCAGTAAATACCTCTTGAATGGAAATGGCAAAGCACCTACAAATTACGGTCAGGTCGCACCTCCGCCGGCGGCGACTCCAGCTCTGGTGCTAAAGTAGGCTCTTAACATCTTTTCATGTCTTTCAGAAAACATAACCCCTTAACGGCAGACTGTTACTCGACTCCTGTGGTAGGAACGTGTTCCGCTTTGAATTTTTAATTGACACTAAGATTTGTTTCGTTCCCATATTTCTTCCACGTAGCTTCATTAAGTCTTAACAGCAATTAAATCTTTTAGTTATATTGAACTTTACGAGAATATTAGCGTTGAATAGTTGAATTAAACACCAATTCTATTTTACGTAATTGAATCCATACGGCATATAATTCCATGCGCACATCGGAATATAAGTCTTCAAGTTAATCACTATTCTCTGAAGCCTCCAGGCAATAAAGGACCCTGCTGCAAACTAGTTCATACCCTTTGAAATGGCTCACTCTTACTGAAGCACACTTTTTCTTTAACACTTGTCATAGTGACAAAGTGAAAGATTTATTGAGGTTGTCTTAACTGCTTGAGGCTCTATATTGTCAGGCTTCATTTTCACTTGAACGCTAGGTTTTAATTCAATATCAAGTTAAATTGTGCTCTATTTATTCAATATGCTATTTTCCATTTAGGTTGGTTTTAAACTATTCAATTTCCATTCTGCATAAGAAATGTGCAGTTGTAAATTCGTTATGAATAAGTTTTCGATCATTTTAGGACTTACATTTATAAAAAGCGAATAACTTATATAAAAATGTCAAATAGTGCCTCGTATTACCATGATATACAATATGAATTAATAAAAAAATGTTCTCCCGAGCGTTAAATCAAAAGGATAGGATTTCGCAAAAGGATAACCTCAGTTTACTAACTTAAAATAGTCATTGTCGTACTTCTCTGCCATGAAACTTAATATTCTACCAAATTGAAATTCAGTACTAAATCTCGTACTAATCTCGTATCTGTAAGAGCGAAAGATATTTTATATAACATATATTCGTGGTTTGAAAAAAGCTTTGTAAAACCTAATAGGTTGTGTAATATTTTATAATATATTCACGGAAAAAAAAAATTGGGCATACTATAACTGAATACGATTTATCTCATTTCTCCTTATCTTCTTTCATAGATATTCGAAAACCACTACCATTTCCTTCACAATTCGGTGGCGAAGAGATCGCTGTCGTCAGCTCACGAACACCACGGTCTGTTAGAAGCAGATGACCGAGTTCAATGCGCGAAATAACAGCGCGTGTTGTCAAGGAAAAAGAGGGACTTCATACCAGACTGCACAAATACAGGTATTGAAATTATTATTATACCATTCAAAAAGGCTATTTGTCACGAGCGCGTTGCAGCTGACTCGAATAAGCGTGTCAGATGACGAACATATTATGTCAAATCAATTTGGTCATTTTTGTGATGGTTTGTTTTTCCTATAGACATTATTGTTTTAACTGATAATAAATGTTACATTCAATATATTCAATGTGGTAACGATGTAGTTGCATTCAATATTTGAATGAAAATAAAAATTATAAATTATTATTTTCCTAAAGACCCCCTTGACGTACAAAGAGTCTGTAACATTTTACTTGAATATGATTCTTAAAGTTTAGAGGCAATAAAAGCCTTCTTCAAATTTAATACCCCTTGTCTTAAATTTAGTATCACTTTATGTAATCTTTTATCCTAATATATTATCAAGATAAAATAATACAGCGTTCCCTACGTTATAGACGCCGTATCAAATATAATACTGTAAACAAATGAGCAATGGACTATAGTGCAGCTGAGACACTATCGAGGCAGAGTAATGCTTTTAAATCACCCATTACTCTCTTAAACTTAAATAATAACATTTTATATCCTTTTATGGCAGAACTTCAGCGTAATGACTGAGGAATAATATAATCTGTTTGTTGGATCATGTAAATGTATAAAAGATAAGAGCATTAAATTTTTCATTTTTAGAAAAAAAAAATATTTTTAACTGTTTAGAGTAAATTAAAAATTAATTAGTTTTTAATGAGTTACTTGCTAAAATAGTTTTAATAAAGGTACTCATATTAGTTGAACATCTCAAATAAGGAGACGTATATCACTAACTTACTTTAGAATAAAGGTATATTCTTTAAAATTACTTATAAATTAACAATGAAATAAAAAATTTCAACTGCCTCTATTATTTTTTTTAAATGCATTTAATTTGTGCCACACAACAAAACTGACAATAATTGACAATATTTAATTTAGCTTAATTGAATTTAATTTGATTCAGCTGAAACATTATTTTAATTAAAAAAGTGCTTGACATAAAAGGTAATAATGATGAAAGGTATTCCACATGAATTGTATATCCACTGAGAAATCTATACGAGTTCGACAATATTGAAAATATTACACACCCAGCTGGGAATCATTGATCTTCTTGTTCAAGTGAAAGATGAGAGCTTTACAATTTAAAAATCATGGTTCTTTATATATTAAATTCTTTTCATTTTTCACTAACACTCGATATAGATACTTTCATATTTAACAAAACTCATTAAAAGTCTACAAAGTTTATAACATCTCTCATATTAATAATATGAAATGTAAATGAAGTTCGTCAAAGTTGGAAAGCTGTCTTACGTCAATATTTGAACGTAAGATGAAGACTTAGCTTTGAAGATATTAAAATCTAATTATACAACAAACTCGCTTCGTTTAGATGTAGAAACTTTTCTTTGCAACATACCCAAAGCTTTTAAACATTAAAGATAAAGTAACGTATGTTCGGTTAAGAAATAATAAATAATAAATAAGTATATGGAAATAGTTTTTAAATATCATTAAGTTTTTGTAAATTTGTGAAGCATTTTTTTAATGATACTTACATTTTTTCAAAAGTCTAACATTGAAATGTATAAATACAAGTTAAATATTATAGCATATCTCATTTAAACGACAGAATGATAAAACCGACGCTAGATTATAAAATGTTCTACTAATACATATTTCATTTATTATGAATTATATTTGATATTTATTATATAATTGTTGATGAATTTTGGAAACTTTTGAATCTCATGACTAAATTCGGATATATTTAAAACATACCCTTTTGTCAAGATGTTTTATTCGTATTAGCCATTAAGGAGGAGTTTTAATAAAAAATATGTTAGCAATTCTACTTTTACACGAGGAGAAAATCTAGTTTATCCTTGAGTAAAAGTATAATATAATAAAATATTTCAGTAAAAATCCTGCCATTAAAATATATATTATAAATACCATATTTATAACTATTAACGTGGGACATGAAATGTTAAAATTGAATTGATGTCAGGTGAGAGTCGCTGAAAATTCTTCAAAAGTGTTTTCTCGCTGAGTTTAAAAAGAACTAAATATATACGATCTAGTCATTAATAAACACAAATATTATAGAGAGATTATAATTATCTTCTACCTATATTGTATTTTAAATTGTTTTTGTTGATTGAACATTTTCTGATAATTAGTTTATTATGATACTTGATGGTAATACAATGTAGCTTTTGATGTATAACATTAAACCTGAATATAATGATTCAATTCATAAAATAAAGGTTAATATTACAATGTAATTTATATCTGTGTTGATAATGGAAATATTAATCACATAATTATTTATTTAGAATTTAATATTAATGCACATTACGTAGCATTATGTACTCGTATATCGTATCGTACTCTTATTACTTAAAATATCACTTCCTAATAATATAAGTCAAAGGTTATAAGTGAATAAAAGACATAGTTCTGATCTGCTATCGAGTTACTGGATATTGACTAGGCACTAGGCACTGATTGAGATTTGGCTCAAGTCTTGAGATCGTTTCCACACATTCTTTGTGTGATTCACAGATTGATGTCCCGAGACTGCTTGTATTTTGTATTTTTGTGGGGTTGTTTTTATATAACAAAAGTATGTAATATTCTTCACATCTTATAATTAATAACTTGCACATGACAGATGGCTTGATTGTTAATACGAGCAGAAATATATCATTGTTATTCTCAAATAAATTACATATCTGAAGTACAATAAAAATGCAGTTTTTAGTCAAATGTGGGCGTTAACAATTCAAAGCTCATATTAAACGTCTTCCTACCTCATAAGCATAATGCAAGACAAAAGACAGCTTTAGTAACAGAAATGACAAACAATACAAATATTATACATAAAGAATTTCACAACTACGGCTTTCTTAAAAACATACTTTTATGGTACTGTGTATACTTAATTCATAACTGATATCGTCTGTGATGAATTTCGATATTAACATAAATAATAACAATGTCCATTGTTTTATAAAATTATATCTTGTAAATGTGAAAACTTGGAAGATTCTCACAATAGTGTTATAATTGATCATATATATTGGTTGCTATATTTTTAATAATTCTTTTTTTTTTAAAAGAACAGGTATACACGCTGATACGTCTAAATTTTCTCGTTCAGATAATTGCAATATTTTCAAAAGTATGAACACTCTTTTTTGGCTTTACCCTCATTTCGTAGTCATGAAACAAAGTGTCAATATTCTGATTATTTATAATATCGATTAAATTGTTAAATAAATAATATGACATCTATTTATTGTAGATGTACCAATGCTTGCTTTGATCTGACCTGATTAAGTTTCCGGCTGTGATAAAAAAGAAATTGTTTAATATTAATACCATAATGACGAAGGCTTCCTACTACAGAATTTCCTTCTAGTAGCGATTTAATATTGTGTATGTTATATGTTTATGTACTCGTATATTGTTGTGTCCAGAACGTCACCATCCTTGACGACGGCCTGGAAACTGATCATCCGGATTTGGTTTCCAATTATGTAAGTAATTATAGTCTTCTATGTAAGCTGTGGTAACTTAATTATAATAAAGTAGTTAACTATAAAAATTCATGTACAAAAATAAAATTATATCGCCGTGATTACCGACTTTTTTATATTTACTTCTGAGTTAACATGATTAAAGAAGACTCACCAATCACAATATAGTATAAAATTAATAGGTTTTACAAACATCTCATCTCTAAACATCCATATATAATACCTCCATAACAAATTTAATTTTACTAATTGCTATTCACGTGCACGAAAAAAGAATATCAGTCTCGTCTCGGCACTCGAACGAGGTGTTTGTGTTTTGTAATTATTTTGTTTACGTTATTGAGTGCGTCCGCCGTCGGGTTCAGATATTCCTCTATATATATCACGTGGCCGCCGCCGGCGGCCGCCTTAGTGACAATGGACGAGATTACAAACGAAGTTTTTTAGAAGATACATCGAATCTGAGAAGTAAATTGAGCTCCCTTAGTGAGATTGATATGATAACAGAGAACGAACGGCCCATTTCAGGTAACAATAATGAACAGAGACCTATTAAAAGAAATAGAGAGAAGGAAGATGAAGAGGAGTGGACGGTTGTACGGGGTAGAGAGAAGAAGCCATATATATAAGAAGCCATATATATAAACCAAAAGAAGAAAAGGTTGAGATTTATATTTCATCTGCTGAAAAAATTCCGAAACAGTTTGCTATAGCGAAGATATTTCAAAAGTCGGGTATCACGGCCGTTGATAGAATTAAATATATAAATCCATATAAGATTCGGGTAGACTTGACGAGTGAGATTGCAGCAGCTAAATTAGAAAATTGTGAGGAACTGATTGAAAGAGGCTGGAGAATTCAGAGAGCTATGGAAGTTAATTTATGCTACGGCGTGATTAAAGATATAGATATCGATATTCAGGAAGAGGACATCCGAAAAAATATTTCTTGTCCGGAACCAGGGGTAATTATCACCGCAAGTAGACTCATTAAGCGTAACCCAGATATCAATGGTTGGTCACCTAGTGAGTCCGTGCGTCTTTGATTTAAAGGGTCTTTTCGTCCACCATTTGTAAATATAGATGGCCTTAGAATACGGGTGGAACAATATGTATTTCAGGTGTCTCAATGTTCACGTTGCTGGAAATTCGGTCACATGGCGAAAAGATGCCCTTCTTTAAAAATTATATGCCCCAAGTGTAGTAATCAACACGAAAATTGTGACACTACTGTTTTTAAGTGTGTGAACTGTAACGGGCAACATATGACGCTGCTCCGATCTTGTCCATCATATCTTAAAGAAAAGAAACTTAGAGAATTAATGGCTGAATACAATTGCACATACAGACGTGCCCTAACAATGTACGTGCCAAATAGATACAATGACCAAGAGGAGCGAAGAGTTGAACAGAACGAAAAGCCTTATATGTCTCCTTCAGCACTGGTCCAGTCGGTACTTTCAGGGTCAAATCAGGGCCCGTTCTTTGTGAATGTTGTTACTCGAGCTGCTGTACACCAAACTGATAATATGAATGGAAAAACTACACCTTTTCCATCCAAGAAACAGAAACAGTCCAAAAAACCTGTATATCAGTTTGAAAATACAACTAACTCTAATAAACCAATTTGGAATGGAGATAAACAGGAAGAGGCGACACAGAATAAGAAAAGATTATTATTGTATACCCCTACATACTTTAAATGTTTTATTGTTCCGATTGTTACTGTTATTTTACATTGTGGTTGCAATAAAGTATATTATTATTATATTATTAAAAGAGATGTGAATTTTAGCGAACTTTTAAATAGATTAAAAGCGATTTTAAAAGTAAGAGATATATCAATACAAAATAAAATAAACAGTGTTATTAAGTGCTGCCTAGAATGGCTTATTTTGGTAGTTGTTGAAAGTGTATCGAACTGGCCTACATTGAAATTGGTATTGGACTACTTCAGTGACGGCTAGCAATCAAAATTTGAGGTTAAATATCATTCATTGGAATACACAAAGCTTGCGTCCTAAATTGTTAGCATTAGAACATATATTATACAAAGAGAAAATCCATATTGCGTCCCTTAATGAAACGTGGCTAGAACCTGGTAGTCCACTAAAACTAAGTGGCTATAATATTTTTCGCAATGATAGATCGGATTCGCACGGAGGAGTAGCCATTTTAATCCATAATTCAATTAGTAGCTGTGTGTGCAATTATCAAGCTAGTAATTCAAACATTGAAGTTCTTATTGTTAAAATTTTTAATTGTTCACATATTAATTATATTTTATCCGTATACTGTGCACCCTCTGTGCGTACTAATAAAACTGACTGGGAACATTTATTTAATTTTATAGATAGAAAATCCATTATCTTAGGAGATTTTAATGGACATCATAGTAACTGGTCACATAAAACAGATTCACGAGGATCACAGATACATGATGCTTTTTTAGAAAGCAATTATGTTATTTTAAATAATATTTTTAGTCCAACACGTATTAAATTAGTTAATATTATACTGCAACAATCTTCACCTGATATTTCATTGGCATCATCTGATATAGCGATAAAGTTTAATTGGAGAACAATAAATGAAACGTTAGATAGTGACCACCTTATTATTATGATATCTACGTATTTTGATCCAAAAACTAGTAGTGTTATTTTACGTCGTAATTTTAAAAATGCAGACTGGGTTTCCTATAAAAAATATTTGGAGTTGTTGTTTAGTGATTACGTATATTGTAGTGATAACCCGCAAATAGCTTATGATAATTTTATAGATTGTTTAAATAAAGCAGCGGATTATTTTATACCATATATCAGGATGAGTTGTATTTTCAATAGTAGGTTTATACCTAAGCCACATTGGCTACCGGTTTTATCTAAAATTATAGCAGAAAAAATTCGCGACTGTCAAAAACTACTCCGTCAAATTCGAAATAAAGCGTGGCACGATTATTGTTCTTCATTTAATAATAAAATTACTCAAAGTGAGATGTGGCAGAAAATGCAATGGTTCAAAGGTCGTAAACGTTCTCGAACTCAGTTAAATAATGAAATAATTCATGAATTGCTTTGTACTTTAACTCCTGATTATGTTATCCCGAAGGAACCTTTTTTTTTATCGCTTAAATCAAGCCTTGATGTACCTATTACAAGCCAGGAGTTAGATCGTTGTATGCGGCACAAAGATACTTCACCCGGATGTGACCAGATATCTATGTTGATCTATTTACCTGATAATGGCAAAAATAAATTATTAATGTTATTTAATTTATTTTATGACCTAGGTTTTGTACCTACTTAATGGCGAGATATTGCTATTGTTCCGATTCCTAAACCGGGCCGTGACTCAGAAACAGCTGCATCTTTTCGTCCTATATCTATGATTTCGTGCATTTGTAAAACTTTTCATAGCATTCTACTCAAAAGATTAGAGTGGTACATGGAGAGAAATAATCTTTTTTCAGCAAATACTACTGGCTTTAGACGATGTCGCTCCGCAGTAGATAACCTCACGTGTCTGGTTTCAAGAATACAAACCGGTTTTGCAAAGAATAAAATTTCCATTGCTTCATTCATTGATGTAGATAACGCGTACAATAATGTTGACATAGTTTGCTTAATAAGTACTATGCAGCGGGTAGGGATTAATTTTAAATTATGTAGATAAGTATGGAGTTTTTTAAAAGAAAGACATCTTAAAATTTTAGTTAACAATCGTTATATTTGTAGAAGTACATGTCACGGTCTAGCTCAAGGCGATCCTCTTTCACCTTTATTATTTAATATTACTACAATTAATATTTGTAAAAGTATTCAAAATATTTACATTTCACAATATGCGGACGATTTTTTACTATATACAATTAGTGATTCGTTAGAAGAAGGCAGGATTCAATTACAAACGTCGATAAATAAGTTTATGGATCTAATTACTGATATCGGACTACAAATATCTTCATCAAAAAGTAAAATTGGTATTTTTAAAAGAAGTTACAAAAAAGAAAATATTGACATATATATTAACGGTATGAAATTGAAGATTGTAGACAATATTAAATACTTAGGATTATGGCTAGACCGATCGTTGCGGTGGTCAAAACACATTAACGAGTTACGGGTTAGTTGTTTTAGACTATTAAATATTTTTAAAGTGTTATCTGGCACCGATTGGGGCGTTCACCCGACTCATTTGAGGCGTATTTATCTGGCTATGATTCGTAGTAGGCTTGATTACGCTAGTATGTTGTATGGTAATAGCTGTCAATCTCATTTAATAAAATTAGATCGAATACAAAACCAATGTATGCGTGTTATCGGAGGTTTTATTAAAAGTACCGCTATTCATGTAATGGAATCTGAGTTACACCTCCCACCACTTTTTATTCGTAGATATTATCTTGCTAACAAATATTGGTTAAAAAATAAGTCGATGTCAGGTAGTGGAGTAATAAGTGTGTTAAATGAGTTAGGTGCTAGGTGTCAAGACTCTTATTGGAGACGCAGAACGAAACCCCTGTTGGCTACGGTTCATAAACAGCTTTGTCATTTATCTATTTATAGCAGTCATCAGTTAGAGATGTTCTCGCTTGATACGTGGGTCAGTAGTATAGATGTCCATTCAGTTATTGAAACCGATATTAGGTCCATTTCCAAACCAAAAAATGAATATCCAATATGCGAACTAAAAAATATTTGTCTTAATTTTTTGGATAATAGTTATAACAATTTCTATAAAATTTACACAGACGGTTCCAAAGATATTAATTCTGGATGTAGTGGTTTAGCAATTTATGATCCACAAATAAATAATTCTATTAAATTTTGTATTGATGTTGATATTTCGATTATGTACACAGAATTGATTGCTATTGCTGAAGCTATTTCATATATTGATTCCTTTGAAGCTGGCAGATACGTCATTTTAACAGATTCCAGAAGTGCAATATATCATTTGGCTCGTTGCACCTCGAATGTGCGAGGTACACCGATAGCGTACAGCATTTTAAATTCCCTGAAACAATTCCAGTCCAAAAATAAATTTCTAAAAATTCAGTGGGTACCTTCACACATTGGCATACCGGGAAATGAAGCAGCAGACAACCTCGCTAGGGAAGCCGTCACGGAGGGAATCAATTTCAACTGTTTGGCTTTATACACTGACTACCTGCCTTTGGTGAAGAAAAAGTGTGCAGACAGGTGGAAGGAATATTTTGATGAAAGAGCTTTAACAAAAGGCATCTGGTATAAGATGATCCAACCTTCCCTTACAAGACCTCCTTGGTTCATTAGATCTACATTATCTAGATTGGATATTGTGATTGCCTTACGACTGCGTTCTGGTCACATTCCGTTAAACTGCTTCGCGTTTCTAGTCGGTAAAATAAATTCGCCAATGTGTACAGAGTGTGGTGTTACAGAAGATGTGTACTACGTGTTAGTAGAATGTGTTAGAAATAAGGTCGAAAGGGTTAAATTATTTAATAAGAAGGGTATTGATTTGTATGAACTCGGTGCATGTAACAGCATTCTTGCTTGTCCTTTATCAGAAAATGCGAAAATGTTGTACATGTTATTTAAAAAAGCAATTTTGTGTAGATAGTGTTGTGTGTGTGCCAATGAGGGTGGCATGATCATGTCTGATTAAAACCTCTTTTTTCGCAAATAAAGATATAAAAAAAAAAAAGAATATCTAATTAGTACATGCCATCCAATGACCAATCACTTAGCAGTCAATGAATCGTTACCAGGTATCAGTTACTAATTTCATGAGTGAAGCTCCAATTTGTTATCTGTATAATAACTTGAAAGCATGCCAACGCTATCGACTATATTCTCGTGGAATCCATTCATAACTATCGATCACAAATTATATTCTGTTTATTACATCATTAACTTTATTGTAATAAATATATAATAGCGATTGTAATTGTAATGCTTTTATATTATCTATCATTTGGTAATTTGTTATAAATTGTCACTTGTGTAAAGTATTGTGACTGTTATAATACTGTATCTTATATATTTATTCCTGAATTTTACATTATTGTTTAAATTACAATTACAATATATACTTATAATGTTTAAATTACAATATATACTTATTATTACTATTCATATTATGTTATTATTTCGCTATTTTGTCGGTCATTAAGTTCCTAAAATATATTACATGTAAATATAGTTGTAGTAGAAAACGATTGTTTTCTTTACTGTCAACAATCTATTTCTATAGGAGGCTATATGTAGAACTTTAGTTCGGGCAATGATAATCTAGAACCAAATAAATAAAATATCCAATTATAAAATATGTCATTAATGATACTACAAATAATAAATTACAGAAAGATGATTACATTAGAAGAAGAAGGTTATCTACAATGAAAATGGAAAGTTCCTTTACGTCTATTGGTAGAAATCCTAAATGTAAGCATTAAACAAATATCTGTCAATGAAGTCGGTCAGGTTTGAAATTGCAGTTCTATTCGCAGCCTTAAATCACTAACGATTCATTCAAAATTCAGCATTGAGTTTCTTAATCTATGATCAATGGAATAACTATCCGGTTATATTTTCCACACGCCATAAAATATGTGGTTTGATTCCATTTTTTGTAACAAAAATGTAGTAATTTAAGATTAATATGAACGATTGGAGTATATTTAACCAGTATCTAAAATAAGAGAAAGATGTAGCAGTTTTCTTGGTAATCTATCCAGAATTAGTTTACATGCTAAATCTAGAATCATATTTGCTATCTATAAACGTGCTCTCTGCGGCCCATCAACGTTGATGCAGTGATATTATTGTCGCATGTCTAAAGCTTATGATGGATTGTGGACCAGTTAAGCTGGAAACTTGCCATAACATCCAAAATACACTAACATTGTCGACTACATTACTATATACTATTACTATAGACGTAGTAAGAAAAGAAAACCATTTTTACTCCAATTGCACAAAAGTATTGAAACAGCTTTGTTAGTTTCGGGCTACAATTATCAACAAAGGCCGTCGAGTTGAAAATTACACCATTCATTTCGCTTTGCGTTTTAATCTCAATGTGGATTTCGAAAAACGGGTAATCAGGTCACTGTTATTACGCGATATGTGCAATGTATCGTATCAGTACTTATAAACGTTTCATCTTCTAGTACGTTTATAAAAGCAGGCGATGACGTGAATATGAAACGTATAATGTATGAAATATGAATACGAGTATATCCTGTTAATAACGAAATGCTATTGATATGTGTTCGTTATTTGATCCATTACTTAATATATTTTAGCCTATATCGTTATCGTGTTATTTTAATTAATGTGAAATATTCCAAGATGATTAAGTGATTTAATATTGGACAGTTCGGTCCACAATCAATACATTGTAAACAGGTTTGTTTGTTTGTTTGTTACTTTATTGTGATTGTGTTTATATTGGTTATAACAATAGCATATTTGTATTAATCATTTCATTGGTAATAATATCGTTGACTGTCCAATCGCCTTTCTTATTAAAGTCATTTCAATATAAAAAGGAATTCAATATGACACATGACAATAAAATTAATAAGTTTCAATTAATTATAAACAGTCATTTTCGTTACAAAAGCTTTTGCTCGACGATTTTTAAATCAATCTTTGACAAAATGGTTTCTACGAAACGAACGAACTAACATACAATCTTTCCCTCACTCAATTACTATACTAGTGTGTAGTGTGTGTAATGTGATAGACTCGTCTTGTTGTAATCTTTATTGTATCTTATTTGTACTTTATTATACTTTCTCGTCCTAAATTTTTGAATGTTCGAGTTTGTCCTCAGAAGTGATCTTTTGAACATTAAAATAAATAAAGCCTAGTAACAACAAATTGATAATTATAAATTGGTCAATATACAGTTGTATATTTTATTATATAAGTTTTTTTTATTATTTAAATATTATACATATTATCATAATGTGGGCTCAGTTTGATGACATATAAACTACATAGTCAAAGTTGAAAGTATATTTTATATAGAAACTTTTTCGCAAGTACACAAAATTTGAATTTTTATGACGTCTATAAATGTACTTTAGGTTATTCTGGGTTGTATCAAGCTTTTTTTGTAAGTAAATATATAAATATGTAATATTAAAGAGATTTTATAATTTTCTTGTCACTTATAGAGTTTTTAAAATCCGAGTTGAAATGATTATATACTTCTTTAATTGTCCACAAATATATAAAAGTATCAAATTATTTGACTCTAAATAAAATATCATATCTACTTTATAAGTAATTCTTTGAGTTCTTTTCATGTTTTTTATTAGAAAAGATGAAGAAACACCAGCTTTATATTTACAAAATGTCCACAACTTTGAAATAGCGAGGAAATGAGGCTTTGATAAAACCTTTTTAGTTACTTCTAAAAGTATTCTTATTTGATACAGTTTTATCAGTGTTTATGTACTTGTAAGCTTGTTTTGAACACGGATAAAAGCTGTAATTTATGTCATTATAATGAAATAAAACAAAAAAACAATATTTATTAATAAAAATATTAAAATTAAGCAAAGCGGTATTTGAAATGTTCTCTGTGGTTGTCTTTCTTGTTTGCGATTCAGATAACTAGTTGACTCGTTTGTTTAATGATTTCCTCTGTTAGGAAAGCAATCATATTATAAAAATAATATTATTCTTTTTCTTCAAATTTACCTCTAGCCGTAAAGTTGCTTTGGTATCTGAAAACAATAATTCACCCATACAATACGGAAAACACAGTACTATGCGACCTGGTCCTGTGCGAGACCAGTATATGACCAGGACAAGGCGAGGAGTATTGCGACCACGTGCTCTGGAAATGCGAGTTCTACGACGGTATGCGGCAAAAAATGTTGGACCGAGTTGTGCGGTCGGAGGTAGAACTGCTTTACTTTGAGGCGAGTGATTTCGTGACACGCCTTATTTTATTTTCTATTACTAATTATTAAAAATAAAGAAAGTTAAGTATATACTAAAATTTTAATGCAACTCCTTAGTTCAAACTAACATACTTTTATTATTTATTTTCTACCCCTGTTTTCACCGTATATCGCATCGTATGTTTCAATTTTACTATTTAAAATTACTTATTGGTCAGTAATTTTTTAAAAATAGTGTTAATTTTGTGTACAATTACATCATACACGGCGCAATGAAGGCCTTTAGGGACAAAAGATCGAGCTAGGCTTTAATGAGTCATTTAGACAATATGTGATAAATAAAAGTTTACACGAAACCTACAGCATTCGAGAAACTCTGTAACATGAGTAACACCAATCCATATGCACTGATATTGTTAATAAATTGTAATTGCTTTGTATTTCGCGACCTTTAACTTTCCTTGCAACTTGCTTGCATCTGCAAATAACTTTATGATAATATGATTTAAAAATCAGTTAAGGTAAACGACAATCGAAAACGAGGTAAACGACAATCTAGGAAAATATACCTTTTCAGTTTGAATAAATGTATGTAATATTACTGTGGAAGAAATTCTCCAAAATTTTTAATTCAATAGGTAACACTATATAAAATTTATACATAATAATAGGTTAATAGAGTTTCTATGCAGTTTAATTCTGCTTTTCTCTACGGACCTAACCTTTCGAAACCTTCACATAAGCCTTTTCATAAGTGTAATGTAATTATATTCTATTGATAGCAAGGAAATATCGTAATCAAGAGATATACTAATAACAATATACTTTAAAAAAAAAATGTGTTGCCGAAATTGTCTTTTTATTTTATTTTACCTATTTGGAACACAAAGTAATGCGTGTGTAGTATTTGAAGACAGATATTCCATATTACCAAACGCGATTTTGACAGAAATGTGCCAGGAATAACAAATTATCACACTTCAGCGATTTAGTCCTATATCATAAGGAAAAAATAACGGTTTTTGTACGTTATATTATTATTAAGCTTTTTTTCGTTATTCGTTTGTTTTGTTTATATATTATATGTTTATAAATTACCAAAATATCTATTTGTCTAGTTTATTTTGTTCTATGTCCCTGGTTAAAGCATTATTAAGCAGTAATAGAAAAAAATAATATGAAAGATTATTATATAAAAATATTTATTTATTTATTTATATATTTTTCACTTCGAATCCATACCAGTGATCACTTGTGTAAATAAATTAATCAATAAATAAATTTTGTATCATTAAAAATTAGACGAATTTTAGTAAAATACAAACTGTAGACAAAACCTTAATAAAATTTGTCTAAATTAAGGACTCTATACGGTTCCGCAAATGAACTTCAAGCACTTTCCATTCACATCCAGAACCCTTAAACAACACTACGATTCCAATTAAAATAAACATAAAAGTTCTTTTACTTCAATAGATATAAGTAGGTTTTGCGTAATTAGACGTTTCTAGGTCAGAATGCGACAACGCTCATTGCCGACTTGCACATGTGAATAATTAATTAATTCTGAAAATATCATCTCTAAGAATATAATATGCCGAATTAACATTTAAAATATCTCGAGACAAATAAGTGTTTAAATAAAGTATCTTTACTTTGAATTTTTCTTTTCGTTAATAAATGAAACGATTGAATATGTAATTGATATTGAATTGAATTGAATATGTAATGAAAAGTTCTAGTAAAACTGTATGATATGGATGGATATGAATTTTCAAGTGAGAATTGAAAATAAAAAATATGTTATATTATATTTTGCATGCAATATTAATATTCGTCAAGTATCAGTAACCATGCTTCACCATTATAACTTAGCTAAAGGCAATTAAACTTGTAATAAATCCAACCCAATAAATGGTTATTTGTGTATTGTTGAAGTTGTTCGTATATTTTACATGCAATTCAACTTTGGAAACGTATTAATTACTTGTACGAAACTTTTAAGATATGACTTCGATAAATGTTGAAATGTGTTTCAGTTATTAAAGTTTAATAATATTTCAGTTTTTAGGTACATATTAGGTAGATTCCATAGACGAATCTACCTATTGCAATCGGTGCGATGACGGGACCCAGACCCCAGAGTAGGGGCGCTACGCCGTTTATAAACTGGAGATTAGAATCCGTCGACAAAAAAATTATATATCCCGATATATATATATATATATGTATATATGATTCATCAGTCCAAATTCATCGTAGGCGAAATCTGACTTTACAGGTCGATAGGATAAATTAGTAGGACAAACGTAGCATCTCGTTTTTTTTGTAAAAAGTGAAAGGGAGGGCTGGGAGGGGGGGTTAAAGTGCAAACCTTTGGGACACGCTACAGGTCGCAAATATTGACGGAGGATTTTCAAACTCGGTATACACATTTTTAAAGACAAAATGAAGGTTAAGTTTTTGAACGGGGGAAATCGGTCGGGGGGTTGAGGGGCTGGGGGGGCTTGAAAGTTAAAAACCGAAAAAAGTCACAGAAGGAGCAAAATTGAAGCGTCGGATAAATCTTAGAAAATTAACAAATTAAAAGAAAAAACTTTTTTGTCAAAAAAGTTTTTTGATGCGACCCCCCTTAGGAGATAGGGGTGGGGGATGGTTCCCCCCTCACCCAATATATACCGAGTTACCCCTCAAAAGACTCGTATTGATCAGAAGAATACTACTGACTACTTTTTAAGTTACTTTGAAAATGCGTAATTAAAAATTAAATGTACGTAAAACACTATTGGGTTAAGCTTTGAACGAGTAATAAAATACAAACGTATTGATCTTGAACTGAAAAGTAAAATGAAAATGTATATATTCAAATCTTAATCATCTATATTTTATATTATTTCTCAAATAGAAGTTTTCATTTTGTTTTCGATTTATAATATTTATATATTTATTAAATAACTCGGATTTTTTTCAAAATAAAACGACAGCTTTTAATAAAGACCATAGGATAGTATACATTTCTTTATTAATCGTTTTATGCGTGTGTATGCGTGTGTGTTCGTGTGTGTGTATGTGATTAGATATCTTCAAACATTATTTTTGTTTTGTACAACCTAAGGTTGGGTGGAAGAGGTAAATCTCTAAGCATTAAGTAAACAATTTTATTACTTTACAAAATGTACAACAAAATATAATATATAAAAATATATCATTTTGTATTATTCGTTTTATTAAAATCTACAATTTTTTATTGACTTCTTCTTTTATTTCTGCATATACGAATACCCGTAGAGAATGATTTTGTCATGTTTATATTGGTTTGGAAGGCCGTCACAATGAACTTTCTCTTTATTGGATCTGTTTCTCGTTATTTGTTTGGTTTCAGTTGACTCGATTCCAGTAATGATATTTATTGGATGGACTTTATTATTGTTGCAAATCTGTTTTTTATAATGTAGGTTAGGTTTAAAAGAAACTTTTTAAAGATGATGAATTTGTAAAACATTAACTTATATTATTATTTTACAGGTGTAAGAATGCTAGACGGTAATGTAACGGATGCTGTAGAGGCTAGCTCCTTGAGTCTTAACTCTCGTGGGGACCCGACGATGACGGCAAGATGGTAGAAGGACCAGGAGAACTGGCAATTAGAGCCTTTATAGAAGGAGTTACTAAGGTTCATATTTATGTTATTTTTTATTTAATGATATGACACATAGAGCTAAATAAACAATCCTATGAAAATCCTATGAAATCCTATGAAATGAAAGGATAAAATTATTTCTAAATCTTCTAATAAAACAAAGAGTAAAAAACAACAGCTCACAATAGAAAAATAAACAACAAAAGTGAAATACGCACGATTTTAACAAAAGTCACAGGAACAAAGTGCATTCAGCTCTTGTGGCGCCATTCTCAAATAAAATGGCGGATCTCAGTGAGGTCACACAGGATGTTAGAAGAGAGTATATTGTTTACGTTGATGCGTTGGATAATTAAAGAATCAGTTTTATGCTTTTATTTTTTCTTATAAAGTATCATTCTATCTTTTTTCTTAATTTGAATATAGCTAATTTTGGTACTCTTTAAGAAATAAATGAAAGGAAAGTAATGCTCAATTTATTAAACTTTAAAGATTTATTAATGAAGCTGAATTAACTTAAACTTAATAACTTCTAAATTGAATACAAAATATGTATTGGTATGTGTTACACCGAGCGAATAATATCCTTATTAATCCATGAATAAGGAACGTTTTCTTTATATGATTTTATAAAGAAAATATAATATAATTATAATATTCTTACATTCGATTATTGTGGTAAATAAGTATTTTTTTTACTTTTCTATTTTTGTAACGAGTGAATAATGACATTTATTTTTCATGAATTTTATCTGGTTCTTAAGCATATCGATTCTATATTTTAAAGTTTTTTATAAAATAGGAAACCCGTATTCAGATAAATTAACTTCATATTTTGTTATATTTTAATTTGCCAAATGCAAATTAAAATATAACAAAATATGAAGTTTAAGATATCAGTTATTCAAACACTTATAATTAGATTTTGAATATATTCGTATGTGTAATATATCGGGTGGGCCAAGAATTCGTTAACATTTAAATGTAACTTACCACGCAAACTATAGCCGCGCGGGGCGCGGGCGCGGGCGGGGGCAATAGCTCGCTTCTTGGAAATTTAGTCGCAATGGATCGCTTTACGGGACCACAACGCGCTTACTGTGTGAAACAGTTTTATTTAAACAACTTTTCGCTCATTACTGTGAGACGCTTATTTCGCGTTGAATATGGTTTACACGACTTAAGTCAGTGTCCAAGTGCTCCTTTAATAAAGAAATGGGTGAAGAAGTTCGAAGAGACGGGATCTACACTAAATGTGAAACAAACCGGCGGCCCGCGGACTTCTCGAAGCGAAGAGAACGTGCAGCAAGTTTCCGCTTCTGTTCGACGTGATCCAGATTTATCGACGCGCAAACGTTCGGCTGAATTAGGATTATCCCGCACATCATTACGCCGTATTTTGAAATTAGATTTGAAATTACATCCATATAAGATCCAGATAGTGCAAGAACTAAACCCTAATGATTTAAATTTGCGTAAGTCATATGCCGAAACAATGTTAACTCGATTCAGTAATTTTGACAACATCTTATTCTCTGACGAAGCCCATTTCCACCTAAATGGACATGTAAACAAACAGAGTTGCAGGTTTTGGAGCAGCGAAAATCCCAAAGCTAAACATGAAAGGCCACTTCACTCTCCTAAGGTAACTCTATGGGCTGCAATTTCAGCGAAAGGAATCATCGGACCTTACTTTTTTGAAGATTCTCGAGGCCGTTCAGTTACTGTTAATTCTGCCGAGTATGTGAAAATGTTACCGGAGTTTTTAGCACCGATGCTACTGGAATTTGCTAGCTATAATCGTAACACATGATTTCAATAAGATGGAGCCACGTGTCACACATCGAACGAGTCCTTGCCGGTGGTCAAAGAAATGTTTCCGGAAAAGCTGATTTCTAGACGAGGTGACATCCCATGGCCGCCCAGAAGTCCAGATCTATCCCCACCAGACTTCTTTTTATGGGGTTATTTAAAGAGCACGACTCTTTCTACATTGATAAACCGAATACACTCCGTCAACTTAAAGAAAAATCATCGAACAGATGTCGGCGATCTCGCGGTCTCTTTGCAGAAGAGTGTTCGAAAACTTCAGGACTCGCTTAGATGAGTGCAAAAACCGAAACGGTGGTCATTTAGACAAAATAATTAAAAAAAAATAAATTACAACTAATTAGCTTTCTCGTAAATAAACTATTTCTAAAATATGTTAAATGTTTTTTTTTATACGATTTTTTCAAATGTTAACTAATTCATGGCCCACACTGTATAAAATAAAATTTTTGGTTTATAAAAAATTAATTAAAAAAAAAAAAACTGTTTATAAATTATATCCTATATACGATAATAGACCAACACTTCAAGTATCACTCTGCATGGACACTCTATAAACCACTCATGAGAGCTACCTTTAAGATATTTATAGACTCATTTATTGGTCAATTGTGCGAAAAAGCAAGCAATCCAATCTATTTTTATCGTTATATCGCCTAACTGGAGAACCTTTAAATCTTAATAAATCCAATAAAATAGTAATAGAATCGAATAAAAATAGGCTGTTTGTGTCTTCAAATATATAAATTATATTAAAAACTTCTAATTATAATATTTGTAATAAAGTTGTAAATTACTTGTGCAGTTTTGTTTTTTCTTACATATATCACTTTTATTTCTTTGAGGACGGACAAATTTTTATAAATACTGATATACAGATAAAATTGTAATGAATTATAGTTTATTTTATTAAAAGGATGGAATAAACTTATGATCAACAGTCTGTACACATTTCTTTTTGCTGGGGACAATGTTTTCTACTACTGTTTTCAAAATAATATTACTAGCGACTTCGACTGCTGCTTCATCAACTTAGAAGTAAATTAAACCCTTTATCTAATATTAGCGCACATCATGACATGGGATTTCTATATATATATATATATATATATGACTACATATTTTTATATGACTCAACAAATTTCGTAGGTATAACATTAGATAAAAAGCTCTAGTGGATCCCCCATCTCTCAACACTCGCTGCCAAACTCAGCTCCGCGGTCTTTGCAATTAGAAAAGTTAGATAATTAACGGACATTAATACGGCTCGACTTGTTTATTTTAGTTATTTTCACATGAGGCACTGCTGCCGAAATTAATTCTATATTTATTTTACAAAAAAGAGCGGTGCGGGCTATTTATAACTTAAAAGCTAGAGATTCTCTGAGAGACGTTTTTAAAGAAGTAGGTATTGTTACAGTCGATTCGCAATACATATTTAATAACATATTATATATACGTCAAAATTTAAATAGTTATATAAAAAACAGTGAAGACACGCAATAAATACGAGAAATTAAAACAAACTCGTAACGCCAAAATTTCGGCTTCAAAAAGTTAATAAATCATCTTCATGGGTTTGAGTATACGCATATATAATAAAGTTCCACAAGATATCTTAGACCTTCCGTTTCTTAGTTAAAATCTAAAATCAAAAGTTTATTATTAAATAAAGCTTATTATAACGTTCAAGAGTTTTTTTTTAGTGGATCGAAATATGTGGAACTTAAGTTGTTGAATCATTTGCAGGATTTATATTATAATGTACATCACCTATTGTTATATTTCTTTTGAAAAGAGCAACTGTTGAGTTTCTGGCCGGCTCTTCTCAACAGAGCAGCATTCCGAGCCGGTGCTAGCTTACTTACGGACTGACTACACTGACCTTTTCTTGTATTGTAGAAATTGACGATTCAAAAGTGCTTGTAAATTCCTACTTGAATAAAGAAATTTTAAAATTTTGAATTTTGAATTTTTTATATAGATATGCCGAATAAATAAGTATTTCGATTCATGCACTCATGTTGCGTTAGCTTGTTGCATTAAATTGTTAATGATTTTATTTCTTATCATAGCGTAAGATTCCAATCATGTCAGGCCTGTCATTGCGAAGCTTAATATTTTGACAATAGTGTAGTTTTTAACTAAAGCTATGCTAAATTGAACCTAGCTTCTTTTTCAGGATAAATAATATTATTAAACAATGTACTCTATTACGGCGTGACCAAATATATATAATATGATTTTACTCTTCTGTATTCTGTCTAATCTACCGCAGCATACTACTACTATACATACGTATATGGTAGGTATATGCGTATAAATGATATAGAAATATTAAAAATTTATTTAAAAAGAGTACTTTTAGCTTTTACTTTTCTGCTTCTCTGATATTTTATATTATAGTAATATTGAAATTGTACTATGATTATTGCATATTTAAGTAAGTTATTATTCATATAGGATTCACCTTCATTAAAATAATGCTTCAGTGATCGATGAAAGGTCCAGAGATGTTTTGTTGATAGCAAAGCTGCCCAAGTAACTTCTAAGGATGATTTATAGGTGATCAACCCGTAACGGTCGAGTGTTTCTGAAACAGATCAAGTGCAATAAATGGTTTAGAAAAGTTAAATAGCGATTTACAGAAACCACAAATAGCAGATTTATAGCTTTGGTATTTTTGAAGATTATAACATTATGAAAAGGAAGGGGTATTTAGGAAAACATATTTTCATTGGACCATTTTCAAGTTCAACAATTTTTCTTAATAGATAATAATTATTTTATATCGAAATATATTTATGATATCATATATAACATATAAAAAAATTTCCAATTTCTTTTTATACAATTCTATGTGTAATTATATAATGAAATATTGCGTGAAGAAAGTTCTGTCTGTTTAAAAAAAAAATGTGAATTTTGAAAAATTAAATACGTAATAATTTTTTAAAACCTTTACTAGCGTTTCAATTCAAGTGTCGTATGTTATAAAGTTGGAAGTTCGCCGCATGGTTTTAATATATAGTGAAATAATCGGAGAGAAACTTGGTTGTAGAGACGTCGTTTAGGATTATTCACAGCTGCTTTACACTGTGAGTTGCAAATCAGATATTAATTTTATCATTTTCATCCTAATTAAATGTCAAAGGTGATGTTAAAACACTTATATCAATGTTAACATGACTCACATAAACGTGTGTGCCGCATTTGATCCGGTGCCAAGGCGGGAGACCTAGTTTAATTTATTTATGGATTTTTCGCCTTTGCTGAGTAACTTTTGTTTTTTGTTTAGATAAAAGCATATTTTAGCAGTAATTCTTTTGAACCATGGATGCAAGACTGGAAATTTCATTTTTTTTCCATATAAGCTTAGTTTGTTTTTTCTTCTTAGCCTTCCTGTACGGTCGCAAAAAGACGTGGACAAGATGCTCAGTTTTCCAACTCTGGCATTGCATAAAATATTATAGAAATTGTTTTTCTGTATTTTTTACAGTCTAAATAGGAATATAGTCTATTACTCTTCTTGGTTGTCCTTTAATATTTCAAAATCATGTCGATATAATGTTTTATTCTAATTCCTAGCATATAATATAACACGAGACAAGTTCAACATAATTCATTAACGGAACGATAAAGAACGCGTGAAACTTTTGATAGCTGTAAGGTTTTACCAATTTCAACTTACACCTATAAAACTTTCCATCATTGACAAATATAAATGTTAAATAAATTGTAGTCAGTGAAGTAAATGAAAGTTTGAAACTTTCATTTCATGATATTCACGGAGCTCTGCTTTGAAATCAGTGACTGCAAAGTAAAATATAAATTCCTGGTAATGAAGAAATTGATGAAAATTATTACAATTATAATTATTTAGAACTGTTACCAGGAAATCACATAAGTGTACAGGAGACTGTAATAAAAACCGATATATTTATATGTAATTTATATGTCCTCATTAAGCTATATTTAACCATATAAAATATAATTCTATTAATATTCTACTAATCAGGATAAATCTAAACCACTCGAACTAAACCCAAGTAATACATACATTTACGCTTTGCTCGAGCTGTTAACTTTATAATGGCAGCTACCAGGATCGCATAAATGTAGAGGAGTATGAGTTCCATATCGGTTCAACGTGATGTTTTGATCACATCGTGATTCTAATCACTGCCATTGTGTTGTGGCTCTGTGTCCGGACGCTGTCCACACGCTCCAATATCTCGCCTGCACAAAGGACGCCGCCATGTTTAATGGTTGTGCAAAGCGATATTAATTAATAATGATTTAATTAACTGATAATGATAAAGATTTCTTTGAAATATTTGATATTTCGTTTTATTATATATTTTGGATCAATTTATTTAAACAAATATAATGTTACTTCTTGGGATCTGTATTACTTATAGTTTAAATAAATAAATCTTCAAATGTATATGTAAATATTCTTCAACTATCTATGTATTTTTCCAAATATCTCCTCAAACTAATATGGTATAACTATATGAATAATATTGCTTTTGAAAATATGCAATGATTAATAAAAAAAATGTGACAACCCTAAAAAAAACGTATGTCGATCTCTCATCTAATGTTCCGCAACAAATTGAAGTACTTTTGAAAGTGCATTCATACCGCCAATACAGTCTATGATTATTGAACGTCAAATGGAATTAATAATTCAGTTAAACCAAATATCACCTTTATATAGTCGGATACACATTTGCATAATGAGTTACAAAATTATGCAAAGTTCAAGCATGTGCTTGAATAAAATCACGAGTCCATGTTTGACAAACTGATATTTAATGTTTGAAATTATTAATTCCGACAAAATATGAACTTTTACATTTATTTTATTCATCATCTTCTTGCCCTTACCCAAATTAAGGGATCGGTGCGGTATGTTTTTGCCTTCCATATTCTCCTATTACTCTTCATCTCTGTGCACACTCCCTTCTCCTCCATATCGTCTTCTCTACTTCCTCCGCCTTCCTCTACCTGTCCATCCCTCCATACCATACCCAGCACTCATTTGATCTGCCTTTCATTTCTCCTCATAACATGGCCATATCATAACAAACGGCTACTTCTAATTTTTTTTGTAATTTATTTTAATTTGTCCGCCTCGACCACAGACATCGACCTCTTCATACATGACCTCCGGGGTTCCTCATGCTTTTTTAAACCTTCCTCCAGTATCACAGATACTGTGTTTTCGAAGGTCACTCGAGGCCTCTTCCTGTCTCTCTTAGCGCTTACTTTTCCTATATAGATCTTTTTACCATTCTTTCATCATTCATTCGTTCGACGTGCCCAAAGCACCTGAGCACGTTCTTCTTCATTCTTACCGCGACATCTTCGCTAGTACCTGCCATTTTGTGGATCTCTTCAGGTCCATCCATTTCAGAGATTATTATTAATAAACGGGCAGACACACAGACAGATAAACATTTTGAACATGTCTATATAGACATGAAAGTATATACTTATAAGACGTGGAAGTATATACTTCACATGCAATCAGTGAAAAGCTGTTAATTTGGGATTAAAAACACTTAAATTTTATTTATAAGTGTAGATTGAAATGTGAAATAAAATACAATATCGATAAGATGAATTATGATATTATATATTCCTCGATTTGAATTGAAGATAATATTTTAAATTTAATGTAACTTTCATCTCCTGGAGAAGTCAATTCGATTGTATAAGAAGTTTTATAGCAATTCAGTTGATTATTTCTCAAAGGAATTGTGAATAGTGTCGAATATAAGTACATTTTATAAAAACTTGTTTCGATTCATATGTTTTATGCATATTTATTTAAAACAAAACAATTTACTGACAGAAGTTCTGATTTCCAGATAAATAATGAGTGTGTATCGTAACTTATTATAAATATACAAGCAATTGCTAGCGGCTTCGTCTGATGCTTCAAAAGTATTTTATATGAATTATAATTTTATTGTTTTTCCGCAATTTATTGGAAACTTATAGAAATTAGAAGCTAACAAAAACCCTTCTTCTATAAAAATATAAAGTTAGCAATAAAAAAAAATGAAGATTATTAATTTAGATAAAAATTATCCTATCCTTTAAATCGGACCTAACAACAGATGTGTAGAAAATTTTATTGAAATCATTTCAGCAAGTCAAATGTTAGTCGAACGAACGACCGAACAAACAAACAAATAAACAAACGAACACAGCACAGGATTTTTAAATATATAATGATATAAATAAATAGCTGTCTTAATTCAAATCACATATCGATACATTATATTTATCCCTTATATGATATTGTTATTGTTTGTCTTCATTTATTATTTATTTCTGATCCAAATCACCGCTATCGATATCTCTTCCACAAACAATTCACACACAGAAAACAATCCTCCATACAATAATGTTTCAATCTTACATCCATTTAATTTCAGAATCCGATAACAATGTCTGATTGAATTAATTAATTTTGATTAACTTAAATTAAACTACAAAAATAATATTAAACTTTTCCATTTCTCAATCACTACGTGAAGTCATTTCAGTTCTGATTTAACGATATTGATGTTTAGAATTCGAAATAATTTTACCGCATAATTGAGGTTTATGTCTGGTAATATTTTGTGTATTGAAATAAATCAAAGTTTTTTCTATACAGAATAACGTATTGTCTGTGGTAACAAATCAGAATGTCAGAAATAGATACCAATGTGTCGCTTTGTGACCAAAATTTTATTATTAATAATAAATTATTATCTTATTAAGGAAATAATTAAATTTCTACTAAAATAATATATTTTTTTAAGATATATGTACCTTTCTTACTCTTTCATTTTAAACTTTATATTGTCTGTATACAAGAATAACCTATAGGATACAATTTGGGAAAATACCACCCTTAATAGACTATAGGGCGAGCAAAGTCGCGGGCAAAAGCTGGGTCACATTATCATTTACTGAATTTTTTTTTTATTTTAGTGATTGTTGTGGTTAGAAAAGATTTTCCTTTAATATGACATGGCTATAAACAGAAAAGTGTGTAAAAGCGTCTTAAATACTACAGAAGCTCTTGAGAATTGTTCGTAATGTAACAAGACTCAAGTCGTAGTCATAAATCTGTGTCGTTAGGGAAAAGCTCTAAACTGTTGCAACTCGCTTGTAATTCTCGGTGATAAGGCTCTCTCTCAGTTTCTTTAATAAACACTTGAGCATTACATCTTGTTTAATATTGAAATTTTATTTTTATATTAACAATGTTGCGAAAATATATTCAATATAATAAATAATTTAAATATTTTAGTGACATTCTCAGCGGGGTCTACATTCTAAGTAGGTTTTATTTGCAATATTACTTACATAGTTTATTGCTTAATCGAGAACAGAACGGATGCAATTTATAAAATTTATTGATCAATAAATAGCTATATTGAAAGCTTATCGGTGTTATCAATTTCCGTTTGTATATATTCTATTGTCTCACAGACTCTGACTCTCCATATAAATATGTATATATTTTGACCGATATAAACATATTTTATCGAATGCAAGGTAACCTCAATGAGTCGATATTAATGATATCAAATGATTAATTATCACTGCATGGTTGAATTCACATTACTCTTATATTGATTAAACAATATTATTCCGATATTGATTAATATATTGTAAATAAATAAATAAGACTTTATTGCTGTTAACTTATAGTAGTATACTTAACGTTACCTACGGTAAGTTTCGGTTGAATCCTAATACTGAATATTTTTAACTTACATTCTAAATTTGAAAACATACTAGACTTTTAACAATAGAAAAATACGTTTGTTGGAATCTTATGTTAAGCAATTTTATATTTAGATATAAGATAATAACTACGTCGGTATTCGACTATCTTAGTGTTCATGTAACAGCTTGTTCTCTGACAAAGGCATCCTCCAAGGATTTCCAATTGTTTATAGATATGAATCTTGCAATTCGTACCCACAATAGAAATCAATTTAGTTATAAGCGATTCAAAATATTAAAGTTGAAAAATGTTCTCAATTTATAGACAAATATATAAATTAATTAGCTGTTTTTATACTCAAATAATTTTTTTGTTCCAGTTCAGCCTACAATATGGGATAAGAGGTATTATACCTGACATTTATTTTTGAAAGTGAAGGTGATTTACAATTGATATCTCGTTGACTTCCGCATGTGCTTGTCCGGGGATTGGAGATTAATCCAGTTCCATTATTTACCAACCATTAAAATACATTTTTACAAGCAGGACGTACAAAGCTTATGTGGACGGGTTTGTTAATTTATAAATATGGTTTATAGGAATTTATATTGCTATAATACAATATATACTGCATGTTGATCTTACATATCAAAGAATAAACACAACTACGTATTATATGTTACAAATAAGTAATTGTTTGTTTGAAATTGAAATCGAGCAGAAAATCTTACCTTCAAAAGTACATGAAGTCATTAAAAATGAAGATGGAATTGATTTTCCATTAATGATGCTTAAAACTCGACCAGTGTATTCAATTTCAATTGATCATTAACATTCTGAGGTATTCTCTCCATTATCAAAATGATATTCACTGTAGTCTTTAGTATTGGAAGTTTCTGGCTTATTTAATATCAGAAGTTATGAAAATAGTTTACTAGTTGGAAATTTTTATATATGATTTTTAATATTTATCATAGTCTCGTAGAAATGATTATAAGTTATCATTCACATACTAAAGGTTTTAATTCTCTGGTTGAGATTTATAAAGGAAATATTTTAACAAAATGGTTTTGTTTAAGAGTTTTAGCATTTTCTTTTCTTAAATTTTATTTAATAATATTCAGAAAAGGTTTTTTTCCCTCTTAAGGGATCTATTAAAAAAAATAATTAAATGAATATTAATAATAGTCCTGAATATTTATAATCTGAATGTTTTCGACAAAGCCCATATTTTCATCATTTTGGTGTGTTTTAGTCAATATTTAAATTTAAAGTGGGACAATTAACTGACTACAGTTAGCATTATAGTGTTTATAAAAATGTTAGCAATATTATACTTATTATTATTATTTTTTAAATATGAAATTAAAAAATATATGCAAATACTATAACTTTATTAACATTAAAAAACTTCATTGTTTGTTTTCGATAGCCGTTATCAGAGACCAAGTAGAGGTCAATGTAAATAATCATCATTTGTGAGAAATGTTATAGATATAGATATTATATCACTAGTGTGATAATTGTAACGAGTGTTGCGTTCTCCTTGTTTATACAATTACATATCAGGTTTCTTTTCATAAGAAAAAAAAATTTGTCTAATTGTAAAGTACTATATAACTCTATATATTTAATACTATTTTTCGTTAATTCAAAAATATTAAATGTAACTAATTATTCTATAGTAAACAAACTTCTAAAACCAAAACAGAGTAATTAGTCCCTGTTATTTCACTTCTATTACACTTCATATCGTAAATCTCAATATAACAGTAGTTAAACATAACCCTTAATGTTAATTTAAGATAACTATCATAACTTCATTATTGAGTTAAATAACTGTTGGAAACTAATTCCGACTCTCGTCTACATTAACCAGCAATTAATGAAGAAAATGTTGTACTTAAGACTTAAAATGGAGGAAAGTTAAATCAGAATAGAACAGGAGTTGGTGACGCAAGCTGAAATTAGCAATATTTCTGTATTTACACTTTGAATGTATGGATTTGTGGATGTCATTAGTTATTCGTATTGCGGCACCTGAAAAACTTGTTAACAACTTATCAAACTTTTTAATAATTCTTTAAGAGACACATTTGATAACCGGAAGGTAGTGCTCTACAATTAGGATAAGATAATTATAAGTTATAAATGTATATGTATTGAAAATGTTTTTCACAGAAGCAGAACTTGAATTCATTACTTCTGGAATATGAAATCTATTTTTAATTTCCTATTTACTAAGAAATAAGAAGTATAATATTGTTAACATATTTACAACCACTATAATGTTAACTATAGTCAATCAACTTTCAACTTTAAAATGATGATGTTCAGATCTTCGAATCGTTTTCGTGATATTTTCGTGATGGGGTTTGATAATTACATGATTATTATCAAATTGTTGAAAATGTTCAAAATGGTGGAGCTATAAAATTGTAATAAATTGCATTTATTTGGAAACACTTAAAAATGTCATAACACATTTTTGTAACGAAGGCCCTTGTTTTTGTCTAAATTACTTTTTCATATAAGAAACTTCAAGGGGTCTAGGCTGTGAAGTGCTGGAAAATATAAAAAAGACAATTTTCCGAGGTTGACAACTGTCAAAGTATTTATTAAATCTTTGATATCAATGTCTCAATTCATTTTTACCTAGCACTAGCACAATCAGTAATGATTTACTGTATCACAGTATGGGGAGGAGCTGCTAAGACGCATTTTATAGATCTGGAGCTAGCGCAAAGATCTCTGATTAAGGTTATGTACCATAGGCCTTTTAGATTCTCCACTGAGTCTCTTTACGCAATTTCTAAGCTACACTCTATAAGAAAATTATATATTTTACACATGATACTAAGATATCACAAATCATTACCATTTAGCCACGATAAGATTAAAAAAAGACGGTGTGATATAGTAGCCCCAACTCACTCTGCGCGGTCAGTATTTGCCAGTCGACAATATGTTGCTCAAGCACCCCGTACCTACAATAAAATTAATCGCATCCTTCATATCTACCCGATGCAAGTGTACGAGTGTAAGAGGACACTGTCTGAATGGCTCTCTACTATTGACTATGAGAACGTGGAAGACATTTTGATCAGTTTATCTTGAATCAGATTTAAGGTAAACGGATACAAATTGGTACTAAACAAATCAGTAGAAACCCTACTCCATCTACACACAATCACAAGCATAACACATGCATACACAACACACATATAGCACACACATTCACAACACACACACGCATAACACACACACAACTCACACATACACACACACACACACAAAAACTCTCCACAGTTTCCTTTTACTTTTACCCTTTTATTTTTTGTTATTTTAATTTTAATGTAAAACAACTTACTGTAGCACCACTAAACTGCATTGTAAATCAAAATTTATATATTACTTGGGAAGAGCGAGGTTTTCCCAACACAGGTATCTTCGGATTACTTTCAGGGAAGCCCCGGCAACTTGTATGTAAAGATTTATCTAAATAAACATATTTTTTTTTTTTTTTTAATTCACAGAAACGTCTTAAGCATCTGAAGCGACATCAAATTTCAGTAAAATAAATAGAAACTAAAACAAACTAATGGTTTCGTTTGTTATTTTATATTTTTAAATCGTTAATTAAATATGTTATATTTAAAATATGTGTATAGAGTATATTTGATACATTATGAATATACATCTCTTGTTCCATTTAAAACTTTGACGATTCTCAATTTACTCCGACTTAAAGTAAATATCTATTTGGCTTCCTATACGGAAAACTATGAAATCGTTATTCGGTGCAATAACCATTTATATACCGATCGAGTAGACTTCAGTTATTTGTTCCAGTTTTAGTTTTACACAATTACAATTTTTGTTACCACATTTTGTTTATATTTATTTGTCTCAGTTTGGAACCTTAATACTAAGGCAACAGAATACATTTTAAATAAATATTAATTGAAAAATAATTTACACTTGTCTCAAACCTAAAACCTCTGGAAAATCTTTTAAGAAACAGGACCGTTTGGAATGAATGATGAAACATCTGAAACTGACGTGTATCTGTGTATGCACTCAAAGATCTTTAACAATTTTTTTATAATCTTACCAGTTAACCTTTATTGCAATATAGTTATTCCTATAGTTATCATGATTATTATGAATATTCAACAAGACGGTCTAAATTCTTAAATATAATAAGAGGTAATATCAAGACGTGTGCAATATTACAGCAGCCTTATTTTATATAAAGTTACCTCATAATGAAAAATAATATTTATATTTTTCAAACTTAAGTTCACAGTTTTATAACCGTACTAATTTCTTATAAATCTATATTTATCTATCATTGTTTGATATTTTTATGGATCATTTCCTTTGATTTGTAATAAGTCATTAAAGTGTTTTCTAATAAAGAAGTGTTTAGTTTTTCTGGTTTGTTTAGCATTTAATTAATAAAGTGTTTTCAAGAAAAAACTTATTTTTGCTTTTCTGTTTAATGATTACGATAAAGTAATTAAATTAATGAATGAGAGATCTGAGTATGGCTGTATGAGTTGGCCCTCCTTTCTTACTTTAATTTAAAAAGAGGAATCTTTACTTTGTTTATATTGAGATATACATATGTTACAAGTAACAAATAAATTCAATAACTGAACAGATTTTTAAAATTCATTCACCCATTGAGACCTTTATTACCATAGGCTAGTTTCATGCCAATATTCCCATGGGATTCACAGGAACACACAAATATTTGTTTCATGAGACTTGGTTTGTTACTTAGCACAGGAAGGGAAGAAGTCGTTGGTAAGTGCTAGTTAACAAAACTTAAAAGAAAGAAACATATCCATATAATTACAACCTTTAAAACACTCTTATTAATTAGTATTAGCACTTACGACTCTCGTTAAGTAAGTAGTTCCTTAACTCGATAATACTTCCGTGTAAACATGTCTCGTGACACATAGACGCTCTTAGCGACAACCTCGAGTGTAAGCTACCAAGTGGTTTGGAAACTTCAAAGAAATTCGTTTCTACCAATACTGCTGAAAGTAATTCTTGAGTTTTATTTTTAACTACATGAAGTTGAATTCTCATTGGCTTCTACATACATATATGGTCTTAGAACTTTTACTTACTTACTTCTATTAAATTTTACATTAATATTGAAATTCAGTGTATTTAATTTCAATTAATATGGTTTCAATAAAATTTCATGACGAAGAACAAACTACAATTTTTTTTTTACCAATATTTCAAATAAAGTACTGCAATTGATTCGTATGTTAATAACGTTTATGAGATATCCAGGCGATACAGGCAGTTGATATTCTGAAGAATTTTTATGACAATTTTAAAAGAATATTTGGTCACCGTTTTTAAAAGAAATGTACCAAAACTACTACGAAATATTATATTCTAACATACACTAGATCATATTGAGAAAAACTTAACACGTAGTAAATGAGAGATGATTCAGTTAGTTAGTGAATTGCTCAACAAGTTTCTTTCTTATTCTTGTTCCTTGGAGATCCCTTATTTGTAATTCTACTATAGGGTCGTTGTTACGCTTGCTCTGACCTCAATAACTTTTTTAGTGTTTCGCAAATAAATATATCAGACAAATTGTTTGTTCACGGGTCATACAATCCTAAAGTTTACAGCGGTATAGCAATGGCTCCGTCGAAAGGATCCGTCATTCCTTTACAGAGATGAATATAACAACAAATCTGTACTAATATGTCAATCAAATTCGAGTGTACGAGTATTTCGATGCAATGTTAATTATGTGACCAAATAATAAGTTACAAAGTTATTATTTAATGTAATGATAAACTAATAAACTTATAAACGATAATGATACACTATAAACCTAAATAGAGTTTTATTATTAATATCAGTTTATTATAAACATTCATATAACCCAACGAACTCTGTGTGAACTAAGAAATTGTTAATCAATTATTGCGTACAACTAATTCTAATTGGTTCTCTTTTGTTCTTTCATATGTATATATGACGTCAAAGTTGGTAAGTTACTTGAGAAGTTCCTAATTTCACACTCCGCTTAATACGTGTCAGCTTATTAATCTTTTTCGTCTTTTATGTCACAATAACTTCAGTTTCAAACATAGTCAACTGTTTAAGAAAATAAAGCTTGGTAAGCTCTTGCCTCTAGTTATAAACTAGCAAACAAAAAAGTCTCTTTGTTTATTGATTATGTGCATAACAAGCGGCTTTATTATACTTTATAACTAAAGTAATAAGCAAAACTGTAATGGAATATCTTTTATTTTACGATTCATGCAAATTAAATACATTAAAAGGTTTCGGAAATGTTACTAGATAATGTGTGATATCCCCAACTCTTTACCTCCTGTATATCAATGATATGTTGAACTAAAATACATTATTATGCGGATGACAGCACGGGGTTGGGGTATATTTTGTCCGTAAAGGGCTCCATGGGAAAACGTTGACGTTGACGAATATGTGTTAAATATGTGTTTTCTAAAAAGATTTTCCTGGAAATGGTCACAAAAAGGGGTGAAAGGAACTTCTTTCAGTTTAATTCCTAAAAGAAATAAGTTTGCGCATTTACCACTAAGAAAACTCAATTTGTCGTATCTTTGAGAGCACTCCTCTTAGGGCCTCGCAAAGTATCACTATACTGGACCTCGACATTTCGAGTGATTGTAAGTTTCATGGTCATATGCAGTATTTCCTTAGCGAAAGATTTACGCTGTATAAGGCACAGTTCCGGCCACACAAGCAGTACTGTTCTCATTTCTGGTCCGGATCACCTCAATATCAGCTTCTACCGTTTGGCCGCGTACAACAGAGAGCCGCTCGGATTGTTGAGGATTTGCGAATGACTGGACTCCTTGGCATTGCGAAGAGACGTGGTTTCTCTGTACGCCTTCTATCCATTTACAACGGGGCGTATTCTTAAGTGCTATTTCATCTGATGCATGCCGAGAAATTTCATCCCCGCATAGCACGTCATCGCCTCCAATACCATTCGTATCAGCTATCGATCTTCCACTGTGCGGTTTTTAAGGATCTTTCCTCCATATATGACTAGAATGTCGAAAATACTACCTTTTGCGGTATTTCCAGATCATATACAATAGGTTCCTTATAAAAGTTGTCCACTCCCATCTCCAGTCGCGCTAGTTCGTTTGCCCTCCTCTATTTGAAAAAAAAACATGTATATTATCTAATAAGGTTTATGTAAAAGTAATTTATAAGTTAAGTAGGAGGAACCCTAAAAATATAAACAACTAAAACATAACAAGATTATTTATTGAATCAAAGAGGCCAATACGGTGCGGTAGTAGCTGTAAATAAAATAAATTAAAATTATGTTTTACTATCTATAAATATGGTTATCCTTGTTAGGCGTATTTCAATTTTAAATATGTACTAAAAGCATATGGTCAAGACTCGAACCTACGACCTCTGGGATTAAAATATCGAACGGTATACATGAGTTCACTGACTGAAGTCAGAACTTCACTATGTTGATGATTTTTCATTTCATATATATTTAGAATTCAATTAAAAATATTTTTAACAAACGTATTTAAAAAAATAGTATTCAATTTTAAATATTTAGGTTACATGTATATTGTTATACAGTTCCTTTGTCTGATATTTTTGTTTTTGTAAAGACGCCTATTTTCACTAAAGCTCTCCAACAGAAGAGTCGTTAGTAAGGGCGTCACTATACTGACTTTTGAGTTTTTAATGTCATCACTCTTTCACCATATATTTAATAGCGATCGATAATTATTAAAACAAGACATATGTATCAATAAACTTTTTATTTCAATACGTGTTATATAATTCCATACATTCATTATAACATTATAAGTCAGCATATGTCACTCCGTATAGTAAATACAGTGTTATTTTTATTTTTGACTTTACATCACACGGTCGTTATGGCATGAAACTATTTAAATACAACTTTGTATTTATTTTTTTAACATGAGAACTTTCCTGTAGGTGAAAAATGACAAAAGTTTCTAAAACAAACGCTATAATGCGCTTTTATATCGGTACTGTAGCAGGATCTTTATACACAATAATTGTTGGTTGATTTTTTTATTGTATCATGTCTATCCTAGACCTTATTACAATAACAATAGTAACAATGTTTTTCAGTACGTCTGTGACAATAATTTTTATAATTAAATTGTAATTTTAGGATAATTAAAGGTATTTTATATCTAGTCGATTTGCAGTTTTGGTACTTTGTGATCGTATGATTATTCCAAACTATAGATTTTCATTTTACTATATCTATTTCAAAACGGTAATTATTAATGTCATTTTCTCTATTCCAGTGATTAAAATAAAAATATTACATTACTAACTGAGGAAAGTACTTACTATTTTTTAACATCTTTTAATACTCAATTTGTTTACTTTTATTCTATTGTTCTTTTTGTATGCAATATATTGACTAGTCGTTCTGTGAACAGTAGACCTCAGTACGTTAGGGGATGAGATAATGTTGCAAAATTATTTATAGTGGATTTCAAGAGATGCAGTGATTACGATAATTCACCCGTGAACCAAGTATAACAAAAAACACCTTAGATTTCAGCGAAGAATACTTAAACGAAATTTCAGCCCGCTAGCTGCCGCAAAGTCCGTTTTTGTGGTACGGATCAGAAATCTGCCATATTTAAATTGTTCGCCCAAGCAAAAAAAAACGGCCCAACATAAAAATTTTAATAATTCAAAGAACACACCTACCAATTTTCATGACGATTGTAACAAAAATACCTCAGCTACGCCAAAACAAAAACTTAAATCACCGCCAATTTGAAGTTTTCCTCCCAGTAAGAAAAATAGCCAAACAAAAGAAAAATTAATAACTCAAAGAACATGATCACCAATTTTTGAGGTAATCAGATGAAAATTGCTCCTGATAAGCCAAAAACAAAACTAAAAATGCCGCCATTTTGGATTTTTTCGCCCAATCAAATAAACGGCCCGACATAAAAATTCAAATAATTCAAAGAATACGCCTGCCGATATTCGTGACGTGAGGATAAAAAATAGGCCGGCTACGCCGGAACAAACATGCTGAAATACATACTGAAAAATAGCAAAATGGTCCTATCAAGTGGAAACGTAGTCCTTCGGACAAAAGCTTCGCTACGCTCAGCATTTGTCCTTCGGTCAAATAATGATGTGCTTCAAACATATGTTTAAATAAATATTTAATTATTTAAATTTAATATATAAATATATTGTGTTTTTATAAATTCTGAGAACATAAAAGTTAGTAATCATGTCATAAAACGGGTTAAACATTTCAATTTATAGTTAATCTCCAAGACGCTTCTACTGAAGATTGATCTCGCATTCTGTTGAACAACTACAATTAAGGAAGGAATTTCACTAGCATTGCAAGTCTCTGACAGTAAACTTGACTTGCTTCTCACTAGTAACTTAGTTGATGAGTTTAAGAGATCCGGACCCTTCATGCTATAGTGGAGTAATATTATCATCTTCGTCTGCTTCAACAGAGTGGTTCATGACTAATAATATACATCATAGGTATCTTAATTATTGTATATAAGAGAATGTGATCGTGTAAATGTTAGGTCATTAAAGAGATTGGTAAAAAAAGATAAATACGCCAATCAAGTTGCGTGCCTAGTTAGAACTTATTAACCAATGTGAAACTAGGAACGAATCTAGGGAAATAAGTTGTTAATATAATAACATTTATAATTATTTAGATTAAATTTAATTCAAACATCGCCTTTATTGAAATAGTCATTGTAGTTTTCCCATTTATTGTATTTTAAATTTGTTTTACTCTCATCCCATTTCCAAAATAAACTGTCATAGAATGGGATCTGTTTCTAACAATAGTCTTTCAGCTCCGACCCTTCGATTGTGTAACCTTTCCATTAAGGCTTAAGAAAGAATTATTTTTCTGTTAAGCCCTCCTTTCTTATATCATTAAATGAGGACATATTTCTGATGTAAATTATATCGAGTTGGTTGTCTTGTACTACCGATGTACAACTAGATGATTTTTAAATATTTTATGAAGAATTTTTTTTTTACTTTCAAAAGCTTATTAAAGGTATAATTGCTGTAGCATTATAATAAATATATGAAAAAGTATGAAAATTATTTAAAGCATAGTTTGTATCTTCTGACATTCTCTCACTCTCTCTCTCTCTCTCTCTATCTCTATTCTCCTCATGATGTAGAATATTACAAGAAAGATCTGATTACATTTTTATATTATACTTTAATAATTTATGGTGTATTAAGAGAAAATTGTATATTTATATGTGATATGTACATGTAGTGAAATGACAAAATTTAATTACTTGCATCCGTCATAGCACATCGTAGAAAGTTTATAGGAAATCGGTTGCCGACTTATTTCCTTTCAGAAAGTACCGGAAATTGATGGCAATTGAAGTAAATCCACTCGGAGCCGCGGCTATGAAACTTCTTTGATGTTAAATTTATAACGTATTTTGGTGTTGGATCATTTTATCGGTTTAGAGAATTTAGGTAAAAGTTTAAACTTTTCTACCGCCTTCATTGAACGCTAAAACACTGAACCTAGTTTATCAAGATATACAAATAAATTATTATTATCAATATACTTTCACAGAAACTACTTTATAAATTTTAAGCTTATTTATAAATAACTAGAAGCAAACATAAGTGCCTTAGAGGCCAAAGTTGGGTTGCGCATATTAATGACGGCTACGTGAGAGGAGTCGCGTGTGAGAGCTAGTAAAGCATTTAAATAGACCTCGGTTAACTGCGTGTGACGTTGAAGTAAATATAAAAACGTTAATAGAAATTCACTACCTATTAGAGAACAATATTTAATACAAATTTTTAGATTAAATAAAAAAATGACCTTATCCAGTAAGATATCATTTTAATTAAATCATTAAAAGCTTATTATATACTTTCTATAAATTTTCTTAATTGTATGTTTTTATGAATTTTACGAGTGATAGGCGCAGTGGTCTGAATTTTGTTTATTGTGTCAGCGGTTTTGATAATTAGGAAATGTTCTCTCCATGTTATGTAATTTTTACAAAATAAAGGTTACGTAATTCTTAAATTAAAAAAATACCGCTATGTTTAGATTATAATAACGTTGTCTGTTACAAAAATAATAATTGCCAATTAAATTTTGTGCGTAATCTATTATTAACACGATTATCTTCAATTATTAATAGTTTACATTATAAGGATGAAATTTTTATTACTCACTTTTGAGTTATTAACTTTTATTACATGTCTTGACCTCAGTAGACGTATTTTCTTTTACAAAATATGTCACTGACATTTTTAAACTTGAATTTTTATTATTTTGAGAAGATTATTAAATACGTAATAAAAAAACAAAACACTTATTAGTAAATTAACGTAATTATGTTCACAAAAGATTGAAAGAAAAACATTGATGGAGTGTTTTTGTCTAAGCTACATAATACTAATAATATATATATGTTCCACTCTTATGGCCAAGTCAAGTGACAATGACGATTGTCGACTGGAAATCTATGACTATCGTTATATTTCAATAGAAAAATGCTTTCAATTTACGAGTATCTAAAGGCTAATTCAGATTAAATTAAATTGATAAAAAATACTATTGGTCCTTTTTCTATTTTGGTCTTTTTGACTGAAATGAGTGGAACCAGTGCTTTAGCGGTTGTGAGGAAATTACGTGTGTGCTACATTTTGGTACAGCGAGAGATTTAATGTTATTTTGTATTTAAATGGTTTTAATATGCATTTTGGTCTTCTGTTACATTTAGGATTACAAATAACCAGATTTTCTTCGTTCCTTTCTTTAAACTAAACTGAGCTTTGCAACTAAACAAATGTTTATTTAAAAAAAAAAAAGAAAAAGGGAACCCTTAGGTAATGTTTAAGCAGGAAATTAATTTAATATTGTAACTTTGATATAGAATATTTTCAATTTTTAATCAAAAGAGAAATTCAGTTCAGAAATTTCTAAGAATTGAATAAAAAGAGAGACTCTATTCTTTTATTTTCTAAAGGTGTTTGAAAAAGATACTTCATTTATTTTATTTAAATCTGTTTGATGATAGCGACATATATTAGTTTTATTGTCTGTTGTGAGTAATGTATTGCCTGTTTATAAATTATTTTGTAAAACATAGATATTATTCTAAAAGATATGCTTACTTCTGTAAATAGCATCATCTTATATTCAAGAGCACAAAACCATTAAAACATTCGGCAAACATTTTGTAAAATATACGAGAAATGCAATTTTGGGAGGGTGAGATGGATTTTTCATTACTCGGCGGAGCACCCTCCGTTTGCAACACTCCATTCTTTATAGCCGTAATATTGTTTCGTCTCACCGTAAAATAAATGTTTGTTTGACCCAGTCGATTCAAAGCCCCGGATCAAATATTTCAACATTATTGGATATCGATATCATACAAATTTATCATATAAAATTATATTCTATTTTAATTTTGCTTTCTTATTTATAATATCGTGTTTTTCTCCAAAAGTCTTTCAGGCAATAAATTTAGGATTAAGTACTAATTTTAACAAACAATTGTCTTCTACATAAGAAAAAAAAATTTATATAAACAATAATTTTATTAATTTATTGTAAGCAAAGGTAAAAGCAATAATTTTAAAAAGTCGTTCGCTCAAGAATATATTAAGAATATATGAAAGTTGGCTTCAGTGAGTGTGAAAGTTCAATTGATACCAGTTTATATTATTTGAATAATATTTCATTTCATAAATAAACATTAAAATGTTAAAAAATATACATTTTATCACAGCAATAAAATATACTATTTACATTTTAATATGTATATATATAGAAGATTCGTACCATAAATATTTGTTTTAGTCCTGTCGAGAAAATTGTAAGGAAACTCTTACCAAATATTTCATGACGCCACTGCCGACCAATAGTGGGAATACCTTCATAGTGGGAATAGCTTCATATCCAGTTCATAATCTTTCTATCACTGGGAAGAACCGTCATTGCCTACCCGTGAGTCATAATAATGCTATGAGTTATTTTACTTAAAAAAAGTTTTAAGAACCAACAACTATAGGTTAGGATTATTTAAAAACATTAACTTGTTAACTTCTTAAAATACTCCCGGTATTGATAACTTATTTCTTAGATAAGAACCATATTATATAATATGAATGTATTATGTAGCATAATTCGAATAATATGAAGCATTTAACAATTGTTTATATCGTTGAATAGTTTTACGTCTAAGAGTGTACCTTTTGTATGTTTATACGAATTTCTCTAATCTATTTTGGTATTGTCGTGTGTTTGTGCGCAGATATTTTCTTCATAAACACGCGGCTCTTAAAACCAAGATTATCTTAATGCGAATAAATAAACATACATTGAGTTCTTGAACTCCGACTTTCACTTTTAAGTTCTTAAAATAAATTTTATCGTTTAGTTTGTTATATTTATTTATTAATTTATTTTTATTTAAATTCTTTTAAAGTATTGTTACTACTATTGTAACTACTAATATTGTAACTGTGAAAATGACTATGTCTGTATGTTTTGTTTAACTTCGGAAAAGAAATCGAAACATTGCATCCCGGGGAAGGACGTGGACCATACTTTGTCTCTAAAAATACACTGAAGCGTGATAAATAGGGTAAAAAAACTCTTGGGCGTTTCGTAAGCAATAAAAAATTACATAATTAACCGTTTATCAAAGATTATTTCTGAGGAATGTAAAATAGCAATCAATCAAAATTCATATTATTTGAAATAGATACGCCTAAATAACTACCATAATACCTGTGCCTAAAATGGTAATAATCTGGTCCCGACAGGTGAATCTGTGATCAATTTCATAAATATCTCCGTGCGGAATCGCCATTAGCAGTAGTCATTTCATTTATTCATGTAGATACTTTTATTCTCATCGCAGTTTGATAAAAACTATCTAATGGTTTTATTATATTGATACAGATTTTATTATACAGTAAGTATTACTACAACGATTTATGTACACCCATTCTTTATAGATAATCCACTTAAATTCATTTTTATTGCTGACGACGCTTCAAATCTCTTGATGCGGATTTATGGTGATTCCTAATCCTTAATGTTATAAGATTGTTATGTAACAAGTGTGTCACTCATTGAGAAATGAATTTTATTCCAAATTTAACTGAACTGATAAGATACTGGCTTTATTTTAATTTGAATTTCTTGAAATAAAATTAAGTAATACTATATTAAAACTATGTTAAATTGATATATTAAAACTATGAGACTGTAAGGAAATAAGGCAGTAATAATTAGGCACTTGTTATACAATGAGAACCAACAAGATTAATTATTCCCAGATGACCTATATATATATACGAGGGAACTTCCCGGCCCGCAGGGCCGGGAAGGGTCAAACGTCACGTATAAGGTTGGCACCCACCCTATTTTGTAGCCTGATTCAATAGCTTTTTTTTGATGTATTACACATTATTGTGTGATGTGTGGGTGATAAGTGATGCGCGTGCATACAGAGTCAATTAGGTCATTATTATATAGTAAGGATAGGTCATCTGGGAATAATGAGATGGTCTGAGTATGAATTAGCTGATAGACGTCTATTAGATCTCTAGAGAACCGACGTCTCGGGTATTATTAGGAATGTACTTTGCTGAATGGAGGCTTTATATGCACTTTAATTTAAATTGTAGCAAAGATTACGAAGATATAAAATAGTAATTTGGAATATGTTTATTAGGTTACCAATATATGAGAAATGATGATGATGATACTTAGATGATTGACGATCTTTATTATGTTTTGTATATTTCATTTTGTGATGTTATGTACATCACAATTCTCGTATTCCCAAACATGAAAGCCTATAGATTTTTTATTCATTTAAAGCTCTTCATGCCAATTTCAACTGCAGTCTTGAATGCGTATTGCATGTTATTTCACTCTGTATTTTATTATTCGGCTAAAATGCTCGCATAGTCAGCTGTAATGAAATGTATTTTTAATATAAAAGTCCTCAAACCATTTCATATTCAAAAAATAAGTAAATACCGATTTTTTTGGCAAGAATGTAGTTTATTCACTTTTATATATTTTAGCAACGCTGTTTAGATAGGTGGAAAATAGAAACCTGTTTAACATAATACCAGACAGTATTAAACTCAACTTAAACTCAGGTTAGACCAACACTTGAAAGATCTTGGATACAATTTAGTTAATTACATCGGCATAAGCGAATTACTTGCATACCAACTCCGGATATATCTAAGATGTCTTATCTAATTTCAACGGTTAAAGTTATCCATCATCTGGTTAAGTTTAGAATATCGACGGGTGTTAGGTTTTAACTGACCATCTAACTTTTAAAGCTATTAACAATATCAAAATAAGCACTTTATAATAAAATTATTAAAAGTAGGTGAAAACTTTTCAAAAATATTAGTTTTGTTGTTGAAAATTTGAGAGTCAAACAAAAACTTCTCTGGAAACTTGACATAACAAATGTTATTAGAAGCGTAGCGTTAAATTATTTTGTAGCAGTGAATCGCTGCATCTTTTATAATCAAGCCTTAGCGTATTTGCTAACCTGTTCTATTCCATAATACTCACCCTTCGTACAGTTTATATTAAAGTTCTTTATAATTAAAGTGTCTTCTGTTGATGTTCAGTATTATTTTCAAACTTATTTATTATTTTGTACATACTTCAGTTTATTCTTCGTTACTTAAGCACTTTAATTGATTAAACATTAACTTAAATTTTTGTCACTTTCATAGACTAAATATGTATTCAAATGTATGAAAATATTTTTGGTAAAAAACATACAACGTGATTATATTCTACGTTATTACGTATACCTATACTATTACGTTTGTTAAACTTTATGTAGCTCCAGCGATCAGAGCTTAGAAGTAATTTAATTTGGATTGAATCTTAATTAAGTCTTTGAAAGTTCTTCCATTCCAAGCGGACAAGGCATGCTAGTGTTTAATTTGAATATAAACTAATTTCTTTTATAATAATTTTTTTATACAGTTTTAACAAGAATATTTTAGGAAATTATACTAGGATCCGCCAACCGTGCGCGGCGGGTGTTGAGCTGAGCCCCTCTCCTTTCATCTGAATAGCTACAGGAAATATCGATTTATTAAGACTAATTGTCACCTTCTAGCTCAGCACATTGCTCGCACGCGCAGTTCAGCTCTAATGTATTGTCTATGGCAAGAGTGATCCTTTTTTGATAACTTTTGAATGGCTAAACATTTTTTCAATCTCTTTTCACTATAACATCGGCTCAAATATACATTAGAAAATTTTTAGCTAATTATCTCGTCGCATTCTGGAGACAATTAAATACAAAAAAAGGTCTCCCAAACGGTTAAGGATTTCGGTCACGCTCAGCTCAATAATTTATTTTGTATTAATTTATATTTTATTAAATAAGTATTTTTAAGCAACCAACAATCATTGAAGTCGATGGAAGAAAGGAACAAGTATATTTTCCATTCATTTGTACCATATTAAGTATTTAGAATCAGTTAACAGATAAATGGGAAAATTATTTAAACTTTAAAATTTGTATATTTTTTTAATATTACTCAATAAAATAAATTAAATACTATTAAGATTTATTATATCAATTCCCATAAAGTTTTTATTATTGATTCGAATTGTTAGTTATTTCTAAAACTGAAATGCAGTTCAGGAAAAATGTAAATAAATATGTATTTTTTTTGTTTCAGTTACGTCATCTACAAAATCTATAACTTAAAATATGTATCTTAAATATTATAAAATAATATATTAATTATTTTTAACTAAAATAACTTTCAATTAACTAACAGTGTTGTATTTTTTATTAAAATATCTGCACGTCCTCTGGAAGTCACCCGTTTATAGAATATTCAGTTAAAAGTTTCCGGGTCACTTGTACTGGAGTAATATAATCCCGCATCATACACGACAAACGATACACATACAATATACATATATTTATATTTATATATATACTATTACTTATACTATTATACTAGCTGTTGCTGGCAACTTTGTCTGCTACTTCATGAACTATTTAACATCAATTAAAATTTTATTGTCAACAGCGACATGTATTGGATACTTATAAAACTTAAAATTTAATTAAATTCTTTATATTAAAATGTCTCAAATAATTGCAATGTTAACAACACTTAGAACAAAACAATATTGTTCCATTTAAAGGTAATACAGTTTTGTAATGTTATCTTTTATTTCGATGCAGAGGATATAATCATTAATAAAATATTCATTACCAAACGCTTATGAATAAATTTGTATTAATGTGTTCGTCGAAACGATAATATAGTTAGTTGTTATGTGTGTGTGTGTGTGTATGTGTATGTTATTATGATATGACAAGCAGCTTAAGTGATAATGTTATCTATCAGTTATTAATCATTTGGAAAACTGTTCAATAATGTAACCAGGGCCGCAGGGCAGTAAAATCATCATTTTGTCAATTCAGCGTCACCACTTGGTAAAGTGATGTCACGTCAACAGACAGTAGAGCATCAGGATTGTGACGCTCGAAGATTTATGTACGTGATAAAATATACCGGATCGCTGAACGACGTTATTGGTTGGAATTACTAGAAAATCGACTGTGCGACCATAAATACTGGAAGTGCCAATATTAAATTTGCGATACCTGATATTAAGCGAACTATATCCTAAAATTTTATAATTATAACATAAGAGCAAATCAGAAATATGTCTGTAAAAGTTATGAGACCTACTACTTTTGACGCGTCACGTTCATACATTTTGAAGTTTGAAACGTAAGGTATTATTAGGCACGGGCCTCTTTCAAACATTTGATGGATTTTAGTTTCACTGTGTTATAAATAGATATATTGCTTTGGAAAATTGAGTTTATATTTGAAGTATAATTTGACCAATAACACAGTTTTTATGTCTCAAGATATCATAAAATTAATATGATATGAGCTACGCCAATTTTGTCCTTTTTGTTCCTTAATCATTGATCAAACATAGGCCAATAAATTATATATAAAATTCAATTGCTGTTCGTTTGTCTCGTTAAAACTTGTGAATTTGTGACAATTCAGGGATGGCTTAAGGAAGAGAAATATAAATAAGAAGTAACAGAAAATACAAAAGTACAATTTAATTTTACAAAAAAAAATATTCATAGATATGAAGCATCTGATTGATGGCTTTTGTTTTTTTAGTAGTTATCATATATGTGAGTTAGTTACTTCAACACTAAACATGATTTATTTATTTAAACTTTATTGTATAAATGACCCCCTGCCGTCATACAGTGTGAACTAGTACGGAAAGAAGTCAATTTGACTATACTTAGACTCTGTTTTGTAACTTACCTATCATCTTTTATGTTTCACAAACCTTCATTTTTGTGCCTTACTTTATGACCTTGTGCCTATGATTGTTGTTCTTAATTTTTATGCTTTTTACCTAATTTAGTCTAGTATAGTTCTTAAGTCATTTTTATTGTAATTAGGTAAGTCTGTAAAAACCTTTCCTGAATAAATTCAGGAAATATAATAATAGTAATAATAGGGTTTACCCTATTATTATTATTATTATTATTATTCTTATAATATAAACCTAAAACTAAGGAATACAATGGGCGGTTGGAATTCTCTACCAGTCGATCCGTGGTGTTGGTGAGAGGGTGTAGTTGGTGCACACAATAGACGTTAGTACCTAACGAAAATTAACTTAATTAAAAATACTAGTAATAATAACAATAATAGTAGAGTATTATTAAATAATAATAATAATAAATAATAAAATATAGTTTGATAATAGTAAATAAAAAATTAAATTAAATAAATTTAAATAAATATAAATAATAATAAATAATTAAATTCAATTAAATGATAGTAAATAATAATAAAATTAAATAAATTTAAATAAAAAATAAGTAAAAATTATTATTATGAAAATAATATAATAGACATAAATACATTACTTTAGGAGTTTATATAAGTTTATACATACTAAGCGTGTTGTATCAGAAGATGTTGTCGGACCTGTCGCTTAAATGACAACTTTGTCGGGGATTTTCTAATATCTAAGAGCAAGGAATTCCAGAGTAATATATTCTGAACAGTGAAAGAGTTATGAAGAAATGCCGTTCTGTGCAGTGGAATAAATACCCTAGAATTAGTAGAAGAGCGTAGCACTCTGTCGTGTGTTGAGCAGAGCAACTGAAAGTTTTCCATTAAATAAGAAGGAGAAGTTGAATTATTAAGAATAAAATATATCGTGAAAAGTATTCTGGAGTTACGCTTTTGTCGAATAGGATTAAGTTGCGAACGATATTGAGAGATATGATCATACTTTCTTAGACCGAAAATGTATCTGATACAGTTGTTAAGAAGGCGCTCCAGTTTATTAAGAAGCTCTTCAGTTAGGTCTGAGTAACAAACATCTGCATAATCAATGATGGGCATATTTAAGGTTTGCACTACTATAGTCTATAGTCTTTAGTATAGTAGTTTAGTATAGTTCATGACTATAGTCTTGAATGACAAGAAGTGTTTTAGTCGGTACAGATATTGCAGGGTACCGGTAACATTTCGACTAACTTCAGAGATTTGCTTACGTCAACTAAGAGTTGAGTCTATGTAAAGGCCGAGGTTCTTAACAGTACTGCTAATGAGATAACAGTTGCGTTGTAGGTAATAGGAGGAAGATTAGTACTATTAATCCTGGCCAGCAATTTCGAACTGCCCATCAATATTGCCTGGCATTTAGCTGGATTACCTGAAATACCGTAATCCGATAACCAGTTACCAATAGTTCTCAAATAGGAGTTGAGTTTTAAGAATGCATTTGATTTCGTGGAGACAAACGAACTGCCAAGTTAATGGCAGTGAGTAATTAGTGTGATAACTTTACTTGTGTACGATACCGGCCAATATGTGTTTGGAAGCAGCCAGAGACACCAGAGCCAACTGGAGACTGGCTACGAGATCGGTGTCAAGGTCTTAGGTTACTTAAATCCTCAAGCTATTAATTATTGCCCAAATTGTTATGTTTTCTTTGGTAATATTATATTTGGGCCAATATTATAATAATGTAAATTAATAATATGTTAAAAGAGTATGAAGTTTCTTGCTGGTTCTTTCTTATGGGCCCTAGGAAATACAATCCGACATTTCTTTTAACTTTAACAGTTGGATGTACTCAAAATAATTTATGATATTTTTATATGTAATTTGTTATTTAGAGAATACTATACAAGTTTATATATGTTTATGGTATCCTTTATATTAGAGTGAATATTTATCACACACATTAGTTTATTCCGGTATAATAATGTTATTTAAAGAAGATTTATTATGTAAACTTAAAAAGACGTATCCAAATAAATCTTGTGTCGACTTCGTCTATTGGCAACTTGTCTGCGTCGATTCTGTAATGACCACTGAGAGACGAACTCGAATGAATGTCTCTATACACTAGAATATTTACAATTGTCAACGGTATACGTTTGTGTTTCAAGTATTTTAAAATAACCTTAGGATATAACACTTTTTCATGTTATGTCATTTCATTCAATTATAACAAGGTCGCCAAGGTGATGTTAAAAGAAATTATTTCTTTATCAAAGATATGAAGTCTATAAAGAAAAAAAAAATTTAATATGGAACACTGAGTTAAAGGCTGTCATAGTAATTTATTGAGAAGGCATATTGAATTTTTTATGTAAAATATAACCTATAAAGTCTCTAAACTTGTCTGATAGAGCTGGAAGCCGGCCAGAGACGGAACGCCCTGAATCTATAATTTGAACTATGAAATAAATTTGGAACTATTTACTAAGACTAGTGGTCGCCCAGTGGTCGAAATTCGACCATATAATAAATTTAAATTGTAAGTGACTTAATATACATTATTAAAATATAATATTCAAACATTATTAAGGTTCTACTGTCGAAAACTAAACTACTATAACCACAGATTTGACCAAGACTCTTATTTGCCAATTTCTTTTTTGAACAAATTATATGAAATTAAAAGAAATGTTCAATTCTAAGTAGTCTGTTAAATTGTTATAAACTTCAGACCTAAGATTTGTTTGATTTTGTCGAATGAAATGTAATCGTGAGCCCTCTATTCTCACATACATATCAACAATCCACTGCAGAAATAGTTTTTGTGAATGGTGTAACATGCTGAAATCATCTCTAATTGCTAGTCGATAGGCTGTATACTAAAGCATGGTTAATTTATTTCTGGGTGCTCTTGAATTAGATGTAGTTGGTGTATTATGAGCAATATTGACATGCCACCCAGTATCACCGTTGGGAAAAAGCAGTGGGTACGCTAAAGGGTCTAATGATGAGTCCAAAACTGAGATATTCTTAATTATACCATTAACTTTTGAAAAACAAATCATATTTCGTTCAAAAGGTGGCTCACCATCAACTGTACTAAATATTACTGCTACATCAGTTTGAACTGCATCATTAAATCGGCGTAGATTTAAATGATGATTTACTTTAATGCGCATACAAATTTCTTTGTTTTGATTTTCAACTCTCTGACAATGATCTTTCATTGCAATGAATGACCGCACAAAAGGATTACTACGTTCCAATTCCAGTGAAATTTCATGCATTATGTTGTTGTTACATGTTTGAATAACATGTTCTTGTAATCTATAATTAATGGCCGTGTCAACATCATAAAAATATAATTGTGCATAACATGGTAAGCGACCATATGCGGCAGTTATTGGGCCTGATCTGTGATAATAAACATCATGTATTTTGAAATGATACACTCCACTTGTAACTGCCTCAGCAACTTTGGCTTCTGATCTAACCATAGCAAAACATGAATTTCTTAATATTTTCAAAATAATTTTTTGATTTACTTTTTATTGAAGGTTCATTTGAAGTAAGTCCATCATATAATAATTTAAATCAAATATTCATTTTGACTTAAGGGTAGTAATATTGCTTTACCCTTGTGACAACATGAAGTGAATGCAGTTTGGTCGCCTAAAGTCACTTCAGGTTCAAAATGTTAATGTCATAACTTAAAAACACATTTGGAATGACATTTAGAGCACACTTAAATGCATCTCTCAAAATCATATTACTATCTAATACTACTGATGAGGAATTATTCCTTCCTCTTAGAGAAATATTCCTTCTTCTTTGTCTCTCACTCCGACTCGTTAATGTTCTATGTCGAGGCATAATTAAAGTTCTTTCATAGATTACTGAAATCAAGAAGAGAAAAAGTTTTTACACAAAATCACTTATTTATCCTAAGGTAAATGCAATTACTGAAATCGTAAACTACAATAATTGCTTTGAACCAGCAATATCAAATTTTTTTGTACCTGAATGTTGTTATTGCAGATTGCTGCTACAGAGCTTTCTTTATGCATATAATGATAGTCCTTGAAAGACGACGATACGTTTAAATGTATCTTACTGCTACACAACTCACATAAATTTGTATAAACGCTTAGTATTTCACGTAGTATTCGTCAAATAAAACTTTAATTAACTTTAAACATTCAATAAAACCACAACAAACAAACTTTTCAACTACGTCTATAATAGAGAAACGAAACAATTTGACCACAGAGTATGTATGCGTGTGTCAAATGCATGCTGGTTAGTATAATGTTTTATTAACTGATTTAATTTATTTTTTATGCATTATTATTAAAATCTTTTTTTATATTTAATTAAATGAGACAAATTAAACTTTTCTTTTGAGTACTCTGTCTATGCACAAAATGAAAAACAAAAGAAACCATTTGACCACAGAGTATGTATAGGCAAATATATATATTTTTGATATGTCAATGTCAGTACTCTAAGTCTGTAGTAAGTATGTGTGTGTGAATTTGCATGGTAGTGTGTGTAATATTTCTATGTCTATAGACAAAATGAAAAACAAAAGAAACATGTGTGTGTGAAATGCATGGTAGTGTGGGTAATGTTTTATTTATTGATTTAATGTACTTTATAAGCATTATTATTGAAAAATATTAGCGTTCTGCACTTCTCCTGTACATAAACTATAAGTGTGCCAAGTTTTATGCTCTTGCGTCCACGCAATTTTCGTAAAAAGGGGTCCAAAGTTTTGGCATCACGTATTAATATATAGATACTGATTAGAAACACATAAATCATTTTTGAAGTTAATTGATATTTGTCGATAAAGATATAATAAAATGTTTAAATGTAATATATTATATATTTTTTAATATTGCATGGTGGTATTACTTCATTTATGTGTTCTTTACTGTACTATTCTGTACTTAACTTTAAGCCATCGCATAATTTAGGTTTTCATTTTGAAATGTTACACTGTTAATACAACTAGAAAGTGTTGATTCTTTGAACAAATAAAGATACCAGACGTTTTCGAAACGATCTTAATATTGCTTACTTTATATATTACCTATTTAGTACTAATATTGTAGTAATTAATATAATATTCATCAAATATAAGGTTAAATAAAATCGTATAAAATTAATAACAATTCCTTAATTATTAAATTGTATAATAGTTTGTATTCGGTATCAGTCTTTTTATCCATAATAATGTTAGTGATAGTTGACATGCAGATACACTTTATATAAGCCTTATCAAAGTGCAATGATAATATATTTTGCAGGCGTCTTTAGTCATTAGTGAAACGAGTTAGCGGTTAGATAGTAGATAGCTCGCTATGATTACGAAAAGAAAAATGACTCCAGACTGCATTATAGTATATTATAATTTAAATGTAGGCGTACTTTTACTGAAATAACAATAATGTTTTTATGTTTGTTCTTAATAAGAATAACTATTGTTTTAAATGGTTTTATGTAAACTTTAAAGAGACTTCATCTATACTTATAATAAATCTGTAGAGAGGTCAATTCTGTACATGAAATATATTTACAAAATAAGTAGCAGGGGGTGATTAGTGTTCGATACTGATGCCAAAAATGCAGTTAAAAAAATTTTTGTCTGTCTGTCTGTCTGTCTGTCTGTTTGTATGTTATTTATAGAAAAAAAAACTGCTCGACGGATTTTAACGAAACTTAGTACAATTATTCTTTATACTCCTGGGCAGGTAATAGTATACTTTTCATCACACTACAATGAATAGGAGCAGAGCAGTGAAAGGAAATGTTGAGAAAATGGGAGAAGTTGCTTGATTTTTTAAGCTTCCGTCGCGTGTGCAGCCTTAATGGTTAGAGCTACATAGAAACTATGTATAACGGAAATATTCTACATAAAAATACACGAAAAATATTCCAAGACAGCATATATCTACCTTTTATAGTTAACTCACAATAACACGCATAACTCTCGATAGCTTAGCAGTTCGGAGATTTCTTATTATATTTGTTTACTTTTACGTTTATAAAACCAATAATGCTCACCATCATTCCTAATTAAAAAAAAAATAAACATTAGCACCAATTCAATAAAAAAAGAATCATTGAAATCGGTATAGAAACACCAAACTTATACTTACTTACATGAAATACGCCAACAAGACATCGCGCGTGAATAGTGAATCAAGCTATAAGGATTATTTTTGCGTAACGGTTGCCGCGCTCGACGGGGCTCGCGGCGGCAGAGTATAAAAGGGGCGGGAGGCGAGCGCAAGCGTCATTCAATATTTGGCTGTTGATGCGTTCAGAGTGTTGAACTTTATTGACAGACAATAATTGTTATTTTATAAACCGTGCTTATCAGCGCGACTTTTTGTCTTTAAATAGTTTATTTTAATTTCTTTTGTTGTTATTTTCTAAATTAGTTTTAGTTTTGTTTAAATTCTTAACTATTAATAGTTCCTATTTTATTTCTTTTTAAGTAGATTTAGATTCGATTTTTAGATTAGATAATAGATAGATAGATTAGATTATTGTTAGATTTTTAGTTACTGATAGGTTAGTTTTGGGCATTTTATGTTTAGTTTTTTTTGTATTGAGTAGATAAAAGCGTAGGTAGGTACTTTTATTAATTATAGTATTCATAGGTATTTTTTATTTATTTTTAAGTGAAGTAGGTATAGGTAGATATTGCCTACTATCTACCTATACTGCACACGTGTTTTAGCTTTATTTTCATTTCTTTTTTTTTTGTACCTAAGTTGTAGGTAGGTAGGTACATATTTCTTAGTTTAATTCTATTAGAATATTAGGTATTTAAGTTTAAATAGGCACTTAGATTTATATTTTTTTATTATATAGCAGCTGTACTTAGAACATCTAAGGTTTTTTTTGTATTAGCATAGGTACTTTGATTAATTACAGTAGTTGTAGGTATTTCTTATTATTCATTTTTAAGTGAAGTAGGTAAGTGTAGATAGTATTGCACACGCATTAAGTATAGCTTTATTTTCATTTTTTATTCTTTTGTAATTTGTAGGTACCTACGTACATATTTATAATTCGATTAGAATATTATTTTATTTTTAATAGGCACTTAGATTTATATTCTATTTATTATATACTTAGCTATAGTTAGGACCTCTGACGTAAGTTTTTTGTTGGGTAACTAAATAGAATTTAAGTTACCGTCGATTAAAAATAAAATAAACGATGCCACCTAAAAAACGACCATCTTTATCTCGAACTTCGAGTCAAGCTAGGAGAATGAGAATGACGCGTTCTCAAGAATCGGAAGAGGAAAGAGCACATCGGTTAAACTCTATGAGAGTTAGTGCCTCAACATCTCGAGCTAATGAAAGCTCTCCAGAAAGAGAGATGCGATTAGCAGCTGAAAGAGCGAGACGAGCTACAACACGGGCTTCTCAAAGCTCTTCTCAACGAGAGCTAAGGCGTTCCATTGACCGGGAACAACATGCGTTATCCCGAGAAGCTGAAACTGCTTTACAACGAGAATTGCGACTCACAGCTGACCGCGAACGGCATACATTATCTCGCGAGTCTGAAACCTTCACTGAGAGGGAATTACGGCTTACAGCTGACCGCGAACGTCATATTTTATCTCGCGAGTCCGAAACCTTCACTGAGAGGGAATTACGGCTTACAGCTGACCACGAACGTCATATTTTATCTCGCGAGTCCGAAACCTTCACTGAGAGGGAATTACGGCTTACAGCTGATCGCGAACGTCATATTTTGTCTCGAGAATCTGAAACTTTTACTCAATATCAAGACCGTTTGACAAATGATAGGGCGCACCATAACATGATTCGATCTCTTGAAGATGAACATGAGCATGAACAAGGACTAGAGTCGGGACGCGATTATTACAATTCTTTGAGACAAGAACAATTGATTACTTTATCTAATGAAAGATTAAGAATTGAAAATATTCGGTCGCTTGAAACAGAAGAACAGCGAGAGGCCCGTCTTACTGCAGATAGATTTCGACATGGTCTTAATGACTTAGATATACACGTGGTAGATCAATCTACAAATTCGGTGGCGTGGTCCGATAAATATAAAAGTGGGTTTGCTTATAACCTCACAATTGATTACAGATCATCTTCTGAAATAGGCGATATGAACGTAGTATGTTCCTTTTGTAATGCTTCGAAGTGGAGGAAGGAGTCTGCTGGTTTCTGTTGTTCTGGAGGTAAAATAAATTTGCCTTCGTTCGAAGACCCACCGGAACCTTTAAAATCACTACTTTTAGGGGAACATTTGCAATCCAAACAGTTTTTAGATAATATTCGCACTTATAATAGTGCATTCCAAATGACATCCTTTGGTGCTAAACAAATCTCAGAAGGCCCTTTCATGCCTACTTTTAAGGTACAAGGTCAGGTTTACCATTTGATAGGGTCCCTTTTGCCTGAAGAACAACCTAAATTTCTTCAAATATATTTTGTATCCGATTACAACGAACAGTCGAATATAAGAAATCAATATTTTCCGAATTTAAATACTGAACTCATTTCACAACTTCAGAACATGTTACATCAGGTTAATTCGTACGTATGCAGTTTTAAATCGGCATTAGAAGCCCTTTCTCAAGATGGTAATAACAATTATAAAATTGTTATAAATGCCGATAAGCGTCCAACTCAGGAACACCCTGGGCGTCATAACGTTCCATCCACGAATGAAGTTGCTGTAGTACTGGTCGACCAGGAATGTGATAGGCGTGATATCGTTATACGTTCCAGAGACAATCGTTTGCAACGTATTTTCGAAACCCACAGGGCTTACGACAGTTTGCAATATCCTATGATATACTGTCGAGGGGAAGATGGTTATAATTTCGCTGTATACCAAACCGATCCGCGCACAGGCGCACCTAATTATAATAAAAAGGTGTCATGCCTTCAATTTTATTGTTACCACCTGCAAGTGAGACGGAATAGATTGGTATACTTTCAACGTTTTCGTGGCTTATTTAATCAGTTTATTGTTGACATGTACGCAAAAATTGAAACCGAAAGATTAGTTATATACGATCTAATCAAAGGCAGCTGCGCGCTGAAGAATACGTGCACCTTCGCGATGCCATGCAGCAAGATAACGATACTGTGAATATGGGTCGTTTAGTTATTTTACCCTCTTCTTTTACTGGTGGTCCACGCTACATGCATGAACGTACTCAAGACGCTTTTTGTTACGTAAGAAAATATGGACGTCCCGACTTATTTGTTACTGTAACTACCAATCCCAAGTGGGATGAAATCACTCGGGAGCTTCTTGAGGGTCAGGCACCGCATGACCGCCATGATATTATTGCAAGAGTGTTTCATTTAAAATTAAAATCAATGATAGATCTTCTTACCAAAGATAACATTTTTGGAGAAGTATTGTGTTATATGTATAGTGTTGAGTGGCAAAAACGCGGCTTACCTCACGCACATATCTTGCTTTGGTTAAAAGATAAGGTTCGACCTAATGATGTAGACAGATTAATCAGTGCTGAAATTCCAGATCCGACTGCAGATCCCCTGTTATACGACATTGTTAAAACTCATATGATACATGGTCCATGTGGTGCATTTAACGCAAATGCTCCTTGCATGCAAGACGGTCGTTGCACTAAAAGGTATCCAAAAGCATTAGTGGATGAAACTGTAACAGGACACGATGGATACCCATTATATCGTCGACGTTCAAGAGACAATGGTGGTTTTACTGTTGAAAAGCGAATGTCTGGACAACAGGTTACTTTAGATAATAGGTGGGTCGTTCCGTATTCGCCTGTATTGTCCAGAGCATTTCAAGCTCACATAAATGTAGAAATGTGTAATAGTGTAGAGTCAATTAAATATATTTGTAAGTACATTAACAAGGGCAGTGACCAAGCTACGTTTGCGTTAAGAAATGAACATGATGAAGTTACTAGATTTCAGTCAGGCAGATATATCAGCTCTTCAGAAGCTGTGTGGCGGATCTTAAGTTTTAATATTCACGAAAGATATCCACCTGTGACCCATCTGGATGTTCATCTGGAAGGCGGTCAACGTATATATTTTAACGCCGAAAATGTTACAGAACGATTAGAGAACCCTAGACAAACAACTTTATTGGCATTCTTTCGACTTTGCCAAACTGATAATTTCGCAAAGTCTCTTTTGTATGAAGAAGTTCCATCGTATTATACCTACGATAAACAACGAGGTGTCTTTAACCGTAGACGCCGAGGCAGGCCTGTAGATGGCGAGACAGGTATTTTCAAAGAACATGTTCTTGGTAGAGTGTATACTGTTCATCCTAACAACGCAGAGTGTTTTTATTTGAGATTATTATTACATACAGTGCGAGGACCAACATCATTTATAGATTTGAGAAAAGTAGACGATGTTGTTTATCCAACTTATCATGCAGCTTGCCAAGCGCGTCATTTGCTTGAAAATGATCAACATTGGGATGACGCTTTAGCAGAATCCTGTGTTAGTGATAATCCACGACGGTTACGCCATTTATTTGTAACATTACTCACATTTTGTAATTTATCTGATCCTGTCCAATTATGGGAAAAATATAAAGAAAAATTTGCAGAAGACTTTCTTCGGAATTTATCTCACAATAATGAAGGCGCAACTAATGATAATTTTCGAGATCTGGCTATAAATCAGTGCTTATTAGCTCTTCAGGAAGACTTAACAGCAGTAGGCGGTAAATCACTTTGTGAATATGGTTTGCCAACGCCAACCTCAGTCGGAGAGGTTACCAATAGGGAATATTCCGCAGAGATTGGTTACAACCCAATGGAACTGCTGGTAACATTAGAAAACGGTGTCCCAATGATGACTGCAGAACAACGCTTAGTCTATGATCGCGTGTGCGAGAGTGTGCAGAATAATTTAGGAACAATATGGTTTTTAGATGCACCTGGCGGAACTGGGAAAACTTTTTTGACTAAATTAATATTAGCTTATGTTCGAAATCAGCGTAAAATCGCTCTTGCCGTGGCTTCATCAGGTATAGCTGCAACATTGCTACCAGGAGGTAAGACTGCTCACACTATGTTTAAAATACCAATTAATTTAGATCGCACGGAAAGTCCAACCTGTAGTATTTCAAGAAATAGCGACAAAGCTAAGGTATTGCGTGAGTGTAATTTAATCGTATGGGATGAATGTACGATGGCCCATCGAAAAGGAGTAGAAGCAGTAGACAGAACTCTAAGGGACATAAGACAAAATGATCGACCAATGGGCGGTATTACGGTTTTATTTTGTGGTGATTTCCGACAAACCTTACCGGTAATACCACGGGGAACCCGAGCTGATGAGATTAGGGCTTGCCTGAAAAGCTCTTATTTGTGGCGTGATATACAATCGGTGCATTTGACTATAAATATGCGAGTGAGAACTGGAGACAACGCAGATAATCGTGAATTTTCTGATACATTATTGAAGATTGGTGAAGGTACCTATCCACAACTACACCAAGGAAAACTTATTCTGACACCTGAGTTATGTTGTATAGTGCAATCCCAACAACATCTTATATCTTCGGTTTACGGTGACATAACAATTATATTAAATAGGGACAATTCTTGGCTTTGCGAAAGGTCCATTTTGACTCCTCGCAATGACCAGGCATCTGAAATTAATAATAAAATACTGTCTAATATACAGGGAGAAAGCAAAGTTTATAGTTCAATAAATAGAATGGTTGATGAACAAGAAGCCACTAATTACCCGATAGAATTTTTAAATTCTTTAAGTATGCCTGGACTACCTTCTCATATAATTTGTTTAAAAATTGGCATACCGATAATTCTGCTCCGAAATTTAAGACCACCTCAACTTTGCAATGGAACTCGGCTAAAAGTAACCCAGTTGCAACAAAATGTAATCGAGGCTCAAATTTTAACAGGTTGCGGTGCAGGAGAAACTGTCTTTATTCCCAGAATTCCCATAATACCAAATAATTTTCCATTCCAATTTAAAAGAACGCAATTCCCAGTATCGGTGTGCTATGCCATGACTATCAATAAAGCTCAAGGGCAGACTTTTCGTGTTGCTGGAGTAGATCTCGGTGTTAGCTGTTTCTCGCATGGTCAATTATACGTCGCTCTTTCCTGGGTTAGCAATTCTAGGAATCTTTACGTTCACGTGCCGGACGGGTCGACTCTTAACATAGTCTACCCAGAAGCTTTGCGCTGAAACATTTTAATTTGATCTAAAAATATTAGCAATATATTATCTTAATAAAAAACAAGGAGTTACACGCTGACCGAGTCGTGGGTATAGCGTGGGTATATTATAATATTCTGCGGTTACTTATATTTTTCAACAGTTTTGTGGATTGGCATATTATATTACTATTGCCCTTCTAAAATACGAAAGTGAATCTGCCTGTTACGTCAAAACTATGAGGGAGGACATCTGCTAATTTTTTTTCGAAAAACGACGGAAACGCGGACGAAGTCGCGGGCAAAAGCTAGTTCTTAATAAATATAAATATTCTGAATAACATTCGAAGAAATGAAGGTGTGCGACATTTTTTAATATATTTGTATTTGTTCCAATTTATCTGTTTTGTATATAATCACGTTTATTAGAACATTCATGGATTATCCGATTGGTTTTCTCCAAATATCTAATCCTTGCAATGCGTATCTCAATGCAAAGTAAAAATTAGAATTAATTAAAAGGATAATATTTTAATAATCTATTTCTAGATGTCACTTGAGTTAATGTTAATGAAATTAATGAAATATTATTGTGTATTTTGTTTGATCCTTTATTCTAGTTAATTTAATGCGGTTCTTAAAACTTTTTGTTCCCGTAATGTATTCTATCCCCCGGCAATGATACGGTTTACATTTTCCTGGTAAAATTAAACAAAAACAGTTAATAATAATCTAAACAAATTGGAATAAATATTTTAATATTTTCCCTTAGCTTGAGTTGCTCTTTTGATTTTAGACTATGTAAATACAAATATTTATGTATTTATTTACAATGTATATAAGTTATAATTTAAAGATAAGGTAGAATCATTTCCATTTAAAACTTCAAACAGGGCATTTTATATTTGAAAGTGCTTGTTATCTATACTGCTATATGAGCCTGTAGGTTCTGAGTGAGTGAAAATAAAATTTTTAAATGTTATTTATGTTACGCTACTTACAGAATAAATAAATATTATGGGAGTTTGTGTGTGTGTGATGATGACACAAGGCTTTTTCTATAATTCTAAGTATTCATTCACTTCGACCTAGATGTATTTAAAATGGTTGCTATTTATTATTTTTTTTTTTTCATATTTATAACTTTTTATTATAGTACTTCGCGGACAAAGCAGACAATGTTTTTAAAAATAGGTCACAAAATCGATCTCAACCCGCAATTAAGAAAAGTATCAGAGGGCATTAGTAAATAAACACGGATCCACAATGAATGAATATTTATAGCGACTGTTAGAGAAATCGATAACCATTAGCAGTGTATCGGCATCTCGACAGATTATGGGCTCACTTGTTGTTAAAACACCGCATCTGATATTATTAATCTTCAAAATATTGTACATAAACGATATGAATATGCATATCTTTATCTCATTTTGAAGCAGGCGTTGTTACGGACAAACGGATTTGGTGGGTTCATAAAAACTCAATTCTCCTTTCAAATAGTAAAGTAAAGCTAAAAGTGTTTCATAAAAATTTATTAGAAAGTAAATATAATAGTAGTTGCCGTATGGTTTGGACTAATAAAGGAGGATGTCTTTAATTACATTATACATTTTAACAATTTATCTATACTTAAAATGGGTAAACCATTTGATGTGTACGATAGGGGGTGGGGGGGAGGGAAGTGTCACGACCCCAATGATCTCCGCACGCTCTTGTTTTAAAGCAACTAATTACTAGGAGCATTATAAAATAATTTGTATTTACTTTATTCAAATAATATGTATAGGCGAACTTGTTTTAAATTTTTAACGTCTTGATATTTTAAGTCCTAAAAATTGTAATTCCCCTACAGCTAAACGTATTTCTCAAACGCTGTCCCCGTCAAAAAGTTTTGCAATTTTCGTCCATTTCGGGAAAGCAGAATTAATTTTTTTTGACAAGACATTTCAAATTTATTCAAGAGCGAGTTTGATAACAAACAATTAAGCTTCCCTGGTCAGATTAGAATTTATTTTGTGGACAAAGTAAACAGGTTTAGGATGGTAATTTTGATGCTTAATAGCCGTAGGATGCGATCATGGATCTCGCCTCGGCGAAATTACATTTTCTATAAAAAGTGCTCTTCATACTAAAAGCTAAGATTAATGAGTTTACAGAAGAGCATATTGCGAGTTTGTAAATTTAAATTGAAAATAAAATATGAATGTATTTTTAGGTAAAATTATTTTTCATTGCTTGATTGATATTGATCGCTTGACCGACATATGTTTTATTATTGTTTTATTTTATTTAATCGGACTTATATCTTAATACAATTGCTAAATTTACAGCAGTTAAAAATATGTTTTAGTTTATCATTTTAGAATTCTATAATAAATGTCGAGTTTTAACTATTTCATCTTAGCAAGAACTACCAATTCTTTCAGGTTGTGAAAAATAATTAGCAAACCCTTATTTTTTTATTGCAAAGTTCAATAAAAAAACAATAAATACTAAATTTTTGGAAAAGTAAACAGAATTGGAGCTCACTACGTAATCTTTTCTTAAAGATTTTCTTATCATTTTATACTTTTAATATAAAATAAGAACAATTGGAAGAATGAGAATGGATATCTTTTGAGATGTCGGGTTCTTGGTAACTCTTTGGACATTGATAGATTAAACTAGTCAAAATATTCTGGCACTAGCACGTTTCTTGTAACTATTTCACTGGCACTGACAGCTGATGAGTTAACATAATTCATTTATGGTTCTGTCATGCATTCCAACACACGATCATGTGATCGTGTGTTGGAATGCATGAATTGATTTTACAAATTTAATAAGACGTATAAATTTTTATATTTTTTTTACAAAAACATTGAATAATTAGCAAACCCTTATTTTTTTATTGCAAAGTTCAATAAAAAAATAATAAATACTCAATTTTTGGAAAAGTAAACAGAATTGGAGCTCACTACGTAATCTTTTCTTAAAGATTTTCTTATCATTTTATACTTTTAATATAAAATAAGAATAATTGGAAGAATGAGAATGGATATCTTTTGAGATGTCGGGTTCTTGGTAACTCTTTGGACATTGATAGATTAAACTGGTCAAAATATTCTGGCACTAGCACGTTGCTTGTAACTATTTCACTGGCACTGACAGCTGATGAGTTAACATAATTCATTTATGGTTCTGTCATGCATTCCAACACACGATCATGTGATCGTGTGTTGGAATGCATGAATTGATTTTACAAATTTAATAATACGTATAAATTTTTATATTTTTTTTTACAAAAACATTGAATATATAACATATTTTATCAAATTATCGAAAAAAGGTTTTATTTGTTTTAACAATATACACTTCGAAGGATTTCATTAAATGTGTTCGTTTTAAAATGTAAATATTCAGATGAAATATAATAAATGAGTTAAACAATGAAGTCATAATATATAAATGGGATTAAGATTAATATGGCTTGATTATAATATCTACAATTACAATAACTTCACACTTCTGAGATTATTTTAATTAATGCATTTGTAATATTACTTTATTAATATTTAATGCAGAGAATACTAACTAGAATATAATTAGAATATACTTATTATAATTTGAAGTATTTATAAGACAATAAGATAATATTTTGGACGTGTTTTTTTTGTACTTTGAAAGTATTTTTCCAAGGAATACTTTTTCATTTCCCTTAATGAAATGTTAAGGGAATTGAAAACTTTCAAAATTAAAATAACATAACGAACCTTAATCTTCATATAAATAACAAAATGTATAAGTCTAATACTCTTATAATACAAGCTTCTAGGGCCGGAGAAGGATTTAGAGGAGGGTAGGCCTTCACAAAAGAAGGACCACATAATAAAGATAGCAAAATATCCAGATATTAACGTGTCAGCAACTTTAATTTTATACTTTTACGTCCTCCTAAATATATTTATTTGGAAAATAATTAGGAATTAGGTGTTGGGTGCCTGCACTCCTTAGATGCCTCAGGGCCTTAACACTTCCAAATCCGACTCTGTATGTTTCATAGCAAACTTCGAGGTGACATTCGTATATCATTTGAAGTTAGTTTATAATTAAACCGCTACCTTTAGTTCGAGATAAGGTTAGTAAAGCCGAGCTGTATATAATGAATATTTAAACAGTATTTATATAAACAAAGTTTTAGCTTATAATTTTAGTAATTATATACTTATAAAATCATATAAAATACTCGTAAAACAAAATCGATAGGAAACGAAACAGCTATGGAAAACTACAAAAAATATTTTAATTCTAAATTTATTAAAATTTGTATGGAATGTAACAAGCTGGTAATTCTATAGACAGTGTGAAATTTCAGTGGAAACCAAATAAATTTTATGTACCAGGAGCTTTTATGTTGTTAAATTGAAATTGAACATTAGTAATAATATGAAAAAATCACTTTTGCTGAAACACACAGAGCTTTAAGCGAGATACACGCCCTCCATCATCAAAGATCTTTAACATATACAGGGTGGGCCAAAAATTTTTGCAAATAGCAACACTTGATTTCTCCAAAACCGTAAGAGCAAGGGGCGCGCGGGTGGCGGGGAATTGTGCGTCGTTTAATGTAATTTTAGTCACGATGGAGCGCTTCACGGGACAACAGAGTGCTTTTTGCGTAAAACAATTTTACAAAAACAACGATTCCTACGTTACTGTACGACGCCTCTTTAGAGTTGATTACAGATTACAACGTGTAAGTGAGTGTCCAAGTGTTAATTTAATTAAAGCTTGGGTTAAAAAGTTTGAGCAAACGGGATCGACAACGAATATTAAACAAACTGGGCGACCACGTTCAAGAAGAAGCGAAAAGAACATTCGGGAGGTTGAAATTTCTGTAAGGGACGATCCAGAATCATCTACGCGTAAGCGGTCGGCGGCTCTTGCTATACCAAGAACTAGTCTGCGGCGAATCTTGCATTTGGACCTTAAACTGCACCCATATAAGCTTCAAATTATATAGGAGATGAAACCAAACGATTACATTCAACGCAAGTTATTTGCTGACACTATACTGGAGCGATTCTCTAGCCTTGAGAATGTATTGTTTACGGACGAGGCCCATTTTCACATAAATGGTCACGTAAATAAACATAATTGTCGATATTGGAGCACGGAAAACCCTCACTATAAACACCAAAAGCCTCTTCATTCACCAAAAACGACAGTGTGGGCTGCCATATCCGCAAAGGGCATAATCGGTCCATACTTCTTTGAAAATAATCAAGGAAATAACGTAACTGTGAACTCAGTGGAATACGTGAAAATGTTGCGAGAGTTTTTGACACCACAGTTGCATGAATTTGAAGGATACAATAGCCGGACTTGGATGCAACAAGATGGAGCAACATGCCATACATCAAACGTGACTTTACCGGTGGTCAAAGAAATGTTTCCTAACAAATTGATTTCTCACAGAGGTGATATCCCATGGCCTCCCAGAAGCCCGGACCTTACACCTTGCGATTTTTTCTTGAGGGGATATCTGAAGAGTCGAGTATACCTTAATAAACCGACGACCATATCCCAATTAAAAGAAAACATCCACGAGGAGATAGCTGCGATTCCTCGCAGCATGTGTCAACGAGTTTTCCAAAGTTTACGTAGTCGATTGCAGGAGTGCCAACGACGAGACGGAGCACATCTCGACGATGTCATTTTTAAAAAATAAATTTTAATAAATGATAATTACGTTAAATAAATCATAAACAAAAAAACATTTGTACTTTTATTTCTAGACATGTTTCAAAAGTGCAAAAATTTTTGGCCCACCCTGTATTACGTATAAGCGAGTATTTATTACGTTAAGATACTCAAGCTAAATCCAAAAGCACACGAACTAAAGTATCTACACAAAACCGTTGTTATTCCTTTGATAAACCGTTAAGAATAGCTCTGAAAGTTTCCTAATTCTGTAACCGTGCTCAATACTCTACCACAGAATTTAAGATACTCTAAGGTAAATTTAAATTAAATCCGAGATTAAAATATTTTTGTTATAAATAGAGTATAAATTATTTTTTAAAAATTTATAAATATAAAAATGATTTCAAGTTTTGGTATCTAAATGTATTATTGTAAAATAAGCCTTATAGTTTAATTATGCTCTTACTCGTATATCTTATGCATACACAACTAGCTTTATTGGCGTTACTTACACTTTTATTGGTGGTTATATTAAAATATTATAGTAAAGAGATAAAATGGAGCATAGTTATTTTATATAAAAACTAGTTTTGTGTTTTTTTTCATTCTTCATGCGGTAGGTGTGTTGCGGTTACCCGCAATAACTTGACCTTTAAGTAACACTGCGCGACACAAACTATTTTATTTAGGCTCGTAGTTTTATACGTATCTGACATGATATATAAAATATTATGTGATGATAGATTAGGTTACAAAGGTGGTATATAAGTAAGTAGTTGGTTTGGATTTTAGAGCGAGCCTTAACTATAAGTCTCTACCGCTACCACGAGGTTATCTCTATCCTGATAAAGACGATTTTTTATAAAATGCTAAATTTATTGAGGTGGTTAGCGGTAGCTCAGTTGGCAGAGCGAGCCCAAATCTCAGAGGTATGTGTGAGTCCTGCCCGTATTAATATTTTTTTAAATTATACCTTCTAAAATCGTAAAAAGCATAATATGTATAGAGTTAAAAGTTAAATATTAATTTATAAAAATCACAAAAAATACCCAATATTCAATTTTAGTTTACCATTATTTGTAATCGTTAGGTATATACACTATCATTTATAAAAAGTGATTCTGTATATATTATTTAAATGGCAAAAAATATGTTTTTTTTTTGCATTTTAATTTATAAATACACTTGACGACTTGTGTCCACAGAGTAGCGAATAATCCCGAGGTATAAATTATACTAATGCGTCTCTTATTTGTTTGTAAATTATCTTTCAAGTATTATTTCATGGCATTATATATGGTTTAATATTAATATGATTTGTAACAAAATACACATTCAAGAAAGGGTAAATAATGCTTTTAGCGTAAGCGGCTTTTCATATGTTTTGAAGATTACGTAAAACATACGTCAAGGTTGAGTCTTTCGAGTCCTCGTCAAGACAAGGTTCTTAATATAATTGTATGTTTATTTATTTACTAGCTGTGCCCACGACTGCGTTTACGAGAAATATTTTTTTTCGGTAGTTTACAGAACGGCTACAGTTTGTATAAATTTAATAAAACAGTTCTTAATAATATTTTTGTCGAACGGAAAATAGAGGTAGTGTGCGCATTTTCTTAAACTTTCAACAAATAATACAATCACCACAGTTTACGTGCACGATACTGCATTTAAATCAGATAATTCATTTCAGCGACGTACACAAACGCTCGAAAAACAGATGAATTCTAAAAATTAAGAAGGTAATAGTTTCTTCCAAAGCTCTTCTATGTACAGACAGCGAGTTATATATTTATTATTTACTACACTTAGATATAGCACTCATCCCTTGGCGTTGCACGGGAGCATTTTAATAACAAACTGAGTTTTATTAATTGTAAAATTCTGAATCAGTTCATTATATCTTTTTGAGTCTTAGATTTATGCAATCCATCGAAATTTTTATTTATTTATACCAATTTTATTTACATAAATAAAAATAGTTGAAGGATATTTATTGTAACAAAAATATAAAATGTATGTTTAGTTTCTTAAATTTATATATATTTTTTTATTTATTAAATTTTTATATAAGTGCAATTAAATAAACAAAAATAATACTTTTAATCGCTTAAGCAAGGATGAATCCAAGTTAAATATTTCTTAAAAGAACTCGTCAATCTAACTCATACTTTTCCAAAGTTCGAGCAAGTACCATGAAAAAGATAATATGTTCATGTCGGTTTAGATCTTGCTATTTATATATATATATATATATATATATATATATATATATATATATATATATATATATATATATATATTTAAACCTCCTTATTATATTATTTTTCTTTGAATTGTTTTTTTTTTTCTAGGTTGACTGGTAGAGAATGCTTTTATTTAAAAATTATTAAAAATAAATAATTCATTGTAATAAAATATTTCAATGTATAACTATAGTTATACGTAATGTGTAAATAAAAATATAATATTATTTATTTATAAAATGTCACATAAGATAACAAGTTGCTATCGACCCCGCGTAGCCCACTTAGAAGATAAACATGACATTCAGTGTCCGTGAATGTTTGAATATGAAAGGGCAATTTAAGGCTTTCTGTACACGATTCCTTTCAGAATGACGTGTTCTGAATGGGGTATTTTTACGCGATTTCAATGCGTAGGTAAAGCATCCCCTTAGCTGAGCTTTGACGCAGCACTCTACAATTTTTCACGTTGACACAAGGACTGCGTTCAGTAGTTTTTAACTAAATCATAACTTTTCGATTTTATTCTCACTAAGCTTTAACACGGATGATATACTATAAACCCCAATCCCGGAAGATCCATAAGTTCTTTACTCAACTCGTTTCACCATTGACCTAAGTCTATTATCTGGAGGCCTTGCGATAGGTTAAGCCCGAAACAAAATACTCTGCTGACCGCAACAATGTATCTCCATTTTAATTCCCTTTAACAAACTTAAGTTTTCGTGTAGGATTTTACAATATAAAATATAATATGTATTATGTAACTGTAGAGAATAAGTGAAGGTAACGTCAAATAAAAGTGTTTTTACACTTTTGATATGTATATCATATTAAAAAATATTAAAAACAACTTAAACCTTAGAAATAAAAATCCTTATTAATTCTTTTTAATATTTTATATGCAAGAAAGATTGTTACCTATGTAAGATATAATAACGTAAAATAATAAAATAAGAAAACTTCTGACTTTACTTTACATAAGAAATAATAATTATGCAGCAACAACCCCGTATTTTTAATGAATATGTAATTAAATTAAGCAAAATTGTCGAGGATAATTTCGTAAATGAATAGCAGACAAGCGCTACCGGCGTGCCGTCTGGACATTAATAAACTACAAACATTTCATGTTTCAATTTGTGCGATCCTTTTATCTTTAATAAGGTTGATGTTCTTTTTAATTTTGGCTTCAAAAAACCAATATTCCACTCGTAGCTGTTGTGTCCTACGAGAATTGTGGAAAATTTTAAGTTTGAGAGTTATACGGTAATAAATTTGATTTTAACTTTCAGTTTAAACTTCTGGACTATATTTTTATATATAAAATAGTTATTCTTTTACTATCATTTTGAAGTTACTTCATTTTATATAAGACTTCCAAATTTCATTTTCTTTTTTCACAAATTTGTTCATAATTTTATGCAAGACGGAATTAAATAATTACATTTATAAATTGCAAATTCAATAAATAATAGTTATTAAAAATATATTCAAATATAAATAAAATGCTAAATATACTAAGAACGTAAATTACTTTTATACTTTTTATATGTTAATTTTTTCCATGCTAATTTATTTAGCGAGATGTCTGGAGCTAGAATATGGGGATTGGTTGGTTTTGTACAATTATGAAGGTAGAAAGAAGTTAGCAGTCGCTCATGAGTCTGTTAAGCTCTATTTTTTCTCTGTGGTTAATTTTAAGTGGAGTGTTAATAAAACTTTTTATACTGAATATAAAATACAGCGAGTTTTCTCTTTATTTAAGTGAATCTTTTGCACTTAAGATTTTAAATAATGGATTAAGCTTTCAAAGATTTGGTCTTACAATCAGTCTGTAGTAAGTCTTGTCTCTGTTATGGAAATAATTAAATATATTTATTTGAGAAACTGAAATATTTTTATTTTGGTATAAATATATTTTAAAAGTGAAATTTAAAAAAATAATTTTATCATATTGCTTTCTTAAAGAAAATGAAAAAATAACTAAAATTAAATCTTAAATTACTTTCTTTCGGAGTTATATTCTTAGAAATGTATAAATTTTTTTATATATAGTTAGTTAGTTAGTTTGGTGAAAGCCTTTGATCGTGTATGGTACAAGGAGCTTTTTTTGAAGTTACCTATGGGACTTCCGAGAGTTTATCACCAAGTTTAAGTGGACCAGCTTTGTCACTGGGCGGAGCATACAGGTCGTTCTCAACGGTTTTTGCTGGGACCCCAAGCCCGTAAATGCTGGTGTACCTCTAGCCTGCGTACTATCCCATCAACGACAATTAAAATGTATACACATCAACGATGTTTGGGATATTTGCAACATACATTGTTATGATGATGACAGCACTGGGGATGTGGTATTTTCCGGCCGAGCAGGTATCTCTCGGGAAAACGTTAACAAGTTAAAGAAACTTGTGTTTTCTATAGAGACCTCTCTGGGGGTGGTCGTTGAATAGGATGAATTGAACCACCATCAATCCCTCATTCACGTTTACCACTGAGAAAACTCAATTCGTTGTATCACTGCTCTTCGAGAGTACTTCTCTCAATGCTTTGCCAAGTATCAGAATACTGGGTCTCGACATTTCGAGCGATTGTCAGTTTCGTGATCATCTAGAGAGCAAGACCAAGTTGGCCTCAATGAAATTAAGAGTAATTATGGAGGGAGGCAAGATTTCAAGCCTGGTAAAAGACTTGTGCTCTATAATTTGGTTCACACATAGAATACTGATGTCATTTCTGGTCCGGATCACCCCAATATCAACTTCTACCAATTGACCGTATACAACGTAGAGCTATTCAAGTTATTGGGAACCCGTTGATTTGCGAACGGCTGGACTTTTTGGCATTGCGTAGAGACGTTGCTTCTCTGTGCGTCTTCTACCGAATTTACCACGGGGAGTGTTTCGAAGAGCACGCAACGCAACAAATATAAACGCAAAAAATGGTAGTCTTTAAGTCTTTAACTACAAGATGGTGCAAAGCAATTTCATTTAAATTGCAAAGCTAGGGAATAAATTCTAAGACCTGATTGATAAATCTCATGGTTGCGTCGTTTTATCTCATACGAAGTCTGAAAGCCTGAATTAGCATATGCAAACCTATCAGTACTGCATTAACACCTAGACTGAACAGACTCTTTATGGCAAAATTTTTGGTTGTATTTTTAAATACTTTTTCTAAAATATATTTAAAATACTATTTGAATTTTTGTGGCTTAAATTAAGATTTGAAAAATTAATACACGCGCCGTAATAGGTTGCATTTTTATTTGACAATGTTAATAAAATAACACCCTTCTATGACTGAACTCATAAACCTGTTAATTTAATAATAAATAAGGATTTACAATTAAAAAGTATTTTTTCAGAAATCTTCTTCACGGGAATGCGCAATATTGGAGTAAAATAAATATCTTTATTTCCATGTATAATAACTACTACTATATAGATACTAATATAATAATATAATAAAAACTACAATATTCTGTCAAAGAAGTGTTAAAATACACTAAATTGTTTTCTAAAAGATCAAGTAACGTATTAATGAGACTGGGTCTCTAATATTGTGAAAGCGAGGTATTGTGAAATATAATTATACATTAAAGTATGTACAGTGAATATGTCATCGATATACAAACTGTATCAGCGATGGATATTAAGATTAGAGCTGAACTGTTTCATAATCTAATATCGAAATATCTCGATAACTCTGATTATAATAAATAAAAAATACATGTTTTGAATATAATCATTAATATTATATAAAAGACATCAACAATATTATCTTTATATTTCTTTTATTACCACTTTCATTATAAATTATCTTTTTTACAACATGTTTGTGCTATTACAGATAATTACATCGTACGACTATAAAATAAAGTTATTTAAAGTAAACATGACATTTATTTGAAATGTATAAATCTTTCATTATTGTAAAAACTTATTATTATTAAATATTCTAAATAAGTCGTTATTATATGAATAATACTTATTAAGTTATTATTTAAGTAAAAATGGAAATAAATAGTTATTATTTTAATATTATGGAAGTAAGTTCTTATTTATTAGTTTAACTTTGAAACTCGTATTTTAGTATCTTGTGGAATGTTTCGGTGACCGTTATGTGCTAACTTTGTTATCGTGTCGCCAACTAATTTACATAATAACCTTCCATAGTTTATTGAACTTTGTATAGCTTGAGTTTGAAGAGTACATTTTAAAGAGAATACTTTTTAGTTTATAGTAATCTAAGTACATTTGTTTTGACTTAACTTAGAATTTATTCGAGATCTGACCGGTTTAATTCCTTCCGAATACAGAAAACTTTATATTATCACTATTTGTGAGAATTCTATTTTTCTTGAGTTCATCGTTCCAATAATTGGCTTTAATAATACTTTTATTACCAAACTTCGGCTTTCGTTAGACTGATCTATTATATGGGTTTTTATATTGAGTAGAAAACTTTTAATATTTATTAGATGTATTATTCTCATTGAGCTTTTGTATTTAGTTTGACTATAATATTGTATATTAGGACAAAAGGGATATGTGTTGAGACCCATACTGATTGATTTTATCAAACTGTATACATATATATTATGTTTACGTGTCCGGTTGTATGTACCTTTTAGTATTGTTTATGGATATTAGCATAGTTGCTAATGTCCGGCAATATATGTTCTACAACGCTAGGATAGTTCCTAGCGTTGTAGACAAATACTTATAAGCATTAGACTTTGATAAATCGCTTTTTAAGTATATTAATACTTAGTGTAAATTCCGGTTGAAACCAGGACAATCAAACTTCTAGTCTTTAAATATCAAAAAAAGGTACAGTTCATGGCATTAAAAAATATTAATCATTAAGCCTTTCTAATTATCTACTTTTATTTGTATGTCATTTTTAGATTATAATACCCATTCTAATATTGTACATGAAACACAATATAATTCATTCAATTCCCGAACAGACTAGAACATAGATATAAATAGGGACTATTAGTGCTATAGCTTAGAATGGCTAAATCACAGAGCCGACGTAACTCAACTATGACTCGGTCAATGTTTGACCATCCGCCCCAGACGAACGTTTTAATCAAGGTTGGCTTGATGGTCATATATTTGGTAAATATTGAACAATCCACTGCAAAACAAGTACATATTACTACTATTAAAAGAATTAAACACAAAATCGATATACTTAATGTTATCAAAAACATTTATAGCAAAGAGTTATAAGTTATTAATCCTTTAATAAAATTGTTAAATTGCATTATACAATGTTCAATTTATAACAAACTGAAAGATAATAGACGAGCACTTTCCAGTGCCATTATTTTACGATGAAGAATATTGAAAACACATTAACGTTACACTACACTGAAAAATAAACTCTGGGGTTATTAAAAACTGTATGGTACTACACAACAACAATACGGATAAAACGCAATACGAACAGTAGTTATTGTCTCAGTGTTTTGTAATACTCTGATATACTAACGAAGGAGCTTTGAAATTCATGTCAATATTATTTTGACCTATGTGATAGGTAAGATTCATTTTATTGTAATTTATTGATAGATTAAGTTTCAAATGTTTCATTTAGAACTATTTTAAACGCTTCTACTTCATTGTTTGTATAAAAATCTAAATAATTTATTATTAGAATCGACTTTTCTAGTTCCACGAATGAGTATACGGGCGAAGCTAGCGATGACGAAATCTACTGAAAACTTCTGAGGAGGGGAAACCAACCGGGCATCACGACCATTTCAGCTCACATTTTTTATTTTATGTTATTTTTTTATTATTTAAATTAAAAGGCTAACATTAAGATGTCGGTTTTTTTTAAAGCTTTTTCTACCATTGGAATATAACAAATCCTTCTTATCTATCTATCTATCTATCTATCAAATAATGGGATTGACACATTATGACAATTTCATTTATCTTCATAAACAATATAAAATGTCTTTAAGATTATATGAAGCATTATATAAAACACAAATATAAAAAATTAAAACGATTATCAAGAAAAGCGTTGAAATGAATCTCAAAATGGGACGCTTTAAAGTCTCGTCGTGAGTTTAATAGATACCAAAATAAAGTATATCACGCCTTGCCGTCTGTAGACCAAGATGACCAAGGTGACCAAGATGGAAGGGGGAGAAGGATAAAAGTGGGAGAAGGAGAAGCATTGCCGTACAAGCTTTGACTTTTACAATAGCTCACGTTTTCACTACATTGCGTTTGCTCGGATCTTATTTCCAATGAATTTCAGATGTCATAGAAGTGATTTCTCCATCGACTGATATATTTTATCTAACTATAGAGAAGTTTCCTGTTATTACATTTAACTTGTAATACAAATATATATCATTTAAATAAAAATATGTTACATATGGTTTAACTTTGAGAAGATCATAGAATGTCATAATTACACAATGGTGGTAGTTGTCCAAGTAATCGAATAAGTATGGTCTCTCAATGGGGAAGACTTAAATACAACATAATATATTTAAATAACCATGCATTGATGTATATCAAGATGTCCCTTAAATTAAACATTGCCCCAATTATTCCCTGAAGTAATATTGAGAACGGTCCAAACATGTACCGCCACATACATATTTCAGGCTGTATTGTTTACAGGCTCCGCGCGTTGCCATGACAATCGCCTCGTTTCCGTTTTTCGTTTTGTTTCTTCTGGTGAATGTATTTTTGTTCGTTTTGTGTGACATCATTTCAAATTATAATAATATTTTAGGCTGAAATAATTCATACGCTTTTTAGATAAAAGTTTTAGGTAGTTTTTTTATTAGATTTAGTATAATGTGAATTGTAATTGTAAAATTGATTTTGTAGAGGTCATCCGTCAGTTGTCATGGCAACGGATCCCCTCACGGGGTGTGAAGTATGAAGTACTTGATGCAATTTCTCCGTTTATTGTCAGAATTTAGTGAAGTATATATATATTTTTGTTGAGATATAAAAGCTGAAATGGTTATGCAGTTGCTTCGGGTCGGGTCGGCTTTCAATCCGGAGTCAGTCGAAATCGTAGAACATAATACAATCGGAAATGGAATTCGGGTAATATAATATTCGTGATAATGCTAAAATGATGTCAATCTGACGTCACGTTGACGTTGGTATTTTATTTGTTGGGGGATAAATAAATGTACTAAAGATATGGCACGCAATTAAATATAAGATTTTACTTACATTTTCAGAAATTTGGATTCGGAAAATGAAGTGAATAATGATATTTCACATTGTTTCTTAAAGATACTTAAAACAATTCTACGATAATGTTACAATATTTTGGTTTATTATATTTAATATATTAAAACGAATTTTTATTTAAAAAGTAACTATATAATTTCTGGCCAGTTCTTCTCAGCAGAGCAGTATTCTGAGTCCGTGGTAGCTTACTCACAGACTAACTACACTGACCTTTTTAATGTAAAAATTCACGATTCAAAAGGTGCGTGTAAATGATGCCCATTTGATACAGACATTAAGAATTAGGATATTGAGTTTAAAGTGACAAATATATTTTGGAATAAAAATATGTAAAACTATTATAAATTTTCTATAAAAATAAAACAGTTCCTTTTAGATTAAACCTCATACTTCATTTTAAAAGAACGCACCATTTGAGAAGTGGTGATGTGCAGTTTTCCATCTTATAAAAAGAAAAATACAGTCGTACGGTAATCCTAAAAGCAAAACACGGTACGTTTTAACTGAAGCAGAGTGCGTTTAAGCCCTTGTAATCTTTTATTCTGTAGTATTATCGAACCGTCACCTTTGAGACTTAGCTTTTGGAAGTACAGGCTACGTAATTCTTCTTTATCTCTAAAGGACAGACAGTGTATTACATTTCTAATAACTAATTTATTTTATGTTGAGTTACATCTATTATGCTGTTAATATTAAGTACAATTAGTTTTTTTTATATAGTTATAATATATTGTATAGTTGTATTAAGCATTTCACAAACATTATTGCTATTATTCGCATATAACGGAGCGCAATATTCGCAATGAACTAAAAGTTATAAAGTATCACAATAAGTTAAAGTATCGTTATATAAAGTAAAAACTTGTAAAGGAAAAATTAAAGAAATACTGAAACTCAGACGTAAAGATTGCTCATAATGTCATGTTTGTAATTGTAATTTTGTCGTAACCAATTTGCAGCTTTTTATATGTCTATTCAGTAAATACCTCTTGAGTGGAAATCGCAAAGGACATACAGATTACGGTCAGGTCGCACCTCCGCCGGTGGCGACTCCAGCTCTGGTGCTAAAGTAGGCTCTTAACATCTTTTCATGTCTTTCAGAAAACATTACACCCTAATGGCCGACTGTTACTCGACTCTTGTGGTGGGAACGTGTTCCGCTTTGAATTTTTAATTTGCACTCAGATTTGTTTCATTCCCATATTTCTTTCACGTAACTTCCTTGAGTCTTAACAGCAAATCTTTTATATTGAATATTACGAGAATATTAGCGTTGAATATAAACCCCAATTCCATTTTATATAATTGAATCCGTACGGTATATAATTCTATACGCACGGAATATAAGTCATCAAATTAATAACGAGTCTCTGAAGCGTTCAGGCAATAAAGAACCCTTCTGTAAAATAGTTCATACTCTTTCAAATGGCTCACTTTTACTGAGGCACACTTTTTCTCTAAGACTTGTCATAGTGACAAAGTGAAAGATTTATTGAGGTTGTCTTAACTGCTTGGGGCTCTGTTTTGTCAGACTTTTAACGTCAAAAGGGAAGACCCTTCAAGTTTTTCTTTTCAATTGTATATTTAATTTACAAACACTTTTTCTAACATGTAAAATGATTACAGTAGTTTTTTTCTAAGACATAATCACACATTTCAGATTTATTTAGTTTCTAAATGTCTTATAAATAAAATAAAACCTGCCAAAAGAGCTCGTCCTTACTTTTGTTGCTTTTTGGTTTCTTTTGAAAAAGGTAAAAATACTCTAAGGTAGAAAATATTTTTAAGGGTTTCTTTGAATTTATGTATCTCTAGAGAAATACCGTGGCACTTACAAGAGCGAGAGGTATGCATTTAGTGAATAATTAAAGAGGGAGAGGTGCAATCGAAAGCACCACTGTGGCGTGTCTAAGTGGTATAAAGATATTTTAGATAACATTTCTCATAAATATAAACTCCAAAAAGAAGAAATACATTTCTGTTTCAACAATTTTGTTTATATTATTTTGTAATTAATCTTATTTGAGAAATACATATATTTCTAAACATATGAAAGCTCTTAATAATATTTTACAAACCTGTAGAGGGTCGTCGATAAACTGAGATAAATCATCAAATACGTTCAGAATGTCACTGGTATTGCATTATCTTATTTAATTACCTTCCAGTATAAACCAACACTGATAATATAAGAATTAAATAAATTTTAATTGTTTTTGCTTATTTTTTAAAAATAAACTATTTTTTTTATTTAAAAATAAACTATTTGTTCAATAGGTGTGGCGTGCCTGGCATTTCATTTTCAATTGAATGTTTGGTTTTAATTCAATATCAAATTAAATTGTGCTTTATTTATTCAATATGCTATTTTCCATTTGGGTTGGTTTTAAAATATTCAATTTTCATTCTGCAAAATAAATGTTAAGTTGTAAATTCGATATAAGTTTTCGACCATTTTGTGACTTAAAATGTACATTTATAAACAGCCAATAACTTATATAAAAAATATCAAATACTGCCTCGTATTACCGTGATATAGCGACATGAATTAATAATAAAATGTTCTCCCGAGCGTTAAATCACATTTGTTTCCCAAAAGGATAACCTCAGTTAGATAATTTAAAATGGTCATAGCCGTACTTCTCTGCCATGAAACTTAATATCCTACCAAATTAAAATTCAGTACTAAATGAACTCCATTAGTCGATATTCGTATGTATAAGAGCGAAAGATATTTTATATAATATATATTCGTGGTTTGAAAAAAGCTTTGTAAAATCTAATAGGTATAATATATTCATAAAAAAAAACTCGCGTATACTGTGACTGAATACGATTTTACTATTTATCTAATATCGCCTTATCTTCTTCCACAGATATTCGAAAACCACAACCATTTCCTTCACAATTCGGTGGCGAAGAGATCGACTCGAAGAGAGAGACTCAAACAATCGTGTCAGATGACGAACATATTATGTCAAATCAATTTGGACATTTTTGTCATGGTTTGTTTTTCATTTATACATTATTGTTTTAACTGATAATAAATATTAAATTGCAGTCACGAAACAATTACATTCAATATTTGAATGAAACATATAAAGTATTACTTCCCTAGACCCTAGATCTAGTCCCCCTTCACATACAAAGAGTCTGTAACATTTTATTTGAATATGAGCCTTAAAGTTTAGAGGCAATTAAAAGCCTTCTTCAAAGAGGTATTAAACTTCGTATCATTTTATGTAATCCTTTATTCTAATATATTATCAATATAAAATAATACAGCGTTCCCTACGTTATAGACGCCGTATCAAATATAATACTGTAAAAAATGAGCAATGGACTATAGTGCAGCTGAGACACTATCGAGGCAAAGTAATGCTTTTAAATCACCCATTACTCTCTTAAACTTTAATAATAACATTTTATGTCCTTTTATGACATAACTTTAGCGTAATGACTGAGGAATAATCTGTTTGTTGGATCATGTCAATGTATAAAAGATCAGAGCATTAAGTTTTTTATTATTAGAAAATAAATATATATATATTACTATTTAGAGTAAATTAAAAATTAATTAAAGTTTTTAATGAGTTAGTTACTAAAATAGTTTTATTAAGGGTACTAATATTAGTTGCACATCTCAAACAAGGAGATGTATGTTATTAAGTTACTTTAGAGTAAAGGTATATTCTCTAAAATCGTCTCAATTATTTATAAATTAACAAAGAAATAAAAATTTCAACTGCCTCTATTACCAATTTTTTTAATGCATTTAATTTTGTGAACATTAAATAATTTGGGCGAGCTAAATAATGACATCAAAGAATTTGTGCTACACAACATAATTGACGATAATTGACAATGTATGAAAGCTTAATTGAATTTAATTTGATTCAGCTGAAACATAAGCTTCGGAGGCGTCCTCGTTAAAAAGGGAAGCCGCTTCAAATCGGGTGATGCACTCCAGGGTGAAAGGACGGCCCCGCTCCACCGACTCCAAGTTCCTATTAAACGATCCTAAGTGGCCTCACATGTGGTATCTGGTACGTATTCAACATGTTCATTTATTGAAATTTCAATATATATTTCTACTACCTGAATATAAAGTGCATGGATTATGCATTATTTATGCAATTGTATAGAATTTTAAAAGTTTGTTTGCCTCTTTTACTTAGTACCTTTTCTCAACATTATCTTTGATGTGATAAATAATTCATTAGTCTAAAATGTAGACATCGGCGATGCGTGCTGTATTTTTTTTCAATTTATCTATTAACAAATCAATCTGACACATGTCCATTTACCACCTAAAAAGCGCTTTTTTCTTCTAATTAATAGAAAAACATTTTAACAAAATAATAAATTGCACGATATTTTATTTCGATATAAACAATTTTTTTCTATTTATAATTATTAGTATACATAAAAAATAAATTATACTTATACATGCATAATATAATAATGATTATTTATAGTAGGTTACTTTATATCTTTACCCTATTCATTATAATTAAATATGTAAGAAAGACTTTATTTTCATATAAAAGGCACCTTGTATCGGCCTCTAACAGAATTTCTGTCGGTCATTATCTACAGAGTATTATCTTAACGTTGAATAATTGTGATACCTTTGATTAGATAATTAGTATTTCTTCCATTATTAATTAAAAAAGTGCTTGGTATAACACGTAATAATGATCAAAGGTATTCGAAATGAATTGTAAATCCGCTGAGAAATCTATACGATTTCCACAAAATGAAAATATTATACACCCAGCTGGGAATCATTGAGCTGCTTGTTCAAATGAAAGATAAGAGCTTTACGATAAAAAAATCATGGTTCTCTATAAATAAAGTCCTTTTCCTTTTTCACTAAAACTCGATATAGATTCTTTCATATTTATAAATTCTATAAAGTTTTAAACATCTCTCATATTAATAATATGAAATGTAAATGAAGTTCGTCAAAGTTGGAAAGCTGTCTTACGTCAATATTTGAACGTAAGATGAAGACTTAGCTTTGAAGATATTAAAATCTAATTATGTAATAACCTCGTTTTGTTTAGATGTAGAAAATTTTCTTTATAACATAACCAAAGTTTTTAACCATTAAAGATAAAGTAACGTATGTTTGGTTCGTTAAGAATTAATAAATAATAAATAAGTATATGGAAATAGTTTTAAATTATCGTAAATGCACAATTGTGTATAATTTTTTGATTGTTTTGTTTTCTCGAAAAGCCTAACATTTAATTCCATAGATGCAAGTTAAATAGCATATCAAAGTTGAAGAATTTTGGTAACTTTTGAATGTCATGAGTAAATTAGGATATATTTAAAAATATGGTTTTGTTAAGATATTTTGTTCGTATCCGCTCTTAAGCAAGATTTTTAATAAAAAATATATTAACAATTCGTTTGTTGTCTAATTCTTCTTTTACTCGAGGAGAAAATCTAGTTTGTTTTCGAGTAAAAGTATAATATAATAAAAAAAAATATTAAAAAATAACATTAAAATTATATATTATAAAAACCATATTTATAATTATTAACGATGGACACGAAATGTCAAAGTTGAATTGATATCAGGTGAGAGTCGCTGAAAATTCTACAAATGTTTTCACACTGCTGAACACAATCACAATCTGAATGCTAAAAGTAACAGTATAGTCATTAATAAATAAAAATATTGTAGTGAGATTATAATTATCTTCAATCATTTTATTTTAAATTATATTCAATATGAAAATGTGTTTGTTGATCCAATATTTTCTGGTAATTAGTTTATTATGAAACTTGATGGTAATACAATGTAGCTTTTGATGCATAACATTAAATCTGAATATTATGATTCAATTCATAAAATAAAGGTTAATATTAAAATGTAATTAATATCTGTGTTGATAATGGAAATATTAATAATATCTAAAGTCCAATAAAAATGCATTTTTTACTCAAGTATGGGCGTTAACAATTTAAAGCTCACATTAAACGCCTTCCTTCCTCAAAAGTATATTGCAAGACGAAAGACGATGTTAATAATAGAAATAATAGACAATACAAATATATAACGAATTTTGCATCTAGTGCTTTCCCGATTTTTTTTTAAATAATACTTCTTTTTAAATTGGGTACAGCTGCTTATACTTCTAAATTTTCACGTTCAGATAATAGCAATATTTTAAAAAGAATGAACACTCGTTTTTATCACATTACCCTCAATTGTCAATATTCCATAAAGTGTCAATATTTTAATTGTAATATCGATTAAATTGTTAAATAGTGACCAAACTAAATAATATAACAGCTATTTAGCTTAGAAGTTGCTTGCATGCTTGCTTTAAATTGACGTGACTTAGTTTCCGGCTGTGAAAAAAAAAAACATTTATTAGTGTGTAATGGCGAAGGCTTCATACTATAGAAATTCCTTCTAGTAGCAAATTAAATGAGCTGAGCGTAAGCGAAGCTCTTAACCGTTTGGGAGACTTTTTTTGTGTTTAGTTGTCTCCAGAACGCCACGAGATAATTAGCTAAAAATTTTCTCATGTATGTTTAAACCAAACGCGGGTGTTATAGCAAAAACAGATTGAAACAATATTCAGCCATTCAAAAGTTATCAAGAAAAGATGAAAGGAGAGAGGCTCAAATCAACACCCGCCGCGCACGGTTGGCGGATCCTAGTATTGTGTATGTTATATATTTATGTAAATTGTTTTGTTCAGAACCGAGGAGGTGGTTTGGATATGAACGTGATACCAGCGTGGCGGGATGGTTACCAGGTATAAGGTACTAATTAAGTGAGTGAAGCTCCAATTAGTTAGTTATCTGTATAATAGCTTGAAAGCATGCCAACGCTATCGACTATATTCTCGTGGAATCCATTCTTAACTATCGATCACAAATTATATTCTGTTCATTATATCATTAACTTTATGGTAATATATATATTAATAGCGATTGTAATTGTAACGCATTTATATTATTTATAATTTGGTAATTTATTATAAATTGTCACTTGTGTAAAGTATTGTTATAATACTGTATTTTATATATTTATTGCTGAATTTTAGCCATAATAAATATCAATCAAACTACAAAATATATCATTCATGAAACTACAAATGATAAATAAAAGAAATATGATTATGTTAGAAGCAGAAGGTTATGTACAATTATTGAAAGTTCCTTTAAGTCTGTTGGTAGAAGTCCGAAATGTAAGCATTAAACAAATATCTATCAATGAAGTCGTTCAGGTTTGAAATTGCAGTTCTATTCGCAGTTTTAAATCTCTAACGAGGCATTCAAAATACATTGAAATCTATGACCAATCGAATAACTATGCGGTTATATTTTCCACACGTCATAAAATTTGTGGTTTGATTCCATTTTTTGTAACAATAATGTAGTAATTTAAGATTAATGTGAAAGATTGGAGTATATTTCACCAGTATCTAAAATAAGAAAAAGATGTATCAATTTTCTTGGTAGTCTATCCAGATTTAGTTCACATGCTAAGTCTAGAATCATATTTGCTATCTACAAACGTGGTCTCTGCGGCCCATCAACGTTGATGCAGTGAGATTACTGTCGCAAGTCTAAAGCTTATGATGGATTGTGGACCAGTTAAACTGGCAAATTGCCATTACGTCTAAAATACACTAACATTGTCGACTACATTACTATATACTATTACTGTAGACGTAGTAAGACAAGAAAACCATTTTTACTCCAATTGCACAAAAGTATTGAAACAGCTTTGTTAGTTTCGGGCTACAATTATTAACAAAGGCGGTCGAGTTGAAAATTACACGATTCATGTCGCTTTGGGTTGTAATCTCAATGTGGATTTCGAAAAACGGGTAATCAGGTCACTGTTATTACGAGATATTTGCTATGTATCGTATCAGTACTTATAAACGTTTCATCTTCTAGTACACGTTTATAAAAGCAGCGATGACGTGGATATGAGACGTGTGTAATGAAATATGAATTTATCGTATTTAATAACGAAATGCTATTGAAATGTGTTTGTTATTTGATCCATTACTTATATATTTTAGCCTTTATCGTTTTCATGTTATTATTGTGACTTTAAAAATCTTATTTAATTTTAATTAATGTGAAATATTCCAAGATGATTAAGTGATTTAATATTGGACAGTTCGGTCCACAATCAATACATTGTAAACAGGTTTGTTTGTTTGTTTGTTACTTTATTGTGATTGTGTTTGTATTGGTTATAGCAATAGCATATTTGTATTAATCATTTCATTGGTAATTATATCGTTAACTGTCCAATCGCCTTTCTTATTAAAATCATTTCAATATAAAAATAAAACCAATATAACATATGACAATAAAATTAATATGCACATAGTCCCAATGAATTATAGAAAGTAACGTTGTTAGAAACGCTTTTGCTCGACTATTTTTAAATCAATCTTTGACAAAATGGTTTCTACGAATCGAACGAACTAACATACAATCTTTCCCTTATTCAACTACTATACTAGTGTGAAGTGTGTATATAATATAATAGACTCGTCTTGTTTTAATTTTGATAATTTCTTGTATTTTATTTATAATTTATTATAGTTTCTCTTAAATTTTTGAATGTTCGAGTTTGTCCTCAGAAGTGATTCTTTGATCATTAAAATAAATAAAGCCTAGTAACAACAAATTGATAACTATAAATTGGTCAATATACAGTTGTATTGTACTTTATTTTATTATATACGTTTTTTTTATTATTTAAATAAAATAAATAATATTATAACGTGGGTTCAGTTTGATGTTATATAAATAACAAAGTCAAAGTTGAAAGTACACTTTATGTAGAAACTTTTTCGCTAATAAACAAAATTTGAATTTTTATAACGTCTGTAAATATACTTTAGGTTGCTCTGGGTTGTATCGGACTTTCTTTCTTAAATAAATATGTAATATTAAAGAGATTTTATAATTTTCTTGTCAGTTATAGAGTTTTGTAAATCTGAGTATGTATACTTTTTTAGTTGGTCGCCAATATATAAAAATATAAGATTATTTGACTTTAAATAAAATATCATATCTACCTTATAAGTAATGCTTTTGAGTTCTTTTCATGTTTTTTTATCAGAAAAGATGAAGAAAAACCAGCTTTACATTTACAAAATGTCCACAACTTTCAAATAGCTAGGAAATGAGGCTTTGATAAAACCTTTTTAGTAACTTCTAAAAGGATCTTTATTTGATCCAGTTTTATCAGTGGTTATGTACTTGTAAGCTTGTTGTGAACACGAATCTTTGATTTATCTCTTTATAATGAAGGAAAACGAAAAAAAAAACAATATATAATAATAAATATATTAAAATTAAGCTTGATGGTATTTGAAATGTTGTCTGTCCAGCTGACTCATTTGTTTAATGATTTCCTGTGTTAGGAAAGCAATCATATTATAAAAATAATAATATCCTGTTATCTTAAATTTACCTTTAGCCATAAAGTGGCTTTGGTATCGAAAACAATAATTCAATATTTATTTACATCAATACAGTACGGAAAACACAGTACTATTAGATAATTTACTTTTATAATATATATATTAAATTTGATTAAAACTTCTCAGTAATATTTCTGATTTACACGGTAATTTCATAAATAGTACAAATAAAAAAGAGAAAATAATACCTACTACCTTATTCAGAATTATAAAAAAGTTAGTACAAATTATAAATGATGTCTCCAGGACCCCATGGCGTCATATGACGTGAACTCCCAAGACTCAGACCCGCAGCCGCGGTATGACATGATCGACTCTAACCGCCACGGAACAAGATGTTCCGGAGAGGTGGCAGCCACAGCTAACAACACGCTGTGTGCTGTGGGTGTCGCCTATGAAGCAAACATTGGAGGTAAGTGCATTGCAATATATTTAAACTGTCCCCTTGTCTGATGGTTAGTCAGTGACTTTAGAGCGTGGGTTTGATTTTTACACGACACAATTCTTTGGCGATCTGTTTGTTTATAGTGTAGGAGGTTATAAAATTGTATAATTATATGTATACGTTTTAAAATTATTCATAGAATTAATTTTAACTTAACGCTATAAAGCCATTGAAAACAGTCAGTATAATAATAATTTTAAAGTTTTTTGGTAACTTAATTTGTAGAAAAAATAATCGGATTTATGTCTCACAGTTGTATATCTAAATATGTTGTTATCCGTATTTAAAATAAATCAGCAGACCGAAAGTCTTCATTTTAATTAATTTAGTATAAGCCATTGAGAGAAGGGAATAAAGCAGTTTTTGGTAGTTGTATCAAAGCATATCCCCGAGTTGTTTGGTGACATACCTTATTATATTTTCTATTACTGATTATTAAAAATAAAAAGTTTATTATGTGCTAACATTTAATTGCAACTAAGATCGCTTAAAACAAACATACTTTTATCATTTATTACACCTAATAAGAAATTGATTTTCACCATATATCTCAATGTATCAATTTTACAAGTTAACCTATGTAACGTTAATTTAATCATCCATTACAGTAATTTTTTATAAATGGTGTTTTTTTGTGTGCAATTCTTACACCATAAGCGGCGCAATGAAGCTCTTTAGGGACAAGAGATCGAGCTAGGCTTTGATGAGTCATTCAGACTTTATGAGATAAATAGAAGTTTATACGATATCTATAGCATTCATGAAACTTCATAACATGAGTAACACCAACCGCTATGCACTGATATTGTTAATAAATTGTAATTGCTTTGTACTTCGCAACATTAAACTTTTCCTGCCACATGCTTGCATCAGCAACTAATTTTATGTTTATATAATTTGAAAATCAATTGGGGTGAATATTAAAAACGACAATCTGGGATAATAAACCTTTTCAGTTTGTATAATGTATGCCTGTACCTTATTGGTAGCAAGGAAATATCGTACTCAAGGGATATACAAATAACTATTTATTATTAATAAATAAATATAAGTTGGCGAAATTGTCTTCCTATTTTACTTTTTCTACGTGGAATACAAAGTGAAGTGTGTGTAGTGTTTGTAGATACTTCATACTACCAAATGCGATTTTGACATGAAATATTCGTGGAATAACAAATTATCATACTTCAGCAATTTGGTCCTATATCATAAGAAAAAAAAAGGTTTTTTGTACGTTACATTCTTACTAGGGGCGCCAACAGACCGTATGCCGTTTACATATTGAGCGAAGCGAACCCAGTGTGATGATTCATCGTTTTCCATTGACTTTAATGGGATATCAGTTTTTTTACATTTTTCATTTTTTTAATGTGTGTCTTTTTGATTGCATATTTTTTCAATTTTCCCTCAAGTAGTTTTAGAGCCTATTCGTGATAAAGAATGTAAAAAGTCTCCAGTGCAACGCTCCGCTCGCTACGCTCGCTTCGCTCAATTAAGCTTTATTTCGTTATTCGCTTGTATTTGTATATTGTATGCTTATAAATTATTAAATTATCTTTTTTTGTAGTTTATATCTTTTTACGTCCCTGGTTAAAACATTATTAAGCAGTAATAGAAAAATAATAATATTAAAAACTATTATATAAAAATATATAATTTTGCATCATTAAAAATCAGACGAACTTTAATGAAATAAAAACTGTAGATAAAAACTTATTAAAATTTGTCTAAATTGAAGATTCTATACAGTTCCGCGAATCAGCTTTAAGTACTTTACATTCACATCCAGAACTCTTTAACAAAACTACGTTTCCAATTAAAATAAATATAATATTTCTCTTACTTCAATAGATGTAAGTAGGTTTTGCGTAATTAGACGTTTCTGGGTCAGAATGCGACAACGTTCATTGCCGACTTGCACATGTCAATAATTAATTAATTCTGAAAATAGCATCTCTTAGAATTTAACACGCTGAATTAAATATTTAAAATACCTCGAGACAAATAAGTGTTTAAATAAAGTATCTTTACTTTGAACTTTTCTTTTCGTTAATAAAGGAAACGATTGAATATGTAACTGTATGATATGGATGGATATGAAATTTCAAATGAGAATTGAAAATAAAATATCAAGGGTATTTCCCGAACGAACTTTAACGAAATTATAAATGTTAATAAAAAAACAATTGATTTTTAATTACTTACTTATCTTCAAGCCATATCCCTTACGGGGTAGCCAGAGACGACGGAGCGCCAAACGCTACGGTCCCTGCATAGCTCTTTCACCTCGACCAAAGACATTAACCTTTCCATACATGCCCTCCGGGGGGACCTCATGCTTTTTACGTGACCTTGGTCCAGTATCATAGCTACTGTGTTATCGAAGGTCACTCGAGGTCTCTCTTACCGCTCACTTTTCCTTTATAAATCTTTTTTACCATTCTTTCATCACTCATTCGTTCGACGTGCCCAAACTACCTGAGCACGTTCCTCTTCATTTTCACTGCGACATCTTCGCTACTACCTGCCATTCTGTGGATTACTGATTCGGTCAGCTAAACTGACTCCGCATATTCAGTGAAGAGATCGGATCTCCACAGCATTCATCTTTCTTACACTCTTCTTCTATGTTACCCACGTTTGGCTGCCGTATAACAGCGTCGGTAGCAAAACTGCATTGTGTACAGCCAAACGTGCAGCTATGCTGACGTTTCACCGTCTCAACAATGCAGCCAAAGCACCGTTAACTCTGTTACCGGCAGCAATACTTCTTTCCACATCCATTTCGTATCTTCCGTCTCTACTAAACATACTTCCCAAATATACCACTTCATTCACTTGTTCTATTATCTTGGCATTCACGTTGATCTTACATTCTGTTTTTTCTTCATTTCTTTGAAATATCAGAACCTTCGTCTTATCTTCATTCAGGTGTAGACCATTATTTTCACACCCATCTTTCAGAGTGGTTACCAATGCCTGCAAATCGCACCCTGATGATGCAATGAGCACTGTATCATTGGCATATAGTAAGAAGTTGACCTTAAGGTCACCTTTTTTCACTCGCATATCACTGTATTTCACGCCTTGGAGACAACTATCCAAATACAAATTGAACCACCCAGCTGACATAGCGCAACCTTGCTTAACACTCGATTGAATATCAAACAATATCAAACCAGGGCGACATGCCAGCTACTACTCGCACACAGGCTGAGTGATCTCTGTAAAGAGACTTTACAGCCTGTAGCAAGGGTCTGCTCACATTGTATCGGGGCAGCTTATCTCCCATAATTTCTTTCTCACAACCCTGTCAAACGCCTTTTCCAAATCTACAAAAGCACAGAAAACCTTTTGGTTTAGGGCCAAAAACATTTCCGTGATCATGCGGAGAGAAAAGATCTGATCTATATACCCTCTTCTAGGTCTAAAACCTCCTTGGGCCTCCCACAACAGATCACAACCCCTTTCAGATCTCACTTACATTCTTCTAGATAATATTTTAGCATAAACTTTACCGCCCAAGCTGATCAAACTGATAGCCCTATGGCTTGCACAGTCTATCTGTGAACCTTTGCCTTTATACAAAGATACGACGACTGCACCTCGACAATCGTCTGGGACTTCCCCCGATTTCCAGCATAAATTGCACAAAAACCAGAAAAATTCCAAGAAAACTGTGTCACGCGCCACCATATTTGATCATCTCGGCAGTAACTTCATCTGCTCCCGCAGCCTTACCACATTTCAGACTTCGAATAACGCTCTCTACTTCTTCCAAACTGATTTCACCATTATGGCAGCATTTCGCTGGTACTCAAGACCGAGACGTCTTCACGTTCATACATCTCCTTGTAGAATTCCGCCGATCGCTACAAAACGATTGCTTGCTCGGTTAAAATTTCACCGCTTTTCAAAATCACCCCTTTCATTCTACAGGTTACCGAACAACCCCGGGAACCACTAACTTCTCGCCAGAAAAGCTTCGTGTTTTCCCGGAAGTTCCCGGAAAAAGTATCATCATATACTATTCTTTCTATTGTTTAAAAATTTATAAATTTTTATTGACTTGTTTCTATTTCGCATGTATTCGTAGAGAATGATTTTGTCATGTATATATTAGTTTGGAAGGCCGTGACAATAAACTTTCTCTTTATTGGATCTGTTTCTCGTTATTTGTTTGTTTTCAGTTGACTCGATTCTAGTTTTGATATTTATTGGATGACTTTATTATTGTTGCAAATGTGTTTTTATAATGTAAGTTAGGTTTAAAAGATACTTTTTAAAGATGATGAATTTGTAAGATGTAAAATTATTTGTTCACAGGTGTAAGAATGCTAGACGGTGATGTAACGGATGCCGTGGAGGCTCGCTCCTTGAGTCTTAACCCTCATCACGTTGACATCTACAGTGCCTCGTGGGGACCTGACGATGACGGCAAGACGGTGGACGGACCAGGAGAACTGGCAACTAGAGCCTTTATAGAAGGAGTTACTAAGGTCCATATTAGTGTGATTTATTCGTCAATGATATAACACATAGAGTTAAATAAACAATCCTTCAAATTTTTCTATTAAAATTATTTAAAAATTATTATTTATAAATATTTTATAAAACAAAAAATAAAAATAAACAACAGACAATAGGGAACTAAACAGTAAAAGTGAAATACGCACGATTTTTACTAAAGTCACAGGTGCATTCGACTCTTGTGGCGCCATTCTCAAATAAAAATGCGGATCCCAGTGAGGTCAAGCAGAATGTTAGTAGATAATGTATTGTTTGAATAATAATTAGAACGAAGTAGATTCTCACAAATATATTCATCCTGTGTTACTTTACCAGTTCTAATTTAAATAATGAATTATCTGAGGTGAGATTCAATGGCGTATGTTATTGAACGCGCAGATTCTGCAAACAAAGTAGTCGCGGCAGTGATTTGTAACCAACGGTGGGAGGGAGGCATTAATTTAATTATCTCTATATACTCTGCTCTATTTCTTACTATGTATGAAGTTCACCAACTTTAACCGCTCAATTAAGAATTAACTTGAACTATTAAAACTTTTATTTGATATTCTAAGATCATAATTACCAATATTTTTATCTCATAAAAGCACTTTATATTTTTAATTTAACGCAAATGTTTTCATTTTTACATTTTTCAATAATGTTTATTATAACCGATGAAGGGCCGTTAAGATACTTCCAAATAATGTTTATAAATGTGGGGTACTCTTTTGTAGGGTCGCAACGGTAAGAGCTCTATATTTGTATGGGCATCCGGGAACGGCGGTCGGGAACACGATAATTGTAATTGCGATGGCTACACTAATTCCATATGGACCCTTTTCAATTTCATCTGCCACTGAACGAGGGAAGGTTCCGTGGCATTCGGAGATGTGTAGTTCCACTCTCTCTGCTACATACAGCTCTGGTGCTATGGATGAAAAACAGGTAGCTATTATAAGATTTTATACATACATCTTACAATACCTTTATCTTTTATCTCTTCTTGAATCACAGAATCCTATCCAATGCTTACTTACCATTTCTTTCTTTATTATCTCTTCTTGAATCATAGAATCCTATGCAACAGTTACCTCTAATTATTTTCTTTTTTATCTTTTCTTAAATTATAGAATCCTATCACATAATTATCTACCATTTCTTTCTTTTTTATCTTAAAATCGTAAAATCTTATCTGATAGTTAACTATTTCTTTCTTCCCAGGTATTGACCACTGATCTACATCATTCATGAACCACGGGACATACTGGTACATCTGCATCCGCTCCTCTTGCTGCAGGAATATGCGCGCTCGCGCAACAAGCCAATAAAGATCTCATTTGGAGGGACATGCAGCATTTTGGTGACTTATATTATGTATTTTAGGTTTTCAGGGAGTCACTGTTATTTTTTTTTTAGGAAATGTAAAATATTCGACAAATAATGGTTAGTGAGAACAGATAAATGTAATTTAAAATATATTGTTTTTAAATCACTAAAAGTTCAAGTTCAAGTACACTTCAAGTAATAAAAAGAAGAACGTCTCTTCTGCTTTTCACTTTAGTTCACTAAATTACTATAAACAGTCTCTACTTCTGCAGAATATAGGATATTGTTTGCATTAGACATTAGACATTTTCTTTTTTTAGCTATTTCTAACTTGTCTTATAGCAAGTCATTTTAAAATACGTGTCGTTTAAATGATAATATATTGTTGCATACTATTTTACTATTTAAGGTACATTACGATATTGTAAAATTACAAAATAGCAAAACAGATATTTACTTTTAGAGGTTAAGAGTTAAGAAAAAAAAATATGTCCCAATGAACATTCAGAACAATTTGTGATTTTCAAGGTGACCACTACACCTCCTGATGCTTCGGTTTTATATAGACCAACTTAAGTTTTGTTTAACTCCGTCCTAATACGTAACTATTCATAACGTCGACTTTATAATCATTTAAATGATTAATTTAGAATTTTTTATGTTAGTTTTGCCGATTAGCTCATGAGGCATCAAAATCTTCAGAACTTAGAAATATTTTCTTTGGTATAAACATGCCAATAAAGACAATACTTTATTTAGTGTGGATTACTCTGTTAAATTTACCATTTTATCAAAAAGCCATTTAGATTGTGGGACTTACAAAGGATTACAGATAATACAACTTTGATATATGATGCCAAAACATTAATATATTAACCCGAAGTGGCTCGGGTTGCCAGACCAAAGCTTTTACTCTTAGTAGCGAACAAAAGTTGTAACTTTTTAGAGCACATTAGTGGTATTAAATAATGCAATGTTTTTTTTTAAACCCACAATGGTTCAGACTGTCAAACCGAAGCGCTTAAGTCTCGGTGGCGATTGAAAGGTTAATGGAGTTGGTAGAAATGTGTCGCATTCATTTGGCTACGGTTTGCTGCATGCAGCTGGAATGGTTCGTCTGGCGAGGACTTGGAAAACAGTTCTAGCGCACAGACAGTGTGAACTCGCTGCTCCCAGACCAATAAGACCTGTACCACCAAGATCTTCTATGACTCTCCATGTAATGAGTGAAATTTTTTACATATTTAACGTTCCTACGACATAACCTGCTAAAATCTGGCAATTGCATACTACTTTCAAAACAAATGATTCTTTTCCGTTAAATGCTGGAGCGTGTCCCGGATTAAACTACTTGGAGCACGTGCAGGCTCGCGTGTCTCTTTCTGCAGGAAGGGCCGGAGATCTGCGTATCGTGCTCATTTCTCCTGCTGGGGCTGAAATGACAGTGCTCGTGGCAGGGTTAGTTTTTTTTATATCCGAATCTCTTTTCTCTTTCTTATACTCTATCTTTGTTAAATATATATCTTAAAGTAGCAGTAATATTTTAGTCCCTTTCTGAAAAAAGTATTTTAGTTTTTTTTGTAGTAACAGTGATACTCTTCCTCCCTTGAGTAAGTGTTTGGTTCTAGGCATCCAAACACATTTTAACAATATGATAAGCTTTGTGTAATATACGTCTAAGCTTTCACAATCACTTTGTCAGCTTACAATAGTTTTGATATTTGCTCTGTTGTACGTTTATAGTGATATAAGCTTAGAGACCGATTATAAGTAGTAAGTTCTTAAATTATATCTTTTATTCAAGCATTACGTCCGATATTAACATTGATGTAAAACCACTTCGCGACAATTAGTATATTATGCTGAGCCTACGCCTCGTATGCAATACATCTTACTTTTAGCCATTCGACTAACTTACAAATTGTATTGTATTGTTTTGTAGTCTATTTATGTTATAACATGAACGAATGCGGCGTTGGGTACCGCCAACCAACACGCCATGTTCCGAACGGCGGAAGGTGGAGGACGGAGTTACAAATAGCTACGTGGAATGTAAGAGGAGGAATGGAACAGAAGATGAATTAATTATTAGATGTGATGGATGACAAAGATCTGGATGTTATTTGTGTGTCTGAGACCAAGCGAAAGGGCAATGATACGACCGATTTGCCTGGCAATCGGGTCGCTTTCTGGGCTGGTGTTCCAGAGGGTGAGCGAGGTTGCCAAGGTGTAGGCGTGTTGTTGTCCTCTCGAATGGTTAATGCAATGGTAGAATACAAGGCTATCAACCCGAGACTTCTTTGGGTTCGCTTTAAGCTGGGGATAACAAGAGTATTCTTGTTAGCCGTTTACGCGCCAGTATCCTCAGCTCCAGTGAGCTAACTCGAGGAGTTTTGGGAGGGTGTCAGGGATGTTCTAAGTAGTGTCAGAAGTAATGAAAAGTTGATAGTATGTGGGGATGTTAATGGTTGGGTTGGAACCGCGCGAAGTGGTTACGAGAGCGTGCTAGGCAAGTACGGTGATAAGAGAGTAAATGAGGCTGGAAAGCTTATTTCGGAATTTTGTAAGGAGAGAAATTTGTTTGTGGTAAACACGATGTTTGATCATAAACAAATTCACTTGTATACATGGGAGCGAGCGGACGAAAGAAGTATGATTGATTTATTCCTAGTGGATCAGCGAATTCGAAGCCCAGTTATGGACACGCGAGTGTTTAGGGGTGCTGATCTGCGAACGGAACATTATCTAGTCGTTGCTAGAATAAGAGGTCTGTCGAATTATCGCATAGGAAGCTGGAAGCTTCAAGATCCACCGATCAGAGAGGAATATCAAGAAAGGGTTTCCAAGAAGCTTGAAAGCTGTGATTCTGGAAATGAAAGTGTTGAAGTATGCTCGCAGAACCTTAGGAATGGTATGGTGAAAGTAGCGACAGAGGTATGTGGTAAAAGGAAAAGAGGTTTTAGTAAAAATCGCGATGAATGGTGGGATGATCAAGTGAAAGACGCTGTGGAGTTAAAGAAGAAAGCATAGCTGGATTATAAAGCCTCGGGTAAGGATAAAAGTATGAGAGAGATAAGAAAAAGAGAGTACAAGCTGCAAAAGCACAAAACGAAAGCACTTATAAAGATAAAGCGTGAAAATTCTGAGAGAGAAAGGGATGACAGGTTGACGAACAACTTCCGGGAAAACCCGTTTTGCAGCGGTGGGCGGAATTCTACAAGGAGACGTATGAATGTGAGGACGCCTCGGCCTTGAGTTCCAGCGAAATGCTGAGTCCGGATGTAGCCGATGGTGAAATCAGTTTGGAAGAAATGGAGAGCGCGATTCGAAGTCTGAAATGTGGTAAGTCTGCGGGAGCAGATGAAGTTACTGCCGAAATGATCAAATATGGTGGGCCACGCGTCTGGGACTTGTTCTGGTTTTTGTGCAATTTATGCTGGAAATCAGGGAAGGTCCCAGGCGATTGGCGAGGTGCAGTCATCGTACCTTTGTATAAAGGCAAAGGTTCACAGATAGACTGTGCAAGCTATAGGGCTATCAGTTTGATTAGCTTGGGCGGTAAAGTTTATGCTAAAATATTAGCGAGAAGAATGCAAGAGAGATCTGAAAGACTGTTGTAGGAGGCCCAAGGAGGTTTTAGACCTGGAAGAGGGTGTATACATCAGATCTTTTCCCTCCGCATGATCACGGAAATGTTTTTGGCCCTAAACCAAAAACTTTTCTGTGCTTTTGTGGATTTGGAAAAGGCGTTTGGCAGGGTTGTGAGAAAGAAATTATGGGAGATACTGCCCCGACACAATGTGAGCGGACCCTTGCTACAGGCTGTAAAGTCTCTTTACAGAGATCACTCAGCCTGTGTGCGAGTAGGAGCTGACATGTCGCCCTGGTTTGACATCCAATCGGGTGTTAAGCAAGGTTGCGCTATGTCAGCTTGGTTGTTCAACTTGTATTTGGATAGTTGTCTCCAAGGCGTGAAAGACAGTGACATGGGAGTGAAAGTTGGTGACCTTAAGGTCAATTGCTTGCTTTATGCAGATGATGCAGTGCTCATTGCATCATCAGAATGCGATCTGCAGGCATTGGTCACCACTCTGAAAGATGGGTGTGAAAATAATGGTCTAAACCTGAATGCAGATAAGACGAAGGTTCTGATATTTGAAAGAAATGAAGAAAGAACAGAATGTATAATCAACGTGAATGGAAAGGTAATAGAACAATTGAATGAAGTGGTATATTTGGGAAGTATGTTTAGCAGAGACGGCAGATACGAAATGGATGTGGAAAGACGTATTGCTGCCGGTAACAGAGTTAACGGTGCTTTGGCTGCATTGTTGAGACGGTAAAACGTCAGCATAGCTGCACGTTTGGCTGTACACAATGCAGTTTTGCTACAGACGCTGTTATACGGCACCCAAAACGTGGGTAACACAGAAGAAGAATGTAAGAAAGAAGAATGCTGTGGAGATGCGATCTCTTCGTAGAATATGCGGAGTCAGTTTAGCTGACCGAATCCGCAATGAAGAGATCCACAGAATGGCAGGTACTAGCGAAAATGTCGCAGTGAGAATGAAGAAGAATGTGCTGAGGTGGTTTGGGCACGTCGAACGAATGAGTGATGAAAGAATGGTAAAAAAGATTTATAAAGGAAAAGTGAGCGGTAAGAGAGACAGGGGGAGGCCTCGAGTGACCTTCGAAAACACAGTAGCTATGATACTGGAGGAAGGTCACGTAAAAAGCATGAGGACCCTCCGGAGGGCATGTATGAAGAGGTTAATGTCTGTGGTCGAGGCGAAAGAGGTATGCAGGGACCGTAGCGTTTGGCGCTCCGTCGTCTCTGACTACCCCGCAAGAGACATGGCGTGAAGGTAAGTAAGTAAGTAAGACTAACTTACAGCGCAATTACTGAACTTGGAGCCAGTCAGTGCTGCAGTTTATCATTGTGAAACAGCATACGTAGCAATAAAACCTCATTTCAGTTTTTACGTTCTTAGTTGTATACGAAATAGAGACTTGCAATTCCAGTTCCTAACAGAATTTAATAAAATTTACTTTAATATAACATAGGTAATAAAATTATATGTAAGAAGAATTTTATGTATACAATACTCATTTATTTGATTTTGTGACGCTTTAATTGTAAAATTTGTAGTTGCGGGAACGTTCATTAGTTTAAAGGCTACGTGGCGTGCTAATGCTTTGAGATTACATATGTCAAGTTTTATTTTATTATAAAGGTTATTTTAAACACACGTTAACTAAAACAAAGGCGGTCTATAACATTAATTTGTGGTAATGTTCTCCTACGATTTAAGGGTTTTAGCTAATTCCTTCTAATTATATCTTTAGGTACTCGTTGAGCTGAGCGAAGCGAAGCTCTTACTGGTCAAAAGTGTGTTTCGATGTTCGCCTACTCCTCCTAAGCCATTTGAGCTAGAGCTTTAAAATTTTGCACATGCATTCAAGAAAGTGTCTCACTTGTTTAGCAGTTCTTTGGTGACATTCGTAATTGTAGATTTTGATTAAATGGTCAAAAAGTGCCCCATAGATCAATATATATATTTTTTACTTAGCAATTCTCTATAACATAACTTTGCTATAATAATTGTGACAGGCGTCAAAATATAATAAATAGATATTGCACAGGACCACTCACAAGGCAGCCCTTTGTACGTTTTAGTGACGTGTTTGAATTCTACTCGTAATTCTAATAACTTCAACGGCTATTTTTAATTGTTATACAAGTTCCACTATCTCTTATAACATATAATCTGATTCAGAATTCCCCCAATTGTGTGTTTAATCAACAAATTAAGGAAAACTTTAAGTCAATATTATTATCTTTCAGTAAAGTTATCTTTCCATTTTAACATTCATAAATGAGTCAGTGCGGTTTCGTAACTGTTGAGTTCCGCAGTTAAATTTGATGTACTATAAAATTGCACTATAAAACAAAAGGTGTTTTAAAGGATTAATACATTAATACATTAATTATACCATATATGTATGAATTATATAATAAAAGGTTTTAATTAGTTTCCTGTCCAGATACAGTACTTTCAGATTATTACATTAGATACGCGACAGACCTTTTACGTCATTTCTAGAACTTTGAATTTGATAGAATAGAAAATATTTTATGCAAAGAAGCCTACATTTAATATACATAACATATTATTAAATATCTAAATATATTGTTTATATATTTATATAAAAATTTTCTCAGTTAATTTTATTGGGCATAAATATTGGTAAAATTAGAAACTTAATTGTAAAAATAAAACTCCCTTGGCTCACGTGTCATACTCCGATCGAACTTGTGGACTGCTTGTGGTTTGTGCAATGGGAGCCTTGAAACTGTGAGACAAGTCATATACAAGCGAGAAGACGATGTCAGCCATATTGATTTATTACCACTATGTGTGTTAGTACAATTTGATAAATACACTGGCCCTACAATATATGACAGCGTTGTCCCTATCCTTCCGTTGACTGTAAACTTTAAACGTAACGGTGTCATCTAGGAAACAATTTCCATTGAATTTAGCATATGCTAACAGTGTACACAGGTCCCAAAGGATAACACTTGATAAGGCAATTGTGGATCAAGGATCGAAAGAATTTTCACTTGGCTTATCATACGTCACTCTCTCACGAGTGAAAACAATTAAAGGCCTTCTCATTGAACCATTCAACCTTCAACGTTTGCTGGCAATCAACAACTCAACGTGGTCAGCTAAGCGTGCGGAGAATGAGCGACTTAATAGATTACAGACGAATAACTAATTTTATGTGCATATCACTTTTAGCTAATTTATCAGATTTTATAATCATAATACTTAATCCTATCGAGAATCAATATTAATCATTACTACTAAGCTTATCACTAAGTTTGCATTGTATTGCACGTCACTTTTTTAAATTCGTAATTTTATGTGCACAAAACTTGATATGTAATGTTGTGTAAATAAGGTTCTAACTTTTGAACGACTCGTCCTATCACGCTAAAATTTTCCACACTGTTGCAGCAATGCCTGCTGGATGTCTTTAACTTATATTAGCATGATCAAATATTTCTACGCCACTGTCGGCCGCTCCGAAACAACGCGCGCAACTTACAACATCATCTGACCACTCTACGCCACTGTCTGCCGTCCCGGGGCAACACACTCAACTGACAGCATCAGCTGGGCACTCTACATCACTCTCCGCCGCCCCGGGGCAACACACTCAATAGACAGCATCATCTGGGCACCCTACGCAACTGTCGGCCGTCCCGAGGCATAGCACTCAACTAACAGCCACATCTGTGCACTCTACGCCACTATCGGTCACTCCGGGCCAACGTACGCCAATTTTAGAACAAACAAACATTTCTACGCCACTGTCCGCTACTGAACGCCGCGTTTCTCTATGATTATTACAGAACATGTTCAATCGGCGGGAATTATTTTGGAGGCAATGCAGTTCATTCTATTTATTTACATTTGTTTATCTATTATTGTTATTCATATATTGTTGAATTAAACATTTATTTTTTTTTTTTTATTTAAAAACTTTATTGTACAAATTATACAAATGGCGGACTTAATGCTATAGCATTCTCTACCAGTCAACCGAAATATAAAATACAGAAAAAACAAATGAGGGGTACAATAGAAAACGAACAGACAAATACGCACAACTTATGTTTATATCAATTAATACACAAATGGATACATATATAAATATATATAAATACTTGTACTACATATAAATATTATATGAATACGTATAAATATATTAAATATATAAAAAAAATACAAACATATACATACATATACATACATACATACATGCATAGGGCGATAGTAAAACAATGATGTATATATAAAGATGAGGATAATATTATGCCAAAATATAAATATCACTACGCAAAAATAATTATGAAAAGTTAGAAGGATGGTTATGTCATTTCTGGTGAAGATATCTACGGATACGTTTTTTGAACACAAGTTTATTCGGGGCACGTCGAAGCACATCAGGGAGGCCGTTCCAGAGTTTAATAGCGTGTACTGTGAAAGAGTTAGAAAGAAAACCAGTATGGTGCGAAGGTACAAATAAGCTAAGATTAGAATCTGACCGAAGATGTAAATCGTGAGTTGACCTCAGTAGCTGAAATTTACATTTCAAGTATCGAGGAGAAGCTGGATCATTCAGGATAGAGAAGAGCTGACATAAAGTTCTGGATCGTCTTCTTTCGCGGATAGGTAGCCATTTAAGCTTAGAGCGGTACTGAGAGATGTGGTCAAATTTACGGAGATTAAATATGAAACGAATGGAACTGTTAAGAAGACGATCCAATTTATCTAAATTATATTCTGAGATATTAGAGCAGCATACATCAGCGTAGTCAATGAGCGGAAGGATTAGGGTCTGCACTAACAGAGTTTTGGTCCGAATGGGTAAAAAGTGTTTACTTGAAAAAACATGACCCGTACACCTCGACAGCAAATCGGACGGCATACACTTAATAATGTTTATCAAAGAAAACACTAGACAAAGAAAGATAGTAAAGATTTAGTGAAGAAAGATATTAGGATTCTAAATAAAGAGAACCATGAATCTGTAGGCGTATTGCTAAGTAAACACGTGGATCATATTTTTAAGAGTCATGATCAAGTCATTGAAGGACGGTCGGAATTACTTAGAAACGCTGGGGATGTAGAGTCATTTGTAGTAGGAGATACGTTAGATATTTTCGCAAATTACATAGAGAAAGGCAACGCAAAGTTACTCAAGTGGTATGTGAGAGATCGCGGTGCAAACAATTTTAATCTGAAGAACACTATCCTGTCATATACCTTAGCAAACTAACTAACGACAAAGTTAAAGAACTGACCCCTAATGATGTGTTTATTGCATGTGAAGGACGTCACTCTTATGTTGTATATTTTAACTCTTATGAGGAACTGCAAGTTTTCGATCCACTTACAGCAGAATGGTCGGTTGTAAATCTTGGGCAAAATCGACAAACGCCGGAATTTGCAAATATCATTAAAAGTTTTGAAAATTTCAAAAGTCAATATGTTGCATGGAGAGCAGACTGACAAAACTAACGATTGCGTCACGCGCTGTTAGAAATATTTATCTGTTTTTTTCTATAATTTTTTTTATTAATATGTTATATTTGTTAAGAACCGTTGTTTTGTTAATTTGCATTGCTTTTTAGTTTAAGCACGCGAGTTTGAGATCGCTCAGCTGCACCCGCTTGCGCGGCCCTAGTACCTTAGTTTATATAGTATTTCAACATAGATAATGAATGTAAGGTTATCAAAATCAATCGCCAATAATTATAATATTAATATCGCATTGTATTGAAAGCTTTTATAAGAAGAGCAAAAGAATATCAATGAAATATCATAAATTTACATTAATATAATTATACATCTATTTAAAATTCGCCATAATTTGCCATTTCTTTATAATATTATTATTACAATCACGTTTGACTTCGATGTTATTTATATATTTATATATTTACAAAAAAATCAAATCATATAAAAGGTATAAGAGTAAAAATAACACCTATTTGTTATTTAAGTATATTACTTTATATGTTGAACATGGGAACTGTGCATGACAACATTGTCTCTTGGAAGGTAAACTCTTACTTTAATCAACGAGAGATTTCTAACTTTGCTATTAACGTCCAGAATAGAACCCATAAATTTAAAGTGACTTTGAAAAATATATTGACTTACTTAAAGGAAGTTAGTGAAAGTTACGTTTTATATATTAAGAAAGCTAAGGGACCCAAATTTACTCAGTTTCGATACCTTAGGTCAAGCGACTTTACAAGACTGGTCGTTAATGTTATACGGAACGAGCATACCGGCCGCTAGAAACGATCCTATACCATTTAGAAATCCAATAATACGGAATAGGAGCAATGCTACCCGACCCGTTATAGTTCAAACCGGCCGTAAATACAACAGGAGAAAGCCGGCGCCTATAGTTCAGACTTATATAGTGGGACTTGTAAAGAGAAAAAATAATAAGAATTCAAAGAATTCCAATAGGAATGCTCTGAAAAAACAGGGACGGTCCGCGACGCGCTCGCCGATGGAGAGTACGTTCTGACTGACGACTTCAACCACGCCGGATTTGAGCCTTAATTTGAGAGGGAATTTAACAGACCCTTTGTCGGATGCCAGAGGACGTAAAATGTCGAATCTGTTCGAGCAATATCCAAAAATACAACGAATATATCTCTCGCCGCTGCGAGCCGATGGCCGCATAGTTTGAGCTTGCACGTGATACTTTTGTCCCGGAATTGTGCATGCCATGTGTTTTAATTTTATTTAGTTGCAGTTTATTTATTAATGTGTCGCTAGAGTTAAATTTATTCCAGAGTAAACAACTAGCTTAACATTATGTAGCTACATTTCATTTAATTTAGGAAATAGTAGGAACTAATCCAGGCATGCTGTGGAGCGTGATGCCTCCAGAAGTCAACCAGAATGTCATTGATGATGATCTCGTGTGGCGTGATTCACACACGGTAAGGTTTTATTATACTTTTTAAAACTTAAGACCTTCGCGTGTGGTATAAAATAATGTTCCAGTTTATACCTAAGGTAATATACTAAGACTTATAAGGTACATAAAGTATAAGTTTATACGAATGTGGTTTTAAATATTTTCTTTCTGGCATAGATATATCGATTACTAAATTAGCGCTGAGGAATTCTTGTAAGCTCGGTATGACAGATATAAAACTATAACTATTAGTGTCCGTAACCTTTGTCTTTGTAAAGTAATATTACCATTCAATGACTGACTAACAAGATGTTATTAACATCGAGATAAAAATATTCTGCAGAAAGAATAAGAGGTTATTCAAACCTATTATTTCCATTATGAGTTCCAGAAAGTTTTCGTCCGGCTGTTGGTACTACAGCTACTAAGGTGGTTTCAAAACAGGAGAGGAAGCGGGAGCGGACGCTGTCTCCAGCGGATGCGCCACACACACACATCAACCGCCACATCGGTGCTTAGGTTTGTGCTTACTCATCATATTCCTCTGCGCGGCTGACGCTTACACACACATACACACAAGCAGACGGCCCCGCAGACCGCAAACACTAACAAACAAACAACCAGACAGACCGCCGCGGGCACCCTGCTTAACCACGGCCGGCCCGGTTCCACCACCTTAGTTCAGCCTCGGGATCTTAATTAAATATAAGTACAAGTATTTTATCATAATAATATTATATTTTTATTTTAATGTTGGTTTTCTGCACACGGCCGTTGTACTTAATTTGTTCTGTTTTAAACTGCCATTGTATTTCGACATCATAAAATTAATCACATCAACATATTTATAAATAACCAGTTATCTGGAATTTATACGTAAAATATGTAGCCAAGTTATATTTAAATCGCAGTGATTCATAAATAGCGTTATTCTATAACTCGGAAGGTGTTCAATACTCTTAATACTTATTGAGTGAGTGCGATGTACACGTGTGTAATGTAAGAGAGTGGTGTCCAATAATCTCATAGGTATTTTGTAATATCACCTATTCGGCAAAAATAAAGCGATACAAGTGCAATTACATAAACTAATATGTATTTCAATATAATAAAAACGTCCATTTTGCACGAGTAATGGCATTGTTAAATAATTTTGTAGTTGACACTTAGTTCTGAATCTGTAGTGAATGTCTACCGTGCTTAAGTAAAACTAATAATATTGTAGGCGATTGTTATGCTTCTACTTTAACAGGTCGGGTCATCCCAACTGTATTTTTACTATAATAATTTATAAACACATTATATAATATATATTATTGATAAGACCCGGTGATGGCCTTAATGAGTTCGCTTCGTAATGTTTAAATAGTTAATTCTAACTCTCAACTGTTACAATAGATATATTTTTTTACAATTGTTACTTTGTTAGCCACAAATATACTTTATGTTCGCCATTAACCAAATATAGACAGCCATGATACCAAATGTTACGCATTTACTTTTTATTTGTCTTTAACAATTATTTATTGAATTATAAATAGATAGTTATATAATTGTTTAGCTTAAACTTTGTTATAAAACGTTTTGGCGATGTTTCGACGTCTAACAATCACGTATAGAGCCGTGCTCGTTGAACACATAGAGCTTTTGATATAGAAAGTTCGCCATTTCGTTTATATTACATAATATATTAAACCTGACATATCTATTACAATAAGTTTCAAAAACAATAAATGTCTTCTAACTCCTTAAATGTATTTATGGCAGCATTTTCTCTGTGACAGCCTTACAAATGGATCCCTCAATAAACTTTAACGATCGGACGCTTAGAGCAGACCTTCTAAATAAAGTATAAATATTGCAAAGTACTTAATATAAATGTCTGGAACATTTGTTATGGCAAGTAACTTAATAACCACAATTTATAACACATATTATCTACATTTGGAAAGAAAACAATAATATACGTAAAGAAAGTTAAAATATTCCTAACATTAGTATATTCTTATACCGATTTAAGTCTAATGTCGTTATTTTATTGAAAGCAAATAAATTTGAATTAGGTTGTAAATTTAAATATAAGTACCTCAAAGATATTATAACAATTTACTAAATTTAATAACTAATTTTTTGATTGAGGCAGTCACAGAAAATAATGCTGAAATTAACAAACGTAGTCCCCTTGAGTATACTTAGTATAATATTGTATTGCGTATTATGGTTGTGATCATAAGTGATTGCCAATCCATATAACATAGATTATATAACACGACTGTAAATAATAAGTAAGTATAAATAAATTTGGAGACTTGTACAAATTGCTCACATACATGTAAATTATAAATGACTGAAAAAATCAACATTACTCATCGACTGGTAGCTGATATGAATAAGTTGTAAAGTAACTTCATACGTACGAGTAAGTTACTATAGAATTATAATAAAATAATAATAAATAAGCGGTCATGAGTCGTAACGAAAATGTTTTTATAACGGTCGGTGTACACATTTCAAGACATCGGCATGAATGTAGTCTATTAAATAAAATGTATTTATTACTGTACATGTTGCATAATTTGTATATATTGAAATATGTGAATGGTAAAATATAACAATAAAAAAACTTTTATTACAAAAAAAAACAAGAATTTCATTTAATGTGTATGTCGAGTCTTGTCTCTGATCGTTGTTTTTGTTAATGTTAGATTCATATAATATTTGTGTAACTCAAGCTGACGTTAAATTTCTATCATATATATATAACTTTATGTTTTATGGATTGCATGAAATGCTTTGCTTTGAATGTGCTAACATTAAAATAATCCATGCTTTACCTTGTTTAGTTTTCTTTAAAAAATACTAAACTCTTCATATCAATTTGTTTGTTTTTATTCTCCTGATTTCATTTAATTTTGTTCACTTCCAACTTGTGCATGTTCAGCACTTGCATTAACGTCTGTTTGACTTATTACAATAAAATAAACAAAATTATCTGACATCACTGACGAGATTATACTTACCATTTCTTTCGACCCCTGTTTTCATAACTATATCTGCAAACTTCGAGCCTCGTGTATGGATCTTCTGCATCATTCGATCAATTATCAAGAAAAGCAACTGCATGGACGCTGGTACGGTGCTGGGTGGTGTCGGACTATCTCCTTTTTGCTCATATATTTAAACATCTCTGTTCTCTCTCCCACTAGAATGCGCGAAGGGTTTGCACTTGTACAACGGTCGATGCTATCAACGTTGTCCGGCGGAAACGTATGCCAGCGAAATTTTAATGGAACGCAGCTCACGAAGACGCAACTTTACTTATTTGGAGGCCGGTGGTTCTCCTGTCGTTATGAAGCGACAGGATGATGTTCCCAATCCTACTACAATAGAGGCTTCTGATATGGAACCTTTGTTAATACTTCCAAAGCTCCCCTAATTTGCCTGCCTTGCCATTACACATGCGCCACTTGTACGGGCCCAAACAACAGCCAGTATTCTTCTTGTTTAGATGACGCCCAACTTTTCAACTTGTCTGATGTGGAACTAAAATTTTACTGCTATCCTAATACTGTTTTACCTCTTATTAACAATGCCAAATAGCTTTATAAAATAAATCTTATCCTGACGATAGCGCTCGTTCTCGTCAGTTTAATTACTCTGTACATATTTGTCGCTTGTGTACTTAAACGGAGGGGAATCTGCTGTGGAAAAACTAAGATTCGAACATTAAAATAGCGTATAAGAGAGTGGCTGCAGACGATAAACATCAAAGCGCTATTGAGATTGAAGAAGAGATTCACAGGGCTCTTAATAAATATTCAAGTGACAGTGAATCGGACGACGATATGAATTTATAGCATCTCTTATCGTTCCGTTCTGAGTACTACGAGTTATTGCAACCAGATTAGCGTGTAATTATTATAAAACAGATGCAGGGTTGGTATTGTGATATATAACTTTGATGTTACAATTTTTTACATTTCTATAATACAGTAAAGTTTAACAATAGTAGTAAGCGGCCTAAAGTCATAATAGACGAGATAATTTAGTTGCGCGTATTAATAAGTCAAAAGAATTTCTTTGATTTTTTATTGGCTACCAAATTTAATTGGACATAAGAAACTATTCAGTGTATTTTATATCTAAGACTTTTTCCTTTTCCTTATTTTTCGATTTTAATTAAAGTTAATTTTATTGCTAAAATAATAATCAATTATTTAGTATCTAATTGTCACGCGATTTTTTTATTGACACGTATTTTATACCTGTTCCATAATTAATTTCTTATTTTTTTTAAATATCTTCTTTATGAGTTTCTTTTGTAATTTAAGTTTTAGCATTAATAACGCGTTGCACAATATTATTACTTAATTATGTTTTTCTCAAGTTGCCATTTCGTTAGGTAAGTGATGGTATGCTTTCGTTGTAAATATTTGGATGTATGTAAATAAATGAGTTCCTATTTTTAAACTGTGTTTTTATTTAATTAAAGACTTTTCGTGTTTTATTTACCAATATCAATCCTGATTAACTGACAGCTAACAAGGATATGGAGAAACCAGTGTTCAAGAAATATGGTCTTTGATTGTTTGCACTAAAATAATTACTCTAATAAGGATTTTCTCAAACCCTGAAGAAAACATACATGAATCTTTTCAATAATAAATTGAATAAAGTATAATTAATGTTAACATCATCTGAGTCATCAGGTAAGTTACTGCTCACCACATGAAATCAAGTCCAAGACTATAGAATAGTTTTTTGAATTATAATTAATAATGTTCAGACAAAGATATTTGATAAATGTCAGAAATCAAGTAATTAAATGGCAAGTAAGTAAATTTAAGATTTCTATTTCTAATGTAGTTTTTTCTTCTTTCCATTACTAATAACATACGAGTAAATCGAAGTCACTATACGTATAGATTTATATGAAACTGACTATTATGAGCTTGGTATTTTAGAGCATATTTTAATTTTGATATATTGTGTGAACAGCGCTTTACTGTTGAAGTATTAGTATGGATATATGCATATCATGAACCTAATATATTATGCCAACTAAAATAATTAAATATCCATAATTTGATATCTAAGTGTTATTTAAACTCTGGGCCTGTTAATTTAGATGAACGATGCTTCACAATTGTTTTGTTACCCAATTTAGAATTAGAATATATTATTTGTAATATATAATTAGTCTCGTTTATTATTTATTTATTTATCTTCACGCCATATCCCTCACGAGGTAGCCAGAGACGACGGAGCGCCAAACGCTACGGTCCTTGCATTCCTCTTTCGCCTCGGCCACAGACATTAACCTCTTCATACATGCCCTCCGGAGGGTTCTCATTCTTTTTACGCGACCTTCCTCCAGTATCATAGACACTCGACTCCTTCCCCTGTCTCTCTTGCCGCTTACTTTTCCTTTATAAATATTTTTTACCATTCTTTCATTATTGGTTTTGGATATAGACATTTATATATTTAAATTTATTGACGTTTCATAAAACATAAAAATATTTTTACTGAGATTTTCACTAGAAATATACATTGTAATAAAACTCGCAACTTAAAAAAGTTTAAGTTAAGTTAAATTAAAATTAAAGTTTCAAATGTAATTATTTGCCAGTTTCAACAATTAGAAATAGTTTTATTTCAATACAATTAGTTTCCTTGTTAATCTGATTTTTTTTAGTTTGGCAATATTTTATTCTCTCCCTCAGGATGTTAGGACGATCAATATAACTAATACATCAAGTAATAGGAGAAAAACATGTACCTAGAGTCACATGAAATGCTCACTACTATGTTTGATAACATTATTTGTCATTATACGTAATAAATTATAATATGTTTCTACTATATCTTAATGAATACGTAATAAATTGCATATTATTATTAATTACTACTCAAGGATAGAAATTATATTTATTGATGTGTTATTTTTTAGTTGCTGCTTTGTTTATAATGTCTCCAAATAAATATACCTTTCTTAAACTATTGTTTCAGTAACATTTGTAAGCTTGTATCTATGCTTATAAAACTTGTAAGTATTGTAAAAACGACACTAATAACATTTTTCAAGTCACATCCAGCTGATCTGTATCCTATATTTGTTACAACACCTATCTCAATTTCACCTCAGAATTTCAAGATTCTTCCCAAAAATGCCAATAATTACAAAGGGGTGCAAAATATTCCGCTCGTCCCCTAATTTCTTATCATCTCTTTGCGTAACATCGTGCATGTGTCACTAAGTAACACCTAAATTGAATATAGAATTTATATTCGTATGTGTTAGATCGAGTGAATAATAATCCATAAATAAGGAATGTTTTCTTTATATGATATTATAGAGAAGATATAATATAATTATAATGTTCTTACATTCGATTATTGTGGTAAATAAGTATTTTTACTTTTCTATTTTTGTGACGAGTGAATAATGACATTTATTTTTCATGAACTTTATCTGGTTCTGAAGCATATCGATTCTATATTTTTAGGTTTGTTTTAAAATACGAAAACAGTATTCAGATAAATTAACTTCATATTTTGTTATACGAGTATTGTGGCTTTGAATAGAATTTGGCAAATGAAATTAAAAATTTATCACTTTTTGTTATCAGTTATTCACACATTTATAATAAAATTTTGAATATATGTGTGATATATAATAAAGTTAAAAAAATAATTATTGGTTTATACCAACTTACTTAAAAACAAAATATTTGTTTACAAATTATATCCTAGACATGTTAATAGACCAACACGTCAAGTATCACTCTGCAAGAATACTCAATAAACAGATCGACGTAATAACGAGAGCTATCTTTAAGACTTTTATAGACTCATTTATTGGTCAATTGTGCGAAAAGTCAAACAATCCAATCTATTTTTATCGTGATATCGCTTAACTCGAGAACCTTTAAATCTTCATAAATCCAACAAAACAGTAATAGAATCGAATAAAAATAGGCCGTTTATGTCTTTTTTTCAATCTTAAATATAAATTAATAATTATTAAATAAATTAAATACTTCTAAGTATTCTATTTTGTTGACGAGTTATGGTAAAAAAATATATTTAATCCAAATTATTTTTCTATACTATTTATATATATATATATATATACTAGCAGACCCGGTCACGCGTTGCTGTGACTATTGTTTTTGATATATTACATTGTAGTAAACTATTTAAGGGGTAACTTTCAGAGTACTTCTGTCATGAAAATCATAATGTTTTCTTACAGTCGATATTAAGCAAAAATAGAAACAAAATTATTTTTTAAATTTAATCCAAATTTATAACACTATTTGTAAATTACAAAGTATTTAGTAAATAACTTGGAACACTAAACTTACGAATGACGTAGGTAGGGTAGATCATCATTCGTAATTATACAATCCAGTCAACAGATACCGCCATCTTTTAGAGTTATTAGGAGCTAACTGCAAAATAATAAACAAATAAAATAATATTGCGACTATGAATTGAGTTGAAAATTATTATATATCTTTTAAGTTAGGTCAAACTGTACGTGGTGTGTAAATTTATTAAAATCGGTTAAGTAGTTTAGGAGTCCATCGCGGACAAACAACGTGACACGTGATTTATACATATTAAGATTTCTGGTGGATCTTTTTTATCATTTAATATTTTAAATAATATGATAAATAAATCGTAAAATTATCCTTTTTTTAATATGTTACTTTATCATTTTAATAAGATGAAATAAAGAATAATGAAATAAAACGTATATAAGTATTTTCAGTAATCGTATTAATAACAAAAATCTGTTTTATTTTTATTGGAGTGCTTTATGATACACAATGTTTTTTGTTTGATTACCTGGTGAATACAAACAAATGTGATGGTTTTCCAACATGGGAACGGGCAACATACAATTGACCCCTGGGACTTATTTATGGTCATAGCAAAAGCAAGCCGCACTGGAAACTGTCAGTCGGAATCATTGCGATGCGTGGTATCAACACGTCTTCTCCTTTATACTTTCCTTTCAGTATAGTTGCTTCTATCACGTTGTTCAATAATTTTTTTATCGCTAACCGTGTGCCGTTGCAAAGACGTGATTGGTTGATATTTCTCAACATTATAACTAACGATAATTAAAGGTTTAATTGAAGATTGTGAGGTGGCAATCCTGGTAAATCCAGCGAATTTAAAAATACAGGCGGATAGTTGACGACATCATCTTGGTTAGTTGCCGAATCAACTGATTAATATGTCTTCAATTCGCCTGTAATTTGATCTTGAATTTTGAAATTTAATTCACTTACATCTATGTTTTTTGCAGTCAATATAGCCCGTTCGCTCTACCAATCATGGTTTCTATAAATTTGAGCAACATCTGGAAACACCTTTTGAATAAGTTCATCTTTTTACCTAGTTAACTGACAAAAACTTTGAGGAAAGTTAATGCAACCAGTCAAGGTGTCTATAGGAAATTTGCCATTACCAATGTCAATGAGTTGTTTAGAGAATATGTCTCCAGATTTGTCATTTTGCAACTTGACACACATATTCTTGCTTAAATGTAATACCTTCACATGCTTCCACAAATTGGAGGACTTTAAATATGCATTAAGTTCATCAGCTGGCGTTGATCGTAGAATCACTGGCAATATTAGACGAAAATCTCCTGCTAATAAAATCATTGCACCACCAAATGGGTTATGATTGCTCCGTAGATTTTGTAAGGTTCTATCTAAAGCCTCAAAAGATTTTTTATGTGCCATCGTGCATTCATCCCAAACAATCAATTCACATTGCTGCACAACCTTTGCCATTGCAGAGTTCTTCGAAATGTTGCAGGTTGTGGTTTCGTTGCTTTGCATGTGTAATGGCAATTTTAGTGCTGAATGAGCTGTTCTACCACTTTCAAGCAAAGTTGATGCGATTCCCCACGAAGCGAGTGCAAGTGCAATTTTATTTTGTGAGCGAATTGCTGCTAATATCAATGAAAACAAAAAAAAATCCTGTACCACCAGGTGCATCTAAGAAGTAAATCCCTCCTCTTTTATCATTTATTACTTTCATAAGTGTATCAAATACATACTTCTGTTGTTCATTCAATAGTGGAAGATTTATTTGAATTAATTCTTTCAAAGTATTAAGATCATACAGTTTTTCTCGGTGCAACTCTTGGTTAAAAGCATCATGCATTGGACGATTGGGCGCGGCCAGGCCTAATTGAAATAATAGTTTGTTTGACATCATTAAGCACATGTCCTCAATTGAAATCAATACTTCATTGTAAATTTCTTCGCTTATTTGTATATTTGGATTTTCCCTTCTAATCCGTATTTGATACAAAATATCATCACACATATTATCTTTGTACTTGATCCACAAATCCTTTGGGTTTGATGGGAAGCATGTAGATATGATTATAGAAAACAATGTTCGTATTTGATGAGCTTGTGATCATTGAGAGTTTGATCCCAATGAGCATTTTTCTAGCAATCGCAAACGTTGGCAAGCTTTTTTGTATGATCCACACAAATCACCATCAACAGTTCGTACATGTTGGAATGATGTTGGGCCACGTACATTGTCTAATATTAGTCGTAAACTTAAACTATAAACTTTCACCATTGCCTTGATGTACTGAATAAATTCGACCAATTGCATCGGTAGAATATACATCTGGGTATCCTGAAACTGGTTTTCCTTGATTCCGTGGTATAAATCTCCTTAAGGATTGATTCCAAGTATAATATTTTGGCATTTCAGAATATAACAATGTTTGAGCAAAAGCATCGTTTTGGCATGTCAAAAAAAACTGGTTAATGTAATAGATGGTGGCTCTTTGTACTGCGTTCTGTGCTGTAAAATATACTCTTTGTCCATTTTCTAAATGCACAGCTAAATGAACAACAGTAGGGTGTCTCTCATGAATAGGAAAAGAAAATATTCGCCAAACTGCTTCATTACTATTTCCATCCATTGATCCATTTGGTATTGGGTAACTTCATCATTGGAATTCTCTGCATTAATACCAATCACATCCATATCACTCCCTTTGGTTACATATTTGCAAATGTATTTAATAGATTTTACTGAATGTCAAGATTCAACGTTGATGTGCGCTTTGATGGATACATCTTTCTCTAAAATGTCATCCGTTTCCGATGTTCAGCTGTAAGATCTCTCCTTCAATTTGCTTTACGATGCTGACTCCAGCCAATGACGAATCTGATCCTCTTGATTCCTCAAATCCATCTAAAATAAATATAAAAAAGTGAAAACATTTCTACATCTCTCTTTACCGTGTATCTAAACGGAACCAAAAATTTACTTACTACTAAATTCTGCATTAAACTTTCTATTTAAATCAATCCAATAAGTTAAATTAGAAATTTAATAAATACTATTCTACATTTATCGATAAAAAGCAGATCTACAATATGTAAAACAATAAATATAAGAATTTATTAATGTACGTACCGTAACAATAAACTTGTTGTTATCACTAAACCTTCGTCCAGCGGACGACGAAAAGGTCACAGAGCACGTCCTATGATGCGCGTGGACCCGATAGCGTCACGGGCTGCACTGTTTACTCAAATTAGTAAGGTAATGAAAGAGTCAAGGTCAGGGGACGGAGCGAAGTAGGTGATTTCGAATTTCGTCAAGTGGCGCGTCGTCGCCTCGACGAGTGATTAGTTATACAGGGTTAAAGTCCATGGAAAACGATGAATCATTACCATGGGCTCGCTTTGAGCCCCTAGTAATAATATAACGTACAAAAACCCTTTTTTTTTCTTATGATATAGTACCAAATCGCTGAAGTATGATAATTTGTTATTCCACGCACATTTCTGTCAATATCGCGTTTGGTAGTATGAAGTATCTACAAACACTACACACACTTCACTTTGTATTCCACGTAGAAAAAGTAAAATAGGAAGACAATTACGGCAACTAATATTTATTTATTAATAATAAATAGTTATTTGTATATCCCTTGAGTACGATATTTCCTTGCTATCAATAAGATACAGGCATACATTGCACTTATGAAAAGGCAGTCTCTTTGCACGTTTCGAAAAGTCAGGTCCGTGGAGAAAACTAGAATGCATAGAGTATATGCATATGCATACATAGTCTCTCTTAACCTATTGTTAATATTCATTTTAAATAGTATTAACTACCTATTGAATTAAACATTTTGAAGAATTTGTTCATAGTAATATTATATACATTTATACAAACTGAAAAGGTATATTTTCCCAGATGGTCGTTTCTAAAATACACCCTAATTGATTTTCAAATTATATTATCATAAAATTATTTACTGATGCAAGCAAGTTCCGGGGAAAGTTTAATGTCACAAAGTACAGAGCAATTACAATTTAATTACAATATCACTGCATAGCGGTTGGTGTTACTCATGTTACAAAGTTTTTTGAATGCTATAGATTTCGTGTAAACTTCTATTTATCTCATATAGTCTGAATGACTCATCAAAGCCTAGCTCGATCTCTTGTCCCTAAAGAGCTTCATTGCGCCGCTTATGGTGTAAGAATTGTACACAAAAAACACCATTTATAAAAACTTACTGTAATGGATGATTAAGTTAACCTTACATAGGTTAACTTGTAAAATTGATACATTGAGATATACGGTAAATACGGAGGCTTAAAAATCAATTTCTTACTAGGTGTAACAAATGATAAAAGTATGTTTGTTTTAAGCTTAATCTTAGTTGCAATTAAATGTTAGTACATAATAAACTTTTTTATTTTAAATAATTAGTAATAGAAAATATACTAAGATTCAAAAAATTAGAAAATATGCTTTGATTCAACTACCTAAAACTGCTCTTTTTTCTTCTCACAATGGCTTATACTAAATTAATTAAAATAAATACTTTCAGTCTGCATATTTATTTTAAATACGGATAACATCATATTTATCAATACGACTGTGAGACATAAATCCGATTATTTCTTCTACAAATTAAGTTCCCAAAAAACTTTAAAATTATTATTATACTGACTGTTTTCAATGGCTTTATAACGTTAAGTTAAAATTAATTCTATGAATAATTTTAAAACGTATACATATAATTATTTAATGTTATAACCTCCTACACTAAAACATAATGACAGTGTCGCGTGGAAACGGATAAACAAACAGATCGCCAAAGAATTGTGACGTGTAAAAATCAAACCCACGCTCTAAAGTCACTGACTAACCATCAGACAAGGGAACAGTTTAAATATATTGCAATGCACTTATCTCCAATGCTTGCTTCATAGGCGACACCCACAGCACACAGCGTGTTGTTAGCTGTAGCAGCCACCTCTCCGGCACATCTCGTTCAGTGGCGGTTGGAGTCGATCATGTCATACCGCGGCTGCGGGTCCGAGTCTTGGGAGTTCACGTCATATGACGCCATGGGTTCCTGGAGACATCATTTATAATTTGTACTAACTTTTTTATAATTCTGAATAAGGTATTATTTTCTCTTTTTTATTTGTACAATTTATTTAAAAATACCGTGTTAATCAGAAATGTTACGAAGAATTTCTAATCAAATTTAATGTAATATGTATTATAAAAATAAAGTATCTAGTAATACTATGTTTTCCGTACTGTATTGATGTAAATAAATATTGAATTATTGTTCTCATATACCAAAGCAACTTTACGGCTAAAGATAATTTGAGATAATAGGATAATATTATTTTTATAATATTACATTCCTAACAGAGGAAATTATTAAACAAATGAGTCAGCTGGTTATCGGAATCGCAAACAAGAAAGACAATCACAGACAACATTTCAAATGCCACTATAATTAATTTTAATATTTTTATTATTATCACAGATATTATAATATTATGTATTTTTTCACAAGTACATAACCACTGATAGAACTTGGATCAAATAAGGATCCTTTTGATTAAATAAGGAAAAGATCTTATGTTAGTTCGTTCGATTCATACAGATGACTTTTCAAAGATTGATTTAAAAATGGTTATGTAACGAACGTTACATTTTTTAATTCACTGAAACTATGTGCGTATTCATTTTAATGTCATATGTCATATTGTTTCTTTTTATATTGAAATCACTTTAAGAAGAAAAGCAAAAATACAGCTTCGACAATTTCAATACGTTTTTAATACATTTGATTAATCAATAGGACATTTTTATATATCGGGTGGGCCAAGAATTCGTTAACATTTAAATGAAACTTACCACGCAAACAATTGCCGCGCAGGGCGCGGGGCGCGGGCGCTGGCGGGGGCAATAGCTCGCTTCTTGGAAATTTAGTCGCAATTGATCGCTTCACGGGGCCACAACGCGCTTACTGTGTGAAACAGTTTTATTTAAACAACTTTTCGCTCATTACTGTGAGACGCTTATTTCGCGTTGAATATGGTTTACACGACTTAAGTCAGTGTCTAAGTGCTCCTTTAATAAAGAAATGGGTGTATCGTCATACTCGATATGACATGATCATGTCATACTCGATTCAGTAATTTTGACAACATCTTATTCTCTGACGAAGCCCATTTCCACCTAAATGGACATGTAAACAAACAGAATTGCACGTATTGGAGCAGCGAAAATCCCAAAGCTAAACATGAAAGGCCACTTCACTCTCCTAAGGTAACTGTATGGGCTGCAATTTCAGCAAAAGGAATCATCGGACCTTACTTTTTTGAAGATTCTCGAGGCCGTTCAGTTACTGTTAATACTGCCGAGTATGTGAAAATGTTAGGGGAGTTTTTGGCACCGATGCTACTGGAATTTGCTGGCTATAATCGTAACACATGGTTTCAACAAGATGGAGCCACATGTCACACATCGAACGAGTCCTTGCCGGTGGTCAAAGAAATGTTTCCGGAAAAGCTGATTTCCAGACGAGGTGACATCCCATGGCCGCCCAGAAGTCCAGATCTATCCCCAGCAGATTTCTTTTTATGGGGTTATTTAAAGAGTCGCATCTACATTGATAAACCGAATACACTCCGTCAACTTAAAGAAAAAATCATCGAAGAGATGTCGGCGATCTCGCGGTCTCTTTGCAGAAGAGTATTCGAAAACTTCAGGACTCGCTTAGATGAGTGCAAAAACCGAAACGGTGGTCATTTAGACAAAATAATTTAAAAAAAAAAAATTACAACTAATTAGCTTTCTCGTAAATAAACTATTTCTAAAATATGTTAAATGGTTTTTTTTATACGATTTTTTCAAATGTTAACTAATTCATGGCCCACTCTGTATTGTAACTACATCAATTGAACAGTCAACAATATAATTACCAATGATATGATTCATACAAATATGCTATTGCTATAACCAAGACAAACACAGTCACAATAAACCAACAAACAAACCTGTGTTTACAATGTATTGAGTGTGGACCGAACTGTCCAATATTAAATCAATTAATCATCTTGCAATATTTCACATTAATTAAAATTAAATAAGATTTATAAAGTCTCAATAACAACTCGATAACGATATGGGGTAAAAAATATATGTAATGGATCAAATAACGAAACCATTTCAATAGCATTTCGATATTAAACACGATAAATTCATATTTCATTACACACGTCTCATATTCACGCCATCGTCTGCTTTTATAAACGTGTACTAGAAGATGAAACGTTTATAAGTACTGATACGATACATTGCACATGTCTCGTAATAATACTGACCTGATTACCCGTTTAAAGAACCCACATTGAGATTAAAACCCAAAGCGAAATAAATCGTGTAATTTTCAACTCGACGGCCTTTGTTAATAATTGTAGCCCGAAACTGACAAAGCTGCTTCGATACTTTTGTGCAATCGGTAAAAAGACGATTTTCTTGTCTAACGACGACTATAGTAATAATATAGTAATGTAGTCGACAATGTTAGTGTATTTTAGATGTAATGGCATGTCGCCAGCTTAACTGGTCCACAATCCATCATAAACTTTAGACTTACGACAGTAATCAAACTGCATCAACGTTGATGGGCCGCAGAGACCACGTTTGTAGATAGCAAATATGATTCTAGATTTAGCATGTGAACTAATTCTGGATAGACTACCAACAACATTGCTACATCTTTATCTTATTTTAGATACTGGTTAATATACTCCAATCTTGCACATTAATCTCAAATTACTTCATAATTTTTACAAAAAATGGTATGGATTCAAAATTTTTTTTGGCTTGCGGAAAATAAAAAAGGATTGTTATTTAATTGGTCATAGATTTCGAACCTCAATGCTGAATTTTGAATGCAGCGTGATTTGAAGCTGCGAGTAGAACTGCAATTTCAAACCAGACCGACTTCATTGACAGATATTTGTTCAATGATAACATTTAGTAATTCTTTCTACCAACAAACTTAAAGAAACTTTCAATAACACAGGCACACAAAAAAAAAAGTCATGAACTAGAAGGGAAACCCCATTATTCTTAGGTTTTTGGGATTGCTGAAACCGAATATGACAATAAAAACTAATTTTAATTGCCCGTTTTCCCGCTAGCACCCCCTTACTACCTCTTAAGGGGTGAAAATTAAAATTTTTGTATAAAATTAAGAAAGATGTGTATTTCTACGTTTTTTGGGACGCTGAAACCGAAAATGATAACAAAAAAGAAATTTATGACCACTATCAACCCCTTACCACCCCTTACAGGAGGTGAAAATTTCAATTTTTCTATAAAATCAAGATAGATGTGTCTTTCTACGTTTTTTTGGATGCTGGAACTGAAAATGACAACTAAAAATAAATTCATGACCACTATCACCCCTTTACCACTCCTTACAGGGGGTGAAAATTTTAATTTTTGTATAAAATCAAGATAGATGTGTATTTTTACGTTTTTTGGGATGCTGGAACCGAAAGTGATTACTAAAAATAAATTTAAGACCTCTATCACCCATTAACACCAACCCTTACGGGGGGTGAAAATTTAAATTTTTATATAAAATCAAGATGGATGTGAATTTATATGTTTTTCAAGATGCTGAGACAAAAAATGATTATAAAGAATATGGTAACCTTATTGTATGCATATATTTGTTACTATGATGTTAAGACTTAATTATGATTTTTGTCCTATTCTTAACAAGTTTTTTAATTTTTTGTTTTTTTTTTTGGTTTTCTATTTAATTCTACTTATACTGTTATCCATCCGGCAGTCTTATAAAACGCTTAAAAGATGCTGAACCTAATTCTATGCCTCCGAAATGGAATTGTAACTATTTTCCTAAAAATTTAGCAGACTAAAAGATGCTGAACCTAATTCTATGCCTCCGAAATAGAAGGGACTATTTTCCTGACAATTTAGGAGACTACAGTGAGGAGCAAGTTGAAAGGTTCCATCAGGATCTTAAGATAATGGAACAGCTCTATCAGGGTAAATGGGATGTCAATATGTTAGCAGACTACTGTTGGAATTTAAAAAGAGATTTGCCAGAACAGAAAAGAGCCAATAAAAGGAAACCACTTAGAAGACCTTTTGAAAACAAGAGAGTTCGTTATCGTAGAAACAGGTAGACGCTGAATAGTGAGGGGCAAGGGGACTCACTTTAATCCAGCACCCCGGATAGTGAGAGGCAAGGGGACTCACTTTAATCCAACACCCCGGATAGTGAGAGGCAAGGGGACTCACTTTAATCCAGCACCCCAAAAGGGAACAGAGATCTACTACGTCCACGCCGTTGTTCCTGGGTTACGCTAAGAGTAGCATTCAATCATGAATATATATCAGATACTTCTGATTGATAAAGCATTTGAATTTCTAATATAAGAGCTAAGAGTAACCTCAAACTAGTTTGATAAACATGTCATTTACTGTAAATCGTTAAAATTTCTTCATACATCTTGATTTTATACAAAATTGAAACTACCCCCACTACTACTACTCAATACTACCCCCAACCATCCCTTACGGGGGGGTTGGGGATAGTATTGAGTAAAAGAGGTATCAAATTCACTTTTGGTTGTCATTTTCGGTTTCATTATACCAAAAAACGTAGAAATACACATCTATCTTAATTTAATAGAAAAATTGAAGTTTTCACCCCCTGTAAGGGGTGTTAAGGGGGTGATAGTAGTCATGAATTTATTTTTTGTTATAATTTTCGATTTCAGCATCCCAAAAAACGTAGAAATACACATCTATCTTGATTTTATATAAAAATTTAAATTTTCACCTCTTAAGAGGTAGTAAGGGGGTGCTAGTGGGAAAACGGGCAATTAAAATTAGTTTTTATTGTCATATTCGGTTTCAGCGATCCCAAAACCCTAAGAATAATGGGGTCTCTCCTCTGGTTCATGATTTTTTTTTTTTGTGTGCCTGTGTAATTTTACATAACCTTCTGCTTCTAAAGTAATCGTCTTTCTTTAATTTATTATTTGTAGTATCATTAATGATATGTTTTATAATTTGATTGACATTTCTCTAGATTATCCTTGCCCGAACTAAAGTCTATATATTTGGGCCTCCTATAGAAATACATATTTGACAATAAAGAAGTCAATCGTTTTCTACTATAACTATATTTACATAAAATATATTTTAGGAAATTATTAGCGAAAAAATAGCGAAAAAATAATATAATATGACTATTAATAACTGTATATTGTAATTTCAACGTAACTACTTTACAGTAGTAACGTAATATAAAATTCAGGAATACATATATAAAATACAGTATTATAACAATCACAATACTTTACACAAGTGACAATTTATAACAAATTACCAAATGATAAATATTATAAATGCGTTACAATTATAATCGCTATTAACATATTTATTACAATAAAGTTAATGATGTAATGAACCGAACATAATTTGTGGTCGATAGTTATGAATGGATTCCTCGAGAATATAGTCGATAGCGTTGGCATGCTTTCAAGCTATTATACAGATAACTAATTGGAGCCTCACTCACGTAATTAGTAACTTATACCTGGTAACGATTCATTGACTGCTAAGTGATTGGTCAATTGATGGAATGTACTAATTAGATATTCTTTTTTCGTGCTCGTAAATAGCAATTAGTAAAATTAAATTTGTTCTCTATACATCCATACAAAATACCTCCATAGGTATTTTATATGGATGTATAGAGATGTGATGGTTGTAAACCTATTAATCATATAATGTATTGTGTTTGGTGAGTCTTCTATAATCATGTTAACTCAGAGGTTAATGGGACTACTGTTCAATTTAAAGAGAGCTTCTGTTCAGGGTGTAGGTAACCACGATATATAATTTTATTTCTGTACATGAAATTTTATATATTTTTTTTATTATTAGTTACCACAGCTTACGTAGAAGACTATAATTACTTACAGAATTGGAAACCAAATCCGGATGACAAGTTTCCAGGCCGTCATCAAGGATGGTGACCACCACCTCTCAGCCGGTGATCCCATCCCGCCACGCTGGTATCATGTTCATATCCAAACTACCTCCTCGGTTCTGAACAAAACAATATACATAAATATATAACATTTACAATACTAGGATCCACCAACCGTGCGCGTGCGTTGAGTTGAGCCTCTCTCTTTTCATCTTTTCTTAATAACTTTTGAATTTCTAAAAATTTTTTCAATCTGTTTTTGCTATAACATCCGCGTTCGGCTTAAACATACATGAGAAAATGTTTAGCTAATTATCTCGTGACATTCTGGAGACAACTAAACTCAAAAAAAGGTCTACCAAACGGTTAAGAACTTCGCTTACGCTCAGCTAAATTAATTTGCTACTAGAAGGAATTTCTATAGTATGAAGCCTTCGTCATTACACACTAATAAATGATTATTTTTATCATAGCCGGAAACTTAATCAATTGAATTCAAAGAAAGCATTGGTACAACTAAGCTAAATAGGTATCATGTTATTAAGTTTGGTCACTATTCAACAATTTAATTGATATTGCAATTAGAATATTGACACTTTATGGAATACTGACTATTGAGGGTAGTAAGGTGATAAAAATGAGTGTTCATTCTTTTGAAAATATTGCTATTATCTAAACGAGAAAATTTAGAAGTATAAGCATCTGTACCCAATTTAAAAAGGAGTATTATTAAAAAAATATTAACCAATATCTACAATCAATTATAACACTATTGTGAGAATCTTCCAAGTTTTCACATTTACAAGATATAATTTTTTAAAATAATCCATTGATATTATTTACGTTGATATCGAAATTCATTGCAGTCGGTATCAGATTTAAATTGTTTTAGGAAATAATTGTAGCCAATATCATAAAAGTATGTTTTCGGGAAAGCCGTAGATGCGAAATCTTTATATATTTGTATTGTCTATTATTTCTATTATTAACGTTGTCTTTTGTCTTGTAATATGCTTTTCAGGAAGCTTCATTCCTCAAAAGCATATTGCGTTTAATGTGAGCTTCAAATTGTTAACGCCCAGACTTGACTGTAAAAAGCATTTTTATTGGACTTTAAATATTATTAATATTTCCCTTATCAACACAGATATTAATTACATTTTAATATTAACCTTTATTTTATGAATTGAATCATAATATTCAGGTTAGCTACAAAGTTACATTGTATTACCATCAAGTTTCATAATAAACTAATAATCAAAAAATGTTAGATCAACAAAAACATTTTCATAAATAATTTAATATAATTTAAAATACAATGATAGAAGATAATTATAATCTCACTACAATATTTGTATTTATGAATGACCAGATAGTTACTTTTAGCATTCAGATTGTGATTATACTCAGCAGTGTGAAAACATTTATTGAATTTTCAGCGAATCTCACCTGATATCAATTGAACTTTGACATTTTGTGTCCCACGTTAATAATTATAATTATGGTTTTTATTATATATATATTTAATGTCATGTTTTTAATAAAATATTTTATTATATTATACTTTTACTCAAAGACAAACTAGATTTTCTCCTCGAGTAAAAGTATAATTAGTCAACAAACGAATTGTTAATATATTTTATATATTATATAATATATACTCCTCCTTAAGAGCTAACACGAACAAAACATCTTAATAAAACCGTATTTTAAAATATATCCTAATTTAGTCATGAGATTCAAAAGTTACTAAAATTCATCAACAGTTATATAATAAATATCGAATACAGTTAGAAACTTTATACACTTTATAAATATGAAAGAATCTATATCGAGTTTTAGTGAAAAATAAAATAAAAAATATATCTTTCATTTGATCAAGCATATCAATGATTCCCAGCTGGGTGTGTAATATTTTCATTTTGTGGATCTCGTATAGATTTCTCAGCGGATATACAATTCATGTCGGATACCTTTCATCATTATTACGTTTTATATCAAGTAATTTTTTAATTAATATTAGAAGAAATAATTATTATTATTAGTAGAAATATACATTGAAATGTCAATAAATTGATATGTTGAATACGTACCAGATACCACATGTGAGGCCACTTAGGATCGTTTAATAGGAACTTGGAGTCGGTAGAGCGGGGCCGTCCTTTCACCCTGGAGTGCATCACCCGCTTTGAAGCGGCTTCCCTTTTCAACGAGGGTGCCTCCGACACTTTTGTTTCAGCTAAATCAAATTAAATTCAATTAAGCTTTTATATATTGTCAATTATCGTCAATTACGTTGTGTGGAACAGAATCTTTGATGTCATTATTTAGCACGCCCAAATTATTTAACGTTCACAAAATTAAATGCATTTTAGTATTAGAGGCAGTTGACATTTTATTTCACTGTTAATTTATAAGCAATTGACATGATTTTAGAGAATATACCTTTATCCGAACGTAACTTAATAACATAAGTCTCCTTGTTTGAGATGTTCAACTAATATTAGTCGCATTAATAAAACTATTTCAGACACGAAATCATTAAAAACTCTAATTACTTTTAATTTTCTGATAATAAAAAACTTAATGCTCTGATCTTTTGACTGATACATTGACATGATCCAACAAATAGTTTATTCCTCAGTCATTACGCTGAAGTTATGTCATAAAAGGATATAAAATGTTATTTTTAAAGTTTAAGAGAGTAATGGGTGATTTAAAAGCACCACTTTGCCTTGATAGTGCAGCTGCACTATAGTCCATTAGTTTACAGTATTATATTTGATACGACGTCTATAACGTAGGGAACGCTGAATTATTTTATCTTGATAATATATTAGAATAAAGGATTATATAAAATGATATGAATTTAATAGCGCTTTGAAGAAGGCTTTTAATTGCCTCTAAACTTTAAGGATCATATTCAAATGAAATGTTACAGACTCTTTGTATATGAAGGTGGTCTTTAGGAAAATTACAATTTATCATTTTCATTCAAATATTTAATGTAATTATAAAATATCGTGACCTCAATCTAACATTTATTATCAGTTAAACAATAATGCTTATATGAAAAACAAACCATGTTAAAAATGTCCAAATTGATTTAACATAATATGTTCGTCATCTGACACGCTTGTTCGAATCAACCGCAACTCGTTTGTGATAAATAGCCGTTTTGAATGTTATGGTATATAATAATAATTTCAATACCTGTACTTGTGGAGTCTGGTATGAAGTCCCTCTTTTTCCTTGACAACACGCGCTGTTGTTTCGCCCATCGAACTAGGTTATCTGCTTCTATTAGACTGTGTTGTTCGTGAGCTGGCGACAGCGATCTCTTCGCCACCGAATTGTGAAGGAAATGGTAGTGGTTTTCGAATATCTGTGGAAGAAGATAAGGAGAAATGAGTTAAATAGTAAAATCGTATTCAGTCACAGTATACGCGAGTCTTTTTTTATTTGTGAATATATTATAAAATATTACACCTATTATGTTTTACAAAGCTTTTTTCAAACCACGAATATATATTATAAAAAATATCTTTCTTTTTTCTCTCTTTCTCTTTTCTCTTCTTCTCTTTTCTCTTCTTCTCTTTTCTCTTCTTTCTTACACATACGAATATCGACTAATGGAGTTAATTTAGTACTAAATTTTACTTTGGTAGGATATTAAGTTTCATGGCTGAGAAGTACGGCTATGACCATTTTAAATTATCTAACTGAGGTTATCCTTTTGCGAAACAAATGTGATTTAACGCTCGGGAGAATATTTTATTATTAATTCATGACGCTATATGACGGTAATACGTGGCAGTATTTGATATTTTTTATATAAGTTATAGCTTTTTATAAATGTAAATGTAGATGAAAATTGAATATTTTAAAACCAACCCAAATGGAAAATAGCATATTGAATAAATAGAGCATAATTTAATTTGATATTGAATTAAAACCAAGCATTCAAGTGAAAATGAAATGCCAGGCACGACACACCTATTGAACAAGCCGGCAGTGAGCGATTGTTTAAAAAATTGTTTCAATTATTTGTACAAAAAAATCAATAATCATTAAAATTGATTTAATTCTTATATTGTCTGTGTTGTTTTTACTGGAAGGTAATTAAATTAAATAATATCAGTATGACATTCTGAACGTATTTGATGATTTCTCATCTCAGATTATCGACGACCCTCTACAGCTTTGTAAAACATTATTAGGAGCTTTTATATCTTTAGAAAAAAATGTTTTTCCTAAATAATATTAATTACAAAATAAAATTAACAAATAGTCGAAATAGAAAAGTAATTTATTCTTTTATATTTGTGAGAAACGTTATCTAAAATACCTTTATACCACTTAGACGCGCCGCAGTGGTGCTTTCGATTGCACCCCTCCCTCTTTAATTATTCACTAAATGCATACCTCTCGCTCTTGTAAGTGCTACGGTATTTCTCTAGAGATACGTAAATTCAAAGAAACCCTTAAAAATATTTTCTACCTTAGAGTATTTTTACCTTTTTCAAAAGCAACCAAAAAGCAACAAAAGTAAGGACGAGCTCTTTTGGCAGTTTTTTTTTTATTTATAAGACATTTAGAGACTAAATAAATCTGAAATGTGTGATTATGTCTTAGAAAAAAACTACTGTAATCATTTTACATGTTAGAAAAAGTGTTTGTAAATTAAATATACAATTGAAAATAAAAACTTAAAGGGTTTTCCCTTTTGACGTTAAAAGTCTGACAAAACAGAGCCTCAAGCAGTTAAGACAACCTCAATAAATCTTTCACTTTGTCACTATGACAAGTCTTAGAGAAAAAGTGTGCTTCAGTAAAAGTGGGCCATTTCAAAGAGTGTGAACTAGTTTGCAACAGGGTCCTTTATTGCCTGAAGGCTTCAGAGAATCGTTGTTACCTTGAAGACTTATAATCCTGTGCGCGTGGAATTGTATACCGTATGGATTTAATTACGTAAAATAGAATTGGTGATTAAATTCAACGCTAATATTCTCACAATATTCAATATAAAAGATTTGATGGCTGTTAGGACTCAATGAAGCTACGTGAAAGAAATATGGGAAAGAAACAAATCTTAGTGCCACTTAAAAATTCAAAGCGTAACACGTTCCTACCACAGGAGTTGTGTAACAGTCGGCCGTTAGGGTGTAATGTTTTCTGAAAGACATGAAAAGATGTTAAGAGCCTACTTTAGCACCAGAGCTGGAGTCGCCGCCGGCGGAGGTGCGACCTGACCGTATCTCTATGTGCTTTGCGATTTTGACTCAAGAGGTACTTACTGAGTAGTCATGTAAAAAGCTGAAAATTGGTTACACGATTTTACTTTATACAACCATACCATACCATATTGTGATATTTTCTTTGTTTTAGTTCATCTTCCGTTATATGCCAATAACAGCAATACACACTCAGTATAACTATACAATATATTACAACTATATTAAAAAATCCTACTTAACATTAACAGTATGATAGGTGTAACTCAACATAAAATAAATTAGTTATTAGAAATGTAATACACTGTCTGTCATTTAGAGATAAAGAAGGATTACGTAGCCTGTACTTCCAAAAGCTAAGTCTAAAAGGTGACGGTTCGATAATACTACAGAATAAAAATTATAAGGTCTTAAGCGCACTCTGCTTCAGTTAAAACGTATCGTATTTTGCTTTTAGGATTACCGTGCGACTGATTTTTTTCTTTTTATAAGATAGAAAACTACGCGTCAGCACTTTTTAAATGGTGCGTTCTTTTTAAATGAAGTATGAAGTTTAATCTGAACGTCTTTACGTATTTTTACGTATAAATCTTTACGTCTTTTTATTTTGAAATATGTTTGTCACTCTAAATTCAAATTGAAAGTCCTAATTCTAAATATCTTTATCAAATGGGCATTATTTACACGCACCATTGAATCGTGAATAATTACAATAAAAAGGTCAGTGTAGTTAGTCCATGAGTAAGCTACCACGGGCTCGGAATACTGCTCTGCTGAGAAGAACCGTTCAGAAACTCTACAGTTACTTTTAAATAAAAAATCAGTTTAATATATTAAGTATAATAAACCAAAACATTTTACAGTTTATTATTACATTATCATAGAATTGTTTAAGTATCTTTAAGAAACAATTTGAAATATTATAATTTATTTAAATTATTTTCCGACTCCGAATTTTTCAAAATATACATAAAATCTTATATTTATTTGATATTCGTACCATATCATTGGTACATGTATATTTCAACAAATAAAATACCGACTACTGACTACCCCGCAAGGGATATGGCGTGAAGCTAAATAAATAAATGAATAATAAAATACCAACGTAAACGTGACGTCAGATTGTCATCATTTTAGCATTATCACGAATATTATATTGTATTATGTTTTACGATTTCGATTTCGAAAGAAGACCCGGCCCGGAGCAACCGCATTACCATTTCAGCTTTTATATCACAACCTATATATATATATATATAGACCTCACTAACTCCTGACAATAAAGGGAGAAATTGCATCAATTACTCCATACTTCACACCCCGTGAGGGGGAGCTGATGCCATTACAACTGAGGGATGACCTCTATAAAAACCACTTTACCGAATTACAACAATTTTTTTTTTGGGACATTGTAATTATAAACCTATTGTAGGTAAAACCTAAAACTTTTATCTAAACATCGTATGAATTATTTCTGCCCAAAATATAATAGTAATCTGCAAAGATGTCACACAAAACGAACAAAAACACATTCATCAGAAGAAATAATACGAAAAACGAAAACGAGACGGTTGTCGTGGCAACGCGCGATATCTGTAAACAATACAGTCTTCCTGAAATATGTACGGTACATGGTTGGACCGCTCTCAATGTTGCTCCGGGGAATATTTGGGGCAATGTTTAATTTAAGGGATATCTTGATATATATCGATGTACGGTTATATAAATATATTACATTGCACATGAGAACTCCCCATAAACCTTCCTTCTTCTATTACTAAGACCACCACCACCACCATTGTGTGATTATGACATTCTACGAACTTATAAAAGTTAAACCAAATGTACCATATTTTTTTTTAATTGATAGTAGTATATATTTCTATTACAATTTAAATGTAATAATAGGATACTTCTCTAAAGTTAGATAACTTATGAAGAAATCACTTCTACGACATCTGAAATTCATTGAAAATAAGATCCGAGCAATAGCAATGTAGTGAAAAGGTGAGCTATTACAAAAGGCAAGGCTTTTACGGCAATGCTTCCCCCACTTTTAACCCTTCCATCTGATACACTTTATTTCGGTATCTATTAAACACACGACGAGACTTTAAAGCGTCCCATTTTGAAATTCATTTCAACGCTTTTCTTGATAATCGTTTTTATTTTTTATATTTGTATTTGATATCACGCTTCATATAATCTGAAAGATATTTTATATTGTTTATAAAGATAAATGAGATTAATATGTGTTTCATTTCTATTATTTCTAAATGAATGGACATAAGAAAGATTTGTTATATTCTAACTGTAGCAAAAACTTTCAGAAAAACTGAAAATCTTTCAGAAAATCTTAATATATTCTTAGCACTAGCCTTTTAATTAAAAAAATAAAAAAATAACATAAAATAAAACTGTATTACTTAACAAATAATGATAACCACAGTGGGTAGTAATCGACAAAATAATATTAAGTTAAGACAAGTAATCGCTAGCGTGCCGGAAAAGATGTGAGCTGAAATGGTCATGATGCCCATGTCGGTTGGTTTTCCCAGCTCGAAAGTTTTCGATAGACTTCGTTATCGCTAGCTACACCCCTCTACTCCTTTTTGGGACTCGAAAAGTCGACTTTAATAATGAATTATTTAGATTCTTATTTAAACAATGACGTACCAGCGTTGAAAATAGTTTCAAATAAAACATTTAAGACCTAAACTATCAAAAGATAACGAATACAAAAACTATTGACATGAATTTCGAAGCTTCTTCGTTAGTATATCAGAGTATTACAAAACACTGAGACAATAACTACTGTTCGTATTGCGTTGTACCCGTATTGTTGTTGTGAAGTACCATACAGTTCTAATTAACCCCAGAGTTTATTTTTCAGTGCAGTGTAACGTTAATGTGTTTTCAATATTCTTCATCGTAAAATAATGGCACTGGAAAGTGCTCATCTATTATCTTTCCGTTCGTTATAAATGAACATTGTATAATGCACTTTAACAATTTTATTAAACAATAAATAGTGTTTGATGGCATTAAGTATATCGACTTTGTGTGTATATGTGTGATAATCTTTTAATAGTAGTAATATCTACTTGTTTTGCACTGGATTGTTCGATATTTACCAAATATATGACCATCAAGCCAGCCTTGATTAAAACGTTCGTCTGGGGCGGATGGTCAAACATTGACCGAGTGACAAACACTAATAGTCGCTATGTATATTTCTATGTTCTTGTCTGTTCAGGATTTAATTATATTGTGTTTCATATACAAGGTTGATTATTAGTATGGGTATTGTAATTGAAATATGTTATATAAATATAAGTAGATAATTAGAATGGCTTACTGTTTAAAGGCTTTAAAATTCTATGAACTGTACCTGTTATTGGTATTTATAGACTAGAAGTTTTTATTATCCTGGTTTCAATCGGACTTTACATTAAGTATTAATATACTTACAAAACGATTTATCGAAGTCCAATGCTTATAAGTGGTCGTCTACAAAGCTGGGAAATCGGCTAATATCCATAAACAATACTGAAAGGTACATGCGACCGGACACGTAAACATAATATAAATGTATACAGTTTGATAAAGTCAGTAAGTATGGGTCTCAACACATATCTATCTATATATTGTATCCGTTTTTCCTAATATACAATATTATCTTCAAACTAAATATAGAAATTCAATGAGAATAATACATCTAACAAATAAAAAAAGTTTTCTACTCAATATAAAAACCCATATAATAAATCAGTCTAACGAAAGCCGAAGTTTGGTAATAAAAATATTATTAAAGCCAATTACTGGAACGATGAACTAAAGAAAAATATAATTCTTACAAATAGTGACAATATAAAGTTTTCTGTATTCAGAAGGAATTTATACGATCAGATCCGATCAGATCAGATCTGAACCAAATAAGTCAAAACAAATGTACTTAGATTTATATAAACTAAAAAGTATTCTCTTTAAAATGTACTCTTCGAACTTAAGCTATACAAAGTTCAATGAACCATGGAAGGTTATTCTGTAGATTAGTTGGCGACACGATAACAAAGTTAGCACATAACGATTACCGAAACATTAAATTTAAACAACATACTAAAGTACATGTTCTCAAAGTTAAACTAACAAATGGAAATTTACTTCTATAATGGCTTGAACTTATTTATAATATTTAATAATAAATGAGTAATTACAAAGTAATAAAAGTTTTATACAATTCAAGTAAATGTTTATTTTAAATAACTTTATTTTATAGTTATATGTTATTATCTTCAAACATGTTGTAAAGTAGATTATTTATAAAAAAACGATAATAAAACAAATATAAAGTTAATATTGTTGTAGTCTTCTATAATAATATTAATGACTACATTCAAAACATATATTTTTTTAATCAAATTTATCGAGATTTTACGAAATGAGATTAAGGAACAAATCAGCTCTAATCTTAAAATCCAGCGCTGACACACTTTGTATATTGATGACATGTTCACTGCACATACTTCAATGTAAAATTATATTTAGCGCCTCGCCTCGCGTTCACAATATTAGAGACCCATTCTCATTAATACGTTACTTGATCTTTTAGAATACTGTTTCGTGTATTTTAACATTTCTTTAACAAAATACTGTAGTTTTATTATATTATTATATAGTACGAATAGTGTACATAGATAAATAAATAAAGATATTTTTTTTAATCCAATATTTCGCATTCTTGTGAAAAAGATTGCTGCAAAAATGCTTTTAATTGTAAATCCCTTATTATTTAATAATAATAATAATAATAATAATACTCTTTATTGTACACTAAAAAAAAAAAAAGTAACAAAAGAAATTAAATAAAAATAAAACAAAAACAATAACAAAAGTAGAAATTATACATAACATGTTCAATTAATGTACAAGAGGCGGCCTTATCGCTAAAGCAGCGATCTCTGCCAGGCAACCTTGGGGTACAGAACCTTGTATAATTTAAAAACTAATGTTTGCGAGTAGGGGTGCAACAATTAAATAAAACTACAATATAATAAAAAGCACATACATCATAACAGTACACAGAAGCATACCTACATACATAAATAAAATTTATTAATATACATATATATCCATAACATACGTACACACATACACATATACACATATATACATACACCTACACACACATATACATATATAAACATATATATATATATATATATATATATATATATATATCACATATAATAAAAGTAACCAGTGAGGACGAAGAAGAAAAAAGGACAAAGTTACATATAAATTAAAATTTATTGACATTGGGATGAATAGAAATCATGGACGAGTTTCTTAAAAACAGCAAGAGATTTAGATAGTCTAACTTGTAAGGGGAGGGAATTCCATAAACGACAAGCTTTTACAGAAAAGGAATTAGTATAAAATGTAGTAGAATGTGAAGGAATTTTTAAGAGGAAATTGTTATCAGAACGTAAGGAAAAAGAATGAGAATTAGTTAAAAATTGAAATTGTTTTTTTAAATACGGAGGAGTAGAAGAATGGAACAGCGTACAGTACAGCAGGTTAAGAATATGTGTATTCCGGCGGAAGCGGATAGGGAGCAGCTTGAGATGTTTACGAAATTCAGAGATACGGTCATATTTGCGTAGTCCAAATATGAACCTGATGCAAAGATTTTGGAGTCTCTCAAGTTTATTTAAATGCTCTTCTTTTAAATCTAGATAACACACATCAGCGTAGTCAAGTATAGGCAAGAGAAGGGATTTAGTGAGCGCTATCTTTGTGGAAACGGGAAGAAAATTGCGTAAACAACGAAGAGATCCGATCGTGGCAAAAATCTTTCTACTGACCTCGCCTATCTGCGGGGTCCAAGATAAATGTTGATCGAAAATGATGCCCAGGTTTTTTACTTTTTTACTGTAAGGAACCCGGACACCATTTATATAAACTTGTGGAAGACAAGACCAGTTAATTCTCGATATCAATCTTTGACTACCTATAATTATCACTTGGGATTTTGAAGGATTGATATTGAGTCCAAAGGAAATACTCCACTGATGAATACTTGTAAGTTGGGCATTTAATGTGTTTATACTTTGCGGGAGTTCATCTAATTTAGAACTTAAATAAATTTGTAGGTCGTCAGCGTACAGGTGGTAGAGAGAAGATATTGATTTGCAGATAGTGTTCATAAAAATTGAGAACAGGAGAGGAGACAACACACCACCTTGCGGGACACCAGCATGCATTAGGGACCACTCAGAATAGGAATCATTGACACGAATGCGTTGCCGGCGTCCAAACAAGTAACTATGAAGCCAGTCAATTACTTCAGGAGATACGCTAAGAGAACGTAATATATTAAGAAGAATGTCGAAATCGACATTGTTGAAGGCACTTGAAAAATCCAACAAAGACATTATGGTGACTTGTTGGTTATCCATGCCCAGTCGGATGTCATCAGTAATCTTAACCAGCGCAGTAGTCGTGCTGTGACCAGGGCGGAAACCGGATTGCATAGGATTAATAATTTTATTACTGGCAAGGAAACAACTTAACTGATTATGTATAAGTCGTTCCAAGACTTTTGACAGGAAAGGAAGGATGGAAATTGGACGATAGTCAGAGAAAGAGGTAGGATTCTTTTTTTTAGGGATCGGAATAATTTGTGCATCTTTCCAGACAGAAGGAAATTGATTGAGATGAATGGAACTGTTAAATATTACAGTAATGACAGGTGTAAGTATGTTGATAATGGGAATGATCATTTTCCGACTAATGCAGTCAGAACCGATGGCATCCGACTTAACGGCAAGTACGTTCCTCTTAACATCACTTTCAGAAACTTGACTTAAAGTAAAAAAGATACTGCCAGGAGTGGATAAGCTTGCGAGTTGATTTAAAGTGTTAAGTTTAGTCGAACCATCTATGGTAACAGTTGAGGAGAAGTGCCGGTTAAGGTCATTTAAGTTAATATTAGAAAAATTTGCATGTTCCTGAGTTCGCCCAACTCCAAGTGACTTAAGAAACATCCAAACTTTATCTGGATCTTCCTCTTCGATTACAGATCGGTGAATATGGTGTCGTCGTGAATCTCTACACACCGTGTTGCAACGATTACGTGCTTTATGGTATTTTTCTTTGTTTATATCAGTAGGAGATGCTTTAAATTTTAATTTGGCCAAGTTCTTTTTCTCCTGCAACTTTTTAATTTCATCAGTGAGCCATGGAGCAGGGAGATGTTTCATACGAACTGGCCTGATCGGTGCGTGTTTGTCATACAACTGAACAATAAGGAAATTAAATGTTGCAATTTGTTCATCAAGAGTATCACAATTAGTTATCTGCAGCCAGTCTATATTGGAAGCATCATGACACAATTTCTCAAGATTCATATCTCGAAAATTTCGCTGTAGAAAGATTTTTGGCTTTGCTTTAGGTGGTTTAAGTTTATATGATAAATATATAAGATCGTGGTACGAGAATGCTGCAGCAGTACATTGGCCGTGTTTTTCAACATGATCCAAGGATGACACAAGAATTAAATCTAGAAGTGAGGGGGCACAATTGGGAAAAACGTGTGTAGGAGATAACGGCAGGATGTGAAGGTTGGATGCATTTACCAGTGTATTAAGTCGGCTTGATCTATTATCATTTTTTAAAAGACACGTGTTGAAATCGCCCATAATTAAAGTATGGTTATATATCGGAGAGAATTGTTCCAGAAGGTTCTCAAATGATAAAAAATAGTCTATCGTCATAGATGGACTATAAAAGACACCAAGAAGTATTTTACTGTGGGAGAAGACTACTTCGACAAGAAGATGTTCAGCCTCGTCTCGGTGTTGCATTAGCGATTTACTTTTAATAGAGTAAGGAATGTGAGAACGAAGATAAATAGCAACGCCTCCACCAGATCTCCCAATACGGTCATTGCGTATTAGACTGAACCCGGGCAATAAATATGAAGTTGAAGAGTGGCAAGGCTTGAACCATGTTTCGGAAATTAAGATAGCATGAATATTTTTATTGTCGAAAGAGGATAATAAATCAGGATAGTGTGCCGGAATACTTTGAGCGTTTATATGAACTATGTTGAAGTTTTTCTGTAAGTTTAAGAAATGTGAGTTAAGAGATTCATTAAGAGAAGGAAGACTATGGAAACTGCTACCACTGCTTAATTCATCGGATGAAAAAGAGCAAAAACTATCATTTGGGCTACCATTAAAAGACATCTCAAAAAGATCTAAAATAAAAAATAAACTGTGTAGTAAAAATGGACTAAATAAAAATAATAATAATAAAAATAATAATAATAAATAAATAAAAATAAATAAATAGAATAAAATAGAACAAAATAAAGCTACTTAAAACTGAAAAGTATAAATAAAATAATAAGGTAAATGAAGTAAAAAAATAGTAATATGATAATAATAAAAGAATTTAAGAATTTAAAAAAAAAGAGAAATGTAATAGAAATATTATTAATAATAATAATAAATATTAATAACAATGACAATAGTAATAATAATAATTAAAAAAATAATAATCAAAAATAATAATAATAATAAAATAAAAAAATAAAAAGATAAATTCCCAATATGCAACCAATACGTAACCGCCAGTTGCTAAAAAAGTAGATTTTCATCACAAAAATCTTTACAACAAAAATATAGAGAAAAAAAAAAACAATAATAAAAAGTTAAATTAAGTAATAATAAAAACAATAAAAAAAAGAAAAAGATAGACGTAAAATAATTACCTAATTTAAGGAACAATATTATCTATGAAATTTAATCAATACATTTCTAAACGTTTCACAAACAGTGACATTTAACAATAAACATTTGTCAAACGTCAAAACAAACTAAAAACTAAATTAAAAAATTAAAAGTAGAAAATTTATTAAAAATTAGAGTAAATATATTAATAAACTGAGTAAATTACACAACTAAAGTTACTGTTTCCTTACGGCTCCTCTCCTAGTACGCGAAGAAGCTGCCACGGGATCTTTAATCTCAGTGGTTATAGGAGGATGATCAGGAGACATTGAGTTCGGTATACAAATACTATTAAGGTCTGCAAGACATTCTATTCGATGGTGGGATCCGTCCGCGGCAATAACATGAATGCACCCTTCCCGTGTCCAGCATTTACCAACGCCGTAACGTTTTCGGGCTTCAAGAAACACATTGTGACGACTTTTAGTAAGAAACTCGGATTGAGTTATGCCGGTGCCCTTCAAGTTGGTTTTTGTAAACCAAACCTTATCGCGGATAGAAGTGTCTGTAAACTTAATCATGATAGGCCGAGGTTTATTTTCGGATGTCCGGCCCAGTCGATTGGAGTATTTAATGCTTGCTGTAGAAAAATTTTGAAGATCTAAATGCTCGGCAAATATGTTTGTAACTCGCACTGATAAGTTCTCAGCCTTATCCTCAGCGACACCATGTAAAAGAAGCATTTTCCTTCTACGTTGGAGCTCTTGGCGATCAATTTCCTTGGCTAGAAATTCAACTTGCCTTTGCAGCCCATTGAGAGCAGATAATATAAAGCTTCTAAATGTAGTAAATTCAGTTGCAAGGGAACTTGAAGAAACTGGTGATGTAGTTTTGTGAAGGTCTTGCTGAAACTCGTTCATCCTACTATTGAACATATTGACCATGGCATCAAGAGAGTCTTTGATGGAATCCATTTTGTGGTGACTTTTGTTGAGACAGTGATGAAGTTGTTTAAGATAGTGATGAAGTTCAAATGAAGAGATATATAAGGATTTTATGCACTGGTGGCTAGATTAATTCACATATATAGAAATTAATTACTTTGTTTAGGAAATTTTATACTTTAACTATTTAAATTAATTAGACAAAGATGTAAGGCTCAAAAAACGATGTTTACTTTTTTCACTCCTACCCACGAAAAAAAAGGCTATTAAATTAACAGGCTTAAGAGTTCATTCGTCAAAAAGTGTTATTTCATTAACATTGTTAATTAAAAATGCAACCTATTACAGCGCGTGTAGTATTTTTTTCCAAATCTTAATTTAATTCACAAAATATTCAAAAAATATTTGAAATATATTCTGGAAAAACAATTTAAAAATACAACCAAAAATTTTGCTGTAAAGATAGTCTGTTCAGTCTAGGTGTTAGTGCATTACTGATAGGTTAGCATATGCTAATTCAGACTTCGTATGAGATAAATCTAAGAGCAACCATGAGATTTATCAATTCAGTACCCAGAATTTATTCCTTAGCTTTGAAATTTAAATGAAATTGCTTTGCACCAACTTATAGTCTTAAAGACTACCATTTTTTGCGATTATATTTGTTGTGTGGGGATATTTTATATACATATATAGTCATTTTAAGATCACCATTCTTCATAATAATTGTGATGATAACTTACAAAGTAAATGCAATACAGTAAATTCGTATCTTCTTGATAATCGGCGTTTTTAAAATCTATAAGAAATTTTGTATTTTGAATTATTATTATATTTTTTGTCTATTACAATATCTTTTTTTTATGTAAGAGGAGGGCAAACGAGCTTGTGGGTCACAGAAGATACGTGATCACTGCCGTCAATGAACTCTTGCAACATCCGAGCATTCACAAGAGCACTACCGACCATGGAGGTAGGTAACATAAACGCCTTTGTTGAAAGTACCCAGGTCGTACTGATCTGGAAATACCGTCGAAGGAAGTTCGTTCCACGTTCCAGTGCTATATGGAATAAAAATTTTGGAAAACCGCACAGTGTTAGATCGCTACGCATCCAGGTGGTACGGATGGTATTGGAGGCGATGATGGAAGGCATCAGATCGAATAGCTCATCGAATCACTCCCCGTGGTAAATGCGGTAGAAGACGCACAGAGGAGCAACGTCTCTACCCAATGCCAAAGAGTTAAGCCGTTCGTACAACCGGGTTCACAATAACTCGAACAACTCTCCAACGATATAAGCTGATTTTGGGGTGGGTGGTAAAGTACTCTATGTGTGATCCAAATAATAGAGCGCAAGTCTTTTGGCAGGCTTGAAATGTCCTGCCTCGCTCTATTAATCACTCCCAATTTCATCAAGGCCAACTTGGTCTTGCTCTCTAGATGATGACGAAACTGACAATCGCTCAAAATGTATAGACCCAGTATTCTGATACTTGGCGAGGCATTGAGAGAAGTGCTCTCGAAGAGCGATGATACAATAAATTGAGTTTTCTCAGTGGTAAACGTGATGATGGTTTGATGGTGGTTCAGTTCACCCCAACTGAACATATCATTTGATGTGTAGGAGGAACAGAGTTGGGGATAGCATGTAGCCTTGAGGTACTCGAGCATTCACGGGCTTGGGATCCGAGCAGGAACCGACAAGAACACTCAGTCTGAAAGCTGGTCATCCACTTGCATAAATTCTCGAAAAGCCCATAGGAAGATAGTTTTAAGTGAAGCCCCTTGTGCCATACACGATTGAAGGCTTTCGCCAAATCCAAACTAATTGTCAGACTTTCTTTTTATTAAAAATTTTATACAATTCTAAGAAAATAACTCAGAATTAAAGTTAAATTAGATTAATTTTTTTCATTTACTGGAAGACACCAATATGATAGAATTATATTTTTATTATCTTACTTTTAAAATATATTTATACCAAATAAATAAAATAAATAAAAAATAAATATTCCAAAATTTTTTTTATAACAGAAAAAAGACTACAACAGGCTGATTATAAAACGAAATCTGTGAAAGCTTATATAAGCTATAATAATATTATTTAAATCATGAGTTCAAAAGATTCACTTCAAAAATAAAGAGAAAATTCGTTATATTTTATATTTATTATAAAAAGTTACATTAAAATTCCACTTAAAATAAACCGCACAGTAAAAATAGATCTTAACAAACTCATGACAGACGGCTAACTTCGTTCTAGCTAGCTCCAGACACATCGCTAAATAAATTAGCATGGAAAAAAATTACATAACGCAAATATAATAATTTACGTTCTGAGTATAGTTCGCACATTATTGAATTTCCAATTTATAAATGTAATTATATTATTTAATTCTGTCACGCATAAAATTAAGAACATATTTGTAGAAAAAAATAAAACGAAGTATGAAAATTATAAAATGAGCTAACTTTAATAATAACTATTTTTAAGAGTGTACTATTTTAAATATAAAAATATAGTCCAGGAGTTTCAACTGAAAGATAACACCAAAATTTTATATATATAAGCCGAAATTAAAAAGGACATCAACCTTATTAAAGATAAAAGGATCGACAATTTGAAACATAAAATGTTTGTAGTTTATTAATTTGCAGACGACACGCCGGCAGCGTTTGTCTGATATTCATTCACGAAATTATTCTCGACAATTTTTTGCTGCATAATTATAATTTTTTTATGTAAAGTAGAGTCAGAAGTTTTCTTATTTTATTACTTTACGTCATTATATATTACATAAATAACAATCTTATTTTCATATAAAATATTAAAAAGAATTATTTAGGATTTTTTATTCAAAATGATTAAGTGGTTCTTAATATTTTTTAATATGATATGAAGAGGTTGATGTCTGTGGCCGAGGCGAAAGAGGTATGCAGAGACCGTAGCGTTTGGCGCTCCGTCGTCTCTGGCTACCCCGCAAGGGATATGGCGTGAAGGTAAATAAATAAATAAATAAAAGTGTAAAATCACGTTTATTTGGAGTTACCTTCTCTTCTTCCCTTTAGTTAAATACATACCATATTTTATATTTTAAAATCCTACATGAAAACTTAAAAGCTTATTAAAGGGAATTAAAATGTCTCTTCAAGGCAAAATGTGGAGATACGTTGTTGCGATCAGCAGAGTAATTTGTTTAGGGCTTAACCTACCGCAAAGCCTCCAGATAATAGACTTAGGTCAATGGTGAAACGAGTTGAGTAAAGAACTTATGGATCTTCCGGGATTGGGGCTTACAGTATTTCATCCGTCTTAAAGCTTAGTGAGAATATAATCGAAAAGTTATGATTTAGTTCAAAATTACAGAACGCAGTCCTTGTGTCAACATGAAATATTGTTCTAAATACATTATGTTTTATTAAATTAAGTCAAACTGTAAACCTTCTTTAAACTGTCGAAAAAAAATCTCATAGACGTAGCAGTAGGTATAGCTAGTAAATAAATAAATATACAATTATATTAAGAACCTTGTCTTGTATACGGTTAAAAGACTCAACCTTCACGTATGTTTTACGTAATCTTTAAAACATATGAAAAGCAGCTTACGCTAAAAGCGTTATTTACCCTTTCTTGAATGTGTATTTTGTTACAAATCTTATTAATATTAAATCATATGTAATGCCATGAAATAATACTTGACAGATAATTTACTAAAAGATAAGAGACGCATTAATATAGCAACTAAAACTTTTAGCTAAATATAAAATACTATTCTTTTACATCTTAAAAGGTTTAGGAGAATAATATCGGTATTCAAATAGAGGACAGATATTTATAGAAGGATTCACATCCTTTTAAATTAACAAAAATATCTCTACCAATATTACTTGTAAATAAATCTTGTTTAATAACAATATTTTCAATTAAAATCTAATAAGCATGTTTTTATTAAAATCATATTGCTTATAAAGACTGCTCCGGCTTAGCTTGAAATTCCCTCACAGCACGCTTCTCATGCAAGCGTTAAAAATTCTATTAACCGTCTCATCTCATACATAGTCCTTAGTTGCTGTGGTGGCTCATTTAAAATCATATTACACTTGAGGAGAATACATAGGATATGAGTGGCTTTCGGACTTTATTTTGATGTATTTATTAGACAAGTAAAAGTAAACAGTTTTGTGACGTAAATATATTTTTATCAGAAATGTTGTTACAAACATCTGAAGTTAATAATGAACCTGCATTGACTAAAATCACGTTCCTTAAATATCAACCCATATTATTAGATAATAATTATAAAAATGGGGATTGTTCATTTAATCTCTAGTAACTAAATTGGATCAAGATGAATTATTCACACAAACACAAACACGTCTTAAAGATTACTGAAATTTATGTTACCTTGTTATCTTTTAATAATATGTGATCTCTTACGAACATTGTAACTAAAACACCTTCTTCCACAAACATTTTTGAAAGGCATTAATAAAATTTAGTTGTGTTAAATTTTATACACAATATTTCAAAATAACCGAAGTTACATTGCAAATAAGTTAGTTTTTAGCTACTAAAATCCGTCAATGTTTAGTGCTAAAGTTATAAAGCAATTCGTCAAAGTTCGTAAATTTCTCGTTTACGATCTTCGTCACCCCATAATTTATACCTCAGGATTATTCGCTACTCTGTGGACGCGAGTTGTAAAGTGTATTTATAAATTGAAATGCAAAATAAATCATAATATTTTTGCATATAAATAAAATTTACAGAATCACTTTTTATAAATGATGGTGTATAGACCAAACAATTACACGTAATGGTAAACTAAAATAGGTATTTTTTGTGCTTTAATTAATATTATGCTTATTTCAAATTGTAAAAGATATAGTTAAAAAAATATAAATACGGGCAGGACTCACACCTGAGACCTCTGAGATTTGGGCTCGCTCTGCTAACTGAGATACCGTTAAACGCCTCAATAAATTTTATATAAAATCGTCTTTTTCAGAACAGAGATAACCACTATAAGGCTCGCTCTAAAATCCAAATCAACTGCTTACTTATATACTAGCTGTATATTATTTTGTCGTATCGTAGCGTAAAAATATATTTAATGCACAAGTAGATAGAGCATAAAGTCAAATACATATAAAACTACGAGCCTAAATAAAATGGTTTGTGTCGCGCAGTGTTACGTAAAGGTCAAGTTAGTGCGGGTAACCGCAACACATACTACCGCATGAAAAATGAAAAACAAAATACAAAATTCGTATTTTTATAACCAATAACTATGCTCCATTCCATCTCTCTACTATAACTAATATTGTAATATATTCACCAATAGACGTGTGAGTAACGCCGATAAAACTATTTGTGTATGTTTAAGAGCATAATGTATTAAACTATAAGGCTTATTTTACAAATAATACATTTAGATAATAAAACTTGAAATTATTTTTATATTTTTAAAATTCTCAAAAATAATCTCAATTTATACTCTATTTATAACACAAATATTTTAATCTCGGGTTTAATTTGAATTCACCTTAGAGTATATTAAATTCTGTGGATTGAGTATTGAGCACGGATACGGAATTAGGAAACTTTCAGCGCTATTCTTAACGGTTTATCAAAGGAATAACAACGGCTTTGTAGATACTTTAGTTCGTATGCTTTTGGATATAACTTGAGTATCTTAACGTAATAAATACTCGCTTATACGTAATATATGTTAAAGATCTTTGATGCATGTATCTCGCCGAAAGCTCTGTGTGTCGAAGTAAAAGCGACCGTTCTATATTTTTCCAAATGTGCAATTTCAATAAAACAACGTAAAAGCTGTTGATAAGTAAATGTAATCGTTATTGAGAATATTTATTTGGTTCGAATAATATTTAAATATTTCACACTGTCTATAGATTTACCAGCTTTTTATATTCCATACTAATTTTAATAAATATAGAATAAAAATATTTTTTATAGCTTTCCTACACCAGTTTCGTTTTCTATTAATTTTGTTTTATTTTATACGATTTTCCAAATAAATATGTTTAAAAGGACGTAAAGGTATAAAGTAAAAGTTGCTGACAATATATATTTTTTTCTTTTTTATGAGTCACTCTCCTTTGGAGGCCAGCCCTCCTCTAAATCCGGCCCTGGAAGCGAAGCGTGGTGTAAACATATTAGGTTTATACATTTTGTTATTTATATGAAGGTTCGTCACGTTATTTCAATGTTTTAAGCTTACATTTCCCTTAAGATTTCATTAAAGGAAAAAAAAAGTATTAGCTTAACAAAATATTTTCAAAGTAAGAAAAAAACACGTCCAAAATGTTATCTTTTTGTCTAATAAATCTTTCAAGTTATAGTTAATATGACTTCTAGTTTGTATTATAGGAAGGAAATTAATTACAAAAAAATTACAGGAAATATTAACCGACTACTATTACAATCACATTAATTAAAAATAAACTCATAAGTATGAAGATATTGTAAGTGCACATTTTATAATCAAATCATTTTAATCTTAATCCTATTTCATATATGATTCCTACATTGTATTATTCATTTATTATATTTCATTTGAATATTTTTATGAAAACGAACACATTTAATCTAATTCTTCGAAGTGTATATTGTTAAAACAAATAAAACCTCTCATTCGATAAATTGATACAATATATATTCCATGTTTTTTGTAAAAAAATATATAAAACTTTATACATATTATTCAATGTGTAAAACTCAACTCATGCATTCCAACACACGATCATGTCACAATAAGTTTCTAGCACAGAACCATAAACCATGTTACGTCTTATTTGCATAATGAATTATGTTAACTCATCACCTGTCAGTGCCAGTGAAATAGTAACTAGGAACGTGCCAGTGCCAGAATATTTTGACCAGTTTAATCTATCAATATCCAAAGAGTTACCAAGAACCTGACATATCAAAGGGTATCCATTCTCATTCTTACTATTATTCTTATTTTATATTAAAAGTATAAAATAATAAGAAAATCTTTAAGAAAAGATTACATAGTAAGCTGCAATTCTTTTTATCTTTTCCAAAAGTTGCGTTATCTGTTATTTTTTACGTAACATTTCTTTAAAAGAATTAAGGGTTTGCTTAATTATTCTGCGCAACCTGAAGGAATTGGTAGTTCTTGATAAGACAAAATAGTTAAAACTCAACATTTGTTATCGAATTCAAAAATGATATACCAAAACATATTTTCAACTGCTGTAAATTTTGGGATTGTATTAAAATATAAGTCCGATTAAATAAAATAAAACGTATGTCGGTCAAGCGATCAATATCAATCAAACAGTGAAAAATATTTTTACCTAAAAATGCATTCATATTTTATTTTCAACTTAAATTTACATACTCGAAATATTCTCTTCTGTAATCTCATTAACCTTCGCTTTTAGTATGAAGACGACTTTTTAGACAAAATGTAATTTCGCCGAGGCGAGATCCATGATCACATCCTACGGCTATCAAGCATAAAAATTACCATCCTAAACCTGTTTACTTTGTCCACAAAACTAATTCTAATCTGAGCAGGGAAGCTTAATTGTTTGTTATCAAACTCTCTCTTGAATAATTTTGAAATACCGTCTTGTTAAAAAAATTTACTCTGCTCTGCCAAAATGGACGAAAATAGTAAATTTTTTTGACAAGGATAGCGTTTGATAATTGCGTTTAGCCGTAGGGGAATTTCAATTTTATAGTCTTTAAATATCAAGACGTTGAAATTTTAAAACAAGTTCGCTTATACACATTATTTGAATAAAGTTAAAACAAATTATTTTATAATGCGCCTAGGAATTAGTTGCTTTAAAACAAGAGCAGATTGGGATGGCATGCGGTCCTTTTTTGCTTGGGGGCCGATTTGTTTTCCTTCAGCAAAGTTCAAGTATGTCGTAAAAATTGGGGATTAGCTGGGAAGGTACCTGCCTGGCACACGCAAGTTCTGGGCGCTCTCCAAAGCCAGTCTGGAAAACTTTTGATGACCATCCCCACTGCCATTGCACACTGGGAACAACTCTCTGGCCCACACGGCAAAAGAGAAAGCCGATCTCTTGGGCGCTCTTTTTGCCTCAAACTGGACTTTGGACGACCAGGGGAAGATACTGCCTATGCGCCGGAAATTGTTTTTCGGCAAAAAACCATCCCAAAGCCCTCCTTTCCTTGGAAGTTCATAAGTCGAGTGGGCAGATGGAATCTCTCCAGTTGTGCTACGAACATGTGTTAACGGTGCTAACGCGTCTATTTCGGTATTCCTACCTTAAAGGCGTAATCTCGATCTTTTTGATCTCTAAAAAAGGTGATAACTAGGACCCGGCTAACTACAGCCCTTTCGCCATTACCTCTCTTCTCTTCCAAGTAATGAAGAGCATTATCAATAAACAGCTCCTAACCTACCTCGAGGATCACCAGTTGGTCAATGACCGGCAATATGGCTTTCGCCATGGTCGATCGGCTGGTGATCTTCAGTTATATCTTACGCACCGTTGGGAAGTTATTATTGAAAGTAAAGGAGAGGGTCTGGCAGTTAGTCTGGATATGGCAAAAACCTTCGATCGTGTATGGCACAAGGGGCTTCTTTCGAAGCTCACTTCCTATGGACTTCCCGAGAGTTTGGGGTCGTGACACTTTCTCCCCCTCCCTCTATCGTATACATCAAATGGTTAACCCATTGTAAGTATAGATAAATTGTTAAAATATAAAATGTAATTATATACATCCTCCTTTATTAGTCCAAACCAAACCACGCCTACAACTAAATTTACTTTCTAATTCGTTTTTATGAAACACATTTTAAAACACCTTTACTTTACCATTGCAAGGGGAATCGAGTTTATATAAACCCACCAAATGCGTTTGTCCGTGACAAGGCCTGCTTCAAAATGAGATAAAGATATGCATATTCACGTCGTTTGTGTACAATGTTTTGAAGATTAATAATATCAGATGCAGTGTTTTAACAACAAGTGAGCCGATAATCTATCGAGATGCCGATATACTGCTAATGGTTATCGATTTCTCCAACACTTGCTATAAATATTCATTCATTGTGGATCCGTGTTTATTTACTAATGAATCATTTTCATTTAAGACCTTTACTTTCTCCTTTAATTGTAACTTATATACATAGTAAATAAATACATAAATATTTGTATTTATATATTTTAAAATCAAAAGAACAACTCAAAGTAAGGGTAAATATTAAAATATTTATTCCAATTTGTTTAGATTATTGTGAACTGTTTTTGTTTGATTTTACCAGGAAAATGTAAACAGTATCATTACCCGGGGATAGAATACATTACGGAACAAAAAGTTTTAAGGACCGCATTAAATTACCTGAAATAAAGTATCAAACGATAAAGACAATAATATAAGCTTTGCTGTAATCGACGAAGTAGCAGTAGAAGGGAATGTTATATTCCTTACTTTTTTCAAAGATTTTTCTGACAACATAAATGTGGTCTAATGTCGAAAAGCCAGTTCTAAACCCTGCCTACTCTCGTGGTTGGTTTTCATCCATTGACATGAGGTTAATTGGTCTGTAGTTGTTTAATTTGGCTCTTGTATCCTTTCTTATGTAGTAGGTAGGTGAAGTCCATTTCTCTGGTAGTGACTCTGTTCTCAGAACCTCATTAAGAACGTGTGTTAGTATGGGAGTTAGGTGATCCATGTTTAGCAACAACATCTCGTTGGTGATATTATCTGCAGCAGGCGTTTTGTCTTTCTTTTTGGACTTGATGGCCTTATCAACCTCGGAGAACATTATTTTCAGTACTTCATCTTGATTTGTGAGACTTATCTCTACAGAACTTAGTTGCTATTGCCATTATACCCAATCTTCTGGTTTCGAGCTTATTGCTTCTGTCTTTCATGTTTGTTATCCATTCTTCTGTGTTTGACAATAATTTTGTAGCTTTCTTAGTGCTACCTATTTTATGAACGTACGTTTTCTAAATTTTGTCATCTGTGTAATTTTTTGTCTCTTCTCATGTTTGATTTAATTTCCTTACTTGTATATATATAGTATACACTAAATAATTTATAAGATGAATGAATTTGTGAATGTGAATGAATTGAATTATTTTGAGTACTTCCAACTGTTTAAGTTAAAATATATTTTCAGGCGTACATTGCATTTATGAAATGTCAGATTGTATTTGCATAGGGCCATAAGAAAGAACCAGCAAAAAACTTCATACTCTATTAACATATTATTAATTTACATTATTATATTATTGACTCAAACATATCCAACATTACTCTTATAATTTATAATATCACCATTTTTGTAATTTCTTACGTTTACACAATATAATAATAAAATATATTATAATAAAACATAACAAAATGGACAATAATGAGTTGCTTGAGGATTTAAGTAACCTAAGACCTTGACACCGAACTCGTAGCTTTCAGACCTCAGTTGGCTCTGGTGTCTTTGGCTGTCTTCCAATTAAATATTGACCGATATCGTACACAAGTAAAATTATCACACTAATTAATCACTGCCATTAACTTGACAATTCATTTGTTTCCACGAAATTGTGTTTAGAGTTGAAGTATTTTCCGTTACTTATTATTTATATATCTCACCTTTTAAACTATCCCTGAATTTCTACAAGTTCTCGACTTTTAACGAGAAAAACGACAAACAGTTTGATCATATCTTATTACTTTTATGATATCTTGAGATATCAAAGCTATGTTATTGGTCAAGTTATAATTCAAATATAAAATCATTTTTTCCAAAGCAATACATATATCTATTTATAACGTAGTGAAACTAAAATCTGATGCTTCATAAGTTTATTACTCTTGAAAAACTTTGACTTTGTGTCCATCAAATGTTTGAAACAGGCCCGTGCCTAACAAAACATCACATTTCAAACTTCAAACTTTATAAACGTGACGCGTCAGAGGTAGTAGGTCTGGAAAATTTTAGACATATTTCTAATTTGCTCTTATAATTCACTAAATATACAATTATCAAGTATCTCAAATTATTTGATAATGGCACTTCCAGTATTTATGTATGCACAGTCGACTTTCTAGTAATTCTAACCAATAACGTCGTTCGTTCGTCGATGGTTCTACTATCTGTTGACGTGACGTCATTTTACCAAGCAGTGTCATTGAATTGACACAAAAATGATTTATATTTATAAAATCTAAAAAAGACATTTCAATTTACACTGCCTGGGTAACCAAACCTCAATTTTCCCGACACTTTGCGATACGAAATGATAGATAGCGAACACTTGATAATGGAAATACGGTTGATACTAACGCAATATGGGAAGAAATATGATATCCGAGGTAATTAATATAATAAATCGTACCTTATTGCTTGAGTTTGATATATAAAATTTATTTAATTTTATTTGTCTATTTTTATTTATGTATATGAAATAATAGATAATAAAAGTTGGCAACCCTGGTTAGATTACTGAACAGTTTTCCAAATGATTAATAACTTATAGCATTATCACTTAAGCTGCTTGTCATATTATAATAACACACACACATACACTATATTATCGTTTCGACGAAAACATTAATATAAATTTACTCATAAACGTTTGTTAATGAATGTTTTATTAATGATTATATCCTCTGCATCGAAATAAAAGATAACATTACGAAACTCTATTATCTTTAAAGGGAAATAAATGGTTTTGTTCTGGTTATAAAATTTCAATTTCATATTAGTATATCTACTTTCATTTTTATGAACAACAGCTCAATATAATATAATACTAAGATCCGCCAACCGTGCGCTGCGAGAGTTGAGCTGCGCCTCTCTCCTTTCATCTGAATAGCTACAGGAAATATCGATTTATTTGGACTAATTGTCACCTTCTAGCTCAGCACATTGCTCGCACGCGCAGGGCAGCTCTAATGTATTGTCTATGGCAAGTGATCCTTTTTTGATAACTTTTGAACGGCTTAACATTTTTTCAATCTGTTTTCGCTATAACATCCGCGTTCGGCTCAAACAAACATACGAAAATTTTTAGCTAATTATCTCGTCGCATTCTAGAGACAACTAAACAAAAAAAAGGTCTCCCAAATGGTTAAGAGCTTCGCTAACGCTCAGCTCAATAATAAATATATTAAATATACCAAAAGTTACCTGAATCATCATCTTCTTGCCCTTATCTTTGTTACTCGTCATCTATGTACATACAACCTTCTTCTCTATGTCGTCTTTCAAGCAATCCATCATTTTTTGTTCGGCCGTCCTCTACCTGTCCATCCCTCCAGGCCTAGCACTCTTTTAATTAGATGTCTTTCTCTCCTCATAACATGCCCATAATATGACAGACGGCTACCTCTAAATTTTTTTGTCACTGACGCTAATATTATGTAATTATATAAGCCTTATTGTATCTTTATATAATATATATAAAAGTATCTCGTGTCAAGAAGTTTGTTTGCGCTAATCTCGAATATCTCTCAACCGATTACAATGAAATTTTCAAGATATCTATTATTAGAGACCACTCAAAAGACAGAATACTTTTTATCTTTGTTAATAATTATATATAAATATTTATTGACCTAAATTGATATTATTGATACATTTTAAAATAAAGGGTTTAATTTAAGTCTAAGTTTTATAAGTGTCCAAAAGATGGCGGTGTTGATAATAAAATTTAAATTGATGTTAAATAGTTCATGAAGTAGCGGACGAAGTCGCTAGCAACAGCTATATAAATATACTCAAACAAACGATACACATACGATATATATATTGTATGTGTATCGTTTGACATCCAGGATGCGGGATTATATTACTCCGGTACAAGTGACCCGGAAACTTTTAACTGAATATTTTATAAACGGGTGACTTTACAGAGGACGTGGAGATATTTTAATAAAAAATACAATACCGTTAGTTAATTGAAAGTTATTTTTGTTAAAAATAATTAATATTTTATTTTAAAATATTTACGGTCCATATTCTATGTTATAGATGTCGTAGATGACGTACCTGAAACAAAAATAATACATATTTAATTTTTATTTCTTATTGTATTCGAAGGTGAAGGCTTCACCTACTCTAATACCAATCTAGTGTTTTTATGATAAATTATCGATACAGACCACTTAATAATTAAATTTGTATTTCTTTCTTATGATTAAAGATTCAAAGTTATTTCGTCCATTGCAAATTTCAATTCATTTCATAATCAGTGTATTCTTTTGTTATCGATAAATGGATATTCAAATAACATCGAATCCATCCCTAGGGAACTTGACAATTTTCCTGAACCGCATTTCAGCTTTGGGAATAACTAACAATTCGAATCAATAGTAAAAAAAAACCTTTATTGGAAATTAATATAATAAAACTTAATAGTATTTAATTTATTTTATTAGGTAACATTAAAAAAATATAAAAATTTTAAAGTTGAATAAATATTCCAATTTATTTGATCCTAAATACTTAATATAATTAAATTAAATGAAAATATACTTGTTCTTTTTTCCATCAACTTAAATGATTACTTATTTATTAAAAAATAAATTAATACACAATAAATTATATAATTTTCAAAAATATTCTTCTTAAAATTGTATAAAACAATTATTATAAAAGAAATTAATTTATATTTAAATTAAACACTAGCATTCCTTGTCCGCTTGACAGGGCTTCCACAGACTTAATTAAGATTCAATTCAAACTAAATTACTTCTAAGCTCTGATTTCTGGAACTACATAAAGTTTAAAAAATGCAGTGATATCACGTAATAACATAGAATAGAATCACTTGTATGCTTTATTAAAAATATTCTCATACTTTTGATTACATATTTAGTCAAAAAAGTGATTAAAATTTAAGGTAATGTTTAATCAATTAAAGTGCTTAAATAAGACGAATAAACTGAAATATGTGGAAAATAATTAATGAGATGTTAAAAAATATTGAATATCAACAGAATGCACTTTAATTATGAAGTACTTTAATATTAACTGTATGAAATAAAGGAATTATATAACAGAAGAAGTTAACAAATACGCTAAGGCTTGATTATAAAAGATGCAGTGATTCACTGCTACAAAATAATTTAACGCTACGTCTTTAATAAAGTTTGTTCTGTCAAGCTTCCTGAGAAGTTTTTTGTTTAACTCTCAGATTTTCAACAACAAAATTAATATTATTAAACAGTTTTCACCTACTTTTAATAATTGTATTATAAAGTACTTATTTTGATATTGTTAATAGCTTTAAAAGTTAGATGGTCAGTTAAAACCTAACACCCGGCGATGTTCTAAACTTAACCAAATGATACATCAAATGTTTAAAGTTATCCAGTCTATCTTTAAACATTTAAATTAGATAAGACAACTTAAATATATCCGGATTTGGTTGGATTGGATTGGTTGGATAACATACGAAAAAGATTTTAAAAAGGATACATTCAGTCTCTAAATGTAGCACCTGAATGAATGCACAAATGAATGAATATATAAACAAATTCCAAAACCCAGTGAATAAACAAAGGACTCGTTATGCTTGGTACCTGATGGTATTCACTTAGAACTGAGTTCCGTCAGGATTGCATCTGCTTTCACAGCACCAGATTTGGGTCACGATCCGATCTGAGTGCTACATAATTATTAATGGCATGGCTGGTAACTACCAGCGCTTAAACCCTTCACCGTGTTTATGAACGCTCCCTAACAACTGACCGTTTATATTCAGATTAATTGATATTGGCATAACAGATTACTTTACGAAATGTGTATATTATTGATTATTTTATCAACAATATAAATTAGAATACCGTCCTTATCTAACCAGTTTAGTTAAATTTGGAACAAAATTCATTTGTCAATAAGAAAAACACTTGTTACATATCAGTCTTATAACATTAAGGATTAGGAATCACCATAAATCCGCATTAAGAGATTTGAAGCGTCGTCAGTAATAAAAATGAATTTATGCGCAGTATCTACAAAGAATGAGTTTACATAAATCGTTATAGTAATACTTACTGTGTTACAAAACCTGTATGAATATAATAAAACTTCTAGATAGTTTTTATCAAATTGCGATGAGAATAAAAGTATTTACATTTATATATGAAATGACTATTAGTAGCGATTCCGCACGGAGACATTTATGAAATTGATCACAGATCCACCTGTCGGGTCCAGATTATGTGATTACCATTTTAAGCACAGATATTATGATAGTTATTTAGACGTATCTATTACAAATAATATGAATTTTGATTTTATTTGCTATTTTACATTCCTCAGAAATAATCTTTGATAAACGGTAAATTTTTATTTTTTAATCGGTTACTGAAGGCTAAATTTTTTTGTACCTACACAAAATTGCTACCCTTTTTTATCACTTCTTAGTGTATTTTTAGAGACAAGGTAACCCATGTCATTCCCCAAGTTTCAACGTTTTGAATTCTTTTCCAAAATAAAAGTGAAAAGGTAACGTACAAACATACAAACAGTTATTATCACAGTTACAATATTAGTATGGCTGACAGTGTAATAACAAAATATATACCAATAACAAGTTTATGACACAAAAGAGGAACGTAAGTAGGACAATTCATATAGTATATTAGTACAATAGACCAAGTCGAAGAGTTTTTAAAGTAATACTAAAACACAGTATTCTATCATAACAGAAAGCTTAACCTTGTTCAGTTTAATCCCCAAAGACACAAGTTGGCGCGTTTACCACAAAAAATTATAATAACAGTACTTTAAAAGCATTTAAATGACAAAAATATATAAATAAATATAACAAACGATAAAATTACTTATAACAATTTAAAAGTCAAAGTTGGAGCTCGAAAATTTAATGTATGTTTATTTATTCGCATTAGGATAATCTCAGCTTTAAGAGCCGCTTGTTTATGAAGAAAACATCTGCGCACAAACACACTACAATACCAAAATAGATGAAATAAATTTGTATATACATACAAAAGGTACACTCTTAGAAGTAAAAGAATAACATTATACAATTTAAACAAATATTCAACAATATAAACAATTGTTAAAAGCTTCATATTATTTCAAATATACTACATAATACATTTATATTAAATAAAAAGATTCTTAAAAAATAATTACTTCAAGATTTTAACAAGTCAGTAATGCTTTAAATAATCCTAACCTATAATTCTTTGTTCTTAAAGCTTATTGTGAGTAAATTAACATATAGCATTATGAAATGCAAGTGGGCGATGACAGTTCTTTCCATTGATAGGAAGATTATGAACTGGATATGAAGCTATTCAAACTATGAAGGTATTCCCACTATTGGTTGGCAGTGACGTCATGAAATATTTCGTAAGATAGTTTCCATACAATTTTCTCGATAAGACTAAAACAAACATTCATCGTATGAATATATATTAAAATAAAAAAACTATACCATTTATTACTGTGATAAAATTAAAATATAAGGTATACTTATAAAATAAAATGTTATTCAAATAATTTAAACTTATATCAATTGAACTGTTACACTCACTGAAATCAACTTGCAAATCTATTGTTAAGATGTATAAAGGTCTTGACCGAATCGAACGACACTTTAAAATTATTGGTTTTAACTTTGCTTAAAAATATTGTTCATAATTATTTTTATTTCTTACATAGAAGACAATGACTGAATGTCTGAATGACTTTTTGATAAAAACATATTATAAATAAGGAAGCAAAACTAAAATAGAATATAAGTTATAAATGAAACACTTAAAAATATGAGCCATGTTCCTAATTTACGTAATCCGTGTCTTAAATAGAGTACTATGTATATTATATTTCATTTAAGGACTGAAAGATATACCTTTGCTTTGTACTCAGTCGTAAATAAAAAATCAACACCACCTAAAAAGGGCTATCAATAAAAGAATTATAAAGTAATGATGATAAAAAAATTATTTAAAATAATCCTCGTAAGTGGAATCTATTTTGCAGGAAGAGGAAGAAGATAGGTTTGGATGTTTGTAGAAGCTCCGGAACTATTGAAAAGAATTACTTGATTTTTGTGACTCACGGTCTTGGCACTGACATCGTCTCTTCGTGTCGGTAAAGGAAAAAAATCCGTGCCCGCAGGGGGACACGCGTGGTTAGACCTCGTGTGTAACTCGTTTAAAATATAACTCACTACCTAAGAATAACACATGATGCTATTGTTTACATCAAAAATTTTCAAGCAAAAAGCGGTTTTTATTTTTTTTCTCGGAAAACGTTTTTTTTTGGAAATACTTTTGGTACTTAAATTTAGAGTAAAAAATAACCTTTCTATTAAAAATATTTGCGAGGAAGTAATGTTTACGAAAAAAAAGTTGCCGTGGTTTTACCTACCTTAAATTTTCAAGCTAAAAGTGGTTTTTATTTTTTTTCTCGGAATCGGTACCTTTGACGGAAAAACTTTTGGTACTTAAATTTAGAGTAAAAAATAACCTTTTTATTAAAAATACTTATAATGTAATAAAATTTACCAGAAAAAAGTTATGAATTTTTTTCCAAAAATTTTCGATTTTTTTACCCCCACTCCTAAGTTATTGTAGTTAGGTTTTCGGTTTATCTACATTAGTTATAGGTATTCATCACAGACATCATATAATATGAACGCGATTGATTTTCTTTGTATAGGGAAAAAGTTATGGTCGAAAAACTGAAATCAGAAAAAGTGAGGCCCTAGCGCCCCCTGTGGCCGGATTTCTCTGGTTGACGAACTTGACCTTCATTTTTGGATGGTTGATTTTTGTACAAAGTTTGAAAGCGAGCGAAACTGTGGCCGCTATCGTGCTGACAAAAGTCGAATCTGGACGCACGCACATATATATATATATATATATATATATATAAACTTTTTGACCAATGGTCATTTTTCATTGTGTACATTAATGTACACAAGATTTAATTACATCTGTATGATCAAACAGACTTGTTTATATCTTATAAGGGCAAAGACCTATTTTCTTTTATGTAAGAGGAGGGCAAACGAGCTGGCGGGTCACAGATGGTTTGTGATCACCGCCGCCCATGAACTCTTGCAAAATTCGAGGATTCACAAGAGCGTAGCTGGCCTTGGACACCTATTATAAATACTTCCGGCAACTTGAAGTTTTCAATCATGATTTTAGGATGATGTCTATAATTGAAAATTCTTGGGAGTATTAATGGAAAAGTTGTCTATACCGCGATCATTTGATAGAATCCTTCGATGCCACATAAAAAAAAATGAAAACCCAAGCTTTAAAACTACGTTTCTATTTTATTAATTTATAAACCTCTATTCATATATTGATTTATTTATTTGTTTGGGTTATTCATTGATTCAGAACTCCTATATAGAAAATATTATTCTAAATATGAAATTTAAAAATCACAATTCGTTATGAAAAAATGTTTTTCCGTCCAATAAGAAGGAATTTCATCACGATGTAGGTTTTTTGCTTCATCACTGCAATCTATAATTGGAGGTCTAATCCCAAGTCGCCCCCGGCACCATTTGCTTTTATATAAAGCATTATGAATAATCTCAAGACGTCCACTGTGATTTTGAATTTAAGAACTTTTATGCACTTTTCACTGTATGCATTTAAATTTGTATTAGTTTAAAATATTTTTATGTTTAAAATTGTTTGAGAAATATATTATTATCTTTCACAACTTACTACTCCCATTTGGAATACCTTAATAGGTATTCTTTGCACACTTCCACCGTTTCATTTCAAAATAATTGCGCCGAGATTTATCTTTTCATTTTAACACTAATATAACGGCGCCTTGATAAGAAGTTTCACGAAAAATAAATTTCCAGTGTCAAATCCGAAGTTATAATTGTGTTCTCGAACAGTGGTTTTATGAACTTAATAAATTTATCTTTTGCAAGGACTTAATCACGTAATTTACATTTAGATAAAGTATTAATTTTTGTTTTACTAACAAGTGCAATAAAGGGGACGTAATATGTATGATACTGATATCCAATAATGTTGAAATGTTTGATCCGGGGGTTTGAGTCGACTGGGTTTATACAAACATTTATTTTACGGTGAGACGAAACAATATTTCGGCTATGAAGAATGTAGCAGTGCAAACGGAGGGTGCTCCGCCGAGTAATGAAAAATCCATTTCTACCCTCACAAAAATTGCATTTCTCGTAGATTTTACAAACATATTTCCGTGAATGTCGGCGTTGAAAGAGAAAATATTTGCTGAATGTTTTAATGGTTTTGTGCTCTTGAATATAAGGTGATGTTATTTTCAGAAGTAAGCATTATCTTTTAGAATAATATCTACATGTTACCAAATAATTTACATACAGGTGGCACCTATTCTTGTAAACTTTGCAATACATTACTTACAAAAAATAATAAAACTTATATAAATCGCTATCGTCAAACTAATTGAAATAAAATAAATTAAGTTTTTTTTTCAACACCTTTAGAAAATAAAAGAGAGAGAGTCTCTCTTTTTATTCAATTCTCAGAAATCTCTGAACTGAATTTCTCTTTTGATTAAAAATTATAAATATTTTATCGACGGTACAATATAAAATTAATTTTCTGCTTTAACATTACCTAAGGGTTCCCTTTATCTCGACCTTTATTAAAAAAAACATCTTTGTAATTACACAATTTAGTTTAGTTGAAAGAAAGGAAAAAAGAAAATCTCTTTATTTCTAAACCAAAAATGCATATTAAATCCATTTAAATACAAAATAACATTTAATCTCTCGCTGTACCAAAATGTAGCACACACGTAATTGCCTTACAACCGCTAAAGCGCTGGTTTCGCTCATTTCACTCAAATGGATCGAAAGTTAGTATTATTTATCGATTTAATTTATTCTGAGTTAACCTTTAGATAAATTGGAAGCGATCTATTTAAATTTAACGATAGTCATAAATTTCCAGTCGACAATCGTCACTGTCATTTGACTTGGCCATAAGAGTGGAACATATATATATTATTAGTATTATGTAGCTCAAGTAAAAGCACTCCATCAATGTTTCTCTTTCAATCTTTTTTGAACATTACGTTTATTTACTAATTAGTGTTGTGTTTCTTTGTTACGTATTTAACTATCTTCTCAAAAGAATAAAATATTCAAATTTAAAAAGTGACAGTGACATATTTTGTAAAAAAAAAACGTCTAGGGAAGTAAACACATGTAATAAAAGTCAATAATAAAATTACGTCCTAATAATGTCCCGATATTAATAATTGAAGATAATCGTATTAATAACAGATCACGCACAATATATAATTGGAAATTATTATTTTTGTAAAAGAACGTTTTTGTAACAGACGACAAAACATACATTTCAGAAAACAAATTATAAAAACAATATAATAAGTTTTTAATGATTTAATTCAAATAATATCGTACTGGATAAGGTTATTTTGTATTTAATCTAAAAATTTGATTAAAATATTATTCTCCAATAGGTAGTGAATTTCTATTAACGTTTTTATATTTACTTCAACGTCACACGCAGTTAAACGAGGTCTATTCAAATGCTTTACTAGCTCTCACACGCGACTCCTCTCACGTAGCCGTTATTAATATGCACAACCCAACTTTGACCTAAGTTTCATTTTCCTTTTAGTTATTTATAAATAAGCTTAAAGTTCATTAACGTTTTTTTGTGAACGTATATTGATAATTATAATTTATTTGTATGTTTTGATAAACTAGGTTCAGTGATTCACAACGTTCAAGGCGGTAGAGAAGTTTAAACTTTTAAAACAATCATTTGCAACTTTTGCAACATTCGCAATATTTGCAATTTTTATATCTCGAAGAGCCGATATTCTGTTGTTAAGCCAAAAATATATAAATTGTTATAGAACATTAATTACATACAAATACAGGTAGCCTCTAAAACCTAAATTCTCTAAACCGATAAAATAAAACAATACCGAAATATATTATAAATTTAACATCAAAGTCTTAGTTTCAAAGTTTCATAGCCGCAGCTCCGAGTGGATTTACTTCAATTCCCATCAATTTCCTAATAGTAAATAGTAAATAGCAATGAATTAGCTCCGCCGCCTTTGATTCCTGCATTTTCTTAAAGGAAATAAGTCGGCAACAGATTTCCTATACAACCACCTACGATGTGCTATGCGCAAACTTTGACATTTCACTACATGTGCATATCACATACAAATTTATAATATAAAAATGTAATCAAATCTATCTTATAATATTTTACGACAAGAGGAGAATATAGATATAGACGACGCAAGAGAGAGAGAGAGATAGAGAGAGAAAATACCATAAGAAACAAACTGGGCTTTATATAATTACCATGTATTTTTTCATATATTTATTATTATGATGCAGCAATGATACCATTAATAAGCTTTTGAAAGTTAAAACTTTTTCTCATAAAATAATAAAAAACGATCTAGATCTACATGGGTGGCACAAAACCACCAACTCGATATAATTTACATCAGAAATATGTCCTCATCTAATGATATAAGAAAGGAGGATTTAACAGTAAAATAATTCTTCTTAAGCCTTAATGGAAAGGTTACACAATCGAAGGGTCGGAGCTGAAAGACTATTGTTATAAACAGATCCGATTCTATGACAATTTATTTTGTAAATGGGATGAGAGGGAAACAAACTTAAAATACCATAAATGAGAAAACTACAATAACTATTTCAATACAGAGAATCTTTGAATTGAATTTAATTGAAATAATTATAAATTATATAAATATATGTTACTGTATTAATAAGTTTTATCTGCGGCTTCGTCCTAGTATTACATTGGTTAATAAACTCTAACTAGACCCGCAACATTACAGGCGTATTTATCTTTTTTTAACAATCTCTTTAATAACCTAAAACTTACACCATCATATTTTCTTTGTATATATTTTTTATCAAGGTCGATCAAATAGTTCTTGAAATGTAGAAAGACACAGACCGACAAACAGAAAGACAGGCAAACAATTTAAAAAATAATGAAATTTGAATTATAATGCCTTATAATCATATGATTATTTATAATAATATATAAAAAAATCAAACGTAGAAATCGAATTAATTCAGATTTATATAATTACTAAGATTTGTATTATGTATATCATTACACATGAACCACTCTGTTGAAGCAGGCGAAGATGATAATATTACTCCGCTATAGCATGAAGGGTCCGCATCTCTTAAACTCATTAACTAAGTTACTAGTGAGAAGCAAGTCAAGTAAACTATCAGACTTGCTATTGCTAATGAAATTCCTTCCTTAATTGTAGTTGTTCAAGAGGATGCGAGATCAATCTTCAATATAAGCGTCTTGGAGATTAACTGTAAATTGAAACATTTAACCCGTTTTGTGACATAATTACTAATTATTTAACTTTTATGTTCTCAGAAATAACAAAACACAATATATAAATATTTAAACATATGTTTGAAGCACATAATTATTATTATTAATATTATATATAAAAAATTACAAAAATTATATAGACGTACTGAAAAACATTGTTACTATTTTCATTGTAATAAGGTATCCTAGACATGATACAATAAAAAAATCAACCAAAAATTATTGTGTATAAAGATCCTGGTACAGATCTGATGTAAAAGCGCATGACAAAACTTTTGTCATTTTTCACCTAGAAGAAAGTTCTGACGTTAAAAATTTTAATACAAAGTTGTATTTAAATAGTTTCAAGCCATAACGACCATGCGATGTGGAGTCGAAAATAAAAATAACATTGTATTTTCTATACGGAGTGACATATGCTGATTTATAATGATATAATGAATGTATAGAATTGTATAATACGTATTGAATTAAAGGAATTATGGATACATATTTCTTGTTTTAATAATTATTGATTGCTATTAAATATAGGGTGAAATAGTGATGACATTTAAAAGTCAGTATAGTGACGCCTTTACTAACGACTCTTCTGTTGGAGAGCTATTGTGAAAATAGGCGTCTTTACAAAAACAAAAACCTCAGACAAAGGAACTATATAACAATATAAATGTAACCCAAAAATTAAAATTGAATACTATTTTTTTAAATACGTTCCTTAAAAATATTTTAAATTGCATTCTACATATTTATGAAATGAAAAATCATCAACACTGTGAAGTTCTGATTTCAGTCGGTGACCTCATGTATACTGTTTAATATTTTAATTCCAGAGGTCATAGGTTCGAGTCTTGACCATATGCTTTTAGTACATATTTAAAATTGAAATAACGGATAACAATATTTATAGATAATAAAACATAATTTTAAATTATTTTATTTACAGTTACTACCGCACCGTATAGGCCTATTTGGTTCAATAAATAATCTTGTTGTTTTAATTGTTTATGTTTTTAGCCTTCCTCCTACTTAACTTATATATTACTTTAACATAAACCTTATTAGATAATATACATGTTTTTTTTTCAAATGGAGGAGGGCAAACGAGCTTGCGAGACTGGAGATGGGAGTGTACAACTTTTTTAAGGAACCCATTGTATATGATCTGGAAAAGGGAGTTTTTTCGACATTCTAGTCGTATATGGAAGAAAGGTCCTTAAAAACCTCAGAGTGGAAGATCGCCACGCTTTAAGATGATACGGATGGTATTGGAGGTGATAACGTGCTATGCGGTGATGAAATTTCTCGGCAGGCATCAAATGTAATAGCTTTTAGGTATACTCCCCGTTGTAAATGGATAGAAGGCGCACAGAAAAGCTACGTCTCTTCGCAATGCCAATGAGTTGAGTTAATCGCAAAGTACCGGTTCCCCAACAATCCAAGCGGCTCTCTGTTGTACGTGGCCAAACGGTAGAAGCTGATACTGAGGTGATCCGGACCAGAAATGAGAACAGTACTCCTTGTATGGCCGGAACTGTGCCTTATAGAGCGCAAGTCTTTGGCTAGGCCGGAAGTACTGCATCGCTATATTGATCACTCCCAATGTCATCGAGGGCAATTTGGTCTTGCTCTTCAGATGACAAAACTGACAATCACTCGAAATGTCGAGGACCATATACTGATACTTTGCGAGGCACTAAGAGAAGTGCTCTCAAAAATACGACAAATTGAGTTTCTTAGTAGTAAATGCGCAAACTTGTTTCTTTTAGGAATTAAACTGAACGAAGTTCAGTTCACCCCTTTCTGAGACCATTTCCATGAAAGTCTTTATAGAAAACACATATTTCTTTCGGTATTCGTCAACGTTTTCCCGAGGAGCCCTTGACGTCCGAAATATACCCCCGTGCTGTCATCCGCATAACAATGTATTTTAGTAATATTCAACATATCATTGATATACAGGAGGTAAAGAGTTGGGGGTATCACGCATTATCTGGTAACATTTTCGAAACCTTTTAATATATTGTATTAGCAGGTTACCCGTGCTTCACGATGGACGGCGAAAGTGATCAAATATTTTGTTTGAATTTCCACACCAAATAGGAGATATCAAACAGGTGCGTTATATTTTTTGCAGTTTTTTTAGCTATAACGATGGTACGGTTTGAACCTTTTCTTATTGCACCTATTCAATAGATTAGGAGTCTTGTGTCCAAATTTCAGTTTTCTAGGTATAACGGTTTGGGCTGTATAGCGATGAATGAGTCAGTGAGTCAGTCAGTGAGTATCTTTGTGGTTTATATATTAAGATTTGCATGAATCGTAAAATAAAAGATATTCCATTACAGTTTTACTTATTGCTTTACTTATAAAGTATAATAAAGCCTCTTGTTATGTACATAATATCAATATACAAAGAGACTTTTTGTTTGCTAGTTTTTAACTAGCGGAAAGAGCTTGCCAAGCTATATTTTCTTAAACAGTTGACTCTTTTGGAAACTGAAGTTATTGTGACATAAAAGACGAAAAAGATTAATAAGCTTACACGTATTAAATGGAGAGTGAAATTAGGAACTTCTCAAGTAACTTACCAACTTTGACGTCATACATACATATGAAAGAACAAAAGGGAACCAATTAGTATTAGTTGTACGCAATAATTGATTAACAATTTCTTAGTTCACACGTTGGGTTATATGAATGTTTATAATAAACTAATATTAATAATAAAACTCTATTTAGTTGTATAGTGTATCATTATTGTTTATAAGTTTATTACTTTATCGTTACATTAAATAATAACTTTGTAACTTACTATTTGGTCACATAATTAATATTGCATCGAAATACACTTGAATTTCATTGACATATTGGTACAGATTTAATATATTTTATTATATTCATCTCTATAAGGGATCTCTAAGGAACAAGAATAAGAAAGAAACTTGCCGAGCAACTCACTAACTCACTGACTCACCTCTTATTTACTACGTGTTAAGTTTTTCGCAATATGATATAGTGTCTGTAAGAATATAGTATCTCATAGTAGTTTTGGTACATTTGTTCTAAAAATGGTGACAAAACATTCTTTGAAAATTGTCATAAAAATTCTTCAGAATACCAATAACTCGTATCGCCTGGATATTTCATAAACGCTATTAACATACGAATCAATTACAGTACTTTATTTGTAATATTGGTAAAAAAATTCTAATCGGTTCTTCGTCATGAAATTTTATTAAAACCGTTTTAATTGAAATAAAATACATCGAATTTTAATATAAATGTAAAAGTTAAGTTAAGTTACCAGAAGTAAGTAGAACATTCCTAATTACACAAAAACTATTAATAAACGAAACGTGGGTAACACAGAAGAAGAATATAAGTAAGATGAATGCTGTGGAGATGCGATCTCTTCGCAGAATATGCGGTGCCAGTTTAGCAGACCAAATCCGCAATGAAGAGATCCACAGAATGGCAGGGACTAGCGAAGATGTCACGGTGAGAATGAAAAAGAACGTGCTCAGGTGGTTTTGACACGTCAAACGAATGAGTGATAAAAGAATGGTAAAAAAGATTTATATAGGAAAAGTGAGCGATAAGAGAGACAGGGAGAGGCCTCGAGTGCTCTTCGAAAACACAGTATCTATGATACTGGAGGAAGGTCATGTAAACAGCATGAGGACAACCGGAGGGCAAGTTTGAAGAGGTAGATTCCTGTGGCCGAGGCGAAAAAGGTATGCAAGCGTAGCGTTTAACGATCCATCGTCTCTGGCTACCCCGCAAGGGAAGGCGTGAAGAAAAATAAATAATAATAAAAGCACATATTAGTGTTTGAGGCGCGTCGCAATCGGCGCTTTATATTATAAACCGCATGAAATAAAACATACGTACATCAATCACTGGACTAATTAATATTAAAGAAAAATATATGTATATGTCTATGTCACTCTGTTTGTGTGTGTGTGTGTCTATCCTGGTGGTCCATCTTGGTTCCCTGGCTAAAGCTTGGTAATGAGCTCTATACATTAGATCCAATATGAATGATGAATGCAATGGTAGAATACAAGGCGATTAACCCGAGGCTTCTTTGGGTTCGCTTTAAGCTGGGGATAACAAGAGTATTCTTGTTAGCCATGTATGCGCCAGTATCCTCAGCTCAAATGAGCGAGCTCGAGGAGTTTTGGGAGAATGTCAGGGATGTTCTAAGTAGTGTCAGAGATAATGAAAAGTTGATAGTATGTGGAGATATGAATGGATGGGTTGGAACCGCGCGAAGCGGTTACGAAAGCGTGCTAGGCAAATATGGTGATAAGAGGGTAAATGAGGCTGGAAAGCTTATTTTGGAATTTTGTAAGGAGAAAAATTTGTTTGTGGCAAACACGATGTTTGATCACAAACAAATTCACATGTACACATGGGAGCGAGCGGAAGAAAGAAGTATGATTGATTTATTCCTAGTGGACCAGCGTATTCGAAGTCAAGTTATGGACACGCGAGTGTTCAGAGGTGCTGATCTGGGAACGGACCACTATCTAGTCGTTGCTAGAATAAGAGGTTTGTTCGCAGGTTGGCGCAGCCGCACGACGTGTCCAAGCTTGGCGTCGAATTATCGCATAAGAAGCTGGAAGCTTCAGGATCCACCGATCAGAGAGGAATATCAAGAGAGGGTTTCCAAGAAGCTTGAAAGCTATGATTCTGGAAATGAAAGTGTTGAACTATGCTGGCAGAACCTTAGGAATGGTATGGTGAAAGTAGCGACAGAAGTATGTGGTAAAAGGAAAAGAGGTTTTAGTAAAAAGCGCGATGAATGGTGGGATGATGAAGTGAAAGACGCTGTAGAGTTAAAGAAGAAAGCATGGCTGGATTATAAAGCCTCTGGTAAGGATAAAAGTATGAGAGAGATAAGAAAAAGAGCGTACAAGCTGCAAAAGCACAAAACGAAAGCACTTATAAAGATGAAGCGTGAAAATTCTGAGAGAGAAAGGGATGAAAGGTTGACGAACAACTTCCGGGAAAACACGAAGCTTTTCTGGCGAGAAGTTAGTGGTTCCCGGGGTTGTTCGGTAACCTGTAGAATGAAAGGGGTGCTTTCGAAAAGCGGTGAAATTTTAACCGAGCAAGCACACGTTTTGCAGCGGTGGGCGGAATTTTATAAGGAGATGTATGAACGTGAGGACGCCTCGGTCTTGACTACCAGCGTAATGCTGAGTCAAGATGTAGCCGATGGTGAAATCAGTTTAGAAGAAGTAGAGAACGTGATTCGAAGTCTGAAATGTGGTAAGGCTGCGGGAGCAGATGAAGTTACTGCCGAGATGATCAAATATGGTGGGCCACGCGTCTGGGACTTTTTCTGGTTTTTATGCAATTTATGCTGGAAATCTGGGGAGGTCCCAGACGATTGGCGAAGTGCAGTCATCGTACCTTTGTATAAAGGCAAAGGTTCACAGATAGACTGTGCAAGCTATAGGGCCATCAGTTTGATTAGCTTGGGCGGTAAAGTTTATGCTAAAATTTTAGCGAGAAGAATGCAAGAGAGATCTGAAAGGATGTTGTGGGAGGCACAAGGAGGTTTTAGACCTGGAAGAGGGTGTATAGATCAGATCTTTTCCCTCCGCATGATCACGGAAAAGTTTTTGGCCCTAAACCAAAAGGTTTTCTGTACTTTTGTGGATTTGGAAAAGGCGTTTGACAGGGTTGTGAGAAAGAAGTTATGGGAGATACTGCCCCGATACAATGTGAACGGACCCTTGCTACAGGCTGTAAGGTCTCTTTACCGAGATCACTCAGCCTGTGTGCGAGTAGGAGCTGGCATGTCGCCCTGGTTTGACATCCAATCGGGTGTTAAGCAAGGTTGCGCTATGTCAGCTTGGTTGTTCAATTTGTATTTGGATAGTTGTCTCCAAGGAGTGAAAGATAGTGACATGGGAGTGAAAGTAGGTGACCTTAAGGTCAATTGCTTACTATATGCAGATGATGCAGTGCTCATTGCATCATCAGAATGCAATTTGCAGGCATTGGTCACCACTCTGAAAGATGGGTGTGAATTTAATGGTCTTAACCTGAATGTAGATAAGACGAAGGTTCTGATATTTGAAAGAAATGAAGAAAGAACAGAATGTAAGATCAACGTGAATGATAAGATAATAGAACAAGTGAATGAAGTGGTATATTTGGGAAGTATGTTTAGCAGAGACGGAAGATACGAAATGGATGTGGAAAGGCGTATTGCTGCTGGTAACAGAGTCAATGGTGCTTTGACTGCATTGTTGAGACGGCAAAACGTCAGTATAGCTGCACGTTTGGCTGTACACAATGCAGTTTTGCTACCGACACTGTTATACGGCAGCCAAACGTGGGTAACACAGAAGAAGAATGTAAGAAAGATGAATGCTGTGGAGATGCGATCTCTTCGCAGAATATGCGGAGTCAGTCTAGCTGATCGAATCCGCAATGAAGAGATCCACAGAATGGCAGGTACTAGCGAAGATGTCACGGTGAGAATGAAGAAGAACGTGCTCAGGTGGTTTGGGCACGTTGAACGAATGAGTGATGAAAGAATGGTAAAAAAGATTTATATGGGAAAAGTGAGCGGTAAGAGAGACAGGGGGAGGCCTCGAGTGACCTTCGAAAATACAGTAGCTACGATACTGGAGGAAGGTCACGTAAAAAGCATGAGGACCCCCCGGAGGGCATGTATGAAGAAGTTGATGTCTGTGGCCGAGGCGAAAGAGGTATGCAGAGACCGTAGCGTTTGGCGCTCCGTCGTCTCTGGCTACCCCGCAAGGGATATGGCGTGAAGGTGAAAAAAAAAAAAAAAAAAAAAAAAAAAAAATGAATGATGAATGAACTTCTATTGGTACAATATTTGTTTTGCCGCGACTTCTCTGGGGATTATAGTCATTACTGTGATTACTTTCCAATATGTATGAGATATTAAAGTTACCTCCTGAAAGGTAATAGAGTTAATCAATATTAATATATATATGTTATCAAGTTATTATATATTCGTTGTAATTTGATTTGAAACTTTGAGCTTCAATGAACCATATGTATATCCCGTATATAAAAACAAAGATATTTTATAGAGATAGAAACTTAATAAAACAACGAGTTTGTACATACAATGTACGATACATGAACTTATACGAACATGTACATAATGTTTGTACGTGTAATAAAGTAACCACATTACGTAAACGAAGTGAAGTTATGGCTGAAACAAATTTCGTTTCATTTTTATTTCTTATCTAACATAAATTTATACCTCGTAATTCTTAGTAGCGTTTGAAACATGTAAGTATGATTTTCTTTTATAAAAGGATCCAAAACAATGAATTAAATAACATTGTAATTGGCCCAGGCAAAGTGTATAAAAGTTTTAGTACATATATGTTGAAGCCAATGAGAATTCCACTTCATGTAGTTAAAATTAAAACTCAAGAATTAGTTTCAGCAGTATTATTAGAAACCAATTACTCCGAAGTTTTCCAAACCACTTGGTAGTTTACACTCGAGGTTGTCGCTAAGAGCATCTACGTGTCACGAGACATATATGCACAGAAGTATTATCGAGTTAAAAACTATCTACTTAACGAGAGTCGTAAGTGCTAATACTAATTTATAAGAATGTTTTAAAAGATTGTAATTATTAGAAATGTTTCTTTCTTTTAAGCTTTGTCACCTAGCTCTTACCACTAACTTCCTGTGCTGAGTAATAAACTAAGTCTCATTAAAAAAATATTTGTGTGTCCCTGTGAATCCCAAGCGAAATTGGCATGAAACTAGCCTATATTAACAAAGGTTTCAATGAGTGAATGAATTTAATAAATCGGTTCAGTTATTGAGTCTATTTGTATCTTGTAACATATATGTAAGTATATCTTGATATAAAGAAAGAAAAAAGGAAAAAGAAAGAAAGAAAAGAGGAAGCCTTTTTAAATTTAAATAGGACCAACATCAGATGCATTTGACCCATTCTCAGACCTCTTATTGCTAATTTAATTACTTCATCGTAATCATTAAAGAGAAAAACGAACAAATAAGTTTCTTCTTGAAAACACATTCTTGTACAATTATGTTTAAATTTATTACATTTGAAATCTAAACTATTTGATGATAACTTTACTAATAAAAAGGTAAACAAACCACAAAAGATGAAACACTTCTATATTTAAAAACACTGTAATAGGTGAATAGTTAGTAGTGAAAAACACTGTAATAGATGGTGAAAACAAATCAAAAGATTCGATCCATAAAAATATTAAACAATGATAAATAAATATAGATATATAAGCACTCAGTATTGTTATAAAACTGTAAACTTAAGTTTGAAAAATATAGATATTATTTTTAATTATGAGGTAACTTTGTCTAAAATATGGCTGCTAGTAATACTGCATGTGTTCTGAGATCGAGATCTTATTTTAACCTGAAGCTGTTTGTAGCTCATCATTTTACTTGTATTATGCATAATAAATAGTAATGTAAATTTCAAGTTTTTTTTTTGTTGTTGTATATTCATAATTGTTATGATAATTTTGAGAATAGTTATATTGCAAGAAAGGTTAAAAGGTTATAAAATAATTGCTAGAGAACTTTGGACGGATCTACACACGTTATTTTCAGATGTTACTTTAAAAACCTTAATTGTCATAATAGATTTTTTAAACAATGATCAATCTTTCGAGCCAAAAAAAAATATTCAATGAACTTTAATTGTTACTTAACTGATTGAAAATATCTTAAAATAATAATTGGCGATGTTAAATTTGGAATGAAAAATTAATCGTCAAAACGGTCCTGTTTCTAGAAAGGTATTACAGATATTATTGTAGTTTCGAGACTTTTGTATATTTCAATTAATATTTATTCATAATGTATTCTATAGACCGTCTTAAAGTTCTAAACTGAGACAAATAAATATAAAGAAAATGTGATAACGAAACTTGTAAGTGAGTAAAACTAAAACTGGAACAAATAACTGAAGTCTACTCGATCGGTATATAAATGGTTATTGTACCGAATAAAGATTTTATAGTTTTCCATATTGGAAGAATTGGAAATAGATATTTATTTAAGTCCAAGTAAATTGAGAATCGACAAAGTTTTAAATGGAACAAGAGATGTATTTTCATAATGTATCAAATGTACTCTATACACATATTATTATAATACAGTATATTTAATTAACGATTTAAATATACAAAATAACAAACGAATCCATTAATTTGTTTTAGTTCTTATTTATAATGATAGAAAGCAATTTTACTGGAATTTGATGTCGCTTATGATGTTTAAGACGTTTCTTTGAATCCAGGCATTGATATCAAAGATTTAACATTAATTATTAGTGGGTTTGACAGCTGTCAACCTCAAAAAACTAACTTTTTTATATTTTCCATCTCTTCAAAACCTCGACCCCTTGAAGTTTCTCAGATCAGATCAGATAAATATCACGAAAACGATTCGAAGATCTGAACATCCTCATCATCATTATCATTTTTGACCAAGTTGGAACGAGACGTTCCAGTTTGATCAAAAATTATATCTTGCTCGGTCAATAAACAGATATACAGTTACTCGTATATATTTATTTTAGTATGTGTTAATCCACATTTAAATTAAAAGTGGGATAATTGACTGGCTATAGTTAACATTATAGTGTTTATAAATATGTTATCAATATTATACTTATTATTATTTTTAATAAATATGGATTAAAAAATAGATTAGAAGTGGTAAATTCAAGTATTGCTCGTGTGGAGAACATTTTCAATTCATATCTACTTATAATATATAATTGTCTTATCCTAATCGTAAGAGAGCACAACCTCCCTGTTTTTAAACGTGTCAGCTGATGGAAGGTTAGGTGGACTTATTTTAAAACCATCATATATTCCTTCGACATTTTCCTTTAAAAAAAAAATAAACAAGCAAACCCTACGAATACACCCGCCAATTTTAACATTTTCACACACAAACAAAAATAATATAACTTTATTAGCTACATTAACAAACTTCATTGTTTCTTTCCGATAACCGTTATCAGCGACCAAGTAGAGGTCAATGTAAATAATCATCACTTATGAGAAATGTTATAGTTATAGATATTATATCACCAATGTGATAATTGTAATGAGTGTTGCGTTCTCCTTATTTATACATTAGATATAAGGTTATTTTCATAAGAAAAAAAAAATTCTAAATATACATTACTATGTTACTATAAATCTTCAATAATACTTTTGGTTAATTCAAAAATATTCAACGTACCTATTATTCTATAATTAAGAAACTTCCAAAACACAAACAGAGTAATTAGTCCCTGTTATATCACTTCTATTATACTTCATATCGTAAATCTCAATATAACAATAGTTAAACATAACCCTTAATGTTAATCTAAGATAACTATCATAACTTCATTATTGAGTTAAATAACTGTTGGAAACTTATTCCGACTCTCGTCTACATTAACTAGCAATTAATGAAGAAAATGAAGTACTTAAGACTTAAAAAGGAGGAAAGTTAAATCAAAATAGAACAGGAGTTGGTGACGTAAGATGAAATTAGCAATATTTCTGTATTTATACTTTGAATGTTTGGATTTGTGGATGTCATTAGTTATTCGGATTGTAAAATGATTGTGCCTTTTGACCTGAAAAGCCAGTTAACAAATTCACAAATTTTGAAATAGTTTTATTGGTATAGTCTCTTAATCAATTATCTTATCACAATTGTACGAGAGCTAGCGCGTAATAAGATAATTATACATTATAAATAAATATGTATTAAAAATGTTCTCCACACACTTCTGGAATATATCATACGTATTTTTTTATTTCACATTTATAAAAGAAATAAGTATAACACTGCTAACATTTTTATAAACACTATAATCTTAATACACTACAGTCAATTATTATCCCACTTTAAATTTAAATATTGACTAATAGACACAAAAACGGTGAAAATTTTGGTTTTGTCGAGAATATTCAGATTATAAATATTCAGGACTATTATTAATATTCATTTAATACAAATCTTTTTAAAACATCTCTTAAGAGGGAACAAAACCTTTTCTGTTGAATATTATTTAATAAAATTAAAGAAAAGAAAATGCTAAAACTGTAAAACCGAGAACCATTTAGTTAAAATATTTCTCATATAAATCCCAATAATAACTTATAGCTATTTGATGATGAGACTATGATAAATATTAAAAATTGGATATAAAATTTCCGACTAGTAAAATATTTTCATAGTGCTTGATATTAAATAAGCCAGAAACATCAAATACTGAAAACCACAGTGAATATCATTTTGCTAATGGAAGAGAATACCTCAACATTTTAATGATCAATTGAAATTGAATACACTGCTCGAGTTTTAAGCATCATTAATAAAGAATGGAGAATCAATTCCTTCTTTTAACGACTTCGTGTACTTTTTATTTTAAAGGTAAGATTTTGTAGTCGATTTCAATTTCAAACAATCAATTACTTATTAGTAACATAATACGTAGTTGTGTTTATTCTTTGATATGTAAAATCAACACACTCTGTAATGTTGTATTATAGTAACATAAATTCTTATGAAACACATTTATAAATTAACAAACCCGTCCACAAAAGCCTTATACATTTTGCTTTTAAAAATGTTTTTATAAAGGTTGGTAAGTAATGGAACTGGATTAATCTCCATTCCCTGGACAAGGATATGCGGAAGTCACCGAGATATCAATTGTAAATCACCTTCACTTTCAAAAATAAATGTCAGGTATAATACCACTTGTTCCATAATGTAGGCTTACCTGGAACAAAAAAAATGATTCGAGTATAAAAACAGCAAACTAATTTATATAGTGCTCTTTAAATAGAAAACTTTAATATTTTGAGTTGCTTAAAACTAAATTTATTTCTTTTGAGGTTAATTAATTACATAAAAAAATTAATATTGGTTATTTCTTCTTAATACACATTTATGCTTACTTCTTCTGTAAAAAAAGAAAAACTTGATTTTGGGTTCTAGTTTTTAATTTTGATTGCAAGAGATTTTTAAATTAATTATAATTTAAACATTTTGATAAACATAATATAATAATATTTGCTTATGTTTATCAAAGTTTAATTATTAAGTGATATTATTTTGTTTTTCTTATTTTAATTGGAAGTGAATTTCATTTAAACATAATTTATTATCTATTTTCTTAAGGCAAGATTGAAATTTTTATATTAACATACAACTGGTATTGCTTTAATGTATACAAACGTATAAAAAGATAGGTTATAACTATAAATAAAAATAAATTTAATCTTTAATAAGTGTAAGACTCATACTTAACTTTGAACAAATCTTAAATTTTTAATGGTTAACGTCAACTTTTAAATCGTAATCGAAATATTTAAAAGACTAATTCACATTGTATGCGGGCGCTTCGCACCGCGAGACTATGCGTGGAGCGGGCATTTTTCGCGAGATTTGACAATCCGGTAAATTGCGATAATTTGGAAAATATTCAACTGATTGTTATGTTTTTTTTTTTGTATTACCTAGATAATGGGTATATTTAATTGTAAAAAAAACTAAAAATAAAATAACTAACAAAAAAGCCAACCGTCTGGTATAAAAATCAGGAATTAATAGTTAGTACTAGTCGACCGATAACGACTTAACATGCGATCCGACTACAATGTGTTATATGAAATAAATAATTAAATAATAAAAAAAAATTAAAAAACCCATGTTTTACAAATGCACTCAAAAATAATTTTTGCCCAATGGCAGCTCTGAGCTCCACGTCTGCCTCACTCTATCACTCCTCCTGCAGCTGTTGCCTTAATTTGTGTCACTCGTAATCTTGTACTAAGCTGAAGACTGAAAACGTGGGGCGCATCAACACACATCTCTACTCTCATATAAACATTACTCTAAACTTCCTTCCTTCTAGCTAGCTGGAAAGTGGGTGAAATTTCGATTGCAAGATTTGATCGCCACAAACGTGACGAAGACGAGCTATGTAAAACGTAGTAAAAAAATATACTTACAATAACGTATATAAATCTGCTAAAATACACACTATTTGAGACTATCTTTTTATTTTTATTTTATTTTAGAATAAAAAAACTTTTTTTATTTAGTTCTATATTTTAATCGCAATAGTGAAAGTCTTTGTATTATTGAGGATTTAATTCAAATTGAAATCATTATACAAATTTATTTAATTACTACTAAATTAAAACAATGACAAACATATTATTAGTTATAAGATTTATTTAAAATAATCTTTAGAGAAAACGCATGTCCATAAATAACAAAGTAATCTTAAATCAAATATATCAACGATAATATATATTAATTTGTCTCCAAATCACCAACACCCCCCTCCTGAGATAAATAATAAATACAAACATAAAGATAAATAAATAATATTAAGATAAATTCACAAACGAAAGTACAAGTAAAGACATAAGCATTTAAAAATCAACAACCAGTAGTCGATCATTCAGAAATAAAGAGAAGCTCCTAGAACAAGCGTTACAAGATGTTAAATAGGATATAATGGGAATAAGCGACATGAGAAGACTATGGGAAGGAGTTGAAAATATGGACCTATATAGTGTATCAGATTGGAGAGACACTGGGGCAATAAAGAGTTATATTCATGATCAACAAGAATCTTGATAAATACATAAGAAGAAATCAAAGGAGTATAAGAGGAAATCAAAGAAGGAATTAAAATAAATTGCAAAAATTATCTAACGATAATGTTAAGGCTAAGTAAGACCTTTTAGTAAACTCCAAAACAAACAAGATAAACTAACTCCTTACAAACATCTAATTTAATAGAAAATAACAAAGAGATTGAATATATAAAAGAATATATTTATTTAGGACAACTGATGTCCAGTAGATGATTGGATGCAAAAATACTTTGCAATTAAAATCTGCCAAAACAGAGTAGAAAGAAATGTAATATGAGTAAAAAGAAGAGACACTAAAATTAAAAGAAATAAAAAGAAAAAACAAATAAAAATAACACACTCAATATACTAAATTGCAATGGACTGGATACAAGATGAGCGAAAGGTACGAGAAACGAACAAATAACAGAATGTTACCCACAACTTGGGAAGAGAAGACGATGTAGACAACACAAGAGATGGGACGACGAGAATAAATTAGATATGAATAAGATATGAATTCAATTGAAAATCCTTTGTCAGAGGACAAGCTGTTACATAAACACTAAGATAATCGTATAAAGACGTAGTTATTATCTTATATCTAAATATACAATTTCTTAACATAAGATTTCAACAAATGTACTTTTCTATTGTTAGAAGTCTAGTAAGTTTCATTCAACCAATGTACCTACATAAGTTAACAGCAATAAAGGCTTATTATTTTATTTATTAATTAATATAAGAGCAATGTGAATTCAAGCATAGAGTGATAATTAGTCATATGTGATCATTAATACCGACTCATTTAGGTTACCTTGCATTCGATATAATTTGTTTATGTCGGTCAAATATATACATATTTATATGGAGAGTCAGAGTCTGTAAGACAATAGTATAGATAGTATAGTATAAATAGTATAAGCTTTCAATATACTATTTATTGATCAATAAATTTTATAAATTGCATCCGTTCTGTTCTCGATTATGCAATAAACTAAGTAAGTATTATTGCAAATAAAACCTACTTAGAATGTAGACCCCGCTGAGAATGTCATTAAAATATTTAAAGTATTTATTAAAGGAAATATATTTTTGCAACATTGTTAATACAAGTATAAAATATCAATATAGAAAATGATGTAATGCTTAAGTGTTTATTGAAGAAACTGAGGGAGAGCCTTATCACCGGGAATTACCAGCGAGTTGCAACCGCTTAGAGCTTTTCTCTAACGACACAGATTTATGACTACGACTTGAGTCTCATTACATTGCGAACAATTCTCAAGAGATTCTGTAGTATTTAAAACGCTTTTACACACCTTACTGTTTATAGCCACGTCATATTAAAGAAAAATCTTTTCTAATCATTACAATCATTAAAATAAAAAAAATATTCATTAAACAATAGTAGGAACCAGCTTTTGCCGGCGACGGCGCTCTGTACATATATAAATGTATATATATCGTTAAAAAATATATTACATTATTAGAAATTTAATTAATTCCTTAGTAAAATATTGGTCAGAAATCGATACATTGGCATCTGTTTCTGACATTCTGATTTGTTGCCACAGACTATACTTTATGCTGTAAAGAAAAAAACTTTAATTTATTTCAATACACAAAATATTATCAAATATAAGCCTCAATTACGCGGAAATACTCTTTCGAATTCTAGACATCAAAATAACATTGAATCAGATATTAGGTATTATAAACATATTAGGGATAAATGTCATGTATTGTTAGGTGAGTTGAATTAAGACAGCTCTTTATTTATATCATTATATATATAAAAATCCTGTGTCACGATGTTCGTTTATTTGTTTGTTTGTTCGTTCTTTCGTTCGTTCGTCTATCCTTTGACTTGCTGAAATGATTTCAATGTTATTTTCTACATATCTATTGTTAGGTCCGATTTCAAGGATAGGATAATTTTTATCTAAATTAATAATCTTCTTTTTTTTTTATTGCTAACTTTCTTGTTTTTATAGAAAAAGGGTTATTTTAGCTCTTAATTTCTATAAGTTTCCAATAGATGGCGGATAAACAATAAAATTATAATTTATATAAAATACTTTTTGAAGCATCAGACGAAGGCGCTAGCAATTGCTTGTATATTTATAATAAGTTACGATACACACTCATTATTTATCTGGAAATCAGAACTTCTGTCAGTAAATTGTTTTGTTTCAAATAAATATATATATAAAAAACATTATAAGAATCGAAATACGTTTACATAAAATGTACTGACGAGTATATTCGGCACCCTTCACAATTGCTTTAAGAAGTTATCAACTGAATTGCTATAAAACTTCTCGTACAATCGAATTGACTTCTCCGGGAGACAAAGTTACGTTAAGTTTAAAGCATTATCTTTAATTCATATCGGGGAACATATAATATCATAATTCGTCGTTTTGATATTGTATTTTATTTCTAATTTCAATCTACGAGTACATATATAAATAAAATTGAAGTGTCTGTTTATAATTCCAAACTAACAGCTTGTCACTGATTGCATGTGAAAGTATATACACATGTTCAAAATGACTGTTGAATTCTCTGTCTGTGTGTCTGCCCGTTTATTAATAATAATCTCTGAAATGGATGGACCGATTTTAACAGGACTTTCGCTGGCTGATAACTGATGTTAAAACGAGTAATTTATGCTTTTTGTTTAAAAAAGCAAAGAATATCCGCGGGCACAACTAGCTATTTAATTTACTCATGAATAATAACATTAAAATTGGTGTTAAGATTATACAAAAAGTACTAAACTCTCAGTAAACAAACGTAATTAAACAAAATAATTAAATAATAGATAGAAAGGCATATAAAAATGGTAAAATTGATTACGAATCCAATTTTTAATGACTCAAAATATGCTGATTACAAAATTTAAACTTTTAAAACATAAACTGAACCAATGTTCACGGAGGAGGATCGAGGATTCATTAATTACATATACCTTAAAATGAAATATATATTACACAAAGAATATTAAATTTACCTTTATATACTATGTTTAAATATTGTAATTTCATATCATATGTACCATTATGTTACGCTCTGAAAATTTATTGAGATGTTCTATCAATGATCTTTTTGTTTTAATAAAAAACAAAAAGTATATGTGAATTTCATTTATAATGAATGTTCATTTAATTTAGTGATTATAATATATTAATAACATAAATTGCAAAAAAAAATAGAGGTAGCTGTTTGTCATGACATGGACATGTTATGAGGAGAGGTGAAAGACAGGTGACCAAAACAGTGCTGGGTATGGTAGTAGAGGGATTGACAGGTAGAGGACGACCGAAGAAAAGATGGATGGATGGATGGATGGATTGTATGAAAGTAGATATGGAGAAGATGGGAATGTGTACAGAGGTGACGAGCAACAGAAGATCATGGAAGAAAAAATATACTGCGCCAACCCCTAACTTGGATAAAGGCAAGAAAATCATGAATAACATAAATGTAAAAGTTCACATTTTGCAGGAATTAATGAATTCAAATTTTAAATATCAGTTTGTCAAACACGGACTCATGATTTTATTCAAGCACATGCTTGAACTTTGCATAATTTTGTAACTCATTATGCAAACGTGTATCCGACTATATAAAGGTGATATTTGGTTTGACTGAATTATTAATTCTATTTGTAGTTCATTAATCATAGACTGTATTGTTGGTATGAATGTGCTTTCAAAAGTACTTCAATTTGTTGCGGAATATTAGATGATAAGAAATGGAAATACGTTTTTTTTAGTAGGTTTGTCAAAATTTCTTTTCTTATTGTCCATTGCATATTTTTCAAAAGGAATATTATTCATTGCATTTAGAAGTATTTTTGAAATATATGTAGATAGGTACATTTGAAGATAACTTTTATTTAAATTACAAATTGCATAAAAAATACAGATCCCAAGAAGTAACATTATATTTGTTTAAATAATAAAATTGATCCAAAATATATAATAAAACAAAATATCAAATTAATCCTAAGAGATCTTCATCATTATCAGTTAATTAAATCATTATTAATTAGGATCGCTTTGCACAGCCATTAAACATGGCGACGTCCTTTGTGCAGGCGAGATATTGGAGCGTGTGGTCAGCGTCCGGACACAGAGCCACAACACAATGGCAGCGATTAGAATCACGATGTGATCAGATCATCACGTTGACCCGCTATCGAGCTCACACTCCTCTACATTTATGGGATCTTGGTAGCTGCGATTCTAAAGTTAACAGCTCAAGCAAAGTACGTACGTATAACTTGGATTTAGTTTGTTAAATGGTTTGAATTTATCTGGAGTGGTAGAATATTAATAGAATTATATTTTATATAATGAAATAAAACTTAATGAAGACAGATAAATTACATATCGGTTTTTATTACAGTCTCCTGTACACTTATGATTTTCTGTTAACAATTCTAAAATCCCAGTCCAAGCAGTGATAATTTTATTTATCGATTATCGGAACTATATTTTAAATATTTTATTACAAAAGATAATATAAATAAAAATACATAAAAATATACTTATATTTTTAAACATTTAAAACACATATCGACTTATATTACAAAGTTTCCTAAACTCCATTTCGCCAACAATTCTAGAAAGCCTCATTAATCTTGACCTTTCACACCCGACCCAAATGAATTACAGATTCTATTAAATAAACTAAGGTGTTAACCATCACACACACACCCGGTCAGCCATGAAACTTTGCTATTAGTAGTGTTAATTAAGGTGCAATATTTGTAAAAGCGTGTGGTTTAGCAAAAATATTTGTGAAATAACTTAATGGAATATCGCTTCATTTTTAACATTCATACTAAAACTTAATTGTATTTATTCAAATGGAAACTTGATAAGCGTAGTATATATTTAAAAGTAATAAATCATAATGCTATTTATTTATAAAATACAAAAAAAAACCGAGTTCCTAAATCAAACTTCTAATATCTTCTGAAGTTAATTAGTAGAACTAATTTAAAAGCGTTTCGCATAGTTTAAAACAACAAAGCCCTTTGTACAGTTAGAAGTAACAAGTCAGTATAGTACGCATCCGGTTTCACATAATTGAGTCAATCACGATGCGATTATAGGTGTAATTTAAAATTGGTAAAATTTTACAGGCTATCAAAAGTTTCACGCGTTCTTTAGCGTTCAGTTAATGAAGTTATGTTAACTTATCCCATATTATATTACATGCTAATTCAAAATAAAACCTTCTATCGACATAGTTTTGAATTTAAAAAACAGAAAAACCATTGCATGCAGATGCAATGCTAGAGTTGGAAAACGGAGCAGAGCATCCTATCCACGTGTTTTTGCTACCGTACAGGAAGACCAAGAAGAAAAACAAACTAAGCCTATATGGAAAAAAACTAAAATTTCCAGCCTTGCATCAATGCTTCAAAAAAATTACTCCAAAGATATGCTGTTATTTAAGCAAAAAACAAAAGTTACTCAGCAAAGGCGAAAAATCCATAAATAAATTAAACTAGACCTAGTTAAACAAGGCGAAAAATCCATAAATAAATTAAACTAGACCTAGTTTAATTTATTTATGGATTTTTCGCCTTGGCACCGGATCAAATGCGGCACACACATATATATATGTGGGTCATGTTTACATTGATAAAAGTATTTTAACATCAGCTTTGACATTTAATTACAATACAAATGATAAAATTAATATCTGAATCGCAACTCGCGATGTAAAGCAGCTGTGAATAATCCTAAACGACGTCTCGACGACTAAGTTTCTCTCCGATAATTTCGCTAGATATTAAAACCATGCGGCGAACTTCCAGCTTTATAACGTACGACACTTGAATTCAAGCGCTAGTTAGTCTTATACTTATAGTCTACGTATATAATTTTTCAAAATTCACCATTTATTTTAAACAGACAGAACTTTCTTCAAGCAATTTTTTTTACAATGACAGCCAATAATTTGGCTAAACAAACTGCTTTTATTGAGCAATATATAGATGTAAGTAAGACAAGTTTGGATGTTATCCCAAACAACATTAGTTTAAACTAGATTCTAAGACAGAAGAGATATTCTCTAGCCGAATAAATGAAATGTCCAATCACAATAATTTTTATAGAAAAGATAATATTGTCAATATGAGTAATAAAAATAATAATGTAAATTATATCAGCCTGGTGCATCAGAATATCCAGTGTATGAGAAATAAAGAATTAGAAATAGAGTTATTTTTGAATAATTTTAATATTAATATTTTTTGTGTAACTGAACACTGGCTTAAAAATGATGAAATAATGTTTAATTTTAATAACCACCAGGTTGGTAGTTCGTTCAACAGAGTTAATTGCATACATGGTGGCTCTTTAATTCTTTTAAATAAACAATTAAAATTCAAAGAACGTAAGGACATAGTGAGCCATTCTGTTGAGCGAACAGCTGAACTAGCATCAGTTGAATTAGAGGAATTAATAATTGTAAACGTATATAGGCCACCGTCATCTAGTTTTGAACAATTTGAAAAGATTATGGATGAGGTATTGTTTAAACTATCACATTCTAGTAAAAAGCTAATCATTTGTGGAGACTTCAATATTAATATTCTTGAAAAAAATTCAACAAGTATAAAATTTTTAAATTTATTCAAATCTCATAATCCTTTACACATGTTTATGGAGCCTACTAGAATCACAAGCACTAGTGCCACTTGTATTGATAATATTTTTACAAGTGTTATTCCAAATTTTAAATGTTTATTCAATACATTAGATTCTGACCACTATGGCCAATTTATTAAATTCAGTTGTAACAAGATAGAAAAATCAAAACAGAAAGTAAGTTTTATACCAGTGACTGTAGAACGTATTAGTCAAATTAAAAATGATTTGATACACTATTTGCCCTCGTTGAAAAAATCAAATCCAAATGTTATGTATAATGAGTTTTTCAATACTTTCATTAAATTATTTAACTTTGTATTTACCACAAAAACAGTGGTTGTTAATGATAAATTAGTATTTAGTGAGTGGGCATCTGCTGAGTTACACAAAAATAGAGAGAAATTATACAATATGTATAGTGAATTGATGTATAATACTAGTAATGAGTTTAGGGATGAGGTAAAATTATTTTCCAAATCTTTTAAAAAACAATGTAAAATAGCTAAATCTCAACATATCAATAAAAAAATAGGAAATAGCAATAATAAAATAAAAACAACTTGGAAAATAATTAATGAGGAAACTGGAAGAGCTAAATCCCAGAGGATCGACTTTAAATTAAATATAGATAATAAATATGTTACGTCTGACCTCGAGGTTGCTACTGCTTTTGAAACCTTTTTTACTAATATTCCAATGACTACAACGTTATCTTTAAATTCTTCTCCCGCTGCAGCTATAGGATTACTTAGAGATAATGTAGATCGATGTGTTAGCATTTTTAATTTTAAAAAAGTGAATGCTCAAGAAGTAATCAAAGTATTTAAATTAATTAGCGTTAAAAAAACTAGTGATCTTTGGGGAATATCTGTTGACGTACTCAAGTCCATAATTGACATTGTAGCGCCAGACTTAGCATTGATATTTAATAATTGTTTAGAATGTGGTATATTTCCTGATCTAATGAAACAAAGTAAAATAACTCCATTATTTAAATCTGGCAGTTCATTAGATCCTAGTAATTATAGACCAATTTCAATCTTACCCACATTCAGCAAGATTTTTGAAAAAATAATTCTTAATCAACTTGTTGATTTTTTCAGTAAAAACAATCTCTTGCACAAAAACCAGTTTGGTTTCACTGCCGGTCGCTCTACAACAGATGCTGGGGTCGAGCTATTACTCAATATATTTGAAGCCTGGGAAGGATCCCAGGATGCACTTGGCATTTTCTGTGATCTATCTAAGGCGTTTGACTGCGTTCAACACGAAATCCTTATACAAAAATTAGAACATTATGGAGTTAAGAATAAGTCCCTAGATTTGATCAGTTCATATCTTAATGATAGAATTCAAAAAGTAGACGTAAATGGAATACGTTCCCCCGGTTCTTTGGTAAAAATAGGTGTGCCTCAGGGCTCTATCTTAGGGCCTTTCTTGTTCCTCATTTACATAAATGACTTACCTCACCTAGTGAGGGAAAAACATGGGATAGTGTTGTTTGCTGATGATACTTCTCTTACTTTTAAAGTTAGCAGAAGGCAATCTGTTATTGACGATGTAAATAACGCTCTCTCAGATGTTGTACAATGGTTTAACGCCAATAATTTGTTGCTCAATAAAAAAAAGACGAAATGTGTTAAATTTACTTTACCAAATGTTAAAAATGTTAAAACCAATGTACAATTAAACAATGAGGAATTGGACTTGGTCAAATCTACTACTTTCTTGGGCATTACCTTAGATGAAAAATTGCAATGGGGTCCTCATATATTTGATTTATCAAGTAGACTTAGTTCTGCTATATACGCGGTTAAAAAAATACGTCGATTAACAAATATGGAAACTGCTCGATTAGTTTACTTTAGTTACTTTCATAGTATAATGTCATACGGTATACTCTTATGGGGTAATGCAGCCGACATCGATACCATATTCACACTACAGAAGAGGGCTGTTCGAGCAATATATAATATGAGACCTAGAGAATCCTTAAGAAACAAATTTAAAGAATTTAAAATAATGACTGTTTATAATCAATATATTTATGAAAATTTAATTTACGTTCATAAAAATATTTCTAAATTAAAAAAAAATTGTGATTTTCATAAAATTAATACGAGAAATAAAAATAAACTCGCTATGCCCAACACTAGGCTCCATAAAATAGGTAAATCCTTTAAGGTTAATTGTATACGTTTTTATAATAAGCTCCCAAATGAAGCCTTAAGTTTATCATTAAATAAATTTAAATTATATATAAAAATAAATTTGATAAAAAAATCCTACTATAGTGTACAGGATTACATTAACGACGGTATGGCCTGGGAATGAATTGTATTATATTGCGAATAACTAGTAATCTCCGCAATTTGTTTTTTGTTGTAGATTAATTTCGTTTTATCGACTTGTTGCATCACACCGATTCCTTAGAAGTCATTACTTGCGGTAGCGTCGGGAGTCGGGTTGCGCTCCTCCCTCAAATATGTGCGAAGAGGGTGATGGCTGGCTCTTGCGTTATGCTCGTGAACGGGTGCTGCTTGCGGTGACTGGTTGTGTAGCAGGCCTAATTTTATTTTTTATTATTATTATCATTATTATTATTTTTTTCATTATATTGCGACGGTTCTAGTTGTTCCAAAATAGCTTTTAAGATTGACATTTGTGAAACAGTGATCACAATATAAAAAAATATATATCCGGCTGAGTTTGTTGTGTGGTTCTTCTCAGACCAGGACGCGTTTGGAACCCTCATAGCTTTAACATTAAGTTGGACAGTGCTTTTACAGAAGGGCTTATTACGATAAATCTGGTATCGAAATAGGCCCTCCTGACACTTCCATTTTGACGTACACAAGTGATCACTGATAATGATTCAAAGTGGAAAAGATATAAATAAATAAATAAAAACAAACAATATCTAATTATATTGATATATATACGTTCTTTCGTAAATACAAAGAGAATTGTATAAAAATAAATATTTAATATGTTGTAAATAATATAATAAATATATTTCGAGATAAAATAATTATTATCTAATTAGAAAAATTGTTTAACTTGAAAACGGACCAATAAAAATCATTTTTCCTAAACACCACTTTTCATAATGTTATAATCTTCAAGAATACAAAAGCTATAAATCTGCTATATGTGGTTTCTGTAAATCGCTATTTAACTTTTCTAAACCATTTCTTATCATTTTCTGACACACTCAACAGTTACGGGTTGATCGCCTATAAATCATCCTTAGCTTTGCTATCAACAAAATATCTTTAGACCTTTCATCGATCACTGAAGCGTTATTTTAATAAAGATGAATCCTATAAGAATAATTACTTACTTAAATATACAATAACCATATTTTAGCACAAAAAAAATGTAAACCTCCTACTACCTCCTAATGAATTACGCTCCGTAATTCCGCAGAATGTAATTTCAATTATTATTAAATAAAATATCAGAGAAGCAGAAAAGTTAAAGCTAAAAGTATACATTTTTTATTAAATTATTAATATTTCTATATCGTTCATCACAAATTTGAAGGTTTGGATAACTTTAACCTAAAAAACTGTGATATGTATTAAGCACGTAAATGTACATTTTTATTATCCTATTCCATTTATTTTTGAATATGAGAAATTTACATTACTTTGCATATTAATTTGTATTATGAATATTCACAATATACATATTTAAATCACAACAGCTATTGCTTTGAAAGTTAGAACACTGATTTGATATTTTTACTGGTGTGTATATTAGTTGGAAATATTGTGATTAGCAACTTCATATCATAATATTTCCAACTGATATTCTCTAACTGTGAGCTACATTGCTACTATACAACTACATACAATATCACGCTTATATTATAGAAAAATATAAAAATAAAAATAATTTGTTACTTCGTGAGTAAATAAATATAATTCTATAATTAGTTTATCCAGCCTAGTTAGAATGATTTAATTGAAAACTTATATATTTGAGAAATATTGATTACTTTTTATTGATTACGTATAAAAATATATAACAACTTCACAATCGACCTTATATTGTAGGAGAATTTAACCGCGGTATCCCCAACCTGCCTGACAAACGTGGCGATTATGGCATATCCCCTCATGTTGTTGAACCAGACAAATCGGCCCCTAGCCCCAGGCAGCCCCACTGTTCCTGGCTACGGCAGCGACCAGAGTAAAAGCAGCGGGGCAAGGGGTGCTAAGAATCCCCGCCATAGGTACAGGTACCGTGAGGACATCGGTCTGAAGAAAAGCTGTAGGAAGTGGAAGAACAGTTGAATAGGTTATACTGGAGCATCTTAGGATCGGCCGACGGCTATAGAGAGGGAGAGGACACTATCAGTCAAGTTCCAGGGAGGCGTCGGGTTTTTTGTCCGTAAGTCCCTTGTAAGCAATGTTATCAAGATAGAGAGTGTATCGACTATAGTTGTGTGCCTGATACTCAGAATAACATTTTTCATTGAAGGTTAGAAAGATGTACGCTCCGACCTCGACATATTCCAATATTAAGGTGGAAGCAATAACATTAGTAGTACCATACGTGCGTCTAAAACTCACTACGCCGCTGTCATGGGAGGCATCAACGCAGGACTGGGCATGCGGTGCGGTGACAAGCTGCGTGTACGGCATTTAGTTGTTGTACAACGGAATCACCGGGGTCTCTTACTGGCTGCATTATTGAAGAAGGCTCTTCAAGATGAACTTCTTCTTCTTCAAGAAATAAATAAGAGCATATTTTTGCAGTAATTTGAAGCATGCATACAAGGCTGAAAATTTTAGTTTTTTTTTCCATATAGGCTGTTTGTTTTTCTTCTTGGTCAAACTGTACAAGTTGTTCTCGAGGTTCATTATAGATCGTCTCGCATGTGGGTTTCAAAACTTCCAGCCTCTCGAACAAGTCGGTTTCCGTAAAGGCTTTAGCACCATACACCATATACATACGCTGTGATAAATTATACAGAATACGGAAGAGTAAAATCATGTTATATAAATTTGGTCATGTTGTAATTGAGTATATTGTTTAATAATTTTATTTATCCTGAAAAAGAAGCTAGGTTCAATTTAGCACAACCTTAATTACATAATACATTATTGTCATAATATTAATCTTTGTAATCATATAGGCCTGATGTTGGGAATCTTACGCTATGATGAGAAATAAAAACTTTAACAATTTAATGCAAAAAGCTAACGCAATATGAGTACATGAATCGAAATACTTATTTGTTCTGCATATCTATATATAAATATATATATAGAAATCCCGTGTCATGATGTGCGCTAATATTAGATAAAAGATTTAATTTACTTCTAAGTTGATGAAGCAGCAGTCGAAGTCGCTGGCAATAGCTAGTATTTTGAAATAAGTATAAAAATGTCCCCAACAAAAAAAAATGTGTACAGATTGTTGATCATAACTTTATTACACCCTTTTATTAAAATAATCTTTAATTCATTATAATTTTATCTATTTATAATAATTAGTCCGTCCTCAAAGAAATAAAAGTGTTATATGTAAGAAAATACAAAACTGCACAAGGAATTTCCAATTTCGATTTATTAGAAATGTTAGAAATATTAGATTTAGGAGTATTTATTATTAAATTATATCTAAGATTGAAAAGAAGACATAAACAGCCTATTTTTATTCGATTCTATTACTATTTTGTTGGATTTATGAAGATTTAGAGGTTCTCGAGTTAGGCGATATCACGATAAAAATAGATTGGATTGCTTACCTTTTCGCACAATTGACCAATAAATGAAAAAAAAATAAAAATAAAATAAAAGTCTTAAAGATAGCTCTCGTGAGTTGTTTATTGAGTGTCCTTGCAGAGTGATACTTGACGTGTTGGTCTATTAAGGTATATAGGATATAATTTATAAACAAATATTTAATTTATTGTTTTTAATGAAGTTGGTATAAACCAAAATTTTATTTAACATTATAATATATTACACATCATTCAAAATCTTATTATAAGTGTGGGAATAACTGATATCTAAAAGTGATCAATCATAATTTGCATTTGGCAAATTCTATTCAAAGCCACAATATAACAAAATATGAAGTTAATTTATCTGAATACGGATTTCTTATTTTATAACAAACTATAAAATATAGAATCGATACGCTTCAGAACCACATAAAGATCATGAAAAATAAATGTCATTATTCACTCGTCACAAAAATAGAAAAGTAAGAAAATACTTATTTACCACAATAATCGAATGTAAGAACATTATAATTATATTATATCTTCTCTATAATATCATATAAAGGAAACATTCCTTATTCATGTATTATTATTCGCTCGATCTAACACATACGAATATATATTCTGTATTCAATTTAGGAGTTATTTAGTGACACATGCACGACGTTACGAAGCAAAGGGATGTAACAAATTGAGGGGCCAGCGGAATATGTTTCGCCCCTTTGTAATTATTGGCATTTTTGGGAAGAACCTCGAATTTCTGAGGTGAAATTGAGATAGGGGTTGTAAGAAACATAGGATATAGATCAGTTGGATGTGACTTGAAAATTAAAATGTGATTAGTATCGTTTTTACTGTACTAAGAAGTTTTATAAGCGTTATTGTTTTTTTTTTTCTTTTTTCAGATGGTAAAAAAGGACAAATAAATGGTTTACTGAAAAAAATACGAAAGGTATATTCATTTGGAAACATTATATACAAAGCAGCAACTAAAAAGTAACACATCAATAAATATAATTTCTATCCTTGAGTAGTAATTAATAATAATATGCAATTTATTAACTATTAATTAAGATAGTTCATATTTTATAATTTATTACATATAATGATACATAATTTTATCAAACATAAGTAAGAATTTCAAGTGACTCTAGGTCCATGTTTTTCTTCTACTACTCGATATATTGGTTATATTGATCATCCTAACATCCTGAGGGAGAGAAAAAAATATTGCCGGACTAAACCAATTCAGATTAATAAAGAAAACTAATTATATTGAAATAAAACTATTGAAATTGGTGTTTAATTAAATTTGAAACGTTAATTTTAACTTAACTTTAACTTTTTTTACGTTGGCAGTTTTATTACAATGTATATTACTAGTGAAAATCTCATTAAAAAATATTTTTATGTTTTATGAAGTATGAATAAACTTACATACATAAATGTATATACCAAAGACTAATTAAATGTTACAAATAATATATTCTAATTATAAATTAGGTAACATAGGAACTCATTTATTTACATACATCCAAATATTTACAAAGAAAGCGTACCATCACTTACCTAACGAAATGGCAACTTGAGCAAAACATAATTAAGTAATAATATTGTGCATCGCGTTATTAATTCTAAAACTTAAATTACAAAAGAAACACATAAAGAAGAAATTATAAAAAAATAAAATATTAATTATAGAAGCGGTATAAAATACGTTTCAATTAAGAAATCACTTGAACATTAACTGCTAAATAATTGTTTATTATTTTACGCGCAATTAAGGCTCAAATCCAGTGTGGTTGAAGTCGTCAGTCGTGACGTACTCTCTATCGGCGAGCGCGTCGCGGACCTTCCTTGTTTTTTCAAAGCATTCCTATTGGGATTCTTTGAATTCTTATTCTTTTTTCTCTTTACAAGTCCCACTGTGTAAGTCTGAACTATGGGCGCCGGCTTCCCTCTGTTGTTTTTACGGCCGGTTTGAAGTACAACGGGTCGGGTCGCATTACTCCTATTCAGTATTATTGGATTTCTAAATGGTATAGGATCGTTTCTAGCGACCGGTGTGCTCGTTCCGTATAACGTTAACGACCAGTATTGTAAAGTCGCCTGACCTAAGGTATCGAAACTGAGTAAATTTGTGTCCCTTAGCTTTCTAAATATATATAAAACGTAACTTCCACTAACTTTCTTTAAGTAACTTAATATATTTTTCAAAGTCAGTTTCGATTTTTAGGTTCTTCCTAGAAGTTAATATCAAAGTTAGAAAACTCTCGTGGATTAATGTAAGAGTTTACCTTCCAAGAGAGAAGATTATCATGCACAGTTCCCATGTTCTATATATAAAGTAACATACTTAAATAACAAATTGGTGTGATTTTTATTCTTATAACTTTTCCTTTAAATGATTTGTATTTTTAATTGTTAAGTATTCAAAATATATAACGTCGAAGTCAAACGTGACTGTTATAATAATATTATAAAAAATAGGGAATTATGTCGAATTTTGAATAAATTCTTGATATTATTTTGCTCTTCTAATAAAAGCTTTCAATACAATGTGATGTAAGTATTATAATTATTGGCGATTGTTTTTAATAAGCTTATACATACAATACCTATATATAAATCAACTATATATCGATTTCAACTTACCCCTTAACCTGCCTTCGTTTGAGACCTCTAATCGCCAATCCCCGAGAGGCGACTCTCCCCATGTGTGTACCCACATGAACGGCCAGGAATAGAAACCAGCTCGAGATGAATCACGAGGTCTGCATTAATAAATTACATAAAAGATATGAAAAATATTATCTAACCTAAACCAATGGTCCCTCAACAGTTTAAACCAAAATAAATATTTAAATACTCTAGTACAAAAGTACAATGATTGCGGCCTGTTGTGGCCCCAATACCGTTTAATGCTGCATAATTTAAGAATAACTGAAATTAGACAGACAATCTTATTTAATTCATACATCGGCAATTTTCTCTTTTAATCCTAAGTAACGCTTCATTTAATTCATTATCTATGTTCAAATATTTTATAACCTAATGCACCTGAAGGTATAATTAGAAGGTATTAACTAAATCTGTAATTACGGGCCTAGGAGAACAATACTACAATTTAATGTCATAGACCGCCTTTGCTTTGAATAGAACGTGTGTTAATAATAAACCTTTATAATAAAATAAAAATTGACATCTGTAATCTCAAAGCCATTAGCACACCCCGTAGCCTTTAAACTAATGAATGTTCACGCACCTACAAAATTTATAATTAAAGCCTCACAAAGTAAAATAAATGAGTAATGTATACATAAAATCTTCTTACATAAAATGTTATTACCTTTGTTATATTAAAGTAAATTTTATTAAATTGTGTTAGGAACTAGAATGGCAAGTCTCAATTTCGTATAGAACCGAGAACGTAGAAACTGAAATGAGGTTTTATTGCTACGTATGCTGTTTCACAGTGATAAACTGCGGCACTGACTGGCTCCAAGTTCAGTAATTGCACTGTAAGTTAGTCGAATGGCTGGAAGTAAGATGTATTGCATACGAGGCGTAGGCTCAGCATAATGTACTAATTGTTACGAAGTGGTTTTACTTTAATAGTAATATCGAACATAATACTTTAGTAATAGAAACACTTTAAATTGTAAAGCTTTTGATGCGTCATGAGTCAATGGCCAAAACTAACATACTAATAAAAAATTCTGAATTACTAATAAATTACTACACTTAATTAATAATAAAGTCGACATAATAAAGTTACGACGACTTACGACTTAGGATGGAGTTAAATAAAACATAAGTTGGTCTATATAAAACCGAAGCATCAGGAAAGGTAGTGGTCACCTTGAAAATCACAAATTGCTTTAAATGTTCATTGAGACAGATTTTTTTTTCTTAAACCTGAATCTCTAAAAGTAAATTACTGTTTTGCTATTTTGTAATTTTACAGCATCGTAATTTACCTTAAATAGTAAAATATTATTATTTAAACGACACTTATTTTAAAAGTACTTCCTATAACCAAATAAAAAATTACAAAATTAATGTTAAAAAAAGAAAGCGTCAAAGTTCTAATGCAATGAATATGATATTTAAGCTTTCTGAACTTCTCGCAATCATTAAAAATTTGTTTTTCTGCAGAACTAAGGACTGTTTATAGCAATTTAGTGAACTAAAGTGAAAAACAGAATAAGTTGTTCTTCTTTTAATTACTCGAAATTCGACAGTGATTTAAAAACAAGAAGTTTTAAATATAGTAAATTTAACTATTCTTATTAACCATTATTTGTGGAATATTTGGCATTTCCTAAAAAAAATAACTGTAGTTCTCTAGAAACCTAAAATACATAATATAAGTCATCTCACCAATATGCTGCATGTCCCTCCAAGTGAGATCTTTATTGGCTTGTAGCGCGAGAGCGCATATCCCTGCAGCAAGAGGAGCGGATGCAGATGTACCAGTATGACCCGTGGTACATGAATGATGTAGATCAGTGGTCACTACCTGGGAAGAAAGAAATGGTTGTCAACTATTAGATAAGATTTCACGATTTTAAGATAAAATAGAAAGATATGGTAAGTAACTATTGGATATGGTTCTATGATTCAAGAAATTATAAAAAAGAAAGAAATGGTAAGTAAGTATTGGATAGGATTCTGCGATTCAAGAAAGATAAAAGATATAGGTCTTGTCAGATATATGTCGAAAATCTTGTAATGATTACCTGTTTTTCATCCATAGCACCAGAGCTATATGTAGCAGCGAGAGTAGAACTACACATCTCCGAATACCACGGAACCTCCCCTCGCTCAGTGGCAGATGAAATTGAAAGGGTCCATATGGAATTAGTGTAACCATCGCAGTTACAATTATCGTGTTCCCGACCGCCATTCCCGGATGCCCACACAAATATAGAGCCCTTGCCGTTGCGACCCTACAAAAGAGTACCCCACATTTATAAACATTAATTGCAAGTTACATAACAGTACTTCGTCGCTTTTAATTAACGTTATTGGAAAATATAAAATTGAGAAACATTTGGATAATTTGAAAATATAAACTGCTTGTACGAGATATATATAAAACTATGACCCTAGAATATCATATAAGTTTTGATAGTTCAAATAAATTTTTGATTCGGCACTAAGTTTCATATGTACAGTAAGAAATAAAACAGAGAATATAGAGACAATTAAATTAATGTCTCTTTCCCACCGTTGGTTACAAATCACTTTCGCGACTAAATTTGTTTGTGGAATCTGCGTGTTCAATTAAATACACCATTGTGTCTTACCTCAGATAAATTATTATTTAAATTAAAACTTGTAAAGTAACGCAGGATGAATATATGTTATTTGTGAAAATCTACTTCGTTCTAATTATTATTCAAACTATTAAATTTTATTTACCATTTAAGGATACGTAGAAATGAATCGCTGTTGTTCTAATGGCTTTATGTTCAAGTAATTATTTTTTTCCATATTACACTGTCTACGGCTGTTTTAAGGGGTTATACGCAGTTGCGAGGCTCAAAAATAACGTTTTTTTTATGGTTTTTTTGTAGACCCAGCTTTTATTTTTTAATTACACATGATGGTAAATTGTAAAAAAAAAATTAAGAATTTTTTTTTACATCTTATTCCTTCGTTCAATACGACTCTGAAATTACAGTTTGAGATAAACGCGTTTAAAGTTTCAGAAGTAGTTCACACATAGTTATTTTTTTGTTTGAACTTAAATGGTATCATCGATTCCGGGGCCATAAGAGGGATCTTGTGTAGGCTCCTTAGCTTCCAATTAGTCCAGCTGGTGTTGTCGTCGAGCCATTCTTTCTTCACGCATACTCCCTTGCGCTCTCGCGTCGGAGATCATCACACGCTCTGCGTCCTCTTTGTGAGCATAAGCATGAGCTGCGGGGCCTAATGAAAGTCCTAATACATTCATAATGTACAACAATGATGTTGTACCTTCATTATATACTGCAGCTGTAGCTGCAGTGAAAGCCGCTATTTCAACCACTTTACAGCCACATGAAACAATTTTCGGAGTTATTTTCCATATTAACTGATTGTAACATTCGTTATTATTTTGTGTGAATCCACCTACACACCTTTCCAATAAATTTACGTTGCTAAGATAATCATAAATTGGGTATATAGCTTCAGCAACAACCGCTAGGAAAGCTGCTGCCAACTACACCATGAACCTTCTCCACTTGGGCACATTTGGTGTTGAGTCTTCTCATCGGTCGAACAATAGTGATAATAAGTTCCCCAAATTGCATTATACATATTGTCCACAGAATCACAATTTCTTCTTATTGCCAAACCGTAATAAACTGTCACCTATAGCTATCTATTAGCTTAGCCATGAGCTTACCTTTCCCAGAAAGTAATTTTTATTAATTGTTTTTTCGCTTTTTTCCACTGATTCAGTCTTATTTTTTACTAGCTCGTGGAGTCGTGAGCCCATCCTCTTTTGACCATGCTGTTCTTACTGTCCCTACTTTCTACCTACCTACCTACACTCTGACGCTGCCATACAAATGCAGGTATATCTCCGAAAGTATTTATCGGATTAACTTCAAATTTTCACGGAATATATTCGAATATACCTTTGATTTTTTTTTTTTGAAAATTTTAACTGCGTATAACCCCTTAATATTAAAACTTCATTTTACATAACCAATTTTAACTTTACATTACAACACATTCACTGTACATATCAATTTGCACCATCTTGTAACATTAATGAAATTAATAAAAAACAAAACTTTTAGTCAGAACAAAAGTAGGTACAGACAATTTCATAAACACAAATTGATTCCAAAAATACAAAAATTTTCATTTCGGATTCAATTCGGACCAAATTCCTATGTAGTAATAATATAGGAGTACCTATAGAATTTTATTTTAATAGATGTTTTATTTTGGTAGTACGTCAAGGTTTGAGAGAATGATTGATAAAATTGCTCCGTTAAAATATGTAACTATCCCAAGAAAACAAAATTTAATGAAATAAAACTGGATAAGAACAGACAGTTCAGCTTTTCTTTAAACAAATTGCTGTGTATGGGACATAGCAACGTGTTCGAAATTCCAATTATCTCTTCGACCGCATGTCACAATTTGTTTAAAGTTTGCTAAAACATATTATAGGTATTAATATATTTTGACATTTGAATGAAATGATTCGTTTTAAACAATTTATTAAAACGATGTTATATTATATTAGTGAACACCGCAATATTTAGTAACAAATTTTGTCGAACCCAATCTCTCGCTAATTCGGCTTCATTATTCAATCTTTGAAGGTTAGTAAATTGAGCATTACTTACCATTTTTTACACACCTATTTCTTAAAAAGTACCAAAATTACCTACATTTAAATTAAAACAAAATAGAACGATCCTTTATCGAAGACAATAAAAGCATAAAACTGATTCTTTAATATGCAAACGCAACAACGTAAACAATACATTATTTACTAACACCCTTTGTGACCTCACTGGGATCCGCATTTTATTTGAAAATGGCACCACGAGAGCTGAATGCTTTCTGTCATTTTCACACACATTTTCAATCACATTGTCTCTGTGATTTTTGTTAAAATCGTGCGTATTTTTTTTTTTTTGGTGTTTATTTCTGTACAGTGAGTTGTTTTTTTTATTTTTTTGTTTTATTAGAAAATTTAGAATAATAATTTTAATTATTATTATTTTATCCTTAAATTTACAATATATTGCAAAAATTTGCAGGACTGTTTATTTTGCTCTATGTGTTACAGGTATATCATTGTCGCCGTCTGGTTCTCACCTAAAGATGGGTATTCAAAAAGGATATATTCTAGGCCCCTTTTTGTTTTTACTTTATATTAATGACTTGCCCTTTTTTGTTGAGGGTCTGTGTGACATTGTACTTTTTGCTGATGATACCTCGCTTAGTTTTAAAGTTGAGCGTGATAGGATTAATTATGACGAAGTAAACAGTACTTTGTCACGAGTCCTTCATTGGTTTGAAATTAATAATTTAGCCTTAAATGCTAAAAAAACTAAATGCATAGAGTTTACACTTCCTAATTTAAAAAGTAAAAATTTTAACTTTGTCCTTAACGATGAAATGTTAGAAATGATTGACTCAAAAAATTTTTTAGGTATAACTTTACATAAAAAGCTCCAGTGCAACTCCCATCTCTCAACACACTTTCAGCCAAACTCAGCTCCACCGTCCTTGCAATTAGAAAAGTTAGACAATTAACGGATGTTAATACAGCTCGATTTGTTTATTTTAGTTATTTTGATAGTATTTTATCTTACGGTATTTTATTATGGGGCAGTCGAAGTTAATTGTATATTTATTTTACAAAAAAGTGCTATGCGGGCTAACTTAAAAGCTAGATTCTCTGAGAGATGTTATTAAAGAAATAGGTATTCTTACACTTCGTCGCTTCGAAACACATATTTAATAACATATTATATATACGCCAAAATTTCGTCTACAAAAAGTATTAATAAATCGTTTTAATAAATCCTTCATAGGTTTGAGTAAACGCATATATAATAAAGTTCCACAAGATATCTTAGACCTTCCTTTTGTTAGTTTTAAATATAAAATCAAAAATTTATTAATAAATAAATCTTATTATAACATTCACGAGTTTTAAATGGATCGAAATATGTGGAACATAAGTTGTTGATTCATTTGCAGGATTTATATTATAATGTACATCATCTAAGATATAGAAATTATATTTCTTTTAAAAAGAGCAACTGTTGAGTTTCTGGCCGGCTCTTCTCAACAGAACAGCATTACGAACCGGAGGTAGGTTACTCACGGACTGACAACACTGACCCTTTTTTTATTGTAATAATTGACGATTCAAAAGTGAGTGTAAATGCCTACTTGAATAAAAATATTTTAAATTTTAATTTTGAATTTGACGAAAAAATAACACTAATATGAATCTTAGTGACTCCTTCTATAAAGGCTCTAGTTGCCAGTTCTCCTAGTCCGTCCACCGTCTTGCCGTCATCGTCTGGTCCCCACGAGGCACTGTAGATGTCAACGTGCTGAGGGTTAAGACTCAAGGAGCGAGCCTCTACAGCATCCGTTACGTCACCGTCTAGCATTCTTACACCTGTGAACAAATAATATAAGTTAATGTTTTACAAATTCATCATCTGTAAAAAGTTTGTTTTAAATTTAACCTACATTATAAAAAAGAGATTTGCAACAATAATAAAGTCATCCAATAAATATCATTACTGGAATCGAGTCAACTGAAACCAAACAAATAACGAGAAACAGATCCAATAAAGAGAAAGTTCATTGTGACGGCCTTCCAAACTAATATAAACATGACAAAATCATTATCTACTCATACATGCAGAATAGTAACAAGTCAATTAACAATTGTAGATTTTAATAAAATGAATAATATAACGGTATATTTTTAAATATAATATTTTATTGTACATTTTGTAAAATACTAAAATTGTTTACTTAATGCTAAGACAGTTACCTCTACCACCCAACCTAAGTCTGTACAAAACAGAAAGTTTATAGATATCTACACACACATACACACACACACAAACACACGCACGCACGCACAAACGCACTCGCACATGCAATTAATCAATTAAGATTTAATTATATATATATTTAAAATTTAATTTTCAGTTCAAGATTAAAACGTTTTTATTTTATTACTCGTTCAAAACTTAACTCAATAGTGTTTTACGTACATTAATTACTCATTTTCAAAGTAACTTAGTAAAAAGCTGTGCTTCAATATAAATCAGTAAGTTTTCAATAATATATAACGAAATAAGGTTGTTTAATTTATTAATGGTACTTTATAAATAAAAATATGTACCTAAAAACTGAAATATTATTAAACTTTAATAACTGAAACACAATTCAACATTCATCGAAGTCATATTTTCAACATTTCGTACAAGTAATTAATACGTTTCCAAAGTCGCATTGCATGTTAAGAGTTAACATGTAAAATATACGAACAACTTCAACAATAAATAAATAACCATTTATTGGGTTGGATTTACTAAAGTCTAATTGCCTTTAGCTAAGTTATAATGGTGAAGCACGGTTGCTGATACTTGAGTAACATTAATATTGAATACGAAATATAACGTATTTTTTATTGTCAATTCTCATTTAAAATTTCATATCTCGCACAGCTTTTACTAGAACTTTTCAATTACATATTCAATCGTTTCCTTTATAAAAGAAAAGAAAAGTTCAAAGTAGAGATATTTTATTTAAACGCTCATTTGTCTCGAGATATTTTAAATGTTAATTCGGCATATTATATTCTTAGAGATGATATTTTCAGAATTAATTAATTATTCACATGTGCAAGTCGGCAATGAGCGTTGTCGCATTCTGACCCAGAAACGTCTAATTACGCAAAACCTACTTATATCTATTGAAGTAAAAGAACTTTCATGTTTATTTTAATTGGAATCGTAGTGTTGTTAAAGAGTTCTGGATGTGAATGGAAAGTGCTTGAAGTTTATTTGCGGAACTGTATAGAATTCTCAATTTAAACAAATTTTATTAAGTTTTTGTCTACAGTTTGTATTTCACTAAAGTTCGTCTAATCTTTAATGATACAAAATTTATATATTTTTTCATAATAATCTTTAATATTATTTTTTTCTATTGCTGTTTAATAATGCTTTAACCAGGGATAAAATGAAGTAGCAAAAATAAATATTTTGGTAATGTATAAACATATAATATATGAACAATACAAACGAATAACGAAAAAAGCTTAATAATAATATAACGTACAAAAACCATTATTTTTCTTATGATATAGGACTAAATCGCTGAAGTATGATAATTTGTTATTCCTGGCACATTTCTGTCAAAATCGCGTTTGGTAATTTGGAGTATCTGTCTTCAAATACTACATACGCATTACTTTGTATTCCAAAAAGATAAAATAAAATAAGAAGACACTTTCGGCAATACATTTTTATTTTTTAAAGTATATAGTTATTTGTACATCTCTTGAGTACGATATTTCCTTGCTTACAATATAATATAGTTACATTACACTTATGAAAAGGCAGTCTTTTTGAACGTTTCGAAAGGGTAGGTCCGTGGAGAAAAGCAGAATTAAACTGCACAGTGACTCTCTTTACCTATTATTAATATTAATTTTATATAGTATTACCTATTGAATTAAAAATTTTGGAGAATTTCTTCCACAGTAAAATTACATACATTTATTCAAACTGAAAAGGTATATTTTCCCAGATTGTCATTTCACCTTAATTGATTTTCAAATCATATTATCATAAAGTTATTTGCCGATGCAAGCAAGTTGCCGAGATAGTTTTATGTCCCGAAGTACAAAGCAATTACAATTTATTAACAATATCAGTGCACATCGGTTGGTGTTACTCATGTTACAGAGTTTCTCGAATGCTGTAGGTTTCGTGTAAACTTTTATTTATCACATATTGTCTAAATGACTCATCAAAGCCTAGCTCGATCTTTTGTTCCTAAAGGCCTTCATTGCGCCGTGTATGATGTAATTGTACACAAAATTAACACTATTTTTTAAAAATTACTGATCAATATGTAATTTTAAATAATAAAATTGATACATACGATGCGATATACTGTGAACAGGGGGTGAAAATAAATAATAAAAGTATGTTAGTTTGACCTTAGTTGCATTAAAATTTTAGTATATAATTAACTTTCTTTATTTTTTAATAATTAGTAATAGAAAATAAAAGAAGGCGTGTCACGAAACAACTCTAGGATATGCTTTGATACAACTACCTAAAACTGCTCTATTCTCTTCTCTCAAAGGCTTATACTAAATTAATTAAAATAAAGAATTTCGGTCTGGATATTTATATTAAAAGTACCGGCGACGTCATATTTATATATACAACTGTATGATATAAATCCTATTATTTCTTCTACAAATTAAATTCTCAAAAATCCTTAAAATTATTATACTCATTGTTTTCAACGGTGGTGGTGTTTCGGTTTGTAACGTTTAGTTAAAATTAATTGTATGAACAATTTTAAAACGTGTACATATAATTATATAATTTTATAACCTAGAACACACACACACACTAGAAAATAGTGACTGCATCGCGTGGAAACGGACAAACAAACACACCGCCAAAGAATTGTGACGTGTAAAAATCAAACCTACGCTCTAAAGTCAACGACTAACCATTAGATAAAGGGACATAGTCGCCCTCGCCTCCTTCGCCTACTTCTGCCCTAATGATTATGTTTATAGCATCTCAATCCCACCAACCCTCTGGTTATAAAGGTTGAGCCGCTATACATGTGGTCCAGGTTTACCCCGGTCACATGGATCCTTGTTACGGCAGATCTGACCCCCGAAGTCATCCGACAACGGCACTATTAAGCTTAGTAAGCTCGCAAGGCTATCGGTCATAGACAAGTCCAATCGCGACCACCCTGCTACCTTTTCTCCATGAAAGGTTCCGGAGCTGTACGGCTCGCTCACTTCCCGTGTGATTTCTCACACTAGCAATAACTTGCTGAGATCGTCAGAGAGGCCAACTACCAGTTTCCTAGCTGGTGCCGGAGCTGTACGGCCCGCTCACTTCCCGTGTGATTTCGCACACTAGCAATAACTTGCTGAGATCGTCAGAGAGGCTAACTACCAGTTTCCTGCTGGTGCCGGAGCTGTAGGGCACGCTCACTTCCCGACAGGCGATCGGGCCGCAAGTCTACCCTATACTACAGTCGGGTGACCGGATAGATGCTAGCTCATCCATCTAACCTCTAAGCAGGAGGCTACCCGAACTGCAGGGACCCCCGAAGGGATCTCTGCTTATGGACCGTTCCAAGCCCCGAAGTAAAAGACCGCAGCAGCCCTTCGCCTTAGGCTGGTCAATTACCTCTCGCTGCGCACGAGATCCGACGAGCCCCCGACAACTGTGGGAACCCAGACGAACAGCGCCGAACCTCTACAGCTAACCACATTACCACTACGAATCCAACACCAAAAGTAGCAGCTGACCCGTAGTTCAGCTGCAAACTATCTACCGCCGGGTATCTCAGTAGATAGGGATAGATAGATAGATAAAGGGACATAGTCGCCCTCGCCTTCTTCGCCTACCTCTGCCCTAATGATTATGTTTATAGCATCTCAACCCCACCAACCCTCCGGTTATAAAGGTTGAGCCGCTATACATGTGGTCCAGGTTTACCCCGGTCACATGGATCCTTGTTACGGCAGATCTGACCCCCGAAGTCATCCGACAACGGCACTATTAAGCCTAGTAAGCTCGCAAGGCTATCGGTCATAGACAAGTCCAATCGCGACCACCCTGCTGCCTTTTCTCCATGAAAGGTTCCGGAGCTGTACGGCTCGCTCACTTCCCGTGTGATTTCTCACACTAGCAATAACTTGCTGAGATCGTTAGAGAGGCCAACTACCAGTTTCCTAGCTGGTGCCGGAGCTGTACGGCTCGCTCACTTCCCGTGCGATTTCTCACACTAGCAATAACTTGCTGAGATCGTCAGAGAGGCTAACTACCAGTTTCCTTGCTGGTGCCGGAGCTGTAGGGCTCGCTCACTTCCCGACAAGCGATCGGGCCGCAAGTCTACCCTATACTACAGTCGGGTAACCTCTAAGCAGGAGGCTACCCGAACTGCAGGGACCCCCGAAGGGATCTCTGCTTATGGACCGTTCCAAGCCCCGAAGTAAAAGACCGCAGCAGCCCTTCGCCTTAGGCTGGTCAATTACCTCTCGCTGCGCACGAGATCCGACGAGCCCCCGACAACTGTGGGAACCCAGACGAACAGCGCCGAACCTCTGCAGCTAACCACATTACCACTACGAATCCAACACCAAAACCGGTAACCCGGCAGTTTACACGCGCGAGCGCATGCGTCGCTGCCGGAGGGCTTAGGTACCGGGGTCCCGTAGTACCCTGATCTTAGCAGCTGACCCGTAGTTCAGCTGCAAACTATCTACCGCCGGGTATCTCAGTAGATAAGGTAAAGATAAAGATAGATAAAGGGACAGTTTAAATATATTGTAAAGCACTTACCTCCAATGCTTGCTTCATAGGCGACACCCACAGCACACAGCGTGTTGTTAGCTGTGGCAGCCACCTCTCCGGCACATCTTGTTCCGTGGCGGTTGGAGTCGATCATGTCATACCGCGGCTGCGGGTCTGAGTCCTGGGAGTTCACGTCATATGACGCCATGGGGTCCTGGAGACATCATGTATAATTTGTACAAACTTTTTCAATTTTCAATAAGTGAATTTGTATTTTAGGCAATAGATATTATTTTCTCTTTTTTATTGCTACTATTTATAAAATGTAACGTGTCAATCGGAAATATTACCAAATCTACTTTAATATAACATGGTTAATACAAATAAAGTATGAGGGGAGGTCCAAAAGTTCGTGGAATGAAAGGGATCTAAATAAAATAAAACAACAAAACTATTTTTCCTTTTCAATATAATCACCCTTAAGCTCAATACATTTATTAGATCTATGAATTAATTTTTCTAAACCACTATAAAAATATGTTTTATCTTTTCAAAATCAAAATGAGCCGAAATTGCCTTCCTTACCTCATTGTCGTCGGAAAATTTCCTTCACCTTAAGTCTTTTTTTAAATTGGGGAATAAAAAAAAGTCACTTGGGGCCAGGTCTGAACAGGGTGGGTGAACTAGGGATTCGAACCCATGCGTGTGCAGAGCAGCCATTGCAATTCGGCTCTTGTGAACCGGCGCGTTGCCTTGCAAGAGCAACACACCCTTTGCCAATTTTCCTCGCCGCTTTTCCTTGATGGCATCCTTTAATTTTTCTAATATCGTTGCGTAATATTCTCCGTTTATAGTCCTTCCGTTTTCTTTGTAATCAATCAAGATTATCCCCTCACAATCCCAAAAAACAGTAGCCATCATCTTTCCAGCCGACTCCGTCACCTTGAATTCCTTTGACGGTTGTGTCCCCTTTTTATGCCATTGCATGGACTCTTGTTTGGACTCAGGCTCAAAGTAATCAACCCATGTTTATCTCCTGTAACAATTTGGTCCAAAGTCTATGCAGGTTTATCTCCACACAACTCCAAAAAATACTTTGACACATCGTCGCGCTGCTCTTTCTGAAACGACGTGAGCATTCTCGGTACCCATCTTGCACTGACTTTTGTCATACCCAGGTGATCATGTAGGATTCGCAAAATGGTGGTATCTGATACTCCAACTAACGCAGATAATTGTTTTTTCTTCAAACGGGCATCCTCTAGTACAATTTTCTCCACTTTTTCGACGATGTCCGATATGGTGGCCTCAACTGGCCTTCCTGAGCGGGGGTCGTCTTCAATTGAATCTCGACCATGTTTTTAAAGACCATGCCACTTATAAATCATTGTTTTACTAGGTCACTGTTCCCTATAAACGACTCCCATTTCATTCAAAATAGTTTGAGCGTTCTTTCCTTGCTTGGTAAGGAATTTTATCACAGCGCGGTGTTCAATTTTCTCCATAGTTTCAGTTTTCTTCCGGATTGACTTGTTCCGCAGGCGACTGTTCGTCAACGAATAATGCAATTGGGTTGAAACTCGGTATTTATACTAATAATGAGTCTCCGATTCGTATGACGCCACGCGAGCGCCCCTATCCCCGCTCCATCCTCTTCATTTCACGAAGTTTTGGACCTTCGCTCGTATCTAATAGTACTGTGTTTTAGTACTATATCGATTTAAATATTGAATTATTGTTTTCAGATAACAAAACAACTTTACGGCTAAAGGAAAATTTGAAGTAATAAAATAATATTATTTTTATAATATGACTGTTTTACTAACAGAGGAAATCATTAAACAAATGAGTCAGCTGGTTATCTGAATCGCAAACAAGAAAGACAATAACAGACAACATTTCAAATAACACTATGCTTAATTTAATATATCATGAGTATGAGTTGTTTTTCGGTTTTCTTTCATTATAAAGACATAAATTGAAGCTTTTATCTGTGTTAAAAACAAGCTTACAAGTACATAACCACTGATAAAACTGGATCAAATAAGGATTCTTTTATAAGTTACTAAAAAGGTTTTATCAAAGCCTCATTTCCTAGCTATTTGAAAGTTGTGGACATTTTGTAAATGTAAAGCTGGTTTTTCTTCATCTTTTCTGATAAAAAACATGAAAAGAACTCAAAACATTACTTATAAAGTAGATATGATATTTTATTTAAAGCCAAATAATCTTATATTGTTATAAATTGGCGACCAACTAAAAAAGTATACATACTCAGATTTATAAAACTCTATAACTGACAAGAAAATTATAAAATCTCTTTAATATTACATATTTATTTAATGAAGAAAGTCTGATACAACCCAGAGCAACCTAAAGTACATTTACAGACGTTATAAAAATTCAAATTTTGATTATTTGGGAAAAAGTTTATATATAAAGTGTACTTTCAACTTTGACTATGTACTCGTACTTTATATAACATCAAACTGAACCCACATTATGATATTATTTATTTTATTTAAATAATAAAAAAAACTTATATATTAAAATATACAACTGTATATTGACCAATTTGTAGTTATCAGTTTGTTGTTACTAGGCTTTATTTATTTCAATGATCAAAGAATCACTTCTGAGGACAAACTCGAACATTCAAAAATTAAAGACGAGAAAGTATAATAAATTATAAATAAAATAATAATACAAGAAATTATCAAAATTAAAACAAGACGAGTCTATTATATTATATACACACTTCACACTAGTATAGTAGTTGAATAAGGGAAAGATTGTATGTTAGTTCGTTCGATTCGTAGAAACCATTTTGTCAAAGCTTGATTTAAAAATAGTCGAGCAAAAGCGTTTCTAACAACGTTAGTTACTTTTTATAATTCACTGGGACTATGTGCATATTAATGTTATTGTCATATTGAATTTATTTTTATATTGAAATTACTTTAATAAGAAAGACAAAAATACAGCTTCGATAATTTAAATACGTTTTTAATACATGGAATTAATCAAAAGAATTTAATATATTGTAATTATATCGATTGAACGGTCAACGATATAATTACCAATGAAATGATTAATACAAATATGCTTTTGCTATAACCAAGACAAACACAATCACGATAAACAAACAAACAAACAAACCTGTTTACAATGTATTGATTGTGGACCGAACTGTCCAATATTAAATCACTTAATCATCTTGGAATATTTCACATTAATTAAAATTAGATAAGATTTTTAAGATCATAGTAATAACACGAAAACTATATAGGCTAAAATATATAAGTAATGGATCAAATAACAAACACATTTCAATAGCATTTCGTTATTAACACGATATATTCATATTTCATTACACACGTTTCATATTCACGTCATCGCCTGCTTTTATAAACGTGTACTAGAAGATGAAACGTTTATAAGTACTGATACGATACAGTGCACATATCTCGTAATAACAGTGACCTGATTACCCGTTTTTCGAAATCCACATTGAGATTAAAACCCAAAGCGAAAAGAATCGTGTAATTTTCAACTCGACCGCCTTTGTTAATAATTGTAGCCCGAAACTAATAAAGCTGTTTCAATACGAGTACTTTTCTGAAATTTGAGTAAAAATGGTTTTCTTGTCTTACTATATCTACAGTAATAGTATATAGTAATGTAGTCGACATTTTGAGTATTTTAGATGTAATGGCAAGTTGCCAGCTTAACTGGTCCACAATCCATCATAAGCTTTAGACTTGCGACAGTATTCTCACTGCATCAACGTTGATGGGCCGCAGAGACCACGTTTGTAGATAGCAAATATGATTCTAGACTTAGCACGTGAACTAATTCTGGATAGACTACCAAGAAAATTGCTACATCCTTCTCTTATTTTAGATACTGGTTAAATATACTCCAATCTTTCACATTAATCTTAAATTACTACATTAATGTAACAAAAAATGGAATCAAACCGCATATTTTACGGCGAGCGGAAAATATAACCGGATAGTTATTCGATTGGTTATAGATTTCAAAACTCAATGCTGAATTTTGAATGCAGCTTTAGTAATTTAAAGCTGCGAATAGAACTGCAATTTCAAACCTGACCGACCTCATTGACAGGTATTTGTTTAATGCTTACATTTAGGATTTCTACCAACAGACTTAAAGGAACTTTCAATTTCAATTGTACGTTACCTTCTGCTTCTAATGTAATCGTATTTCTTTAATTTATTATTATTAGTGTCATTAAATACATATTTTATAATTTGATATTTTATTTATCTTGGCTCTAGATTATCATTGCCCGAACCAAAGTTTCTACATATTTAGCCTGCTATAGAAGTAGATTTTTGACAATAAAGAAGGCAATCGTTTTCTACGGTAACTATATTTACATATACTATATTTTAGGAAATAGCGAAATAATAATATAATATGACTAGTAATAATAACTATATATTGTAATTTAAACATAATAAACTATAATATAAAGATATAAAATACTATCACAATATTTTACACAAGTGACAATTTATAACACATTACTAAATGATAAATAACATTACAATTACATTCGCTATTAATATATTTATTACAGTAAGTTAATGATGTAATGAACAGAACATAATTTTAGTGGTCGATAGTTATGAATAGATTCCTCGAGAATATAGTCGATAGCGTTGGCATGCTTTCAAGCTATTATACAGATAACTAATTGGAGCTTCACTCACGTAATTAGTAACTGATACCTGGTAACGATTCATTGACTGCTAAGTGATTGGTCAATTGATGGAATATACTAATTAGATATAATTTTTTCGTGCTCGTGAATAGCAATTAGTAAAATTAAATTTGTTAGGGAGGTATTTTATATGGATGTATAGAGATGTGATGTTTATAAAAGCTATTAATCTTAAAGCTATTGTGATTGGTGAGTCTACTTTAATCGTGTTAACTCAGCAATTACTACTATTCGAGATTTTAATAAAGGTTTTTTTCGGGGTGTAGGTCATCACGGAGATTTTCAAATTTTTTTTATACATGAAATTTTATAGTTAACTATTTTATTATAATTTAGTTACCACAGCTTATATAGAAGACTATAATTACTTACATAATTGGAAACCAAATCTGGATGATCAGTTTCCAGGCCGTCATCAAGGATGGTGACCACCACCCCTCGGCCGGTGATACCATCCCGCCACGCCGGTATCACGTTCATATCCAAACCACCTCCTCGGTTCTGAACACAACAACATACATATATATATAACATACGCAATATTAAATCGCTACTAGAAGGAATATCTGTAGTATAAAGCCTTCGTCATTACACACTAATAAATGATTATTTATATCACAGCCGGAAACTTAACCAGGTCAGTTCAAAGCAAGCATTGGCACATTTAAGCTAAATAGGTATCGAATTATTTAGTTTGGTCACTATTTAACAATTTAATCGATATTATAATTACAATATTGACAATTCCCTTAGGTAAAGTGATAATAAAGAGTGTTAATTTTTTGAAAATATATTAATTATCTGACCGAAAAACTTTAGACGTATCAGCATCTGTACCCAATTTAAAAAGAAGAATTATTAAAAATATAGTAACCAATACCTCTGATCAATTACAACACTATTGTGAGAATCTTCCAAGTTTTCACATTTACAAAATATAAATTGTATAAAACAATGGACATTGTTATCATATACGTTGATATACTCGTAGGTATTCATTGCAGTCGGTATCAGACAATAATAGTTTTTTGAACTAATTATACACAATACCATGTTTTCAGGAAAGCCGTATTTGAATACAATTTAAAATACAACAACAGAAGATAATTATAATCACACTACAATATTTGTATTAATTAATGACTAGACAGTTACTTTTAGCATTCAGAATATATTTAGTTCTTTTGATTGTGCTCAGCAATGTGAAAACACTTTTGTAGAATTTTCAGCGACTCTCATGATATCACTTCAACTTTGACATTTCGTGTCCCACGTTAATTATATATAAATATGTTTATGTTTTATAACATAGATTTTAATGTCATGTTTTTTAATGAAATATTTTATTATATTATACTTTTACTCAAAGACAAACTGGATTTTCTTCTCGAGTAAAAGTAGAATTAGATAATGAACGCATTGCATATATTTTTTAAATTCCTCCTTAATAGCTAACACGAACAAAACATCTTAACAAAACCGTATTTTTTAAATATATTGTCAAAAGTTACCAAAATTCATAAACCATTATAAAATAATTATCAAATATAATTTCTAAGAAAAGAAATATATTTTAGTAAAACATTTTATATTCTAGTGTCGTAACATTTATCATTATGTTGTTTTAAATGTGATATGTTATTTAACTTGTTTTCATAGAATTCAATGTTAGGGTTTTCGAAAAAACTTAAGTATCAATCAGAAATATTCACAATTGTGCAGAAACTTTATCATAATTAAAAACTATTTCCATATACTTATTAATTATTTATTATTTCTTAACCAAACATACGTTACTTTACCTTTAATGTTTAAAAACTTTGGATATGTTGCAAAGAAAAGTTTCTACATCTAAACGAAGCGAGGTTATTGCATAATTAGATTTTAATATCTTCAAAGCTAAGTCTTCATCTTACGTTCAAATATTGACGTAAGACAGCTTTCCAACTTTGACGAACTTCATTTACATTTCATATTATTAATATGAGAGATGTTAAAAACTTTATAGACTTTATTGAGTTTTTATCAAATATGAAAGAAAGATGTGTATCGAGTGTTAGTGAAAAATAAAAAGGACTTTATTTATAAAGAACCATGATTTCTTTCTTCTATCTTTGATTTGAACAAGCAGATCAATGATTCCCAGCTGGGTGTGTAATATTTTCATTTTGTGGAACTCGTATAGATTTCTCAGCGGATATACAATTCATATCGAATACCTTTCATCATTATTACGTTTTACTTCAAGCACTTTTTTAATTAATATTAGAAGAAATATTTATTTGACAGTAGAAATATATATTGAAATTTCAATAAATTGATATGTTCAATACGTACCAGATACCACATGTGAGGCCACTTAGGATCGTTTAATAGGAACTTGGAGTCGGTGGAGCGGGGCCGACCTTTCACCCTGGAGTGCATCACCCGCTTTGAAGCGGCTTCCCTTTTCAACGAGGGCTCCTCCGACGCTTTTGTTTCAGCTGAATCAAATTAAATTCAATTAAGCTTTCATATATTGTCAATTATGTTGTGTGGCATAAATTCTTAGATGTCATTATTTAGCACGCATAAATTAATAAAAGTTCACAAAATTAAATGCATAAAAAAAAATTGGTAATAGAGTTGAAATAATTATTTCATCGTTAATTTATAAATAATTAACACATTTTATAGAATATATCATTATTCTAAAGAAACTTAATCATATACGTCTCCATGTCTGAGATGTTCAACTAATATTAGTACCCTTAACAAAACTATTTTAGTAACTAGCTCAAAAAAAACTTTAATCAATTTTTATTTTACTTTAAATAGGATAAAATATGACTCATTTTCCCCTATTAATAAGAAACTTATTGCTCTAATCTTTTATACATTTACATGATCCAACAAACAGATTATTCCTCAGTCATTACGCGAAAGTTCTGCCATAAAAGGATATAAAATGTTATTATTAAAGTTTAAGAGAGTAATGGGTGATTTAAAAGCATTACTTTGCCTCGATAGTGCAGCTGCACTATAGTCCATTGCTCATTTGGTTACAGTATTATATTTGATACGGCGTCTATAACGTAGGCAGCGCTGAATTATTTTATCTTGATAATATATTAGAATAAAGTGTTACATAAAATGATGTGAAATTTAATAGCGCTTTAAACAAGGCTTTTAATTGCCTCTAAACTTTAAGGATCATATTCAAATGGAAAGTTACAGACTCTTTGTATATGAAGGTGGTCTTTAGGAAAATTACAATTTATCATTTTATTATATCGTGACCGCAATTTAACATTTATTATCAGTTAAACAATAATGCTTATATGAAAAACAAACCATGACAAAACTGTCCAAATTGATTTGACATAATATGTTCGTCATCTGACACGCTTGTTCGAATCAGCCGCAACGCGTACGTGATAAATAGCAGTTTTTAATGGTATGGTGTATAATAACAATTTCAATACCTGTACTTGTGGAGTCTGTTATGAATTCCCTCTTTTTCCTTGACAACACGCGCTGTTGTTTCGCCCATCGAACTCGGTCATCTGCTTCTAACAGACCGTGGTGTTCGTGAGCTGGCGACAGCGATCTCTTCGCCACCGAATTGTGAAGGAAATGGTAGTGGTTTTCGAATATCTGTGGAAGAAGATAAGCAGAAATGAGATAAATAGTAAAATCGTATTCACTTATAGTACACGCGAGTTTTACTAATTTTTTTTCGTAAAATATTACACAGCCTGTTAGGTTTTACAAAGCTTTTTTTCAAATTACAAATATATTTTATATAATATATCTTTCGCTCTTACATATAGGAATATCGACTAATGGAGTTAATTTAGTGATAAATTTTAATTTGGTAGGATATTAAGTTTCCTGGCAGAGAAGTACGGCTATGACCATTTTAAATTATCTAACTGAGATTATCCTTTTGGGAAACAAATGTGATTTAACGCTCGGGAGAACATTTTATTATTAATTCATGACGCTATATCACGGTAATAAGAGGCACTATTTGATATTTTTATATAAGTTATTCGCTTTTTATAAATATACATTTTAAGTCATAAAATGATCGAAAACTTATTCATAACGAATTCACAACTTCACGTTTCTTTTGCAGAATGAAAATTGAATATTTTAAAACCAACCCAAATGGAAAATAGCATATTGAATAAATAGAGCACAATTTAATTTCATATTGAATTAAAATCAAGCATTCAAGTGAAAATGAAAAGCCAGGCACGACACACCTATTGAACAAGCGAGCAGTCAACCATCGTTTTAAAAATAGTTCCTATTGTTTGTATTGTTTTATTGGCACAAAATAAGTAAAAAATTAAAAATTTATTTAATTCTTATATTATCAGGGTTGGTCTATACCGAAAGGTAATAATACAACACCAGTATGACATTCTAAAGGTACTTGATGGTTGAGCTAAGCGTAAGCTCAGTTCTTAACCGTTTCGGAGACCTTTTTTTTGTGTTAAGTTGTCTCCAGAATGCGACGAGATAATTAGCTAAAAAATTTTCTCGTGTATGTTTGAGCCGAACGCGGATGTTTAGCGGAATGTTTCGCCATACAAAAGTTATCAAGAAAAGAAGAAAGGAGAGGGGCGCAGCTCATCACCCGCCGCGCACGGTTGGCGGATCCTAGTTTATCTCAGATTTAACGACGACTCTCTACGCAGCTATTCTAATAAGAGCTTTCATATCTTTAGAAATATATCTTTTTCTCGAATAAGAATTATTACAAAATAATATAAACAAATTGTCGAAGTAGAAAAGTAATTTAATCTTTTTGCAATTTATATTTTTGAGAAACGTTATCTAAAATATCTTTATACCACTTAGACGCGCCGCAGTGGTGCTTTCGATTGCACCTCTCCCTCTTTAATTATTCACTAAATGCATACCTCTCGCTCTTATAAGTGCCACTGGTTTTACTCTACAAATACATAAATTCAGAGAAACCGTTAAATATATTTTCTATCTTAGAGTACTTTTATCTTTTTCCAAAGCAACAAAAGCAAGGACGAAGGAGTTTTTAGGGCAGTTTTTTTTATTTATAAAACATTTAGAAATTGAATAAATGTGAAGTATGTGATGTTATCTTAGGAAAAAAGTACTATAGTCATTTTACATGTTAGAAAAAGTGTTTGTAAATTAAATATACAATTGAAAAGAAAAACTTGAAGGATCTTCCCTTTGACGTTAAAAATCTGACAAAACAGAGCCCCAAGCAGTTAAGACAACCTCAATAAATCTTTCACTTTGTCACTATGACAAGTCTTAGAGAAAAAGTGTGCTTCAGTAAAAGTGAGCCATTTCAAAGAGTATGAACTAGTTTGCAGGAGGGTCCTTTATTGCCCGAAGGCTTCAGAGAATCGTTATTAACTTGAAGACTTATATGACGATGTGCGCATAGAATTATATACCGTATGGATTCAATTACGTATTAATTATTAATTGGTGTTTATATTCAACGCCAATATTCTCGCAGTATTATATATAAAAAAATTCATTGCTGTTAAGACTCAATGAAGCTACATGAAAGAATTATGGGAACGAAACAAATCTTAGTATCAATTAAAAATTCAAAGTGGAACACGTTCTAACCACAGGAGTCGAGTAACAGTCGGCCGTTAGGGTGTAATGTTTTCTGAAAGACATGAAAAGATGTTAAGAGCCTACTATAGCACCAGACCTGGAGTTGCCGCCGGCGGAGGTGCGACATGACCGTAATTTGTATATACTTTGCCCTTTCCACTCAAGAGGTACTTACTGAATAGTAATATAAAAGCTGCAAATTGGTTACAACAAAAAAACAATTACTAATTTGACTTAACAATAACAGTATGATAGATGTAACTCAACATAAAATAAATTAGGTATTAGAAATGTAATACACTGTCTGTCATTTAGAGATAAAGAAGGATTACGTAGCCTGTACTTCCAAAAGCTAAGTCTAAAAGGTGACGGTTCAATAATGCTACAGAATAAAAGATTATAAGGGCTTAAGCGCACTCTGCTTCATTTAAAACGTACCGTGTTTTGCTTTTAGGATTACCGTGCGAGGGTATTTTTCTTTTTTATAAGATGGAAAACTGCTCGTCACCACTTTTCAAACGGTGCGTTCTTTTGAAATGAAGTATGAGGTTTAATCTAAAAGTAACTGTTTTATTTTTGTAGAACATTTTAAAATAGTTTTACATATTTTTATTCCAAAATATGTTTGTCACTTTAAATTCAAATTAAAAGTCCTAATTCTAAATAACTTTATCAAATGATCATTATTTACACGCACCATTGAATCGTGAATTATTACATTAAAAAGGTCAGTGTAGTTAGCCCGTGAGTAAGCTACCACGGCCTCAAAATGCTGCTCTGCTGAGAAAAACCGTCCAGAAACTCTATATTTACTCTATAGTAGTGTTATAGAGTTTATTTATTACATTATCATAGAATTGTTTCAAGTATCTTTAAGAAACAATGTAAAATATCATTATTTATTGAAATTATTTTCTTACTCCGAACTTATGAAAATGTTTATAAAATCTTATATTTATTTGGTATTCGTGTGATATCTATGGTACATTTATTTTTCCCGCAAATAAAATACCAACGTCAACGTGACGTCAGATCGACATCATTTTAGCATTATCACGAATATTATATTACCCGAACTCCATTTCCTATTGTATTATGTTCTATGATTTTGACTGACTCCGGATTGAAAGCCGACCCGAACCGGAGCAACCGCGTAACTATTTCAGCTTTTATATCTCAACCTACACATATATATACTTCACTAAATTCTAACAATAAAGGGAGAAATTGCATCAAATACTCCATGCTTCACACCCAGTGAGGGGGATACGTCGCCATGACAACTGAGGGATGATCTCTACAAAATCAATTTTACCGTATATCTTAAGTATTTTTGGGATATTGTAATGACATTTCCAATTATTTCGTTAACTCAAATTATATTAAAGTTTAATTAACAAACAATCTAAAACTTTTACCTAAAAATGGTATAAATTATTTGAGCCCAAAATATTATTTTAATCTGAAAATATGTCACACAAAACGAACAAAAATACATTCACCAGAAGAAACAAAACGAAAAACGGAAAGGAGACGGTTGTCATGGCAACGCGCGATGTCTGTAAACAATACAGCCTTCCTGAAATATGTACGGTACGTGGTTGGACCGCTCTCAATGTTACTCCGGGGAATATTTGGGGCAATGTTTAATTTAAGGGACATCTTGATATACATCGCTACATGGATATATAAATATATTACATTGTATTTAAGACTTCCCCATTGAGAGACTTCCTTGTTCGATTACTGAAACAACTATCACCATTTTTTTATTATGACATCCTATGATCTTCTCAAAGTTAATCTTTATTTAATTGACAGTAATATATATTTCTATTACAATCCAAATGTAATACTAGGATACTTCTCTACAAATAGATAACTTCTATAAGTCGATGCAGAAATCACTTCTACGGCATCTGAAATTCATTGGAAATAAGATCCGAGCAAACGCAATGTAGTGAAAACGTGAGCTATTGTAAAAGTTAAAGCTTTTACGGCAATGCTTCCCCCGTTTTTATCTCCCTCCCCCTTCCATCTGACACCGTCTTGGTTGACAGACAGCACGGCGTGATACACTTTATTTCGGTATCTATTAAACACACGACGAGACTTTAAAGCGTCCCATTTTGAGATTCATTTCAACGCTTTTCTTGATAATCGTTTTCATTTTTTATATTTGTATTTTATATCACGCTTCATATAATCTTAAAGACATTTTATATTAGTTATGAAGATAATTGAGATTATTATGTATTTCATTCATATTATTTCTAAATGAATGGACATAAGAAAGATTTGTTATATCCCAATGGCAGCAAAAACTTTTAGAAAAACCGACATCTTAATATATTCATAGCAACGGCCTTTTAATTTAAATAATAAAAAATAACATAAAATAAAATGGTAATACTCAATAAATAATTATTACCACAGTGGGTAGTAATCGACATAATAATATTAGGTTAAGACAAGTGATCGCTATGCGTGCCAGAAAAATGTGAGCTGAAATGGACGTAATGTCAGTTGGATTCCCCTACTCAGGAGTTTTCGGTATAATTTGTCATCGCTGGCTTCCCTCGTCTACTCCTTCTTGGGACTCGAAAAGTCGACTCTAATAATAAATTATTTCGATTTTTATAAAAACAATGAAGTAGAAGCATTCAAAATAGTTTTTAATTAAGCATTTTAAACCTAAACTATCAATAAACAACAATAAAATGAATGTTACCTTATCACAAATGCTAAAAATATTGACATGAATCTCAAAGTTCCTTCGTTAGTATATCAGAGTATTACAAAACACTGAGACAATAACTACTGTTCGTATTGCGTTGTACCCGTATTGTTGTTGTGAAGTACCATACAGTTCTAATTAACTCCAGAGTTTATTTTTCAGTTCAGTGTTACGTTAATGTGTTTTCAATATTCTTCATCGTAAAATAATGGCACTGGAAAGTGCTCGTCTATTATTTTTCCGTTCGTTATAAATTGAACATTGTATAATAAAAATTTATAACTCTTTAGTATAGATGTTTTTGTTGTATATCGATTTTGTGTTTTATTCTTTTAATAGTAATAATATGAACTTGTTTTGCAGTGGATTGTTCGATATTTACCAAATATATGACCATCAAGCCAGCCTTGATTAAAACGTTCGTCTGGGGCGGATGATCAAACATTGACAGAGTTATAGTTGAGTGGCGTCCGCTCCGTGATTAGAATGGCTTAGAATGGCTACTAAGCTAAAGCACTAATAGTCGCTATATATATCTATGTTCTTGTCTGTTCGGGATTGAATTAGATTGTGTTTCATATACAATGTTGAATATTAGTATGGGTATTATAATCTAAATATGCTATATAAATAAATTAGATAATTAGAAAGACTTAATGTTTAATCGTTTAAAATTCTATGAACTGTACTTCTTTTTGGTATTTATAGACTAGAAGTTTTATCATCCTGATTTCAACCGGACTTCACACTAAGTATTAATATACTTACAAAACGATTTATCGTAGTCTAATGTTTATAAGTGTTCGTCTACAAAGCTGGGAAAGTTGCTAATATCTATAAACAATACTAAAAGGTACATACAACCGGACACGTAAACATAATATATATGTATACAGTTTGATAAAATCAACGAGTATTTGGGTCAATATATTTCTATATATTGTATCCGTTTGTCCTAATATACAATATTGTCTTCAAACTAAATTCAAAAGTTCAATGAGAATAATACATCTAATAAATAATATAAGTTTTCTACTCAATATAAAAACCCATATAATAGATCAGTCTAACGAAAGCCGAAGTTTGGTAATAAAAGTATTATTAAAGCCAATTACTGGAACGATGAACTCAAGAAAAATAGAATTCTTACAAATAGTGACAATATAAAGTTTTATTTATTCAGAAGGAATTAATCCGGTCAGATCTCGAATAAATTCTAAGTTAAGTCAAAACAAATATACTTAGATTACTATAAACTAAAAAGTATTATCTTTAAAATGTACTCTTTAAACATCAGATATACAAAGTTCAATGAACCGTGGAAGGTTATTCTGTAAATTAGTTGGCGACACGATAACAAAGTTAGCACATAACGGTCGCCGAAACATTAAATTTCCACAAGACACTAAAATACATGTTCTCAAAGTTAAACTAACAAATACGAACTTACTTGCATAATATAAAAATAATAACTATTTTCATTTTTTTTAAATAAATAATAACTTGATAAGTATTATTGAAATAATAATGACTTGAACTTATTTATAATATTTAATAATAAATGAGTAATTACAAGGTAATAAAAGTATTATATAATTAAAGTAAATGTCATGATTATTTTAAATAACTTCATTTTATAGTTATTTGTAATGTAATCATCTGTAATAGCACAGACGTGTAAAGTAGATAATTTATAATAAAAGAGATAATAAAACAAAACTAAAGTTAATATTGTTGATGTCTTCTATATAATATTAACGATTACATTCAAAACATGTATTTTTTATTTATTACAATCAGATTTATCGAGACATTACGACGTGAGATTATGAAACAATTCAGCTCTAATCTTAATATCCAGCGCTGACACAGTTTGTATATAGATGACATGTTCGCTGCACATACTTTATAATATTTTATATGTATAATTATATTTAGCGCCTCGCCTCGCGTTCACAATATTAGAGACCCATTCTCATTAACACGTTACTTGATCTTTTAGAATACTGTTTCCAATTATTTTAACACTTCTTTGACAAAATACTTCAGTTTTTATTATATTCTTATATTATTATCTATATAGTACGAAATAAAGATATTTTTTTAACTTCATTATTTCGCATTCCCGTGAGTTTCTAAAAAAATTTTTTTAATTGTAAATCCTTATTTATTATTTATTAACAGGTCTATAAGATCAGTCATCAAAGGGTATTATTTCATTAACATTGTTAATTAAAAAATGCAACATTCTACACCGCGTGTATTAATTTTTCGAATCCTAATTTAATTTACAAAATATTCAAATAGTATTTTAAATATATTTTGAAAAACAATTTAAAGATACAACCAAAAATTTTGCTGTAAAGAGAGTCTGTTCAGTCTAGGTGTTAGTGCATTACTGATAGGTTGACATATGCTAATTCAGGTTATATATTCTTGATAATATACGTTTTTAAAACCTATAAAAAATTAAGTATTTTGAATAATTATTATATTTTTTGTCTATTACAATTTCTTTTTTTTTTATGTAAGAGGAGGGCAAAAGAGTTTGCGGGTAGCAGGAGATACGTAGACACTGCCGTCCATAAACTCTTGCAAAATCCGAGGATCCACAAGAGCGCTGCAGGCCATGGAGGTAGGAGTCAACGCCTTTTTGAAGGTACCCATGTCGTACTGATGTGGAAATACCATCGAAGGGTGTTCGTTCCACATTCCAATAGTACGTGGAAGAAAAGTATTTGAAAATCACAAAGTAGAAGATCGCTACGCATCCAAGGGGTACGGATGGTATTAGAGGTGATGACACGCTGTGCAGTGATGAAGTTCGGCGGCAGCCATCACATCAAATAGCTCATCGAAACACTCCCCGTGATCAAGACGCACAGAAAAGCAACGTTTCTACGCAATGCCAAAGAGTCCAGGCGTTCGCGGATCACTGGGTTCTCAATAACATGAACAACTCTCAATTTTATGCGGTCAAAACGTAGAAATTTATATTGGGGTGATCTGGACCAGAGATGACAACAGTACTCTATGTGTGATCCAAATTATAGAGCGTAAGTCTTTTGCCAGACTTGAAATCCTGCCTCCCTCCATGATCACTCCCAATTACATCGAGGTCAAGTTGCTCTGTAGATGATCACGAAACTGCCAATCGCTTGAAATGTCAAGACCCAGTATTCTGATACTTCGCGAGGCATTGAGAGAAATGCTATCGAAGAGCGGTGATACAACAAATGGAGTTTTCTCAGTGGTAAACGGGAATGAAGGATTGATGGTGGTTCAGTTCACCCCATTCAAAGACCATCCCCAGGGAGGTCTCTATAGAAGATACAACTTTCTTTAGGCACTTGTCAACGTTTTCCCGAGAGAGACCTGCTCGGCCGGAATATACCACATCCCCAGTGCTGTCATCAGCTTATGCTGATTGTTATCAATGTATGATGGAAATATCCAACATATCGTTGATGTGTATACATTTTAATTATCGTTGATGGGATAGCACGCAGGCTTGAGGTACACCAGCATTCACGGGTTTGGGGTCCGAGCAAAAACCGTCGAGAAGGACCTTTACGCTCCGCCCAGTGAGAAAGCTGGTGAACTACTGAAACTTGGTGATAAACTCTCGGAAAGCCCACAGGTAACTTCAAGAAAAGCTCCTTGTACCATACACGATCAAAGGCTTTCGCCGTATTCAAACTAACTGCCAGACTTTCTTTCTATAAAAACTTTTATACAGTTCCAAGAATATAACTCAGAATGAAAGTAATTTAAGATTGAATTTTAGTTACTTTTTCGTTTTCTTTAAGACAGCAATATGATAAAATATATTTTTTTTATCTCATTTTAAAATACTTTTATTCCTAAATTAAAATATTTCAGTTTCTTAAATAAAAAATAAATATTAAATATAAATATTACTTTCTTAAATAAAAAATAAATATATTTCATAACAGAAAAAAGACTACTACAGGCCGACTATGAAACGAAATCTACGAAAGCTTAATTCATTATTTAAATCTTGAGTTCAAAAGATTTACTTCAAAAATAAAGAAAAAATTCGCTGTAGTTTATATTCATTATAAAAAGTTACATTAACAGTCCACTTAAAATTATCCACACAGTAAAAATAGAGCTTAACAAACTTATGAGAGACGGCTAACTTCGTTCTACCTTCATAATTGTATAAAATCTTTTACTAAATAAGTCAACCAATCCTCATACTCTAGCTCCTGACATATGGCTAAATAAATAAGCATAGAAGATATTAACATGTAAGCAAATTTTATTACTTTCATTTATTGAATTTCCAATTTATAAATGTAATTATAAAATTTCATTATGTCATGCATACAATTCAGAATATATTTGTAAAAAAATTAAACGAAATTTGGAAGTTTTATATATAATGAAGAAACTACACTAATAATAATTAAAGAATGTACTTTTTTAAATATAAAAATATAGTTCAGAAGTTTCAAATAAAAGAAAACACGAAAATTTAGTACCGCAAACATTAAATTTTGGACAATTCTCTTAGGATACAATAGCTACGAGTGGAATATTGGTTTTTTGAAATCGAAATTAAAAAGGACATCAACCTTATTGAAGATAAAAGGATTGCAGAAATTAAAAACATTAAATGTTTGTAGTTTATTATTGTTCAGACGGCACGCCGGTAGCGCTTGTCTGCTGTTCATTTACGAAATTAATCTCAACAATTTTGCTTCATTTCATTACATATTCATTAAAAATACGGGGTTTTTGCTGCATAATAATTATTTATTATATAAAATATAGTCAAAAATTTTCTTACTTGATTACTTTACGTCATTATATATTATATAGGTAACAATCTTTCTCATATATAAAATATTAAAAAGAATTAATTAGGATTTTTAAGTTGTTGTTACTATTTTTATATATGATATACATATATGATATATATATATGATATACATATATGTCAGCAGAGTAATTTGTTTAGGGCTTAACCTACCGCAAAGCCTCCTGATAATAGACTTAGGTCAATGATGAAACGAGTTGAGTAAAGAACTTATGGATCTTCCGGGATTGTGGTTTATAGTATTTCATCCGTCTTAAAGCTTAGTGAGAATATAATCGAAAAGTTATGATTTAGTTCAAAACTACAGAACGTAATCCCTGTTTCAACATGAAAAATTGTTCAAAATACATTATTAATATTGCAATAATAAATAAAAATAGCAGAAATAAAGAAAGGTTGTATGGTCTTTTGTAGAATATTGTAGAGTGCAGCGTCAAAGCTCAGCTAAGAAGATGCTTTACCTACGCATTGAAATCGCGTAAAAATACCCCATTCAGAACACGTCGTTCTGAAAGGACTCGTGTACAGAAAGCCTTAAATTGCCCTTTCATATTCAAACATTCACGTACACTGAACGTCATGTTTATTTTCTAAGTAGGCTGCGCGGGTTCGACAGCAACTTGTTATCTTATCTGACATTTTATTAGGTCTACAACTTTGCTCCCGCCGTTTTTAAAAGCTGGCTCTAGTAGCCAGTAATAGTTCAAATAAATAAATCACAGTTGTTTTCCATCACTTTTGACATCTATAAATATAACCTTATATCGATATTAGTTAATTTTTGTTTGCGTCATATAGTAACACTTAATTAAATATGTCAACTTATAAACCGAATTCACGTCATTTGCGGGAGATTTTACTTTTTCATTTCAACATGAAAAAATCGGGGGCTAAGGCTCATCGGGTTATTTTAAGTACTTATGCTGATAATACTATTAGTGAAAGAACGTGTCGCTACTGGTTCCAGCGCTTTAAAAGCGGTGATTTTGTTGTTAAAGATCGGCATAGCGGTGACAGAAAAACTTTTGAAGATGATGAACTGGAGGCTTTACTTAATGAAGACTCGTGCCAAACTCAAGAACAGCTAGCAAAATCATTGGGACTAATTTAGCAAGCAGTATCAAAACGCCTGGAACAGCTGGGGATGATCCAAAAACAAGGATACTGGGTACCGTATCAGTTGAAACCAAGAGATGTTGAGCGACGTTTATTTGCTTGTGAAAAGCTGCTTGAAAGACGAAAACGAAAAGGATTTCTTCATCGTATTGTTACTGGGGATGAAAAATGGGTGCACTACGACAACCCTAAGTGACGCACATCATGGGGATTGCCCGGCGACACCTCGACAGAATATTCACGGATCCAAGGTCATGTTGTGTATTTGGTGGGATCAGCTTGGCGTAATTTATTATGAGCTGCTAAAACCTTCTGAAAAAATTACTGGTGCACTTTATCGAACGCAATTAATGCGTTTGAATCGGGCATTAAAAGCAAAACGGCCGCAATACGCTGATAGACACGAAAAAGTAATTTTGCAACACGACAATGCTCGACCTCACGTGGCGAAATAAGTGAAGACGTACCTCGAAACACTGAAATGGGAAATTCTACCTCAAACGCTATACTCTCCAGATGTTGCTCCATCTGATTACCATTTATTTAGGTCGATGGCACACGGCCTGGCGGGCCAGTGCTTCGATTCTTTTGAAAAAGTGAAAGAATGGATCGATTCTTGGATCTTATCAAAGGATGAAGAATTTTTCCGACGCGGGACTCGTTTGTTGCCTAAAAGATGGGCCAAAGTAGTGGAAAGTGACGGACAATACTTTGAAACATAAATAAGATAAAAAAAAAATTTATATAATTTTTAAAATTAAAAAAAAACGACGGGAGCAAAGTTGTAGACCTAACAGAAATAAACAATATTATATTACATTACATTGCGTATTTTAGTTATACATTTAAATATTTTATTAAAGTGATTTATTTATTTTTCATTATTTATTATATAATAGCATTCTCTACCGTTCAACCTAGGTAAAATACAATTCAAAGAAAAAGTAAAATATTAAATATATAAATAGCAAAATCTAAACAGACAGAAAATTATTTTCTTTTTCATGGCACTTACTAGAACTTTGTGAATAGTAATATAAATTTTGATTGACGAGTTCTTTAAAAAAATACTTGGATTTATCTTAAGCGATTAAAAGAATTGTTTTTGTTTATACTTTTTTATAAAAATTTTGTAACAAAATGTGTTTTTTTACAATACATTTCCTTTAATTATTTTAGTCATCAAAGGTATATAAATAAAAAATGAATGTAAATAATATTTATATAAACAAATAAAATTCTGTAATTTCGATAGATTTCACAAATCTACGACTCAAAAAAAATGAACTAACTCAGGTTTTTATAATAAACAAAACTCAGTTTCTTCATTAGTAAAATGCACTCGTGCAACGCCAAGGGAGAGTGCTATATCTATATATATAATAAATATATAACTGATCGCTGTCTGTACATAGTAGAGCTTCGGAAGAAATGATTACCTTCAGTAAGGAACAGAACCCAAAAGAAGTGATTTTTACAATTGATATGTATTTTGTGCGTTTGTGTATTCTACTCCCTGAAACGACTTATCCGATTTAAATGCAGTATCGTTCACTTAAAATGTGGTGATTGTTTTGTTTGTTGGAAGTTTTAAGAAAATGCACGCACTACCTTTGTTTTACATTCGTCAAAAATAATATTAAGAACTGTTTTATTAAAATTCGACAAACTATAGCCATTCCGTAAACTGACGAAGAAAATAATTTATCGTAAACGCAGCAGTGGGTACAGGAAGTAAATAAATAAACATACAATTGTATTAAGAACCTTGTCTTATATACGGTTAAAAGACTCAACCTTGACGTATTTTACGTAATCTTCAAAACATATGTTAATTAAATTCCTTCTTCCGCAAACTTTTTTGGGAGGCATTAATAAAATTTGTTTGTATTAAATTTTATTCCCAATATTTCAAAATACCGAAGTTGCAATGCAAATAAGTTAGTTTTTAGTTACTAAAATCCGTCAACGTTTATTGCTAAAGTTATAAAGCAATTCGTCAAAGTTCGTAAATTTCTCGTTTACGATCTTCGTCACCGCATAATTTATACCTCGGGATTATTCGCTACTCTGTGGACACGAGTCGTAAAATGTATTTATAAATGGAATGCAAAAATATTATAATATTTTTACATATAAATAATATTTACAGAATAACTTTTTAAAAATGACGGTGTCTAGACCACACGATAACACCTAATGGTAAACTAGAATTGGTAGTTATGCTTATTTCAAATTGTGAAAAATATAATTTAAAAAATATCAATACGGGCAGGACTCACACCTGAGACCTCTGGAAGTTTCTGTCGCTTTGCCAACTGAGCTACCACTACCCGCCTCAATAAATTTTGCAATTTATTTAAAATCGTCATTATCAGGACAGAGATTTCCACTATACGGTTGGCTCTAAAATCCAAACCAACTGCTTACTTATATACTAGCTATACAACCTAATCATCATCACATAATATTTAGACTGAGTGAATACAGTTTTAGTTTTATGATAATTAAAGAATGTCCGTAACGTACTGAATACGTAGTATATACAAATATATTAAATGTACTGAGAGATAGAGCATAAAGTCAAATACGTATAAAACTAAATAAAATGGTTTGTGTCGCGCAGTGTTACGTAAAGGTCAAGTTATTGCGGGTAACCGCAACACATACTACCGCATGAAGAATGAAAAAAAATACAAAATTCGTTTTTTTATAGCCATTTTATCTCTCTACTATAACTTAAGTTGTAATATAACCACCAATAGACGTGTGAGTAACGCCGATAAAACTATTTGTGTATGTTTAAGAGCATAATGTATTAAACGATAAGGCTTATTTTACCAATAATACATTAAGATAATAAAACTTAAAAACATTTTTATGTTTTTAATTCTCAAAAATAATCTTAATTTATACTCTATTTATAACACAAGGTTAGGTATCTTAAATTCTGTGGATTGAGTATTGAGCACGGATACGGAATTAGGAAACTTTCAGAGCTATTCTTAACAGTTTATCAAAGGAATAACAACGGTTTTAGTTTAGCTTTAGTTCGTGTGCTTTGGGATTTAACTTGAGTATCTTAACGTAATAAATACTCCCTTATACGTAATATATGTTAAAGATCTTTGATGATGGAGCGCTTGTATCTTAACCTTCTGCAACTGACGTGGTAGTCCAATAGACACCGCGAAATAGAAAAATATACTTATTTCCGATAATTTCCAAATTTGAGTCCGGCCGCTATTAGTACCTTACCATAACGTGGCCGCGCATCGGTCAATGTGTGGCACGTGATCAAAATGAGCACACATGTGCGTTAACGGCGGAAGGTGTCCACGAGACTACCACATCAGCGTTAAGGTAAGTGTCTACTACACTACCACCACAGTAAAATGGTTATATTTTCATAGTGTCTCCTAAACAACCACATCAGTACATATGTTTGTATTATTTCACTTTATTTCAGAATTTAATCTTAATTAAATTACTTATTATATTTGTTTTTACTAATGTTAATTGTGAAGTTGTTAAGAGTATAATATGATTATATAACCTGTATAAATTACGTGTTGTAATGGTATTATACTCAGTGAAGTAGTATATATAGAATTAAAAAATAAATTATAGCTTATGCGAAGAAAATCACAGCGTAAAACTGTACATTATTTTAAAAAATACTTGTTTTAGATGGGTGAATCAAGCGACAACGATAGGCCAGGAAGTTTTGCTTACAAGAGAACGTCGGCTGGAACTTTTGCCAGGGATGATGATCAAATATTAGAGTGGATAAAACTGGAAAGCGAAGACGAATTTAGCGATATTGACAATGAAGATGAAAATCCGACTTTTGAGCCGGAAACCCAACATGTCGAAGAAGACATCATTTCATGTGTTTCTTGTCAAGCAGAAATAGATCTATAGAAAGTTCGTTGTATGGTTATACAAGGGACTATACAATTTTATCATATGTGCCAAAACCTAATAAAGCCGTGTTTTTGCTTTCTTACTCCCATCATATTAAAGAAATAGATAATGATACAGAGAAACCAATTATGATTGTAGACTATAATCATACAATAGGTGGAGTAGACGAGTTGAATAAGAAATGCTCGATATATTGTAGCAGCCGTAAAACTCGTCGATGGCCTATGGCAATCTTGCAAAGGATTTTGGATATGGCAGCATTGTACTATATCAAAGTTACACGAACAGTAAGGATTAAATGAAGATAGCCACTTTTTACTGAATATGGCCAGAGATACAGTTTTGAATCATATGAAAACAGAGTATACAATGAAAGATTTCCGAGAGAGCTGCGAATGACTATTACTAGGGTTTTAGGCAAGGATGTCTCCCCGCCACCCGCCCCGCCCCGCCAGTAGTTCGGTCTGTTTCACCAAGTGGTAGAAAATTATGTTATATTTGTCCCACAAAAATAAAACACAAACTAAGTATGTTTGCTGTGATTGTTCGAAAGCAATTGCCTTCAGTGCTCCAAGCCACTACGTGATAATTGACAAACAAAGCTGTGATTTTGAAGTTACCTAATTTTAAAATTAACCGATGAATTTATTTCATATTTGCAAGACTGATTATTGTAATGGTTAATTTTAAAACGTGTAATGTTAAATTGAAAAAAAATAAATGTTGTGATTTTTTTATGTCATTAATGTTTAAGCTCAAATTTTTAGACTGATTTACATGATGTCAATTAAAACTGTTTCATTTAAAAGATACAAATAGTTTTTTTTTTATTCCAGGTAAATTTAATAAAAAAAAGTTAGAAATCCAATAAATGTAAATAAAATTTCTGCATAATTTATTTCTATAAAAATATTTGCCTATGAAATAGTGTCTCGTATACTACCACGTCAATAAAATAGTTATAATTAAGCCACGTCAGTCGCAGAGGGTTAAAGCTCTGTGTGTTTAAGTAAAAGCGACCTTTTTAATATTATTACTAACGTTCAATTTCAATTAAGTATGATAAATACTGTCGGTACCGAAATGTAATTGTTATTGAGAATATTTATTTGGTTCGAATAATATTTAAATATTTCTCACTGTCCATAGATTTACCAGCTTGTTATATTAAACACTTCTTTTAATAAATATCTTAAAATATTTTTTTATAATTTTTCTTAGCTGTTTCGTTTCCTGTTGATTTTGTTTCATTTTATACTATTTTAAAAGTATTTAATTATTAAAATTATTAGCTGTGTTTATAAAAATACTGTTTTAATATTCATTACATACATACAGCTCGGCTTTATTAACCTTATCTGGAACTTAATGTAGCGGTTTAATAATAAACTAACTTCAAATGTTATACGAATGTCAGCTCGAAGTTTGCAATGAAACATACAGTGTCGGATTAGGAAATGTTAAGGCCCTGAGGCATCTACGGAGTGCAGGCCCCAAACACCTAGTTCTTAACTAATTTCCAAATAAATATGTTTAGGAGGATGTCAAAGTATAAAATAAAAGTTGCTGACACGTCAATGTTTGGACATTTTTATCTTTGCTATCCCTTTCCTGTGGAGGCCTGTCCTCCTCTAAATCCGGCATTGGAAGCAAAGCATAAGAGTATTAGTATTTTACATTTTGTTATCTACATGAAGATTAAGGTTCCTTATGTTATTATAATTTTGAAATCTTTCATTTTCCTTAAGATTTCATTAGGGGAAATGAAAAGGAATTCCTTTAAAAATTACTTTCAGAGTACAAAAAAAGACGTCCAAAACATTATCTTGTCGTCTAATAAATCCTTCAAGTTATAGTTAATATGACTTCTTGTTTGTATTATCTGCAGTAAATATTAATAAACTACTATAACAAATACAATAATTAAAAATAAACTCATAAGTATGAAGATATTGTAATTGTAGATATTGTAATCAAGTCACTTCAATCTTAATCCTATTTCATACATGATTACTGCATTGTTTAACTCATTTATTATATTTCATCTGAATATTTATATTTTAAAACGAACACATTTAATGAAATCCTTCAAAGTGAATATTGTTTAAAGAAATAAAACCTCTTATTCGATAATTTTATAAAATATCTATTATATAAAAATGAATCGCAAAATGTGTTGGTAAGCGCACAACTCAACAACGCATGGACCAATCGTAACAATTCTTTTTTTTAAATATTCCTTGAAGCCCAAGGGTGGTTCTTACGACGAGAAAAATTCGAATAATTTCCAGGAAAACCCTAAAAGAGCCCTTTTCTTTTTCCTATACAAATATTTTCTAACTAAATTTAGAGTCAATTTGAACTGTATTGCTATACAATAAAGTTCATATTAAATTACAAGCACTCATTTTTGTCTAAACAATGTAGGTGTGTTGCTGACGTCGAAGAATCAATTCGCACTTTATTGTCTCTGCACAAAGTTCAAATTCAATCAAATATATGTGTGTGCATGTTCACGCAAAAGTGATAATATCGTGAACCCGACCAAATTGAGAAGTCAAAAAATTTAAGAGCTATAGATTTGATTGGCCTTGGAATATTCTTTCTTTTGTCTTAGTTTTGGAATGCGACATAAATTGTCATCAGTTTTCACGTCATTGCATCTGTCAAACAAACCGCGTTAAAAAGCGTTTATAATATTTAATAAATAATTTTGATTGTTTTATATCGTGTTTTGTGCAAAGTGTTTTAATACCTGTGATTAATAATTATTGCATGTGACATAATTTAGGTGAGTATATTCGATATCCCTCCTATAAGACGAAGTAATTTAGGTAGAAGAACCCGAAATGCTACAAACCAAACTAATTACCGATCTTATCATACTGCACAAGAACGTGACGACCGAAAAGAACGGGAAAGAATTCGTATATCACGAACGCGGGAAGCGAGAGCGAGAGATTCAACCAATAATCCCGAAAGTTTGAATCGAGCTGCTTTCAATTATGATTTGTCAATTGACTACAGTAACCACCAATATGTTACTATTGGATCTATGAACTTGGTTTGCTCTCATTGTAACGTAAATGAAGCCAATGGATTGTGTTGTGCAAATGGGAAAGTGAAATTGATACCATTGGATCTACCACCAGAGCCATTGTACTCATTGGTTTCAGGAATAGAACCAGATTCCATACATTTTTTGTTAAATATCCAACAATATAAGAATTGCTTTCAAATGACGTCATTTGGGGCAACAAACGTAGGTCGGGAAAATTTCATGCCAAATTTTAAGGTAGGTATTATAGCAGTTAATCATTATTATTTTAGTGAATAAAATTTCCTGTTAATTAATTAAAGGTGTGTCATTAACCTTCAGTTCCTTAATCCCCAAGAAATATATTACTTAGTCATAATATTATTTGGTGATTCAGTATTAGCAATACTTTTATTATTTTGAAACACAATATAATTATTTGATGATGGATTTTAGTTACAACTAATTATTACATATTGATATACCTAAGCATATTAATTATAAATTGGGGTAAAAATTAGGACACAGATATACTTTTTACGAACAAATATTATTTATATATGACAAAAATCATTTTTTTTTAATTTACAGATACAAGGCCAACTATATCATAGCGCAGGTTCACTGTTACCAGTGTCAGATAGCAATTACAAATTCCTGCAAAATTTATTTCATTGGCAATTCACCACAAGAAATTGATATGCGTTGTTCAAATAACAATTCAGTAAAGAGGTCTATTGTAGAACAATTACAAACTTTATTTCATGAGTACAATCAATTGATTATGTTGTTTAAAACTGCACTGGATCTGATGCCATCTGATAATCATAAAATTGTAATCAGAGCTGATAAAACACCTGTTGGCCAACATGCAAGACGTTTTAATGCACCAACTATTGATGAAGTTGGCATCGTTGTAATTGGAGAAAACTTGGAATGACTTGATATTGTTTTACATCGTCGGAATGATCAATTACAACGTATAAAGGAAACACACCGCTCATATGACGCATTGCAATATCCCATTATATTTTGGCAAGGTGAAGATGGCTATGATTTATCAAACAAGATGATAAATCCCATTACAGGTAATAAAAAATATTCGTTTATCAAGGAGATATATTATCAGTCACTATATTTTTTTTTTTTTTATTTTCAATGTTATGAAAACAAAAATCTATTTTCAGGTTCTAAAACCAACAAAAAAGTCAGTTCAATGAACTATTATTCCTACCGCCTAATGATTCGTGAAAATGAAGACAATCACATACTCAAATGTCGGCGATTATATCACAAGTATGTTGTAGACATGTATGTTAAAATTGAAACGGAGAGATTAACATTCATCAGGTGGAATGAGACAAAACTCAGATCTGAAGAGTATATTCACCTTCGAGATGCGATTAATACTGATGGTAATGCACAGAATCTTAATCGAATAACTATTCTTCCAGCAACATACATCGTAAGCCCTCGACATATGCATGAATATGCTCAAAATGCCATGTCATATGTTTGTCATTATGGTACAGCAGATTTGTTCATCACATTTACATGCAATCCACACTGGATAGAAATAGACACAGCCAGAGTCTTTATACAAAAGTTGAAATCTTTAATGGATTTCATTGTGAAACATTATGTATTTTTACACGCCGCTGGATGCATTCTGTGGAGTGGCAGAAACGGGGATTGCCACATGCACATATTTTGATTTGGTTAGTTGAGATAAAGTCAAATGAAGTTGATGCAGTAATATCAGCTGAAATCCCTAATGTAGAAGTAGATCCCGGATTGCATGAGGTAGTTATCAAAAACATGGTACATGGTCCCTGTGGAACTCTTAATCAAAATTTACCACGTATGGTGGATGGCAAATGTTCAAAACGATATCCACGGACATTAATATCTGAAACAATTACTGGTATTGACGGTTATCCTTTGTATCGTCGCCGATCGACAGCAGAAAATGGAAGATCAACAATTGTCAAATTAAATCAACAAGATATTGAAATAGATAATCGCTGGATTGTTCCATATTCACCCATTTTATCAAAGACCTTCAAAGCGCACATCAAACGTTGCATCTTGCCATTCAGTAAAATCTATTAAATACATTTGCAAATATGTAACCAAAGGGAGTGATATGGCTGTGATTGGTATTAATGCAGAGAATTCCAATGATGAAGTTACCCAATACCAAATGGGTCGCTATGTTAGTAGTAATGAAGCAGTTTGACGAATATTTCCTTTTCCTATTCATGAGAGACACCCTACTGTTGTTGTTGTTCATTTAGCTGTGCATTTAGAAAATGGACAAAGAGTATATTTTACAGCACAAAACGCAGTACAGAGAGCTGTACAGCCACCATCTATTACATTAACCAGTTTTTTTTGACATGCCAAAACAATGCTTTTGCTCAAACATTGTTATATTCTGAAATGCCAAAATATTATACTTGGAATCAATCCTTAAGGAGATTTATACAACGGAATCAAGGAAAACCAGTTTCAGGATACCCAGATGTATATTCTACCGATGCGATTGGTCGAATTTATTCAGTACATCAAAGCAATGATGAAAGTTTTTATTCACGACTGCTATTAGACAATGTACGTGGCCCAACATCATTCCAACATGTACGAACTGTTGATGGTGATTTGTGTGGATCATACAAAAAAGCTTGCCAACGTTTGCGATTGCTAGAAAAATGCTCATTGGGATCAAACTCTCAATGATGCTGTAATATCATCACAAGCTCATCAAATACGAACATTGTTTTCTATAATCATATCTATATACTTCCCATCAAACCCAAAGGATTTGTGGATCAAGTACAAAGATAATATGTGTGATGATATTTTGTATCAAATACGGATTAGAAGGGGAAATCCAAATATACAAATAAGCGAAGAAATTTACAATGAAGTATTGATTTCAATTGAGGACATGTGCTTGATGATGTCAAACAAACTATTATTTCAATTAGACCTGGCCGCGCCCAATCGTCCAATGCATGATGCTTTTAACCAAGAGTTGCACCGAGAAAAACTGTATGATCTCAATACTTTGAAAGAATTAATTCAAACAAATCTTCCACTATTGAATGAACAACAGAAGTATGTATTTGATACACCTATGAAAGTAATAAATGATAAAAGAGGAGGGATTTACTTCTTAGATGCACCTGGTGTTTTCAGATGTTGGTCAAAATTACAGAAACCATGAGCGAACGGGCTACATTAGCTGCAAAAAACATAGATGTAAATGAATTAAATTTTAAAATTCAAGAACAAATTACAGGCGAATTGAATATAAAAATCAGTTGATTCGGCTACTAACCAAGATGATGTCGTCAACTATCCACCTGAAATTTTAAACTCGCTGGATTTACCAGGATTGTCACCTCACAATCTTCAATTAAAGGTTGGATCGGTAATTATAATGTTAAGAAATATCAACTAACCGCGTCTTTGCAACGGCACACGGTTAGCGATAAAAAAAATATTGAACAACGTGATAGAAGCAACTATACTGAAAGGAAAGTATGAAGGAAAAGACGTTTTGATACCACGCATCCCAATGATTCCGACTGATGTACCATTTGAATTTAAACGACTACAGTTACCAGTGCGGTTTGCTTTTGCTATGACCACAAATAAGTCCCAGGGGCAATCATTAGGTGTTTGTGGTATTAATATAGAAAACCCATGTTTCTCACATGGTCAATTGTATTTTGCCTGTTCCCGTGTTGGAAAACCATCAGATTTGTTTGTATATTTATCAGGTTATCAAACAAAAAACATTGTGTATCATAAAGCACTACACTAAAAATAAAACAGATTTTTGTTATTAATACTATTACTGAAAAAACTTATATACGTTTTATTTCATTATTCTTTATTTCATCTTATTAAAATGATAAAGTAACATATAAAAAAAAGGATAATTTTACGATTTATGTATCGTATTATTTAAAATATTAAATAATAAAACAGATCCACCAGAAATCTTAATATGTATAAATCACGTGTCACGTTGTTTGTTCGCGATGGACTCCTAAACTACTTAACCGATTTTAATAAATTTACACACCACGTACAGTTTGACCTAACTTAAAAGATATATAATAATTTTCAACTCAATTCATAGTCGCAATATTATTTTATTTGTTTATTATTTTGCAGTTAGCTCCTAACAATTCTAAAAGATGGCGGTATCTGTTGACTGGATTGAATAATTACGAATGATGTATCTACCCTACCTACCTCATTCGTAAGTTTAGTGTTCCAAATTATTTACTAAAAACTTTGTAATTTACAAATAGTGTTATAAATTTGGATTAAATTTAAAAAATAATTTTGTTTCTATTTTTGCTTAATATCGACTGTAAGAAAACATTATGATTTTCATGACAGAAGTACTCTGAACGTTACCCCTTAAATAGTTTACTACAATGTAATATATCAAAAACAATAATCACAGCAACGCGTGACCGGGTCTGCTAGTATATTCCATATTTATGTAAAAATGGATAAAACTTTATACATATTATTAAATGTGTAAAACTCAACTCATGCATTCCAACACACGATCATCTCACAATAAGTTTCTAGCACAGAACCATAAACCATGTTACGTCTTATTTGCAAAATGAATTATGTTAACTCATCACCTGTCAGTGCCAGTGAAATAGTAACTAGCAACGTGCCAGTGCCAGAATATTTTGACCAGTTTAATCTATCAATGTCCAAAGAGTTACCAAGAACCCGACATCTCAAAGGATATCCATTGTCATACTTCCTATTAATCTTATTTTATATTAAAAGTATGAAATAATAAGAAAATCTTAAAGAAAAGATTACGTAGTGAGCTCCAATTCTGTTTGTCTTTTATTTCATTATGTCTGTTTGTTATTTTATTATGTATCTTTCTTCAATTAAGGGTTTGCTAATTCTTTTGAACAACTTGAAAGAATTGGTAGTTCTTGCTAAGATGAAATAATTAAAACTCGACATTTATTATTGAATTCTAAAACGATAAACCAAAACATATTTTCAAGTGCTGCATTAAATAATATAAAACAATAATAAAACGTATGTCGGTCAAGCGATCAATATCAATCAAGCAGTGAATAATATTTTTACCTAAAAATTCATTCATATTTTATTTTCAATTTAAATTTACATACTCGAAATATTCTCTTCTGTAAACTTATTAATCTTAGCTTTTAGTATGAAGAGGACTTTTTATACAAAATGTAATTTCGCTGAGACGAGATCCATGATCACATCCTACGGCTATTAAACATCAAAATTACCATCCTAAACCTGTTTACTTTGTCCACAAAACTAATTGTAATCTGAGCAGGGAAGCTTAATTGTTTGTTATCAAACTCGCTCTTGAATAAATTTGAAATATTGTCTTGTCAAAAAAATGTAATTCTGCTTTCCCGAAATGGACGAAAATTGCAAAACTTTTTGACAAGGAAAGCGTTTGAGAAATACGTTTAGCTGTAGGGGAATTACAATTTTGAGGACTTAAAATATCAAGACGTAGAACGTAGAACGTAAAACGTAGAACGTAGAACGTAGAACGTAGAACGTAGAACGTAGAACGTAGAACGTAGAACGTAGAACGTAGAACGTAGAACGTAGAACGTAGAACGTAGAACGTAGAACGTAGAACGTAGAACGTAGAACGTAGAACGTAGAACGTAGAACGTAGAACGTAAAACGTAGAACGTAGAGAACGTAGAGAACGTAGAGAACGTAGAGAACGTAGAGAACGTAGAGAACGTAGAGAACGTAGAGAACGTAGAGAACGTAGAGAACGCAGAACGTAGAATGTAATTATAGACATCCTCCTTTATTAGTCCAAAGTATACCGCACCTACAACTATATTTACTTTCTAATTCGTTTTTATGAAACACATTTAGCTTTACTTTACTATTGGGAGGGGACTCGAGTTTATTTGAACTCCCAAATCCGTTTGTCCGTGACAACGCCTGCTTCAAGATGAGATATAGATATGTATATTCACGTCGTTTGTATACAATGTTTTACAGATTAATAATATCAGATGCGGTGTTTTAACAACAAGCGAGCCGATAATCTGTCGAGATGCCGATAGACTGCTAATGGTTATAGATTTCTCTAACACTTGCTATATTTATTCATTCATTGTGGATCTGTGTTTATTTACCAATGCCCTCTGATCATTCTATAAAATGCGATCTAGATCGATTTTGGGACCTATTTTCAAATACATTATCTGGTTTACTATACTATAATAAAGTCACATATATAAATATATATATATATATATATATATATATATATATATATATATATATATATATATATATATATATATATATATATATATATATATATATTAAATAGAATCCATTTTAAATACATGTAGGTCGAAATAAATGAATACTTAGAACCATAGAAACAACATTGTATTATCATCATTCATACACAAAGAAACATAGAAAATATAAGTAATGTGTAAGTAGAGTAACAGAAATGACAAAATTAAATTTTTAAACAGTTTAATATTATACTAAATATCATCAAAATTCATTCAGTCCTTATAAGTTATACAAAAAATACGAACAGACCGACAAGTACACAAATTTTTATAAAAATGTGTTAGGTACAGACACTCGCAACCTATGATCATATAGCAGTATAGATAACAAGCTCTTTCGAATATACCTGTTACTATAAAGCGACCTAAATGAAGTTTTAAATATAACTTATATACATAGTAAATAAATACATAAATATTTGTATTAACATAGTCTAAAATCAAAAGAACAACTCAAACTAAAGGAAAATATTGAAACATTTATTCCAATTTCTTGAGATTATTGTAAACCGTTTTTGTTTAATTTTACCAGGAAAATTTGAACTGTATCATTACCCGGGGATAGATAGATAGAAAGTTTTAAGAACGGCATTAAATTACTCGCAATAAAGTATCAAACAAAATACACAATAATATTACATTAATTTCATTAACATTAACTCAAGTGACATATTGAAATGTATTATTAAAATATTAACTTATTAATTTAATTTTAACTTTGCACTGAGATACGCATTGTACATATAGGGAGTCTCGTTATGATTCCAAGAAATAGGTATTTGGAGGAAACCAATCCATGAATGTTCTAATAAACGTGATTATATACAAAAACAAATAAATTCCAACAAACACAAATATGTTAAAAAATGTCGCACACCTTCATTGCTTCGCATGTTATTCAGAATATTTATATTTATTAAGAATGAAAAGTCCCCTTAAAGTCTACATAAAACCATTTAAAACAATACTCATTCTTATTCGGAACAATCATAAAAACTTTATTGTTATTTCAATAAAAGTAGGCCTACATTTAAATTATAATAAAATGTAATGCATTCTGGGGTCATTTTTCTTTTCATAATCATAGCGAGCTATCTGCTATCTAACCGCTAACGCGTTTTGCTAATGACTAAGCCGTCTGCATAATGTATTATCATTGCACGTTGATAAGGCTTTGATAAAGTGTACCTGCATGTGAACTATCACTGTCATTATCATGGATCAACAGACTGATACCGAATACAAACTATTATACAATTTAATAATCAAGGAATTCTTATTAATTTTATAAAATTTTATTGAACCATATATTTGAAAAAGATTATGTCAATTACTACAATATTAGTACTAAATAAATAATTCATATACTACATAATATTAAGATTTCGAGAACTTTGGTATATTTGTTCGAAGAATCAATATTTGTACGCCACTGCCTAGTTGCATTAACAGTGAACATTTCAAAATACAAGCGACTGAATTATGCGATGGCTTAAAGACTTTTACAGAACACTACATTACAGTGCAGTAAAGTACACATACATGAAGCAATACCACCATGCAATATTAAAAAAATATATAATACGTTACATTTAAACATTATATTATATTTTTATCGATAAATATCAATTAATTTTAAAAATGGTTTATGTATTTCTAATCAATAGTTCAAAATTTATTTCATAGTTCAAATAATAGATTCAGAGCGTTCCGCCTCTGGCTGGCTTCCAGCTCTATCAGGCAAATTTTGAGACTTTATAGGTTATATTTTACATAAAAAATTCAATATGCCTTTGCAATATATGACTATGACAGCCTTAAATCGGTACACCATATTAAAAAAATAAATTATTTTCTTTATAGGCTTTACTTCTTTGATAAAGAAGTAATAATTTTAACATCGCCATCAACCATGTTATAACTCAATGAAACAACATAACGTGAAAAAGTGTTATATTCTAAGGTTATTTTAAAATATTTGTAACACAAACGTATACCGTTGACAATTGTAAATATTCTAGTGTATACAGACAATCATTCGAGTTAGTCTCTCAGTGGTCGTTACAGAATCGACGCAGACAAGTTGGCAATAGACGTCGACACTAGATTTATTACGATACCAGTTTTTAATTTTACATAATAAATGTTCTTTAAATAACATTATTGTACAACGGACGGATATTAATTAATTTCTTGATTATTAGGAGAAAAGGAGGAGATGTTTCTGACTGCTTCCAAACTCATATCGACCGGTATCGTAGACAAATTAAGTTATCTCACTAATTATTTACTATCGTGTTTAGTGTTGAAATAACTAACTTACATATATGATTACTAATAAACAAGACAAAAAACATTAATCGTTTCATATCTGTTTTTTTTTTTTGTAAAATAAAGTTTATTTTTTTTATATTTTCTGTTACGTATTATTTATATTTCTCACCTTTAAAACATCCCTGAATTTCCGCAAATTCTCAAGGTTTAACGAGACAAAGGAACAGCAATTGATTTTTATATATAAATTATTTGCCCATGTTTGATCAATCATTAAGCTTATATCGTATTACTTTTATGATATCTTGAGCCCATCGAAGCAGTGTTATTGATCAAGTTAATCTTCAAATATAAACTCCATTTTCCAAAGCAATATATCTCTTTATAACACAGTGGAACTAAAACCTGATGTTTTATAAGTTTATTGCTCTTGAAAAACTTTGACTTTGTGCCCATCAAATGTTTGAAACAGGCCCGTGCCTAACAATACCTCACGTTTTAAACTTCAAACTTTATAAACGTGACGCGTCTAAAGTAGGTGTCAAAAATTTTACAGACATATTTCTGATTTGCTTTTATAACTCGTATTTTATAAAATTTTCGAATAATATTCGCTTAATATACAGTTATCAAGTATCCCAACTTATTAGATATTGACCACTTCCAGTATTTATGTATGTCCTGTCGATTTTCTAGTAATTACAACCAATAACGTCGTCCAGCGATCCGGTATATTTTATCACGTATCAAAATCTTCGAGCGTCAGAATACTGATGCTCTACTGTCTGTTGACGTGACATCATTATACTAAGCGGTGACATTGAATTGACGCAAAAATGATTTTACTTTAAAATCTAATAACGACATTTGAATTTATACTACCTGGGTAACCGCGTCTTATCCGAGTAGCAGAAAAAGAAATAAAACCATGAGGTAATTGTTGAGTAAAATCTGAAAAATCTATTCTATATATTACTCTTTAAAGGTCATTATCCCTCCGAGATATGTCAATAAATATGACTAAAACACATCGAAATGTTATTTTGTAGAATTGATTATAATATATTGGTTTATTACTTGATAATATTGAATGCAGAATAATGATAATAATAATAAAAGTAAATAACCAAACCTCAATTTTCCCGATACTTCGCGATACGAATTGTTAGATAGCGAACACTTGATAAAGGGTTGATACTAACACAATATGGAAAGAAATATGATATCCGAAGTAATTACTATAAAAACCGTACCTTATTACTTGAGTTTAGTATATATAATATTATTTATTTCTTTTTATATATGTACATAAAATAATTCACAATGAAAGTTGGTAGCCCTGGTTAGATTACTAAACAGTTTTCCAAATGATTAATAACTGATAGCATTATCATTTAAACTGATTGTCATATTGTAAAAACACACACACAACTATACTATCGTTTCGACGAACACATTAATATAAATTTACTCATAAACGATTGTTAATGAATGTTTTATTAATGATTATATCCTCTGCATCGAAATAAAGAATACTATTACAAAACTCTATTACCTTTATATGGAAAAATGTTGTTTTGTTCTGTTAATAAAATTTCAATTTCAAATTAGTATTTCTACTTTCATTAGTATGAACAACAGCTCAAACAAGTCTAAGTATAAATAATTCATATAATTAAAATATAATAAATAACTATAACAAAAGTTACCAGAAACTAAAATATGAAAAAAAAAATGTACATATCTTTATATCATGAACTTTTTGCCCTTATCCCCATTTTGGGGTCTTTGCAGTATGTATTTTCTTTTAATATTCTCCTGTTACTCGTCATCTCTGTACACACTCCCTTCTTCTATATATCGTCTTTACCGCAATCCATCTATCTTTTCTTCGGCCGTCCTCTACTTTTCCATTCTTCCACGTCCATACCTAGCACTCTTTTAATTGCTTTTTACATGCCTTTCATCTCTCTTCATAACATGCCCACACCAAGATCCCACCTGTCAAGATGGCTACCTCTAATTTTTTCTGTCACTATCGCTACTCCCAAAGGTTATTTTATCTTTATATAATATATATAAAAGTATCAAGAAGTTCATTTGCGCTAATCTCAAAAACCTCTGATCCGATTTCAATGAAAATTTGTAGATATCCGGACACAGGAGGCGCTAGGGCCTCACTTTTTCTGATTTCAGTTTTTCGACCATAACTTTTTCCCTATACAAAGAAGATCAATCGCGTTCATATTATATGATGTCTTTGATTAATACCTATAACTAAAGTAGATAAACCGAAAACCTAACTTCAATAACTTAGGGGTGGGGGTAAAAAAACCGAAAATTTTTGGAAAAAACTTTTTTCTGGTAAACATTCTTACACCACAAGTATTTTTAATAGAAAGGTTATTTTTTATTTTAAATTTAAGTATTAAAAATTTTGCCCATAAAAGGTACCGTTTCCGAGAAAAAAAATAAAAACCACTTTTAGCTTGAAAATTTAAAGTAGGTAAAACCACGTCAACTTTTTTCTGGTAACATTCCCTCGTCTCAAATATTTTTAATAGAAAGGTTATTTTTTACTCTAAATTTAAGTACCAAAAGTATTTCCAAAAAAGATACCTTTTCCGAGAAAAAAAATTAAAACCGCTTTTTGCTTGAAAATGTTTGATGTAAACAACGGCATCATGTATTATTCTTAGGTAGTGAGTTATATTTTAAACGAGTTACACACGAGGTCTACCCACGCGTGTCCCCCTGCGGGCACGGATTTTTTTTAATTGTTATTGTATTCGAAGATGAAATTTTCACCTACTCTACCAGTCTAGTGTTTTCAAAATGAGTATACATATTTAATTTAAAAACATTTATACATATTTAATTACTTTGTAACAGAATACAAAGTATTTAAATATGTATAAATATTTTTCTTAAAATTGTATAAAAACAAATTAAAATAGAAATTAATTTAAATTTAAATTAAACACTAGCATGCCTTGTCCTTTTGGAATGGAAGAGCTTCAAACGACTTAATTAAGATTCAATTCAAATTAAATTACTTCTAAGCTCTGATTTCTGGAGCTACGTAAAGTTTAACAAATGCAGTGATATCACGAAATAACATAGAATAGAATCACTATGTATGCTTTTTATTAAAAATATTCTCATACATTTGAATACATAATTAGTCAATAAAAGTGATTAAAATTTAAGGTAATGTTTAATAACTGCTTAAATGACGACGAATAAACTGTAGTATGTGGAAAATAATTAATGAGATTCAAAAGAATACTGAATATCAACAGAATGCACTTTAATTATGAAGTGCTTTAATATAAACTGTACGAAATGAGAGAATTATAGAACAGAAGAAGTTAACAAATACGCTAAGGCTTGATTATAAAAGATGCAGCGATTTACTGCTACAAAGTAGTTTGACGCTACGCTTTTAATAACATTTGTTATGTCAGGCTTCCAGAGATTCTTTTGTTTGACTCTCTGATTTACAACAACAAAATTAATATTTTTAAACAGTTTTACTTACTTTTAATAATTGCTTTATAATATTTTTATTGTGATATTTTTATATTAAAACCTAACACCCATCGATTTTTTAAACTTAACCAAATGATGGATCAACTTAGACTGGAAAACCGTTAACCGTTGAAATTAGATAAGACAACTTAGCTATATCCGGAGTTGGTTTGCAAGTAACTCGCTTATGTTAACTAAATAAACTAACTAAATTGAATCCAAGATCTTTCAAGTGTTGGTCTATAGTATTGGTAGTTTAAGTTGAGTTGATTATCTGGTATTATGTTAAACAGGTTTCCAGTTTCCATCTATCTAAAACGGCGTTGCTAAAATATATAAAAACAAATATTATACTACATTCTTACAAAAAAATTCACGATACACTTATTTTTTTGAATATTAAATGGTTTGAGGACTTTAATATAAAAAATACATTTCATTAAAGCTGAATATACGAGCATTTTGGCCGAATAATAAAATACAGAGTGAAATAACATGCAATACGCATTCAAGACCGCAGTTAAAATTGACGGTAAGAGCTTTAAATGAATAAAAAATCTATAGGCTTTCATTTTTGGGAACACGAGAATTGTGATGTACATAACGTCACAAAATAATGCATTTCAAACATAATAAAATTCGTCAATCATTTACTTACATCTCGTATGTTGATAATACTCATAGTACCAACCTGGTGATATGATAATGCCAACCTAATAAACATATTCCAGATCACCATTGTACATATTCGTGATCTTTGCTGAAATTTAAGTTAAAGTGCATATATAAAGCCTCCATTCAGCAAAGTACACTCCTAATAATACCTGAGACGTCGGTTCTCTGAAGATCTAATAGAAGTCTATCAGCTAATTCATACTCAGACCATCGCATTATTCCCTAATGACCTATATATATTAATCTTGTTGGTTCTCATTGTATAATAAGGCCCTAATTATAACTGCTTTAATTCCTTACAGTCATTTGTCATAGTTTTAATATAGTACTAGTTAATTTTATTTTAAGAACTGTGAAATAATGAACATTTGACATTCGTTTTGTCCCTAAAATTTTAATTTTAGTCCATGCAATAAATGAATTTAAAAAACATTTTAAAATTAATAAAGAAATCACATAAGTTTTAAAAGATATAAGACAATTAAAAGATATTTAAAAAAGTTACATCCATTCTCTAAATGTATCACCTGAATGAATGTACGAATGAATGAATAAATTACCAAGTTCCAAAACCCAGTGAATAAACAAATGACTCCTAATGCTTACTAGCTGATGGTATTTACTTAAAACTGAGTTCCGTCAGGATTGCATCTGTTTTCACAGCACCAGATTTGGGTCACAATCCGATCTGAGTGTTGCATAATTAATAATGCTAGTTACCAGCGCTTAAACCCTTCACCGTGTTTATGAACGCTCCGTAACAACTGGCCGTTTCTATTCAGATTAATTGATATTGACATAACAAATTACTGCACGAAATGTGTTTATTATTTATTAAACAATAAAAATTAAAATACAGCCAGGATATTACCAGTTTAGTTTAATTTGGAACAACATTCATTTCTCAATGAGAAATACATCTGTAACATAACAATCTTATAACATTAAGGATTAGGAATCACCATAAATCCGCATCAAGAGATTTGAAGCGTCATCGGCAATGAATGAATTTATGCACAGTATCTGCAAAGAATAGGTTTACATAAATCGTTATAGTAATACTTACAGTATTATAAAACCTCTATGAATATAATAAAACAACTAGATAGTTTTTATAAAGTTGCGATGAGAATAAAAGTATCTGTAAATGAAATGACTATTACTGGCGACTCCGCACGGACACATTTGATTGATCACACCTGTCGGATCCAGATTATACTATTACCGTTTCAAGCACAGGTATTATGGTAGTTATTTAGGTGTATCTATTTCAAATAATATGAATGTTGTTTTTTTTTTGCTATTTTACATTCCTCCCGGTAAATTATGTAATTTTTAATTGCTTACTAAAAGTCCAAGATTTTTTGTACTTACACAAATTTGCGTACACTATTTATTAGGCTTCAGTGTATTTTTAGAGACAAAATAGCCCATGTCCTTCGGGATGCAATGTTTTGATTTTTTTTTTGCCTAAATGAAAAGTAAAAAGGTATCGTACAAACATACAGACATATTAATTTTCACAGTAACAATATTAGTATGGCTGACAGACTCAAAACAAATATATATCATTAACGAGTTTATGACATAAAAGAGGAACGTAAGTAGGACCATACATAGTATAGACCAAGTCCAAGACTTTTAAAGTGATTCTAGAACGTAATATTGGATTCTATCATGACAGGAATGTCAACGAACAAGGAAATACACCGCCTACAATCCCGTGATGTCAGAACTCAACATCGGAAATAGTTTTTAGGCAAAAACAACTATTATAAAGTCAAAATTTTCCTTGGACGTGCATAAATCGAGTAGGCCGGATGGTATATTCTCAGTAGTGCTAAGAACATGTGCCCCTAAGTTGACTAACGTGCTAAGACGTCAATTTCGATACTCCCACCTTAACTCCTTACTTAAGGTGGGAGTATCGTGTGCCGTTCTCCATCCGATCTCTAAAAAAAGTTTATAGCTCGGAACCAGCTACAGACCTAACGTAGTTACTAATGCTCCGAAGTAAAGAAAAGCATCATCAATCAACCGCTTCTAACGTACCTCAAAGATTACCAGTTGATCAATGACCGGCAATATGGCTTTTGTCATGGTCAACCGGTTGGTGATCTTTCGGTACCTTACGCACCGTTGGACAGCTGTTATTGAAAGCAACGGAGAGGGTCTATGAAATAAGGCGTTTCTTCCGAAGCTCCCTTCCCGAAAGTTTATGCAAGTGGATCACCAGCTTTCTTACTGGGAATAGCGTACAGGTCATTCTCGACGGTTAAATGCTCGGATCCCAAGCCCGTGAACGCTGGTGTACCCCAAGGTTGCGTGCTTTCCCCAACTCTGTTCCTCCTGCACATCAATGATTTATTGGATAATTCCAACAAATATAGTTATACAGATAGCACTCGAGATGCGGTATACTCTGGCCGTACACGGCTCTCTGTTTGCTATGCGGGATTTGCATGCAGGCACTGGGTGAGCTAAACCAACTTCAGTTTAATCCCTAATAGAAACAAGTTGGCGCGTTTACCACTAAAAATATGTATTTGTACTTACTACAATACTTTAAAAGCATGTTACATCAAATTACAAAAATAAATAAATTAATATAACAAGCAAAACGATAAAATTTCTTATAACAACTGAAAAGTCAAAATCGGAGCTCGTGAGTTGAATGTATGTTTATTTATTCGCATTAAGATAATCTTGACTTTAAGAGCCGCGTATTTATGAAGAAAACATCTGCGCACAAACACACGACAATACCAAAATAGATGAGAGAAATTTGTATACACATACAAAAGGTACAGTCTTAGAAGTAAAAGAATAACATTATACAATTTAGACAACTATTCAACGATATAAACAATTGTTAAAAGCTCCATATTATTTGAAATATACTACATAACACATTCACATTATATAAAATAGTTCTTAAGAAATAAGTATTTTAAGATGTTAACAACTCAGCCATGCTTTAAATAATTCTAACCTGTAGTTGTTTGTTCCTAAAGCGTATTTTAAGTAAAATAACATATAGCATTATGTAACTAATAGGTGGGCGATGACAGTTCTTCCCAACGATAGGTAGATTATGAACTGGATAAGAAGCTATTCCCACTATGAAGGTATTCTCACTATTGGTTGGCAGTGAAGTCATGAAATATTTTGTAAGAGTGTTTCCTTACCATTTCCTCGATAATACTAAAACAAACATTCATCGTATGAATATACATTAAAATTAAAATATAAGCTATATTTATAAAATAAAATATTATTCAAATAATATAAACACGTATCAATTGAACTGTCACACTCAGTGAAGTCAACTTGCAAATCTATTGTTAAGATGTATAAAGGTCTTCAGCGAATCGAACGACACTTTAAAATTATTGCTTTTAACTTTGCTTAAAAATATTGTTTAAAATCATTTTTATTTCTTATGTAGGAGACAATTGTTTGTTAAAATTATTCTTTAATCCTGAATTCATTGCCTGAATGACTTTTTGACAAAAACACGATATTATAAAAAAGAAAGCAAAATTAAAATATAATATAATTTTCTAATGAATAAATTAGAAATACGAGCCATTCTTCTAATTTACGATCCGTAGCTTAAACAGATTATTATAAATTTTATATTTAATTTTAGTATTTAAAGGTATTCTTTGCTCTGAACTCAGTCATAAATAAAAATTCAATATCACCTAAAAGGTGCTCCCAATAAAAAAGTATAAAATAAGAAATTATTCAAAATAATCCCCGTAAGTGGATTGTATTTGCAAGAAGAAGAAGATAGGTTTGGATGTTTGTAAAATCTCTAAAACTATTGAAAGGAATTACTTGATTTTTTGCGCCTTTACGGACTTGGCAGTGACATCGTCTTTTCATATCGCTAACTGAAGAAAATAGAGAATTAAAACTTAATACTGAAACTTGAAAAGTAATAAATATAAATCAACTTAGAAAAGATTAAAAAGGACAATTTCTTTGTTGCTTTAAATCAGATATATCGCCCAAATTTTATTTTAACACAAACTTAAGTTTAAGTTCCAGTGAAAGGAAAGAGGATTAAATTCTTTCTCAACAGCAATAAAATCAAAAATAAACTCATGATGGCTTTAGCTTCTGGAAACGTCTGCAATATTTTTCATTGTGTACGTTAATGTACACAAGATTTAATCACACCTGCATGATTAAACAGACTCTGTTTATATCTTATAAGGGCAAAGACCTATCAAAAGTACTACCGGTAACTTGAAGTTTCCGATGACGATATTAGGATGAATCTATAAATGAAAATTCTTGGGAGTATTATTAGAAAAGTTGTCTATACCGCGATCGTTTGATAGAGAATCCTTTGATGCCACGTCAAAAGAAATTAATCTAATGATATTGAAAACCCAAGCTTTAAAATTACGTTTCTATTTTATTAATTTATAAACCTCTATTCATATATTGATTTATTTATTTAATTGGGTTATTCATTGATTTAGAACTCCTGTATAGAAAATATTATTATAAATATGAAATTTGAAAATCACAATTCGTTTTGATTAAATGTTTTTCCATCCAATCAGAAGTGATTTTCATCACGATGTAGGTTTTTTGCTTCGTCACTGCAATCTGTAATTGGAGGTCTAATCCCAAGTCGCCCCGGCTCCATTTGCTTTTATATAAAGCATTTTGAATAATCTCAAGACGTCCATTGTGATTTTGAATTTAAGAACTTTTATGTACTATTTACTGAATGCATTTAAAATTGTATTTGTTTAAAATATTTTTACATGTTTAAAATTGTTTCAAAAATATATTCTTATCTTTGACTTTTTCACAACTTTCTACTCCTACTTCTTGTTTGGGATATTTTAATAGGTATTCTTTTCACACTTCCACCGTTTCATTTCAAAATAATTGCGCCGAGATTTATCTTTTTTGTTTTAACACCAATATAACGGCGCCTCCCGTGTTGATAAGAACTTTCACGAAAAATAAATTTCCAGTGTCAAATACGAAGTTATAATTGTGTTCTCGACCAGTGGTTTTATGAAGTTAATAAATTTATCTTTTGCAAGGACCTGATCACGTAATTAACATTTAAATGAAGGATTAATCTTTGTTTTACTAACAAGTGCAATAAAGGGGACATAATGTATATGATACCGATATCCAATAATGTTGAAATGTTTGATCCGGGGGGTTTGAATCGACTGGGTCCATACAAACATTTATTTTACGATGAGACGAAACAATATTACGGCTATAAAGAATGGAGCGGTGCAAACGGAGGGTGCTCCGCCTAGTAATGAAAAATCCATCTCAACCCTCACAAAAATTGCATTTCTCGTAGATTTTACAAACATATTACAGTGTATGTCGGCGTTGAAAGGGAAAACATTTGCCGAATGTTTTAATGGTTTTGTGCTCTTGAATATAAGGTAATGGTGTTTTCAGAAGTAAGAATTATCTTTTAGAATAATAGCTACATGTTACCAAATAATTTACATACAGGTGGCAACTATTTTTGTAAACTTTGCAATACATTACGTACAACAGACAGTAAAATTAATATAAATCACTATCATGAAACGGATTTGAATAAAATAAATTAAGTATCTTTTTAACACCTTTAGAAAATAAAAGAAGAGAGTCTCTCTTTTTATTCAATCCTTAAAAATCTCTGAACTGAATTTCTCATTTGATAAAAAATTATAAATATTCTATTTCAACGTTACAATATAAAATTAATTTCCTGCTTAAACATTACCTAAGGGTTCCTTATTTCTCGACCTTTATTAAAAACAAACATCTTTGTAGTTGCAAAGTTCAATTTAGTTTAAAGAAAGGAATCTCTTTATTTCTAAACTAAAAATGTAACAGAAGTCCTAAATGCATTTTAAATCCATTTAAATACAAAATAAAATTTAATCTGTCACTGTACCAAAATGTAACACACACGTAATTTCCTTACAACCGCTAAAGCGCTGGTTCTGCTCATTTCACTCAAATGAACCAAAAGTTAGTATTATTTATCGATTTAATTTATTCTGAGTTAGCCTTTAGATAAATTAAGAGCGTTTTTCTATCTAAATATAACCATAGGATGGCGTTATCTTATGTCAGACCCATTCATTTAATGTTCCAATTGGCTATCGTCATTGTCACTTGTCTAGGTCATAAAAACGGAACATATATTATTGGTATTATGTAGCTCAGGTAAAAGCACTCGATCAATGTTTCTCTTTCAATCTTTCGTGAACATTAAGTTAATTTACTAGTTAGTATTGTTTCTTTGTTACGTATTTAACAATCTTCTAAAAATAATAAATTACTCAATTTCTCAAAAGAATACAAGTGTCAGTTACATTTTTGTAAAAGAAAATACATCTATTGAAGCAACGACATGTAATGAAAGTTAATATCAAAATAATTGAGATTAATATTCCACATGAGGCGTTGGGGACCGCCAACCAACATGCCATGTTCCAAACGGCGGGAGGTGGAGGACGGAGCTACAAATAACTACGTGGAAAGTAAGAGGAGGAATGGAACAGACGATGAACGAATTAATAGATGTGATGGATGACAAAGATCTGGACGTTGTTTGTGTGTTGAGATCATGTGAAAAGGCAATGATACAACCGATTAAGCCTGGCAACCCGGTTGCTTACTGGGCTGGGGTTCAAGAGGGTGAGCAGGATTGCCAAGGTGTTGGCGTGTTATTGTCCTCTCGAATGGTTAATGCAATAATATAATACAAGGCTATAGCTGGGGATAACAAGAGTTTTCTTGTTATTCTTTTATGCGCCAGTATCTTCCGCTCCAGTGAGCGAACTCGAAGAGTTTTGGGAGTGTCAGTGTTATAAGTAGTGTCAGAAGTAATGAAAAGTTGATAGTATGTGGAGATATTAATGAATGTGTTGGACCCGCGCGAAGTGGTTACGAAAGCATGCTAGGCAAGTATAGTGATAAGAGAGTAAATGAGGCTGGAAAGCTTATTTTGGAATTTTGTAAGGAGTCAAATTTGTTTATGGCAAACACGATGTTTGATCACAAACAAATTCACATGTACACATGGGAGCGAGCGGAAGAAAGATGTATGATTGATGTATTCCTAGTGGATCATCGTATTCGAAGTCAAGTTATGGACACGCGAGTGTTTAGGGCTGCTAATCTGGGAACGGACCAATATCTAGTCGTTGCTAAAATAAGAGATCTGTGTGCAGGTTGACGTAGCCGCACGACAAATCTCAGCTTGGAGTCGAATTATCGCATAAGAAGCTGGAAGCTTCAAAATCCACCGATCAGAGAGGAATATCAAGAAAGGGTTTCCAAGAAGCTTGAAAGCTGTGATCCTGGAAATGAAATTGTTGAAGTATGCTGGCAAAAGTAGCGACAAAAGTATGTGGTAAAACGAAAAAAGGTTTTAGTAAAAAGCGCGATGAATGGTGGGATGATATATAATAAAATAAATAAATAAATATAAGAGAGATAAGAAAAAGAGCACTTATAAAAATGAAGCGTAAAAATTCTGAGAGAGAAAAGGATAAAAGGTTGACGAACAACATCAGGGAAAACACGAAGCTTTTCTGGCGAAAAGTTAATGATTCCCGGGGTTGTTCGGAAGCCTGTAGAATGAAAGCTGTGCTTTCAAAGAGCGGTGAAATTTAAATAGAGCAAGCACACATTTTGCAGCGGTGGAATTCTACAAGGAGACGTATGAATGTGAGGACGCCTCGGCCTTGAGTATCAGCGAAATGCTGAGTCCAGATGTAGCCGATAGTGAAATCAGTTTTGAAGAAGTGGAGAGCGCGATTTGAAGTCTGAATTGTGGTAAGGCTGCGTGAGCAGATGAATTTACTGCCGAGATGATCAAATATGGTGGGCCACGCGTCTTGGACTTGTTCTGGTTTTTGTGCAATTTATGCTGGACAACGAGGGAGGTCCCAGAGGATTGGCGAGGTGCAGTCATCGTACCTTTGTATAAAGGCACAGGTTTACAAATGGACTGTGCAAGCTATAGGACTATCAGTTTGATTAGCTTGGGCGGTAAAGTTCATGCTAAAATATTAGCGAGAAGAATGCAAGAGAGATCTGGAAGGCTGTTGTGTTGTTGTGCTTTTCCCTCCGCATGATCACGGAAAATTTAATGGCCCTAGACCAAAAGGTTTTCTGTGCTTTTGTGGATTTGTAAAAAGCGTTTGACAGGGTTGTGTGAAAGAAATTATGGGAAATACTGCCCCGATACAATGTAAGCGGACACTTGCCACAGGCTGTAAAGTCTCTTTACAGATATCACTCAGCCTGTGTGCTAGTAGGAGCTGTCATGTCGCCCTGGTTTGACTTCCAATCGGGTGTTAAGTAAGGTTGCGCTATGTCAGCTTGGTTGTTCAATTTGTATTTGGATAGTTGTCTCCAAGACGTGAAAGACCAGACCAGTGCCATAAGAGTGAAAGTAGGTGACCTTAAGGTCAATTGCTTGCTATATGCAGATGATGCAGTGCTCATTGCATCATCAGAATGCGATTTGCAGGTATTGGTCACCACTCTGAAAGATGGTTGTGAAAATAATGGTCCAAACCTGAATGAAGATAAGACGAAGGTTCTAATATTTAAAAAAAATGGAGAAAGAACAGAATTTAAGGTCAACGCAAATGATAAGATAATAGAACAAGTAAATGAAGTGGTATATTTGGGAAGTATGTCCAGCAGAGACGGAAGATACGTAATGGATGTGGAAAGGCGTATTGCTGCCGGTAAAAGAGTTAATGGTGTTTTGGCTGAATTGTTGAGATGGTAAAAAGTCAGCATAGCTGCACGGTTAGCTATTCACAATGTAGGTTTGCTACCGACGCTATTATACGGCAGCCAAACGTGGGTAACACAGAAGAAGAATGTAAGAAAGATGAATGCTGTGGAGATGCGATCGCCTTCGAAAACACAGTATCTATGATACTGCAGGAAGGTCATTTAAAAAGCATAAGGACCCCCCGTCGGACGTAAGAACCTCAGTCGTAAAATTCACAAATACATACATTAAAAAAAAAAATATAGAAAGAATATGATACATTTTTAATGATTTAATTAAAATGTTATCTTACTGGATAAGGTCATTTTATATTTCATCTAAAAATTTGTATTAAATGTTGTTCTCCAATAGGTAGTGAATTTCTATTAAGGTTTTTATATTTACTTCAACGTCACACGCAGTTAATTGAGATCTATTCAAATGCTTTAGTAGCTCTCACACGCGACTCCTCTCATGTAGCCATCATTAATATGCGATACTTAACTTTGACCTAATTTTCATTTTCCTCTAAGGCATAATAAATAAGCTTAAAATTCATAAAGGATTTTTTGTGAATGTATATTGTTAATAATAATTTATTTGTATGTCTTGATAAGCTAGGTTCAGTGATTCACAGCGTTCAAGGCGGTAGAAAAGTTTAAACCTTAAAAACAATTATTAAAATTTGCAACTTTTATATCTCAAAGAGAACATTTAATATTGTTAAGCCAAAAATATATAAATTGTTATAGAATGCTAATAACATACAAACACAGGTAGCCTCCAAAACCTTAATTCTCTAAACCGATAAAATAAATCAATACCAAAATATATTATAACTTTAACATCAAAGTAGTTTCATAGCCGCGGCCTCGAGTGGATTTACTTCAATTACCATCAATTTCCAAATAGTAAATAGTAAATAGAAATGAATTCCCTCTGCTACCTTTGATTCCTGTATTTTCTTAAAGGAAATAAGTCGGTAACAGATTTCCTATGAACCACCTACGATGTGCTATGACGGATGCATATAATCAAACTTTGACATTTCACTACATGTGCATATCACATATAAATATACAATATCAAAATGTAATCAAATCTTATAATATTCTACATCAAGAGGAGAATACAGATAAAGACAACGGAAGAGACATAGAGAGAGAGAAAGAGAGAGAAAATACTATAAGAAACAAACTTAAACAATATTTATTATTATGCAGCAATGATACCTTTAATAAGCTTTTGAAAGTTAAAATTTATCCTAATAAAATATTCAAATCCGATCTAGTTGTACATCGGTTGTACAAGACCGCCCACTCGATATAATTTAAATCAGAAATAAGTCGTCTTTTAATAATTTAACAGTAAAATAATTATTTTTAAGCGTAAATCGAAAGGTTACACAATCGAAGGGTCGGAGCTGAAAGACTATGGTTATAAACGGATCTGATTCTATAACAATTTATTTTGAAAATGAGATGAGAGCAAAACAAACTTAAAATAAACTACAATGACTATTTCAAGAAAGACGATGTTTGAATTGAATTTAATAGAAATGATTATAAATTATATAAATTTAATTTTATATTACTAACTTTTATCCGCGGATTCATTCCTAGTTTAACATTAGTTAATAAGCTCTAACTAGAGCCGCAACTTTATTGGCGTATTTATCTTTTTTTGACCAATCTCTTTAACGACCTAACATTTACACCATCACATTTTCTTAGTATATATTTTTATAAAGGTCGATCAAATAGTTTCTACAACTCTAGTTGCAGAAAGAAACAGACAGTATTATAAAGCATTATAATCATGTGATTATAATAAAATTTATTAAAATCAGAATCAATGGAATTATATAGTAATTAAAATACATATGATGTATATCATTACACATGAACCACTCTGTTGAAGCAGACGAAGATGATAATAGGTAATACTCCGCTATAGCATGAAGGGTCCGGATCTCTTAAACTCATTAACTAAGTTACTAGTGAGAAGCAAGTCAAGTAAACTATCAGAGACTTGCAATGCCACTGAAATTCCTTCGTTAATTGTAGTTGTTCAACAGGATGCGAGATCAATCTTCAGTAGAAGCGTCTTAGAGATTAACTGTAAATTGAAATGTTTAACCCGTTTTGTGACATAAGTACTAATTATTTTATTTTTATGTTCTCAGATTTTCTAAAAACCCGATATATCAATATTTAAACGTATGTTTAAAGTACATAATTTTTCTTTATAATACAACACAAAGAACAATAGAATAAAAGTAAACAAATTGAGTCTTAAAAGATATTAAAAAAATATTAAGAACATTCCTCTGTCATCTCTAATATTCATATTAGGTAATGTAATATTTTAATTGTTATCCTAGTAATAAAATTTGTCAATGGGTGGGAAAAAATAATATTAATTTAATAGTTTTGAAATAAATACAGTAAAATGAAAATCTAGCGTTCGGAATCATCATACGTCAACAAAGTGCAAAGCGAATAGATATAAAGTACGTTTAATTATCCTAAAATTACAATTTAATTATAAAATTCTAGTCGCATACATACTAAAAAACATTGTTACTATTGTCATTATAATAAGATAGCCTAGACATGATGCTATAAATAAAAAATCAACCAAAAATTTTTGTTTATAAACTTCCTGCTATGGTTCTGATGTAGAAGCGCATTATAGCGTTTGTTTTAGAAACTTTTGTCATTTTTCACCTACAGGAAAGTTCTCACGTTAAAAATTTAAATACAAAGTTGTATTTAAATAGTTTCGTGCCATAACGACCGTGCGATGTGAAGTCGAAAATAAAAAGAACATTGTAATTACCATACGGAGTGAAAACCGCTGAATTATAACGTTATAATAAATGTATAAAATTGTATGATACGTATTGAAAAAAAGGGTTCTATAGCATATTTATTGTCATAATAATCATCGATTGTTATTAATTATATGGTGAAATAGTGATGACAGTTAAAACTCTAAAGTCGGTATAGTGACGCCATTACTAACGACTCTTCTGTTGGAGAGCTCTTGTGAAAATAGGCGTCTTTACGAAAACAAAAACATCAGACAAAGGAACTGTATAACAATATAAAATGTAACCCAAAAATTTTAAATTGAGGTCTATTTTTTTTAATACGATTGTTAAAAATACTTTTAATTGAATTCTAAATATTTATGGACTGAAAAACCATCAACACAGTGAAGTTTTATTCAGTCAGTGACTTCTGGGATACCGTTCCATATCCAAATTTCAGAGGTCGTAGGTTCAAGTCCTGCCCGTATTCATATGCTTTTAGTATATAGTTAACATTTAAATACGCCTAACAAGGATAACCATATTTATAGATAATAAAACATAATTTTAATTTATTTTATTTACAGTTACTACCGTACCGTATAGGCCTCTTTGGCGTAATGAATAATCTTGCTGTGTTTTAGTTATTTATATTTTTGGCCTTCTTCCTACTTAACCTATATGTTTCTGGTACATAAGCCTTATTAGATAATAGATAAACTTTATTAGACGCGCTGTACGGTCACGTTTCTACGCAACGCCAAAGAGTACAACCATTCGCAGATCACCAGGACCCCGACAATCCGAACGGCTATCTGTTGAACGCGGACAAAAGCTGATATTGGGGTGATCCGAACAAGGTGTGAGAACAGTACTCCATGTGTGACCGGACCTGCGCCTCATAGAGCGCAAGTCTTTGGCAAGGCCGGAAATACTGCATCGCTTGGCCATCTTGGCCTTACTCTCCAAGATGACCATGAAACTGACAATCACTCGAAATGTTCCACCCAGAAAATGTTCTTGAAGAGATATTTGCATGGATGGTAAAATTAAAGATATTCCATTACAGTTTTACTTATTGCTTTAGTTATAAAGTATAATAAAGCCGCTTGTTATGCACATAATCAATATACAAAGAAACTTTTTTGTTTGCTAGTTTACAACGAGAGGTAAGAGCTTGCCAAGCTATATTTCCTAAAGCAGTGGGCTCTTTTGAAAACCAAAATTGTTGTGACATAAAAGACGGAAAAGATTGATAAGCTCACACGTATTAATAAACGGAAAGTGAAATTAGGACCTTCTCAAGTAACTTACCAACTATGACGTCATATATAAGAAAGAACTACTAAACTTCTAAACGATAGTGTATCATTATCGTTTAGAAGTTTAGTAGTTTGTCGTTACATTAAATAATAACATTGCAACTTATTATTTAGTCACATAATTAACATTGCATCGAAATACACTCGAATTTCATTGACATATTAGTACAGATTCGATATATTTTATTATATTTATCTCTGTAAAGGAATGACAGATCCTTTCGAAGCCAGTGCTATACCGCTGTAAACTATAGGATTAAATGACCCGTAAACAAACGATTTGTCTGATAGATTTATTTGCGAAACACAAAAAAGTTATTGAGGTCAGAGCAAGCGTAATGACGATCCTACAGTAGAATTACAAATAAGGGATCTCCAAGGAACAAGAATAAGAAAGAAACTTGTTGAGCAACTCACTAACTCACTGACTCACCTCTCATTTACTACGTGTTAAGTTTTTCGCAATATAATCTAGTGTCTGTAAAAATATCGTATCTTATAGAAGTTTTGGTACATTTGTTTTAAAAATGGTGATAGAATATTCTTTGAAAATTGTCATAAAAATTCTTCAGAATACCAATTACCTGTATCGCCTGGATATCTTATAAACGTTATTAATATACGAATCAATTGCAGTACTTTATTTGTAATATTGGTAAAAAAATGTTTCTAGTCGGTTCTTCGTCATGAAATTTTATTGAATATAAATGTATAATTTACCAGAAGTAAGTAAAATATTCCTAATTGCACAAAAACTATTAACAAACAAAAGCACATGTTAGTTTTTGAGCCGCGTCGCAATCAGCGCGTTATATTATAAACCACATGAAATAAAACACACGTACATCAGTCACTGGACTAATTAATATCAATGATATATATATATATATATATACACACAAACAGATAAATAAATATATATATATATATATATATATATATATATATATATATATATCTCTGTTTGTGTGTGTTTCTGTCCTGGTGGGTACATCCTGGTTATCTAGTCAAAGCTTGATAATGAGCTTTATATTTTAGATCCTATATGAATTATGGATGAACTTCTGTTGGTACAATATTTATTTTGCCGCGGCTTCTCCGGGGATTTCAGTCATTACTATCATTACTTTCCAATATGTATGAGACTAAAAGACTTTAAAGTTAACTCCTGAAAAGGTAAAACATTCAAACACTCCTTGACGTTAATGTTGTCTGTTCCTTCAAGCTTGTACATTCAATGTACGATACACAAACTTATACGAACACGTACATAATGTTTGTACGTCTAATAAAGTTACCACATTACGTAAACAAAGTAAAGTTATGGCTGAAACAAATTTCGTTTCATTTTTATTTCTTATCTTACATAAATATATACCTCATACCTTATATAAAGTTTAAAGACCATATATGTATGTAGAATCCAATAAGAATTCAACTTCATGTAGTTGAAATTAAAACTCAAGAATTAGTTTCAGCAGTATTAGTAGAAACCAATTTCTCCGAAGTTCTCCAAACCACTTGGTAGTTTACACTGGAGGTTGTCGCTAAGAGCGTCTACTGTCACGAGACATGTATACACGGAGGTATTATCGAGTTAAGGAACTATCTACTTAACGAGAGTCGTAAGTGCTAATACCAATTAATAAGAATGTTTATCAATTAATAACATGTTGTTGTTCAAAATGTTTCTTTCTTTTAAGTTTTGTTAACTAGCTCTTATCAATGACTTTTTCCCTTCCTGTGCTAAGTAATAAAAAAGTATTATCAAACAAATATTTGTGCATTCCTGCACATCCCACGGCGATATTGGCATGAAACAAGCCTATGTTAATAAAGATTTGAATGGTTGAATAAATTTAAAAAATTGGTTCAGTCGTTAAGTCTATTTGTAACTTTTAACATATATGTATATTTTAATATAAACAAAGAAAAGCTCCCTGTTATTAAATTAAAGTAAGAAAGTAGGGTCAACATCAGATGCATTTGACTAATTCTCAGATTTCTCATTGCTTATTTAATTACTTTATTGTAATTATTAAATAGAAAAGCTAAAAAAAATAAGTTTTTTCTTGAAAACACTTTCTTGTACAATGAACTTTACTAACAAAAAGGTAAACACACCAGAAAACTAAACACTTCTATAATAAAATACCTCGTTCGACAGGGTCGATCGTGTTAGGTAGATTCCCGTCGGTCGGATCGACAAAGAAAAACTAGCCAGCAGTATTCTACTGGTCATTACGAGTCTTATGACGGGTCACTCTGCATATATTGGGTGAGCGGGGAACCACCCCCCACCCCTATTTCCTAAACGAGGGGTCGCATCAAAAAACTTTTCGTACAAAAAAGTTTCCTCTTTTAATTTGTTAATTTTCTAAGATTTTTCCAACCTCAAAATTTTGCCTTCTTCTGAGTCTTTTTTCGGTTTTTAACTTTAAACCCCTCCAGCCCTCCAACTCCCCGACCGATTTCCCCCGTTCAAAAACTTAACCTTTATTTTGTCCTTAAAAATGTATATACCAAGTTTGAAAATCCTCCGTCAATATTTGCGACCTGTAGCGTGTCCCAAAGGTTTGCACTTTCACACCCAACCCCCCCAGCCTCTCCTTTCACTTTTTCCAAAAAAACGAGATGCTATGTTTGTCCTACTAATTTATCCTATCGACCTGTGAAGTCAGATTTTGCCTACGATGAATTTGGACTGATGGATCATATATACATATATATATATATATAGAGGGATATATATTTCTTTTTTTCGACGGATTCTCAATCTCCAGTTCATAAACGGCGTAGCGCCCCTACTCTGGGGTCTGGGTCCCGTCATCGCATCGATTGCAATAGGTAGATTCATCTATGGAATCTACCTAAAGCACTGTTATAAGTTATTACAAATCAATAAAAATATCAAACAATGATAAATAAATATAGATTTATAAGCACTTAGTACTGTTATAAAACTGTGAACTTAAGTTTGAAAAATGTAGACATTATTTTTCATTATGAGGAAACTTTATATAAAATATGTCTCCTGCTAAAATTGTACGTGTTCTGAGATCGCTTCTTATTAATATATATTTAAATATTTACACCTCCTTGTTCTTTCATTCATAATAATCATGAGAATTATGATTGTATTGCAAGAAAGATTCATAGGTAAGATTATAAAAGAATTGCTCGAGATCTTTGTACGGATACACACACGTCATCTTCAGATGTTACTTTAAAAACCTTATTTATAATTATTTGTTAAAACAACGATCAAGCTTTCGAGACAATAAAAAAGGGATATTCAATGAATATAAATGTTACTTAACTGATTTAAAATATCTAACAATAATATTAGGCGATGTTAAAAATATTTAAATTTTAAGTAAATTTAGAATAATAAATTCAACGTCCAAACGGACCTGTTTCTTGAAAGGTTTTCCAGAGGTTTGAGACTTATGTGGATAAATTATTAAATTGATATTTACTTAAATCGAATTATTTAGTATTAAAATTTGAAAACTGAGACAAATAAATATAAAGTAAATGTGATGACGAAAATTGTAAGTGAGTAAAACTAAAACTGGAACAAATAACCGAAGTCTACTCGATCGGTATATAAATGGTTATTGTGTCGAATAACGATATTATAGTTTTCCGTATAGGAAGCCAAATAGATATGTACTTAAGTCAAAGTAAATTGAGAATCGACAAAGTTTTAAATTTAACAAGAGATGTATATTCATAATGTACCAAATATACTCTATGGAGATATTCTTTTAATATAATATATTTAATTAACGATTAAAATATATACAATAAGAAACGAATCCATTAATTTGTTTTAGTTCTTATTCATAATTATAGAAAGCAATTTAATTGAAATTTGACGTCGTTTGAGATACTTAAGACATTTCTGTGAATTGAAACATTGATATCAAAAATGTTTTATGACTTTTTAAGTATGTTTCCAAATAGATGAAAAATGCATTTTATTACATTATCATAACTCCGCCATTTTGAACATTTTCCAAAACTTGATGATAAGCAAATCATATAATTATCAAACCCTATCTCGAAAATATCACGAAAATGATTCGAAGATCTGGACATCATCGTCATTATCATTTATGACCAAGTTGGACCGCGACGTTACACAAATATCCAGTTATATTATCATTTTAGTGTGTTTTGGTCAATATTTAAATTTAAAGTTGGATAATTGGCTGAGTATCGTTAACATTATAGAGTTAACAAATATGTTAACAATATTGTACTTATTATTTTTTTATTGAGCGAAGCGAACGGAGTGAGCAGAGCGTTTTACTGGAGACTTTTTGCATTCTTTGTCACGAATTGGCTCAAAAACTGCTTGACGGAAAATTATGAAACTTTGCAAACAAAAAGACACACATTAGGTGATGGTTTTAAGAAAAAAAAAATGAAAAATATCTTTAAAAAATATTTTTTTTTAAATGTCATCTCAAAAAACTGATATCCCATTGAAGTCAATGGGAAACGATGAGTGAATACACTGGGTTCGCTTCGCTCAATATGCAAACGGCACCTGAGATTTCGCGAGCGCAGCGTGCCGAAATCGAGGGTTTGTTGGCGCCCCTAGTAAATATGATTGAACGAAGCGAACGAAGTGAGCGGAGCGTTTTACTGGAGACTTTTTGCATTCTTTGTCACGAATTGGCTCAAAAACTACTAGACGGAAAATTATGAAACTTTGCAAACAAAAAGACACACTTCAGGTGATGGTTTTTAAAAAAAAAATTTTGAAAAATGTGATATAAAAAAAAAAATAAAAAAAAAAATTATATCATGTTAAAAAAGTGATATCACATTGAAGTCAATAGGAAATGATGAGTGAATACACTGGGCTCGCTTCGCTCAATATGCAAACGACACCCGAGATTTCGCGAGCGCAGAGAGTCGAAATTGAGGGTTTGTTGGCGCCCCTAGTATTAAAAATATATATGACATAGTCTAGAAGTAGTAAATTGAAGTACTGCTCGTGTGGAGAACATTTCCAAAATATATTTATTTTTAATTATAATTATCTTATTCTAATTGTACGAGAGCACTACCTCCCTGTTTTCAAATGTGTGTCTTATAGAATTACTAAAAATTTGGGAATTTGCTAACAAGCTTTTCAGGTCAAAAGGCTGCCGCAATACAAATAACTAATGACATACACAAATCCATACATTCAAAGTATAAATACAGAAATATTGCTAATTTCAGCTTACGTCATCAACTCCTGTTCAATTCTGATTTAACTTTCCTCCATTTAAGCCTTAAGTACTTCATTTTCTTCATTAATTGCTAGTTAATGTAGACGAGAGTCGGTATAAGTTTTCAACAGTTACTCAACTCAACTCAATAATGAAGTTATGATAGTTATCTTAAATTAACATTAAGGGTTATGTTTAACTGTTGTTACATTGAGATTTACGGTATGAAGTTTAAATAGAAGTGACATAATAAGGAATTATTACTCTGTTTTGGTTTTGGAGGTTGGTAACTATAGAAAAAATATGTACGTTGAACATTTTTGAATTACCAATATATATATGTAGTAAATAAGTATATATATTTACTTATATAGTAATGTATATTGATATAATTTTTTTTCTTATATCTAATGTATACACAAGCAGAACGCAACGCTCGCTACAATTATCATACCTCTAAGTTGATGAAGCAGCAGTCGAAGTCGCTGGATATAGCTAGTATTTTGAAAGAAGTATAACATTGCCCCAGCAAAAACAAATATATTTTTAATTTCACTCAGTACTAGTTTTTTTATTTTTTTTTATTTTTGCTTTTGTTACACCTACCGCAATTTCTCACCATCCACAAAGGTTAGCTGGTAGAGAATGCCAACAGGCATTAAGTTCGCCTTTTGTAATTTACAATAAAGGGTAAATAAATAAATAAACAAATGTGTACAGACTGTTGACCATAGGTTTATTACGCGCTTTGATTGAAATAAACTTTAATTCATTATAATTTTATCTATTTATAATAATTAGTCCGTCCTCAAAGAAATAAAAGTGTTATATGTAAGAAAATATATAACTGCACAAGTAATTTCCAACTTCGATTTATTACAAATGTTAGAAATATTATAATTAGAAGTATTTATTATTAATTTATATCTCAGATTGAAAAGAAGACATAAACAGCCTATTTTTGTTCGATTCTATTACTATTTTGTTGGATTTATTAAGATTTAAAGATCTCGAGTTAGGCGATATCACGATAAAAATAGATTGGATTACTTGCCTTTTCGCACAATTGACCAATAAATGAGTCTATAAAAGTCTTAAAGATAGCTCTCGGGAGTTGTTTATTGAGTGTCCTTGCAGAGTGATAGTTGACGTGTTGGTCTATTATCGTATATAGGATATAATTTATAAACAAATATTTTGTTTTTAATTAAGTTGTTATAAACCGTAAATTACATTTTTAACATTATTATATATTCAAAATCTTATTATAAGAGTGTGAAGAACTGATATCAAAAAGTGATAAAATTTAATTTTCATTTGGCATATTCTATTCAAAGCCACAAAATAATAAAATATGAAGTTAATTTATCTGAATACTGATTTCCTATTTTAAAACAAACTTAAAAATATAGAATCGATACGCTTCAGAACCAGATAAAGTTCATGAAAAATAAATGTTATTAGTCACTCGTCACAAAAAATTAAAAGTAAAAAAATACTTATAAATGTTGTGGTAACAACAATCGAATGTAAGAACATTATAAATATATCATATACTCTCTGTTATATCATATAAAAAAAACATTCCTTATTAAAGGATTATTATTCGCTCGGTATAACAAATACAAATACACATTCTGTATTCAATTTAGGAGTTGTTTAGTGACACATACACGACGTTACGACGCAAAGGGATGATAACAAATTAGGGGACCAGCGGAATATTTTGCGCCCCTTTGTAATTATTGGCATTTTTGGAAAGAATATTGAAATTCTGAGGTAAAATTGAGATAGGGGTTGTAACAAATATAGGACACAGATCACCTGGATGTGACTTGAAAAATTTTATTAGTGTCGTTTTACTATACTAACAAGTTTTATAAGCATAGATGTTATTTTTTTCTTTTTTCATAAGGTAAAAGAAGAGCTTACAAATGTTACTGAAACAAAAATTTAAGAAAGGTATATTTATTTGGAGACATTATAAACAAAGCAGCAACTAAAAAATAACACATCAATAAATATAATTTCTATCCTTGAGTAGTAATTAATAATAATATGCAATTTATTACGTATTCATTAAGATATAGTAGAAACATATTATAATTTATTACGTATAATGACAAATAATGTTATCAAACATAGTAGTGAGCATTTCATGTGACTCTAGGTACATGTTTTTCTCCTAATACTCGATGTATTAGTTATATTGATCGTCCTAACATCGTGAGGGAGAGAATAAAGTATTGCCAAAGTAAACCAATTCAGACGAATAAAGGAAACTAATTTTATTGAAATAAAACTATTTGTAATTATTGAAACTGGCGAATAATTACATTTAAAACTTTAATTTTAATTTAACTTAACTTTAACTTTTTCTATGTTGCGAGTTTTATTACAATGTATATTTCTAGTGAAAACTTCAGTAAAAAATATTTTTATGTTTTATGAAACGTCAATAAATTTACATTTATAAATGTCTGTACCCAAGACTAATAATGAAAGAATGGTAAAAAAGATTTATATATGAAAAGTAAGCGGTAAGGGAGACAGGGGGAGGCCTCAAGTGACCTTCGAAAACACAGTATCTATGATACTGGAGGAAGGTCGCGTAAAAAGAATGATGACCCTCCGGAGGGCATGTACGAAGAGGCTAATGTCTGTGGCCGAGGCGAAAGAGGTATGCAAGGACCGTAGCGTTTAGCGCTTCGTCGTCTCTGGCTACCCCGCAAGGGATATGGCGTGAAGATAAATAAATAAATAGTAAACAAGACTAATTATATATTACAAATAATATATTCTAATTATAAATTGGGTAACTAAACAATTCTGAAGCATCGTTCATCTAAATTAACCGGCCCAGTGTTTAAATAACACTCAGATATCAAATTATGTATGTATGTTCAATTATTTTAGTTGGCACAATATATTAAGTTCTTGATATGCATATATCTATACTAATACTTCAACTGTAAAGCGCTGTTCACACAATGTATCAAAATTATATATAATATGCTCTAAAATACCAAGCTCATAATAGTCAGTTTCATATAAATCTATACGGATAATGACTTCGATTTACTCGTATGTTATTAGTAATGTAAAGAAGAAAAAACTACATTAGAAATAGAAATCTTAAATTTACTTACTTATATTTAATTACTTGATTTCTGACATTCATCAAATATCTTTGTCTTAACATTATTAATTATAATTCAAAAAACTATTGAAATAAGTTAGTCTATAGTCTTGGACTTGATTTCATGTTGTGAGCAGTAACTTACCTGATGACTCAGATGATGTTAACATTTATTATACTTTATTAAATTTATTATTGAAAAGTTTCATGGTTGTTTTCTTCAGCGTTTGAGAAAACCCTTATTAGAGTAATTATTTTAGTACAAACAATCAAAGACCATATTTCTTGAACAGTTGTTTCTCCATATCCTTGTTAGCTGTCAGTGAATCAGGATTGATATTGGTAAATAAAACACGAAAAGTCTTTAATTAAATAAAAACACAGTTTGAAAATAGGAACTCATTTATTTACATACATCCAAATATTTACAACGAAAGCGTACCATCACTTCCCTAACGAAATGGCAACTTGAGCAAAACATAATTAAGTAATAATATTGTGCATCGCGTTATTAATTCTAAAACTTAAATTACAAAAGAAACACATAAAAGAGAAATTATAAAAAAATAAAATATTAATTATGGAAGCGGTATAAAATACGTTTCAAATAAGAAATCACTTGAACATTAACTGCTAAATAATTGTTTATTATTTTAGCAATAAAATTAACTTTAATTAAAATTGAAAAATAAGGTAAGCTCTTAGATATAAAAACTAGTTTCTTATATCCAATTTCATTTGGAAGCCAATATAAAATCAAAGAAACTCTTTGGACTTATTAATACGCGAAACTAAATTATGTCGTCTGTAATAACTTTAGGCCGCTTACTGATATTGTTAAACTTTACTGTATTATAGAAATGTAAAAAAATTGTGACATCAAAGTTATATATCACAATACTAGCCCTGCATCTGTTTTATAATAATTACACGCTAATCTTGTTGCAATAACTCGTAGTACTCAGAACGGAACGATAAGAGATGCTATAAATTCATATCGTCATCCGATTCGCTGTCACTTGAATATTTATTAAGAGCCTTGTGAATCTCTTCTTCAATCTCAATAGCGCTTTGATGTTTATCGTCTGCTGCCAATCTGTTATACGCTATTTTAATGTTCGAATCGTAGTTATTTCCACAGCAGATTCCCATCCGTTTAAGCACACAAGCGAGAACTATGTACAGAGTAATTAAACTGACAAGAACGAGAGCTATCGTCAGGATAAGATTCATTTTATAATGCCATTTGGCATTGTTGATATGAGGTAAAACAGTATTTGGATAGCAGTAAAATTTTAGTTCCACATCAGACGAGTTGAAAAGTTGGGCGTCATCTAAACAAGAAGAACACTGGCTGTTGTTTGGACCCGTACAAGTGGCGCACGTGTAATGGCAAGGCAGGCAAATTAGGGGAGCTTTGGAAATATTAACAAGTGGTTCCATATCAGAAGCCTCTATAGCAGTAGGATTGGGAACATCATCCTGTCGCTTCATAACGACAGGAGAACCACCGGCCTCCAAATAAGTAAAGTTACGTCTTCGTGAGCTGCGTTCCATTAAAATTTCGCTGGCATACGTTTCCGCCGGACAACGTTGATAGCATCGACCGTTGTACAAGTGCAAACCCTTCGCGCATTCTAGTGGGAGAGAGAACAGAGATGTTTAAATATATGAGCAAAAAGGAGATAGTCCGACACCACCCAGCACCGTACCAGCGTCCATGCAGTTGCTTTTCTTGATAGTTGATCGAATGATGCAGAAGATCCATACACGAGGCTCGAAGTTTGCAGATATAGTTATGAAAACAGGGGTCGAAAGGGGATGGTAAGTATAATCTCGTCACTGATGTCAGATAATTTTGTTTATTTTATTGTAATAAGTCAAACAGACGTTAATGCAAGTGCTGAACATGCACAAGTTGGAAGTGAACAAAATTAAATGAAATCAGGAGAATAAAAACAAACAAAATGGTATGAAGAGTTTAGTATTTTTTTAAAGAAAACTAAACAAGGTAAAGCATGGATTATTTTAATGTTAGCACATTCAAAGCAAAGCGTTTCATGCAATCCATAAAACATAAAGTTATATATATATGATAGAAATTTAACGTCAGCTTGAATTACACAAATATTATATGAATCTAACATTAACAAAAACAACGATCAGAGACAAGACTCGACATACGCATTAAATGAAATTCTTGTTTTTTTTTGTAATAAAAGTTTTTTTATTATTATATTTTACCATTCACATATTTCAATATATACAAATTATGCAACATGTACAGTAATAAATACATTTTATTTAATAGACTACATTCATGCCGATGTCTTGAAATGTGTACACCGACCGTTATAAAAACATTTTCGTTACGACTCATGACCGCTTATTTATTATTATTTTATTATAATCCTATAGTAACTTACTCGTACGTATGAAGTTACTTTACAACTTATTCATATCAGCTACCAGTCGATGAGTAATGTTGATTTTTTCAGTCATTTATAATTTACATGTATGTGAGCAATTTGTACAAGTCTCCAAATTTATTTATACTTACTTACTTATTATTTACAGTCGTATTAGATGATCTATGTTATATGGATTGGCAATCACTTATGATCACAACCATAATACGCAATACAATATTATACTAAGTATACTCAAGGGGACTACGTTTGTTAACTACAGCATTACTTTCTGTGACTGCCTCAATCAAGAAATTAGTTCAAAGTAAATGTGATAATAACTTTGGATTACATATATTTAATTTACAACTATCGTTATAGGAATATACTAATATCAGGAAAATTTGAACTTTCTTTTCGTATATTATTGTTGTCTTTCGAAGTGTAAATAATATGTGTTATAAATTGTGGTTATTAAGTAACTTGCAATAACAAATATTCCAGACATAATTATATTAAGTACTTTGCAATATTTATACTTTATTTAGAAGGTCTGCTCTAAGCGTCCGATCGTTAAAGTTTATTGAGGGATCCATTTGTAAGGCTGTCACAGAGAACATGCCGCCGTAAATACATTTAAGGAGTTAGAAGACATTTATTGTTTTTGAAACTTATTGTAACAGATATGTCAGGTTTAATATATTATATAATGTAAACGAAATGGCGAACTTTCTATATCAAAAGCTCTATGTGTTCAACGAGCACGGCTCTATACGTGATTGTTAGACGTCGAAACATCGCCAAAACGTTTTATAACAAAGTTTAAGCTAAACAATTATATAACTATCTATTTATAATTCAATAAATAATTGTTATAGACAAATAAAAGTAAATGCGTAACATTTGGTATCATGGCTGTCTATATTTGGTTAATGGCGAACATAAAGTATATTTGTGGCTAACAAAGTAACAATTGTAAAAAAATATCTCTATTGTAACAGTTGAGAGTTAGAATTAACTATTTGAACATTACGAAGCGAACTCATTAAGGCCATCACCGGGTCTTATCAATAATATATATTATATAATGTGTTTATAAATTATTATAGTAAAAATACGGTTGGGATGACCCGACCTGTTAAAGTAGAAGCATAACAATCGCCTACAATATTATTAGTTTTACTTAAGCACGGTAGACATTCACTACAGATTCAGAACTAAGTGTCAACTACAAAATTATTTAACAATGCCATTACTCGTGCAAAATGGACGTTTTTATTATATTGAAATACATATTAGTTTATGTAATTGCACTTGTATCGCTTTATTTTTGCCGAATAGGTGATATTACAAAATACCTATGAGATTATTGGACACCACTCTCTTACATTACACACGTGTACATCGCACTCACTCAATAAGTATTAAGAGTATTGAACACCTTCCGAGTTATAGAATAACGCTATTTATGAATCACTGCGATTTAAATATAACTTGGCTACATATTTTACGTATAAATTCCAGATAACTGGTTATTTATAAATATGTTTGTGATTAATTTTATGATGTCGAAATACCATGGCATTTTAAAACAGAACAAATTAAGTACAACGGCCGTGTGCAGAAAACCAACATTTAAAATAAAAATATAATAATTATTATGATAAAATACTTGTACTTATATTTAATTAAGATCCCGAGGCTGAACTAAGGTGGTGGAACCGGGCCGGCCGTGGTTAAGCAGGGAGCCCGCGGCGGTCTGTCTGGTTGTTTGTTTGTGACTGGTTGTTTGTTTGTTAGTGTTTGCGGTCTGCGGGGCCGTCTGTTTGTGTGTATGTGTGTGTAAGCGTCAGCCGCGCAGAGGAATATGATGAGTAAGCACAAACCTAAGCACCGATGTGGCGGTTGATGTGTGTGTGTGGCGCATCCGCTGGAGACAGCGTCCGCTCCCGCTTCCTCTCCTGTTTTGAAACCACCTTCTACCGCCGGTCCGTTCTCACGAATCTATGAACCACCCGTTACTCGTTAAAAAAGAAAAACAATTTATACAAAATAAAGAGAATCTAATGAAACTATCTATACTTTTAAGGTATTTTTTCAAACATTTGTTAAGCGCAGTACACTGTGATCTTTATTTTTTTTGTGTCTCTACTGTTAGCCCTACTGGCCATGACAGCGTCACCGGTGGAATGGACGGGTGCAGAGACCCGCCCTTGAAAAAGGGGGGCCTGAAGGGCCCCAGGGGAACGCGCGTCCTGAGGGCGCCTCCTGTGAGGCTCGGACCACGGCTCAGGACGCCGTTAGGTGGGAAGCGAGGGTTGGATGTGGGTTAAGATTTGACACTAACGTCCTCCGACGGCAGAACGCCGGAGCAACGTGCTTGGATGGGGGCCTCGTCTTCGCCGGCGAAGACGCTGTGTGTGTGTATGTGTAGTACTTATGTTCGCTTTGCCGCTTTTAGCGTTCTCTAACGTAATCGCGTCGTCCGGATCGAAAAGTACTGACTTGGGTCTTCTCTTTCTGGGCCTTAACCACCAGCGGGTTTGGATGTCCCACAGCATTGTCAAAGTAGGTTTTGGAAAGCCCCTTGAAATACTGTGCGATCGTCGGTAGGTCTAAGTCTCTGTGCAAGTCGATATTACGCTTAAACCACGGTGCCCCAGTGCGAGCTGCATGAATCTGTTCTGAAGCACCTGAAGGGGCTTCAGGTTCGCGTGAGCGAAGGCAACGCTTGCATAGGACATGACGGAGCGTATGCAGGCTTTGTAAAGTGTGACCTTATTTCTAAGGGACATTTTACTCCGCTTGCCTAACAGGGGATAAAGTCGCCCTAGGATAAAGGCCGCTCTGTTGCGAACATCCTCGATATGTGAAATGAATATTAGCTGTTTGTCCAGCGTCACTCCTAGGTACTTGGCCTTGTTTTTCCAAGGAATCGGTTTGTCAAAGAGTTTAATCTCCGGGCCCCTTGTGGATCGTGACCGTTCAAAGAGTACCGCGGTGCTCTTCTCCGGGTTCACCTCAATCCTCCATTTCCGAAACCAGTTCCCGAGGCAGTCGGCTGCGGATTGGAGGCGTTGAGAGATCTCATAAGGATCCCTTGAGTATGTGTAAATTGAGGTGTCATCCGCTAACATTACTAATTCTACTTTAGAACGCGACCTAGGAATGTCGCTGGAGTAAATTGAAAACAGAATTGGTGAGAGGACTGAACCTTGAGGGACGCAAGCCCTGATGGGGCGGGAAGTCGACATCACGCCTTCCACTCTGTAGCGGAAGGAGCGATTCGACAGGAAGTCCCGTATGATTAGTACGAGTCTGTCCGACACCCTGAACTGGTATAGTTTGTACACCAGTCCATTGTGCCACGCTGTGATCTAAAGACAGCGCAACTGTACATGTTATTTTTGGCGGAGACACAGATATCTCAATCTAGCGACACATTGGGTATAAACTCGAACATCATTTTATACTCGACGCCGGGGTCTTAAGCTTTAAGAAGTATAATAAAACCTTACCGTGTGAGAATCACGCCACACGAGATCATCATCAATGACATTCTGGTTGACTTCTGGAGGTATCACGCTCCACAGCATGCCTGGATTAGTTCCTACAATGTTACTCTCGGTGGACGCGTCGTACTCTTGGGCCGGGGTCTCTGTTCCGTAGAATATTAACTCCCATTCGGTTAATGGTCCGGCTGTATGAGAAAAAGTCGAAAAAATAGATAAAAAACTATATTATGAAGTATTTATTATGTATGAGAGAATATAGTTGAAGTGTTATTAATTTTTCTTGAGATAATTGGGTTTTGTATAAGAATAGAACGTAACTAAATATTCTGGGCAGTGTACGGTTTGAACTTTGTGTTCGTTCATTGCTTACATTGCAATGTAGAAGTATAAATGTTATATTAAGACGTATTACAGCAATTGAGAATGCAAAAAAACATTCTGACATACAAATATATCAAATACAAAAGCGGATAAGTCAAATGGTCATAAAATTGTGCATTTCATATTATCTGTTAAAAATGTTTAAGCAAAAACATCAGTGAACATCAAAACTTCAAAGCAAAAAAAAAACGTTTCCAGTACGAAACAGTTAACGAAACTAAGAATATTTTATAAATAATTCAGTTTTAAAACCTCACAACACTAAGAAATTAAATAAAATGTAGCTACATAATGTTAAGCTAGTTGTTTACTCTGGAATAAACTTAATACTAGCGAGACATTAATAAATAAACTGCAACTAAATAAGATTAAAACACACGACATGCACAAGTCCGGGACAAAAGTATCACGTGCAAGCTCAAACTATGCGGCCATTTAATAAAATCCTATCAACGATAACATGCAATGTACCATCGGCTCGCAGCGGCGCGGGATATATTCGTTGTATTTTCGGATATTGCTCGAACAGATTCGACATTTTACGCCCTCTGTCATCCGACAAAGGGTCTGTTAAATTCCCTCTCAAATTAAGGCTCAAATCCGGTGTGGTTGAAGTCGTCAGTCGCGACGTACTCTCTATCGGCGAGCGCGTCGCGGGCCTTCCTTGTTTTTTCAGAGCATTCCTATTGAGATTCTTTGAATTCTTATTCTTTTTTCTCTTTACAAGTCCCACTGTGTAAGTCTGAACTATGGGCGCCGGCTTCCCTCTGTTGTTTTTACGGCCGGTTTGAAGTACAACGGGTCGGGTCGCATTGCTCCTATTCCGTATTATTGGATTTCTAAATGGTATAGGATCGTTTCTAGCGGCCGGTGTGCTCGTTCCGTATAACGTTAACGACCAGTCTTGTAAAGTCGCCTGACCTAAGGTATCGAAACTGAGTAAATTTGTGTCCCTTAGCTTTCTAAATATATATAAAACGTAACTTTCACTAACTTCCTTTAAGTAACATAATATATTTTTCAGTCAAAGTCAGTTTCGTTTTATGGGTTCTTCCTAGAAGTTAATATTAAAGTTAGAAATCTCTCGTGGATTAAAGTAAGAGTTTACCTTCCAAGAGAGAAGATTGTCATGCACAGTTCCCATGTTTTATATATACTTAAATAACAGATTGGTGTTAGTTTTATTCTTATAAATTTTCCTTTAAATGATTTGTATTTTTAATTGTAAAGTATTTAAAATATATAACGTCGAAGTCAAACGTGACTGTTATAATAATATTATAAAAAATAGGGAATTATGTCGAATTTTGAATAAATTCTTGATATTCTTTTGCTCTTCTAATAAAAGCTTTCAATACAATGTGATGTAAGTATTATAATTATTGGCGATTGTTTTTAATAACCTTATACATACAATACCTATATATAAATCAACTATATATCGATTTCAACTTACCCCTTAACCTGCCTTCGTTTGAGACCTCTAATCGCCAATCCCCGAGAGGCGACTCTCCCCATGTGTGCACCGACATGAACGGCCAGGAATAGAAACCAGCTCGAGATGAATCACGAGGTCTGCATTAATAAATTACATAAAAGATATGAAAAATATTATCTAACCTAAACCCTCAACCCTCAACAGTTTAAACCAAAATAAATATTTAAATACTCTAGTACAAAAGTACAATGATTGCGGCCTGTCGTAAAATTAACTCCCTAATTGCATATCCCCCAACACCGTTTAATGCTGCATAATTCAAGAATAACTGAAATTAGACAGACAATCTTATTTAATTCATACATCGGCAATTTTCTCTTTTAGTCCTAAGTAACGCTTCATTTAATTCATTATCTATGTTGAAATATTTTATAACCTAATGCACCTGAAGGTATAATTAGAAGGTATTAACTAAATCTGTAATTACGGGCCTAGGAGAACAATACTACAATTTAATGTCATAGACCGCCTTTGCTTTGAATAGAACGTGTGTTAATAATAAACCTTTATAATAAAATAAAAATTGACATCTGTAATCTCAAAGCCATTAGCACACCCCGTAGCCTTTAAACTAATGAATGTTCACGCACCTACAAAATTTATAATTAAAGCCTCACAAAGTAAAATAAATGAGTAATGTATACATAAAATCTTCTTACATAACATGTCATGTTATTATCTTTGTTATATTAAAGTAAATTTTATTAAATTGTGTTAGGAACTAGAATGGCAAGTCTCAATTTCGTATAGAACCGAGAACGTAGAAACTGAAAAGAGCTTTTATTGCTACGTATGCTGTTTCACAGTGATAAACTGCGGCACTGACTGGCTCCAAGTTCAGTAATTGCACTGTAAGTTAGTCGAATGGCTGGAAGTAAGATGTATTGCATACGAGGCGTAGGCTCAGCATAACGTACTAATTGTCACGACGTGGTTTTACTTTAATAGTAATATCGAACATAATACTTTAGTAATAGAAACACTTTAAGAACTTATTACTTATATTCGGTCTGTAAAATTCTATCATTATAAACGTACAACGGAGCAAATACCAAAACTATTGTTAGACGACAGAGTGATTATGTCAGCTTACACGTATATTACACAAAGCTCATCATATTGTTCCGCTGTCAGCAGCTGGCATAAATATTCTCTGTAGTCACTCTATGTATTCAAACATTGTTGAAATATGTTTGGATGCTTAGAACCCAATACTTACTCAAGGTTTTAATTAAAAGAAGACAAGTATCACTGTTACTACAAAAAAAAATAACTAAAACATTTTTTCCAGAAAGGGATTAAAATATTCTGATCCTTTAAGATATATATTTGACAAAGATAAAGTATAAAAAAGAGAAAACAGATTCAGATATCAAAAACATTTACCTTGACGCGAGCAATGTCACTCTAGTCCCAGCAGGAGAAATGAGCACGATACGCAGGTCTCCCCTCCTTCCCGCAGAAAGAGACACGCGAGCCTGCACGTGCTCCAAGTAGTTTACTCCGGGACATGCTCCAACATTTAACTGAAGAGGACCATTTGTTTTAAAAACAGTATACAATTGCCACATTTTAATGAAATGTGTCGTTGGAACGGTGTTATACTATGTACACAAAAACAAACGTTAAATATGCAAAAATTTTCAGTCATTACGTGGAGAGTCACAGAAGATCTTGGTGGTACAGGTCTCATTGGTCTGGGAGCAGCGAGTTCACACCTTCTCTGCGCTGGAACTGTTTTCCATGTCCTCGCTAGACGAACCATTCCAGCTGCATCCAGCAAACCGTAGCCAAATGAATGCGACACGTTTCTGCCAACTCCATTAACCTTCCAATCCCCACCGAGACTTAAACGCTCCGGTTTGGCAGTCCGAACCACTGTGGGTTTAAAAAATACTTGCATTATTCAATACCACTAATGTGCTCTAAAAAGTCATAACTTTCGTTCGCTACCAAGACTAAAAGCTTTGGTCTGGCAACCCGAGCCACTGCGGGTTAATATATTAACGTTTCGGCATCATATATCACAGTCGTATTATCTGTAATCCTTTGTAAGTACCACAACCTAAATGGCTTTTAGATAAAATGATAAATTTACCAGTGTAAGCCACACTAAATAAAGTATTGTCATTGTTGGTATGTTTATACCAAAGAAAATATTTTTAAATTGTAAAGCTTTTGATGCGTCATGAGTCAATGGCCAAAACTAACATACTAATAAAAAAGTTTGAATTACTAATAAATTACTACACTTAATTAATAATAAAGTCGACATAATAAAGTTACGACGACTTACGACTTAGGATGGAGTTACATAAAACTTAAGTTGGTCTATATAAAACCGAAGCATCAGGAAAGGTAGTGGTCACCTTGAAAATCACAAATTGCTTTAAATGTTCATTGAGGCAGATTTTTTTTTTCTTAAACCTTAATCTCTAAAAGTAAATTACTGTTTTGCTATTTTGTAATTTCACAGCATCGTAATTTACCTTAAATAGTAAAATATTATTATTTAAACGACACATATTTTAAAAGTACTTCCTATAACCAAATAAAAAATTACAAAATCAGTGTTAAAAAAAGAAAACGTCAAAGTTCTAATGCAATGAATATGATATTTAAGCTTTCTGAACTTCTCGCAATCATTAAAAAATTGATTTTCTGCAGAACTAGAGACTGTTGATAGCAATTTAGTGAACTAAAGTGAAAAACAGAATAAGTTGTTCTTCTTTTAATTACTCGAAATTCGACAGTGATTTAAAAACAAGAAGTTTTAAATATAGTAAATTTTAACTATTCTTATTAACCATTATTTGTGGAATATTTGGCATTTCCTAAAAAAAATAACTGTAGTTCCCTAGAAACCTAAAATACATAATATAAGTCATCTCACCAATATGCTGCATGTCCCTCCAAGTGAGATCTTTATTGGCTTGTAGCGCGAGCGCGCATATCCCTGCAGCAAGAGGAGCGGATGCAGATGTACCAGTATGACCCGTGGTACATGAATGATGTAGATCAGTGGTTACTACCTGGGAAGAAAGAAATGGTTGTTAACTATTAGATAAGATTTCACGATTTTAAGATAAAATAGAAAGAAATGGTAAGTAACTATTGGATATGGTTCTATGATTCAAGAAATTATAAAAATAAAGAAATGGTAAGTAAGTATTGGATAGGATTCTGTGATTCAAGAAAGATAAAAGATATAGGTCTTGTCAGATATATGTCGAAAATCTTGTAATAATTACTTGTTTTTCATCCATAGCACCAGAGCTATATGTAGCAGCGAGAGTAGAACTACACATCTCCGAATACCACGGAACCTCCCCTCGCTCAGTGGCAGATGAAATTGAAAGGGTCCATATGGAATTAGTGTAACCATCGCAGTTACAATTATCGTGTTCCCGACCGCCGTTCCCGGATGCCCACACAAATATAGAGCCCTTGCCGTTGCGACCCTACAAAAGAGTATCCCACATTTATAAACATTAATTGCAATTTACATAACGGTACTTCGTCGCTTTTAATTAACATAACATAACATTATTGGAAAATATAAAATTGAGAAACATTTGGATAATTTGAAAATATAAGCTGCTTGTATTAATTAAATTAATGTCTCCTTCCCACCGTTGGTTACAAATCAATTTGTTTGTGGAATCTGCTTGTTCAATTAAATACACCATTGAATCTTACCTCAGATAAATCATCATTTAAATCAGAACTTGTAAAGTAACACAGGATGAATATATTTGTGAAAATTTGCTTCGTTCTTATTATTACTCAAACTATTAAATTTTATTTGAAATTAATAAAAAACAATAGTATATGATCTTTAGTTGAAACAAAAGTAGGTACAGACAATTTCATAAACACAAATTGATTCCAAAAAAAGAAAATCCTTCATTATAGAGAATAAAAAAATATTGCAATTCCTTTGATTCAATTAGGACCAAATTCCTATGTAGTAAAAATGTAGAATTAAAATGTACAAATTCATTTTAATAGATTTTTCATTGTGGTAAAACGTCCAAGTTTGGGAGATTGTTTGATAAAATTGCTCCCTTAAAATATGTGACTATCCCAAGAAAACAAATTTGAATGTAATAAAACTGGATAAGAACAGACAGTTCAGCTTTTCTTTAAATACGTTGCTGTGTAGGTATGGTGCATAGCAACGTGTACGAAATTCCAATTATCCTTTCAACCGCATGTCACAATATGTTTAGAGTCTACTTAAAGATATAAGAGGTATTAATATATTTAAATAATTGAATATTTGAATGAAATGATTCGTTTCAATTAATTGATTATAACGATGTTACATTATTTTAGTGAACATCGCAACATTTGGTAACAATTGTTGTCGAATCCAACCACTCGCTAATTCAGTTTCATCATTAAATTTTTAAAGGTTAGTATATTGTGCATTACTTTCCTTTTTTTTCACACTTATTTCTTAAAAAGTACCAAAATTAGCTAAATTAAAAAAAATAGAATGATGCTTTATCGAGGACAATAAAAGCATAAAACTGATTGTTTTATTATTCAACGCAACAACGTAAACAATACATTATCTACCAACATCCTGTGTGACCTCACAGGGATCCGCATTTTTATTTGTAAATGGCACCACAAGAGCTGAATGCGCATTGTCCCTGTGACTTTTGTTAAAATCGTGCGTATTTCACTTTTGGTGTTTATTTCTGTATTGTGAGTTGGTTTTTTTATTTTTTGTTTTATTAGAAAATTTAGAAATAATAATTTTAAAATTATTTTATCCTTAAATTTACAATAATTTGCAAAAATTTTAAGGACTGTTTATTTAGCTCTATGTGTTACAGGTATATCATTGACGCCGTCTGGTTCTCACCTAAAGATGGGTATTCAACAAGGATATATTCTAGGCCCCTTTTTGTTTTTACTTTATATTAATGACTTGCCCTTTTTTGTTGAGGATCTGTGTGACATTGTACTTTTTGCTGATGATACCTCGCTTAGTTTTAAAGTTGAGCTTGATAGGATTAATTATGACGAAGTAAACAGTACTTTGTCACGAGTCCTTCATTGGTTTGAAATTAATAGTTTAGCCTTAAATGCTAAAAAACTTCAATGCATAGAGTTTACACTTCCTAATGTAAAAAGTAAAAATTTTAACTTTGTCCTTAACGATGAAACGTTAGAACTGATTGACTCAACAATTTTTTTAGGTATAACTTTACATAAAAAGTTCCAGTGCAACTCCCATCTCTCAACACTCTCAGCCAAACTCAGCTACACCGTCTTTGCAATTAGAAAAGTTAGACAATTACCGGTTGTTAATACGGATCGATTTGTTTATTTTAGTTATTTTCATAGTATTTTATTTTAAGGTATTTTATTATGGGGCAGTGCTGCCGAAATTAATTGTATATTTATTTTACAAAAAAGTGCTGTGCGGGCTACTTATAACTTAAAAGCTAGAGATTCTCTGAGAGATGTTTTTAAAGAAATAGGTATTCTTACACTTCGTCGCTTCGAAACACATATTTAATAACATATTATATATACGCCAAAATTTCGTCTACAAAAAGTATTATGAACCTATATATATGAACCTTAGTGACTCCTTCTATAAAGGCTCTAGTCGCCAGTTCTCCTGGTCCGTCCACCGTCTTGCCGTCATCGTCAGGTCCCCACGAGGCACTGTAGATGTCAACGTGCTGAGGGTTAAGACTCAAGGAGCGAGCCTCCACAGCATCCGTTACATCACCGTCTAGCATTCTTACACCTGTGAACAAATAATATAAGTTAATGTTTTACAAATTCATCATCTTTAAAAAGTTTCTTTTAAACCTAACCTACATTATAAAAAACAGATTTGCAACAATAATAAAGTCCATCCAATAAATATCATTACTGGAATCGAGTCAACTGAAACCAAACAAATAACGAGAAACAGATCCAATAAAGAGAAAGTTCATTGTGACGGCCTTCCAAACTAATATAAACATGACAAAATCATTCTCTACGCATACATGCAGAATAGAAACAAGTCAATTAACAATTGTAGATTTTAATAAAATGAATAATATATAACGATATATTTTTAAATTTAATATTTTATTGTACATTTTGTTAACTACTAAAATTGTTTACTTAATGCTAAGACAGTTATCTCTACCACCCAACCGAAGATTGTGCAAAACAGAAAGTTTGTAGAAACCTACACACACACACACACAAAGGCACACACACAAGATAAACACACACACACACACACACACACACACACGCACACACACACGCACGCACGCACGCACACGCACACACACAAACACACGCACGCACGCACGCACAAACGCACTCGCACATGCGCACACACACGACACAGAGACACGCATACACACATATAAAACAATTAATAAAGAAATGTATACTATCATATGGTCTTCAACAAAATCTTTTTATTTTTTAAATAATCCAAATTGTTGAATAAAAACACTTCATCATAAATCGAAAACGAAACGAAAACTTCTCTTTGAGTATTTTATTACTCGTTCAAAACTTAACTCAATAGTGTTTTACGTACATTTATTAATGGTACGTTTGTTAATGGTACTTTATAAATAAAAATATGTACTTAAAAACTGAAATATTATTAAACTTTAATAACCGATAAACAATTCAACATTCATCGAAGTCATATTTTTAGCGTTTCGTACAAGTAATTAATACGTTGCCAAAGTTGAATTGCATGTAAAATATACGAACAAACTTCAACAATACACAAATAACCATTTATTGGGTTGGATTTACTACAAGTTTAATTGCCTTTAGCTAAGTTATAATGGTGAAGCACGGTTGCTGATACTTGAGTAACATTAATATTGAATACGAAATATAACGTATTTTTTATTGTCAATTCTCATTTAAAATTTCATATCTCGCACAGCTTTTACTAGAACTTTTCAATTACATATTCAATCGTTTCCTTTATTAAAGAAAAGAAAAGTTCAAAGTAGAGATATTTTATTTAAACGCTCATTTGTCTCGAGATATTTTAAATGTTAATTCGGCGTATTTTATTCTAAGAGATGATATTTTCAGCATTAATTAATTATTCACGCGTGCAAGTCGGCAATGAGCGTTGTCGCATTCTGACCCAGAAACGTCTAATTACGCAAAACCTACTTATATCTATTGAAGTAAAAGAACTTTCATGTTTATTTTAATTGGAATCGTAGTGTTGTTAAAGAGTTCTGAATGTGAATGGAAAGTGCTTGAAGTTTATTTGCGGAACTGTATAGAATCTTCAATTGAAACAAATTTTATTAAGTTTTTGTCTACAGTTTGTATTTCACTAAAGTTCGTCTAATTTTTAATGATACAAAATTTATATATTTTTTTATAATAATCTTTAATATTATTATTTTCTATTACTGCTTAATGCTTTAACTAGGGACATAGAACAAAATAAACTAGAAAAATAGATATTTTGGTAATGTATAAACATATAATATATACACAATACAAACGAATAACGAAAAAAAGCTTAATAATAATATAACGTACAAAAACCATTATTTTTCTTATGATATAGGACTAAATCGCTGAAGTATGATAATTTGTTATTCCTGGCACATTTCTGTCAAAATCGCGTTTGGTAATTTGGAGTAGGTATCTGTCTTCAAATACTACACACACATTACTTTGTATTCCAAATAGATAAAATAAAATAAGAAAACAATTTCGGCAATACATTTTTATTTTTTAAAGTATATAGTTATTTGTATATCTCTTGAGTACGATATTTCCTTGCTATCAATAGAATATAGTTACATTACACTTATGAAAAGGCAGTCTTTTTGAACGTTTCGAAAGGGTAGGTCCGTGGAGAAAAGCAGAATTAAACTGCACAGAGACTCTCTTAACCTATTATTAATATTAATTTTATATAGTATTACCTATTGAATTAAAAATTTTGGAGAATTTCTTCCACCGTAAAATTACATACATTTATTCAAACTGAAAAGGTATATTTTCCCAGATTGTCATTTCACCTTAATTGATTTTTAAATCATATTATCATAAAGTTATTTGCCGATGCAAGCAAGTTGCCGAGATAGTTTTATGTCCCGAAGTACAAAGCAATTACAATTTATTAACAATATCAGTGCACATCGGTTGGTGTTACTCATGTTACAGAGTTTCTCGAATGCTGTAGGTTTCGTGTAAACTTTTATTTATCACATATTGTCTAAATGACTCATCAAAGCCTAGCTCGATCTTTAGTTCCTAAAGGCCTTTATTGCGCCGTGTATGATGTAATTGTACACAAAATTAACACTATTTTTTAAAAATTACTGATCAATATGTAATTTTAAATAATAAAATTGATACATACGATGCGATATACTGTGAACAGGGAGTGAAAATAAATAATAAAAGTATGTTAGTTTGACCTTAGTTGCATTAAAATTTTAGTATATAATTAACTTTCTTTATTTTTTAATAATTAGTAATAGAAAATAAAAGAAGGGGTATCACGAAACAACTCGAGGATATGCTTTGATACAACTACCTAAAACTGCTCTATTCTCTTCTCTCAAAGGCTTATACTAAATTAATTAAAATAAAGAATTTCGGTCTGCATATTTATATTAAAAGTACCGGGGACGTCATATTTATATATACAACTTAATGATATAAATCCTATTATTTCTTCTACAAATTAAATTCTCAAAAATCCTTAAAATTATTATACTCATTGTTTTCAACGGTGGTGGTGTTTCGGTTTGTAACGTTTAGTTAAAATTAATTGTATGAAAAATTTTAAACGTGTACATATAATTATATAATTTTATAACCTAGAACACACACACACACTAGAACATAGTGAGTGCATCGCGTGGAAACGGACAAACAAACACACCGCCAAAGAATTGTGACGTGTAAAAATCAAACCTACGCTCTAAAGTCAACGACTAACCATTAGATAAAGGGACACGTCCCTCGCCTCCCTCTGTCCTATTGATTATGTATATAGCATCTCAACCCCACCTTTACCTAGGGCATATAGGTTGAGCCGCTATACATGTGGTCCAGGTTTACCCCGGTCACATGGATCCTTGGTACGGCAGATCTGACCTCCGAAGTCAACCGACAACGGCACTATAAGCCTAGTAAGCTCGCAAGGCTATCGGTCATAGACAAGTCTAATCGCGACCACCCTGCTACCTTTTCTCCATGAAAGGTTCCGGAGCTGTAAGGCACGCTCACTTCCCGTGTGATTTCTCGTACTAGCAAAAACTTGCTGAGAACGTCAGAGAGGCCAACTACCAGTTTCCAGCTGGTGCCGGAGCTGTAAGGCACGCTCACTTCCCGACAGGCAGTCAGGCCGCAAGCCTACCCTACTCTACAGTCGGGTGACCGGATAGATGCTATCACATCCATCTAAACCCTAAGCAGGAGGCTACCCGAACTGTAGTGACCCCCGAAGGGATCTCTGCTTATGGACCGTTCCAAGCCCCGAAGTAAAAGACCACAGCAGCCCTTCGCCTTAGGCTGGTTAATTACCTCTCGCTGCACACGAGATCCGACGAGCCCCCGACAACTGTTGGAACCCAGACGAACAGCGCCGAACCTCTACAGCTAACCACATTACCACTACGAATCCAACACCAAAACCGGTAACCCGGCAGTTTACACGCGCAAGCGCATGCGTCGCTGCCGGAGGGCTTAGGTACCGGGGTCCCGTAGTACCCTGATCTTAGCAGCTGACCCGTAGTTCAGCTGCAAACTATCTACCGCCGGGTGTCTCAGTAGATAGGGGAGACAGTAAAGGGACAGTTTAAATATATTGTAAAGCACTTACCTCCAATGCTTGCTTCATATGCGACACCCACAGCACACAGCGTGTTATTAGCTGTGGCAGCCACCTCTCCGGCACATCTTGTTCCGTGGCGGTTGGAGTCGATCATGTCATACCGCGGCTGCGGGTCTGAGTCTTGGGAGTTCACGTCATATGACGCCATGGGGTCCTGGAGACATCATGTATAATTTGTACAAACTTTTTCAATTTCCAATAAGTGAATTTTGTATTTTAGGCAATAGATATTATTTTCTCTTTTTTATTGCTACTATTTATAAAATGTAACGTGTCAATCGGAAATATTACCAAATCTACTTTAATATAACATGGTTAATACAAATAAAGTACGAGAATCTAATAGTACTGTGTTTTAGTACTATATCGATTTAAATATTGAATTATTGTTTTCAGATAACAAAACAACTTTACGGCTAAAGAAAAATTTGAAGTAATAAAATAATATTATTTTTATAATATGACTGTTTTAATAACAGAGGAAATCATTAAACAAATGAGTCAGCTGGTTATCTGAATCGCAAACAAGAAAGACAATAACAGACAACATTTCAAATACCACTATGCTTAATTTAATATATCATTAGTATGAGTTGTTTTTCCGTTTTCTTTCATTATAAAGACATAAATTGAAGCTTTTATCCGTGTTCAAAACAAGCTTACAAGTACATAACCACTGATAAAACTGGATCAAATAAGGATTCTTTTATAAGTTACTAAAAAGGTTTTATCAAAGCCTCATTTCCTAGCTATTTGAAAGTTGTGGACATTTTGTAAATGTAAAGCTGGTTTTTCTTCATCTTTTCTGATAAAAAACATGAAAAAAACTCAAAGCATTACTTGTAGATATGATATTTTATTTAAAGTCAAATAATCTTATATTCTTATAAATTGGCGAACAACTAAAAAAGTATACATACTCAGATTTTAAAAACTCTATAACTGACAAATTATAAAATCTCTTTAATATTACATATTTATTTAATGAAGAAAGTCTGATACAACCCAGAGCAACCTAAAGTACATTAACAGACGTTATAAAAATTCAAATTTTGTTTATTTGCGAAAAAGTTTATATATAAAGTGTACTTTCAACTTTGACTATGTACTCGTACTTTATATAACATCAAACTGAACCCACATTATGATATTATTTATTTTATTTAAATAATAAAAAAAACTTATATATTAAAATATACAACTGTATATTTTACAATGCAGTTTTGCTACCGACGCTGTTATACGGCAGCCAAACGTGGGTAACACAGAAGAAGAATGTAAGAAAGTTGAATGCTGTGGAGATGCGATCTCTTCGCAGAATATGCGGAGTCAGCCTAGCTGACCGAGTCCGCAATGAAGAGATCCACAGAATGGCAGGTACTAGTGAAGATGTTACAGTGAGAATGAAGAAGAACGTGCTCAGGTGGTTTGGGCACGTCGAACGAATGAGTGATGAAAGAATGATAAAAACATTTATATAGGAAAAGTGAGCGGTAAGAGAGACGGGGGGAGGCCTCGAGTGACCTTCGAAAACACAGTATCAATGTTACTGGAGGAAGGTCACGTAAAAAGTATGCGGACCCGTATATTAAAGACGAGAAAGTATAACAAATTATAAATAAAATACAAGAAATTATCAAAATTAAAACAAGACGAGTCTATCATATTATATACACACTTCACACTAGTATAGTAGTTGAATAAGAGAAAGATTGTATGTTAGTTCGTTCGATTCGTAGAAACCATTTTGTCAAAAATTGATTTAAAAATGGTCGAGCAAAAGCGTTTCTAACAACGTTACTTTTTATAATTCACTGGGACTATGTGCGTATTAATTTTATTGTAATATGTCATATTGAATTAATTTTTATATTGTAATTACTTTAATAAGAAAGACAAAAATACAGCTTCGATAACTTAAATACGTTTTTAATACATGGAATTAATCAAAAGAATTTAATATATTGTAATTATATCGATTGAACGGTCAACGATATAATTACCAATGAAATGATTAATACAAATATGCTTTTGCTATAACCAAGACAAACACAATCACAATAAACAAACAAACAAACAAATCTGTTTACAATGTATTGATTGTGGACCGAACTGTCCAATATTAAATCACTTAATCATCTTGGAATATTTCACATTAATTAAAATTAGATAAGATTGTTAAGATCATAATAATAACACGAAAACTATATAGGCTAAAATATATAAGTAATGTATCAAATAACAAACACATTTCAATAGCATTTCGTTATTAACACGATATATTCATATTTCATTACACACGTTTCATATTCACGTCATCGCCTGCTTTTATAAACGTATACTAGAAGATGAAACGTTTATAAGTACTGATACGATACATTGCACATACCTCGTAATAACAGTGACCTGATTACCCGTTTTTCGAAATCCACATTGAGATTAAAACCCAAAGCGAAATGAATCGTGTAATTTTCAACTCGACCGCCTTTGTTAATAATTGTAGCCCGAAACTAACAAAGCTGTTTCAATACTTTTGTGCAATTGGAGTAAAAATGGTTTTCTTGTCTTACTACGTCCATAGTAATAGTATATAGTAATGTAGTCGACAATTTTAGTGTATTTTAGATGTAATGGCAAGTTGCCAGCTTAACTGGTCCACAATCCATCATAAGCTTTAGACTTGCGACAGTAATCTCACTGCATCAACGTTGATGGGCCGCAGAGACCACGTTTGTAGATAGCAAATATGATTTTAGATTTAGCATGTGAACTAATTCTGGATAGACTACTAAGAAAATTGCTAAATCTTTCTCTTATTTTAAATACTGGTGAAATATACTTCGAGTGGAGTCTTTCTCATTAATCTTAAATAATGATCTTAAATAAAAATTACAATAATGTAGTAAATTGTTACAAAAAATGGAATCAAACCACATATTTTACGGCCAGCGGAAAATATAACCGGATAGTTATTCGATTGGTCATAGATTTCAAAACTCAATGCTGAGTTTTGAATGCAGCGTTAGTGATTTAAAGCTGCGAATAGAACTGCAATTTCAAACCTGACCGACTTCATTGACAGATATTTGTTTAATGCTTACATATAGGATTTCTACCAACAGACTTAAAGGAACTTTCAATTTCAGTTGTACATAACCTCCTGCTTCTAATGTAATCGTATTTCTTTAATTTATTATTTGTAGTGTCATTAATGACATCATTATTTTATAATTTGATATTTTATTTATCTTGGCTCTAGATTATCATTGCCCGAACTAAAGTTTCTATATATTTTAGCCTGCTATAGAAATAAATTTTTGACAATAAAGAAGGCAATCGTTTTCTACTATAACTATATTTACATATACTATATTTTAGGAAATAGTGAAATAACATAATATGAATAGTAATAATAACTATATATTGTAATTTAAACGTAATGAACTATAATATAAATATATATAATACTATCACAATATTTTACACAAGTGACAATTTATAACACATTACCAAATGATAAATAACATTACAATTACATTCGCCATTAATATATTTATTACAGTAAGTTAATGATGTAATGAACAGAACATAATTTTAGTGGGCGATAGTTATGAATGGATTCCTCGAGAATATAGTCGATAGCGTTTCCATGCTTTCAAGCTATTATACAGATAACTAATTGGAGCTTCACTCACGTAATTAGTAACTGATACCTGGTAACGATTCATTGACTGCTAAGTGATTGGTCAATTGATGGAAAGTACTAATTAGATATAATTATTTCGTGCTCGTAAATAGCAATTAGTAAAATTAAATTTGTTATGGCGGTATTTTATATGGATGTATAGAGATGTGATGTTTATAAAACCTATTAATCTTTTAATGTATTGTGATTGGTGAGTCTTCTTTAACCATGTTAACTCAGCAGTTACTACTATTCGAGATTTTAATAAAGGTTCTTTTCAGGGTGTAGGTCATCACGGAGATTTTCAAGTTTATTTTTATACATGAAATTTTATAGTTAACTATTTTATTATAATTTAGTTACCACAGCTTACATAGAAGACTATAATTACTTACATAATTGGAAACCAAATCCGGATGATCAGTTTCCAGGCCGTCGTCAAGGATGGTGACGACCACCCCTCGGCCGGTGATACCATCCCGCCACGCCGGTATCACGTTCATATCCAAACCACCTCCTCGGTTCTGAACAAAACAATATGCATAAATATATAACATACGCAATATTAAATCGCTACTAGAAGGAATATCTGTAGTATGAAGCCTTCGTCATTACACACTAATAAATGATTATTTTTATCACAGCCGGAAACTTAACCAGGTCAGTTCAAAGCAAGCATTGGCACAATTAAGCTAAATAGGTATCGAATTATTTAGATTGGTCACTATTTAACAATTTAATCAATTGACAATTAAGGGTGAGGTGATAAAAAAGAGAGTGTTCATTTTTTGAAAATATATTAATTATCTGACCGAGAAACTTTAGATGTATCAGCATCTGTACCCAATTTAAAAAGAAGAATTATTAAAAATATAGTAACCAATACCTCTGATCAATTACAACACTATTGTGAGAATCTTCCAAGTTTTCACATTTACAAAATATAAATTGTATAAAACAATGGACATTGTTATTATTTACGTTGATATACTCGTAGGTATTCATTGCAGTCGGTATCAGATAACAATTGTTTTTTGAACTAATTACACACAATACCATAAAAGTATGTTTTCAGGAAAGCCGTATTTGAATACAATTTAAAATACAACAATAGAAGATAATTATAATCTCACTATAATATTTGCATTGATTAAAGACTAGACAGTTACTTTTAGCATTCAGAATATATTTAGTTCTTTTGATTGTGCTCAGCAATGTGAAAACACTTTTGTAGAATTTTCAGCGACTCTCATGATATCACTTCAACTTTGACATTTCGTGTCCCACGTTAATAATTATAAATATGGTTTTTATAACATAGATTTTAATGTCATGTTTTTACTGAAATATTTTATTATATGAAATACTTTTACTCAAAGACAAACTGGATTTTCTCCTCGAGTAAAAGTAGAATTAGATAACGAACGCATTGCTAATATATTTTTTTTAAACTACTCCTTAATAGCTAGCACGAACAAAACATCTTAACAAAACCGTAATTTTTAAATATATTGTCAAAAGTTACCAAAATTCATAAACCATTATAAAATAATTATCAAATATAATTTCTAAGAAATGAAATATATTTTAGTAAAACATTTTATATTCTAGTGTCGGTTGTATCTATACCATGATATGATATTTAACTTGTATTTATAGAATTCAACATTAGACTTTTCGAGAAAACTTAAGTTTAAATCAAAAAGATTCACAATTGTGCTAAAACTTTATCATAATTAAAAACTATTTCCATATACTTATTTATTATTTATTATTTCTTAACCAAACATACGTTACTTTATCTTTAATGTTTAAAAACTTTAGGTATGTTGCAAAGAAAAGTTTCTACATCTAAACGAAGCGAGGTTATTGCATAATTAGATTTTAATATCTTCAAAGCTAAGTCTTCATCTTACGTTCAAATATTGATGTAAGACAGCTTTCCAACTTTGACGAACTTCATTTACATTTCATATTATTAATATGAGAGATGTTAAAAACTTTATAGTCTTTATAAATATGAAAGAATCTATATCGAGTTTTAGTGAAAAATGAAAAGGATTTTATTTATAAAGAACCATGATTTAATCGTAAAGCTCTCATCTTTGATTTGAACAAGCAGATCAATGATTCCCAGCTGGGTGTGTAATATTTTCATTTTGTGGATCTCGTATAGATTTCTCAGCGGATATACAATTCAGATCGAATACCTTTCATCATTATTACGTTTTACTTCAAGCACTTTTTTAATTAATATCGGAAGAAATATTTATTTGATTTAGTAGAAATACATATGAAATTTCAATAAATTGATATGTTGAATACGTACCAGATACCACATGTGAGGCCACTTAGGATCGTTTAATAGGAACTTGGAGTCGGTGGAGCGGGGCCGTCCTTTCACCCTGGAGTGCATCACCCGCTTTGAAGCGGCTTCCCTTTTCAACGAGGGCGCCTCCGAAGCTTTTGTTTCAGCTAAATCAAATTAAATTCAATTAAGCTTTCATATATTGTCAATTATCGTCAATTATGTTGTGTGGCACAAATTCTTTGATGTCATTATTCAGCACGCACAAATTAATTAAAGTTCACAAAATTAAATGCATTTAAAAAAATTGGTAATACAGGCAGTTGAAATAATTATTACATTGTTAATTTATAAATAATTAACACGATTTTATAGAATATATCATTATTCTTAATAACTTAATAACTTTTGTCTCCTTGTCTGAGATTTTCAACTAATATTAGTACCCTTAATTAACCCGTAAAAAAAAACTATTTTAGTAACTAACTGAAAGAAAACTTTAATCAATTTTTATTTTACTTTAAATAGGATAAAATATGACTTATTTTCTTCTAATAATAAGAAACTTAATCCTCTAATCTTTTATACATTTACATGATCCAACAAACAGATTATTCCTCAGTCATTACGCTAAAGTTCTGCCATAAAAGGATATAAAATGTTATTATTAAAGTTTAAGAGAGTAATGGGTGATTTAAAAGCATTACTTTGCCTCGGTAGTGCAGCTGCACTATAGTCCATTGCTCATTTGGTTACAGTATTATATTTGATACGGCGTCTATAACGTAGGCAGCGCTGAATTAGTTTATCTTGATAATATATTAGAATAAAGGATTACATAAAATGATATGAAATTTAATACCCCTTTGAAGAAGGCTTTTAATTGCCTTTAAACTTTAAGGATCATATTCAAGTGAAATGTTACAGATTCTTTGTATATGAAGGTGGTCTTTAAGAAAATTACATTTTATCATTTTCATTCAAATATTTAATATAATTATATCGTGTATGGTATATAATAATAATTTCAATACCTGTACTTGTGGAGTCTGGTATGAAGTCCCTCTTCTTCCTTGACAACACGCGCTGTTGTTTCGCCCATCGAACTCGGTCATCTGCTTCTAACAGACCGTGGTGTTCCTGAGCTGGCGACAGCGATCTCTTCGCCACCGAATTGTGAAGGAAATGATAGTGGTTTTCGAATATCTGTGGAAGAAGATAAGGAGAAATGAGATAAATAGTAAAATCGTATCCAGTTACAATACAGGCGAGTTTTAGTATATTTTTTTTTCGTAAAATTTTATGCAACCTGTTAGGTTTTAGAAAGCTTTTTTCAAACTACAAATATATGTTAAATAAAATAACTTTTACTCTTACACATAGGAATAACGACTAATGGAGTTAATTTAGTAATAAATTTTAATTTGGTAGGATATTAAGTTTCATGGCTGAGAAGTACGGCTATGACCATTTTAAATTAGCTAACTGTAACGTTATCTAAAATATCTTTATACCACTTAGACTTAGGTGCTTTCGATTGCACCTCTCCCTCTTTAATTATTCACTAAATGCATACCTCTCGCTCTTATAAGTGCCACTGGTTTTACTCTACAAATACATAAATTCAGAGAAACCGTTGAATATATTTTCTATCTTAGAGTACTTTTATCAAATCAACTAAAAAGCAAGGACGAGCTCTTTTTTTGGCAGTTTTTTATTTATAAAACATTTAGAAACTGAATGAATGTGAAATATGTGAACTTATCTTAGGAAAAAACTACTGTAGTAATTTTACATGTTAGAAAAAGTGTTTGTAAATTAAATATACAATTGAAAAGAAAAACTTGAAGGGTCTTCCCTTTGACGTTAAAAGTCTGACAAAACAGAGCCCCAAGCAGTTAAGACAACCTCAATAAATCTTTCACTTTGTCACTATGACAAGTCTTAGAGAAAAAGTGTGCTTCAGTAAGAGTGAGCCATTTCAAAGAGTATGAACTAGTTTGCAGCAGGGTCCTTTATTGCCTGAAGGCTTCAGAGAATCGTTATTAACTTGAAGACTTATACGACGATGTGCGCATAGAATTATATACCGTATGGATTCAAATACGTATTAATTATTAATTGGTGTTTATATTCAACGCCAATATTCTCGCAATATTCAATATAAAAAATTTCATTGCTGTTAAGACTCAATGAAGCTACATGAAAGAAATATGGGAACGAAACAAATCTTAGTATCAATTAAAAATTCAAAGTGGAACACGTTCTAACCACAGGAGTCGAGTAACAGTCGGCCGTTAGGGTGTAATGTTTTCTGAAAGACATGAAAAGATGTTAAGAGCCTACTTTAGCACCAGAGCTGGAGTCGCCGCCGGCGGAGGTGCGACCTGACCATAATTTGTATGTACTTTGCCCTTTTCACTCAAGAGGTACTTACTGAAGAGTAATATTAAAGCTGCAAATTGATTACGACAAAAAAACAATTACTAATCTAACTTAACAATAACAGAATGATAGATGTAACTCAACATAAAATAAATTAGGTATTAGAAATGTAATACACAGTCTATCACTTAGAGATAAAGAAGGATTACGTAGCCTGTACTTCCAAAAGCTAAGTCTAAAAGGTGACGGTTCAATAATGCTACAGAATAAAAGATTACAAAGGCTTAAGCGCACTCTGCTTCAGTTAAAACGTACCGTGTTTTGCTTTTAGGATTACCGTGCGAGGGTATTTTTCTTTTTTTAAGATGGAAAACTGCGCGTCACCACTTTTCAAATGGTGCGTTATTTTTATATGAAGTATAAGATTTAATCTGAAAGTAACTGTATCATTTTTATAGAACATTTTAAAAGAGTTTTACGTATTTTTATTCCATAATATCTTTGTCGCTTAAATTCAAATTCAAAGTCCTAATTCTAAATATCTTTATCAAATAGGCATTTTTTTACACGCACCATTGAATCGTGAATTATTACATTAAAAAGGTCAGTGTAGTTAGTCCGTGAGTAAGCTACCACGAACTCAGAATGCTGCTCTACGGAGAAGAACCGTCCAGAAACTCTATAGTTACTCTATAGTAGTGTTATAGAGTTTATTTATTACATTATCATAGAATTGTTTTAAGTATCTTTAAAAAACAATGTAAAATATCATTATTCATTTAAATTATTTTCTGACTGTGAATTTCCGAAAACGTAAATAAAATCTTATATTTGTTTGGTATTAGTGCCATATCTTTGGTACATTTATTTTTCCCGCAACAATTTAAATACCAACGTGACGTCAGATTGACATCAATTTAGCATTATAACGAATATTCTATTATTCTAATTCCATTTCGGATTGTATTATGTTCTACGATTTCCATTGACTCCGGATTTAAAGTCGACCAAACCCAGAGCAACTGCATAACCATTTCAGCTTTTATATCTCAACCTGTATATATATATATATATGTGATCCTAACTAAATTCTCACAATAAAGGTAGAAATTGCATCAAATACTCCATACTTCAAACCCCGTGAGGGGGATCTGTTGCCATAACAACTGAGGCATGACGTCTACAAAATCCATTTTACCGAATTTCAACAAATTTTTTTAAGACATTATACTCACTTCATATTAAATTTAATCAAAACACTACCTAAAACGTTTATCTAAAAATCGTATGAATTATTTCAGCCCAAAATATAATTATAATCTGTAAAGATGTCACACAAAACGAACAAAAACATATTCACCAGAAGAAACAAAACGAAAAACGGAAACCAGGCGGTTGTCCTGGCAACGCACGGTGCCTGTAAACAAAACAGCCTTCGTGAAATATGAACGGTACATGACTGGACCGCTCTCAATGTTACCCCGGGGAATATATGGGGCAATGTTTAATTTAAGGTACATCTTGATATACATCGATGCACGGTGATATAAATATATTATATTGTATATAAGAAGTCCCCATTGAGAGACCTTCCTTGTTCGATTACTTAGACAACTACCACCATTATGTGATTATGAAATTCTGTAATCTTCTCAAACTTAAACCATATGTAACATATTTTTATTTAATTGATAATAGTATATATTTCTATAACAATTTAAATGTAATAATAGGATACTTCTCTACAGTTAGATAACTTGTATCAGTCGATGCAGAAATCACTTCTACGACATCTGAAATTCATTGGAAATAAGATCCGAGCAAACGCAATGTAGTGAAAACGTGAGCTATTGTAAAAGGCAAAGCTTTTACGGCAATGCTTCCCCCCTTTTATCTCCCTCCCCCTTCCATCTGACACCGTCTTGGTCGACAGACGGCACGGCATGATACACTTTATTTCGGTATCTATTAAACACACGACGAGACTTTAAAGCGTCCCATTTTGAGATTCATTTCAACGCTTTTCTTGATAATCTTTTTTATTTTTTATAATTGTATTTTATATCACGCTTCATATAATCTTAAAGACATTTTATATTATTTATGAAGATAAATGAGATTATTATGCGTTTTATTCCTATAATTTCTAAATAAATGGACATAAGAAAAATTTGTTATATCCCAATGGCAGCAAAAACTTTTAGAAAAACCGACATCTTAATAAATTCATAGCAACGGCCTCTTAATTTAAATAATAAATTAAAAAAAAGGGTATTACTCAAAAATAATGATTACCTCAGTGGGTAGTCGTGTGTAGTGTGTGTGTATTGGTAATCGACAAAATAATATTAAGTTAAGACAAGTGATCGTTACGCGTGGCGGAAAAGATGTGAACTGAAATGGTCGTGTTGTCCAAGTCGGTTGGTTTCCCCTACTCAGGAGTTTTCGGTAAACTTCGTCATCGTTAGCTTCGCCCGTCTACTCCTTCTTGGGACTCGAAAAGTCAACTCTAATAATAAATTATTTAGAATTTTATATAAACAATGAAGTAGAAGCGTTGAAAATAGTTTTAAATAAAGCATTTAAAACCTAAACTATCAATAAATAACAATAAAATGAATGTTACCTTATCACAAATGCTAAAAATATCGACATGAATCTCAAAGCTCGTTCGTTAGTATATCAGAGTATTACAAAACACGGAGACAATAACTACTGTTCGTATTGCGTTGTACCCGTATTGTTGTTGTGAAGTACCATACAGCTCTAATTAACCCCAGAGTTTATTTTTCAGTGCAGTGTAACGTTAATGTGTTTTCAATATTCTCCATCGTAAAATAATGGCACTGGAAAGTGCTCGTCTCTTATCTTTCCCTTGTTATAAATTGAACATTCTATAATAAAAAATTATAACTCTTTAGTATAAATGTTCTTGACGACCTTAAGTATATCGATTATGTGTTTAAGCCTTTTAATAGTAATATGTACTTAATTTGCAGTGGATTGTTCTATATTTACAAAATATATGATCATCAAGCCAGCCTTGATTAAAACGTTCGTCTGGAGCGGATGGTCAAACATTGACCGAGTCATAGTTGAGTGACGTTCGCTCCGTGATTTAGCCATTCTAAGCTATAGCTCAAATAGTCGCTATATTTATCTATGTTGTTGTCTGTTCAGGATTGAATTATATTGAGTTTCATGTACAAGGTTGAACATTAGTATGGATATTGTAATCTAAATATGCTACACAAATAAATTAGATAATTAGAAAGACTTAATGTTTAATCGTTTAAAATTCTATAAACTTTACTTCTTTTTGGTATTTATAGACTAGAAGTTTTATCATCCTGGTTTCAACCGGACTTTACACTAAGTATTAATATACTTACAAAACGATTTATCGAAGTCCAATGCTTATAAGTAGTAGTCTACAAAGCTGGGAAAGTTGCTAATATCCATAAACAATACTAAAAGGTACATATGACCGGACACAAACATAATATATATGTATACAGTTTGATAAAATCAACGAGTATGTGGGTCAATACATTTCTATATATTGTATCCGTTTGTCCTAATATACAATATTATCTTCAAACTAAATTCAAAAGTTCAATGAGAATAATACATCTAATAAATAATAAAAGTTTTACTCAATATAAAAACTCATATAATAGATCAGTCTAACAAAAGCCGAAGTTTGGTAATAAAAGTATTATTAAAGCCAATTACTGGAACGATGAACTCAAGAAAAATAGAAGTCTCATAAATAGTGACAATATAAAGTTTTATTTATTCAGAAGGAATTAATGCGATCAGATCTCGAATACACCCTAAGTTAATTCAAAACAAATGTACTTAGATTTCTATAAACTAAAAAGTTAAACTATTATCTTAAACTATTATTTTTAAGTATATTTTAAACTATTATCTTTAAAATGTACTCTTCGAACTCAATCTATACAAAGTTCAATGAACCGTGGAAGGTTATTCTGTAAATTAGTTGGCGACACGATAACAAAGTTAGCACATAACGGTCACCGAAACATTAAATTTCCACAAGACACTAAAATACATGTTCTCAAAGTTAAACCAACAAATAGGAACTTACTCGTACTTCCATAATATTAAAATAATAACTATTTTTATTTTTTAATATAAATAATAACTTGATAAGTATTATTGAAATAATAATGACTTGAACTTATTTATAATATTTAATAATAAATGAGTAATTACAACGTAATAAAAGTATTATAGAATTAAAGTAAATATCATGTTTACTCTAAATAACTTTATTTTATGATCGTAGGATGTAATTATCTGTAATAGCACGAAGATATTGTAAAATAGTTGATTAATAATAAAAAATGTAATAAATCAAAAATAACGTTAATATTGTTGATGTCTTCTATATAATATTAATGACTACATTCAAAACATGTATTTTTTATTTATTATAATCAGATTTATCGAGACATTACGACGTGAGATTATGGAACAATTCAGCTCCAATCTTACTATCCAGCGCTGACACAGTTTGTATATAGATGACATGTTCGCTGCACATACTTCAATGTATAATTATATTTAGGGCCTCGCCTCGCGTTCACAATATTAGAGACCCATTCTCATCAACACGTTACTTGATCTTTTAGAATACAGTTTCGAGTATTTTAATACTTCTTTGACAAAATACTTTAGTTTTTATTATATTATTATCTATATAGTACGATTAGTATGGAAATAAAGATATTTTTTTAACTTCATTATTTCGCATTCCCGTGAAGAAGATGGCTGAAATGCTTTTTAATTATCAATCCTTATTTATTATTTAATTAACAGGTTAATGTGTTCAGTCATCAAAGGATGTTATTTCATTAATATTGTTACTTACAAATGCAACCTACTACAGCGCGTGTATTAATTTTTGAAATTTTAATTTAAGTCACAAATTATTGAAATAGTATTTTAAATATATTTTAGAAAAACAATTTAAAAATACAACCAAAAGTTTTGCTGTAAAGAGAGTCTGTTCAGTCTAGGTGTTAGTGCATTACTGATAGGTTAGCATATGCTAATTCAGGCTTTCAGACTTCGTATGAGATAAATCTACGAACAACCATGAGATTTATCAATTCAGGTCTCAGAATTTATTCCCTAGCTTTGAAATTCAAACGGAATTATTTTGCACCAACTTGTAGTATTAACTAAAGACTACCATTTTTTGCGTTTATATTTGTTGCGTGGGGATATTTTATATACTTATACAGTCATTTTATGATCACCGTTCTTCTTAATAACTAAGATGATAATTTACAAAGTAAATACAATACAATAAATTCATATATTCTTGATAATATACGTTTTTAAAACTTATAAGAAATTTAGTATTTTGAATCATTATTATGTTTTTTGTCTGTTACAATTTCTTTTTTTTTAAGTAAGAGGAGGGCAAAAGAGTTTGCGGGTCGCAGGAGATACGTAGACACTGCCGTCCATAATCTCTTGCAAAATCCGAGGATCCACAAGAGCGCTGCCAGCCATGAAGATAGGAGTAAACGCCTTTTTGAAGGTACCCATGTCGTACTGATGTGAAAATACCATCGAAGGGAGCTCATTCCACATTCGAGTGGTACGTGGAAGAAAAATACTTGAAAACCACACAATGAAAGATCGCTACGCATCCAGGGGGTAGGGATGGTATTGGAGGTGATGACACGCTGTGCGGTGATGAAATTCGGCGGCAGTAATCACATCAAATAGCTCTTCGAAACACTCCCCTTGGTAAATGCGGTAGAAGACGCACAGAGAAGCAACGTCTCTACGCAATGCCAAAGAGTCCAGAAGCTTGCAGATCACCGGATTTCCAATAACTTTAACAGCTCTCCGTTGTATGCGGTCAAACGGTAGAAGTTTATATTGGGGTGATCCGGATCAGAGATGACAACCGAACTCTATGTGTGATCCAAATTATAGAGCGCAAGTCTTTTGCCAGGCTTGAAATCCTGCCTCCCTCCATGATCGCTCCCAATTTCATTGAGGCCAACTTGGTCTTGCTCTCTAGATGATCAAGAAACTAACAATCGCTCGAAATGTCGAGACCCAGTATTCTAACACTTGGCGAAGCATTGAAAGACATGCTTTCTAAGAGCGGTGATACAACAAATAGAGTTTTCTCAGTGGTGAAAGTAGTTCAGTTCACCCCATTCAGAGACCAACCCTAGAGAGTTCTCTATAGAAGACACAAAGTTCTTTAGGCACTTGTCAACGTTTTCTCGAGAGAGACCTTAACTGCCGGAATATATCAAATCCCCAGTGCTGTCATCAGCATAGCAATGTATTTTGGAAATATCCAACACATTGTTAATGCGTATACATTTTAATTATCGTTGATGGGATAGCACGCAGGTTTGAGGTACACCAGCATTCACGGGCTTGGGATCCGAGCAAAAACCGTCGTGAACAACCTCTATGCTCCGCCAAGTGAGAAAGCTGGTGATCTACTTAAACTTGGTGATAAACTCTCGGAAACCCCATAGGTAACTTCAAGAAAAGCTCCTTGTACCATACACGATCAAAGGCTTTCGCCATATCCAGAGTAACTGCCAAACTTTCTTTCTATAAAAAACTTTTATACAGTTCCAAGAATATAACTCAGAATGAAAGTCATTTAAGATTGAATTTTAGTTACTTTTTCATTTTCTTTAAGACAGCAATATGAAAAATATTTTTATTTATCTCATTTTTAAAATATATTTATACCAAAAAAAAATATTTCAGTTTCTTTAATAAAAAATAAATATTAAATATAAATATTAGTTTCTAAAATAAAAAATAAATATATTTCATAACAGAAAAAAGACTACTGCAGGCTGACTATAAAACGAAATCTATGAAAGCTTAATCCATTATTTAAATCATGAGTTCAAAAGATTTACTTCAAAAATAAAGAAAAAATTCGCTGTATTTTATATTCAGTATAAAAAGTTATATTAACAGTCCACTTAAAATAAAGCACACAGTAGAAATAGAGCTAAACCCACTTATGAGAGACTAATTTCGCTCTACCTTCATAATTGTATAAAATCATCTTTTACTAAATAAGTCCAACCAATCCTCATATTCTAGCTCCAGACATCTCGCTAAATAAATTAGCAAGGAAAAAATTAACATATAAGCAAATTTTATTACTTTCATTCATTGAATTTCCAATTTATAAATATAATTATAAAATTTCATTATGTCATGCATACAATTTGTAAAAAAAAATAAAACGAAGTTTGGATGTTCTATATAAAATGAGCTAACTGTATTAACAACTACTGTTAAGAATGTACTATTTTAAATATATAAATATAGTCCTGTAGTTTCAACTTAAAAGTAAGACCAAAATTTATTACCATATAACTCGCAAAACTTTTAATTTTTCTACAATTCTTGTAGGACACAATAGCTACGAGTGGAATATTGGTTTTTTGAAATCGAAATTAAAAAGGACATCAACCTCATTGAAAATAAAAGGATTGCAGAAATTAAAAATATTAAATGTTTGTTGTTTATTAATGTCCAGACGGTGCTCCGGTAGCGTTTATCTGCTGTTCATTTAAGAAATTATTCTCGACAATTTTACTTCGTTTAATTAGATAATCATTAAAAATACGGGGTTTTTGCTGCATAATAATTATTTTTTTAGTATTATATATTATATAGACAACAATCTTTTTAACATATAAAAGATTAAAAAGAATTAATTAGGATGTTTTAAGTTGTTTTTTAATATTTTTTATATGATATAAATATTAAAAGTGTAAAAACACTTATTTGAAGTTACCTTCTCTTCTTGTCTATAGTTAATACATCTTATAATTTATATTGTAAAATCCTAAATAAAAACATAAAAGCTCATTAAAGGGAATTAAAATTTCTCTCCAAGGCAAAATATGGAGATACATTGCTGCGGTCAGCAGAGTAATTTGTTTAGGGCTTAACCTACCGCAAAGCCTCCAGATAATAGACTTAGGTCAATGGTGAAACGAGTTGAGTAAAGAAATTATGGATCTTCCGGGATTGGGCTTTATAGTATTTCATCCGTCTTAAAACTTGGTGACAATATAATCGAAAAATTATGATTTAGTTAAAAACTACAGAACACAATCCTTGTGTCAACAGGAAAAATTGTTCAAAATACATTAGTAATATTGTAATAATAAATAAAAATAGCAAAAAACAGCAAAGGTTGTATGGTCTTTTGTAGAATATTGTAGAGTGCAGTGTCAAAGCTCAGCTAAGGGGATGCTTTACCTACGCATTGAAATCGCGTAAAAATACCCCATTCAGAACACGTCGTTCTGAAAGGACTCGTGTACAGAAAGCCTTAAATTGCCCTTTCATATTCAAACATTCACGTACACTGAACGTCATGTTTATTTTCTAAGTAGGCTACGCGGGTTCGATAGCAACTTGTTATCTTATCTGATATTTTAGAAATAAATAATACAGGGTGGGCCATGAATTAGTTAACATTTGAAAAAATCGTATAAAAAAAACCATTTAACATATTTTAGAAATAGTTTATTTACGAGAAAGCTAATTAGTTGTAATTTATTTTTTTTTAATTATTTCGTCTAAATGACCACCGTTTCGGTTTTTGCACTCATCTAAGCGAGTCCTGAAGTTTTCGAATACTCTTCTGCAAAGAGACCGCGAGATCGCCGACATCTCTTCGATGATTCTTTAAGTTGACGGAGTGTATTCGGTTTATCAATGTAGACACGACTCTTTACATAACCCCATAAAAAGAAGTCTGCTGGGGATAGATCTGGACTTTTGGGCGGCCATGGGATATCACCTCGTCTGGAAATCAGCTTTTCCGGAAACATTTCTTTGACCACCGGCAAGGACTCGTTCGATGTGTGACACGTGGCTCCATCCTGTTTAAACCATGTGTTACAATTATAGCCAGCAAATTCCAGTAGCATCGGTGCTAAATACTCCCGTGACATTTTCACATACTCGGCAGAATTAACAGTAACTGAACGGCCTCGAGAATCTTCAAAAAAGTAAGGTCCGATGATTCCTTTTGCTGAAATTGCAGCCCATACAGTTACCTTAGGAGAGTGAAGTGGCCTTTCATGTTTAGCTTTGGGATTTTCGCTACTCCAATACCTGCAATTCTGTTTGTTTACATGTCCATTTAGGTGGAAATGGGCTTCGTCAGAGAATAAGATGTTGTCAAAATTACTGAATCGAGTTAACATTGTTTCGGCATATGACTTACGCAAATTTAAATCATTAGGGTTTAGTTCTTGCACTATCTGGATCTTATATGGATGTAATTTCAAATCTAATTTCAAAATACGGCGTAATGATGTGCGGGATAATCCTAATTCAGCCGAACGTTTGCGCGTCGATAAATCTGGATCACGTCGAACAGAAGCGGAAACTTGCTGCACGTTCTCTTCGCTTCGAGAAATCCGCGGGCCGCTGATTTGTTTCACATTTAGTGTAGATCTCGTCTCTTCGAACTTCTTCACCCATTTCTTTATTAAAGGAGCACTTGGACACTGACTTAAGTCCTGTAAACCATATTCAACGCGAAATAAGCGTCTCACAGTAATGAGCGAAAAGTTGTTTAAATAAAACTGTTTCACACAGTAAGCACGTTGTGGCACCGTGAAGCGATCCATTGCGACTAAATTTCCAAGAAGCGAGCTGTTGCCCCCGCCCGCGCCCGCGCCTCATGGCACTTACTAGAACTTTGTGAATAGTAATATAAATTTTGATTGACGAGTTCTTTAAAAAAAAATACTTGGATTTATCTTAAGCGATTAAAAGAATTGTTTTTGTTTATACTTTTTTATAAAAGTTTTATAAGAAAATGTTTTTTTTACAATACATTTCCTTTAATTATTTTAGTCATCAAAGGTAATTTAAATAAAAAATTAATGTAAATAAAATTTATATTAAGAAATAAAATTCTGTAATTTTTATAGATTTCACAAATCTACGACTCATAAAAAATAAACTGACTCAGGTTTTTATAATAAACAAAACCCAGTTTCTTCATTAGTAAAATGCACCTGTGCAACCCCAAGGCAGAGTGCTATATCTATATATATAATAAATATATAACTGATCGCTGTCTGTACATAGAGAGCTTCGGAAGAAATGATTACCTTCAGTAACGAACAGAACCCAAAAGAAGTAATTCTTAGAATTGATATGTATTTTGTGCGTCTGTGTATTCTACTCCCTGAAACGACTTATCCGATTTAAATGCAGTATCGTTCACTTAAAATGTTTGAATGAATGTTTTGTTTGTTGGAAGTTTTAAGAAAATGCGCGCACTACCTTTGTTTTACATTCGTCAAAAATAATATTAAGAACTGTTTTATTAAAATTCGACAAACTATAGTCATTCCGTAAACTGACGAAAAAAATAATTTCTCGTAAACGCAGCAGTGGGTACAGGAAGTAAATAAATAAACATACAATTGTATTAAGAACCTTGTCTTGTATACGGTTAAAAAAACTCAAACTTGACCTATTTTACGTAATCTTCAAAACATATGAAAAGCCGCTTACGCTAAATGCGTTATTTACTCTTTCTTGAATGTGTATTTGGTTACAAATCATATTAATATTAAACCATATATAATGCTACGAAATAATACTTGATAAATAATTTGCAAATAAATAAGAGACGCATTAGTTTAGAAAATAATACTTTTAACTAAATCTTAGAAGATTTAGGACGATAATATCGGTATTCAAATAGAGGAATGATGTTTTTAGAAGGATTCACATTCTTTTAAATTAACAAAAACATCTCTACCAATATTACTTATAAATAAATCTGATTTAATAACATTATTTTCCATTAAAATCTGATAAGCATGTTTTCATTAAAATCATATTGCTTATCAAGACTGCTCCGGCTTAGCTTGAAATTCCCTCACAGCGCGTTTCTCATGCAAGCGTTAAATTCTATTAACCGTCTCATCTCATACATAATCCTCAGTTGCTGTGGTGGCTCATTTAAAATTTTATTACATTTGAAGAGAATATATAGGATATTAGTGGCTTTTTTATTTTATTTTGAAGTATTTATTAAACAAGTAAATGTAAACAGTTTTGTGGCGTAAATATATTTTGATCAGAAATGTTGCTTCAAACATCTGAAGTTAATAAAGAGCCTGCATTGACTAAAATCAGCTCCCTTAAATATCAACCCATATTATTAGCTAATAATTCTAAAAAGGGGATTGTTCATTTAATCTTTAGTAACTGAAATTGGAACAAGATGAATTATTCATTTACCGATACACTTCTTAAAGATTACTGGAATTTATGTTACCTTGTTATCTTTTAATAATATGTAATCTCTTACGGATATTGTAATTAAATTCCTTCTTCCGCAAATTTTTTTGGGAGGCATTAATAAAATTTGGTTGTATTAAATTTTATTCCCAATATTTCAAAATACCGAAGTTGCAATGCAAATAAGTTAGTCTTTACTTACTAAAATCCGTCAACGTTTAGTGCTAAAGTTATAAAGCGATTCGTCAAAGTTCGTAAATTACTCGTTTACGATCTTCGTCACCCCATAATTTATACCTCGGGATCATTCGCTACTCTGTGGACACGAGTCGTAAAATGTATTTATAAATTGAAATGCAAAAATATTATAATATTTTTACATGTAAGTAATATTTACAGAATAACTTATTATAAATGACGGTGTATAAACCACACGATAACACCTAATGGTAGAATTGGTATTTTTTTGTGCTTTTAATTAATTACTGTTATGCTTATTTCAAATTGTGAAAGATATAATAAAAAAAATATCAATACGGGCAGGACTCACACCTGAGACCTCTGGAAGTTTCTGTCGCTCTGCCAACTGAGGTACCGTTACCCGCCACAATAAATTTTGCAATTTATATAAAATCGTCATTATCAGGACAGAGATAACCACTATAAGGCTGGCTCTAAAATCCAAACCAACTGCTTACTTATATACTAACTGTACAACCTTATTTATCATCACATAATATTTAGACTGAGTGAATACAGTTTTAGTTTTATGATAATTAACGAATCTCCATAACGTACTGAATACGTAGTATATACAAATATATTTAATGCACAAGTAGATAGAGCATAAAGTCAAATACGTATAAAACTACGAGCCTAAATAAAATGGTTTGTGTCGCGCAGTGTTACGCAAAGGTCAAGTTATTGCGGGTAACCGCAACACATACTACCGCATGAAGAATGAAAAAAATACAAAATTCGTATTTTTATAGCAATTTTATCTCTCTACTATAACCTAAGTTGTAATATAACCACCAATAGACGTGTGGGTAACGCCGATAAAACTATTTGTGTATGTTTAAGAGCATAATGTATTAAACGATAAGGCTTATTTTACCAATAATACATTAAGATAAAAAAACTTAAAAACATTTTTATGTTTTTAATTCTCAAAAATAATCTTAATTTATACTCTATTTATAACACAGGGTTAGGTATCTTAAATTCTGTGGATTGAGTATTGAGCACGGATACGGAATTAGGAAACTTTCAGAGCTATTCTTAACGGTTTATCAAAGGAATAACAACGGTTTTGTGTAGATGCTTTAGTTCGTGTGCTTTGGGATTTAACTTGAGTATCTTAACGTAATAAATACTCGCTTATACGTAATATATTATGCTAAAGATCTTTGATGATGGAGCGCTTGTATCTTAAAGCTCTGTGTGTTTAAGTAAAAGCGACCTTTTTATATTATTACTAACGTTCAATTTCAATTAAGTATGATAAATACTGTCGGTACCAAAATGTAATTGTTATTGAGAATATTTATTTGGTTCGAATAATATTTAAATATTTCTCATTGTCTATAGATTTACCAGCTTTTTATATTCCACACTTCTTTTAATAAATATATTAAAATATTTTTTTATAATTTTTCATAGCTGTTTCCTGTTGATTTTGTTTCATTTTATAATATTTTACAAGTATTTAATTATTAAAATTATTAGCTGTGTTTATAAAAATACTGTTTAAATATTCATTATATTCATACAGCTCGGCTTTACTAACCTTATCTCGAACTTAATGTAGCGGTTTAATAATAAACTAACTTCAAATGTTATACGAATGTCAGCTCGAAGTTTGCAATGAAACATACAGTGTCGGATTAGGAAATGCTAAGACCCTGAGGCATCTACGGAGTGCAGGCCCCAAACACCTAGTTCTTAACTAATTTCCAAATAAATATGTTTAGGAGGATGTGAAAGTATAAAGTAAAAGTTGCTGACACGTCAATGTTTGGACATTTTTATCTTTGCTATATCTTTCCTGTGAAGGTCTGTCCTCCTCTAAATCCGGCATTGGAAGCATAGCATAAGTGGATTAGGTTTATACATTTTGGTATTTATATGATGATTAGGGTTCCTTATGTTATTATAATTTTGAAAGCTTTCATTTTCCTTAAGATTTCATTAAGGGAAATGAAAAAGAATTCCTTTAAAAATTACTTTCAAAGTACAAAAAAACACGTCCAAAACATTATCTTATCGTCTAATAAATCCTTCAAGTTATAGTTAATATGACTTCTTGTTTGTACTATTTTTAATAAATATTAACAGCTTACTATTACGAATTCATTAATTAAAAATAATCTTATAAGTATGAATATATTGTAATTGTAGATAATCAAGTTATTTTAATCTTAATCCTATTTCATACATGATTACTGCATTGTTTAACTAATTTATTATATTTCATCTGAATATTTATATTTTAAAACGAACACATTTAAAGAAATCCTTCGAAGTGTATATTGTTAAAAGAAATATAACCTCTCAGTCGATAATTTGATAAAATATATATTCCATATTTATGTAAAAAAAATTATAAAACTTTATAAATATTATTAAATGTGTAAAACTCAACTCATGCATTCCAACACACGATCATCTCACAATAAGTTTCTAGCACAGAACCATAAACCATGTTACGTCTTATTTGCAAAATGAATTATGTTAACTTATCAGCTGTCAGTGCCAGTGAAATAGTAACTAGGAACGTGCCAGTGCCAGAATATTTTGACCAGTTTAATCTATCAATGTCCAAAGAGTTACCCGACCCGAGAACCCGACATCTCAAAGGATATCCATTGTCATACTGCCTATTATTCTTAATTTATATTAAAAGTATGAAACAATAAGAAAATCTTAAAGAAAAGATTACGTAGTGAGCTCCAATTCTGTTTGTCTTTTCCAGAAAATGCGTTATCTGTTATTTTATTACGTATTTTTCTTCAAAGAAATTAAGGGTTTGCTAATTCTTTTGAACAACTTGAAAGAATTGATAGTTCTTGCTAAGATGAAATAGATAAAACTCGACATTTATTATCGAATTCTAAAATGATAAACCAAACCATATTTTCAAGTGCTGTAAATTTTGCGATTGTATTAAAAAATAAGTTCGATTTAATAAAATAAAACAATAATAAAACGTATGTCGGTCAAGCGATCAATATCAATCAAGCAGTGAAAAATATTTTTACTTAAAAAAATGCATTCATATTTTATTTTCAACCAAAATTTACATACTCGAAATATTCTCTTCTGTAAACTCATTAATCTCAGCTTTTAGTATGACGAGGACTTTTTATACAAAATGTAATTTCGCCGAGGCGAGATCCATGATCACATCCTACGGCTATTAAGCATCTAAATTACCATCCTAAACCTGTTTACTTTGTCCACAAAACTAATTCTAATCTGAGCAGGGAAGCTTAATTGTTTGTTATCAAACTCGCTCTTGAATAAATTTGAAATATTGTCTTGTCAAAAAGTTTTACGCTGCTTTGCCGAAATGGACGAAAATTGCAAAACTTTTTGACAAGGAAAGCTTTTGAGAAATACGTTTAGCTGTAGGGGAATTACAATTTTGAGGACTTAAAGTACCAAGACGTAGAACGTAGAACGTAGAACGTAGAACGTAGAACGTAGAACGTAGAACGTAGAACGTAGAACGTAGAACGTAGAACGTAGAACGTAGAACGTAGAACGTAGAACGTAGAACTTAGAACGTAGAACGTAGAACGTAGAACGTAGAACGTAGAACGTAGAAAGTAGAACGTAGAACGTAGAACGTAGAACGTAGAACGTAGAACGTAGAACGTAGAACGTAGAACGTAGAACGTAGAACGTAGAACGTAGAACGTAGAACGTAGAACGTAGAACGTAGAACGTAGAACGTAGAACGTAGAACGTAGAACGTAGAACGTAGAACGTAGAACGTAGAACGTAGAACGTAGAACGTAGAACGTAGAACGTAGAACGTAGAACGTAGAACGTAGAACGTAGAACGTAGAACGTAGAACGTAGAACGTAGAACGTAGAACGTAGAACGTAGAACGTAGAACGTAGAACGTAGAACGTAGAACGTAGAACGTAGAACGTAGAACGTAGAACGTAGAACGTAGAATGTAATTATAGACATCCTCCTTTATTAGTCCAAACCATACCGCACCTAAAACTATATTTACTTTCTAATTCGTTTTTATGAAACACATTTAGCTTTACTTTACTATTGGGAGGGGACTCGAGTTTATATGAACCCACCAAATCCGTTTGTCCGTGACAACGCCTGCTTCACAATGATATATAGATATGTATATTCACGTCGTTTGTATACAATGTTTTGCAGATTAATAATATCAGATGCGGTGTTTTAACAACAAGCGAGCCGATAATCTGTCGAGATGCCGATAGACTGCTAATGTTTATCGATTTCTCTAACACTTGCTATAAATATTCATTCATTGTGGATCTAATGCCCTCTGATCGTTCTATTAACTGCGGTCTAGATCGATTTTGGGACCTATTTTCAAACACATTATGTGCTTTACTATACTATAATAAAGTCACATATATAAAAAAATATTTATATTAAATAGAATCCATTTTAAACACATCTATGTCAAAATAAATGAATGTTTAAAAACATAGAAACAGCATTGTATTATCGTCATACATACACAAAGAAACAGAAAAAATATATATATTAATATATATATATATATATTTTTATACGACTACGAGTATATGTGTAAGTAGCGTAACAGAAATGACAACATTCAATTTTTAAACAGTTTAATATTATGCTGAATATCATCAAAATTCATAAAGTCCTTATAAGTTATACAAAAAATACGAACAGACCGACAAGAACACAATTTTTTATAAAAATGTGTTAGGTAGAGACACTCGCAACCTATGATCATATAGCAGTATAGATAACAAGCTCTTTCGAATATACCTGTTATTATAAAGCGACCTAAATGAAGTTTTAAATGGAAATGATTCTACCTTATCTTTTAATTATAACTTATATACATAGTAAATAAATACATAAATATTTGTATTTACATAGTCTAAAATCAAAAGAATAACACGAACTAAGGAACAATATTAAAACATTTATTCCAATTTGTTTAGATTATTGTTAACTGTTTTTGTTTCATTTTACCAGGAAAATGTAAACAGTATCATTACCCGGGGATAGAATACATTACGGGAACAAAAAGTTTTAAGGACCGCATTAAATTACTCGCAATAAAGGATCAAACAAAATACACAATAATATTACATTAATTTCATTAATTCAAGTGGCATATAGGAATATACTATTAAAATATTATCTTATTAATTTAATTTTAACTTTGCATTGAGATACGCGTTGCACATATGAAACCTCGGAGTCTCGTTATGATTCCAAGGAATAGGTATTTGGAGGAAACCAATCCATGAATGTTCTAATAAACGTGATTATATACAAAAACAAATAAATTCCAACAAACACAAATATGTTAAAAAATGACGCACACCTTCATTGCTTCGAATGTTATTCAGAATATTTATATTTATTAAGAATGAAAAGTCTCCTTAAAATCTACATAAAACCATTTAAGACAATACTCATTCTTATTCGGAACAATCATATAAACTTTATTGTTGTTTCAATAAAGTACGGCTACATTCAAATTATAATATAATATAATGCATTCTGGAGTCATTTTTCTTTTAATAATCGTAGCGAACTATCTGCTATCTAACCGCTAACGCGTTTTGCTAATGACTAAACCGTCTGCATAATGTATTATCATTGCACTTTGATAAGGCTTTGATAAAGTGTACCTGCATGTGAACTATCACTGTCATTATCATGGATCAACAGACTGATACCGAATACAAACTATTATACAATTTAATAATCAAGGAATTGTTATTAATTTTATAAATTTTATTGAACCTTATATTTGATAAAGATTATGTCAATTACTACAATATTAGTAATAAAAAAGTAATTCATATAGTACATAAGATTAAGATTTCGAGAACTTTGGTATCTTTATTTGTTCGAAGAATCAATATTTGTACACCACTGCCTAGTTGCATTAACAGTGAACATTTCAAAATACAAGCGACTGAATTATGCGATGGCTTAAAGACTTTTACAGAACAGTACACTACAGTACAGTAAAGTACACATACATGAAGTAATACCACCATGCAATATTTAAAAAATGTATATTGTAATACATTTAAACATTTTGCTATATTTTTATCGATAAATATCAATTAATTTTAAAAATGTTTTATGTTTTTCTAATCAATAGTTCAAAATTTATTTCATAGTTCAAATAATAGATTCAGAGCGTTCCGCCTCTGGCCGGCTTCCAGCTCTATCAGGCAAGTTTTGAGACTTTATAGGTTATATTTTACATAAAAAATTCAATATGCCTTTGCAATAAATTACTATAACAGCCTTGACTCAGTGTACCATAGTAAAAAAATAAATTATTTTCGTTATAGACTTTACTGCTTTGATAAAAAAGTAATTATTTTAACATCACCGTCAACCATGTTATAATTCAATGAAACAACATAACATGAAAAAGTGTTATATCCTAAGGTTATTTTAAAATACTACTAACACAAACGTATACCGTTGACAATTGTAAATATTCTAGTGTATAGAGACATTCATTCGAGTTAGTCTCTCAGTGGTCGTTACAGAATCGACGCAGACAAATTGCCAATAGACGTCGACACTAGTTTTATAGGATACCAGTTTTTAAGTTTACATAATAAATGTTATTTAAATAACATTATTGTACAACGGACGGATATTAATTAATTTCTTGAGGATTAGGAGAAGAGGAGGAGCTGTCTCTGGCTGCTTCTAAACTCATATCGACCGGTATCGTACACAACATAAAGTTATCTCACTAATTAGTCACTGTCATTAGCTTGTGAGTTCGTTTGTTTCCACAAAATCGTGTTTAGTGTTGAAGTAACTAGCTTACATATATGATAACTACTAAAAAAGACAAAAAACATTAATCGTTTCATATCTGTTTTTTTTTTGTAAAATAAAGTTTATTTTTTTTATATTTTCTGTTATGTATTATTTATATTTATCGCCTTTAAAACATCCCTGAATTTCCGCAAATTCTCAAGGTTTAACAAGACAAAGGAACAGCAATTGATTTTTATATATAAATTATTGGCCCATGTTTGATCAATGATTAAGCTTATATCGTATTACTTTTATTATATCTTGAGTCTATACTTCTATGGACTCAAGATATAATAAGTGTTATTGGTCAAGTTATTCTTCAAATATAAACTCCTTTTTCCAAAGCCATATATCTTCTTATAACACAGTGGAACCAAAACCTGATGTTCCATAAGTTTATTGCTCTTGAAAAACTTTGACTTTGTGCCCATCAAATGTTTGAAACAGGCCCGTGCCTAACAATACCTCACGTTTCAAACTTCAAACTTTATAAACGTAACGCGCCTAAAGTAGGTCTCAAAAATTTTATAGGCGTATTTGATTTGCTTTTATAACTCGTACGTAATAAAATTTTCAAATATAATTCACTTAATATACAATTATCAAGTATCCCAACTTATTTGATATGTATTGTCGATTTTCTAGTAATTCCAACCAATAACGTCGTTCAGCGATCCGGTATATTTTATCACGCATATAAATCTTCGAGCGTCAGAATCCTGATGCTCTACTGTCTGTTGACGTGACGTCATTATACGAAGTGGTGTCATTGAATTGACGCAAAAATGATTTTACTTTAAAATCTAACAACGACATTTCAATTTACACCACCTGGATAACCGTGTCTTATCCGAGTAACAAAAATAGAAATAAGACCAAGGAGTGATTGTTGAGTAACATCTGAAATATATATACTATATATACCCTTTAAGTATCATTATCCCTTCGAGATATGTTAATAAATATGACTAAAACACATCGAACTTTTATTTTGTGGAGTTGATTTTTAAACTTTATATTATATTGGTTTATTACTTGATAATATTGAATGCAAAATAATGATAATAATGATAAAAGTAAATAACCAAACCTCAATTTTTCCAACACTTCGCAATACGAATTGTTAGATAGCGAACACTTGATAATGGGAATAGGGTTGATACTAAAGCAACGTGGAAAGAAATATGATATCCGAGATAATTACTATAATAAATCGTTTATTACCTTATTACTTGAGTTTGATATATAAAATCCTATTTTTTTAATTTTTATATACTCGTATGTATATAAAATAACACATAATAAAAGTTGGCAGCCCTGGTTAGATTACTGAACAGTTTTCCAAATGATTAATAACTGATAGCATTATCACTTAAGCTGCTTGTCATATTATAATAACACACACACACGCACATAACAACGAACTATATTATCATTTCGAGGAACACATTAATACAAATTGACTCATAAATGTTACTCTATGAACGTTTTTATTAATGATTATATCGTTTACATTTCAATATAAAGGGTTTAATTTAATAAGGGTAAAAACTTTAAGTTTTATAAGTGTCTAGTAGATGGCGGTATTGATAATGAAATTTAAATTGATGTTAAATAGTTCATGAAGTAGCAGACAAAGTCGACAGCAACAGCTAGTATATATATGTATATTGAATGTGTATCGTTTGACATGCATGATGCGGTATTATATTACTCCAGGACAAGTGACCCGGAAACTTTTAACTGAATATTTTATAAACGGGTGACTTCACAGAGGACGTGCAGATATTTTAATAAAAAATACAATACTGTTAGTTAATTGACAGTTATTTTAGTTAAAAACAATTAATATATTATTTTATAATAGTTACGAAACATATTCTATGTTATAGATGTCGTAGATGACGTACCTAAAACAAAAATAATACATATTTAATTTAAGTCTAGTTTTTCAAAATGTGTTATCGTAACAGAACACTAAGTAATTAAATATGTATAAATATTTTTCTTAAAATTGTATAAAAAAAATATTAAAATGGAAATTAATTTAAATTTAAATTGAAAACTAGCATGCCTTGTCCGCTTGGAATGGAGAGCTTCAGACGACTTAATTAAGATTCAATTCAAACTAAATTACTTCTAAGCTCTGATTTCTGGAGCTACGTAAAGTTTAACAATTGCAGTGATATCACGTAATAACATAGAACAGAATTATTTTGTATGCTTTTTATTAAAAATATTCTCATACATTTGAATACATATTTGGTCAATAAAAGTGATTAAAATTGAAGGTAATGTTTAATAAATGCTTAAATAACGACGAATAAACTGTAGTATGTGGAAAATAATAAATAATATTCAAAACAATACTGAATATCAACAGAATGCACTTTAATTATGAAGTACTTTAATATAAACTGTACGAAATTAGAGAATTATAAAACAGAAGAGGTTAACAAATACGCTGAGGCTTGAATATAAAAGATGCAGCGATTCACTGCTACAAAATAATTTAACGCTACGCTTTTAATAACATTTGTTATGTCAGGCTTCCTGAGAAGTTTTTTGTTTGACTCTCTGATTTTCAACAAAAAAATTATTATTTTTAACAGTTTTCATCTACTTTTAATAATTATATTATAAAGTGGTAATTGCGATATTTTTATATTAACACCTAACACCCGTCAATGTTCTAAACCTAACCAAATGATGCATCAACTTAGACTGGATAACTTTAACCGTTGAAATTAGATAAGACAACTTAGATATATCCGGAGTTGTTTTGCAAGTAACTCGCTTATGTTAACTAAATAAACTAACTAAATTGAATCCAAGATCTTTCAAGTGTTGGTCTATAGTATTGGTAGTTTAAGTTGAGTTTAATATTATCTGGTATTATGTTAAACAGGTTTCCAATTTCCATTTATCTAAACAGCGTTGCAAAAACATATAAAAACAAATATTATACTACATCCTTACAAAAAAAATCCACGATACACTTAATTTTTTGAATATTAAATAGTTTGAGGACTTTTATATAAAAAATATATTTCATTAAAGCTGAATCTATGAGCATTTTGGCCGAATAATATAATACAGAGTGAAATAACATGCAATACGCATTCAAGACCGCAGTTGAAATTGGCGGAAAGAGCTTTAAATGAATAAAAAATCTATAGGCTTTCATGTTTGAGAACACGAGAAATGTGATGTACATAACATCACAAAATAATATATACAAAACATAATAAAATTCGTCAATCATCTAAGTTCATCTCAATAAGTAATACCAACTCATAGTACCAACCAACCTGATGATATGATAATGCCAACCTAATAAACATATTCCAGATCACCATTGTACATCTTCGTGATCTTTGCTGAAATATAAGTTAAAATGCATATAAAGCCTTCATTCAGCAAAGTACACTCTCAATAATACCCGAGACGTCGGTTCTCTAGAGATCTAATAGACGTCTATCAGCTAATTCATACTCAGACCATCTCATTACTCCCAAATTACCTATATGTATTAATCTTGTTGGTTCTCATTGTATAATAAGGCCCTAATTATAACTGCATTAATTCCTTACAGTCATTTGTCATGGTTTTAATATAGTATTACTTAATTTTATTTTAAGAACTGTGAAATAATGCACATTTTACATTCAATTTTGTTCCTTAAAATTTAAATTTCAGTCCATAAATTATAAATAATAGTAAATTAAAAATAACATTGTCAAAATTAACTTCAAAAAACTTTTGATAATAAATTTCATTCATTAAACATTTAAAAATATGTTAAGAAATCACATACGTTTTAAAAGATATAAGATACTTAAAAGATATTAAAAAAAGTTACATCCAGTCTGTAAATGTAGCACCTGAATGAATATACGAATGAATGAATAAATTGCCAAGTTCCAAAACCCAGTGAATAAACAAAGGACTCGTAATGCTTGGTACCTGATGGTATTCACTTAAAACTGAGTTCCGTCAGGATTGCATCTGCTTTCATAGCACCAGATTTGGGTCACGGTCTGATCTGAGTGTTGCATAATTAATAACGCCCGTTACCAGCGCTTAAACCCTTCACCGTGTTTATGAACGCTCTATAACAACTGGCCGTTTATATTCAGATTAATTGATATTGACATAACAGAATACTATACGAAATGTGTATATTATTTATTATTTTATTAACAATATAAATTAAAATACAACCACTATCTTATCACTTTAGTTACATTTAGAACAACATTCATTTCTCAATGAGAAACACACCTATTACATAACAATCTTATAACATTAAGGATTAAGAATCACCATAAATCCGCATCAAGAGATTTGAAGCGTCGTCAGTAATAAAAATGAATTTATCTACAAAGAATAGGTTTATAGGTATAAATCGTTATAGTAATACTTACTATATTATAAAACCTGTATGAATATAATAAAACCACAAGAGAGTTTTTATCACGATGCGATGAGAATAAAAGTATCTACATGTATAAATAAAATAATTATTACGACTCCGCACGGAGACATTTGTGGAATTGATCACAGATCCACCTGTCGGGTCCAGATTATTATACTATTACCATTTTAAGCACAGATATTATAATAGTTATTTAGGTGCATCAATTTCAAATAAGGCTCAAATTTTTTGTACCTACACAATTGCTTACCTTATTTATCACGCTTCACTGTATTTTTAGAGACAAGGTAGCCCATGTCCTTCTCCGGGATACAATGATTCGAATTCTTTTCCAAAATTCAAAGCGAAAAGGTAACATATAAACTTATAGACAGTTATTATCACAGTTACAATATTGGTATGGCTGACAGTGTAATAACAAAATATATATCAATAACAAGTTTATGGCACAAAAGAGGAACGCAATTAGGACCATACATAGTATATTAGAACAATAGACCAAGTCCAAGACTTTTTAAAAAGATTCTAGAACGTAATATTGGATTCTATCATGACAGGAATGACCACGAACAAGGAAAGACACCGCCTACAATCCCTTGGTGTCAGAATTTAACATCGGAAATAGTTTTTAGGCACAAAAACCATTAGAAAGTCTAAATTTTATTTGGACGTGCATAAGTCAAGTGGGCCGGATGGTATATCCTTAGTGGTGCTACGAACATGTTCCCCTGAGTTGACTCCCGTGTTAACGCATCAATTTCGGCACTCCTACCTTAGGCGTAAGCCTTATCTCATAGAAGTGTGCCATTCTCCATCCGATTCCTAAAAAAGTTTATGGCTCACACCCAGCTACAGAACTATCTTCATCACCTCTCTTCTCTCCAAATTAAATGAAAGCATTATTAATCAACAGCATCCAACGTACCTCGAGGATCAACAATTTATCAATGATAGACAATATGGCTTTCGTCATGGTCGATCAGCTGGTGATCTCCTGTTATATCTTACGCACCGTTGAACAGCTATCATTGAAAGCAACGGATAGGGTCTAAAGGGATAGGAAGTTAGTTTGGATATGGCGAAAGCCTTTGATCGTGTACGGCATAAAGTGCTTCTTTCAAAGCTTCCTTCCCGAGAGTTTATGCAAGCTTTTTTACTAAGAGGAGCATACAGGTTGTTCTCGCCGATTTGTTGCTCGGATTCCAAGCCCGTGAACACTGGTGTACCCCGAGGCTGCGTGCTATCCCCAACACTGTTCCTTACATAGCAATGATATGTTGGACATTTCCAACATATATTGTCATACAGATAGCACAGGAGATGCGGTATATTCCAGCCGTACGCGGCTCTCTTCGTGCCGGGCGGGATTTCAATGCGGGAACGGGGTGAGCTTAACCTCGTTCAGTTTAATAAAGTTTCGAGGCAAGTTCAGTTTAAAGATATTAAAAAATTATTTACATATAAGTATATATTATATATTTAACTGTTATTTGTAAGCTTTTATTCAAAGCTACTAAAGGGCCAATATATATTATAATAACAATACTTTAAAATCATTTAAATTACAAAAATAAATAAACAAATATAACAAGCAAAACGATAAAATTTCTTATAAGAAGTTAAAAGTCAAAGTCGGAGCTCGAGAGTTGAATGTATGTTTATTTATTCGCATTAAGATAATCTTGGCTTTAAGAGCGGCGTGTTTATGAAGAAAACATCTGCGCACAAACACACGACAATACCAAAATAGATGAGAGAAATTTGTATACACATACAAAAGGTACACTCTTAGAAGTAAAAGAATAACATTATACAATTTAGACAACTATTCAACGATATTAACAATTGTTAAAAGCTCCATATTATTTGAAATATACTACATAACATATTCACTTTATATAAAATGGTTCAAAGAAATAAATATTTTAAAATGTTAACAACTCAGTCATGCTTTAAATAATTCTAACCTGTAGTTGTTTGTTCCTAAAGCGTATTTTAAGTAAAATAACATATAGCATTATGACTAACAGATGGGCGATGACAGTTCTTCCCAACGATAGGAAGATTATGAACTGGATATGAAGCTATTCCCACTATGAAGGTATTCCCACTATTGGTTGGCAGTGAAGTCATGAAATATTTTGTAAGAGTGTTTCCTTACCATTTCCTCGATAAGACTAAAACAAACATTCATCGTATGAATATACATTAAAATTAAAATATAAGGTATATTTATAAAATAAAATATTATTCAAATAATATAAACACGTATCAATTGAACTGTCACACTCAGTGAAGTCAACTTGCAAATCTATTGTTAAGATGTATAAAGGTCTTCAGCGAATAGAACGACACTAAAATTATTGCTTTTAACTTTGCTTAAAAATATTGTTTAAAATCATTTTTATTTCTTATATAGAAGACAAATGTTTGTTAAAATTATTTTTTAATCCTAAATTCATTGCCTGCATGACTTTTCGATAAAAACACGATATTATAAATAAGAAAGCAAAACTAAAATAGAATATAAATTATAAATGAATCACTTCAAAATACGAGCCATGTTTCTAATTTACCATCCGTAGCTTAAATAGATTACTATATATTTTATATTTAATTTCAGTATTTAAAGTAATTCTTTGCTCTGAACTCAATCGTAAATAAAAATTCAATATCACCTAAAAGGTGCTCTCAATAAATAAAGTATAAAATAAGAAATTAATCAAAATAATCATCGTAAGTGGATTGTATTTGCAGGAAGAAGAAGAAGAAGATAGGTTTAAATGTTTGTAAAAGCTCCAGAACCCTCCAAACTTGGCAGTGACATCGTCTTTTCATATCGCTAACTGAAGAAAATTGAGAATTAAAATTTAATACTGAAAACTCAAAAAGTAATAAATATAAAGCAACTTAAAAAAGATTAAAAAGGACAATTTCTTGGTTGCTTTAAATCAAATCTATCAGCCAAATTTTATTTCAACACAAACTTTAAGTTCCAGTGAAAGGAAAGAGGATTAAATTCTTTCTCAACAGCAATAAAATCAAAAATAAACTCATGATGGCTTTAGTTTCTGGAAACGTCTGCAATATTTTTAATTGTGTACGTTAATGTACACAAAATTTAATCACACCTGCATGATTAAACAGACTCTGTTTATATCTTATAAGGGCAAAGACCTATCAAAAGTACTACCGGTAACTTGAAGTTTCCAATCACGATTTTAGGATGAAGTCTATAAATGAAAATTCTTGGGAGTATTATTAGAAAAGTTGTCTATACCGCGATCTTTTGATAGAAAATCCTTTGATGCCACGTCAAAAGAAATTAATCTAATGATATAGAAAACCCAAGCTTTAAAACTAAGTTTCTATTTTATTAATTTATAAACCTCTATTCATATATTGATTTATCTATTTAATTGGGTTATTCATTGAATTAGAACTCCTGTATAGAAAATATTATTCCAAATATGAAATTTGAAAATCACAATTCGTTATGATAAAATGTTTTTCCGTCCAATCGGAAGTGATTTTCATCACGATGTAGGTTTTTTGCTTCGTCACTGCAATCTGTAATTAGAAGTCTAATCCCAAGTCGCCCTCGGCTCCATTTGCTTTTATATAAAGCATTTTGAATAACCTTAAGATGTCCATTATGTACTGAATTTAAGAACTTTTATGTACTATTTACTAAATGCATTTAAATTTGTATTTGTTTAAAATATTTTTACATGTTTAAAATTGTTTCAAAAATATATTCTTATCTTTGACTTTTTCACAACCTCCTACTCCTATTCCTTGTTTGGGATATTTTAATAGGTATTCTTTTCACACTTTCACCGTTTCATTTCAAAATAATTGCGCCGAGATTTATCTTTTTCATTTTAACACCAATATAACGGTGCCTCCCGTCTTGATAAGAAGTTTCACAAAAATAAATTTCCAGTGTCAAATTCGAAGTTATAATTGTGTTCTCAACCAGTGATTTTACGAAGTTAATAAATTTATCTTTTGCAAGGACCTAATCATGTAATTTACATTTAGATGAAGGATTAATCTTTGTTTTGCTAACAAGTGCAATAAAGGGGACATAATCTATATGATACCGATATCCAATAATGTTGAAATGTTTAATCCGGGGGTTTGAATCGACACTGTCCAACAAACAATTATTTTACGGTGAGACGAAACAATAAAACGGAGCAGTGCAAACGGAGGGTGCTCCGCTGAGTAATGAAAAATCCATCTCCACCCTCACAAAAATTTCATTTCTCGTAGATTTTACAAACATATTTCAGTGAATGTCGGCGTTGAAATGGAAAATATTTGCCAAATGTTTTAATGGTTTTGTGCTCTTGAATATAAGGTGATGTTATTTTCAAAAGTAAGTACTATCTTTTAGAATAATATCTACATGTTACAGTTGTTTGTTCCTAAAGCGTATTTTAAGTAAAATAACATATAGCATTATGACTAACAGATGGGCGATGACAGTTCTTCCCAACGATAGGAAGATTATGAACTGGATATGAAGCTATTCCCACTATGAAGGTATTCCCACTATTGGTTGGCAGTGAAGTCATGAAATATTTTGTAAGAGTGTTTCCTTACCATTTCCTCGATAAGACTAAAACAAACATTCATCGTATGAATATACATTAAAATTAAAATATAAGGTATATTTATAAAATAAAATATTATTCAAATAATATAAACACGTATCAATTGAACTGTCACACTCAGTGAAGTCAACTTGCAAATCTATTGTTAAGATGTATAAAGGTCTTCAGCGAATAGAACGACACTAAAATTATTGCTTTTAACTTTGCTTAAAAATATTGTTTAAAATCATTTTTATTTCTTATATAGAAGACAAATGTTTGTTAAAATTATTTTTTAATCCTAAATTCATTGCCTGCATGACTTTTCGATAAAAACACGATATTATAAATAAGAAAGCAAAACTAAAATAGAATATAAATTATAAATGAATCACTTCAAAATACGAGCCATGTTTCTAATTTACCATCCGTAGCTTAAATAGATTACTATATATTTTATATTTTATTTCAGTATTTAAAGTAATTCTTTGCTCTGAACTCAATCGTAAATAAAAATTCAATATCACCTAAAAGGTGCTCTCAATAAATAAAGTATAAAATAAGAAATTAATCAAAATAATCATCGTAAGTGGATTGTATTTGCAGGAAGAAGAAGAAGAAGATAGGTTTAAATGTTTGTAAAAGCTCCAGAACCCTCCAAACTTGGCAGTGACATCGTCTTTTCATATCGCTAACTGAAGAAAATTGAGAATTAAAATTTAATACTGAAAACTCAAAAAGTAATAAATATAAAGCAACTTAAAAAAGATTAAAAAGGACAATTTCTTGGTTGCTTTAAATCAAATCTATCAGCCAAATTTTATTTCAACACAAACTTTAAGTTCCAGTGAAAGGAAAGAGGATTAAATTCTTTCTCAACAGCAATAAAATCAAAAATAAACTCATGATGGCTTTAGTTTCTGGAAACGTCTGCAATATTTTTAATTGTGTACGTTAATGTACACAAAATTTAATCACACCTGCATGATTAAACAGACTCTGTTTATATCTTATAAGGGCAAAGACCTATCAAAAGTACTACCGGTAACTTGAAGTTTCCAATCACGATTTTAGGATGAAGTCTATAAATGAAAATTCTTGGGAGTATTATTAGAAAAGTTGTCTATACCGCGATCTTTTGATAGAAAATCCTTTGATGCCACGTCAAAAGAAATTAATCTAATGATATAGAAAACCCAAGCTTTAAAACTAAGTTTCTATTTTATTAATTTATAAACCTCTATTCATATATTGATTTATCTATTTAATTGGGTTATTCATTGAATTAGAACTCCTGTATAGAAAATATTATTCCAAATATGAAATTTGAAAATCACAATTCGTTATGATAAAATGTTTTTCCGTCCAATCGGAAGTGATTTTCATCACGATGTAGGTTTTTTGCTTCGTCACTGCAATCTGTAATTAGAAGTCTAATCCCAAGTCGCCCTCGGCTCCATTTGCTTTTATATAAAGCATTTTGAATAACCTTAAGACGTCCATTGTGATTCTGAATTTAAGAACTTTTATGTACTATTTACTAAATGCATTTAAATTTGTATTTGTTTAAAATATTTTTACATGTTTAAAATTGTTTCAAAAATATATTCTTATCTTTGACTTTTTCACAACCTCCTACTCCTATTTTTTGTTTGGGATATTTTAATAGGTATTCTTTTCACACTTTCACCGTTTCATTTCAAAATAATTGCGCCGAGATTTATCTTTTTCATTTTAACACCAATATAACGGTGCCTCCCGTCTTGATAAGAAGTTTCACAAAAATAAATTTCCAGTGTCAAATTCGAAGTTATAATTGTGTTCTACACCAGTGATTTTACGAAGTTAATAAATTTATCTTTTGCAAGGACCTAATCATGTAATTTACATTTAGATGAAGGATTAATCTTTGTTTTGCTAACAAGTGCAATAAAGGGGACATAATCTATATGATACCGATATCCAATAATGTTGAAATGTTTAATCCGGGGGTTTGAATCGACACTGTCCAACAAACATTTATTTTACGGTGAGACGAAACAATAAAACGGAGCAGTGCAAACGGAGGGTGCTCCGCTGAGTAATGAAAAATCCATCTCCACCCTCACAAAAATTTCATTTCTCGTAGATTTTACAAACATATTTCAGTGAATGTCGGCGTTGAAATGGAAAATATTTGCCAAATGTTTTAATGGTTTTGTGCTCTTGAATATAAGGTGATGTTATTTTCAAAAGTAAGTACTATCTTTTAGAATAATATCTACATGTTACCAAATAATTTACATACAGGTGGCAACTATTCTTGTAAACTTTGTTTTTATACTTTGTTTTTATACATTACGTACAACAGACGATAAAACTAATATAAATCACTATCATGAAACAGATTTAAATAAAATAAATTAAGTATCTTTTTCAACACCTTTAGAAAATAAAAAAAGATAGTCTCTCTTTTTATTCAATCCTTAGAAATCTCTGAACTGAATTGCTCTTTTGATTAAAAATTATAAATATTCTATCTCAACGTTACAATATAAAATTAATTTCCTGCTTAGCTTAAATATTACCTAAGGGTTCCCTTTTTCTCAACCTTTATTAAAAACAAACATCTTTGTAGTTGCAAAGTTCAATTCAGTTTAAAGAAAGGAATCTCTTTATTTCTAAACTAAAAAAATAACAGAAGTCCTAAATGCATATGAAATCCATTTAAATACAAAATAAAATTTAATTTCTCGCTGTACCAAAATGTAGCACACACATAATTTCCTCACAATCGCTAAAGCTCTGGTTCCGCTCATTTCACCCAAAAGAACCGAAAGTTAGTATTATTTATCGATTTAATTTATTCTGAGTTAGCCTTAAGATAAATTGAAAGCGAAAGAATACAAGTGTCAGTTACATATTTTGTAAAAGAAAATACATCTATTGAAGTAACGACATGTAATGAAAGTTAATATCAAAATAATTGAGTTTAATATTCCACAAGCGGCGTTGGGGACCGCCAACCAACATGCCATGTTCCAAACGGCGGGAGGTGGAGGACAAAGCTACAAATAACTACGTGGAAAGTAAGAGGAGGAATGGAACAGACGATGAACGAATTAATAGATGTGATGGATGACAAAGATCTGGACGTTGTTTGTGTGTTGAGAACATGCGAAAAGGCAATGATACAACCGATTAAGCCTGGCAACCCGGTTGCTTACTGGGCTGGGGTTCAAGAGGGTGAGCAGGATTGCCAAGGTGTTGGCGTGTTATTGTCCTCTCGAATGGTTAATGCAATAATATAATATAAGGCTATAGCTGGGGATAACAAGAGTATTCTTGTTATCCTTTTATGCAGCAGTATCCTCCGCTCCAGTGAGCGAACTCGAGGAGTTTTGGGAGAGTGTCAGGGATGTTGTAAATAATGTCAGAGGTAACGAAAAGTTGATAGTATGTGGAGATATTAATGAATGTTTGGAACCGCGCGAAGTGGTTACGAAAGCATGCTAGGTAAGTATGGTGATAAGAGAGTAAATGAGGCTGGAAAGCTTATTTTGGAATTTTGTAAGGAGAGAAATTCGTTTTTGGCAAACACGATGTTTGATCACAAACAAATTCACATGTACACATGCGAGCGAGCGGAAGAAAGAAGTATGATTGATGTATTCCTAGTGGATCAGCGTATTCGAAGTCAAGTTATGGACACGCGAGTGTTTAGGCGTGCTGATCTGGGAACGGACCATTATCTGGTCGTTGCTAAAATTACAGGTGTGTGTGCAGGTTGACGTAACCGCACGCCATGTCTCAGTTTGTAGTCGAATTATCGCATAAGAAGCTGGTAGCTTCAAATTCCACCAATCAGAGAGGAATATTAAGAAAGGGTTTCCAAGAAGCTTGAAAGCTATGATCCTGGAAAAGAAATTGTTGAAGTATGCTGGCAGAACCTTAGGAATGGTATGGTGAAAGTAACGACAGAAGTATATGGTAAAACGAAAAGAGGTTTTAGTAAAAAACGCGATGAATGGTGGGATGATCAAGTGAATGGCGCTGAAGAATTAAAGATGAAAGCATGGCTGGATTATAAAGCCTCGGGTAAGGATAAAAGTATAAGAGAGATAAGAAAAAGAACACTTATAAAGATGAAGCGTGAAAATTTTGAGAGAGTAAGAGATGAAAGGTTGACGAACAACTTCCGGGAAAACACGAAGCTTTTCTGGCGAAAAGTTAATGATTCCCGGGGTTGTTCGGTAGCCTGTAGAATGCAAGCTGTGCTTTCAAAGAGCGATGAAATTTTAACAGAGCAAGCACACATTTTGCAGTGGTGGAAAGCTACGAGGAGACGTATGAATGTGAGGACGCCTCGACCTTGAGTATCAGTGAAATGCTGAGTCCAGATGTAGCCGATGGTGAAATCACTTTTGAACAAGTGGAGAGCGCGATTCGAAGTCTGAATTCTGGTAAGGCTGCGGGAGCAGATGAAGTTACTTCCGAGATTATCAAATATAGATGAACGTCTTGAACTTGTTATAGTTTTTATGCAATTTATGCAAGAAATCGGGGGAGGTCCCAGACGATTGGCGAGGTGCAGTCATCGTACCTTTGTATAAAGGCACAGGTTTACAAATGGACTTTGCAAGCTATAGGGCTGTCAGTTCGATTAGCTTGGGCGGAAAATTTATGCTAAAATATTAGCGAGAAGAATGCAAGAGAAATCTGAAAGGCTGTTGTGGGAGGCCCAAAGAGGTTTTATACCTGGAAGAGGATGTATAGGTCAGACCTTTTCCCTCCGCATGATCACGGAAATTTTTTTGACCTTATACCAAAAGGTTTTCTGTGCTTTTGTGAACAGAATTTAAGATGAACGCAAATGGTAAGATAATAGAACAAGTAAATGAAGTGGTATATTTGGAAACTATGTTTAGCAGAGACGGAAGATTCGTATTGGATTTGGAAAGGCGTATTGCTGCCGGTAAAAGAGTTAACGATGCTTTGGTTGCATTGTTGAGATGGCAAAACGTCAGCATAGCTGCACATTTGGCTGTTCACAATGTAGTTTTGCTGTTATACGGCAGCCATACGTGAGTAACACAGAAGAAGAATGTAAGAAAGATGAATGCTGTAGAGATGCAATCTCTTCGCCGAATAGGCGGAGTCAGTCTAGCTGACCGAATCTGCAATGAAGAGATCCACAGAATGGCAGGTACTAGCAAAGATGTCACGGTGAGAATGAAGAACGTGCTCAGGTAGTTTGGGCACGTCGAACGAATGAGTTATAAAATATTGGTAAAACAGATGTATAAAGGAAAAGTGAGCGGTAAGAAAGACAGGGGAAGGCCTCGAGTGGCCTTCGAAAACACAGTATCTATGATACAGGAGGAAGGTCACGTGAAAAACTGAAGGACCCCCCGGAGGGCATGTATGAAGAGGTTGATGTCTGTGGTCGAGGCAAAAAGGTATGCAGGGACCTTAAATTTTGGCGCTCCGTCGTCTCTGGCCACCCCGCAAGGGATATGGCGTGAAGTTACAATAAATATAATAAAATATCCCAAGTCACGAAAAAAATTACTTACCGGTAATGTCCCGATATTAATAATTGAAGATAATTAGATTAATAATAGATTACGCACAACACTTAATTGAAAAATATTATTTTCGTAACAGACAACGTTATTATAATCTGAACATTGTTGTAACGATACTTTTATAAATTAAGAATAATCTAACCTTTAAACCAATAAAATTTATTTGTCAAAAATTTACTAATTATGGTCTAGAGAGAACATTATCTTAAAATCATCTCTACACAACTATATGGTATATATAATTATAAACATTATACATAAACAAATCCCAGACACTAGACAAAACAACTATTACAAATATTTTCTAAATTGGGGATCGTATGCACGACCGTTGACACAATAAACAAAGCTTAGACCACTGCGCCTATCAGACGTAAAATTCATAAAAACATACATTTAAAAAAACAAATTATAGAAAGAATATAATAAGTTTTAATGGTTTAATTAAAATGATATCTTACATTTGACGTCATTTTTTTATTTAATCTAAAAATTTTAATTAAATATTGTTATCCAATAGGTGGTGAATTTCTATTAATGTTTTTATATTTACTGCAACGTCACACGCAGTTAAACGAGATCTAATCAAATGCTTTACTAGCTCTCACACGCGACTCCTTTCACGACTCTCTCAAACAATTATTAAAATTTGCAACTTTTATATCTCAAAGAGAACATTTAATATTGTTAAGCCAAAAATATATAAATTATTATAGAATGTTAATTACACACAAACCCAGCCTCCAAAACCTTAATTCCCTAAACCGATAAAATAAATCAATACCAAAATGTATTATAAATTTAACATCAAAGTAGTTTCATAGCCGCGGCTTCGAGTGGGTTTACTTAAATTCCCATCAATTTCCAAATAGTAAATAGAAATGAATTCCCTCTGCCACCTTTGATTCCTGTATTTTCTTAAAGGAAATAAGTCTGTAACAGATTTCCTATGAACCGCCTACGATGTGCTATGACGGATGCATATAATCAAACTCTGACATTTCACTACATGTGCATATCACATATAAATTTACCATATAAAAATGTAATCAAATCTATCTTATAATATTCTACATCAAGAGGAGAATAGAGATATAGACGACGGAAGAGAGATAGAGAGAGAGAAAAAGAAATAGAGACAGAACACACCATAAGAAACAAACTATGCTTTATATAATTTACATGTAATTTTTTCATATATTTATTATTGCATTGCATCTACAGCAATGATACCTTTATTAAGTTTTTGAAAGTTAAAATTTATCTTTATAAAATATTGAAAACCGATCTAAATGAACATCGGTTGTACAAGACCACCAACTCGATATAATTTAAATCAGAAATAAGTCATCATTTAATGATTTAACAGTAAAATAATTCTTTTAAGTGTAAATCGAAAGGTTTCACAATCGAAGGGTCGGAGCTGAAAGACTATTGTTATAAACGGATCTGATTCTATGACAATTTATTTTGGAAATGGGATGAGAGCAAAACAAACTTAAAATAAAATACAATGACTGTTTCAAGAAAGACGATGTTTGAATTGAATTTAATAGAAATGATTATAAATTATATAAATTTAATTTTATATTACTAACTTTTATCCGCGGATTCATTCCTAGTTTCACATTAGTTAATAAGCTCTAACTAGAGCCGCAACTTTATTGGCGTATTTATCTTTTTTTGACCAATCTCTTTAACGACCTAACATTTACACCATCACATTTTCTTAGTATATATTTTTATAAAGGTCGATCAAATAGTTTCTACAACTCTAGTTGCAGAAAGAAACAGACAGTATTATAAAGCATTATAATCATGTGATTATAATAAAATTTATTAAAATCAGAATCAATGGAATTATATAGTAATTAAGATACATATGATGTATATCATTACACATGAACCACTCTGGTGAAGCAGACGAAGATGATAATAGGTATTACTCCGCTATAGCATGAAGGGTCCGGATCTCTTAAACTCATTAACTAAGTTACTAGTGAGAAGCAAGTCAAGTAAACTATCAGAGACTTGCAATGCCACTGAAATTCCTTCGTTAATTGTAGTTGTTCAACAGGATGCGAGATCAATCTTCAGTACAAGCGTCTTAGAGATTAACTGTAAATTGAAATGTTTAACCCGTTTTGTGACATAAATACTAATTATTTTATTTTTATGTTCTCAGATTTTCTAAAAACCCGATATATAAATATTTAAACGTATGTTTAAAGTACATAATTTTTCTTTATAATACAACACAAAGAGCAATAGAATAAAAGTAAACAAATTGAGTCTTAAAAGATATTTAAAAAATATTAAGAACATTCCTCTGTCATCTCTAATATTCATATTAGGTAATGTAATATTTTAATTATTATCCTAGTAATAAAATTTGTCAATGGATGGGAAAAAATAATATTAATTTAATAGTTTTGAAATAGATATAGTAAAATGAAAATCTAGCGTTCGGAATCATCATACGTCAATAAAGTGCAAAGCGAATAGATATAAAGTACGTTTAATTATCCTAAAATTACAATTTAATTCTAAAATTCTAGTCGCATACGTACTAAAAAACATTGTTACTATTGTCATTATAATAAGATAGCCTAGACATGATGCTATAAATAAAAAATCAACCAAAAATTTTTGTTTATAAACTTCCTGCTACAAGTCTGATGTAGAAGCGCATTATAGCGTTTGTTTTAGAATCTTTTGTCATTTTTCACCTACAGGAAAGTTCTCAAGTTAAAAATTTAAATACAAAGTTGTATTTAAATAGTTTCGTGCCATAACGACCGTGCGATGTGAAGTCGAAAATAAAAAGAACATTGTAATTACCATACGGAGTGAAAACCGCTGAATTATAACGTTATAATAAATGTATAAAATTGTATGATACGTATTGAAATAAAGGGTTGGTTCTATAGCATATTTATTGTCATAATAATCATCGATTGTTATTAATTATATGGTGAAATAGTGATGAGAGTTAAAACTCTAAAGTCGGTATAGTGACGCCATTACTAACGACTCTTCTGTTGGAGAGCTCTTGTGAAAATAGGCGTCTTTACGAAAACAAAAACATCAGACAAAGGAACTGTATAACAATATAAAATGTAACCCAAAAATTTTAAATTGAGGTCTATTTTTTTTAATACGATTGTTAAAAATACTTTTAATTGAATTCTAAATATTTATGGAATGAAAAATCATCAACACAGTGAAGTTCTGTTCAGTCAGTAATGTCTGGGATACCGTTCCATATCTAAATTTCAGAGGTCGTAGGTTCATGTCCTACTCCTACTCCTCCGTATTCATATGTTTTTAGTATATAGTTAAAATTTAAATACGCCTAACAAGTATAACCATATTTATAGGTAATAAAATATAATTTTAATTTATTTTATTTACAGTTACTACCGTACCGTATAGGCCTCTTTGGTTTAATGAATAATCTTGTTGTGTTTTAGTTATTTATATTTTTGGCCTTCTTCCTACTTAACCTATATGTTTCTGTTACATAAAACTTATTAGATAATAGATAAACCTTATTAGACGCACTGTACGGTCACGTTTCTACACAATGCCAAAGAGTACAACCATTCGCAGATCACCAGAACCCCGACAATCCGAACGGCTATCTGTTGAACGCGGACAAAAGCTGATATTGGGGTGATCCGAACCAGGTATGAGAACAGTACTCCATGTGTGACCGGACCTGCGCCTCATAGAGCGCAAGTCTTTGGCAAGGCCGGAAATACTGCATCGCTTGGCCATCTTGGCCTTACTCTCCAAGATGACCATGAAACTGACAATCACTCGAAATGTCGAGACCCAGAAAATGTTCTTGAAGAGATATTTGCATGGATCGTAAAATGAAAGATATTCCATTACAGTTTTACTTATTGCTTTAGTTATAAAGTATAATAAAGCCGCTTGTTATGCACATAATCAATATACAAAGAAACTTTTTTGTTTGCTAGTTTATAACGAGAGGTAAGAGCTTGCCAAGCTATATTTTCTAAAGCAGTGGGCTCTTTTGAAAACCGAAATTGTTGTGACATAAAAGACGGAAAAGATTGATAAGCTCACACGTATTAATAAACGGAAAGTTAAATTAGGACCTTCTCAAGTAACTTACCAACTTTGACGTCATATATATGTTAAACCGTTAAGAATTAATTGTACGCAATAGGTGATTAACAATTTCTTAGCTCGCATATAGTTCATTAGGTTATATGAATGTTTGTAATAAACTGATATTAATAATAAAACTCTATTTAGTTGTATAGTGTATCATTATTGTTTATAAGTTTATTAGTTTATCATTACATTAAATAATAACTTTGTAACTTATTATTTTGCCTCATAGTTAACATTGCATCGAAATATACTCGAATCTCATTGACATATTAGTACAGATTCGATATATTTTATTATATTTATCTTTGTAAAGGAATGACGGATCCTTCCTAAGCCATTACTATACCGCTGTAAACTATAGGATTCAATGACCCGTTAGCAAAACAATTTGTCTGATATATTTATTTGCGGAACACGAAAAAAGTTATTGAGGTCAGAGCAAGCGTAACAACGAGCCTATAGTAGAATTACAAATAAGGGATCTCCAAGAAACAAGAATAAGAAAGAAACTTGTTGAGCAACTCACTAACTCACTGACTCACCTCTCATTTACTACGTGTTAAATTTTTCTCAATATGATCTAGTGTCTGTAAGAATATAATATCTCATAATAGTTTTGATACATTTGTTTTAAAAATGGTGACAAAATATTCTTTGAAAATTGTCATTAAAATTCTTCAGAATACCAATAACTTGTATCGCCTGGATATCTCATAAACGTTATTAACATACGAATCAATTGCAGTACATTATTTGTAATATTGGTAAAAAGAGGATTCTAGTCGGTTCTTCGTCATGAAATTTTACTGAATATAAGCGTATAATTTACCAGAAGTAAGTAAAACATTCCTAATTACACAAAAACTATTAACAAACAAAAGCACATGTTAGTTTTTGAGCCGCGTCGCAATCAGCACATTATATTGTAAACCACATGAAATAAAACACACGTACATTAATCCCTGGACTAATTAATATTAATGACATACATATATATATATATATATATATATCTATTTGTGTGTGTTTCTGTCCTGGTAGATACATCCTGGTTATCTGGCCAAAGCTTGATAATGAGCTCTATATATTAGATCCTATATGAGTGATGTATAAACTTCTATTGGTACAATATTTGTTTGGCCGCGGCTTCTCTGGGGATTTCAGTAATTACTGTCATTACTTTCCAATATGTATGAGACTAAAAGATATTAAAGGTAACTCCTGAAAAGGTAAAATATTCAAACACTCCTTCACGTTAATGTTGTATCTTCCTTCGAGTTTGTACATACAATGTACGATACACGAACTTATACGAACATGTACATAATGTTGGTACGTCTAATAAAGTAACCACATTACGTAAACACAGTGAAGTTATGGCTGAAACAAATTTCGTTTCATTTTTATTTCTTATCTAACATAAATTTATATTACGTAATTCTTAGTAATGTTTGAAACATATAAGTATCATTTTCTTTTATAAATTAATCCAAAACAACGAATTATACAGCATTGTACTTGGCCCAGGCACAGTGTATAAAAGTTTTAGTACCTTATATGTATGTAGAAGCCAATAAGAATTCAACTTCATGTAATTAAGATTAAAACTCAAGAATTAGTTTCAGCAGTATTAGTAGAAACCAATTTCTTCTAAGTTTTCCAAACCACTTAGTAGTACACTCGAGGTTGTCGCTAAGAGCCTCTACGTGTCACGAGACGTATATACACGGAAGGATTATCGAGTTAAAGAACATCTACTTAACGAGAGTCGTAAGTGCTAATACCAATTAATACCCCAATATCACCTGGTGGGAGAAAGGAAAAGAGAAGAAAAGTTCAGTCTTTAGTCTGCATCCCTCGTGTATGGTGTTTCAGTCTGAGCTATACGCCCTATACAGGGCTACCCAAGAGATCAAAAACAACAATGATCCTCAAGCCACTGTATTGAGTGACTCAAGATCGTCACTCGATTTGTTAAGGAACCCTAAAACAACAAATCCCTTAGCAAGGGCGATACAGCAGAACATCAAGGACATTAGGACCCAAGGACGAGAGGTTAAACTGACATGGCTTCGAGCACACATAGGTACGGTTGGCAACAAAAGAGCTGATGAACTCGCCAAAAGCGCTACGCTAATTAACAGTAAATATGATTATGCTGAGATACCAGTAGCTTACGTTAAGAAGACTATCCGTGAAGAATCTATACAAAAGTGGCAGGACAGATATACAACATCCAGCACAGGAAAAATCACAAAGGAGTTCCTACCAGGTGTCGCCACAGCTTTTCGTATTACAAGGAAAACCAAGTGGAATCCTATACACGTGCAAATCCTGACGGGCCACGGAGGCATAGCAAAATACCTACACCTATTTAAATTAAAAGACTCTCCGGGCTGTGAGTGTGACTCGTCCACCGAAGAGACAGTATGGCACATAATACTAGACTGTCCGCGTTTTTCGTCAGCTCGATCGGACCTGGAAATTCAACTGCACACCAATCTGGAGAAAATCGGCATAAAAACCCTCATGGCCGATGATCAAAGACGCCCAGTTCTCTTAGATTTTCTAGAAGAAATTTTCCTGGTTGCCATGAGAAGAAATGGCAGTAAAATCGCTTTAAGGAAAAGACCTCTGGAAAACAAGAGTCTTATCAAACTCACACCAAAAACACACGACCAAGAAAAAATAGGTTTCAGTTTTTGCATCGTAGGACCAAAAAACTAGGTATACATCTCACCCGGACTAGCTGCCCTCACTTAAGGAAGTACCGATAGGGCAACAATGAAGAGGTCGATGTACGACAGCATGCCAAAAGTCACATTGGGGGACTGGGAATGCTGAATAGTGCGGAGGAAGAACAAAACCATCGCACTACTGGACACTTATTACCCAGAGTCCCCTTACACAAATGCATGTAAGATGCTCGATCACCTGAGCACACTAGGAGCTGAAAATATTAACACTAGTCCAAAAACAATAAGCGTTGACGCTATGCGAGTTGGCTATGACAAAGGAACTGTAGCAAATCTCATAGGATCTATAAATGCTTCAAGGTACCACGACGTGGTTGTATATGAAGACCGCGGAGAAGACCTAACGTTCCTTAAAATAAAAAAAACACCAAATAGGTCTACGACCCCCGAAAACACCTGGGGCGAACCAAGCAACCAGATCCTACAAAGCAGCGCCGCAAGCCTTCAAAAGAAAATTGCCATCGAAATTCAATCCAACAAAATAACACAGGACAAATAAAAACTAAGAAAGGATTTAATAAGATGATTACAATGCTTAAACCGAAGCAAAAATATTATAAAAAGAACAGAACTAGAGCCGACATGGGACAAACAAGTGCACCCGATTTACCATCCGCCAGTGGTGCCAACGAACATATGCGAAACGCGTTTCTTGAGTACACAGCATCTATAAGGGAAACAATCAAAACTAACCTTGCGATCTGTGAAAAGATCAGGCGGACCTTCGAACTTGAAAACGAAGGTCTTCTTAAAGTATTACTCAAGGAAGAAAAAGCCGCCATTTTCAACAACACTACATCTGAATATGTACGGGGTAAAACACCTAAAATTCCCCACATGGCGGCTTACAGCGTTAAAAATGGATTCGTTAAAATAGCTGAAACCCCCAACGGAGTAACTGGACCGCCCAAGTATTTAACAAAGACTAAGACTCAATACTTGTAGTAGCCCGCTGCACAGAGGTCTCGCTGGAAGATAACATCCTCCAAATGGCTACAGCCGTAGAGGATTCAGCAAGACCCTGGGAAGACTGGGAAGCACCAATTTTCCACTGGGTCAACGGCGTTCCTGGATGTGGAAAATCGACTTGGGTAGTAAACATCTTCGTATTTGAAAGTGACTTGATAGCAACAACGACGACTGAGGCAGCATTAGAGCTCAGGAATAAACTCGCCGTGAGTTGTCCAAAGGACGGGAAGACCAAAGTCTGAACGATCGCTTCAATATTAATAAATGGCGTCAAAGAAAAGCCTGAACGACTTATCGTTGACGAGGCCTTGATGAACCATTTCGGAGCGATCGTTATGGCGGCCCGACTAACAGAGGCCAAAGCAGTCACACTAATCGGAGACACAAACCAGATTCCTTATATAGACCGGCTAAATCTGTTCCATATGAAATATTATAGCCCATACCTCGTGACGTCTATCAGTCAAGAGCTCTTAAGAACCTACCGATGTCCCCTGGACGTAAGCTATGCTCTAAACGAGGTATACAACGGCATATACTCAGCCCATTCATTGACTCGCTCTCTGAGAACAGTCAGGTTTACGGGTGCTACCATCGAAGCTGACTTTCCTAATACCCTGTACCTGGTCCACACACAGACTGAAAAAGCGGACCTTACAAACCTAGGGTACGGAAAAGGGGAAAACTCGCGCATCCTCACCATCAATGAAGCTCAGGGATTAACATACGAGTCGGTAATAATCATCCAAACGAAATCCAAACCAAAATCGTACCTGACAAGTGTCCCACACGCAGTGGTGGCTTTATCTAGACACACAAGAAGTTCTACGTACTACACGGATATCGACGAAGACGCCATTGTGAGATTCATTAGGCGGGCCGGCGATACCTCCGATAGAACTCTTGTAGAGTACAACCTCAAGATGGCAATTTCTCACCGTGACTCCGAGGCTATGAAAAAGCTAGTGAACTTAATAACCTAGCTTACTACTACTACTATTTACTTTATTTATTATTATTATCAATTTCTAAAATAGCTTTCGAAAACTTGTACAGGTGTACAATTTCCTGCGAAGTTACCATTGCAATTAAAATAGTAATAAAATTGTTTAAAATCACAATGAAAGGCATGGACAAATGTCTATGGTATTTGAAAAAAAAAAAAAAAAAAAAAAAAAAAAAAAAAAAAACCAATTGATAAGAATGTTTTAAAAGATTGTAATTATATCGAAATGTTTCTTTCTTTTAAGTTTTGTCACCTAGCTCTTACTACCAACTTCCTGTGCTGAGTAATAAACCAAGTCTCATTAAACATATATTTGTGTGTTCCTGTGGATCCCATGGGAAATTGGCAGGAAACTAGCCTATTTTAATAAAGGTTTCAATGGGTGAATGAATTTATAAAATCGGTTCAGTTATTGAGTCTATTTGTATCTTTTGATATATATGTATGTATATCTTGATATAAGCAAAGAAAAAAAGGAAGAGGAAGGTAAGAAAAGAAGAAGCCTTTTTAAATTTAAATAAGAAAATAAGATCAACATCAGATGCATTTGACCCATTCTGAGACCTCTTATTGCTAATTTAGTTACTTCGTCGTAATCATTAAAGAGAAAAACGAACAAATAAGTTTCTTCTTGAAAACACATTCTTGTACAATTATGTATAAATTTATTAAATTTGAAATCTTAACTATTTGATGATAACTTTACTAATAGAAAGGTAAACAAACCGGAAAGATTAAACACTTCTATATTAAAAAAACACTGTAATAAGTTATTACAAATCAAAAGATTCGATCCATAAAAATATCAAACAATGATAAATAAATATAGAATTATAAGCATTTAGTATTTTTATAAAACTGTAAACTTAAGTTTGAAAAATATAGATATTGTTTTTCTTTATGAGGTAACTTTGTATAAAATATGTCTGAGATCACTTTACTTGTATTATGCACACTATATAATAATGTAGATTTAAAGTTATTTTTTTTTGTTGTTGAAAATTCATAATTATCATGATAATTTTGAGAATAGTTATATTTCAAGAAAGGTTAAAAGGTTATAAAATAATTGCTAGAGAACTTTGAATGGATCTACACACGTTATTTTCAGATGTTACTTTAAAAACCTTAATTGTCATAATTGATTTTATAACAATGATCAATCTTTCGAGGCAAAAAAAATTATATTTAATGAACATTAATTGTTACTTAACTGATTGAAAATATCTTATAATAATAATTGGCGATGTTAAATTTAGAATGACAAATTAGTCGTCAAAACGGTTCTGTTTCTAGAAAGGTATTACAGAGGTTGTAGTTTCGAGACTTTTGTACATGATTTTTTCAATTAATATTTATTCATAATGTATTGTAAAGACTAAGTTTTAAAGTCCTAAACTGAAACAAATAAATATAAAGAAAATGTGATAACGAAAATTGTGAGTAAAACTAAAACTGGAACAAAGAACCGAAGTCTACTCGATCGGTATATAATATGGTAATATGGTAATAATGGTTATTGCACAGAATAACGATTTCATAGTTTTCCGTATTGGAAGCCAAATAGATATTTACTTTAAGTCCAAATGAATTGAGAATAGACAAAGTTTTATACGGAACAAGAGATATATATTCATTATGTACCAAATATGCTCTACACACGTATTGTTTAAATATAATATATTTAATTAACAATTTAAATATATAAAATAGGAAACCATTAATTTGTTTTTGTTCTTATTTATAATGATAGAAAGCAATTTTGCTTAAGACGTTTCTGTGAATTGAGACATTAATATGAAAGATTTAATAAACACATTAATTATTATTAGTGCCTTTGACAGTTGTCCACCTCCGAAAACTGACTTCTTATATTTTACAACTCTTCACAGCCTCGACCCCTTGAAGTTTCTCAGATGACAAAGTACTTTAGACAAAACATATGCGCCTTCGTTACAAAAATGTTTTATGACATTTTTAAGTATGTTTCCAAATAGATGAAAAATGCATTTTATTACATTTTCATATCTTCGTCATTTTGAACATTTTACAAAACTTGATAGTAATCATGTAATTATCAAACCCCATCACAAAATATCACGAAAACGATTCGAAGATCTGAACATCATCATCATTATCATTTATGACCAAGTTGGAACGCGACGATAAACAAATATCCAGTTATATTTTCATCAGTTTAGTGTGTTTTAGTCAATATTTAAATATAAAGTGGGATAATTAACTGACTATAGTTAACATTATAGTGTTTATATGTTAGCGTTATTATACTTATTATTATTTTTTAATAAATATAAAAAGGAAAATATATGTAATATGTTCCAGAAATGATAAAATCAAGTACTGCTTATGTGAAGAACATTTGTATTTATATTATCATTTATAATGTATAATTATCTTATTCTAATTGTACAAGAGCGCTACCTCCCTGTTTTCAAATATGTGTCTTATAGAATTACTTCAAAATTTGGGAAGTTGTTAACAAGCTTTTCACGTCAAAAGGCTGCCATACGAATAATTAATGACATCCACAAATCCATACATTCAAAGTATAAATACAGAAATATTGCTAATTTCAGCTTACGTCACCAACTCCTGTTCTATTCCTGTAACTTTCCTCCATTTAAGCCTTAAGTACTACATTTTCTTCATTAATTGCTAATTTATCTCGTCTATACGAGAGTCGAAATAAGTTTCCAACAGTTATTTAACTCAATAATGAAGTTATGATAGTTATCTTAAATTAACATTAAGGGTTATGTTTAACTATTGTTATATTGAGATTTACGGTATGAAGTTTAAATAGAAGTGACATAGTAGGGACTTATTACTCTGTTTTGGTTTTGGAAGTTTGTTAACTATAGAATAAATATGTACGTTGAACATTATGGGTAGACCTCGAAGAATTCGGTCTGCCCATTCATTTGTACCCGACTTTCGAATTTTGGAAAAATTTCTTCACAGGAGGTCTTCTTATGATCCCCTGAGTCCGAAATGACCATTGGTCAAAAAGTTTATATATATATATATGCGTGCGTGCGTCCAGATTCGACTTTTGTCAGCACGATAGCGGCTGCAGTTTCACTCAGATCGCTTTCAAACTTTGCACAAAAATCAACCATCCAAAAATGAAGGTCAAGTTCGTGAATCAGAGAAATCCAGGCGCTAGGGCTTCACTTTTTCACGCTAGGGCGCTAGGGCGCTAGGGCTTCACTTTTTCTGATTTCAGTTTTTCGACCATAACTTTTTCCCTATACAAAAAAGACCAATTGCGTTCATATTATATGATGTCTTTGATGAATACCTATAACTAATGTAGATAAACCGAAAACCTAACTTTAATAACTTAGTGGTGGGGGTAAAAAAACCGAAAATTTTTGGAAAAAAATCATAACTTTTTTCTGGTAAACATTCTTACATCACAAGTATTTTTAATAGAAAGATAATTTTTTACTCTAAATTTAAGTATCAAAAGTTTTTCCGTAAAAGGTACCGTTTCCGAGAAAAAAAATAAAAACCACTTTTAGCTTGAGAATGTAAAGTAGGTAAAACCACGCCAACTTTTTTCAGGCCAACATTCCCTCCTCGCAAATATTTTTAATAGAAAGGTTATTTTTTATTCTAAATTAAAGTACCAAAAGTATTTCCAAAAAAGATACCTTTTCCGAAAAAAAAAATAAAAACCGCTTTTTGCTTGAAAATTTTTGATGTAAACAACGACATCATGTGTTATTCTTAGGTAGTGTGTTATATTTTAAACGAGTTACACACGAGGTCTACCCACGCGTGTCCCCCTGCGGGCACGGATTTTTTTAATTACCAATATATATATGTAGTATATAAGTATATATATTTACTTACATAGTAATGTATATTTATATAATTTTTTTTGTTATGAAAAGAAACCTTATATCTAATGTATACACAAGCAGAACGCAACGCTCGCTACAATTATCACACCTCTAAGTTGATGAAGCAGCAGTCGAAGTCGCTGGCAATAGCTAGTATTTTGAAAGAAGTATAACATTGCCCCAGCAAAGACAAATGTGTACAGACTGTTGACCATAGGTTTATTACGCGCTTTGATTGAAATAAACTTTAATTCATTATAATTTTATCTATATATAATAATTAGTCCGTCCTCAAAGAAATAAAAGTGTTATATGTAAGAAAATACAAAACTGCACCAGTAATTTCCAACTACGATTTATTACAAATGTTAGAAATAATATAATTAGAAGTATTTATTATTAAATTATATCTCAGATTGAAAAGAAGACATAAACAGCCTATTTTTATTCAATTCTATTACTATTTTGTTGGATTTATGAAGATTTAAAGGTTCTCGAGTTAGGCGATATCACGATAAAAATAGATTGGATTGCTTGCCTTTTCGCACAATTGACCAATAAATGAGTCTATAAAAGTCTTAAAGATAGCTCTCCTGAGTTGTTTATTGAGTGTCCTTGCAGAGTGGTACTTGACGTGTTGGTCTATTAACGTATATAGGATATAATTTATAAACAAATATTTTGTTTTTAATTAAGTTGGTATAAACCAAAAATTTTATTTAACATTATCATATATTACACATATCTTCAAAATCTTATTATAAGTGTGGGAATAACTGATATCTGAAAGTGATCAATCATAATTTGCATTTGGCATATTCTATTCAAAGCCACAATATAACAAAATATGAAGTTAATTTATCTGAATACGTATTTCTTATTTTATAACAAACTTTAAAATATAGAATCGATACGCTTCAGAACCAGATAAAGACCATGAAAAATAATTGTCATTATTCACTCGTCACAAAAATTTAAAAGTAAAAAAATACTTATTTACCACAACAATCTAATGTAAGAACATTATAATTATATCATATACTCTCTGTTATATCATATAAAAAAAACATTCCTTATTCATGGATTATTATTCGCTCGGTATAACACATACCAATACATATTCTGTATTCAATTTAGGAGTTGTTTAGTGACACTTGCACGACGTTACGACGCAAAGGGATGTAACAAATTGGGGGACCAGCGGAATATTTTGCGCCCCTTTGTAATTATTGGTATTTTTGGGAAGAATATTGAAACTCTGAGGTGAAATTGAGATAGGGGTTATAACAAATATAGGATACAGATCAACTGGATGTGAATTGAAAAATTTTATTAGTGTCGTTTTTACTATACTAACAAGTTTTATAAGCATAGATGTTATTTTTTTTCTTTTTTCATCAGGTAAAAGAAGAGCTTACAAATGTTACTGAAACAAAAATTTATGAAAGGTATATTTATTTGGAGACATTATAAACAAAGCAGCAACTAAAAAATGACACATCAATAAATATAATTTCTATCCTTGAGTAGTAATTAATAATAATATGCAATTTACTACGTATTCATTAAGATATAGTAGAAACATATTATAATTTATTACGTATACATATATATATGACAAATAATGTTATCAAACATTAGTAGTGAGAATTTCAAGTGACTCTAGGTACATGTTTTTCTCCTATTACTCGATGTATTAGTTATATTGATGGTCCTAACATCGTGAGGGAGAGAATAAAATATTGCCAAAGTAAACCAGTTCAGACGAATAAAGGAAACTAATTTTATTGAAATAAAACTATTTGTAATTATTGAAACTGGCGAATAATTACATTTAAAACTTTAATTTTAATTTAACTTAACTTTAACTTTTTGTATGTTGCGAGTTTTATTACAATGTATATTTCTAGTGAAAATCTCAGTAAAAAATATTTTTATATTTTATGAAACGTCAATAAATTTATATATATAAATGTCTGTACCCAAGACTAATAATGAAAGAATGGTAAAAAAGATTTATATAGGAAAAGTAAGCGGTAAGGGAGACAGGGGGACTGGAGTTTCGAGTCACCTTCGAAAACACAGTATCTATGATACTGGAGGAAGGTCGCGTAAAAAGAATGAGGACCCTTCGGAGGGCATGTATGAAGAGGCTAATGTCTGTGGCCGAGGCGAAAGAGGTATGCAAGAACCGTAGCGTTTGGCGCTTCGTTGTCTCTGGCTACCCCGCAAGGGATATGGCGTGAAGATAAATAAATAAATAATAAACAAGACTAATTATATATTACAAATAATATATTCTAATTATAAATTGCGTAACTAAACAATTGTGAAGCATCGTTCATCTAACTTAACCGGCCCAGAGTTTAAATAACACTCAGATATCAAATTATGTATATTCAATTATTTTAGTTGGCACAATATATTAAGTTCTTGATATGCATATATCTATACTAATACTTCAACTATAAAGCGCTGTTCACACAATGTATCAAAATTATATATAATATGCTCTAAAATACCAAGCTCATAATAGTCATTTTCATATAAATCTATACGGATAATGACTTCGATTTACTCGTATATTATTAGTAATGTGAAGAAGAAAAAACTACATTAGAAATAGAAATCTTAAATTTACTTACTTACATTTAATTACTTTATTTCTGACATTTATCAAATATCTTTGTCTTAACATTATTAATTATAATTCAAAAAACTATTGAAATAAGTTAGTCTACAGTCTTGGACTTGATTTCATGTTGTGAGCAGTTACTTACCTGATGACTCAGATGATGTTAACATTTATTATACTTTATTAAATTTAATATTGAAAAGTTTCATGGTTGTTTTCTTCAGGGTTTGAGAAAACCCTTATTAGAGTTATTATTTTAGTACAAACAATCAAAGACCATTTTTCTTGAACAGTTGTTTCTTCATATCCTTGTTAGCTGTCAGTGAATCAGGATTGATATTGGTAAATAAAACACGAAAAGTCTTTAATTAAATAAAAACACAGTTTAAAAATAGGAACTCATTTATTTACATACATCCAAATATTTACAACGAAAGCGTACCATCACTTACCTAACGAAATGGCAACTTGAGCAAAACATAATTAAGTAATAATATTGTGCATCGCGTTATTAATTCTAAAACTTAAATTACAAAAGAAACACATAAAAAAGAAATTATAAAAAAATAAAATATTAATTATTGAAGCGTTATAAAATACGTTTCAAATAAGAAATCACTTGAACATTAATTGCTAAACAATTGTTTATTATTTTAGCAATAAAATTAACTTTAATTAAAATTGAAAAATAAAGTAAGCTCTTAGATATAAAAACTAGTTTCTTATATCCAATTTCATTTGGAAGCCAATATAAAATCAAAGAAACTCTTTGGACTTATTAATACGCGCAACTAAATTATGTCTTCTGTAATAACTTTAGGCCGCTTACTGATATTGTTAAACTTTACTGTATTATAGAAATGTAAAAAAATTGTGACATCAAAGTTATATATCACAATACTAGCCCTGCATCTGTTTTATAATAATTACACGCTAATCTTGTTGCAATAACTCGTAGTACTCAGAACGGAACGATAAGAGATGCTATAAATTCATATCGTCGTCCGATTCGCTGTCACTTGAATATTTATTAAGAGCCTTGTGAATCTCTTCTTCAATCTCAATAGCGCTTTGATGTTTATCGTCTGCTGCCAATCTGTTATACGCTATTTTAATGTTCGAATCGTAGTTATTTCCGCAGCAGATTCCCATCCGTTTAAACACACAAGCGAGAACTATGTACAGAGTAATTAAACTGACGAGAACGAGCGCTATTGTCAGGATAAGATTCATTTTATAATGCCATTTGGCATTGTTAATATGAGGTAAAACAGTAATTGGATAGCAGTAAAATTTTAGTTCCACATCAGACGAGTTGAAAAGTTGGGCGTCATCTAAACAAGAAGAACACTGGCTGTTGTTTGGACCCGTACAAGTGGCGCACGTGTAATGGCAAGGCAGGCAAATTAGGGGAGTTTTGGAAGTATTAACAAGTGGTTCCATATCAGAAGCCTCTATAGCAGTAGGATTGGGAACATCATCCTGTCGCTTCATAACGACAGGAGAACCACCGGCCTCCAAATAAGTAAAGTTACGTCTTCGTGAGCTGCGTTCCATTAAAATTTCGCTGGCATACGTTTCCGCCGGACAACGTTGATAGCATCGACCGTTGTATAAGTGCAAACCCTTCGCGCATTCTAGTGGGAGAGAGAACAGAGATGTTTAAATATATGAGCAAAAAGGAGATAGTCCGACACCACCCAGCACCGTACCAGCGTCCATGCAGTTGCTTTTCTTGATAGTTGATCGAATGATGCAGAAGATCCATACACGAGGCTCGAAGTTTGCAGATATAGTTATGAAAACAGGGGTCGAAAGGGGATGGTAAGTATAATCTCGTCACTGATGTCAGATAATTTTGTTTATTTTATTGTAATAAGTCAAACAGACGTTAATGCAAGTGCTGAACATGCACAAGTTGGAAGTGAACAAAATTAAATGAAATCAGGAGAATAAAAACAAACAAAATGATATGAAGAGTTTAGTATTTTTTTAAAGAAAACTAAACAAGGTAAAGCATGGATTATTTTAATGTTAGCACATTCAAAGCAAAGCGTTTCATGCAATCCATAAAACATAAAGTTATATATATATGATAGAAATTTAACGTCAGCTTGAGTTACACAAATATTATATGAATCTAACATTAACAAAAACAACGATCAGAGACAAGACTCGACATACGCATTAAATGAAATTCTTGTTTTTTTTTTGTAATAAAAGTTTTTTTATTATTATATTTTACCATTCACATATTTCAATATATACAAATTATGCAACATGTACAGTAATAAATACATTTTATTTAGTAGACTACATTCATGCCGATGTCTTGAAATGTGTACACCGACCGTTATAAAAACATTTTCGTTACGACTCATGACCGCTTATTTATTATTATTTTATTATAATCCTATAGTAACTTACTCGTACGTATGAAGTTACTTTACAACTTATTCATATCAGCTACCAGTCGATGAGTAATGTTGATTTTTTCAGTCATTTATAATTTACATGTATGTGAGCAATTTGTACAAGTCTCCAAATTTATTTATACTTACTTACTTATTATTTACAGTCGTATTAGATGATCTATGTTATATGGATTGGCAATCACTTATGATCACAACCATAATACGCAATACACGTATACGTTTGTTAATTTCAGCATTATTTTCTGTGACTGCCTCAATCAAAAAATTAGTTATTAAATTTAGTAAATTGTTATAATATCTTTGAGGTACTTATATTTAAATTAACAACCTAATTCAAATTTATTTGCTTTCAATAAAATAACGACATTAGACTTAAATCGGTATAAGAATATACTAATGTTAGGAATATTTTAACTTTCTTTACGTATATTATTGTTTTCTTTCCAAATGTAGATAATATGTGTTATAAATTGTGGTTATTAAGTTACTTGCCATAACAAATATTCCAGACATAATTATATTAAGTACCTTGCAATATTTATACTTTATTTAGAAGGTCTGCTCTAAGCGTCCGATCGTTAAAGTTTATCGAGGGATCCATTTGTAAGGCTGTCACAGAACATGCCGCCATAAATACATTTAAGGAGTTAGAAGACATTTATTGTTTTTGAAACTTATTGTAATAGATATGTCAGGTTTAATATATTATATAATGTAAACGAAATGGCGAACTTTCTATATCAAAAGCTCTATGTGTTCAACGAGCACGGCTCTATACGTGATTGTTGGACGTCGAAACATCGCCAAAACGTTTTATAACAAAGTTTAAGCTAAACAATTATATAACTATCTATTTATAATTCAATAAATAATTGTTATAGACAAATAAAAGTAAATGCGTAACATTTGGTATCATGGCTGTCTATATTTGGTTAATGGCGAACATAAAGTATATTTGTGGCTAACAAAGTAACAATTGTAAAAAAATATCTCTATTGTAACAGTTGAGAGTTAGAATTAACTATTTAAACATTACGAAGCGAACTCATTAGGGCCATCACCGGGTCTTATCAATAATATATATTATATAATGTGTTTATAAATTATTATAGTAAAAATACAGTTGGGATGACCCGACCTGTTAAAGTAGAAGCATAACAATCGCCTACAATATTATTAGTTTTACTTAAGCACGGTAGACATTCACTACAGATTCAGAACTAAGTGTCAACTACAAAATTATTTAACAATGCCATTACTCGTGCAAAATGGACGTTTTATTATATTGAAATACATATTAGTTTATGTAATTGCACTTGTATCGCTTTATTTTTGCCGAATAGGTGATATTACAAAATACCTATGAGATTATTGGACACCACTCTCTTACATTACACACGTGTACATCGCACTCACTCAATAAGTATTAAGAGTATTGAACACCTTCCGAGTTATAGAATAACGCTATTTATGAATCACTGCGATTTAAATATAACTTGGCTACATATTTTACGTATAAATTCCAGATAACTGGTTATTTATAAATATGTTTGTGATTAATTTTATGATGTCGAAATACCATGGCATTTTAAAACAGAACAAATTAAGTACAACGGCCGTGTGCAGAAAACCAACATTTAAAATAAAAATATAATATTATTATGATAAAATACTTGTACTTATATTTAATTAAGATCCCGAGGCTGAACTAAGGTGGTGGAACCGGGCCGGCCGTGGTTAAGCAGGGTGCCCGCGGCGGTCTGTCTGGTTGTTTGTTTGTGACTGGTTGTTTGTTTGTTAGTGTTTGCGGTCTGCGGGGCCGTCTGTTTGTGTGTATGTGTGTGTAAGCGTCAGCCGCGCAGAGGAATATGATGAGTAAGCACAAACCTAAGCACCGATGTGGCGGTTGATGTGTGTGTGTGGCGCATCCGCTGGAGACAGCGTCCGCTCCCGCTTCCTCTCCTGTTTTGAAACCACCTTCTACCGCCGGTCCGTTCTCACGAATCTATGAACCACCCGTTACTCATTAAAAAAAGAAAATAACAATTTATACAAAATAAAGAGAATCTAATGAAATTATCTATACTTTTAAGGTATTTTTTCAAACATTTGTTAAGCGCAGTACACTGTGATCTTTATTTTTTTGTGTCTCTACTGTTAGCCCTACTGGCCATGACAGCGTCACCGGTGGAATGGAGGGGTGCAGAGACCCGCCCTTGAAAAAGGGGGGCCTGAAGGGCCCCAGGGGAACGCGCGTCCTGAGGGCGCCTCCTGTGAGGCTCGGACCACGGCTCAGGACGCCGTTAGGTGGGAAGCGAGGGTTGGATGTGGGTTAAGATTTGACACTAACGTCCTCCGACGGCAGAACGCCGGAGCAACGTGCTTGGATGGGGGCCTCGTCTTCGCCGGCGAAGACGTTGTGTGTGTGTATGTGTAGTACTTATGTTCGCTTTGCCGCTTTTACGTAGCGTTACCTAACGTAATCGCGTCGTCCGGATCGAAAAGTACTGACTTGGGTCTTCTCTTTCTGGGCCTTAACCACCAGCGGGTTTGGATGTCCCACAGCATTGTCAAAGTAGGTTTTGGAAAGCCCCTTGAAATACTGTGCGATCGTCGGTAGGTCTAAGTCTCTGTGCAAGTCGATATTACGCTTAAACCACGGTGCCCCAGTGCGAGCTGCATGAATCTGTTCTGAAGCACCTGAAGGGGCTTCAGGTTTGCGTGAGCGAAGGCAACGCTTGCATAGGACATGACGGAGCGTATGCAGGCTTTGTAAAGTGTGACCTTATTTCTAAGGGACATTTTACTCCGCTTGCCTAACAGGGGATAAAGTCGCCCTAGGATAAAGGCCGCTCTGTTGCGAACATCCTCGATATGTGAAATGAATATTAGATGTTTGTCCAGCGTCACTCCTAGGTACTTGGCCTTGTTTTTCCAAGGAATCGGTTTGTCAAAGAGTTTAATCTCCGGCCCCTTGTGGATCGTGACCGTTCAAAGAGTACCGCGGTGCTCTTCTCCGGGTTCACCTCAATCCTCCATTTCTGAAACCAGTTCCCGAGGCAGTCGGCTGCGGATTGGAGGCGTTGAGCGATCTCATAAGGATCCCTTGAGGATGTGTAAATTGCGGTGTCATCCGCTAACATTACTAATTCTACTTTAGATCGCGGCCTAGGAATGTCGCTGGAGTAAATTGAAAACAGAATTGGTGAGAGGACTGAACCTTGAGGGACGCAAGCCCTGATGGGGCGGGAAGTCGACATCACGCCTTCCACTCTGTAGCGGAAGGAGCGATTCGACAGGAAGTCCCGTATGATTAGTACGAGTCTGTCCGACACCCTGAACTGGTATAGTTTGTACACCAGTCCATTGTGCCACGCTGTGATCTAAAGACAGCGCAACTGTACATGTTATTTTTGGCGGAGACACAGATATCTCAATCTAGCGACACATTGGGTATAAACTCGAACATCATTTTATACTCGACGCCGGGGTCTTAAGCTTTAAGAAGTATAATAAAACCTTACCGTATGAGAATCACGCCACACGAGATCATCATCAATGACATTCTGGTTGACTTCTGGAGGTATCACGCTCCACAGCATGCCTGGATTAGTTCCTACAATGTTACTCTCGGTGGACGCGTCGTACTCTTGGGCCGGGGTTTCTGTTCCGTAGAATATTAACTCCCATTCGGTTAATGGTCCGGCTGTATGAGAAAAAGTCGAAAAAATAGATAAAAAACTATATTATGAAGTATTTATTATGTATGAGAGAATATAGTTGAAGTGTTATTAATTTTTCTTGAGATAATTGGGTTTTGTATAAGAATAGAACGTAACTAAATATTCTGGGCAGTGTACGGTTTGAACTTTGTGTTCGTTCATTGCTTACATTGCAATGTAGAAGTATAAATGTTATATTAAGATGTATTACAGCAATTGAGAATGCAAAAAAACATTCTGACATACAAATATATCAAAAGCGGATAAGTCAAATGGTCATAAAATTGTGCATTTCATATTATCTGTTAAAAATGTTTAAGCAAAAACATCAGTGAACATCAAAACTTCAAAGCAAAAAAAAAACGTTTCCAGTACGAAACAGTTAACGAAACTAAGAATATTTTATAAATAATTCAGTTTTAAAACCTCACAACACTAAGAAATTAAATAAAATGTAGCTACATAATGTTAAGCTAGTTGTTTACTCTGGAATAAACTTAATACTAGCGAGACATTAATAAATAAACTGCAACTAAATAAGATTAAAACACACGACATGCACAAGTCCGGGACAAAAGTATCACGTGCAAGCTCAAACTATGCGGCCATTTAATAAAATCCTATCAACGATAACATGCAATGTACCATCGGCTCGCAGCGGCGCGGGATATATTCGTTGTATTTTCGGATATTGCTCGAACAGATTCGACATTTTACGCCCTCTGTCATCCGACAAAGGGTCTGTTAAATTCCCTCTCAAATTAAGGCTCAAATCCGGTGTGGTTGAAGTCGTCAGTCGCGACGTACTCTCTATCGGCGAGCGCGTCGCGGGCCTTCCTTGTTTTTTCAGAGCATTCCTATTGAGATTCTTTGAATTCTTATTCTTTTTTCTCTTTACAAGTCCCACTGTGTAAGTCTGAACTATGGGCGCCGGCTTCCCTCTGTTGTTTTTACGGCCGGTTTGAAGTACAACGGGTCGGGTCGCATTGCTCCTATTCCGTATTATTGGATTTCTAAATGGTATAGGATCGTTTCTAGCGGCCGGTGTGCTCGTTCCGTATAACGTTAACGACCAGTCTTGTAAAGTCGCCTGACCTAAGGTATCGAAACTGAGTAAATTTGTGTCCCTTAGCTTTCTAAATATATATAAAACGTAACTTTCACTAACTTCCTTTAAGTAACATAATATATTTTTCACAGTCAGTTTCGATTTATGGGTTCTTCCTAGAAGTTAATATCAAAGTTAAAAACCTCTCGTGGATTAAAGTAAGAGTTTGCCTTCCAAGAGAGAAGATTGTCATGCACAGTTCCCATGTTTTATATATACTTAAATAACAGATTGGTGTTAGTTTTATTCTTATAAATTTTCCTTCATATGATTTGTATTTTTAATTGTAAAGTATTTAAAATATATAACGTCGAAGTCAAACGTGACTGTTATAATAATATTATAAAAAATAGGGAATTATGTCGAATTTTGAATAAATTCTTGATATTCTTTTGCTCTTCTAATAAAAGCTTTCAATACAATGTGATGTAAGTATTATAATTATTGGCGATTGTTTTTAATAACCTTATACATACAATACCTATATATAAATCAACTATATATCGATTTCAACTTACCCCTTAACCTGCCTTCGTTTGAGACCTCTAATCGCCAATCCCCGAGAGGCGACTCTCCCCATGTGTGTACTGACATGAACGGCCAGGAATAGAAACCAGCTCGAGATGAATCACGAGGTCTGCATTAATAAATTACATAAAAGATATTAAAAATATTATCTAAACTAAACCAATGGTCCCTCAACAGTTTAAACCAAAATAAATATTTAAATACTCTAGTACAAAAGTACAATGATTGCGGCCTGTCGTAAAATTAACTCCCTAATGGCATTATCCCCCAACACCGTTTAATGCTGCATGATTTAAGAATAACTGAAATTAGACAGACAATCTTATTTAATTCATACATCGGCAATTTTCTCTTTTAGTCCTAAGTAACGCTTCATTTAATTCATTATCTATGTTGAAATATTTTATAACCTAATGCACCTGAAGGTATAATTAGAAGGTATTAACTAAATCTGTAATTACGGGCCTAGGAGAACAATACTACAATTTAATGTCATAGACCGCCTTTGCTTTGAATAGAACGTGTGTTAATAATAAACCTTTATAATAAAATAAAAATTGACATCTGTAATCTCAAAGCCATTAGCACACCCCGTAGCCTTTAAACTAATGAATGTTCACGCACCTACAAAATTTATAATTAAAGCCTCACAAAGTAAAATAAATGAGTAATGTATACATAAAATCTTCTTACATAACATGTCATGTTATTATCTTTGTTATATTAAAGTAAATTTTATTAAATTGTGTTAGGAACTAGAATGCCAAGTCTCAATTTCGTATAGAACCGAGAACGTAGAAACTGAAATGAGCTTTTATTGCTACGTATGCTGTTTCACAGTGATAAACTGCGGCACTGACTGGCTCCAAGTTCAGTAATTGCACTGTAAGTTAGTCGAATGGCTGGAAGTAAGATGTATTGCATACGAGGCGTAGGCTCAGCATAACGTACTAATTGTCACGACGTGGTTTTACTTTAATAGTAATATCGAACATAATACTTTAGTAATAGAAACACTTTAAGAACTTATTACTTATATTCGGTCTATAAAATTCTATAATTATAAACGTACAACGGAGCAAATACCAAAACTATTGTTAGACGACAGAGTGATTATGTCAGCTTACACGTATATTACACAAAGCTCATCATATTGTTCCGCTGTCAGCAGCTGGCATAAATATTCTCTGTAGTCACTCTATGTATTCAAACATTGTTGAAATATGTTTGGATGCTTAGAACCCAATACTTACTCAAGGTTTTAATTAAAAGAAGACAAGTATCACTGTTACTACAAAAAAAAATAACTAAAACATTTTTTCCAGAAGGGATTAAAATATTTTGATCCTTTAAGATATATATTTTACAAAGATAAAGTATAAAAAAGAGAAAACAGATTCAGATATCAAAAACATTTACCTTGACGCGAGCAATGTCACTCTAGTCCCAGCAGGAGAAATGAGCACGATACGCAGGTCTCCCCTCCTTCCCGCAGAAAGAGACACGCGAGCCTGCACGTGCTCCAAGTAGTTTACTCCGGGACATGCTCCAACATTTAACTGCAGAGGACCATTTGTTTTAAAAACAGTATACAATTGCCACATTTTAATGAAATGTGTCGTTGGAACGGTGTTATACTATGTACACAAAAACAAACGTTAAATATGCAAAAATTTTCAGTCATTACGTGGAGAGTCACAGAAGATCTTGGTGGTACAGGTCTCATTGGTCTGGGAGCAGCGAGTTCACACCTTCTCTGCGCTGGAACTGTTTTCCATGTCCTCGCTAGACGAACCATTCCAGCTGCATCCAGCAAACCGTAGCCAAATGAATGCGACACGTTTCTGCCAACTCCATTAACCTTCCAATCCCCACCGAGACTTAAACGCTCCGGTTTGGCAGTCCGAACCACTGTGGGTTTAAAAAATACTTGCATTATTCAATACCACTAATGTGCTCTAAAATGTCATAACTTTCGTTCGCTACCAAGACTAAAAGCTTTGGTCTGGCAACCCGAGCCACTGCGGGTTAATATATTAACGTTTCGGCATCATATATCACAGTCGTATTATCTGTAATCCTTTGTAAGTACCACAACCTAAATGGCTTTTAGATAAAATGATAAATTTACCAGAGTAAGCCACACTAAATAAAGTATTGTCATTGTTGGTATGTTTATACCAAAGAAAATATTTTTAAATTGTAAAGCTTTTGATGCGTCATGAGTCAATGGCCAAAACTAACATACTAATAAAAAAGTTTGAATTACTAATAAATTACTACACTTAATTAATAATAAAGTCGACATAATAAAGTTACGACGACTTACGACTTAGGATGGAGTTACATAAAACTTAAGTTGGTCTATATAAAACCGAAGCATCAGGAAAGGTAGTGGTCACCTTGAAAATCACAAATTGCTTTAAATGTTCATTGAGGCAGATTTTTTTTTTCTTAAACCTTAATCTCTAAAAGTAAATTACTGTTTTGCTATTTTGTAATTTCACAGCATCGTAATTTACCTTAAATAGTAAAATATTATTATTTAAACGACACATATTTTAAAAGTACTTCCTATAACCAAATAAAAAATTACAAAATCAGTGTTAAAAAAAGAAAACGTCAAAGTTCTAATGCAATGAATATGATATTTAAGCTTTCTGAACTTCTCGCAATCATTAAAAAATTGATTTTCTGCAGAACTAGAGACTGTTGATAGCAATTTAGTGAACTAAAGTGAAAAACAGAATAAGTTGTTCTTCTTTTAATTACTCGAAATTCGACAGTGATTTAAAAACAAGAAGTTTTAAATATAGTAAATTTAACTATTCTTATTAACCATTATTTGTGAAATATTTGGCATTTCCTAAAAAAAATAACTGTAGTTCCCTAGAAAATGTAAGTCATCTCACCAATATGCTGCATGTCCCTCCAAGTGAGATCTTTATTGGCTTGTAGCGCGAGCGCGCATATCCCTGCAGCAAGAGGAGCGGATGCAGATGTACCAGTGTGACCCGTGGTACATGAATGATGTAGATCAGTGGTTACTACCTGGGAAGAAAGAAATGGTTGTTAACTATTAGATAAGATTTCACGATTTTAAGATAAAATAGAAAGAAATGGTAAGTAACTATTGGATATGGTTCTATGATTCAAGAAATTATAAAAATAAAGAAATGGTAAGTAAGTATTGGATAGGATTCTGTGATTCAAGAAAGATAAAAGATATAGGTCTTGTCAGATATATGTCGAAAATCTTGTAATAATTACCTGTTTTTCATCCATAGCACCAGAGCTATATGTAGCAGCGAGAGTAGAACTACACATCTCCGAATACCACGGAACCTCCCCTCGCTCAGTGGCAGATGAAATTGAAAGGGTCCATATGGAATTAGTGTAACCATCGCAGTTACAATTATCGTGTTCCCGACCGCCGTTCCCGGATGCCCACACAAATATAGAGCCCTTGCCGTTGCGACCCTACAAAAGAGTATCCCACATTTATAAACATTAATTGCAATTTACATAACGGTACTTCGTCGCTTTTAATTAACATAACATAACATTATTGGAAAATATAAAATTGAGAAACATTTGGATAATTTGAAAATATAAGCTGCTTGTATTAATTAAATTAATGTCTCCTTCCCACCGTTGGTTACAAATCAATTTGTTTGTGGAATCTGCTTGTTCAATTAAATACACCATTGAATCTTACCTCAGATAAATCATCATTTAAATCAGAACTTGTAAACTAACACAGGATGAATATATTTGTGAAAATTTGCTTCGTTCTTATTATTACTCAAACTATTAAATTTTATTTACCATATAAGGATACGTACAAATGAATAGATGCTGTTCTAATGGATTTATGTTCATGAAATTATTTTTTTTCCATATTGCATTTGACAGAACGGCTGTTTTAATTGAAACTTCGTTTTACATAATCAATGTTAAATATACATTACGACACATTCTCTGTACATATCAATGCAGCATCTCGTACCATTAATGAAATTAATAAAAAACAATAGTATATCTTTAAATTGATTCCAAAAAAAGAAAATCCTTCATTATAGAGAATAAAAAAATATTGCAATTCCTTTGATTCAATTAGGACCAAATTCCTATGTAGTAAAAATGTAGAAATAAAATGTACAAATTCATTTTAATAGATTTTTCATTGTGGTAAAACGTCCAAGTTTGGGAGATTGTTTGATAAAATTGCTCCCTTAAAATATGTGACTATCCTAAGAAAACAAATTTGAATGTAATAAAACTGGATAAGAACAGACAGTTCAGCTTTTCTTTAAATACGTTGCTGTGTAGGTATGGTACATAGCAACGTGTACGAAATTCCAATTATCCTTTCAACCGCATGTCACAATATGTTTAGAGTCTACTTAAAGATATATTTAAATAATTGAATATTTGAATGAAATGATTCGTTTCAATTAATTGATTATAACGATGTTACATTATTTTAGTGAACATCGCAACATTTGGTAACAATTGTTGTCGAATCCAACCACTCGCTAATTCAGTTTCATCATAAAATTTTTAAAGGTATATTAGTATATTGTGCATTACTTTCCTTTTTTTTCACACTTATTTCTTAATAAGTACCAAAATTAGCTAAATTAAAAAAAATAGAATGATGCTTTATCGAGGACAATAAAAGCATAAAACTGATTGTTTTATTATTCAACGCAACAACGTAAACAATACATTATCTACCAACATCCTGTGTGACCTCACAGGGATCCGCATTTTTATTTGTAAATGGCACCACAAGAGCTGAATGCGCATTGTCCCTGTGACTTTTGTTAAAATCGTGCGTATTTCACTTTTGGTGTTTATTTCTGTATTGTGAGTTGGTTTTTTTATTTTTTGTTTTATTAGAAAATTTAGAAATAATAATTTTAAAATTATTTTATCCTTATATTTACAATAATTTGCAAAAATTTTAAGGACTGTTTATTTAGCTCTATGTGTTACAGGTATATCATTGACGCCGTCTGGTTCTCACCTAAAGATGGGTATTCAACAAGGATATATTCTAGGCCCCTTTTTGTTTTTACTTTATATTAATGACTTGCCCTTTTTTGTTGAGGATCTGTGTGACATTGTACTTTTTGCTGATGATACCTCGCTTAGTTTTAAAGTTGAGCGTGATAGGATTAATTATGACGAAGTAAACAGTACTTTGTCACGAGTCCTTCATTGGTTTGAAATTAATAATTTAGCCTTAAATGCTAAAAAACTTAAATGCATAGAGTTTACACTTCCTAATGTAAAAAGTAAAAATTTTAACTTTGTCCTTAACGATGAAACGTTAGAACTGATTGACTCAACAATTTTTTTAGGTATAACTTTACATAAAAAGTTCCAGTGCAACTCCCATCTCTCAACACTCTCAGCCAAACTCAGCTACACCGTCTTTGCAATTAGAAAAGTTAGACAATTACCGGTTGTTAATACGGATCGATTTGTTTATTTTAGTTATTTTCATAGTATTTTATTTTAAGGTATTTTATTATGGGGCAGTGCTGCCGAAATTAATTGTATATTTATTTTACAAAAAAGTGCTGTGCGGGCTACTTATAACTTAAAAGCTAGAGATTCTCTGAGAGATGTTTTTAAAGAAATAGGTATTCTTACACTTCGTCGCTTCGAAACACATATTTAATAACATATTATATATACGCCAAAATTTCGTCTACAAAAAGTATTATGAACCTATATATATGAACCTTAGTGACTCCTTCTATAAAGGCTCTAGTCGCCAGTTCTCCTGGTCCGTCCACCGTCTTGCCGTCATCGTCAGGTCCCCACGAGGCACTGTAGATGTCAACGTGCTGAGGGTTAAGACTCAAGGAGCGAGCCTCCACAGCATCCGTTACATCACCGTCTAGCATTCTTACACCTGTGAACAAATAATATAAGTTAATGTTTTACAAATTCATCATCTTTAAAAAGTTTCTTTTAAACCTAACCTACATTATAAAAAAGAGATTTGCAACAATAATAAAGTCCATCCAATAAATATCATTACTGGAATCGAGTCAACTGAAACCAAACAAATAACGAGAAACAGATCCAATAAAGAGAAAGTTCATTGTGACGGCCTTCCAAACTAATATAAACATGACAAAATCATTCTCTACGCATACATGCAGAATAGAAACAAGTCAATTAACAATTGTAGATTTTAATAAAATGAATAATATATAACAATATATTTTTAAATTTAATATTTTATTGTACATTTTGTTAACTACTAAAATTGTTTACTTAATGCTAAGACAGTTATCTCTAACACCCAACCGAAGTTTGTGCAAAACAGAAAGTTTGTAGAAACCTACACACACACACACACACACGCACACACACACGCACGCACGCACGCACACGCACACACACAAACACACGCACGCACGCACGCACAAACGCACTCGCACATGCGCACACACACGACACAGAGACACGCATACACACATATAAAACAATTAATAAAGAAATGTATACTATCATATGGTCTTCAACAAAATCTTTTTATTTTTTAAATAATCCAAATTGTTGAATAAAAACACTTCATCATAAATCGAAAACGAAACGAAAACTTCTCTTTGAGTATTTTATTACTCGTTCAAAACTTAACTCAATAGTGTTTTACGTACATTTATTAATGGTACGTTTGTTAATGGTACTTTATAAATAAAAATATGTACTTAAAAACTGAAATATTATTAAACTTTAATAACCGATACACAATTCAACATTCATCGAAGTCATATTTTTAACGTTTCGTACAAGTAATTAATACGTTGCCAAAGTTGAATTGCATGTAAAATATACGAACAAACTTCAACAATACACAAATAACCATTTATTGGGTTGGATTTACTACAAGTTTAATTGCCTTTAGCTAAGTTATAATGGTGAAGCACGGTTGCTGATACTTGAGTAACATTAATATTGAATACGAAATATAACGTATTTTTTATTATCAATTCTCATTTAAAATTTCATATCTCGCACAGCTTTTACTAGAACTTTTCAATTACATATTCAATCGTTTCCTTTATTAAAGAAAAGAAAAGTTCAAAGTAGAGATATTTTATTTAAACGCTCATTTGTCTCGAGATATTTTAAATGTTAATTCGGCGTATTTTATTCTAAGAGATGATATTTTCAGCATTAATTAATTATTCACATGTGCAAGTCGGCAATGAGCGTTGTCGCATTCTGACCCAGAAACGTCTAATTACGCAAAACCTACTTATATCTATTGAAGTAAAAGAACTTTCATGTTTATTTTAATTGGAATCGTAGTATTGTTAAAGAGTTCTGGATGTGAATGGAAAGTGCTTGAAGTTTATTTGCGGAACTGTATAGAATTCTCAATTTAAACAAATTTTATTAAGTTTTTGTCTACAGTTTGTATTTCACTAAAGTTCGTCTAATCTTTAATGATACAAAATGTATATATTTTTTTATAATAATCTTTAATATTATTATTTTCTATTGCTGCTTAATAATGCTTTAGCCAGGGACATAGAACAAAATAAACTAGAAAAATAGATATTTTGGTAATGTATAAACATATAATATATACACAATACAAACGAATAACGAAAAAAAGCTTAATAATAATATAACGTACAAAAACCATTATTTTTCTTATGATATACGACTAAATCGCTGAAGTATGATAATTTGTTATTCCTGGCACATTTCTGTCAAAATCGCGTTTGGTAATTTGGAGTAGGTATCTGTCTTCAAATACTACACACACATTACTTTGTATTCCAAATAGATAAAATAAAATAAGAAGACAATTTCGGCAATACATTTTTATTTTTTAAAGTATGTACTTATTTGTATATCTCTTGAGTACGATATTTCCTTGCTATCAATAGAATATAGTTACATTACACTTATGAAAAGGCAGTCTTTTTGAACGTTTCGAAAGGGTAGGTCCGTAGAGAAAAGCAGAATTAAACTGCACAGAGACTCTCTTAACCTATTATTAATATTAATTTTATATAGTATTACCTATTGAATTAAAAATTTTGGAGAATTTCTTCCACAGTAAAATTACATACATTTATTCAAACTGAAAAGGTATATTTTCCCAGATTGTCATTTCACCTTAATTGATTTTCAAATCATATTATCATAAAGTTATTTGCCGATGCAAGCAAGTTGCCGAGATAGTTTTATGTCCCGAAGTACAAAGCAATTACAATTTATTAACAATATCAGTGCACATCGGTTGGTGTTACTCATGTTACAGAGTTTCTCGAATGCTGTAGGTTTCGTGTAAACTTTTATTTATCACATATTGTCTAAATGACTCATCAAAGCCTAGCTCGATCTTTTGTTCCTAAAGGCCTTCATTGCGCCGTGTATGATGTAATTGTACACAAAATTAACACTATTTTTAAAAAATTACTGATCAATATGTAATTTTAAATAATAAAATTTATACATACGATACGATATACTGTTAAAAAACAGGGGGTGAAAATAAATAATAAAAGTATGTTAGTTTGACCTTAGTTGCATTAAAATTTTAGTATATAATTAACTTTCTTTATTTTTTAATAATTAGTAACAGAAAATAAAAGAAGGCGTATCACGAAACAACTCGAGGATATGCTTTGATACAACTACCTAAAACTGCTCTATTCTCTTCTCTCAAAGGCTTATACTAAATTAATTAAAATAAAGAATTTCGGTTTGCATATTTATATTAAAAGTACCGGGGACGTCATATTTATATATACAACTGTATGATATAAATCCTATTATTTCTTCTACAAATTAAATTCTCAAAAATCCTTAAAAATATTATACTCATTGTTTTCAACGGTGGTGGTGTTTCGGTTTGTAACATTTAGTTAAAATTAATTGTATGAACAATTTTAAAACGTGTACATATAATAATACAATTTTATAACCTAGAACATACTAGAACATAGTGACTGCAGCGCGTGGAAACGGACAAACAAACACACCGCCAAAGAATTGTGACGTGTAAAAATCAAACCTACGCTCTAAAGTCAACGACTAACCATTAGATAAAGGGACAGTTTAAATATATTGTAAAGCACTTACCTCCAATGCTTCATAGGCGACACCCACAGCACACAGCGTGTTGTTAGCTGTGGCAGCCACGTCTCCGGCACATCTTATGGACCGTTCCAAGCCCCGAAGTAAAAGACCACAGCAGCCCTTCGCCTTAGCCTGGTCAATTACCTCTCGCTGCGCACGAGATCCGACGAGCCCCCGACAACTGTTGGAACCCAGACGAACAGCGCCGAACCTCTACAGCTAACCACATTACCACTACGAATCCAACACCAAAACCGGTAACCCGGCAGTTTACACGCGCAAGCGCATGCGTCGCTGCCGGAGGGCTTAGGTACCGGGGTCCCGTAGTACCCTGATCTTAGCAGCTGACCCGTAGTTCAGCTGCAAACTATCTACCGCCGGGTGTCTCAGTAGATAGGGGAGACAGTAAAGGGACATAGTCGCCCTCGCCTTCTTCGCCTACCTTCGTTTAAATATATTGTAAAGCACTTACCTCCAATGCTTGCTTCATATGCGACACCCACAGCACACAGCGTGTTGTTAGCTGTGGCAGCCACCTCTCCGGCACATCTTGTTCCGTGGCGGTTGGAGTCGATCATGTCATAACGCGGCTGCGGGTCTGAGTCTTGGGAGTTCACGTCATATGACGCCATGGGGTCCTGGAGACATCATGTATAATTTGTAAAAACTTTTTCAATTTTCAATAAGTGAATTTTGTATTTTAGGCAATAGATATTATTTTCTCTTTTTATTGCTACTATTTATAAAATGTAACGTGTCAATCGGAAATATTACCAAATCTACTTTAATATAACATGGTTAATACAAATAAAGTACGAGAATCTAATAGTACTGTGTTTTAGTACTATATCGATTTAAATATTGAATTATTGTTTTCAGATAACAAAACAACTTTACGGCTAAAGAAAAATTTGAAGTAATAAAATAATATTATTTTTATAATATGACTGTTTTACTAACAGAGGAAATCATTAAACAAATGAGTCAGCTGGTTATCTGAATCGCAAACAAGAAAGACCATAACAGACAACATTTCAAATACCACTATGCTTAATTTAATATATCATTAGTATGAGTTGTTTTTCCGTTTTCTTTCATTATAAAGACATAAATTGAAGCTTTTATCCGTGTTCAAAACAAGCTTACAAGTACATAACCACTGATAAAACTGGATCAAATAAGGATTCTTTTATAAGTTACTAAAAAGGTTTTATTAAAGCCTCATTTCCTAGCTATTTGAAAGTTGTGGACATTTTGTAAATGTAAAGCTGGTTTTTCTTCATCTTTTCTGATAAAAAACATGAAAAAAACTCAAAGCATTACTTGTAAAGTAGATATGATATTTTATTTAAAGTCAAATAATCTTATATTCTTATAAATTGGCGAACAACTAAAAAAGTATACATACTCAGATTTTAAAAACTCTATAACTGACAAATTATAAAATCTCTTTAATATTACATATTTTTTTAATGAAGAAAGTCTGATACAACCCAGAGCAACCTAAAGTACATTTACAGACGTTATAAAAATTCAAATTTTGTTTATTTGCGAAAAAGTTTATATATAAAGTGTACTTTCAACTTTGACTATGTACTCGTACTTTATATAACATCAAACTGAACCCACATTATGATATTATTTATTTTATTTAAATAATAAAAAAAAACTTATATATTAAAATACACAACTGTATATTTTACAATGCAGTTTTGCCACCGACGCTGTTATACGGCAGCCAAACGTGGGTAACACAGAAGAAGAATGTAAGAAAGATGAATGCTGTGGAGATGCGATCTCTTCGCAGAATATGCGGAGTCAGCCTAGCTGACCGAGTCCGCAATGAAGAGATCCACAGAATGGCAGGTACTAGTGAAGATGTTACAGTGAGAATGAAGAAGAACGTGCTCAGGTGGTTTGGGCACGTCGAACGAATGAGTGATGAAAGAATGATAAAAACATTTATATAGGAAAAGTGAGCGGTAAGAGAGACGGGGGGAGGCCTCGAGTGACCTTCGAAAACACAGTATCAATGTTACTGGAGGAAGGTCACGTAAAAAGTATGCGGACCCCCCGGAGGGGATGTATGAAGAGGTTGATGTCTGTGGCCGAGGCGAAAGAGGTATGCAGAGACCGTAGCGTTTGGCGCTCCGTCGTCTCTGACTACCCCGCAAGGGATATGGCGTGAAGCTAAATAAATAAATAACTGTATATTGACCAATTTGTAGTTATCAATTTGTTGTTACTAGGCTTTATTTATTTCAATGATCAAAGAATCACTTCTGAGGACAAACTCGAACATTCAAAAATTAAAGACGAGAAAGTATAATAAATTATAAATAAAATACAAGAAATTATCAAAATTAAAACAAGACGAGTCTATTATATTATATACACACTTCACACTAGTATAGTAGTTGAATAAGGGAAAGATTGTATGTTAGTTCGTTCGATTCGTAGAAACCATTTTGTCAAAGATTGATTTAAAAATGGTCGAGCAAAAGCGTTTCTAACAACGTTACTTTTTATAATTCACTGGGACTATGTGCGTATTAATTTTATTGTAATATGTCATATTGAATTAATTTTTATATTGGAATTACTTTAATAAGAAAGACAAAAATACAGCTTCGATAATTTAAATACGTTTTTAATACATGGAATTAATCAAAAGAATTTAATATATTGTAATTATATCGATTGAACGGTCAACGATATAATTACCAATGAAATGATTAATACAAATATGCTTTTGCTATAACCAAGACAAACACAATCACAATAAACAAACAAACAAACAAATCTGTTTACAATGTATTGATTGTGGACCGAACTGTCCAATATTAAATCACTTAATCATCTTGGAATATTTCACATAAATTAAAATTAGATAAGATTGTTAAGATCATAATAATAACACGAAAACTATATAGGCTAAAATATATAAGTAATGTATCAAATAACAAACACATTTCAATAGCATTTCGTTATTAACACGATATATTCATATTTCATTACACACGTTTCATATCCACGTCATCGCCTGCTTTTATAAACGTGTACTAGAAGATGAAACGTTTATAAGTACTGATACGATACATTGCACATACCTCGTAATAACAGTGACCTGATTACCCGTTTTTCGAAATCCACATTGAGATTAAAACACAAAGCGAAATGAATCGTGTAATTTTCAACTCGACCGCCTTTGTTAATAATTGTAGCCCGAAACTAACAAAGCTGTTTCAATACTTTTGTGCAATTGGAGTAAAAATGGTTTTCTTGTCTTACTACGTCCATAGTAATAGTATATAGTAATGTAGTCGACAATGTTAGTGTATTTTAGATGTAATGGCAAGTTGCCAGCTTAACTGGTCCACAATCCATCATAAGCTTTAGACTTGCGACAGTAATCTCACTGCATCAACGTTGATGGGCCGCAGAGACCACGTTTGTAGATAGCAAATATGATTTTAGATTTAGCATGTGAACTAATTCTGGATAGACTACTAAGAAAATTGCTAAATCTTTCTCTTATTTTAAATACTGGTGAAATATACTTCGAGTGGAGTCTTTCTCATTAATCTTAAATTACTACATTATTGTTACAAAAAATGGAATCAAACCACATATTTTACGGCCAGCGGAAAATGTAACCGGATAGTTATTCGATTGTTCATAGATTTCAAAACTCAATGCTGAGTTTTGAATGCAGCGTTAGTGATTTAAAGCTGCGAATAGAACTGCAATTTCAAACCTGACCGACTTCATTGACAGATATTTGTTTAATGCTTACATTTAGGATTTCTACCAACAGACTTAAAGGAACTTTCAATTTCAATTGTACATAGCCTTCTGCTTCTAATGTAATGGTATTTCTTTAATTTATTATTTGTAGTGTCATTAATGACATCATTATTTTATAATTTGATATTTTATTTATCTTGGCTCTAGATTATCATTGCCTGAACTAAAGTTTCTATATATTTTAGCCTGCTATAGAAATAAATTTTTGACAATAAAGAAGGCAATCGTTTTCTACTATAACTATATTTACATATACTATATTTTAGGAAATAGCGAAATAATAACATAATATGAATAGTAATAATAACTATATATTGTAATTTAAACGTAATGAACTATAATATAAATATATATAATACTATCACAATATTTTACACAAGTGACAATTTATAACACATTACCAAATGATAAATAACATTACAATTACATTCGCTATTAATATATTTATTACAGTAAGTTAATGATGTAATGAACAGAACATAATTTTAGTGGTCGATAGTTATAAATGGATTCCTCGGGAATATAGTCGATAGCGTTGGCATGCTTTCAAGCTATTATACAGATATCTAATTGGAGCTTCACTCACGTAATTAGTAACTGATACCTGGTAACGATTCATTGACTGCTAAGTGATTGGTCAATTGATGGAATGTACTAATTAGATATTATTTTTTCGTGCTCGTGAATTAGTAAAATGCAATAAAGCAATTAGTAAAATTAAATTTGTTAGGGAGGTATTTTATATGGATGTATAGAGATGTGATGTTTATAAAACCTATTAATCTTTTAATGTATTGTGATTGGTGAGTCTTCTTTAACCATGTTAACTCAGCAGTTACTACTATTCGAGATTTTAATAAAGGTTCTTTTCAGGGTGTAGGTCATCACGGAGATTTTCAATTTTATTTTTATATATGAAAATTTAAAGTTAACTATTTTATTATAATTTAGTTACCACAGCTTACATAGAAGACTATAACTACTTACATAATTGGAAACCAAATCCGGATGATCAGTTTCCAGGCCGTCGTCAAGGATGGTGACGACCACCCCTCTGCCGGTGATACCATCCCGCCACGCCGGTATCACGTTCATATCCAAACCACCTCCTCGGTTCTGAACAAAACAATATTCATAAATATATAACATACGCAATATTAAATCGCTACTAGAAGGAATATCTGTAGTATGAAGCCTTCGTCATTACACACTAATAAATGATTATTTTTATCACAGCCGGAAACTTAACCAGGTCAGTTCAAAGCAAGCATTGGCACAATTAAGCAAAATAGGTATCGAATTATTTAGTTTGGTCACTATTTAACAATTTAATCGATATTACAATTACAATATTGACAATTAAGGGTGAGGTGATAAAAAAGAGAGTGTTCATTTTTTGAAAATATATTAATTATCTGACCGAGAAACTTTAGATTTATCAGCATCTGTACCCAATTTAAAAAGAAGAATTATTAAAAATATAGTAACCGATACCTCTGATCAATTACAACACTATTGTGAGAATCTTCCAAGTTTTCACATTTACAAAATATAAATTGTATAAAACAATGGACATTGTTATTATTTACGTTGATATACTCGTAGGTATTCATTGCAGTCGGTATCAGATATATATTTTTTTTTGAACTAATTATACACAATACCATAAAAGTATGTTTTCAGGAAAGCCAACGATAGAAGATAATTATAATCTCACTACAATATTTGTATTAATTAATGACTAGACAGTTACTTTTAGCATTCAGAATATATTTAGTTCTTTTGATTGTGCTCAGCAATGTGAAAACACTTTTGTAGAATTTTCAGCGACTCTCATGATATCACTTCAACTTTGACATTTCGTGTCCCACGTTAATAATTATAAATATGTTTATGTTTTTATAACATAGATTTTAATGTCATGTTTTTTAATGAAATATTTTATTATATGAAATACTTTTACTCAAAGACAAACTGGATTTTCTCCTCGAGTAAAAGTAGAATTAGATAACGAACGCATTGCTAATATATTTTTTTTAAACTCCTCCTTAAAAGCTAACACGAACAAAAAATCTTAACAAAACCGTAATTTTTAAATATATTGTCAAAAGTTACCAAAATTCATAAACCATTATAAAATAATTATCAAATATAATTTTTAAGAAATGAAATATATTTTAGTAAAACATTTTATATTCTAGTGTCGGTTTTATCTATGCCATGATATGCTACTTAACTTGTATTTATAGAATTCAACATTAGACTTTTCGAGAAAACTTAAGTATAAATCAAAAAGATTCACAATTGTGCTAAAACTTTATCATAATTAAAAACTATTTCCATATACTTATTTATTATTTATTATTTCTTAACCAAACATACGTTACTTTATCTTTAATGTATAAAAACTTTAGGTATGTTGCAAAGAAAAGTTTCTACATCTAAACGAAGCGAGGTTATTGCATAATTAGATTTTAATATCTTCAAAGCTAAGTCTTCATCTTAAGTTCAAATATTGACGTAAGACAGCTTTCCAACTTTGACAAACTTCATTTACATTTCATATTATTAATATGAGAGATGTTAATAACTTTATAGACTTTATAAATATGAAAGAATCTATGTCGAGTTTTAGTGAAAAATGAAAAGGATTTTATTTATAAAGAACCATGATTTAATCGTAAAGCTCTCATCTTTGATTTGAACAAGCAGATCAATGATTCCCAGCTGGGTGTGTAATATTTTCATTTTGTGGATCTCGTATAGATTTCTCAGCGGATATACAATTCATATCGAATACCTTTCATCATTATTACGTTTTACTTCAAGCACTTTTTTAATTAATATCGGAAGAAATATTTATTTGATTTAGTAGAAATACATATGAAATTTCAATAAATTGATATGTTGAATACGTACCAGATACCACATGTGAGGCCACTTAGGATCGTTTAATAGGAACTTGGAGTCGGTGGAGCGGGGCCGTCCTTTCACCCTGGAGTGCATCACCCGCTTTGAAGCGGCTTCCCTTTTCAACGAGGGCGCCTCCGAAGCTTTTGTTTCAGCTAAATCAAATTAAATTCAACTAAGCTTTCATATATTGTCAATTATCGTCAATTATGTTGTGTGGCACAAATTCTTTGATGTCATTATTCAGCACGCACAAATTAATTAAAGTTCACAAAATTAAATGCATTTAAAAAAATTGGTAATAGAGGCAGTTGAAATAATTATTACATTGTTAATTTATAAATAATTAACACGATTTTATAGAATACATCATTATTCTTAATAACTTAATAACTTTTGTCTCCTTGTCTGAGATTTTCAACTAATATTAGTACCCTTAATTAACCCGTAAAAAAAAAACTATTTTAGTAACTAACTGAAAGAAAACTTTAATCAATTTTTATTTTACTTTAAATAGGATAAAATATGACTTATTTTCTTCTAATAATAAGAAACTTAATCCTCTAATCTTTTATACATTTACATGATCCAACAAACAGATTATTCCTCAGTCATTACGCTAAAGTTCTGCCATAAAAGGATATAAAATGTTATTATTAAAGTTTAAGAGAGTAATGGGTGATTTAAAAGCACCACTTTGCCTCGATAGTGCAGCTGCACTATAGTCCATTGCTCATTTGGTTACAGTATTATATTTGATACGGCGTCTATAACGTAGGCAGCGCTGAATTATTTTATCTTGATAATATATTAGAATAAAGGATTACATAAAATTATATGAAATTTAATACCCCTTTGAAGAAGGCTTTTAATTGCCTTTAAACTTTAAGGATCATATTCAGGTGAAATGTTACAGATTCTTTGTGTATGAAGGTGGTCTTTAAGAAAATTACATTTTATCATTTTCATTCAAATATTTAATATAATTATATCGTGTATGGTATATAATAATAATTTCAATACCTGTACTTGTGGAGTCTGGTATGAAGTCCCTCTTCTTCCTTGACAACACGCGCTGTTGTTTCGCCCATCGAACTCGGTCATCTGCTTCTAACAGACCGTGGTGTTCCTGAGCTGGCGACAGCGATCTCTTCGCCACCGAATTGTGAAGGAAATGATAGTGGTTTTCGAATATCTGTGGAAGAAGATAAGGAGAAATGAGATAAATAGTAAAATCGTATCCAGTTACAATACAGGCGAGTTTTAGTATATTTTTTTTTCGTAAAATTTTATGCAACCTGTTAGGTTTTAGAAAGCTTTTTTCAAACTACAAATATATGTTAAATAAAATAACTTTTACTCTTACACATAGGAATAACGACTAATGGAGTTAATTTAGTAATAAATTTTAATTTGGTAGGATATTAAGTTTCATGGCTGAGAAGTACGGCTATGACCATTTTAAATTAGCTAACTGTAACGTTATCTAAAATATCTTTATACCACTTAGACTTAGGTGCTTTCGATTGCACCTCTCCCTCTTTAATTATTCACTAAATGCATACCTCTCGCTCTTATAAGTGCCACTGGTTTTACTCTACAAATACATAAATTCAGAGAAACCGTTGAATATATTTTCTATCTTAGAGTACTTTTATCAAATCAACTAAAAAGCAAGGACGAGCTCTTTTTTGGCAGTTTTTTATTTATAAAACATTTAGAAACTGAATGAATGTGAAATATGTGAACTTATCTTAGGAAAAAACTACTGTAGTAATTTTACATGTTAGAAAAAGTGTTTGTAAATTAAATATACAATTGAAAAGAAAAACTTGAAGGGTCTTCCCTTTGACGTTAAAAGTCTGACAAAACAGAGCCCCAAGCAGTTAAGACAACCTCAATAAATCTTTCACTTTGTCACTATGACAAGTCTTAGAGAAAAAGTGTGCTTCAGTAAAAGTGAGCCATTTCAAAGAGTATGAACTAGTTTGCAGCAGGGTCCTTTATTGCCTGAAGGCTTCAGAGAATCGTTATTAACTTGAAGACTTATACGACGATGTGCGCATAGAATTATATACCGTATGGATTCAATTACGTATTAATTATTAATTGGTGTTTATATTCAACGCCAATATTCTCGCAATATTCAATATAAAAAATTTCATTGCTGTTAAGACTCAATGAAGCTACATGAAAGAAATATGGGAACGAAACAAGTCTTAGTATCAATTAAAAATTCAAAGTGGAACACGTTCTAACCACAGGAGTCGAGTAACAGTCGGCCGTTAGGGTGTAATGTTTTCTGAAAGACATGAAAAGATGTTAAGAGCCTACTTTAGCACCAGAGCTGGAGTCGCCGCCGGCGGAGGTGCGACCTGACCATAATTTGTATGTACTTTGCCCTTTTCACTCAAGAACTTACTGAAGAGTAATATTAAAGCTGCAAATTGGTTACGACAAAAAAACAATTACTAATCTAACTTAACAATAACAGAATGATAGATGTAACTCAACATAAAATAAATTAGTTATTAGAAATGTAATACACAGTCTATCACTTAGAGATAAAGAAGGATTACGTAGCCTGTACTTCCAAAAGCTAAGTCTAAAAGGTGACGGTTCAATAATGCTACAGAATAAAAGATTACAAAGGCTTAAGCGCACTCTGCTTCAGTTAAAACGTACCGTGTTTTGCTTTTAGGATTACCGTGCGAGGGTATTTTTCTTTTTTTAAGATGGAAAACTGCGCGTCACCACTTTTCAAATGGTGCGTTATTTTTATATGAAGTATAAGATTTAATCTGAAAGTAACAGTATCATTTTTATAGAACATTTTAAAAGAGTTTTACGTATTTTTATTCCAAAATATGTTTGTCGCTTAAATTCAAATTCAAAGTCCTAATTCTAAATATCTTTATCAAATAGGCATTTTTTTACACGCACCATTGAATCGTGAATTATTACATTAAAAAGGTCAGTGTAGTTAGTCCGTGAGTAAGCTACCACGAACTCAGAATGCTGCTCTACGGAGAAGAATCGTCCAGAAACTCTATGATTACTCTATAGTAGTGTTATAGAGTTTATTTATTACATTATCATAGAATTGTTTTAAATATCTTTAAAAAACAATGTAAAATATCATTATTCATTTAAATTATTTTCTGACTCTGAATTTCCGAAAACGTAAATAAAATCTTATATTTATTTGGTATTAGTGCCATATCTTTGGTACATTTATTTTTCCCGCAACAATTTAACTACCAACGTGACGTCAGATTGACATCAATTTAGCATTATAACGAATATTCTATTATTCTAATTCCATTTCGGATTGTATTATGTTCTACGATTTCCATTGACTCCGGATTTAAAGTCGACCAAACCCAGAGCAACTGCATAACCATTTCAGCTTTTATATCTCAACCTGTATATATAAATATATATATGTGATCCTAACTAAATTCTCACAATAAAGGTAGAAATTGCATCAAATACTCCATACTTCAAACCCCGTGAGGGGGATCTGTTGCCATAACAACTGAGGCATGACGTCTACAAAATCCATTTTACCGAATTTCAACAAATTTTTTTAAGACATTATACTCACTTCATATTAAATTTAATCAAAACACTACCTAAAACGTTTATCTAAAAATCGTATGAATTATTTCAGCCCAAAATATAATTATAATCTGTAAAGATGTCACACAAAACGAACAAAAACATATTCACCAGAAGAAACAAAACGAAAAACGGAAACCAGGCGGTTGTCCTGGCAACGCACGGTGCCTGTAAACAAAACAGCCTTCGTGAAATATGAACGGTACATGACTGGACCGCTCTCAATGTTACCCCGGGGAATATATGGGGCAATGTTTAATTTAAGGTACATCTTGATATACATCGATGCACGGTGATATAAATATATTATATTGTATATAAGAAGTCCCCATTGAGAGACCTTCCTTGTTCGATTACTTAGACAACTACCACCATTATGTGATTATGAAATTCTGTAATCTTCTCAAACTTAAACCATATGTAACATATTTTTATTTAATTGATAATAGTATATATTTCTATAACAATTTAAATGTAATAATAGAATACTTTTCTACAGTTAGATAACTTGTATCAGTCGATGCAGAAATCACTTCTACGACATCTGAAATTCATTGGAAATAAGATCCGAGCAAACGCAATGTAGTGAAAACGTGAGCTATTGTAAAAGGCAAAGCTTTTACGGCAATGCTTCCCCCCTTTTATCTCCCTCCCCCTTCCATCTGACACCGTCTTGGTTGACAGACGGCACGGCATGATACACTTTATTTCGGTATCTATTAAACACATGACGAGACTTTAAAGCGTCCCATTTTGAGATTCATTTCAACGCTTTTCTTGATAATCTTTTTATTTTTTATAATTGTATTTTATATCACGCTTCATATAATCTTAAAGACATTTTATATTATTTATGAAGATAAATGAGATTATTATGCGTTTTATTCCTATAATTTCTAAATAAATGGACATAAGAAAAATTTGTTATATCCCAATGGCAGCAAAAACTTTTAGAAAAACCGACATCTTAATAAATTCATAGCAACGGCCTCTTAATTTAAATAATAAATTAAAAAAAAGGGTATTACTCAAAAATAATGATTACCTCAGTGGGTAGTCGTGTGTAGTGTGTGTGTATTGGTAATCGACAAAATAATATTAAGTTAAGACAAGTGATCGCTACGCGTGGCGGAAAAGATGTGAACTGAAATGGTCGTGTTGTCCAAGTCGGTTGGTTTCCCCTACTCAGGAGTTTTCGGTAAACTTCGTCATCGTTAGCTTCGCCCGTCTACTCCTTCTTGGGACTCGAAAAGTCAACTCTAATAATAAATTATTTAGAATTTTATATAAATAATGAAGTAGAAGCGTTGAAAATAGTTTTAAATAAAGCATTTAAAACCTAAACTATCAATAAATAACAATAAAATGAATGTTACCTTATCACAAATGCTAAAAATATCGACATGAATCTCAAAGCTCGTTCGTTAGTATATCAGAGTATTACAAAACACGGAGACAATAACTACTGTTCGTATTGCGTTGTACCCGTATTGTTGTTGTGAAGTACCATACAGTTCTAATTAACCCCAGAGTTTATTTTTCAGTGCAGTGTAACGTTAATGTGTTTTCAATATTCTCCATCGTAAAATAATGGCACTGGAAAGTGCTCGTCTATTATCTTTCCCTTGTTATAAATTGAACATTCTATAATAAAAAATTATAACTCTTTAGTATAAATGTTCTTGACGACCTTAAGTATATCGATTATGTGTTTAAGCCTTTTAATAGTAATATGTACTTAATTTGCAGTGGATTGTTCTATATTTACAAAATATATGATCATCAAGCCAGCCTTGATTAAAACGTTCGTCTGGAGCGGATGGTCAAACATTGACCGAGTCATAGTTGAGTGACGTTCGCTCCGTGATTTAGCCATTCTAAGCTATAGCTCAAATAGTCGCTATATTTATCTATGTTGTTGTCTGTTCAGGATTGAATTATATTGAGTTTCATGTACAAGGTTGAACATTAGTATGGATATTGTAATCTAAATATGCTACACAAATAAATTAGATAATTAGAAAGACTTAATGTTTAATCGTTTAAAATTCTATGAACTGTACTTCTTTTTGGTATTTATAGACTAGAAGTTTTATCATCCTGGTTTCAACCGGACTTTACACTAAGTATTAATATACTTACAAAACGATTTATCGAAGTCCAAAGCTTATAAGTAGTAGTCTACAAAGCTGGGAAAGTTGCTAATATCCATAAACAATACTAAAAGGTACATATGACCGGACACAAACATAATATATATGTATACAGTTTGATAAAATCAACGAGTATGTGGGTCAATACATTTCTATATATTGTATCCGTTTGTCCTAATATACAATATTATCTTCAAACTAAATTCAAAAGTTCAATGAGAATAATACATCTAATAAATAATAAAAGTTTTACTCAATATAAAAACCCATATAATAGATCAGTCTAACAAAAGCCGAAGTTTGGTAATAAAAGTATTATTAAAGCCAATTACTGGAACGATGAACTCAAGAAAAATAGAAGTCTCATAAATAGTGACAATATAAAGTTTTATTTATTCAGAAGGAATTAATGCGATCAGATCTCGAATACACCCTAAGTTAATTCAAAACAAATGTACTTAGATTTCTATAAACTAAAAAGTTAAACTATTATCTTTAAGTATATTTTAAACTATTACCTTTAAAATGTACTCTTCGAACTCAATCTATACAAAGTTCAATGAACCGTGGAAGGTTATTCTGTAAATTAGTTGGCGACACGATAACAAAGTTAGCACATAACGGTCACCGAAACATTAAATTTCCACAAGACACTAAAATACATGTTCTCAAAGTTAAACCAACAAATAGGAACTTACTCGTACTTCCATAATATTAAAATAATAACTATTTTTATTTTTTTATATAAATAATAACTTGATAAATATTATTGAAATAATAATGACTTGAACTTATTTATAATATTTAATAATAAATGAGTAATTACAACGTAATAAAAGTATTATAGAATTAAAGTAAATATCATGTTTACTCTAAATAACTTTATTTTATGATCGTAGGATGTAATTATCTGTAATAGCACAAAGATATTGTAAAATAGTTGATTAATAATAAAAAATGTAATAAATCAAAAATAACGTTAATATTGTTGATGTCTTCTATATAATATTAATGACTACATTCAAAACATGTATTTTTTATTTATTATATTCAGATTTATCGAGACATTACGACGTGAGATTATGGAACAATTCAGCTCCAATCTTACTATCCAGCGCTGACACAGTTTGTATATAGATGACATGTTCGCTGCACATACTTCAATGTATAATTATATTTAGGGCCTCGCCTCGCGTTCACAATATTAGAGACCCATTCTCATCAACACGTTACTTGATCTTTTAGAATACAGTTTCGAGTATTTTAACACTTCTTTGACAAAATACTTTAGTTTTTATTATATTATTATCTATATAGTACGATTAGTATGGAAATAAAGATATTTTTTTAACTTCATTATTTCGCATTCCCGTGAAGAAGATGGCTGAAATGCTTTTTAATTATCAATCCTTATTTATTATTTAATTAACAGGTTAATGTGTTCAATCATCAAAGGATGTTATTTCATTAATATTGTTAATTACAAATGCAACCTACTACAGCGCGTGTATTAATTTTTGAAATTTTAATTTAAGTCACAAATTATTGAAATAGTATTTTAAATATATTTTAGAAAAACAATTTAAAAATACAACCAAAAGTTTTGCTGTAAAAAGAGTCTGTTCAGTCTAGGTGTTAGTGCATTACTGATAGGTTAGCATATGCTAATTCAGGCTTTCAGACTTCGTATGAGATAAATCTATGAACAACCATGAGATTTATCAATTCAGGTCTCAGAATTTATTCCCTAGCTTTGAAATTCAAATGGAATTATTTTGCACCAACTTATAGTATTAAAGACTACCATTTTTTGCGTTTATATTTGTTGCGTGGGGATATTTTATATACATATACAGTCATTTTATGATCACCGTTCTTCTTAATAACTAAGATGATAATTTACAAAGTAAATACAATACAATAAATTCGTATATTCTTGATAATATACGTTTTTAAAACTTATAAGAAATTTAGTATTTTGAATCATTATTATATTTTTTGTCTATTACAATTTCTTTTTTTTTAAGTAAGAGGAGGGCAAAAGAGTTTGCGGGTTGCAGGAGATACGTAGACACTGCCGTCCATAATCTCTTGCAAAATCCGAGGATCCACAAGAGCGCTGCCAGCCATGAAGATAGGAGTAAACGCCTTTTTGAAGGTACCCATGTCGTACTGATGTGAAAATACCATCGAAGGGAGCTCATTCCACATTCAAGTGGTACGTGGAAGAAAAATACTTGAAAACGACACAATGAAAGATCGCTACGCATCCAGGGGGTAGGGATGGTATTGGAGGTGATGACACGCTGTGCGGTGATGAAATTCGGCGGCAGTAATCACATCAAATAGCTCTTCGAAACACTCCCCTTGGTAAATGCGGTAGAAGACGCACAGAGAAGCAACGTCTCTACGCAATGCCAAAGAGTCCAGAAGCTTGCAGATCACCGGGTTTCCAATAATTTTAACAGCTCTCCGTTGTATGCGGTCAAACGGTAGAAGTTTATATTGGGGTGATCCGGATCAGAGATGACAACAGAACTCTATGTGTGATCCAAATTATAGAGCGCAAGTCTTTTGCCAGGCTTGAAATCCTGCCTCCCTCCATGATCACTCCCAATTTCATTGAGGCCAACTTGGTCTTGCTCTCTAGATGATCAAGAAACTAACAATCGCTCGAAATGTCGAGACCCAGTATTCTAACACTTGGCGAAGCATTGACAGACGTGCTTTCTAAGAGCGGTGATACAACAAATAGAGTTTTCTCAGTGGTAAAAGTAGTTCAGTTCACCCCATCCAGAGACCAACCCTAGAGAGTTCTCTATAGAAGACACAAAGTTCTTTAGGCACTTGTCAACGTTTTCTCGATAGAGACCTTAACTGCCGGAATATACCAAATCCCCAGTGCTGTCATCAGCATAGCAATGTATTTTGGAAATATCCAACACATTGTTAATGCGTATACATTTTAATTATCGTTGATGGGATAGCACGCAGGTTTGAGGTACACCAGCATTCACGGGCTTGGGATCCGAGCAAAAACCGTCGTGAACAACCTCTATGCTCCGCCAAGTGAGAAAGCTGGTGATCTACTTAAACTTGGTGATAAACTCTCGGAAACCCCATAGGTAACTTCAAGAAAAGCTCCTTGTACCATACACGATCAAAGGCTTTCGCCATATCCAGAGTAACTGCCAAACTTTCTTTCTATAAAAAACTTTTATACAGTTCCAAGAATATAACTCAGAATGAAAGTCATTTAAGATTGAATTTTAGTTACTTTTTCATTTTCTTTAAGACAGCAATATGAAAAATATTTTTATTTATCTCATTTTTAAAATATATTTATACCAAAAAAAAATATTTCAGTTTCTTTAATAAAAAATAAATATAAAATATAAATATTAGTTTCTTAAATAAAAAATAAATATATTTCATAACAGAAAAAGGACTACTAAAACTAATTGTATGGTAAAACCAAATCTGTAAAAGCTTAATCCATTATTTAAATCATAAGTTCGAAAGATTCACTTCAAAAGTAAACAGAAAATTAACTGTATTTTATATTCAGTATAAAAAGTTATATTAACAGTCCACTTAAAATAAAGCACACAGTAAAAATAGAGCTAAACCCACTTATGAGAGACTAATTTCGCTCTACCTTCATAATTGTATAAAATCATCTTTTACTAAATAAGTCCAACCAATCCTCATATTCTAGCTCCAGACATCTCGCTAAATAAATTAGCAAGGAAAAAATTAACATATAAGCAAATTTTATTACTTTCATTCATTGAATTTCCAATTTATAAATATAATTATAAAATTTCATTATGTCATGCATACAATTTGTAAAAAAAAATAAAACGAAGTTTGGATGTTCTATATAAAATGAGCTAACTTTATTAACAACTACTGTTAAGAATGTACTATTTTAAATATATAAATATAGTCCTGTAGTTTCAACTTAAAAGTAAGACCAAAATTTATTACCGTATAACTCGCAAAACTTTTAATTTTCGACAATTCTCGTAGGACACAATAGCTACGAGTGAAATATTGGTTTTTTGAAATCGAAATTAAAAAGGACATCAACCTCATTGAAAATAAAAGGATTGCAGAAATTAAAAATATTAAATGTTTGTTGTTTATTAATGTCCAGACGGTGCTCCGGTAGCGTTTATCTGCTGTTCATTTAAGAAATTATTCTCGACAATTTTACTTCGTTTAATTAGATAATCATTAAAAATAAGGGGTTTTTGCTGCATAATAATTATTTTTTTAGTATTATATATTATATAGACAATAATCTTTTTAACATATAAAATATTAAAAAGAATTAATTAGGATGTTTTAAGTTGTTTTTTAATATTTTTTATATGATATAAATATTAAAAGTGTAAAAACACTTATTTGAAGTTACCTTCTCTTCTTGTCTATAGTTAATACATCTTATAATTTATATTGTAAAATCCTAAATAAAAACATAAAAGCTCATTAAAGGGAATTAAAATTTCTCTCCAAGGCAAAATATGGAGATACATTGCTGCGGTCAGCAGAGTAATTTGTTTAGGGCTTAACCTACCGCAAAGCCTCCAGATAATAGACTTAGGTCAATGGTGAAACGAGTTGAGTAAAGAACTTATGGATCTTCCGGGATTGGGCTTTATAGTATTTCATCCGTCTTAAAACTTAGTGACAATATAATCGAAAAATTATGATTTAGTTAAAAACTACAGAACAACAACAACAGGAAAAATTGTTCAAAATACATTAGTAATATTGTAATAATAAATAAAAATAGCAAAAAACAGCAAAGGTTGTATGGTCTTTTGTAGAATATTGTAGAGTGCAGCGTCAAAGCTCAGCTAAGGGGATGCTTTACCTACGCATTGAAATCGCGTAAAAATACCCCATTCAGAACACGTCGTTCTGAAAGGACTAGTGTACAGAAAGCCTTAAATTGCCCTTTCATAATCAAACATTCACGTACACTGAACGTTATGTTTATTTTCTAAGTAGGCTACGCGGGTTCGATAGCAACTTGTTATCTTATCTGATATTTTAGAAATAAATAATACAGGGTGGGCCATGAATTAGTTAACATTTGAAAAAATCGTATAAAAAAAACCATTTAACATATTTTAGAAATAGTTTATTTACGAGAAAGCTAATTAGTTGTAATTTATTTTTTAAAAATTATTTTGTCTAAATGACCACCGTTTCGGTTTTTGCACTCATCTAAGCGAGTCCTGAAGTTTTCGAATACTCTTCTGCAAAGAGACCGCGAGATCGCCGACATCTCTTCGATGATTTTTTCTTTAAGTTGACGGAGTGTATTCGGTTTATCAATGTAGACACGACTCTTTACATAACCCCATAAAAAGAAGTCTGCTGGGGATAGATCTGGACTTTTGGGCGGCCATGGGATGTCACCTCGTCTGGAAATCAGCTTTTCCGGAAACATTTCTTTGACCACCGGCAAGGACTCGTTCGATGTGTGACACGTGGCTCCATCTTGTTTAAACCATGTGTTACGATTATAGCCAGCAAATTCCAGTAGCATCGGTGCTAAAAACTCCCGTAACATTTTCACATACTCGGCAGAATTAACAGTAACTGAACGGCCTCGAGAATCTTCAAAAAAGTAAGGTCCGATGATTCCTTTTGCTGAAATTGCAGCCCATACAGTTACCTTAGGAGAGTGAAGTGGCCTTTCATGTTTAGCTTTGGGATTTTCGCTGCTCCAATACCTGCAATTCTGTTTGTTTACATGTCCATTTAGGTGGAAATGGGCTTCGTCAGAGAATAAGATGTTGTCAAAATTACTGAATCGAGTTAACATTGTTTCGGCATATGACTTACGCAAATTTAAATCATTAGGGTTTAGTTCTTGCACTATCTGGATCTTATATGGATGTAATTTCAAATCTAATTTCAAAATACGGCCTAATGATGTGCGGGATAATCCTAATTCAGCCGAACGTTTGCGCGTCGATAAATCTGGATCACGTTGAACAGAAGCGGAAACTTGCTGCACGTTCTCTTCGCTTCGAGAAGTCCGCGGGCCGCTGATTTGTTTCACATTTAGTATAGATCCCTTCTCTTCGAACTTCTTCACCCATTTCTTTATTAAAGGAGCACTTGGACACTGACTTAAGTCCTGTAAACCATATTCAACGCGAAATAAGCGTCTCACAGTAATGAGCGAAAAGTTGTTTAAATAAAACTGTTTCACACAGTAAGCACGTTGTGGCCCCGTGAAGCGATCCATTGCGACTAAATTTCCAAGAAGCGAGCTATTGCCCCCGCCCGCGCCCGCGCCCCGCGCGGCAATAGTTTGCGTGGTACATTTAAATGTTAACGAATTCTTGGCCCACCCTGTGTTATATTTGTATTTACACATTGCGTATTTTAGTTATACTTTTAAATATATTATTAAAATGATTTATTTATTTTTCATTATTTATTATATAATAGCATTCTCTACCAGTCAACCTAGGTAAAGAACAATTCAAAGAAAAAGTAAAATATTAAATATATAAATAGCAAAATCTAAAGAGACAGAAAAATATTTTCTTTCTCATGGCACTTACTAGAACTTTGTGAATAGTAATATAAATTTTGATTGACGAGTTCTTTAAAAAAAATACTTGGATTTATCTTAAGCGATTAAAAGAATTGTTTTTGTTTATACTTTTTTATAAAAGTTTTATAACAAAATGTTTTTTTTTACAATACATTTCCTTTAATTATTTTAGTCATCAAAGGTAATTTAAATAAAAAATTAATGTAAATAAAATTTATATTAAGAAATAAAATTCTGTAATTTCGATAGATTTCACAAATCTACGACTCAAAAAAAATAAACTGACTCAGGTTTTTATAATAAACAAAACTCAGTTTCTTCATTAGTAAAATGCACCCGTGCAACGCCAAGGGACGAGTGCTATATCTATATATATAATAAATATATAACTGATCGCTGTCTGTATATAGTAGAGCTTCGGAAGAAATGATTACCTTCAGTAACGAACAGAACCCAAAAGAAGTAATTCTTAGAATTGATATGTATTTTGTGCGTTTGTGTATTCTACTCCCTGAAACGACTTATCCGATTTAGATGCAGTATCGTTCACTTAAAATGTTTGAATGAATATTTTGTTTGTTGGAAGTTTTAAGAAAATGCGCGCACTACCTTTGTTTTACATTCGTCAAAAATAATATTAAGAACTGTTTTATTAAAATTCGACAAACTATAGCCATTCCGTAAACTGACGAAAAAAATAATTTCTCGTAAACGCAGCAGTGGGTACAGGAAGTAAATAAATAAACATACAATTGTATTAAGAACCTTGTCTTGTATACGGTTAAAAAAACTCAAACTTGACCTATTTTACGTAATCTTCAAAACATATGAAAAGCCGCTTACGCTAAATGCGTTATTTACTCTTTCTTGAATGTGTATTTGGTTACAAATCATATTAATATTAAACCATATATAATGCTACGAAATAATACTTGATAAATAATTTGCAAATAAATAAGAGACGCATTAGTTTAGAAAATAATACTTTTAACTAAATCTTAGAAGATTTAGGACGATAATATCGGTATTCAAATAGAGGAATGATGTTTTTAGAAGGATTCACATTCTTTTAAATTAACAAAAACATCTCTACCAATATTATTTATAAATAAATCTGATTTAATAACATTATTTTCTACTAAAATCTGATAAGCATGTTTTCATTAAAATCATATTGCTTATCAAGACTTACTTAGCTTGAAATTCCCTCACAGCGCGTTTCTCATGCAAGCGTTAAAAATTCTATTAACCGTCTCATCTCATACATAGTCCTCAGTTGCTGTGGTGGGTCATTTAAAATTTTATTACATTTGAAGAGAATATACAGGATATGAGTGGCTTTTTTATTTTATTTTGAAGCATTTTTTAAACAAGTAAATGTAAACAGTTTTGTGACGTAAATATATTTTGATCAGAAATGTTGCTTCAAACATCTGAAGTTAATAAACAACGTGCATTGACTGAAATCACCTTCCTTAAATATCAACCCATATTATTAGCTAATAATTCTAAAAATGGGATTGTTCATTTAATCTTTAGTAACTAAATTGAATCCAGATGAATTATTAATTTACCGTAACACGTCTTAAAGATTACTGGAATTTATGTTACCTTGTTATCTTTTAATAATATGTAATCTCTTACGGATATTGTAATTAAATTCCTTCTTCCGCAAACTTTTTTCGGAGGCATTAATAAAATTTGGTTGTATTAAATTTTATTCCCAATATTTCAAAAGTTGCAATGCTAATAACTTAGCTTTTAGTTACTAAAATCCGTCAACGTTTAGTGCTAAAGTTATAAAGCAATTCGTCAAAGTTCGTAAATTTCTCGTTTACGATCTTCGTCACCCCATAATTTATACCTCGGGATTATTCGCTACTCTGTAGACACGAGTCGTAAAGTGTATTTATAAAGGTAATGCAAAAAAAAAAAAAAAATTAAAATATAAATAATATTTACAGAATAACTTTTTATAAATGACGGTGTATAGACGTATGAGAAACGCGCTGTGAGGGATTTTCAAGCTAAGCCGGAGCAGTCTTGATAAGCAATACGATAACACCTAATGGTAAACTAGAATTGGTATTCTTTTGTGCTTTTAATTAATTATTGTTATGCTTATTTCAAATTGTGAAAGATATAATTAAAAAAATATCAATACGGGCAGGACTCACACCTGAGACCTCTGGAAGTGTCTGTCACTCTGCCAACTTAGCTACCGTTACCCGCCTCAATAAATTTTGCAATTTATTTAAAATCATCTTTATCAGGACAGAGATAACCACTATACGGTTGGCTCTAAAATCCAAACCAACTGCTTACTTATATACTAGCTATACAACCTAATCTATCATCACATAATATTTAAACTGAGTGAATACAGTTTTAGTTTTATGATAATTAAAGAATCTCCGTAATGTACTGTATACGTAGTATATATAAATATATTAAATGTACAGACAGGTAGAGCATAAAGTCAAATACGTATAAAACTATGAGTCTAAATAAAATGGTTTGTGTCGCGCAGTGTTACGTAAAGGTCAAGTTATTGCGGGTAACCGCAACACATACTACCGCATGAAGAATGAAAAAAATACAAAATTCGTATTTTTATAGCCAATAACTATGCTCCATTTTATCTCTCTACTATAACTAATATTGTAACATAACCACCAATAGACCCGTGAGCAACGTAATGTAACTATAAGGCTTATTTTACAAATAATAAAACTTACATTACATAATAAAACTTAAAATCATTTTTATATTTTTAATTCTCAAAAATAATCTTAATTTATACTCTATTTATAACACAAATATTTTAATCTCGGATTTTATTTAAATTTACCTTAGAGTATCTTTAAATCTGTGGATTGAGTATTGAGCACGGATACGGAGTTAGGAAACTTTCAGAGCTATTCTTAACGGTTTATCAAAGGAATAACAACGGTTTTGTGTAGATACTTTAGTTCGTGTGCTTTGGGATTTAACTTGAGTATCTTAACGTAATAAATACTCACTTATATATAATATATGTTAAAGATCTTTGATGATGGAGCGCGTGTATCTCTCTTAAAGCTACGAGTGTTTAAGTAAAAGTGACCTTTTTAATATTATTACTACCGTTCATTTTTCAATTAAGTATGTTAAATACCGTCGGTAACCAAATGTAATTGTTATTAAGAATATTTATTTGGTTCGAATAATATTTAAATGTTTCACATTGTCTATAGATTTACCAGCTTGTTATATTCCACACTACTTTTTTATAAATATAGAATTGAAATATTTTTTAAATAGTTTTTCATAGCTGTTTCGTTTCCTGTTGATTTTGTTTTATTTTATACTATTTTATAAGTATTTAATTATTAAAATTATTAGCTTTGTTTATAAAAACACTGTTTAAATATTCATTACATACAGCTCGGCTTTATTAACCTTACCTCGAACTTAAGGTAGCGGTTTAATAATAAACTAACTTCAAATGTTATACGAATGTCAGCTCGAAGTTTGAAATGAAACATACAGTGTCGGATTAGGAAATGCTAAGGCGCTGAGGCATCTACGGAGTGCAGGCCCCAAACACCTAGTTCTTAACTAATTTCCAAATAAATATGTTTAGGAGGATGTGAAAGTATAAAGTAAAAGTTGCTGACACGTCAATGTTTGGATATTTTCATCTTTGCTATATCTTTCCTGTGAAGGTCTGTCCTCCTCTAAATCCGGCATTGGAAGCATAGCATAAGTGGATTAGGTTTATACATTTTGTTATTTATATGATGATTAAGGTTCCTTATGTTATTATAATTTTGAATTGAATTTTCATTTTCCTTAAGAATTTCATTTTCATTAAGGGAAATGCAAAAGAATTCCTTTAAAAATTACTTTCAAAGTACAAAAAAACACGTCCAAAACATTATCTTATCGTCTAATAAATCCTTCAAGTTATAGTTAATGTGACTTCTTGTTTGTACTATTTTTAATAAATATTAACAGCTTACTATTACGAATTATTTAATTAAAAATAATCTTATAAGTATGAACATATTGTAATTGTAGATAATCAAGTTATTTTAATCTTAATCCTATTTCATACATGATTACTCATTTATTATATTTCATCTGAATATTTATATTTTAAAACGAACACATTTAAAGAAATCCTTTGAAGTGTATATTGTTAAAAGAAATATAACCTCTCAATCGATAATTTGATAAAATATATATTCCTTATTTATGTAAAAAAAATTATAAAACTTTATAAATATTATTAAATATGTAAAACTCAACTCATGCATTCCAACACATGATCATCTCACAATAAGTTTCTAGCACAGAACCATAAACCATGTTACGTCTTATTTGCAAAATGAATTATGTTAACTCATCACCTGCCAGTGTCAGTGAAATAGTAACTAGGAACGTGCCAGTGCCAGAATATTTTGACCAGTTTAATCTATCAATATCCAAAGAGTTACCAAGAACCCGACATCTCAAAGGATATCCATTGTCATACTTCCTATTATTCTTATTTTATATTAAAAGTATGAAACAATAAGAAAATCTTAAAGAAAAGATTACGTAGTGAGCTCCAATTCTGTTTGTCTTTTCCAGAAAATGCGTTATCTGTTATTTTATTACGTATTTTACTTCAAAATATTAAGGATTTGCTAATTCTTTTGAACAACTTGAAAGAATTGATAGTTCTTGCTAAGATGAAATAGATAAAACTCGACATTTATTATCGAATTCTAAAATGATAAACCAAACCATATTTTCCAGTGCTGTAAATTTTTGCGATTGTAATAAAAAATAAGTTCGATTAAATAATATAAAACAATAATAAAACGAATGTCAGTCAAGCGATCAATATCAATAAAGCAGTGAAAAATATTTTTACCTAATTATAATTATTTTCTTTCTTTCTTATTTTCAATTAAAATTTACATACTCGAAATATTCTCTTCTGTAAACTCATTAATCTCAGCTTTTAGTATGAAGAGGACTTTTTATACAAAATGTAATTTCGCCGAGGCGAGATCCATGATCACATCCTACGGCTATTAAGCATCTAAATTACCATCCTAAACCTGTTTACTTTGTCCACAAAACTAATTCTCATCTGAGCAGGGAAGCTTAATTGTTTGTTATCAAACTCGCTCTTGAATAAATTTGAAATATTGTCTGGTCAAAAAATTTAACGCTGCTTTGCCGAAATGGACGAAAATTGCAAAACTTTTGACAAGGAAAGCTTTTAAGAAATACGTTTAGCTGTAGGGGAATTACAATTTTGAGGACTTAAAGTATCAAGACGTAGAACGTAGAACGTGGAACGTGGAACGTGGAACGTAGAACGTAGAACGTAGAACGTAGAACGTAGAACGTAGAACGTAGAACGTAGAACGTAGAACGTAGAACGTAGAACGTAGAACGTAGAACGTAGAACGTAGAACGTAGAACGTAGAACGTAGAACGTAGAACGTAGAACGTAGAACGTAGAACGTAGAACGTAGAACGTAGAACGTAGAACGTAGAACGTAGAACGTAGAACGTAGAACGTAGAACGTAGAACGTAGAACGTAGAACGTAGAATGTAATTATAGACATCCTCCTTTATTAGTCCAAACCATACCGCACCTAAAACTATATTTACTTTCTAATTCGTTTTTATGAAACACATTTAGCTTTACTTTACTATTGGGAGGGGAATTGAGTTTATATGAACCCACCAAATCCGTTTGTCCGTGACAACGCCTGCTTCACAATGATATATAGATATGTATATTCACGTCGTTTGTATACAATGTTTTGCAGATTAATAATATCAGATGCGTGTTTTAACAACAAGCGAGCCGATAATCTGTCGAGATGCCGACAGACTGCTAATGGTTATCGATTTCTCCAACACTTGCTATAAATATTCATTCATTGTGGATCCGTGTTTATTTACTAATACCCTCTGATTCTTCTATTAACTGCGGTCTAGATCGATTTTAGGACCTATTTTCAAACACATTATCTGCTTTACTATACTATAATAAAGTCACATATATAAAAAATATATATATTAAATAGAATCCATTTTAAACACACCTATGTCAAAATAAATGAATACTAAAAAACATAGAAACAGCATTGTATTATCATCATACATACACAAAGAAACAGAAAATATATATATATATATATATATATATATATATATATATATATTTTTATACGACTATATGTGTAAGTAGCGTAACAGAAATGACAACATTCAATTTTTAAACAGTTTAATATTATGCTGAATATCATCAAAATTCATAAAGTCCTTATAAGTTATACAAAAAATACGAACAGACCGACAAGAACACAATTTTTTATAAAAATGTGTTAGGTAGAGACACTCGCAACCTATGATCATATAGCAGTATAGATAACAAGCTCTTTCGAATATACCTGTTATTATAAAGCGACCTAAATGAAGTTTTAAATGGAAATGATTCTACCTTATCTTTTAATTATAACTTATATACATAGTAAATAAATACATAAATATTTGTATTTACATAGTCTAAAATCAAAAGAATAACACGAACTAAGGAACAATATTAAAACATTTATTCCAATTTGTTTAGATTATTGTTAACTGTTTTTGTTTCATTTTACCAGGAAAATGTAAACAGTATCATTACCCGGGGATAGAATACATTACGGGAACAAAAAGTTTTAAGGACCGCATTAAATTACTCGCAATAAAGGATCAAACAAAATACACAATAATATTACATTAATTTCATTAATTCAAGTGGCATATAGGAATATACTATTAAAATATTATCTTATTAATTTAATTTTAACTTTGCATTGAGATACGCGTTGCACATATGAAACCTCGGAGTCTCGTTATGATTCCAAGGAATAGGTATTTGGAGGAAACCAATCCATGAATGTTCTAATAAACGTGATTATATACAAAAACAAATAAATTCCAACAAACACAAATATGTTAAAAAATGACGCACACCTTCATTGCTTCGAATGTTATTCAGAATATTTATATTTATTAAGAATGAAAAGTCTCCTTAAAATCTACATAAAACCATTTAAGACAATACTCATTCTTATTCGGAACAATCATATAAACTTTATTGTTGTTTCAATAAAGTACGGCTACATTCAAATTATAATATAATATAATGCATTCTGGAGTCATTTTTCTTTTAATAATCGTAGCGAACTATCTGCTATCTAACCGCTAACGCGTTTTGCTAATGACTAAACCGTCTGCATAATGTATTATCATTGCACTTTGATAAGGCTTTGATAAAGTGTACCTGCATGTGAACTATCACTGTCATTATCATGGATCAACAGACTGATACCGAATACAAACTATTATACAATTTAATAATCAAGGAATTGTTATTAATTTTATAAATTTTATTGAACCTTATATTTGATAAAGATTATGTCAATTACTACAATATTAGTAATAAAAAAGTAATTCATATAGTACATAAGATTAAGATTTCGAGAACTTTGGTATCTTTATTTGTTCGAAGAATCAATATTTGTACACCACTGCCTAGTTGCATTAACAGTGAACATTTCAAAATACAAGCGACTGAATTATGCGATGGCTTAAAGACTTTTACAGAACAGTACACTACAGTACAGTAAAGTACACATACATGAAGTAATACCACCATGCAATATTTAAAAAATGTATATTGTAATACATTTAAACATTTTGCTATATTTTTATCGATAAATATCAATTAATTTTAAAAATGTTTTATGTTTTTCTAATCAATAGTTCAAAATTTATTTCATAGTTCAAATAATAGATTCAGAGCGTTCCGCCTCTGGCCGGCTTCCAGCTCTATCAGGCAAGTTTTGAGACTTTATAGGTTATATTTTACATAAAAAATTCAATATGCCTTTGCAATAAATTACTATAACAGCCTTGACTCAGTGTACCATAGTAAAAAAATAAATTATTTTCGTTATAGACTTTACTGCTTTGATAAAAAAGTAATTATTTTAACATCACCGTCAACCATGTTATAATTCAATGAAACAACATAACATGAAAAAGTGTTATATCCTAAGGTTATTTTAAAATACTACTAACACAAACGTATACCGTTGACAATTGTAAATATTCTAGTGTATAGAGACATTCATTCGAGTTAGTCTCTCAGTGGTCGTTACAGAATCGACGCAGACAAATTGCCAATAGACGTCGACACTAGTTTTATAGGATACCAGTTTTTAAGTTTACATAATAAATGTTATTTAAATAACATTATTGTACAACGGACGGATATTAATTAATTTCTTGAGGATTAGGAGAAGAGGAGGAGCTGTCTCTGGCTGCTTCTAAACTCATATCGACCGGTATCGTACACAACATAAAGTTATCTCACTAATTAGTCACTGTCATTAGCTTGTGAGTTCGTTTGTTTCCACAAAATCGTGTTTAGTGTTGAAGTAACTAGCTTACATATATGATAACTACTAAAAAAGACAAAAAACATTAATCGTTTCATATCTGTTTTTTTTTTGTAAAATAAAGTTTATTTTTTTTATATTTTCTGTTATGTATTATTTATATTTATCGCCTTTAAAACATCCCTGAATTTCCGCAAATTCTCAAGGTTTAACAAGACAAAGGAACAGCAATTGATTTTTATATATAAATTATTGGCCCGTGTTTAATCAATGATTAAGCTTATATCGTATTACTTTTATTATATCTTGAGTCCATACTTCTATGGACTCAAGATATAATAAGTGTTATTGGTCAAGTTATTCTTCAAATATAAACTCCTTTTTCCAAAGCCATATATCTTCTTATAACACAGTGGAACTAAAACCTGATGTTCCATAAGTTTATTGCTCTTGAAAAACTTTGACTTTGTGCCCATCAAATGTTTGAAACAGGCCCGTGTCTAACAATACCTCACGTTTCAAACTTCAAACTTTATAAACGTGACGCGTCTAAAGTAGGTCTCAAAAATTTTACAGACATTTCTGATTTGCTTTTGTAACTCGTATTTTATAAAATTTTCGAATATAATTCGCTTAATATACAATTATCAAGTATCCCAACTTATTTGATATCGGCCACTTCCAGTATTTATGTATGTATTGTCGATTTTCTAGTAATTCCAACCAATAACGTCGTTCAGCGATCCGGTATATTTTATCACGCATATAAATCTTCGAGCGTCAGAATCCTGATGCTCTACTGTCTGTTGACGTGACGTCATTATACGAAGTGGTGTCACTGAATTGACGCAAAAATGATTTTACTTTAAAATCTAACAACGACATTTCAATTTACACCACCTGGATAACCGTGTCTTATCCGAGTAACAAAAATAGAAATAAGACCAAGGAGTGATTGTTGAGTAACATCTGAAATATATATACTATATATACCCTTTAAGTATCATTATCTCTTCGAGATATGTTAATAAATATGACTAAAACACATCGAACTGTTATTTTGTGGAGTTGATTTTTAAACTTTATATTATATTGGTTTATTACTTGATAATATTGAATGCAAAATAATGATAATAATGATAAAAGTAAATAACCAAACCTCAATTTTTCCAACACTTCGCAATACGAATTGTTAGATAGCGAACACTTGATAATGGGAATAGGGTTGATACTAAAGCAACGTGGAAAGAAATATGATATCCGAGATAATTACTATAATAAATCGTTTATTACCTTATTACTTGAGTTTGATATATAAAATCCTATTTTTCTAATTTTTATATACTCGTATGTATATAAAATAACACATAATAAAAGTTGGCAGCCCTGGTTAGATTACTGAACAGTTTTCCAAATGATTAATAACTGATAGCATTATCACTTAAGCTGCTTGTCATATTATAATAACACACACACACGCACATAACAACAAACTATATTATCGTTTCGACGAACACATTAATACAAATTGACTCATAAATGTCACTTTATGAACGTTTTTATTAATGATTATATCGTCTACATTTTAATATAAAGGGTTTAATTTAATTCTAAGTTTTATGAGTGTCTAGTAGATGGCGGTATTGATAATGAAATTTAAATTGATGTTAAATAGTTCATGAAGTAGCAGACAAAGTCGACAGCAACAGCTAGTATATATATATGTATATTGTATGCGTATCGTTTGACATGCATGATGCGGGATTATATTACTCCAGTACAAGTGACCCGAAACTTTTAACAAACAAACAAACAAACAAACAAACAAACAAACAAACAAACAAACAAACTTTTAACTGAATATTTTATAAACGGGTGACTTCACAGAGGACGTGCAGATATTTTATTAAAAAATACAATACCGTTAGTTAATTGACAGTTATTTTAGTTAAAAACAATTAATATATTATTTTATAATAGTTACGAAACATATTCTATGTTATAGATGTCGTTGATGACGTACCTGAAACAAAAATAATACATATTTAATTTTTATTTGTAATTGTATTCGAAGATGAAGTCTTCGCCTACTCTACCAGTCTAGTGTTTTCAAAATGTGTTATCGTAACAAAACACTAAGTTATTAAATATGTATAAATATTTTTCTTAAAATTGTTTAAAAAAAGATATTAAAATAGAAATTAATTTAAATTTAAATTGAAAACTAGCATGCCTTGTCCGCTTGGAATGGAAGAGCTTCAGACGACTTAATTAAGATTCAATTCAAACTAAATTACTTCTAAGCTCTGATATCTGGAGCTACGTAAAGTTTAACAATTGCAGTGATATCACGTAATAACATAGAACAGAATAACTTTGTATGCTATTTATTAAAAATATTATCATAGATTTGAACTCATATTTGGTCAATGAAAGTTATAAAATTTTCAGTTAAATGTTTAATCAATTAAAGTGCTTAGATAACGACGAATAAACTGAATTATGTGGAAAATAATTAATGAGATGCTAAATAATACTGAATATTAACAGAATGCACTTTAATTATGAAGTACTTTAATATAAACTGTACGAAATTAGAGAATTATAGAACAGAAGAGGTTAACAAATACGCTGAGGCTTGAATATAAAAGATGCAGCGATTCACTGCTGCAAAATAATTTAACGCTACGCTTTTAATAACATTTGTTATGTCAGGCTTCCTGAGAAGTTTTTTGTTTGACTCTCTGATTTACAACAAAAAAATTAGTATTTTTAACAGTTTTCATCTACTTTTAATAATTGTGTTATAAAGTGGTAATTGCGACATTTTTATATTAAAACCTAACACCCGTCAATGTTCTAAACCTAACCAAATGATGCATCAACTTAGACTGGATAACTTTAACCGTTGAAATTAGATAAGACAACTTAGATATATCCGGAGTTGGTTTGCAAGTAACTCGCTTATGCCGATGTAGTTAACTAAATTGAATCCAAGATCTTTCAAGTGTTGGTCTATAGTATTGGTAGTTTAAGTTGAGTTTAATATTATCTGGTATTATGTTAAACAGGTTTCCAATTTCCATTTATCTAAACAGCGTTTCAAAAATATATAAAAACAAATATTATACTACATCCTTACAAAAAAATCCACGATACACTTAATTTTTTGAATATTAAATAGTTTGAGGACTTTTATATAAAAAATATATTTCATTAAAGCTGAATATATGAGCATTTTGGCCGAATAATAAAATACAGAGTGAAATAACATGCAATACGCATTCAAGACCGCAGTTGAAATTGGCGGTAAGAGCTTTAAATGAATAAAAAATCTGTAGGCTTTCATGTTTGGGAACACAAGAAATGTGATGTACATAACATCACAAAATAATATATATATATAAACATAATAAAATTCGTCAATCATCTAAGTTCATCTCAATAACTAATACCAACTAATAGTACCAATCTGATGATATGATAATGCCAACCTAATAAACATATTCCAGATCACCATTGTACATCTTCGTGATCTTTGCTAAAATATAAGTTAAAATGCATATAAAGCCTCCATTCAGCAAAGTTCACTCCCAATAATACCCGAGACGTCGGTTCTCTAGAGATCTAATAGACGTCTATCAGCTAATTCATACTCAGACCATCTCATTATTCCCAAATGACCTATATATATTAATCTTGTTGGTTCTCATTGTATAATAAGGCCCTAATTATAACTGCTTTAATTCCTTACAGTCATTTGTCATGGTTTTAATATAGTATTACTTAATTTTATTTTAAGAACTGTGAAATAATGCACATTTTACATTCAATTTTGTTCCTTAAAATTTAAATTTCAGTCCATAAATTATAAATAATAGTAAAATAAAAATAACATTGTCAAAATTTATTTCAAAAAACTTTTGATAATAAATTTCATTCATTAAACATTTAAAAATGTGTAAAGAAATCACATAAGTTTTTAAAGATATAAGATACTTAAAAGATATTAAAAAAAGTTACATCCAGTCTGTAAATGTAGCACCTGAATGAATATACGAATGAATGAATAAATTGCCAAGTTCCAAAACCCAGTGAATAAACAAAGGACTCGTAATGCTTGGTACCTGAAGGTATTCACTTAAAACTGAGTTCCGTCAGGATTGCATCTGCTTTCACAGCACTAGATTTGGGTCACGGTCCGATCTGAGTGTTGCATAATTAATAACGCCAGTTACTAGCGCTTAAACCCTTCACTGTGTTTATGAACGCTCTATAACAACTGGCCGTTTATATTCAGATTAATTGATATTGACATAACAGAATACTATACGAAATGTGTATATTATTTATTATTTTATTAACAATATAAATTAAAATACAGCCACTATCTTATCAGTTTAGTTACATTTAGAACAACATTCATTTCTCAATGAGAAACACACCTGTTACATAACAATCTTATAACATTAAGGATTAAGAATCACCATAAATCCGCATCAAGAGATTTGAAGCGTCGTCAGTAATAAAAATGAATTTATCTACAAAGAATGGGTTTATAGGTATAAATCGTTATAGTAATACTTACTTTATTATAAAACCTGTATGAATATAATAAAACCACTAGATAGTTTTTATAACGATGCGATGAGAATAAAAGTATCTACATGTATAAATAAAATAATTATTAGTGGCGACTCCGCACGGAGACATTTGTGAAATTGATCACAGATCCACCTGTCGGGTCCAGATTATACTATTACCATTTTAAGCACAGATATTATAATAGTTATTTAGGTGCATCAATTTCAAATAAGGCTCAAATTTTTTGTACCTACACAATTGCTTACCTTATTTATCACGCTTTACTGTATTTTTAGAAACATGGTAGCTCATGTCCTTCTCCGGGATACAATGTTTCGAATTCTTTTCCAAAACTCAAAGCGAAAAGGTAACATATAAATTTATAGACAGTTATTATCACAGTTACAATATTAGTATGGCTGATAGTGTAATAACAAAATATATATCAATAACAAGTTTATGGCACAAAAGAGGAATGTAATTAGGACCATACATAGTATATTAGAACAATAGACCAAGGCCAAGTTTTTTAAAAAGATTCTAGAACGTAATATTGGATTCTATCATGACAAGAATGACCACGAACAGGGAAAGACATAGGCGGTGTCTTTCCCTCCCCAATCCCTTGGTGTCAGAACTTAACATCGGAAATAGTTTTTAGGCACAAAAAAACCATTAGAAAGTCTAAATTTTATTTGGACGTGCATAAGTCAAGTGGGTCGGGTGGTATATCCTTAGTGGTGCTACGAACATGTTCCCCTGAGTTGACTCCCGTGTTAACGCGTCAATTTCAGCACTCCTACCTTAGGCGTAAGCCTTATCTCATGGAAGTGTGCCATTCTCTATCCGATTCCTAAAAAAGTTTATGGTTCACACCCAGCTACAGACCTATCGTCATCACCTCTCTTCTCTCCAAAGTAAATGAAAGCATTATTAATCAACAGCATCCAACGTACCTCGAGGCTCAACAATTGTAATCAATCAATGATAGACAATATGGCTTTCGTCATGGTCGATCAGCTGGTGATCTCCTGTTATATCTTACGCACCGTTGAACAGCTATCATTGAAAGCAACGGATAGGGTCTAGAAATTAGTTTGGATATAGCGAAAGCCTTTGATCGTGTACGGCATAAGGTGCTTCTTTCAAAGCTTTCTTCCCAAGAGTTTATGCAAGCTTTTTTACTGAGAGGAGCATACAGGTTGTTCTCGCCGATTTGTTGCTCGGATTCCAAGCCCGTGAACACTGGTGTACCCCAAGGCTGCGTGCTATCCCCAACTCTGTTCCTTACATAGCAATGATATCTTGGACATTTCCAACATATATTGTCATACAGATAGCATGGGAGATGCGGTATATTCCAGCCGTACGCGACTCTCTTCGTGCCGTGCGGGATTTGAATGCGAGAGCGGGGTGAGCTTAACCTCGGACAGTTTAATAAAGTATCGAGACAAGTTCAGTTTAGAGATATTAAAAAGTTATTTATCTATTATATATATAACTGTTATTTGTAAGATTTTATTCAAAGCTACTAAAGGACCAATATATATTATAATAACAATACTTTAAAATTATTTAAATTACAAAAATAAATAAATAAATATAACAAGCAAAACGATAAAATTTCTTATAAGAAGTTAAAAGTCAAAGTCGGAGCTCGAGAGTTGAATGTATGTTTATTTATTCGCATTAAGATAATCTTGGCTTTAAGAGCGGCGTGTTTATGAAGAAAACATCTGCGCACAAACACACGACGATACCAAAATAGATGAGAGAAATTTGTATACACATACAAAAGGTACACTCTTAGAAGTAAAAGAATAACATTATACAATTTAGACAACTATTCAACGATATAAACAATTGTTAAAAGCTCCATATTATTTGAAATATACTACATAACACATTCACATTATATAAACTAGTTCTTAAGAAATAAGTATTTTAAGATGTTAACAACTCAGTCATGCTTTAAATAATTCTAACCTGTAGTTGTTTGTTCCTAAAGCGTATTTTAAGTAAATTAACATTTAGCATTATGACTCACGGGTGGGCGATGACAGTTCTTCCCAACGATAGGAAGATTATGAACTGGATATGAAGCTATTCCCACTATGAAGGTATTCCCACTATTGGTTGCAGTGAAGTCATGAAATATTTTGTAAGAGTGTTTCCTTACCATTTTCTCGATAAGACTAAAACAAACATTCATCGTATGAATATACATTAAAATTAAAATATAAGGTATATTTATAAAATAAAATATTATTCAAATAATATCAACACGTATCAATTGAACTGTCACACTCAGTGAAGTCAACTTGCAAATCTATTGTTAAGATGTATAAAGGTCTTCAGCGAATAGAACGACACTAAAATTATTGCTTTTAACTTTGCTTAAAAATATTGTTTAAAATCATTTTTAATCTTTACATAGAAGACAATTGTTTGTTAAAATTATTCTTTAATCCTAAATTCATTGCCTGCATGACTTTTCGATAAAAACACAATATTATAAATAAGAGAGCAAAACTAAAATAGAATATAATTTATAAATGAATCACTTCAAAATACGAGCCATTTTTCCAATTTACCATCCGTAGCTTAAATAGATTACTATATATTATATATTTAATTTCAGTATTTAAAGTTATACTTTGCTCTGAACTCAATCGTAAAAAAAAATTCAATATCACCTAAAAGGTGCTCTAAATAAATAAAGTATAAAATAAGAAATTAATCAAAATAATCATCGTAAGTGGATTGTATTTGCAGGAAGAAGAAGAAGATAGGTTTAAATGTTTGTAAAAGCTCCAGAACCCTCCAAACTTGGCAGTGACATCGTCTTTTCATATCGCTAACTGAAGAAAATTGAGAATTAAAACTTAATACTGAAAACTCAAAAAGTAATAAATATAAAGCATCTTATAAAAGATTAAAAAGGACCATTTCTTTGTTGCTTTAAATCAAATCTATCGACCAAATTTTATTTCAACACAAACTTTAAGTTCCAGTGAAAGGAAAGAGGATTAATTATTCTTTCTAAATAGCAATAAAATCAAAAATAAACTCATGATGGCTTTAGTTTCTGGAAACGTCCGCAACAAATGTATGATTAAACAGACTGTTTATATCTTATAAGGGCAAAGATCTATAAAAAGTACTACCGGTAACTTGAAGTTTCCAATCACGATTTTAGGATGAAGTCTATAATTGAAAATTCTTGGGAGTATTATTGGAAAAGTTGTCTGTACTGCGATCTTTAGATAGAGAATCCTTCGATGTCACATCAAAAGAAATTAATCTAATGATATTGAAAACCCAAGCTTTAAAACTACGTTTCTATTTTAATAATTTATAAACCTCTATTCATATATTGAATTATTTATTTGATTGGGTTATTCATTGATTTATAGTTCCTATATGGAAATATTTTTTCAAATATGGAATTTAAAAATCATAATTCGTTATGATAAAATGTTTTTTCGTCCAATTAGAAGTGATTTTCATCACGATATAGGTTTTTTTCTTCGTCACTGTAACCTGTCTAATGTCTGAAGTCGCCGCCGGCTCCATTTGCTTTTATATAAAGCATTTTAAATAATCTCAAGATGTCCATTGTGATTTTCAATTAAAGAACTTTTATGTACTATTTACTGAATGCATTTACATTTGTATTAGTTTAAAATATTTTTATATGTTTAAAATTCTTTGAAAAATATATTCTTATATTTTACCTCTTCATAATTTTCTACTCCCATTTGGAATACTTTAATAGGTATTCTTTTCACACTTCCACCGTTTCATTTCAAAATAATTGCGCCGAGATTTATCTTTTTCATTTTAACACCAATATAAAGGTGCCTCCCGTCTTGATAAGAAGTTTCACGAAAATAAATTTCCAGTGTCAAATCCGAAGTTATATTGTGTTCTCAACCAGAGGTTTTACGAAGTTAATAAATTTATCTTTTGCAAGGACCTAATCATGTATTTACATTTAGATGAAGAATTAATCTTTATTTTAATATCAAGCGCGATAAAGGGGACATGATGTATATGATACTGATATCCAATAATGTTGAAATGTTTGATCCGAGGGTTTGAATCGACTGGGTCCATACAAACATTTATTTTACGGTGAGACGAAACAATATTACGGCTATAAAGAATGGAGCGGTGCAAACGGAGGGTGCTCCGCCGAGTAATGAAAAATCCATCTCCACCCTCACAAAAATTGCATTTCTCGTAGATTTTACAAACATACATATTTCAGTGAATGTTGGCGTTGAAAGGGAAAATATTTGCCGAAGGTTTTAATAGTTTTGTGCTCTTGAATATAAGGTAATGTTATTTTCTGAAGTAAGCATTTAGAAGTTCGTTTTTACAATGATAATAATGTTACTAAACAATTTATATACAGGTGGCAACTATTCTTCTAAGCTAAACTAAAGCTAAAATAAATTGCTATCATCAAACAGATTTAAATAAAATAAATTAAGTATCTTTTTCAACATCCTTAGAAAATGAAAGACAGAGAGTCTCTCTTTTTATTTAATTCTTAAAAATCTCTGAACTGTATTTCTTTTTTGTTTAAAAATTATAAATATTCTATCGACGTTACAATATAAAATTAATTTCCTGATTTAACATTACCTAAGGGTTCCTTTTTTTTCGACCTTTATTAAAAAGAAACATCTTTGTAGTTGCAAAGTTCAGTTTAGTTTAAAGAAAGGAATCTCTTTATTTCTAAACTAAAAATGTAACAGAAGACCTAAATGCATATTAAATTCATTTAAATTCAAAATAACATTTAATCTCTCGCTGTACCAAAATGTAGCACACACGTAATTTCCGCACAACCGCTAAAGCACTGGTTCCGCTCATTTCACTCAAATGAACCGAAAGTTAGTATTATTTATCGATAAATTTATTCTGAGTTAGCCTTTAGATAAATTGAATTCTATTTAAATATAACCATAAGATGGCGTTATCTTATGTCAGACCCATATATTTAATGTTCCAGTCGACTATCGTCATTGTCACTTCTCTCAAAAGCACTCCATCAATATTTCTCTTTCAATCTTTCGTGAGCATTAAGTTAATTTACTAGTTAGTATTGTTTCTTTGTTACGTATTTAACAATCTTCTCAAAAGAATAAATTATTCAAGTTTAAAAAGTGTCAGTTACATATTTTGTAAAAAAAAATACATCTATTGAAGTAACGACATGTAATGAAAGTTAATATCAAAATAATTGAAATTGATATCCCACTGACACGCATGTTCCGAACGGCAGGAGGTGTAGGACGGACCTACAAATAGCTACGTGGAATGTAAGAGGAGGAATGGAACAAAAGATAAACGAATTAATAGATGTGATGGATGACAAAGATCTGAACGTTATTTGTGTGTTGAGACCAAGTGAAAAGGCAATGATACAATCGATTAGCCTGGCAACCGGGTTGCTTACTGGGCTGAGGTTCAAGGGGGTGAGCGAGGTTGCCAAGGTGTTGGCGTGTTATTGTCCTTTCGAATGGTTAATGCAATAATAGAATACAAGGCTATAGCCTGGGATAACAAGAGTATTCTTGTTATCCTTTTATGCGCCAGTATCCTCCACTCCAGTGACCGAACTCGAGGAGTTTTGGGAGAGTGTCAGGGATGTTGTAAGTAGTGTCAGAGGTAATGAGAAGTTGATAGTATGTATGGATATTAATTGATGGGTTGGAACCAGGCGAAGTGGCTACGGAAGCATGCTAGGCAAAAATGGTGATAAGGGAGTAAATAAGGCTGGAAAGCTTATTTTGGAATTTTGTAAGGATGAAAATTTGTTTGTGGCAAACATGATGTTTGATCACAAACAAATTCACATGTACACATGGGAGCGAGCGGAAGAAAGAAGTATGATTGATTTATACCTAGTGGACCAGCGTATTCGAAGTCAAGTTATGGACACGCAAGTGTTTAGGGGTGCTGATCTGGGAACGGACCATTATCTAGTCGTTGCTAAAATAAGAGGTCTGTGAGCAGGTTGATGTAGCCGCACGACATGTCTTAGCTTGGAGTCGAATTATCGCATAAGAAGCTAGAAGCTTCAAAATCCACCGATCAGAGAGGAAAATCAAGAAAGGGTTTCCACGAAGCTTGAAAGCTGTGATCCTGGAAATGAAATTATTGAAGTATGCTGGCAGAACCTTAGGAATGGTATGATGAAAGTAGCGACAGAAGTATGTGGTAAAAGGAAAAGAGGTTTTAGTAAAAAGCGCGATGAATGGTGGGATGATAAAGTGAATGACGCTGTAGAATTAAAGACGAAAGCATGGCTAGATTATAAAGCCTCGGGTAAGTTACGTTACGTAGTACGTTTCGCAGCGGTGGAATTCTACAAGGAGACGTTTGAATGTGAGGACGCCTCGGCCTTGAGTATCAGCGAAATGCTGAGTCCAGATGTAGCCGATGGTGAAATCAGTTTGGAAGAAGTGGAGAGCGCAATTCGAAGTCTGAATTGTGTTAAGGCTGCGGGAGCAGATGAAGTTACTGCCGAGATGATCAAATATGGATGACAACGTGTCTTGTACTTGTTCTGGTTTTTGTGCAGTTTATGCTGGAAATCATGGGAGGTCCCAGAAGATTGGCGAGGTGCAGTCATCGTACCTTTGTGTAAAGGCAAAAATTCACAGATGGACTGTGCAAGCTATAGGGCTATCAGTTTGATTAGCTTGGGCGGTAAAGTTTATGCTAAAATTTTAGACAAAAGAATGCAAGAGAGATCTAAAAGGCTGTTGTGGGAAGCCCAAGAAGGTTTTCGACCTGGAAGGATGTATAGATCAGACCTTTTCCCTTCGCATAATCACGGAAAAGTTTTTGGCCCTAAACCAAAAGGTTTTCTGTGCTTTTGTGGATTTGGAAAAGGCGTTTGACGGGGTTGTGTGAAAAAAATTATGGGAGATACTGCCCCGATACAATGTGAGCGGACCCTTGCTACAGGCTGTAAAATCTCTTCACAGATATCACTCAGCCTGTGTGCAAGTAGGAGCTGGTATGTCGACCTGATTTGACTTTCAATCGGGTGTTAAGCAAGGTTGCACTATGTCAGCTTAGTTGTTCAATTTGTATTTAAATAGTTGTCACCAAGACGTGAAAGACAGTGACATGGGAGTGAAAGTAGGTGACCTTAAGGTCAATTGCTTGCTATATGCATTTGATGCAGTGCTCATTGCATCATCGGAATGCGATTTCCAGGCATTAGTCACCACTTTGAAAGATGGGTGTAAAAATAATGATCTAAACCTGAATAAAGATAAGACGAAGGTTCTGATATTTGAAAGAAATGAAGAAAGAACAAAATTTAAGCTCAATGTAAATGGTAAGATAATAGAACAAGTAAATAAAGTGGTTAATGGTATGGTATATATTTCAATACAGAAGATGTTTGAATTGAATTTAATAGAAAGTATTATAATTTATATAAATTCAATTTTATGTTTGTTATTATATGTATTACTAACTTTTAGCCGCAGATTCGTCCTTAGTTTCACATTGGTTAATAAGTTCGAAATAGACCCGCAACTTTATCGGCGTATTTATCTTTTATTTATCAATCTCTGTAATGACCTAACATTTACACAATCACATTTTAGTAATATACATTTTTATCAAGATCATTCAATAGTATAAATTTTTATCAGTCATTCTTAAGTTGTAGAAGATAGAGAGACAGACAAACAGAAAGACAAACAAATGAATAGTTAATATTTAAATACGCCTAACAAGGATAACCATATTTATAGATAATAAAACATAATTTTAATTTATTTTATTTACAGTTACTACCGTACCGTATAGGCCTCTTTGGTTTAATGAATAATCTTATTGTGTTTTAGTTATTTATAATTTTGACCTTCTTTCTACTTAACTTATATGTTTCTATTACATAAACCTTATTACATAATAGATAAACCTCATTAGACGCGCTGTACGATGATGAAATTCGGTGGCAGGCATTGGATCGAATAGTTCTTCGGAACATTCCCCGTTGTAAATGCGGTAGAAGACGCACAAAGAAGCCACGTCTCTACGCAATGCCAAAGAGTCCAGCCGTTCGCAGAACACCGGGTCCCCGACAATTCGAACGGCTCTCCGTTGTACGCGGTCAAATGGTAGAAGCTGATATTGGGGTGATCCGGACCAGAGATGAGAACAGTACTCCATGTGTGGCCGAACCTGCGCCTTATAGAGCGCAAGTCTTTGGCCAGGACTGAAGTACTGCCTCGCTCTATTAATCACTCCCAATTTCTTCGAGGCCAACTTGGCCTTGCTCTCCAGATGACCACGAAACTGACAGTCGCTCGAAATGTCGAGACCCAGTATTTTGATACTTGGCGAGGCAATGAGGGGAGTGCTCTCGAAGAGCGGTGATACGACAAATGGGGTTTTCTTAGTGGTAAACGCGCAAACCTGTGTCTTTAGGGGATTGAACTGAACGTGGTTCAGTTCACCCCACTCAGAGACCATCCCCAGGGAGGTCTCTATTGAAGACACAAGTTTCTTTCGGCACTCGTTGACGTTTTCCCGATTGAGACCTGCACGGCCGGAATATACCGCATCCCCAGTACTGTCATCCGCATAACAATGTATGTTGGAGATATCCAACATATCATTGATGTGCAGGAGAAACAGAGTTGGGGATAGCACGCAGCCTTGGGGTACACCAGCGTTCACGGGCTTGGGGTCCGAGCAAAAACCGTCGAGAACGACCTGTATGCTCCGCCCAGTGAGGAAGCTGGTGATCCACTTGCATAAACTCTCGGGAAGCCCATAGGAAGGTAGCTTCGAAAGAAGCCCCTTCTGCCATACACGATCGAAGGCTTTCGCCATATCCAGACTAACTGCCAGACCCTCTCCCTTGCTTTCAATAACAGCTGCCCAACGGTGTGTAATATACAACAGAAGATCACCAGCCGATCGACCAAGGCGAAAGCCATACTGCCGGTCATTGACCAACTGGTGATCCTCGAGGTAGGTTAGGAGCTGTTTATTGATAATGCTCTCCATTACTTTGGAGAGCAGAGAGGTAATGGCGATAGGTCTGTAGTTAGCTGGTTCCGAGCTATCACCTTTTTTAGGGATCAGATGGACAAGGGCACGCTTCCATGAGACCGGGACTACGCCTTTAAGGTAGGAGTACCGAAATAGACGCGTTAGCACTGGAGTCAACTCAGGGGCACACGTTCGTAGCACCAATGGAGAAATGCCATCCGGCCCACTCGACTTATGAACGTCCAAGGAAAATAGAGACTGCCTAATAGTTTTCTGCCGAAAAACTATTTCCGGCATTGAGCTCTGACACCGCGGGATGATAGGCGGTGTCTTCCCCTGGTCGTCCAAAGTCGAGTTGGAGGCGAAAAGAGTGCCCAAGAGATCGGCTTTCTCTTTTGCCGTGTGCGCCAGAGAGTCATTCCCCATGTGCAACGGCGGTAGGGACGGCTGGCTAAAGTTTCCCAGAGTGGCCTTTGAAAGCGCCCAGAATTTGCGCGTGCCAGGCGGGTACTTTGCCAGCTGATCCCCAATTTTGACGACATGCTTGAACTTTGCTCTAGCGATTTGCCGTTTGAAGAATCTGGAGGCACGATTATATTTCCTCTTCAGAACTCTAGAGTTCGGATCCTTAGTGACTAACGCATTGACCCAAGCTTGATAAGCCTGCCGTTTGCCAGCTGCTGCAGCCCTGACAGACGCATCAAACCAAGGCCGCGATCTGCCACCAAGTGGTACCACAGAGCTTGGTACAAATAGTTCCATGGCCTGTAGTATCACATCAGCTACAGCCGCAGCGCAGTCACTAGGATCATCGGAAGGGAAACAAATCGGCCCCCATGGGTAGGATGCAAAAAAGGACCGCATTCCATCCCAATCCGCTGACTTGTAGTGCCAAACGCGTCGAGTCGCAGGTGTTGTGCGAGCCGACCGTTGAATGGGCACTACACTCCATACCAGACAGTGATCAGAGGAACCTAAGGGAGCCTCGACAGTGATCTGGTACTTTTCTGGATGTGTAGTCAGCAGGAGATCCAACAAAGAGGGCGTGTGGCTGTCCACGTCTGGTAGACGAGTGTGCGTCTTTACCATCTGGGACAGACCATTTGCCAGAGCAAAGTCAAACACAGATCTCCCCGCGTAGTCGGTGGCACGTGACCCTAGCCAATCGGCATGGTGCGCATTAAAGTCCCCTAGGACTACGACTTCGGCGGAGGGAGTCTGTGAAAGCAGATCGTCAATCTTCGCCTGAACATGGCCCAAGAGTTGATCCGTTTCTGCATTACCACTATGGGACCTGTAGAGGCACGCGTAGACTCTGACATGGTCGTCCATGTCCACGCGTAGCCAGAGTATAGACAGGTCCCGACCTTCAAAAACCTGAAGGCGACGGTAGCAGATATCCTCCCTTACGAACACAGATACCCCGGCGTGTGGTATAAAATGGTGTTCTAGTTTATACCCGGGGTATGACAGGTACGCTGTGTCGCTAGGTTGAGATATCTGCGTCTCCGTCAAAAACAACAAGGCCGGCTGCGCCGTCTCCAGATGATAGTGGACGGCGTTCAAGTTGGAATGAAGTCCCCGGATGTTGCAAAAGTCCACATTTAGAGTGGGTCGGGGTGCCGCTGCATTGACTCGTCGTTTGCCCTCAAACAACACAAAAGGCGATACTTTGCCCGCCCCAGATACGACGGGCAGCCCGAGCAAAATCCGAGAATCATTTCCCCGATTTTGCTCGGGGAGGGGGTCCCCGGCTTCATCAAAGCCGGTACCCTCCTGGGGTATTTTTGTTTTTCGCATCGCTTTCATGTTTGGCGCGGGGGGGAGGTTGGGCTTCCGGATTCTCTCACTCACCGACGGAACATAACCAAATGAATTTGGTTACTACACGTCGGTCTTCTGTGAGAGGGTGGTCCTTCCCCGGTCCAGCCAGCCCAATACGAGCTGTAGTCGGATAACTACAGCTAGGCTCTACCACCTACAAGTATTTATTATTAATTTATATCTCAGATTGAAAAGAAGACACAAACAGGCTATTTTTGTTCGATTCTATTACTATTTTGTTGGATTTATGAAGATTTAAAGGTTCTCGAGTTAGGCGATATCACGATAAAAATAGATTGAATTGCTTGACTTTTCGCACAATTTACCAATAAATGAGTCTATAAAAGTCTTAAAGATAGCTCTCGTGAGTTGTTTATTGCGTGTCCTTACAGAGTGATACTTGACGTGTTGGTCTATTAAGGTATATAGGATATAATTTATAAACAAATATTTTGTTTTTATTGAAGTTGGTATAAACCAAAAATTTTATTTAACATTATCATATATTACACATATATTCAAAATCTTATTATAAGTGTGGAAATAACTGCTATATAAAAGTGATCAATCATAATTTAAATTTGGAAAATTCTATACAAAGCCACAATATAACAAAATATGAAGTTAATTTATCTGAATACTGATTTCCTATTTCATAACAAACTTTAAAATATAGAATCGATACGCTTCAGAACTAGATAAAGACCATGAAAAATAAATGTCATTATTCACTCGTCACAAAAATTTAAAGTAAAAAAATACTTATTCACCACAACAATCGAATGTAAGAACATTATAATTATATCATATACTCTCTGTTATATCATATAAAAAAACATTCCTTATTCAAGGATTATTATTCGCTCGGTATAACACATACCAATACATATTCTGTATTCTATTTAGGAGTTGTTTAGTGACACATGCACGACGTTACGAAGCAAAGGGATGATAACAAATTAGGGGGCGAGCGGAATATTTTGCGCCCCTTTGTAATTATTGGCATTTTTGGAAAGAATATTGAAATTCTGAGGTGAAATTGAGATAGGGGTTGTAACAAATATAGGATACAGATCAGCTGGATGTGACTTGAAACATTTTATTAGTGTCGTTTTTACTATACTAACAAGTTTTATAAGCATAGATGTTATTTTTTTCTTTTTTCATAAGGTAAAAGAAGAGCTTACAAATGTTACTGAAACAAAAATTTAAGAAAGACAAGAATTGGAGACAATATGAACAAAGCAGCAACTAAAAAATAACACATCAATAAATATAATTTCTATCCTTGAGTAGTAATTAATAATAATATGCAATTTATTAACTATTCATTAAGATATAGTAGAAACATATTATAATTGATTACGTATAATGACAAGTAATGTTATCAAACATAGTAGTGAGCATTTCAAGTGACTATAGGTACATGTTTTTCTCCTAATACTCGATGTATTAGTTATATTGATCGTCCTAACATCGTGAGGGAGAGAATAAAATATTGCCAAAGTAAACCAATTCAGACGAATAAAGGAAACTAATTTTATTGAAATAAAACTATTTGTAATTATTGAAACTGGCGAATAATTACATTTGAAACTTTAATTTTAATTTAACTTAATTAACTTTTTGTATGTTGCGAGTTTTATTACAATGTATATTTCTAGTGAAAATCTCAGTAAAAAATATTTTTATGTTTTATGAAACGTCAATAAATTTACATATATAAATGTCTGTACCCAAGACTAATAATGAAAGAATGGTAAAAAAGATTTATATAGGAAAAGTAAGCGGTAAGGGAGACAGGGGGACTGGAGTTTCGAGTGACCTTCGAAAACACAGTATCTATGATACTGGAGGAAGGTCGCGTAAAAAGAATGAGGACCCTCCGGAGGGCATGTATGAAGAGGCTAATGTCTGTGGCCGAGGCGAAAGAGGTATGCAAGGACCGTAGCGTTTGGCGCTTCGTCGTCTCTGGCTACCCCGCAAGGGATATGGCGTGAAGATAAATAAATAAATAATAAACAAGACTGATTATATATTACAAATAATATATTCTAATTATAAATTGGGTAACTAAACAATTCTGAAGCATCGTTCATCTAAATTAACCGGCCCAGAGTTTAAATAACACTCAGATATCAAATTATGTATGTATGTTCAATTATTTTAGTTGGCACAATATATTAAGTTCTTGATATGCATATATCTATACTAATACTTCAACTGTAAAGCGCTGTCTACACAATGTATCAAAATTATATATAATATGCTCTAAAATACCAAGGTCATAATAGTCAGTTTCATATAAATCTATACACACAATGGCTTCGATTTACTCGTATGTTATTAGTAATGTAAAGAAGAAAAAACTACATTAGAAACAGAAATCTTAAATTTACTTACTAACATTTAATTACTTGATTTCTGACATTTATCAAATATCTTTGTCTTAACATTATTAATTATAATTCAAAAAACTATTGTAATAAGTTAGTCTATAGACTTGGACTTGATTTCATGTTGTGAGCAGTAACTTACCTGATGACTCAGATGATGTTAACATTTATTATACTTTATTAATTTATTATTAAAAAGATTCATGTATGTTTTCTTCAGGGTTTGAGAAAATCCTTATTAGAGTAATTATTTTAGTGCAAACAATCAAATACCATATTTCTTGAATACTTGTTTCTCCATATCCTTGTTAGCTGTCAGTGAATCAGGATTGATATTGGTAAATAAAACACGAAAAGTCTTTAATTCAATAAAAACACAGTTTGAAAATAGGAACTCATTTATTTACATACATCCAAATATTTACAACGAAAGCGTACCATCACTTTCCTAACGAAATGGCAACTTGAGCAAAACATAATTAAGTAATAATATTGTGCATCGCGTTATTAATTCTAAAACTTAAATTACAAAAGAAACACATAAAAAAGAAATTATAAAAAAATAAAATATTAATTATGGAAGCGGTATAAAATACGTTTCAAATAAGAAATCACTTGAACATTAACTGCTAAATAATTGTTTATTATTTTAGTAATAAAATTAACTTTAATTAAAATTGAAAAATAAGGTAAGCTCTTGGATATAAAAACTAGTTTCTTATATCCAATTTCATTTGGAAGCCAATATAAAATCAAAGAAACTCTTTGGACTTATTAATACGCTCAACTAAATTATGTCGTCTGTTATAACTTTAGGCCGCTTACTAATATTGTTAAACTTTACTGTATTATAGAAATGTAAAAAAATTGTGACATCAAAGTTATATATCACAATACTAGCCCTGCATCTGTTTTATAATAATCACACGCTAATCTTGTTGCAATAACTCGTAGTACTCACAACGGAACGATAAGAGATGCTATAAATTCATATCGTCATCCGATTCGCTGTCACTTGAATATTTATTAAGAGCCTTGTGAATCTCTTCTTCAATCTCAATAGCGCTTTGATGTTTATCGTCTGCTGCCAATCTGTTATACGCTATTTTAATGTTCGAATCGTAGTTATTTCCACAGCAGATTCCCATCCGTTTAAGCACACAAGCGAGAACTATGTACAGAGTAATTAAACTGACGAGAACGAGCGCTATCGTCAGGATAAGATTCATTTTATAATGCCATTTGGCATTGTTAATATGAGGTAAAACAGTATTTGGATAGCAGTAAAATTTTAGTTCCACATCAGACGAGTTGAAAAGTTGGGCGTCATCTAAACAAGAAGAACACTGGCTGTTGTTTGGACCCGTACAAGTGGCGCACGTGTAATGGCAAGGCAGGCAAATTAGGGGAGCTTTGGAAGAATTAACAAGTGGTTCCATATCAGAAGCCTCTATAGCAGTAGGATTGGGAACATCATCCTGTCGCTTCATAACGACAGGAGAACCACCGGCCTCCAAATAAGTAAAGTTACGTCTTCGTGAGCTGCGTTCCATTAAAATTTCGCTGGCATACGTTTCCGCCGGACAACGTTGATAGCATCGACCGTTGTACAAGTGCAAACCCTTCGCGCATTCTAGTGGGAGAGAGAACAGAGATGTTTAAATATATGAGCAAAAAGGAGATAGTCCGACACCACCCAGCACCGTACCAGCGTCCATGCAGTTGCTTTTCTTGATAGTTGATCGAATGATGCAGAAGATCCATACACGAGGCTCGAAGTTTGCAGATATAGTTATGAAAACAGGGGTCGAAAGGGGATGGTAAGTATAATCTCGTCACTGATGTCAGATAATTTTGTTTATTTTATTGTAATAAGTCAAACAGACGTTAATGCAAGTGCTGAACATGCACAAGTTGGAAGTGAACAAAATTAAATGAAATCAGGAGAATAAAAACAATCAAAATGATATGAAGAATTTAGTATTTTTTTAAAGAAAACTAAACAAGGTAAAGCATAGATTATTTTAATGTTAGCACATTCAAAGCAAAGCGTTTCATGCAATCCATAAAACATAAAGTTATATATATGATAGATATTTAACGTCAGCTTGAGTTACACAAATATTATATGAATCTAACATTAACAAAAACAACGATCAGAGACAAGACTCGACATACGCATTAAATGAAATTCTTGTTTTTTTTTTGTAATAAAAGTTTTTTTATTATTATATTTTACCATTCACATATTTCAATATATACAAATTATGCAACATGTACAGTAATAAATACATTTTATTTAATAGACTACATTCATGCCGATGTCTTGAAATGTGTACACCGACCGTTATAAAAACATTTTCGTTACGACTCATGACCGCTTATTTATTATTATTTTATTATAATCTTATAGTAACTTACTCGTACGTTTGAAGTTACTTTACAACTTATTCATATCAGCTACCAGTCGATGAATAATGTTGATTTTTTCAGTCATTTATAATTTACATGTATGTGAGCAATTTGTACAAGTCTCCAAATTTATTTATACTTACTTACTTATTATTTACAGTCGTATTAGATGATCTATGTTATATGGATTGGCAATCACTTATGATCACAACCATAATACGCAATACAATATTATACTAAGTATACTCAAGGGGACTACGTTTGTTAACTGCAGCATTACTTTCTGTGACTGCCTCAATCAAGAAATTAGTTAGAGTAAATTGTGATAATGGCTTTGGGATACATATATTTAATTTTACAACTATCGTTATAGGAATATACTAATATCAGGAAAATTTGAATTTTCTTTTCGTATATTATTGTTTTCTTCCGAAGTGTAAATAATATGTGTTATAAATTATGGTTATTTAGTAACTTGCAATAACAAATATTCCAGACATAATTATATTAAGTACTTTGCAATATTTATACTTTATTTAGAAGGTCTGCTCTAAGCGACCGATCGTTAAAGTTTATTGAGGGATCCATTTGTAAGGCTGTCACAGAGAAAATGCCGCCGTAAATACATTTAAGGAGTTAGAAGACATTTATTGTTTTTGAAACTTATTGTAATAGATATGTCAGGTTTAATATATTATATAATGTAAACGAAATGGCGAACTTTCTATATCAAAAGCTCTATGTGTTCAACGAGCACGGCTCTATACGTGATTGTTAGACGTCGAAACATCGCCAAAACGTTTTATAACAAAGTTTAAGCTAAACAATTATATAACTATCTATTTATAATTCAATAAATAATTGTTATAGACAAATAAAAAGTAAATGCGTAACATTTGGTATCATGGCTGTCTATATTTGGTTAATGGCGAACATAAAGTATATTTGTGGCTAACAAAGTAACAATTGTAAAAAAATATCTCTATTGTAACAGTTGAGAGTTAGAATTAACTATTTGAACATTACGAAGCGAACTCATTAAGGCCATCACCGGGTCTTATCAATAATATATATTATATAATGTGTTTATAAATTATTATAGTAAAAATACAGTTGGGATGACCCGACCTGTTAAAATAGAAGCATAACAATCGCCTACAATATTATTAGTTTTACTTAAGCACGGTAGACATTCACTACAGATTCAGAACTAAGTGTCAACTACAAAATTATTTAACAATGCCATTACTCGTGCAAAATGGACGTTTTTATTATATTGAAATACATATTAGTTTATGTAATTGCACTTGTATCGCTTTATTTTTGCCGAATAGGTGATATTACAAAATACCTATGAGATTATTGGACATCACTCTCTTACATTACACACGTGTACATCGCACTCACTCAATAAGTATTAAGAGTATTGAACACCTTCCGAGTTATAGAATAACGCTATTTATGAATCACTGCGATTTAAATATAACTTGGCTACATATTTTACGTATAAATTCCAGATAACTGGTTATTTATAAATATGTTGATGTGATTAATTTTATGATGTCGAAATACAATGGCAGTTTAAAACAGAACAAATTAAGTACAACGGCCGTGTGCAGAAAACCAACATTTAAAATAAAAATATAATAATTATTATGATAAAATACTTGTACTTATATTTAATTAAGATCCCGAGGCTGAACTAAGGTGGTGGAACCGGGCCGGCCGTGGTTAAGCAGGGAGCCCGCGGCGGTCTGTCTGGTTGTTTGTTTGTGACTGGTTGTTTGTTTGTTAGTGTTTGCGGTCTGCGGGGCCGTCTGTTTGTGTGTATGTGTGTGTAAGCGTCAGCCGCGCAGAGGAATATGATGAGTAAGCACAAACCTAAGCACCGATGTGGCGGTTGATGTGTGTGTGTGGCGCATCCGCTGGAGACAGCGTCCGCTCCCGCTTCCTCTCCTGTTTTGAAACCACCTTCTACCGCCGGTCCGTTCTCACGAATCTATGAACCACCCGTTACTCATTAAAAAAAGAAAATAACAATTTATACAAAATAAAGAGAATCTAATGAAACTATCTATACTTTTAAGGTATTTTTTCAAACATTTGTTAAGCGCAGTACACTGTGATCTTTATTTTTTTTGTGTCTCTACTGTTAGCCCTACTGGCCATGACAGCGTCACCGGTGGAATGGACGGGTGCAGAGACCCGCCCTTGAAAAAGGGGGGCCTGAAGGGCCCCAGGGGAACGCGCGTCCTGAGGGCGCCTCCTGTGAGGCTCGGACCACGGCTCGCCGTTAGGTGGGAAGCGAGGGTTGGATGTGGATTAAGATTTGACACTAACGTCCTCCGACGGCAGAACGCCGGAGCAACGTGCTTGGATGGGGGCCTCGTCTTCGCCGGCGAAGACGCTGTGTGTGTGTGTATGTGTAGTACTTATGTTCGCTTTGCCGCTTTTACGTAGCGTTCCCTAACGTAATCGCGTCGTCCGGATCGAAAAGTACTGACTTGGGTCTTCTCTTTCTGACTTTAGGAGTCTTACGGGCGTGTATCCTGTGGCCTTAACCACCAGCGGGTTTGGATGTCCCACAGCCTTGTCAAAGTAGGTTTTGGAAAGCCCCTTGAAATACTGTGCGATCGTCGGTAGGTCTAAGTCTCTGTGCAAGTCGATATTACGCATAAACCACGGTGCGAGCTGCATGAATCTGTTCTGAAGCACCTGAAGGGGCTTCAGGTTCGCGTGAGCGAAGGCAACGCTTGCATAGGACATGACGGAGCGTATGCAGGCTTTGTAAAGTGTGACCTTATTTCTAAGGGACATTTTACTCCGCTTGCCTAACAGGGGATAAAGTCGCCCTAGGATAAAGGCCGCTCTGTTGCGAACGTCCTCGATATTTGAAGTGAATATTAGCTGTTTGTCCAGCGTCACTCCTAGGTACTTGGCCTTGTTTTTCCAAGGAATCAGTTTGTCAAAGAGTTTAATCTCCGGGCCCCTTGTAGATCCTGACCGTTCAAAGAGTACCGCGGTGCTCTTCTCCGGGTTCACCTCAATCCTCCATTTCCGAAACCAATTCCCGAGGGAGTCGGCTGCGGATTGGAGGCGTTGAGAGATCTCATAAGGATCCCTTGAGGATGTGTAAATTGCGGTGTCATCCGCTAACATTACTAATTCTACTTTAGAACGCGGCCTAGGAATGTCGCTGGAGTAAATTGAAAACAGAATTGGTGAGAGGACTGAACCTTGAGGGACGCAAGCCCTGATGGGGCGGGGAGTCGACATCACGCCTTCCACTCTGTAGCGGAAGGAGAGATTCGACTGGAAGTCCCATATGATTAGTACGAGTCTGTCCGACACCCTGAACTGGTATAGTTTGTACACCAGTCCATTGTGCCAGGCTGTGATCTAAAGACAGCGCAACCGTACATGTTATTTTTGGCGGAGACACAGACATCTCAATCTAGCGACACATTGGGTATAAACTCGAACATTATTTTATACTCGACGCCGGGGTCTTAAGCTTTAAGAAGTATAATAAAACCTTACCGTGTGAGAATCACGCCACACGAGATCATCATCAATGACATTCTGGTTGACTTCTGGAGGTATCACGCTCCACAGCATGCCTGGATTAGTTCCTACAATGTTACTCTCGGTGGACGCGTCGTACTCTTGGGCCGGGGTTTCTGTTCCGTAGAATATTAACTCCCATTCGGTTAATGGTCCGGCTGTATGAGAAAAAGTCGTAAAAATAGATAAAAAACTATATTATGAAGTATTTATTATGTATGAGAGAATATAGTTGAAGTGTTATTAATTTTTCTTGAGATAATTGGGTTTTGTATAAGAATAGAACGTAACTAATTATTCTGGGCAGTAAGCGGTTTGAACTTTGTGTTCGTTCATTGCTTACATTGCAATGTAGAAGTATAAATGTTATATTAAGACGTATTACAGCGATTGAGAATGCAAAAAAACATTCTGACATACAAATATATCAAATACAAAAGCGGATAAGTCAAATGATCATAAAATTGTGCATTTCATATTATCTGTTAAAAATGTTTAAGCAAAAACATCAGTGAAGATCAAAACTTCAAAGCAAAAAAAAACGTTTCCAGTACGAAACAGTTAACTAAAGTAAGAATATTTTATAAATAATACAGTTTAAAAAACCTCAAAACACTAAGAAATTAAATAAAATGTAGCTACATAATGTTAAGCTAGTTGTTTACTCTGGAATAAACTTAATACTAGCGAGACATTAATAAATAAACTGCAACTAAATAAGATTAAAACACACGACATGCACAAGTCCGGGACAAAAGTATCACGTGCAAGCTCAAACTATGCGGCCATTTAATAAAATCCTATCAACGATAACATGCAATGTACCATCGGCTCGCAGCGGCGCGGGATATATTCGTTGTATTTTCGGATATTGCTCGAACAGATTCGACATTTTACGCCCTCTGGCATCCGACAAAGGGTCTGTTAAATTCCCTCTCAAATTAAGGCTCAAATCCGGTGTGGTTGAAGTCGTCAGTCGCGACGTACTCTCTATCGGCGAGCGCGTCGCGGGCCTTCCTTGTTTTTTCAGAGCGTTCCTATTGGGATTCTTTGAATTCTTATTCTTTTTTCTCTTTACAAGTCCCACTGTGTAAGTCTGAACTATAGGCGCCGGCTTCCCTCTGTTGTTTTTACGGCCGGTTTGAAGTACAACGGGTCGGGTCGCATTGCTCCTATTCCGTATTATTGGATTTCTAAATGGTATAGGATCGTTTCTAGCGGCCGGTGTGCTCGTTCCGTATAACGTTAACGACCAGTCTTGTAAAGTCGCCTGACCTAAGGTATCGAAACGGAGTAAATTTGTGTCCCTTAGCTTTCTAAATATATATAAAACGTAACTTTCACTAACTTCCTTTAAGTAACATAATATATTTTTCAGTCAAAGTCAGTTTCGTTTTATGGGTTCTTCCTAGAAGTTAATATTAAAGTTAGAAATCTCTCGTGGATTAAAGTAAGAGTTTACCTTCCAAGAGAGAAGATTGTCATGCACAATCCCCATGTTCTATATATAAAGTAACATATTTAAATAACAGATTGGTGTTAGTTTTATTCTTATAACTTTTCCTTTAAATGATTTGTATTTTTAATTGTAAAGTATTTAAAATATATAACGTCGAAGTCAAACGTAACTGTTATAGTGATATTGTAAAATATAGGGAATTATGTCAAATTTTGAATAAATTTATGATATTTCATTGATCTTCTTTTGCTCTTCTTATAAATGCTTTCAATACAATGTGATGTTAGTATTATAATTATTGGCGATTGATTTTAATAACCTTATACATACAATACCTATATATAAATCAACTATATATCGATTTCAACTTACCCCTTAACCTGCCTTCGTTTGAGACCTCTAATCGCCAATCCCCGAGAGGCGACTCTCCCCATGTGTGCACCGACATGAACGGCCAGGAATAGAAACCAGCTCGAGATGAATCACGAGGTCTGCATTAATAAATTACATAAAAGATATGAAAAATATTATCTAAACTAAACCAATGGTCCCACAAGAGTTTAAACCAAAATAAATATTTAAATACTCTAGTACAAAAGTACAATGATTACGGCCTGTTGTAAAATTAACTCCCCAATTGCATTATCCCCCAACACCGTTTAATGCTGCATAATTTAAGAATAACTGAAATTAGACAGACAATCTTATTTAATTCATACATCGGTAATTTTCTCTTTTAGTCCTAAGTAACGCTTCATTTAATTCATTATCTATGTTGAAATATTTTATAGTCTAAGCACCTAAAGGTATAATTAGAAGGTATTAACTAAATCTCTTATTACGGGCCTAGGAGAACAATACTACAATTTAATGTCATAGACCGCCTTTGCTTTTGTTAACGTGTGTTTATAATAAACCTTTATAATAAAATAAAACTTGACATCTGTAATCTCAAAGCCATTAGCACACCCCGTAGCCTTTAAACTAATGAATGTTCACGCACCTACAAAATTTATAATTAAAGCCTCACAAAGTAAAATAAATGAGTAATGTATACATAAAATCTTCTTATATAAAATGTTATATTGAAGTAAATTTTATTGAATTGTGTTAGGAACTAGAATGGCAAGTCTCAATTTCGTATAGAACTGAGAACGTAGAAACTGAAATGAGGTTTTATTGCTACGTATGCTGTTTCACAGTGATAAACTGCGGCACTGACTGGCTCCAAGTTCAGTAATTGCGCTGTAAGTTAGTCGAATGGCTGGAAGTAAGATGTATTGCATACGAGGCGTAGGCTCAGCATAACTTACTAATTGTCACGAAGTAGTTTTACTTTAATGGTAATATCGAACATAATACTTAAATAATAGAAACAATTTAAGAACTTATTACTTATATTCGGTCTATAAAATTCTACCATTATAAACGTACAACGGAGCAAATACCAAAACTATTGTTAGTCGACAGAGTGATTATGCAAGCTTACACGTATATTACACAAAGCTCATCATATTGTTCCGCTGTCAGCATCTGGCATAAATATTCTCTGTAGTCACTCTATGTATTCAAACACTGTTGAAATATGTTTGGATGCTTAGAACCCAATACTTACTCAAGGTTTTAATTAACAGAAGAAACATTTTTTCCAGAAAGGGATTAAAATATTCTGATCCTTTAAGATATAAATTTAACAAAGATAGAGTATAAAAAAGAGAAAAGAGATTTAGATATCAAAAACATTTACCTTGACGCGAGCAATGTCACTCTAGTCCCAGCAGGAGAAATGAGCACGATACGCAGGTCTCCCCTCCTTCCCGCAGAAAGAGACACGCGAGCCTGCACGTGCTCCAAGTAGTTTACTCCGGGACATGCTCCAACATTTAACTGAAGAGGACCATTTGTTTTAAAAGCAGTATATAATTGCCACATTTTAGTGAGTTATGTCGTTGGAACGGTGGTATACTATGTACACAAAAACAAACGTTAAATATGCAAAAATTTTCAATCATTACGTGGAGAGTCACAGAAGATCTTGGTGGTACAGGTCTCATCGGTCTGGGAGCAGCGAGTTCACACCTTCTCTGCGCTGGAACTGTTTTCCATGTCCTCGCTAGACGAACCATTCCAGCTGCATCCAGCAAACCGTAGCCAAAGGAATGAGACACATTTCTGCCAACTCCATTAACCTTCCAATCGCCACCGAGACTTAAACGCTCCGGTTTGGCAGTCCGAACCACTGTGGGTTTAAAAAATACTTGCATTATTCAATACCACTAATGTGCTCTAAAAAGTCATAACTTTCGTTCGCTACCAAGAGTAAAAGCTTTGGTCTGGCAACCCGAGGCACTGCGGGTTAAAATATTAACGTTTTAGCATCATATATCAGAGTCGTATTATCTGTAATCCTTTGTAAGTCCCACAACCTAAATTGCTTTTAGATAAAATGGTAAATTTACCAGAGTAAGCCACACTAAATAAAGTATTGTCATTGTTGGTATGTTTATACCAAAGAAAATATTTTTAAATTGTAAAGCTTTTGATGCGTCATAAGTCAATGACCAAAACTAACATATTAATAAAAAATTCTGAATTACTAATAAATTGCTACACTTAATTGATAATAAAGTCGACATAATAAAGTTACGACGACTTACGAGTTAGGATGGAGTTAGATAAAACTTAAGTTGGTCTATATAAAACCGAAGCATCAGGAAAGGTAGTGGTTTATTTTTTCTTAAACCTTAATCTCTAAAAGTAAATTACTGATTTGCTATTTTGTAATTTTACAGCATCGTAATTTACCTTAAATAGTAAAATATTATTATTTAAACGACACATATTTTAAAAGTACTTCCTATAACCAAATAAAAAATTACAAAATCAGTGTTAAAAAAAGAAAGCGTCAAAGTTCTAATGCAATGAATATAATATTTAAGCTTTCTGAACTGCTCGCAATCATTAAAAAATTGTTTTTCTGCAGAACTAGAGACTGTTTATAGCAATTTAGTGAACTAAAGTGAAAAACAGAATAAGTTGTTCTTCTTTTAATTACTCAAAATTCGACAGAGATTTAAAAACAAGAAATTTTAAATATAGTAAATTTAACTATTCTTATTAACCATTATTTGTGGAATATTTGGCATTTCCTAAAAAAAATAACTGTAGTTCTCTAGAAACCTAAAATACATAATATAAGTCATCTCACCAATATGCTGCATGTCCCTCCAAGTGAGATCTTTATTGGCTTGTAGCGCGAGCGCGCATATCCCTGCAGCAAGAGGAGCGGATGCAGATGTACCAGTGTGACCCGTGGTACATGAATGATGTAGATCAGTGGTCACTACCTGGGAAGAAAGAAATGGTTGTTAACTATTAGATAAGATTTCACGATTTTAAGATAAAATAGAAAGAAATGGTAAGTAACTATTGGATATGGTACTATGATTCAAGAAATGATAAAAAAGAAAGAAATGGTAAGTAAGTATTGGATAGGATTCTGTGATTCAAGAAAGATAAAAGATATAGGTCTTGTCAGATATATGTCGAAAATCTTGTAATGATTACCTGTTTTTCATCCATAGCACCAGAGCTATATGTAGCAGCGAGAGTAGAACTACACATCTCCGAATACCACGGAACCTCCCCTCGCTCAGTGGCAGATGAAATTGAAAGGGTCCATATGGAATTAGTGTAACCATCGCAGTTACAATTATCGTGTTCCCGACCGCCGTTCCCGGATGCCCACACAAATATAGAGCCCTTGCCGTTGCGACCCTACCAAAGAGTATCCCACATTTAAAAACATTAATTGCAGGTTACATAACGGTACTTCGTCGCTTTTAATTAACATTATTGGAAAATATAAAATTGAGAAACATTTGGATAATTTGAAAATATAAACTGCTTGTATGAAATATATATATAACTATGACCCTAGAATATCATATAAGTTTTGATAGATAAAATAAATTTTTGATTCGGCACTAAGTTCCATATGTACAGTAAGAAATAAAACAGAGAATATAGAGACAATTAAATTAATTTCTCCTTCCCACCGTTGGTTACAAATCACTGTCGCGACTAAATTTGTTTGTGAAATCTGCGTGTTCAATTAAATACACCATTGAATCTTACCTCAGATAAATCATTATTTAAATGAAAACTTGTAAAGTAACGCAGGATGAATATATGTTATTTGTGAAAATCTACTTCGTTCTAATTATTATTCAAACTATTAAATTTTATTTACCATTTAAGGATACGTACAAATGAATCGCTGTTGTTCCAATGAATTTATGTTCAAGTAATTATTTTTTTCCATATTGCACGGTCAACGGCTCTTTTAAGGGGTTATACGCAGTTGCGAGGCTCAAAAATAACGTTTTTTTATGGTTTTTTTGTAGACACAGCTTTTATTTTTGAATTACACATGATGGTCATTTGGAAAGAGCACACTTTTGAGAATACAATTGTGGGTTACTCATGTCAAAATATTGATGGGCACCGCCTCGTACATGATGTCCCCAACGACCTCTAAAAAAAGGCGCTCGGCGGTGAGCACCATTTCGACGGTTTAAATTATCTGAATTAAAAAATTAAGATGAATTCTTTTAAAGGATAGATAAATGCAGGTATTGAACGAAGGAATGAACAAAATTTTGATTTTTGACAAAATGGAGGCTATTTAAAAAAAAATAGTTTTTCATTAAAATTAAAATTAAAATTTTCGCTCCAAATTGTAAAAAAAAATGAAAAATTTTTTTTTACCTCTTTTTCCTTCGTTGAATACCTCAAGAATGTATCAAAAACATTGCGTTAAATTTTTAAGCCGATTAGTTGAGCTATAATATCTCTGATAAATCTTGTTCACCGACTCTGAAATTACAGTTTTGAGATAAACGCGTTTAAAGTTTCAGAAGTAGTTCACACATAGTTATTTTTTTGTTTAAACTTAAATGGTATCATCGATTCCGGGGCCATAAGAGGGATCTTGTGTAGGCTCCTTAGCTTCCAATTAGTCCAGCTGGTGTTGTCGTCGAGCCATTCTTTCTTCACGCATGCTCCCTTGCGCTCTCGCGTCGGAGATCATCACACGCTCTGCGTCCTCTTTGTGAGCATAAGCATGAGCTGCGAGGCCTAATGAAAGTCCTAATACATTCATAATGTACAACAATGATGTTGTACCTTCATTATATACTGCAGCTGCAGCTGCAGTGAAAGCCGCTATTTCAACCACTTTACAGAAACATGAAACAATTTTCGGAGTTATTTTCCATATTAACTGATTGTAACTCTCGTTATTATTTTGTGTGAATCCACCTACACACCTTTCCAATAAATTTACGTTGCTAAGATAATCATAAATTGGGTATATAGCTTCAGCAACAACCGCTAGGAAAGCTGCTGCCAACTACACCATGAACCTTCTCCACTTGGGCACATTTGGTGTTGAGTCTTCTCATCGGTCGAACAATAGTGATAATAAGTTCCCCAAATTGCATTATACATATTGTCAACAGAATCACAATTTCTTCTTATTGCCAAACCGTAATAAACTGACAGCTTATCTATTAGCTTAGCCATGAGCTTACCTTTCCCAGAAAGTAATTTTATTAATTGTTTTTTCGCCTATTTCCACTGATTCAGTCTTATTTTTTACTAGCTCGCGGAGTCGTGAGCCCATCCTCTTTTGACCATGCTGTTCTTACTGTCCCTACTTTCTACCTACCTACCTACACTCTGACGCTGCCATACAAATGCAGGTATATCTCCGAAAGTATTTATCGGATTAACTTCAAATTTTCACGGAATATATTCGAATATACCTATAATCCAAAAAAAAAAAAATTTTTTTTTTATTCTAACTGCGTATAACCCCTTAATTAAAACTTCGTTTAACCAATTTTAACTTTACATTACAACACATTCACTGTACATATCAATTTGCACACATCTTGTAACATTAATGAAATTAATAAAAAACAAAACTTTTAGTCAGAACCAAAGTAGGTACAGACAATTTCATAAACACAAATTGATTCCAAAAATACAAAAATTTTCATTTCGGATTCAATTTGGACCAAATTCCTATGTAGTAATAATATAGGAGTACCTATAGAATTTTATTTTAATAGATGTTTCATTTTGGTAGAACGTCAAGGTTTGAGAGAATGTTTGATAAAATTGCTCCGTTAAAATATGTAACTATCCCAAGAAAACAAAATTTAATGTAATAAAACTGGATAAGAACAGACAGTTCAGCTTTTCTTTAAACACATTGCTGTGTATAGGACATAGCAACGTGTTCGAAATTCCAATTATCCTTTCGACCGCATGTCACAATTTGTTTAAAGTTTGCTAAAACATATTATAGGTATTAATATATTTTGATATTTGAATGAAATGATTCGTTTCAAACAATTTATTGAAACGAGGTTACATTATATTAGTGAACACCGCAATATTTGGTAACAATTTTTGTCGAACCTAATCACTCGCTAATTCGGCTTCATCATTCAATCTTTGAAGGTTAGTAAATTTAGCATTACTTTCCTTTTTTTACACACTTATTTCTTAAAAAATACCAAAATTAGCTACATTTAAATTAAAACAAAATAGAATGATTCTTTATCGAAGACAATAAAAGCATAAAACTGATTCTTTAATATGCCAACGCAACAACGTAAACAATATATTATCCACTAACATCCTTTGTGATCTCACTGGGATCCGCATTTTATTTGAAAATGGAACCACAAGAGCTGAATGCACATTGTCTCTGTGATTTTTGTTCAAATCGTGCGTATTTCACTTTTGGTGTTTATTTCTGTACAGTGAGTTGTTTTTTTTATTTTTTTTGTTTTATTAGAAAATTTAGAATAATAATTTTAATTATTATTATTTTATCCTTAAATTTACGATAAATTGCAAAAATTTGCAGGACTGTTTATTTAGCTCTATGTGTTACAGGTATATCATTGACGCCGTCTGGTTCTCACCTAAAGATGGGTATTCAACAAGGATATATTCTAGGCCGCTTTTTGTTTTTACTTTATATTAATGACTTGCCCTTTTTTGTTGAGGGTCTGTGTTACATTGTACTTTTTGCTGATGATACCTCGCTTAGTTTTAAAGTTGAGCGTGATAGGATTAATTATGACGAAGTAAACAGTACTTTGTCACGAGTCCTTCATTGGTTTGAAATTAATAATTTAGCCTTAAATGCTAAAAAACTTAAATGCATAGAGTTTACACTTCCTAATGTAAAAAGTAAAAATTTTAACTTTGTCCTTAACGATGAAATGTTAGAACTGATTGACTCAACAATTTTTTTAGGTATAACTTTACATAAAAAGTTCCAGTGCAACTCCCATCTCTCAACACTCTCAGCCAAACTCAGCTACACCGTCTTTGCAATTAGAAAAGTTAGACAATTACCGGTTGTTAATACGGATCGATTTGTTTATTTTAGTTATTTTCATAGTATTTTATTTTAAGGTATTTTATTATGGGGCAGTGCTGCCGAAATTAATTGTATATTTATTTTACAAAAAAGTGCTGTGCGGGCTACTTATAACTTAAAAGCTAGAGATTTTCTGAGAGATGTTTTTAAAGAAATAGGTATTCTTACACTTCGTCGCTTCGAAACACATATTTAATAACATATTATATATACACCAAAATTTCGTCTACAAAAAGTATTATGAACCTATACATATGAACCTTAGTGACTCCTTCTATAAAGGCTCTAGTCGCCAGTTCTCCTGGTCCGTCTACCGTCTTGCCGTCATCGTCAGGTCACCACGAGGCACTGTAGATGTCAACGTGCTGAGGGTTAAGACTCAAGGAGCGAGCCTCTACAGCATCCGTTACATCACCGTCTAGCATTCTTACACCTGTGAACAAATAATATAAGTTAATGTTTTACAAATTCATCATCTTTAAAAAGTTTCTTTTAAATTTATCCTACATTATAAAAAAACAGATTTGCAACAATAATAAAGTCATCCAATAAATATCATTACTGGAATCGAGTCAACTGAAACCAAACAAATAACAGAAACAGATCCAATAAAGAGAAAGTTCATTGTGACGGCCTTCCAAACTAATATAAACATGACAAAATCATTATCTACGGATACATGCAGAATAGTAACAAGTCAATTAACAATTGTAGATTTTAATAAAATGAATAATATATAACAGTATATTTTTAAATATAATATTTTATTGTACATTTTGTAAAATACTAAAATTGTTTACTTAATGCTAAGACAGTTATCTCTACCACCCAACCTAAGTTTGTACAAAACAGAAAGTTTATAGATAACTACACACACACACACAAAGGCGCATACACACAAGATACACACACATACACACGCACACACACAAACACACGCACGCACGCACAAACGCACTCGCACATGCGCACACACACGACACAAAGACACGCATACACACATATAAAACAATTAATAAAGAAATGTATACTATCATATGGTCTTCAACAAAAGCTATCTTTTTATTTTTAAAAAAATCCAAGTTACTTAATAAAAACACTTTATCATAAATCGAAAACGAAACGAAAACTTCTATTTGAGTAATAATATAAAATATAGACAATTAAGATTTAAATATATATATTTAAAATTTAATTTTCAGTTCAAGATTAAAATCTTTTTATTTTATTACTCGTTCAAAACTTAACTCAATAGTGTTTTACGTACATTAATTACTCATTTTCAAAGTAACTTAGTAAAAACCTGTGCTTCAATATAAATCAGTAAGTTTTCAATAATATATAACGCAATAAGGTTGTTTTATTTATTAATGGTACTTTATAAATAAAAATATGTACTTAAAAACTGAAATATTATTAAACTTTAATAACTGAAACACAATTCAACATTCATCGAAGTCATATTTTCAACATTTCGTACAAGTAATTAATACGTTTCCAAAGTCGCATTGCATGTTAACAGTTAACATGTAAAATATACGAACAACTTCAACAATACATAAATAACCATTTATTGGGTTGAATTTATTCGAAGTTTAATTGCCTTTAGCTAAGTTATAATGGTGAAGCACGGTTGCTGATACTTGAGTAACATTAATATTGAATACGAAATATAATGTGTTTTTTATTTTCAATTCTCATTTAAAATTTCATATCTCGCACAGCTTTTACTAGAACTTTTCAATTACATATTCAATCGTTTCCTTTATTAAAGAAAAGAAAAGTTCAAAGTAGAGATATTTTATTTAAACGCTCATTTGTCTCGAGATATTTTAAATGTTAATTCGGCGTATTTTATTCTAAGAGATGATATTTTCAGCATTAATTAATTATTCACATGTGCAAGTCGGCAATGAGCGTTGTCGCATTCTGACCCAGAAACGTCTAATTACGCAAAACCTACTTATATCTATTGAAGTGAAAGAACTTTCATGTTTATTTTAATTGGAATCGTAGTGTTGTTAAAGAGTTCTGGATGTGAATGGAAAGTGCTTGAAGTTTATTTGCGGAACTGTATAGAATTCTCAATTTAAACAAATTTTATTAAGTTTTTGTCTACAGTTTGTATTTCACTAAAGTTCGTCTAATCTTTAATGATACAAAATTTATATATTTTTTTATAATAATCTTTAATATTATTTTTTTCTATTGCTGTTTAATAATGCTTTAACCAGGGATAAAATGAAGTAGAAAAATAGATATTTTGGCCATGTATAAACATATAATATATGAACAATACAAACGAATAACGAAAAAAGCTTAATAATAATATAACGTACAAAAACCATTATTTTTCTTATGATATAGGACTAAATCGCTAAAGTATGATAATTTGTTATTCCTGGCACATTTCTGTCAAAATATATTCCAAAAAGATAAAATAAAATAAGAAGACAATTTCGGCAATACATTTTTATTTTTTAAAGTATGTAGTTATTTGTATATCTCTTGAGTACGATATTTCCTTGCTATCAATAGAATATAGTTACATTACACTTATGAAAAGGCAGTCTTTTTGAACGTTTCGAAAGGGTAGGTCCGTGGAGAAAAGCAGAATTAAACTGCACAGTGACTCTCTTAACCTATTATTAATATTAATTTTATATAGTATTACCTATTGAATTAAAAATTTTGGAGAATTTCTTCCACAATAAAATTACATACATTTATTCAAACTGAAAAGGTTTATTTTCCCAACTTAATTGATTTTCAAATCATATTATCATAAAGTTATTTGCCGATGCAAGCAAGTTGCCTAGAGAGTTTAATGTCGCGAAGTACAAAGCAATTACAATTTATTAACAATATCAGTGCACATCGGTTGGTGTTACTCATGTTACAGAGTTTCTCGAATGCTGTAGGTTTCGTGTAAACTTTTATTTATCACATATTGTCTAAATGACTCATCAAAGCCTAGCTCGATCTTTTGTTCCTAAAGGGCTTTATTGCGCCGTGTATGATGTAACTGTACACAAAATTAACACTATTTTTTTAAAATTACTGTAACGGATGATTAATAAGTAATTTTTAATAGTAAAATTGATACATACGGTGAAAACAGGGGGTGAAAATGAATAATAAAAGTATGTTAGTTTGACCTTAGTTGCATTAAAATTTTAGTATGGCCCAATGTTCTTTCTCAAGTACATTTTAAGGAACTACTTTACGCCCAACTTCAAATTATCCTGTGTTGTCCTCGTGACCCAGTGTCCTCAAGTGAGGACATAATACAAACCATTTGATATTTCAAAATTTGCCGCCGTTTGACCATTTTTGGTTCTATTATCTGATTGATGAATAGGTAGTGACATTTTATTTTTGGCATTTGAGCTGAACCAATCGGAGTTAAGGTGTCCTGCGATGCCGATCTGTCAACCATGGAGCGCACGCGTCGTGTCGGTGAATTAAATAACAAAATATCCTAATAATCTATTGGTTTCATGTTCATATTATATGTTTATATTTAATATAAGATATAAAATTATGCATGTATGTATTTATTTTTGTTTAAAATCAATGCAACCTATATTTATCTTTCATTCCATGATTATGTTCTTGTGTGAGAACAGTAGGCCGTAAGTCTAACATTTGCTCATATATTTATGTTCTTGCTCAAGGACAATGGGCAGTTATCAGATTACATTATGTAGGTTGATATAAATGTATGTTAGTTTGACTGTTCCTATGTTACCCCTTATATGCTACGTAACGTCTTCACCAATCAGTCAGCGTCTTTCAGTCGTCTTTCTTAATAAATACACTTGGTTATAGGTTTGCGGACGCAATACAGAACAATTATTAGTAGAATCTGATATAGAAGACTTAACACCTTCTGGTGAAGATGTGGTGATCCTTTATTTGACATACATAATCAAACAGCGGTTAAATTTACTGGGAAAAGTCTAAACTTTGATCTGAAAGAATGCTATGTTTATGTTGAAATTACTATGATAATGGCTACTTTAAACTACCCAAACTTGCGCATGTATTGGGAGAAAAGGTGGCGAATCGATATTATAGGAGAGAAAAAGCCGTTTTGACGTTAGCTGATAATCTCGTTCCGGGTCATATACTTTATTTCGATAGGTATTTTACTAGCAAAAAGTTGATTGATAAACTTTTCGGCAGAGGAATAGGATGCTCTGGTGCTATTATGAAAAATAGGATATAATAAAAAATATATATATACCTATGAAGAAAATCCAACAATTAAGAAGTTTTAAAATGGAATTTGGAAAATACCTGTTGGATACTTATTCTCTCTCAGAGATTGCTGAATTGGATGATCTAGACTTTGATGCAGAGCCAAACGAAACTGTCAAGCGTAAAAGAGGAAAACCAGCACCTCCACTTCCATCCAAGAAAAGACGTTTGCACGCTGCAGATCATATGCCTATATATTTGAAGTAAAGCAGTCTAGGTGCCGACATTGTCACTACAAAAAATCTCGTGCTCAATGTAATACATGCAATATTACTTTATGTTTTACTTCTGAGAGAAACTGTTTTCTTGATTTTCACTCGGGTTAGATGCTAAGTTCCTAGTTTATTTTAATAATTATATTCATAGACTGATTTTTGTTAAAGAATATTTTATATTTGAGCATATGCTCATTATATCTTTCGATGGTTGAGTTTTGATAACGATATGAGCGACTATTTGATTTTTTTTCGTTATATGTTATTCAATACTAATTTGAAAAGAAAATAATATTTTTTGTTAAGTTCTTGATTTTTATTCAGCTGATGAGCGACTACTTGCGTAGTTTTCATTTTCTTTAAGTAGATTTAATAGATATTGAAAAAAAATATCTCTTAGCGTAAGACTTATGTTTGTTGATTTCAAAATAAATACAAAAAAAATGTTTTTATTCGTCTATTAGCCCAATGTCATCCTACGAGAACATAAAAATTATACCTACTATTGGACCAGCAGCCCAATGTTCTCCTATGAGTACAAAATAATTTAACACTTTTATTGCTTATTCACATTGTTTACCATGCCATACATACCATAAAAAATATTGAGACACAAAAACTACGCTTATATAGACTTTTAAGACATTTTTTGGTATGGGCGGTTAGTACTTCACACATTAAGTACTTGTGGAAGAACATTGGGCTATTACTCTGACCTAAAGAAAATAATGCTTGGGCCTTAGGAGGATATAATTAACTTTCTTTATTTTTTAATAATTAGTAATAGAAAATAAAAGAAGGCGTGTCACGAAACAACTCTAGGATATGCTTTGATACAACTACCTAAAACTGCTCTATTGTCTTCTATCAAAGGCTTATACTAAATTAATTAAAATTAAGACTTTCGGTCTGCATATTTTATTATTAATATGGGCGATATCATATTTATATATACTTGTATTTCTTCTACAAATTCTCAAAAATCATTAAAATTATTATTATATTAACTGTTTTCAGAGGCTTTATAATGTTAAATTAAAATTAATAGCATGAAGAATTTTAAAACGTATATATATAATTATACAAATTTATAACCTCCCACACTAGAACTTAATGAGTGTATTGCGAGGAAACGGATGAGCAAAAAGGCTAACAAACAATTGTGATGTATGAAAATTAAACCCACTCTCCCAAATCAATGACTAATCATTAGACAAAGTCTTCACTTTCTGTCCTGCATCTCTCTCCTTTCTGGGGCGTGCACGCCACAGGTACAGTTTCACTTTCGGGATTGGGCTTACCAACGATCTTAGTTTTGCCTCTGTCTGTGCCATTCGTGTTCAATCTCCTTTGACTGGACGAAGTTTTTCTCCGACCTAACAAGGTCCTCGAAGTAAGACCTCGACCTAAGACCGCAAAACTCAGTCCACCATTTTTTGCCACATACCGCCGTACAACTCGCATTTCCAGAGCACGTGGTCGCAATACTCCTCGCCGTGTCCGCAGTGAGACATATACTGATCTCGCACAGGACACACAGGTCCCGTAATCTTCTTCTGAACATTCCGTGTCCAGTCAAAAGCTGAGAAACAATAGTCCGGCTCCATGTAGGACATATAAAGGCGCCTCCGCACGTGCGGGAAGAACTTGTACAGGTCCCTACACTTTTATCTTTTATCTCCCACCGCACTTGCCATTCATGTACAACGGCGTTCCATACAGCTTCTTTTGTTACCGGAATCTGTTTATCTATCTCTTCCTCGAGACTTCCCGTATGGATTACTTTAAGGTCATCCAGCACTACTCCAACCAACACGGGCAGGGCCGCAGTGCTAACAAAGGGACATAGTCGCCCTCGCCTCCTTCCGTCCTAATGTTTATGTTTATAGCATCTCAACCCCACCAACCTTTCGGTTATACAGGTTGAGTCGCTATACCGCCGCTGATTATTAGATTATATTAGCCGCTGATTATGATTATATATTAGCCGCTATGGTCCAGGTTTACCCCGGTCACATGGATCCTTGGTACGGCAAATCTGACCTACGAAGTCGTCCGACAACGGTACTATAAGACTAGTAAGCTCGCAAGGCTATCGGTCATAGACAAGTCCAATCGCGACCACTCAGCTACCTTTTCTCCATGAAAGGTTCCGGAGCTGTAAGGCACGCTCACTTCCCGTGTGTTTTCTCGCACTAGCAATAACTTGCTGAGAACGTCAGAGAGGCTAACTACCAGTTTCCAGCTGGTGTCGGAGCTGTAAAGCACGCTCACTTCCCGACAGGCAGTCAGGCTGCAAGCCTACCCTACAGTACAGTCGGGTGACCGGATAGATGCTAGCACATCCATCTAACCTCTAAGCAGGAGGCTACCCGAACTGCAGTGACCCCCGAAGGGATCTCTGCTTATGGACCGTTCCAAGCCCCGAAGTAAAAGACCGCAGCAGCCCTTCGCCTTAGGCTGGTCAATTACCTCTCGCTGCGCACGAGATCCGACGAGCCCCCGACAACTGTAGGAACCCAGACGAACAGCGCCGAACCTCTACAGCTAACCACATTACCACCACTACGAATCCAACACCAAAACCGGTAACCCGGTAGTTTACACGCGCAAGCGCATGCGTCGCTGCCGGAGGACTTAGGTACCGGGGTCCCGTAGTACCCTGATCTTAGCAGCTGACCCGTAGTTCAGCTGCAAACTATCTACCGCCGGGTGTCTCTGTAGAAAGGGACAAACAAAGGGACATAGTCGCCCTCGCCTTCTTCGCCTACCTCTGCCCTAATGATTATGTTTATAGCATCTCAACCCCACCAACCCTCCGGTTATAAAGGTTGAGCCGCTATACATGTGGTCCAGGTTTACCCCGGTCACATGGATCCTTGTTACGGCAGATCTGACCCCCGAAGTCATCCGACAACGGCACTATTAAGCCTAGTAAGCTCGCAAGGCTATCGGTCATAGACAAGTCCAATCGCGACCACCCTGCTTCCTTTTCTCCATGAAAGGTTCCGGAGCTGTACGGCTCGCTCACTTCCCGTGTGATTTCTCACACTAGCAATAACTTGCTGAGATCGTTAGAGAGGCCAACTACCAGTTTCCTAGCTGGTGCCGGAGCTGTACGGCTCGCTCACTTCCCGTGTGATTTCTCACACTAGCAATAACTTGCTGAGATCGTCAGAGAGGCTAACTACCAGTTTCCTTGCTGGTGCCGGAGCTGTAGGGCACGCTCACTTCCCGACAAGCGATCGGGCCGCAAGTCTACCCTATACTACAGTCGGGTGACCGGATAGATGCTAGCTCATCCATCTAACCTCTAAGCAGGAGGCTACCCGAACTGCAGGAACCCCCGAAGGGATCTCTACTTATGGACCGTTCCAAGCCCCGAAGTAAAAGACCGCAGCAGCCCTTCGCCTTAGGCTGATCAATTACCTCTCGCTGCGCACGAGATCCGACGAGCCCCCGACAACTGTGGGAACCCAGACGAACAGCGCCGAACCTCTGCAGCTAACCACATTACCACTACGAATCCAACACCAAAACCGGTAACCCGGCAGTTTACACGCGCGAGCGCATGCGTCGCTGCCGGAGGGCTTAGGTACCGGGGTCCCGTAGTACCCTGATCTTAGCAGCTGACCCGTAGTTCAGCTGCAAACTATCTACCGCCGGGTGTCTCAGTAGATAGGGACAAAGGGACAGTCGATATATATTGTAATACACTTACCTCCAATGCTTGCTTCATAGGCGACACCCACAGCACACAGCGTGTTGTTAGCTGTAGCAGCCACCTCTCCGGCACATCTCGTTCCGTGGCGGTTGGAGTCGATCATGTCATACCGCGGCTGCGGGTCCGAGTCTTGGGAATTCACGTCATATGAAGCCATGGGGTCCTGGAGACATCATGTATAATTTGTACTAACTGTTTTATAATTCTCAATAAGTGAATTTGTATTTTCTCTTTTTTATTTGTACTATTTGTAAAAATTAACGTGATAATCGGAAATATTACTAAGAATTATAAATCTAATTTAATATAACATGTATTATAAAAATATAGTATATAATAGTACTGTGTTTTCTGTATTGTATGGGTGAATTATTGTTTTCAGATACCATAGCAACTTTACGGCTAAAGGTAAATTTGAAGTAAAAGAATAATATTATTTTTATAATATGATTGCTTTCCTGACAGAGGAAATCATTAAAACAAATGAGTCAGCTGGTTATCTGAATCGCAAACAAAAAAGACAATCAAGACAACAAGACAGAGAACATTTCAAATACCACTGCTTAATTTTAATACTTTTATTAATATATATTGTTTTTTTGTTTTATTTCATTATAATGACATAAATTACACCTTTTATCCGTGTTCAAAACAAGCTTACAAGTACATAACCACTGATAAAACTGGATCAAATAAGGATCCTTTTAGAAGTTACTAAAAAGGTTTTATCAAAGCCTCATTTCCTAGCTATTTGAAAGTTGTGGACATTTTGTAAGTGTAAAGCTAGTTTTTCTTCATCTTTTCTAATAAAAAACATGAAAAGAACTCAAAGCATTACTTATAAAGTAGATATGATATTTTATTTAGAGTCAAATAATTTGATACTTTTATATATTTGTGGACAACCAAAAAAGTATATAATAATTTCAACTCAGATTTTAAAAACACTATAACTGACAAGAAAATTATGAAATCTCGTTAATATTACATATTTAACAAAAAAAGCCTGATACAACTCAAAATAACCTAAAGTACATTTACAGACGTTATAAAAATTCAAATTTTGTTTACTTGCGAAAAAGATTCTATATAAAATGTACTTTCAACTTTAACTATGTAGCTTATATGACATCAAACTGAGCCCACAAAAACCCACATTACGATAATATGTATAAAATTTAAAATTATTAAAACTTATATAATACAATATACAACTATGTATTGACCGAATCATACTCATAGTTATCAATTTGTTGTTACAAGGCTTTATTTATTTCAATGTTCAAAGGATCACTTTTAAGACAAACTCGAACATTCAAAAATTAAAGACGAGAAAGTATAATAAATTACAAATAAAGTACAATAAAGATTACAACAAGACGAGTCTATCAAATTATATACACACTACACACTAGTATAGTGAGGGAAAGATTGCATGTTAGTTCGTTCGTTTCGTAGGAACCATTTTGTCAAAGATTGATTTAAAAATGGTCGAGGAAAAGCGAACGTTACTTTCTATAATTCATTGGGACTATGTGCATATTAATTTTATTGTCATATGTTATATTGGTTTTATTTTTATATTGAATTGATTTCAATAAGAAAGGCGATTGGACAGTTAACGATATAATTACCAATGAAATGATTAATACAAATATGCTATTGCTATAACCAATACAAACACAATCACAAAAAAATAACAAACAAACAAACAAACCTGTTTACAATGTATTGATTGTGGACCGAACTGTCCAATATTAAATCACTTAATCATCTTGGAATATTTCACATTAATTAAAATAACACGACAACGATATAGGCTAAAATATATAAGTAATGGATCAAATAACGAACACATTTCAATAGCATTTCGTTATTAACACGATATATTCACGTTTCATATCCACGTCATCGCCTGCTTTTATAAACGTGTACTAGAAGATGAAACGAATATAAGTACTGATACGATACATTGCACATATCTCGTAATAACAGTGACCTGATTACCCGTTTTTCGAAATCCACATTGAGATTAAAACCTAAAGCGAAATGAATCGTGTAATTTTCAACTCGACCGCCTTTGTTAATAATTGTAGCCCGAAACTAACAAAGCTGTTTCAATACTTTTGTGCAATTGGAGTAAAAATGGTTTTCTTGTCTTACTACGTCTACAGTAATAGTATATAGTAATGTAGTCGACAATGTTAGTGTATTTTAGATGTAATGGCAAGTTGCCAGCTTAACTGGTCCACAATCCATCATAAGCTTTAGACTTGCGACAGTAATCTCACTGCATCAACGTTGATGGGCCGCAGAGAGCACGTTTGTAGATTGCAAATATGATTCTAGACTTAGCACGTGAACTAATTCTGGATAGACTACCAAGAAAATTGCTACATCTTTCTCTTATTTTAGATACTGGTGAAATATACTCCAATCTTTCTCATTAATCTTAAATTACTACATTATTGTTTCAAAAAATGGAATCAAACCACATTTTATGGCGTTTGGAAAATTTAACCAGATAGTTATTCGATTGGTCATAGATTTCAAATCTCAATGCTGAATTTTGAATGAATCGTTAGTGATTTAAAGCTGCGAATAGAACTGCAATTTCAAACCTGACCGACTTCATTGACAGATATTTGTTTAATGCTTACATTTAGGATTTCTACCAACAGACTTAAAGGAACTTTCAATTTCAATTGTACATAACCTTCTGCTTCTAATGTAATCGTATTTCTTTAATTTACTATTTGTAGAGTCATTAATGACATATTTTATAATTTGATATTTTATTTATCTTCACTCTAGATTATCATTGCCCGAACTAAAGTTTCTACATATTTTAGCCTGCTATAGAAATAGATTTTTGACAATAAAGAAGGCAATCATTTTCTACTATAACTATATTTACATATAATATATTTTAGGAAATAGCGAAATAATAACATAATATGAATAGTAATAATAACTATATATTGTAATTTAAACGTAATGAACTATAATATAAAGATATAAAATACTATCACAATATTTTACACAAGTGACAATTTATAACACATTACCAAATGATAAATAACATTACAATTACATTCGCTATTAATATATTTATTACAGTAAGTTAATGATGTAATGAACAGAACATAATTTTAGTGGTCGATAGTTATGAATGGATTCCTCGAGAATATAGTCGATAGCGTTGGCATGCTTTCAAGCTATTATACAGATAACTAATTGGAGCTTCACTCACGTAATGAGTAACTGATACCTGGTAACGATTCATTGACCGCTAAGTGATTGGTCAATTGATGGAATGTACTAATTAGATATTATTTTTTCGTGCTCGTGAATAGCAATTAGTAAAATTAAATTTGTTAGGGAGGTATTTTATAGGGATGTATAGAGATGTGATGTTTATAAAAGCTATTAATCTTTTCAGGTTGTAAGTAATCGCGGAGATTTTCAATTTTTTTTTATACATGAAATTTTATAGTTAACTATTTTATTATAATTTAGTTACCACAGCTTACATAGAAGACTATAATTACTTACATAATTGGAAACCAAATCTGGATGATCAGTTTCCAGGCCGTCGTCAAGGATGGTGACCACCACCCCTCGGCCGGTGATACCATCCCGCCACGCCGGTATCACGTTCATATCCAAACCACCTCCTCGGTTCTGAACAAAACAATATACATAAATATATAACATACACAATATTAAATCAATACTAAAAGGAATATCTGTAGTATGAAGCCTTCGTTATTACACACTAATAAATGATTATTTTTATCACAGCCGGAAACTTAACCATGTCAGTTCAAAGCAAGCATTGGCACATGTAAGCTAAATAGGTATCGAATTATTTAGTTTGGTCACTATTTAACAATTTAATCGATATTACAATTACAATATTGACATCACTTCAACTTTGACATTTCGTGTCCCACATTAATAATTATAAATATGTTTATGTTTTTATAACATAGATTTTACTGTCATGTTTTTTAATGAAATATTTTATTATATTATACCTTTACTCAAAGACAAACTGGATTTTCTCCTCGAGTAAAAGTAGAATTAGATAACGAACGCATTGCTAATATATTTTTTTTAACTCCTCCTTAATAGCTAACACGAACAAAACATCATAACAAAACCGTAATTTATAAATATATTGTCAAAAGTTACCAAAATTCATAAACCATTATAAAATAATTATCAAATATAATTTCTAAGAAATGAAATATATTTTAGTAAATCATTTTATATTCTAGTGTCGGTTGTATCTATGCCATGATATGCTATTTAACTTGTATTTATAGAATTCAACATTAGACTTTTCGAGAAAACTTAAGTATAAATCAAAAAGATTCACAATTGTGCTAAAACTTTATTATAATTAAAAACTATTTCCATATACTTATTTATTATTTATTATTTCTTAACCAAACATACGTTACTTTATCTTTAATGTTTAAAAACTTTAGGTATGTTGCAAAGAAAAGTTTCTACATCTAAACGAAGCGAGGTTATTGCATAATTAGATTTTAATATCTTCAAAGCTAAGTCTTCATCTTAAGTTCAAATATTGACGTAAGACAGCTTTCCAACTTTGACAAACTTCATTTACATTTCATATTATTAATATGAGAGATGTTAAAAACTTTATAGACTTTATAAATATGAAAGAATCTATGTCGAGTTTTAGTGAAAAATGAAAAGGATTTTATTTATAAAGAAACATGATTTAATCGTAAAGCTCTCATCTTTCATTTGAACAAGCAGATCAATGATTCCCAGCTGGGTGTGTAATATTTTCATTTTGTGGATCTCGTATAGATTTCTCAGCGGATATACAATTCAGATCGAATACCTTTCATCATTATTACGTTTTACTTCAAGCACTTTTTTAATTAATATCAGAAGAAATATTTATTTGATAGTAGAAATATATATGAAATTTCAATAAATTGATATGTTGAATACGTACCAGATACCACATGTGAGGCCACTTAGGATCGTTTAATAGGAACTTGGAGTCGGTGGAGCGGGGCCGTCCTTTCACCCTGGAGTGCATCACCCGCTTTGAAGCGGCTTCCCTTTTCAACGAGGGCGCCTCCGAAGCTTTTGTTTCAGCTGAATCAAATTAAATTCAATTAAGCTTTCATATATTGTCAATTATCGTCAATTATGTTGTGTGGCACCAATTCTTTGATGTCATTATTCAGCACGACCAAATTAATTAAAGTTCACAAAATTAAATGCATTAAAAAAATTGGTAATAGAGGCAGTTGAAATAATATTATTTCTTTGTTAATTTATAAATAATTAACACATTTTATAGAATATATCATTATTCTTAAGTAACTTAATAACATACGTCTCCATGTCTGAGATGTTCAACTAATATTAGTACCCTTAATAAAACTATTTTAACTCAAAGAAAACTCTAATTAATTTTTATTTTACTTTAAATAGGATAAAATATGACTCATTTTCCCCTATTAATAAGAAACTTAATGCTCTAATCTTTTATACATTGACATGATCCAACAAACAGATTATTCCTCAGTCATTACGCTAAAGTTAAGTCATAAAAGGATATAAAATGTTATTATTAAAGTTTAAGAGAGTAATGGGTGATTTAAAAGCATTACTTTGCCTCGATAGTGTCTCAGCTGCACTATAGTCCATTGCTCATTTGGTTACAGTATTATATTTGATACGGCTTCTATAACGTAGACAGCGCTGAATTAATTTATCTTCATAATATATTAGAATAAAGGATTACATAAAATGATATGAAATTTAATACCTCTTTGAAGAAGGCTTTTAATTGCCTTTAAACTTTAAGAATCATATTCAGGTGAAATGTTACAGATTCTTTGTATATGAAGGTGGTCTTTAAGAAAATTACATTTTATCATTTTCATTCAAATATTTAATATAATTGTATCGTGTATGGTATATAATAATAATTTCAATACCTGTACTTGTGGAGTCTGGTATGAAGTCCCTCTTCTTCCTTGACAACACGCGCTGTTGTTTCGCCCATCGAACTCGGTCATCTGCTTCTAACAGACCGTGGTGTTCGTGAGCTGGCGACAGCGACCTCTTCGCCACCGTATTGTGAAGGAAATGGTAGTGGTTTTCGAATATCTGTGGAAGAAGATAAGGAGAAATGAGATAAATAGTAAAATCGTATCCAGTTACAGTACAGGCGAGTTTTAGTATTTTTTTTTTTCGTAAAATTTTATACAACCTGTTAGGTTTTAGAAAGCTTTTTTCAAACTACAAATATATGTTATATAAAATAACTTTCACTCTTACACATAGGAATAACGACTAATGGAGTTAATTTAGTAATAAATTTTAATTTGGTAGGATATTAAGTTTCATGGCAGAGCAGTACGGCTATGACCATTTTAAATTATCTAACTGAGGTTATCCTTTTGTTAAACAAATGTGATTTAACGCTCGGGAGAACATTTTATTATTAATTCATGACGCTATATCACGGTAATAAGAGGCACTATTTGATATTTTTATATAAGTTATTCGCTTTTTATAAATATACATTTTAAGTCATAAAATGATCGAAAACTTATTCATAACGAATTCACAACTTCACGTTTCTTTTGCAGAATGAAAATTGAATATTTTAAAACCAACCCAAATGGAAAATAGCATATTGAATAAATAGAGCACAATTTAATTTCATATTGAATTAAAATCAAGCATTCAAGTGAAAATGAAAAGCCAGGCACGACACACCTATTGAACAAGCGAGCAGTCAACCATCGTTTTAAAAATAGTTCCTATTGTTTGTATTGTTTTATTGGCACAAAATAAGTAAAAAATTAAAAATTTATTTAATTCTTATATTATCAGGGTTGGTCTATACCGAAAGGTAATAATACAACACCAGTATGACATTCTAAAGGTACTTGATGGTTGAGCTAAGCGTAAGCTCAGTTCTTAACCGTTTCGGAGACCTTTTTTTGTGTTAAGTTGTCTCCAGAATGCGACGAGATAATTAGCTAAAAAATTTTCTCGTGTATGTTTGAGCCGAACGCGGATGTTTAGCGGAATGTTTCGCCATACAAAAGTTATCAAGAAAAGAAGAAAGGAGAGGGGCGCAGCTCATCACCCGCCGCGCACGGTTGGCGGATCCTAGTTTATCTCAGATTTAACGACGACTCTCTACGCAGCTATTCTAATAAGAGCTTTCATATCTTTAGAAATATATCTTTTTCTCGAATAAGAATTATTACAAAATAATATAAACAAATTGTCGAAGTAGAAAAGTAATTTAATCTTTTTGCAGTTTATATTTTTGAGAAACGTTATCTAAAATATCTTTATACCACTTAGACGCGCCGCAGTGGTGCTTTCGATTGCACATCTCTTTAATTATTCACTAAATGCATACCTCTCGCTCTTGTAAGTGCCACTGGTTTTACTCTACAAATACATAAATTCAGAAAAACCGTTAAATATATTTTCTATCTTAGAGTACTTTTATCTTTTTCCAAAGCAACAAAAGCAAGGACGAAGGAGTTTTTAGGGCAGTTTTTTTTATTTATAAAACATTTAGAAATTGAATAAATGTGATGTATGTGATGTTATCTTAGGAAAAAAGTACTATAGTCATTTTACATGTTAGAAAAAGTGTTTGTAAATTAAATATACAATTGAAAAGAAAAACTTGAAGGGTCTTCCCTTTGACGTTAAAAGTCTGACAAAACAGAGCCCCAAGCAGTTAAGACAACCTCAATAAATCTTTCACTTTGTCACTATCACAAGTCTTAGAGAAAAAGTGTGCCTCAGTAAAAGTGAGCCATTTGAAAGAGTATGAACTAGTTTGCAGCAGGGTCCTTTATTGCCTGAAGGCTTCAGAGAATCGTTATTAACTTGACGACTTACCTATATTCCGTGCGCATGGAATTATATACCGTATGGGTTCAATTACATAAAATAGAATTGGGGTTTATATTCAACGCCAATATTCTCGCAGTATTATATATAAAAAAATTCATTGCTGTTAAGACTCAATGAAGCTACATGAAAGAATTATGGGAACGAAACAAATCTTAGTATCAATTAAAAATTCAAAGCGGAACACGTTCCTACCACAGGAGTCGAGTAACAGTCGGCCGTTAGGGTGTAATGTTTTCTGAAAGACATGAAAAGATGTTAAGAGCCTACTATAGCACCAAACCTGGAGTTGCCGCCGGCGGAGGTGCGACATGACCGTAATTTGTATATACTTTGCCCTTTCCACTCAAGAGGTACTTACTGAATAGTAATATAAAAGCTGCAAATTGGTTACAACAAAAAAACAATTACTAATTTGACTTAACAATAACAGTATGATAGATGTAACTCAACATAAAATAAATTAGGTATTAGAAATGTAATACACTGTCTGTCATTTAGAGATAAAGAAGGATTACTTAGCCTGTACTCCCAAAAGCTAAGTCTAAAAGGTGACGGTTCAATAATGCTACAGAATAAAAGATTATAAGGGCTTAAGCGCACTCTGCTTCAGTTAAAACGTACCGTGTTTTGCTTTTAGGATTACCGTGCGAGGGTATTTTTCTTTTTTTAAGATGGAAAACTGCTCGTCACCACTTTTCAAAACGGTGCGTTCTTTTGAAATGAAGTATGAGGTTTAATCTAAAAGTAATTGTTTTATTTTTGTAGAACATTTTAAAATAGTTTTACATATTTTTATTCCAAAATATGTTTGTCACTTTAAATTCAAATTCAAAGTCCTAATTCTAAATAACTTTATCAAATGATCATTATTTACACGCACCATTGAATCGTGAATTATTACATTAAAAAGGTCAGTGTAGTTAGCCCGTGAGTAAGCTACCACGGCCTCAAAATGCTGCTCTGCTGAGAAAAACCGTCCAGAAACTCTATAGTTACTCTATAGTAGTGTTATAGAGTTTATTTATTACATTATCATAGAATTGTTTTAAGTATCTTTAAGAAACAATGTAAAATATCATTATTTATTGAAATTATTTTCTTACTCCGAATTTATGAAAATGTTAATAAAATCTTATATTTATTTGGTATTCGTGTGATATCTATGGTACATTTATTTTTCCCGGAACAAATAAAATACCAACGTTAACGTGACGTCAGATCGACATCATTTTAGCATTATCACGAATATTATATTACCCGAACTCCATTTCCTATTGTATTATGTTCTATGATTTTGACTGACTCCGGATTGAAAGCCGACCCGACCCGGAGCAAACGCGTAACTATTTCAGCTTTTTATATCTTAACCTACACATATATATACTTCACTAAATCCTGACAATAAAGGGAGAAATTGCATCAAATACTCCATGCTTCACACCCAGTCAGGGGGATACGTTGCCATGACAACTGAGGGATGACCTCTACAAAATCAATTTTACCGAATATTTTAATTATTTTTGGGCTATTGTAATGACCTTTCCAATTATTTCGTTAACTCAAATTATATTAAAGTTTAATTAAAAAACAATCTAAAACTTTTACCTAAAAATGGTATAAATTATTTGAGCCCAAAATATTATTTTAATCCGAAAATATGTCACACAAAACGAACAAAAATACATTCACCAGAAGAAACAAAACGAAAAACAGAAAGGAGACGGGTGTCATGGCAACGCGCGATGTCTGTAAACAATACAGCCTTCCTGAAATATGTACGGTACGTGGTTGGACCGCTCTCAATGTTACTCCGGGGAATATTTGGGGCAATGTTTAATTTAAGGGACATCTTGATATACATCGCTACATGGATATATAAATATATTACATTGTATTTAAGACTTCCCTATTGAGAGACTTCCTTGTTCGATTACTTAAACAACTATCACCATTGTTTTATTATGACATCCTATGATCTTCTCAAAGTTAAGCCATATCTTTATTTAATTGACAGTAATATATATTTCTATTACAATCCAAATGTAATACTAGGATACTTCTCTACAAATAGATAACTTCTATCAGTCGATGCAGAAATCACTTCTACGGCATCTGAAATTCATTGGAAATAAGATCCGAGCAAACGCAATGTAGTGAAAACGTGAGCTATTGTAAAAGTTAAAGCTTTTACGGCAATGCTTCCCCCATTTTTATCTCCCTCCCCCTTCCATCTGACACCGTCTTGGTCGACAGACAGCACGCCGTGATACACTTTATTTCGGTATCTATTAAACACACGACGAGACTTTAAAGCGTCCCATTTTGAGATTCATTTCAACGCTTTTCTTGATAATCGTTTTCATTTTTTATATTTGTATTTTATATCACGCTTCATATAATCTTAAAGACATTTTATATTAGTTATGAAGATAATTGAGATTATTATGTATTTCATTCATATTATTTCTAAATGAATGGACATAAGAAAGATTTGTTATATCCCAAAGGTAGCAAAAACTTTTAGAAAAACCGACATCTTAATATATTCATAGCAACGGCCTTTTAATTTAAATAATAAAAAATAACATAAAATAAAATGGTAATACTCAATAAATAATTATTACCACAGTGGGTAGTAATCGACATAATAATATTAGGTTAAGACAAGTGATCGCTATGCGTGCCAGAAAAAATGTGAGCTGAAATGGACGTGATGTCAGTTGGATTCCCCTTCTCAGGAGTTTTCGGTAGACTTTGTCATCGCTGGCTTCCCCCGTCTACTCCTTCTTGGGACTCGAAAAGTCGACTCTGATAATAAATTATTTCGATTTTTATATAAACAATGAAGTAGAAGTGTTGAAAATAGTTTTAAATAAAGCATTTAAAACCTAAACTATCAATAAATAACAATAAAATGACTGTTACCTTATCACAAATGCTAAAAATATCGACATGAATCTCAAAGCTCATTCGTTAGTATATCAAAGTATTACAAAACACTGAGACAATAACTACTGTCCGTATTGCGTTGTACCCGTATTGTTGTTGTGAAGTACCATACAGTTCTAATTAACCCCAGAGTTTATTTTTCAGTGCAGTGTAACGTTAATGTGTTTTCAATATTCTTCATCGTAAAATAATGGCACAGGAAAGTGCTCGTCTATTATCTTTCCGTTTGTTATAAATTGAATATTGTATAATGCAATTTAACAATTTTATTAAAAATATATAATTTTTAACTCTTTTGTTAAGTGTTTGTGATAACATTAAGTATACTGATTTTGTGTATAATACATTTAATAGTAGTAATATGTACTTGTTTTGCTGTGGATTGTTCGATATTTACCAAATATATGACCATCAAGCCAGCCTTGATTAAAACGTTCGTCTGGAGCGGATGGTCAAACATTGACGGAGTCATAGTTGAGTGACGTCGGCTCCGTGATTTAGCCATTCTAAGCTATAGCTCAAATAGTCGCTATATTTATCTATGTTGTTGTCTGTTCAGGATTGAATTATATTGAGTTTCATGTACATGGTTGAATATTAGTATGGATATTGTAATCTAAATATGCTACACAAATAAATTAGATAATTAGAAAGACTTAATGTTTAATCGTTTAAAATTCTATGAACTGTACTTCTTTTTGGTATTTATAGACTAGAAGTTTTATTATCCTGGTTTCAACCGGACTTTACACTAAGTATTAATATACTTACAAAACGATTTATCGTAGTCCAATGCTTATAAGTGGTAGTCTACAAAGCTGGGAAAGTTGCTAATATCCATAAACAATACTAAAAGGTACATACAACCGGACACATAAACATAATATATATGTATACAGTTTGATAAAATCAACGAGTATTTGGGTCAATATATTTCTATATAGTGTCTCCGTTTGTCCTAATATACGATATTATCTTCATACTAAATATAAAAGTTCAATGAGAATAATACATCTAATAAATAATATAAGTTTTCTACTCAATATAAAAACCCATATAATAGATCAGTCTAACGAAAGCCGAAGTTTGGTAATAAAAGTATTATTAAAGACAATTACCGGAACGTTGAACTCAAGAAAAATAGAATTCTCACAAATAGTGACAATATAAAGTTTTATTTATTCTCTCGAATAAATTCTAAGTTAAGTCAAAATAAATGTACTTAGATTTCTATAAACTAAAAAGTATTCTCTTTAAAATGTACTCTTCGAACTCAAGCTATACAAAGTTCAATGAACCGTGGAAGGTTATTCTGTAAATTAGTTGGCGACACGATAACAAAGTTAGCACATAAAGGTCACAGAAATATTAAATTTCCACAAGACACTAAAATACATGTTCTTAAAATCCAACTAACAAATAGGAACTTACTGGCATAATATAAAATAACTATTTGCATTTTTTAATATAAATAATAACTTGATAAGTATTATTGAAATAATAATGACTTGAACCTATTTATAATATTTAATAATAAATGAGTAATTACAATGTAATAAAAGTATTATAGAATTAAAGTAAATGTCATGTTTATTTTAAATAACTTTATTTTATAGTTATATGTAATGTAATTATCTGTAATAGCACAAACATGTTGTAAAGTAGATAATTTATAATAAAAGAGGTAATAAAACAAAAATACAGTTAATATTCTATATAATATTAATGATTACATTCAAAACATGTATTTTTTATTTATTATAATCAAATTTATCGAGACATTACGACGTGAGATTATGGAACAATTGAACTCTAATCTTAATATCCAGCGCTGACACAGTTTGTATATAGATGACATGTTCACTGCACATACTTTATAATATTTTATATGTATACTTATATTTAGGGCCTCGCCTCGCGTTCACAATATTAGAGACCCATTATCATTAACACGTTACTTGATCTTTTAGAATACTGTTTCGAGTATTTTAACACTTCTTTGACAAAATACTTTAGTTTTTAATATATTATTATATTAGTATCTATATAGTACGATTAGTATACATGGAAATAAAGATATTTTTTTAACTTCATCATTTCGCATTCCCGTGAAGAAGATGGCTGAAACGCTTTTTAATTGTAAATCCTTATTTATTATTTAATTAACAGGTTTATGAGTTCAGTCATCAAAAAATGTTATTTAATTAATATTCTTAATTAAAAATGCAACCTACTACAGTGCGTCTATTAGTTTTCAAATCGTAATTTAAATCGCAAAATATTCAAATAGTATTTTAAATATATTCTGAAAAACAATTTAAAAATACAACCAAAATTTTTGCTGTAAAGTGAGTCTCTTCAGTCTAGGTGTTAGTGCATTACTGATAGGTTAGCATATGCTAATTCAGACTTCGTATGAGATAAATCTACGAGCAACCATGAGATTTATCAATTCAGGTCTCAGAATTTATTTCCTAGCTTTGAAATTTAAATGGAATTGCTTTGCACCAACTTATAGTATTAAAGACTACCATTTTTTGCGTTTATATTTGTTGCGTGGGGATATTTTATATACATATGTAGTCATTTTATGATCACCGTTCTTCATAATAACTAAGATGAAGATTTATTTACAATAAATTCGTATATTCTTGATAATATACGTTTTTAAAACCTATAAGAAATTTTGTATTTTGAATCATTATTATATTTTTTGTCTATTACAATTTCTTTTTTTTAAGTAAGAGGAGGGCAAAAGAGTTTTGCGGGTCGCAGGAGATAAGTAGACACTGCCGCCCATGAACTCTTGCAAAATCCGAGCATCCACAAAAGCGCTGCCGGCCATGGAGGTAGGAGTCAACGCCTTTTTGAAGGTACCCATGTCGTACTGATGTGGAAATACCATCGAAGGGAGTTCGTTCCACATTCGAGTGGTACGTGGAAGAAAAGTACTTGAAAACCACACAGTGGAAGATCGCTACGCATTCAGGGGGTACGGAGGTACGGTATTGGAGGTGATGACACGCTGTGCAGTTATGAAGTCTGGCGGCAGGCATCACATCAAATAGCTCATCGAAACACTCCCCGTGGTAAAGACACAGAGAAGCAACGTCTCTACGCAATGCCAAAGAGTCCAGCCGTTCGCACTGGGTTCTCAATAACTTTAACAGCTCTCCGTTGTATGCGGTCAAACAGTAGAAGTTTATATTAGGGTGATCCGGACCAGAGATGACAACAGTACTCAATGTGTGATCCAAATTATAGAGCGTAAGTCTTTTGCCAGGCTTGAAATTCTGCCTCCCTCCATGATCACTCCCAATTACATCGAGGCCAACTTGGTCTTGCTCTCTACATGATTATGAAACTGACAATCGCTCAAAATGTCGAGACCCAGTATTCTGATACTTAGCGAGGCATTGAGAGAAGGGCTCTCGAAGAGCTGTAATACAACAAATGGAGCTTTCTCAGTGGTAAACGGGAATGAAGGATTAATAGTGGTTCAGTTCACCCCATTCAGAGACCATTCCCAGGGAGGCCTCTATAGAAGACACAACTTTCTTTAGCCACTTGTCAACATTTTCCCGAGAGAGACCTGCTCGGCTGGAATATAGCACATACCCAGTGCTGTCATCAGCATAACAATGTATGTTGGAAACATCCAACATATCGTTGATGTGTATACATTTTAATTACACAGGCACACTAAAAAAAAATCATGAACCAGAGGAGAAACCCCAATATTCTTAGGGTTTTGGGATCTCTGAAACCGAATATGACAATAAAAACTAATTTTAATTGCCCGTTTTCCCGCTAGCATCCTCTTACTACCTCTTAAGGGGTGAAAATTTAAATTTTTGTATAAAATCAAGATAGATGTGTATTTCTACGTTTTTTGGTATAATAAAACCGAAAATGATAAATAAAAATAAATTTATGACCACTATCACCCCCTTATCACCCCTTACAGGGGGTAAAAATTTTATTATTAATATTTCATTACATATTTGTAAAAAACTATAGATACCATAGCTACGAGTGGAATATTGGTTTTTTGAAGCCGAAATTAAAAAGGACATCAACCTCATTAAAGATAAAAGGATCGCACGAATTGAAACATCAAATGTTTGTAGTTTATTAATGTCCAGACGGCACGCCGGTAGCGTTTGTCTGCTTTTCATTTACGAAATTAATCTCAACAATTTTGCTTCATTTCATTACATATTCATTAAAAATACGAAGTTTTTGCTGCATAATAATTATTTTTTATGTAATGTATAGTCAAAAATTTTCTTACTTCATTATTTTACGTTACTATATATTACATAGATAACAATCTTTCTTACATATAAAATATTTAAAAAAATTAATTAGGACTTTAGTTGTTTTTAAAAAAAAATATTATAAAATTATTATATGATATACATATTAAAAGTGTAAAAACACTTGTATTTGTAGTTATCTTCTCTTCTTCTCTATAGTTAAATACACCTAATAATTTATATTGTAAAATCCTACATAAAAACATAAAAGCTCATTAAAGGGAATTAAAATGTCTCTCCAAGGCAAAATGTGGACATACATTGTTGCGGTCAGCAGAGTAATTTGTTTAGGGCTTAACCTACCGCAAAGCCTCCAGATAATAGACTTAGGTCAATGGTGAAACGAGTTGAGTAAAGAACTTATGGATCTTCCGCGATTGGGGTTTATAGTATTTCATCCGTCTTAAAGCTTAGTGAGAACATAATCGAAAAGTTATGATTTAGTTCAAAACTACAGAACGCAATCCTTGTGTCAACAGGAAAAAAAAATCAAAATACATTAGTAATATTGCAATAATATAAAAAATAGCAAAAAAGAAGCAAAGGTTGTATGGTCTTTTGTAGAATATTGTAGAGTGCAGCGTCAAAGCTCAGCTAAGGGGATGCTTTACCTACGCATTGAAATCGCGTAAAAATACCCCATTCAGAACACGTCGTTCTGAAAGGACTCGTGTACAGAAAGCCTTAAATTGCCCTTTCATATTCAAACATTCACGTACACTGAACGTCATGTTTATTTTCTAAGTAGACTGCGCGGGTTCGATAGCAACTTGTTATCTTATCTAACATTTTAGAAATAAATAATATTATATTTGTATTTACACATTGCGTATTTTAGTTATAAATTTAAATATATTATTAAAATGATTTATTTATTTTTCATTATTTATTATATAATAGCATTCTCTACCAGTCAACCTAGGTAAAGAACAATTCAAAGAAAAAGTAAAATATTAAATATATAAATAGCAAAATCTAAAGAGACAGAAAAATATTTCATGGCACTTACTAGAACTTTGTGAATAGTAATATAAATTTTGATTGACGAGTTCTTTAAAAAAAAATACTTTAAAAGCGATTAAAAGAATTGTTTTTGTTTATACTTTTTTATAAAACATTTATAACAAAATGTGTTTTTTTTACAATACATTTCCTGTAATTATTTTAGTCATCAAAGGTAATTTAAATAAAAAATTAATGTAAATAAAATTTATATAAACAAATAAAATTCTGTAATTTCGATAGATTTCACAAATCTACGACTCAAAAAAAATTAACTGACTCAGATTTTTATAATAAACAAAACTCAGTTTCCTTATTAGTAAATTGCACCCGTGCAACGCCAAGGGACGAGTACTATATCTATATATATATAATAAATATATAACTGATCGCTGTCTGTATATAGTACAGCTTCGGCAGAAATGATTACCTTCAGTAAGGAACAGAATCCAAAAGAAGTGATTCTTAGAATTGATATGTATTTTGTGCGTTCGTGTATTCTACTCTCTGAAACGACTTATCCGATTTAAATGCAGTATCGTTCACTTAAAATGTGGTGATTGTTTTGTTTGTTGGAAGTTTTAAGAAAATGCGCGCACTACCTTTATTTAAATTCGTCAAAAATAATATTAAGAACTGTTTTATTAAAATTCGACAAACTATAGCCATTCCGTAAACTGACGAAAAAAATAATTTCTCGTAAACGCAGCAGTGGGTAGAGGAAGTAAATAAATAAACATACAATTGTTTTAAGAACCTTATCTTGTATACGGTTAAAAAAACTCAAACTTGACCTATTTTACGTAATCTTCAAAACATATGAAAAGCCGCTTACGCTAAATGCGTTATTTACTCTTTCTTGAATGTGTATTTGGTTACAAATCATATTAATATTAAACCATATATAATGCTACGAAATAATACTTGATAAATAATTTGCAAATAAATAAGAGACGCATTAGTTTAGAAAATACGACAAAGCCTAAGCTATTTAATATTATCCATCAAAATATACAAGGCTTAGGTGGCAAGGAGTCGGAAGTGGAACTTTTTGTTAAAAAATTCAATATTAGTTTATTGTGCATTACAGAGCACTGGTTGTCAAAGAGCAACAATATTATAAATATCGAAAATTATAAATTGTCAAGTTCGTTCTGTAGAGAGAAAGCTATTCGCGGTGGCTCACTTATCTTAGCTCGTAGTGATGTAGTTTTTAAGTCTCGTTCAGACATAGTGGCGCTCTCTGTCGAGCGAATTATTGAGCTATCCTGCATTGAGATCAATGAATATATTATCTTATGCGTGTACCGACCCCCCTCTGGGACTTTGATGAATTTGAAAATAAAATGGAGGATATTTTAACAACACTTTGTAATAAAAACAAATCGGTGATAGTGTGCGGCGACTTCAATGTAGATATATTACAAGTAACTTCGTGTAGTGTTCGTTTATTAAATTTGTTTAAATCCTATAACCTGTTAAACGTCTTTTCGGAACCTACTCGAATAACTAGTGTTTCCGCGACTTGTATTGATAATGTGTTCTGTCACTGTAACGTATATGAAGAGAGGATAATATCGAATTTAAGTTCAGACCACTGTGGTCAACAATTTTCTCTCTTAATTAATCATGAAATTGCAAGACCCCAAAAATTCACTTGTAGACCAATAACAAAAAATAGAATGCTCACTTTTAAAAAAAATGTTGCGAAAATAGTGGTTAAAGAAAATGTAACCAATGATAATCCGAACAATTTATATAATAAAGTTTTCGATTTATTGTTAAATGAATTTAATAATATTTTTAAGCCAAAAACGTTTACGAAATACTTTAAAATTTAATTTAGTGATTGGGCTACCGTAGGAATATATAGAAGCAGAGAAAGATTATATGATTTATATGGTGAGAGGCAATGGAATCATGATCCGGTGTTCTTAAATAGAGTCAGAAATTTCTCTAAAATATTTAAGAACGTTTGCGTACAAGCCAAGTCCATTTATATAAAAAATAAAATTTTAAATTCAGCAGATAAAATAAAGGCAACTTTGGATGTTTTATCTAGTTTTACTGGAAAATCTAGGGCTCCCAATGGACCTATAAAGTTAAAAATTGATAATATTGAAATAAATAAAGAATCAAAGGTGGCGGCTGTTTTTGAGACCTTTTTTACTGAAATCCCAATAACAGTCACACGTAATTTAAATTCCTCATCATCTGTTGCAATCGCGGAATTGAACAAAAATGTTAAAGTCAATAATAAATATTTTGCTTTTAAACCTGTTTCATCAGATGAAATAGTTAACAAATTTAGAACCTTAAATTCGAAGAAAACCGGTGATCTCTGGGGTATGTCAGTTAAATTGCTTAGCACTATTATAAATGATATTGCCCCTCAATTATCCCTTATTTTTAACAAATGTATCGAAACCGGTATATTTCCAGATTTGATGAAAAACAGTAAAATAGTTCCTTTGTTTAAAAGTGGCGATAGATTGGATCCCGAAAATTATAGGCCTATCTCGGTTTTACCGACCTTGAGTAAGGTCTTCGAGAAAATAATTTTAAATCAGATTTCAGAGTTTATGTATAGCAGTGGGATCATGCATAGTGAACAATATGGTTTCACCAAAGGCAAATCAACGACTGATGCGGGTGCTGCGCTTCTTAAGCACATTTACGACGCGTGGGAGAAGTCGCAGAATGCAATTGGGGTGTTTTGCGATTTGTCCAAAGCCTTTGATTGTGTGGACCATCGAACGTTACTATGCAAACTAAACCACTACGGTGTACGTAGCGCTGCGCTTGATCTTATTGCCTCTTACCTGAATCAAAGAATCCAGACAGTTTACGTAAATAATTCTAAATCGTCTGGTTCTCACCTAAAGATGGGTGTTCCACAAGGATCTATTCTGGGCCCCTTTTTGTTTTTACTTTATATTAATGACTTACCCTTTTTTGTTAAGGGTCTGTGTGACATTGTACTCTTTGCTGATGACACCTCGCTTATTTTTAAAGTTGAGCGTGATAGGATTAATTATGACGAAGTAAACAGTACTTTGTCACGAGTCCTGCATTGGTTCGAAATTAATAATTTAGTGTTAAATGCTAAGAAAACTAAATGCGTAGAGTTTACACTTCCTAATGTAAAAAGTAAAAATTGTAACTTGCTCCTTAACAATGAAGTGTTAGAATTGATTGACTCAACAAAATTCTTAGGTTTAACATTAGATAAAAAGCTCCAGTGGAACCCCCATCTCGCAACACTCGCAGCCAAACTCAGCTCCGCCGTCTTTGCAATTAGAAAAGTTAGAGAATTAACGGACATAAATACGGCTCGACTTGTGTATTTTAGTTATTTTCACAGTATTTTATCTTACGGTATTTTATTATGGGGCAGTGCTGTCAAAATTAATTCTATATTTATTTTACAAAAAAGAGCTGTGCGGGCTATTTATAACTTAAAAGCTAGAGATTCTCTGAGAGATGTTTTTAAAGAAATAGGTATTCTTACAGTCATTTCCCAATACATATTTAATAACATTTTATATATACGTCAAAATTTAAATAGTTATATAAAAAACAGTGATAGACACGCGATAAATACGAGAAATAAAAACAAACTCGTAACGCCAAAGTTTCGGCTTCAAAAAGTTAATAAATCCTTCATGGGTTTGAGTATACGCATATATAATAAAGTTCCACAAGATATCTTAGACCTTCCATTTCTTAGTTTTAAATCTAAAATCAAAAGTTTATTGTTAAATAAAGCTTATTATAACGTTCAAGAGTTTTTAATGGATCGAAATATGTGGAACTTAAGTCGTTGAATCATTTGCAGGATTTATATTATACTATAATATACATCACCTATTGTTATATATCTTTTGAAAAGAGCAACTGTTGAGTTTCTGGCCGGCTCTTCTCAACAGAGCAGCATTCCGAGTCGGTGATAATTTACTTACGGACTGACTACACTGACCTTTTTTTGTATTGTAGTAATTGACTATTCAAAAGTGCGTGTAAATGCCTACTTGAATAAACATATTTTGAATTTTGAATAATACTTTTAGCTAAATCTTAGAAGATTTAGGACGATAATATCGGTATTCAAATACAGGAATGATGTTTATAGAAGGATTCACATTCTTTTAAATTAACAAAAACATCTCTATCAATATTACTTATAAATAAATCTAATTTATTAAATCAGATTTATTAGACATTATTTTTCACTATAATCTGATAAGCATGTTTTCATTAAAATCATATTGCTTTTTCAAGACTGCTCCGACTTAGTTTGAAATTCCCTCACAGCGCGATTCTCATGCAAGCGTTAAAAATTCTATTAACCGTCTCATCTCATACATAGTTCTCAGTTGCTGTGGTGGCTCATTTAAAATTGTATTACATTTGAAGAAAATATATAGGATATGAGTGGCTTTTTTATTTTAGTTTGAAGCATTTATTAAGCAAGTAAGTGTAAACAGTTTTGTGACGTAAATATATTTTGATCAGAAATGTTGCTTCAAACATCTGAAGTTAATAAAGAGCCTGCATTGACTAAAATCACCTTCCTTAAATATCAACCCATATTATTAGCTAATAATTCGAAAAAGGGGATTGTCAATTTAATCTTTAGTAACTGAAATTGGAACAAGATGAATTATTCATTTACCGATACACTTCTTAAAGATTACTGGAATTTATGTTACCTTGTTATCTTTTAAAAATATGTAATCTCTTACGGATATTTTAATTAAATTCCTTCTTCCGCAAACTTTTTTGGGAGGCATTAATAAAATTTGGTTGTATTAAATTTTATTCCCAATATTTCAAAATACCGAAATTGCAATGCAAATAAGTTAGTTTTTAGTTACTAAAATCCGTCAACATTTAGTGCTAAAGTTATACGTTCGTCAAAGTTCGTAAAATTCTCGTTTACGATCTTCGTCACCCCATATTTTATACCTCGGGATTATTCGCTACTCCGTGGACACGAGTCGTAAAGTGTATTTATAAATTGAAATGCAAAAATATTATAATATTTTTACATGTAAATAATATTTACAGAATAACTTTTCATAAATGACGGTGTATAGATTTAAAATTGTGAAAGATATAACTAAAAAAATATGAATACGGGCAGGACTCACACCTGAGACCTCTGGAAGTGTCTGTCGCTCTGCCAACTGAGCTACCGCTATCCGCCTCAATAAATTTTGCAATTTATTTAAAATCGTCTTTATCAGGACAGAGATAACCACTATACGGTTGGCTCTAAAATCCAAACCAACTGCTTACTTATATACTAGCTATACAACCTAATCTATCATCACATAATATTTAAACTGAGTGAATACAGTTTTAGTTTTATGATAATTAAAGAATCTCCGTAACGTACTGAATACGTAGTATATACAAATATATTTAATGTACATAGAGATAGAGCTTAAATAAAATGGTTTGTGTCGCGTTGTGTTACGTAAAGGTCAAGTTATTGCGGGTAACCGCAACACATACTACCGCATGAAGAATGAAAAAAATGCAAAATTCGTATTTTTATAGCCAATAACTATGCTCCATTTTATCTCTCTACTATAACTAATATTGTAATATAACCACCAATAGACCCGTGAGCAACGCCGATATAACGATTTGTGTATGTTTAGGAGCATAGGTAATGTATTAAACTATAAAACTTACATTACATAATAAAACTTAAAATCATTTTTATATTTTTAATTCTCAAAAATAATCTTAATTTATACTCTATTTATAACACAAATATTTTAATCTCGAATTTTATTTAAATTTACCTTAGAGTATCTTAAATTCTGTGGATTGAGTATTGAGCACGGATACGGAGTTAGGAAACTTTCAGAGCTATTCTTAACGGTTTATCAAAGGAATAACAACGGTTTTGTGTAGATGCTTTAGTTCGTGTGCTTTGGGATTTAACTTGAGTATCTTAACGTAATAAATACTCGCTTATACGTAATATATGTTAAAGATCTTTGATGATGGAGCGCGTGTATCTCGCTTAAAGCTCTGTGTGTTTAAGTAAAAGCGACCTTTTTATATTATTACTAACGTTCAATTTCAATTAAGTATGATAAATACTGTCGATACCAAAATGTAATTGTTATTGAGAATATTTATTTGGTTCGAATAATATTTAAATATTTCACACTGTCTATAGATTTACCAGCTTGTTATATTTCACACAATTTTTAATAAATATAGAATTAAAATATTTTTTTATAATATTTCATAGCTGTTTCGTTTCCTGTTGATTTTGTTTCATTTTATACTATTTTATAAGTATTTAAATATTAAAATTATTAGCTTTGTTTATAAAAATACTGTTTAAATATTCATTATATACAGCTCGGCTTTATTAACCTTATCTCGAACTTAAGGTAGCGGTTTAATAATAAACTAATTTCAAATGTTATACGAATGTCAGCTCGAAGTTTGCAATGAAACATACAGTGTCGGATTAGGAAATGTTAACATCCTGAGACATCTACGGAGTGCAGGCCCCAAACACCTAGTTCTTAATTAATATCCAAATAAATATGTTTAGAAGGACGTGAAAGTATAAAGTAAAAGTTGCTGACACGTCAATGTTTGGATATTTTTTATCTTTGCTGTGTCTCTTCTTGTGGAGGTCTGTCCTCCTCTAAATCCGGCATTGGAAGCAAAGCATAAGAGTATTAGTATTTTACATTTTGTTATCTACATGAAGATTAAGGTTCCTTATGTTATTATAATTTTGAAATCTTTCATTTTCCTTAAGATTTCATTAGGGGAAATGAAAAGGAATTCCTTTAAAAATTACTTTCAAAGTACAAAAAAAGACGTCCAAAACATTATCTTATCGTCTAATAAATCCTTCAAGTTATAGTTAATATGAGTTCTTGTTTGTATTATCTGCAGTAAATATTAATAAACTACTATAACAAATACAATAATTAAAAATAAACTCATAAGTATGAAGATATTGTAATTGTAGATATTGTAATCAAGTCACTTTAATCTTAATCCTATTTCATACATAATTACTGCATTGTTTAACTCATTTATTATATTTCATCTGAATATTTTTATTTTAAAACGAACACATTTAATGAAATCCTTCGAAGTGTATATTGTTCAAAGAAATAAAACCTCTCATTCGATAATTTGATAAAATATATATTCCATATTTATGTAAAAAATGTATAACACTTTATACATATTATTAAATGTGTAAAACTCAACTCATGCATTCCAACACACGATCATCTCACAATAAGCCTCTAGCACAGAACCATAAACCATGTTACGTCTTATTTGCAAAATGAATTATGTTAACTTATCAGCTGTCAGTGCCAGTGAAATAGTAACTAGGAACGTGCCAGTGCCAGAATATTTTGACCAGTTTAATCTATCAATGTCCAAAGAGTTACCAAGAACCCGACATCTCAAAGGATATCCATTGTCATACTTCCTACTATTCTTATTTTATATTGAAAGTATGAAACAATAAGAAAATCTTAAAGAAAAGATTTCGTAGTGAGCACCAATTCTGTTTGTCTTTTCCAGAAGTTGCGTTATCTGTTATTTTATAATGTATCTTTCTTCAAAAAAATTAAGGTTGCATTCAACAACTTGAAAGAATTGGTAGTTCTTGCTAAGATGAAATAGTTAAAACTCGACATTTATTATCGAATTCTAAAATGATAAACTAAAACATATTTTCAAGTGCTGTAAAATTAGCAATTGTATTAAAATATAAGTCCGATTAAATAAAATAAAACAATAAAACGTATGTCGGTCAAGCGATCAATATCAATCAAGCAGTGAAAAATATTTTTACCTAAAAATACATTCATATTTTATTTTAAATTAAAATTTACATACTCGGAATATTCTCTTCTGTAAATGTATCTTAGCTCTTCTTCTGTATCTTAGCTTTTAGTATGAAGAGAACTTTTTATACAAAATGTAATTTCGCCGAGGCGAGATCCATGATCACATCCTACGGCTATTAAGCATCTAAATTACCATCCTAAACCTGTTTACTTTGTCCACAAAACTAATTCTAATCTTAGCAGGGAAGCTTAATTGTTTGTTATCAAACTCGCTCTTGAATAAATTTGAAATATTGTCTTGTCAAAAAAATATAATTCTGCTTTCCAGAAATGGACGAAAATTGCAAAACTTTTTGACAAGGAAAGCGTTTGAGAAATACGTTTAGCTGTAGGGGAATTACAATTTTGAGGACTTAAAATATCAAGACGTAGAACGTACAACGTAGAACTCGGAACGTGGAACGTCGAACGTCGAACGTAGGACGTAGGACGTAGGACATAGACGCAGGACGCAGGACGCAGGACGCAGGACGCAGGACGCAGGACGCAGGACGCAGGACGCAGGACGCAGGACGCAGGACGCAGGACGCAGGACGCAGGACGCAGGACGCAGGACGCAGGACGCAGGACGCAGGACGCAGGACGCAGGACGCAGGACGCAGGACGCAGGACGCAGGACGCAGGACGCAGGACGCAGGACGCAGGACGCAGGACGCAGGACGCAGGACGCAGGACGCAGGACGCAGGACGCAGGACGCAGGACGCAGGACGCAGGACGTAGAACATAGAACGTAGAACGTAGAATGTAATTATAGACATCCTCCTTTATTAGTCCAAAGTATACCGCACCTACAACTATATTTACTTTCTAATTCATTTTTATGAAACACATTTAGCTTTACTTTACTATTGGGAGGGGACTCGAGTTTATTTGAACCCACCAAATCCGTTTGTCCATGACAAAGCCTGCTTCAAAATGAGATATAGATATGTATATTCACGTCGTTTGTATACAATATTTTGCAGATAAATAATATCAGATGCGGTGTTTTAACAACAAGCGAGCCGATAATCTGTCGAGATGCCGATAGACTGCTAATGGTTATCGATTTCTCTAACACTTGCTATAAATATTCATTCATTGTGGATCCGTGTTTATTTACTAATACCCTCTGATCCTTCGATTAACTGCGGTCTAGATCGATTTTGGGACCTATTTTTAAACACATTATCTGCTTTACTATACTATAAGAAAGTCACATATATAAAAAAATATATATATTAAATAGAATCCATGTTAAATACATGTTGGTCGAAATAAATAAATACTTAGAACCATAGAAACAACATTGTACGAGTATTATCATCATATATACACAAAGAAACATAGAAAATAGAAGTAATATGTAAGTAGAGTAACAGACATGACAAAATTAAATTTTTAAACAGTTTAATATTATGCTGAATACCATCAAAATTCATCAAGTTCTTATAAGTTATACAAAAAATACGAACAGACCGACAAGAACACAAATTTTTATAAAAATGTGTTAGGCACAGACACTCGCAACCTATGATCAGGTACGGCGAAGCTGCAGCGTTGGAACGGACGCGTGGGCCCGGGAATCGGATATCAGACTGAGCTGAAGAGGTTCTAAACCCTCGTATTCGATCCGGACGACGCGATTACGTTAGGGAACGCTACGTAAAAGCGGCAACGCGAACATAAATACTACACATACACACACACACAGCGTCTTCGCCGGCGAAGACGAGGCCCCCATCCAAGCACGTTGCTCTGGCGTTCTGCCGTCGGAGGACGTTAGTGTTAAATCCTAACCCACATCCAACCCTCGCTTCCCACCTAACGGCGTCCTGAGCCGTGGTCCGAGCCTCACAGGAGGCGCCCTCAAAACGCGCGTTCCCCTGGGGCCCTTCAGGCCCCCCTTTTTCAAAGGCGGGTCTCTGCACCCGTCCATTCCACCGGTGACGCTGTCATGGCCAGTAGGGCTAACAGCAGAGACACACAAAAAAAAAAAACTATGATCATATAGCAGTATAGATAACAAGCTCTTTCGAATATACCTATTATTATAAAGCGACCTAAATGAAGTTTTAAATGGAAATGATTCTATCTTATATTTTAATTATAACTTATGTACATAGTAAATAAATATATAAATATTTGTATTTACATAGTCTAAAATCAAAAGAACAACACGAACTAAGGGAAAATATTGAAACATTTATTCCAATTTGTTTAGATTGTTGTTAACTGTTTTTGTTTAATTTTACCTGGAAAATGTAAACCGTATCATTACCCGGGGATAGAATACATTACCAGAACAGAAAGTCTTAAGAACGGCATTAAATTACTCGCAATAAAGAATCAAACAAAATACACAATAATATTTCATTAATTTCATTAACATTAACTCAAGTGGCATATAGGCATATATTATTAAAATATTATCTTATTAATTTAATTTTTACTTTGCATTGAGATACGCATTGCACATATGAAACCTCGGAGTCTCGTTATGATTCCAAGGAACAGGTATTTGGAGGAAACCAATCCATGAATGTTCTAATAAACGTGATTACAGTGACAAAAACAAATAAATTCCAACAAACAAAAATATATTAAAAAATATCGAACGCTTTCATTGCTTCGAATCTTATTCAGAGTATTTAAATTTATTAAGAACGAAAAGTCTCCTTAAAGTCTACATAAAACCATTTAAAACAATACTCATTCTTATTCGGAACAATCATAAAAACTTTATTGTTATTTCAATAAAAGTACGCCTACATTTAAATTATAATATAATATAATGCGTTCTGGAGTCATTTTTCTTTTAATAATCGTAGCGAGCTATCTGCTATCTAACCGCTAACGCGTTTTGCTAATGACTAAGCCGTCTGAATAATGTATTATCATTGCACTTTGATAAGGCTTAGATAAAGTGTACCTGCATGTGAACTGGCACTATCATTATTATGGATTAACAGACTGATACCGAATACAAACTATTATACAATTTAATAATCAAGGATTTTTTATTAATTTTATAAATTTTATTGAACCTTATATTTGATAAAGATTATGTCAATTACTACAATATTAGTAATAAAAAAGTAATTCATATAGTACATAAGATTAAGATTTCGAGAACTTTGGTATCTTTATTTGTTCGAAGAATCAATATTTGTACGCCACTGCCTAGTTGCATTAACAGTGAACATTTCAAAATACAAGCGACTGAATTATGCGATGGTTTAAAGACTTTTACAGAACAATACATTACAGTACAGTAAAGTACACATACATGAAGTAATACCACCATGCAATATTTAAAAAATGTATATTGTAATACATTTAAACATTTTGCTATATTTTTATCGATAAATATCAATTAATTATAAAAATGATTTATGTGTTTCTAATCAATAGTTCAAAATATATTTCATAGTTCAAATAATAGATTCAGAGCGTTCCGCCTCTGGCTGGCTTCCAGCTCTATCAGACAAGTTTTGAGACTTTATAGATTATATTTTACATAAAAAATTCAATATATTAATATAATAATTAATAAATTACTATGATAGCCTTAACTCAGTGCACCATATTAAAAAAATAAATTATTTTCGTTATAGACTTTACTTCTTTGATAAAGAAGTAATAATTTTAACATCACCATTAACCATGTTATAATTCAACGAAACAACATAACATGGTAAGTGTTATATCCTAAGGTTATTTTAAAATACTTGAAACACAAACGTATACCGTTGGCAATTGTAAATATTCTAGTGTATAGAGACATTCATTCGAGTTAGTCTCTCAGTGGTCGTTACAGAATCGACGCAGACAAGTTGCCAATAGACGTCGACACTACATTTATTAGGATACCACTTTTTAAGTTTACATAATAAATGTTATTTAAATAACATTATTGTACACCGGACGGATATTAATTAATTGCTTGAGAATGAGGAGAAGAGGAGGAGATGTCTCTGGCTGCTTCTAAACTCATATCGACCGGTATCGTACACTACATAGAGTTATCTCACTAATTAGTCACTGTCATTAGCTTGTGAGTTCATTTGTTTCCACGAAATCGTGTTTAGTGTTGAAGTAACTAACTTACATATATGATAACTAATAAAAAAGACAAAAAACATTAAACGTTTCATATCTATGATTTTTTTTTTGTAAAATTAAAGTGTATTTTTTTTTATATTTTCTGTTACGTATTATATATATTTCTCACCTTTAAAAATTCCTGAGTTTCCGCAAATTCTCAAGATTTAACGAGACAAAGGAACAGCAATTGATTTTTATATATAGTTATTGGCCCATGTTTGATCAATGATTAAGCTTATATCATATTACTTTTATGATATCTTGAGCCCATCGAAGCAGTGTTATTGGTCAAGTTAATCTTCAAATATAAACTCCATTTTCCAAAGCAATATATTTTTTTATAACACAGTGGAACTAAAAACTAATGTTTTATAAGTTTATTGCTCTTGAAAAACTTTGACTTTGTGTCCATCAAATGTTTGAAACAGGCCCATGCCTAACAATACCTCACGTTTCAAACTTCAAACTTTATAAACGTGACGCGTCTAAAGTAGGTCTCAAAAATTTTGCAGACATTTCTGATTTGCTTTTATAACTCGTATTTTATAAAAATTTCGAATATTATTCGCTTAATATAAAGTTATCAAGTATCCCAACTTATTTGATATTGGCCACTTCCGTTATTTATTTATTTACTGTCGATTTTCTAGTAATTCCAACCGTCGTTCAGCGATCCGGTATATTTTATCACATATCATATATAAATCTTCGAGCGTCAGAATCCTGATGCTCTACTGTCTATTGACGTGACGTCATTGTACGAAGTGGTGACATTGAATTGACGCAAAAATGATTTTACTTTAAAATCTTACAACGACATTTCAATTTACACCACCTGGGTAACCGTGTCTTATCCGAGTAACAAAAATAGAAATAAGACCAAGGAGTGATTGTGGAGTAACATCTGAAATATCTATACTAAATATACCCTTTAAAAGTAATTATCCCTCCGAGATATGTTAATAAATATGACTAAAACATACATTGAACTGTTATTTTGTAGAGTTGATTTTTAAACTTTATATTATATTGGTTTATTACTTGATAATATTGAATGCAAAATAATGATAATAATGATAAAAGTAAATAACCAAACCTCTATTTTCCCGATACTTCGCGATACGAATTGTTAGATAGCGAACACTTGATAATGGGAATAGGGTTGGTACTAACGCAATATGGAAAGAAATATGATATCCGAGATAATTACTATAATAAACGGTTTATTACCTTATTACTTGAGTTTGACATATAAAATCCTATTTATTTATTTTTATATATGTATATAAAATAACAGATAATAAAAGAGGGCAGCCCTGGTTAGATTACTGAACAGTTTTCCAAATGATTAATAACTGATAGCATTATCTCTTAAGCTGCTTGTCATATTATAATAAATAAATATAATAAAAGATAACATTACAAAACTCTTTTACCTAAATCGAACAATATTGTTTTATTCTAAGTAATATTAACATTTCAATTTCAAATTAGTATCTTCATTATTATGAACAACAGCTCAAACAAGTCTAAGGATAAATAATTCATATAATAAATATATTAACTATTCCAAAATATACCTGTATCTAAAATATATATTTTTTTAATGTTTGCCCCATTTTGGGGTCTTTTGCAGTATGTCTTTTCCTTCAATATTCTCCTGTTACTCGTGATCTCTTCACATACACCCTTCTTCTACATATCGTCCTTCACGCAATCCATTCATCTTTCATTCGGGCTTCCTCTACCTTTTTATCTCTCCAGTTCTATGCCTAGCACTGTTTTAATTACATGTCTTTCTCTCCTCATATTATGCCCATATCATGACAGACGGCTACCTCCAATATTTTCTGTCATCGACGCTATTCCCTTATTATTTAATTCTGAACCAATTACAATTATATTTTCAAGATATCTTTTATGAGAGCCCACTCGAAAGACAGGATACTTTTTATCCTTATTAATACATAATATTAGCATAATTTAATATATTTGAGACATTTTAATATAAAAGGTTTAATTTAATTCTAAGTTTTATAAGTATCCAGTAGATGGCGGTATTGATAAAGAAATTTAAATTGAAGTTAAATAGTTCATGAAGACAAAGACAAAATCGTCAGCAACAGCTAGTATATATATATGTGTATTGTATGCGTGTCGTTTGACATGTATGATGCGAGATTATATTACTCCAGTACAAGTGACCCGGAAACTTTTAACTGAATATTTTATAAACGGGTGACTTCACAGAGGACGTGCAGATATTTTAATAAAAAATACAATACCGTTAGTTAATTGAAAGTTATTTTAGTTAAAAACAATTAATATATTATTTTATAATATTTTCGATACATATTCAATGTTATAGATGTTGCAGATGACGTACCTGAAACAAAAGTAACACATATTTAATTTTTATTTCTTATTGTATTCGAAGGTGAAATCAAGATAAATTATCGATACAGACCACTAAGTAAATAATGTGTATTTCTTTATGTTGGTTAAAAATACCAAGTTATTTTGTCCATTGTAAATTGCAATTCATTTCATATTTAGTATATTCTTTATTATCGATAAATGGATATTCAAATAACATCGATCCCATCCCTGGGAAACTTGACAATTTTTCTGAACCGCATTTCAGCTTTGGTAATAACTAACAACTCGGATCAATAACAAAAATCTTTATTGGAAATTAATACAATAAATCTTATTACGGACGTTGCTATGCAAACTAAACCACTACAGTGTACGTAGCGCTGCGCTTGATCTTATTGTCTCTTACCTGAATCCAAGAGTCCAGACAGTTTACGTAAATTATTCTAGATCGTCTGGTTCTCACCTAAAGATGGGTGTTCCACAAGGATCTATTCTGGGCCCCTTTTTATTTTTACTTTATATTAATGACTTGCCCTTTTTTTGTTAAGGGTCTGTGTGACATTGTACTCTTTGCTCATGACACCTCGCTTATTTTTAAAGTTGAGCGTGATAAGATTAATTATGACGAAGTAAACAGTACTTTGTGACGAGTCCTGCATTGGTTCGAAATTAATAATTTAGTCTTAAATGCTAAGAAAACTAAGTGCATAGAGTTTACACTTCCTAATGTAAAAAGTAAAAATTTTTACTTGCTCCTTAACAATGAAGAGTTAGAATTGATTGACTCAACAAATTTCTTAGGTATAACATTAGATAAAAAGCTCCAGTGGAACCCCCATTTCTCAACACTCGCAGCCAAACTCAGCTCCGCCGTCTTTGCAGTTAGAAAAGTTAGACAATTAACGGACATTAATACGGCTCGACTTGTTTATTTTAGTTATTTTAACAGTATTTTATCTTACGGTATTTTATTATGGGGCAGTGCTGCCGAAATTAATTCTATATTTATTTTACAAAAAAGAGCTGTGCGGGCTATTTATAACTTAAAAGCTAGAGATTCTATGAGAGATGTTTTTAAAGAAATAGGTATTCTTACAGTCGCTTCACAATACATATTTAATAACATATTATGTATACGTCAAAATTCAAATACTTATGTAAAAACAATGACAGACACGCGATAAATACGAGAAATAATAACAAACTCGTAACGCCAAAGTTTCGGCTTCAAAAATTTAATAAATCCTTAATGGGTTTGAGAATACGCATACATAATAAAGTTCCACAAGCTATCTTAGACCTTCCATTTCTTAGTTTTAAATCTTAGTGCCGAGCCGGTGGTAGCTTACTTACGGACTGACTACACTGATTTTTTTTTGTATTGTAGCAATTGACGATTCAAAAGTGCGTGTAAATAAATGCCCACTTGAATAAAGATATTTTGAATTTTGAATTTTTTGAATTTTGAGTTAGTATTAAATTTATTTTATACATAAATAAATAAAATATATATAATTTTTAATAATTTTCAAATTTATTTGTTAACTGATCCTAACTACTTAATACTTCTACTATAAAAATAAAAGAAAATATACTTGTTGATTTCTTCCATCAACTTAAATGATTAGTGGTTGTTTAAAAATACTTATTTAATAAAACATACATTAACACAAAATAAATTATATAATTTCCAAAAATATTCTTAAAATTGTATAAAACAATTATTATATAAGAAATTAATTTATATTTAAATTGAACACTAGCATGCCTTGTCCGCTTGGAGTAGAAGAGCTTCCAACGAATTAATTAAGATTCAATTCAAATTAAATTACTTCTAAGCTCTGATTTCTGGAGCTACGTAAAGTTTAACAATTGCAGTGATATCACGTAATAACATAGAACAGAATAACTTTGTATGCTTTTTATTAAAAATATTATCATACATTTGAACTCATATTTGGTCAATGAAAGTTATAAAATTTTCAGTTAAATGTTTAATCAATTAAAGTGCTTAAATAACGACGAATAAACTGAATTATGTGGAAATTAATTAATGAGATGCTAAAGAATACTGAATATCAACAGAATGCACTTTAATTATGAAGTACTTTAATATAAACTGTACGAAATGAGAGAATTATAGAACAGAAGAGGTTAACAAATACGCTGAGGCTTGAATATAAAAGATGCAGCGATTCACTGCTACAAAATAATTTAACGCTACGCTTTTAATAACATTTGTTATGTCAAGCTTCCAGAGAAGTTTTTTGTTTGACTCTCTGATTTTCAACAAAAAAATTAGTATTTTTAACAGTTTAAATCTACTTTTAATAATTGTATTATAAAGTGGTAATTGCGATATTTTTATATTAAAACCTAACACCCGTCAATGTTCTAAACCTAACCAAATGATGCATCAACTTAGACTGGATAACTTTAACCGTTGAAATTAGATAAGACAACTTAGATATATCCGGAGTTGGTTTGCAAGTAACTCGCTTATGTTAACTAAATAAACTAACTAAATTGAATCCAAGATCTTTCAAGTGTTGGTCTATAGTATTGGTAGTTTAAGTTGAGTTTAATATTATCTGGTATTATGTTAAACAGGTTTCCAATTTCCATTTATCTAAACAGCGTTGCAAAAACATATAAAAACAAATATTATACTACATCCTTACAAAAAAAATCCACGATACACTTAATTTTTTGAATATTAAATAGTTTGAGGATTTTTATATAAAAAATATATTTCATTAAAGCTGAATATATGAGCATTTTGGCCGAATAATAAAATACAGAGTGAAATAACATGCAATACGCATTCAAGACCGCAGTTGAAATTGGCGGTAAGAGCTTTAAATGAATAAAAAATCTGTAGGCTTTCATGTTTGGGAACACAAGAAATGATGTACAGATGTACATAACATCACAAAATAATATATATATATAAACATAATAAAATTCGTCAATCATCTAAGTTCATCTCAATAAGTAATACCAACTAATAGTACCAATCTGATGATATGATAATGCCAACCTAATAAACATATTCCAGATCACCTTTGTACATCTTCGTGATCTTTGCTAAAATATAAGTTAAAATGCATATAAAGCCTCCATTCAGCAAAGTACACTCCCAATAATACCCGAGACGTCAGTTCTCTAGAGATCTAATAGACGTCTATCAGCTAATTCATACTCAGACCATCTCATTATTCCCAAATGACCTATATATATTAATCTTGTTGGTTCTCATTGTATAATAAGGCCCTAATTATAACTGCTTTAATTCCTTACAGTCATTTGTCATGGTTTTAATATAGTATTACTTAATTTTATTTTAAGAACTGTGAAATAATGCACATTTTACATTCAATTTTGTTCCTTAAAATTTAAATTTCAGTCCATAAATTATAAATAATAGTAAAATAAAAATAACATTGTCAAAATTTATTTCAAAAAACTTTTGATAATAAATTTCATTCATTAAACATTTAAAAATGTGTAAAGAAATCACATAAGTTTTTAAAGATATAAGATACTTAAAAGATATTAAAAAAAGTTACATCCAATCTGTGAATGTAGCACCTGAATGAATACACGAATGAAAGAATAAATTACCAAGTTCCAAAATCCAGTGAATAAACAAAGGACTCGTAATGCTTGGTACCTGATGAAATTCACTTAAAACTGAATTCCGTCAGGATTGCATCTGCTTTCACGGCACCAGATTTGGGTCACGGTCCGATCTGAGTGTTGCATAATTAATAACGCCAGTTACCAGCGCTTAAACCCTTCACCGTGTTTATGAACGCTCCAGAACAACTGGCCGTTAATATTCATATTAATTGATATTGACATAACAGAATAGTATACGAAATGTGTTTATTATTATATTATATTTATTATTATTATTATTTTATTAACAATATAAATTAAAATACAGCCACTACCTTATCAGTTTAGTTACATTTAGAACAACATTCATTTCTCAATGAGAAACACACCTATTACATAACAATCTTATAACATTAAGGATTAAGAATCACCATAAATCCGCATCAAGAGATCTGAAGCGTCGTCAGTAATAAAAATGAATTTATCTACAAAGAATGGGTTTATAAGTATAAATCGTTATAGTAATACTTACTATATTATAAAACCTGTATGAATATAATAAAACCACAAGAGAGTTTTTATCACGATGCGATGAGAATAAAAGTATCTACATGTATAAATAAAATAATTATTACGACTCCGCACGGAGACATTTGTGGAATTGATCACAGATCCACCTGTCGGGTCCAGATTATTATACTATTACCATTTTAAGCACAGATATTATAATAGTTATTTAGGTGCATCAATTTCAAATAAGGCTCAAATTTTTTGTACCTACACAATTGCTTACCTTATTTATCACGCTTCACTGTATTTTTAGAGACAAGGTAGCCCATGTCCTTCTCCGGGATACAATGATTCGAATTCTTTTCCAAAATTCAAAGCGAAAAGGTAACATAAACTTATAGACAGTTATTATCACAGTTACAATATTGGTATGGCTGACAGTGTAATAACAAAATATATATCAATAACAAGTTTATGGCACAAAAGAGGAACGCAATTAGGACCATACATAGTATATTAGAACAATAGACCAAGTCCAAGACTTTTTAAAAAGATTCTAGAACGTAATATTGGATTCTATCATGACAGGAATGACCACGAACAAGGAAAGACACCGCCTACAATCCCTTGGTGTCAGAATTTAACATCGGAAATAGTTTTTAGGCACAAAAACCATTAGAAAGTCTAAATTTTATTTGGACGTGCATAAGTCAAGTGGGCCGGATGGTATATCCTTAGTGGTGCTACGAACATGTTCCCCTGAGTTGACTCCCGTGTTAACGCATCAATTTCGGCACTCCTACCTTAGGCGTAAGCCTTATCTCACAGAAGTGTGCCATTCTCCATCCGATTCCTAAAAAAGTTTATGGCTCACACCCAGCTACAGACCTATCGTCATCACCTCTCTTCTCTCCAAATTAAATGAAAGCATTATTAATCAACAGCATCCAACGTACCTCGAGGATCAACAATTTATCAATGATAGACAATATGGCTTTCGTCATGGTCGATCAGCTGGTGATCTCCTGTTATATCTTACGCACCGTTGAACAGCTATCAGAAAGCAACGGATAGGGTCTAAAGGGATAGGAAGTTAGTTTGGATATGGCGAAAGCCTTTGATCGTGTACGGCATAAAGTGCTTCTTTCAAAGCTTCCTTCCCGAGAGTTTATGCAAGCTTTTTTACTAAGAGGAGCATACAGGTTGTTCTCGCAGATTTGTTGCTCGGATTCCAAGCCCGTGAACACTGGTGTACCCCAAGGCTGCGTGCTATCCCCAACTCTGTTCCTTACATAGCAATGATATGTTGGACATTTCCAACATATATTGTCATACAGATAGCACAGGAGATGCGGTATATTCCAGCCGTACGCGGCTCTCTTCGTGCCGGGCGGGATTTCAATGCGGGAACGGGGTGAGCTTAACCTCGTTCAGTTTAATAAAGTTTCGAGTCAAGTTCAGTTTAAAGATATTAAAAAATTATTTACATATAAGTATATATTATATATATTATATATTATATATTATATATTTAACTGTTATTTGTAAGCTTTTATTCAAAGCTACTAAAGGGCCAATATATATTATAATAACAATACTTTAAAATCATTTAAATTACAAAAATAAATAAACAAATATAACAAGCAAAACGATAAAATTTCTTATAAGAAGTTAAAAGTCAAAGTCGGAGCTCGAGAGTTGAATGTATGTTTATTTATTCGCATTAAGATAATCTTGGCTTTAAGAGCGGCGTGTTTATGAAGAAAACATCTGCGCACAAACACACGACAATACCAAAATAGATGAGAGAAATTTGTATACACATACAAAAGGTACACTCTTAGAAGTAAAAGAATAACATTATACAATTTAGACAACTATTCAACGATATTAACAATTGTTAAAAGCTCCATATTATTTGAAATATACTACATAACATATTCACTTTATATAAAATGGTTCAAAGAAATAAGTATTTTAAAATGTTAACAACTCAGTCATGCTTTAAATAATTCTAACCTGTAGTTGTTTGTTCCTAAAGCATATTTTAAGTAAAATAACATTTAGCATTATGACTCACGGGTGGGCGATGACAGTTCTTCCCAACGATAGGAAGATTATGAACTGGATATGAAGCTATTCCCACTATGAAGGTATTCCCACTATTGGTTAGCAGTGAAGTCATGAAATATTTTGTAAGAGTGTTTCCTTACCATTTCTTCGATAAGACTAAAACAAACATTCATCGTATGAATATACATTAAAATTAAAATATAAGGTATATTTATAAAATAAAATATTATTCAAATAATATAAACACGTATCAATTGAACTGTCACACTCAGTGAAGTCAACTTGTAAATCTATTGTTAAGATGTATAAAGGTCTTCAGCGAATAGAACGACACTAAAATTATTGCTTTTAACTTTGCTTAAAAATATTGTTTAAAATCATTTTTATTTCTTATATAGAAGACAATTGTTTGTTAAAATTATTTTTTAATCCTAAATTCATTGCCTGCATGACTTTTCGATAAAAACACGATATTATAAATAAGAAAGCAAAACTAAAATAGAATATAAATTATAAATGAATCACTTCAAAATATGAGCCATGTTTCTAATTTACCATCCGTAACTTAAATAGATTACTATATATTTTATATTTAATTTCAGTATTTAAAGTAATTCTTTGCTCTGAACTCAATCGTAAATAAAAATTCAATATCACCTAAAAGGTGCTCTCAATAAATAAAGTATAAAATAAGAAATTAATCAAAATAATCATCGTAAGTGGATTGTATTTGCAGGAAGAAGAAGAAGATAGGTTTAAATGTTTGTAAAAGTTCCAGAACCCTCCAAACTTGGCAGTGACATCGTCTTTTCATATCGCTAACTGAAGAAAATTGAGAATTAAAATTTAATACTGAAAACTCAAAAAGTAATAAATATAAAGCAACTTATAAAAGATTAAAAAGGACAATTTCTTGGTTGCTTTAAATCAAATCTATCAGCCAAATTTTATTTCAACACAAACTTTAAGTTCCAGTGAAAGGAAAGAGGATTAAATTCTTTCTCAACAGCAATAAAATCAAAAATAAACTCATGATGGCTTTAGTTTCTGGAAACGTCTGCAATATTTTTCATTGTGTACGTTAATGTACACAAGATTTAATCACACCTGCATGATTAAACAGACTCTGTTTATATCTTATAAGGGCAAAGACCTATCAAAAGTACTACCGGTAATTTGAAGTTTCCAATCACGATTTTAGGATGAAGTCTATAAATGAAAATTCTTGGGAGTATTATTAGAAAAGTTGTCTATACCGCGATCTTTTGATAGAGAATCCTTTGATGCCACGTCAAAAGAAATTAATCTAATGATATAGAAAACCCAAGCTTTAAAACTAAGTTTCTATTTTATTAATTTATAAACCTCTATTCATATATTGATTTATCTATTTAATTGGGTTATTCATTGAATTAGAACTCCTGTATAGAAAATATTATTCCAAATATGAAATTTGAAAATCACAATTCGTTATGATAAAATGTTTTTCCGTCCAATCAGAAGTGATTTTCATCACGATGTAGGTTTTTTGCTTCGTCACTGCAATCTGTAATTGGAAGTCTAATCCCAAGTCGCTCGGCTCGGCTCCATTTGCTTTTATATAAAGCATTTTGAATAATCTTAAGACGTCCATTGTGATTCTGAATTTAAGAACTTTTATGTACTATTTACTAAATGCATTTAAATTTGTATTTGTTTAAAATATTTTTACATGTTTAAAATTGTTTCAAAAATATATTCTTATCTTTGACTTTTTCACAACCTCCTACTCCTATTCCTTGTTTGGGATATTTTAATAGGTATTCTTTTCACACTTCCACCGTTTCATTTCAAAATAATTGCGCCGAGATTTATCTTTTTCATTTTAACACCAATATAACGTGCCTCCCGTCTTGATAAGAAGTTTCACAAAAATAAATTTCCAGTGTCAAATTCGAAGTTATAATTGTGTTCTCAACCAGTGATTTTACGAAGTTAATAAATTTATCTTTTGCAAGGACCTAATCATGTAATTTACATTTAGATGAAGGATTAATCTTTGTTTTGCTAACAAGTGCAATAAAGGGGACATAATCTATATGATACCGATATCCAATAATGTTGAAATGTTTAATCCGGGGGTTTGAATCGACACTGTCCAACAAACATTTATTTTACGGTGAGACGAAACAATAAAACGGAGCAGTGCAAACGGAGGGTGCTCCGCTGAGTAATGAAAAATCCATCTCCACCCTCACAAAAATTTCATTTCTCGTAGATTTTACAAACATATTTCCGTGAATGTCGGCGTTGAAATGGCAAATATTTGCCAAATGTTTTAATGGTTTTGTGCTCTTGAATATAAGGTGATGTTATTTTCAAAAGTAAGTACTATCTTTTAGAATAATATCTACATGTTACCAAATAATTTACATACAGGTGGCAACTATTCTTGTAAACTTTGTTTTTATACTTTGTTTTTATACATTACGTACAACAGACGATAAAACTAATATAAATCACTATCATGAAACAGATTTAAATAAAATAAATTAAGTATCTTTTTCAACACCGTTAGAAAATAAAAAAAGATAGTCTCTCTTTTTATTCAATCCTTAGAAATCTCTGAACTGAATTTCTCTTTTGATTAAAAATTATAAATATTCTATCTCAACGTTACAATATAAAATTAATTTCCTGCTTAGCTTAAATATTACCTAAGGGTTCCCTTTTTCTCAACCTTTATTAAAAACAAACATCTTTGTAGTTGCAAAGTTCAATTCAGTTTAAAGAAAGGAATCTCTTTATTTCTAAACTAAAAAAATAACAGAAGTCCTAAATGCATATGAAATCCATTTAAATACAAAATAAAATTTAATTTCTCGCTGTACCAAAATGTAGCACACACATAATTTCCTCACAACCGCTAAAGCTCTGGTTCCGCTCATTTCACCCAAAAGAACCGAAAGTTAGTATTATTTATCGATTTAATTTATTCTGAGTTAGCCTTAAGATAAATTGAAAGCGTTTTTCTATTTAAATATAACCATAGGATGGCGTTATCTTATGTCAGACCCATATATTTAATGTTCCAGTTGACTATCGTCATTGTCACTTGTCTAGGCCATAAAAACGGAACATATATTATTGGTATTATGTAGCTCAGTTAAAAGCACTCCATTAATGTTTCTCTTTCAATCTTTCGTGAACATTAAGTTAATTTACTAGTTAGTATTGTTTCTTTGTTACGTATTTAACAATCTTCTCAAAAGAATAAATTACTCAATTTCTCAAAAGAATACAAGTGTCAGTTACATATTTTGTAAAAGAAAATACATCTATTGAAGTAACGACATGTAATGAAAGTTAATATCAAAATAATTGAGTTTAATATTCCACAAGCGGCGTTGGGGACCGCCAACCAACATGCCATGTTCCAAACGGCGGGAGGTGGAGGACAAAGCTACAAATAACTACGTGGAAAGTAAGAGGAGGAATGGAACAGACGATGAACGAATTAATAGATGTGATGGATGACAAAGATCTGGACGTTGTTTGTGTTTTGAGAACATGCGAAAAGGCAATGATACAACCGATTAAGCCTGGCAACCCGGTTGCTTACTGGGCTGGGGTTCAAGAGGGTGAGCAGGATTGCCAAGGTTTTGGCGTGTTATTGTCCTCTCGAATGGTTAATGCAATAATATAATATAAGGCTATAGCTGGGGATAACAAGAGTATTCTTGTTATCCTTTTATGCAGCAGTATCCTCCGCTCCAGTGAGCGAACTCGAGGAGTTTTGGGAGAGTGTCAGGGATGTTGTAAGTAATGTCAGAGGTAACGAAAAGTTGATAGTATGTGGAGATATTAATGAATGTTTGGAACCGCGCGAAGTGGTTACGAAAGCATGCTAGGTAAGTATGGTGATAAGAGAGTAAATGAGGCTGGAAAGCTTATTTTGGAATTTTGTAAGGAGAGAAATTCGTTTTTGGCAAACACGATGTTTGATCACAAACAAATTCACATGTACACATGGGAGCGAGCGGAAGAAAGAAGTATGATTGATGTATTCCTAGTGGATCAGCGTATTCGAAGTCAAGTTATGGACACGCGAGTGTTTAGGCGTGCTGATCTGGGAACGGACCATTATCTGGTCGTTGCTAAAATTACAGGTGTGTGTGCAGGTTGACGTAACCGCACGCCATGTCTCAGTTTGTAGTCGAATTATCGCATAAGAAGCTGGTAGCTTCAAATTCCACCAATCAGAGAGGAATATTAAGAAAGGGTTTCCAAGAAGCTTGAAAGCTGTGATCCTGGAAAAGAAATTGTTGAAGTATGCTGGCAGAACCTTAGGAATGGTATGGTGCAAGTAACGACAGAAGTATGTGGTAAAACGAAAAGAGGTTTTAGTAAAAAACGCGATGAATGGTGGGATGATCAAGTGAATGGCGCTGAAGAATTAAAGATGAAAGCATGGCTGGATTATAAAGCCTCGGGTAAGGATAAAAGTATAAGAGAGATAAGAAAAAGAGCACTTATAAAGATGAAGCGTGAAAATTTTGAGAGAGTAAGAGATGAAAGGTTGACGAACAACTTCCGGGAAAACACGAAGCTTTTCTGGCGAAAAGTTAATGATTCCCGGGGTTGTTCGGTAGCCTGTAGAATGCAAGCTGTGCTTTCAAAGAGCGGTGAAATTTTAACAGAGCAAGTACACATTTTGCAGTGGTGGAAAGCTACGAGGAGACGTATGAATGTGAGGACGCCTCGACCTTGAGTATCAGTGAAATGCTGAGTCCAGATGTAGCCGATGGTGAAATCACTTTTGAACAAGTGGAGAGCGCGATTCGAAGTCTGAATTGTGGTAAGGCTGCGGGAGCAGATGAAGTTACTTCCGAGATTATCAAATATAGATGAACGTCTTGAACTTGTTATGGTTTTTATGCAATTTATGCAAGAAATCGGGGGAGGTCCCAGACGATTGGCGAGGTGCAGTCATCGTACCTTTGTATAAAGGCACAGGTTTACAAATGGACTTTGCAAGCTATAGGGCTGTCAGTTCGATTAGCTTGGGCGGAAAATTTATGCTAAAATATTAGCGAGAAGAATGCAAGAGAAATCTGAAAGGCTGTTGTGGGAGGCCCAAAGAGGTTTTAGACCTGGAAGAGGATGTATAGGTCAGACCTTTTTCCTCCGCATGATCACGGAAATTTTTTTGACCTTATACCAAAAGGTTTTCTGTGCTTTTGTGAACAGAATTTAAGATGAACGCAAATGGTAAGATAATAGAACAAGTAAATGAAGTGGTATATTTGGAAACTATGTTTAGCAGAGACGGAAGATACGTATTGGATTTGGAAAGGCGTATTGCTGCCGGTAAAAGAGTTAACGATGCTTTGGTTGCATTGTTGAGATGGCAAAACGTCAGCATAGCTGCACATTTGGCTGTTCACAATGTAGTTTTGCTGTTATACGGCAGCCATACGTGAGTAACACAGAAGAAGAATGTAAGAAAGATGAATGCTGTAGAGATGCAATCTCTTCGCCGAATAGGCGGAGTCAGTCTAGCTGACCGAATCTGCAATGAAGAGATCCACAGAATGGCAGGTACTAGCAAAGATGTCACGGTGAGAATGAAGAAGAACGTGCTCAGGTGGTTTGGGCACGTCGAACGAATGAGTTATAAAATATTGGTAAAACAGATGTATAAAGGAAAAGTGAGCGGTAAGAAAGACAGGGGAAGGCCTCGAGTGGCCTTCGAAAACACAGTATCTATGATACAGGAGGAAGGTCACGTGAAAAGCTGAAGGACCCCCCGGAGGGCATGTATGAAGAGGTTGATGTCTGTGGTCGAGGCAAAAAGGTATGCAGGGACCTTAAATTTTGGCGCTCCGTCGTCTCTGGCCACCCCGCAAGGGATATGGCGTGAAGTTACAATAAATAAAATAAAATATCCCAAGTCACGAAAAAAATTACTTACCGGTAATGTCCCGATATTAATAATTGAAGATAATTGGATTAATAATATTACGCACAACACTTAATTGAAAAATATTATTTTCGTAACAGACAACGTTATTATAATCTGAACATTGTTGTAACGATACTTTTATAAATTAAGAATAATCTAACCTTTAAACCAATAAAATTTATTTGTCAAAAATTTACTAATTATGGTCTAGAGAGAACATTATCTTAAAATCATCTCTACACAACTATATGGTATATATAATTATAAACATTATACATAAACAAATCCCAGACACTAGACAAAACAACTATTACAAATATTTTCTAAATTGGGGATCGTATGCACGACCGTTGACACAATAAACAAAGCTTAGACCACTGCGCCTATCAGACGTAAAATTCATAAAAACATACATTTAAAAAAACAAATTATAGAAAGAATATAATAAGTTTTAATGGTTTAATTAAAATGATATCTTACATTTGACGTCATTTTTTTATTTAATCTAAAAATTTTAATTAAATATTGTTATCCAATAGGTGGTGAATTTCTATTAATGTTTTTATATTTACTGCAACGTCACACGCAGTTAAACGAGATCTAATCAAATGCTTTACTAGCTCTCACACGCGACTCCTTTCACGACTCTCTCAAACAATTATTAAAATTTGCAACTTTTATATCTCAAAGAGAACATTTAATATTGCTAAGCCAAAAATATATAAATTATTATAGAATGTTAATTACACAGAAACCCAGGTAGCCTCCAAAACCTTAATTCCCTAAACCGATAAAATAAATCAATACCAAAATGTATTATAAATTTAACATCAAAGTAGTTTCATAGCCGCGGCTTCGAGTGGGTTTACTTAAATTCCCATCAATTTCCAAATAGTAAATAGAAATTAATTCCCTCTGCCACCTTTGATTCCTGTATTTTCCGATCACCACCAAACCACCGAACCACCTACGATGTGCTATGACGGATGCATATAATCAAACTTTGACATTTCACTACATGTGCATATCACATATAAATTTACAATATAAAAATTTAATCAAATCTATCTAATAACATCAAGAGGAGAATAGAGATATAGACAACGGAAGAGAGATAGAGAGAGAGAGAGAGAGAAAGATATAGAGAGAGAAAACACCATAAGAAACAAACTGTGCTCTATATAAATTACATATATTTTTTTCATATATTTATTATTATACTACAGCAATGATACCTTTACTAAGCTTTGGAAAGTTAAAATGTATCCTTATAAAATATTCAAATCCGATTTAGTTGTACATCGGTTGTACAAGACCACCTACTCGATATAATTTAAATCAGAAATAAGTCATCATTTAATGATTTAACAGTAAAATAATTCTTTTAAGCGTAAATCGAAAGGTTTCACAATCGAAGGGTCGGAGCTGAAAGACTATTGCTATAAACGGATCTGATTCTATGACAATTTATTTTGGAAATGAGATGAGAGCAAATCAAACTTAAAATAAAATACAATGACTGTTTCAAGAAAGACGATGTTTGAATTGAATTTAATAGAAATGATTATAAATTTAATTTTATCTTACTAACTTTTATCCGCGGATTCATTCCTAGTTTCACATTGGTTAATAAGCTCTAACTAGAGCCGCAACTTTATCGGCGTATTTATCTTTTTTGACCAATCTCTTTAACGACCTAACATTTACACCATCACATTTTCTTAGTATATATTTTTATGCAGGTCGATCAAATAATTTTTACAACTCCAGTTGCAGAAAGAAACAGACAGTATATTATAAAGCATTATAATCATGTGATTATAATAAAATTTGTTAAAAATCAGAATCAATGGAATTATATAGTAATTAAGATACATATGATGTATATCATTACACATGAACCACTCTGTTGAAGCAGACGAAGATGATAATAGGTAATACTCCGATATAGCATGAAGGGTCCGGATCTCTTAAACTCATTAAATAAGTTACTAGTGAGAAGCAAGTCAAGTAAACTATCAGAGACTTGCAATGCCACTGAAATTCCTTCCTTAATTGTAGTTGTTCAACAGGATGCGAGATCAATCTTCAGTACCTTATTAACCCGTTTTGTGACATAAGTACTAATTATTTTATTTTTATGTTCTCAGATTTTATAAAAACACGATATATAAATATTTAAACGTATGTTTAAAGTATATAATTTTTCTTTATAATACAACACAAAGAACAATAGATTAAAAGAAAACAAATTGAGTCTTAAAAGATATTAAAAATATTAAGAACATTCCTCTGTTATCTCTAATATTCATATTAGGTAATGTAATATTTTAATTATTATCCTAGTAATAAAATTTGTCAATGGATGGGAAAAAATAATATTAATTTAATCGTTTTGAAATAGATATAGTAAAATGAAAATCTATCGTTCGGAATCATCATACGTCAACAAAGTGCAAAGCGAATAGATATAAAGTACGTTTAATTATCCTAAAATTACAATTTAATTATAAAATTCTAGTCGCATACGTACTAAAAAACATTGTTACTATTGTCATTATAATAAAATATCCTAGACATGATGCTATAAATAAAAAATCAACCAACAATTTTTGTTTATAAACTTCCTGCTAAAAGTCTGATGTAGAAGCGCATTATAGCGTTTGTTTTAGAAACTTTTGTCATTTTTCACCTACAGGAAAGTTCTAACGTTAAAAATTTAAATACAAAGTTGTATTTAAATGGTTTCGTGCCATAACGACCGTGCGATGTGAAGTCGAAAATAAAAAGAACATTGTAATTACCATACGGAGTGAAAACCGCTGAATTATAACGTTATAATAAATGTATAAAATTGTATGATACGTATTGAAATATTATTCTCATAATAATCATCGATTGTTATTAAATATATGGTGAAATAGTGATGACATTTAAAACTCTAAAGTCGGTATAGTGACGCCCTTACTAACGACTCTTCTGTTGGAGAGCTCTTGTGAAAATAGGCGTCTTTACGAAAACAAAAACATCAGACAAAGGAACTGTAGAACAATATAACATGTGACCCAAAATTTTAAATTGAGGTCTATTTTTTTTTAATACGATTACTTTTAATTGACTTCTAAATATTTATGGAATGAAAAATCATCAACACAGTGAAGTTCTGTTCAGTCAGTGATGTCTGGGATACCGTTCCATATCTAAATTTCAGAGGTTGTAGGTTCATGTCCTGCCCGTATTCATATGCTTTTAGTATATAGTTAAAATTTAAATACGCCTAACAAGTATAACCATATTTATAGGTAATAAAACATAATTTTAATTTATTTTATTTACAGTTACTACCGTACCGTATAGGCCTCTTTGGTTTAATGAATAATCTTGTTGTGTTTTAGTTATTTATATTTTTGGCCTTCCTCCTACTTAACCTATATGTTTCTGTTACATAAAACTTATTAGATAATAGATAAACCTTATTAGACGCACTGTACGGTCACGTTTCTACGCAATGCCAAAGAGTACAACCATTCGCAGATCACCAGGACCCCGACAATCCGAACGGCTCTCTGTTGAACGCGGACAAAAGCTGATATTGGGGTGATCCGAACCAGGTATGAGAACAGTACTCCATGTGTGACCGGACCTGCGCCTCATAGAGCGCAAGTCTTTGGCAAGGCCGGAAATACTGCATCGCTTGGCCATCTTGGCCTTGCTCTCCAGATGACCACGAAACTGACAATCACTCGAAATGTCGAGACCCAGACAATGTCCTTGAAAAGATATTTGCATGGATCGTAAAATAAAAGATATTCCATTACAGTTTTACTTATTGCTTTAGTTATACAGTATAATAAAGCCGCTTGTTATGCACATAATCAATATACAAAGAAACTTTTTTGTTTGCTAGTATATAACTAGAGGAAAGAGCTTGCCAAGCTATATTTTCTTAAGCAGTTGACTCTTTTGAAAACCGACATTGTTGTGACATAAAAGACGGAAAAGATTAATAATCTTACACGTATTAATAAACGGAGAGTGAAATTAGGATTCTCAAGTAACTTACCAACTATGACGTCATATATATGAAAGAACAAAAGAGAACCGTTAAGAATTAATTGTACGCAATAGGTGATTAACAATTTCTTAGCTCGCATACAGTTCATTAGGTTATATGAATGTTTATAATAAACTGATATTAGTAATAGGACTCTATTTAATTGTATAGTGTATCATTATTATTTATAAGTTTATTAGTTTATCATTACATTAAATAATAACTTTGTAACTTATTATTTTGCCTCATAGTTAACACTGCATCGAAATATACTCGAATCTCATTGACATATTAGTACAGATTCGATACATTTTATTATATTTATCTTTGTAAAGGAATGACGGATCCTTCCTAAGCCATTACTATACCGCTGTAAACTAAAGGATTCAATGACCCGTTAGCAAAACAATTTGTCTGATATATTTATTTGCGGAACACGAAAAAAGTTATTGAGGTCAGAGCAAGCGTAACAACGAGCCTATAGTAGAATTACAAATAAGGGATCTCCAAGAAACAAGAATAAGAAAGAAACTTGTTGAGCAACTCACTAACTCACTGACTCACCTCTCATTTACTACGTGTTAAATTTTTCTCAATATGATCTAGTGTCTGTAAGAATATAATATCTCATAATAGTTTTGATACATTTGTTTTAAAAATGGTGACAAAATATTCTTTGAAAATTGTCATTAAAATTCTTCAGAATACCAATAACTTGTATCGCCTGGATATCTCATAAACGTTATTAACATACGAATCAATTGCAGTACATTATTTGTAATATTGGTAAAAAGAGGATTCTAGTCGGTTCTTCGTCATGAAATTTTACTGAATATAAGCGTATAATTTACCAGAAGTAAGTAAAACATTCCTAATTACACAAAAACTATTAACAAACAAAAGCACATGTTAGTTTTTGAGCCGCGTCGCAATCAGCACATTATATTGTAAACCACATGAAATAAAACACACGTACATTAATCCCTGGACTAATTAATATTAATGACATACATATATATATATATATATCTATTTGTGTGTGTTTCTGTCCTGGTAGATACATCCTGGTTATCTGGCCAAAGCTTGATAATGAGCTCTATATATTAGATCCTATATGAGTGATGTATAAACTTCTATTGGTACAATACTTGTTTGGCCGCGGCTTCTCTGGGGATTTCAGTAATTACTGTCATTACTTTCCAATATGTATGAGACTAAAAGATATTAAAGGTAACTCCTGAAAAGGTAAAATATTCAAACACTCCTTCACGTTAATGTTGTATCTTCCTTCGAGTTTGTACATACAATGTACGATACACGAACTTATACGAACATGTACATAATGTTGGTACGTCTAATAAAGTAACCACATTACGTAAACACAGTGAAGTTATGGCTGAAACAAATTTCGTTTCATTTTTATTTCTTATCTAACATAAATTTATATTACGTAATTCTTAGTAATGTTTGAAACATATAAGTATCATTTTCTTTTATAAATTAATCCAAAACAACGAATTATACAGCATTGTACTTGGCCCAGGCACAGTGTATAAAAGTTTTAGTACCTTATATGTATGTAGAAGCCAATAAGAATTCAACTTCATGTAATTAAGATTAAAACTCAAGAATTAGTTTCAGCAGTATTAGTAGAAACCAATTTCTTCTAAGTTTTCCAAACCACTTAGTAGTACACTCGAGGTTGTCGCTAAGAGCCTCTACGTGTCACGAGACGTATATACACGGAAGGATTATCGAGTTAAAGAACATCTACTTAACGAGAGTCGTAAGTGCTAATACCAATTAATACCCCAATATCACGATGGGATCAATATCATGGTGGGAGAAAGGAAAAGAGAAGAAAAGTTCAGTCTTTAGTCTGCATCCCTCGTGTATGGTGTTTCAGTCTGAGCTATACGCCCTATACAGGGCTACCCAAGAGATCAAAAACAACAATGATCCTCAAGCCACTGTATTGAGTGACTCAAGATCGTCACTCGATTTGTTAAGGAACCCTAAAACAACAAATCCCTTAGCAAGGGCGATACAGCAGAACATCAAGGACATTAGGACCCAAGGACGAGAGGTTAAACTGACATGGCTTCGAGCACACATAGGTACGGTTGGCAACAAAAGAGCTGATGAACTCGCCAAAAGCGCTACGCTAATTAACAGTAAATATGATTATGCTGAGATACCAGTAGCTTACGTTAAGAAGACTATCCGTGAAGAATCTATACAAAAGTGGCAGGACAGATATACAACATCCAGCACAGGAAAAATCACAAAGGAGTTCCTACCAGGTGTCGCCACAGCTTTTCGTATTACAAGGAAAACCAAGTGGAATCCTATACACGTGCAAATCCTGACGGGCCACGGAGGCATAGCAAAATACCTACACCTATTTAAATTAAAAGACTCTCCGGGCTGTGAGTGTGACTCGTCCACCGAAGAGACAGTATGGCACATAATACTAGACTGTCCGCGTTTTTCGTCAGCTCGATCGGACCTGGAAATTCAACTGCCCACCAATCTGGAGAAAATCGGCATAAAAACCCTCATGGCCGATGATCAAAGACGCCCAGTTCTCTTAGATTTTCTAGAAGAAATTTTCCTGGTTGCCATGAGAAGAAATGGCAGTAAAATCGCTTTAAGGAAAAGACCTCTGGAAAACAAGAGTCTTATCAAACTCACACCAAAAACACACGACCAAGAAAAAATAGGTTTCAGTTTTTGCATCGTAGGACCAAAAAACTAGGTATACATCTCACCCGGACTAGCTGCCCTCACTTAAGGAAGTACCGATAGGGCAACAATGAAGAGGTCGATGTACGACAGCATGCCAAAAGTCACATTGGGGGACTGGGAATGCTGAATAGTGCGGAGGAAGAACAAAACCATCGCACTACTGGACACTTATTACCCAGAGTCCCCTTACACAAATGCATGTAAGATGCTCGATCACCTGAGCACACTAGGAGCTGAAAATATTAACACTAGTCCAAAAACAATAAGCGTTGACGCTATGCGAGTTGGCTATGACAAAGGAACTGTAGCAAATCTCATAGGATCTATAAATGCTTCAAGGTACCACGACGTGGTTGTATATGAAGACCGCGGAGAAGACCTAACGTTCCTTAAAATAAAAAAAACACCAAATAGGTCTACGACCCCCGAAAACACCTGGGGCGAACCAAGCAACCAGATCCTACAAAGCAGCGCCGCAAGCCTTCAAGAGAAAATTGCCATCGAAATTCAATCCAACAAAATAACACAGGACAAATAAAAACTAAGAAAGGATTTAATAAGATGATTACAATGCTTAAACCGAAGCAAAAATATTATAAAAAGAACAGAACTAGAGCCGACATGGGACAAACAAGTGCACCCGATTTACCATCCGCCAGTGGTGCCAACGAACATATGCGAAACGCGTTTCTTGAGTACACAGCATCTATAAGGGAAACAATCAAAACTAACCTTGCGATCTGTGAAAAGATCAGGCGGACCTTCGAACTTGAAAACGAAGGTCTTCTTAAAGTATTACTCAAGGAAGAAAAAGCCGCCATTTTCAACAACACTACATCTGAATATGTACGGGGTAAAACACCTAAAATTCCCCACATGGCGGCTTACAGCGTTAAAAATGGATTCGTTAAAATAGCTGAAACCCCCAACGGAGTAACTGGACCGCCCAAGTATTTAACAAAGACTAAGACTCAATACTTGTAGTAGCCCGCTGCACAGAGGTCTCGCTGGAAGATAACATCCTCCAAATGGCTACAGCCGTAGAGGATTCAGCAAGACCCTGGGAAGACTGGGAAGCACCAATTTTCCACTGGGTCAACGGCGTTCCTGGATGTGGAAAATCGACTTGGGTAGTAAACATCTTCGTATTTGAAAGTGACTTGATAGCAACAACGACGACTGAGGCAGCATTAGAGCTCAGGAATAAACTCGCCGTGAGTTGTCCAAAGGACGGGAAGACCAAAGTCTGAACGATCGCTTCAATATTAATAAATGGCGTCAAAGAAAAGCCTGAACGACTTATCGTTGACGAGGCCTTGATGAACCATTTCGGAGCGATCGTTATGGCGGCCCGACTAACAGAGGCCAAAGCAGTCACACTAATCGGAGACACAAACCAGATTCCTTATATAGACCGGCTAAATCTGTTCCATATGAAATATTATAGCCCATACCTCGTGACGTCTATCAGTCAAGAGCTCTTAAGAACCTACCGATGTCCCCTGGACGTAAGCTATGCTCTAAACGAGGTATACAACGGCATATACTCAGCCCATTCATTGACTCGCTCTCTGAGAACAGTCAGGTTTACGGGTGCTACCATCGAAGCTGACTTTCCTAATACCCTGTACCTGGTCCACACACAGACTGAAAAAGCGGACCTTACAAACCTAGGGTACGGAAAAGGGGAAAACTCGCGCATCCTCACCATCAATGAAGCTCAGGGATTAACATACGAGTCGGTAATAATCATCCAAACGAAATCCAAACCAAAATCGTACCTGACAAGTGTCCCACACGCAGTGGTGGCTTTATCTAGACACACAAGAAGTTCTACGTACTACACGGATATCGACGAAGACGCCATTGTGAGATTCATTAGGCGGGCCGGCGATACCTCCGATAGAACTCTTGTAGAGTACAACCTCAAGATGGCAATTTCTCACCGTGACTCCGAGGCTATGAAAAAGCTAGTGAACTTAATAACCTAGCTTACTACTACTACTATTTACTTTATTTATTATTATTATCAATTTCTAAAATAGCTTTCGAAAACTTGTACAGGTGTACAATTTCCTGCGAAGTTACCATTGCAATTAAAATAGTAATAAAATTGTTTAAAATCACAATGAAAGGCATGGACAAATGTCTATGGTATTTGAAATAAAAAAAAAAAAAAAAAAGAAAAAAAAAAAACCAATTGATAAGAATGTTTTAAAAGATTGTAATTATATCGAAATGTTTCTTTCTTTTAAGTTTTGTCACCTAGCTCTTACTACCAACTTCCTGTGCTGAGTAATAAACCAAGTCTCATTAAACATATATTTGTGTGTTCCTGTGGATCCCATGGGAAATTGGCAGGAAACTAGCCTATTTTAATAAAGGTTTCAATGGGTGAATGAATTTATAAAATCGGTTCAGTTATTGAGTCTATTTGTATCTTTTGATATATATGTATGTATATCTTGATATAAGCAAAGAAAAAAAGGAAGAGGAAAGTAAGAAAAGAGGAAGCCTTTTTAAATTTAAATAAGAAAATAAGACCAACATCAGATGCATTTGACCCATTCTGAGACCTCTTATTGCTAATTTAGTTACTTCGTCGTAATCATTAAAGAGAAAAACGAACAAATAAGTTTCTTCTTGAAAACACATTCTTGTACAATTATGTATAAATTTATTAAATTTGAAATCTTAACTATTTGATGATAACTTTACTAATAGAAAGGTAAACAAACCGGAAAGATTAAACACTTCTATATTAAAAAAACACTGTAATAAGTTATTACAAATCAAAAGATTCGATCCATAAAAATATCAAACAATGATAAATAAATATAGAATTATAAGCATTTAGTATTTTTATAAAACTGTAAACTTAAGTTTGAAAAATATAGATATTGTTTTTCTTTATGAGGTAACTTTGTATAAAATATGTCTGAGATCACTTTACTTGTATTATGCACACTATATAATAATGTAGATTTAAAGTTATTTTTTTTTGTTGTTGAAAATTCATAATTATCATGATAATTTTGAGAATAGTTATATTTCAAGAAAGGTTAAAAGGTTATAAAATAATTGCTAGAGAACTTTGAATGGATCTACACACGTTATTTTCAGATGTTACTTTAAAAACCTTAATTGTCATAATTGATTTTATAACAATGATCAATCTTTCGAGGCAAAAAAAATTATATTTAATGAACATTAATTGTTACTTAACTGATTGAAAATATCTTATAATAATAATTGGCGATGTTAAATTTAGAATGACAAATTAGTCGTCAAAACGGTTCTGTTTCTAGAAAGGTATTACAGAGGTTGTAGTTTCGAGACTTTTGTACATGATTTTTTCAATGAATATTTATTCATAATGTATTGTAAAGACTAAGTTTTAAAGTCCTAAACTGAAACAAATAAATATAAAGAAAATGTGATAACGAAAATTGTGAGTAAAACTAAAACTGGAACAAAGAACCGAAGTCTACTCGATCGGTATATAATATGGTAATATGGTAATAATGGTTATTGCACAGAATAACGATTTCATAGTTTTCCGTATTGGAAGCCAAATAGATATTTACTTTAAGTCCAAATGAATTGAGAATAGACAAAGTTTTATATGGAACAAGAGATATATATTCATTATGTACCAAATATGCTCTACACACGTATTGTTTAAATATAATATATTTAATTAACAATTTAAATATATAAAATAGGAAACCATTAATTTGTTTTTGTTCTTATTTATAATGATAGAAAGCAATTTTGCTTAAGACGTTTCTGTGAATTGAGACATTAATATGAAAGATTTAATAAACACATTAATTATTATTAGTGCCTTTGACAGTTGTCCACCTCCGAAAACTGACTTCTTATATTTTACAACTCTTCACAGCCTCGACCCCTTGAAGTTTCTCAGATGACAAAGTACTTTAGACAAAACATATGCGCCTTCGTTACAAAAATGTTTTATGACATTTTTAAGTATGTTTCCAAATAGATGAAAAATGCATTTTATTACATTTTCATATCTTCGTCATTTTGAACATTTTACAAAACTTGATAGTAATCATGTAATTATCAAACCCCATCACAAAATATCACGAAAACGATTCGAAGATCTGAACATCATCATCATTATCATTTATGACCAAGTTGGAACGCGACGATAAACAAATATCCAGTTATATTTTCATCAGTTTAGTGTGTTTTAGTCAATATTTAAATATAAAGTGGGATAATTAACTGACTATAGTTAACATTATAGTGTTTATATGTTAGCGTTATTATACTTATTATTATTTTTTAATAAATATAAAAAGGAAAATATATGTAATATGTTCCAGAAATGATAAAATCAAGTACTGCTTATGTGAAGAACATTTGTATTTATATTATCATTTATAATGTATAATTATCTTATTCTAATTGTACAAGAGCGCTACCTCCCTGTTTTCAAATATGTGTCTTATAGAATTACTTCAAAATTTGGGAAGTTGTTAACAAGCTTTTCACGTCAAAAGGCTGCCATACGAATAATTAATGACATCCACAAATCCATACATTCAAAGTATAAATACAGAAATATTGCTAATTTCAGCTTACGTCACCAACTCCTGTTCTATTCCTGTAACTTTCCTCCATTTAAGCCTTAAGTACTACATTTTCTTCATTAATTGCTAATTTATCTCGTCTATACGAGAGTCGAAATAAGTTTCCAACAGTTATTTAACTCAATAATGAAGTTATGATAGTTATCTTAAATTAACATTAAGGGTTATGTTTAACTATTGTTATATTGAGATTTACGGTATGAAGTTTAAATAGAAGTGACATAGTAGGGACTTATTACTCTGTTTTGGTTTTGGAAGTTTGTTAACTATAGAATAAATATGTACGTTGAACATTATGGGTAGACCTCGAAGAATTCGGTCTGCCCATTCATTTGTACCCGACTTTCGAATTTTTAAAAAATTTCTTCACAGGAGGTCTTCTTATGATCCCCTGAGTCCGAAATGACCATTGGTCAAAAAGTTTATATATATATATATGCGTGCGTGCGTCCAGATTCGACTTTTGTCAGCACGATAGCGGCTGCAGTTTCACTCAGATCGCTTTCAAACTTTGCACAAAAATCAACCATCCAAAAATGAAGGTCAAGTTCGTGAATCAGAGAAATCCAGGCGCTAGGGCTTCACTTTTTCACGCTAGGGCGCTAGGGCGCTAGGGCTTCACTTTTTCTGATTTCAGTTTTTCGACCATAACTTTTTCCCTATACAAAAAAGACCAATTGCGTTCATATTATATGATGTCTTTGATGAATACCTATAACTAATGTAGATAAACCGAAAACCTAACTTTAATAACTTAGTGGTGGGGGTAAAAAAACCGAAAATTTTTGGAAAAAAATCATAACTTTTTTCTGGTAAACATTCTTACATCACAAGTATTTTTAATAGAAAGATAATTTTTTACTCTAAATTTAAGTATCAAAAGTTTTTCCGTAAAAGGTACCGTTTCCGAGAAAAAAAATAAAAACCACTTTTAGCTTGAGAATGTAAAGTAGGTAAAACCACGCCAACTTTTTTCAGGCCAACATTCCCTCCTCGCAAATATTTTTAATAGAAAGGTTATTTTTTATTCTAAATTAAAGTACCAAAAGTATTTCCAAAAAAGATACCTTTTCCGAAAAAAAAAATAAAAACCGCTTTTTGCTTGAAAATTTTTGATGTAAACAACGACATCATGTGTTATTCTTAGGTAGTGTGTTATATTTTAAACGAGTTACACACGAGGTCTACCCACGCGTGTCCCCCTGTGGGCACGGATTTTTTTAATTACCAATATATATATGTAGTATATAAGTATATATATTTACTTACATAGTAATGTATATTTATATAATTTTTTTTGTTATGAAAAGAAACCTTATATCTAATGTATACACAAGCAGAACGCAACGCTCGCTACAATTATCACACCTCTAAGTTGATGAAGCAGCAGTCGAAGTCGCTGGCAATAGCTAGTATTTTGAAAGAAGTATAACATTGCCCCAGCAAAGACAAATGTGTACAGACTGTTGACCATAGGTTTATTACGCGCTTTGATTGAAATAAACTTTAATTCATTATAATTTTATCTATATATAATAATTAGTCCGTCCTCAAAGAAATAAAAGTGTTATATGTAAGAAAATACAAAACTGCACCAGTAATTTCCAACTACGATTTATTACAAATGTTAGAAATAATATAATTAGAAGTATTTATTATTAAATTATATCTCAGATTGAAAAGAAGACATAAACAGCCTATTTTTATTCAATTCTATTACTATTTTGTTGGATTTATGAAGATTTAAAGGTTCTCGAGTTAGGCGATATCACGATAAAAATAGATTGGATTGCTTGCCTTTTCGCACAATTGACCAATAAATGAGTCTATAAAAGTCTTAAAGATAGCTCTCCTGAGTTGTTTATTGAGTGTCCTTGCAGAGTGGTACTTGACGTGTTGGTCTATTAACGTATATAGGATATAATTTATAAACAAATATTTTGTTTTTAATTAAGTTGGTATAAACCAAAAATTTTATTTAACATTATCATATATTACACATATCTTCAAAATCTTATTATAAGTGTGGGAATAACTTATATCTGAAAGTGATCAATCATAATTTGCATTTGGCATATTCTATTCAAAGCCACAATATAACAAAATATGAAGTTAATTTATCTGAATACGTATTTCTTATTTTATAACAAACTTTAAAATATAGAATCGATACGCTTCAGAACCAGATAAAGACCATGAAAAATAATTGTCATTATTCACTCGTCACAAAAATTTCAAAGTAAAAAAATACTTATTTACCACAACAATCTAATGTAAGAACATTATAATTATATCATATACTCTCTGTTATATCATATAAAAAAAACATTCCTTATTCATGGATTATTATTCGCTCGGTATAACACATACCAATACATATTCTGTATTCAATTTAGGAGTTGTTTAGTGACACTTGCACGACGTTACGACGCAAAGGGATGTAACAAATTGGGGGACCAGCGGAATATTTTGCGCCCCTTTGTAATTATTGGTATTTTTGGGAAGAATATTGAAACTCTGAGGTGAAATTGAGATAGGGGTTATAACAAATATAGGATACAGATCAACTGGATGTGAATTGAAAAATTTTATTAGTGTCGTTTTTACTATACTAACAAGTTTTATAAGCATAGATGTTATTTTTTTTCTTTTTTCATCAGGTAAAAGAAGAGCTTACAAATGTTACTGAAACAAAAATTTATGAAAGGTATATTTATTTGGAGACATTATAAACAAAGCAGCAACTAAAAAATAACACATCAATAATATATTTATTTCTATGCTTGAGTAGTATTTAATAATAATATGCAATTTATTAACTATTCATTAAGATATAGTAGAAACATATTATAATTTATTACGTATAATGACAAATAATGTTATCAAACATAGTAGTGAGCATTTCAAGTGACTCTAGGTACATGTTTTTCTCCTAATACTCGATGTATTAGTTATATTGATCGTCCTAACATCGTGAGGGAGAGAATAAAGTATTGCCAAAGTAAACCAATTCAGACGAATAAAGGAAACTAATTTTATTGAAATAAAACTATTTGTAATTATTGAAACTGGCGAATCATTACATTTAAAACTTTAATTTTAATTTAACTTAACTTTAACTTTTTCTATGTTGCGAGTTTTATTACAATGTATATTTCTAGTGAAAACTTCAGTAAAAAATATTTTTATGTTTTATGAAACGTCAATAAATTTACATTTATAAATGTCTGTACCCAAGACTAATAATGAAAGAATGGTAAAAAAGATTTATATATGAAAAGTAAGCGGTAAGGGAGACAGGGGGAGGCCTCAAGTGACCTTCGAAAACACAGTATCTATGATACTGGAGGAAGGTCGCGTAAAAAGAATGATGACCCTCCGGAGGGCATGTACGAAGAGGCTAATGTCTGTGGCCGAGGCGAAAGAGGTATGCAAGGACCGTAGCGTTTAGCGCTTCGTCGTCTCTGGCTACCCCGCAAGGGATATGGCGTGAAGATAAATAAATAAATAGTAAACAAGACTAATTATATATTACAAATAATATATTCTAATTATAAATTGGGTAACTAAACAATTCTGAAGCATCGTTCATCTAAATTAACCGGCCCAGTGTTTAAATAACACTCAGATATCAAATTATGTATGTATGTTCAATTATTTTAGTTGGCACAATATATTAAGTTCTTGATATGCATATATCTATACTAATACTTCAACTGTAAAGCGCTGTTCACACAATGTATCAAAATTATATATAATATGCTCTAAAATACCAAGCTCATAATAGTCAGTTTCATATAAATCTATACGGATAATGACTTCGATTTACTCGTATGTTATTAGTAATGTAAAGAAGAAAAAACTACATTAGAAATAGAAATCTTAAATTTACTTACTTATATTTAATTACTTGATTTCTGACATTCATCAAATATCTTTGTCTTAACATTATTAATTATAATTCAAAAAACTATTGAAATAAGTTAGTCTATAGTCTTGGACTTGATTTCATGTTGTGAACAGTAACTTACCTGATGACTCAGATGATGTTAACATTTATTATACTTTATTAAATTTATTATTGAAAAGTTTCATGGTTGTTTTCTTCAGCGTTTGAGAAAACCCTTATTAGAGTAATTATTTTAGTACAAACAATCAAAGACCATATTTCTTGAACAGTTGTTTCTCCATATCCTTGTTAGCTGTCAGTGAATCAGGATTGATATTGGTAAATAAAACACGAAAAGTCTTTAATTAAATAAAAACACAGTTTGAAAATAGGAACTCATTTATTTACATACATCCAAATATTTACAACGAAAGCGTACCATCACTTACCTAACGAAATGGCAACTTGAGCAAAACATAATTAAGTAATAATATTGTGCATCGCGTTATTAATTCTAAAACTTAAATTACAAAAGAAACACATAAAAGAGAAATTATAAAAAAATAAAATATTAATTATGGAAGCGGTATAAAATACGTTTCAAATAAGAAATCACTTGAACATTAACTGCTAAATAATTGTTTATTATTTTAGCAATAAAATTAACTTTAATTAAAATTGAAAAATAAGGTAAGCTCTTAGATATAAAAACTAGTTTCTTATATCCAATTTCATTTGGAAGCCAATATAAAATCAAAGAAACTCTTTGGACTTATTAATACGCGAAACTAAATTATGTCGTCTGTAATAACTTTAGGCCGCTTACTGATATTGTTAAACTTTACTGTATTATAGAAATGTAAAAAAATTGTGACATCAAAGTTATATATCACAATACTAGCCCTGCATCTGTTTTATAATAATTACACGCTAATCTTGTTGCAATAACTCGTAGTACTCAGAACGGAACGATAAGAGATGCTATAAATTCATATCGTCATCCGATTCGCTGTCACTTGAATATTTATTAAGAGCCTTGTGAATCTCTTCTTCAATCTCAATAGCGCTTTGATGTTTATCGTCTGCTGCCAATCTGTTATACGCTATTTTAATGTTCGAATCGTAGTTATTTCCACAGCAGATTCCCATCCGTTTAAGCACACAAGCGAGAACTATGTACAGAGTAATTAAACTGACAAGAACGAGAGCTATCGTCAGGATAAGATTCATTTTATAATGCCATTTGGCATTGTTGATATGAGGTAAAACAGTATTTGGATAGCAGTAAAATTTTAGTTCCACATCAGACGAGTTGAAAAGTTGGGCGTCATCTAAACAAGAAGAACACTGGCTGTTGTTTGGACCCGTACAAGTGGCGCACGTGTAATGGCAAGGCAGGCAAATTAGGGGAGCTTTGGAAATATTAACAAGTGGTTCCATATCAGAAGCCTCTATAGCAGTAGGATTGGGAACATCATCCTGTCGCTTCATAACGACAGGAGAACCACCGGCCTCCAAATAAGTAAAGTTACGTCTTCGTGAGCTGCGTTCCATTAAAATTTCGCTGGCATACGTTTCCGCCGGACAACGTTGATAGCATCGACCGTTGTACAAGTGCAAACCCTTCGCGCATTCTAGTGGGAGAGAGAACAGAGATGTTTAAATATATGAGCAAAAAGGAGATAGTCCGACACCACCCAGCACCGTACCAGCGTCCATGCAGTTGCTTTTCTTGATAGTTGATCGAATGATGCAGAAGATCCATACACGAGGCTCGAAGTTTGCAGATATAGTTATGAAAACAGGGGTCGAAAGGGGATGGTAAGTATAATCTCGTCACTGATGTCAGATAATTTTGTTTATTTTATTGTAATAAGTCAAACAGACGTTAATGCAAGTGCTGAACATGCACAAGTTGGAAGTGAACAAAATTAAATGAAATCAGGAGAATAAAAACAAACAAAATGGTATGAAGAGTTTAGTATTTTTTTAAAGAAAACTAAACAAGGTAAAGCATGGATTATTTTAATGTTAGCACATTCAAAGCAAAGCGTTTCATGCAATCCATAAAACATAAAGTTATATATATGATAGAAATTTAACGTCAGCTTGAATTACACAAATATTATATGAATCTAACATTAACAAAAACAACGATCAGAGACAAGACTCGACATACGCATTAAATGAAATTCTTGTTTTTTTTTGTAATAAAAGTTTTTTTATTATTATATTTTACCATTCACATATTTTAATATATACAAATTATGCAACATGTACAGTAATAAATACATTTTATTTAATAGACTACATTCATGCCGATGTCTTGAAATGTGTACACCGACCGTTATAAAAACATTTTCGTTACGACTCATGACCGCTTATTTATTATTATTTTATTATAATCCTATAGTAACTTACTCGTACGTATGAAGTTACTTTACAACTTATTCGTATCAGCTACCAGTCGATGAGTAATGTTGATTTTTTCAGTCATTTATAATTTACATGTATGTGAGCAATTTGTACAAGTCTCCAAATTTATTTATACTTACTTACTTATTATTTACAGTCGTATTAGATGATCTATGTTATATGGATTGGCAATCACTTATGATCACAACCATAATACGCAATACAATATTATACTAAGTATACTCAAGGGGACTACGTTTGTTAACTACAGCATTACTTTCTGTGACTGCCTCAATCAAGAAATTAGTTCAAAGTAAATGTGATAATAACTTTGGATTACATATATTTAATTTACAACTATCGTTATAGGAATATACTAATATCAGGAAAATTTGAACTTTCTTTTCGTATATTATTGTTTTCTTTCGAAGTGTAAATAATATGTGTTATAAATTGTGGTTATTAAGTAACTTGCAATAACAAATATTCCAGACATAATTATATTAAGTACTTTGCAATATTTATACTTTATTTAGAAGGTCTGCTCTAAGCGTCCGATCGTTAAAGTTTATTGAGGGATCCATTTGTAAGGCTGTCACAGAGAACATGCCGCCGTAAATACATTTAAGGAGTTAGAAGACATTTATTGTTTTTGAAACTTATTGTAATAGATATGTCAGGTTTAATATATTATATAATGTAAACGAAATGGCGAACTTTCTATATCAAAAGCTCTATGTGTTCAACGAGCACGGCTCTATACGTGATTGTTAGACGTCGAAACATCGCCAAAACGTTTTATAACAAAGTTTAAGCTAAACAATTATATAACTATCTATTTATAATTCAATAAATAATTGTTATAGACAAATAAAAGTAAATGCGTAACATTTGGTATCATGGCTGTCTATATTTGGTTAATGGCGAACATAAAGTATATTTGGGGCTAACAAAGTAACAATTGTAAAAAAATATCTCTATTGTAACAGTTGAGAGTTAGAATTAACTATTTGAACATTACGAAGCGAACTCATTAAGGCCATCACCGGGTCTTATCAATAATATATATTATATAATGTGTTTATAAATTATTATAGTAAAAATACAGTTGGGATGACCCGACCTGTTAAAGTAGAAGCATAACAATCGCCTACAATATTATTAGTTTTATTTAAGCACGGTAGACATTCACTACAGATTCAGAACTAAGTGTCAACTACAAAATTATTTAACAATGCCATTACTCGTGCAAAATGGACGTTTTATTATATTGAAATACATATTAGTTTATGTAATTGCACTTGTATCGCTTTATTTTTGCCGAATAGGTGATATTACAAAATACCTATGAGATTATTGGACATCACTCTCTTACATTACACACGTGTACATCGCACTCACTCTATAAGTATTAAGAGTATTGAACACCTTCCGAGATATAGAATAACGCTATTTATGAATCACTGCGATTTAAATATAACTTGGCTACATATTTTACGTATAAATTCCAGATAACTGGTTATTTATAAATATGTTTGTGATTAATTTTATGATGTCGAAATACAATGGCAGTTTAAAACAGAACAAATTAAGTACAACGGCCGTGTGCAGAAAACCAACATTTAAAATAAAAATATAATATTATTATGATAAAATACTTGTACTTATATTTAATTAAGATCCCGAGGCTGAACTAAGGTGGTGGAACCGGGCCGGCCGTGGTTAAGCAGGGTGCCCGCGGCGGTCTGTCTGGTTGTTTGTTTGTGACTGGTTGTTTGTTTGTTAGTGTTTGCGGTCTGCGGGGCTGTCTGCTTGTGTGTATGTGTGTGTAAGCGTCAGCCGCGCAGAGAAATATGATGAGTAAGCACAAACCTAAGCACCGATGTGGCGGTTGATGTGTGCGTGTGGCGCATCCGCTGGAGACAGCGTCCGCTCCCGCTTCCTCTCCTGTTTTGAAACCACCTTCTACCGCCGGTCCGTTCTCACGAATCTATGAACCACGCGTTACTCATTAAAAAAAAATACAATTTATTCAAAATAAATAGAATCTAATGAAATTATCTATACTTTTTAAGGTATTTTTTTGTAACATTTGTTAAACGCAGTACACTATGATCTAAAGACAGCGTAAACGTACATGTTATTTTTGGCGGAGACACAGATATCTAGCGACACAGCGTACCTATCACACATTGGGTATAAACTCGAACATCATTTTATACCCGACGCCGGGGTCTTAAGCTTTGTGAAGTATAATAAAACCTTACCGTGTGAGAATCACGCCACACGAGATCATCATCAATGACGTTCTGGTTGACTTCTGGAGGTATCACGCTCCACAGCATGCCTTGATTAGTTCCTACAATGTTACTCTCGGTGGACGCGTCGTACTCTTGGGCCGGGGTCTCTGTTCCGTAGAATATTAACTCCCATTCGGTTAATGGTCCGGCTGTATGAGAAAAAGTCGAAAAAATAGATAAAAAACTATATTATGAAGTATTTATTATGTATGAGAGAATATAGTTGAAGTGTTATTAATTTTTCTTGAGATAATTGAGTTTTGTATAAGAATAGAACCTAACTAAATATTCTGGGCAGTGTACGGTTTGAACTTTGTGTTCGTTCATTGCTTACATTGCAATGTAGAAGTATAAATGTTATATTAAGACGTATTACAGCAATTGAGAATGCAAAAAAATATTCTGACATACAAATATATCAAATACAAAAGCGGATAAGTCAAGTGGTCATAAAATTGTGCATTTCATATTATCTGTTAAAAATGTTTAAGCAAAAACATCAGTGAACATCAAAACTTCAAAGCAAAAAAAAAACGTTTCCAGTACGAAACAGTTAACGAAACTAAGAATATTTTATAAATAATTCAGTTTTAAAACCTCAAAACACTAAGAAATTAAATAAAATGTAGCTACATAGTGTTAAGCTAGTTGTTTACTCTGGAATAAACTTAATACTAGCGAGACATTAATAAATAAACTGCAACTAAATAAGATTAAAACACACGACATGCACAAGTCCGGAACAAAAGTATCACGTGCAAGCTCAAAATATGCGGCCATTTAATAAAATCCTATCAACGATAACATGCAATGTACCATCGGCTCGCAGCGGCGCGGGATATATTCGTTGTATTTTCGGATATTGCTCGAACAGATTCGACATTTTACGCCCTCTGGCATCCGACAAAGGGTCTGTTAAATTCCCTCTCAAATTAAGGCTCAAATCCGGTGTGGTTGAAGTCGTCAGTCGCGACGTACTCTCTATCGGCGAGCGCGTCGCGGGCCTTCCTTGTTTTTTCAGAGCATTCCTATTGGGATTCTTTGAATTCTTATTCTTTTTTCTCTTTACAAGTCCCACTGTGTAAGTCTGAACTATGGGCGCCGGCTTCCCTCTGTTGTTTTTACGGCCGGTTTGAAGTACAACGGGTCGGGTCGCATTGCTCCTATTCCGTATTATTGGATTCCTAAATGGTATAGGATCGTTTCTAGCGGCCGGTGTGCTCGTTCCGTATAACGTTAACGACCAGTCTTGTAAAGTCGCCTGACCTAAGGTATCGAAACTGAGTAAATTTGTGTCCCTTAGCTTTCTAAATATATATAAAACGTAACTTTCACTAACTTCCTTTAAGTAACATAATATATTTTTCACAGTCAGTTTCGATTTATGGGTTCTTCCTAGAAGTTAATATCAAAGTTAAAAACCTCTCGTGGATTAAAGTAAGAGTTTGCCTTCCAAGAGAGAAGATTGTCATGCACAGTTCCCATGTTCTATATATAAAGTAACATACTTAAATAACAAATTGGTGTTATTTTTATTCTTATAACTTTTCCTTCATATGATTTGTATTTTTAATTGTAAAGTATTTAAAATATATAACGTCGAAGTCAAACGTGACTGTTATAATAATATTATAAAAAATAGGGAATTATGTCGAATTTTGAATAAATTCTTGATATTCTTTTGCTCTTCTAATAAAAGCTTTCAATACAATGTGATGTAAGTATTATAATTATTGGCGATTGTTTTTAATAACCTTATACATACAATACCTATATATAAATCAACTATATATCGACTTCAACTTACCCCTTAACCTGCCTTCGTTTGAGACCTCTAATCGCCAATCCCCGAGAGGCGACTCTCCCCATGTGTGCACCGACATGAACGGCCAGGAATAGAAACCAGCTCGAGATGAATCACGAGGTCTGCATTAATAAATTACATAAAAGATATGAAAAATATTATCTAACCTAAACCCTCAACCCTCAACAGTTTAAACCAAAATAAATATTTAAATACTCTAGTACAAAAGTACAATGATTGCGGCCTGTTGTAAAATTAACTCCCTAATGGCATTATCCCCCAATACCGTTTAATGCTGCATAATTTAAGAATAACTGAAATTAGACAGACAATCTTATTTAATTCATATATCGGCAATTTTCTCTTTTAGTCCTAAGTAACGCTTCATTTAATTCATTATCTATGTTGAAATATTTTATAGCCTAATGCACCTAAAGGTATAATTAGAAGATATTAACTAAATCTCATAATACGGGCCTAGGAGAACAATACTACAATTTAATGTCATAGATCGCCTTTGCTTTTGTTAACGTGTGTTTATAATAAATCTTTATAGTAAAATAAAACTTGACATCTGTAATCTCAAAGCCATTACACACCCCGTAGCCTTTAAACTAATGAATGTTCACGCACTTACAAAATTTATAATTAAAGCCTTACAAAGTAAAATAAATGAGTAATGTATACATAAAATCTTCTTATATAAAATGTTATTACCTTTGTTATATTAAAGTAAATTTTATTAAATTGTGTTAGGAACTAGAATGGCAAGTCTCAATTTCGTATAGAACTGAGAACGTAGAAACTGAAATGAGGTTTTATTGCTACGTATGCTGTTTCACAGTGATAAACTGCGGCACTGACTGGCTCCAAGTTCAGTAATTGCACTGTAAGTTAGTCGAATGGCTGGAAGTAAGATGTATTGCATACGAGGCGTAGGCTCAGCATAACGTACTAATTGTCACGAAGTGGTTTTACTTTAATAATAATATCGAACATAATACTTTAGTAATAGAAACACTTTAAGAACTTATTACTTATATTCGGTCTATAAAATTCTATCATTATAAACCTACAACGGAGCAAATACCAAAACTATTGTTAGTCGACAGAGTGATTATGCAAGCTTACACGTATATTACACAAAGCTCATCATATTGTTCCGCTGTCAGCAGTTGGCATAAATATTCTCTGTAGTCACTCTATGTATTCAAACATTGTTGAAATATGTTTGGATGCTTAGAACCCAATACTTACTCAAGGTTTTAATTAAAAGAAGACAAGTATCACTATTACTACAAAAAAAAATAACTAAAACATTTTTTCCAGAAAGGGATAAAATATTCTGATCCTTTAAGATATATATTTGACAAAGATAAAGTATAAAAAAGAGAAAACAGATTCAGATATCAAAAACATTTACCTTGACGCGAGCAATGTCACTCTAGTCCCAGCAGGAGAAATGAGCACGATACGCAGGTCTCCCCTCCTTCCCGCAGAAAGAGACACGCGAGCCTGCACGTGCTCCAAGTAGTTTACTCCGGGACATGCTCCAACATTTAACTGAAGAGGACCATTTGTTTTAAAAACAGTATACAATTGCCACATTTTAGTGAGTTATGTCGTTGGAACGGTGTTATACTATATACACAAAAACTTTGAATATGCAAAAATTTTCAGTCATTACGTGGAGCGTCACAGAAGATCTTGGTGGTACAGGTCTCATTGGTCTGGGAGCAGCGAGTTCACACCTTCTCTGCGCTGGAACTGTTTTCCATGTCCTCGCTAGACGAACCATTCCAGCTGCATCCAGCAAACCGTAGCCAAATGAATGCGACACGTTTCTGCCAACTCCATTAACCTTCCAATCCCCACCGAGACTTAAACGCTCCGGTTTGGCAGTCCGAACCACTGTGGGTTTAAAAAATACTCGCATTATTCAATACCACTAATGTGCTCTAAAAAGTCGTAACTTTCGTTCGCTACCAAGAGTAAAAGCTTTGGTCTGGCAACCCGAGCTACTGCGGGTTAATATATTAACGTTTTGGCATCATATATCACAGTCGTATTATCTGTAATCCTTTGTAAGTCCCACAACCTAAATGGCTTTTAGATAAAATGGCAAATTTACCAGAGCAATCCACACTAAATAAAGTATTGTCATTGTTGGCATGTTTATACCAAAGAAAATATTTTTAAATTGTAAAGCTTTTGATGCATCACGAGTCAATGGCCAAACTAACATACTAATAAAAATTCTGAATTACTAATAAATTACTACACTTAATTAATAATAAAGTCGACATAATAAAGTTACGACGACTTACGACTTAGGATGGAGTTACATAAAACTTAAGTTGGTCTATATAAAACCGAAGCATCAGGAAAGGTAGTGGTCACCTTGAAAATCACAAATTGCTTTAAATGTTCATTGAGGCAGATTTTTTTTTTCTTAAACCTTAATCTCTAAAAGTAAATTACTGTTTTGCTATTTTGTAATTTCACAGCATCGTAATTTACCTTAAATAGTAAAATATTATTATTTAAACGACACATATTTTAAAAGTACTTCCTATAACCAAATAAAAAATTACAAAATCAGTGTTTAAAAAAGAAAGCGTCAAAGTTCTAATGCAATGAATATGATATTTAAGCTTTCTGAACTTCTCGCAATCATTAAAAAATTGATTTTCTGCAGAACTAGAGACTGTTTATAGCAATATAGTGAACTAAAGTGAAAAACAGAATAAGTTGTTCTTCTTTTAATTACTCGAAATTCGACAGTGATTTAAAAACAAGAAGTTTTAAATATAGTAAATTTAACTATTCTTATTAACCATTATTTGTGAAATATTTGGCATTTCCTAAAAAAAATAACTGTAGTTCCCTAGAAACCTAAAATACATAATATAAGTCATCTCACCAATATGCTGCATGTCCCTCCAAGTGAGATCTTTATTGGCTTGTAGCGCGAGCGCGCATATCCCTGCAGCAAGAGGAGCGGATGCAGATGTACCAGTGTGACCCGTGGTACATGAATGATGTAGATCAGTGGTCACTACCTGGGAAGAAAGAAATGGTTGTTAACTATTAGATAAGATTTCACGATTTTAAGATAAAATAGAAAGAAATGGTAAGTAACTATTGGATATGGTTCTATGATTCAAGAAATTATAAAAATAAAGAAATGGTAAGTAAGTATTGGATAGGATTCTGTGATTCAAGAAAGATAAAAGATATAGGTCTTGTCAGATATATGTCGAAAATCTTGTAATAATTACCTGTTTTTCATCCATAGCACCAGAGCTATATGTAGCAGCGAGAGTAGAACTACACATCTCCGAATACCACGGAACCTCCCCTCGCTCAGTGGCAGATGAAATTGAAAGGGTCCATATGGAATTAGTGTAACCATCGCAGTTACAATTATCGTGTTCCCGACCGCCGTTCCCAGATGCCCACACAAATATAGAGCCCTTGCCGTTGCGACCCTACAAAAGAGTATCCCACATTTATAAACATTAATTGCAATTTACATAACGGTACTTCGTCGCTTTTAATTAACATTATTGGAAAATATAAAATTGAGAAACATTTGGATAATTTGAAAATATAAACTGCTTGTATGAAATATATATATAACTATGACCCTAGAATATCATATAAGTTTTGATAGATAAAATAAATTTTTGATTCGGCACTAAGTTCCATATGTACAGTAAGAAATAAAACAGAGAATATAGAGACAATTAAATTAATTTCTCCTTCCCACCGTTGGTTACAAATCACTGTCGCGACTAAATTTGTTTGTGGAATCTGCGTGTTCAATTAAATACACCATTGAATCTCACCTCAGATAAATCATTATTTAAATCAGAACTTGTAAAGTAACACAGGATGAATATATTTGTGAAAATTTACTTCGTTCTTATTATTACTCAAACTATTAAATTTTATTTACCATATAAGGATACGTACAAATGAATAGATGCTGTTCTAATGGATTTATGTTCATGAAATTATTTTTTTTCCAAATTGCATTTGACAGAACGGTTGTTTTAATTGAAACTTCGTTTTACATAATCAATGTTAAGTATACATTACGACACATTCTCTGTACATATCAATGCAGCATCTCGTACCATTAATGAAATTAATAAAAAACAATAGTATATGATCTTTTAGTTGAAACAAAAGTAGGTACAGACAATTTCATAAATACAAATTGATTCCAAAAAAAGAAAAATCTTCATTATAGAGAATAAAAAAATATTGCAATTCCTTTGATTCAATTAGGACCAAATTCCTATGTAGTAAAAATGTAGAATTAAAATGTACAAATTCATTTTAATAGATTTTTCATTGTGGTAAAACGTCCAAGTTTGGGAGATTGTTTGATAAAATTGCTCCCTTAAAATATGTGACTATCCCAAGAAAACAAATTTGAATGTAATAAAACTGGATAAGAACAGACAGTTTAGCTTTTCTTTAAATACGTTGCTGTGTAGGTATGGTGCATAGCAACGTGTTCGAAATGCCAATTATCCTTTCAACCGCATGTCACAATATGTTTAGAGTCTACTTAAAGATATAAGAGGTATTAATATATTTAAATAATTGAATATTTGAATGAACTGATTCGTTTCAATTAATTGATTATAACAATGTTACATTATTTTAGTGAACATCGCAACATTTGGTAACAATTGTTGTCGAATCCAACCACTCGCTAATTCAGTTTCATCATTAAATTTTTAAAGGTTAGTATATTGTGCATTATTTTCCTTTTTTTTCACACTTATTTCTTAAAAAATACCAAAATTAGCTAAATTAAAATAAATAGAATGATGCTTTATCGAGGACAATAAAAGCATAAAACTGATTGTTTAATTATTCAACGCAACAACGTAAACAATACATTATCTACCAACATCCTGTGTGACCTCACAGGGATCCGCATTTTTATTTGTAAATGGCACCACAAGAGCTGAATGCGCATTGTCCCTGTGACTTTAGTTAAAATCGTGCGTATTTCACTTTTGGTGTTTATTTCTGTATTGTGAGTTGGTTTTTTTATTTTTTGTTTTATTAGAAAATTTAGAAATAATAATTTTAAAATTATTTTATCCTTAAATTTACAATAATTTGCAAAAATTTTAAGGACTGTTTATTTAGCTCTATGTGTTACAGGTATATCATTGACGCCGTCTGGTTCTCACCTAAAGATGGGTATTCAACAAGGATATATTCTAGGCCCATTTTTGTTTTTACTTTATATTAATGACTTGCCCTTTTTTGTTGAGGGTCTGTGTGACATTGTACTTTTTGCTGATGATACCTCGCTTAGTTTTAAAGTTGAGCGTGATAGGATTAATTATGACGAAGTAAACAGTACTGTCACGAGTCCTTCATTGGTTTGAAATTAATAATTTAGCCTTAAATGCTAAAAAACTTAAATGCATAGTTTACTCTATACTAAACTTCCTAATGTAAAAAGTAAAAATTTTAACTTTGTCCTTAACGATGAAACGTTAGAACTGATTGACTCAACAATTTTTTTAGGTATAACTTTACATAAAAAGTTCCAGTGCAACTCCCATCTCTCAACACTCTCAGCCAAACTCAGCTACACCGTCTTTGCAATTAGAAAAGTTAGACAATTACCGGTTGTTAATACGGATCGATTTGTTTATTTTAGTTATTTTCATAGGATTTTATTTTAAGGTATTTTATGATGGGGCAGTGCTGCCGAAATTAATTGTATATTTATTTTACAAAAAAGTGCTGTGCGGGCTACTTATAACTTAAAAGCTAGAGATTCTCTGAGAGATGTTTTTAAAGAAATAGGTATTCTTACACATCGTCGCTTCGAAACACATATTTAATAACATATTATATATACGCCAAAATTTCGTCTACAAAAAGTAGTATGAACCTATATATATGAACCTTAGTGACTCCTTCTATAAAGGCTCTAGTCGCCAGTTCTCCTGGTCCGTCCACCGTCTTGCCGTCATCGTCAGGTCCCCACGAGGCACTGTAGATGTCAACGTGCTGAGGGTTAAGACTCAAGGAGCGAGCCTCCACAGCATCCGTTACATCACCGTCTAGCATTCTTACACCTGTGAACAAATAATATAAGTTAATGTTTTACAAATTCATCATCTTTAAAAAGTTTCTTTTAAACCTAACCTACATTATAAAAAACAGATTTGCAACAATAATAAAGTCCATCCAATAAATATCATTACTGGAATCGAGTCAACTGAAACCAAACAAATAACGAGAAACAGATCCAATAAAGAGAAAGTTCATTGTGACGGCCTTCCAAACTAATATAAACATGACAAAATCATTCTCTACGCATACATGCAGAATAGAAACAAGTCAATAAACAATTGTAGATTTTAATAAAATGAATAATATATAACGAAATATTTTTAAATTTAATATTTTATTGTACATTTTGTTAACTACTAAAATTGTTTACTTAATGCTAAGACAGTTATCTCTACCACCCAACCTAAGTTTGTACAAAACAGAAAGTTTGTAGAAACCTACACACACACACACACACACGCACGCACGCACCCACACGCACACACACAAACACACGCACGCACGCATGCACAAACGCACTCGCACATGCGCACACACACGACACACAAACAATTAATAAAGAAATGTATACTATCATATGGTCTTCAACAAAAGCTATCTTTTTATTTTTTAAATAATCCAAATTGTTAAATAAAAACACTTTATCATAAATCGAAAACGAAACGAAAACTTCTCTTTGAGTATTTTATTACTCGTTCAAAACTTAACTCAATAGTGTTTTACGTACATTTATTAATGGTACGTTTGTTAATGGTACTTTATAAATAAAAATATGTACTTAAAAACTGAAATATTATTAAACTTTAATAACTGAAACACAATTCAACATTCATCGAAGTCATATTTTTAACGTTTCCTACAAGTAATTAATACGTTGTCAAAGTTGAATTGCATGTAAAATATACGAACAAACTTCAACAATACATAAATAACCATTTATTGGGTTGGATTTACTACAAGTTTAATTGCCTTTAGCTTAGTTATAATGGTGAAGCACGGTTGCTGATACTTGAGTAACATGAGTGAATATTGAATACGAAATATAACGTATTTTTTATTGTCAATTTTCATTTAAAATTTCATATCTCGCACAGCTTTTACTAGAACTTTTCAATTACATATTCAATCGTTTCCTTTATAAAAGAAAAGAAAAATTCAAAGTAGAGATACTTTATTTAAACGCTTATTTGTCTCGAGATGTTTTAAATGTTAATTCGGCGTATTTTATTCTAAGAGATGCTATTTTCAGAATTAATTAATTATTCACATGTGCAAGTCGGCAATGAGCGTTGTCGCTTTCTGACCCAGAAACGTCTAATTACGCAAAACCTACTTATATCTATTGAAGTAAAAGAACTTTCATGTTTATTTTAATTGGAATCGTAGTGTTGTTAAAGAGTTCTGGATGTGAATGGAAAGTGCTTGAAGTTTATTTGCGGAACTGTATAGAATTCTCAATTTAAACAAATTTTATTAAGTTTTTGTCTACAGTTTGTATTTCACTAAAGTTCGTCTAATCTTTAATGATACAAAATGTATATATTTTGTATAATAATCTTTAATATTATTATTTTCTATTACTGCTTAATAATGCTTTAACTAGGGACATAGAACAAAATAAACTAGAAAAATAGATATTTTGGTAATGTATAAACATATAATATATACACAATACAAACGAATAACGAAAAAAGCTTAATAATAATATAACGTACAAAAACCATTATTTTTCGTATGATATAGGACTAAATCGCTAAAGTATGATAATTTGTTATTCCTGGCACATTTCTGTCAAAATCGCGTTTGGTAATTTGGAGTATCTGTCTTCAAATACTACACACGCATTACATTGTATTCCAAATAGATAAAATAAAATAAGAAGGCAATTTCGACAATACATTTTTATTTTTTAAAGTATATAGTTATTCGTATATCTCTTGAGTACGATATTTCCTTGCTATCAATAGAATATAGTTACATTACACTTATGAAAAGGCAGTCTTTTTGAACGTTTCGAAAGGGTAGGTCCGTGGAGAAAAGCAGAATTAAACTGCACAGAGACTCTCTTAACCTATTATTAATATTAATTTTATATTACCTATTGAATTAAAAATTTTGGAGAATTTCTTCCACAGTAAAATTACATACATTTATTCAAACTGAAAAGGTATATTTTCCCAGATTGTCATTTCACCTTAATTGATTTTTAAATCATATTATCATAAAGTTATTTGCCGATGCAAGCAAGTTGCCGAGATAGTTTTATGTCCCGAAGTACAAAGCAATTACAATTTATTAACAATATCAGTGCACATCGGTTGGTGTTACTCATGTTACAGAGTTTCTCGAATGCTGTAGGTTTCGTGTAAACTTTTATTTATTAAATATTGTCTAAATGACTCATCAAAGCCTAGCTCGATCTTTTGTTCCTAAAGGCCTTCATTGCGCCGTGTATGATGTAATTGTACACAAAATTAACACTATTTTTAAAAAATTACTGATCAATAAGTAATTTTAAATAATAAAATTGATACATACGATGCGATATACTGTGAAAACAGGGGGTGAAAATAAATAATAAAAGTATGTTAGTTTGACCTTAGTTGCATTAAAATTTTAGTATATAATTAACTTTCTTTATTTTTTAATAATTAATAATAGAAAATAAAAGAAGGCGTATCACGAAACAACTCGAGGATATGCTTTGATACAACTACCTAAAACTGCTCTATTCTCTTCTCTCGAAAGCTTATACTAAATTAATTAAAATAAAGAATTTCGGTCTGCATATTTATATTAAAAGTACCGGGGACGTCATATTTATATATACAATTGTATGATATAAATCCTTTTATTTCTTCTACAAATTAAATTCTCAAAAATCCTTAAAATTATTATACTCATTGTTTTCAACGGTGGTGGTGTTTCGGTTTGTAACGTTTAGTTAAAATTAATTGTATGAAAAATTTTAAACGTGTACATATAATTATATAATTTTATAACCTAGAACACACACACACACTAGAACATAGTGAGTGCATCGCGTGGAAACGGACAAACAAACACACCGCCAAAGAATTGTGACGTGTAAAAATCAAACCTACGCTCTAAAGTCAACGACTAACCATTAGATAAAGGGACACGTCCCTCGCCTCCCTCTGTCCTATTGATTATGTATATAGCATCTCAACCCCACCTTTACCTAGGGCATATAGGTTGAGCCGCTATACATGTGTTCCAGGTTTACCCCGGTCACATGGATCCTTGGTACGGCAGATCTGACCTCCGAAGTCAACCGACAACGGCACTATAAGCCTAGTAAGCTCGCAAGGCTATCGGTCATAGACAAGTCTAATCGCGACCACCCTGCTACCTTTTCTCCATGAAAGGTTCTGGAGCTGTAAGGCACGCTCACTTCCCGTGTGATTTCTCGTACTAGCAAAAACTTGCTGAGAACGTCAGAGAGGCCAACTACCAGTTTTCAGCTGGTGCCGGAGCTGTAAGGCACGCTCACTTCCCGTGTGATTTCTCACACTAGCAATAACTTGCTTAGAACGTCAGAGAGGCTAACTACCAATTTCCAGCTGGTGCCGGAGCTGTAAGGCACGCTCACTTCCCGACAAGCAGTCAGGCCGCAAGCCTACCCTACTCTACAGTCGGGTGACCGGATAGATGCTAACACATCCATCTAAACTCTAAGCAGGAGGCTACCCGAACTGTAGTGACCCCCGAAGGGATCTCTGCTTATGGACCGTTCCAAGCCCCGAAGTAAAAGACCACAGCAGCCCTTCGCCTTAGGCTGGTCAATTACCTCTCGCTGCGCACGAGATCCGACGAGCCCCCGACAACTGTTGGAACCCAGACGAACAGCGCCGAACCTCTACAGCTAACCACATTACCACTACGAATCCAACACCAAAACCGGTAACCCGGCAGTTTACACGCGCAAGCGCATGCGTCGCTGCCGGAGGGCTTAGGTACCGGGGTCCCGTAGTACCCTGATCTTAGCAGCTGACCCGTAGTTCAGCTGCAAACTATCTACCGCCGGGTGTCTCAGTAGATAGGGGAGACAGTAAAGGGACAGTTTAAATATATTGTAAAGCACTTACCTCCAATGCTTGCTTCATATGCGACACCCACAGCACACAGCGTGTTATTAGCTGTGGCAGCCACCTCTCCGGCACATCTTGTTCCGTGGCGGTTGGAGTCGATCATGTCATACCGCGGCTGCGGGTCTGAGTCTTGGGAGTTCACGTCATATGACGCCATGGGGTCCTGGAGACATCATGTATAATTTGTACAAACTTTTTCAATTTTCAATAAGTGAATTTTGTATTTTAGGCAATAGATATTATTTTCTCTTTTTTATTGCTACTATTTATAAAATGTAACGTGTCAATCAGAAATATTACCAAATCTACTTTAATATAACATGGTTAATACAAATAAAGTACGAGAATCTAATAGTACTGTGTTTTAGTACTATATCGATTTAAATATTGAATTATTATTTTCAGATAACAAAACAACTTTACGGCTAAAGAAAAATTTGAAGTAATAAAATAATATTATTTTTATAATATGACTGTTTTAATAACAGAGGAAATCATTAAACAAATGAGTCAGCTGGTTATCTGAATCGCAAACAAGAAAGACAATAACAGACAACATTTCAAACACCACTATGCTTAATTTAATATATCATTAGTATGAGTTGTTTTTTCGTTTTCTTTCATTATAAAGACATAAATTGAAGCTTTTATCCGTGTTCAAAACAAGCTTACAAGTACATAACCACTGATAAAACTGGATCAAATAACGATTCTTTTATAAGTTACTTAAAAGGTTTTATCAAAGCCTCATTTCCTAGCTATTTGAAAGTTGTGGACATTTTGTAAATGTAAAGCTGGTTTTTCTTCATCTTTTCTGATAAAAAACTCAAAGCATTACTTGTAGATATTATATTTTATTTAAAGTCAAATAATCTTATATTCTTATAAATTGGCGAACAACTAAAAAAGTATACATACTCAGATTTTAAAAACTCTATAACTGACTAATTATAAAATCTCTTTAATATTACATATTTATTTAATGAAGAATGAGTCTGATACAACCCAGAGCAACCTAAAGTACATTTACAGACGTTATAAAAATTCAAATTTTGTTTATTTGCGAAAAAGTTTATATATAAAGTGTACTTTCAACTTTGACTCGTACTTTATATAACATCAAACTGAACCCACATTATGATATTATTTATTTTATTTAAATAATAAAAAAAAACTTATATATTAAAATATACAACTGTATATTTTACAATGCAGTTTTGCTACCGACGCTGTTATACGGCAGCCAAACGTGGGTAACACAGAAGAAGAATGTAAGAAAGATGAATGCTGTGGAGATGCGATCTCTTCGCAGAATATGCGGAGTCAGCCTAGCTGACCGAGTCCGCAATGAAGAGATCCACAGAATGGCAGGTACTAGTGAAGATGTTACAGTGAGAATGAAGAAGAACGTGCTCAGGTGGTTTGGGCACGTCGAACGAATGAGTGATGAAAGAATGATAAAAACATTTATATAGGAAAAGTGAGCGGTAAGAGAGACGGGGGGAGGCCTCGAGTGACCTTCGAAAACACAGTATCAATGTTACTGGAGGAAGGTCACGTAAAAAGTATGCGGACCCGTATATTAAAGACGAGAAAGTATAACAAATTATAAATAAAATACAAGAAATTATCAAAATTAAAACAAGACGAGTCTATCATATTATATACACACTTCACACTAGTATAGTAGTTGAATAAGAGAAAGATTGTATGTTAGTTCGTTCGATTCGTAGAAACCATTTTGTCAAAAATTGATTTAAAAATGGTCGAGCAAAAGCGTTTCTAACAACGTTACTTTTTATAATTCACTGGGACTATGTGCGTATTAATTTTATTGTAATATGTCATATTGAATTAATTTTTATATTGTAATTACTTTAATAAGAAAGACAAAAATACAGCTTCGATAACTTAAATACGTTTTTAATACATGGAATTAATCAAAAGAATTTAATATATTGTAATTATATCGATTGAACGGTCAACGATATAATTACCAATGAAATGATTAATACAAATATGCTTTTGCTATAACCAAGACAAACACAATCACAATAAACAAACAAACAAACAAACAAACCTGTTTACAATGTATTGATTGTGGACCGAACTGTCCAATATTAAATCACTTAATCATCTTGGAATATTTCACATTAATTAAAATTAGATAAGATTGTTAAGATCATAATAATAACACGAAAACTATATAGGCTAAAATATATAAGTAATGTATCAAATAACAAACACATTTCAATAGCATTTCGTTATTAACACGATATATTCATATTTCATTACACACGTTTCATATTCACGTCATCGCCTGCTTTTATAAACGTATACTAGAAGATGAAACGTTTATAAGTACTGATACGATACATTGCACATACCTCGTAATAACAGTGACCTGATTACCCGTTTTTCGAAATCCACATTGAGATTAAAACCCAAAGCGAAATGAATCGTGTAATTTTCAACTCGACCGCCTTTGTTAATAATTGTAGCCCGAAACTAACAAAGCTGTTTCAATACTTTTGTGCAATTGGAGTAAAAATGGTTTTCTGGTCTTACTACGTCCATAGTAATAGTATATAGTAATGTAGTCGACAATTTTAGTGTATTTTAGATGTAATGGCAAGTTGCCAGCTTAACTGGTCCACAATCCATCATAAGCTTTAGACTTGCCACAGTAATCTCACTGCATCAACGTTGATGGGCCGCAGAGACCACGTTTGTAGATAGCAAATATGATTTTAGATTTAGCATGTGAACTAATTCTGGATAGACTACTAAGAAAATTGCTAAATCTTTCTCTTATTTTAAATACTGGTGAAATATACTTCGAGTGGAGTCTTTCTCATTAATCTTAAATAATGATCTTAAATAAAAATTACAATAATGTAGTAAATTGTTACAAAAAATGGAATCAAACCACATATTTTACGGCCAGCGGAAAATATAACCGGATAGTTATTCGATTGGTCATAGATTTCAAATCTCAATGCTGAGTTTTGAATGCAGCGTTAGTGATTTAAAGCTGCGAATAGAACTGCAATTTCAAACCTGACCGACTTCATTGACAGGTATTTGTTTAATGCTTACATTTAGGATTTCTACCAACAGACTTAAAGGAACTTTCAATTTCAATTGTACATAACCTTCTGCTTCTAATGTAATCGTATTTCTTTAATTTATTATTTGTAGAGTCATTAATGACATATTTTATAATTTGATATTTTATTTATCTTCACTCTAGATTATCATTGCCCGAACTAAAGTTTCTACATATTTTAGCCTGCTATAGAAATAGATTTTTGACAATAAAGAAGGCAATCGTTTTCTACTATAACTATATTTACATATAATATATTTTAGGAAATAGCGAAATAATAACATAATATGAATAGTAATAATAACTATATATTGTAATTTAAACATAATAAACTATAATATAAAGATATAAAATACTATCACAATATTTTACACAAGTGACAATTTATAACGCATTACCAAATGATAAATAACATTACAATTACATTCGCTATTAATATATTTATTACAGTAAGTTAATGATGTAATGAACAGAACATAATTTTAGTGGTCGATAGTTATGAATGGATTCCTCGAGAATATAGTCGATAGCGTTGGCATGCTTTCAAGCTATTATACAGATAACTAATTGCAGCTTCACTCACGTAATTAGTAACTGATACCTGGTAACGATTCATTGACTGCTAACTGATTGGTCAATTGATGGAATGTACTAATTAGATATTATTTTTTCGTGCTCGTGAATAGCAATTAGTAAAATTAAATTTGTTATGGAGGTATTTTATATGGATGTATAGAGATGTGATGTTTGTAAAACCTATTATTCCTATAATGTATTGTGATTGGTGAGTCTACTTTAATCGTGTTAACTCAGCAATTACTACTATTCGAGATTTTAATAAAGGTTTTTTTAGGGGTGTAATTAATCACGGAAATTTTCAATTTTACTTTTATACATGAAATTTTATAGTTAACTATTTTATTAAAATTAAAATAAATACTTACATAATTGGAAACCAAATCCGGATGATCAGTTTCCAGGCCGTCGTCAAGGATGGTGACCACCACCCCTCGGCCGGTGATACCATCCCGCCACGCCGGTATCACGTTCATATCCAAACCACCTCCTCGGTTCTGAACACAACAACATACATATATATATATATAACATACGCAATATTAAATCGCTACTAGAAGGAATATCTGTAGTATGAAGCCTTCGTCATTACACACTAATAAATGATTATTTATATCACAGCCGGAAACTTAACCAGGTCAGTTCAAAGCAAGCATTGGCACATCTAAGCTAAATAGGTATCGAATTATTTAGTTTGGTCACTATTTAACAATTTACTCGATATTATAATTACAATATTGACAATTCCCTTAGGTAAAGTGATAATAAAGAGTGTTAATTTTTTGAAAATATATTAATTATCTGACCGAAAAACTTTAGACGTATCAGCATCTGTACCCAATTTAAAAAGAAGAATTATTAAAAATATAGTAACCAATACCTCTGATCAATTACAACACTATTATGAGAATCTTCCAAGTTTTCACATTTACAAAATATAAATTGTATAAAACAATGGACATTGTTATCATATACGTTGACATACTCGTAGGTATTCATTGCAGTCGGTATCAGACAATAATAGTTTTTTGAACTAATTATACACAATACCATAAAAGTATGTTTTCAGGTAAGCCGTATTTGAATACAATTTAAAATACAACAACAGAAGATAATTATAATCTCACTACAATATTTGTATTAATTAATGACTAGACAGTTACTTTTAGCATTCAGAATATATTTAGTTCTTTTGACTGTGCTCTGCAATGTGAAAACACTTTTGTAGAATTTTCAGCGACTCTCATGATATCACTTCAACTTTGACATTTCGTGTACCACGTTAATAATTATAAATATGGTTTTTATAAAATAGATTTTAATATCATGTTTTTTACTGAAATATTTTATTATATGAAATACTTTTACTCAAAGACAAACTGGATTTTCTTTTCGAGTAAAAGTAGAATTAGATAACGAACGCATTGCTAATATATTTTTTTTAAACTCCTCCTTAATAGCTAACACGAACAAAACATCTTAACAAAACCGTAATTTTTAAATATGTTGTCAAAAGTTACCAAAATTCATAAACCATTATAAAATAATTATCAAATATAATTCGTAAGAAATATATTTTAGTAAAACATTTTATATTCTAGTGTCGGTTGTATCTATGCCATGATATGCTATTTAACTTGTATTTATAGAATTCAACATTAGACTTTTCGAGAAAACTTAAGTATAAATCAAAAAGATTCACAATTGTGCTAAAACTTTATCATAATTAAAGACTATTTCCATATACTTATTTATTATTTATTATTTCTTAACCAAACATACGTTACTTTATCTTTAATGTTTAAAAACTTTAGGTATGTTGCAAAGAAAAGTTTCTACATCTAAACGAAGCGAGGTCATTGCATAATTAGATTTTAATATCTTCAAAGCTAAGTCTTCATCTTAAGTTCAAATATTGACGTAAGACAGCTTTCCAACTTTGACAAACTTCATTTACATTTCATATTATCAATATGAGAGATGTTAAAAACTTTATAGACTTTATAAATATGAAAGAATCTATGTCGAGTTTTAGTGAAAAATGAAAAGGATTTTATTTATAAAGAACCATGATTTAATCGTAAAGCTCTCATCTTTCATTTGAACAAGCAGATCAATGATTCCCAGCTGGGTGTGTAATATTTTCATTTTGTGGATCTCGTATAGATTTCTCAGCGGATATACAATTCAGATCGAATACCTTTCATCATTATCACGTTTTACTTCAAGCACTTTTTTAATTAATATCGGAAGAAATATTTATTTGATAGTAGAAATATATATGAAATTTCAATAAATTGATATGTTGAATACGTACCAGATACCACATGTGAGGCCACTTAGGATCGTTTAATAGGAACTTGGAGTCGGTGGAGCGGGGCCGTCCTTTCACCCTGGAGTGCATCACCCGCTTTGAAGCGGCTTCCCTTTTCAACGAGGGCGCCTCCGAAGCTTTTGTTTCAGCTGAATCAAATTAAATTCAATTAAGCTTTCATATATTGTCAATTATCGTCAATTATGTTGTGTGGCACCAATTCTTTGATGTCATTATTCAGCACGACCAAATTAATTAAAGTTCACAAAATTAAATGCATTAAAAAAATTGGTAATAGAGGCAGTTGAAATAATATTATTTCTTTGTTAATTTATAAATAATTAACACATTTTATAGAATATATCATTATTCTTAAGTAACTTAATAACATACATCTCCATGTCTGAGATGTTCAACTAATATTAGTACCCTTAATAAAACTATTTTAACTCAAAGAAAACTCTAATTAATTTTTATTTTACTTTAAATAGGATAAAATATGACTCATTTTCCCCTATTAATAAGAAACTTAATGCTCTAATCTTTTAAACATTGACATGATCCAACAAACAGATTATTCCTCAGTCATTACGCTGAAGTTCTGCCATAAAAGGATATAAAATGTTATTATTAAAGTTTAAGAGAGTAATGGGTGATTTAAAAGCATTACTTTGCCTCGATAGTGCAGCTGCACTATAGTCCAGTGCTCATTTGGTTACAGTATTATATTTGATACGGCGTCTATAACGTAGGCAGCGCTGAATTAGTTTATCTTCATAATATATTAGAATAAAGGATTACATAAAATGATATGAAATTTAATACCCCTTTGAAGAAGGCTTTTAATTGCCTTTAAACTTTAAGGATCATATTCAAGTGAAATGTTACAGATTCTTTGTATATGAAGGTGGTCTTTAAGAAAATTACATTTTATCATTTTCATTCAAATATTTAATATAATTATATCGTGTATGGTATATAATAATAATTTCAATACCTGTACTGGTGGAGTCTGGTATGAAGTCCCTCTTCTTCCTTGACAACACGCGCTGTTGTTTCGCCCATCGAACTCGGTCATCTGCTTCTAACAGACCGTGGTGTTCGTGAGCTGGCGACAGCGATCTCTTCGCCACCGAATTGTGAAGGAAATGGTAGTGGTTTTCGAATATCTGTGGAAGAAGATAAGGAGAAATGAGATAAATAGTAAAATCGTATCCAGTTACAGTACAGGCGAGTTTAGGTAATTTTTTTTTTTTCGTAAAATTTTATAAAACCTGTTAGGTTTTAGAAAGCTTTTTTCAAACTACAAATATATGTTATATAAAATAACTTTCACTCTTACACATAGGAATAACGACTAATGGAGTTAATTTAGTAATAAATTTTAATTTGGTAGGATATTAAGTTTCATGGCTGAGAAGTACGGCTATGACCATTTTAAATTAGCTAACTGTAACGTTATCTAAAATATCTTTATACCACTTAGACTTAGGTGCTTTCGATTGCACCTCTCCCTCTTAAATTATTCACTAAATGCATACCTCTCGCTTTATTAAGTGCCATTGTTTTTACTCTACAAATACATAAATTCAGAGAAACCGTTGAATATATTTTCTATCTTTGAGTACTTTTATCAAATCAACTAAAAAACAACAAAAGCAAGGACGAGCTCTTTTTTGGCAGTTTTTTATTTATAAAACATTTAGAAACTGAATGAATGTGAAATATGTGAACTTATCTTAGGAAAAAACTACTGTAGTAATTTTACATGTTAGAAAAAGTGTTTGTAAATTAAATATACAATTGAAAAGAAAAACTTGAAGGGTCTTCCCTTTGACGTTAAAAGTCTGACAAAACAGAGCCCCAAGCAGTTAAGACAACCTCAATAAATCTTTAACTTTGTCACTATGACAAGTCTTAGAGAAAAAGTGTGCTTCAGTAAAAGTGAGCCATTTCAAAGAGTATGAACTAGTTTGCAGCAGGGTCCTTTATTGCCTGAAGGCTTCAGAGAATCGTTATTAACTTGAAGACTTATACGACGATGTGCGCATAGAATTATATACCGTATGGATTCAATTACGTATTAATTATTAATTGGTGTTTATATTCAACGCCAATATTCTCGCAATATTCTATATAAAAAATTTCATTGCTGTTAAGACTCAATGAAGCTACATGAAAGAAATATGGGCACGAAACAAATCTTAGTATCAATTAAAAATTCAAAGTGGAACACGTTCTAACCACAGGAGTCGAGTAACAGTCGGCCGTTAGGGTGTAATGTTTTCTGAAAGACATGAAAAGATGTTAAGAGCCTACTTTAGCACCAGAGCTGGAGTCGCCGCCGGCGGAGGTGTGACCTGACCATAATTTGTATGTACTTTGCCCTTTCCACTCAAGAGGTACTTACTGAAGAATAATATAAAAGCTGCAAATTGGTTACGACAAAAAAACAATTACTAATCTGACTTACCAATAACAGTATGATAGATGTAACTCAACATAAAATAAATTAGTTATTAGAAATGTAATACACTGTCTGTCATTTAGAGATAAAGAAGGATTACGTAGCCTGTACTTCCAAAAGCTAAGACTAAAAGGTGACGGTTCGATAATGCTACAGAATAAAAGATTATAAGGGCTTAAACGCACTCTGCTTCAGTTAAAACGTACCGTGTTTTGCTTTTAGGATTACCATGCGAGGGCATTTTTCTTTTTATAAGATGGAAAACTGCGCGTCACCACTTTTCAAATGGTGCTTTTTTTTTATATGAAGTATGAGATTTAATCTGAAAGTAACTGTATCATTTTTATAGAACATTTTAAAAGAGTTTTAAGTTTTTTGAGTTTTGAGTTTTTATTCCAAAATATGTTTGTCACTTTAAATTCAAATTCAAAGTCCTAATTCTAAACATCTTTATCAAATGGGCATTTTTTACACGTACCATTGAATCGTGAATTATTACATTAAAAAGGTCAGTGTAGTTAGTCCGTGAGTAAGCTACCACGGCCTCAGAATGCTGCTCTACTGAGAAGAACCGTCCAGAAACTCTATAATTACTCTATAGTAGTGTTATAGAGTTTATTTATTATATTATCATAGATTTGTTTCAAGTATCTTTAAGAAACAATGTAAAATATCATTATTCATTTGAATTATTTTCCGACTCTGAATTTCCGAAAACGTAAATAAAATCTTATATTTATTTGGTATTAGTGCCATATCTTTGGTACATTTATTTTTCCCGCAGCAAATAGAATACCAACTTGAAGTCAGATTGACATCAATTTTGCATTATCACGAATATTATATTATCCGAATTCCATGTCCGATTATATTATGTTCTACGATTTCCACTGACTCCGGATTGAAAGTCGAACCAACCCGGAGCAACCGCGTAACCATTTCAGCTTTTATATCTCAAGCTGTATATATATAATCCTCACTAAATTTTTACAATAAAGGGAGAAATTGCATCAAATACTCCATATTTCTGTAAACAATACGGGGTGTGCCCCGTGAGGGGGATCCGTTGCCATGAGAACTAAGGGATGACCTCTACAAAATCCATTTTACCGAATATCAACATTTATTTTTGGGACATTATAATGACATTTCCAATAATTTCGTTAACTCACATTATATTAAATTTAATTAAATTACTACCTAAAACTTTTATCTAAAAATCACATGCCACACAAAACGAACAAAAACACATTGACCAGAAGAAATAAAAGAAAAAACGGAAACGAGGCGGTTGTCATGGCAACGCACGGTGCCTGTAAACAATACAGCCTTCGTGAAATATGAACGGTACATGGCTGGATCGCTCTCAATGTTACCCCGGGGAATATTTGGGGGCAATGTTTAATTTAAGGTACATCTTGATATACATCGATGCATGGTTATATAAATATATTACATTGTATATAAAAAGTCCCCATTGAGAAACCTTCCTTGTTCGATTACTTAAACAACTACCACCATTGTGTGATTATGAAATTCTGTGATCTTCTCAAAGTTAAACCATATGTAACATATTTTTATTTAATTGGTAGTGGTATATATTTCTATAACAATTTAAATGTAATAATAGGATACTTCTCTACAGTTAGATAACTTGTATCAGTCGATGCAGAAATCACTTCTACGACATCTGAAATTCATTGGAAATAAGATCCGAGCAAACGCAATGTAGTGAAAACGTGAGCTATTGTAAAAGGCAAAGCTTTTACGGCAATGCTTCCCCCCCTTTTATCTCCCTCCCCCTTCCATCTGACACCGTCTTGGTCGACAGACGGCACGGCGTGATACACTTTATTTCGGTATCTATTAAACACACGACGAGACTTTAAAGCGTCCCATTTTGAGATTCATTTCAACGCTTTTCTTGATAATCTTTTTTATTTTTTATAATTGTATTTTATATCACGCTTCATATAATCTTAAAGACATTTTATATTATTTATGAAGATAAATGAGATTATTATGCGTTTTATTCCTATAATTTCTAAATAAATGGACATAAGAAAAATTTGTTATATCCCAATGGTAGCAAAAACTTTTAGAAAAACCGACATCTTAATAAATTCATAGCAACGGCCTCTTAATATAGATAATAAATAAAAAAAAAGGGTATTACTCAAAAATAATGATTACCTCAGTGGGTAGTCGTGTGTAGTGTGTGTGTAGTGGTAATCGACAAAATAATATTAAGTTAAGACAAGTGATCGCTACGCGTGGCGGAAAAGATGTGAACTGAAATGGTCGTGTTGTCCAAGTCGGTTGGTTTCCCCTACTCAGGAGTTTTCGGTAAACTTCGTCATCGTTAGCTTCGCCCGTCTACTCCTTCTTGGGACTCGAAAAGTCAACTCTAATAATAAATTATTTAGAATTTTATATAAACAATGAAATAGAAGCGTTGAAAATAGTTTTAAATAAAGAATTTAAAACCTAAACTATCAATAAATAACAATAAAATGAATGTTACCTTATCACAAATGCTAAAAATATCGACATGAATCTCAAAGCTCGTTCTTTAGTATATCAGAGTATTACAAAACACTGAGACAATAACTACTGTTCGTATTGCGTTGTCCCCGTATTGTTGTTGTGAAGTACCATACAGTTTTAATTAACCCTAGAGTTTATTTTTCAGTGTAGTGTAACGTTAATGTGTTTTCAATATTCTTCATCGTAAAATAATGGCACTGGAAAGTGCTCGTCTATTATCTTAAACTATTATCTTTAAGTATATTTTAAACTATTATCTTTAAAATATACTCTTCGAACTCAATCTATACCAAGTTCAATGAACCGTGGAAGGTTATTCTGTAAATTAGTTGGCGACACGATAACAAAGTTAGCACATAACGGTCGCCGAAACATTAAATTTCCACAAGACACTAAAATACATGTTCTCAAAGTTAAACCAACAAATAGGAACTTACTCGTTCTTCCATAATATTAAAATAATAACTATTTTTATTTTTTTATATAAATAATAACTTGATAAGTATTATTGAAATAATAATGACTTGAAGTTATTTATAACATTGAATAACAAATGAGTAATTACAACGTAATAAAAGTATTATAGAATTAAAGTAAATATCATGTTTACTCTAAATAACTTTATTTTATGATCGTAGGATGTAATTATCTGTACAAAGATATTGTAAAATAGTTGATTAATAATAAAAAATGTAATAAATCAAAAATAAAGTTAATATTGTTGATGTCTTCTATATAATATTAATGACTACATTCAAAACATGTATTTTTTATTTATTATAATCAGAGTTATCGAGACATTACGACGTGAGATTATGGAACAATTCAGCTCCAATCTTAATATCCAGCGCTGACACAGATTGTATATAGATCACATGTTCGCTGCACATACTTTATAATATTTTATATGTATAATTATATTTAGCGCCGCGCCTCGCGTTCACAATATTAGAGACCATTCTCATTAACACGTTACTTGATCTTTTAGAATACTGTTTCGAGTATTTTAACACTTCTTTATTTATTTATTTAATTCTTTATTGCACAATATAAAATAGTGTACAAAAGGCGGGCTTAATGCTAATAGGCATTCTCTACCAGCCAACCTTAGGATGTGTAAGAGAAGAAGTCCGTAGGCGTGCAAAACAAACAAAAATAAAATACAAATAAAAAGTGTTGATAATATCAATATGGAAATATAATATAATAAATGATATAAGTTATATATAATTATGTATATTTTTAAAAGATTGCATGAGTTACTTCTTTGACAAAATACTTTAGTTTTTATTATATTATTATATTATTATCTATATAGTACGATTATTATGGAAATAAAGATATTTTTTTAACTTCATTATTTCGCATTCCCGTGAAGAAGATGGCTGAAACGCTTTTTAATTATCAATCCTAATTTATTATTTAATTAATAGGTTAATGTGTTCAGTCATCAAAGGATGTTATTTCATTAATATTGTTAATTACAAATGCAACCTACTACAGCGCGTGTATTAATTTTTGAAATTTTAATTTAAGTCACAAATTATTGAAATAGTATTTTAAATATATTTTAGAAAAACAATTTAAAAATACAACCAAAAGTTTTGCTGTAAAGAGAGTCTGTTCAGTCTAGGTGTTAGTGCATTACTGATAGGTTAGCATATGCTAATACAGGCTTTCAGACTTAGTATGAGATAAATCTACGAACAACCATGAGATTTATCAATTCAGGTCTCAGAATTTATTCCCTAGCTTTGAAATTCAAATGGAATTATTTTGCACCAACTTATAGTATTAAATAAAGACTACCATTTTTTGCGTTTATATTTGTTGCGTGGGGATATTTTATATACTTATACAGTCATTTTATGATCACCGTTCTTCTTAATAACTAAGATGATAATTTACAAAGTAAATACAATACAATAAATTCGTATATTCTTGATAATATACGTTTTTAAAACTTATAAGAAATTTAGTATTTTGAATCATTATTATATTTTTTGTCTATTACAATTTCTTTTTTTTAAGTAAGAGGAGGGCAAAAGAGTTTGCGGGTCGCAGGAGATACGTAGACACTGCCGTCCATAATCTCTTGCAAAATCTGAGGATCCACAAGAGCGCTGCCAGCCATGAAGATAGGAGTAAACGCCTTTTTGAAGGTACCCATGTCGTTACTGATGTGAAAATACCATCGAAGGGAGCTCATTCCACGTGGAAGAAAAATACTTGAAAACCACACAATGAAAGATCGCTACGCATCCAGGGGGTAGGGATGGTATTGGAGGTGATGACACGCTGTGCGGTGATGAAATTCGGCGGCAGTAATCACATCAAATAGCTCTTCGAAACACTCCCCTTGGTAAATGCGGTAGAAGACGCACAGAGAAGCAACGTCTCTACGCAATGCCAAAGAGTCCAGAAGCTTGCAGATCACCGGGTTTCCAATAACTTTAACAGCTCTCCGTTGTATGCGGTCAAAACGGTAGAAGTTTATATTGGGGTGATCCGGATCAGAGATGACAACCGAACTCTATGTGTGATCCAAATTATAGAGCGCAAGTCTTTTGCCAGGCTTGAAATCCTGCCTCCCTCCATGATCACTCCCAATTTCATTGAGGCCAACTTGGTCTTGCTCTCTAGATGATCAAGAAACTAACAATCGCTCGAAATGCGAGACCCAGTATTCTAACACTTGGCGAAGCATTGACAGACGTGCTTTCTAAGAGCGGTGATACAACAAATAGAGTTTTCTCAGTGGTAAAAGTAGTTCAGTTCACCCCATTCAGAGACCAACCCTAGAGAGTTCTCTATAGAAGACACAAAGTTCTTTAGGCACTTGTCAACGTTTTCTCGAGAGAGACCTTAACTGCCGGAATATACCAAATCCCCAGTGCTGTCATCAGCATAGCAATGTATTTTGGAAATATCCAACACATTGTTAATGCGTATACATTTTAATTATCGTTGATGGGATAGCACGCAGGTTTGAGGTACACCAGCATTCACGGGCTTGGGATCCGAGCAAAAACCGTCGTGAACAACCTCTTTGCTCCGCCAAGTGAGAAAGCTGGTGATCTACTTAAACTTGGTGATAAACTCTCGGAAACCCCATAGGTAACTTCAAGAAAAGCTCCTTGTACCATCCAGATCAAAGGCTTTCGCCATATCCAGAGTAACTGCCAAACTTTCTTTCTATAAAAAACTTTTATACAGTTCCAAGAATATAACTCAAAATGAAAGTCATTTAAGATTGAATTTTAGTTACTTTTTCATTTTCTTTAAGACAGCAATATGAAAAATATTTTTATTTATCTCATTTTTAAAATATATTTATACCAAAAAAAAATATTTCAGTTTCTTTAATAAAAAATAAATATTAAATATAAATATTAGTTTCTTAAATAAAAAATAAATATATTTCATAACAGAAAAAAGACTACTGCAGGCTGACTATAAAACGAAATCTATGAAAGCTTAATCCATTATTTAAATCATGAGTTCAAAAGATTTACTTCAAAAATAAAGAAAAAATTCGCTGTATTTTATATTCAGTATAAAAAGTTATATTAACAGTCTACTTAAAATAAAGCACACAGTAAAAATAGAGCTAAACCCACTTATGAGAGACTAATTTCGCTCTACCTTCATAATTGTATAAAATCATCTTTTACTAAATAAGTCCAACCAATCCTCATATTCTAGCTCCAGACATCTCGCTAAATAAATTAGCAAGGAAAAAATTAACATATAAGCAAATTTTATTACTTTCATTCATTGAATTTCCAATTTATAAATATAATTATAAAATTTCATTATGTCATGCATACAATTTGTAAAAAAAAATAAAACGAAGTTTGGATGTTCTATATAAAATGAGCTAACTTTATTAACAACTACTGTTAAGAATGTACTATTTTAAATATATAAATATAGTCCTGTAGTTTCAACTTAAAAGTAAGACCAAAATTTATTACCGTATAACTCGCAAAACTTTTAATTTTCGACAATTCTCGTAGGACACAATAGCTACGAGTGGAATATTGGTTTTTTGAAATCGAAATTAAAAAGGACATAAACCTCATTGAAAATAAAAGGATTGCAGAAATTAAAAATATTAAATGTTTGTTGTTTATTAATGTCCAGGCGGTGCTCCGGTAGCGTTTATCTGCTGTTCATTTAAGAAATTATTCTCGACAATTTTACTTCGTTTAATTAGATAATCATTAAAAATACGGGGTTTTTGCTGCATAATAATTATTTTTTTAGTATTATATATTATATAGACAAAAATCTTTTTAACATATAAAATATTAAAAAGAATTAATTAGGATGTTTTAAGTTGATTTTTAATATTTTTATATGATATAAATATTAAAAGTGTAAAAACACTTATTTGAAGTTACCTTCTCTTCTTGTCTATAGTTAATACATCTTATAATTTATATTGTAAAATCCTAAATAAAAACATAAAAGCTCATTAAAGGGAATTAAAATTTCTCTCCAAGGCAAAATATGGAGATACATTGTTGCGGTCAGCAGAGTAATTTGTTTAGGGCTTAACCTACCGCAAAGCCTCCAGATAATAGACTTAGGTCAATGGTGAAACGAGTTGAGTAAAGAAATTATGGATCTTCCGGGATTGGGCTTTATAGTATTTCATCCGTCTTAAAACTTAGTGACAATATAATCGAAAAATTATGATTTAGTTAAAAACTACAGAACGCAATCCTTGTGTCAACAGGAAAAATTGTTCAAAATACATTAGTAATATTGTAATAATAAATAAAAATAGCAAAAAACAGCAAAGGTTGTATGGTCTTTTGTAGAATATTGTAGAGTGCAGTGTCAAAGCTCAGCTAAGGGGATGCTTTACCTACGCATTGAAATCGCGTAAAAATACCCCATTCAGAACACGTCGTTCTGAAAGGACTCGTGTACAGAAAGCCTTAAATTGCCCTTTCATATTCAAACATTCACGTACACTGAACGTCATGTTTATTTTCTAAGTAGGCTACGCGGGTTCGATAGCAACTTGTTATCTTGTCTGATATTTTAGAAATAAATAATACAGGGTGGGCCATGAATTAGTTAACATTTGAAAAAATCGTATAAAAAAAACCATTTAACATATTATAGAAATAGTTTATTTACGAGAAAGCTAATTAGTTGTAATTTATTTTTTAAAAATTATTTCGTCTAAATGACCACCGTTTCGGTTTTTGCACTCATCTAAGCGAGTCCTGAAGTTTTCGAATACTCTTCTGCAAAGAGACCGCGAGATCGCCGACATCTCTTCGATGATTCTTTAAGTTGACGGAGTGTATTCGGTTTATCAATGTAGACACGACTCTTTACATAACCCCATAAAAAGAAGTCTGCTGGGGATAGATCTGGACTTTTGGGCGGCCATGGGATGTCACCTCGTCTGGAAATCAGCTTTTCCGGAAACATTTCTTTGACCACCGGCAAGGACTCGTTCGATGTGTGACACGTGGCTCCATCCTGTTTAAACCATGTGTTACGATTATAGCCAGCAAATTCCAGTAGCATCGGTGCTAAAAACTCCCGTAACATTTTCACATACTCGGCAGAATTAACAGTAACTGAACGGCCTCGAGAATCTTCAAAAAAGTAAGGTCCGATGATTCCTTTTGCTGAAATTGCAGCCCATACAGTTACCTTAGGAGAGTGAAGTGGCCTTTCATGTTTAGCTTTGGGATTTTCGCTGCTCCAATACCTGCAATTCTGTTTGTTTACATGTCCATTTAGGTAGAAATGGGCTTCGTCAGAGAATAAGATGTTGTCAAAATTACTGAATCGAGTTAACATTGTTTCGGCATATGACTTACGCAAATTTTTTTAGTCATTAGGGTTTAGTTCTTGCACTATCTGGATCTTATATGGATGTAATTTCAAATCTAATTTCAAAATACGGCGTAATGATGTGAGGGATAATCCTAATTCAGCCGAACGTTTGCGCGTCGATAAATCTGGATCACGTCGAACAGAAGCGGAAAGCTTGCTGCACGTTCTCTTCGCTTCGAGAAATCCGCGGGCCGCTGATTTGTTTCACATTTAGTGTAGATCTCGTCTCTTCGAACTTCTTCACCCATTTCTTTATTAAAGGAGCACTTGGACACTGACTTAAGTCCTGTAAACCATATTCAACGCGAAATAAGCGTCTCACAGTAATGAGCGAAAAGTTGTTTAAATAAAACTGTTTCACACAGTAAGCACGTTGTGGCCCCGTGAAGCGATCCATTGCGACTAAATTTCCAAGAAGCGAGCTATTGCCCCCGCCCGCGCCCGCGCCTCATGGCACTTACTAGAACTTTGTGAATAGTAATATAAATTTTGATTGACGAGTTCTTTAAAAAAAAATACTTGGATTTATCTTAAGTGATTAAAAGAATTGTTTTTGTTTATACTTTTTTATAAAAGTTTTATAAGAAAATGTTTTTTTTACAATACATTTCCTTTAATTATTTTAGTCATCAAAGGTAATTTAAATAAAAAATTAATGTAAATACAAAACAAAACCCAGTTACTTCATTAGTAAAATGCACCCGTGCAACGCCAAGGCAGAGTGCTATATCTATATATATAATAAATATATAACTGATCACTGTCTGTACATAGAGAGCTTAGGAAGAAATGATTACCTTCAGTAACGAACAGAACCCAAAAGAAGTAATTCTTAGAATTGATATGTATTTTGTGCGTCTGTGTATTCTACTCCCTGAAACGACTTATCCGCTTTAAATGCAGTATCGTTCACTTAAAATGTTTGAATGAATGTTTTGTTTGTTGGAAGTTTTAAGAAAATGCGCGCACTACCTTTGTTTTACATTCGTCAAAAATAATATTAAGAACTGTTTTATTAAAATTCGACAAACTATAGCCATTCCGTAAACTGACGAAAAAAATAATTTCTCGTAAACGCAGCAGTGGGTACAGGAAGTAAATAAATAAACATACAATTGTATTAAGAACCTTGTCTTGTATACGGTTAAAAAAACTCAAACTTGACCTATTTTACGTAATCTTCAAAACATATGAAAAGCCGCTTACGCTAAATGCGTTATTTACTCTTTCTTGAATGTGTATTTTGTTACAAATCATATTAATATTAAACCATATATAATGCTACGAAATAATACTTGATAAATAATTTGCAAATAAATAAGAGACGCATTAGTTTAGAAAATAATACTTTTAGCTAAATCTTAGAAGATTTAGGACGATAATATCGGTATTCAAATAGAGGAATGATGTTTTTAGAAGGATTCACATTCTTTTAAATTAACAAAAACATCTCTACCAATATTACTTATAAATAAATCTGATTTAATAGCATTATTTTCTACTAAAATCTGATAAGCATGTTTTCATTAAAATCATATTGCTTATCAAGACTGCTCCGGCTTAGCTTGAAAATCCCTCACAGCGCGTTTCTCATGCAAGCGTTAAAAATTCTATTAACCGTCTCATCTCATACATAGTCCTCAGTTGCTGTGGTGGCTCATTTAAAATATTATTACATTTAAAGAGAATATACAGGATATGAGTGGCTTTTTTATTTTATTTTGAAGCATTTATTAAACAAGTAAATGTAAACAGTTTTGTGACGTAAATATATTTTGATCAGAAATGTTGCTTCAAACATCTGAAGTTAATAAACAACGTGCATTGACTGAAATCACCTTCCTTAAATATCAACCCATATTATTAGCTAATAATTCTAAAAATGGGATTGTTCATTTAATCTTTAGTAACTAAATTGAATCCAGATGAATTATTAATTTACCGTAACACGTCTTAAAGATTACTGGAATTTATGTTACCTTGTTATCTTTTAATAATATGTAATCTCTTACGGATATTGTAATTAAATTCCTTCTTCCGCAAACTTTTTTCGGAGGCATTAATAAAATTTGGTTGTATTAAATTTTATTCCCAATATTTCAAGATACCGAAGTTGCAATGCAAATAAGTTAGTTTTTAGTTACTAAAATTCGTCAACGTTTAGTGCTAAAGTTATAAAGCAATTCGTCAAAGTTCGTAAATTTCTCGTTTACGATCTTCGTCACCCCATAATTTATACCTCGGGATTATTCGCTACTCTGTAGACACGAGTCGTAAAGTGTATTTATAAATGTAATGCAAAAAAATAATAATATTTTTAAATATAAATAATATTTACAGAATAACTTTTTATAAATGACGGTGTATAGACCACACGATAACACCTGATAGTAAACTAGAATTGGTATTTTTTGTGCTTTTAATTAATTATTGTTATGCTTATTTCAAATTGTGAAAGATATAATTAAAAAAATATCAATACGGGCAGGACTCACACCTGAGACCTCTGGAAGTTTCTGTCGCTCTGCCAACTGAGCTACCGTTACCCGCCTCAATAAATTTTGCAATTTATTTAAAATCGTCTTTATCAGAACAGAGATAACCACTAAAATAAGGCTGGCTCTAAAATCCAAACCAACTGCTTACTTATATACTAACTATACAACCTAATCTATCATCACATAATATTTAGACTGAGTGAATACAGTTTTAGTTTTATGATAATTAAAGAATCTCCGTAACGTACTGAATACGTAGTATATACAAATATATTTAATGTACAGAGAGATAGATCATAAAGTCAAGTATATATATAACTATGAGCCTAAATAAAATGGTTTGTGTCGCGTTGTGTTACGTAAAGGTCAAGTTATTGCGGGTAACCGCAACACATACTACCGCATGAAGAATGAAAAAATACAAAATTCGTATTTTTATAGCCATTTTATCTCTCTACTATAACTTAAGTTGTAATATAACCACTAATAGACGTGTGAGTAACGCCGATAAAACTATTTGTGTATGTTTAAGAGCATAATGTATTAAACGATAAGGCTTATTTTACCAATAATACATTAAGATAATAAAACTTAAAAACATTTTTATGTTTTTAATTCTCAAAAATAATCTTAATTTATACTCTATTTATAACACAAATATTTTAATCTCGGATTTTATTTCAATTTACCTTAGAGTATCTTAAATTCTGTGGATTGAGTATTGAGCACGGATACGGATTTAGGAAAACTTTCAGAGCTATTCTTAACGGTTTATCAAAGGAATAACAACGGTTTTGTGTAGATGCTTTAGTTCGTGTGCTTTGGGATTTAACTTGAGTATCTTAACGTAATAAATACTCGCTTATACGTAATATATGTTAAAGATCTTTGATGATGGAGCGCGTGTATCTCTCTTAAAGCTCTGTGTGTTTAAGTAAAAGCGACCTTTTTATATTATTACTAACGTTCAATTTCAATTAAGTATGATAAATACTGTCGATAGCAAAATGTAATTGTTATTGAGAATATTTATTTGGTTCGAATAATATTTAAATATTTCTCACTGTCTATAGATTTACCAGCTTGTTTTATTCCACACTTCTTTCAATAAATATATTAAAATATTTTTTTATAATTTTTCATAGCTGTTTCGTTTCCTGTTGATTTTGTTTCATTTTATACTACTTTATAAGTATTTAATTGTTAAAATTATTAGCTGTGTTTATAAAAATACTGTTTTAATATTCATTATATACATACAGCTCGGCTTTATTAACCTTATCTCGAACGTAAGGTAGCGGTTTAATAATAAACTAATTTCAAATGTTATACGAATGTCAGCTCGAAGTTTGCAATGTACATACAGTGTCGGATTAGGAAATGTTAAGGCCCTGAGGCATCTACGGAGTGCCGGCCCCAAACACCTAGTTCTTAACTAATTTCCAAATAAATATGTTTAGGAGAATGTGAAAGTAAAAAGTAAAAGTTGCTGACACGTCAATGTTTGGACATTTTTATCTTTGCTATATCTTTCCTGTGAAGGTCTGTCCTCCTCTAAATTCGGTATTGGAAGCATAGCATAAGTGGATTAGGTTTATACATTTTGTTATTTATATGATGATTAAGGTTCCTTATGTTATTATAATTTTGAAAGCTTTCATTTTCCTTAAGATTTCATTAAGGAAAATGAAAAAGAATTCCTTTAAAAATTACTTTCAAAGTACAAAAAAACACGTCCAAAACATTATCTTATCTTAATGTGGCTTCTTGTTTGTACTATTTTTAATAAATATTAACAGCTTACTATTACGAATTCATTAATTAAAAATAATCTTATAAGTATGAATATATTGTAATTGTAGATAATCAAGTAATTTTAATCTTAATCCTATTTCATACATGATTACTCATTTATTATATTTCATCTGAATATTTATATTTTAAAACGAACACATTTAAAGAAATCCTTCGAAGTGTTGTTGTGTTGTGTTGTTAATATTGTTAAAAGAAATATAACCTCTCAGTCGATAATTTGATAAAATATATATTCCTTATTTATGTAAAAAAAAATTATAAAACTTTATAAATATTATTAAATATGTAAAACTCAACTCATGCATTCCAACACACGATCATCTCACAATAAGTTTCTAGCACAGAACCATAAACCATGTTACGTCTTATTTGCAAAATGAATTATGTTAACTCATCACCTGTCAGTGCCAGTGAAATAGTAACTAGGAACGTGCCAGTGCCAGAATATTTTGACCAGTTTAATCTATCAATGTCCAAAGAGTTACCAAGAACCCGACATCTCAAAGGATATCCATTGTCATACTTCCTATTATTCTTATTTTATATTAAAAGTATGAAACAATAAGAAAATCTTAAAGAAAAGATTAGGTAGTGAGCTCCAATTCTGTTTGTCTTTTCCAGAAAATGCGTTATCTGTTATTTTATTACGTATTTTTCTTCAAAATATTAAGGGTTTGCTAATTCTTTTGAACAACTTGAAAGAATTGATAGTTCTTGCTAAGTTGAAATAGATAAAACTCGACATTTATTATCGAATTCTAAAATGATAAACCAAACCATATTTTCAAGTGCTGTAAATTTTTGCGATTATATTAAAAAATAAGTTCGATTAAATAAAATAAAACAATAATAAAACGAATGTCGGTCAAGTGATCAATATCAATCAAGCAGTGAAAAATATTTTTACCTAAAAATGCAATTATATTTTATTTTCAATTAAAATTTACATACTCGAAATATTCTCTTCTGTAAACTCATTAATCTCAGCTTTTAGTACGAAGAGGACTTTTTATACAAAATGTAATTTCGCCGAGGCGAGATCCATGATCACATCCTACGGCTATTAAGCATCTAAATTACCATCCTAAACCTGTTTACTTTGTCCACAAAACTAATTCTAATCTGAGCAGGGAAGCTTAATTGTCTGTTATCAAACTCGCTCTTGAATAAATTTGAAATATTGTCTTGTCAAAAAATTTAACGCTGCTTTGCCGAAATGGACGAAAATTGCAAAACTTTTGACAAGGAAAGCTTTTAAGAAATACGTTTAGCTGTAGGGGAATTACAATTTTGAGGACTTAAAGTATCAAGACGTAGAACGTAGAACGTGGAACGTGGAACGTGGAACGTACAACGTAGAACGTAGAACGTAGAACGTAGAACGTAGAACGTAGAACGTAGAACGTAGAACGTAGAACGTAGAACGTAGAACGTAGAACGTAGAACGTAGAACGTAGAACGTAGAACGTAGAACGTAGAACGTAGAACGTAGAACGTAGAACGTAGAACGTAGAACGTAGAACGTAGAACGTAGAACGTAGAACGTAGAACGTAGAACGTAGAACGTAGAACGTAGAACGTAGAACGTAGAACGTAGAACGTAGAACGTAGAACGTAGAACGTAGAACGTAGAACGTAGAACGTAGAACGTAGAACGTAGAACGTAGAACGTAGAACGTAGAACGTAGAACGTAGAACGTAGAACGTAGAACGTAGAACGTAGAACGTAGAACGTAGAACGTAGAACGTAGAACGTAGAACGTAGAACGTAGAACGTAGAACGTAGAACGTAGAACGTAGAACGTAGAACGTAGAACGTAGAACGTAGAACGTAGAACGTAGAACGTAGAACGTAGGATGTAATTATAGACATCCTCCTTTATTAGTCCAAACCATACCGCACCTAAAACTATATTTACTTTCTAATTCGTTTTTATGAAACACATTTAGCTTTACTTTACTATTGGGAGGGGACTCGAGTTTATTTGAACCCACCAAATCCGTTTGTCCGTGACAACGCCTGCTTCAAAATGATATATAGATATGTATATTCACGTCGTTTGTATACAATGTTTTGCAGATTAATAATATCAGATGCGTGTTTTAACAACAAGCGAGCCGATAATCTGTCGAGATGCCGATAGACTGCTAATGGTTATCGATTTCTCCAACACTTGCTATAAATATTCATTCATTGTGGATCCGTGTTTATTTACTAATGCCCTCTGATCCTTCTATTAACTGCGGTCTAGATCGATTTTAGGACCTATTTTCAAACACATTATCTGCTTTACTATACTATAATAAAGTCACATATATAAAAAAAATATATATATTAAATAGAATCCATTTTAAACACATCTATGTCAAAATAAATGAATACTTAAAAACATAGAAACAGCATTGTATTATCATCATACATACACAAAGAGACAGAATATATATATATTTATACGACTATATGTGTAAGTAGCGTAACAGAAATGACAAAATTCAATTTTTAAACAGTTTAATATTATGCTGAATACCATCAAAATTCATCAAGTCCTTATAAGTTATACAAAAAATACAAACAGACCGATAAGAACACAAATTTTTATAAAAATGTGTTAGGCACAGACACTCGCAACCTACGATCATATAGCAGTATAGATAACAAGCTCTTTCGAATATACCTGTTATTATAAAGCGACCTAAATGAAGTTTTAAATGGAAATGATTCTACCTTATCTTTCAATTATAACTTATATACATAGTAAATAAATACATAAATATTTGTATTTACATAGTCTAAAATCAAAAGAACAACACGAACTAAGGGAAAATATTGAAACATTTATTCCATATTGTTTAGATTATTGTTAACTGTTTTTGTTTAATTTTACCAGGAAAATGTAAACCGTATTATTACCCGGGGATAGAATACATTACGGGAACAAAAAGTTTTAAGAACCGCATTAAATTACCCGGAATAAAGGATCAAACAAAATACACAATAATATTTCATTAATTTCATTAACATTAATTCAAGTGGCATATAGGAATATACTATTAAAATATTATCTTATTAATTTAATTTTAACTTTGCACTGAGATACGCATTGCACATATGAAACCTCGGAGTCTCGTTATGATTCCAAGGAATAGGTATTTGGAGGAAACCAATCTATGAATGTTCTAATAAACGTGATTAAATACAAAAACAAATAACTTCCAACAAACACAAATATATTAAAAAATGTCGCACACCTTCATTGCTTCGAATGTTATTCAGAATATTTATATTTGTTAAGAATGAAAAGTCTCCTTAAAATCTACATAAAACCATTTAAAACAATACTCATTCTTATTCGGAACAATCATATAAACTTTATTGTTATTTCAAAAAAAGTACGCCTACATTTAAATTATAATATAATAATTATATTATATTATAATTTAAATGTAGGCATTCTGGAGTCATTTTTCTTTTAATAATCGTAGCGAGCTATCTGTTATCTAACCGCTAACGCGTTTTGCTAATGACTAAGCCGTCTGCATAATGTATTATCATTGCACTTTGATAAGGTTTACATAAAAAGTACCTGCATGTGAACTATCACTATCATTATCATGGATCAACAAACTGATACCGAATACAAACTATTATACAATTTAATAATAAAGGAGTTGTTATTAATTTTATTTAACCATATATTTGAGAAAGATTATGTCAACTACTACAATATTAGTACTAAATATGATATAAGTAGTAAATAAGATCGTTTCGAGAACGTCTGGTATGTTTATTTGTTCAAAGAATCAATATTTGTACGCCTAGTAGTATTAACAGTGTAACATTTCAAAAAAAACTGAATTATGCGATGGCTTACAGACTTTTACAGAACAGTACATTACAGTACAGTAAAGTACACATACATGAAGTAATACCACCATGCAATATTTTTATCGATAAATATCAATTAATTATAAAAATGATTTATGTGTTTCTAATCAATAGTTCACAATATATTTCATAGTTCAAATAATAGATTCAGAGCGTTCCGCCTCTGGCCGGCTTCCAGCTCTATCAGGCAAGTTTTGAGACTTTATAGGTTATATTTTACATAAAAAATTCAATATGCCTTTGCAATAAATTACTATGACAACCTTAACTCTGTGCACCATATTAAAAAAATAAATTATTTTCGTTATAGACTTTACTTCTTTGATAAAGAAGTAATTATTTTAACATCACCATTAACCATGTTATAATTCAACGAAACAACATAACATGGTAAGTGTTATATCCTAAGGTTATTTTAAAATACTTGAAACACAAACGTATACCGTTGACAATTGTAAATATTCTAGTGTATAGAGACATTCATTCGAGTTAGTCTCTCAGTGGTCGTTACAGAATCGACGCAGACAAGTTGCCAATAGACGTCGACACTAGATTTATTAGGATACCACTTTTTAAGTTTACATAATAAATGTTATTTAAATAACATTATTGTACAACGGACGGATATTAATTAATTGCTTGAGAATGAGGAGAAGAGGAGGAGATGTCTCTGGCTGCTTCTAAACTCATTTCGACCGGTATCGTACACTACATAAAGTTATCTCACTAATTAGTCACTGTCATTAACTTGTGAGTTCGTTTGTTTCCACGAAATCATGTTTAGTGTTGAAGTAACTAACTTACATATATGATAACTAATAAAAAAGACAAAAAACATTAATCGTTTCATATCTATGATTTTTTTTTGTAAAATTAAAGTGTATTTTTTTATATTTTCTGTTACGTATTATTTATATTTCTTACCTTTAAAACATCCCTGAATTTCCGCAAATTCTCAAGTTTTAACGAGACAAATGAACAGCAATTGATTTTTATATATAGTTATTGGCCCATGTTTGATCAATGATTAAGCTTATATCGTATAACTTTTATGATATCTTGAGCCCATAGAAGCAGTGTTATTGGTCAAGTTATTCTTCAAATATAAACTCTTTTTTCCAAAGCAATATATCTTCTTCTAACACAGTAGAACTAAAAACTGAAACCTGAAACCATAAGTTTATTGCTCTTGAAAAACTTTGACTTTGTGTCCATCAAATGTCTGAAACAGGCCCGTGCCTACTAATACCTCACGTTTCAAACTTCAAACTTTATAAACGTGACGCGTCTAAAGTAGGTCTCAAAAATTTTACAGACGTATTTCTGATTTGCTTTTATAACTCGTATTTTTTAAAAATTTCGAATATAATTCGCTTAATATACAATTATCAAGTATCCCAACTTATTTGATATTGGCAACTTCCATTATTTATTTATTTACTGTCGATTTTCTAGTAATTCCAACCGTCGTTCAGCGATCCGGTATATTTTATCACATATCATATATAAATCTTCGAGCGTCAGAATCCTGATGCTCTACTGTCTATTGACGTGACGTCATTATACGAAGTGGTGACATTGAATTGACGCAAAAATGATTTTACTTTAAAATCTTACAACGACATTTCAATTTACACCACCTGGGTAACCGTGTCTTATCCGAGTAACAAAAATAGAAATAAGACCAAGGAGTGATTGTGGAGTAACATCTGAAATATCTATACTAAATATACCCTTTAAAAGTAATTATCCCTCCGAGATATGTTAATAAATATGACTAAAACATACATTGAACTGTTATTTTGTAGAGTTGATTTTTAAACTTTATATTATATTGGTTTATTACTTGATAATATTGAATGCAAAATAATGATAATAATGATAAAAGTAAATAACCAAACCTCTATTTTCCCGATACTTCGCGATACGAATTGTTAGATAGCGAACACTTGATAATGGGAATAGGGTTGGTACTAACGCAATATGGAAAGAAATATGATATCCGAGATAATTACTATAATAAAAGGTTTATTACCTTATTACTTGAGTTTGACATATAAAATCCTATTTATTTATTTTTATATATGTATATAAAATAACAGATAATAAAAGAGGGCAGCCCTGGTAGACTACTGAACAGTTTTCCAAATGATTAATAACTGATAGCATTATCACTTAAGCTGCTTGTCATATTATAATAAATAAATATAATAAAAGATAACATAACAAAACTCTTTTACCTAAATCGAACAATATTGTTTTATTCTAAGTAATATTAACATTTCAATTTCAAATTAGTATCTTCATTATTATGAACAACAGCTCAAACAAGTCTAAGGATAAATAATTCATATAATAAATATATTAACTATTCCAAAATATACCTGTATCTAAAATATATATATTTTTTAATGTTTGCCCTTATCCCCATTTTGGGGTCTTTTGCAGTATGTCTTTTCCTTCAATATTCTCCTGTTACTCGTGATCTCTTCACATACACCCTTCTGCTACATATCGTCCTTCACGCAATCCATTTATCTTTCATTCGGGCTTCCTCTACCTTTTTATCTCTCCAGTTTTATGCCTAGCACTCTTTTAATTACATATCTTTCTCTCCTCATAACATGCCCATACCATGACAGACGGCTACCTCTAATTTTTTCTGTCATTGACACTATTCCCTTATTATTTAATTCTATTATATTATTTAAGCCTTATTATATCTTTATATAATTTAAATAAAAGTATCCCGTGTCAAAAAGTTCGTTTGCGCTAATCTCGAAAATCACTGAACCGATTACAATTAATTTTTCAAGATATCTATTGTTAGAGCCCACTCAAAAGACAAGATACTTATTATCTTTTTTAATACAATATATATAAATATATATTGACATGATTCGATATATTTGAGACATTTTAATATAAAGAGTTTAATTTAATTTTAAGTTTTATAAGTGATGGCAGTATTGATAATAAAATTTAAATTGATGTTAAATAGTTCATGAAGACAAAGGCAAAGTCGATAGCAACAGCTAGTATATATATATATATGGTATGTGTATCGTTTGACATGCATGATGCGGGATTATATTACTCCAGTACAAGTGACCCGGAAACTTTTAACTGAATATTTTATAAACGGGTGACTTCACAGAGGACGTGGAGATATTTTAATAAAAAATACAATACCGTTAGTTAATTGAAAGTTATTTTAGTTAAAAACAATATTAATTTAAACAATATATTATTTTACAATATTTTCTATACATATTCAATGTTATAGATGTTGCAGATGACGTACCTGAAACAAAAATAACACATATTTAATTTTTATTTCTTATTGTATTCGAAGGTGAAATCAAGATAAATTATCGATACAGACCACTAAGTAAATAATGTGTATTTCTTTATGTTGGTTAAAGATACCAAGTTATTTTGTCCATTGTAAATTGCAATTCATTTCATATTTAGTATATTCTTTTATTATCGATAAATGGATATTCAAATAACATCGATCCCATCCCTGGGGAACTTGAAAATTTTTCTGAACCGCATTTCAGCTTTGGTAATAACTAACAACTTGGATCAATAACAAAAATCTTTATTGGAAATTAATACAATAAATCTTATTACGGACGTTGCTATGCAAACTAAACCACTACGGTGTACGTAGCGCTGCGCATGATCTTATTATCTCTTACCTGAATCCAAGAGTCCAGACAGTTTACGTAAATAATTCTAGATCGTCTAGTTCTCACCTAAAAATGGGTGTTCCATAAGGATCTATTCTGGGCCCCTTTTTATTTTTACTTTATATTAATGACTTGCCCTTTTTTGTTAAGGGTCTATGTGACATTGTACTCTTTGCTGATGACACCTCGCTTATTTTTAAAGTTGAGCGTGATAGGATTAATTATGACGAAGTAAACAGTACTTTGTCACGAGTCCTGCATTGGTTCGAAATTAATAATTTAGTCTTAAATGCTAAGAAAACTAATTGCATAGCGTTTACACTTCCTAATGTAAAAAGTAAAAATTTTAACTTGCTCCTTAACAATGAAGTTTTAGAATTGATTGACAAATTTCTTAGGTATAACATTGGATTAAAAGCTCCAGTGAAACCCCCATCTCTCAACACTCGCAGCCAAACTCAGCTCCGCCGTCTTTGCAATTAGAAAAGTTAGACAATTAACGGACATTAATACGGCTCGACTTGTTTATTTCAGTTATTTTCACAGTATTTTATCTTACGGTATTTTATTATGGGGCAGTGCTGCCGAAATTAATTCTATATTTATTTTACAAAAAAGAGCTGTGCGGGCTATTTATAACTTAAAAGCTAGAGATTCTATGAGAGATGTTTTTAAAGAAATAGGTATTCTTACAGTCGCTTCGCAATACATATTTAATAACATATTATGTATACGTCAAAATTCAAATACTTATATAAAAAAACAATGACAGACACGCGATAAATACGAGAAATAATAACAAACTCGTAACGCCAAAGTTTCGGCTTCAAAAATTTAATAAATCCTTAATGGGTTTGAGAATACGCATATATAATAAAGTTCCACAAGCTATCTTAGACCTTCCATTTCTTAGTTTTAAATCTTAGTGCCGAGCCGGTGGTAGCTTACTTACGGACTGACTACACTGATTTTTTTTTTGTATTGTAGCAATTGACGATTCAAAAGTGCGTGTAAATAAATGCCCACTTGAATAAAGATATTTTGAATTTTGAATTTTTTGGATTTTGAATTAGTATTAAATTTATTTTAAATATAAATAAATAAAATATATATAATTTTTAATAATTTTCCAATTTATTTGTTAACTGATCCTAACTACTTAATACTTAATACTTCTACTATAAAAATAAAAAAAAATATACTTGTTGATTTTTTCCATCAACTTAAATGATTAGTGGTTGCTTACAAATACTTATTTAATAAAACATACATTAACACAAAATAAATTATATAATTTCCAAAAATATTCTTAAAATTGTATAAAACAATTATTATATAAGAAATTAATTTATATTTCAATTAAACACTAGCATGCCTTGTCCGCTTGGAGTGGAAGAGCTTCCAACGAATTAATTAAGATTCAATTCAAACTAAATTACTTCTAAGCTCTGATTTCTGAAGCTACGTAAAGTTTAACAATTGCAGTGATGTCACGTAATAACATAGAATAGAATCACTTGTATGCTTTTTATTAAAAATATTCTCCTACATTTGAACTCATTGTTATTAAATTTTCAGTTAAATGTTTAATCAATTAAAGTGCTCAAATAACGACGAATAAACTGAATTATGTGGAAAATAATTAATGAGATGCTAAAGAATACTGAATATCAACAGAATGCACTTTAATTATGAAGTACTTTAATATAAACTGTACGAAATTAGAGAATTATAGAACAGAAGAGGTTAACAAATACGCTGAGGCTTGAATATAAAAGATGCAGTGATTCATTGTTACAAAATAATTTAAAGCGTAAGCTTTTAATAACATTTGTTATGTCAGGCGTCCAGAGAAGTTTTTTGTTTGACTCTCTGATTTTCAACTTAGTATTTTTAACAGTTTTCATCTACTTTTAATAATTGTATTATAAAGTGGTAATTGCGATATTTTTATATTAAAACCTAACACCCGTCAATGTTCTAAACCTAACCAAATGATGCATCAACTTAGACTGGATAACTTTAACCGTTGAAATTAGATAAGACAACTTAGATATATCCGGAGTTGGTTTGCAAGTAACTCGCTTATGCCGATGTAGTTAACTAAATTGAATCCAAGATCTTTCAAGTGTTGGTCTATAGTATTGGTAGCTTAAGTTGAGTTTAATATTATCTGGTATTATGTTAAACAGGTTTCCAGTTTCCATCTATCTAAACAGCGTTGCTAAAATATATAAAAACAAATATTATACTACATGCTTACAAAAAAATTCACGATACACTTATTTTTTTGAATATTAAATGATTTGAGGACTTTTATATAAAAAATATATTTCATTAAAGCTGAATATACGCGCATTTTTGCCGAATAATAAAATACAGAGTGAAATAACATGCAATACGCATTTAAGACCGCAGTTGAAATTGGCGGTAAGAGCTTTAAATGAATAAAAAATCTGTAGGCCTTCATGTTTGGGAACACAAGAAATGTGATGTACATAACATCACAAAATAATATATACAAAACATAATAAAATTCGTCAATCATCTAAGTTCATCTCGTATGTTGGTAATACCAACTCATAGTACCAACCTGATGATATGATAATGCCAACCTAATAAACATATTCCAGATCACCATTGTACATCGTGATCTTTGCTGAAATATAAGTTAAAATGCATATAAAGCCTCCATTCAGCAAAGTACACTCCTAATAATACCCGAGACGTCGGTTCTCTAGAGATCTAATAGACGTCTATCAGCTAATTCATACTCAGACCATCTCATTATTCCCTAATGACCTATATATATTAATCTTGTTGGTTCTCATTGTATAATAAGGCCCTAATTATAACTGCTTTAATTCCTTACAGTCATTTGTCATGGTTTTAATATAGTATTACTTAATTTTATTTTAAGAACTGTGACATAATGCACATTTTACATTTAATTTTGTTCCTTAATATTTAAATTTCAGTCCATAAATTATAAATAATAGTAAAATAAAAATAACATTGTCAAAATTTATTTCAAAAAACTTTTGATAATAAATAATAAATTTCATTCATTAAACATTTAATAATGTGTAAAGAAATCACATAAGTTTTTAAAGATATAAGATACTTAAAAGATATTAAAAAAAGTTACATCCAGTCTGTAAATGTAGCACCTGAATGAATATACGAATGAATGAATAAATTACCAAGTTCCAAAACCCAGTGAATAAACAAAGGCCTCGGAATGCTTGGTACCTGATGATATTCACTTAAAACTGAGTTCCGTCAGGATTGCATCTGCTTTCACAGCACCAGATTTGGGTCACGGTCCGATCTGAGTGTTGCATAATTAATAACGCCAGTTACCAGCGCTTAAACCCTTCACCGTGCTTATGAACGCTCCAGAACAACTGGCCGTTTATATTCAGATTAATTGATATTGACATAACAGAATACTTTACGAAATGTGTATATTATTTATTATTTTATTAACAATATAAATTAAAATACAGCCACTACCTTATCAGTTTAGTTACATTTAGAACAACATTCATTTCTCAATGAGAAACACACCTATTACATAACAATCTTATAACATTAAGGATTAAGATCAAGAGATTTGAAGCGTCGTCAGTAATAAAAATGAATTTATCTACAAAGAATGGGTTTATAGGTATAAATCGTTATAGTAATACTTACTATATTATAAAACCTGTATGAATATAATAAAACCACTAGATAGTTTTTATAACGATGCGATGAGAATAAAAGTATCTACATGTATAAATAAAATAATTATTAGTGGCGACTCCGCACGGAGACATTTGTGGAATTGATCACAGATCCACCTCAAATTTTTTGTACCTACACAATTGCTTACCTTATTTATCACGCTTTACTGTATTTTTAGAAACATGGTAGCTCATGTCCTTCTCCGGGATACAATGTTTCGAATTCTTTTCCAAAACTCAAAGCGAAAAGGTAACATATAAATTTATAGACAGTTATTATCACAGTTACAATATTGGTATGGCTGACAGTGTAATAACAAAATATATATCAATAACAAGTTTATGGCACAAAAGAGGAACGCAATTAGGACCATACATAGTATATTAGAACAATAGACCAAGGCCAAGTTTTTTAAAAAGATTCTAGAACGTAATATTGGTTTCTATCATGACAGGAATGACCACGAACAGGGAAAGACATAGGCGGTGTCTTTCCCTCCCCAATCCCTTGGTGTCAGAACTTAACATCGGAAATAGTTTTAGGCACAAAAAAACCATTAGAAAGTCTAAATTTTATTTGGACGTGCATAAGTCAAGTGGGTCGGGTGGTATATCCTTAGTGGTGCTACGAACATGTTCCCCTGAGTTGACTCCCGTGTTAACGCGTCAATTTCAGCACTCCTACCTTAGGCATAAGCCTTATCTCATGGAAGTGTGCCATTCTCTATCCGATTCCTAAAAAAGTTTATGGTTCACACCCAGCTACAGACCTATCGTCATCACCTCTCTTCTCTCCAAAGTAAATGAAAGCATTATTAATCAACAGCATCCAACGTACCTCGAGGATTAACAATTGTAATCAATCAATGATAGACAATATGGCTTTCGTCATGGTCGATCAGCTGGTGATCTCCTGTTATATCTTACGCACCGTTGAACAGCTATTATTGAAAGCAACGGATAGGGTCTAGAAATTAGTTTGGATATAGCGAAAGCCTTTGATCGTGTACGGCATAAGGTGCTTCTTTCAAAGCTTCCTTCCCAAGAGTTTATGCAAGCTTTTTTACTGAGAGGAGCGTACAGGTTGTTCTCGCCGATTTGTTGCTCGGATTCCAAGCCCGTGAACACTGGTGTACCCCAAGGCTGCGTGCTATCCCCAACTCTGTTCCTTACATAGCAATGATATCTTGGACATTTCTAACATATATTGTCATACAGATAGCACGGGAGATGCGGTATATTCCAGCCGTACGCGGCTCTCTTCGTGCCGTGCGGGATTTGAATGCGAGAGCGGGGTGAGCTTAACCTCGGACAGTTTAATAAAGTATCGAGACAAGTTCAGTTTAGAGATATTAAAAAGTTATTTATCTATTATATATATAACTGTTATTTGTAAGATTTTATTCAAAGCTACTAAAGGGCCAATATATATTATAATAACAATACTTTAAAATTATTTAAATTACAAAAATAAATAAATAAATATAACAAGCAAAACGATAAAATTTCTTATAAGAAGTTAAAAGTCAAAGTCGGAGCTCGAGAGTTGAATGTATGTTTATTTATTCGCTTTAAGATAATCTTGGCTTTAAGAGCGGCGTGTTTATGAAGAAAACATCTGCGCACAAACACACGACAATACCAAAATAGATGAGAGAAATTTGTATACACATACAAAAGGTACACTCTTAGAAGTAAAAGAATAACATTATACAATTTAGACAACTATTCAACGATATAAACAATTGTTAAAATCTCCATATTATTTGAAATATACTACATAACACATTCACATTATATAAAATAGTTCTTAAGAAATAAGTATTTTAAGATGTTAACAACTCAGTCATGCTTTAAATAATTCTAACCTGTAGTTGTTTGTCCCTAAAGCGTATTTTAAGTAAAATAACATTTAGCATTATGACTCACGGGTGGGCGATGACAGTTCTTCCCAACGATAGGAAGATTATGAACTGGATATGAAGCTATTTCTACTATGAAGGTATTCCCACTATTGGTTAGCAGTGAAGTCATGAAATATTTTGTAAGAGTGTTTCCTTACCATTTCCTCGATAAGACTTAAACAAACATTCATCGTATGAATATACATTAAAATTAAAATATAAGATATATTTATAAAAAAAAATATTATTCAAATAATATAAACTCGTATCAATTGAACTGTCACACTCAGTGAAGTCAACTTGCAAATCTATTGTTAAGATGTATAAAGGTCTTCAGCGAATAGAACGACACTAAAATTATTGCTTTTAACTTTGCTTAAAAATATTGTTTAAAATCATTTCTTTTTCTTATATAGAAGACAATTGTTTGTTAAAATTATTTTTTCATCCTAAATTCATTGCCTGTATGACTTTTCAATAAAAACACGATATTATAAATAAGAGAGCAAAACTAAAATAGAATACAATTTATAAATGAATCACTTCAAAATACGAGCCATTTTTCCAATTTACCATCCGTAGCTTAAATAGATTACTATATATTATATATTTAATTTCAGTATTTAAAGTTATACTTTGCTCTGAACTCAATCGTAAAAAAAAATTAAATATCACCTAAAAGGTGCTCTAAATAAATAAAGTATAAAATAAGAAATTAATCAAAATAATCATCGTAAGTGGATTGTATTTGCAGGAAGAAGAAGAAGATAGGTTTAAATGTTTTTAAAAGCTCCAGAACCCTCCAAACTTGGCAGTGACATCGTCTTTTCATATCGCTAACTGAAGAAAATTGAGAATTAAAACTTAATACTGAAAACTCAAAAAGTAATAAATATAAAGCATCTTATAAAAGATTAAAAAGGACCATTTCTTTGTTGCTTTAAATCAAATCTATCGACCAAATTTTATTTCAACACAAACTTTAAGTTCCAGTGAAAGGAAAGAGGATTAAATTCTTTCTGAATAGCAATAAAATCAAAAATAAACTCATGATGGCTTTAGTTTCTGGAAACGTCCGCAACAAATGTATGATTAAACAGACTGTTTATATCTTATAAGGGCAAAGATCTATAAAAAGTACTACCGGTAACTTGAAGTTTCCAATCACGATTTTAGGATGAAGTCTATAATTGAAAATTCTTGGGAGTATTATTGGAAAAGTTGTCTATACTGCGATCTTTAGATAGAGAATCCTTCGATGTCACATCAAAAGAAATTAATCTAATGATATTGAAAACCCAAGCTTTAAAACTACGTTTCTATTTTAATAATTTATAAACCTCTATTCATATATTGAATTATTTATTTGATTGGGTTATTCATTGATTTATAACTCCTATATGGAAATATTTTTTCAAATATGGAATTTAAAAATCACAATTCCTTATGATAAAATGTTTTTCCGTCCAATCAGAAGTGATTTTCATCACGATATAGGTTTTTTGCTTCGTCACTGCAACCTGTCTAATGTCTGAAGTCGCCGCCGGTTCCATTTGCTTTTATATAAAGCATTTTGAATAATCTCAAGACGTCCATTGTGATTTTGAATTTAAGAACTTTTATGTACTATTTACTGAATGCATTTAAATTTGTATTAGTTTAAAATATTTTTATATGTTTAAAATTCTTTGAAAAATATATTCTTATATTTTACCGTTTAATAACTTTCTACTCCCATTTGGAATACTTTAATAGGTATTCTTTTCACACTTCCACCGTTTCATTTCAAAATAATTGTCCCGAGATTTATCTTTTTCATTTTAACACCAATATAACGGTGCCTCCCATCTTGATAAGAAGTTTCACAAAAATAAATTTCCAGTGTCAAATCCGAAGTTCTCAACCAGTGGTTTTACGAAGTTAATAAAAATTTATCTTTTGCAAGAACCTAATCATGTATTTACATTTAGATGAAGGATTAATCTTTATTTTAATATCAAGCGCGATAAAGGGGACATGATGTATATGATACTGATATCCAATAATGTTGAAATGTTTGATCCGGGGGTTTGAATCGACTGGGTCCAAACAAACATTTATTTTACGGTGAGACGAAACAATATTACGGCTATAAAGAATGGAGCAGTACAAACGGAGGGTGCTCCGCCGAGTAATGAAAAATCCATCTCCACCCTCACAAAAATTGCATTTCTCGTAGATTTTACAAACATATTTCAGTGAATGTCGGCGTTGAAAGGGAAAATATTTGCCGAAGGTTTTAATGGTTTTGTGCTCTTGAATATAAGGTAATGTTATTTTCAGAAGTAAGCATTTAGAAGGAAGCTTTTAGAATAATATCTACATGTTACTAAATAATTTATATACAGGTGGCAACTATTCTTGTAAGCTTTACAATACATTACGTACAACAGACAAAAAAACTAATATAAATCGCTATCATCAAACACATTAAAATAAAATAAATTAAAAAGTATCTTTTTCAACACCCTCAGAAAATAAAAGAGAGAGACTCTCTCTTTTTATTTAATTCTTAAAAATCTCTGAAGTAAATTTCTCTTTTGTTTAAAAATTATAAATATTCTATCGACGTTACAATATAAAATTGATTTCCTGATTTAACATTACCTAAGGGTTCCCTTTTTCTCGACCTTTATTAAAAACAAACATCTTTGTAGTTGCAAAGTTCAATTCAGTTTAAAGAAAGGAATCTCTTTATTTCTAAAATAAAAATGTAACATAAATCCTAAATGCATATTAAATCCATTTAAATATAAAATAACATTTAATCTCTCGCTGTACCAAAATGTAGCACACACGTAATTTCCTCACAACCGCTAAAGCACTGGTTCCGCTCATTTCATTCAAATGAACCGAAAGTTAGTATTATTTATCGATTTAATTTATTCTGAATTAGCCTTTAGATAAATTGAAAGCGTTTTTCTATTTAAATATAACCATAGGATGGCGTTATCTTATGTCAGACCCATATATTTAATGTTCCAGTCGACTATCGTCATTGTCACTTCTCTGGCCATAAGAATGGAATATATATTATTGCTATTATGTAGCTCAGGTAAAAGCACTCCATCAATGTTTCTCTTTCAATCTTTCGTGAGCATTAAGTTAATTTACTAGTTAGTATTGTTTCTTTGTTACGTATTTAACAATCATCTTAAAAGAATAAATTATTCAAGTTTAAAAAGTGTCAGTTACATATTTTGTAAAAGAAAATACATCTATTGAAGTAACGACATATAATGAAAGTTAATATCAAAATAATTGAAATTAATTTGAATTTAATTGAAATAAATTAAATTAATATCCCGCGTTGGGGACCGCCAACTAACACGCCATGTTCCGAACGGCAGGAGGTGGAGGACGGAGCTACAAATAGCTACGTGGAATGTAAGAGGAGGAATGGAACAAAAGATGAACGAATTAATAGATGTGATGGATGACAAAGATCTGAACGTTATTTGTGTGTTGAGACCAAGTGAAAAGGCAATGATACAACCGATTAGCCTGGCAACCGGGTTGCTTACTTGGCTGGGGTTCAAGGGGGTGAGCGAGGTTGCCAAGGTGTTGGCGTGTTATTGTCCTTTCGAATGATTAATGCAATAATAGAATACAAGGCTATAGCCTGGGATAACAAGAGTATTCTTGTTATCCTTTTATGCGCCAGTATCCTCCGCTCCAGTTAGCGAACTCGAGGAGTTTTGGGAGAGTGTCAGGGATGTTGTAAGTAGTGTCAGAGGTATGTACGGATATTACTCGTAATGGATGGGTTGGAACCGCACGAAGTGGCTACGGAAGCATGCTAGGCAAGTATGATGATAAGAGAGTAAATGAGGCTGGAAAGCTTATTTTGGAATTTTGTAAGGAGAGAATTTCTTTGTGGCAAACACGATGTTTGATCACATACAAATTCACATGTACACATGGGAGCGAGCGAAAATACCTCTTTGCCTCGGCCACAGACATCAACCTCTTCATACATGCCCTCCGGGGGGTCCATTATACGTGATTACGCTTTTTACGTGACCTTCCTCCAGTATCATAGGTACTGTGTTTTCGAAGGTCATTCGAGGCCTCCCCCTGTCTTTCTTACAACCAACCTTTCCTTTATAAATCTGTTTTACCATTCTTTTATCACTCATTTGTTCGACGTGCCCAAACCACCTGAGCACGTTCTTCTTCATTCTCACCGTGAGATCTTCGCTAGTACCTGCCATTCTGTGGATCTCTTCATTGCTGATTCGGTCAGCTAGACAGAGTCGGCCTATTCGGCGAAGAGATCGCATCTCCACAGCATTCATATTTCTTATATTCTTCTTCTGTGTTACACACGTCTGGGTGCCGTATAATAGCGTCAGTAGCAAAACTGCATTGTGAACAGCCAAACGTGCAGCTATGTTGACGTTTTGCCGTCTCAACAATGCTAAAGCATCGTTAATTCTGTTACCGGCAGCAATACGCCTTTCCACATCTATTACGTATATTCCGTCTCTGCTAAACATACTGCCCAAATATACCACTTCATTTACTTGTTCTATTATCTTACCATTTACATTGAGCTTCAATTTTGTTCTTTCAAATATCAGAACCTTCGTCTTATCTTTATTCAGGTTTAGACCATTATTTTTACACCCATCTTTCAGAGTGGTGACTAATGCCTGCAAATCGCATTCCGATGATGCAATGAGTACTGCATCATCTGCATATAGCAAGCAATTGACCTTGAGGTCATCTACTTTCACTCCCATGTCACTGTCTTTCACGTCTTGGTGACAACTATTCAAATACAAATTGAACAACTAAGCTGACATAGCGCAACCTTGCTTAACACCCGATTGGAAGTCAAACCAGGGCGACATACCAGCTCCTACTTGCACACAAGCTGAGTGATATCTGTAAAGAGATTTTACAGCCTGTAGCAAGGGTCCGCTCACATTGTATCGGGGCAGTATCTCCCATAATTTCTTTCACACAAGCCCGTCAAACGCCTTTTCCAAATCCACAAAAGCACAGAAAATCTTTTGGTTTAGGGCCAAAAACTTTTCCATGACCATGCGAAGGGAAAAGGTCTGATCTATACACCCTTCCAGGCCTAAAACCTTCTTGGGCCTCCCACAACAGCCTTTTAGATCTCTCTTGCATTCTTCTGTCTAATATTTTAGCAATAACTTGACCGCCCAAGCTAAATATTTTCTAAAATGGGGATCGTATCCACGACCGCCGACACAATAAAACAAAGTTCAGACCACTGCACCTATCACTCGTAAAATTCATAAAAACATACATTTCAAAAAGAAATTATGGAAAGAATAAAATAACTTTTCAATAATTTAATTAAAAAGATATCTTACCGGATAAGGTAATTTTTTTATGTGATCTAAAAATTTGATTAAAATATTATTCTCCAATAGGTAGTGAATTTCTATTAACGTTTTTATATTTACTTCAACGTCACACGCAGTTAAACGAGGTCTATTCAAATACTTTACAGCTAGTAAAGCTCACACGCGACTCCTCTCACGTAGCCGTTATTAATATGCACAACCCAACTTTGACCTAAGTTTCATTTTCCTTTTAGTTATTTATAAATAAGTTTAAAATATACAAAAAAACATTGTGAATGTATATTGATAATAATATAGTATTTGTGTCTTGCTAAACTAGGTTCAGAGATTCAGTGTTAAATTAAGGCGGTAGAAAAGTTTAAACTTTTAAAACAATCACAAAAATTTGCAACTTTCATATCTCGAAGACTAGATATTCTCTTGTTAAGCCAAAAATATATAAAAATTGTTAAAGAATGCTAATTACACACAAACACAGGTAGCCTCCAAAACCTAAATTCTCTAAACCGATAAAATAAATCAATATCAAAATATATTATAAATTTATATCAAAGCAGTTTCATAGCCGCCGCTCCGAGTGGATTTACTTCAATTACCATTATTTCCGAATAGTAAATAGTAAATAGAAATGAATTCCCTCTGACACCTTTGATTCCGGTATTTTCTTAAAGGAAATAAGTCGGTAACAGATTTCCTATGAACCACCTACGATGTGTTATGTGCATGTAATCAAACTTTGACATTTCACTACATTTGCATATAAATTATACATGCATGCATACACATATAAATTTACAATTTTATATAAATACACCATAAATTATAAAAGTATAATATAAAGATGTAATCAAATCTTTCTTATAATAATCTACATCAAGAGGAGAATAGAGATATAGGCGACGGAAGAGAGGTAGAGAGAGAGAGAGAGAGAGAGAGAGAGAGAGATAGCACCATAAGAAACAAACTATGCTTTATATAATTTACATATATTTTTTTCATATATTTATTATTACACTACAGCTATGATACCGTTAATAAGCTTTTGAAAATTAAAATTTTTCCTTATAAAATAAAAATTATAATAAAAAATGATCTAGATGTACACCGGTGGTACAAGACTACCAACTCGATATAATTTACATCAGAAATATGTCGTCATCTAACGATATAAGAAAGTAGGATTTTACAGTAAAATAATTCTTCTTAAGCTTTAATGGAAAGGTTACACAATCGAAGGGTCGGAGCTGAAAGACTATTGTTATAAACGGATCTGACTCTATAACAATTATTTAGGAAATGAGATAAGAGCAAAACAAACTTAAAATACAGTAAATGGAAAACCTACAATAATTATTTCAATACAGAAGATGTTTGAATTGAATTTAATAGAAAGTATTATAATTTATATAAATTCAATTTTATGTTTGTTATTATATGTATTACTAACTTTTAGCCGCAGATTCGTCCTTAGTTTCACATTGGTTAATAAGTTCGAAATAGACCCGCAACTTTATCGGCATATTTATCTTTTATTTATCAATCTCTGTAATGACCTAACATTTACACAATCACATTTTAGTAATATACATTTTTATCAAGATCATTCAATAGTATAAATTTTTATCAGTCATTCTTAAGTTGTAGAAGATAGAGAGACAGACAAACAGAAAGACAAACAAATGAAATTAAAAATCAGAATTAATGGATTTATATAGTGATTAAGATACATATGATGTATATCATTACACATGAACCACTCTGTTGAAGAAGACGAAGATAATATTATTCCGCTATAGCATGAAGGGTGCACATCTCTTAAACTCATTAACTAAGTTACTAGTGAGAAGCAAGTCAAGTAAACTATCAGAGACTTGCAATGCTACTGAAATTCCTTCCTTAATTGTAGTTGTTCAACAGGATACGAGATCAATCTTCAGTGGAAGCGTCGTGGAGATTAATTGTAAATTGAAATGTTTTGTGACATAATTAATAATTATTTTACTTGTATGTTCTCAGAAGTGATAAAAACACAATATATAAATTTTAAACATATGTTTAAAGTACATAATTTTTCTTTATAATACATAAAAAATAACAATAGAATAAAAGTAAACAAATTGAGTCTTAAAAGATATTAAAAAATATTAAGTACATTGCTCAGTTATCTCTAATATTCATATTAAGTAATCTAATATTTTAATTATTATCCTAGTAATAAAATTTATCAATGGATGGGCAAAAATAATATTAATTTAATAGTTTTGAAATAGATATATTATAGTAAAATGAAAATCTATCGTTCGGAATCATCATACGTCAACAAAGTGCAAAGCGAATAGATATAAAGTACGTTTAATTATCCTAAAATTACAATTTAATTATAAAATTCTAGTCGCATACGTACTAAAAAACATTGTTACTATTGTCATTATAATAAGATATCCTAGACATGATGCTATAAATAAAAAATCAACCAAAAATTTTTGTTTATAAACTTCCTGCTACAGGTCTGATGTAGAAGCGCATTATAGCGTTTGTTTTAGAAATTTTTGTCATTTTTCACCTACAGGAAAGTTCTCACGTTAAAACTTTAAATACAAAGTTGTATTTAAATGGTTTCGTGCCATAACGACCGTGCCATGTGAAGTCGAAAATAAAAAGAACATTGTAATTACCATACGGAGTGAAAACCAGTGAATTATAACGTTATAATAAATGTATAAAATTGTATGAAACGTATTGAAAAAAAGGGTTTATGGATACATATTTCTTGTTATAATAATCATTGATTGCTATATGAATAGTGATGACATTTAAAAATCTAAAGTCGGAATAGTGACGCCCTTACTAACGACTCTTCTGTTGGAGAGCTCTTGTGAAAATAGGCGTCTTTACAAAAACAAAAACATCAGACAAAGGAACTGTATAACAATATACATGTAAAGCAAAAATTTAAAATTGAGTACTATTGTTTTTAATACGATTGTTAAAAATAATTTTAATTGAATTCTAAATATGGAATGGAATGAAAAATCATCCACACAGTGAAGTTCTGTTCAGTCAGTGACTTCTGGAATACCGTTCCATATCAAAATTTCAGAGGTCGTAGGTTCAAGTCCTGCCCGTATTCATATGCTTTTAGTATATAGTTAAAATTTAAATACGCCTAACAAGGATAACCATATTTATAGGTAATAAAACATAATTTTAATTTATTTTATTTACAGTTACTACCGTACCGTATAGGCCTCTTTGGTTTAATAAATAATCTTGTTGTGTTTTAGTAATTTATATTTTTGGCCTTCTCCTACTTAACTTATATGTTTCTTTTACATAAACCTTATTAGATAATAGATAAACCTTGTTAAACGTGCTGTACGGTGATGAAATTCGGTGGCATTAGATTGAATAGCTCTTCGGAATACTCCCCGTTGTAAATGCGATAGAAGGCTCACGGAAAAGCCACATTTCTAAGCAATTCCAAAGAGTACAAACACTCGCAGATCACCAGGACCCCGACAATCCGAACGGCTCTCCGTTGAACGAGGTCAAAAGCTGATATTGGGGTGATCCGGACCAGGTAGGAGAACAGTACTCCATGTGTGACCGGACCTGCGCCTTATAGAGCGCAATTCTTTGGCAAGGCCGGAAATACTGCATTGCTTGGCCATCTTGGCCTTACTCTCCTGATCACGAAACTAACAATCACTCGAAATGTCGAGACCCAGAAAATGTTCTTGAAGAGATATTTGCATGGATCGTAAAATAAAAGATATTCCATTACAGTTTTACTTATTGCTTTAGTTATAAAGTATAATAAAGTCGCTTGTTATGCACATAATCAATATACAAAGAGACTTTTTTGTTTGCTAGTTTATAACTCTAGGAAAGAGCTTGCCAAGCTTTATTTTCTTAAACAGTTGACTTTTTTGAAAACTGAAGTTATTATGACGAAAAGACGAAAAAGATTAATAAGCTTACACGTATTAAATGGAGAGTGAAATTAGGAACTTCTCAAGTAACTTACCAACCTTGATGATATATATATATTAAACAACAAAAGGGAACCAATTAGAATTAGTTGTACGCAATAGTTGATTAACAATTTCTTAGTTCACATAGAGTTTGTTGGGTTATATGAATGTTTATAATAAACTGATATTAATAATAAAACTCTATTTAGTTGTATAGTGTATCATTATTGTTTATAAGTTTATTAGTTTATCGTTACATTAAATAATAACTTTGTAACTTATTATTTGGTCACATAATTAACATAGCATCGAAATACAGTTGAATTTCATTGACATTTTAGTACAGATTTGATATATTTTATTATATTTTTCTCTATAAAGGAATGACGGATCCTTCCGAAGCCATTACTATACCGCTGTAAACTATAGGATTAAATGACCCGTAAACAAACAATTTGTCTGATATATTTATTTGCGAAACACGAAAAAAGTTATTGAGGTCAGAGCAAGCGTAACAACGAGCCCACAGTAGAATTACAAATAAGGGATCTCCAAGGGACAAGAATAAGAAAGAAACTTGTTGAGCAACTCACTAACTCACTGACTCACCTCTCATTTACTAAGTGTTAAGTTTTTCGCAGTATGATCTAGTGTCTGTAAGAATATTATATCTTATAGAAGTTTTGGTACATTGATTTTTAAAACGGTGACAAAATATTCTTTGAAAACTGTCATAAAATTTCTTCAGAATACCAATTAACTGTGACGCCTGGATATCTCATAAACGTTATTAACATACGAATCAATTTAACAGAAGTAAGTAAAACATTCCTAATTACACAAAAACTATTAACAAACAAAAGCACATGTTAGTTTTTGAGCCGCGTCGCAATCAGCGCGTTATATTATAAACCACATGAAATAAAACACACGTACATCAGTCAGTGGACTAATTAATATCAATGACATATATATATGTCATTATTATATGTCACACAAACAGACATACAGATGTATGTCTGTTTGTGTGTGTTTTTGTCCTGGTGGATACATCCTAGTTATCTGGCCAAAGCTTGATAATGAGCTCTATATATTATTAGATCCTATATGAGTGATGGATGAACTTCTATTGTTATATGTTAATAAAGGTTTCAATAATATGGTGGCTAGTAATATTGCACGTGTCCTGAGATCGCTTCTTATTTTAACCTGCAGCTGTTTGTAGTGCATCACTTTACTTGTATTACGAATAATATATAATAATGTAAATTTAAACATTTACACCTTCTTGTTCAATATTCATAATAATCATGATAATCATGATTCATAGGTAAGATAATAAGAGAATCGCTCGAGATCTTTGAACGGATACACACACGTCATCTTCAGATGTTACTTTAAAAACCTTATTTATAATTATTTGTTAAAACAATGATCAAGCTTTTGAGACATAAAAAAGGAATATTCAATAAATATAAATGTTACTTGACTGATTGAAAGAATCTAAAACTAATATTTGGCGATGTTACAATTATTAAAATTTTAAGGAAATTTGCAATGAAAAACTCATCGTCGAAACGGTCCTGTTTCCAGAAAGGTATTCCAGAGGTCGTAAGTTTGAGACCTGCCTGGATGAAGTTTTCAATTAATATCCCAAACTGAGACAAATAAATATAAAAAAAATGTGATGACGGAAATTGTACGTCTGTAAAACTGGAACAAATAACTGAAGTCTACTCGATCGGTATATAAATGGTTATTGCATCGAATAACGATATTATAGTTTTCCGTATAGGAAGCCAAATAGATATTTACTTAAAGTCCAAGTAAATTGAGAATCGACAAAGTTTTAAATGGAGCAAGATATGTATATTCATAATGTACCAAATATGCTCTATAGACATATTCTTTTAATATAATATATTTAATTAAATATTTAAATATATAAAATAAGAAACGAAACCATTAATTTGTTTTAGTTCTTATCCATAATGAAAGAAAGCAGTTTTACTGGAATTTGATGTCGCTTAAGATGCTTAAGACGTTTCTTTGATTCCAGGCATTGATATCAAAGATTTAATAAACACATTAATTATTAGTGGGTTTGACAGTTGTCAACCTCAAAAAATGGACTTTTTTATATTTTCCATCTTTTCAAATCCTCGACCCAAGTTTCTCAGACGAAAAAGTAGTTTAAATAAAACATATGCGCCTTTCTTACAAAAATGTGTTATGACATTTTTAAGCATGTTTCCGAATAGATGAAAAATGTATTTTATTACATTTTCATAGCTCCTCCATTGTCCGCAATGTGTCTCTTATAAAATTATTTAAAAAGTTTGGGAAGTTGTAAACAAGCTTTTCAGATCAAAAGGATGCCATACGAATAACTAATGACATCCATAAACCCATACATTCAAAGTTTAAATACAGAAGTATTGCTAATTTCATCTTACGTCACCAACTCCTGTTCTATTCTGATTTAACTTTCATCCATTTTAAGCCTTAAGTACTACATTTTCTTCATTAATTGCTAGTTTATCTCGTCTATACGAGAGTCGAAATAAATTTCCAACAGTTATTTAACTCAATAATGAAGTTATGATAGTTATCTTAAATTAACATTAAGGGTTATGTTTAACTATTGTTATATTGAGATTTACGGTATGAAGTTTAAATAGAATTGATATTACAGAGACTAATTACTCTGTTTTAGTTTTGGAAGTTAATCAACTATAAAATAAATAGAAATGAATATTTTGTAACGAAAAGTACTATTAAAGATTTAGAGTTATATAGTAATGTAAATTAAAAAAATATTTTTTCTTATGAAAATAACCTTATATCTAATGTATAAACAAGGAGAACACAACACTCGTTACAATTATCACATTAGTGATATAATATCTATAACTATAACATTTCTCACAAATGATGATTATTTACATTGACCTCTACTTGGTCCCTGATAACGGATATCGGTAAGACACAATGAAGTTTGTTAATGTTTAAAAAGTTATATTATTTTCATACATTAAATTATTTTCGTTTGTGTATGAAAATGTTAAAATTGGCGGGTGTATTCGTAGGGTCTGTTTGTTTGTTTTTTTTCTTAAAGGAAAGTGTAGTATGAAAGTATGATGGTCTTAAATACGTTACATTATTTACATTAAACCTACCATCAGCTGACACGATTAAAAGCAGGAGTTCTCTCGTACAATAAGGTTATGATAATTATACATTATAAATAAATATGTATTGAAAATGTTCTCCACAAAAGCAGTACTTGAATATTATATGTATTTTTTATTTCAAATTTTTAAAAATAAGCATAACACTGCTAACATTTTTATAACACTGTTATGTAAACAGAAGTCAGTCATTATTCCACTTTAAATTTAAATATTGACTAATAGACACTAAAATGGTGAAAATATTCGCTTTGTCTAAAATATTCAGGACTATTGTTATTTTTCATTTAATTCAAATCTTTTAACAGATGCTTTAATAGGGAACAAAACCTTTTCTGAATATTTAATATATTAAATAAAACTCAAGAAAAGAAGATGCTAAAACTGTAAAACCGGGAACCGTTTAGTTAAAATATTTCCCTTATAAATCCTAATCATAGAATTAAAACTTTTAGTATATAAATGATCACATATATTTCTATAAGAGTATGATATATATAATATATTAAAGATCAGAAGCAAAACCTTCCGACTAGTAAACTATTTTCTTTTTTTTTTTTATTTAAGAGGAGGGCAAACGAGCTGGCGGGTCGCCGCCGCCCGTGAACTCCTGCAACATCCGAGGATTCACAAGAGTGATCATTTATATGCAGGAGGAGCAGGGTTGGGGATAGCACGCAGCCTTGGGGTACACCAGCGTTCACGGGCTTGGGGCCTGAGCAAAAACCGTCGAGAACGACTAGTATGCTCGGCCCAGTGAGGAAGGTGGTGATCCACTGGCATAAACTCTCGGGAAGCCCATAGGAAGGTAGCTACGAAAGAAGTTTCTTGTGCCATACACGATCGAAGGCTTTCACCATATCCAGACTAACTGCCAGACCATCTCCCTTGCTTTCAATAACAGCTGCCCAACGGTGCGTAAGATATGACAGAAGATCACCAGGCGATCGACCATGGCGAAAGCCATATTGCCGGTCATTGATCAACTGGTGATCCTCGAGGTAGGTTACGAGCTGTTTATTGATAATACTCTCCATTACTTTAGACAGAAGAGAGGTAATGGCGATAGGTCTGTAGTTAGCTGGGTCTGAGCTATCACCTTTTTTAGGGATCGGATGGACAAGGGCACACTTCCATGGGACTACGCCTTTAAGGTAGAAGTACCAAAATAGGCGCGTTAGCACTGGTGTCAACTCAGGAGAACATGTTCATAGCACAACTGGAGAGATACCATCTGGCCCACTCGACTTATGAACTTCCGAGGAAAGGAGGGCTTTTCGGATGAGTTTTGACGAAAAACTATTTCCGGCATTAAGCTTGGACATGGACGAACACGGATGGACGGGATGATAGGCGGTGTCTTCCCCTGGTCTTCCACAGTCGAGTTTGAGGCTAAAAAAGTGTCTAAGAGATCAGCTTTCTCTTTTGCCTTGTGGGCCAAAGCGTCGTTCCCAGTGTGCAATGGTACCAAATGGCAACCCAGTGGTACCACATTGCTTAGTACAAATAATTCCATGCCCTGAAGTATCACATCAGCTACAGCCGCAGCGCAGTCACTAGGATCATAGGAAGGGAAACAAATCGGCCCCCATGGGTAGGATGCAAAAAATGTGGTCCGCATTCCATCCCAATTCGCTGACTTATAGTGCCAAACGCGTCGAGTCACAGGTCTTGAGCGAGCCGGACGTTAAATGGGCACTACACTCCGTACCAAACAATGATCAGAGGACCCTAAGGGAGCCTCGACAGTGACTTGGTATTTTCCGCGATGTGTAGTCAGCAGAAGATCCAACAACGAGGGCATATGGCTGTCCACGTCCGGTAGACGAGTGTGCGTCTTGACCAACTGGGACAGACCATTTGCCAGAGCAAAGTTAAACACAGATCTCCCCGCGTATTCGGTGGCACGTGACCCTAGCCAATCGGTATTGTGTGCATTGAAGTCCCCGAGGACTGCGACTTCGGCGGAGGGGGTCTGTAAGAACAGTTTTGCCCTCAAAAAACACAAAAGGCGATACTTTGCCTGCCCCAGATACGACAGGCAGCCCGAACAAAATCTGAGAATTATTCCCCCGATTTTGCTCGGGGAGTGGTTGCCCGGCTTCGTCAAAGCCAATATCCTCCTGGTGTATATTTTTTTAGGCATCGCTATCATGTTTGGTAAGGTGGGGGGCTTCCGGTTTCTCTCATTCACCGATGAAACATAACCAAATGAATTTGGTTACTACACGTCGATATTCCGTGAGAGGGTGGTCCTTCCTCGGTCGAGCCGGCCTAATATGAGCTGCAGTTAAATAACTACAGCTAGGCTCTACCACCTAAAGACCTATATTTTATAGTACCTGAAGACCTATATTTTATAGTACCTGATATTAAATAAGCCAGACACGACCATTACTAAAGACTACACTGAATATCATTTTGCTAATGGACCAGAATACCTCAAAATTTTAATGATCAATTGAAATGGAATACACTGGTCGGGTTTTTAGCATCATTAATAAAGAATAGAGAATCAATTCCATCTTCATTTTTAACGACTTCATGTACTTTTTATTTTAAAGGTAAGATTTTGTAATCGATTTCAATTTTTTTTAAAACATTTACTTGTAACATATATTACGTAGTTCTGTTTATTTGATATGTAAAATCTACACATACTATATATTGTATTATAGTAATTTAAATTCCTATAAACCATATTTATAAATTAATGAACCTGTTCACATAAGCCTTGTACATCCTGCTTTTAAAAAGGTTGGTAAATAATGGAACTGGATTAATCTCCATTCCCCGCACAAGGACATGCGGAAGTCAACGAGATATCAATTGTAAATCACCTTCACTTTCAAAAATAAATGTCAGGTATAATACCACTTGTCCCATAATGAAGGCTTACCTGGAACAAAAAAATGATTTGAGTATAAAAACAGCATACTAATTTATATAGTTGTTTATAAATTAAAAACGTTTTGCAACTTTAATATTTGGAGTTGCTTATAACTAAATATATTTATATTGAGATTAAATAAATACATACAAAAAAATTATGTATATTTTCTTAATACACCTTTATACTTACTTCTTTTCTAAAGAAAGAAAAACATAATTTCGTGTTCTAGTTTTGAAATTTAAGTGCATGATATTTTTAAATTCTAATATATTTGCTTATGTTAATTAAAATTTAACTATAATAATAATTGATTAATTGAATTAATGGATGATTAATTGGATTTAATTATTTATATATATATTTCTCTTCCAATCCGGCTTGTCATCGAGGAAGGAAATGAGCACTACACTGCCGAGATAAATAATAAACAACCATTAAGATAAATACACAAACAAAAGTACAAATAATTACATAAACATTTCAAAATCTATAATCAGTAGTCGATCATTAAGAAATGAAGAGAACCTTCAAGAACGAGCGTTAGAAGAAGTTAAATGGGATATAATGGGAATAAGTGAGATGAGAAGACTAGGGGAAGGGATTGAGAATTATGGAAATATATAATGCATAATATTGGAAAGACACCTGTTGAATAAAGAGTTATATTCATGATCAAAAAGAATCTTGATAAATACGTAAAAGAAATCAAAGGAATATCGGAGGAAATCATAGAAGGAATTAAATTAAATTGCAAAAATTATCTAACGGTAGTGTTAAGGCTAAGGCCTTACAGTAAACTCCAAAACAAACAAGATAAACTAACTCCTTGCAAACATATACTTTATTGGTAAATAACAAAGAGATTGAATATGTAAAAGAATATATTTATTTAGGACAAGTGATATCCATGGAGTGGATGCAAAAAGAAATCACGAGAAGAATAAATAACACTTGGGAAAGATTCTGGAGACTTAGTGTCGTTTATTATACAGCTACCAGATTTGGGTATTGGCAGATCCTTGCAAAAAAAATCTGCCAGAACAGTGTAGAAAGAAATGTAATAGGAGTAAAAAGAAGAGACAGTAAAATTAGTAGAAATAGAGAGAAAAATTATAAAAAATTGTGTACTAAGTATACAAAGAACCAAAATGCAATAGACAGGACACAAGATGAGCGAAAGGAAAGAGAAATGGACTGCACAAATGACACAATGTTACCCACAATTTGGAAAGAGAAGACAAGGTAGAACACATAAGAGATGGGACGACGAAAATAAAAAATTGGCCGGTCTACTGTGGGCTCGGAATGTAAAACATGGAATCAATTCCTTGAGGAGGCCAAGCTGTTACATTATAAATACAAGTAATAAAATCATTTACCGACGTAATTTTTATCTTATATCTAAATATATACAATTTCTTAACATAAGATTTCAACAAATGTACTTTCCTATTGTTAAGTCTAGTATGTTTTCAAATTTAGAATGTATGTTAAAAATATTCAGTATTAAGATTCAACCTATGTACCTACATAAGTTAACGGTAATAAAGGCTTATTCATTTATTTATTAATCAATATAAGAGTAATCAGAATTCAACCATAGAGTGATAATTAATAATTTGATATCATTAATATCGACTCATTGAGGTTACCTTACATTCGATAAAATTTATTTATGTCGGTCGAAAAATATACATATTTATATGTAGATTCAGAGTCTGTACGACAATAGAATATAGACAAACGGAAATTGATAACACCGATAAGCTTTCAATATAGCTATTTATTGATCAATAAATTTTATAAATTGCATCCGTTCTGTTCTCGATTATGCAATAAACTATGTAAGTAATATTGCAAATAAAACCTACTTAGAATGTAGACCCCGCTGAGAATGTCATTAAAATATTATTTATAATAGGAAATATATTTTTGTAACATTGTTAATATAAAAATTAAATTTCAATATTAAACAAGACGTAATGCTTAAGTGTTTATTAAAGAAACCGAGGGAGAGCCTTATCACCGAGAATTACAAGAGAGTTGCAACAGTTTAGGGCTTTTCTCTAACGACACAGATTTATGACTACGACTTGAGTCTTGTTACATTACGAACAATTCTCAAGAGCTTCTGTAGTATTTAAGACGCTTTTACATACCTTACTGTTCATAGCCATGTCATATTAAAAAAAATATTTTCTATCCATAACAATCATTAAAATAATAAAAAATCATTAAAAGATAATATGACTCAGCCTTTGTCCGCGACTTCGCTCGCCCTAAATTCTATAATGGGTGGTATTTTCCCAAATTGTTATTCTGATATGTAGACTATGTAAAGTTTCCTCCAAACTGTATAAGATTTTTGCGTGAAAGAGTTACAAACGTACATTTATTTATCATTTTACAAAAATATATAATATTAGTAGAAATTTAATTAATTTCTTAATCATATAATAGTCTGTTATTGGCCAGTAAGCGGCCCATTGGCATCTGTTTATAACATTCTGATTTGCTACCACAGACTATAATTTATTGTTTAAAGAAAACACTTTTTTTATCTCAATAAACTAGGATCCGCCCATCGTGCGTGGCGGGAATTGAGCTGAGCGCAGGAAAATCCATTAGAAAAGAATAAAGGGAAATAAATATTTAATAACAATAGTAAACAATTAATTGACAAAGTTTGTCGCCATGAAAGTTAGACTACGAGCGACACAATCACGAGTCTCTTGGTTTTTTCTCTATAAATTTTGATTTAATCACGCTATTTTTATTTTGTTTTTTTCTGTAGATGCTTATTTAGGAGTTCTACATTCGTGCAAAATTTGATTAAAATTGCTCCAGTAGTTTTCATGTGATGAAGTGACTCAGGTCATTTTGAGGAAGACGATCGGCAAGCGCGCGCGATAACAGTTAAGCTTAAGTCTATGAGGATTCAGTTTTTCGACCATAACTTTTGATCAAATCAAGATTTTGTTAATCAATTTTTTTCTGTAGAAGCCCTTCAACAAGAGCTACAGCAATGCCAATTCTGATGAAGTTCGACTGAGTAGTTTTTATGTGATGTGGCGACATAAAATTGATTCCCAAATGGTTAAGAGCTTCGCTTACGCTCAGCTCAATAAAATATGGTAAGATATAAACCTTCATTACACTGAAAAACTAATTCGAATTCTAGACATCAAAATATCATTAAATCCGAGCTGAAATGATTCTACGTAGTGATTGAAAAATAGAAAAGTTTTCATGTTATTTTTGTGGTTTAATTTAGGTTAATCAAAATTAATTAATTCAATCAGATATTCTTATCGGATTCTGAAATTAAATGGATGTAAGATTAAAACATTGTATTATTGTATGGAGGATTATTTTCTGTGTGTGAATTATTTGTGGAAGAGATATCGATTGCGCTAATGTGGACCAGAAATAAATAATAAATGAAGACAAACAATAACAATATCATATTAGGAATAAATGTGATGTATCGATGATTTGAATTAAGACAGCTCTTTATTTATATCATTAAATATAAAAATCCTGTGTCAAGATGCTCGTTTATTTGTTTGTTCATTCGTTCGTTCGTTCGTCTAACCTTTGATTTGCTGAAATGATTTCAATGTTATTTTCTACATATTTATTGTTAGGTCCGATTTAAGGGATAGGATAATTTTTATCTAGATTAATAATCTTCAAATTTTTTATTGCCAATTTTATATTTTATAAAAAAAAGCTTTTTGTTAGATCCTAATTTCTATAAGTTTCCAATAGATGGCGGATAAACAATAAAATTGTAATTTATATAAAATACTTTTACAGACGAAGCCGCTAGCAATTGCTTGTATATTTATAATAAGTAATAATACGATACACACTCATTCTTTATCTTGAAATCAGAACATCTGTCAGTAAATTGTTTTATTTTAAATAAATATTTATATAAAACATTATAAGAATCGAATACGTTTATATAAAATGTACTAATATTCGGCACCCTTCACAATTCCTTTGAGAAATTATGAACTGAATTGCTATAAAACTTCTCGTACAATCGAATTGACTTCTCCGGGAGACAAAGTTACGTTAAGTTTAAAATATTATCTTCAATTCATATCGTGGAATATATAATATTATAATTCGTCTTATCGATATTGTATTTTATTTCACATTTCAATCTACATGTATAAATACTTATCAATAATAATCTCTGAGATGGATGGATCGATTTTAACAGGACTTTCGCTGGCGGATATCTGATGTTAAAACGAATAATTTATGCTTTTGGTTTAAAATCATTAATGGTGGTAATAAATTGATAACGAATTATATTTTTAATGACAAGGATGCTGATTACAAAATTTAAACTTTTAAAATGTAAACAGAAGATATGTTGAGGAAAGATTACCGAGGAATCATTAATTACATTTTTATTACCTTAAAATGAAATATATATCACATAGAATTTTAAATTTACCTTTATATACTATGTTTAAATATTGTAATTTCATGTCATATGTACCCTTATGTTACGCTCTGAAAATTTATTGAGATGTTCTATCAATGATCTCTTTGTTTTAATAAAACACAAAGTATATGTGAATTTTATTTATAATGAATGTTCATTTACTTTAGTGATTTAAAATAATAATAACATAAATTACAAAAAAAAATAGAAGTAGCCGTTTGATATAGGCATGTTCTAGGGAGAGATGAAAGGCATGTGACCAAAAGAGTACTGGGTATGGTGGTGGAGGGATGGACAGGTAGATGACGGTCGAGAAAAAGACAGATGGATTGTGTGAAAGACGATATGGAGAAGAAGGGATTGTGTGCAGAGATGACGAGTAACAGGAGAGTATAAAAGGAAAAAACATACTGCGCCAACCCCTAAATTGGGATAAGGGCAAGAAGATGATGACTAACATAAATGTAGAAGTTCATATTTTGCAGGAATTAATGAATTCAAATATTAAATATCAGTTCGTCAAACACGCACTCATGATTTTATTCAAGCACATGCTTGAACTTTGCATAATTTTGTAACTCATTATGCAAATGTGTATCCGACTATATAAAGGTGATATTTGGTTTAACTGAATTATTAATTCTATTTATATTTCAATAGTCATAGACTGTATTAGCGGTATGAATGCGCTTTCAAAAGTACTTCAATTTGTTGCGGAACATTAGATAATGAGAGATGGAAATACGTTTGTTAGTAGGGTTGTGACATTTCTTTTATTATCCATTGCATATTTTTCAAAAGGAATATTATTCATTGCATATTAATTTGAGGAGATATTTGTGAAATATATATAAATAATGAAATTGATCCAAAATATACAATAAAACAAAATATCAAATCAATCCTAATATATCTTTATTATTATCAATTAATTAAATCATTATTAATTAGCATCGCTTTGCACAACCATTAAACATGGCGACGTCCTTTGTGCAGGCGAGATATTGGAGCGTGTGGTCAGCGTCCGGACACAGAGCCACAACACAATGGCGGCGATTAGAATCACGATGTGATCAGATCATCACGTTGACCCGCTATCGAGCTCACACTCCTCTACATTTATGCTATCCTGGTAGCTGCCATTCTAAAGTTAACAGCTCAAGCAAAGTTGTGAAATAACTTATATTTTGGATTATCGCTTCATTTTTAACATTCATATTAAAACTTTATTCTATTTATTCAAATGGAAACTTGTTAAGCGTATATTTAAAAGTAATAAATCATAAGCATATATTTAAAAGTAATAAATCATACTGCAATTTATTTATAAAATACAAAATAACCGAGTTCCTAAATCAAACTCCTAATATCTTCTGAAGTTAATTAGTAGAACTAAAGTAAAAGCGTTTCACACAGTTTAAAATAACAGAGCCCTTTGTACAGTTAGAAGTAATTAGTCAGTACAGTGCGCATCCGCTTTCACATAATTGAGTCAATCACGATGCGATTATTGCTATAGACATGCGAATTCATGCTCTCCTGGTACTTTTCAATTCTGGTACAGTTCTTAAAATGTAAATAAAATCAATAAATAATGGATAAATAAATAAATAATGATACTAAATTTAACTAACTTAAACGGTACATTCATAAAAACATATTAGTAATTATGACATTACTTGTTTTAGAGGAATATAATATTGAAAGTAAATACTGCTCAGAGGCTCTAAAACTCACAACTTGAAAAAAACATAGCAATCCTTGTGACAGAAATAAAAATATATACTAAAAGCACAATATTCATTTATATTTTACTTTGCGGTCACTGATTTCAAAGCAGAACTCCGTGAATATCATCAAATGAAAGTTTTCAAACTTGTGACTTAAATTTGTTTAACATTTATATTTGTCAATGATGGAAAGTATTATAGGTGTAAGTTGAAATTAGTAAAACTTTACAGCCTATCAAAAGTTTCACGCGTTCTTGATCGTTCAGTTATTAAAGTTATGTTGAACTTGTCTCGTATTATATTATATGCTAATTCAGAATAAAGCCTTCTATCGACATGATTTAAAAATTAAAATACAGAAAAACCATTCCTATTATATACAAACCACTAAATTACAACATAGGTATATTTCGAGGTATTTTTCCTATTATAATTACCATAGTCATAAACATTTTAATAGATAAATTAATTGAAAACGAAAAGAAATGAGGGTATCGGTTTAAGTTTAACAATAAATACACAGAATCCATACTAGATTTTGCAGACGATCTCGTGATACTGACACGTAATCCAAAACAATGTCAGTTAGTTTAAAATGTTGTGGAGGATTTCTGTGCTTGGACGGACGGATTGAAGACAAAACCCAGTAAATGCCACAGTCCATGTCTGGGTAAGCGGAATACCAGATATAACTCTTACAATCCGGGTCTTATAATAAGCGGTAAGTGCGTTAATACGATTACCGAAGCAGCTCCGTTCAAATTCTTAGGTAAAAAAATCGAATACCAAGGGCCCATTCCATCGTTGGATATAATAGTCGATAGCTTTGTAAATGACCTTAAAAAGGTAGACAATCGATCAATAATAACAAGACATGAAAAACGCTTGGATATATGATAATTATTTAACATCACGTCTAAATTGGCCTTTCTTCGTTTATGATATTAATAAGACCCTTCTGTTAAAGTTAGATGCAAGAGTCATAAGGACATTGAAGTCATGGCTCGGATTAGCGCATCCAGCAGACTCTTCAACTTCATTTAGTGACCGACACAACTTTGGGTTAAAATTAAAGAAACCATCGGAAATCTATAAACACCTAAGAGTGACCAGAAGACATATCATCTTAGAATCAAATGATGATACTATATCATCTCTCCCAAAAGATAAAATTTCCGCAGAGCTGGTGTCACGACTTCAATTCCATATACAATTTATGATAGGTGCTCAAACAAATAAAGCAAGGCTAGGATCAAGTAGGTAAGAACAAGCCATAGAAATAATAAAATCCTTTTATCGTCAAGATGAAAACGATAATTACCGGCTGCACGCGATGAGCCTAGAATTGCAATATGAACGGGTGACCATAGGAGATTTTCATATTCCACTAGATTTAAGATGGCGCACCCTGCTTCATGATTGGTCCCCAGCATTATTACAATTTTATCTTAATGCATTCCAAATGTCAACTCTCCCAGATCAAAGTAACATAGTAAGATGGGGCAAAGCCACTGAAAAATCTTGCAACATTTGTGGGGCAGCAGTAGAAACCGAGAAACACTTGCTAGTAGGGTGTAGGGTACTTCTACATAGAGGTAAATACAAGTGTTGCCACGATAAAATATTAGAAATTATACGAAAAGCGGTTAGTCTTTTTGTGGCAAGAGCGCAGAAGGGTATAACAACCACCATATTATCAGTAGAGTTCGTAAAAACGGGTTATCCAAAAAATCTAAACTAAAACCTTATTCCATCTTGGACGCGTCTCCTGATAGGACTTTCAAGATGGACACGTATGAAAAGCAATACAAAATCTCCGGGGATGTTTGTATTTCGTCATCTAGGCCGGACTTATTCCTGTATTCAAAACAACTAAGGCGCGTTATACTATATACCCTGGAAATGAAACATACCCAAAGATCATACATTTAAGCTTGACAAATATTACGAACTATGTAACAAACTTATCAGGAACAAATTTATAGTTATTTAGTACACTGTAGAAATAGGAGCGAGAGGTATAATAGCAAAATCTCTCTACAACTAATTTAAGGATCTCGGCCTTTCTAGAACGATCATCAGTTCATTTCTAGAACGTATCTTAAAGGCGGCTTTAGTAAGTTCTTACGATATTTGGTTAGGTGTGGAGAGGAGCGTGAACAGTGAAGGTGAGCGTGTATGCGTATAGTAAAAGGGCCCCTTAAACCTACACCTGGGTCGCAAGTCCCATTATTTGCGCGCCTCTTTTTGCAACGCGATGGTCCCGGCACCCGCACGGTGAATTCATGGAATGCTAAGAAGCTTCGTCTCTGTCTTATGCAATGCTAGAGTTGGAAAACGGAGCAGAGCATCCTATCCGCGTGTTTTTGCGAACTTACAGGAAGACCAAGAAGAAAAACAAACTAAGCTTATATGGAAAAAAACTAAAATTTCCAGCCTTGCATCCATGCTTCAAAAGAATTACTGCAAGAATATGCTTTTATTTAAACAGAAAACAAAAGATACTCAGCAAAGGCGTTAAATTCATAAATAAATTAAACTAGGTCTCCCGCCTTGGCACCGGATCAAATGCGGCACACACATATATGTGGGTCATGTTTACATTGATATAAGTATTTTAACATCACCTTTGACATTTAATTACGATACAAATGATAAAATTAATATCTGAATCGCAACTCGCAATGTAAAGCAGCTGTGAATAATTCTAAAAGATGTCTCTACGACCAAGTTTCTCTCCGATAATTTCGCTAGATATTAAATCCATGCGGCGAACTTCCAGCCTTATAACACAAGACACTTGAATTCAAATGCTAGTAAAGGTCTTAAAAAATTATAACGTATATATATATATATATATATATGTATATATATATATATATATATATATATATATATATATATATATATATATATATATATACATATATATATATATATTTATACATATATTATTTTTTTTAATTATATTTTATAAATGAAATTATAAATATATTTTGATATAAAATAATTATTACCTAATAAGAAAAATGGTTTAACTTGAAAAAGGACCAATGAAAATCATTTCTCCTAAACACCTCTTCCTTTTCCTAATGTTATAATCTTCAAGAATACAAAAGGTATAAATCTGCTATTAGTGGTTCCTGTGAATCGCTATTTAACTTTTCTAAACCATTTATGGCACATAAAAGAGTCTATAAGAGAACATTCATGCACTTTACGACTTCACTGTGCTATATCGAGACACCGATCAAAACCATTTGAAAGTTCAAAGATCCCGAATTAATATTATTAAATAAAATAAATATTTAACTTAACAAATCTGGTGTAATGGAGCGAAATAAGAATTGTATTCACGGTCTCGTGTGTTCTGAACTTCAAAAGTTTTACACTTTGTTGACAAAAGGATGGATTTATTCGATTCATTTGCAAGCAAATATCATTTTTAACGTATATTTTATTAGATTTCCATTCGAAAATAAAAGTATAATATCTCTTTGTTATCCTCAATTACTTACAAACAAAGGCTTACCAAACTCTTTGTATTACCCAAGTCTTTGTTTGAGGACATAAAAAAATCGATTACATCTATTGCCCAAAGTTCCGATTGAACAAGCTTCAAATCGATGTTTGCATTGAACAGGTGTTGCCTGAGTTATAGATCATTCTTAGTGAATAATGGGAGTTAGTATTGTCGTATCTTTAAAGCGATATCTAACCATTTCCAGGTGTGAATTTGAGAATAATAAATTTAAAACAGATCGCCCGCGTTGGTGCTATTAACATATATTTTAGATTTGTTAAATTTCATATCGCAACAGGATGAGACTCAGATAGACTTTATTAAATATTAATTCAGTAATAACATTTAAAAATATGTATATTATGTAATGAGATTGCTTTATCCTTTATTTTAGTATAACTTACAAAGGAATAATATAAAACTAATAGTGCAATAGAATATGTTAATTTAAAAAATATTACTTCGATCAAAAGCAGGGTCAAGGTAAATGTGCACTTTACATGTGTTTATTAAATAATAGTTAGAACGACACGCGAATAAGTAATTAACATTATATCATATGCTGATCTTGATTTTTATACCTACAATTAATAACATTTTTGTTATAATATAATACCACATTATCAATGATAATTGGTACTATTTTAACAATATGAAAAATAAAAATTGTTACAGACATATTTATATTTTATTAAATACTAGATTTTTTATTCCATATTTTCTTCATTAATTAATTTTAGAGCAAAACTCCTTATATTAGTAAACATTAAAAGCTTTAGTAGCGGCACTTATAAAGCCAATCTTTTATTAAATTATAACCAACCAAAATAAATTATGAGTATGATACATTTTGATATATACGTATTAATATAGCATAAACATTATATTGCCTTATAGCGAGAGAGTTGGACGACCGAATATCCTCTTCCATTAGTATACTCCTCCGGTGATACAAAGAGGCTTCTAATTCATATATGTAAAACGCCATTCTTCACATAAATATTTTACCTTTTAGCACATAAATAATCAACCCATAAAAAGATAATACAAATAGCAAAGAACAAAGAAATCGTGAACATTTTGAACCATCTATCTTCTGACCTCCGTAACCTGTTTGGAAACAAGGACCCATACTATCAAGGGCCTATCCCTCTTGAGAAATGTGAAACTAAAAATAAAACAGCGCCCTATTCATGTTATACAACAACGAACTACAATATCATTGAATTTTAGACGCACCCGAGTAAATACAGTACAAAATCAAGAATTGAAGATGAAAATTATTCATTGGGAAATATTCACCATTATTTAAAATTAGTCGAAAGAATTCGTCTGTGATAAAGTAAAATGATACCATATTTATCGAAACGGAACGGCAGGCTTTTATGAAAAAGTATTTTATCATTCGTCAAAAGAAGTTTCATTTATCAAAAGATGGAAATAAAATTTGATTTATAGAAGGCTATGAAAAGAAATCGACAAGAAGCGTTCTCAGTTTTTACAATTTTAATCCCGCATCCAAGCCTTTATTCATCAGAAATACTTCAGTGAGATGTAATTTTACATACATTGACTAAAGGAAGAAAAATGGCCGCTGTCCGGCCGAATCAGTTAAGGAGAAACTAGTAAGTTAGGTTTTTTTATCGCTTTCTTTATTCTATTGTACTTTACGTTCTCTGATAACAGTATGCAATATTTTTATTGTTAATACAAGTATTAGAAAGAAGAAAGAAAAGATAATATAGAAATGAAAGAACTTAAACACACCTGTTTATTTCCACTGCGCATCTTTTATCGTTTCTATGCCATTTGGTAAACATTGGAACTACTTTGAGAATATTATTTTTTTTACAAATGCACCCTTTTTAGGTTACCTTGGACTCTTCCTTTATAATAATAATACATAAAAAGTTTTATTATTTACTTATCACTAAGTTACATAAGTGTTATGCTTATGTCTTATGTCTATTAAACTTCACCCACTAAAGTATCTCCTCTACCGCAACCACCATCAAACCACGAGGTCAGATGAACAATACATGAAGACTTAATCTTTAACTGATTCCCAATTAATGAATCTTTAAGAAAATATTAACATCTTTATTTTATTAATTTTCTTTATTAGATACTTCAATAATATAAAATAATAAACATATATGAGCAATTTAATAAAAGCAGGTGGTACTTATAAGGTTACATGGCGTGTGGTTGAACATTCCATTCATAATATGTTTCATATCTTCACTGTAATATACCGAATAATACCTTCGGAGCACCCTCGTCTACCAACTTGAATACAGATGTTTTTATATTGCCCAATTTGTCTATACTTCGACGAATATTGTCAAAAACCACAATATGTAATGAGCTTTGAAAATCACAAACTTCAATTGAAACAATGAACAATATACCCAAATTTTACTCATCAATTTCAACATGAATAAAACAATGGATTTCATATCAATTTGGTGATGTTTTGTACCTTTATATTAATTACAGTCGGAATAAGTCCTTCAAATCAATTCTCTTGAACGTTATTTACTATTAGATATTGAGTAAACTATCAATATAATTGAACAAAGATTGAAGATCGATTCATTGGTGCACTAATTGTTGATAAACAAAAAGATTGTCAATAAATGTATAAATAATGTTTAAAGAAAATATAAGTTGATCTTATAGTAGACAGTGTATAATTAATTTCAGAATTTATCGACTATCTCTACACAGCCCTGGCCTTGTAGGTTCACTGGCAAGATTCCATATAGGCACTTACAATGTCGACCGGTCGGAAGTACTATATACAGTTAACTTGATATTGCAAAATGACTTTATTGATTATTTATAACGTATATATAATATAATATTAACACTAGCAAGGAAAGGTAAGTAATTTTCAATTGCTTTGAATTTAATTCGTTTTGGATTTGAATGTAGCAAGAACCAAATTAGAGTGACTAATTCAAATCGTTAAGATTATTATTTTTTTATATTTTTATCTAAATTATTATAAGAATAAGATATTGAATACACGTTTATTATTTATTAAATAAGGTATTGAAGCTCTATTTATTTATTTTAAAGAAATCTCCAATCAAATCGAAATAATTTTACATTTAATATAATAATATTATAAAATAAATAAAACTACTTTCTTCGTAACTTATCCACAATCTCGATAAAAAGACAAGGAACATAGTGAACCTAATTTGATGGACACATCAAGTGTTCTTATCTTAGGATAGACGAAGAACACTCGGGGCGGAGACGACCAAAAAAATCACCCTTTCCTATTATTTTAGGAGGAGGAAAATTTATCTCAGTCTGAATATATATTGTTTTTTTATCAAAGGTAAATACAAAATTTATTACAAGTACGTCCTTAGCTCGATAATGTTTTATTATTAAAAAAAAACATTAAAGATAATTTACAATTCAAAACACAGCTCGTCCGTCATTAATCTGAAACAACCCCGGGAGAAAAAAGTTCGGACGAGCCAAAATCTAATGCCGTATCTGAATAACTAATTAATCAAGCGACCGTGCGACTAACCTTCCCCTTTATCACTGGAAACAGAACTCTAAAACAAGTTTGCCTCTTGGAATCCAATTTCCCTACATTTCCACTTTTAATTCAGCAAATTCCCTGAACATTGCGATCCTCAGCCGTCAGCTTTAACTTGTTTAGAGGCGAGTGTCGGAGCCAATAATGAGCTCCAGTGAGGCCGCGCCTCCACATTTTGTGCTGCTTATTTCCGTGTTAAGGAAAATAAGGTTTCTCGCGACGTTAATTGTGTTCTTGTGCATTTTATATAGAATATTATAAGAAATACATTATCGAAAGCCTTTTTAGAAATAATAAATTATAAAAGTATGTATATTTTAGTAACTAAAATAAGAATCACAAAGTTATCTGTCGTCTCTTTCATTATTATTTATCTATTTAAACAAATATATACAGAACCGTAGATGTGAAAGATTTCATTTCTAATATAAATGCAAATTAGAAGGGTCCGTGTACAGTTTCATTTACCACAGAAAATATTAAAAAGACAGGTAAATACTCGCATTAGGAGAGCGTGAGCGGGATTGGGGTCCAATGAGTTTGGAGATAAGCACCAATTCAAAATTGTACGACTCAGACGCATCCACTTATAATATAAATTTACATAATTTAATATATGTATTATAATTACATGTCGTTTGTTATTAGGAGATGTTTGTTTAGGTCGGGTTCAAACTTGTTTTTTGTGGATGATAAACCATTTTGTAGATGAAATTATTTATTTTACTTTTCTTTTTTATGGCCCAATTGGATATAACTATAGTTTAGATTTATTGATCTTTATCATCAACCTTCATTTATAATAAATAACAAAATATTGGATTGCATTCTATATTATAATTGGGCTAATAGGTCGATAAATAATACCAGTAGCATTACTTGTCGCTTGATAGAACTAATATCGGATTTCATCTAATATCCGATGTCTCGAGAATACGATTCCTGGTGATTTAATAATGAACCAGATTTAATCTTTACAATATATTTTATAATTGAATCGTCTTCTCCGTGTCTTATTGTCAAATCAGAGTTAACATGATATCTTTTACTATTATATTTAACTAAGTTAAATTAATTAATTTTGTATGAGAACATAAAATATTAGTTTTTATTCAAATTAACTTACTGTTTATTAATTTACGCTATTAGTTCAATTGTTTCTTTAAAGAAGAAATAATTGTTACTTTCTGACAGTCCACTTCTACAACAATGATTAGAATAATATTAGTCAGGTTTATTCAAGAAATTCAAAAACCAATATGTATATACTAAATTGGTTATGTCGAGAAACATAACTTATTAATATTTATTATGATTAAACTACCAAAATTTGTTTCTTAAATCTCCAACTGTAATCTTTCAAGTCACTCGACAGCTGTTCAGGATTATAACTTCTAATTGAGGTAAGTTCTAAGTAACCTTAGAACTGAGTTATGGCAAGCACGTGTTCAACGACTCGGGTCAAACAAAGCTGAACGGAAGTTGTATTATCCTTTGTACTGATTGAATTAACTAATACCCCTAAGCTACTAGGATACGATCGTTTCTTTTATTAAACATTTTTGGTGAGTATACCATATGTTCCTTTTATGAAGTAAAATAATCATTATAATATCAAGAAGATAAATGGAGGAAAAACCTTTCTAAACAACAAACATTAATTTTTCTATTTGTTTTCCCATATAAATATATTCTAATAATAATCAGTTTCAATTGAGTCCTTGAGGAGATATAATAGACGCTAGTCAATAAAAAGAAACAGACCTAATAATTATATTTACTGGAGATAATTCATCCATGTAAAGATTACTAGTTTGAACTGGTTCAAAGCTGTCTGTTGCCTAAATGTTGATTGATGAAACATTATATTGCTTGAGTATTCTGTTTTAACAATTGAATTCCTCTGGAACATGAATATGAGGGTGATGGTAACAATTTTAGTCAAGAACTTTGTTTATATATTGTCACATCGAACTTTACAAGAATGTCAATTAAGGTATTAACATGTTATCGATTACTTTATTAAAATTGGTTGAAATGAGATTAAGATTTAGTAAAAATAGAATAACAAGAACGTTATCTATCGAAACAGAAGATTGATTTGGAAGAAATTGAAGTATCAGTTTGTAATTTCAAGTTAAATAGGTAGTATAGTCTGTAAATTATTTGATTGCAGCTCTTATTGGGCCGGCTCGATCGGGAAGGACCACCCTCTCACAGAAGATCGAGTAGTAGTAGTAGTAGAAGTAGTAACCGAATTCATTCGGTTATGATACAGTAATGAGTGAAAGAATTGTATTTTCTGAGGATAAAAGACAGCAAATAGCAGCATCCCACTACTATACTTCCTTGAGACGGCGCAACCAGCCTTGTTGTTTTTGACGGTGACGCAGATATCTCAAGCTAGCGATACAATATACCTATCACCTGCGTGCCTGTTACCAGTGTACCTAAGAGTCGAAGCGTTTGATACTACAAGTTAGCGGATTGGGATGGAATGCGGTGCGTTTTTTGCCTCCTATCCCATGGATAGCCAGTTGCCCTTCAAATGATACTAGTACCTGTGCTGCAACTGTATAAGATATGATATTACAGAGCATGGAGCTATTTGCACCCAGCTCTATGGTAACTCTTGGTGTCAGATCGCAGTCTTGGTTTAATGCATCTGTCTCAGCTGCAGCAGCTGACAAACGGCAGATATATCAGCTTAGCCTAATGTGTTAGTCACTAAGAATCCGAACTATAGAGTATGCTCCAGCATGTCATAGAAATTGGGGATCCGTTGGCAAGGTACCACCCGGCAGGCACGTTCAAATTCTGGGCGCTTTCTAAAGCCATTCTGAGCAACATTTGCCAGCCGTCCATACCGCCATTGTACTATTATAAAAGAATAAAAGAAGGCCGAACTCTTGGAGACAGAGCTTAATGCCGGATCTAATTTTACGGCACAAAACAATCCGACAGTCTCTATTTTCCTTAAAGGCATAGTTACGATCTCATGGAAGTGTGCTTTTGTGTATCCGATCCGAAAATTTTCCATTTATATTTATAAAATTTTTTGATAGCTCGGACCTAGCTAACTACAGATCTATCATCCTTACCTATCGTCTCTCCAAGACAATGGATAACATCATTATTCGACTACCGGATCACTGACCGGCAATATAACTTTCGCTATTATCGATCGGCCGGTGATCTTTCGTTATATCATACCGTTGGGCAGCGGATATCATATTTAAGGGTCTGGCAGTTAGTCTGGACAGGCGAAAGTATTCTATTGTATATGGTATAAAGGGATTTTTTCTAACCTTTCTTTCTATGGGCTTCGAAGAGTTTATGTAAATGAATCACCAGCTTTCACACCGGTCGTAGCATAAAGGTCGTTCTCGACGGTTTTTGCTCGGACCCCGGCCCCGTAAACGCCTGTGTATCACAAGTGTGTGCCGTGAGTGCACCACCGTGTGCTATCCCTAACTCTATTGTTCCTGCATATTAATGATATGTTGGATATTTCCAAAATACACTGTTATACGGATGACAGAACTGGGAATGTTGTTATTTCCGGCCGTCCAAGGCTCTTTCGGAAAAACGTTGAAGAGTGCCAAAAGCAATTTGAGTCTTCTACCATATAGAGACCTCCTGAAGGATGGTGTCAGAATAGGGTAAACTGAACCTCTTTCAGTTTAATTTTCAGTAAAAAACCTCATTTGTCATCTCACCACTCTTCGAGAGCACTCTTCTCAATGCCTCGCCAAGTATCATTAAACTGGGCCTCGACATTTTGAATAATTTGCGTTTATTCGAACTCCCTTAGGTGGTATTTCTGGATCGATACGATATGGTAACTTAAAAAAAGCCGTATATTCCCACCTCCTCGGTTTTTACAAGAGTTCATGGGTGGCGTTGATCACGATTGATTTTATTATCTATGATATAAAACAATACACGTTACTTACATAAAATAAATGTTGCAACGTAAATATGTACACATCTTTTGTAGTCTATCTTACACATTACTATGACCTTAGACAAACTGATTTTGAACGGTCCAGTTATGAACACGTAAATAATATCGTTATTATTGTCAGTGGTCACACGAAAACTAAATTTGCTTTATCCGGTCCAGTTGAAGCGGTTATAAATTGAAACATCTAATCTGGTTCTCATAAATAAATGAAGTGAACATTTACAAATATTTATGGGAATGCAAAACTGAAATGTATTTGAGAATTCAAGAAGTTTCCGCCTGTCTGAGGCATCCCTATGAACAACGACCTGAAAATTAATGTGCGAATTCGTTATTAAATTAAAATTTAAGAACAATATAACAAATAATTCAAGAATAGTCAGGGTTTAGGAGATAATGATTAAATGTTAAACAAAATTAGGTTTTAAAATATTAAAATATTCCATATTGATAAGTTCAATTACCATCATATAAATAATAAATAAAACAACCCAATTTAAAGTTTCATTTTGATATAATAAGTTTTAGTTTTACATGTAACGTGCGAATTTGTAGAATCGGTTGCAATTTGTGAAGTTTTATTATCTACACCAGCTTAAAATTACAGGAAACGTGCTTTAGGGATGCTTTGAACTTGCTCTCTTTGTCAGATAATGGTCGCATTGGGCCCATTGCAACGAACCCATGCTATGTCATCTAGATAGAATTGGCTCTAAAAGATAAATGTTAAAGATAAGTCTGATTGCACTTTTATCGATTCAGCACTTGAATGTCAGATAATATTTTTATATATAAAAATTCCGTGACACGACGTTCTTTTGCGCTAATTTTATAGATATTTATTGTTTGGTCCAACTTAAAAGATGTAATAGTTTTTTAAGCTCCTAATTTGATAATTTCATTGTATAGATTTAATTCACTTTTATGTTCTATATCAAAAGATGTCTGTAGGTATAATAATAAAATATGACTTGATATAAAATAATTTATGAAGTAGCAGATGAAGTCAGTGGTTAGAACTAGTATTATAAAGCAAATTTAAATCCGTACCAAGTAAGCATTTTAAGTACATATTTATCTTAGATAACCAAATAATTTTAATATTCAAGATACCAGTTCACTATTGAAATGTAATCATTATTATTAATATATATTTAAATGGGATTAAAACTATTTTTATAGAGTCAGAATAAATTGTATCTGTCCTTCGCATTTCGTACCTAAATTCAAATGAACTTTAAAACACTTTGTGTGAATAATCTCTGTCATTCCATCTACAAATATTTTTTGCGCTTCTCAAACCGGCTTCCGACTTTTTTGACTGAGCGAAATAATACCCATTAGAAATACCAAAGATACTTTTTATATCTTAACTACTTTAAAGGCGAGTTACAATTCAAACATATACATATAAATTAAATTTGAATGTCTGTGTGTAATCCCACATTAACAGTTTTTCATTAAATGCATATAAAAGCATATACTTACATACATTTTTGACTGTCTGTCTGTTTATCTGTGTGTTCAAGCTAATCTCTAAAACGGCGGGACCGATTTTAACAGTACTTTCACTGACGGATAGCTGATGTTATTATTGATTATAAATAATATTTAACGAGGAACGGACGAACGAAGTCATAGGCACAGCTAGTGAATAAAGCTAGTATATAAAGTGGTATAATGTAACTCAAAACATTATTTTAGGAAACTACAAAAGGATTTGTCAGTTTTGACCCCAAGGGCTCAGTGTACGAGTGCTTCCATGCATAGAAAATTAAATTTACACTTCAAAGTGCGAGTCGATGAGTTCGCTATTTAATAAACAGACGAACACACTTAATTACACACACACTTTGTAACACACAAATGCTTTTGGATGATAAATATTATCTAAAATAAACCACTCAAATAGAAAATCACGCATTTCCATGTAATGTAATGTATCGGAATAATTTTAAACCTTTCCGTATTATAAAATACATACTTAGTCAGGAGCTCAAATGTTGACGAACTATCCTAATAATTCCAAGCAAGTTCACATACACATTACCTACTCTCGCCTTGTATATAACAATATTTGTAATACTTTTAACTATATTTCTTAGATATTTATTGTATCTTACTCCTTAACAACCAACTGACTCATAGATTTTTTTAGGTATAACTTGAGTTTAAAAGCTCCAGTGGAACCCCCATCTCTCAACACTTGCATGCAAACCCAGCTCTGCCGTTGTTCCAATTAAAAAAGTAAGTTGATTCAAGTAAGAGGCAATAAGATCAAGCGCACCACCATACACATAATAGAGCTAGGATATATAGAAGGGGTATCCTCAAGCTGTTTTAATATAACATATTTAAAAGTGAGAAGAGTTACATAAGATGTTAAATAAAGAAAACTCAGAAATATATGAGAGCGAAAACATAACATACAATGAACATATGATAAACAATATTGTTATAAATAATAATCTCACTTTATCGCGAGAACAAGCAATTTTTATGTGAAATTATAAGAATATCTTTATAAAATATTAAAACATTCATAATTGTATATATATTACATATTATATGATAACACTTCATTGTATCCTTTCAAGTTACTTCGTCTTAACAACAAACTGACAAGACTTGTTAAAACACATGACTTTAAGGTCTTTATAGAAATATAATATTCTCTTAAAATTATAATAATTCACTAAAAGTGAAACATCTATCTCAACCGACTAGACTATAACGACTAGAAACGTCATCTCGTGTGACTTCGACTCGCACTACAATATTTTATGTACCGTGTAATCATTGAGGTTTTTAAGATCTCCCATCCACTTTTAACAATATTTATGTCTATTTTTCATCTAAAACTATTGTAATTTCTAACTTGACTTACGATATATCTTTTTATTTATCTTTTTCAAGACATATCTTAGATGAATTATAAGTGAATTTATGGTATTTTATTCGTTATATCGGTATTATTATAATGGTTATATGAACTATAACAATACTCACAAAAAGTTGTTCGAAATAGTATAACTCATAATTACGCTTGAGTTAGCAGTGAATAAAAACCAAACCAGAATCTGTCCAACAGAAAATAAAAGAAAAGGACAAACAGCTCACCACAACAAATAAAAGAGCGAGACAGATTCAAATGAACTTATTATGAAGTCGGCGTACGACCTACCGCGGTCGCACGAGCTAAGAATATACACTATTTTTTTCAACATCCCACCGTATTCTCAGAATCCATAGCATATTACATTAATTGCTTATCATTTCACCATTTATTGCAATCGACAGTTTTTTATTATATCTTATTGTTTTACAACCTCAAGACAACGTTTTAGAAATGTCAGAGTCATTTTTTTTAACACTGCATTAGGATTGTAACATATAAATTCTGTGGGACTTTTTTTTTCTACTTTTCCATATTTTATAAACTTATTTTTAGTATAAAGAATCCGAAATCAATATTATATAGATACGAACTTCCGTCTTTGTATCTCTACATCTCTATATCTTCTAAGTATATGATGTAAAAATAACTGAAAATCAAAAACTGGCGAAATTAGTTCCGTCGAGGGAAAATGTCAATAATGAAAATATAACATGGAATGACCGAAGCGACCGAAGAAAACCCATGAGAGACTTTTGCTTTGATAGGACAATAGACCCCGAAAACTTTGTCAAACACCATCGCAACATCTAAACGGGACTCTGTTTTGGAACTTTTATGGAGCGAATCCATGATAATGGGTTTCGTTATGCGTTGTAATACTTCAAACTTGGACTCCAAAACAAATATGACTATCAAGAGAATGTAAAGTTTCTATTCTCGTTAATTAACTTAAGGTGCCTATTAAGGAGTAATTTTAAACTTCTCGAGAGATTAATAGAACAGTCACGTATAGGAAGATTCAAGGGAGTTGCTAGTTTCGAATAAATATATTGCAATAGTTTCTTTTCTCTCTACCGTAAATGAGGATCCAGCAGAATTACGTTATTTCAACAAATATATAAGTATATCAATTAAAGAATACATACATACCATATTTATAATAGATTTTTATATATTTCAGAGAAAAAGTAATGATTTCAAGTACAACATTGTTAAAAAATTATCAATAATAGTATTTTTATAAATGTTTTTTACTTCTACTTCTTTTCAATTAAATAAGAAATCATTTAATTCTAAAGAAATATACTATTTAATATACGTAAAACAAAAAATATTTTTCTAAAGAACAAGATAAATTTAAAATGTTACTAACTTGTTGTTATTTGACCTAAATTGAAATCGATTATTGTTATAAATTCTTGCTACTTTTTTGTATTATGAATACTTTAATGTTCTAACTCAATCTCATTGTAATATGTTGTCTTTGAGTCTAATAGCGTTCAGAGCGAGGGCTTAACGCCTGGAGCAGATTGAAGATAGGAGGCTGGGGAGCTGATTTAGATGAAAGTGGAGTATAATGATCAGGGAGGATTATTTAATTATTTGTCTATATATATGTCTCGCTTTTTCTTTAAAGAAATTATACTACCATTATAATTAATATGTGATTTAATATAATGATATTTTAGTGAAAGTATTATGAACTGTAATTACGAGTATACCTATGGAGCCTACAATACCCACGACTAATGATAATATCATTGAAAATCAAGCAAGCATATTTTAGGAAATTTGTAATAAATGTATATATTTTATAAATATTTTTGAACCATCGGAAAAAGAATAAATTCACTAAGTTTATCAACTGATAACTGACCATTAAACATGATTAACTACTTTTGAAATAGATTGTATTAAACACAGTCACCCCACTTCAGTTAAACAATGTTTATTTCTTATTACATTGTAAGTTAATTGCTATCAAGAAGTTGACACACGAGAGATTTATTACACTTATTTCGATACTCAACTATTTACTGTAAATAAAGTTAGATAATAAAGTTTGTTTAATAACGTAATATGATTTTTTTTAGAACTATAACAAAAAAATCTTCACTTGTGCTCTTCATATAATAAATAGTCTTTAGTTTTTATCGTAAAAATATAAATTAACGAATAGGAAATACTGAACACTTAAACCTTTATATCTTACTTCTTACTTTATATATCTATGCGTTAATTTTAATACAGCTATAATACTAAAGCTAAACTCAATAGTTTTAGAAGTTTGCTCTGTTATAGGTTTCCTATTTTCCAGATAGCCCTAAAGCGGTGAATATAACAGAGAGCACTTAAGAATGTAGCAATGTCACCTCTATTCGTTATAAGCACTGTAACAGAATAAAGTAAAATATTTTATCTTTGTCAAATTAAATCGTAATAAATATTAATAATAATCAGCAAATAAAAATACATCCCGCTGTGGATATCATATTACATAATATTTATATTAAGTTATAGTAAATGATTAATATTTCAAAGTTGGTCCCATTATACCATCAACGAACATTAAAACATACAACGCATAAAATTAAAATAAAAAATGTATAATGCTAATGACTTTAAGATTATTCTCTTAAACTAATGTAGTCTGATACCGTCTGTAATCACGGACACAACCTTCTTGAGGTCAACATCAGGTACAAGTTTTTTATACGGTCCAATATTAGACCTTTATTATCCCTAACTAATAACATGAATAGCGTTTTATTGTCGGGATGGTATCGTCATTATTTCTTGCTTTGTTTAAAAGCTTGAAATGGTTGGATGGCTAAGTAGTGTTTTTTTGTTGCAGAGAATCTTAATTCTTATTATAAAACATAGAGCAAAGAGTACTTATTAAGTTATTAATTGCTAAGGCATCTAAAAATTAAGTTATTTTCTACATTTAAAATAACATGTCACTGGAACTTGAACAATAGTTTTTAATTGACTTATTTTTCATCACTTTATAAATTTCCACTATCATCTTGACAACTTTCAAAACTTTTAATCTAGAAGTAAATTATTTGACAATTTATGAATATTGGAATATTTAGTATATATATCAGAAAAAGAACGTCATATTAACATTAAAAACATAATCAGAATAAAGTGAAATAACATTGAATCAAAATCATAAACCTTTAGGAGGAAACATACCTGAATACAAAACGGAAAGCCGAGATCAGGTCCTTTTTGTAAATTCAGTATTAGGGTAGTCCCCAAACCCAAATATCGTTTGCATAACATAAGATACTCACTAAACGCGAATAAATGGATCAACCGAGTTACTCTTACGACGGCAATTTGCTGGGTCAATGGTTTCAAGATAAAGAACACAGCATCAAGACCCTTTTGACATACACAAATCTTTTTTTCGTGTTTAGTTCAGAAATATATTTGATTATATGTTAGTGTAGAATATGATAAAATTAAGTTCTGAATCACTGAAATATTAATCTGACATATCGGTTCAATTGCTATTCTTTGAATCGATTCCCAGGTTTAATTCCCGGCCATGACAAAATATTTATTTGGTTTTGTTTGATGTCTTCTCTGTTCTGTGAAGAACGATTATATATAGATTGCTAAAATCATGAGTTATCATAGAGACACGGTATCTCATTTCACAGTACGACGGGACAGTTTAATTGAAGTCACAAGTTCGAGTCCCGCTAACATTAATGATTTTTACAATCTGTATTAAAATAAATATAAAGTCTTAAAAACATCTATAATAGTAACCTATTCGCGGTGAAGCATCATATATCATATCTTATCATGAAGCTTCAAAGTATCAAGAGTCATGTAATATATCATATATTAATAATTAAATTTATTGAGAAAAGTAACACGATTTGAAACTTTGCCGAGCAAGAGATTGAGTGGCGGGTAACTGACCGATAAATATATATTTAAAATACTAGCAGTTGCTCGCGACTCTGCGTTAATAGCGTTTTGATTTATCTCCACAAGAAGCCAATTTATTTTAAAACGATGATCCACCTTGAATATTCATTCTAAATATTGTTATTTTTATTGTATATGTAATTCCGAATTTATCAACATACAACTATTATGTTAGCATAGATTTATATATATTTAGATTGATTAAACCCCGAATATCCCCCAATATCGTTGGTTCCACATGCTACTGACATGAAGCTATTAATGCTTCAACAACAGGGCAATTCCTTATTGTATTGTGTTCTTAATCACAATTTGTGTGTGGTCTCTCGTTAATAAATCACATGTATTCTATATGGTTATAACAAAGTATAGGAAAATTATTCCATGACCATGTTACATGCAACTGCAACATGCAACTGAATGCAACGAGAAAGATGATATGTTTTACAAATAATAGTTTTATTCAGTGTTACAAGCGCGTCAATCTAAAAAAGTGTTATAGGAAATCAGACTACTATTCTATACTAATAGTTAATTCAAGATCACTTCGACTTTTGAGTGATTTAGAATCTTATATATTGGACCTTATGTTCATTTAATGACGCACAAAATGCCCTTCAATAAAAAAAATTATGCAAAATAACAAAAATAAATACTAAGTACTTGTATAAGCTTATTCCATTTACCTAATGTTTTTGTAAATCGAAAACACACATCATTTCATAAACTTTTTTCGATAAAATAATATTGTATTATCCTATAAGCAAAATCAATAGAAAAAGCTGTATGGTATAAGTACATATGTATATCTTACTCAACTACTTACTTAAGATTTTCTCCCCCGCATTGTATAAATTTGAAAAACTAAATTAAACAAGAAAATCTCTAAGAGAATTGACTTTATAAACTTCTCTGAGAATCCTATATAAATTTACTTTTGCAAAAACTTTTTACAAGCTATAATAATACGCACAAAGCATGGCTAAAGCATAACGAAATTAATTCAAGCAATTTACTGAAGGCTGAGCAGACTGTTTGAGGTAGATGATAAAGCTACCGAGTCAAAGTAGGTATTTCAGCTCGTGCCCTCTTTTAGGAGGGAGACCGTTTAAGCTGAGGACGCTCCCTCACAAAAGACATTCTCCGTCCCCGCCCCTGCTTGCTTTAGACTGCAGAACGGACTCGAAAGAAAATGGAATCTCATTCCGAACCGACGCTCATTGTTTGAGAATCTCGGAATTGCTTTTTCAATTTTACAATCGTCTTAAACTATTCCTCAATAAGGCTCTCGATTTGTCAACACTTTTACGGACGGAGCTATATCGGCTTCTGGAGATTGAATTAATAGAGCCATTAGTATAATTTACTTCTTAGAAAATAGGTCGCAAACACCTAAAATAATAAAACGATGACGTCATGTTGTATTGTATTTGTATCGTATTATAAATGTATGTAGATATATTAGATATAGTTTTGCAGGTCATTCTCCCGCGCCAACGCATTTTGGCAATCCGCCGACAGTTCACGCGTTCAATCGCACTGGCGGAAAGTATAAAGAGATTAAATGTTTAACATAAAATACAACTGTCGTTATTGAATCATTCGATAGTGGAACAAGCGTGTATTATTTCTTTTTATGTCTATACTTTAGTTTAAATAACATAATTTTCATATAGTGAAATATTGTTAGGCACAGTTATAATGATACTAGAAAAACACATATATTTCATAAAGATTTGTGTTTGAACTGTAGAAAGCCTTGAAATAATGTATATTATTTAACACAGATGTAGACAAAGATAAAACGGCGCCTTTCTGTCCTCGTTAGTGGCACTCGGATCAAAATTGCCACTTCCATACCTCTTTTGATATGTCTTACTTTTATTTCAACTGTCAATATACGTTGTATTCATCTGAATACGTTCCAGTTTGATTAATTAATAATTGTTAAGTTTTTAATTAATAATTGTTAAAAATCTTTTGTCTTTTGGAAAATACATAAAGTTACGTAAGACGTGAATAAATAAAGTTATGTTAATACATTCTAATGTAACAGGGAGACATTTAGCATAAGGTAAAGGTAAGCTTGATTTGTGTTCTATCAACAATAGTGTTAGAGTTATAATCCTGTAGGTCTTTAAACAACAATTTATAATGGACTCCCACGGAATGCTGTTCCAACCAACAATGGCCGTCTCATAACTTGTAGAAAGCGTCGCGATTTATGTACAAGTCGCACGCAAATATCCAAAAATATCAAGAAAAATATTTTCCTCTCAAAATTAAATACATTATGCGGAGGTATGCACTCGTATGTGCACTTAAATGTATTACGACGTATAGTCCTACGTTAGATGTTATTGCTTCTTACCCGAATCAAAGAGTCTCTGCGGAAGATGTAAGTAATTCTAAATCGGCTGGTTCTCACCTAAAGATGGATGTTCCATAAGAATCTATTCTGAGACCTTTTCATTATACTTTACATTAATGACTTGCCCTTTTTCGTAAAAGGTTTATCTGAGATTGTACTTTTTGCTGATGATGCCTCACTTTTTTTTAAAGTTGATCTTAATAGAGCTAATTATGACGAAGTAAACAGTGCTCTGTCACGTGTTCTTTATCGGTATTAAGAAAACTAAATGCATGCAGTTTACAATTCAAGGTAAAAAGTAGCTGTTGTAGCTTACTGTCGAACAATGAAATGTTAGAACCGACTTACTCAAAGATTTTCTTAGATGTAACTTTAGATAAAAAGTTCCAGAGGAGCTCCCATCTGTCTCTCTCTCTACACTCGCAAGCAAACTCAGTTCGGCCGTCTTTACAATTAAAAAAAGTAAGACAATTAACGGACATTAATACAGCTCGATTCGTTTATTTTAGTTATTTTTTGGTATTCCAGACTTATTTTATTTTATTATGGGGCAGTGCTCCTGAAAGTGCGAGCTTATTTATAAATTAAAAGCCAGTGATTCCTTGAGCGATTTATACGCTACAATTTAATTACATATATCAAAAACAGTGAGAGACACGAGAAATACAAGAAATAAAAACAAATTCGTAATGCCTAAATTTCGTCTTCAAAAAGTTAACAAATCCCTCATGGACGTCAGTGTGCGTAAAGAAATTCCACGAGATATCTTAGACCTTATTTTCTTACTTTTAAATCTTAAGTTAAAAGAGTTTTATTAAATAAATCTTATTATAGCATTCAAGAGTTTTTAATTTATCGAAATGTTTGGAACTGAAGTTGTTGACTCATTTGCTGTTTAGATATTATAATGTATACATCAGACATTGTTACATTTTATTCAAAAAGAGCAACTGTTCAGTTTCTGACCAGTTCTTTTCAACAGGGCAGCATTCCCAACCGCTAGTAGTAATAATTGACGATTCAAAAGTGCATGTAAATGCTTACTTGAGTAAAGATATTTGAATTTGAATTTGAAGTGTGTGTGTTTATGTGTGTGTACATTTTATATACCTTAATTAATATACTTTATATTTGGCTTTAGCTCTAAGGACTCCGTAATTTGATAGTTGCCCAGCAATTAATTAATTCCATCGCAGGTTAATGAATCACCGCGGGTCGTTGACTCTGATACCTTGCTAATTGTACTTATCTGTCACTACCTCTGGTCTATTCTTTTTGTCGCCATTTTGTATCTGAGCTTACAATTCAAAAACATTATTTTATAACTATTTTACGGCCAATTTATGATTTTTTTTTTATTATAATAGATTATCTATAGATAACGGTCAAAATATTAATCTATCGTCTAAGTTTTGTTTACTATTTTCGTATTAACTTTTTGCGTTTATTAGTTATAAATCAATACTTTTTTTACTAATTTCTTTATTTTTTACAAAAATGTATCTATTCCTAGATCATATATTCTATAATTTATGTTAATAATCTTAAGACTTACTTCGTAAAACATCTTTTAACTATGACACATTATTAATAGAAAGTTAATTAAATATATAATGTATTTCCCAGTTAAATGTATGTATTTAAAATCGTATTTAAATGTATTACTCATACACTTATCTAATTGTACATTCAGTACTCATTTGTACCTCAATGTATGTAGCCAGAGTCGTCACTTTTTGTGGTTGTATTCATATCGACGCAGACTGACCACATTATGAATAAGTCATTCAATATAAAATATACAAAGTTAAGGTTATTTTTATCCAATCCTCTTTGTGGTAACGAAATAATTAGTTTATATGTGTATATATATACATATATGTATATAACAAACCACACATAATTCCCGTATCGCGATGTTGTTTGTGATAATTTTTGAAACCAATGTAATTTTGTAGATATTTAATGTTTGGTAGATATCTAATATCTAGATTAATCATTTTGATATTGAAAAATTTTATGTTTTTATAAATATTCAATTAATTTCTAAGTCATATACAATAGACAACGATTTTAATAATAAAATTTAAATTGAAATATGAAGTAGCAGACGCAGTCGCCGGCAATAGCTAGTCATATATAAAAGAAATAATTCTGTTTGTGACTCTTCAACGCTAAGCCAAAATCCTAAATCCTTGACCCTTCGACCTAGAAAGGTAATATTTTGCTAAAGTTACCTATACTATGTAAACAAGTAAAATGGACGCTGTCGGGTGACTCTACCTACCCTCAAGCGTGTATTATATACCGGGTAAAACATTTTAAGGATATCCCTTCATTTTTTGGTTACATACTTAACTAGAGACGAAATTGGAACTTAATAAAATATGTAAAATTTTCTTTAACAAAGTAAATGAAATAGAAGTTTATGAAGAAATCGTAATTAAATTTATTTACAAGTAGAAAATCAGTCAATATGAGGTATAGTTACTACTAGTAGTATAAAGGTTAGTGTAGTGTCGTAGTTAGTCACTACTGGTATAAGAGATGAAAACTAAAACGTTAATAATAGTGTAAATTAATTTTATAATAAAATAATATAAAACAAATAATACATATAAGTAATGATATTAACATATATTATATTAAGTGTACATTCGTGTACTTTGAATTTTTTTAAATAACTTTTATAATTGACAAATTATATAGAAAAATGTCAAAAAATCTATTTATAAAAAACTTATGAAAATTTGAAAAAAAACTTGCTGTAATTAATAATAAAAAAAACATTTCAAAAAATATATATATATTTTTTAAGATACTACGTACCCCCATGCTATAATATACTATATTTTCCATAAATACATTATTTTATGAAAGTTATCTCTGTCCTGAGCTGCAACTACACTAGAGTTATAACAACTCTACATAAGGATGTAGAGTTGTTATAACTCTTTACTGTTCTTATTTTATTGTATTTATTACTTGTATGTATGTATATATGTCTGTATGTGTATGTATTTATGTATTACTTATGTATATATTAACACCTGTACTATGTTTGCTTATCTTACTTAAATATGGTTGTTTTTAAGAAATCGCTACTAGTCATAAAACTTATCGTAAATCTTCTTGGATTTTTAATTTTTGTGGTGTGCAATAAAATAAATATTATTGTCTAAGAAATACATAAAAAAATTTGAAACTATAAACATAGTAATGTAGACTATTTAGGCTACAGCTTCACAGTATTTACTTTAAGATATTTGGCTGTTTACATCATTTGCACAAGGGTATTCCCAAGTCAAAAACCTAGCGGTGTTCTCAAGTGAGACATAGTTAATAGTATAATAGTTTAAATTCAGTCCGCTTGATCACCCATGCCGAACAGACACCCATTACAACACCCATTGTCCTGGTATCCCTTAAGTTACTGAGTTTCGTAAATATTCATTAGTAACATCCACATATATATATCTCTTGAAATAATACAATAACAATTTAATTAAATATTTATCCCAAATTCGATCGTTTGGACAAAAATACACCTGTATATATATATATTTATGTATTGTTTTTTATTCGATTACTCAACACCTCTTGACGACTATTTACACTGACTGACATTGATAGTGTAAAGCAATGAACGACGACTATTTGACACTCACTAACATTGACAGTGTAAAGCAATGAATCTGTATGGCACAGTAGTGTAATATTTTATTTTATTAATTCTGTTGCATTATTATATAAAATATTAGCTTTCTGCAGATCTCCACATAAATTTCAATTTCCAAACTTCATATTCATTCGCTCGTAAAAGAAATTCAAAATAATTATTTAGTTTTATTTTAAGTATGTTAAATCATCATTTAAGTTACCATGTGTTTACTATAGAATATTTCCTATCGAAAACATGTCAATAGCAAGCTCAGTCTTTTGTAGTGCGCTGCATCAAAGATCTATTCTCTAGAACAGCTTTCAGGCCAAATGGTAGTGACGGCAGGCTCGAACACAAACAAAACATAGAAGCAAGATAATAAAATATAGAAATGATGTCACACTACATACCATACATATAAAAGTTTTATAAATTGATTGTACATTTTACCAGAAATAAAAACTTTATGTGTAAATAAATTTGTTTTTAAACCATATAAATAGTCGTTAACATTTTATTGTGTTTCCCGGAATATCAATAAATAACCGAACAATACTATTGATCTACAATGTTAACGCATTTCTGCTGTAATTAAAAATCTTTAAACGTTTTAAACGCTCTAGGTAAACGCTATTTTTGTATTATTGTGCTTATAATGGAAAGTAACATTTTTATTATTAAAATAGCTTAGAATAATTTTTTATAGAAAATTATATTATATATAAAAGATAAAACTCTTTTCGTTTATAAATATAGTATTTTACATAGGAATTAAATAACGTTGTCACATTAAATAAATAAGCTCCACTTATATTTCCTGTTTATTTCTGTCTCCCCATGTCTCGTGGGGAAAGCTTTCTTAAAATGGAATACGAATTAGTTTAAGAGATTTAGGGATCCGCAGATTACGATGTTTTGACAACGTTTACATTAACTTAAGATTTTCTATTTCAGTACCAAACGGTTTATATTGAATAAATATATTTTAAGGACTTAGAAACTATATTTGAAGTGAAATATGTTTTTTAAATACTTAACTAAGAAACCGTACAGAGATGTCAACGTCAAAAGTTAAGATTTTCTATTTCCGCAAAACTTTTCCGCCTCAATGATGTGTGACATATACAATATATATGTGTTTGTGAGTATGTGTGTGTGTGTGTGTTTTGATATAAATTATGAGTATCAAAATTATTTAAGACGTTGTAATCGTGGATTGAATTAAAGCAGGCGGCGATTGTTAATGGTGCATTTCCTCAAATCTGTTGTTACATTGGTTTGCAGCATATGCGCTGCACTCAAAATAACTCACTAATTCTATCTCGCTGCAGTGACGGCGGTCACTTGATACGCCGCAGTCGTTTTCATCATGCGACACTTCTATTCTTAATAAAAATTTCATATATAATATAGAGAAAGAAACTCTACATTTTATATATAATTAATTGTCAATATGTTACACTTTTATAAAGTCAAAAGTAATTACTTTAAAAAAGCTACAGCGGTTTTTATAACGTAATTACGTTTTCAACTAAAATCTTTTGAAGAATTATTTCATGCTACGGTGCATTTTGTTACATTATTTTGCGAGACATTCGGAAATCGCAAATTTGTCAGTGGTACAGAACATTCTATGGTCATTGGTATAAACAATGGACAATTTATTTCGTTTCAATAGAAAATAACAATAGCGACAAAACGTGTCATAAATTCGAATTTAACTCATTGTTACGTGACCCTGACTTAATTATGACGTTATTATGACTTACCTCTCCAATATTGACGAATCCGTGATCCCTGGCCACTGCGTCCGCCGTCTCCTTCCCCGCCGGCACGTGAACGGCCCATGTCGGAGTGTAATGCGCAAAGACCACTTTAATCATTAACATCAAAGACAAAAAGACGGCAAAGGATATATCTTCCCGCGCCATCGCACACACACTCACGAGCTAGTACTTGTCAGCATGGCACACACACTACCAAATGTTATATATATATATAGATGCTGCTAAGTGTAAGTATTTAGTTTGTTTACGTGTCAGACTTGATTGTTTGCGCTCCGTTCATTCAAGTTCTGTTAAACTTTTTAAAACTTTAATAAATGTGTTTATTTTCATCGGATTATATTATCATTTTTATAACAAATGAAAACATTATAACAAAGTGATTGCAGACCAAACTTTCGTCAATTCTGAATTGTTGTCGTATTTTTGGGTTAACTCGATTGGCAATTTAGTGTTATGACACTTTAACAGTTCTTTACCGCCTAGGGACTTCACTGATCATAATTACATTGGATTTTACGATTCATGGAATGTGACTAATGAAAGATAATAAACAATAAATTTGTGCAACACATTTGCTTAACACTAAACCTACCGACAATTCTTGTATACCTGTTCCTACCGCACGCGGTCATATTGACCGGTAATTAAAAGTTATTTTATTATATAACGCAGGTCATAATGGAAATAACTAAAAGTAAAGAGTGTAGACAATGTTATATGCATATTCTAAGAATTGTCATGCAGTTTGATAACGATATTATAACGTTTGAAAATGTGTAAGTTTTACAAAAGTTTAAGAACGGTCAATTTGACCCGTACTTGGTAGGTTTAGTGTTAATTATTAATATTAATAATTAATTAATTATTCGTAATATTTGGGTCGCAGAAAATAAACTCTAACGTAATTACTCTAAACATCAAATGTCATAAAAATGTTGCCAGCATTAAGTTCGTTATTTCACAAATGACCCTAGAACTTTTCGGCGGAACAAAATTTCCACAAAAAGTGGGTCAAGCAGCACAAGGAGAATAAAGACCCTCGACAGAGATCGGCCTCTTTGCGATTCGTCTTTATTAACGCATCACTCGCTATCATTAATCATAACTCAATGTAAATATTTATGAAACAACAAACAAAAATCGCTATTGTGTTTTTGGCATTTCAAAGTGCTTCAGTTTCAATTAGTCTTGTCCATAAAATGTAATGGTTTCGTGAGGATTTATACGCTATTATATCTAATATACGTAATATTTAGTGACATATAATATATAATGATGGGTAATTTTGAAAGTTATTTGAACAAATATTTTGTTGCTATTATATTGGAGAGTAACGAATGGAGATTTCTTAAAACTACAATTTGTATTCACTGTATTTTAAAGGACTGGTATTTATATATGATTTATATAAATAATATATAAGATATATGTAAGAAAATGTATTTTATTAACATATAATTGTTTTAAAGAAGCCACTGTCACAGATTCATGGAGCAAGGTTAAGAGTTAACTGCATTAAGGTTCCACGAGTTCGTTGTACCGGTGATAGAGACGCATCACACGATTGATTTACGTCTCAATAATGTAGAGTTATTCATTCCATTGTGATGCACGGCTCTACATTTTTGCCAAGTATCGAACATAACATTTTGGCAATATTACAATATCGATAGTGGGGTACATTTTATTAGATATATTGAAGGTGTGTGAAATATAAGGGATGGGGAGATGAATGATACCTTACGCCTAATATAATGGATATATGTGTTGGATAACTTTTATTATAACAATTTATTAGTATTAGACAATCTATCATGAACATTTCTAAGAAATACGATTATCATTTTTCGATAATTTGTATGTATTTTAACGTTATCATCATAATTGTGTCTGTTTAAAACTTTATAAGTATTAACGTTGTCTTTTCGATTTTGATACAATAGATAACAACTTGAATGATAAGTGCATCTTTATATATGATAATGGACACATTATTGGAAGAGACAAGAGTTATATCTTATCTTTATTGGACGGTTGTGTAAATATTGTTTTCTGACTAATGATCGCAAGTATTTCGCGATCCACACCAAGCGGATGTTTCGTCAGTGGAATCCGATGGGATCCGAATCGCGGCACACACAGTAAACATGATGCGATATACATCACACGATAAATACGTACAACTTAGCAACATTCACTATTAACACTAACACATAACACAGCTGTCAAGTAGCGCGAATACAACACCAGGCGCACGTCCGCTCGGCCCGAACACGTGATGCTGACTGACTCGTTCCGCTTGCTCTCGCACGCGATTGGACACGAGACGACTGGATTGCCAGATTTAGAAAGTTTACCTTTATTCAGGGTAAATTTATTTCACGACGATTATAATTGTATTTTAAATAATTCACTTTGTAAAATTATTTATAACGATAGATTATAATTTATATGATGACATTTTGAAATATTAAAAGTAGAGTTATAATTAAATTTATATTATATTACTTTCTTGTAGCTAGTAATATACTGCGTTACCGGTGTTGTGCTTATACATATACAATATATTTATATCGACCTAGAGTGTTCTCTACCTAGCTAGAGCGCATGGTAGAGACCCCAATGTACTTATATTTTTGTACCTATCTATCAGAGAACACTGATGCTACAGTACTAGACGTCAATGTCCTAGATTATTTAACGGTGCCACCTTTTAGCGTAATTATTATATATTTCACAATAAAATATGGTGCGACCTAATTGTAACTGATGCGATGCTTAAACAACTCACTGACTCAGAAACTCATGATTAGAGATAAGTGATATTTATAAAAGACCTCCTAAAAAGGTATAAAAATATCAAAAAATGTTTGTATTTCAAAAAATATAATAGAAAAATTTAGATGAAAAAGGTTACCACCCAGAACCGAGGTAGTGAGGGATATTTTTAATTGCAATACCTCTCTAGGGGAAGACAAAAACAGGTTTGTATTAACTGCAATATAACCAGAACTGTATTTATTGTAATTAAATTATAATAATTACATATTTAACAGAGTTAAGCGTTAACCTAAGCTCTGTATACTATATCCTAAGATTAAAGAGAAGTAAAAAGAGCATCCAGGACCGATGACGTCACTATAATAGGTCTATAGTGACGTCACCGGTCTATTATCATTACAGTTTGATTGCAATCGTTAATTTAGATCTCAGATAGTGTGTCCCATCTGTCCTAATTGTTATAGGTTCAATAGTTTCAGTAATGATGCGTTTTAGAACGAACATTCAAACATATATTTGTATTAAATTATAAAAATAACATTTCACCCTTTTTAGTTTATATTATACGAATCTCCTTAGTTTCAACGCACTTAGTATCAAACAAATTTATATAATAAATATGTATGGTATAATAGAAAGTCTTTAAGTATTAAAACTGTCAACTGTCATTTTATAATAATAATGTCAATACTCAGTCGTTGATAGGCATGGAGTACCTAACTGTACTGTGCTGACGCTACCTGCTCTTGTAGCTATGCAAGGCATTATTACCTGAGCCCACTCCTAAAACAAAGAATACAATCTTTATATTTCAAATATAAAACGAAACGTCAACACGGCGGCCATCTTGTGGTATCTCTGACGTTTGTATGAAGACATTTATTTATATATTCTATTTGTTTTTTTTACAGTTTCTTTTATTTTTGTTATTGATTTTATTATGTTTTTTTTTATTTTTATTTTAATACTGTTTTTGATTTGACTTCCTCCTGATACAGATAGAAAGTATATATAAATATTTTAGCCATTTTATACTTCAATCGCATTAATTTTCAAGTTGATAAGGGAGCTTTTTTATTATATGATTACTTTACAATTATATTTCTATTTTATCAGTGTTCTTCTGTCAGATTTCTCTTATATTCAAAGAGATCTGATAAAAGAGATAAATTATCCAATGTGCAAATTATTAAACTTTGCATGTAAGATAATCCATCCTATTATAAATATTGTGCAAAAATAAAAATAATAAAACATTATTATTACAAATAATACGAAAAACTACATATTTATTACAAATTGAAGGCACATAATACACACACGTACAAGACACACACACACACACACACACACAAACGTATAATACACACGTACACGGAAAATAAAGGAAAACACGAGTAAAAGCGAATAAAATTATAGCGACCTTCGCTTCATCCACATATCCATATACAATTATTAATTACAACTGCTTACAGATGTATCAAGTAAGTCACTTGGAAATTAAATGAATAAAGTTTATGGAAATCTCTATTTTCACGTTACATTGTATTTTAGAAATGTACAACTAATAATTTATTTTAATTGGAACATTTTATATTGGAAAGAATTTGTATTATATAAATAAAAATATTTGAAAATATTAACCTTTTGATAAATTATACAAAAGATATATTTTGTATCTAAATATATATATATATTACATAGTTCCATGGTTATTGTTGATATAGTAATTTATTCCATATACTAGCTTTTGCCCGCGACTTCGTCCGCGTTTCCGTCGTTTTTCGAAAAAAAATTAGCAGATGTCCTCCCTCATAGTTTTGACGTAACAGGCAGATTCACTTTCGTATTTTAGAAGGGCAATAGTAATATAATATGCCAATCCACAAAACTGTTGAAAAATATAAGTAACCGCAGAATATTATAATATACCCACGCTATACCCACGACTCGGTCAGCGTGTAACTCCTTGTTTTTTATTAAGATAATATATTGCTAATATTTTTAGATCAAATTAAAATGTTTCAGCGCAAAGCTTCTGGGTAGACTATGTTAAGAGTCGACCCGTCCGGCACGTGAACGTAAAGATTCCTAGAATTGCTAACCCGGGAAAGAGCGACGTATAATTGACCATGCGAGAAACAGCTAACACCGAGATCTACTCCAGCAACACGAAAAGTCTGCCCTTGAGCTTTATTGATAGTCATGGCATAGCACACCGATACTGGGAATTGCGTTCTTTTAAATTGGAATGGAAAATTATTTGGTATTATGGGAATTCTGGGAATAAAGACAGTTTCTCCTGCACCGCAACCTGTTAAAATTTGAGCCTCGATTACATTTTGTTGCAACTGGGTTACTTTTAGCCGAGTTCCATTGCAAAGTTGAGGTGGTCTTAAATTTCGGAGCAGAATTATCGGTATGCCAATTTTTAAACAAATTATATGAGAAGGTAGTCCAGGCATACTTAAAGAATTTAAAAATTCTATCGGGTAATTAGTGGCTTCTTGTTCATCAACCATTCTATTTATTGAACTATAAACTTTGCTTTCTCCCTGTATATTAGACAGTATTTTATTATTAATTTCAGATGCCTGGTCATTGCGAGGAGTCAAAATGGACCTTTCGCAAAGCCAAGAATTGTCCCTATTTAATATAATTGTTATGTCACCGTAAACCGAAGATATAAGATGTTGTTGGGATTGCACTATACAACATAACTCAGGTGTCAGAATAAGTTTTCCTTGGTGTAGTTGTGGATAGGTACCTTCACCAATCTTCAATAATGTATCAGAAAATTCACGATTATCTGCGTTGTCTCCAGTTCTCACTCGCATATTTATAGTCAAATGCACCGATTGTATATCACGCCACAAATAAGAGCTTTTCAGGCAAGCCCTAATCTCATCAGCTCGGGTTCCCCGTGGTATTACCGGTAAGGTTTGTCGGAAATCACCACAAAATAAAACCGTAATACCGCCCATTGGTCGATCATTTTGTCTTATGTCCCTTAGAGTTCTGTCTACTGCTTCTACTCCTTTTCGATGGGCCATCGTACATTCATCCCATACGATTAAATTACACTCACGCAATACCTTAGCTTTGTCGCTATTTCTTGAAATACTACAGGTTGGACTTTCCGTGCGATCTAAATTAATTGGTATTTTAAACATAGTGTGAGCAGTCTTACCTCCTGGTAGCAATGTTGCAGCTATACCTGATGAAGCCACGGCAAGAGCGATTTTACGCTGATTTCGAACATAAGCTAATATTAATTTAGTCAAAAAAGTTTTCCCACTTCCTCCAGGTGCATCTAAAAACCATATTGTTCCTAAATTATTCTGCACACTCTCGCACACGCGATCATAGACTAAGCGTTGTTCTGCAGTCATCATTGGGACACCGTTTTCTAATGTTACCAGCAGTTCCATTGGGTTGTAACCAATCTCTGCGGAATATTCCCTATTGGTAACCTCTCCGACTGAGGTTGGCGTTGGCAAACCACATTCACAAAGTGATTTACCGCCTACTGCTGTTAAGTCTTCCTGAAGAGCTAATAAGCACTGATTTATAGCCAGATCTCGAAAATTATCATTAGTTGCGCCTTCATTATTGTGAGATAAATTCCGAAGAAAGTCTTCTGCAAATTTTTCTTTATATTTTTCCCATAATTGGAGAGGATCAGATAAATTACAAAATGTGAGTAATGTTACAAATAAATGGCGTAACCGTCGTGGATTATCACTAACACAGGATTCTGCTAAAGCGTCATCCCAATGTTGATCATTTTCAAGCAAATGACGCGCTTGGCAAGCTGCATGATAAGTTGGATAAACAACATCGTCTACTTTTCTCAAATCTATAAATGATGTTGGTCCTCGCACTGTATGTAATAATAATCTCAAATAAAAACACTCTGCGTTGTTAGGATGAACAGTATACACTCTACCAAGAACATGTTCTTTGAAAATACCTGTCTCGCCATCTACAGGCCTGCCTCGGCGTCTACGGTTAAAGACACCTCGTTGTTTATCGTAGGTATAATACGATGGAACTTCTTCATACAAAAGAGACTTTGCGAAATTATCAGTTTGGCAAAGTCGAAAGAATGCCAATAAAGTTGTTTGTCTAGGGTTCTCTAATCGTTCTGTAACATTTTCGGCGTTAAAATATATACGTTGACCGCCTTCCAGATGAACATCCAGATGGGTCACAGGTGGATATCTTTCGTGAATATTAAAACTTAAGATCCGCCACACAGCTTCTGAAGAGCTGATATATCTGCCTGACTGAAATCTAGTAACTTCATCATGTTCATTTCTTAACGCAAACGTAGCTTGGTCACTGCCCTTGTTAATGTACTTACAAATATATTTAATTGACTCTACACTATTACACATTTCTACATTTATGTGAGCTTGAAATGCTCTGGACAATACAGGCGAATACGGAACGACCCACCTATTATCTAAAGTAACCTGTTGTCCAGACATTCGCTTTTCAACAGTAAAACCACCATTGTCTCTTGAACGGCGACGATATAATGGGTATCCATCATGTCCTGTTACAGTTTCATCCACTAATGCTTTTGGATACCTTTTAGTGCAACGACCGTCTTGCATGCAAGGAGCATTTGCGTTAAATGCACCACATGGACCATGTATCATATGAGTTTTAACAATGTCGTATAACAGGGGATCTGCAGTCGGATCTGGAATTTCAGCACTGATTAATCTGTCTACATCATTAGGTCGAACCTTATCTTTTAACCAAAGCAAGATATGTGCGTGAGGTAAGCCGCGTTTTTGCCACTCAACACTATACATATAACACAATACTTCTCCAAAAATGTTATCTTTGGTAAGAAGATCTATCATTGATTTTAATTTTAAATGAAACACTCTTGCAATAATATCATGGCGGTCATGCGGTGCCTGACCCTCAAGAAGCTCCCGAGTGATTTCATCCCACTTGGGATTGGTAGTTACAGTAACAAATAAGTCGGGACGTCCATATTTTCTTACGTAACAAAAAGCGTCTTGAGTACGTTCATGCATGTAGCGTGGACCACCAGTAAAAGAAGAGGGTAAAATAACTAAACGACCCATATTCACAGTATCGTTATCTTGCTGCATGGCATCGCGAAGGTGCACGTATTCTTCAGCGCGCAGCTGCCTTTGATTAGATCGTATATAAACTAATCTTTCGGTTTCAATTTTTGCGTACATGTCAACAATAAACTGATTAAATAAGCCACGAAAACGTTGAAAGTATACCAATCTATTCCGTCTCACTTGCAGGTGGTAACAATAAAATTGAAGGCATGACACCTTTTTATTATAATTAGGTGCGCCTGTGCGCGGATCGGTTTGGTATACAGCGAAATTATAACCATCTTCCCCTCGACAGTATATCATAGGATATTGCAAACTGTCGTAAGCCCTGTGGGTTTCGAAAATACATTGCAAACGATTGTCTCTGGAACGTATAACGATATCACGCCTATCACATTCCTGGTCGACCAGTACTACAGCAACTTCATTCGTGGATGGAACGTTATGACGCCCAGGGTGTTCCTGAGTTGGACGCTTATCGGCATTTATAACAATTTTATAATTGTTATTACCATCTTGAGAAAGGGCTTCTAATGCCGATTTAAAACTGCATACGTACGAATTAACCTGATGTAACATGTTCTGAAGTTGTGAAATGAGTTCAGTATTTAAATTCGGAAAATATTGATTTCTTATATTCGACTGTTCGTTGTAATCGGATACAAAATATATTTGAAGAAATTTAGGTTGTTCTTCAGGCAAAAGGGACCCTATCAAATGGTAAACCTGACCTTGTACCTTAAAAGTAGGCATGAAAGGGCCTTCTGAGATTTGTTTAGCACCAAAGGATGTCATTTGGAATGCACTATTATAAGTGCGAATATTATCTAAAAACTGTTTGGATTGCAAATGTTCCCCTAAAAGTAGTGATTTTAAAGGTTCCGGTGGGTCTTCGAACGAAGGCAAATTTATTTTACCTCCAGAACAACAGAAACCAGCAGACTCCTTCCTCCACTTCGAAGCATTACAAAAGAACATACTACGTTCATATCGCCTATTTCAGAAGATGATCTGTAATCAATTGTGAGGTTATAAGCAAACCCACTTTTATATTTATCGGACCACGCCACCGAATTTGTAGATTGATCTACCACGTGTATATCTAAGTCATTAAGACCATGTCGAAATCTATCTGCAGTAAGACGGGCCTCTCGCTGTTCTTCTGTTTCAAGCGACCGAATATTTTCAATTCTTAATCTTTCATTAGATAAAGTAATCAATTGTTCTTGTCTCAAAGAATTGTAATAATCGCGTCCCGACTCTAGTCGTTGTTCATGCTCATGTTCATCTTCAAGAGATCGAATCATGTTATGGTGCGCCCTATCATTTGTCAAACGGTCTTGATATTGAGTAAAAGTTTCAGATTCTCGAGACAAAATATGACGTTCGCGATCAGCTGTAAGCCGTAATTCCCTCTCAGTGAAGGTTTCGGACTCGCGAGATAAAATATGACGTTCGTGGTCAGCTGTAAGCCGTAATTCCCTCTCAGTGAAGGTTTCGGACTCGCGAGATAAAATATGACGTTCGCGGTCAGCTGTAAGCCGTAATTCCCTCTCAGTGAAGGTTTCAGACTCGCGAAATAATGTATGCCGTTCGCGGTCAGCTGTGAGTCGCAATTCTCGTTGTAAAGCAGTTTCAGCTTCTCGGGATAACGCATGTTGTTCCCGGTCAATGGAACGCCTTAGCTCTCGTTGAGAAGAGCTTTGAGAAGCCCGTGTTGTAGCTCGTCTCGCTCTTTCAGCTGCTAATCGCATCTCTCTTTCTGGAGAGCTTTCATTAGCTCGAGATGTTGAGGCACTAACTCTCATAGAGTTTAACCGATGTGCTCTTTCCTCTTCCGATTCTTGAGAACGCGTCATTCTCATTCTCCTAGCTTGACTCGAAGTTCGAGATAAAGATGGTCGTTTTTTAGGTGGCATCGTTTATTTTATTTTTAATCGACGGTAACTTAAATTCTATTTAGTTACCCAACAAAAAACTTACGTCAGAGGTCCTAACTATAGCTAAGTATATAATAAATAGAATATAAATCTAAGTGCCTATTAAAACTAAAATAATATTCTAATCGAATTATAAATATGTACGTAGGTACCTACAAATTACAAAAGAATAAAAAATGAAAATAAAGCTATACTTAATGCGTGTGCAATACTATCTACACTTACCTACTTCACTTAAAAATGAATAATAAGAAATACCTACAACTACTGTAATTAATCAAAGTACTTATGCTAATACAAAAAAAACCTTAGATGTTCTAAGTACAGCTGCTATATAATAAAAAAATATAAATCTAAGTGCCTATTTAAACTTAAATACCTAATATTCTAATAGAATTAAACTAAGAAATATGTACCTACCTACCTACAACTTAGGTACAAAAAAAAAAGAAATGAAAATAAAGCTAAAACACGTGTGCAGTATAGGTAGATAGTAGGCAATATCTACCTATACCTACTTCACTTAAAAATAAATAAAAAATACCTATGAATACTATAATTAATAAAAGTACCTACCTACGCTTTTATCTACTCAATACAAAAAAAAACTAAACATAAAATGCCCAAAACTAACCTATCAGTAACTAAAAATCTAACAATAATCTAATCTATCTATTATCTAATCTATCTATCTATTATCTAATCTAAAAATCGAATCTAAATCTACTTAAAAAGAAATAAAATAGGAACTATTAATAGTTAAGAATTTAAACAAAACTAAAACTAATTTAGAAAATAACAACAAAAGAAATTAAAATAAACTATTTAAAGACAAAAAGTCGCGCTGATAAGCACGGTTTATAAAATAACAATTATTGTCTGTCAATAAAGTTCAACACTCTGAACGCATCAACAGCCAAATATTGAATGACGCTTGCGCTCGCCTCCCGCCCCTTTTATACTCTGCCGCCGCGAGCCCCGTCGAGCACGGCAACCGTTACGCAAAAATAATCCTTATAGCTTGATTCACTATTCACGCGCGATGTCTTGTTGGCGTATTTCATGTAAGTAAGTATAAGTTTGGTGTTTCTATACCGATTTCAATGATTCTTTTTTTATTGAATTGGTGCTAATGTTTATTTTTTTTTTAATTAGGAATGATGGTGAGCATTATTGGTTTTATAAACGTAAAAGTAAACAAATATAATAAGAAATCTCCGAACTGCTAAGCTATCGAGAGTTATGCGTGTTATTGTGAGTTAACTATAAAAGGTAGATATATGCTGTCTTGGAATATTTTTCGTGTATTTTTATGTAGAATATTTCCGTTATACATAGTTTCTATGTAGCTCTAACCATTAAGGCTGCACACGCGACGGAAGCTTAAAAAATCAAGCAACTTCTCCCATTTTCTCAACATTTCCTTTCACTGCTCTGCTCCTATTCATTGTAGTGTGATGAAAAGTATACTATTACCTGCCCAGGAGTATAAAGAATAATTGTACTAAGTTTCGTTAAAATCCGTCGAGTAGTTTTTTTTTCTATAAATAACATACAAACAGACAGACAGACAGACAGACAGACAAAAATTTTTTTAACTGCATTTTTGGCATCAGTATCGAACACTAATCACCCCCTGCTACTTATTTTGTAAATATATTTCATGTACAGAATTGACCTCTCTACAGATTTATTATAAGTATAGATAATTTGGTGTTCGTATTCGCGGTAATTGTACCACGAATACGCTTCAAAAATAATGAAAAGAATTTTTTTCAACTGTCGAATGATGGCTACTTTTCACAGTTTTCATAAAAATTTTCACAAAACTACTAAACACCACCAATAAGCTATAATACAAAATACTTATCCTAAACCACAGCATACATTTTACATAAATATCGAAGCAAAAATATTATCTTATAAACGAAACCTTCCAATTTTATAACCTCTTTGGGGCGATGAGATGAGATTTCATAGTAACGTGGAATCATACAGGGTTTGTATTCTTACAATGAAGGAATTCTTATGATTTACGATCGAAACGAGAACAGAATACTGTATTCGAGTTTAATTTATATACAAAAAAGATTTTACTTTTAGGAATCAGGCCAAATTGTGTATATGGCTTATATTGTTATACTAGTTGTTGCAAGCGACTTCGTCTGCTACTTTGTAAAATTATATTACATTAATAAATTTTGCTATTCACACCGCCATCTATTGAAAACCTCTAGAACTAAAAACCATTAGCGAATTTTCTGTTCCTTAAAGGAACACAAAATTCGCAATTAAAAAAATTCATCACGATAAAAACTATCCTATTATTTAAGTTGGATCAAACAATAAATATCTACAAAATTTCATTGAAATCTGTTGAGTGGTACAGGAAAATAGCACAAACGAACATGGTGGCAGGATTTATATATATATATAGATACACTTTATGTATGTGTATATATATATATACATTGTATATTATAATTATTTCTTGATGTTTCAAAGAAATATACACATATGACTAATCAATACTAATTAGAAGTCATTACTTTGTTCTATATTTATAATCGTAACAGCTTTTTAAGACACCTTTTACAATAAATTTATTCACTATTATATAAACAAAAAACATATATTATAGAGTAAGAGTCAATTACTCATATATATTTATAACGTAATACATAATAATAGCTCGAGAAATAAATAAGAAATGTATTAAATTTAATATATAGTTTAAATGAAAAGACTTCGTCTCTTAAATAAATCTATACATATAAATAAAATTGAAATGTCCGTCTGTAATACCAGATAAACATATGAGAGTTTATACGTTAATTATATAAACTTTTATAATTTTTTTACTGTCTTTCAGTCTATATTTTTGGATCGACTGATCTCTGAAACGATTGGACCGAATGTAACAGGACTTTCACTGGCGGATAGCTAATTTTATAAGTAACTTAAGCTATATTTATTAAAAAACTTATTTCGCGCGCACAAAGTCGTGGGCACCGCTAGTGTGTGATAAAATAATACTCGAATCTGCTATAACATGTTTCTACTAAATACATTTCTATAAATAAATGTTTAATAAAGATATTGTTTGAATATTTTCAAACATAAAAATAGAGCTGCAATTCTAATTCTTTAATAAAAGCTGTTAAAAATATGAAACAGCTACAATATCGTAAGTAATTGGCACGCTGAAGCAGTAATCCATTAGGAGCCCCTCACGGATATACGAGTACACACTTTTAGTACGTAAAAAACATTACACAATTATATATCAAATACAATTAACATGCAATTGTAGATTAAGTCATTGTATACCAATTAATTTGTTAGATAAATTGAATTATTTAACAATAATATTTGTATATATCATAAAAAATAACGTATTACTTTTGCTCAGTTTTACTTAAAGAGAGGTAAAGAATATACATAATTATATGTATAAATTAAACAATTAACATGTAATTATGGATTAAGTTAATGTATACCAATTAATTTGTTAGATAAATTGAATTATTTAACAATAATATTTGTATAATCATAATAAATGTTACAGTTGCTCAGTTTTACATTCAATTGACAATACAGTTACGAAGTGAGAGTTTCGCGACAGTAAGTGGCACAAAGTAAAATGTTTTACGGATACTAAACTTTATATTATAATGACTCATAACTTCAATATAATTCAACGTTTTGAGTTTTGCCGAATAATTTTTATCCTCCATCTTAAAATGTTTTTAATGACAGACGTCACAAGATGGAGTTTGACATGTTTTTTTTTAATTTTCACTTAGCATTGATTGTAAATTATACATTCTTTGAAATTAATTAAATAATTAAATATTTTCTTAGAAAAATTTGTTGTTGAAACGTTCCATTTAAAACTATAATATTTAAAAGAATACATATTAAAAAATAACCTTACACAGTTCAAGAGAAGGTTTAAAAGAAAAATCATCCAATTTAGTTGGTAATGAAACAGATAACTGAGTGTCAAACAAAATGGAGTCAGGGTTTGTTATATCCGCTTTCCCGCAGAGAAGCGTCCGTGAAACCCAGATGCATTGCCGTAATGGGAACCCCCGAAGGAATTTCAAAACTTTATCTTCTCTGGGGTTCTTTATTGGTTAGGGGAGAGCACCCCAGGTCATAAACCTTTTCTAAGTGGGAGGTCCTTATGTATTACTACAGTGTAGCATCTCTAAATCCTCATCGGCGTGTGAAGACATCTGCAACTGAACCATGTGGTTTCTTTTAGTTGAATTGAAGTTTTTTTCCTTATTTATCTGATTTACTGAACATATTTTCACTAATTGCTATAAAATCGACTTCACGAACCGCAAAATCAACCTGTAAATTTAATCACAATCGTAACAGCCGTTTTAGAAAAGCCAATTACTAATTGCTGTTTAATCCGTATCCAAGAATCTAATAATTCTATAAAATGATTAATCTATACGTAGAATCTATACTAATTACTTAATTATACTAAATAACAGTACTAATAAGTATGTTATCTCACAACTGATCACATCCCGCAGCCTCACGATCGAGGGACGCATCTCAATTATGTCTTATTATACCTTGTTTATGTTTATCAGTTACAATCTGAGATTAAAATGTCTTTGGATTTAATAAATAAATTATTTATATAACTTTGATTTGATTTTAGTAGACGTTATCTTTTCTATTTTATATCAAAGTAAAATATATAATAGTAGATAAATTGCAAATAGTATAAAAATAATACAGGTCATGTTTCATTATTATTCAGGATCCATTATTTTTCAGATTCATAGCTATTATTCCCTGAAGGAGTAAAGAACTGAATTTACCCGCTTCTCACGAACGATGTTTCATCCTATATGAAAAGGGGGACTAGTTCTAAGACTACTCCGAAAACCGAAAATCAAATTATATAAGTGTCTTCTCTGAGATTAGAACCTTAGACGTAATTGGTACCATTTACCAGACCAATAAACGACTATCACATTCAGTAAAGAAATATTTGAGATGATCATTAATTGTTATTAAATTAAGATTCCATTATTATTCTAAGTTTATTGCATGTCTTTGTTCATCATATTCCTAGCCGTATTATAAAGTATATCACTGAAGCTGCGATAGTATTCAGTATGTGTCCGTTGACCCAGTTCTGAACATCCAATCCTTCACGGTCGATTTCATCTTGCACTGATTTGGTAACTTGCAGCTTGCAACTTACACCCCATTTACTTCAGCTATGCGCCTGCTAAAAGTCATATAGCAAACTCACAGATCATCAACTTTGATATGTACATTTACCAGGTGCAAAACATTTATACCAAAAATATGTAACAAATTAATATATTTTCAGATTTTTAAGGTGTTTTTAATAGTTAGTTTTGTAGAATATATATTTAACTAATAAATTCTATAATATTTAATGTTTATGTTATAAAGTTTATAGAAAATTATATCAAATTTTGGCAACTTTACAACCGTCTGGTTATACTCGTCCATAAACAAAGATTAGGTTCAACCGTGGTTCCAAGTCTGGAGCAACTCTCGAGAGATAACATAAATGGAAATTAGGAGGCGACATACTGGTAATAACTAAACTGTTAATGGATAAATTCTAAAGATTTATTTAGTTTTATCAAAGTATGTTCTTCTTAAAATACGTTCCTTACGTATAAACAATTTAATTTAATAAAACAATTAATTTAATTACAATGTTACAATAACTTTTAGACATACCTTTATATTTTTAATAGATGAAAGTGCATTTCTGTGAAAGATAGAGATAGTTAGATCTTTGCTTCTCGCTCCCTTGACAGCTATTTAATTACCGCATACAATAAGAAAAGTTGCTGATAAAATTATTTAAATAAAATCCTTTATTATTAAAGTAAACAAAAGGAAACAAATTTCTATATACAAGTATATAAAAAATTCTATATTTCGATCTATGACAGTTATAAAAAAATATTTTATTTTATTTTTTAAAAGGTAATTACTTTTATTTCAATATGTAACTGCATTGTTAAGGTAAAGTAAGTTATAATCACATAATACTATTGTTATATTGACAATTGGTGTATTATTTTAAAAAATCCGACTTTTGTCACGTACGCCCCTAAAAACAGGTATAAAAATTAACATGTTAAAAATTGGCACGAAAACTGTTGACAATTTTAAGAACTAGAACTATATATGTATATAATTATTTTAATGATTATTGTTTTTCAATAAATTTATTAAATATAATAAATATACAAGAATACATAGGATTTTCGTTGCTTTGATTGAAACAAAACGCGGAAGTAACATTATCGAAACAGACTAAGAGATGGCAGTACAATCGGCACTGTTTTATCACAGCTTACCGAATGCACCAATGAACATGTGAAAAGTGTACTACTTTCATGACGTCATTATTTCCACATTGGAAGCTGTATAGTAATGTCATGTTTTAGCTAAAATTTATTTATTTCGTGCACTAATGTTTTGTAAAAAAATAGGTCTTATTTCTATAAAATAATGTGTTATTAAGCAAGTGGTATAGTTAGAAATTTATATAGTGTCAATAATGACTTCGATATTTAAGATCCGGTTTCAACGTGACTCTTTATAATGAAGAACTGTTTAAGAAATTAAAGTGCCTTTCAGAAATGCTTCAAAATTGACGCAGTGGATCCGAAAGCAGAAAAAATGGACACCTTTCCACCAGAAAATATGATGGTTCGTATCTTTTCCCTACAATGATTTCGCAATCGCGGTGATAACGTATCATGTTTATAGTTAGCTCAAAGGCCAGACGGAGAAATGGATCGTTATTGTGAAGGGTACAAGCGGACGATTTAGTAGACGTTCGGTGAAGCAATGAAATCGTGACTAGTGCAGCACTGAGCACAGCTTTCGTGGGCTTACGCTCCCACTTTTACCGTTATCTGACTATCCGTTCATTTCATTTTTGGATCTTAAGTAGTTCGCACTGTATCGACTAAAAGTCCCCGTATTCTTTATCTAATTAGTATCTGTGACCCTAGCAACTCGGTTTACCCTAACGAGCGAGTTATTTACAAGTCAGTGCGGTGTCGCCGTAATGCCCGTAATCGCAAGTCTGGCATGAGAACCTTATCACGTAAACATTTCGGCGCAGCCTGCCAGCGAGGCACCATGCGGTCGGCGTATTAGCCATATGCCTCATTAATATTTGAATGTGCAAACAATATTACTAACTTAGAACTTGACTACAACCTCCAATTTGTATTATTTTTTTGCATTGTGTATGAACTATGTGTGATATTTAAGTGGAATTACGAAATAATTGTGAAGTTTACAAAACAAAACAAAGTGAATTTAATTTTGTGATGTGTAATAATAAACAACATTAAACATGGATAAAAAATTAGATCTCTTATCATTATTTGAGGTAATATATTTTATAATTTCAATGTAATCCTATAAGCTAAGTGCATTTTATATTAAAAAAATATACTTAAGTTTCTAAATTCTTATTAATATCTAATAAGACAAATAATAATCATAATAAAACTGTAATATTCAAAGATAAGATATAAGATATCACACTTAACCATTTGATAAGAAAGTCACCAAAACACCAAATTCTTATTAATAGATGGCCATCACAATTAAAGATGCATATAAAATGCACCTTTCTCTTATTAAAGTAAAAGTAAAAATGAAAGTAACGTTTCATGAGCCAAAAGTAAAAGGTGATACTGAAATTGATCTCATTTTAAATGATGTGCAACAAAGGATATTCTTTTTACTATTTACTTTTTTATACCATGTAATTTATTTGTTTTACTATTATTAATATTCCAAATATCTGTCAACAAAATTATTTCCAATAATAATATATATGTATTCTCTTGTAACTTTAAGTAATTAAGTAATGATTCATAAATACTTTTAATGTTAACAAATTAGATACATTTTGAATAATTCTTTCAAATAATATATAAATAAATAATTATAATTAATCATAATTAATTAACAAGTATATATATTACAACCAATTATATAATTTCACAATTCTCACAAACTTTTATATAATTTTTGTTATTTTTTTTAATTGTCAAGCAAGGAAATGCAAGAGACATTTGAGATAGTTTTAAGATTTATAACAATGATACATGTAACTATTGCGCAATGAAATTACATCAGCAATTATTGCAATACATTTCATATTTCACTATATACAGTTACATATTCAACATACTTATTGTCAAAAAACAAGGTCACTCATGAAATATGATAATTATTACCGTTATATTATTAATCCCTCCCTATCATTGCAGTCCGATCCCTGGCATGCCTCTGACGATCTCTTGGAGAATATCTTTTCCCTGGATCAAGGGTCCTTGGACTTCTTAGAAAATTCGCTGCCAGATTTCAACTTAACAACGGAAAGCACACAACCGGAGGGACTCAGCAGTTCCTGTTCGGATAGTGCGATATCCAGTGACCAGGCTGACCTGTAAGTTATTATATTAAATTATATTTTTATTATGTATCCGAAAATTTATGATTTGTTTGTGAATTGGGGTCCTTAACACTAAACCTACCAAGTACCGGTCAAATTGACCGTTCTTAAACTTTTGTAAAACTTACACATTTTTAAACGTTATAATATCGTTATCAAAATACATGACAATTCTTAGAATATGCATATAATATTTTCTTCACTCTTTACTTTTAGTTATTTCCATTATTATCTGCGTTATATAATAAAATAACTTTTAATTACCGGTCAATTTGACGGCGTGCGGTAGGAACAGGTATACAAGAATTGTCGGTAGGTTAAGTGTTAATATCTATTTATCATGAAGGCAAGTGAAATATATCATATATAGCCATTGCATACATATTGCATTGGTGTTACCAAATTCATTTTGTTAACATTTCTTATTAACAAGAAACCTTTAACTACTTTTCTGTAACTAGTTTACTGTTAAAGAGTTTTAAAATTCAGGTCACAGCACCCTTGAAAATCAGGAAACATTTTTAATAAACATATCAAATGTAAAATAATTTACAGTTAATCAATATATTTTTTATCTATATCTAAATGCAGCGGTAATAATATTTTTTATCTGTATTATTTTTTCGTTCATTATTATATTAACCTACATCTGTATCCATAATTGAATTGACGTGTACGTCTGTTTAGTTCATCAACTTAAATATATATTTTAATAATTTAATAGAGTAATCTCCAACAATGGACCTTAATTAGGAGGTATAAAGTTTAATTTTGATTGTAAATGCATTAATTACATAAGTCTCTGTTTAGTGGAACGTATAACTAAATGTTTGGAGTACCGTAACACATAATGCGATGAGTCATTGTATTTAGAATGCTATCGGTAGGAGAGCGCGGTTAGAATTTTAAAGTTCAAGAATCTTGTCTTTTTTTTTTTTAATTTTTAATATTTTTTGCACGCAACGAATCGGTTAATTGATATTGTTATATATTAACTTTTTTTTAGTTTTAAGTCCTAAAAAATATATATTAACTGTTGCAAGATGGTTGTTATTTGTTTTTTAGACTGATCGACACGTATTTTTTTTTTGTTAATTAAAGTAATCTGTAACTAATAATTTATATACAATCTAAATAAAACAAAACAAACAAAAGTTATTTAGGTTTATTTTTAAATAAGAAAACTTAACTCTAGTCTAGATATACCTTGGTCTAAAGTAACCTTGGAACAGCAATACATATCCTTCATGAATATTATCGGAATCGAGAGAATCCTCAGAGGAACTAAAGCACTAGTAGCAATAAGTAGGATTCATATTTATTATTTCTTTACTTTAGAGAAACAGCATGGCTGACATGTTTATAGACAAACCCTAGTACAATTAATAGATGTCCCAATAAAGATGTTTGTATAAAGAAAGCTAAGAGCTCAGTTTGCAGTGCTTTTTTACAGCATCCTTGAGGTAGCAGCTTTGAGTCCCGGTCATGTTGATAAAATTAATATATTTTATAAAAATTAACATGACTTATCTTATTATATACAAGCAGTGACCGCGACTTCGTTTGTAATATCAGCTATCCGCTATTGAAAGTCTCGTTAATATCGGTCCAGCCGTTTCAGAGATAAGCCGGACCAAACAGACAGACAGTCAGGCAAGATTATACAAGTATCGTATATCGTATATAATAAAATATTTTATTTTTGTATAGTCCTTGATTAGAGATAACTTTATATAATATAATAAATATAATAAATAGTGTAATCAATATAATCCAATCGAGGTCATCACTAGTAGAGGAGTATTGATATTGATTACGTTTACCTTATCCGGCAATAAATTGAAAATGAAACCGAAATATCTAGAAATGGAAAAAACGATCCTTACAATTAATACGAATTGTAATGGAAACATTATTTGTACAATACTTAGCGTTTGTTCATTTGGAAATATCTTGTGTGTTTTTGTTATAAACTAATTTCTTAGCTTTATTGTAATTTATATTATAAAACTGAAATACTTAAAGGAGTCAACATTAAAACAAGGAAGGAAAGATGAGCTCACGCCATTTTTATTATTTTATCAAGGTTTTATATATATATATGTATATTGTCACGATGTTCGTTGGTGCAATCTTTGAAACCACTGAACCGATTTTAATCAAATTTTGTTGGTATTTACTATTTTGTTCAACTTAAAAGATGGGATAATTTTTATCTCTGTTAATATATATATTTTTAATGTGTTTTTTTATACATCTAGGGTTTAATACACTTCTATGTTGTCTTCTAAGCTTAATTCATCTTGAATAGCTTATGACGCAGCGGGCGGAGTCGCCGACACTGACTAGTATCATATACATTATTTTGTACACTCCTCATAACAAAAGTTTTGGTGTGTCTGATTATTCACACGCAATATAACCTGTAAATAGCTCCGCGTCTCCGTATGTAATTTAGTGGGGAGCGTTGACCTCACGTGCTTTGGCGCTAAAATACTCTTTTGATATCAATTTTTTTATAATTATGACGATTTTTTTATTTTTTTTATTTACTCGTACATATATTGCATGAATGTTAATATAAATTAAAAGTAAAAGTAAGTTACTTTCACACTGCGACATTTTACACTCGATACCAACTGGTTCCCATACACCATAGCGCGGTTATGTCCTTATATAACATCATAAACCCATGTTCACGTTGATCGACAGATAGCGACAAACACTAGCGATTAATGTTTAATATTTTTATTATATATATAAACTATAGATATCGCTCGTGGTACACAACGTGAACTGGAGTTTAGGTTTGATAATATTATTACTAAACGTGTTTTGTCTTGTTGTCTCTCTCTTTTATTCCACTGTGGAACTTTTAAGGTTATATTGGAACGTGTTAACTGGATGTTAACACGTTCCAATATAACCTTAAAATTATTATCTATACATATATATGAAATTGAAGCGTCCGTTTGTATTTCCGAATAAACAGCTTTCACTAAATTCATATGAAGATATACATTAAATTACCAATCAAAATTCTTATGAAATCTTTGTGTATCGGTCCGTTTGTTGCGGTTAATCTCCGAAACGGCTGAACAGATTTTGACAGAACTTTCACTAGCGGATAACTAATGTTATAAAGTAACTCGTCTACTTTTATTTTGTAAAACATTACAAAACTTAATCTTACTTACTTAACTTAGTAACTTAATATTAAATTTAATATATATATCACCTTCATAATATTACGCACAGACTCCTGTACACTTTCATTTTTATCTCACTGAGCGTTAAAACTTGACATTTACAATAAAAACTACAAGGCAACAGTTTTACATGTATGGCGTCGTCCCAGGGTCGTCGGGATGGTTTAAAACCAGCCCCGGGGCGGCCGCAAGGAGAGTAACATCTCGATAGTAAAAGTTAAACACAGAATCCATATCCAAAGTAATTTTTATATACATTTAAACAATATTACATCACCCATAAAAGATTTTTGACGTATATTTTCCTATCATTCCGGTCGATACAAGATATTCCCATTAATGTAACCGGATTTGGTGTTATATCTTTACGAAATAGTTTAAAACTCTATTCAAGTTTATTATTATTATATTAATATTTTAGTTATATAATTTCTATAACAGTTGACGGTTTATCTAGATAATATGTTTATCCAATTTTAAGTGCACGATTTGACCCTAAAAGTAGCGTGCTAAATAGCCTGTTCAATGTACGCTAGTTGAGCTAGCGTTTGATTAATCGGATAATAGATTATTATCTTGCAGTATCCTTCGATCGCTATCTCTAAACTTGGTATCAAATGAAATGTAGGCAAGTAGACTACATGCAATCTATATTCATATCAGAATCCTTCACAATGTTATATAAAACATGTATATATGTATATATATATATATATATATATATATATATATATATATATATAGAAACGAACATTTTGTCGATCCGATAACTTATCTCTATTGTGAGATCCCGTCCATAAGAGTGAAAAGGAAACAAAATCATAGAAAGAGACAGATATATAGATACCCAACATTGTATATTAAAAAGTATAATCAAAAACAACTACACTTACAGATAAAAAACGAATATACAATTATATATTAATATATTTAAATGTAGCGACTTCGAGCAGCAGCTGTCTCCGTATCTCATCCAGAACACCGACCACGATGACATACCTACAACTGTCATGGACCCCGCGAGTCCCTGCGACACCCAGGACGTGATCATCCAGGACACCTCCTCCACCGGCTCCTCGGACCAGGACACCTTCGACATGCTGGACTTCGAGCGGAACGTCGTTCCAGGCTTCATTAATACTACATTCCAAAGTCCCGGTGAGTGTTAGTATTGAGATTATTGTATGTGTGTTTGTATGTCAGTAATCCATTATTTAAAACTTTTGAAAGCATTATCAGGGTAATTTTTTATCCCAATATTGCTACGGGAGGTTAAAATTACAGTAAGTAGGAGAAAGGGAATAAAATTCAAAACTCTCAATTACAAATAAAAATATTTGACGAGCGGTGAGCATAGTCAGGTAAATTAAGTTGTTAATAAAACTTTAGTTTAAGTCAGATTTTCCCAAAGTATATAAATTATCTGTGAGGTCTCTTGACCTTACTCAGTTACCGTAAAAGTAAAAACAATACAATTTTAAACGACAATTAACGAAGCCCTTGCCAGTTTGGACAGTTGTATCATTATGAAACTGGTAATTTACCCTTTGTTACCTGTCAATAATACATTTATATTTGTTACCGAGTACTTAAACGTCTTATTGCGTATCATCATTAATTATTTTTATATTTGGGTAACATCTGTATACATATTACTAAGAGAACAAATATCCATGACACCATTATATATATATATATATATATATATATATATAATATTAAACTCAATCGATCTATATAGATGATAAATTATATGTATTATTTTGTTATGTTATCACCCGGTTTTACTCGCGGAAATATATCGTAATTTGTCATTGCTAATTTTAGCTTTAAAAAAACTCTGGCAAATTCTGTTTTATTTACATTAATACAGACGGACTGATATATATAATAATTTAAATATGTTTTTTAATATTATTATATAGAACGTAAATGTTATTTTTTTAGGTAAGGGCGCTAGAAAACGCCGCCTCTCCTCCACTCAACAGCCTATTCACCCTAAAATCCAAAAGCCTACAGTAAAGTTGCCGCAAACCACGAACAAGCCGCAGCTAGTGGTGAAGGCGCAACCCCAGAAACCCCTCAAAGTGACTAACATACAAGTCATCAACCCGCAGACCAAGGTCTACTCCAAACCGGTCGAGAGCGTCGCGCCCCAGCGGAGGGTCATCAGAGTGGCTCCGATGGCCGGCAACCCCAGATCCATACTACTGCCGGTTACCTTTAAAGATATGAAAGATTTGAAATCTATAAAGATAATAAACGCATCGGATCTGAAGAACGCGTCTAATATTAAGATAGCGGCCGCCAATCTGCTGTCGCAGAGCAAACTGCACGATCTCAAAATGGACGCCCGCAGCGACGACTACGAACAGACGGGCAAGTACGGTTAGTATTAAATATAAAAATATACCTTATATACATATAAATAGAGTTGATTTCACAAAATTGTATAATATAGTAAATTTCAAATACCCATATTAATTGTATCACAGCTACCAGTTAGTTGATTATAATCAATTGATGTTTCGTCATATATCATCTAAAACAGCGGTCGGTGACCCCGTTTTCTACACGAATTTATTAGCAACAAACAAACTGCATACAAAATTATTTATATATGTAATCACCTCTTATCAACTATGAGATAATATTGTTTACTTAAAAAATATATTTTATAGTATTCTGTTACTATAGAAACATATTTGAATGCTAAAGATCGTATGATGCGTCATATTTTCCGGAAATTTGTCGTAAATATTATCATTACGGACGGGGAATATTATGTTGTATAAATTATTATAATAGTATTGTCCTCGTTTATATCAGTTTAGAGCCTATTTTAGTATACAATTTTCAGTGCACTATTTGACTCTAAAATAGTGTCAAGGTTCACTAATAATGCTATCAGCTAACAGCATTTTAACTAACGAAGATAGTGTACTAGTTGAGATAGTGTTTGATAAATTGGATGTAATGGTTTCATAAATATGTCATACGTATTTATTTACTTTAATTAATAATGCTAAAAGAATATAAAATTTCCCCAACGCGGGCAGGACTCAAACCTGCTACATAAAATATATTCTAACGATTCCATTCCACGAGCAGACGACTCGGGAAGCGATCACAGCGACGACGAGGACGACAAGGACACACAGATAAACGACGGCAGGAACGGATATCCCCGTCTCGTTCTAACAGCCGAGGAGCGGCGACTGCTCGCGAAGGAGGGCATCACGCTGCCCACCAGCTACCCTCTGACGAAGCACGAGGAGAGGGAGCTGAAGAGAATAAGACGTAAGATACGCAATAAGATATCTGCCCAGGATTCGAGGAAGAGGAAGAAGGAGTACGTGGACGGACTGGAAGACAGGTAATATATATATATATAAAACTTTAAATGATAGTTGTCTGTACGTAAAAGATATTTGGATGAAATATTATTACATCTTTAGTACGGAATGAAACCCAAAACAATGGTTTTAGAATCGTGTCGGTTTGCACACGTTTTTGTGCGAGAATATCTGAAAATGCTGAACCGATTTTAATGCGATTTTCACAGATGGTTGGTGAGTTAAAATATTGTGTTAGTATTATTGAAAATTAAATGTAAAGGTTTTATCAATAAAAAAATATATTCCGTCATTACCTTAATGATATTATTTAAACGAAACTTTAGTAATTCGTTATGATGGTGAAAAAACTAAAATTTCGCGAACAGAGTCGTGGGCAGAGCTAGTATGTTATATTTATATTAATTGTAATCTTTTAAGTCTTTATTCTAGAAGGTCCCCGTTCTATATTCAATAGATCGTAATTCAAAAGATAAGATAAAAGAAAATGTCGGAAATAACAAAAAAACACGATAAGATTAAATATTTTTAAACAATTATTGTAAAATATTCGTGAGAAATTGTTAAATGAAGTAACTGGAACTGAGAGAGTTGTAACGTCAGCCATTTTTATTGAATGATTCATCTTTGACTGAGTTAACAAATATTTGGGTTAATTTAGCAACAACTCTTTTGATTTTTTAATATTATTATTTTGAATTAAACAAAATTATTGAGCGAAGCGAACGAAGTGAGCGGAGCGTTCTACGGTAGAATTTTCCACATTCTTTGTCATGAATATGCTCGAATACTACTTGACGGGAAAAAAATTCGCGCGAGAAATTTGTTTTACAATGAAATCTTCTAAATTACCGACATTGTCCACAACGATGAATTACACTGGGCTCGCTTCGCTCAATATGCAAACGGCACCCGAGATTTCGCGAGCGCAGCGAGTTTAAATTAAGGGTCTATTGGCCCCCCTAGTTATATTATAAATAGTATTTAGCAAAACAATGTCATAAAAATAGTCATTTTCTGTTAACAATATTTTATTTCTATTATAATATATACAAACATGAAATACTTAAATTTATACCTGAAAGAACATTATGAAATTGAGGACAAGAACTATGAAAAGGAAAAAAATGATAAAAACCTATTTAGTTATTAAATGATTGCAATAAAAAATAGGAACGCCATTGTTAGTATTAATAATATAATTATTTCCAGGGTAAAACAGTGCACAGCAGAGAATCAGACGTTACTGAGAAGAATAAAGATGCTCCAGACACAGAACCACTCCCTCAGCCAGCAGCTGAAGAGATTACAGGTAACTGTGATGGTGTGAAGTTGGCGCAAGTCACCGCAGACCTCGCCAACTTCAGAGGTGTCGTGCATTAGACATTGGCGATTCCCCAAGAACTGGTGAAGAATGAACACAAAATATACCTTCACACGTACTTACGATGATTCAGACTTATTCAGTGACAGACATCTGTATTCATTATATATATATATAGTAGAACAATCTTTTCACTAAATGCCTATGTTAGTATTTACGATACTTATATAACTAGGGGCGCGCCACCAGACCCTCAATTTCGACTCGTTGAGCTCGCGAAATCTCGGGTGCCGTTTGCATATTGAGCGAAGCGAGCCCAGTGTAATGACTCATCGTTTCAAATTGACTTCAATGGGATATCAGTTTTTTGACGATTATTCCTTAATGAAATGACTTTTTTCAAAAAAAAATCTTTTAAAACCATCACCTAATGTGTGTCTTTTTGATTGCAATATTTCATAATTTTCCGTCAAGTAGTTTTCGAGCCTATTCGAGACAAAGAATGTGAAAAAGTCTCCAGTAGAACGCTCCGCTCGCTTCGTTTGCTTCGCTCAAAAAACATTTATTATACGTCTGTCTACATGTTTGTTACGGGTAATCTCTGAAACGGCTGCATCTATTTTAACAGAACTTTGACTCGCGGATAACTTATTTTATAAGAAGTAACTGACTACTATTATTATAAAAAAAAACATTCCGCGCGAATAAAGTACCGGGCGTAACTAGTACATAATATAATATAAATGGATGGACAGATTATTATATTATGAACTAACCTTTATAAAGTCTAAAACGACTTCAAAAGAGAAAAAATAAATAAAACAATTATTAATGAGTAAGTGAATATTTTAAAGTTATTTTCCTGTTATTATAATAATATTGAGAGTGAGACGTGGCTCCAAGCGACGTGTCGGTGAGTCACTAGTGAGTGACTAAATGTTGTGTAAACCTTTAAGCCGGTATCCCATTATACAATATATCGTACGCTAACTCGATTAGCGCGCTAACATCGGACAGTATCAGTGGGCTTTTAATTCCAAATTTTTGATGTCAAAAATGTATATAATTAAATTAATTAGTTATTTTTTGTTTATAACAATATTTTTAGCTCGTGTCTTTGAATAGGAATTAATTTTATTTTTGAGAAAAAAATACATTTTAAATTGACTTTACTTCTATTTAATAATTATTGCATCTGTCGTTAGTAAAGACGGCTTATTTATTTATTTATTTTATTTTTTATTAAATTCGTTAAAATATATATTAACATAACTTATAAAAAAATCGCTTTTTTGAAATTATTACAAAAAATTACAGACTAAAAACTAAAATATTTATAAAAATTAAGAAAACCAACTCAACTCAAACACAAAGTTAAAGGTAATTTACATAATATTATTCGGTAGTTTCGTCTGTGACTAATTAATTTGTAACGACACAGCGACGGACGGAAGTGTATTGCGACACGACAGACACAACTGACACAACTAAACTGGACTTTACAGTAAATTTTATATTAGAAAGAATATATATTATAAATAATATTGATTTTAAGTTGTCTATATTTAATATGAAAATACTAAAATAGGTTTATCATATTGTCTTCATATATTATATAATATAGAACAACTAGGAAGTGAAATAAAATAGCTTAAGTATTGCAGACACTATGAGAGCATAATAATTTTAAATAATATACAATGACATTCCATCGAGGCGTTGTAGCGACACGGTAGGTCAATGACCAGATGGGTACCCGGTATTTTAGAGTTAGTGGGTTCGAATCCCGCGTATGATGTTGTTAGTTGTTAAAGTAATCTGTACGTGTGGTTCCAGAGCGTGTTGACGGGCGCGTCGTCGGGGTCGGGCAAGGCGCAGCCGGCCACGTGTCTGCTGGTGCTGCTGCTGTCCGTGGCGCTGGTGGCGCTGCCCTCCGTGAGGGACGACATCCGCCTCAGGGGACGAGCGCAGGGGCACGCGCCCGCCGCCATCACGAGGGCGCTGCTCTCCGCCACGCACAGTAAGTACACACACACACACACACACACACGAGAAGTACACACATACACGCCACACGGACGCACGCACGGACACACGTGGTAAACACATATGAACACACACACACACGCCCATACACATACGAAATACACAATACGCACACACAGGATAGATACATGCGCGCTCGAACAATACACATACACACACCCACGTATACAATTGAGTTGTAAACTTTTTATAGTAACAAGCCCGCACAGAGCGTACAGAGCGTACGTAATATACACTTACACTAGTTAGTCTGTCTACGCTAACTAGTCTATCTAACCAGTGGTATTATATTTTAAGCGCACTGCCACGTGTTGAGTACATGATGTATGGTAGACTGACTCCTGACTGAATGACATGACTCCTCAATTATTAGTAATGTCTGTGCGACTCTGACAAATGCGTGTTCCTTTAGACCCAGATCCAGATCCATTTTCCGGGACGTGCGTTACCCGCTGTAATATATTTATGACAAGTTTTTTAATCAACGCTGTATGTAGCGTACAATTTGAAAACGCTTCACAACTAAATTTATAAATGCTTTGTCTAAAATCATGTACACGTGGTAGTTCTCTTGATGCACAGTCAATCAATCAATCAATCAATCAATTAACCGTACATATAGTGACTTATCTCGAACAGCGAATTCAATATTTAATTTGGTAAAATCGCAATTATAATTTCCCTATTCAGAGTAATTCAAATAATTCAGAATCATTACAAAAAATGCGTATTTGATAATTCCCGATGTTCAATTCTCTTGAAGTAATCTACTGTATTATCAGAATTGTTTAAAATAAAATAAGTATATTGATAAGTTATCAGTTATGTAAATTGTCTCGTATCGCAACTCGTATAACCGCTCTATAACGACACAATAACAACGGTTATTACCTAACTAACAGATAATTTTAAGACGTTTTATAAGAATTAAATAAATGAGAAGTACATTTATGTAATATTAATTGAAGTTTACAAAGTATTTATTTTTATTTTATTTTAAAACGTAAAAAAACAATCGGTTTACGTAATGCGATAACAGAAAAGGTGAATTTGTTACGTAAATGAAAGTTTAAATGTCGACCACTCGATACTATTTTATCTTTTTGTGCTATTTTTTATTTATCTTTTTGTTGATTAACGTTTGTTAACTTGATAACATTATAAATTACATTTTGGTTGTACAAACACACACACACACACACACACACACATACATATATATATATTATTTCTGTGTCAGCTGCAGATAATGATTTGTTTGACTAACAAAAGTAATTGTTTTTTTACACACAATATTATTTTAATAATTAATTAATATGTAATATATATATAAATAAGTTTGTGTGTCCGTTACAGAGATGGCGCTCGACGAGACGGTGATAGACGACGGCGAATTCAACATGGAGGAACTGATCACATTCAACAAACCTCACTCCGACCACGACTACCAAGTCACCAAGGACACCGAGACCTCCAAGTCACTCCCCAACGGATACGTCGACCTCCCGATAGACGAGGACTGGCCTCCCAACAAGAAGAGAATGAAAAAGATAGAATTCGACTACGAGGATGGAAAAGACTATCTCCCCCCCATCGTCAGGGAGGAGAATTACCAAAATGTCTACAAGACCGCCCCCAAAATGGACATCAACGAAATTAAACTCGATAATAGCTTTCTGACTAACACCCTGTTGACCTCGGGGAGGAAGCTGGGCGACCTCCTGGAGGTCATCCCTCCCATTCCGGTCAACAACGAGGACATCGTCATAGAAGAGGTACCGGACTACGACACGAGGCACAACGCGACGGAGGTGAAGAGCTTCGTGGTCGGCGGCAACTTAAATGAATTTTAAAAATATCTATATTCTCGATATTTTATTTTATTTTATAATTTTATAAACATTTATTTGTATAATCAAATTATTTTTCGATTTATTCGGTTTTATTTTTTAATTTACGATTTTTTTCGTAAATTTAATTGAATATTTAGGTTAAGTATTATTTCGTGATTAAGTGAGACTTGAACATAATAATTCGTATGTATTTATTAAAACGAAATTAATATATTGATGGCATCATTCAAATTATTATCTGTAAGAAAATTATTTTTTCCTTGTATGAAATGTTTTAGGTTAAGATTTTTTAAGCATTTCGCGTTACGTCCGGGTGCAATGAAGTACTGACCTTCAGTTAGTTAAGTATTTGATTATAATATTATAGTTATAGATAATTGTATCGATCGTTGGATTTTGAATACAATTGTTATAAATAAATTGTGACACTAGATTGGTCTTTTTATAAAACAATACCTGAAATATTATTGAAGTATGGACGCATAGAACAACTCATATAAGCTTATTATAATTGGAAGTTTTATAATGAATTGAGTTTTTACCTTAATAATTTAATTAAATGCTTCAGCCAGGAAAGTAATCCCCTCGTACTCGTAACTTGAATTGGTGCAATTTATAACAGTCTACAAGTCAAGGTAAAAACGCACGGCCACACTATAGTTTTCTCAAAGGTATTCGGACCATCTTCATACGTATAAGTTCTTTGTAAGATAAGAATTAGAATTTTCAGTGACTGAAAGTTTATTATATAACTAGATATCATAATATCACAAAAAAAAACATTTAATTAAACCTTAGGAATTATTGTAATTCAAAGTTCCTTTATTTGTCACTGATCCACCGCTCATAATAGTGATATTTCGTTGTACTAGAGCTACAATTTGGTATATAATTAGATTTCAGTGTCTAAGGTAAAACCGTAAAAACTTAAAAATTTAAGATATGAAGTGCTTAATGTGGAACATCACAGCACAGCTAAATCATCGAAGAATTTTTTTTTAAGTGACAAAATAAAATAGTATGATAGCGTGTCGCGTAAGGACTTTATTTAGCAAATACTAAGGTTAATCAACTGTAAAAAATACATTTTTTTAATGATTATAATACTCGATCCTAGTTTAGTTACAGCTGATAGATAACGTTTGTTTGTAATCAAATATCGAAAACTCTGAGAAAAGGGTTGGACTTTGAGGAAGCCCGCAGCTCAAGCGCAAGATATAAATATAATTTCAGAAAAGACAAGAAGGACGATTACCTAAAAAAAGCAAATTCCATCACAAACATAACTAAAAAATACCCAAGTCGCGCATTATTGTAAAAAGTTATGATCCAATCTAAACGAAGTAAGTTAATTCAGTATACCTATCTATGGGAGAAACTATGACGATGTGATAATAGATACCTTGTTAGTTTACTAAAAACATTTTTAGTAACTCGGCGTTGGGAACAGCCAACCAACACGCCATGTTCCGAGCGGCGGGAGGTGGAGGACGGAGCTACAAATAGCTACGTGGAATGTAAGAGGAGGAATGGAACAGAAGATGAATGAATTATTAGATGTGATGGATGACAAAGATCTGGATGTTATTTGTGTGTCTGAGACCAAACGAAAAGGCAATTATACGATCGATTTGCCTGGCAACCGGGTTGCTTTCTAGCCTGGGGTTCCAGAGGGTGAACGAGGTTGCCAAGGTGTAGGCGTGTTGTCCTCTCGAATGGTTAATGCAATGGCTCTGAACCCGAGGCTTCTTTAGGTTCGCTTTTAGCTGGGGCTAACAAGAGTATTCTTGTGAGTGGGCGAACTCGAGGAGTTTTGGAAGAATGTCAGGGATTCTAAGTAGTGTCAGAGGTAATGAAAAGTTGATAGTATGTATGTGTATTAATGGATGGGTTGGAACTGAGCGAAGTGGTTACAAAAGCGTGCTAGGCAAGTACGGCGATAAGAAAGTAAATGAGACTGGAAAGCTTATTTTGGAATTTTGTAAGGAGAGAAGTTTGTTTGTGGTAAACACGATGTTTGATCACAAACAAGTTCACATGTACACATGGGAGCGAGCGGCAGAAAGAAGTTCAGTAGAAGTATAAGTATAGTAAGTAAAAAGCGCGATGAATGGTGGGATGATATTGCCCCCATAACACTGTGAGCGGACCCTTGCTAGAGGCTATAAAGTCTCTTTAAAGAGATCACTCAGCCTGTGTGCGAGTAGGAGCTGACATGTGGTCCTAGTTTGACATCCAATCGGGTGTTAAGCAAGGTTGCGATATGTTAGCTTGGTTGTTCAATTTGTATTTGGATAGTTGTCTCCAAGGCGTGAAAGACAACACGGGAGTGAAAGTAGGTGACCTTAAGGTCAATTGCTTGCTATATGCAGATGATGCAGTGCTCATTGCATATTCAGAATGCAATTTGCAGGCATTGGTCACTATTCTGAAAGATGGGTGTGAAAATAATGGTCTAAACCTGAATGCAGATAAGACGAAGGTTCTGATATTTGAAAAAAATGAAGAAAGAACAGAATGTAAGATCAACGTGAATGGTAAGATAATAGAACAAGTGAATGAAGTGGTATATCTGGGAAGTATGTTTAGCAGAGATGGAAGATACGAAATGGATGTGGAAAGGCGTATTGCTGCCGGTAACAGAGTTAGGGGAGAGTAGGGTAATGGGAGTCAGAGAGTAATGGGAATCACCCACACATCCTCAAAACAGGACGCGCGTGCGACGCGTAAACAATATCTTCTACCTTGCTCTTTTGTAGAATTGTCATTTTGTGTAGAAGTGGGTAATGGGAGTCGGGTGAAGCAGAAGCCAAGCTAGCAAACTTGGTGAAGAAAATGGCAAACATTTTTTATGGTTACACTGCTAACAAGTAAAATGAGTGGCTTTTAAATATGCTGAAAATTGTAATCTAAATCACTTTTATGATTAGAAATAACATTTATGTTAGGAAACCAGAGGCGTCCAGCATAAAGAGGTACGTCTTTTCTATGATCTACTTGGTCAGCTGATGGAAAAGCATAAATTTCTTCAAAAAAACATATATAATTGCGACGAAACGGGCATTTCAACCGTACAGACGCCCGGAACAATTCTGACTACAAAAGGACAGAAGAGGGTGGGATCCATAACCAGCTGGGAGAGGGGAGGTGAAAATATAACTTATGTGCTGTGAGTGCTGCAGGGGAGTATATCCCGCTGATGTTTATTTTTCCTCGTAAAAGGATGACTCCTCTGCTCGAGAAAGATGGCCCAGCAGGGGCGCTTAACAAATGCTCAGACAACGGTTGGGTTATTCAGGCTTTGTTTCTCGATTGGTTGGCACACTTTAAACAGCACGCTAAGCCATCTGCTGATGAACCCATCCTTTTAATACTTGACAACCATGCTAGTCATATTCCTCAATTTTCGAATATTGCAAGTCCAATCACATTCATATGTTGTCCCTTCCGCCACACACGTCTCATAGAATGCAGCCCCTGGATGTTTCTTTTTATGGGCCTTTCACAACAGCCTACAAAAAAGAATGTGATTTCTTTATAAAAAGCCATCGTGTAGAAAAACTAACTCCTTATGACGTAGCATCTTTGGTGAAAAAAGCATTTAATAATGTTGCGTGTATTAACAAAGGGGAATCAGGGTTTATATAAACTGGAATATTTCCACTCAATCCAGAATTATTCACAGAAAAAGATTTTCTAGCAGCAGAAATTCTCCAATCTGAAACTATCACTATCTTCCAACTACCACTACCATTCCCAGTGCATCAAAAGAAGTGCTCTCACCAATCCTGAGTAGGTACATCACAAGTAGTACAATCACCGTTTCGAGCATATCAAAAGACGTCCATCCCGCAATACCGAGCACACCAAAATAGATCGTATCACCAGGTCCTAGCAATTCAAGTCAAATTATGATGCATGATTTAATCAACCTACCAGAGCAGACTCAAATTATTATTACAAGATAGGGCCGAAAAAAGCAACATGCAACAGTTTTAACTTCAACGCCACTAAAAGAAAACCTGATAGAAAAAGAAAATAAAGAAAGAAGGAGAACACAGAAAGAAAATAAGAAATGGAAAGGAAAAAAAAAACTAAAGTACAGAAGAAGGACCCTGAAGAGGTAAAAGGTCAAGTACGAGGGTCAAACTGAAAGTTCTTAGAAAATCAAAAACTAAGCATTCTAGCAAGTTATTAGTTTTATTGTAACTTTTCAAAATAGCGTCCATTTACATCAATACATCGCTGCATTCGATGGAACCATTGAGAAAAGCACCTTGCCCACTCGGCCTTAGGGGTCTCTTCGACGGCGTTTTGAAACGCAGCCACTGCTTCTTCGGCGTCTATAAAACGTTTTCCTCGAAGTTTTTCTTTTATTTTCGGAAATAAATAAAAATCGCAGGGTGCGAGGTCGGGGCTATACGGCGGGTGACCCAGTAATTCCACGTCTGAGGTCACCAAATAGTCGATCGTTTGCCTGGCGGTGTGCGACGAGGCATTGTCGTGATGAAGGAGGATCCTGCTGCGAGGTCGTTTCTCTCGAACTTTTTCCAAGACAAGTGGCAAACAATTGTTAGTATACCACTCTGCATTAACCGTTTTCTGATCCTCTAAGACTACTGTTGCGTAATGACCTGTCTTTCCGAAGAACGAGGCCACCATCTTTTTTCCAACACTTCGACCTCTCTTCACTTTAGTTGGCAACTCTTCGGAAGGAAACACCCACGGAGCAGACTGTCTTTTGGTTTCCGGATCATAACAGTAAATCCAGCTTTCGTCACCCGTTAGTATGTCGAACACAGCATTTGAGTCACCTCCGTAAAATTTTTGAATCATTTCTCGGCACCAATCAACACGGCGGAGTTTTTGAGCCTCGGTCAAATTATGCTGTATCCAGCGGGCACAAAGCTTCCTGACCGCTAAATGTTCATGGAGGATTTTGTGCACTTGACTCATACCTATGCCTAGACTTGTCCGAATCTGCTGATAGGTCACTCTTTTGTCAGTCTCTATCATACGCCGCACAGTCTTCAGTCGTCGCTGTAGAAGGCCGTCCCTCACGCAAATCATCGGTGAGATTAGTTCGACCACGTTTGAATTCATTAAACCAGTTGTAAACTGTGGCACGAGATGGGGCTTCATAGTGAAAAGCCAATCGAAGTCTATCATAACTTTCTTGTTGACTTAAATGACATCGAAAGTCATAAAAAATCATTACACGAAAATTTTCTCGGCTTAAATTCATTCTGACGTGCACGGACAATTTTCAATTTGCCGCCAAATCGTAAAACAAATGACAAATGAATGAAATGTACACTCAATAATATTGGTAAAGAGTTCTATTTTCAAAATTTAAACTATTTTTTTTAATATAATGCTTTTAAGTGGCCAGTTCTAAAAACTTTCAGTTTGGCCCTCGTATTACAAGACTCCATTGAAACTTCTGTATCTGATGTTGGGACTAACGATTTGTGCCAGGACGATGAGGATGATGATGCAGAAAATGTGAGAAATAGGTGCCTAGTATGCAACGATTTCGGCAGAAATAATGAAATGTGGTTCAGATGTACCTCATGTGGGTTATGGGCCCACTCGGAATGCACTGGTTGGGACTCAGCACAAGGCTGTGTCTGCGATATGTGAATATATCTGCATTTTCATTGACTCCGATTGCCCCCATGGTGACCACCATTACCCTCATGTCGGTGCAATGGGAGTCAAATGTGTTTTTTTAAACTGCAATAATATTCAAATTTGATTGCAAAAATGAATAAAATTGATAGTAAATTAAGTATATTATGTTTAAAGGCAGTTGCAATAAATATGTTGTGTTGATTTTTTTTATATCTTGCTTATATGACTCCCATTACCCCTTTTCCCCTAATGGTGCTTTGGCTGCATTGTTGAGACGGCGAAACGTCAGCATAGCTGCTCGTTTGGCTCTACACAATGCGGTTTTGCTACCAATGGTGTTGTACGGCAGCCAAACGTGGGTAACACAGAAGAAGAATTTAAGGAAGATGAATGCTGTGGAGATTCGATCTCTTCGCCGAATATGCAGAGTCAGGCTAGCTGACAGAATCCGCAATGAAGAGATCCACAGAATGGCAGGTACTAGCGAAGATGTCACCGTAAGAATGAAGAAGAACGTGCTCAGGTGCATGAAAGAATGGGGAAAAAGATTTATACAGGAAAAGTGATCGATAAGAGAGACAAGGAGAGGTGTCGAGTGACCTTCAAAACATAGTATCTGTGATACTGGAGGAAGGTCACGTAAAAAACATGAGGACCTCCCGGAGGGCATGTATGAAGAGGTTGATGTCTGTGGTCGAGGCGAAAGAGGAATGCGGGGACCGTAGCGTTTGGCGCTCTGTCATCTCTGGCTACTCCGCAAGAGATATGGCGTGAAGATAAATAATAAATAAATAAATAAATATATACAGTATTACCTTCTTTTCTTGAGCGAAGCGAGCGGATCATTCTACTGGAGACTTTTTCACATTCTTTGACACGAATGGGCTCGAAAACTACTTGACGGAAAATTATGAAATTTTGCAATTGAAAAGACACACATTAGGTGATGGTTTAAAAAAAATCAAAATGTCATTACGTTGCGGAGTAGTCGTTAAAAATCTGATATCCCATTAAAGTCAATGGGAAACGATGAGTCACTACACCGGGCTCGCTTCGCTCAATATGCAAACGGCACCCGAGATTTTGAGGGTCTGTCGGCGCCCCTAGTATCATAATGAATAAAGTGACTTAGCAAACGCGCGAGCTAAAGACTATAGCTAATAATATTATAAATGCAACAGTAACTATCTGTCTGCTATGCCTTCAAACTTAAACCACCTAGCTATATTAAATATTATAAAATATTTATTACGAAGTTACTCCCATTACTAAAGTTTCCACGGCTTGTATAGATAATGTGTCCTGTCATTAAAATTTTTATGAAGAGATGATAATATTATTATAATTTAAGTTCAGACCACTGTGGTTAAAAATTTTCTCTCTTAATTAATCATGGAATTGAAAGGCCCCAAAAATTTACTTGCAGACCGATTACAAGAAATAGAATCCTTAATTTAAAAAATAAAGTTGCGCAAATAGTACTTCAAGGAAATGTAACTGATTATAATGCAAATAATTTATAAAATAAAGTTTTTAATTTTCTGTGACATAAATTTAATATTTAAAAAAAAACGATAACAAAATACTTAAATTTAGTGATTAGGCTACCGTAGGAAATATACAAGTATATACGAGTGGAATCAGAGAAACATTATATGATTTATATGGTGAGGCAGTGGAATCATGATCCGGTGTTCTTGAAGTTTGGAATTTCTTTAAAATATTTACATTTGCGTATAAGCTAAGTCGATTTATATTAAAAATAAAATCTTAAATTCAGATGATAAAATAAAAGCCACTTGGGATGTTTTATACAAGTGTTACTGGAACAAATAGGGCTAACACTGGAGCTATAAAGTTGAAAATTGATAATATTGAAATAAACACAGATACAAGTCTATACTTGAATCCGGAAATTATAGGCATATCTCTGTTTTACCGACGTTAAGTAAGATCTTCGAAAAAATCATTCTAAACCAACTCACAAAGTTTATGTATAGTAATAAAATCATATTTAATGAAAAATATGGTTTCACCTAGGATAAATCAGTAACTGATGCGGGTCCCACGCTCCTTAAGCATATTTACGACGTATGGGAAAAGTCGCAGAATGCAATCGGGGTGTTTTGCGATTTAGCCAAAGCCTTTAATTGCGTGGACCACGTTGCTATGCAAACTTAACAACTATGGTGTACGTAGCGCTGCGCTTTATTTTATTGGCTCTTATCTGAATTAATGAGCCCAGACGGCTTACGTAAACAATTCTAACTCCGCTGGTGCTGACCTAAAGATGGGTGTTCCACAAGAATCTAATCTTGGCCCCTTTTTATTTTTACTTTATGTTAATGACTTGCCTTTTTGTTAAAGGTCTATGAGGCATTTTACTTTTGTTATTTACACCTCACTTATTTTTAAAGTTGAGCGTGAAAGGACTAAAACCTACCAAGTAAGCAGTACTTTCTAGTCTAGTCATTCGTGTACTTTATTGGTTTACATTTAATAATTTAGTCTTAAATGCATGTAGTTCACACTTCGTAATGTAAAATATCGAAATTGTAGTTTATACCTTAATAATTAAGTGTTAGAACTGATTGACTCAACAAATTTCTTAGGTATAACTTTAGATAAAAACCTCCAGTGGAACCCCCTCTCTCAACACTCTCAGGCAAACTCGGTCGTCTTTGTAATTAGAAAATTTAGACAATTAATACAGCTCGACTTGTTTACTTTAGTTATTTTCATAGTATTTTGTCTTACGGCATTTTATTACAGGGCAGTGATGCCGAAATTAATTCTATATTTATTTTACAAAAAAGAGCTGTGAGAACTATTTATAACTTAAAAACTAGAGATTCCGTGAGAGATGTTTTTGAAGAAATTGTTATTCTTACAGTCACTTCTCTATATATATTTAATAACATAATAAACGCAAAAAATAAATACTTGGGTTTATTTCACAACTCCTTCGAATGTAATTAATCCAGGACAACAAATGATTGAAACAATGAATAAAACAAATATCTTATAATAAGCTTTATTTAATTATGAGTTAACAAATATTTTCGTATTTTTTAAAAACAGGTTGTGACCTTATTAACTGAATAAGTCAAATTGCGTCCGCAAAATAACGTTTTACAGAAAAAAGTAAACACTGAGAACTGTTCTATGATAATGAATATTTATATACTTAACGATAAGAATTCAATTCAGTTTCAAAAGCATCACGTATAATACAAGTACACTAGAGCTCAAACGTGCGTCCTCGAGTGACGTCACGGGGGGGAGGGGGGCGGGGGGCGGCCCTCGCTCGAGGACGCACTCCTTAAAGAGATCACACAATTTGACTTCAAACTTCAATATCCACTCTAATTTGATTATTCTATCTAGCCAATAGAAAGTAACAATTAGGTACAGCTTATACTTACGCCGCATCGCCGCAGTACTCGGACCGGTCCACGTGTGCACATGCACATCCACCAATTCCATTATCTATTTCGCTAGTAACACGAGATGTTCGCTCATAAATTTTAACACTTTTCAACTTTACTTATCAAAAACTAACAAAACTATCGGGAGATACAATTTTGTGATGACTACTTATCCGTGATTATTAAAAATATCTTACAAAAACGCCAATTAGATCAAATCGTCAACGGACCGACCTAGAGGTCGCCCCGGTCGACCCGGACTGGGTAACGAGTTCATCGACCGCGATGCAAAATCTTAACCTACTCACGATTTCAAAATTTTGCATTCTTAAAGCAAAATTATACGCGTCTTCTAAGCTGTACATATTATACACTATCGTTGCGTGTGGCCACGAGAGCGGCGGACCGGTGATCTATTTAGCGGCCAAGCGAGGCGCGACCGGCGACTAACTCAGTCTATCAACAGTTCAATATTAGTACGTATCTCGACGCCTCGTAGAAATGGGTCTCGCATTGAAACAACTTGTAATTTTTTATTATTGTAATGTAATAATACAATTATTGCACGTCAATCAACGACTCGTACTACACCGACTTTATAGTATTGTATTATTGCATCAAATTGCATTTATTAATCACTCGCTAAGAATATAGGCATAAATAAAAAAAAAAAGAAATGGCGTCGCTAGGAACGGAGCCGATTTTATATTTGACGAAAAAAATAATAAACTTAGATATATAGATGACTAAATAAAATTATATCTATACTACAAGTGGGCGAGTGTTGAACAATGTTCTCAAACTGAGGATCGTATTATTTAGTATGTCCAATCTCTACCGTATGTACACTGCGTCTGTCGTCGTCGTATGCATCACGACCCGGTGCGGTACCAACAGAATTCAACAAACACCCGTACTTTAAGACAAACTTAATATAGTAATGCGTTATGTATAAACCGATCAACTAATTACAGCTACGCGTTAATGTACTGCTCATTTGTTCGAGTGATCTGGAATGAATTTATAATGAGAGGTAAATACGGGGAGGAATTTATAATGGGACTCAAATATAAGGAGGAATTTATAATGGGACTCAAATACAAGGAGGAATTTATAATGGGAAGTAAATACAAGGAGGGATTTATAATGGGACTCAAATACAAGGAGGAATTTATAACGGAAGGTAAATACAATCTCGCGTCTCAACGTTTGAGACAAATAAATATTCATAGTTCGATGAAATTAAATCTACGAGGACGGGAACACATGATGAGAGGATCAAATTAAATACACTAGAACATTATTCCATCCATATCGTTTGTCTGTCAGTCTGATGTCGTCCGTTTAATACTAATCATTTGTTAAATATTATTTTTATCTGAACACTATGTAACTATGCGGGGCTGGGAACTCGACTACGCGTACAGTCAACCACCGAACTGAAATGACAACAAAACTACCAAAATGGAGAATAAATTGAGTTGGAATACAAAATAACTAATATAATCTATATTCATATATTGTATTTGGACGTCATGAAGGTTATATATTCACTTTAACATCTCCTTACTAATAAAAATGTTTGGTCCGTTATTTTTGTCTCCTTCCAGCGTATAATATTATAGCGCGTGCGACAGGGACGGGACCGTCCGATTCTTTGTCTCCCTCTAGCATGTATTAATTACTGTAGCGAGTGCGACAAGGACGGGACCGTCCGATTCTTTGTCTCCTTCTAGCATGTATTATTATAGCGAGTGCGACAAGGACAGGACCATAGATTACAAATTTTATTAATAAGGTAAAGTTCTTATATTACTAGCTGCCTGACCAACTGAATTGAATTGAATTTCTATTAATATATATATATTTATATATATTATTTAATTAAATCGCTGATATACGAGGTATGGAATTAGATACATATTTATTATTAAATTATATGTCAATTAAATACTTTTTCTTGTTGAAATTATTACTGAGGAGTTTAAAAAATAATAATTAGGGTTGACAAAATAATAAATTTCATATGCACCATAAATTCAAATATACAATACGCGTCTATTAAAATTCAATTGACCAAGTACTCTCTGTAATAATATCAACCGTTAATCTTTCTTCTGCAGGTGAATAAATGCTTTCATTTAATGTAATAAGGTTGCCACCATTGTCAAAATATTATAATAAATAAAATATATCTGTGAAATGATAATTAAACGAATTGAAAAATTAAAATAAAATTTCGAGGGAAAAGTAAATATTATTATATTCAAGTAATCGTCCGCTTAATATAAGTAGGCCATCTGAACTCGCATTGAGCAATTTAAACCTGCACCAGACAGACTCATCGGATTAAATTCGCTTATTTAGTCTTTAAGTCCATTATACACAACTGATTATAAACACTACATCGGCAACCCTATTACACTAAACGAAAATTAATACAATTTTGTTGTAAATATCCAGTCAGACCGAGCTGGTGTGGTAAAGCAAATCAGGTAAGGTAAGGTAAGTAAGGTAAGGTAAGGTAAGTCCAATCAGCAGCCGCACAGTCCGAGTGAGCCGCACACGCGTCACTTGTACGCTCGGCTCGCGCACTTCTTCTTTTTGCGCTTGAAGAAGCAACAGCACCTGGAATACACGGATTGCCTTCATGAAGATTTTTTTCATAGTCTGCCTGCGACTCGGGTATTCACAGTTACATACAACAGACACACGGACGGACGGACATTAAAAAATAATTTGAATCAAATGTAATATAAAAAAATATTAAAATATGCATATTACAATAAATTTTGGTATTTATTTTCTTATTTATATGAATATATAATTTGAACCAAATGTTATCAATATGCAGGTATTAACCAAATTATAAATAAGTGTGTAGTAATGGCGGCTGACGCTGGGCGAGACGAGACAAAGTCAGATCAAAGCGAAGGATGCTCATAATAAATACATTAGTGTTACTCGCTCAGTGTTTAAGTCGCGTGGAGTGTAGGGAGTTGTCGTTGAACGTTGATTTGGTATAAAGACAAAAAAGATTATACGTAGCAAGTATTGTTAGGGTGTCTCATAAGTTTCTTTTTTTGTTTTTGATAACCTTGTCCTACTTTGAAAACTTCACCTAGATGTGTTATTATGATTTATTTAAAACTTTTAAAGAGAGGAACAACTAATAACCGAACTGACACGGTTACGGAGGTAGAAGGTCCCAATCAAACTGTTATATTTTTTGACTTGTAACATGCTATCTTGCGTTGCGTACGTCTAGTTGCTTTTTAATTCTAGTCGTTTCCCTGGTATAACGGCTTTTAGTTGATCCAGTTACAATATTTGCATCGACCGTGCCATCTTCCCAGTCCCACCACCTGCACGGGAGAACCTTCACCGGATGAAGCTCAAACTTCACAGAGATTTTGTTAATACCAAGTGCGTCTTAGAAGCACATTTCGATACAAAATACAAGGATAACGTTTCGTGTCGCTGAAGTATCAAGTCGCACGTAAGACGCGGGTCGGTGCTGCGGTTTTCATACTTCATCTCAAATTGCCAGCTCGGAATTTATTAAACCAAATTCGACCGGTTCCAATAGTATTAGCACCATTCCCGTAGACGTTACAAAATTTCGTATGGAGTGTCCTTACACTGTTGCCTTTTTAAGTAAAGAAACGTAACTTGCCGCATGCCTCTTTTGGCTCCGTGTTGAATGGTGTAGAAACAATTTTGAAAGAGACTGTTACCAATGAAACAGACTACGTTTCAGGAAGGGCTCCGGGACGACTAAAGCCGATGCTATAAACGGCTAAGAGAAAAAACCGCATGTTTATACACATAGCCAGTTAGTCTTTTACAGCGTAGAGAGGAAGAAACTTATGAGGCACACTAATACCCGCTACGTGTAAGAGCAACATAGCAATGCCTTCATAAATAATCAACATTTATTCGTCTGTGTGCGTGTGCGTGTATGTGTGCGTGTATGTGTGCGTGTACGTGTGCGTGTGCGTGTGCGTGTTTAAAACCAAAAGAACAAACAGAATGCATACAGTTGAAACACTGACTTGGTGTCGTCCATCACGTCCACCTCGTGGTGCGTGATGGGCGTGTTGCTGTGCCCCGCTGTGGGGTCGTCTGCTCCCAGCTCGCCGTTCGTCGAACTCACCACCTGAAATAACAAAGGAGTTATAACGACTAATATACACTGTATAGATTAATATTATTTTTGTAAACCTCTCTATTATATTTCATAACAATTTATTAACAAATATGTTACTATGTAGCTTCATTGACATTATCTAACCGGCGATACCAGATTGCAATTTGCCTTTACATGTAATGTTGTTAGGGTGTGTGCCCACAGTTTGAACACTTGTATGAATCATATATCAAAGCAACAATAACAGCACAACGTAAACTATGCCTTTGATGTTAATTGTAAGCAAATTTTAACCTATCTCAGAACATTGGTGAATTCCTTTGGTTGAAGCGATCACTACATGTCTTTTTACATTCTGTATATTATCAGGCACAGGTAAAGCTATTATTCTCAGCCGCGGTGCGACACTGACCTGGACTGGTCAAGACAACTATTAATGTAATCTTTAATATACGAGGCGATTAAAAGTAATGATAATGGTAAATTCCAGTTTACGCAAAAATAAAAAAAAAAATACTAAAATCAATACAACAAAATAATGAAAATAGTCGAAGAACGAAGAGATGGAAACAAAATGGACAAAAACTAAATAATAGTCGTTAAGAAATTTAAACAAAATGTCTACTAAAGGCATAGCAACTTTAGAGACATTGGGGGCAATTCTCCATCATATTCCATGGTACCAAGTTTAGCTTGGGAGTTTAATTTGGACAGAAAATATACTGAAAATGATAATCGCGAAGGATGCTTCACTCACGACGCTCACTATAGATAACGTACACAAAGTCGAAGACGTTCTGTTAGATAGAAAAGTAACCAACAGTCATGGCTGAGATCAGATTGGTTTCATGTGGCATTCAAAGGATCCTAACGAATACATTGCATATGAGAAGATTCTAGGATATATGTCGAAAAGTTCCGAGCTGATCAGGTTTTTCTTGTCACGTTTGACCATTTATGATATTTGAATTCATCATTTTAAACCTCAAACCAGATAACAATCGACTTGAAAAAGAGCTTCCTATCACCGAAGAAATGGAGTGTCAAGTTCGGCGGGAAAGGTGCCTTCCATTTTATGGACGCTTAAGGTATTATTATGGTACATTATTTATAAAAATAACTAATATGGTCTCCCTACAGACCATGTGAAAGGATTGCGGGAAGCCATAAAGGAAAAAAAGATGAAAAACTGCGAGCTGGTGTGCTTTTCCACCAAGACAATGCTTCAGCTCACAAAGCCGCTGCTCCGATAAGAAAAGGAATTCAAATTATTTGAACATTCGCTAAATCTAACTCAATCTACTTTCTGGGCCAAAGAAAACCACAAAAACGAGAGAAGAGATGAGGGCTGTTAAGAAATTTTGAAAGAAATAAAATAGACATTTCTTTAAAAGGAATTCTCCTTTTAGAAAAAAAGATGAGACCTTATTGACTTATTATTATTATTATTAATTTTTATTTTTATTTAAGAGGAGGGCAAACGAGCTGGCGGGTCACAGATGGAAGTGATCACCGCCGCCCACGAACTATTGCAAAATCCTAGGATTTACAAGAGTGTTGCCGGCCTTGTAGGTAGGAATAAACGCCTTTAATGAAGGTACCCATGTCGTACCGATCTGGAAATACCGCCGAAGGGAGTTCGTTCCACAAGCGAGTGGAACGTAGAAAAAAGGTTCTTGAGAACCGCACAGTGGAGGATCGCCTCGCATTCAGGTGGTAGGGATGGTAAAGGAGTTGATGGCGCGCTGTGCGGTGATGAAATTCGGTGGCAGGCATCAGCTCAAATAGTTCTTCGAAATACTCCCCTTGTAAATGCGGTAGAAGACGCACAAAGAAGCCACGTCTCTACGCAACGCCAAAGACTCCAGCCGTTCGCAAAGCACCGGGTCTCCGACAATCCGAACGGCTCCCCTTTGTACGCGGTCAAATGGTAGAAGCTGATATTGGGGTGATCCAGACCAGAGATGAGAATAGTACTCCATGTGTGGCCAGACCTGCACCTGCACCTTATAGAGCGCAAGTCTTTGGTGCAAGCCAGGTTTGAAATACTGCCTTGTTCTATTGATCACTCCCAATTTCTTAAGAGGCCAACTTGGTCTTGCTCTCCAGATGACCACGAAACTGACAATCGCTCGAAATGTCGAGAGACCCAGTATTCTGATACTTGGCGAGGCAATGAGAGAAGTGCTCTCGAAGAGCGGTGATACAACAAATAGGGTTTTCTGAGTGGTAAACGCGCAAACTTGTGTCTTCTCGGGATTGAATTAAACGTGGTTCAGTTCACCCCACTCAGAGACCATCCCCAAGGAAGTCTCTATAGAAGACACAAGTTTTTTTTTGGCACTCGTCAACTTTTTCCCCAGAAAGACCTGCACAGCCGGAATATACCGCATCCCCAGTGCTGTCATCCGCATAACAATGTATGTTGGAAATATCCAACATATCATAGATGTGCAGGAACAGAGCTGGGGATAGCACGCAGCCTTGGGGTACACCAGCGTTCACGGACTTGGGGTCCGAGCAAAAACTGTCGAGAACGACCTGTATGCTCCGCCCAGTGAGGGAGCTGGTGATCCACTTGCATAAACTCTCGGGAAGCCCATAGGAAGGTAGCTTCGAAAGAAGCCCCTTGTGCCATACACGATCGAAGGCCTTCGCCATATACAGATAACTGCCAGAACTTTTCTCTTGCTTTCAATAACAGCTGCCCAAAAGAGAGGAGATTATGTACAAATAATAAATCACAATCTTATTTCCATTATCATTACTCATCACCCGTAATTATGAAAGTGAACTATAATAATATAAAATATAATATAAAGTCCAGGTCAATGCCCTCTCATCAAAGCGACACAAACAAACAAACGCCAGCAGAGTTCACTGACCGTTGACACCGACCCCGGAAATTTGACATACCGAAAATGCTTATTCTTCAACAGCTAAAACATAAATATACCAATAAACATTCATCACAGAAAATAATAATATACATGCAATTTTTATATTATAAAATTGCCATGCTTTTAGCGGACGGGTACTGGAATATGTGTTCGGATGATCAATCAATCAATCAATCAATACTTTAACCTTCAAAATACTCATGATTTTGAGACGCAAAATTTTGCTAGTTATAGCAATATTTAAATCTTATCTTAATATTTAAAAATAAATACAATTAAATAAAAAAAGACATGTTTAACCATTAAAATAGTGTATGTCATCTGTGGTGTGTGTCTCTTGTAACAACTCCAAACGGATGAACCGATTTTGATTAACTTTATTTCATTTTATAGACTCATATTCGGATAAATCGATATAAAAACGATCATTTCCGAGTGTATGTATGTATGTATGTAGTGTACCTGAACTGATCCGTGCCTGTCGGCGGGGGTGAGGTGTCCGGTGGCGAGGGGCGTGGCCTTCCCGCCGTGCGCCCAATTGGCGGAGTGGGCCCCGCCCCCTGGCCCCGCCTCCTTCACCTGCTCACATCATACAAAACATATATATATATATATGATCTCTGTCTGTCCGCTTGTTTCAGGTAATCTGGCAGATTAACTGAAGTTATGAGGAATAACTTGAGTTACTTTATTAAAAAAAAAACATTCAAATATACAACCTTCAGTGTTAGAAACTAAAACACCGATGGGAAATTCACTGGCGGAAATGTAGAAATATAAATATAAAGAGAGAAACTTCATCTTACACACGGACCGGCTACACTGACCTTTTTATTTTAATCGATTCAAAAGTGCGTCTAAAGATATTTTGGATATATCTCCGAGATACTGTTCATTGGTGATAAGTCTTTTCATTTATCAAGTAAACTATTAATTATTATAATTAAATTACAATTAAGAATAAATTAAAGTAATTTTCTTTCAAAATACAAAACTATACTTTTTAATGAAATCAGATTATCAAATACTAATATCATTAGTAGAGTCTTGAATGACACGTCCAGTACCAATTGGTTTACAACGAATACAGTCGGTAATCAAATTAAAACCACTTATCTAACCAAATCCTATCAAATCTAATCGGATATAGAAACAAAGAGACAACACGCGTCAGAGAGCGACCTTCGCGGAAACGAGATTTGGCATTAAATTAACTCAATTAAATTAAAAGGATCTAGATAAACTTTCCGGGATTCCTTTACAATTAGATTAGTTTAGATTAGATACATATTCTGTCTAATGAATAGTTTTTAATGACAAGTTTCTAGCATAAAAAAAACCAAACAAAAAAAAAATGTTTTAAAACAAAATGGAGTCCGTTAACGAAAACTTGGGAGATTTTAACGACTTTGAAATTTAATTTAATGACAGGGAAATAGCAGATACGATATATAATGAGGGGTGTTTAGCAAGTCTCTGAGGATCGACCCATGAACTTTAACATTTGACCCAATAATAAAATATATGATAAAAATCACAAAATGATATCTAACGTTAATGTTTTACAGACAAACAGACGGAGGGACAGGGGTCAAACAACACTGGTTCAAACCTCTGATATAAGAGCCGCATCATCGTCCTCAACCAAACCGATTATATAATCACACAAACCGTCCTGCAGCGACAGAGAAGTACATGTCAATATACTACAACATTTAACACTAAACCTACCAGCAATTCTTGTATACCTGTCGCTACCGCATGTGGTCAAATTGACAGGTAATTAAAAGTTATTTTATTATATAACGCAGGTAATAATAGAAATAACTAAAAGTAAAGAGTGAAGAAAATATTATATGCATAGAATTGTCATGTAGTTTGATAATGATATTATAATGTTTAAGTTTTACAAAAGTTTAAGAACGGTCAATTTGACCGCTACTTGGTAGGTTTAGTGTTAAAATATATAGAAAATAAAAATAATGGTTGAAATAGTCTTGGAAATAGACGCGCTTGTATATTAATAAAAAAATATATACAAAATAACTAGGGGCGCCACCAGACCCTCAATTTCGACTCGCTGAGCTCGCGAAATCTCGGGTGCCGTTTGCATATTGAGAGAAGCGAGCCCAGTGTTTTGACTCATCGTATCCCATTGACTTCAATGGGATATCAGTTTTTTGACGATTATTCCTCAACGACATGACATTTTTCAATTTATTTTTAAAACATCACCTAATTGGTGTCTTTTTGATTGCAATATTTCATAATTTTCCGTCAAATAGTTTTCGAGTCTATTCGTGACAGAGAATGTTAAAAATTCTCCAGCAGAATGCTCCGCACGCTACGCTCGCTTCACTCAATAAACTTATTAAATTAATCGATATTGTATCGAATATCTAATCGATATATATCGATTATATATATAACTCACCTTATGGAAAGGTTGATGTCTGTCCCTGTTCGGGGATACCACTATCTCCTGGTGGCCGGTCTGGATGGAGCCGACCGGTGTGGACTGAAACATTACATATAATATATTAATATAACATACATGTATAACTATATCTAATCTACATTAAATCTACAATTAATCTATTTATTACGTAACATCTACAATTTGATATCATGATAAACTTACCACAAAATAAAATGTAAAAGCGAAAAGCTCAATTCATTCCAATAATTTCAAAGAATGAATGAAAATGAACGATTAATAATTCAAACAAATCTTGATTTAATAATAAATATTTTAAAAGAACGAATGAATTTATAAAAAGTAATGAACGAATGAACGGAAGGAATGATTTAAACCAATCAGTACCATACCTTATCTGATTTATTTCTAACGACATTGGAGGGGGGCGCGTTACGCAATATGCGCATAACGTGCATGTTCGCGGGCTGAGTGCGTGCGTGCGTGCATGCATGCAAAATTATAATTAACGTACCCTTCTTATATTGTATTATTTTTATAGTTTTTAAAGCAAAATATAACAAAACACATGCATAAAAATAAAATTTAACTTTTTTATTATTATTATATAAACACAAAAGCTACACAGAAACACAGATATAGATAAATTAATTTTATTAGATATTACAATTTATATAGATAGCCTTCTAATAGCAGGGAGGGGGGAGGGGGGGGAGATTAGCAATACATAACAAATTAAATAACCCAAAAATAATCTCAAACACGTTCACACAAACAGACATTGATACAATATTATTAATATAAATAATTTTCATGAAATTTCATATAAAAAAATCACAAAGTTGTCTTTGTATGGAGATTAATCTGATATTACCTTATACTGTAATTAAAATCAAAATCTTATTAAAATACATTAATTATTTTGGATTATAACAAGAAATTTTAATGACAAAAAAAAATACTTAGAAACATTTGATTTTAGAAAATCACAAAAATAAACAAAATGGGCTTGAAAATGATAAATAGTTTTTTTTAAAATACCTTTTGATGTCTGAGTACATCATATAAATATAAAATATTATATTATAATGGTAGAAATTTAATTAGGAGAGATCTCAGATGATAATTTGTCAAATTGTTTAAATTAAAATAATATAAACGTGTATTAATAATTATTATAACAGTGAAATGTATAAAAATGACTATCACTAACTCCGCATCACTCACTCACTACGCCGGCTACATCATATATACAAACACTAATGTGACGCGAGACGTGGATAAATTGAAGAGATTTTCAATTAAAGATATCACGATATCTTTCTTTTAAGATATAATTATGTGTATAATGATTATTCACGTCATCGCAAGGAACATATAAAGGCGGTGACACACTTGAGGACGTTACAATACCATGTAGGAAGCCGTGTCAAAATTGATGAGATTTGCAATTAAAGATATCGCGATATCTTTAATTTAATTATATATATAAAATTATCAAGTTATTCACGTCATCACAAGGTATAAAGGCGGTGTCACACTGGCGGACGTTACAACACAAATACAGAAGCGGTGTCAGAGGACAGAGGGCGCCACTCACCATGGTAGATATAAATATATAATATTATCAAGTTATTCACAAGACACATATAAAGGCGGCGTCACACCGATGGAGAAGCAGTCCCAGAGGTCATGGGTCACAGGGCGGCACTCACCATGGTCTTGCCGGTCCAGTCGAAGTCCCCGTCGTCGGCGTACCCGCGCCGCTCGAACAGCTCCCGGAACATCCTCCTGAGCTGGTCGTAGTCGGGCGTCTCGAAGAAGTCCAGCCTGCGCACGTAGCGCAGATAAGTGGCCAGCTCCTCGGGGTGACCCTCGCACAGCACCTTTATAATACACCATATATATATTGTATTAGACCTTCAATTTGGGACCTTAGGATTCTCTTAGCACTCTCTTATAACTATCTTCTTTCTTACTCAGGGTTACGGGTAGTACGATTACAAGGGGAAGAAGTGTGTTAAGATGTGATGAGTAGCAGGAGAATATGGAAGGAACATACCCCATGCAAACATGCAAAAACCCCAAAATCGGAATAAGGGCAAGGAGATGGCTGGTGGTAGATGGGATTTAGTTGAAATGCTCGCGTAACTTTCTCTCTCTCTTTTAGAACCAGTGCAGTGTTCTACGAGTAGTGCAGTGTAGTAGTAGTAGTTTAGTAAAAATGGTCACGTAACGATATACGTATTCTGTGCGTGTGTGCGTGCGTCTATCTCTCTCTCTCTCCCTCTCCCTGTTTCTTTTTATAGTATATGATAAAAAGAAAAGGTTATGTACCTCAACATAGGGCTGTGAGATTTTTTTGTGTTTGTTTACATGTTAATTATAGGTTTTAAGTGTAACAAACAAACAAGTGTAGTAATACTGTGGTTGATTCGTAAACAATATATCACTCATACTGACACATTTTTAATAATATATATATATATATATATAAATTAAATAACTTATATAATGTGTAATATATTTAGAGTCGGCGGGTGGCAGTGATTCTTGTGACAAAGATAATGTGAATTATATTCAGGATTATTCTATTTCTTTATTATTATTATAATGTTAGTAAATGACTCATTAGTGTGTGTAGCGGTGGTCATAGTAAAGGCATACTCTGACTTTGTTGTGTGGTTACAAGTTGTAGTGTCTTTAAGTCAATCAATAGTATCAAAGTAGTCTTAAATTCTGTAGACTTGAATTGACGTATTTCAAATTCTATTTGTGGGGTTGCCGCTGACGTGAATTCACATCATTTAAAATTCTACTCCTGGTTACCGCTGACATGAATTCATGTCATTTCAAAGTCATACCTGATTACCACAAACAAATTTTATACTTTTTATCCACCAGCTTCAGTATTTCATTATATCAGTCGGTACTCGGAATTAGAAACGTTGAAAATTAGCCGGACTCGAATGTGTTAACACTACCACTTGATACACAAGTACAAAGTCGAAAAGATCTACATCATTTCGTTATTACATATATATATATATATATATATATATATATATATATATGTGTGTGTGTGTGTGTGTATAAACACGCACCTCAATGGGCGTCGCTCGCTTGGTGTCGCCTATTTTTTGGTATCTCTCTTTGAGTGTGTCCGCCTTCAAGCCCTGCCAGGGCAAGGAGCCGCGCAGGAAGTACATGAACATGTGCCCGAGGGCTTCCAGGTCGTCGCGTCTAGATTGTTCTGAAACAGAGACGTATATAAATATCATTAGCAATTATCATGATAAAGATACACGTGTCATGGGTGTGCATCCGTCTTAATAGTTCAACATACTTAGACCTTAGTTGTCTTTGTTTTAAATCTAATATCAAAACTTTATTATTAAATAAATCTTGTATCTCATTAATTGATAATGTAATACGTCAAATATTAAATTTCATTTAAAAAGATCAACTGTTGAGTTTCATTTAAAAAGAGCATTCCGAGCTTACTTACGGACCGACAACACTGACATTTCATAATAATCGATTCATAATATGTAAACTGCATAAATATATTTTGAAGTTGAGTTTGAATTTGAGTTTGAGTTTGAACTAGCTGCAATACGTACCTTTCCCTAAGTGTGTGTTGATGGACATGTACCTCGCGGTGCCGGTGAGCGACTTGTGCTCCCGGTAAGGTATGTTTGAGTTTGAGTTTGAGATAATTGCAATACGTACCTTTCCCTAAGTGCGTGTTGATGGACATGTACCTCGCGGTGCCGGTGAGCGACTTGTGCTCCCGGTAAAGTATATGTTTGAGTTTGAGATAGTTGCAATACGTACCTTTCCCCAAGTGTGTGTTGATGGACATGTACCTCGCGGTGCCGGTGAGCGACTTGTGCTCCCGGTAAGGTATATGTTTGAGTTTGAGATAGTTGCAATACGTACCTTTCCCTAAGTGTGTGTTGATGGACATGTACCTCGCGGTGCCGGTGAGCGACTTGTGCTCCCGGTAAGGTATATGTTTGAGTTTGAGATAGTTGCAATACGTACCTTTCCCTAAGTGTGTGTTGATGGACATGTACCTCGCGGTGCCGGTGAGCGACTTGTGCTCCCGGTAAGGTATATGTTTGAGTTTGAGTTTGAGATAGTTGCAATACATACCTTTCCCTAAGTGTGTGTTGATGGACATGTACCTCGCGGTGCCGGTGAGCGACTTGTGCTCCCGGTAAGGTATATGTTTGAGTTTGAGTTTGAGATAGTTGCAATACGTACCTTTCCCTAAGTGTGTGTTGATGGACATGTACCTCGCGGTGCCGGTGAGCGACTTGTGCTCCCGGTAAGGTATATGTTTGAGTTTGAGTTTGAGATAGTTGCAATACGTACCTTTCCCTAAGTGTGTGTTGATGGACATGTACCTCGCGGTGCCGGTGAGCGACTTGTGCTCCCGGTAAGGTATATGTTTGTTTGTCTCTAAGTCTATATATTCTTTGGCCAAACCGAAATCTGAAACATTGTATATATATACGTTAATTATACGTAATACTTACTGTCTAATATTATTATTATAAATTGATTACCTATATATTAATTACCAGTACATTTATTATTAATATTTTTTCAATTTAATAATAAATACATATTTCATTTGAACCGCAAGTCTGGTGGTATCGTATATAGAGTTACTGCACAGTTACCTAATACCACTATATTGTTATATTATCAATATATCTAACCCGCTCACACGTACGTGTGTACGTAATACTATATATACAGACAAATTCTTACATTATATATATATATAATTTATTCAAATGTTAAGAAAAAACAGACAACAAAGTTATGCTTGTAATTGTTCAGAGATCATCAAAATTTGAAACACGCGGACGTGAATAGATTTAAAAATAACGTAATCTTAAAAGAACGTAACAGTCCATCAGAAAATAACAAAAATAACAAAGACAGCTGAGGCTGTTACGTTTCGCATTGTCCGCAGTGCATAATGGGATCGGGAAGGTCGAGAGTCTATCGATTCGAAACTTCACTCGGTTAAGAAAATATAACACTTTTTACATAACACTAAGTTAAAAGCGCGGCTTCGCCTGCCCCAAATTATACGCTGTATATGGTATATTACCAAAATGCGACAAAATACTGATTTAAAAGCTACTTCATCGAAATATGTTCGATTGTTTTCATCGAAATCTGTTCAGTAGTTTTTTTGCATTTAACAAACATACATATTACAATATTAGTAGGATTTTTTGTAGGATCTATTTTGAAACATATTATTTCGCTAATATAATATATTAAATCGGATATTGGATTGTTAACGATAAAAAATATTAAAAATATATTCTAGTGTAATAAAATAAATAAAGGAGAATAAAATCACCAAGTTTGACTTTTTTTAGGCCATTTTCTTTTTAGCCATTAACATGGCTGCGGTCGGTATTTGAGGCGGTATTTCTATGTTAGGAATTTCCATTCGATAATTCTCACAGGCGAGTAAGGAAAATAAAAATAACGAATATTCTTAAATGTGTTTGATTACACACACACACACACACATATGTATACAAATACATGTTTTTTAAAATTAGTCATATATACTATATAAAGTTCGATTATAATTGCAAGCTAGCTAAGGGGATGGGTTAATGCAAAACAGCATAACCAAAAAAATTAAGTTTAGCTCTAAAAAGATGGTTTTATGCAACAGCAGCACGAAAAAATTTAAAAGGATGGTTTTATGCAACAGTACTACGAGGAATAATAAAAAAGGATGGTTTTATGCAACAGTAGCACGAAAAAATAAAAAAGGATGGGTTTATGCAACAGTAGCACGAGTAATAATAAAAAGGATGGTTCTATGCAACAACTCACCAATGATGTGTATGATCTTTTCCCTTTTACTCGTAGCTCTACCTATTAAAAAATTCTCCGGCTTCACGTCCCTGTATATGAGGTGCCTGGTGTGGACGTACTCGATGCGGTGCAGCTGGGGACGGCGATGGTATTCATTATATCTTATATATACATATATATATAAACATTATATGCATTTTGGAAAAAGGGCTCCCTTCTTGTCTACCAACGAACAAGATAGCTTAAATAATATTTAATATATTAAATCGTGTTCCATGCGAGTAGTTCCTTTAAATACACGAGGAGGGCAGAGTCACGGGCGAGTGCTAGTAATTAATAATAATATAACACATTAAGCTCTATAATCAAAACAAATAAGACAGACGGCACGTAGAGATTATTTAATATGTTTATTGAACGAGGCGCGGAGACATTACGTAAATCAAAGCGACCGGTGACTAAGATGTTATCTATAACCATACGAGTATTGTTTTATTCACGGATAAGAGTTCTTTGTTCATTAGTTTACAAAAACTTAACGCAGACAGAGAGATTCAGATATAGAGGAAGAGCAAAGGATTGTATGTCTAAATGTAAGGTAATAAAGTCTACATTTCAAACTCACCAGTTGCATAGCAATCATCAAGACAGTCTTTAAGGAGAAGCGACGCCCGCAGAGATCGAAGAGATCCTCCAAGGAGGGCCCGAGGAGTTCCATAACCAATGCATTGTATTTACCGCACGGACCGAAGTAGTAAACCTCGGGGATACCCTCCGCAGTGGAGGGAGCTGACGGAGTGAGGGGAACGGGTGTACAGTTAGAGGGAGACGGCACTCTACGTACTTACATCCTTACACCGGTGTAGACAACGCCATGACCATAGTTGCACGGATCTCGTATATATTTTCTTTTAGATTGTTTATGATAGACTTACTAGCTGTATAGCAATCGTGAGAACGGTCTTCAGTCTGAACCTCCGACCGCAGTGTACGAACAGGTCCTCTAAGGACGGCCCTAGCAACTCCATGACCATGGCGTTGTAGCGTCCACCGCACGTGCCCAAGTAGTATACTTTTGGTAAACCCTCTGGGCGATATTTCTTTTATAAGTATTAATGTCTCTATCTATTATCGTATACTACTGTAATCGGGGCCGGATTAAAGGGGGGAGGTATGGGTGCCTCCACAGGAAAGGGGCCTTTACAAAAAAGATATGAGTTTTTTTCTCTCAAACATTTTTTTTTTTGCATTTTTACTAATAATGAAATTTTGACAGGTCACCAATTTCTACGTTTTTTTTTCTCCCATTTTTTTTTTGCTTTTTTACTAAGAATACTTGCATTAATAATAATATTGTTCACGAGATAGCAGAAAGCCTGACGACAAATTTCCATTTCGTATATATTAAAAAAAAATAGAATAAATAATTAGGGGCCCCGCAGGAGTGGAGGCCTCAAATCCGGCCCCGACTATACACCGACGGAATCAAACTACACATACCAAACTATCCTTCGGGAACATTTTACACAAGTCTATTTTAGTTATCCCTTTACGTTTTGTTTCTTTTCTGTTTACATATCAACAGGTGCTGAAGGTATTCTACTATGTGTCAAAAGTATTGTAAACATCTCTGTTCACAACGACCGTAGGTAAACAACTGTGACCGCTTGTAAACCAAATAATCAAGGGTTTAACTAAAAGAAACTTGAACTTTTATCATATTTATATATATTAGTTATATATGGCAAATATTTTGAGATTAACAGCCGATATTAATAATTGATCCCGATCCAATCTTTGTCACTTAAGATTGATATTACACGCGGTTATTGGTGTAAACTGTGACATGTGAATTTAGTTTACATTAAGCCGCCCGAGATTGTTTTCAATCTCGGATTGTAGATCGACAATTAATTACGGCTGTTAGAATATCAATAGATTAAATTTATATGGGAGATATATCAATTATGACTTTTTAGTGTTCTAAATTAAATCACTTAAGCTGCCATTTCATTATCCAATCTGTCGGACGCTAACTCAATTAGCGCGCTAACATACACTGATAAAGCTGGTAGCGAGATCGCTGTATTGGACACTGACTCGCTATTTTAAGGTAAATAGTGCGCTTAAAATTGGATAACACAACGGGTCCCTCGTCATACTCACCGTGTGTTCCTAATAACTTGTAAAATCTGTACTCTAGGTGTAGTTGCGGAGCCTTTGACTTCATAGGCTCCATCTTAATGGCTACGTGTTCATTGTTGTACAGGTTCTTTCCTGCGAAACAAAAAATATTATATATATAATATAATAAAATAAATTCATTCCACCTTTCACGGTATGATAACAAAACTGTAGTGAAAAATTTATTGTTTGCGTTTGATTTGAAGATGTAATATAAATGATAGAATTATTTATCATATATTATTAAAATATTACAATGTTTTAACAAAAACATTCACCTTAACGACATACATTTTTGGGTGAAAAAACTCCATGTTGGCAACAAAAAAAACATTGTTTAAACTTAGAATGTTATCTTTTAATATCTTTAATAACTAATAAATAAGACAAAATCTTTAGTTGTTTTTAAAAGTCACTTAATCCTTTGAACTAGACTGATTTGTAAGAATATTTTGGTAAAAGATAAGACGATAAAGAAATATTACTACATATATAATTAGGACCTTCAGAAACAGTATTAGGAATGACCTCAAAAATATCAAAGTAACGGAAGGACACGCATGTTAAATATATAACGCTATTTCTTTTCGGATTTCGTCTATTAGTCCTAATGTTTCAAACGTGTAATAACCTCTTACAAAATGTAGACAAAGTCGCGAGAAGTATTTAGTGTAATAAATTCTTAATATAAACAACAGAGCTATTAACTCATAACGATATCTCTGCAACTATAAGGCCTAAACTTGATATTTGACAATATGATTTACGAGGTCAGCTAAGAACAAATTTTCACTGACACAGGGGTTTGCGGGGCATTAATTATCCAGAATACCTTTTGAAAAATAATAATAGCAGGAACAGATTTTACAAATAAAAAAATAATAATAATCTATGTATTTCTAGCCACGCGAAACGGAGGAGGGGGCAGGGGGTTACAACTAATACAACATATATAAAATACCAGTAACAAACAAACAAACGTAAGAGTAACGTAACAAGGAGCGCAAGTAACCTACTGTCTTGTGACGTCACGGCGGTGAATCAGTAACGCGGTACGGTTTAGTGTGAAGATGGTCGCTATCACTCATAACTCAATGGTGCCTTATCTTATCGGCGGGGAAATGAAATGAAACAATATCAAGAGCGGCGACTCCATTTTTACTATTGAATTCATTATCATCGAACGACGACTTGAACAATACAGTATTCAATTAACGCTCCATCACGATTTAACTTTTAATATTAATATGTTAAATATTACGTGATCATCGCGAAAATCAAGACACAATACACACATGCACACCTACAGACACACACACACACACACACACACACAACTGTCGTAATAACTTTCTTTCTAACTAACAGATCGATTAAATTCAATTGTTACTCTTAATATATATCTATAGATGTAGATTTATTTGTCGCTACTTAGAAAATGAATAATCTAACATTTGAAACTATATAGTATAGTAATAATGTATAATTATCATAGTAACAACATAAATATTATTCAATGTTTACAATCAATACATTGTAACATTAATTAATTCGTTTATTTACGAATTTGTAAACTTAAATCGCATTTACTTCGATAAACAATAAATTGTCAAAATTTCGGGTATCAATTATGACCGACCCATGTCACTCCTGCGTCAGAATTAGGTCATACGGTTAAAAATATTTCAGTGACAATATTACATGAAAGAGGTGAGGGGGGGGGGGTAGTGAATTTTATGAAGAGAGAAGATTTTTTACTTTAAACCTACAAAAAAATATATTTATATATCCTTTCAGTAGACATGCGAGGTTTTATTGACCCCGTAGCCTAGAAAACGCTATTACACTTATAAAAAACAATTACAGCGAATAAAGTATTATAATTTTTTCTATAGAGAATAAATACTACGGATCGTCTGTTGCTGTTATGAATTTATTTATTTTCTTAAACTAAGAGCTTATATTGAATTTTAAACTCAACTATGATTCAATCCCAGTTCCAGGGTAACGTAATACGCTATTTATAAGCATTGAATTATTTATTTCGTCAATAAAACGGTTTATCGTCAAAATTTTAATATTAATTAGTGTCGCCTCACGTGCCGCCAGCGACTACAATACAATTCATTCCCAGTGTGCCCGCAGCCTTACAAGTTACAGTAGGTACAGGTAAAATTAGCAACACGAAACCCTACTACTACTGAGTACACAAGACGAGGCTTATGGAGAACTAAGGTCAGAGTGAAATGACTAGTGCGTAACGACTCGATTCATATACGACATTATGTAAAAGGGAACCAATTTAATGTACACACACACACACACACACACACACACACACACACACGCACGCACACACACATACGTATAAAAATATACGATTAAATTTATTGTTAGCGATAATGGATAGGTGTTAAATGTAAATCACGATTGTTCTTGCATCATTTTTAATGTTAACACTAAACCTACCGACAATTCTGGTGTACTTGATCCTACCGCACGCGGTCAAATTGACCGGTAATTAAAAGTTATTTTATTATATAACGCAGGTAATAATGGAAATAACTAAAAGTAAAGAGTGAAGAAAATATTATATGCATATTCTAAGAATTGTCATGTAGTTTGATAACGATATTATAACGTTTAAGAATATGTAAGTTGTACAAAAGTTTAAGAAAGGTCAATTTGACGGGTACTTAGTAGGTTTAGTGTTAAAATTAAATTAAAAAAAAATATATCCATAACCGAGTTTCATTTAACTGTTAATTGGCTCTTTTTCATTAATTATAATACACTTTTTTCATCAACGATTGTATTACGTTATCTTGTATGTTTATATTTATGTATGTATGTATGTATGTATGTATGTAAGGTACCTTTTTCATACAAATTTTGAATGACACCCGACTAATTCAAACTCGTTTTTCGACCTCATTTCGGAATGCCTTCCGTTTCAAAGAAATACACCGGCTGAGAGCTGACTCATGGGACTACCAATATTTTTTTGTATCGCTTTTGTTAACAAACGAAGAAAAAAAAAGATTATACACTTCATCTTTTAGTGAGGTTTCATTTCTAGATAATAAGTTGACGCACGGTTGTCGAATTTACGAAAAAAAAAATAAAACTCATTTTCATAAATACTCTTTCGCGTATCGTACCTACTCCGTCCCCTTTGTTCTTTATATTGAATTTTTGATTCATAATTTCGAGTTGAAACATCTAACACTCGAACGGCACAATGGTACGGACGAACAGACAGCCTTTGTTCAACAAACTCAGTCAGTGGGGTAAGGATACAAAAACTCATTGCAAAATCGATTCAGCTTCCAAGTCGGTTAAGGTTATTACTGGGCAAATTTTAATATTACGTCTTATTGATATTATAAATATATTTAAAATCAAGTATTTTTGATTCGTACATCTAGATACCGTTGTATCATGTACTTAAAGTTTATCGTTAAGATTAAACTATGAAATGATAGGCGATTCTAAACGACTATCGAGATAGTGTCCGAAAATATATATTTATTAAAATCTCACCGAGTCTCAGTTCCCCAAAGTTGCCGCAGCCGATCTTCTTGCCGACGCGGAAGTTGGGGCCGACCATGAGGACGCCCGAGGACGAGGTGACCGAGTGCCTGGAGGCGTGCATCGCGCTGCTCCCGCCGACGCCTCGCCCGCCCACCGCACCGGTCGCGCTGCAAGTGTGGAGACACCTTTATATTTACTCATTCGGCCCTTATCGGCTCCCATTCGTTAATTTATAATAATAGTAGAGGCACTATAAAATTTTGTCTTTATTTGTTGTTTTGTGTCCAAATATTTTATAGTGTTCACTTAGCAAGTAAATAATGGCTACTAGTGGCGTTCGTTCGAACGTTGATCGCAAGCCTAAGCCTGCTCCAAGGTTAAATACAGAGGAAAAACATTGTCAAAAAACAAAAAAAACTTTGTTTGATTTTCATTTATAATTTTCTTTTACATGTGTGAAAGAAAATAAAAACAAAATTTCCATACCCATAGGCCATAAGTCTTCCACAGCCCACCATCGAGTAATTTAAATTCTGAATGAATAAATTCATATGATCATTACACATGTTGAATTGAGATCGCATACAGCATTAGAATGATCGCCAAAAAAAATAATGAAAAAAAAAATTTGTAATGCATAATAATTTTCATCAACATTTTCCTCTTTATTTCACTAGCAATAAGGTTCAAGCGGGTTTAAATTGATCCCTAGCCGACTGTAACTATGACAGAGTGTCTAACATAGTTCATAATGAGCGAGTAGTTAGTATTTCTGAAATGTGCAAGCGGTGTAGCATATATTAATTGTGATTATCATTATATCTAAGACTAGAACTAATTAAAAAAAATAATAACAACCAAAACCAAATAAAAATATGAAGCTAATATCAGACTATATACATTTTATTGATGTATCCATCTACATAGTGAGACGTCATTAAACGATCAAGTTCATTGACACATGTAAAGTTCAAGGCAACATTTAGTATATCCTGAATTAGTTTCAAACACAATCCATCCTATGAAGCAACTAAACATATATTGTAACATTTTAACAAATAATATCTTCATCATTAAATAATACAATTACATTATAAGTTATTTTTATATGTAACCTAAACAAAATACATATTTACAATAACGAAACAGATATATATACAGTTATATATATATATATATATATATACATGTTTATATTTAATTAATACTTCTATATTGATACAGAGTACATTAACTGAGAAATAGTATTTGTAAATAGAACATAACAAAATATGTATCTTAATACTCAAATAATTTATAAAAAAAATAACGAAATAAACAAACATTCATATTAAAAAATCATTTAAAACAAAATTCGTTAAGAATTTAAAATAGAAAAAATAAACAAAAACCTCAAATGTTACATTTTTTATGTTGCAACATACAAATACATTGCATTATCTTAAGGATAACTAACATGGAACATGTAACATATTTATATAAATAAATATTACATTTTACAAATATGCATACTCCAATTATAATATGAACTGAATCAATCAATCAATCAATCAATCAATCAACACAAAAATATAGACAACAATGTCTTACAATATTTTGTTTCTGTCAACATTTATGCAAACTAACATTTTATGTTAAAAGACTTAACGATAATTGATGTGACGTATATGTTACAATACATTGAAAGTATTATTTTTAAACTTAATAATAACTTCCTATACTTAAATTTAATTTAACTTAATCTTAACATATTTAAAGTAACAAGTCTACATTGAAACTACTTATTCTGACACATGATATCCAACAAGCAAGTACAGACCACATTAATTTATAACAAATTTCTTAACATACTTATTATATAATATACATGTAGTATTTATAACTTATAAACAACTTAGAATTAAGACAAATTAGCATATTTTTCTCCATTTACGAAATATATTGGGATTTAGTTAACCATGGAATAACCATTATCCATTGAAGAAATAGTTTACAATTAAAGTAAGAATATTAATCTTTTAAGTATTGTTAAAATTTTGACTTCTGTAAAGAGTAATTATGTTTTAAAATAATATCATTATAACACATAAACCAAATAATATTCCTGTAAATAATACTATATATATATGAACACAGACATCACGAAAGGTATAAACTAAAAATAGAATAAAGATTCTAAATTTAAATGTATATATTTTTAACAATAATAATAAATAATGCAACTCCATTGGTTATGTAGCGGTGTACGTTGCCTGCAATGAATCATACCACCCGTTATTGGCATTGAGTCTAAAAGTGAAAGTTACTTGATGCACTTACATTTAGTGTTCACTACGGAACAATTATAACTCTTTCACATTTACATGCAAAATAAATGTGTATAGAGTATTTTATAATACATATAATATAAACCGTATGACCGGTGAGATAGTGAAGTATATATATAATATTTCCTTATAAAATAAACAATGATTATTAATGAATAAGCAGGGTGAGTTTTAAGTGTCGGTGAATGCAATCCAAACATAACCCCATACAATGTAGCTTGAGCCTTACGTTATATAAAGTGAGGTTATAATAATACTTACAATTTTCTATGCATTACAAGTTTTTATATTTATATATAGTGTCTTAAACACATATTAACTATCCCATAGTGTTGAGTGACATGTGACACAAGTCATAGCTCACTGGACCACACCAAACTTATAACACTTTGACAACAAAGATACTGTGAGAAAGTATTTAAAATTGATTTTAATAAAATAATACAAACAATACATAGTGAAGATAATAAGACAAGTTATCGGGGGTACGGTGAGACGGAGATGTTTACGTCCAGTGATTCACTATTCACTACAATATTAACATTTGTCACAGATATACCATATACCAATACTGGTATATGTTTTCCGAATGATTTACAAAAGTGAGAGAAGGTTGAAATACAAGCACATGTAAAGGATTTAGATATTGATATCATTTTAGATATGGAAATGATATTCAACATCCTTTCAAGATTTTATCAATCTTTAGTCTCCGGTATGTATTCATAAATAAAATTTTAATAACCATTCCACATTGTGTAAATGGTAATAGATTACCATTTGGTAATTAATTCCTTACCGTTTGGTACCTTACCATTTGGTAATAAATCTTTATTACTGAATTATACATAGATAGAACTTAGATATTGTCTCTTAAGAACATACATCAGAGTAAATTGTATATTCCCCTTAATATTTGTTAATAAAATTGATAATACATGTAATTTTCTCTAATATTAAAATAAATACAAGCATTTTATACAATATAATAAAAGATAATTTTATCTTAGAAATAACTTTATACATTTCCTTGAAGGTTATGACTATTTTATCTATAACATGAAATATAGTGTAGAAATAGATATTTTAGATAATTCTGAAATCATTTTAAAACAAAATGAAATATATTACTTAAAAATAAACAACATTATATTGATAAGTCATTCTAAACATGCCACATAGGTATTAAAGTCAGTTAGGTAATAAAAATATTAAATGTATAACATTTTTTTTAACTATTATCATATTTTCTACAATTATACAAACTATTTTTGCAATTTGTATTAAAGTATACAATATTTATAAGCTTTATTATGAACCGATCATTGACTCCAAATGAATCATACTATTTACAATAACACCTCATTAATATTAAAGATTTTATAAAACTTCTCATTACTACATAGTATTGTGGTAAGTAACAAATTTTATAAGTTATAAAAAATAACAATTAAACATGTTTAAACATGTTCATGATAAACTCTATAGATAAAACAAAACTAAACTATACCATAATAAAAATCTTAATTAGATAAATAGGATTTATGGTTGCTATATACCTTTAATTTATTATAACAAGATATCTCAAGTTAATTGAGGTGACATTTCTCTGGATGGGAAACACAAGTTACAACTTCCAGTAAGATAATTATTTGTTAAAATTAAACAAGTTATAATAGTCAATACAGTATTGAACTAATACTATTATTATAAAGGGTAATAACCTTTGACACGAAGGACACTAATTTGAAATGAAAATTTATAATACTAGAAACAAAACAGACACAACAAGTAACAATTCTTTTTTGCATTGTTTATAATCGGACAAGTATGGTTTATCTGTAAGATACCAGTATCAATCAGCAGATAGGTATCATATATAATCCAAGAAATACAACCTAAGTCCTTTTGCTGTCACCCTCATATTATTTTAAAGTAAACATTTTGTAGTATCTTTATGACAATGGATGAGATATTTTTACATAACATGAGTAATATCTGAGCTTAGAGTATTGGGTGGGCAAGATTAGCATTCAAGCTGTTTTACGGCATCTCAATTTGGAAAAGCATTAAGACACTATCACATACTAGAGAAGAAATTTTTTAATTATTTGCAATTCATAAAATTTGTAATTTTATTTATTTATACATAGGATATAAAACAGATGTATATACCACTTCCCCAACATGTATAGCTATCTCTTTTCTATGACTGCAAACTAATAAAATATTACAAAAACTACAAATAGAAATAGTCTCAAATAATTAAAAATAAAGAGGGATTCTTACGTGGAAGTTCTTTTGTCGTCGCTCTGACGTTCCTTGTCCTTGTTACCCTCACGTTTATTCATAATACTAGTATGATGTGCAGGCTATGCCCAGCACTCCAGTTCACTCCCAGAGCCCACCGACAGTCGGGGCAGTAACGCGCCGCAGTCCATGTCACAGCCTCCAACCACTGCACTGCAATCTCGACATAACACACACCAACTCACACCCAACACCTTTCTCAATATTGCTATTTTTTTCTTCCTTTACCAATAAACACTACACTGTTAAATTTATCTCAAAATCATTTTTGTTACTGCAACCACAATATAGATGTTTCGGCGACTCGCGACACTACCTATAACGGGAATATTTTAATTGATCTAGATATTTTAAAACTGATAATAATTACTTATAAATTTGATACGATTCATCCGAGAAGGAACGAGAATGATTATAGGTCGCCGTGCCAATGTTATGTTCACTGAAGAGTAACAACAAGCTTTGTAGGTGATGTACAATTTACAAAGACAACGACCAAATTTGTCAAAAGGGCGTGTTGGATTTCGTCATTATTAATGGATGGCGATTTTAAAAGTGAAATAACAATCGGAAAAACCTAGCAAGTGACAGTTCTTCTTCGATGTGTGAACTGTGAAGTCAACCCAAATAAAATTATCTGTCGGCACAAATCGTATTAAAATAAATCTTTTAGGAAGATTACATATCAGTCAATACACATAACTTTGTACAATATGATTCGTGAACGAATAAAAACACGGAACGCAATTTATGATTAGCTTCACAACGTCGCCGAAACATCAAATGGACATTTGTCCCGATAAAAAAGTTTAGGTTTTGTAATGGCCACCAGTGGTACACTTTAGTCACTTTTATAACTGTAAATTATATATGTTGAATAGAAAAACACCAAATCCTAGATATTAATTATCTAAAACTTTACCTAAAAAAATAACGTCTAACAACAAAATTTCATAGTTAAAAAATATTATTTCAAAGATAAATCACTGAAATATCGCCATTCGGCGCATGCGCAAACTTGCAGCAGCCGGTGTTGCTATAAGAATATATTACATCCTTAATATTTCATGGATAAGATAATAGTGTTATAATACTAAAAATCTTTTAATTAATTCTTGTTCAAGAAATAATATTGATTTTCATTTTAAAAGTTAATTTGTTAAGGTTTAATTAAGTTAATTGTATTGTTATTATTATTACCTACTATAGTTTTATCAACTGATAATCTGGTAACCCAATAGTATTCATTCGTTGAAAATAATGTTACGTCTATATTACTTTATTAGTTTCATGCATTTTTTTATAAATTTAATTGAAATTGGAAAAAGTTGAAGATATAAGACATTTTCCGTATAATGTTTGTTATAAAAGATAATCAAATATTACTTTTTTCTTATGAAGCTGCTTCTTGCTATAAGCATCACTTGATATTTTAAGTGGAAAGTATCTATTAATAAAAATATTTTATATAAAAATCATAAATATAAAACAAAAACAAGTCTCATTTAATCCCAAGAAAAAAAAACCACTTGATCTTGATAGTCTGTAAACCAAACATCCGGCTCTATATTTTGAGTGTAGAGTATGTATGGACTGTAGAGATAAGGAGTTAACAACTTATACAGTGGAACAAGTGTAAAATGACAATAATATAGCATTTAAAAGCAATCTAATAAGTCGCCACAGTGGCGCTATTGTCCTGATATCATGATAAATGTATATACATCTTTATAATTGCAACTTGTGGGACCGTAAATGAAGTTTATTGTCAATTAATTTAAGACAATAACTTAAAAAAGTTTGTCGTGAGACTTAGTATAAGTAATAAGTAGTAGCGTAGCATAGTAAGCAATTTAAGTCATATATTATTTTTAATTAATCCTCATAGTCAGTGTGTCAGTTTTTATTTAACGTCGCCTTTAAAATTTTTGATCATTTTACAGGTAATTAATGTTGAGTTTTATGACATTAAAGTAATTTTATCACTATGATCAAACTTATATCCTAATAGAAAGAATAATAACAGAAGTTTAGTTTAATTTTCTGTCTTTCCAGAAATATGTTTAAATCACTGTTTATTAATACCACCTGGTAAAAGCGAAGGGTCAAAAGACTTGAGAAACTGTATAGTGTGTGAAAACTAAACACTTACTTCAAAATATAAAAATGTTATATAACTTATTAAGAATCATAGAGATTATCCACTAAAATATATGTACAATATTATAAGTACATTTTAAAAACTACGATCTACAAAACAATAAAGGCATCGCAATAGAAAATTTGGAAATAATTATTCGTTTAGTTACAATGTCCTATTTATAAAATTCAGGTAGGACATTGTTGTCTTAATTGTTGTGATGTTTTACTGAAGTCAAACAACACCTTAACTATACATTACGATATATAGCAATGCTTTCAATATTTTTAATTAATCGGCTTTATATTTTAATTACTACAAAGGTACGGTGGAAAAATAAACACTTGGCATTATGTATGTTAAGAGCAAATAATCTCTACTATTTAACTCTAGCGGTGACGCTGTCATTGCCAGTAAGGTTAACATTACAAAAAAAAAGAAAGCAAATAATCTGTTTTTAAGTAGTTACCTGGTGGGTATATAAATAAAAAATAATATTAGACCAAAAGTGTATTATAACTGATTTAAACAAAAGTTGGTTTTATGTTTGTCTGTTCATCTGTTTTTATGGGAATAATCATAAATAAATTACTGGTGCGATTTTGATGATATTTGATATGAGTATTGTTTCTAATTTGGGAAAATTCTTATATTTTCATGGGAAAAAGCCGTACTGGCCTATAATCAAAATAAAACAAAAGTGGACGGATTTTGATGAAACATGTGATGTAAGGTAATTATCTTAGTCTATTATGTCGCATCTAACTGTGAAAAAAACATATATTACATTGATATCATGATTTAAGGATTTATATTTTAAATAATAAGCCATATATAATGTAAACCAACTTTTGATTCACAGATTACAACTAATATATGTTATGTCAGAGTTGTCACAAAATATCTTTTTAGACATCTGTATTATTACAGGTAATTAATGAAAATGTATGAAAAATTACGTATTATGTATGGAACAAAAGGAATGATAAAAATGTATGTAAATCTGTAAAATTTTAATTAATGAAAGCGTTGTCTTTTTCTGTTTTGTCTGTTGTAAGTCCCATTGTATTTGATCGTGTCTCTTGTGAGGAGGGAGGGGGGGGGGCTTATATATTTATAAATAATTGCTATAAGGAAAATGCCAAATTATTTTTATGAGATTAATAACCTTAGTTTATTAGTTTATACCGCCCATGTTCAATATGTCTTCATTTTAAAGGCATCGAAATAATATATATTTAAATTTCTAGATATATTATATAATATATAGAGAGCCGGAAACTAATATGAATAAATATCTATATATGAAGCATAGTCTATAATAATACAATAAGGTAATATGATACAATTAAAATACAAAGTTTAATAACTATAATCCAACTTAACTAAAGTGAAGGGACCTAGGATGTAGTTCTTAAATTAGGCGGTGTATAACTATTGTCTGTGTTTGTGTGTGTGTGTGTGTGTGTGTGTGTGTGTGTGTGTGTGACATTATTACGGTCTAATACTTGTCAAACAATTATTAATTATCTTAAACCATTTAACGAATTCTTGCACAGAGTTAACAATTTTGTCAACGAAATATTTATATATTGTAAATGTGATATCAGTTAAATATTATATCTATTTATTGATAATTATCAATACACCAATATACAATATTCAGGATAAAACATTCTCCAATTATCAATTTAGATTGACAAATCTATTAAGAGCAATGTTAGATATTGATTGAGGAATTGAAGTATACTAAATGTGTATATTAAACATATAAGTAAAATAACAAGTTAACTGTGATTTATTGGAACTGTTGTTTTAAAGCCAAATCGACCGTTCACAATTACAAGTTATTATTAACAGTTACTTAACTATACATGAAGGTGGTTTAATGTGTTATAACTAGGTTTAAAAGACTAAATCTATAGTTTTCATAATCTTAAAACTATTCCACCTATTCTTATACAGATTATGAATGGAGCAGCCGTCCTATTGTATGTATGTTATATAGTGACTCACACATGTTAATCTGTTTGTCTGTTTGTTCGCGCATCACTCATAAACTGGACGAATTATGTTTTAGTGCTGCTAGGCTAGATGCCTATTAATCGAAGTGAACATCGGGGTGAAAACAGACAAGGTCACGTGCAACTGTTAGTACATAATAATATAAAACATTGTATAATCAATTAAAAATATTATTACATATAATTATAATATTAATATATGCTATTTTTATTATTTTGAGGAAGTATCCATTATACCTAAAAGTCATACTAAATGCACTGCATACTAAATGATAGAGACAATTATTAAAAGAAAAACATTTAATTTTCTGAAAACAATCTCTTATATAAAACCTATTTATTGTTATAAACATAATTTGCAAACTCAACATTTGTCATATGTCATAAAAAACAAAACAATAGAGAAAAATGTCACCACACACTGTATAACATGTAATAACTTAGTAATATCTCTTTTGGTTGTCTCTTTTGACCTGTAATAATGGATGTCAAAATGATTATATTTTAAAGGTTTATTTTCAAGAAATAAAAAAAATAAAAAATTATAGTTTGGCCTATGCCAGTTTATTTGCAATTATGTCAAGGACATTATAATCAATAATATTGTTTAATATTAAAATTTTATCGCAATAATAAATAAAATGGTTGACAAATGACTCTTGCGACGGTCGTGAATTCGTTGCTCTGTGACTGTATTGACTCGCCAAGGTCTAGTTGTCGCGGAGACGCGCTGTGACGTTGACGTGTGTTGATATTAAACGCCTGTGTTTATAAAACGTTCTTCAATATTGCCGGATAATGTGAGTTTTAATGTTTTGTAACAGTTAACTATCATTATCATGTGACAATGGTGGTATTTTTTTGCATTTTACGATCGTAACCTTGTTGAGGTTAAATGAAACGCTGAAATATAGTATTATACCAGATAATGGAGCTAATCAGTATCTTTGTAATGTGTTTTTGTAATTTTATGGTTTATTACACATTATGCTTGTTGCATATAAACCTTAAGGCTTGATATAGGTTAGAAAATTAATTGACATGAGCTTTTAATTCATTGTATGTTAAATTCATATTAATTTTGTGTAAATGCAGTGCAAGTTCGTTTAGAATGTCCTCATTATGGGAAATTAAAGTTTCACAGTAATGTTTAGTTTTAAAACCTGTTTAAAACAGGTAACATAACAATAAACTTAATTGGTTTAGTGATATTAAGGTTATAGATTACAAATGTATAGTTTGGTTTAAATAATTCCAAAATACTTTACAAGATACAAGGTATAGGCTTAATTGACATTTAATTATTTTATATATATATAAATATATTTAAATTATGAAAGTTTATTAATATAAAATAATATATTCATGTCATATTATATAAATCGAAACTTATTTTAAGAAATTTTATAAGCTATTACATTTAAATAAATCAAACCTTGTCTTTCAAACGCCGAGTTTGTTTGACGTTATTGATTTGATATTGATTCAATGGAATGATAAGATTTAATATCTTTTATCTTTTTTAAGCTAAAAATCTTTGAAATAATCTTCCTTATTACGTATCTACAATGTTTGGTAAATCATTGATATGAAGACTGACTGGTTGTACAAATCAAATATTATTTCAGGAAATATATATGAAAAAATAAATATTTAATGTCGTCGGTGACATCATTGCGATATTTATTTTATCTTTCACAAAGTATAATAAATATTACTTAGTTATTTATTAGAGTTTTGAAATAAAATTAAAAGATTATATGATCTTATTTAAAAATCTAGCAAAATATGATAAAATTAATTTGATTTATAACGAAATAAAATTAATTAGAAAGTTAAATACAAATAGATTTGAAATTTATTTATGTATATATAAATTTCAAGTATGTTTCATAATTTCCATCTGTCAAATGTTTGATAATTTCTAAAGTGCAAAGGTTAAGGTGGGCGCGACTCGTAATGATGAAACATAATTAGGACATCTTAGATACGTATTATATTAGTACTTACTTTAGCATTATTCTTATTATAATTAAAAAATAAGATTAATGCTAAATCATTATTGTATAAAACTGTCCAATAAAGCCTTATCCAGACCGGTCCAGTCCAGTAACAACACTCGCCTAAACATAATAGTTCATTAAAAAGACTAAATAATTTATTATAAAAGATCTTCAACGTTGTATATAAAGAAAATGATATGAAAGAAATGAAAGTACTTTTACTTTAACAGTTCCACTTTTAGACTTTTACTTTTGTTGACAATTTATTAACATTTTATATTATATAAACCGGTTTAAACGAGTGTTTGTCGTGTGTCCGTCTGCGCTCGTTCGTTTTCGTGGCTTAATTTTATTATTTAAATTTAATTAATTTTATTTTCTTATGTATCTTATTGCAGGTTATTTCTCGCTCTATTTCTATCTGCAAAATTTTTATAAGATTGTTAAAGTTCAAATAATAACAAGTTTATCAAATAAATATATAGGTATTTGTTCTATCTTTACATTTATATTTTTTTTCTCACGATGTTCGTTTGACTAATCTTTGAAATATCTAAACCGATTTCAATGAAATTTAGTAGATATTTTTTTGTTTGGTACAATTTAAACGACAGGATATTTTTTGTCTTGTTTTCTTTTATTCCAATTTGAGGTTCTTTATACAAAGGGTTTAATTCGCTTCTAAGTTCTAAAGTTTTTCAATAGATGGCGTTGTTAGTAAAATATTAATTGATTTAAATTAGTTTATGAATCAGCAGACAGCAAACAATCGTCATCTATATGTATTTTTTAAAAATATATCTGATAAAACTAACTTTATACCGTATCAATATAATGAATCTTAATTTAAGCTATATTATTCAAATGTCAATATAGTTAATATATGTATAATATATTACAGATAAGATGGCGTCCATTAAGTCTGCGGAGGATCGCGCCAGTTATGTGGTACAACTGAGGGAGTGGATGAACGGACAGCCTCACCTGCCCAAGGATATAGGTATTATTACTACATAATAATTTTTAGCACACTATTTGATTTCAAAAATAGTGTGTGTTCAATCGCAGCTTGTTAGTACGCTAATTGAGGTAGTGTTTGATAGATTGGATGATAAAATGGCCGCATATCAGTTATATATTTTTTATATTGAGTACTTCATCACATGGACCGGTTATAAAAATAAAAGTTTTTAACACACTCATTAAATGTGTTTTTATTACATTTGATCTTTTTACGATCAATAAAAAACAGTCGACAGATTTTCATAAAATATGAGTCTTATATTTATACTTAAATTGCAGCAATAATTGGAAATACTTAAAATTAATTAATATAAAAATATTGATAAATTTTTAATTTAAATATCAATGCAAGAATCGTAATATTTTTATTAAATATACCCACACACCAACATATATATATATATATATATATATATATACGTATATACACATGTTTGTTTGCGTGTTTTTGTTCATATCATTTTTTTATAATCTATATTATGTAAATGAGTTGTATAAACTAATTGAATCGCCGAGCCTTGAACGAGGCTTTTGACTCATTTTTTATTGCATTCGCCAGATATTATATTTGATTATTAATTTCCTATTTAAATTACACACACACATATACATATATATTTATATATAAAAATCCCGTGTCATGATGTAAGTTTGTTATAATCTTCAGAACATATTTTAATGTTATTTTGATATCTTATTTGGTCCAACTTGAAGTATAGTTTTGAATGTTATAACAAAGGTTATCTAAAGCACAGTTACACAAGGTCTTATCTAATATTAACCAATGCCAGTTAATTGTCCGTGTCTTGATACAATCATTCATTACATCAAGGCCAGAAGAGTACTTACAACTTATCTGAAAAACATTTATTATAAAATAAAGAAAAATGTTTACTATACTCTTAATTTTCTTAACCGTTTGGGAGACCTTTTTTTTGTGTTTAGTTGTCTCCAGAATACGACGAGATAATTAGCTAAAATTTTTCTCATGTATGTTTGCGCCGAACGCGGATGTTATTGCGAAAACAGATTGAAAAAATGTTTAGCCATTCAAAAGTTACCAAAAAAAGATCACTCCCGCCATAGACAATACATTAGAGCTGCCCTGCGCGTGCGAGCAATGTGCTGAGCTAGAAGGTGACAACTAGTCCTAATAAATCGATATTTCCTGTAGCTATTCAGATGAAAGGAGAGGGGCTCAGCTCAACACCTGCCGCGCACGTTTGACGGATCCTAGTTATTATAATAACAATAAAATAACACACAGTACAAAAAATAATAAGTTAGTGACAGTTGAGTTTATGTTGTTATGTAAAGGTTAAGGTTTTTAATATAAAAATAAAATTGTATTAATCTCTAGTCTACTCTGTTATAGAAGGAGTTTCAGTACTAATAAATGAAATTGTATTTTATATTTAAAACTACTTAATATAATTATCGTTAATACACCTTATGTGATGGTTACAGTTGTTAATATTAGTTAATTGGAGATTAATGATACTTTTTATTAATATTTATTAATTATTGTTAGTCCGTTGTGAGAAGCACCGCCAGATGTATTCGTAAAGGTATTTGAGGTGATACTCTGTTGTAACATTTCAGCGCTGGTTAAGTGGAATGTTTTTTATAATAAAAGTAGCTGCAAGCTACACCTCCTCCTCCTCCTAAGCCCTGAAAGTCCTGTTAAAATCGGTCGAGCCTTTCAGAGATTAGTCGGACCAAACAGACGCAGACAGAGAATTTATTTTTAATTGATTCTTGTTGTTCTATCATAAATATATTAAAAAATATCTATTTTGATAAAAATAACTTTAAAGTGATAAATCACTAAAATATCGATATATAATATATATTTTTTTCTTGTTACGTACACACGTAATAACATTATACATAAATATGTAACAACTTATTTATATATAAGATTATTTTTATAACTATAAACCACAAAATACTCATATTTAAGAAGAGGGTGTTACACACACATACACACACACACAAACACACAAACGTTGTTTACACCGATTTTCCATTCAATAATGTTTGAGTGCGTGAGAAAGAGAGAGAAAGAGAGTCAGATACTGAATATATTTAGTCATGCAATAAGATTACTCGATTTAAGATATTGTAGAAAATATACTGGAGAAAAAAAGAACTATCCTTCATATTAACCTACTCTAGCGGAGACGATCGATGAAATGAAATAATAATAGTTAAATGAATTAAATGGGAGTGTACTTATTTCAGAGGACCACCTCCTGCTGCGGTTCGCCCACAGCTGCTACTACGACCTGGATAAGACCAAGAGCACCGTGGAGACGTTCTTCACTGTGAGAGGGACCTGCGCGGACCTCCTCACCAACAGAGATCCCTTATCACAAAACATACAGAGGATGATGAAAATTGTGTATGTATAATAGTTTTTATTATATATATATATATATATATATTTAACTGATTTTGTTTGTGTCATCCAAATAGTGTTTTGATTCATTAGTTGTATAAAAAAACAGTAGTATTATGCATCGTATTAACGCTACAAGAAAAAGATTCAAAATAAAACTAATAAAAAAAAACTATTTCACTATCATATTTCCTTTAATAAATATTCCATTTTTTTTGCAAATTTCTCTCCTTTTTCATATTATATTATTATAATATTATTTATTATAATATTATTACGGACCCAGTGCAAGATTTAAATAAAAATTGTATATGTAAAAATGAGTTCTCATTTATTTTCAGAAATCTAGGAAACTACATGATATCAGATAACAGGTGTCTGTGGGTGTGGCAGGTCAATGACCCCGGGTTGGAGACCTACGACTACGTGTCGGACGCGAAGCTGTTCTTCCTGTCCACGGACGCCTTCTTCATGACGAACAGGGATTTACCAGACGCGGACATCGTACTCATGGACGCGAAGGACATATCGATAAAGTTTTTAACTAAAATAAACATATCCGTCGCTAGGAAATTGGCCAAATATCAGGAGGTATGTCTCTCTCACTCTCTCTTTCTGTTTCTGTGTGTGTGTGTGTGTGCGTGCGTGCGTACGAGTGTGTGTGTGTGTGTCTGAAAGCGCGTGTGCTTGTTTGTAAAATGTTTTTGTTGGTTTATTTATTTATAACTAAAGGATAGTAATATCAAAATAAAGATTATATGTAATGTGTTTTCTTTAATCTGTTTCTAGAACAATTATAGCAATGTTCTATATTATTATTTTTAATGTATTAAATTTGGTCTGATATGTTTGCCTTTTACATCTTTGTGTCCGATTTTGTGTTACTATGTATAATAATCCCGTGTCACGACGTTAGTTTGAATCTAATGTTTAGAATTTGAAAAGCGCAAATTTTTGAAATCACTGAACCGATTTTAATGTCATTTTTGTCGAGTTCAAAAGATGGGTAAAACAATTTTTATCTCTATTAATATTCTTCACTTAACTATATTGCGAATCTGAGGTTTTATTTATAAAAGATTTTATTCATTTCAAGTTCCACAGCTGCCCAATAGATGGCGGTGTTAAAAAATTAAATTAAAATTGAGGTAAAATAGTTTATGAAACAGACGAAGTCGCTTGCAACAACTAATTTTATATGATAATGTTATTCCAGGACGCAATACCAATAAGATTGAAGCAGATCCACGTGATCAACGCCCCTTCAGTCATAGACAAGATATACGCTATATTAAAGCCGTTTATGAAAAAGGAAAATACGGAAATGGTAACATTATAATCAGCAGCGGCGTTAGGGCTACTGACACCCTGGGCAAAAATATTTAGGCGTCCACTTAAGGAAATCAATTTCGAGTATTTATTTTTTGCTGAATCACATGATCTGACAGCTGAACATAGTTGTGAATACGGCACATAGAGCACAGTATTGAGAGTACACAGCGCGGAAGGCAGAAGGCCTTGGCCCCAGTCCCAGGCCCCCAAATTTGGCGCCCCGGGCCGTCACCCCATCGCGCGGCCCCCTAACGCCGGCACTGATTACAATTCAACTAAACTAACTTATAATATATATAAAATGCTCATCTCTTAAGTAGTTTTTTTTCTTAATTTCAGATACATTTCCATACGCCCAAATCTGATACGATATACAAGTATATAAATAAGGAGGACCTGCCGGAGGACTATGGAGGACTTAAGCCCTCCTTGGCGGAACTGACGGAACATAGTATAAAAATAGTTATGGATAAAAGGTTAGCTACAGAATAATTATAAATATATTTTTAAGTGTAGGACAAACCGACACACGGTCGACTTAAGTAAATAAAATAAATTACTTTACTTAGGTCCACTTAACCTTGACGAGCCAATATTGTAATATTTTTTTTATTAACAAGTGAAAAAAGTATTCCCGAAGTTTCTTGCTGAATCTTCTCTATGGACCTTTTGGAACCGTGGAACTAGAATTGATTCTGACGTTTCATAAATCGTCCCTATTTTATATAAGAAACTTAAACGTTGATGAACGTAAGTTCCTACTTACGTTCCTAATTACGTTCATCAACGTCAATACACAATCAATTAATAAACGAAGGCATAAAGGTTTTATAGTGTGAGGTGATTATATCATCAATAATTTTAATTATAATAACTTATCTCCATTCTGGATTCTGTTGTCCCTTCTGTGGATTTTAATATTATTACTCGATCCAATGTATCAGAGCAAAATAAATTATACTCTTCCCACTGAAAATATTATGGTAGAAATAATTCTCAAATATTTTTATTCTTCAAATCAATAAAAAATTTGTGTGCAGCTCTTACAATCAGGTCTGTTATTTTAAACACTAGTATTTAACATTCAATGGGTGATATTAAGAAATATATCTTCCACATAAAGTTGTGACAAAATTTGTATTTTTTCTGGTATATAATAGAACTATACGTTATACTGTGTTATGATCCTTTAGTTGAAATGTGGGCTTTTCTATTCCTATAATCAAGTTAAAAACCAGTCAATGTATGGTATAAACCCAAAAATAACATAACTTTTTCATAAGTATTTAATATGAATTGTGTTATTTTTCCTATCATTCTATAATGTTACTTACTTAACACTTACTGAATTTTGGCCTCAAAACAGTTAAAGAGGCTGACTGGATATAGAAAATCAAATCAAAGACAAACAATGCAACTTATAATAATAATCAAAAAATATTCTACAGAAAAGACCAAACTTCAAAAATTCTTTGAAAATATGTCTATGATATCAAGATAATTTCGTATATACCTATGTTTATTAATAAAACTTATAAATATATATTTATGTATAACTTAATATATACATCGCATCCACATACAACCCTTACTAATATATTTTTGTATATATAAATAGTCAATTCGGAGACGAAGAGTGCGACGGATCTCAGGATCGCAGGGATTCAGTAGATGATTTCTGTTACCTTTATGTATATATAAATACTATGTTCTTATTCCTTTATATTTTGGATAAAATACTTTTCATGATAAAGATAGAGGAAACAGAAAACGTAAATAGATTTACAACTAAAAGCTCCTAAGTTAAAATATTATTAAACCGCCCCCGACGACGCAGGTTTCACTCTACTCGTAAAATTAAAATTATTAAATATATATTTTTTCTTTTCAGGGTACAATTAATAGATGACAATCTATGGCGACTGAAGAAGACTAGCTCCTCGGAGTCTGGATCATTCCGGACACTTGCAATAGATTAATTAAGTATTAAAATAATGTTCCAGGTGCCTTACTACAGGTGGTGTGAGTGACACACGGTATATTTTTAGTGAAATATTAATTTGTGAAGCAGTATTATGTATACAAGTTACGAGTCTCTATTTTGGTGGGTGTTTATTTTTGTAAGTTATAAATTTAACACAAAATTATATTCTCTTTAGTGTTATCAAATAATTTCTTGAAGGGGGAACTTTGTCACAGCTGATCTACATTTTTACTAATATTTTTTCACTTCGTAACCAGTCAATTAAATTAAACCTATCAGGTTATGTGATATATATTTATTTGATAATATATATATTTTAGCAATTTTATTACATTTGGCTTTAATGAACCTTTGGTTCCTGCTCATACAAACAATATATTATCTTATAATCTGTCAAGATATAGTTAAATATATATAGTATGTTTATCTGCAGACAGATCTCAAGTTCTCTTATATATGTTGATGGGTTTTATTTAATTTACTGTTTATTTTGTTTTGTAAAATAAAAATTTTAATTGTTAACGAAAGAACAGGGCTGATGGTATTTTAATATATTTTCACCATAATATGTATGTTAATATGTGATATTTCAATCTTCAAGTATCCACAAACAAGAGTCGGCATCGCGTGCATTCAACGGAGCAAACTTTGAAACCAACATTGTGTTTTGTCTGAAAGTGACGTCACAGTTCTCGCAAATACCGCGTAATGATCTGGTACTTTGTAGTCAACGATATTAAAATTCTTATACTATTAAAATTGGGTAAATAAATAAATTAATTACAACAGAAATATAAAATTAGGTTGTAGAACAATTAAGTAAAGAAAAAGATGTTTGTATACATTATATTATATTTGTGCCTGAATGTGACGTCACAAACGTTATGTATGTCGGTTTTACATATTTTCGTTAAGCCGTCTCTAGTATGTGAATGCTGGAAATGCTTATATGTGTCAAAAAATACTTACTAAATATTTGATATTTGAGTAACTGTACTGTAAATCTAATAAGCTTCTTTTGCTGTTGAGGAACTGGGGAAAGGGGAACTGGATATAGAAAAGATAGGGGGAAAGGAGGGGAGACGAAGAGGAAGGGAAAAAGAACTTTGGCCCTTTCTCAATAAAATTAGGAAACACCTATCAAAATTATATTATAAAAATTTTGTAAAATCTTTTTAGTTTTAATCCAAAAATGATAACGAAACAGCTGAATTACAGCCATTTTTAAGTTATTTGACACAAATTATTTTGTTATGAATATATTTTAAATACTATTTTGTACTATATATTTAATAAATGTTTAACATTTCGAACAAAATATTTTATATTATTGTTGATTTGTAATAAAATAAAGAGGTTGAGTTATATTATTTTGTTTTAAAAAGTATAAAAAAACCTAACAGTTACCCGGTACCGCCACCTACAGTCCAATTATGAACCTAAATCAATTAGTTTTTCACTAAAACAACACTATCATAAACGGTCAAGCAGTTGAATGACACAGGAACCTATAGACATAATTTTGGATAGTTCCTACAACTTTAACTTTGTTTTATACAAAAAAAAAAGTGTTTTATTAAATACATTCTATAGAATTAAGTTAAATGTAATTTTTGAAACGCATATCAAACAAATAAAAATCTTATGAATTTTCTTACTCTCCCTATCTGGATATATCCAAACTAATAATAAATATAAAACTGGTCGCTGTTATTAAGTATATTTGAAAATAACACCACCGAGAATCTTTAGAAACGATTATCGTATATGTAAAACGTACCCTTGATATCTAAGGAGACCCTGACTTTCTCTAACCCAGTTGTGTTTTAAGGTACGTAACGAGGTCGGTTAGGGCTTCTTTTGTACTGCGCTTTACATAACGCTTAGTTTTGTGAGTATGTGCCTCTGGAGAGTACGGAGAAAAGACCGATCGGTCTATAAGTCTTGGAATGGGTGTAGTCTTATTTTTCCGGCTTGTTTATGATAACCACGTGGGCTGCTTTCGAAGGTTTAGGAAAGTAGTTTAGGTCTTCTCCTTTCTAATTTTTTTCGGCTATTTGTCTTCCTGATTTCCCTCTCCTGGTTGCTGCAAAATTCTTTCGAGCAACTCTGCTTGGGCTTTCTCTGCTTTGTTCTTACACTCCTCTTTAACTTTTAAGTACTCAGCGGTAATGTACTATTTTCTGCTGGAAGCAGCGTTCCTTATCCGGGTATCGGTGCACCTTCTATTGTTCGCCGAGGATCTTGGACCACAAAGGTAGGTAGGTCCTTTACTTTCATACTGGTTTCTTACATGGTTTCCTTGTAGGTGGTGACGGCGTCTTGAATAGTTGGTTTCGAAGAACAACCTCCGCTATCAGTATTCAGTAAGCGGATCAACATGGTCAAGTGAACGCCGTATAGTATAGTAAGTATATAGATAGTAGAAATTACAGAGACAATTAGTATAATATATTAAAGCATTATATAATCGTTATCGCAATTATTATTGTTAGGAATTAATCTCATTATAACATCGGAATACTGTACATCTTAGTCTTAACACGAGACTTATGTTCTTGTGTATCTTGCCGAATATCAATTACATTCTACTGTAAATTTATACAAGCAAATGCTACAAAATATAATGTAGTAATTAATTATCACAAGATACTCAACAACGGGTTCTTAAAGATTTAAGTCATCATCAAGTTAATTAATTCAACAATAACACCTCAAATTGAATGAGTAATTGGCAGAAAGTTACTTTTTATAATTAATTATTATTATTTAAATCAACCTTATTTTACACAAGCGTAGCATTAAAATTATAAATTGGATTTGATAGGATTTCGTTAAAAACTTGGACGAGAAAGAAAACTATTTATAACAAGTTTGCGTTTAATTGTTATAAATACATTTAAAAGGAATCGAGAAAACAGAATCGCAAACACACCTGAATAAAATAAATATGTTTTTCAATTTAAAATATAATACTTTCGTTTTCAAATAGAAAAGATATATCGAAAACAAACACGATGACACGGTGAGAGAGAACGGTGTCTATAAATATCATATGGATTGTCAATATGTCCTATATAATACAATAGTATTCAAGGAATGCATTGTATATTTCCCTATGGTCCCTCTATTGTTAAAACAGTTAATAAATAATCTAAGCCACCTTTATCTGCTAACATCCTTGTCAAAATGAGAAAAAGCTGCATTAACGTATCGTATATCCACTCCTGATGGTTTCTGAGTTTGATCTCCTTACAAAGTATATCTATTATTAACAGCATCCCACGAGTGGACGAAACCATGCCCAATGAACAAAAAAGTTAAAAGCAGAACTATTTGCTTTAAGCGTTTCTCTTTAAATATAAATTTTGATACAAACAATTTGTAATTTATAAAATTGGACGGATTAAACAGCTAGCACTCATATATCAAATCAATTTTATTGAAGGATTAACATAACAGAAGTCATCGTTTCGCAGGTCCTGGCCCTGGTAATGATTTTTTCATTATAAAATAAAACTTTAACATTAATATTATGCTTGTAGTAGTTAAACTTTATACATACTTTATTAACTTATTTGGCTCGCCATCGTACTACCACGAGCTATCGGATCGACGGGAAGATATTAAATCTCTTTCTCTGCGGGAACTCGTGACAGACTTCATTATATTATGTATAAGAACATACACTACAATATTAAAAGACAATTTCGAGCTTATTAAAAGGAAAATAAAGAAATAGACGGAAAAAAGATTTTAAAATTTAAAAAGAACTCTCCTTATCTATAACTACCATTAATATCGAAATATGTTATGAAAATGTAGATAAATTAATCGGAAACAAGTGATCTACCCTGGCTTTACACAATCTATCAGTGGGGGATCATTATCTTTAGAATTAAAAAATAGAAAACAATCTATCCGAATTCAATGTTGAGTTAGAAAAGACAATAAAACATTAAACGTCACGAAATTTCTTATAAACATGAATGTATCTCTAAAGAATTATATTGTTTCAAAACCTATGGATTACTTACTGTAATGTACTCTTTGATACAATTGCAAGAATCGGACAAAGATACGAATTCAACATTTTATAGAGGTTTTATCCAAGGCTTTACAATTTAAGAGAGTGCTGAGACTTTACACTTCACCGGTCACAGGTTTCAATTTATGGCGCAATATATAGTCAATGGTTTTAAATCTTATTTTATGTTTTCTATCAAAAGTAAAATAAAATGAAATCAATATAGGACAATGTAGAATTATTTAATCAAACCTAATAAACAAATCAAACATTTTTATTATTTCAAGTATCTCGTCCAAATCATAATTCAAACAATTTTAGACGGTATTGTTAGTTCATAGTAACTTGACTTCATTTTGACCTGAATTAACTTCTTAAATGTATATTTAAGGCATAAAATGCACAAAAAATGCCTAATCAAATAAATTACCTAAGATTTCTAACAATACTATATGTCCTTTTTAGAATTTTCTGGGTTTACTATTGTTATTTAATAAATATAAAAAAAATATTGTAGTTTTATATGCGTGGCGTTTATAAATTGTTCACTTGTACTTGTCAGCACTACGAGCCTTTTGTAACCGTTAGACCAAATTGAGTTAGCCTTACATTCAATTTATTCAAATCGAATGAAACTTAAAGTTATAAAACTAAGTTTTTTTTTAAGTTACATTTGAAAAAAGTCTTTCAAAGTTTAATAGGGATCAGTGTTATGTAATCCCATTTCGTTCTTGTAAGAAAATATATAAATTAAGTAATAATGTTTAAATCGGAGTTTTAATATTGCTATATTATTTGAAACCAAAAACATTTAATGGATTATATTCGAGTAAAGAATAATTTGATTTATATAATGACTTCGGTTGAACAATTTTCTCGTTTTTAACTTTTCCAGCTCAATAAACATGAAGTGTCGGTTGTCAATCGCTCGACATCTCCAATTTCCCCGAAATATAACATGATAAATACATTATGTAGTTTTTGCCTGCTTCTTTCAAAAGTACTATATTTGAAATCTGTTTTTTGCTTGTTCGAATTTATTTATTAACATATTTTTTTACAGTAATTTTGAATAATTCCCAGGTGCACGAGTGGTGAGCAAACCAAACAAATTAAAACGAATAAAATTATAAATTCAAACACATACCAAATTAAAGGATGATGGGCAAAAATGTATGGGATGTGTACCCACGACCAATAACGACCAGACGTATGTCGTTAGATAGCTCTTTTCATGACTATCATTTGTTATTATGGGGGCTAGTCTCAATTCGTTGTGGGAAAAATGTTATAGTTACTTAAATTATATGTATTAAAATAAAAGTTGTTAGTTCTAGATACCTAAAAAAACAGTTTTTATGTTTACTCCATGTTCTTTCAGTGTTATCATGTTAAGTATGAGGACAGTGAAATTGTGAAAAAGAGACCTAAAATAAAAAAGAACATAGGTATATATAAAATCGTTTATTACTGATTTACAAACACAATTTTTATTATTTAAAAACTAGTCATCTATGTTGTCTACATTTACATCATTTAAAAATGCTGCTGGAGAATTGAATACCTCATGCCTTGCGTAACCAATATGCCATATTACTGATGTTAGAAAAAAAAATGTGTACGTGAAATATTATTTTATATGTCATTGCTAAATGCTACGTCTACTCACACCTAAACAAATATTTATGTTTGTTTCTGTGTTTGACTGTTTGATTCTTTGTTCGATGAATTTGATTGCAGTGTGGTGTAATTGCAATCGTAGTAAACAGTTTTTTTAAGCTTATTACAGAAAAAAAACCTATTATTTTTACTGAAAATTGGTATAAGGCTGTTATTATAATGAAAATAAAACTGTTGTATGAGAGTATTTTATTGATAATAAACATTATAAAAAAGAGCGTGAGAAAAATCTAATTACTTAAAATTTCTTTGGGTTTATGAAACCGGAGAATTGTATTGTATGTGAAATAGTCATGTGGTGTTTGTAGATGTCGATAAGGCATATAACAGACTACACACAAGGCTTTAAATTGAGCAAGGCCAAGATCAAGGTTTATGTGTATCTGATAATGTTAAATATATATGAAGTTGATTCCTGTTATGTTTATCCGGTCGGTGCCCATGTTATGTTATGATAGACAACATTCCGGTAACGTAGGGTTGGTTTTAAACACTTATCTTATTGCCATCGGATGCCTCGAAATCGGAAGTACGACAATGTTCTTGTCGGTCAGGTTCAGAGCTAACATGAAATATGGCAATAAATTTTACTAATGTTTTTAAAACAGCCTTAATTTAAGTCGGAGAGTGTCTTTACAGAAGGGCTTATTTTGATACATACGATATCAAAATAGGCCCTTCTGTCACTTCCATTTGACGTACACAAGTGATCACTGGTATGGATTCAAAGTGGAAAATGTATAAATAAACATAACTTGCTATTATGCAAATAATAATGTAGATTTGTATAGCGATATTTAAAGTTTATACTTCTTATATTACATACCCAGAGACACAATAAATAAAACTTCTCAGGAGATCACCACATCTGATACAATCTATCGGAATCATTGATTATGAAAGGTCTATTTCAATAAATTTATGGTGTAGAGGGTGGAGGTGCTCAAACAAGTGAGGACAGCTGTGACCCTCAGGAGCTGAAGATGTGCGTGGACTCCACTCCTTGCACACAGGTAGGACTACCAAGGACCAAGGAAGAATTGAATAAGCTCTGTCTGTGAGTATTTAATTATATCAAGAATATTGCAATTTATGTATATAAAAATATCTCGATTATAGGATTTTTATTATCTAAAAGTATTAGGCTTTTTTATGGGTTATAAATAATAAGATATGTTGAAAACATATATTAAAAGTTGCTAACAGTAATCAATTGATATAATGTACGTACACCGGACCATTAAACTCTCTCAAGTGCTCGTAAACAGAAACGGATGCTATTAGAAGGAAAATGTCTACAAAAACTGGTAATCGCGTGGAGTTTACTAAGAATAGGGATTGAATTAACCAAAATTCTGAAAGGAAACCTCAACAGAAATTTGAAGTTTCTTAGGCTATGCTGTCTGGCCATAACATATTGATTGATAGATCGGTCACCAGGACCAAAAAGATAGACAAGAGTTAATTCAAAACTTATATTCATCTGAGGTTTAAATAAATATTGTTTAAGAAGTTACTAGAATCCTGAGAATTTTGGTTGATTATATAATTGTTTTTTTTAAACATATCCAATTAAGAACATAATCTATATAAAAAAACATATATTTTTAAGACTTGTTGTTTTAATCTTTGTATAATAATTTTAAGTGACATTGTTATTGCCTGCTCATTTACTTGACCCAAGATAACATATTTATTTGATTTATCATATAGCTTTACCTTTGGAATTTGCCGTTATTTCAATATGTTCTTCTTCTTCTTGTCAGTTTATAGACGAAAACTGCAAGGAACAGACCACACCCAGAGATCACCATGATAACCAATCTTGCACTGCCGCATCCAGCGACGTCCCGTGATCTTGACTATGTCGTCGATCCATCTAGTGGGAAGCTTATCCACGACGCGCCTACGGGCTCGTGGTCGCCACTCGAGAATCTTCCCGCCGACGGTTGCAGACTATAAATTCTTAGAGCTATGTCAGTGGTTTTGGTTCTTGGTCTTGTTCTTCACAACACACATTGAAGAGACTTTCGTCTTCAGACGTTACAATATTTTGGACGTGTATATATTTTGGAGCTTACTGACTACTGCTCGCCAAATCTAACTCGAATTCAGAGCGATCTGTTTCTCGAAGTTGAACCTACCTAGCTGAACTATTTGTCCCAAGTATGTAATTTTGTACAACTTTGAGCATAGCGCCTCCGACAACTACTTGAGTTGACAAGACTTGGACATTACACATCGGTTTCGTCTTATTCTTGTTCATTGAGGCTCTACATCGTTCGTTCTACTTCGTTCTAAACTGCGTTCATGAGGCTCTACATGAGATAATCGAGCATTGTATCCAGGTCTTCCATAGTCTCAGTCATTATAACTATGTCATCGGCAAACCAAAGGTCAGTGATGTACTCACCGTTTATGTCAATGACATAAAAAAATTCTCTATCTAACATTTCTCTCAAATTGTATTGGTTTTGAGCTCTGGCCCTGTAGCGGGACTGAAAGGTGGCATTTTTATACAAGCAGTGAGTCTGCAGTAAGCCCCAGTTCATAAACGCTAAGCATAGTGGCTAATTATACTCTTTGGACTTTTGTATAATCTGCCGCAGCGTATATATGTCGTCTTTATTGCAAAAGCCTTTACGGAAACCAGCTTATTAGGGAGGCTAAAAGTAATCAAACCTGTGTGCGAGACAATTCGTAATGACGTTCGAGAACAGCTTGTAGGCATGGCTCAGAAGTGTAATAATAATATTTTTTTAGTATCTAATATAATTGAATGTTGCCAAAATCAATGTTACATGCTTTAATGAGATTGTTGTTAATTATATATATTTAGTAAAAAACTATTAGGTTATTGTTTAAATAACTGTGTTGTATGCAGAGCATATCAGACGGGTATGTATATAGACACGTGGATCAAGCGCTGCTTGCCCACGGACGGACAGAAGCTCGTGCAGCAGCAGATCGGAGGCGCGCGGGCGTTCATGCGGTATTTATGTAGCAACGACACCGCGCTACGGAGAGGTGAGACACTTGACGTAGAGATTTACATACTATAGCATACCAGTACTACAGTAACTGTACTATAAACTTAGAGAAAGATACGAATACTTTCTTTTCCAATTATAATTGAGCGAAGCGAACGAAGTGAGCGGAGCGTTTTACTGGAGACTTTACATTCTTTGTCACGAGTTGGCTCGAAAACTACTTGACGGAAAATTATGAAACTTTACAATCAAAAAGACACACATTAAATGATGGTTTTTATAAAAAAAATTAATAATGTCCTCAAAAATTTTTTTTTTTTAATATCTTGTAAAAAAACTGATAACTCATTGAAGTTAATGGGAAACGATGAGTCAATAAACTGGACTCGCTTCGCTCAATATGCAAACGGCACCCGAGATTTCGCGAGATCAGCGAGTCGAAATTGAGGGTTTGTTGGCGCTCCTAGTTTTTAAAGATATATGCTACTATTGTAAATACCATTATTTTTAGTGTCGTTTGTATATCACTATTATCAACATCAACATAATGTATTTACATAATATTATACAAAAATATGTACGTTATTATAATGTAACGATCTCACGATTAGGACTCATTCAATTGTGAAAAAAGTTAGTAAATTATGTGACAATAACGAACGGTAATATAATGTGAAATAAACGTAATAAGATTCAAAATAAATAATCGTATTATTATGAATGTATTTAAGATACGATATTTATATTTTTTTAAATATCCTTTTGTTCCATCTTTATATTCACGGCTTAATTGATCTTAAACTTTTATATATCGTAACAAATGGAGGGCCACAATCTCTTTAAAGTCACTTAGAAATGAAGAGATTATTATTTATTTAGGAAAAAGCTATTAAAGTGAAACTCGGTCATATTTGGACTAAGGGAATTATAAGGTATGGTGGGTCAGATTTCTTGAAGGAGCCGTCTTGCTGGTCGATGGTGTCACCGGACTGGTCGCGCTGCAGCTCGTGCAGCTGGCCGCGCGAGACATCTCCGAGCGCAGCCACCACATCGTGTACTTCAACAGGAACACCGAGCTGTGCTGGTAACTGTGTGTAGTGGTAGCAACTATCTTGACTCACCCAAACGGCGGTCGTAATGGGATTAAATTAATAAATCATTTATTGACTTAGAAATTAAGAAGATAGGCACCTAGTGATTTAGTTTTGACAATGTTTTTGATGTATGGTGATGTCGCCAGTGATCGGCAACTGGTTCGCAGTTGGTTTCCTTAATAATAAAAATAAAATAAGAACAAAGGATCCGTAACTTTAGAACATCTAAGCATGTTTTAACATTAAAAAAACAAAAGAGCACATGTTGTCAAGTAAATAAGAAAATGTGTCGATTATTACGTGGATTCCTTGTTATTTATAATTAAATAATAATATATATAGTAACCAAAATTAAACCTGTTATCCATTTGTTGCAGAAAATTGTACATAAATTGGATACCACAGAAATCAATTATTTCAAATATAATATGGTGGTTGTGAATAATAACAATTAGTTATTCATTGCCGTTTAAATCTGCACAAAGCACAAACGAGTAATATGTATTGATTGAAGCTAACAATATTGATATAATAATTTGTATGTGAACTTTGATCCTAAAGTAAGTTTTCGTCTCCATTAACATCGTAGTAACTAACACCTAATGAAATAGCAATACCCGATATTTAATCAATTATTCTAAGAATTGTATAGTCTTTACAAACCCATTTCAAAACAATGAAATGAAATTTTTGAAGTGAAACTTCTTTAGGCGCATGAGGGTAAAATTTTTACAGATGAAACGTCACGCCGGTATGCAACGGAAGTGTCGGAAAAGAGAGAGAGAGTGATCGAGACCGATTGAGAGAGAGTAAGACAGGGGGAACGTAGCATGAGCAACTAGCCGTGGAGTGAAAGTAGGGAGCAAGCGAGTGAGAAAGATTGAGAGAAAAAGTGAGACAGAGCGAACGTCGTATCACGCATAGTGCTATGGAGTGTGAGGTGGGAGAGAGCTATAGTGAGAAAGATTGAACAAGAGAGAGAGAGAATACGGGATATCGAGAAAGAATACACGCCCTATTGGTTGTGTATTCGTTTACTAGTTAATTATTTATTTTAATGACAATTAAATTCCTAACCTATCTTCCTTTTTCCCTTCCTCTTAATGTTGGAAATTTAAAGTTTTAGATTTGTATAAATATAAACAAGATTTATAAATTAGTTCGCCAAAGAAGTTTCACTTCTGACATGTGTACTTTGTACGCACGCATATTTTTTTGCTTATATTAGGTCTACAACTTTGCTCCCGCCGTTTTTTTTTTTAAATTTTAAAAATTATTTTAAAAAAAACGGTATCTTATTTATGTTTCAAAGTATTGTCCGTCACTTTCCACTACTTTGGCCCATCTTTCAGGCAACAAACTGGCCCGCCAGGCCGTGTGCCATCGACCTAAATAAATGGTAATCAGATGGAGCAACATCTGGAGTGTATGGCGGGTGAGGTAGAATTTCCCATTTCAGTGTTTCGAGGTACGTCTTGACTAGTTTCGCCACGTGAGGTCGAGCATTGTCGTGTTGCAAAATTACTTTTTCGTGTCTATCAGCGTATTGCGGCCGTTTTGCTTTTAATGCCCTACTCAAACGCATTAATTGCGTTCGATAAAGTGCACCAGTAATTTTTTCAGAAGGTTTTAGCAGCTCATAATAAATTACGCCAAGCTGATCCCACCAAATACACAACATGACCTTGGATCCGTGAATATTTTGTCGAGGTGTCGCCGTAGGAGTGTGGCCGGGCAATCCCCATGATGTGCGTCACTTAGGGTTGTCGTAGTACACCCATTTTTCGTCCCCAGTAACAATACGATGAAGAAATCCTTTTCGTTTTTGTCTTTCAAGCAGCTGTTCACAAGCAAATAAACGTCGCTCAACATCTCTTGGTTTCAACTGATACGGTACCCAGTATCCTTGTTTTTGGATCATCCCCAGCTGTTCCAGGCGTTTTGATACTGCTTGCTGAGTTACTCCCAATGATTTTGCTAGCTGTTCTTGAGTTTGGCACGAGTCTTCATTAAGTAAAGCCTCCAGTTCATCATCTTCAAAAGTTTTTTCTCTGCCACCGCTATGCCGATCTTCAACAACAAAATCATCGCTTTTAAAGCGCTGGAACCACTCGTGACACGTTCTTTCACTAATAGTATCATCACCATAAGTACTAGAAATAACCCGATGAGCCTCAGCCGCCGATTTTTTCATGTTGAAATAAAAAAGTAAAATCTCCCGCAAATGACGTGAATTCGGTTTATAAGTTGACGTATTTAATTAAGCGTAACTATATGACGCAAACAAAAATTAACTAATATCGATGTAAGGTTATATTTATAGATGTCAAAACTGATGGAAAACAACTGTGATTTATTTATTTGGACTATTACTGGCTACTAGCGCCATCTTTTTGAAAACGGCGGGAGCAAAGTTGTAGACCTAATATCATATAATTAGGTCCTTACATATGAAATTTGCGTTTAGTATAGGGGGAAAGAAAAGTCGGATATTTTTTTTAATATAATAGTTTTTTTTATCAGAGTTTAAACCATTGTTACCTATGCACTTTTGCCATCTCAAAGATAGTTCATTTATCTCTTTACTAAAAAACCATCCGGAAGGGAATCAAGAAACTCTATGAAAGCGGTTTTGATTTCTCCATCGGAGTTGAAATTTTCCCTTGCAAGAAGATTTATTGTTGTTGTTTTTGTTTATCTTATCGTTGAGAATCCACTTTTCATCACAGGTAATGATTCCATTTAAAACCCCTCATTTTTGTGTCGTTTAAGTAATGTTACGCAGTTATCGACGTGCTTTTGCCGGGTTGCTTCATTCAATTCGTTAGGTACCTTTCAAGCTTTTTAATCTTTCTAATTGGCTTCAAGTGAATTAAAACAGTTTAATCACTAACACTGCAGATGCAGCTAACTCAGACGTAGTTTGCTATGGATCCGTTTCCTTTATTAACTTTAATTCTTCATTATCAATCTGGGCCTCCGGTCATCCACGGTATTTATTTAGCAGGTCAAAATTTCTAGAACAAAACGTTGGAACCAAAACCGTTGTGTTTTTTTTTGCAACACGACCGCGATACATAACTTCAAGCCGTTTTAGCAGCACTGGTGCCATAGTCGAACTCGTTCAAGTTAATTTAGTAAACTGGGGGTAAACGGGTCGCTTTCTGGACTGGGGTTCCAGAGGATGAGCGAGGTTGCCAAGGTGTAGGCGTGTTATTGTTCTTTCAAATGGTTAATGCAATGATAGAATACAAGGCTATCAACCCGAGGCTCCTTTGGGTTCGCTTTAACCTGGGGATAACAAGAGTATTCTTGTTAGCCGTTTATGCGCCGATATCCTCAACTTCAGTGAGCGAACTCGAGGAGTATTGGGAGAGTGTCAGGGATATTCTAAGTAGTATCAGAGGTAATGAAAAGTTGATAGTATGTGGGGATATTAATGGATGGGTTGGAAGCGCACGAAGTGGTTACGAAAGAGTGTTAGGCAAGTACGGTGATAAGAGAGTAAATGAGGCTGGAAAGCTTATTTTGTAATTTTGTAAGAAGAGAAAGCTGTTTGTGGCAAACACGATGTTTGATGACAAACAAATTCACACATGGAAGCGAGCGGAAGAAAGAAGTATGATTGATTTATTCCTAGTGGATCAGCGTATTCGAAGTCAAGTTATGGAAATGCGAGTGTTCAGGGGAGCTGATCTGGGAACGGATCATTATCTAATCGTTACTAGAATAAGAGGTCTGTTTGCAGAGTAGCGCAGCCGCACGACGTGTCCAAGTTTGGAGTTGAATTATCGTATAAGAAGCTGGAAGCTTCAAGATCCACCGATCAGAGAGGAATATCAAGAAAGGATTTCCAAGAAGCTTGAAAGCTGTGAAGCTGGAAATGAAAGTGTTGAAATATGCTGGCAGAACCTTAGGAATGGTATGGTGAAAGTAGGGACAGAAGTAAGTGGTAAAGAAAAAGTAAAACGCGCGATGAATGGTGGGATGATCTAGTGAAAGAGTAGTTGTAGAGTTTAAAAAGTAAGAATGGCTGGATTATAAAGCCTCTGGTAAGGATAAAGGTTTGAGAGAGATAAGAAAAAGAGACTACAAGCTGCAAAAGTACAAATCGAAAGCACTTATAAAGATAAAGCGTGAAAATGCTGAGAGAGAAAGGGATGAAAGGTTAACGAACAGCTTCCGGGAAAACACGAAGCTTTGCTGGCGAGAAGTTAGTGGGATATGGCGTGAAGATAAATAAATAAATAAACCTGATATAAATACACACGTTGGCAGACAATTTGTAACAAATTGATAATTTTTATTTGAAATATTTTATTATTTCTTATCCAGGCTTTTTCTTGTGGGTAATATTATAAACAAACTTATGTAAAATATTACGTAACTAGAAAACTTTTGTTTTTCTTTAAAACTTTGCTGTTAATAGCTATCTAATGCAGGGTAATGATACAAATAGAATAATTAAGTAACCCAAGTACTTATTGGTATTAAGACAATAAGATGTGAATTGTTAACTGTCTCAGTGCTCGTGACGCGTTCGTGTTGTGTGTGAGTGACGCTGGTCGCGCGTGTTCGTCGTCGGCGGGTGCTCTGCTGCGTCGCATGGCGTGGGTGCTGGCGCAGGACGTGGCGGCGTGCAGCCGAGTCGCTGAGCAGCCGCGTGCACCCTGCGCCGCACCACCACCTCTAAGCTTCTCGGCACTGCTGTCGTTACTGTACTATGCGTACTACATCTAGAAATAATATATAGATAAAACTATATTGCATTTATTGCTTTAGGTATAATTTTTAATTGTTGAAAAAGAAAACTATTCGATTATTATAAGAATGCAATTAAAATAATTTTAACATTTTATATTGTTGAAGTATTTAATTGAATATCCTGTTCTTATATGTCTGTTTTTATAATATAACTAGCTTTTGCCCGCGACTTCGTCCGCGTTTCCGTCGTTTTTCGAAAAAAAATTAGCAGATGTCCTCCCTCATAGTTTTGACGTAACAGGCAGATTCACTTTCGTATTTTAGAAGGGCAATAGTAATATAATATGCCAATCCACAAAACTGTTGAAAAATATAAGTAACCGCAGAATATTATAATATACCCACGCTATACCCACGACTCGGTCAGCGTGTAACTCCTTGTTTTTTATTAAGATAATATATTGCTAATATTTTTAGATCAAATTAAAATGTTTCAGCGCAAAGCTTCTGGGTAGACTATGTTAAGAGTCGACCCGTCCGGCACGTGAACGTAAAGATTCCTAGAATTGCTAACCCGGGAAAGAGCGACGTATAATTGACCATGCGAGAAACAGCTAACACCGAGATCTACTCCAGCAACACGAAAAGTCTGCCCTTGAGCTTTATTGATAGTCATGGCATAGCACACCGATACTGGGAATTGCGTTCTTTTAAATTGGAATGGAAAATTATTTGGTATTATGGGAATTCTGGGAATAAAGACAGTTTCTCCTGCACCGCAACCTGTTAAAATTTGAGCCTCGATTACATTTTGTTGCAACTGGGTTACTTTTAGCCGAGTTCCATTGCAAAGTTGAGGTGGTCTTAAATTTCGGAGCAGAATTATCGGTATGCCAATTTTTAAACAAATTATATGAGAAGGTAGTCCAGGCATACTTAAAGAATTTTAAAATTCTATCGGGTAATTAGTGGCTTCTTGTTCATCAACCATTCTATTTATTGAACTATAAACTTTGCTTTCTCCCTGTATATTAGACAGTATTTTATTATTAATTTCAGATGCCTGGTCATTGCGAGGAGTCAAAATGGACCTTTCGCAAAGCCAAGAATTGTCCCTATTTAATATAATTGTTATGTCACCGTAAACCGAAGATATAAGATGTTGTTGGGATTGCACTATACAACATAACTCAGGTGTCAGAATAAGTTTTCCTTGGTGTAGTTGTGGATAGGTACCTTCACCAATCTTCAATAATGTATCAGAAAATTCACGATTATCTGCGTTGTCTCCAGTTCTCACTCGCATATTTATAGTCAAATGCACCGATTGTATATCACGCCACAAATAAGAGCTTTTCAGGCAAGCCCTAATCTCATCAGCTCGGGTTCCCCGAGGTATTACCGGTAAGGTTTGTCGGAAATCACCACAAAATAAAACCGTAATACCGCCCATTGGTCGATCATTTTGTCTTATGTCCCTTAGAGTTCTGTCTACTGCTTCTACTCCTTTTCGATGGGCCATCGTACATTCATCCCATACGATTAAATTACACTCACGCAATACCTTAGCTTTGTCGCTATTTCTTGAAATACTACAGGTTGGACTTTCCGTGCGATCTAAATTAATTGGTATTTTAAACATAGTGTGAGCAGTCTTACCTCCTGGTAGCAATGTTGCAGCTATACCTGATGAAGCCACGGCAAAAGCGATTTTACGCTGATTTCGAACATAAGCTAATATTAATTTAGTCAAAAAAGTTTTCCCAGTTCCTCCAGGTGCATCTAAAAACCATATTGTTCCTAAATTATTCTGCACACTCTCGCACACGCGATCATAGACTAAGCGTTGTTCTGCAGTCATCATTGGGACACCGTTTTCTAATGTTACCAGCAGTTCCATTGGGTTGTAACCAATCTCTGCGGAATATTCCCTATTGGTAACCTCTCCGACTGAGGTTGGCGTTGGCAAACCATATTCACAAAGTGATTTACCGCCTACTGCTGTTAAGTCTTCCTGAAGAGCTAATAAGCACTGATTTATAGCCAGATCTCGAAAATTATCATTAGTTGCGCCTTCATTATTGTGAGATAAATTCCGAAGAAAGTCTTCTGCAAATTTTTCTTTATATTTTTCCCATAATTGGACAGGATCAGATAAATTACAAAATGTGAGTAATGTTACAAATAAATGGCGTAACCGTCGTGGATTATCACTAACACAGGATTCTGCTAAAGCGTCATCCCAATGTTGATCATTTTCAAGCAAATGACGCGCTTGGCAAGCTGCATGATAAGTTGGATAAACAACATCGTCTACTTTTCTCAAATCTATAAATGATGTTGGTCCTCGCACTGTATGTAATAATAATCTCAAATAAAAACACTCTGCGTTGTTAGGATGAACAGTATACACTCTACCAAGAACATGTTCTTTGAAAATACCTGTCTCGCCATCTACAGGCCTGCCTCGGCGTCTACGGTTAAAGACACCTCGTTGTTTATCGTAGGTATAATACGATGGAACTTCTTCATACAAAAGAGACTTTGCGAAATTATCAGTTTGGCAAAGTCGAAAGAATGCCAATAAAGTTGTTTGTCTAGGGTTCTCTAATCGTTCTGTAACATTTTCGGCGTTAAAATATATACGTTGACCGCCTTCCAGATGAACATCCAGATGGGTCACAGGTGGATATCTTTCGTGAATATTAAAACTTAAGATCCGCCACACAGCTTCTGAAGACCTGATATATCTGCCTGACTGAAATCTAGTAACTTCATCATGTTCATTTCTTAACGCAAACGTAGCTTGGTCACTGCCCTTGTTAATGTACTTACAAATATATTTAATTGACTCTACACTATTACACATTTCTACATTTATGTGAGCTTGAAATGCTCTGGACAATACAGGCGAATACGGAACGACCCACCTATTATCTAAAGTAACCTGTTGTCCAGACATTCGCTTTTCAACAGTAAAACCACCATTGTCTCTTGAACGGCGACGATATAATGGGTATCCATCATGTCCTGTTACAGTTTCATCCACTAATGCTTTTGGATACCTTTTAGTGCAACGACCGTCTTGCATGCAAGGAGCATTTGCGTTAAATGCACCACATGGACCATGTATCATATGAGTTTTAACAATGTCGTATAACAGGGGATCTGCAGTCGGATCTGGAATTTCAGCACTGATTAATCTGTCTACATCATTAGGTCGAACCTTATCTTTTAACCAAAGCAAGATATGTGCGTGAGGTAAGCCGCGTTTTTGCCACTCAACACTATACATATAACACAATACTTCTCCAAAAATGTTATCTTTGGTAAGAAGATCTATCATTGATTTTAATTTTAAATGAAACACTCTTGCAATAATATCATGGCGGTCATGCGGTGCCTGACCCTCAAGAAGCTCCCGAGTGATTTCATCCCACTTGGGATTGGTAGTTACAGTAACAAATAAGTCGGGACGTCCATATTTTCTTACGTAACAAAAAGCGTCTTGAGTACGTTCATGCATGTAGCGTGGACCACCAGTAAAAGAAGAGGGTAAAATAACTAAACGACCCATATTCACAGTATCGTTATCTTGCTGCATGGCATCGCGAAGGTGCACGTATTCTTCAGCGCGCAGCTGCCTTTGATTAGATCGTATATAAACTAATCTTTCGGTTTCAATTTTTGCGTACATGTCAACAATAAACTGATTAAATAAGCCACGAAAACGTTGAAAGTATACCAATCTATTCCGTCTCACTTGCAGGTGGTAACAATAAAATTGAAGGCATGACACCTTTTTATTATAATTAGGTGCGCCTGTGCGCGGATCGGTTTGGTATACAGCGAAATTATAACCATCTTCCCCTCGACAGTATATCATAGGATATTGCAAACTGTCGTAAGCCCTGTGGGTTTCGAAAATACGTTGCAAACGATTGTCTCTGGAACGTATAACGATATCACGCCTATCACATTCCTGGTCGACCAGTACTACAGCAACTTCATTCGTGGATGGAACGTTATGACGCCCAGGGTGTTCCTGAGTTGGACGCTTATCGGCATTTATAACAATTTTATAATTGTTATTACCATCTTGAGAAAGGGCTTCTAATGCCGATTTAAAACTGCATACGTACGAATTAACCTGATGTAACATGTTCTGAAGTTGTGAAATGAGTTCAGTATTTAAATTCGGAAAATATTGATTTCTTATATTCGACTGTTCGTTGTAATCGGATACAAAATATATTTGAAGAAATTTAGGTTGTTCTTCAGGCAAAAGGGACCCTATCAAATGGTAAACCTGACCTTGTACCTTAAAAGTAGGCATGAAAGGGCCTTCTGAGATTTGTTTAGCACCAAAGGATGTCATTTGGAATGCACTATTATAAGTGCGAATATTATCTAAAAACTGTTTGGATTGCAAATGTTCCCCTAAAAGTAGTGATTTTAAAGGTTCCGGTGGGTCTTCGAACGAAGGCAAATTTATTTTACCTCCAGAACAACAGAAACCAGCAGACTCCTTCCTCCACTTCGAAGCATTACAAAAGGAACATACTACGTTCATATCGCCTATTTCAGAAGATGATCTGTAATCAATTGTGAGGTTATAAGCAAACCCACTTTTATATTTATCGGACCACGCCACCGAATTTGTAGATTGATCTACCACGTGTATATCTAAGTCATTAAGACCATGTCGAAATCTATCTGCAGTAAGACGGGCCTCTCGCTGTTCTTCTGTTTCAAGCGACCGAATATTTTCAATTCTTAATCTTTCATTAGATAAAGTAATCAATTGTTCTTGTCTCAAAGAATTGTAATAATCGCGTCCCGACTCTAGTCGTTGTTCATGCTCATGTTCATCTTCAAGAGATCGAATCATGTTATGGTGCGCCCTATCATTTGTCAAACGGTCTTGATATTGAGTAAAAGTTTCAGATTCTCGAGACAAAATATGACGTTCGCGATCAGCTGTAAGCCGTAATTCCCTCTCAGTGAAGGTTTCGGACTCGCGAGATAAAATATGACGTTCGTGGTCAGCTGTAAGCCGTAATTCCCTCTCAGTGAAGGTTTCGGACTCGCGAGATAAAATATGACGTTCGCGGTCAGCTGTAAGCCGTAATTCCCTCTCAGTGAAGGTTTCAGACTCGCGAGATAATGTATGCCGTTCGCGGTCAGCTGTGAGTCGCAATTCTCGTTGTAAAGCAGTTTCAGCTTCTCGGGATAACGCATGTTGTTCCCGGTCAATGGAACGCCTTAGCTCTCGTTGAGAAGAGCTTTGAGAAGCCCGTGTTGTAGCTCGTCTCGCTCTTTCAGCTGCTAATCGCATCTCTCTTTCTGGAGAGCTTTCATTAGCTCGAGATGTTGAGGCACTAACTCTCATAGAGTTTAACCGATGTGCTCTTTCCTCTTCCGATTCTTGAGAACGCGTCATTCTCATTCTCCTAGCTTGACTCGAAGTTCGAGATAAAGATGGTCGTTTTTTAGGTGGCATCGTTTATTTTATTTTTAATCGACGGTAACTTAAATTCTATTTAGTTACCCAACAAAAAACTTACGTCAGAGGTCCTAACTATAGCTAAGTATATAATAAATAGAATATAAATCTAAGTGCCTATTAAAACTAAAATAATATTCTAATCGAATTATAAATATGTACGTAGGTACCTACAAATTACAAAAGAATAAAAAATGAAAATAAAGCTATACTTAATGCGTGTGCAATACTATCTACACTTACCTACTTCACTTAAAAATGAATAATAAGAAATACCTACAACTACTGTAATTAATCAAAGTACCTATGCTAATACAAAAAAAACCTTAGATGTTCTAAGTACAGCTGCTATATAATAAAAAAATATAAATCTAAGTGCCTATTTAAACTTAAATACCTAATATTCTAATAGAATTAAACTAAGAAATATGTACCTACCTACCTACAACTTAGGTACAAAAAAAAAAGAAATGAAAATAAAGCTAAAACACGTGTGCAGTATAGGTAGATAGTAGGCAATATCTACCTATACCTACTTCACTTAAAAATAAATAAAAAATACCTATGAATACTATAATTAATAAAAGTACCTACCTACGCTTTTATCTACTCAATACAAAAAAAACTAAACATAAAATGCCCAAAACTAACCTATCAGTAACTAAAAATCTAACAATAATCTAATCTATCTATCTATTATCTAATCTAAAAATCGAATCTAAATCTACTTAAAAAGAAATAAAATAGGAACTATTAATAGTTAAGAATTTAAACAAAACTAAAACTAATTTAGAAAATAACAACAAAAGAAATTAAAATAAACTATTTAAAGACAAAAAGTCGCGCTGATAAGCACGGTTTATAAAATAACAATTATTGTCTGTCAATAAAGTTCAACACTCTGAACGCATCAACAGCCAAATATTGAATGACGCTTGCGCTCGCCTCCCGCCCCTTTTATACTCTGCCGCCGCGAGCCCCGTCGAGCGCGGCAACCGTTACGCAAAAATAATCCTTATAGCTTGATTCACTATTCACGCGCGATGTCTTGTTGGCGTATTTCATGTAAGTAAGTATAAGTTTGGTGTTTCTATACCGATTTCAATGATTCTTTTTTTATTGAATTGGTGCTTATGTTTATTTTTTTTTTAATTAGGAATGATGGTGAGCATTGTTGGTTTTATAGACGTAAAAGTAAACAAATATAATAAGAAATCTCCGAACTGCTAAGCTATCGAGAGTTATGCGTGTTATTGTGAGTTAACTATAAAAGGTAGATATATGCTGTCTTGGAATATTTTTCGTGTATTTTTATGTAGAATATTTCCGTTATACATAGTTTCTATGTAGCTCTAACCATTAAGGCTGCACACGCGACGGAAGCTTAAAAAATCAAGCAACTTCTCCCATTTTCTCAACATTTCCTTTCACTGCTCTGCTCCTATTCATTGTAGTGTGATGAAAAGTATACTATTACCTGCCCAGGAGTATAAAGAATAATTGTACTAAGTTTCGTTAAAATCCGTCGAGTAGTTTTTTTTTCTATAAATAACATACAAACAGACAGACAGACAGACAGACAGACAAAAATTTTTTTAACTGCATTTTTGGCATCAGTATCGAACACTAATCACCCCCTGCTACTTATTTTGTAAATATATTTCATGTACAGAATTGACCTCTCTACAGATTTATTATAAGTATAGAAGATAAAGAATACATATTTTAGGCCTGGACATTAGAGGAGAGAAAGAGCGAAATTTATGTACGTGTTTTTTAATATATTTGTGGTCAACTTAAGTGGTCAAGGAACTATCATAAGATTGTTAATAGCTAAGAGGAAACATGACTATATTTATTCTGCATTTCAAGTGGCTTAAAAAGTAAAAATTATAATATTTACTCCTGTTTTATTGAAAATAATTATTTAATTTAATGAATTAAAGAGTATTTTCAGATGTGCCGTCATCGCACTGTGTTACTTACCAAAATGAATATATCGCTTTATAAATAAAAGAATGTTGTTAAAAATATAAATGTGTCTTACCATTATAAGTTACATAATACTAATAAATTGTTTTCATAAAACTCATCTCTCTGTCGGGGACACAAGGCCGTTTTCATGCAGAGTTTAATATCATAAATCACTTTATTTTCATAGCGACTACATTCTTGGTAGTTTATGTCCTCACATAATGTAGTTTTGGCCTTAGTTTACACTTTTGTTGTAAAATTTATGATAATGTTTGAATGTGCTTCTAAAGATTTTGATTATATTTTACAAAACAATGTGTAAATAGTTTTGAAGCTCTTCTTATTTTAAGGGAAATGACGATTGTTGAATTACAATACATCAAAACTACCAGACTGACTGGCTTTTTATATAGCAAAATAATAATCTTCAATGAAAAGGATTTTATATATGGATTTCTATACACATAAATATAAGTCTATATATTACGAGTATTTAATCTTTTGGTTAGAAATACATGTAAATTTTGCACTTGCACTATTATATTGCTCGAAATAACACGAAATATTTGTAGATCTTAAGAATAATATCTTAAGGATACATCGTTCTGAATTTTTCTACACTTAAAGGATAATATCAGTGTTGGTACCCTAAAAAGTATACAAGTAATCAAAAAGACAGAAAATTTACTTGGAAATGGAATCACGTTCTTAATAATTATCATGTGAAGCAATGAAAAATGTGTGACGGTGTACGTTACGAATATGAACGGGGAAGACTTAAGAAAAGATGAATCATCTATCTGGAAGAAGATGAATACATCCATTCGGAGCTTCTACTTTAATGGCGTGACATATAATAATAAGGTTTATTCAGAAAAGGTTTTAGAGACTTACTTAATTACTAATTAATTACTTAAAGATTATACTAAATTAACTTAAGTAACAAGGCATAAAAATTAGAAATAGCAATAATAGGCACAAGGTCATAAAGTTATAAAGTATAAAGACAAGGTTGAATGAAGGCTTGTCAAACACAAAAGAAGTTGGTAAGTTGTAGTAAGTAGAGAATAAGTAGTCAAGTTGACTTCCGTATGAGTTCACACTGTATGGGGGTCATGCTCTTTCACTCTATTGTTTTAGTTCGATAGATGGCCTACATTTTCTTTTTACGTTTATAATCTCAGCTATAGAGGTATCATGTAACAAATTCATTTTTAGTTCAATAAAAAAATTATAAAAAAAAGAAAAGCAAATAGAAGTTAATAAAAAATCTTAGTAACTAATAATATATGATAGGCAAGGTAAGGCTGCTTCCAATCGCAAGGATCACGTCAGTCATTAACACATTAACGCAAGGGTAAACTTATTTTTTTACGTTTGTAGGTTTTCTGGAAAATTTATATTAAAATAATTTCAGTATCCGCGTAGTCTAGTGATAATAAATAGCTTGCACGTACAGGTTGTTTCCTTTGTTATGTTAAGTAGTTTATTAATTTTGTTGTATAAATCGTCTGGTTAATTTTAAATGACATTTTAGAGTTTCGTAAGCGATATCACTACCCCGCTTAGAATATCTGTTTGCATTAACTAATATTGTGTGTTATTTTATTATAAAGGCTTGACAGACTGAAAGAAGTTGGGAATCACCACATATTTTAACTGTAGGTTAAAGATATCGTTTCGAGAACATAACTTTATCCTTAGGCTCCATAGATTTCAATCATGCGCTACTTAACAGCGCCGTCCCATACTTGAATGCCACAGGATATTATGGAAACACAAAGTGAATAGTAAAAACTTTAAGAATATCTACATTACCAACTGGTCTGAGATTTTTAAAGATAAAAATAAGTTTTAAACGCGCCCGCTCAGTAATGAGAGATGTTCATCTAATTGAGATACTAGTCAAAGTTAATAAGTATTACAGGCTAGTCAGTTAGTCAAACTGTTGCATGAGCATGACCTCCTGTCGATACATAAGTTATGTGGTTATTTGCTATTTTTAATTGTAAACGTAATAGGTTGTAATGCAGCATACTTCGTAGCCTCGCTCAGTTTATTCAATAACCTATTTCCGTCTATCCCAAAACATAAGAATATACATAACTCTAATAATAACATTATTTCTGTAATTCAGTTGTCTTCAGTGACTTCAGTAGGAAATTGGAAGAAAAGAAGCTCATCTTGTTATTTATTCAATTTGATTTTTAGAAATAGGCCCTCTTTGAAGTATCTAATTATTTTAAAGCTCTAATTATTTTTAACATGTAGTTAATAATTTTTTAGTTATTCAGAAACAAGTCGATAGTAATAGAGGCAATGAGGTAATCTTTATACTAGTACATTAGGAATGACAACTATTATAGTATATTTGGATTAAGTATTTTAATCTTTTTTTATTATGTGAATGTGTCGACTGGTGTTTAGTGTACGAGTATTTTGTATTCATAATTTAAGGAATTTATAATTTGTATTCATATCTTAATTAACACCACGATTTGTTGAACTTTATGTATTTTTGTATCCTCATAGAAAACTCATAAACACATGCATATGTTTAGTCCCACCTAGTTTGATCTCTGAACTACGCAGAGGAACTAGCGGGACGTAATAGTAATGCACAGAGGTATGAGTGCTTATGTTTAAAATAATAGTCCAGAATTGCTCCGCTAGTGTATACTTGTATTCTTAATCATAATATGCAAATCAAAATAACCCTGATTTAATATTCATTTTAATTGTAATTCTAAACCTTCTTCTAAATCCAAATCTAATTATGATACTAAAGGAAAAAGGATATTATAACCAAGAGTATATTATTTCTAATATTTAATGTGTTAAACTCATTTCACTCACTGATGCTAAAGTTTTAACACAAATGTATACATGTACATGTTGGGGGATATTTCATTAGAACTTTGAAAACAGTCAACCCTCGCGGATTAATCTGTATCTTAAGATACTTTCAGAATGTGCATGATAACCAATGACAATTACACTGATATTTTTTTGCCTTAAACAGTACTTGTAGCGTGTAGAGTCAATTCTCAATTTAATTATTAATATCGTTATGATACGTAATTGGGTTCTCATCTATAAATATACCTGTACTATATGCAAATACATCTTCAGACTCCTTTATGATATTCTCAGTATGTAGTTTATATATTCTAACGACAGTTTCTTCCTTTTTTCTGATTATAATTGGTAAGTTATTTTATAGTCGTGGCTCTTAAGGATATAACTATTTATATTCCGTTTACTTAATACAGGCATCGCAACTGAGTTGACATAGATTTATTATTAATGATAAGTAATTATAATAATTTACATTAATATTACTCATTATGTATTGATGTGGATAGACTGATAGACTAGAAATAAACATCACATTGTGTACGTGTGTGTGTGTCTGTGTGTGTTTACTGAAACTTATAAACACAATATCTATCTAGCACTAACACTTTCCTCATTACTTCCCAAACTAACAAATATTAAGTAACTTGTTGTGTTCGAAGTGATCCTCTGATCTACAAATAGGCAGTGTAGATAAAATATAAACTATAATATTGATATATTAAGGTTTTAATCTTAAATATTTTTCATCTAGAAGTTATTGAATGCCAAAATAAAAGGAAATAAGTGTAGATATTACTATCATTTATACCTTTCAATTCCAACGACCCATTGTCTGACAGATTACGGTTTCGTTTATTTTGAATATCGTAAATACAGAGGCGGCTTAGTGCTTAGAGTAGCTGAATGTTGCATGTTAAGTAGATTTAAATGGTTGAGACTGTTCCCGAGGGAAGGTCGTAAAATATTAAAATAATCTCCTTTAGTTACGAGCATTGTGTATTGCTTTATTGAATAAAATTTATTAATTTTCAGTCCTTCAATTTATTCTTCTAAAATGTATCCTTCTAAGAACTATTTAGTATCACCTTATTCAAACCAGTGCGTCTTTTTAAGGTTGGTTAATGAATAATTTAGCGTGATACATCAGTGATCAAAGATACAAGTCACAAAATATAAAATAATTTATGAGCTAAAAGGTTAGAAATTTTAATCTCTTTAAACATAAAAGTTTTTCAATTTATTCAGTTAACACACTAAGTATTTATTTTTAATAATCTTAATACTTTGTTTCTAAGAGAGCTTTAAAAAAATACCAAAAATGTAAGTACATTGCTTACTGTCTCAGCGATTGGCGTGGGTGCTGGCGCAGGACGTGGCGGCGTGCAGCCGCGTGCACCCTGCGCCGCACCACCACCTCCAGGCCTCTCAGCACTATTATCCCTACTGTACTATGTATACAATATATCAATAAAAGGATTTTGTTTCCTTAAAAAAAAGAAACAGTTGTAAGAATGAGATAAGTATTTTTGTTTTGTTTAAAATATGGTTTATTATACACATGCAACTCTATTTATACTTATGTGTCATTGCATACATAGAATATAAAAACTATTAGTAATTTAAGATATACTTCGACTTTTATAATAAGAAGTTACATACAGTATTCAAGTGTGCAGAGAGTGGAAACTTTGGGGGATCCACATTTAACTCAACATCAGAAAAACGGAAGACAGTTGGTAATTTGCCTGAAGTGGAATCTTATTTCTTAAACACTAATTCTGCCCTCCATAACGGACAGTCGGCTGTTCTCGTGCAGGGTTTAATAAAATATATTACATAAGTTTCATCTCGATTACATTCTTAGTAGTTTATGTCTTTAATGAAGGTTGTACTCATAGCTTAGATATAACTAGTTTCGTAACTTTATAATGAAAACTTAGAACAAAGTTAATATCTGCGTTTCAAGATTTTCACTGAATATTACAAAATAGGGGCATGTAAACATATTATTAATTAATAAATGTATAATGTATGCGTTTTTAAAAGTCACTCTTTATACCGTTTAATAAATAATACAGTTAATGAGTTACTTGTATTATAACCCGTAAGGTTGAACTTTATGGGAGATTCGTCATTATCAAACTAAGAAACAAGATCAAATAATTATTCCAATAATGTTAACTCGGTCTCGTAAAGTGCTTGTTTTATTTGTGTTAATAATTCAATCTTGAACAAATGGTTACATCTAAATATATTGCACAAATTAATTCCTTCTCATACAATGTATATAATTATAGTATAGCAATATTATAATTGTTTCTTTTTCTTTGATTTGGTATTTTAAAAAATGTTTTAAATTTAAATACTTTACATGAATTCTTTAAATAATATAAAGAAAAGGTTTCATAGTGTATCAAAATAATTTTTAAGAAAAAGTTTTTGTTAATGACAAAGCACTTTACTTAATACCTTTTTAAGTCTGTTATGTTAAAGATTTCACTTTTTTTTTTCAGTAAATCTTAGCATTAAAAGAATAACGACGAGGTTTAATGAAAAAATAATGTTAGTTTCAACAACGTGGCTGTTAACATTTTATAGTTTACTAGAAAGTTACATAATTCATGTATTCATTCCACCTGTTTGAAACTAGCTAAACGATCTGTGCTATTAAATAAATTAAGGATTTGTCCTAAAACGTTCAAATTGTATTTTAATTTATTATAATTTTGTAACAATAAGAATTTTCAACGATATTTTAAAAGGTTTATTAAACCTAGCTGTACTTTGAATAATGCTTTTTGTCTGTGAATAAGTATATGAATAACAAGGTTTTGTGTGTGTTTATCCCAAAGCTAATGAAATGTAAAGTGACCTTGTTTATCTCCTTAACTTTGAGTGACAGTCGTGATAAATTTACATAACGTTTTAATCTCTAGGGATTTAAATTTATTTCATTAAAATAGTATTAAGAATAAAAACAATTTAACAAATAATATTTACTGAATTATCAACAATAACATGTAAATTAAATAGTCAAACTGTGTTTTATTAACTCCGTGTATGTTTGTCTCAGTAACTTCATTACCTACGAGTATATTGCAAGTTATGACAATTTTTTGCTGAACAATTTTGCTAACTAGAAAGTGCTTGTAAAGTTTTATCTAAACTAATTATTTAAATAATTTTTTTTAACACTTGTGGATTTCTAAAATATATATATATTTCTACTAATTATATTAAAAATAAATTGTTAAACTTAAACTAAGCTAACGCGGCTATTTCTTAAATGTTACGTTTTTTTATCTTGACCGGTATTTATATTTGGTGTTTAGTAAATATCTAAAAGAAAATATGTAATATATGACATTACATACTGATGTGTATGACAATTTATTACTCCTCACATTAAGATTAAGTTTAAATTCCTTCTTAATCGAATTAACAATATCTCAATTGTTTTATTTTTAATTTATTTACTCACTAATGATACAATAGTAATACCATTTGTATATTAAATTGTATTGTTACATGTTGTTTAAACATTACCATATGGAACTTTAAATAAGTGACGTGATCTTTTCTCTTTGATGTACATTAATATTATAATTGTATTAACTCAATGTTTCATGTTAACTTAACGAGCGAGCGAACTTTGTTAGAGGTTGAGAATGGTGAATATATTTGTATTTATTGAAGAACACGCTTTTCTCTTTTTACTGACACACTCTGTATTGACAACGCCTCATCGATTTTTCATTACTAAATAGAAATATTGTAGTATATGTTATATCGTCACTGAAATAGAATTTAATTAGAAGCGTCTAAAAATATCAACGAATTTTTTTAATTATACTAAATCTATCCTTGAACTTCTATTATTAAGCTTGCATTTCCAAATTAAGGTTCATAAAAGTAACAATGTAAATAAATATTTAAGTATGAAATAGAAGTTATGGAATTAAAATATAATATGAAAAACTATTTTAATTATTAAGTTCAAAGTAGGTTATTATCACTATGTGTTAATCACTAAACATATAAAAAAATTGTTAATTTTTAATAAGGCTCAGCTGAAAAATTACTGTTTGTTCAGTTCATGAAACAGAACTCAACATTTTTTTAATTTGTATGTACGCCCTTCACGCAAAATGTAATTGAAGGAGAAAAATAATTTTTGGTTGTCATTGGTGAATTATCTAAGCTAACTTCATAATACAGTGGAAACTTTAATCTTTTTACAACTTTTGTATTCCTAGTGTTTGCTTATTATTTAAGTCAAGATAGCTTCCCTTCCATAAAATGATTTGTTTTAACAGGAGAAGTCAACCAAGCAAAACAAAAAAACTAAAAACAATCAAAATAATCTTAAATAAAAAAGACCAACCAAAGTGAACGTGGATGGAGCGCGTGTTAAATAATAATTCAAAGAAGAATTTATTCACTGAGATTACTTCCATCATAATAGAACATAGCGTTTCTCGATTCAAATGACAACTAATGTTTCAAGAAACATTTTAGGTATTTGAGGACTAAGTATGATTTATTTTCCAAATAATATTTATTGTTTGTTGTTGTTAATTTTTAACAGCTCTGTTTTTTGTATTGTATTTTGGTCGCTGAAAACTAATAACTGGAAGGCAGCCAAGAGCTGTCGTAGGTCCTGGGTATTTCCCAGTGAATCTGTAGACATGTTCGATAGAAAACTTTGTTTAATATTTCAACAAATTGTATTTTTATCTTCAAAATTTTACAAAGCATTGCAATATATATGAAACACTATACACGGGTTTGCCGTATTTTCCAAACTCACTAAAAAGTTATAACTAAACGCATGACAATAATAAAATTACGGCTTTCACAATATTATGTTGTTAAAATTATAATAAAATAAATGTTAAAACCATAAATCATTAATTCACTCTTCTAGATATGACTTTAGTTAAAAATGTAAGTCTAAGTCTAAGTACTATTAAATATATTTTTATTTATGGTCAAAGGTAAAAATATCATTTTTTTGAGACCTTGGATGTCGTTTTCGTGCCTGGGACATTTTTGTGCCTACTTATTATAAGTAGTATTATTGTAATATTATTAAATTATATTCCTCAATCTGTTTGAGATCAACGGAGCAATGTGATCTCGATGTTTTTTATATTCAACATTGTAATAATTTAATGATGTTATATGTTACTTTAAAGTATATTATTGCTTCTTCTTCTTCTTCTTATGGTTCTAAATGTTTTAAATGGAACTAAACTTTGGTAACGAATTATTTTAACGCAATGTTATTTGATTTAGGTTTTTCTTTATTGGAAGATACAAGTAACAACTAGTATTTTTCTTGGTTATAATTCAATTATTATAACTGAGAAATATAAGAACATTCTACTTTTAATTTGGAACAAAAGTTCCAGCAAATTTATACAAATGATTATAATAATGTCAATTGGTCAATTATTCCTTCAATGTAATAAAGATGTCTGCAGGACATGGTGAGTACAGACAGTTATTGGTGTGTTAGTACAGACACAAGTAACGAGGTGGTATCAATTAACTATCATAACACATAAAAAAATAAGTCACTTTATTGATTGGTTTATTCTTTTAAAAATTATAAGTGATGTTTTAAAATAACAAAAATACCTCTGTAATACAATATGTATAGTTCCTCCGGTATCTGGAATTAATCTCCTCACAGGTCGTCATACTCGTTAGAATATTGTGGTGCGTACTATACTAGTAATGTAAGTTACTTTGGTTATATTATTAAAACTTTATTAATACTTAATATTTATATTAAACCATAACTCAGATATGCTGTAATTAATAGCTTAATAATGAAAACATTGTATGTTAGTAAATGAAGGTGGGTGTTTAATAAATTATGATTCTCGAGGTGACTATGTTAACTTAATAATAGGAAAACAAGATTATGGTAACTACCGACCGACGAAAATATGTTGTTAATATATATATTTGTACAAGAAGAACGCTAAATACATATATTTTGTGTTCTTCTTGAAATTAACTTCGGACATATTTTTAAATCGTGGAGTGAATTAAGTTGAGTTTCAATGACTTGTATTCTGATGTCTCACCATTGTCAATGTAACAAGAACAGTTAATTTATTATAAGTTAATTTGTATAAAATAACAGGCAACGAGGCAGATGTGTAACGTTATAATTTTGTAATATATGAACGCCATTTGAAATAAAAAATTGACTTTTATTTTTATGTGTGTGTGTATTTGCGTGTGTATGTGTGTGTATATCGTAAACAATTACAAATAGGGTTTCTTGTAATTAAAAACAGAAAGAAATCACCAATGAATAGTGTAACATGGGAATAAAGAACAGTCAAGACAATTAATACAAATTCGCAGTGAATCCAGCATAAAAGAAAAAGAAGAAATAAGAATTTCAGAGATATTTACTCGTAAACTACGTTAAGAGAAGGAAAAGCATTTTAAGAATAAAATACAAATATTCTCTATATTTTGTAAAAGATCTTTTATTGTTATTCAATAAAGATTATTGAAATGTTATTCATTGACACTGTAGAATCAATTAAGATATTAATTACTCAATTAAAAGCAATCTCTATTCTCTTCGCTTTTTCAAATTTAGTCATATCATAGTGTACTTTAGATTGTGGTAATTTGTGATGTTATCCGATACTGTGAAGTTAATAATATTGGCCAGTCGTTTTGATTAAAATAAGTATTCAAAAATTATTAATTTATGAAAATTTTGTAAGGAAATACATATTGCTGAATGATATTTGATGTCTTTGCGGGTTATGTGATAGTGTACAGAATAACATTTAAGGCTAGTGACATACAGATATATTATATTATATATGTTAGATAATATTTAAAAACTGATACTTTATATGATTTGTTCAGTCGCGTACTTTGAAAAGTTAAACTAAATTATTTAGATGTAAATTGTAAATCTTAATGTGGCACGTATTTTCAAACACTGCGTACGTTCCGTCTGTTCGTATCTGAAATGAGAAATCATAAATTATAAAACATCGATACTGATTTGTAATTGAAATTATCAACGTTGTCTCTTTGTTGTTGTCGTAATTAACATCTTTAGAATTAGCATCTTGTTTATGCTCATTATTTATTTCCCATAATTGTTATAATATAATACAAAGTTACTAATCAATGTTACTTGCTATGAAAATTTTAGAACGGACTTTTATATATCATTACCAAAATACAAGTATTTAGAAATATTTACATTTATAGCTCTCTCCATAGGTTATAATTACTATTTAATGATGCTGTATTCAAAATCACAGAACTACTTAAAATACTAAGAATACTGATTGATTAACATGTTATTGTGCGAGGTTTGACTTCTAGATATTGGATTAAAGAGATTTTAAGCGAATTTGTAAAAGCTCTGAAATTCGACTTACATATAAAAGGGTTCTGTAATAATAGTTTAAAAACATTATATTCAAAATAATAATCGTTTGTTATTTTGAAATATTATAAAATAACTGTTAAGATGATAATGTTAGTTAAATGTACATCTCATATATTAAAAGAATATGGTTTATCTGAATTCGGATTACATCTTATTGTAATTTTTTTAAAGATCTGTTTAGTTCTTAACATCCATGACACAGTCACTGACAGTGAGAGTGATTAATATTTTAGGAGTGTTGTCACCGGCGAGTGTTGACTTCAGATACTGAAGATAAGTGATACGAGTAGCGACAGTCAACTGAATACTAGCTTTGAGTTTGTATGTCAATATGACGTAGAAATTTAATGTGTCTTAGATATTAGTTAGTAAATATAAAATAGAATCAGATCACAATTAGAGTCTGTTATAGACATGCTCAGATACAATTAGGACGCAAATATTAATTTCATCATAATTATTTGAGGAATGCCAAATTAATCACGACCTCGTTAGTGAATACACTATGTGTTTAATTTTGATTGATAACATGAGTATTATGCAACAGTTATAATGTTACTGTACAGGAGTGTCACTTTATTAACTGCATTTAATAATTAGTCATTATCAAATTGTTATGTTAAATTCTACAAGGGAATACTACCCGCTCGTAGTTAGATAGTTAGTTAGTTAGTAGAACGATGTTTATTAGCTATAACTATTAGTATGACTAATGATCAAACGCCCGCCTATTTTAAAACCTTTTAATTATAAATTAGGATCCGCCGCCATGCGCTGCAGGAGTTGAGCTGAGTCCTCCCCCCCTTTTAAATAAAATATAGTATTATTTATATACATATATATTTGGCAGTTTTTATGTGATGTTGCTTATAAGCGTAATTCTAGGTTGACGATCGGTAAGCGCGCGGAGATTTTGATAACATTAAGTCTATGGGAGAAACATTTTTTGACCATCATTTTTAAACGGCATGAGATATTTTAATTCTGTTTCTTTAAAAACATGCCCATTCCCAAGCTCTACAGCTCTGCCAATTTTCATTCAAATCGGTTTAGTAGTTTTTATGTGATGTTGCTTCAAAAAGAAGTTTCCCGAACGGTTAAGAGCTTCGCTTACGCTCAGCTCAATTAAACAATCATTATGTAACATTAATACTATAAAGATTTTGGCATGTATTGGATGAATTTCTGGACCGATTATTAAACTACTTCATGTATCGAAATTTAAATGATCTTTCAATAACATGGGCTACTTTTCATACTGATATTTTTATTTTTATGGTATCGAGACCTAAGGAAATGAGACCGTTGTAGATGAGAGAAGAAAACGCTACCGGGTACATATTATTATTTTAAAATAAAAAAAGATTTTCATAAATATGCTAACACACAGACTGATTTGATATTTCTCCATAATTCACATTACGATTATAAACGATTATATTGTCATCAATAAATCGGTAATAACAAATTTGTTTATATTTTGATTTTATATATATTATCTAGTGCAACTATATATGTTAATATAATGTATTCTATGAAAACAAATAAAGGATTTTTAATTTCCTTCTTTTCAAATTGTATAATAATAAATAAAATAATATTTAAATAAATGGTATAATAATAATAATATGTAATAACATTATAAGGTTTGTAACTCTGTTGGAAAATCAATCTTGTAATTGAGATATAGTGAATACGATTGAGTTGGAATTGAATCATACTTCGAGATGAACATAATATACTTTGTGCGCTTCATAGCGCTGCGGAGTTCACTTCACTTCACTTCACTTCACTTCACTTCATACCAGTGTGCATATTTACTTAAGATTCTGCTTTATTAGGAAATCAACTGCATATTTCAAACTTCCTGTGTTGTAAACTGTGTTTCTTAATAGTATCCTGTAAAATAAACAATTATCAAACTTGTACTAAATGTCACTTAAAACTAGTATCTTTTAATATCTCAATTTGTTTGTAAATATTTAAACACCTTTTATAAAAGATTTTTTTCTCATTTCAATTCATAATCTTCATAGTGTATTAAAATGTTTTTTAAGGAACTGGATAATTAATATTTTATCAGTTTACCTTCATGATAACACCTTTAAAAATTAATAATGCTAAAGGTCTAACAAAGAGTATTTTTAAGTACAAGAATAATGACAAGGTTTACGGATAAGATAATATTAGTCTCAACAATGTGGCTGTTAACATGTTATAGTTTACTATAAAGTTACATAATTGATGTATTCATCCCATCTCAGGGGCGTAGGAACCGTGTGGGCAGGGTGGGCAGCTGCCCACCCAGAAATTTCCCAGGGTGGGCATTGCCCACCCATGGTTTTTGTTCACAGGATTAAAATTTTGAAATTGAACATTTATTGTTTCAATGGAAATTTGTTCAAGACCATTTTAGAGGCAAAAAGGTCGTTTTTCACGACAAAATGGACCTTTTCTATTTTGGGCGGATTAGATGACTCATCGAAACTAGGGGGGGGGGGGGTACGATTTCAAACCTGCCCACCCAGTAAAAATTCCGTTCCTACGCCCCTGTCCCATCTGTTTGAAAGTAGTTTATGATCAGTGCTATTTAATAAATTGAGGGTTTGAACCTAAAACTATCAAAATGCTTTAAAAATAGTAAAAGAAATATATGGATGTCATTTACACGATATTCACAACATTTTCAATACTTATTCAAATATTTTTTATATTTAAAAACCTATTCTACGAAAAAAACAAATATTTCAAAATCAATTTAAAATATCAATTCGTAACCTTGCATTCTATAATAAAAAAAACTGGTAGAAATAAATAACTATAAAAATCCTTAATCGCAATTCTAATTCTAAGGACTTCTAAATTATTCAGTTTCAATTTGTACTCAGAGACAACGTCGCTAATTTCAATTTCAAATCAGTATTTAGAAATTTAAATTTATGATTTGTCTTTTCAGATAATGTGCTTTAAGGTTTTCAATTTACCTCCAAACAATTTAGTTTTACTTTTGAAGGTAATTTATAAATTTTGAAGTAGCACCCAACAAGATGTCTTTATTTCATTAACGTATTTGGCTTGCGCAAATATGACCACATTTCACAATTTCGTCAACAGCTCAAGTGGCTTACTATTCGTCGACGCCGGGATTTACATGTACTTTCTCTGCTGTACTGTGTATTATTCCATCCAATTACACCCTCATACCTAAAGGAAAGATTTGAATTTCTAGGACCACAGGAAGATTTGAGATCGTCACAATTATTAATATTAAAAATGCCATTCCATAACTCAAAATTTTATAAGCACTCTTTTACAGTGCTTGCCACAAAACTGTGGAACACTCTTCCTTTGTCTATACGGCAATCGAAAACATTAATTTTATTTAAAAAAACTGTAAAAGAATACTTTCTGAGTAAAGATAGTTAAAACAACTTCTGTATAACACTCACTGAACATCACTTATTTATTTATTTATTTTAATTATGTAGAATATAATATAAGTAGTGTATTGCATTGTTTAGTTTATTACGTTTTATTGTTGTTTTATATTATATGTTTATTAGTGTGTTATTATTTATATGTATGTTTAGTCTGTAACTTTACGCCACCTACCTGTACCAATGTTTTTTTATTTTTTTTAATACTTAACGTTTGTAAGGTTGCCTGGAAGAAATCGCCGTTAGGCGATAAGGCCGCCTATTGTACTTTTTATGTGTTATTTTATTTTATTTTTTCATATTTTGTGGTGTACAATAAAGAATAAATAAAAAATAATATTATACATACCCTGTACCGAACCAACATCTAATATTATTATGTACATACTCTGTACTATGACATCACCTGCAAATACATGAAAATGTATTTGGATATGAAATATATATACACCGCGTTATAATGATATCGTATTAGATGAGTCCTTGATATAATGAGAATTAAATAAAATGTTATTTAGAAAGAACATCTTAACTCTATTGTAATGTTCTGTACTTTGTGCTGTAAATATATCAACAGTGACCTAAACAAATATTATTATTGGATGTTGACAGTCAGTAGTACTTGTTTATAATATAAATATGCAACTACACTAATTATATTTGTCACTGATTTTGTAATAAATATAAATAACTTCGACCAAGAAATGGTTTATTCAGTAAATACTCGTATAGTTAATTACAAATTAAAAATTATAATAATACAACTGTACACACAACACAAATAATTGAATAATAGTCCTCTGTCTTTCTCTCTCTCTTTTAGATATATTATACTGATACTTCATTTTCTGATAAATAAAAGAAATTGATTTTAATTGACTAATCTTTCACTCTTAATTATTTGTGTGTCTCTGCTGTTAGCCCTACTGGCCATGACAGCGTCACCGGTGGAAAACCATCTGATAGATTGGTAAAGCGGTTACACATTGGCACTCTTAATTGATTTTAACAGGGTCCATATAAATTATTCTAATAAGGGCAGTATAGTATAGTATATAGTCGTAATAGCCTTGTTAAATTAATTGTATATAAAAGGAAAAAAGTCTTCACATTTTATTCATAAAACCCTTTTCCATCTCTTAACTGAATTTGAAGATCTCTAAAGATCATTTGCTTTAAAGGACCTTCTTTAATGTTTGATTCACTACGAATTCATATTAATTACTTGGACTTCTCTTTATTTCTGTAATATTTTTTATTTATGATTTATTTCTGTTTATAAATACGAAAAACCCGGTGTGATTTGAACAGTTCATAATACAACTAATACACACACACTCACACAATTATATTATTTTAAATAACATTAATGTATTACATTCACGAGACTTCATACTCCACATACTTGTACACTCACAACGTTAAATTGGTTTAAAATAATAACAATAAAGTTAATTTAAAATAATTTTGGACCACTTATTTAAAAGTTCAAAATAACAACTTAATATATTTAGGCTTATTAATGACCCCGAAAAGGGTTATAATCTTTAATAAACTAGTGGGTTTTACCGACAAAATGTAAGGATAATTTACGTAAATGGACCAAAGATAAATGAAACTAATTCAGTGACATTTTACAACTCAAGAACCGCGAGGAAATTCAAATAGTTTTGTGATCAATTTTGTCCTTTAAGTTATAATATCGAATTCAGATTGCATTCAACTTCATAACATCAGTTAGACTTTTAATTAGAAACCTTTAATTCATTCTGTGTCGGGATAGAGAAATTATGACTTCGAGCAGTTATTATTTTTTTTTTGTATTTGATCAGTGACAGGGGAAATATATTTTTTCAAAAACATTGATGATTGTTAATCGTTAGCATACAGTCATTGAAACAAAGGAACGCACGATTACAAAAACAAGTATAATTTTTATTATAAGAAGAATAATTATACAATATATCAACAAAATTGATTTTCGTCGGTCGAAAGGTGTTTGTAATTATGTATATGCTGGAGAATCACAATTTATTGAATACCTACCTTTATTTACTAATATATAGAGTTTTTATTACTAAGCTGTTATATTTACATTTCAATTATATAGAATTATAAATAATTTATATTAATGATAGTCAATTAACAATAAAAAATAAAAAATAATACAGCACAAGTACACTAACTACACAACTCCATATTCTGGAGATGGGATGGCTGGAGCATCAGCAGACCGATGACATCAGCGACCACTCTGACGCTTCATGAAGAAGTAGGAAGAAGTCATTATATCAGTTAACAGAAGACCTCAACTGGTTATTATTATAACCTTGTTATATTAATATTGTTAATTGTAAACACTATGTATTATTTTTAAAACAAACCAATCGTGCAGTACATCAATAAACTCGTCTGTGTAATGATCATCATGAATACTAATTGATACTACAACTCACTACTCGAGTTTGGAGTAACGCCAGCGATAACTAACTACGGTTGAATAGAAATTTAACTATAGAATAGCATTTGCATGGAATAATTTATGATTTATGGAAACGTCAGTTATCTCTAACTGATATAGAATTCATAAGTAACATGTTCAGATAAGATTATATTTTTAAAATTTTTGTTAGATAAGCAAGTAAATGAAATGAATGAATTCTTATATATATTAATATTATTACTGTTAGATGGACGCCCGCATACTTCATTTTAAATTAAATGAAGAGATCCACAGAATGGCAGGTACTAGCGAAGATGTCACGGTGAGAATAAAGAAGAACGTGCTCAGGTGGTTTGGGCACATCGAACGAATGAGTGATGAAAGAATGGTAAAAAAGATTTATACAGGAAAAGTGAGCGGTAAGAGAAATAGGGGGAGGCCTCGAGTGACCTTCAAAAACACAGTATCTTTATCTATCTATAGTACTGGAGGAAGGTCACGTAAAAAGCATGAGGACCGCTCGGAGGGCATTTATGAAGAGGTTGATGTCAGTGGCCGAGGCGAAAGAGCTATGCAGGGACCGTAGCGTTTGGCGCTCCGTCGTCTATGGCTACCCCGCAAGGGATATGACGTGAAGATAAATTAATTTACTTCACACCATATCCCTTGAAAAGTAAAGATTATTTAATTTACTACCAACATTTTGCTAACAAATAACAGATAAATATATTTGTATATGTTTTAAGAATTCTGCCATCACAGTGTCTCTTAATTAATAATATAACACTTCCTTAAATACTTGATAGTAATGCATTAATAATGATTAACAAATATTATCACTAAAAGATACAATATGTTTATAGAAAAATGACTCCAGTAGCATTTACGCTAAGTTGAGAGATATGTGTTGACAGCCGTAGTGCGGTGTTCATACTACTACTTATGATAATTATTATGAATGTTATACAGACCTTTTAACAATTTTAGACAATATGTTTTGAATTTAGTGATGAATTTATGATATATTTTTTGACATCAATTAATTCACAAAATGTAAAACATAAAATATCGCGTTATTTACGAATACGACTTCCACTGAGCATTGTACTGAGGGAAGATACCGTACTGAATGAATTGAGTGAACATCAACTAACACGCATTAAACTGAATATCTGTTAAATACTGTGTATCTTCAATTGTACAAGAGTTGTACTAGAACTAGAAATGCAGTGTGCATGCGTAATATTTCTTAAACAAATATTTTATTAATCAAATTTAACAATTATGCTAAAAATGTTTTTAAATTTTGTGCCGAGAAAATGTAAGGAATATTTTAATATTCGTATAACAAATTGTTATTGCTTTGTAAGGCTTTGTTGTAACATAATACAGCACGATAAAAGTAAAATTCACATTTTCAAACCAACGTTACGGAAATGTTGGAGTATCAAATAAATATTAAATCACTTTGGTTTCAGAAATATATTTTTTTAAATAAGTTATCCATTTTCAAGTTATTTTTCTTAGAAAAAGTGGTGAAAAATCCTTACTGGAGTACATAAATCGACATGTTTTTCAGTTATAATTTAATTTATGTACAAACATACATATATCTATTTTATCATTAATTGTTCCTAGTGACTCCGTCCACCTTGTCTACAATTTAGTAATACGTCTAATGTCCTAGCAACAAGTTGTGTCAGCAGTATTTCTCTATTTTTAAAGACACTTTCTAATAGTAGTTATAAGGGTCGTTTGTCTTTAGTCATCATTATTCCTTACATCATTATTCCTTAACCGTGACTTTCAAACAATAAGTTATGGAACAAAGTTAAACCACAACCTTAAGACTACTAAGATATTTAAGTGTTAAACAAAGTCTTAACTTTGAAAAATACGAGTTTGGTTTCTGGATTAAACTCTGAATGACTGGAACTTTTACAATAAAATGTATTTGTTCTTGCCTTCACTAAGTCAATATAAATCTTCCAGTACTGTGAAAAACCTGTTGTAGTTAAAGTGAAGTAAGAACACTCACAATATAAAGAAGTATCACAATTTAAAGTATCATAGGTAAAGGGAAATCTATTCATTGAATCAAGTTGATTAATTCACAAATGAACTTTGATTAAACAAAATATTGTATTATGTATATTGTAATGTATTGTTAACTCGTAGGTAACCTAAAAATTCATTTTATTGACTTATAACCTATTTGTATTTATAATATATTTATTAATAGAAACAGGAGATAATATTGATAAAAAGAGTTAAGGTTACTTATTCATGATATCTTGATTGATGATATTAGAGTTGTAGGTGACGGCTTCACCAACCCATGAATAACACAGACATACACACTTGGAATAATAATATTTATTAAGATAAGAATTAATCAACTTACATTATTATATATATTGAATTCATATTCAAGTCAATAGTTATTGAAACAGTTACTACAATAAACTTACACTATTTCTAAGATATCATTTAGTAAACATACAGCAGATCATCCCGATCATTATATTATTCACAAACCACATCAGTCGTGAGCTCAGATACATTCATATAATTATAGCTAAGTTTAATTAAAAGGTAGATAACTTAATTGTAACTCTGGTGATGGTGGGTGTTAGTCTAATACAAGTACCTGGAGACACTGACACATAATGTAAATATAACAACACCAACTGGATGTGGTACCGTTAATATATATATATATATATATATCAGAATCAACACACATATTCTGATAATATACATATATATATATATATATATATATATATATATATATATATATAGTAAAATAAATTAATAATAACCTAAATAACATAAATTTTAAATTATTATTGTAACAAGTTCATGTCGCTAACAGTAGTTTAATTAAGGAGATCTATTATGATAATTTCTCCACTGTGTAATAAATTTCCAAAACACTTAAATAGTTGACTTGCAAATGTACTTTAAATACCGTGTATTTTGCACTTTGGATATTTCGTAATGTTATTTATTTGCCTTATTTGTCATTTTTAAACAGTTACTTGACTAAATTGCATTGCACTTTAATAAATTTATATATATGTAGTAATATAACTTTACTGAATACTAAGTACTACTAAACTACAGTTCATCGTCTGTTACAGTTCACATTTTAAAATATCATTATTCAATAGAAGATATCTTATGATTTGAGTTTAAAGATTTTTGACTGAGATGTCAAAGTCTCTACAGCAATATCACGTTCTAGAGACTTAAATATATCAATGAAAATACGGATAAAGTGTAAGTGTAACATAATTTTATTAATAAATTGAATTTTTATACAATAATTTAAGATGAATCATACATAACAAAGTACACTTGCACAAGTTAAGCGTATATGTGTTGTGCGGCTTGGAATTAATTATCAGTTGTACAAGTGTTTTATATCATGATCTATTGTGAACTGCGAACTGAAACTACGACTAACATGAGCAAAAACTATCTGCAGTGAATTTTAATTAGATATTAAATTTATTAATGTTTTTTGCACTAATTATTTACTCGTTATCACTTAACAAACGTACAAATATAGAATAAATGTTTTCTTCTTCAATATTACTCTTTCATAAATCTTAAAAAAACTTTAATCAATAACTTTTAGTATCATTTTTTAATTAAAAATCAGAAGAAAAGATATCTTATTAAAATTATTCTTTTGTTTATCTAATTTATTAGAAAATGTTTATGATTATAGCTACCTGTTTATGAATTTAAACTATTAGAAGTCTTACACAAACGAACAGTTAGTTATAGAGAAAAAAAATGTGGATGAAAGATATTGTATTATATTTTGACGTGTAATCATATTCTTTATGTAAAATGCGATGTTTGTGTTATTACACAACCAGTTACTTTTAGGCATTTGTACATATACGAGTACATGTGAATGCGTTGGCAGCGTATGAGAGAAACGGGGAATGCTGAAGGTAACATAAAGGGGGAAAAGGCTGCTATCTGATCTTCCGAATCTGCCACTCACACTGCTCATAACCGTCGAGCTTCTGAGAGACGGTGGTACAACTTATGAGCCAGTTTGAATACATAAGACGAATGATTACAGTTTGACCCCAATGATAACAGCTACCTATGTAGCAATTATAGTATAATTTATATTAGTATTTTCTTATAACTCATACGTGGTATCCGTTATTTTTTTATTTATCCTTATCATACAACCGCCGTAAATTGAATTTAACTTGACTTACTCAATTAAAGCGTCACAAGCTCTGATTAAATAACTTGTCTAAATGCAGTTTCCTCCTGGGAGTAAGTTTAAATTATATTTCAGAAATAATAATAAATATATCACGTTAAGATTTGCACATATTAGTCTAACTCATTATTTCAGAGATTTATTACTATGTTAATTTATATGTGTATGTGTATGTAGGTGTTGTACTGAAACTAAACAAACAGGCATAAAAAATCAGTGAAGTTCTATCAAACATTGCTAATGTCAAACACTTCTGCTGATTTGTGTTTAAACTTAGCCGTTGAGTGATTTGTAGTGTTCGTAGCGATCCTTAAATCTATAAATAGTTCAGATCTAAAATATAAGTGAAAAGAATAAGGAAAAGAAATCTAATACCACTTATAAGTCATTCAAATTTTGTAAATCTATTGTAATATATTTTTTTTTTATTTCAATACTCTTCACAGTACACAATAAAAATAAAATTTTAGTTCTACTGATTAAACCTGCTTTTTTTGTAACAAAAGTGTTCTGATTTTCTCATTAATCATTAGAGGTTGTAGTCATTGTATCAGTGTTTAAAAAAATAACAAAAGATATAAATAAGCAATATTTTAAACTTTCCACGCTATCGATACATCCTCTCAGTTTGAGTGATTATACCTTATTTATATTATAGAACTAGATGTATGATAAGCGGCTTTAATATATCGACCGAGTTCCCAACAACACGTGTTTCATCTTATATGATATCTTCCATCTCCATACATGTAAATACAATAATCTTCATTAATGTGTGTATCACGCAGATGTTAACAAACATATTTACTAACAAGTAGTTTTTGAACATAACAGATAAGTATAATAATGATTATGGCCCAACAGAATATAATAAGAGTAATAATGATAATGTGAAGGGAACCATTGTATTGGTCGTTAGTCTCGTTGGATTAGTCGCGTTGCGTCGTCGAGCTGCAGCTGGCCGCGCGGGACGTCTCCGAGTGCAGCCACATCGTATACTACAACAAAAACATTAAGCTATGCTACTGTACTAGTTTATACTAATACATTAGCATAGCATAACATAACATTACATCATCATGTGGCATTTCATTTATACTTCACTCAAATCACTTTTTGATAAAATTTTAAATGAGGCTTTTAAATTTAAATTGTATTGTGTTATAAGTAATCATACATCCTTAGTTTTATTTTAAACATGCAATTCCAATATATAGGTACGTAGCTTAATTATTTAATATATATTGCATGCGATTTGTTAACAAAGAATATAGGTTGACACCAAAAATAATATCAATAAAATTGGTCTAGCAGTTTTGTATGGCTGTAATATAACCCAGATTAGTTTTCTCTTTTCCACTGAAGTTTTCAAATTTTCCTGAATAAAAATCACATATTTGTAGTAAAATCAAAAGTGCGCGTAAATGCCTATTTAAAGAAAACTATTTCGAATTTGAAAGCAATATGTTGACTCGGATGAAATATGATTAAAATCCATCTGATACTTTCTGAGAGATGTGTAAACATATGACATGTTATAAACTATTGTCAAAAGATGTGTCATATTTATAACACATAGTAAAGACATTTATGTAAGATGCATTCTGACTTAGTAAGAATAATTAATATTATAATGATATTTTTTTGTTTATAAATCTTATAGCAATTTATTTTACACTGAGCTTAATCTTAATTTAATTTGAAACAAAACCACAATTTCCTTCGGTTGAAAGTTGCGTTTGTACCAGAGAAACAATTTTATCTGTAAAACAAAGGAAATTTTCTCTTTAAGTGAGCGCTGAGAGAATCAATTATAAAGTTTAACCTTAATGCTTATCAATAAATGTTATCTAAATTTAATTTGCTCGTTTCGTCTCTTGAGTAAGAGGAAATTAATATATCAACTGACTTTATTAATATTTTCTTTTATTTAAAACTATTCAAATATTACAAATAATATTTTATATTTAAACATTTACTGGTAAACTACAAATATACGTATGTTTGTTTATAGTTTCAATGTTTAGTGTAATAGAGACACATTAATCTACACTTACACAGACGAACAGTCACACACACACACACACACATACACACACACATACACACACACATACACACACACATACGTTATGGTAACTAAGACTGTTAATCATAACCTGTTGGTTATTTATATCAGCTACATAACTAAATAAATATAATTCCACTTAAGATATTCTTAAAATGGTGTCGCCTGTGACACAGCCTATACTTACAAATAATTGTATTTGTATAACATTTTAATATTAATGAATAATTTTAAACTTTATAACAATACATCCGTCTCGCTGGAAACTTTTCTTTAAATATTGTCAATTCTTTTCATAAAATTTAAATTGATTATTAATTTTATATTTTAGTATACAGTATATGGTATATATAAATAAGTTAAAGACATGTATGTAGGTCGGTCGGTCGGTCGTTGGTCTAATATTTAAATATTTAGAGATAACAAATTTTGTAAAGGTAATAATAATGATTAAAGGACAGTCAGGTTAATAAACTAGTGAGTAAATGGACCAAAGTAATCGAGTAACATTTCATAAATATTACTAAGTGTTTTGTAATTATTATAAGTATTAATATTCCTAAGCTCTTTAAATTATTTCATCCACAAAATGTTTTTAATTCAATCATCGTAATGTCAAGTGAATGTCGAGTTATTTTATTAAATTGTAAATGGCTTTTCGGTTCAAATTATAATAACTTTCAAAATATTAAGTAATTTATTACTTTCAGTTTTTAATTAGTAATACAAAAGTAATACAAATAATAAGTTAATGACGTTTTCAAATGTAATAACTCTTAAAATAATTTTATTGTAGCTATCTCTTAAACGTGTACTTATTCCAACTATACAGAATATTTTTATTGTAAAATTTCTTAAACATTATCACATTTCTTTATTAACTGTAACTACAATTATATCGATAAATAGATACTGTATATTAAAAATAGCTATAAGACCCAAAGGCCTGAAAGAAAAAATAATTGAGTACTTCACTTTATATTAATAAAAGTAAAATTGACACAAAATCGGAATATCGTTCTAGTCCGAAGAGAATACGAGATGAGTGTAATTAATGGAACACTCTATTTCAATTAAGAATTCAGTGATGGAGCATTAAGTAGATACGAAAATGAAAGTTCAAATAAGAAATTCTTTTGGAATGTTTAATACCTTACAAGTTATAATTATTATGATCCAGGTAACGCACGGGTCAGGTTATTCAGAATGAGCGGAGTAGTGGACTTTATTGTACTGTATATTTTATTTATAATTTTAGTAATTTAGTTTATGTCTCAGGTTTATTTAAGTGTAATAATGAATTTATAAAGTACATGAATATTATAATGACCGATAACAACTTAAAACCATTACATTTCTGTAATATTCTGATATGTTGTAACTTACTCCTACGTATTTAATTCTGTATATCATAAGATTTAAAACTTTTAATTGTAATTATAGTAATGCCCAATACGTATATGAAATATTATTTTTATATATTATGCTACAGATACATATATTTATTAATATATGTGTTTGACTGTTTGATTCCTTGTTCGATTACTTTTTTGTGCAGTGCAGTGCAATGCAGTGTGGTCTCAGATAACAATCAGAGTAAACAAATAGTAAGCTTTTTATACAAGAGGAACACACACTTGAATTAACACCAAGGAGTTTTAAAAAGGGATAAAAGGTCCGCTAATATAAATTATTAAAATTATTGTTGTATTTTATTGGTACTCATAAATGTTACGGTTGATAATAGGATAAGGCCACTTATGTAAAAATGAAAAAAGTAAAGTATTTTACGAGGAATTTTATAAAAATACTAGCTACTTTAAAATATATTTAGTTAATTTATTAATTATATCATTCGAGCCAGACGGATGTACTGAGCAAATACAAAAATTATGTTATATTAAGTAATACTAAAAGATTCATAAAATACAATTTTGAATAATTAAAACCCCTTCCTGTGACAGATGCCTTTTTGAGAATTTGTAATTTACACAATTCAATCACGTATGTAATAGAAATTAAAAATAGCTCATGAATAAAAAAACATAAATAGAATAATGAACAGTCGAAGCAATGAATATCAATTGGTAGCGAATCAAACATTAAGTAAATTATCTTTTGAGAACCTTCGAATTTCGTTACGAGATGAAAAGGGTTTTAAGAATAAAATACAAAGACTATTGATTATGTTAAAGATCTTTCATTGGCTTTTAACATAGTTAAGGTTTTTTATGTTGATCCTATTACATTAATTGATAATTGCTCAATTAAAAAAAGTCTATGTTATTCGCTTTTCTAATCTTATTATCTTGACTAGTTAACTAGCTTTAAGAAAATTAGAAATATTAGACAGACATTTTGAAAACAATAGAAATTGTCTCAATAAAGATACCCTCGTTATCAAAGTAATAAGGACAGACACAGGACAAGGTTTGAGTCCTGCTCCTGATTACTTTATATTGTAAAAGTATTTGTATAACATTTTATAGACAATTTCAAATATACTGTATGTGTATGATATTAAATATACCACAAGATGACACGATTGTTAGTCTGTCCTTATATTTTAAAAATCAACTGACAGATTATGCTACTTTATTTACTTATTAGCAACACTTCGGCAACAAAACGACAAGTAACTTATTCTAAAATATTTATAACATAGCAATAGGAAAAAGAAAGACAGAAAAATTAATTATAATAATAAATTGGTGTGGATTGTTTAAAAAACATTCATTTAAAATTTTTGTTTTTAACAGGATATTAAACCAAAAATAAACTATTTTGCGAGCGCAGACTTCATTGATTTAAATTTACAATAATTAGATCTAAATACTTTATTGAGCGAAGCGAGCAGAGCGTTCTACTGGAGACGTTTTCACATTCTTTGTCACGAATAGGCTCGAAAACTACTCGACGGAAAATTATGATTTTTCAATCAAAAAGACACGCATTAGGTGATGGTTTTAATTTTTTTTTTAAAAATGTCATGTTGTTGATGAATAATCGTCAAAAAACTAATATCCCATTGAAGTACATGGGAAACGATGAGTCATTTCATTACACTGGGCTCGTTTCGCTCAATATATTAGCGCCCCTAGTATCTTATTTTTAATAAAGGGTGTTTTTCGTTTTTCGATGTTAAATACGAAACAACATTATCAATTAAAACTTGTTATATTTATTGTTAAATTAAAGAACAGATCTTCAAGTTTATTTATAAAAAACAATCTTCTGTAAATGTTCATCATTTACTTGTTCATACTCATTTAGCCTGGAGCTAAAATTTTTAATCACTTACTGGAGCATCGCTCTTGGAATAGAGTTGATTTCTTCAGTGATTCTTTGCTTCAAAACGTTCAGGTTTGGTTGCAATGGATCGTAAACGTTACTTTTTAGGTGACCAGCTAATGTCTCCTCGGTGACTTATCACGTTTCCAGGGAATAGATCGTGAAGAGCAGCTAATGATAACATGAGAAGTGGCTCCGTCTTGCTGGAAAAAGGTGTTGCGGTTGTAGACAGAATGGTTTTGCATTTCTATAGCCAAAAAACTCCGAATCATATGGCAATATCGATCAGAATTAACGGTATGAGTTCAACCTAGGTCATTTTCAAAAAAAAAGGACTCCCACTTCCCTCCCCCTGCTACCGGCGGTGGGCGCGTATTGGTCAATTCAAAAACAAAAAAACATTCTGAGACTCCTGTTACACGACTCTTACAGTCTTGTGTATTTTACTGAATTGCATCTTACTATACATTTATATGGGAAAATGCTACAATATATATATTAGTGTATTCAATAATCACTAGATATACGACAGTGGCTCCTATAAGATTTAAGTTATACAGAGTACATTCATCACTCCAAAGACGCTGAGTCATTGGTAATTAATTCAAGATGAAAACCTCCACAAGAAAACGGTAATTGGGCGGAAGGTTTCCTGTGTGTTCTATTCTATAACTATTTATCTTACCTATATAATAAATTACACAGTAGAAATCACAATTATTTAAATCAACCTTATTTTATACAAGCATAGCGTAAAAGTTGCAAATTATATTGGATTGGATTTAATTGTATGTCGATAAAAACTTTTACGAAAAAGAAAAGTATTTATAACAAGTCTGAGTTTTATTGTTACAAATTTAAAACCAATCGAGCAAAACAAAACAGAATCACGTACACCTGAATAAAATAAATATTATGTTCAATTTAAAATATAATACTTTAATTTTTATAACAAATAGAAACGATAATTCGAGAGCACACGCGGTGAGAGAGAACCGTGTCTATAAATATCATATATTGTAGATTGTCAATATGACATAAAATATCTAGAATATCTCACAAGGATTGCTTTTCATATTCCTCTAGGTACATTTAAAAGAGCAAATAAAGAATCCAAGTAACCTAACGTGCTTCCGATAACACATCCTTGCCGACAACATATCGGAAATAGACGCCGTTTGAATTGACTTCTGAGTTGTATCTTCGGTCACTACACGTTTATCTATTAGGTTGTTATATACATACTCCTCAAGTGACTTAAACTGCAAGCAAAATATGTTGTTCCCTCTTATCAACGAATACGCTAACAGCGGATAGTATTTGATACAAATACTTTATAATTTATAATATTGCTCGATTTAAATGAAAGGCCCTTTTGTATGTTAAATCAATCTCAATCAATTTTAATGAATGATAAAATAAATTTTGTTAAACAACACCCAATTTTAAGTAGACGACATCAATAACACGTGCTGACAAATTAATTGTTAATAATTATATCGAGACCGTCATAAGGTAATAAGGTGATATATTATTTATATGAATACAGTATAATTATAATATTTAATATAGCAAATTAAATATTAAAATGAAATATAAAATGTAATATAATTATACACATTAATAATAAATGTAGCAAATTGAAAAAAAATATGTCATGAATCACAATTTATGAAATCATTCTTAATATAACGCCGTCATGACATGTGGATCCATGTTAACGATAGTCACATCAGATAATGGTTTCTTGTTAAGCGCTACTTTAATTTTTCATAATGACAAACCATCAATATCGAAGTGCTTGTGAGATTTGGATCAAGTAATCGATGTAGAAGGAATCGATCGAGTAAGATGCACAATGCGGTCTATTAATGAGGGATCTTTAGTGTAAGAAGCAAAAATAAATAAAAAATCTATTTGAGTTAGAAAAAATATTTAATTTAAATTGTTTTAAAGAAATAGTGACGATAAAATGTAATACTGTTTCTATTTCTAATAAGATATGTACAAAAAAACACTCTTCAAGAAAAAAATTGTTAAAAATTATAAACATTTTTATGTTTATTATTATTTTTGAAACCAACTGTTTATGAAATAATAAAAGAAAACTATATTTTTATATTTAGTTTATTTTAGTTCGCATCTTTTACTTACACCAGTGGATAAATAACACACACCCATTCCTTTATTTCTTTATAAAGAATTTGTAAAAGAATTGTACTGAAGATAATTTAATATTATTTCTCAAATCATTATTCATGGAAAATCTTGTACAAACCATTACCTTTAGTGCTTTTAGGAGAGCTTTTATATATAAAGTTTTATGTTATATATTTTGTGCTTTATTGTTGTTTGAACATCAAATATTAATTTATAATAACATTTCCGTTCAATTATTGTTTTAAATCACGGATACTAAATAATAATTTATAATTTGTATATTTAAAGTTCCCAATGTTTCTTTATAACTCAAACACAAAAATGTTACAAAGACTTCAGTGATGACGGGTTTCTATTTATGGCACTGTATGTATTAAATGGTTTTTATAACTTTTATTTGATGTCTTTGGTGATAATTAAAATATCAATTCAGTTATAATAAAAAATATTTAATCAAAACCTTAAATTGGATTTCAGTGTAGAAAATGAAAAGCCGTTATTTATATTATTATTACAAGTATCTCTCACAAATCACAATTAAAACAATTTAAACCAGTGTTTACAGTTCTAATTTAGACTAAAAATAATAAGGTATAGAAAAGCAGAAAAGTATTGCCTAATCATATAAATGAACTAAAGTTTCTAATAATTCTGTATTCCCTTTTAGAACTTCTATGTTCTACTATATAAATATGCAAAACATTATTGTCTTAATGTCTCAATTTAAAGATATATTTAGTTTATAGTTCAAATGGCTCTTGATAGTGTTCACTGGTACTTGTCAGCATAACGAGCCTTTAGTAAGCATCGTTAGATCAATTAGAGTTAGCCTTTACATTCAATTTATACAAATGGAATTAAACTTAAAGCTGTAAAACTAAAAAGTTTTTTAAAGTTACATCTGAAAAGTCTGACTTTCAAAGACTAATGGAGTATCAGCGTCTTGTCATCCTATTTTGTACTTGTAAGAAAATTTATAAAACACTTATAATATTAAATTCGAAGTTATAAGTTTTTATTATATGACAGCATTCCAGGAATCATTATACCCTGGTGACAATTTAATAATGATAAAATTTATAATATAGTATAATTTATAATAGTAATTGAAAAACAATAAGTTTTGTAACTTCTCCAGCTTAATAAACATGAAGTGTAGAACCATTTGACACCTGGGGTTTTATCACTCGAAATATAATATGATGAATCAAGTATGTAGTCTTTGTCTGTTTGACTCAACAGCAGTATATGTTAAATCTGTGTAAACAGTATCTTTTAATACTTGTCAGATGTAGGGTGCAGATATACTCGTAATAAAATAAAAGTAATAAAACGACTTATTTAAACCTTACCTAGAACTTACGATAGAGATATCATAAATGAAACAAGTTAATTAAGAATCAGTTAGTCATAAAACGAACATTTTAATACAAAAAGGAAAATATTTACAGTATATTTTAATTAATAATTGACTGAAGGACGAATGCTAAGCGTAGCGAATCGTTTGTCCGAAGGACTAAGTTTCCACTAGATAGGTCCATTCTACTATTCTTCCGTATGTATTATAGTACGTTTGTTCCGGCGTAGTCGGCGTATTTTTCATCCTATCGTCACGAAAATCGGCAGGCGTGTTCTTTGGGAGGAAAAATCCAAAATGGCGGTGATTTAAGTTTTTGTTTTGACGTAGCAGACGTATTTATTATGCAATCGTCACGAAAATTTAAAGGGTTGTTCTTTGAATTATTTACTTTTTATGTCGAGCCGTTTTTTTGCTTCGGCGAAAAATTTCAAAATGGCTGATATCTGATCCGTACCACAAAAACGGACTTTGCAGCAGCTAGCGGGCTGAAATTTCGTCTCAGAATTCTTTGTCGAAATCTAAGGTGCTTTTTTGTTATTTCAAAATCCAAAATGGCGGCCATAGCGAATTATCAAAAATTTTTAACTTGAATAACTCCGTTGTTATTTGGTGGAGCCAAATTTCGTTCGGTATTTATGTACCTACATACATATATAGGCATACTTATTCCTTTTTGGAAAAGGCACTTAAGACATTGTCTCATCCCCTAACGTACTGAGGTCTACTGTTCACACAACGACTAGTAAAATAGATAATTTTATAAATGTTATACAGTTTGCTCAATTTAGTTCATTCTTGAGGAACGAGGAATAAACAGAGAGAATGGGAATTTTTATGCAAATCGGAGAGCTTAATGGCAGCACCGAAGAATATAAAAGGTTAATAATATTATCATTTTAAAGGCAGTTAGATCTTTTCTTCTCAAGGCGCTCCGTGTAATAAGTCCATTTAACTTAATGCGACCAAAGTGACTAGTAATGATTTAACTTAATCGAAATCGTAACATTATTCACAAGCGCAGTTATTAACAATTTATATTTATAGGTACTATATATTATTTTGACTTCATTTACCTTATTAATGTTGATATTTGTTAATAACAAATAAGAATTGTAATAAGTTTTCGTAACTTTAAAATGTTAAATTGTTATTTAAACAATCACTAAACACTAAAATATAACATACTTATATTGTCTTATTAACTATGTCTTATAAAAGTTATAAACAAAACTAAATTATTTAAGATATATTTTTTCTAAATCTATGCTGTAGACGGCGGAGGTGCTCAAACAAGCGAGGACAGCTGTGACCCTCAGGAGTTGAAGGTGTGCGTGGATTCAACTCCTCACACGCAGGTCGGACTGCCTCGGACCAAGGAAGAACTGGAAAAGCACTGTCTGTGAGTACTTAACAGCAGCAACAAGATGTAAACATTAAATATAAACAAAAGACTTGCCTCCAAAATACGTAATTTTTTTTAATAACATTAAAATATACGTTTCAAAAAAGCATAAAAACTAACTTCCGTTAATACATTTTTATGAGATAAACCAGACCATTAAATACTCTGAAATACTCGTTAACGATATACTCGTACGTTAAAAGCACGCGATGTTATTAGATTGAAAGGTCTTATAAGAACTATGTCATGACGTCGTAATTACATTTGTATTGAATGTTTATTGTTATATATAGTTTGTGTTCGTCGTCGGCGGGTGCACTGCTGCGTCACATGGCCTGGGTGCTGGCGCAGGACGTGGACGTGCAGCCCAGTGCACCCTGCGCCGCACCACCAACTCCTCACTACTGTACCATGTGTACCACGTGTACTACATCTAGAAATAATAAAAGAATATAATAGTAGAAAGTATTTAGTATTTGTTACTTAACGGATAATTTAAAATTGTTGAAAAGGAATCTGTTAGATCTAGATTATTAGTACGGGAGCTAAATGACAACGAGGCGCAAGTGATACGTCATCGCTTTGGCAGAATCCGGAATAATATAATACGTAAGGAGTCGTCCACGAGTCTGGAGCGCTCGGATACTCTGATGTTTAAAATGATGTCTGAAAAAATGATGAAATACTTTAATAACATAAGGATTCATTCATTAACACATGAAAAACTACATGTAAAGTATTGTATGTAGTCGTTTTTTAAATATTTTTAAAATAAGAACGCTTTTAATAGTTTAGCCGTTATAGATAGACCCCTCACTAACTTCTTTGTATATCTTTTATTCCTACCATACATCTGTATTTCGTAAATCGATTAAAAATAAGACGAAATGACTTATCTTATCTTTAACCATTTAAGTTGAGCATAAATTTTTGCCTATGTTGTGGCTTTCTCTTACTGAAAATTGGTTGAAATAGTTTTTTGCACTAACAAACAAACAAAAAAGCTTTCCTCTTTATAATACATAGAATGTTTGAACATTTTATATATATTCTATATCTAGTTTCAATCAATTACCAGTAAATTATTCAGAACACACACAGCACTTGACATCGTTAATATGTAAATGTAAATATTATCATCCATCACGAGTGTGTTATTAGTACATGTGTGTGTTATATTATCATGTTTATGCCTTAATTGTGCTTTTCAAGCATTAATATTACTGCGATCGAATCACAACAACCAATAATTAGTTAAACATACAATACTGCATTTTTTAAATTGTATTACTAATTTTTTTCATTTATTATTCTTTTGTAAAGACATCGTCTATATTTTTCCAACCTACGAAATAAACAAATTAAGAATATTAACTACTTACACTTAATACTCTGTTAATACGACTAGGTAATGTTAAATATTGGTGTTAGTTGTTACTCGTAGGTTAAGCATTAATTGATTATATTTAGTAATTATTAAAACTAAGAAAAATAAGTCTATTGTACTTTTATTCTTTTACAAAATAATTTCAGTGAGAATGAAAAGAAGAATATGAAGGTAAGGATTTAGACAAATGATTATAATTAATTAATGACTGACATACATCTAATCAGTATGTCTAAATGTCATTCTTGTTCCGTTATTATTGTGTTAAATATTGTGATTAACTTTTAATGTAGTATTATTTAAATATTTATCATAAAAGTGCTTCCATTTATAAAAACAAAATTGTTTTAGAATAAACTATTTTTAACCTTATTTATAAAAAATATAGGTAGTTTTTTTTAGTTATCTATACAACAGACAAACGTTTTTTATTATTTACTTTGTTTTTATTGTTTATTGTTGAGATAAAATAAAGTCTTCAAGGTATGAATGTCTCGTCGATGCTGTTATAAACCCATCAATCAGAATAAGGAGAGTCGACTGCTTACACTGACTACGACCGGTGATAAATGATTACATCCATTCAAGAGTCACTCGTTTTTCAGAGCACTGACTTGAATAATTTAACAAATAATTAAATACAAGGTATTGTATAACAACGTAAGTGAATCTTACATCTTATGAAAATGTACAAAGAATCTCATAATACTTACATAATTTATATGATATCTACGTTTTATTAGCGCTGTTAAAGTCAATTTTGAAACTAGTGAAAGACACTTGAGGTTTTAATAATATAAATTCGATATTTGATTATCTGATAAATTCAAACAAAATAAGTAAATAGAATTCCTCCTCCTCCTCCTCTAATGTTAATTGTATCTACATCATTAATTAATTTATTTTTATATTACTGTGTTTTACCGGGTTAAGTACTCGTCATTATTTGTACAGTGCTCGTATTGATCAAGACTTATAATTTATATGAATTTTCGTTGGAATGATACTTTTCCTGCAATAAAAGTAACAAAAACCATTTATATATATAAAGTACACAAACATATATAAACGTACTTATGTAGGTAAATGGTTCTTTCGTGATGCGTTTGACTTGTTGGACACCTAGTAAATAAATTAACTATAAGAAATATTATTCATTGAACATTCGTAAAATAGAACTAGTTAAAAAATATATATATAAATTTATTGCTAAAGGCCAAAGAGAAGAAACATATGAGACGTACTCGTAGTGTGTATTTTGAAATAGTAACAAGTAATAAATAAAGAGATACGCACACGTACAAGTGTGAGTATGTGTAGTACTAATACCACTTTATCACTATTACATGATGAGTAAATGGCAGTTATGCAATTATTGTCATTCATAAGATATTTGAGGAATAAAAAAATATTTATTATATACAATTGACTTTTATATAACAACTAACAAATGATTATATAAATGGGTATAAATTTCGAAAGAAGTTACAAGTAAATAGATATATATTTTGAATATACATAAAGTTAACAAAAGGTGACCTATAATATAAATGTTCAATTACTGCTGGAGGCACATCTTTATGTTATAAAAGACAATAATACAATAGAAATATTTCATAGCGACCGGAGATTGCGCTCAAAACCCGTCAATTCAAACGAAGTCGATTTCCCAAATGTCTAAGGTGTTTTATTTTTCATTTGTTAAGTGTATTTTTGCAAACGTATCAATCAGGTTCTTTGTTACCATTTCGAAATGTAAACTGACCATAGAAACGAGACATATAATGTAAGGTAGTAATGATTTGTATAAAAAATCATCACCATAATAAAAGTCTTATACGTACGTACTGATAGAACTTGCTAATAGATTTCTATAATAGAGAATAAAATATACCCTCACTTGTGAGTGTGTATGTCACTAAGTATTTTGAATTTATATCATTGTTTATCAATTATTATTTTACAACTAGAGCTGAGCGGAAGTCAGTCAATACATTCCATATTAGTTTAGTTTTTTATACCGAAGGCATTGTTTTAGATAGGCTCTATTGACAATCCATTTGAGGCATATAAAGAACACTCTCACCGTGTGTGCTCTCAGTATAACCTTTCTTTTTGCTATAAAAATGAAAGTATTAAATTGAAAATAAATATTAATTTCATTGGCTTGTTAGTGAGTGATCCTGTTTCATTTAAATTCGTTTTAAATGAAAGTAATACAAAACCTAGACTCTTATTAAACAAGTTTTCAGTTTTAACAAAAAACAAACAAAGCATTTCATGTAAAGTATGGTTTTATCAAAGTCAACATAAAACATATTTTTGCTAATACAGTTCAGTTCACAACATTATTAGTTAAGATATAATGTTTAATATATAAGATAAATATTTAGTTATACAATAATACACTGATAGAAAATCTTACGCTCAATTACTAATTTCTTGTAGATTTTATTTTTGAATTAATTGCCGATGACTCAGCGTCTTCGGAGTGATTAATGTACTCCGTATTACTTTAATCTTATATCAAGATATACTTGTTATACAGTATACTACAATATTTAATATAGCATCTTCTCTTATTATATTGTTGTTGAACGATATTAATACTTAATAAGGTCCACATGTCGTTTATTCAGTAAAGCATAAAAGATTGCATTAAGATTTGTTCCTAATAATAATTACGAAAACAAATATACTAAGTGTTTTTCTTTCACACTATTTTTATCAGTAATTCCTACAGTCTATATACTTACGTTGTAATATTGACAGTTCACTGATCGTATCTTTGTTCAAGATTTAATCTATGATCTTTGATGATTTCTTTCATGAACGGTGACCAATATGTATCCAAGATTGACTCTAAATTACTTGATGTTTCGTTTTCTTTCACGAAGTACTTAACCATTAGATACTATTATAATAAGCATTGAAGAAGGAGAGGTAAATATAACTTCTATTTAACTAATTACTTATAAATATTTGTCATAATTACGAGTACATGCGGTCGGCAATCTCATCCCTGTTACCCGTAGTGTGACCTCTTTACACTTAGTGAGTTTATTGATGTGAATTATTTTAGAATAAAATATAGAAGTAAATGTTGATTTGGTATTTTACCTATTAAAGTTAAAAATACTGCAGTATAAGTCAAGGTCTAAATAAATACTAAAATAAAAGTTTGTTATAAGACTATAATAAAATTGTAAATAATGTGCAAATACATTATAGTATAATATAAAGGATAACATTTACTAAGATTAAGATTATTATAGAATTTAACAGCATTTGTTGTGACTACCACAAGAAAAATAAGCTGAACATTAAAGTGTTTCATTTTGTAGAACCATTTAAAAGAAATAATTTAACCCTTATCATTTCGTCCTGTCCGTCCGTCTGTCTATTTGTCATATGTCTCTTACTCAGCCATTTACTGAATTACGAGTCTTCGTAAGATTATATTATACTTCCACTTCCAAAAAGGTCCACTCCGTTGTAACCCTTTTTCTTATTACTGTTTTAAATATTTATTATTTTTTATGTTACACATTTTAATTGGGAGCATATTCCCAAACTTAAAACCTTAATAATTGGGAATACTGCATCCTAAAAGAACAGCTGTTATCATTATCCCTTGGCCTCAATGATTCCTGTAAATATCCAAAAACATATTCTGGTACTCCCCTTCTCTTCCTCCCCAACACACACACACGCACGCAGGTACACACATGCATCCCCATACCCTATTTTAAGGGGTGCCTAAGGGTAGAGCTAACATTTGAATAGATTGGAAGTTTTTTTTGTCTTTAGTTTTATATACGAGTATATAGAAGAGTTATAATTATTTTGTATTTTGCTGTTATATTCTTCATAAATAAATTATTTTAAAAAAATATTTCAGTAACGACTCTTCAGCTCTGATATATTTAACATCAGATGTGGGCTTCATAACCCTCTAGTAATGAATAAATACTGAAAGTATATATACCTATATTGCAGTGAAACGTTTGTCTCTTTAAAACGATCTTGTAACGTTTCATACCAGCAATCTTAAATATAATACTTGTCCAGAATGAAGGGATGGAATGTTACGATTTAATGTAGTCTTCTTTTATGATTTCACTATAAAATATATTTTGTTTACTCTCAACCACATTATCAAATTAATTGGTGGTGAAGCTTTTGTTATCTTTAACCCAATTTATCAACATTATTATATTTTCAAATATAATTAAGATAAAATATGTATTTTAATATATGAAATAATATAATAATATATGAAATAGCAAATTGATATGTATGACATATATATTTACTTCTATAACCAAAATCATTATCGGGTTATTATTTATATAAATAAAAAAATTAACTACATTGCTGGTCTCTGCATGGTTGTAATGTAATGTATTGGATACCTTAGACTTAGTGAGAAGCATAACATATATCACGTACTTTTAAAATTTATATTATAACTTTATAAAGATCTATAGCAATGGGACAGTCGGTAGAGTGACGACGACCGTAACTGAGGGGTCGCAGGTTTGAGCTGCTAAATTAATTACGATTTAAATTAAAGTAAATTTAAAGTGCTAACGTGTACATGATTTGTTTGTTATTTTTATTTCTTATCATTTTATTTCTTGTAAAATAAATTATAATTGAAGCCAAATGCCGCAAAATAAAGATTAACGAAGACAAATTTTGTAGGACAATATTTAATGTGAACTAATAATTTGAAATAAAACAAAATACCGATTATAAGGACACAATAAAAACATAATACAACTATAACTGAGTATTTTAAAACTTCTCATAAAATATATTTTTCCCTCACTTACTACATTCCACTTAACGACATTATATTTAATGATAACTTGGTAAAAGAATATGAAGAGTGACATCTGTCAACTCCAATAAAGCATAAAGTTATTTATAAATTTGTTTCATTTTTAATTTACTATTATAAAGATACTTTAAGTACACAACAATCATATTTTAGTATCAAATACATTAAATTAATTGAACTTTGCTTAAAAAATAGATATTCTTAATAGAGCAAACTTTAAATCAATGTCGAATAAACTAATACGATAATGAAGTTTTTACAAAAGTCTTTTATTCCTAGACATAAAGTTGTTTTTAGCGATTCTGCTTTCACAAGCGATTTTTAGCCGAATGTTAATTGATTAAACTTTCAGCTAAACGTTTGACTTTTTTCAAAAGTATTGGAACAAAGCGGAAAGGAATCTTAAACTTAGTTATTTTAAGACAGACTGTAAAAAAATAATAAGACTATATTTCTTAATATACGTTTATGTAAAAATACCCGTAGCGAATACGGTTTGGTCAATTTGTTATAATTTAAAGCAAGACGAAGTTTTCTAGCAGTTCGTGGAAAATTTTTCATGATTAACAGTTTTATAAAAATGGTTTTATTATTAATGTGCCAACGTGTCTTGTACTAAATGACGAATAGTTGTTTAAATTTGATGTAATTTTTTAAATAAAATATCAAATACAACCCTCGTTATATAAACATACACGATGTACATTATAACATTATGAAATATAATCAATCAACACTAAATGAGATGTTTAGAGTACAAAACACAAAACGCAAATCACAAATGTACATATTAACGTTTTAATTTAACATACGAGTAGTTATCAAGTAATGTTTATGACTAATATGAAACAAAAACAAACTGAAACAATAATTAATATATTAATGATCAAAGTGGTAATGGTTACTTTATATTTTTTTTTTGAAATATCACTTTTCTTTGCCTTACGTGATCCACTGATGGACACTTAAAAATATTAAAATATATAGTTTTTAAGTATTAAATATAATTGAACTAAATTAGTTTTGAGAAAAGTAAAAAACGGAGGTACGATGGAGTGAAGTGCTTGGTGCTTGACCCTCTGGCTTCTCAGTGAATAAGTAAGATAAGTAATTAAAATAGTTACTCAATTATAATATTGTGTAAACATGTTGTGAGGATAAAACCATGTTCGTGGCAGTACTTATAAGCTCTAGTGTAAAGACTACCCTCTTTTAAATTTCATATACTCGTATATTCCAACTTATTTAAAAGTGCAGGTATTCTTTAAAAATGCTTTTGCTAGTTGTAGTATTAAATGTTGATTGTAGAATATCATCTTATAATATCATGCACTAGTACATAACTACATTATAAGATCTTTTATCTTTCAATTATATGTTTAATAAAAAATAACATTAGTAACCATTTCATTTTACTTCAAATCATTAATCCATATTAAAAATTGTCATAAAAATTCGTCGTCGTAGATATCTTTAATAATAAAATGATAACAAGGTATGTGACATATGTGATGCACCTTTCTAAGTCTAAAATATTCATTAAATGTTGAGTAAAAAATTTCATTATAACAATCCAATATTGATAACACGTATATTAGTGTATTTTCTTCATTATATATAATAAAATTGTTCATAAATATATTATATCCTATAAAATATAAACTTTTTTTTTATTTTTATTTTTAAACGGAAAATATCTTACATCCGTCGCATCTATCGAGCAGAATTTCCTTAAATACCTTTCCTAAGTTTATGGAAATACTAAACTTTATAGTTTTAAGGAAGTTTTTATTATATTATAAATATTTAGAATGCATAACCTTTTAAAGTTTCGAAATCATCTCACTAGTAGTTAATCGATTACTAATACATATTTAAGGAGTCAAAGGTTTCTTTGCTGTAAAAGAATGCTACTTGTTAAGTTTTATGAATATATGTCAACGGGAAGTACCTTATAAGATTTGATTGATTTTCACATCTTGACAGACCGACAACGAAGTGAATATTTTTTTAAGTATTGTATGTTGCATGGAATTGCTCGTAAACAACCCGGATGTCCCAAGAGTGTTTACAGTTTTGTTCATAAATAAAATTAACATTAAACAAAAACAATATTTGAGTGTAACTACCCTGATAGTTTAATATAACAAAATGTTAAATATAATGAATGAAAACTGTTTTTATGGTATATGTTGTTTTATCAAAGCGGGCGTTAGCTAGCTCAGAGTGACGAAAGCACCCATAGTGCTGAAAGTCTAACTCTGTATATATACGCGCAATATCGATTTTTTTATACAGGAGACCTTCTGGTATGAGTGTGGTATTTTTAGAAAGCCCTTGGCCCATAGACCCAGAAAATGCATTTACACTTAGCAATATACCTACCGCCTCACCTCTACGGCCGTTTGAAAAATGAGACTAAAATTTAGTTTTTGGCTCCGCACCAGTATAAAATCACTTATTTCCACCTTGAAAAAGATTTTCCTAAAGGTCCTTGTCGAGACCTTTTCAACAAGCCCAAAAACGCCAAAATCCGACCACCGGTTGATGAGATATGACATTTTGAAAATTTTGACTGACGCCTCCATCGATGATTACTTTGTCTGTGTGTGGGTATATTCGTAGTTTCAACTGATTTTGTTCAAACTTTCAGGAATTGAAGTACATCAAAAACTAAGACTTTTTTGTTCTACGACATTTCGATTTGGCCGCCATGTTGGCCGTGGCCAGCCCTCGAAAGGCCAAAACTGGCCATTTTTCGTACAGGGACTGTGGCCAAACCAGTTGACGTACATTGATAAATTGGGCATCATTGGAAAGGTCTCAAGCTTATCTTTTGAATAATGTCCATTTTAATAGCAAAAACATTTGTTGGCTTAACATTTTTGGTCAAAAGGCAAAAAATGGCCAACTGGCCGGGGACAGATCGGCCATTTTCTTGAAAACGGCGCCAACGATTTTTTCGAAAATTTCCTCATTCGTAGCCCCAAAATAGAGCTAAAATTTGGTATATAGTATATATCTAGGAAAACTCGTTATTTTGAGATATGGCCGTGAGAAGTTCAAAAAATCATGAAAAATGACCAAAAATTGCCAAAAAATGACTTTTAAAGCCAGAATCGTACTCACAACACGGTTAAAATTCAATGCTAGTTGCACAGTGAATAAACTCACTAACGCATTGCCGTCTGTAACAATAAAACAAAATTTACAGAAAAAAATCCGAATTCTGAAGAAATTTTGTTTTGAAGCAATGAATTAAAAAAATAAATGGAAACTGAAAAAATCAAATGAAAAAAAAATCGGGCACCTGTGGGAATCGAACTCGAGGTCTCGTCTTTGTCATTACAACGCTCATCCTCTGAGCCAAAACACTCTCATTTTGTCACAGGCAAACTATTCCAAATAATAATAATAATAATAATAAATCAATTTATTTCAGATAATTCATCCATAAGTGTTAGTAACATTTTAACTTAACTCGTAGTTAGTATTCAACATAACAATCTCAAATTATACAGAAAAATAAAATTAATAAAATGCACAAAATTCATAAAATTATTAAAATTAAATATAAATTCAATTCAAATAAATTAAATTCAAATCAAATATAATTGAAATCATAAAATACTATTAAAGAAATTAAATAAAATAAAATTCATGGAAATCATCGTTCTAATTTTTTTTTTTTTTTAATTCTACAAATAACTCAACGCTATACTCCTACAGTCAGTATACGCTACGCTTCGATGCTACGTGTACACTATCCCAGGACCTCCAGAGGGGAGCGTCTAGCTTTAAAGCCAATATGCTGAGAAGACTGTTGGAGCTGTTCAGTAATTTTGTCATTGCGGACGCGGTCCGCTTCCGTATTATCGCATAGAAGTCGTCTACACGAGCCTCCGCAAACATTGCCGATGCACTGCAATATCGAGGCTTCCTCAACAAAGCCCTCAGCACATTGTTGTACTGAACACGCAGTGCGCTATATGTCCGCCGCGTATAGTTCTCCCATAGGCTGCACGTGTAAAAGGACTGGCAATAGGCTTTAAATAATATTAATTTTACCTGTGTCGAACACCGTGCAAACCTACGGGCCAACATATTGCCTCTAACCGACAGAGCCCTGCGCTCCCGCTCGATATCACTATCATCACCCAGGCGTTCATTCACAATATGACCAAGGTATTTAAATTCAGATACTAGTTTCAGAGAAGTTCCACACAGATGTATTTTAGGAATGAAATTTAACTGTTTGTTTATTCCTCGAAAAATTAAAATTTCGCTCTTTTTAGCGTTATACCTCAGTCCATTCTCCTTTGCATATTCCTCACAGATTTTTATCAGTCTTCGAAGACCACTGACCCACGGGCTCAACAGAACCATATCGTCTGCGTAACTAAAATTGTTCATCATTACGCCATCTATTGAACAACCGACGCCTGCCCCGCTAAGCCTCTCTATGAGCCCGTTTATGTAAAGATTGAACAATCTGTGTGACGTCAGGCCACCCTGTCTTACTCCACACCCTAATTTATATGGTTCACTAAGTGCATCACCCCATCTTACCACATTACTTTGGGCACCATACCAGTACTTTAATAGTGATATCAACTCCGGTCTTAAACTGCTATCCTTTTCAAGCTTCTGCCATAAAATTTTATAGGATACGAGGTCAAATGCCTTCGACAGATCCAAAAAACACGCAAACACATGGGTCTTTCTATCCGTGTAGTACCTTACAGCTTGCTTGAGACACAATACTGCGCTCTCAGTTGACAGCTCTGATCTAAAACCGAACTGCGCATCGTGTATGTTAATTGTTCTGCTAAGTTGAGTATCAAGCAAGCCGTCAAGCACTTTGGCTATGATGGTAGCAAAAGATATCGGTCTGTAGTTGGTTCTGTCCGCCGCATCCCCCGCCCTATTCTTGATTATAGGCACGACTATTGTCCTTGTCATCGAGTCCGGCAGAAAGCCGTGGCCTATACAAATATTGTACAACAAAACTAGGACTCTAGGAAGGTGCACACCAGCGTGTCGCAGATGCTCAACACTCAGGCCATCATGTCCAGGCGACTTTCCACGCTTCATACCCATTATTGTATCTACTACTTCGCTAGACGTGAAACGTACAAAGCTTTCCCCATTATTTATGATATCCCCCCTGCCAGCCTCGGCGAAATTGATCTCACAGGGATCCACTGTAAATTGTGTTTTAAACATATTTGCTATGTTACGGCAACCGCTCACTCCCCCTACTTCAGCCGGAATATTCGATCTTGTATTCAGTTTGTCTGTTTGTTGCCAGAATTTTCCAAAATGTTTGTTTCTATATGACGTAGCCAGTATGTCCATTTTAATCTGTTCTGAATTGTCTTGGCACCATTTACGTTTGTTTTTAAAGGCCCTACGAGAGTCCCTCATGTCATTATAAATAGTTCCATGTGTTGGTCAAATAAATGAGTATATATTTGCATGAAAAATAATCGCACAGCATTTTGTTTCCAATCCTTTTACAAAACTATTGATATCAAAACAAAAACTTCTCAACGAAGTAAATACCGAGTGACGAAAGCGAATCCACTGACAAAACTCCTGATATGAATTTTGCGACGAAAAAAACCACGAACATTTTTATTCACAAACGTAAACAAACAAAAAATGTGAATGTGTTCGGAACGTTGCCAAACAAAAAAAAATACAAACAAAAAATGTGAATGTGTTCGGAACGTTGCCAAACAAACAAACAAACAAAAAAAAATACAAACAAAAAATGTGAATGTGCTCGAAACGTTGCACAAATTGCATTTTTGATTTTATTTTATTAGATTGATCAAGGCAAGTTGGCAACGTTCCGAACACATTCACATTTTTTGTTTGTTTACATTTGTGAATAAAAATGTTCGTGGTTTTTTTCGTCGCAAAATTCATATCAGGAGTTTTGTCAGTGGATTCGCTTTCGTCACTCGGTATTTACTTCGTTGAGAAGTTTTTGTTTTGATTAGGAATACATCAAACACAGAGCACATTTCAAACATGGAGAGAATTTTTAATTACATACATTATTGCCAACCGTACAACAACAATAGTACCAACATTACATTATACATTTGTGTTGCCATACATATTAATCTAACACCCCTTCTCAACACAAATGTTTTCTATGAGATACATTCACATAAAAAAATATATCTTTAATTACATAAGAATTTAGCATTAATTTGTTACACCACATTCTTTCAAATGTTTCACAATTAATTCCCTACTTAAAACCTTGGTTAACATATCTGCCGGTTGTTCATTAGTCTTAATATACTTAATACAGATTTTATTTTCTTTTACTAGATTTTTAATAAAATGATAGCGAATGTCTATGTGTTTCAGCCTTTTTATAGTATCAGAATTAGCATTGATTATCGCAGATTGATTATCACAAAATATATTAACAGGGGTAATATTTTCACAGTTAAAATCAATTAATATATTTATAAGCCAACATACATCACTAGCAGCCATACTCATAGATAAATATTCTGATTCTGTGGAAGACAGACTTACTGAGGCTTGCTTTTTAGAACACCACAGAATTAAACAATCAGACAGCTTAAACATATAACCTGAGGTAGACTTTCTGTCCAACACATCACCTGCCCAATCAGCATCACAATAACCCTTTAAATTAATATCTCTACATTTAAAAACTAATTTGTAGTTCAATGTATGTTTAGTATATCTTAAAACTCTCTTTAATGCACTTAGTAACTCGTTATTTGCAATTGATTGATATCTACTGAGCAAAGAAATCGGATAACAAAGATCGGGTCTTGTACCCAATGCTGCGTACATTAAGCAACCTATAATTTGCCTGCATAACTTCTCCACATTTTTATCTTTATGAACATTTTCATTTGCAAATATTTTAGTATTAAAATTGATGTCCATAGGGGTTGACATATCTTTACAATTTTCCATATTGAATCTATTTAAAATACTTTCCAAGTAACTTGTTTGATCTAATTCAGTAATACCTGTTTCTAAATTTTGCTTAACATTTATGCCTAGAAAATTTGATATTAATCCCATGTCTTTCATTTCAAATTTTTTATTCAGTATATTCTTAAATTCTACAACATGTCTCTCATTTGTACCAAACAACAGAATATCGTCAACATACAACAATAAATACATTTTATCTTTACCAATGCACCTCTTAAATAAACATGAATCATTATCAGACTTAATGAAATATTCTTTACTAATCACAGAGTTGAATTTATTGTTCCAACATTTAGGTGAGTTTTTAAGACCATACAGTGCTTTATTTAATTTGACAATGTTTTTCTCCCCAGAATAAGCCCCTTCTGGTAATTTAATATAAACATCTCTATCTATATTTCCATACAAAAATGCTCCAGTAACATCCATCTGATATATTGGTAAATTTAAATGAGTAGCTATCGCAACAAAAATTCTAAAAGTTGATAGCTTTGCAACAGGGGCATAGATTTCACCTAAATCAAAGTTACTATTCTGCTCAAAACCCCTAGCCACTAATCTAGCTTTGTATTGTTTGTTACTATTTCCCTTGAACTTAAAAACCCACTTGCTACTAATAACTTTTTCACCCACCAGTGCATCACTAAAAACCCAAGTATTATTATCATTTAAGGTTTGTAATTCTTTCTTAATAGCCTCTTTCCACTTACTTGCATCCTTACTCCCCATAGCCTCTTTGTATGTAGTTGGTTCACTCTCTGTACTTACAGCATTATGGCACTGATAAAATGATGTCTGTTTCCTCACTCTCCTACTTCTTTCGTTCTGAATCTCCCCTTCCTCCACCTCTGATGATTCATCATCGCAGGGTTCATATTCGCTGTGAGACTCACTTTCTCCTGTAGACTCATCATTGAGAGAAGTTAGAGTTTCTTTGGCACTTTGTGTTTCTCCGTCCTCTGTCACCTCATTCACCTTCAGAGTTTCATCTTGAATAGATTGTCCATTCAAATCCCACATGACCGTTGATTCATTCTCTTTACATACATCTTGATTTAGGAAAACCACATCTCTTTTTATATCTATAAAGTTTCTCTCAGGAAAATATACTCTGTAGCCCTTCACATGTTCTCCATAACCAACCATTAATCCTTTCTCCCCTTTTGTATCCCATTTTCTCCGCTTCTCTTTTGCAATGTGTACATACACAGGGGAACCAAAAGCCTTCAGTTGATGAATATTATATGTTTTGTTTGTCCACATTTCATATGGTGATTTTCCATCTCTGCCTTTTCCTGTCCTGTTTAATACGAAAGCGGCTGTGTGTATAGCTTCTGCCCACAGTTTCTTAGTCAATTTCTTAGCATGTAACATTGTCCTTGCTGCTTCAACAAGAGTCCGGTTTTCGCGCTCAGCCTTCCCGTTTTGTTCTGGTGTATAAGTTACAGTTGTTTCATGGATGATCCCTCTCTTCGAACACATTTCCATCACTTCTTTGTTTATAAATTCTAATCCATTGTCAGTCCTAAAAGTTTTCACTTTATTTCCCGTTACATTCTCCGCTTTGTTCAGGAAATCCTCCAAACAACGTTGAATTTCGTGTTTTGCTCTGACAAAATACACAGTCCTGAAGTTTGAAAAGTCATCCTTCAAAACAACAAAATATTTAGAACCACCAATAGATTCTTCTTCCATCGGTCCACATGTATCGCCATGTATCATTTCACACGTCCTGGTGGTCACGCTGTCACTTTTCTTAAACGGTAGACGGTGAATCTTTCCCTTTAAGCAGCTTTCACATTGAAGAACTGAAGATTGTTTTGTTTCAATGTTATTTTTTTTCAACAATTTCTTTACATATTCAAAGTTTTGGTGTGCTAACTTTTCATGCCACTCAGTTAAATCATTGGTTGCTACCTTTGCAACACTTGCAACTTCACATTTAAAGCGAAAATTTAAATAATATGAGTTCTCAAATCTTTTTCCGATTGCACAAACAACGCCCTTTTTGAGAAATTTGCATGAGCTGTCATCTGTCATTATTACGTATCCCCGGTCCGCAGCGCGGTTCACAGAAAATAAATTCGTCTTTAAATCGGGAACGAACAACACATTGTCTATAGTTGAGTCTATCCATTCACTTCCGTTATGGATTTGCACCGCCATCTGTCCACATCCCAATACACTAATAATAGCTCCGTTACCGACTATTACGGATTTTTGCGACACAGTTTGAAATGACGAAAACAAGGAACGATCGCAGCACATATGCTCACTGGCTCCAGAGTCAACTAGCCACTTTGATTCTTCGTAATGTTTATGCACTGAGTCCGACACAATGAACGCATTACTCATCTTCTTATTATCCTTTGACGTCCTAAAACGACACTGCGCTTTGTAATGTCCGATTTTGCCGCAGTAAAAACATTTATTATCGTTCACTTTTTTCTCACTGTCTTTATTACTTCTGCATTCGTATTGGAAATGTCCGGACTTGCCGCACTTAAAACACTTAAATTTCCTTCTAGCTACAAACGCGGACGTAGACGGTGTACTATCATTTTCTTCTGTCTTTTCCTTCAGTCTTTCCTCCTCGATTAGCAGCCTGGCCACTAAATTATCAAATGTCTGTCTGTCTTCTGGTGCTGACTCCCAGGCCGACACAAAATGTTTATACTCGTTCGGTAAACTCATTAATACTTTAGTTATAGTGAATTTATCTGAAACTTCCTCGCCCAACTGTTTGAGCTGATTTCGTATTTCCTGTATCTTTGACAAAAATACAGACATTTCACCTCCTTTTTCATATTTATATTGAAAAAATCGCTGTTGGATTATATGGATACTGGTCTCCGATTTTTGCTCGTACACGCTGAGGAGTTTTTTCCACATTTCAGCCGAAGTTGTACATGTGACAAGGTGTAACATAACATCTTCCGACATTCTTGTCACTAGAAGTGTTTGAGCCTTCGTATCCTTGGACTCCCAAGTATTTAGATTAGCAGCATCCTTAGGTTTCATCGTCCGCCCTTCCACAATGTCCAACCATCCCTGACCCCTCAAAAGTACGGTCATTTGAAACTTCCATATGTTCCAATTTCGGGCTCCTTCCAGTTTCATCACATTATTCGTAATATTTATTGGATTCGATTCCATCATGCTGTCCTTCCTTGCTATTTTTTAAAGCAAATAATCACCTTCTCGACGAAAATTTTACTGACGCGTCCTCACCTAACCTCACTTTTTCGCCAATATAGAAACAAGTCCGATGTCACTACTTTTAATTAATTTTCTTACAGGTATACGCTTCTGGGCCCATAACCTGTTAAATATAATGAATGAAAACTGTTTTTATGGTATATGTTGTTTTATTAGGAATACATCAAACACAGAGCACATTTCAAACATGGAGAGAATTTTTAATTACATACATTATTGCCAACCGTACAACAACAATAGTACCAACATTACATTATACATTTGTGTTGCCATACATATTAATCTAACACAAAATAAGTACATTTTTATAAATATATGGACGTGTTCATTAATCTTTCTTTTGTCTTTTATTGCTACTATTTTATACCTAAGATAAAGTACATGTGGTAGTATATTTTGAAGTTGTTGTGTGATAATAATTATTAGTTTTTTCATATAATAGTAGAACCAAACAAAACACATATTTATACCAATGTTGGTCAACTATTCAGTATAATAGGAATAATAGTGATCGAGAACATAATGGAAGCACCATTGTCATTGAAGAGGTAATTGATAATCCTTGATAACAGGTACGATATAATATATTCCTTATATGTAAACAGAAAAAGAGAGTTTCCAAATTCCATCTCTATGTGCGTCTTAAGTAGAATTAAAGTTTTAAAGAGTCGTCATTTTAAATTACTTCAAGTAATAAATAAAGATGCATAAGGTAAACCTTTAAACAATATCTTTTCCTCAAGAATATTTTTGTATCTTCTTTAATTATTTCGTAACTTTATTTTAGTAGTAGTTAAGTGTAATGACGCGAAGTATAATATGTTTCCGACCTCCCTGAAGGTCATTTAAAAACAACGATATTACAAAATGTTTTTAAAAATACAAATTATTTAATAATATTATGATACCATTTATATAATTAGCGTAAAACATTGAAAGTCAAAAATCTGATTTTATATTATCAAGATAATGAACAATAGGGTTTAATTTGTTAATTTTATATAAATCCTTTTCGTATAATATCATTAAAGGACCTAACTAACTTGTATTCAATTTATAATTACTTTGTCTTCGATGCAGTTTTCATTTATAAGAGTTATCTTGTTTTATTAAACGTATTCCTTGCCGTAAACGACTCTTAAATGATAACAGATTCTTTAATAAAAATAAAACCAAAATTTTTCTCACAGCATGTGACTTTATTAAGCCTCGTAGTCTTAACTATTTTTTTAATATATATGTATATCTGTATTCGAAAAATTATACTATATATTATATATTCAATTATACAGTACAAGAAAATACCAACACGAATATGCTCTTTTGGGTAACAAACTATTTATAGCAGACCTAACAGTAACTAACTACGGTTGAACAGAGATTTAATGTTAAAGTTTTGAATCATTGTTCCTTGAGTGAGAAAGTGTGACAGCTAAATAAAAGACAAATATCTATGTAATATTATTAATTAAGTTTGTAAAATCAAAGTTAAGTTAATCCCTTTCATCTTCCATGTCCCGTGTCATGATTATGATTACACTCAGAAGATTAATTTTCTTAAATATTACAATTGTTTTTTAATATAAGATCTCGTTTAATGACTTATTTTATAGTATATTTTTCAGTTATATTTTTCAGTTTAAGTCGCTAACAACAGCTAGCAAGTATAATAAAGACATACGGATTATAAATGTGTTGTATTATAGTTATAAAGATAAAACGATCAAAAATTTAAAAGGTTATATTAAAGTTAAATATATTTATTGTTATAATGAATCTTATTGTTTCTTTTGTGATCAAAACAAGAAATGAATTGCGTTGAATTCAATGAAAAGAACTGCTTTCAAATAGTTTAAAAGCGATCGGACGTCTTTTCTTTCTTTCTTCTAGTTTTCTCGTTAAAGGCTATGTTATGATGAACACTTTACTTAAATCCGAATACTTGTTTTAAATTATATAATACAGAAACACTAGATAAGTGTAAGTGCACTCGATGTAAGTTGTATAATTCAATATATTTATCTTTAATAATTACAAAAGAGTTATGATGTAATATTATATTTTAACTTTAACTAAATATAATTTTATGTAATCTTTATTAATTTCGTGTTTTTTTCTTAATTTTTGTGAATGTATCTATCTTATGATCAGTTTTCTTTCTTAATTTTTTGAAGTCTGATTAAAACTCGATTTGGGCATAAAAAGATTTGTTACTTTATTGATATTCATTTTATGTTTTAATATAAACTAATATCCGATAACTTGACTCGTCCTAAAATAAGTATGACTTATGATAGTTATTTTAAAATACAGCAAAATTATTTAAAATATATCAAATCAGGGTTCATTTGTATCAGGTTATTTTGATAATTAACAGGAGTCAGGAGAAGTAAAGGAGAGATCAAAATTTATTATAAACCCAAAAAAGAGGTAATAAAATTGTAAATGTTAATTAATTGTAAAAAGGAACTGAAGAAGTTTAACTATATAGGCGACGTATATTTACAGCATTCGAATACTGAGATTAAAAAGTGTAGACCACACTTCCAAGACATTATTGTTTGAGTCAGTACTAATCAATTTATATCATTGTAGTATTTATTTAAAATTCATGTATATTGTATTTGAGCTTCCTAATTCCTAATCATTTAGTATGCACAGATATAAGTGGCTATAACGGACACGAGGCTGCCGTTGAGCTGAATGTGCTGTGTCTCTTGAATAATCAATATGACAGAGGATTCCATCAGCACTTAAACAACACATGATAAATTGTAATGCCGATGTTATTGAAACTAATAAGGTTTTAAAGATATTAACAGTTATATTATTGATTGTAAACTCTGAAATACTACTATTGTTGTTACTAATCTACAAACCTATTATTGGATTAAAAAATCTACGTTTACTTTTTAATTTTTATGAAAAAACTAAAATCATTGAAAATATGTAAAAGCCCGAATTAGGCCCCCATTAATGATATCTATATTTAAGATTGTCGATATTTTAAAGTGCTCATGTATGGTGTCTGTATTGCTTAGTTTGTTTTTTTTTTATTTCTATATTCACTATAAGTTTTACATGCAGTTTACTATTCATGTTATACCCATTTTTGCAATTATGTCTTTAGAAGCCGGTATTAACCAGGTTATAAGTTTTCGTTATAAAGTTTTTATAAGTTTCAACTTAAAACCTTATAATTTGATAATATCACTATATTACCAAGAATATAATCGTGCTAAAACTATTATAAATTCTGGCATTGTCATTGCCATTCTGACATTGTCAGCCATGAGCCAGACACGGGCACCTCATGGCTGACACCCCACCGTTGAACATCAGCAGATTGCTAAGGCGATCCTAAAGAACTGAATAAACCATCCCCTTAGGAGTACCGGCACATACCGCTCCCAATCCCACTGGTTACGTCCGGGTCAGATTGATTACGGATGGGAACACGAGGATATTGCCAACGATGGTACCCCAAGCCTAATATCCTAGCACACATCATTGTATTAGTAGAATTCAATAAATTTAATAAATAATAATAATTCGCGCGTTCGGTTACTTTTAGAACCAATTAAATTGTAATAAGACTAATGTCTTACTAATGGCACGGGAAAGCCGATGCAATGGGTAACTCCAACACAACGATTGCGTTCATTAACGACTCTCTTAAATACTCTGCGACGCGATTCAGTGATATTACTTCATCACATATCAGGTGTTGAGTCTATTCTTATCACATATCAATTAATATGAAGTTCTCAGTAGTTCTCGTAGTACTGATGGCGGTGTTTTCGTTGTTTGTTACACGCAGTAATGCAAACCCCAAATTCAACATGGGCGCTGTTGTAAGTATTATACTTAGTGTTACAGTTAAACACATTTTAATATTATTATGGAATAGTTATAGTCTCACAAGAATAAAATATTATATTACCTAATTGAAAGTTTAAGACAAACAGACAAAATCGTAACGTTTTTGTTATTATTTTTCCTGCATTGAAAATATCATTATTTTTTCAGAAAAAAGGTCTCGGTATTCTGAGCGCGGCGGGCGCGGCCGAGAACATCTACGAGGAATGGCGACACAGACACCAACACTGACACATCACTGGATTAAGAGTAATATTGTATTAAAATATTAAAGGAATCCTTCACTTTTTTAATACATTGTACGACATTAATGTTCAAATTATTTCATAATTTTATTTAATGAATATTCTGAGCATTCTAATAACATCTACTCTTCTTTTGCCTGAAAAAAAAAACTTTGCCACTGCCCAAGTCATTGTAAGACTGTTTTCTTTGTTTATAATCAGACAATGGAATATATTTTTTTATTATAATTACTATTAAATTAAAAGGTTTTCTTATTCTATTTAAAAAAAAAAAAGGAAACAGCGTTCTATATTAACGTCGTTAATGAAACTTATATGTAAAATGATGGCGTTGATTAAAACTGTAGGAATCAATAAGATGTTGAGGTTTATTTACATACTTTTATTAAAAATAGATATATTAAATATTTAAAGATTTATTGAAAAAGACAAAAAAAAACACGTTAATAATCATAATAACCTAAGTGATAGTATAGCGTATCTATAGTGAAATAAACCTTAGAGTACTAAATAAACTGAGTTGACAGACAATAATGCAGATTTTATAAAAATCAAAGTATAAAAATGGTACTTCTTAAATACAAAAATGTACTAGTATATCCAAAATCTGATATTATTTTAGGTGAAAAGGATCCAAGCATACAGAGTGTAAAAATGTATATATATTTTATCGATTGCTTCTTTTTAGGGTTCTGTACCTTAATATAATGAGAACAGAAACTACCTTACAGGAACCTCATGCTTTGTGGTCTGTCTGTCTGTCTGTCTGTCTGTATGGGAATATGCACGTTACAAATTGACAGTTATTTTTGTTATGTTACATTAGTATCTCTTCTATATTTTAAATAATTTAATTTTTCTCAACGGACCTACCGTATCCGTTTAAAAGTACAATAGTACTATCTTTAGTTAAATTAAATTTGATATTTTCTAAATTGTGCTGATAATTGACTGACTGCGAGGGAGCATATATTACAAACAATGTTTAATTCATTATTTAAAAGAGACCCAAGGCCTTGAGGTAATTGGTCAAAGAAAACAAAGTAAATATTTTGGAGCGCAATGGAGGAATTATTAATTGTTTAATTACTTGTCATACTATAATTTTGAACACTATGTTTAATAATAATAATACTCTTTATTGTACACTAAAAGAAAAAAGTAACAGAAGAAATGAAATAAAAATAAAACAAAACCATTAACAAAAATAGAAATTATACATAACATGTTCAATTAATGCACAAGAGGCGGCCTTATCGCTAAAGCAGTGATAAGGCCGCCTGTCGTACATGCTATGTTTATGATGTATAGGCTAATCACCCGACACCTCCTGTTCTTGACAACAACAATCACCTAATTTTGATGTTTATTTACGACACATAAATTGTTATTTGCACTAAAAAAACAAAAAAAAATATCTCTGAACTTAAGTGCCAAGAAAAAGTCTGAAGTAATTATAGTTAATAAATGTGTTTGTTAATTATAGGAACAATAGTTGAATTTTTCCCCAGTTTAGCGTTATCACTGGCATATCGTTAGTATCTACTGTAACTATAACGCGCCCGAATACAGTTTGTATCTCATCAACAGTTTACTAAACAATGGAATATTATTATTTTTAAATTATAGGTCTATTATTGTTGACCATAACTTGTTTTAAGATATTTTGTATCTTCACCATTTTATAGTTGTTTAGTGAAGATTAAATGAAAAAATAAAATATGTGTCGAATTCTTGATATTTATTTGTTACCCGCGTGAGTTATAATGATAAATATTAAACACGTCAAGTCCCTCTCGGAACTTCCCGATGCTGCAGTTATCCTAAATAGAGCCGGGTAAAGAACTTAAATTCTAAGATAGTCCGTGATAATTAGTATGTTCGTTTGTTTATCAATCGCTCTTATAAATATTTATTAAATTAGTACAATACCAAAGTTGTTAATAGTATACAACATTCTTAAAGTATTTCTTAAAAACTGCAACTAATCAATTTCCTTTTGCAAACTAAATGTAATATTAAACTTGAATATATACTCGTAATTATTAAAATTAACGAGCCAAGAACATTTAACGGACGATTAATAAATTGTTTTGATTTATAAAGTCAAATAATATTTTACTGACTGTAAGTAATCAACAAAACAAAATATAATACGAATTTCCAATTATATAAAATAACGACAATATTTTTTTCCATGATTAAAAAGTACTTATTTATTGCAATTTATTTAATTTCTTACACATTATAGAATATAACTATATTACATATTAAAATATTTAGAATTATAATAATTTTGGGAAGCGAGCGGAACGCTCTATGTGAGACTTTTTGCATCCCGCATGCATGCATGTCCGGGGTTGGCATTAAAACGGCTGTATCGATCTTCATGAAATTTTGCACATTTATAGCGATGGTTATTGCGATGGTTTATAAAAAATTCGCTATGTGATATTTGATTATTCTATATTTTTTGCCTATCGGTTATAACTTTGAACGCTGAATTGAAGACGGGTTGCTCGCTTTACTTAATGCGCTGAACTCTACTGAGATTTTGCGAGCGTAGCGACTCAAAATCAAGGTCCGGTTCGCGTCCCTAGTATTTAATGTTTCATGTTCTTATGTTTGTTCTTCTTATGTTTGAATGATCCAATAATGTCGTGAGCCTTCCCCGCTATGTTCAGCGCGCGGATACCGTGACCCTGAAATAATACACTTCATTATATCTTTATAAATATAAATATAACTAAGAGAGAAACAAAGACATACAAAAACAATAATTAATTAAGTAGTTTCTATCTTAAAATACTTACGACAATTTATGCTCCTTTTTTAATAGCATTTATTGGTATTTTGATCGGACTTGCCTCACCCGTCCCGAGCAACAGAGACGTTACGCACAGAAATGCAACCAACACTGTGAACACCTTCATATTGACACTCTTCTAACACAATACACTGTGCAGTGAGGGAGGAATAACAATTAAATGATTGCGAATTAATCGTACGCTAGTTTTTATACATGATACTTTTGTTTGAGAACTGAAAATTCTCCAAGACGGGGACTCCACCGCATCCCGCAGGGGACTCGGGTCAGCGAGTGACGTCACTTATAATATAAACAAACATGCGACCGTAGTAGAGATAAATATTTAGACGGTTTTCTGAATTCTAATACAATTTAAGAAAATATATATATTTTTTTATTTTATTTTTCCAAAATGCCAAAACTGATATATTTATTAATGTTCACTAAGAACAATCAACATTATGAATTTATTAAATTTGTTAAGTTTATATATCTATCATATGTTGATTGATTTTTATCTTTGAATATTGTTTATAAATACTGAATGATAACAACATTATAATTATAATTATTTGTAAATTTATTTTATTTATTCTGTACTCAGCGTTGTATTTATTTTGCTCTTCTTACTCTTTTGTATTATTTTATTATTGATTGAAGTGTATCAAAGAAGGCTGCACTTTGTTTCATACACAATTTAGTTTACATTCAACTTTTGCTGTTGATGAAGTAACACACTCTCGTCTCTTTGTTCTCTTAATTAAAATACAAATATTGAAAAACACGTTTATTATAATATGTATTGTAAACATTTACAAAGAACATTTACACAGTACTTATCCTCTTACATGTTACTATTAACAGTTATCGTATCGTCAGTGTCCGTGTCTGTGACGCCAGTGGTCGTAGATGTCCTCCACCTTACCAGCAGCTTTTAGGATTTCTAAGCCACTTTTCTGAAATAATAATAAACGAGAACAATTATTTTAATCAGTGCTATAATAAAAAAAAGAATTCATGAAAACACGAATATATCATCTCATCTAGACTTCATATATATGTGTTTCAATTTCATTACAAGTACCTATTTAATTAATTATTTAAATAACTACGGAACTAGAAACTATATTATCTATAACGTTGTATATGTGTCATACTTACAACAGCACCAAAATTAATTCCAGGTTTTGCATTACTCTGTGACACAAACAACGAGAACACCGCCATCAGTACCACGAGTACCACTGAGAACTTCATGTTAATTGATATGTATTATATGAAGAGTCAACACACAGGTCATAAATATGTTATAATGATATTTTATAATCTCATGTCGTCTATTTATGTGGTGCTAATGCTTAGAGCTATTTACATTGGACTGTCCGAAGCATTGGGTTCTCCGAGTCATTACAAAGTCATCATCAGATAATTAATATGTAATCAAATGCACACTTGTATGTATTGTGTGGTTTACATAATTGATTAATTCACTATGTCAATTAACAAGTACAGTTCAGGGGAAATGTAATTGGATTTAAAATACAATTCTCGATTGCATGTAAAATGAATGTTACAATTATTTTCTCCAACGAAAGCGAGATAATCAGTATACAATAAATGCAGAGTTTGTATTTGTGTCAGTTTGTACTCGCGTCAAGAAAATACTGTTTAAGAAAGTATTTTTAAGAGAGTACTGTATAGTTGTCTGAAATAGTAATAATGAATTACATTCTGTAGTTTTGTTTCTATGAAGACTTCATTCCAAATATAGAGACATTAAATCTGAGTGGATTGTACTGACAGGTTAAATAAAAGAAAGTAAATTTAAAAACTACCAAAACTTATGTTGCTTCTGCTAAAAGTAACATAAGTTATAGTAAACTGTAATTTTTTATTTTGGTGGCCGGGAATCAATCCCAGCTTTCATCGCAATGATTTTATGTAAGTTATAAATGACAATTAATTTTTAATTTACAGAGTTGTCAACTAAAAAATATGATACGACCCGATGTTATTCCAAAGTAATTATAAAATCTTTGTACTTTTAAAGAGGCGTATATTTAAATATAACTATTTTAATAGCGTTTCTTGCAAATAGTTTTTTGATATATCATCTTAGAGCATTAAAATTAAATTCGATTGTAGCATTATATTAAATGTGTAAAAATTGTATGGTGTGTTTTTTAATATCAGAAAAAAATCGTAAAAATTAACATGGCTAACATTTTAATAAAAAATTTCAAACATTTATACATGTTTTATATGTAAGCTGGCAATTACAGACTATCCTCGTCAATTAAAGTTTATTATGAAATACCTTTCCATTAAAATACATACATACTTGTTACATAGCTTGAATGTGACAGAAAAAAATACCTATTTTTACACTGAAGACATATTTAACATGTCACACAGTCACTGATATTTTTTAATTGAATAGTGAGAAAAACGATGGAATTACTTTCTGAAATGTTTTAGTACTTACCGTATATAATATATAAATTATTACAGTTTATGTCTGTATCAGCAAACTTTTAATACAACACAAGTACACAAATAATATTTAAGTACCTAAAAATAAAATACACTTTAAAATGTCGTCCATTAATACCAAGCGCGCATAAAATAACAATTGAGAAATACGTTTCCTCATAAATCAAGTTCACAGGATCCAATATTACAATAAGTACAAATGAGGTAAATTGTACACATTGAAATATTTGATCGCTGAAAGATATTCTTTTCGATTTATGATTTAAATCTCATCCATACAAATGTATAAAAGAGATCTCATATTTGGCGTTATATTATTTTTATAATAAAACAAGCGAAAGTGTAAATAATATTTTTTTTTCACTTTGTAGGGATATAAAACTTCTTGACGCCAAGTACGTATATTTTTCATCTACAAAGGATAATCTAGATAAGAGGATAAGCTAGATAAGAAAAGATATTATTATACGATAATATATATTATTGATATACAGGAATGATAGGTTACTTCATAATTAGGTTACCACAAAATGATTTTATTTAAAAGATAACTACTACTACTACTACTCTACGATCCGATCACAAAATTGTTAAAATTGTTAATTTATCGAATTTCAAAATAATCTTTTATAAATCCTTCACAGAGGACACGAATTAATATATACTAACAAACAAACACGTGTATTAATGTGAATGTACACTTCAATGAAATATTGAGGAAAGATTAATTATAATGAAGACGTTAAAACGCTTTAAATAAAGGATTAAGCCTGCTTTTTAATCAGAACTGAATTGTGAAACCTTTAGAGAATTGCTAATAGTTATTTAAAATGTAAATTATAAAAATGAGCTTTTCTGTAAAGGCTTTCAATAGTGTCAACTGCATTTTTTTATGTATTTAAAGTAAATTTTACATTTAAGTGCTGTAAGAAGAACAGTAATAACTCAAGGCAATAAGATATATAATTGTTACTTTGTATTAGCTTTTTGTTAAATATTTTATCAATATCATTTTAAATAACTTTAATATATATTATAATAATATAAAATATAATAAACCATATAAATTGTAAATGTAATTTATGGGAACTATAATAATGAATTATAAATTCAACGCGACCAACAGAAATAAAATAAAAACACAAAGTTACTTAACATACATACAAAAGAATCTTAATAACAATTATTATATAATTTATTTTAAATGATTAGCTAAAACTTAAGACACAAATCCTAAAATTCCGATAGTCTTAGTCGTAGTAATTACACATCTGCAGTAATTCATAACTTTTAATTTTAATCCCAATTCTTGAAGCTACGAATAAAACTCGTGCAAGGAGTTACTTACTTACGAGTATTACTAAATCTACTCATAATATTAACATATATATTAATATTTATTTATTTTATTTATGCCCGTCTGATTAAAATGTCATCAGATTATTATAAACTATTATACATAATATTTATGATATTTATGATTAATGTTGTATTCTGCATTATTGCTGTTTAAGATGTATCCTAAGTATTAAATAAAAAAGAGATTATTATTATTGTCTTTACGTTTGTTTATTTTTGACTTGACGCCATGCCATAGAACTAAGGGTAGTATTTACCGCTCTAAACAATACATGAGAAAGTGCCTTTCCAAATAATATTAGAAAATGTGATACATCAAAATATACACTTTTTCCTTACGTGTTTGTGGTTTTAAAATATTTCTCAACATGTAAGACTCCCCTGTAGTTTACGTCGAGGAAATCACGGGGAAAAGAGAGCATTGTAATAAGAAGAGATATACCTATTTGTAACGTAATTAAAATTATAAGAAACGATACAAAGAGTATCAAATATACAACTTCCTTCTATAGTTATACTAAAGAAGATTGTTGTGATAATATTTCTGAATAAATTTATAAATTACTTAGTTTGTTATTTTTCCTTATGTGTTATTATATAATGAAGTCAACATGAATCCCGAAAGTAAAGTTTCATCAACCGCTGTACGTATAGTCTATTGTTTATTATTAGTCTTATATTAACACAAATTTATTCTTAATTACATTCAGCCTTTAAAACATGAATGTTTGAAAAAAACACATCTCTAAAAGACAGAGAGACTTCTGGATAGTTCCAATATTTTTGTGAGATAAATCATTGAAGATTTAATAATTGATTAAAATATTAGTTACTAAAGATAAAGAATAATTTCTATGTAACAAAATATATATATGTTATCTAACATAGACAGGACTCGTAAATATCTTGTATAATTTACAGCATCACTGAACGTTAGATCAGCGCGCGTTCATTACGCGTTTCAGTACACTTCATCAAATAAATATACTAGGGGCGCCAACAAACCCTCAATTTCAACTCGCTGCGCTTGCGAAATCTCGGGTGCCGTTTGCATATTGAGCGAAGCGAGCCCAGTGTATTCACTCAACGTTTCCCATTGATTTCAATGAGGTATCAGTTTTTTGACATGATATAATTTTTTTTTTTTTTGACATTTTTCAAAATTTTTTTTTATAAAAACCATCACCTAGTGTGTGTCTTTTTGTTTGCAAAGTTTCATAATTTTCCGTCAAGTAGTTTTTGAGCCAATTCGTGACAAAGAATGCAAAAAGTCTCCAGTAAAACGCTCCGCTCACTTCGTTCGCTTCGCTCAATTATAATAATAATCATTGCAGATACTACACGGACTGCTTACAATATTTTATAAATGTGAATAACTAAATGATAAATTTTAATAACTTCAGATTTTTTGCGATACCAAATTGTAAAAAAAATGCTATATTTTACAAATAAATGTATATAAACAACCTTATATAAACTCAATTAATCTATATCAATTTTTACATTTAATTAAATAAATAGTTTTGAAAAAAGTAGTCTTAAGTTATATATGTGGAAACGTGAATGAACTTCCTGAAACAAGTCAAATGATTCCAAAGAGTATTATTTCTGTTTCTTTCCTGTTGAGTTTTTTATTAAAACCGTACTTTTGTTTATTACATCTTCATATGTCCTCTCGCTTAAGATGGAGGAGATATTGTGACTTAGTTATTAAAAAAGTTGGGAGCAATTTATCCGATAACTTATTATATTGTTTTAGTTCTATTCTCCTGGTTTTGATACGAATTAATTATTTCGTTGCTGTCATGCAAAATAAAAAAAAAATATTATTATTTATGAAAGCAGATAAATAAGCCTATTACGTAGTTTCCCGACAACAGTTAAACATTTAAGTGACATTGATAAGTTTATTACTATGAACTATGCACTTCCCGGAGCACCATCACCGGGCGAGAGCAGTTAACAGCATCGCTTAAAGTTCATCGACGAACTTTACTTAATTTCGTTCTGGAAATGTAAACAAATTATGTCGAGTCTTATATCGATTGTGAACAATCTGATGGCTTTTATTTTTACAATGACAAACTTTATGTTAAATGTTATAAATAAAAAATAAAAAAATATAAATATGTACTTATATGTGTGTATAAAAGTTCAGAACTTGAAAAGATCCGCGGACACTGAAATGTAAGGAGTCAAACCAATGGTTGAAAGTTACAATGTTTTAAATTATCTTCATTACTTATTTATTTACTTATTTATATAGAACATCTTAATATGATTAATTCTTACGGGTTTTTACATTCCAATATATACTAAAGTAAAAGTGTCTGTTTCTCTTTTTTTCCCACAGGTATAGTAGAATTTTAAAAAAGAAGAATGCAAAAGAAAAAAGAAAACAAAAAAAAACAATCACATATTCTTTCTATCGTATTACAAAAATTGCATCGTCATTTCTCCATCGGCCACAGAGATCAGTTTGTATCGTAGCTCGATCGTTGAAATAAGACACGTTTCTCTAACAACTGCAATGCAGCCAAGGACTGTGGGCGCAATGACTAGATCATTTCTCACAGATCGTGATAACATATTTTTAACTGAAAATTGTAGGTAGTGAGAAAATAAATCTCATTCCTACTCCGTGTGACACCGGTAGACACTTGTAGACCTGTAAACAAAACGGGGATAACTGATCAAGTGTCTATTGATTCGTTATCCATCGGAGCTCAAAACTATTGAATTACGTTATCGTTATTAGAAAATAGGGTTTGCTGGTAGAAGGGTGAAAATTTAGGATTTTATATATTTTTGAATGTCGTATTATATAATATTTATTAAAAAAATGTAATAATAACTAACCTAGTTTGTAAGAAACATTGTTTTACTAACCCAAATGAGTCAATGGTCACTTAAATAAGAATATGTTATTATTATTATTATTTTTATAAAAATTTTATATCCATATAAAAAAAGTTTTACTTATTACGTTTATGATAGATACAGATCGCTAAAAAATATATGTATTTTTTTAAAATCTGATAAGCTACGTTTAATTTTGTATTCGGATATTATATATAATATGTAAAAGTTTTCCTATTTGTACTGCAGAAAAAGTTTCATCGTCAAGGGAAATCATAAAATTTTGAACAGTTTTATAAAGATTTATGGGATGGTCAATACGAGTACTGTACAAATAAAACAACGAGTATCACCCGGTAGTACTCGTATGTAAATAAATAAATAATTAATGACGCAAACACACTCGTAACTAACAATTATGGAAAATTCTATTTATATTTATGGAAAATATTAAATTTATATTTCATCTACTTTTTATTTAAAATATATTCAAATATGTTCTTACTAGTTCTAAAATCACCTTTTCACGCTCCAATACACATAACTAATACTGAAGTTACTGAAAAGAAATAATTTCTAAATTATGGTTTTGTTTTTTAGTATTCTTATTCTTAATATTGTTGACCTTTATTACATAAAACATTTTTCACACATTGCAATTCACACACTTCACAAAATGTTCCATAAACTTTAAGTTTCAATATTAGTATTTAATCTGCTGTTAAATTATTATATAGAGCACTGACAAATGGGTGATTCTTGAACCGGAGGACTCATTTATCAATGGTCGTTAATGCTTAAAAGACAAATTTAATGTTTATTTTTTTGCACTATAACTATACAAAACGTATTTGAAGGTTAAAAAAGAAAAAACACTTCATAAACACTTTTTACAAACAATGCTTATAAAAGAGTTTTAAATGTTATATTTATTTTGTTTCGTTTAACAGAAGATACAAGAAAATTTATAATTACACACATAATATAAAACATAAATCTTGTTATAAATTTGTTTCAATATTAAATGAATATAAACATTTTACAACAAAATAAATAAATTTAATATGATATTATAATGAAACAATAAAGAAATTTATATATACGAGTATGTTTAAATGTATCTGAGCTACTTACGACGCACGGCTATTAAAGATATTTAAAAATATATAATCCTTGACTGTACCTGATTAATAAAGATATATTCAGTGTTACACATAAAACATACTTATTATCTTTCAAGTCAGCGATAACAAATTGCCAAAACAAATAATATGTTTTGCTAAGTTGGAGAAATAAATATTTGAAATGTCAGTTTTATTATTATTTTTGACTTTGTATAAATAATCACGGAAAAAATATAAAACAATATATATCTTGTATAAAATCACGTTATATCAACGAGTATTTATGTGATAAACATATATATAAAATTGCTTCGTGCTTAAACAATTTTAAATACACTTATTATCTTTAAATTTTATTATAGCTCGTGTTATTACATTTTTAATTTAGATTAAAAATCATATCCAAGATCATTAAAAATATATTGAAAACAAAACAAAAAGACCTTTACAAAGATCTTTTCCTCATTATATCCGAAACAGTGTGTTCATGTTCATATATTTTAACAAAATTTATATTATTATTCATCAAATTTTCTAAATGCAAAGTTAATATTTGGTAAAAATTGGTTTAATTATTATATTACTTAAGTTATTATTTTTCTTATAAAAATATGTCAGACCCTTGTCTTGTGTTCCTTTTATTTTGCAGTACTTTGTGACGTTTCGAAAACAATAAATAAACACTACTGAGATAAATTAGGTCGGTCACAACCGGAGGATCCAAAAGAACACAAATTTAATAATTATAATTAAATTACAAACTACGTGATCCCTGCTCAAAGTTGGAGACAAGAATGAAAATAATAAAATGAAATTATAATTAAAAGAATACAGAGAAATAAATGTAACAAACAAGGGTTTCAGATTTAGATTACATTCTAGGATTTTAACATGATACAATGCACCTGTGTCTAATCAGCGTTTTCACAATTCGTGAGAATATACTAAATGCGAATTTAACAATTTATAACAAGAATATAAGAAATATTAAATTAATAGTCACAAGTATATAGGAATATAACAGATATTAAACAAAGTTGTATATCAAATATATTTACACGGACCTCGGACAGCTTCTTTAGGCGGCATTCCAGTTGTTAACAGAGCTGTTATATGTATTAACAACAACAAACTACAAATATTACCAGAAAATAAATCATATTTAGTACTTAAATACCTAAACTGTTTCTAGAAACATTACATCTGCCGATATTTCAACTATGCAATATATCAATTCAATCTAGGCTCTTCTATTATTCTTAGTCGATTTGTTGCTGTCAGTTACATTGGAAAAATTGTTAATTTAATACAAAAGAACTTTATATTAAACTTTTTTAATAACAGAGCAAAAGATTCTTATAACGAGTCAGCCAAAAGGTTTTAAAACACCGACCAAAGCCTTTTTCGAAAATTCGATAGATTTTCCTTTCAACTTAAATCGCATTTGTATGCTGGATATAATGTTAATGTTGGCTTCAGAGATTAACTACAAAACAAATTTATCTTCATTTAAGCACTCATTTGTAACACTTGTTACAAATAATAATAATAATAATAATAATAATAATAATAATAATAATAAACGTTTATTTCGGGACAAGCCCATATTTTGTTAGTAACAATTATTCTTAAAGACTAGTGTTAGTATTATAAATCAAAAATTAACAAACTCTAACAGTAATTACTAAATAAGCCAGCTATTTACACATGTAGCTTAATCCAATGTTGCAGCATTGGACTCTCCCATCTATCAACAAATATTTTTAAAATACTATTACGGCTGCCGCGGAAACGCTTTAGTAACGATGCGCTTCTCTTACGCATAATAGCTTTGAAGTCATTAATGCGTCTTTCCGCGAACATCAGCGAGGCACTGCAGCGCCACGGCAGCCGCAACAGTATCCTGAGCGCATTATTATATTGTTAGCTGCTACAAGACGCCGTTAGCAACACCCCCTCCATCAAATATACAAAGCGAAGCGTACGGCGCGCACGCACAGGCTTTTTTGAGATTTTGGGTCGAACAGACGTATTGCGTTAGGGATTACTGAATATTATTTTTGTCCATTGTTTTAATTATTTTTGTTAATTGTTAGACAATGTGTTAATCATTAGATTAAATATTTGATTGTGAATATTTGTTAAAATAAATAGTTGTAGGCAATAGCAGTATTTCTGTTTTTAAATTAACTTTAACCACATCTGATTCCTAAAATCAGAAGTGGGATTCGAACACTGCTCACGGTTTGCATTTTGTGTAAATTTTTTTTTCATGTCCATAGTGGTGTATCGTAAGCCCTTTTCGTAAGGTTCAAATTTCACCTTCAGTTTGCTAAGTGTTCATTATTCTTTTGAAACAAAGACGAGCTACGCTTACATTGTAACGTCCTATTGTCTATTTTGAATAACGTTCGCCCTATTGTCAATTTTAAATACCGTTATTTCATATTGTGAGACGATTTGAAATTTGTTTTATAAATAAAAAGATATCTTCGTGTTGCGTGACAAATGAAAGTTAATCTTATTTTGTTATGATTGCTTAATTTTTTTTTAACGTTACGTCTTTAATAAGCCTATTTTATTGACAAGTGTTTCTTTTGAGGCCTAGATCGCTTTATATACTTTTCATACTATTGACACCTCCGTGTTTTGATAATTTACTTTTTTAAATTACTTCGTTTTAGTACCTTTTTCGTTCCGAGTGAAGTCTGAAGGGTGATGCCAAATTATGGTTGGACGAATGGGTCACCAGTGACCGCACTTGGTCCAACTTCAAGAAAGACTTCAAGTGCCTCTGCATCAAAAAGATAGACGTAGCTAACATCCTGTATGAAGTTATGTCTACCAACTCTAATACGTTTAGGACTTATGCGGAATATGCACGTAGATCATTGTTACGTCTACGCATCGTTAAGGGGTTGAGTGAGGACCTTATTACGGCAATAGTGTTACGTGGTATCAAAGACCCACAGGTTGAGGCTACCGCAACAAATGCGAATCTTTCTCCTAATGATCTAGTGAACTACCTATCGACGTTTGTGAAGCCTGAAGCTCCAGGAACTTCAACGCAGAATCGCTCAGCTTTACCGACTACCTCCAATAGATACCAAGGTAACAAACACTCTTTTTCAAATCCTAATTCAGCTGTTAAATGTTTTTGTGCAACCGACATGGCCACAAACAGGCCAACTGTCCTCAAAGGGTGAAAGCTTCTGCCGCTGTCACGACTAGTACCACCGCGGCTGATCTGACAGTAAGTAAACCATCTGGTAAGCCTGGGAACAATAATATTTGCCTATTTTAGTCAGGTCACGAAAGGAGCTGAACCTAATTACCATTCTTATGAGCTCGAAACGTTAGCTGTAGTTAAGGTTCTTAAACATTTCCGCCACTATTTAATTGGTTTAAAATTTGATGTCATCACGGATTGTAATGCCCTTAAGGCTACTCAGAATAAAAGAGATTTGTTACCGCGTGTGGCAAGGTGGTGGATATATTTACAGGATTTACTTCATGGATGCAGGTGCTGGGTGTACAACTTCATCATGTTACACCAGAAATGCATCATGCCAATGGACAAGTTGAACGTTACATTCGCACGGTACTCAACATGCTTCGCATTGTAGCTAATCATCGGAAAACTGAGTGGGCTAATGAGTTGTGGCAGTTGCAACTCATTCTGAACTTGACAAAACAGAAGACAACACAGACCTCTGCCTTAAATCTCCTGATTGGTCATGGGAGCGCCACTCCTGCGATCCGAACGTTGGTACGCGACATTTCCACTACTTCAGAGTCTCCAAATCGTGAGTCCAGGCGGGAAATCTTGAGACAAAGGACGGCCGAACGGTTATCGAGAAATCGGCTACAACAGGATGCTACCATTAATAGAGAACGTAGCTCCCCTCGTGTATTCCAGAAACGAATTCGTTATAAAGTACTCGCAATCTCAAGGAAAACTAGATGCTGGTATGCGAGGTCCTTATAAAGTCATCAATACTCTTCCAAACCATAGATACGAGTTGAAATTACTCGCTGGGGCCTATGGCAAGACTACATATGCAGATGCCCAATTCCTGGTCCCATGGAAAGGAGAATGGACCCCTGACACCTGCGCTGCATTTTTCGAAGGCACTTATGTTATTTACCTTTTAAAGAAGATACCCTGTTTATGTATTCATGTTGTATTGAATACCTTATGTATCCATGTTGTGTTGGATACCTTATGTGTCTTCCATGTTGTATTGGAGATACCCTGTTTATGTATTCATGTTGTATTGAATACCTTATGTATCCATGTTGTGTTGGATACCCTATGTGTCTTCCATGTTGTATTGGAGATACCCTGTTTATGTATTCATGTTGTATTGAATACCTTATGTATCCATGTTGTGTTGGATACCTTATGTGTCTTCCATGTTGTATTGGAGATACCCTGTTTATGTATTCATGTTGTATTGAATACCCTGTTATGTATTCATGTTGTATTGAATACCCTGTTATGTATCCATATTGTATTGGATACCTTGTGTGGTGTAGATTTTCAGTATCGGCCAGTACTGAGAACTGCTGGGTAAACGTAAGTGCCTAGTGTATCATAACCTTACTTTTGTACCTATGTGAATATGTGCATGATGAACTCTCTTTACCCTATTTAGAATTAACAAAACTAACACTCTTAACTGTGCCTGACCTAAACGGTTAGTTTAGGTGATTACTATTAACACTAGTTGTGTACATTTTGAATTTAGATATGACTAATGACGAGGAGCCCTCGAGACCAGACCCAACGCCAGGCCCTTCGTGTCTATCTGGTCTGCCTAGACTGTTTTCCGACTCCGAAGATGACGGGCCTGTCGGGGACGACAGGATATCAGGAGAGGCCGTGTTAGCTGCTACAAGACGCCGTTAGCAACACCCCCTCCATCAAATATACAAAGCGAAGCGTACGGCGCGCACGCACAGGCTTTTTTGAGATTTTGGGTCGAACAGACGTATTGCGTTAGGGATTACTGAATATTATTTTTGTCCATTGTTTTAATTATTTTTGTTAATTGTTAGACAATGTGTTAATCATTAGATTAAATATTTGATTGTGAATATTTGTTAAAATAAATAGTTGTAGGCAATAGCAGTATTTCTGTTTTTAAATTAACTTTAACCACATCTGATTCCTAAAAATATTGTATGCGGAGGTCACTGTAAGCACGCAAGCTGTAATTTGTCCACAAATTACACGTGTAAAATGATTGGCAATAGGTCTTAAATAGCGTTATTTTCACATGGTCAGTACATCGTGCAAATCTGCGAGCCAGCATGTTACAGCGAACTGACAGTGACCTTCGCTCCCTATCGATATCCTTATTGTCACACAAGTTCTCTGTTAGCCAATGACCCAAGTACTTAAAACTGGTTACCCTACGAACCGGTAATCCGCACAGCGACACTTTGGGTATGGATGTGTAACCCTTTGTTCCAGCCTTAAAAACCATGATTTCGCTTTTCTTTACATTGTACTTGAGTCCTTGTGCCTCACCATATGTTTCACACATTTTTACTAATTTTCTTAACGCATTGATCGATGGGCTCAGCAACACCATATCGTCGGCGTAACTAATGTTATTAATACTAACACCGTCCACATGACACCCTACGCCGCTGTTATTGAGCTCACCTATCAGACGATTCACGTAAAGGTTGAAAAGCCGAGGTGAGCTCAGGCCCCCCTGTCTCACCCCGCACTCTAACCGATATACATTAGAAAAGGATTCCTGCCACTTTACACTGTTGAGTTGGTTGTTGTACCAATAACAAAAGAAATCGATAACTTCACGTGGTAACGTGGTTTCATTTTGAAGTTTCTGCCATAAAACCTCATAATTGACCAAATCAAAAGCTTTGGAGAGGTCCAAAAAACAAGCAAAAACCGGCGTCTGCCTACTAGTGTAGTACTGGACAGTCTGCTTAAGGCATAAAATAGCACTCTCTGTGGATAGCCCTGGTCTAAAACCGAACTGATTATCATTAAGTTTAATATTATTAAGTAATTGTTTGTCAAGCAGACTGTCCAGCACCTTGGCCATGATAGTCGCTAGAGATATTGGCCTGTAGTTATTAATATCAGATGCATCACCCGTTTTATTTTTTACAATTGGCACAACTATGGTATACATAAGTTCATCAGGTAAATAACAATGACTCATACACAAGTTGAAAAACATAGATAGTATTCGAGGTAGATGTTCACCTGCGTGTTGCAAATGCTCGATGCTGAGACCGTCATGGCCGGGTGACTTACCTCTTTTCATACTTGATATAACTAATGCAATATCTTTTTCAGTAAATCTCACTGTAATATCACCCGACACGGATCCAGCACCGGGCATTCCAACAGATTGCCTTAGAGGCGAGTCCACTTTAAAATGCTGCTGAAACACGTTAGCTATGTCCACCGGATCATGCACACCCGCCACACTCACAGGACGGCTCGACATAGGCTTAAATTTATTTGTTAGTTTCCAAAATGATTTAAAATCTTTATTTGAGTGACTTTTCGCTATTATATCCATTTTAATTTGTTGTTGATTTTTCTGACAATATTTCAATTTATTTTTAAAGATGGTTCGAAAATTACACATGTTAGCGTAAATGTAACCAGTCCTGGGTTTATTATGTAAGAGCCAATTTTTATACCATAATCGAGCCTCCCTGTGAGCACTATGAACATATTTCTTCCAGCCCGTCACGTATATTCTTTTATGGTGTCTATTTTCACTACCAACATATGTTATTTTAGCAGCATCTTTTAGTACATTAATTAGATTAGTATACAATTGCTTCAACAGTGTAAGGTGTCGAGAATCAGAACAAATACTATTAGAACATTTATCAAATTCTAACGGAAATTTAAAACAATCAAACTTTGAATTACAATGGTTTAGATATTCAACAATCTTATTATTATGTCTCTCACCCCAAAGTACTTTATTGCACTTCTTATTTTTTAATGTTACTCTAGGAACTATTAAGTTTAAATTACATTCTATTGACACGGGTATGTGATCAGACGCATATACATCATACTGAACTGCAGCTTTACTTATTAATTGTCTCGCAGCACTACTCACCACGCAGTGGTCTAACCAGCGAAGGGCACCATTCACAGTGCTGCTGAAAGTGTACGAATCCCGAGGCAACAACTCAATATCTACACATGACCACAACTGATCTACACACACAGATGACAGCTCACGTTCAAAACGTTCACCGGGATGCGCGTTGAAATCCCCCAATATAAACACAAATTCAATGCTTGTAGATTCACATATGGCAATTATTTCACTGAGGCAGTTATTAAATTCTAATAAATTGTCGGCCGAATCCGTCGGCATATATACGGAAAATATTAACATAGGGTAATCGGCGTAATCGATTTTTATCGCAACCAAACGATCACTATCACACGACACTACGGTAACCGTCTGAAATATGGACTTTCTCCACAACAATGCCACTCCACCGTATGGTCTTCCAACTAGGCATCCAGTAGATGTATCCACAGCGGACTTGCCAGTAAAGGCAAAGTCACTATGCAGACTCCCTAGAAAGGCCACATCATGAGGAAGCAGCCAAGTCTCTTGCAAAGCCATAATATCGCAATCATCACATAGGTTCCTCACGCAGTCTGCCGATCTGATAATATTTTTACAATTAAATGTCGTAAATGTAATTTTCCTGAACGTAATATCCATCATATACTTGATTTATTGTTAACTTCGTTCACCAGGCGGGTGTCTGTGCTAGTTTTAAAATTAATAAATCGTCTAAAGGTTATACCCTCCGGCCACAAATTGTCATCCAAAAAAGAGGACAATTTGTGTTTTGGAACAAATACCTTAAACGCATTGTATGGTCTTTCTCTTTTCATATTTATTTTCTCCAGAATAACATGTTCATTCGATTTCATTCTAATATATTCCGAAATGTCAGTTTCAGTAGTTTCTTTACTGACGTGTGATATAAATAACGGAATTTTTAATTCAGCAGCCTTGAATTTTACTGCCATATTTGATATTGCTTTTCCCGTCATTCCAGAAAAACGCTTCTTAACATTTTTTTTCACTAATATCCAATCTTCCTCTTTATTTTTACTAGCTGTCTTATTGTTTACAATTTGCGCGAAGGTTCGTTGACACAAATTGTCATCCAAAAAAGAGGACAATTTGTGTTTTGGAACAAATACCTTAAACGCATTGTATGGTCTTTCTCTTTTCATATTTATTTTCTCCAGAATAACATGTTCATTCGATTTCATTCTAATATATTCCGAAATGTCAGTTTCAGTAGTTTCTTTACTGACGTGTGATATAAATAACGGAATTTTTAATTCAGCAGCCTTGAATTTTACTGCCATATTTGATATTGCTTTTCCCGTCATTCCAGAAAAACGCTTCTTAACATTTTTTTTCACTAATATCCAATCTTCCTCTTTATTTTTACTAGCTGTCTTATTGTTTACAATTTGCGCGAAGGTTCGTTGACACATAATATCACGCTGTAAATCAGCGTTCTCCACAACGGCCGAACTGTGTGGCGTGAGTGAGACAGTATGAGGCTGAGTCACAGCTTCGCTATGCGTGCGAGTGAGCTCGTTGTTAGACGAAGTGTTGTTTACGCACTCGGGAGTTGTCGTCGCGCCGGTAGAAGTCAGCTGTGTTCTCAACATATTGTCTGAGTTATTGTTTTCTACGTACCCTCTTTTTAAATTAATATTGTTTAAATTTTTTAACGGAGATTTTGGGCATTGGTTACTTAATTTCATTTCTTCAAATTCAGATTTAGTCAAGTAGTTGTCTTTTATGTCGTTTATGTCCGATCTTATCACCAACAAATCTTTAAGTAATTTTGTTACATCTACATGATCAAAACATATCGGTGACAGCTTATGCAAGTCATATGCCACAAATATAGGTATAAGCTCAGGATCCATTGTCTTAAACACGGAAATCATATCCTCCAGGTCTTTCTGTTTTTTATTCTTTCGTCTCGATACTAACTTTTGCGTAGTTTTCGTGGAAACGAACAACAACTTCTTAGCTTCATCGATATCCTCCTCCGAAAAGGCCGATGAACATATCCTGATTAAGCTCTCATTATCCACAACATCATGTCTATTTCTTATAAACGCTAGCACCTCCGAAATTACAATATTACAATTAGTACATTTAACAGCACTCACGTTTGTAACGGACATTTTTAGTAGCACTCAATCCGTGACCGCTCACGATGCGTGCACGGAGAAGACTGATGAAATAAGAAGTCGGCAGTTCTTCAATTGAATTGGATGCTTACTGACTATTAATTAATAAGTTATTTATCTCTATATTTTATTTTACACCAAAATTTCCGATTATTGAAGTGTAAATGATTACTTTTTAGACTAATTATTACTGTTGTATTATTTATGTATTTATATTAAAATTAATTATAATTTAAAATACTCGCCGAAGAGAACGTCGTCGGCAATATTTTGAGAAGTTAATTTTTCAAAAATGAATGTTAATAATTTTAACAAAAAATATTTGAAGCTGTTGTAAGAGGTAAGACAATACATCAAAGCAGGCTGCGAGTGACAACTAAAGTGTTCTTATGATGATTTTGAACCGCACTCGATACAGTGAAAACAGAACATCTATTGTTATCAGATTTAAAGAAAATGTTGTAATAAAATATATATCTTTCTAGAAGACGCCGAGGGCTTTTACGTGTTAAGTTGAATATCATAAATTACATTGGTTTCATCGACTCCATGTTGTGTAGTTTATCTTCTAACTAAATATAATGTTAGTGCTTATTGTTTATAAATAATTTTCAAACTTAAAATGAAAAGGTAAAAAAATATAAAAATTTAACATATTGTAACAACATATTCTAAGACATCCTCACCAAGATATAAAAAGCGAAAAAGGCCAATAAGTGAGTTAGTTAAATAAGAAACTTAGGTTGTTGTATGTATATATATATATATATATATATATATATATATATACATATTTCAATTTGTGCGTTGTAAGCTCTGTAAGCAGATACATTTATTAAGGGAGACATGTTCTCTGTCATCTCAGCTGTCTCATTAAACTCTCATTAAGTTCATATTTTAAATAGAATTAACTATTGTATTTATGTAAATTAAAAATCTGCATGTCTTTGTAATACTAATTTTGACAATATTTTTTGTATTTCTTAACTATTTACAAAATATCGTGAAGTTATTGTTAACTGCACCATATATAGCACTGCATGAGTTGTGTTAAAAATAACATTTACATGCATGTTATATATATAAGGTTATATGTTAGTATTATTATAACATATCAGTATGACATTATACTTATTTTTTTAATTACATTACGATTTCAATTGATTTGAACGACGCTAATAAATAAAAAACAATTATATAATTACAACACTAAACACATTTGCAATTAGTATTATATAGTATTTTGAACATTTAAGTATATATAAAAAAAAAAATTTTTTTATTAATTCAATATAATTTACTCACCATTTAGGAAATTTGTAATCGGCATAGTATGATGGTATGGATCTGGTATCGTTTATTATGTCAAAGGTCATATTATGCCTCATAAAATCAAAGCAACTCCTATTTACTATTAAATCTGAGAGATATGATCTAATCTGAAATGTATCTGAGTTTGTAATACATGATAGATGTACACAGTGTAAATATATATACAGTTATATTAACATACATAGTGTATTTATTACCGAGGTCGTGACTAACTTGTGGCATTTCCCAATTGTAGATGTATGTTATGATCCAATAAATTACCACGTCCTACATTTAACATATTTCATTAACAGACTCTAATTATGAAATGTCACTACATTTTGTCCAGATTTTTACATTTACTAACAAATATGGAAGACACATAAAATTTTGACATCACTTTAATATATAAACACATCGCAGTCAGTTGATTGTTGCTATCAGTCAATTGTCTTCAGTATCTGATGACTACTGTTGCCGGTGACGTGTGAGAGTAATTACTTTAATATATTATTATGGATATCTTATAAAATAAACTAAATATTTCTTATAAGATATATTTTGAGTTTTACAATTTTTATTGGATTTTAAACAAATGTTGGTGATTTTGCATTATATATAAAACCTTTTAAAATATGACAAGACTTACATTTCCATACATGTAAGACGATATCTGTTAAGTCAATAAAACAACACTTCATACAAAGATGTATTTTTTATATTGTTAAAAAATAATTAGTTTACGTATTCTATGTTCACTTTGTTATCACATCATTAGTTTATTATTAAAATCTCTTTAATCTCTCCAATCCTTAGACTCAACAATATTAAGCAAACATAACAACAAACATAACATTACTGTACACATAACACGAATAATTTTCTGGCTTTTCTTCCCTTTTCTTTCTCTCTCTCTTTTCCTTTAGCTTCCTCCTTCTCTATCTTATTGTTTTTCTCCCTCGTTACTACAGAAGATTATAAAAGATATTTTAGAAATATTTAGTTATTACTTCACGTGTGATATTTCGTGTGATGTTATAAAGTAAATAAATAAATAAATAAATAAAATAAAAAAGCATTTTGGTTACTTGTGAGAGTTGAAACGCCGAGCAAATATTTTTACTTTACAATATCGAATAACATCAGAAAGTACCACAAATTAAGCTATTATTACTATTTGAATATATTATTCCAAGAAAGAAGGGTACAAATACAACGGAGTATACTTTTAATAAATAAATTATCTTAATTGAACAGAATCAACATCAAATATTTAAATATGAATAGCAATAGAATAGAATAGCTTTGTAAAATACCGATAAGAGCTTTTTATAAAATCCATAAACTCTTCGCATTGTATTGTATCAGCTGTTCTTTTCATTATTTATTTCTTATTCCTGATTTGATATTGATATATTTAGTGAATGACTGATTCCTGATTTGATATTGATATATTTAGTGACTGACTTCATATATAAAATAAAAACTAACAAATATTTTTATTAATTATAATATATTAATGATTCAGAAGAGGGTTATAATCTTTCAAATAATTTTATTTTAAGGACTCCTTAGCGTGCAAGAATAATTTTGAACTTTATATAATATAACATCAACATTTTTTTTTGTAACTTAAGTAAATTGATTATTAATTGTAGAACCTATTTTTATACTACATATAGTACATATTGTGTGTAAATAAGTTAAGATATTTTGTCTATCGCATTTTTAAACATTTGTGAAATTAAAATTTTAGGCAAAACTAATAATAATAATAATTTAAAGGAAAGTGGGGTTTATAAACTAGTGAGTAATGTGGATAAATGGGGAGAGAAATTTACGTAAATGGACGAAAGATAAATAGAATTAATTCAGTGACATTTCACAAATCGAGGACCGCGACTGACTGGAGGAAACTGAAATTCAAATGGTTTGTGATCAATTGTGTGCTTTGATTTATAGTTTACAATTTCAGATTGCTTCCAATTTCACAGTATCAGTAAGACTTTTAATTAGAAACCTTTTAATTCATACTGTGTCTACAACGCAAGAAAAATAATGTTTGTTTTAATTAATTTAAACTTAATACCACTGAAATATTAATATATCCAACATAACATATTATAGAGTTGAATTCTTGAAGATTTGAAGATGTATATTAATCATATTGTCAATTATGCGTCTTATCCTACCTAATATTTAATTATTTCGATAATTTTTGGTTCTCAGTTTATGGTTTATAAATTATTAAGTTTATAAATTAGGAAAATTCTGTTAAATAAATAGATCCATCTAAAACGACCGCCTCACTGTCGCAGTCTCACAACAAGTTATACAATAACTTGCCACGAGATAAAAAATGAGTTGTAACAAGTTAATATTTTTTTATTCCTATTTTAAGATGTTTATTTTTATATAAATAGAATATACAACTTATATGTATTTAAATACATACATGAATATAAGATGAAATAAACTATTATTGTGAAAAACAATTAAAATATGATGTGTTCCAGACACATCATATTTAACAGCATTTCTAACAACATGGACTAAATAATTACAATTTCTATTAACTATTCCCATTACCTCATATTTTTATTGAGTTGATATTGATTCTTTATCTTCTATTATAAAGTTAACACAAAATATAATGATGTTAATTATCAAGGAATAGTTTACTCAACGTCATTTGATATTTTCTTGTACTCGTTTGTTATGTTAGTATTTGTGTGCACTGAGATATCTATAGATAATTGAAGTAAATAAGATATTTAAAGCAAATCGCACCTTGAATACGAATATATATAAATAATGACATCACATAAATGTTATGAGCTGTGTTAATTTTGTGAAGGTTCTGAGAAGTAGGTCACAAAGCATGTTTCACTTTTCAATATTAAAGTGAAAAAAATAAAATGAACACAAAAGACTATAGACACAACACACTATATATATATATATATATATATATTTACCTTACCTTAAAAAGATTTAATCAATAATAATTGAATATCTTTAATAAAGGGTATTCGTCTCATCCGTAGAGTATGAGCGTGTAAACAATGTCAGGTGCCGACTCAGCGGTCTCTACTGGTGTAACTGACGACTCGACTGTTTGGAAACACGAAACTACCGACTATAGTTCTATAAACCAAGACAAGATACAGATAGTTATGAGACATCAATTTATCTTTATGTTTAAAAGCAACAAACCATAGATATAAATCTGCACAGCTGACAAATTTCAAAAGAGAATTCCTATTATCTATATCTAAGTCGGTTAGAGAAGAGGTTTGAGAATTCTGTTTTCACGTAGTTATGTAAATGCACAAACTAAAGGGCTTCTATTATAATTACTTAATATATTTAATATCTTTCTTAATTATTGCTGAAGTGATTATTGTTTATTATTAAAGTAGTAGTAGTAGTAGTAGTAGTAGTAGTAGTAGTCTAAGCTTGCATTAAGCAGTTGTATATATTTGTGCAACAAAATTATCTCACTACATCTTACTTGGATTGTTCTCGGTAATGTGGCCATGTAATATATTATTGTATAGATGGCTCTAAATTGCTTCCCGGGTAATGAGTGAAAGTTATTAATCATCATTTCTGTAAATATTAATTTGTGAGAACGTTATAACCGTATTATTTACACCTTTATAATTAAAAATCTTAATGATTTTTTACAGATAACAGATAATTTATTAACATAGTTATTTGGTGAAATTATATAATAACAATTTAATATTCTTTACTTTATTAATGTTATAATAAAGTTTCATAAATTCCGTTAATATATAGCACACATTATTAAAACAGTAGCACGACCTAATTTTTAGATTAAACTTTCTGTCTTAGTCTTAGTCTTTACTGTGTGTTATGAATGTGTTTGTTTGTACATCTCTCAAAAACTATTAGATGAATTTTAATAATATTTTAACCAAAACAACATATTGCTTTACTACAAATATGTACTTTTTATTTAAGAACAATTGTAAATTTCATTGGAAAACCGAAAACCAATTTGTATTATATTACAATTATACAAAACACTATATGAATTATTGAAGTTGTTTTCTTATTTTCTATGTCGATATATCGCATGGTATTACATATACTTTACTCTTATATGTTACATAAATCTCTCACATACATTACGGGAAAACAGAAAACTTATATTAAGTGATTTCTATAAATAAACGATAGTAAATATTATAAGAAGCAAGTTGCTTTAATAATCTCTCTGTATTTTAATGTCTATTAAATCGGGTTCTTTAACCAAACTATACCAAATGTATACTTGTATTCTGAAGGTTCACTAACACAAGAGATGAGACAATTAATCAAGAAAATAATAATATAGTCCAGTCATTTTAGGTTCTGTCTGCGAAAAATATATCAATGGAGTTCGAATCAAATTTTTGCACCACTTTAAGTATACGATGTACTGCTTATTTTTATATCTTTTGTTATTTTTCTAAAACACTGACATAATGACTACAATCATTTACGTAACGATTACTCAGGTGAACAAAGCTGAACAAGGGTTTTCTTTAATATTATGCATTTCTTTCAAATTCATTCAAATTTCTTTCCCTTATTCTTTTCACTTAAATTTTCGATCCAACCTTTTTGTAGATCCGAGGATCACAACGAAAACAACAAATCACTCAATGTCTAAATTTGGTCACAAATCAGCAGAAGTGTTTAACATTTACTATGTTTGATTGAACTTTACTGATATTGTATTGTGCCATTGTATTTAGTTTCAGTAAAAACCATACACACACATATACACATGCACACACACATAGAAAAATAAAGTGATAGAAATAAACTTCAGAAATAGTGAGTTACACTAATGTGTGTAAATCTTAGCGTGATACATTTATTCGGTTTGTTTATATACTAGCTTATTCCCTCCCGCTTCGCTAGGCACATTATTAATTTGAATGTGAACTTAGGTTGCTATGGTAACCTTTATCATATTATTGGTTGTCATCGTAATTGTTGCTATGGTAACGGTTGCTATAGCAAGTCTTACCCCCACGTTAAGTGTATAGCTCCTACAGGCTTAAAACTTGGCGAAATCCATTGGGACAGGAATTCCGTAAAATCCGTTCTTAGTGGACGTCTACTTCACAAAAGAAGTAACTATGCAAAATTTTAAGTTAATCAGACAGATAGATAGTGTAACTAAGTATATAAATTTCTACAGAAATGATAATTTATGTAACTACATGATAACATAATCATTACGGTCTAGATGTAATCATTGGTATTTAAACTGCATCATAAGTTGTACCACCGGCTCTCAGAAGCTCGGCGTGTAGTAGCTATTACAGTTACGTTTTGAGTGTAAGTGCGTTATTTCGAATCGCATAAAGACATAAACCGATAGCTATATTTATAAACATTTTCTTATAAACTTCGTGTCTTTTCTTCTTGTTCTGCCATTTACAAACGATGTTAAAAGTTATTGATTAAAGTGATTTTAAGATTTATAAAATAGTAATGTTGACGAAAAAATGTTTACTCTATTTCAAATTTCAACATTTGTTTCATTATTTGTGCTAAACAAATTTAAATTTGAATCAAATTTAAATTCAAATTCACTGCAAAAGTTTTTGCACATGTTGTTTTACTCCAAAGTATACAATAAATTATGGCCTAAAACACTTGTTCCATTGGTTCACGAGGTGTATATAAAGATAAAAAGAAGAGAATATTAAGAGGAAGAAAGAAGAAGAAGAATTTTTCACATTAACTTTACTTTTGTATTTCGTCTTACAGTTTTATTAATTCGTTATAAAAGCTATAGCATCTGAACCACGTACATACCAATATATATATAATATAAACTTATATCATATTGGTATCCACAAACAAGTTCTCTGACTTTATTTTCTAACATTATGTACTGTGGACTTTACTGTACTGTGGACTCTAGTAGGTTCACAGTTTCTATTTTAGTAATAGGTCTGAGGAGCCGAGATGAAAATGTAAAGAGCATCCGAACCATGATAACTTATGTTTTAATTTAGTTCTTCTCTCTCACTTGTTCCTTTGAGATGAGACTGAGTGAGGAGATAAAAACGAAATGGAATGGTATAGATCTTAATATTTTTGTTGTAGTTGTAAACAATATGGAATACTTGATTATGTACCTTAATAATATAAAATTCAATTTTATGATTATATTCTTAAACACAACACAATTATTGTTTTAATGAAATAATAATAATTGAGCGAAGCTTTCTACTGGAGACTTTTTCACATTCTTTGTCACGAATAGGCTCGAAAACTACAACATTTTTGAAAAATGTCATGTCGTTGAGGAATAATCGTCAAAAAACTGATATCCCATTGAAGTCAATGGGAAACGATGAGTCATTATACTAGGCTCACTTCACTCAATATGCAAACGGTACCCGAGATTTCGCGAGCGCAGCAAGTCGAAATTAAGGGTCTGTTGGCGCTCCTAGTAATAATATTGAGTATTAACAAAAATGCGAATTTCATACATCTTATATCAATCATATTGTTGTAATATCCTGATAATTAATATTTTTTTAAGCCAAATACATATAAAATATGATTCAATAAATTTTTCATATATGCTATAAGGAATTGTACAACAATCGTTACAAATACAGACAATCTTAGTTTATGATATTAGTTCAAATGTATGTTAACTCCGTTTCAATATCCTTAATAATTAAACAAATATTATTGTATTCATTTCTGTTAAAGGAGTTTGGGTTTCAAATAACATTCAAAGCTATCTATTGAGACAAGTTGATTCATTTACAAAGTAAACCTCGTTTACTTAAAATAAATACATATAAGATATTATATGAGTTACGTTACCTTGGTCTTAGATACGACTGTAAAGCAGGTTGTTAATTTGAACAACCTTGTAGTTAACAATATTTCATACTCATCGATAACCTAAGAACCCCTTTTCATCACATACTGAAGATTATTGATTGAGAGCAGTAATCTACTAAATGCGAGCTTTGTGTTTACGAGAGGAAACCGGTGTATATCGGAGATAAAAAGATACGGGGCTATCATCCTATTAAAATAAAAATACTGTTAAGGGGACAAATTAAAACAAATGCTTTCCTTACAAACTGTATTTTATGTCAACGCGACGGAGTAGTTAGTTTTCTATAATAATGCAAAGATTGCAAAAAATAAAACATTTAGATACATAGAGATAAATCACACAGGCACTAGTTATGGAAATATGCTTTGATACGAATTATATGAATACTTAGGGAAGGTTATAAACAGTCCAATTCTTCTCCTGGATTTTTCCTTTGCATACTTTGATTTAGATTATAAGTAAGTTAATATAAACATTACACTATAACGAATATTACTCAGAGAAACACTCTGTATTGTTGTCATCAATAAATCGTTGAGGGAATAAGAAATTCTACTTAACGACTTTTAAATATCAAATATAATCAATATGTCTTATATGTGTATATATCTAGTACATCTACGGTACTTATAGATGTTAACATAACATATTAATATCAACGAACGAACGAAAACTACTTTTTTTTAAATGTCTATAATAATATATTATAACATTATGTATGTATGTATGTAAATTTATTACAAATTCTATCTTTGGATAAAGATATAATAAATACGACCGAGTCGGATTTGAATCATATCTCAAGACGACGACCATGTACATTGTATGGAGTTCAATATATCGTGTATTGCAAATTGAGATAGATTTCAGATTAGAATGTATACGCTCGCTTGGATTTACTGTAAAATCAGATTTCAGGAGGAATAGTATGAGCTTCGACGTACCATACGAGTACCATATCTATATCACAACGACTACAAATTTATTACTAAATAATAAGTTAATCATTTTAGTTAATAAAAAACATTATTCTCATTATTTTTATGAAAATTATGATATTTTCTCAACATTTCAGGTGATCGTCTGTTTTGTTTTAGTCTCACCTCTGGTTCTGATCGCCCCAATATCAGTTTTTAACCACGTACAACGTAGAGCCCTTCGGATTGTCGGGAACCCGGTGCTCTACGAATGGCTGGCCTCTTTGGCATTGCTTAGAGATGTGGCTTCTCTGTGCGTCTCCTATCGCAACTACAACGGGGAGTGTTCCGAAAAACTATTCGATTTGATGCCTGCCACTGAATTTCATCACCGCAAAGCTCGCCATCACCTTCAATATCATATGTACCACATTGGTTGCGTGGCGATCTTCTACTGTACAGTTTTCAAGGACCTTTCTTCCATTGGAATGTCGAACGAATTACCTTCTGCGGTATTTCCTGATCGATACGACATGGGTACCTCTAAGGCCGGCAACGCTCTTGTGACTCTTTAAGCTCGTTTACCCTCTTACATAAAGTAAAAATAAATGTTAGAAAATTAAGGTTATTGTAAAATTGTTATAAGAAATATATAAAAAAAAATGTAATTATCTAATGCAATTGACTTGTAGTATCGATTAAAACGATCCAAATAATTTTGAATTAAAATAAATTTTCGAATTCATATGGTATCATATAAAAGTAAAAAATAAGATTTTTTTTTTTTTTTTTTTTTTTTTTTGCGTCACCGGTGTACTGGACGGGTGCAGAGACCCGCCCTTGAAAAGGGGGCCTGAAGGGCCCCAGGGGAACGCGCGTCCTGAGGGCGCCTCCTGTGAGGCTCGGACCACGGCTCAGGACGCCGTTAGGTGGGAAGCGAGGGTTGGATGTGGGTTAGAATTTGACACTAACGTCCTCCGACGGCAGAACGCCGGAGCAACGTGCTTGGATGGGGGCCTCGTCTTCGCCGGCGAAGACGCTGTGTGTGTGTAAAGTTAAGATATATTTCTAACCCGAGAACCTATATTTAACTACTTTACTACATTCCGTATAGATATTGTTCATGATTGAATAAGCAGTTACAATTATGTCTTTTAGTAGAATCTTGTTTCTTAATTATACTCGTACGTGACGCATTATTGTACAGAAAAATAACGATTGTAAAGTTTTTTGTGTTCTAGAAACTTATTTTATACATAAAATATTTCATGTTAATTGTGATTTTAGTTTGCGTTGGGAACCGCCAACCAACACGCCATGTTCCGAACGGCGGAAGGTGGAGGACGGAGCTACAAATAGCTACGTGGAATGTAAGAGGAGGAATGGAACAGAAGATGAATGAATTATTAGATGTGATGGATGACAAAGATCTGGATGTTATTTGTGTGTCTGAGACTAAGCGAAAAGGCAATGATACGACCGATTTGCCTGGCAACCGGGTCGCTTTCTGGGCTGGGGTTCCAGAGGGTGAGCGAGGTTGCCAAGGTGTAGGCGTATTATTGTCCTCTCGAATGGTTAATGCAATGGTAGAATACAAGGCGATTAACCCGAGGCTTCTTTGGGTTCGCTTTAAGCTGGGGATAACAAGAGAATTCTTGTTAGCCATGTATGCGCCAGTATCCTCAGCTCAAATGAGCGAGCTCGAGGAGTTTTGGGAGAATGTCAGGGATGTTCTAAGTAGTGTCAGAGATAATGAAAAGTTGATAGTATGTGGAGATATGAATGGATGGGTTGGAACCGCGCGAAGCGGTTACGAAAGCGTGCTAGGCAAATATGGTGATAAGAGGGTAAATGAGGCTGGAAAGCTTATTTTGGAATTTTGTAAGGAGAAAAATTTGTTTGTGGCAAACACGATGTTTGATCACAAACAAATTCACATGTACACATGGGAGCGAGCGGAAGAAAGAAGTATGATTGATTTATTCCTAGTGGACCAGCGTATTCGAAGTCAAGTTATGGACACGCGAGTGTTCAGAGGTGCTGATCTGGGAACGGACCACTATCTAGTCGTTGCTAGAATAAGAGGTTTGTTCGCAGGTTGGCGCAGCCGCACGACGTGTCCAAGCTTGGCGTCGAATTATCGCATAAGAAGCTGGAAGCTTCAGGATCCACCGATCAGAGAGGAATATCAAGAGAGGGTTTCCAAGAAGCTTGAAAGCTATGATTCTGGAAATGAAAGTGTTGAACTATGCTGGCAGAACCTTAGGAATGGTATGGTGAAAGTAGCGACAGAAGTATGTGGTAAAAGGAAAAGAGGTTTTAGTAAAAAGCGCGATGAATGGTGGGATGATGAAGTGAAAGACGCTGTAGAGTTAAAGAAGAAAGCATGGCTGGATTATAAAGCCTCTGGTAAGGATAAAAGTATGAGAGAGATAAGAAAAAGAGCGTACAAGCTGCAATAGCACAAAACGAAAGCACTTATAAAGATGAAGCGTGAAAATTCTGAGAGAGAAAGGGATGAAAGGTTGACGAACAACTTCCGGGAAAACACGAAGCTTTTCTGGCGAGAAGTTAGTTTTTCCCGGGGTTGTTCGGTAACCTGTAGAATGAAAGGGGTGCTTTCGAAAAGCGGTGAAATTTTAACTGAGCAAGTACACGTTTTGCAGCGGTGGGCGGAATTCTATAAGGAGATGTATGAACGTGAGGACGCCTCGGTCTTGACTACCAGCGTAATGCTGAGTCAAGATGTAGCCGATGGTGAAATCAGTTTAGAAGAAGTAGAGAACGTGATTCGAAGTCTGAAATGTGGTAAGGCTGCGGGAGCAGATGAAGTTACTGCCGAGATGATCAAATATGGTGGGCCACGCGTCTGGGACTTTTTCTGGTTTTTATGCAATTTATGCTGGAAATCTGGGGAGGTTCCAGACGATTGGCGAAATGCAGTCATCGTACCTTTGTATAAAGGCAAAGGTTCACAGATAGACTGTGCAAGCTATAGGGCCATCAGTTTGATTAGCTTGGGCGGTAAAGTTTATGCTAAAATTTTAGCGAGAAGAATGCAAGAGAGATCTGAAAGGCTGTTGTGGGAGGCACAAGGAGGTTTTAGACCTGGAAGAGGGTGTATAGATCAGATCTTTTCCCTCCGCATGATCACGGAAAAGTTTTTGGCCCTAAACCAAAAGGTTTTCTGTGCTTTTGTGGATTTGGAAAAGGCGTTTGACAGGGTTGTGAGAAAGAAGTTATGGGAGATACTGCCCCGATACAATGTGAACGGACCCTTGTTACAGGCTGTAAGGTCTCTTTACCGAGATCGCTCAGCCTGTGTGCGAGTAGGAGCTGGCATGTCGCCCTGGTTTGACATCCAATCGGGTGTTAAGCAAGGTTGCGCTATGTCAGCTTGGTTGTTCAATTTGTATTTGGATAGTTGTCTCCAAGGAGTGAAAGATAGTGACATGGGAGTGAAAGTAGGTGACCTTAAGGTCAATTGCTTACTATATGCAGATGATGCAGTGCTCATTGCATCATCAGAATGCAATTTGCAGGCATTGGTCACCACTCTGAAAGATGGGTGTGAAATTAATGGTCTTAACCTGAATGTAGATAAGACGAAGGTTCTGATATTTGAAAGAAATGAAGAAAGAACAGAATGTAAGATCAACGTGAATGATAAGATAATAGAACAAGTGAATGAAGTGGTATATTTGGGAAGTGTGTTTAGCAGAGACGGAAGATACGAAATGGATGTGGAAAGGCGTATTGCTGCCGGTAACAGAGTCAATGGTGCTTTGACTGCATTGTTGAGACGGCAAAACGTCAGTATAGCTGCACGTTTGGCTGTACACAATGCAGTTTTGCTACCGACACTGTTATACGGCAGCCAAACGTGGGTAACACAGAAGAAGAATGTAAGAAAGATGAATGCTGTGGAGATGCGATCTCTTCGCAGAATATGCGGAGTCAGTCTAGCTGATCGAATCCGCAATGAAGAGATCCACAGAATGGCAGGTACTAGCGAAGATGTCACGGTGAGAATGAAGAAGAACGTGCTCAGGTGGTTTGGGCACATTGAACGAATGAGTGATGAAAGAATGGTAAAAAAGATTTATATGGGAAAAGTGAGCGGTAAGAGAGACAGGGGGAGGCCTCGAGTGACCTTCGAAAACACAGTAGCTACGATACTGGAGGAAGGTCACGTAAAAAGCATGAGGACCCCCCGGAGGGCATGTATGAAGAAGTTGATGTCTGTGGCCGAGGCGAAAGAGGTATGCAGAGACCGTAGCGTTTGGCGCTGCGTCGTCTCTGGCTACCCCGCAAGGGATATGGCGTGAAGGTAAATAAATAAATAAATATTGTTTCTTAATTATACTCGTACGTGACGCATTATTGTACAGAAAAATAACGATTGTAAAGTTTTTTGTGTTCTAGAAACTTATTTTATACATAAAATATTTCATGTTAATTGTGATCTTAGTTTCACTCGCAAACTTAGTTGTTTACTAATGACTGCGTTTAAACTCTTATATAAATAAGCAAAACACTACACTGAAGATAATGGCCTCCCTTCTTATTACATATAATAGTTACTGCTATGGAAGGTTGTAAAATAAACCAACCTATCTGTGGCGATATCAGACACTAATTTAATTGAACTATTGTGTGATATGAGGACCCACTGCAGTTTGAATTTAATGATTTGTCTAATAGTACGGTTTTATTAATACACTTATAGTTGTTATATATTTCATTATTATTAACCAAAATAAATATCTTATTTACAAGATATCGTTTATATTATTTAAGTTTGTAATTAAAAAGACATCAAGGAGAAGTAGAAGTAAAAGCAGATAATTAGAAGCCCAGGTAAGTGATGAAGTATTTCGTGATGAAGTATTTCAGCGGAATGCTGTAATTTTGTGAAAAATAGAATTACTCATGTTTACTGAGAGATTCAAAAGTTTCCAACAATATAACCTGAATATTGTATAAAATGGGTTTTCATAATTTTACTACTTTATATTTTTTATGTAATAACTAGTTTAAACGGAAACACCAACAGGTGGAGATTTGTCAAGTGGAGCGCTTGGAAAAAGTCGGTCACATGGCAGGGGATTATTGATAATCAACGAGTTTATTAACGTCATAAACACGAACAGTTTATTATTTTAAATACTACGTCATGACGAACCATCCTGATGACGAGGCAAGCCATCGGTCTTCATCATACGTATTTTATGTAGAACTAGCTTTTGCCCGCGACTTCGTCCGCGTTTCCGTCGTTTTTCGAAAAAAAATTAGCAGATGTCCTCCCTCATAGTTTTGACGTAACAGGCAGATTCACTTTCGTATTTTAGAAGGGCAATAGTAATATAATATGCCAATCCACAAAACTGTTGAAAAATATAAGTAACCGCAGAATATTATAATATACCCACGCTATACCCACGACTCGGTCAGCGTGTAACTCCTTGTTTTTTATTAAGATAATATATTGCTAATATTTTTAGATCAAATTAAAATGTTTCAGCGCAAAGCTTCTGGGTAGACTATGTTAAGAGTCGACCCGTCCGGCACGTGAACGTAAAGATTCCTAGAATTGCTAACCCGGGAAAGAGCGACGTATAATTGACCATGCGAGAAGCAGCTAACACCGAGATCTACTCCAGCAACACGAAAAGTCTGCCCTTGAGCTTTATTGATAGTCATGGCATAGCACACCGATACTGGGAATTGCGTTCTTTTAAATTGGAATGGAAAATTATTTGGTATTATGGGAATTCTGGGAATAAAGACAGCTTCTCCTGCACCGCAACCTGTTAAAATTTGAGCCTCGATTACATTTTGTTGCAACTGGGTTACTTTTAGCCGAGTTCCATTGCAAAGTTGAGGTGGTCTTAAATTTCGGAGCAGAATTATCGGTATGCCAATTTTTAAACAAATTATATGAGAAGGTAGTCCAGGCATACTTAAAGAATTTAAAAATTCTATCGGGTAATTAGTGGCTTCTTGTTCATCAACCATTCTATTTATTGAACTATAAACTTTGCTTTCTCCCTGTATATTAGACAGTATTTTATTATTAATTTCAGATGCCTGGTCATTGCGAGGAGTCAAAATGGACCTTTCGCAAAGCCAAGAATTGTCTCTATTTAATATAATTGTTATGTCACCGTAAACCGAAGATATAAGATGTTGTTGGGATTGCACTATACAACATAACTCAGGTGTCAGAATAAGTTTTCCTTGGTGTAGTTGTGGATAGGTACCTTCACCAATCTTCAATAATGTATCAGAAAATTCACGATTATCTGCGTTGTCTCCAGTTCTCACTCGCATATTTATAGTCAAATGCACCGATTGTATATCACGCCACAAATAAGAGCTTTTCAGGCAAGCCCTAATCTCATCAGCTCGGGTTCCCCGTGGTATTACCGGTAAGGTTTGTCGGAAATCACCACAAAATAAAACCGTAATACCGCCCATTGGTCGATCATTTTGTCTTATGTCCCTTAGAGTTCTGTCTACTGCTTCTACTCCTTTTCGATGGGCCATCGTACATTCATCCCATACGATTAAATTACACTCACGCAATACCTTAGCTTTGTCGCTATTTCTTGAAATACTACAGGTTGGACTTTCCGTGCGATCTAAATTAATTGGTATTTTAAACATAGTGTGAGCAGTCTTACCTCCTGGTAGCAATGTTGCAGCTATACCTGATGAAGCCACGGCAAGAGCGATTTTACGCTGATTTCGAACATAAGCTAATATTAATTTAGTCAAAAAAGTTTTCCCAGTTCCTCCAGGTGCATCTAAAAACCATATTGTTCCTAAATTATTCTGCACACTCTCGCACACGCGATCATAGACTAAGCGTTGTTCTGCAGTCATCATTGGGACACCGTTTTCTAATGTTACCAGCAGTTCCATTGGGTTGTAACCAATCTCTGCGGAATATTCCCTATTGGTAACCTCTCCGACTGAGGTTGGCGTTGGCAAACCATATTCACAAAGTGATTTACCGCCTACTGCTGTTAAGCCTTCCTGAAGAGCTAATAAGCACTGATTTATAGCCAGATCTCGAAAATTATCATTAGTTGCGCCTTCATTATTGTGAGATAAATTCCGAAGAAAGTCTTCTGCAAATTTTTCTTTATATTTTTCCCATAATTGGACAGGATCAGATAAATTACAAAATGTGAGTAATGTTGCAAATAAATGGCGTAACCGTCGTGGATTATCACTAACACAGGATTCTGCTAAAGCGTCATCCCAATGTTGATCATTTTCAAGCAAATGACGCGCTTGGCAAGCTGCATGATAAGTTGGATAAACAACATCGTCTACTTTTCTCAAATCTATAAATGATGTTGGCCCTCGCACTGTATGTAATAATAATCTCAAATAAAAACACTCTGCGTTGTTAGGATGAACAGTATACACTCTACCAAGAACATGTTCTTTGAAAATACCTGTCTCGCCATCTACAGGCCTGCCTCGGCGTCTACGGTTAAAGACACCTCGTTGTTTATCGTAGGTATAATACGATGGAACTTCTTCATACAAAAGAGACTTTGCGAAATTATCAGTTTGGCAAAGTCGAAAGAATGCCAATAAAGTTGTTTGTCTAGGGTTCTCTAATCGTTCTGTAACATTTTCGGCGTTAAAATATATACGTTGACCGCCTTCCAGATGAATATCCAGATGGGTCACAGGTGGATATCTTTCGTGAATATTAAAACTTAAGATCCGCCACACAGCTTCTGAAGAGCTGATATATCTGCCTGACTGAAATCTAGTAACTTCATCATGTTCATTTCTTAACGCAAACGTAGCTTGGTCACTGCCCTTGTTAATGTACTTACAAATATATTTAATTGACTCTACACTATTACACATTTCTACATTTATGTGAGCTTGAAATGCTCTGGACAATACAGGCGAATACGGAACGACCCACCTATTATCTAAAGTAACCTGTTGTCCAGACATTCGCTTTTCAACAGTAAAACCACCATTGTCTCTTGAACGGCGACGATATAATGGGTATCCATCATGTCCTGTTACAGTTTCATCCACTAATGCTTTTGGATACCTTTTAGTGCAACGACCGTCTTGCATGCAAGGAGCATTTGCGTTAAATGCACCACATGGACCATGTATCATATGAGTTTTAACAATGTCGTATAACAGGGGATCTGCAGTCGGATCTGGAATTTCAGCACTGATTAATCTGTCTACATCATTAGGTCGAACCTTATCTTTTAACCAAAGCAAGATATGTGCGTGAGGTAAGCCGCGTTTTTGCCACTCAACACTATACATATAACACAATACTTCTCCAAAAATGTTATCTTTGGTAAGAAGATCTATCATTGATTTTAATTTTAAATGAAACACTCTTGCAATAATATCATGGCGGTCATGCGGTGCCTGACCCTCAAGAAGCTCCCGAGTGATTTCATCCCACTTGGGATTGGTAGTTACAGTAACAAATAAGTCGGGACGTCCATATTTTCTTACGTAACAAAAAGCGTCTTGAGTACGTTCATGCATGTAGCGTGGACCACCAGTAAAAGAAGAGGGTAAAATAACTAAACGACCCATATTCACAGTATCGTTATCTTGCTGCATGGCATCGCGAAGGTGCACGTATTCTTCAGCGCGCAGCTGCCTTTGATTAGATCGTATATAAACTAATCTTTCGGTTTCAATTTTTGCGTACATGTCAACAATAAACTGATTAAATAAGCCACGAAAACGTTGAAAGTATACCAATCTATTCCGTCTCACTTGCAGGTGGTAACAATAAAATTGAAGGCATGACACCTTTTTATTATAATTAGGTGCGCCTGTGCGCGGATCGGTTTGGTATACAGCGAAATTATAACCATCTTCCCCTCGACAGTATATCATAGGATATTGCAAACTGTCGTAAGCCCTGTGGGTTTCGAAAATACGTTGCAAACGATTGTCTCTGGAACGTATAACGATATCACGCCTATCACATTCCTGGTCGACCAGTACTACAGCAACTTCATTCGTGGATGGAACGTTATGACGCCCAGGGTGTTCCCGAGTTGGACGCTTATCGGCATTTATAACAATTTTATAATTGTTATTACCATCTTGAGAAAGGGCTTCTAATGCCGATTTAAAACTGCATACGTACGAATTAACCTGATGTAACATGTTCTGAAGTTGTGAAATGAGTTCAGTATTTAAATTCGGAAAATATTGATTTCTTATATTCGACTGTTCGTTGTAATCGGATACAAAATATATTTGAAGAAATTTAGGTTGTTCTTCAGGCAAAAGGGTAAACCTGACCTTGTACCTTAAAAGTAGGCATGAAAGGGCCTTCTGAGATTTGTTTAGCACCAAAGGATGTCATTTGGAATGCACTATTATAAGTGCGAATATTATCTAAAAACTGTTTGGATTGCAAATGTTCCCCTAAAAGTAGTGATTTTAAAGGTTCCGGTGGGTCTTCGAACGAAGGCAAATTTATTTTACCTCCAGAACAACAGAAACCAGCAGACTCCTTCCTCCACTTCGAAGCATTACAAAAGGAACATACTACGTTCATATCGCCTATTTCAGAAGATGATCTGTAATCAATTGTGAGGTTATAAGCAAACCCACTTTTATATTTATCGGACCACGCCACCGAATTTGTAGATTGATCTACCACGTGTATATCTAAGTCATTAAGACCATGTCGAAATCTATCTGCAGTAAGACGGGCCTCTCGCTGTTCTTCTGTTTCAAGCGACCGAATATTTTCAATTCTTAATCTTTCATTAGATAAAGTAATCAATTGTTCTTGTCTCAAAGAATTGTAATAATCGCGTCCCGACTCTAGTCGTTGTTCATGCTCATGTTCATCTTCAAGAGATCGAATCATGTTATGGTGCGCCCTATCATTTGTCAAACGGTCTTGATATTGAGTAAAAGTTTCAGATTCTCGAGACAAAATATGACGTTCGCGATCAGCTGTAAGCCGTAATTCCCTCTCAGTGAAGGTTTCGGACTCGCGAGATAAAATATGACGTTCGTGGTCAGCTGTAAGCCGTAATTCCCTCTCAGTGAAGGTTTCGGACTCGCGAGATAAAATATGACGTTCGCGGTCAGCTGTAAGCCGTAATTCCCTCTCAGTGAAGGTTTCAGACTCGCGAGATAATGTATGCCGTTCGCGGTCAGCTGTGAGTCGCAATTCTCGTTGTAAAGCAGTTTCAGCTTCTCGGGATAACGCATGTTGTTCCCGGTCAATGGAACGCCTTAGCTCTCGTTGAGAAGAGCTTTGAGAAGCCCGTGTTGTAGCTCGTCTCGCTCTTTCAGCTGCTAATCGCATCTCTCTTTCTGGAGAGCTTTCATTAGCTCGAGATGTTGAGGCACTAAGTCTCATAGAGTTTAACCGATGTGCTCTTTCCTCTTCCGATTCTTGAGAACGCGTCATTCTCATTCTCCTAGCTTGACTCGAAGTTCGAGATAAAGATGGTCGTTTTTTAGGTGGCATCGTTTATTTTATTTTTAATCGACGGTAACTTAAATTCTATTTAGTTACCCAACAAAAAACTTACGTCAGAGGTCCTAACTATAGCTAAGTATATAATAAATAGAATATAAATCTAAGTGCCTATTAAAACTAAAATAATATTCTAATCGAATTATAAATATGTACGTAGGTACCTACAAATTACAAAAGAATAAAAAATTAAAATAAAGCTATACTTAATGCGTGTGCAATACTATCTACACTTACCTACTTCACTTAAAAATGAATAATAAGAAATACCTACAACTACTGTAATTAATCAAAGTACCTATGCTAATACAAAAAAAACCTTAGATGTTCTAAGCACAGCTGCTATATAAAAAAAAAATATAAATCTAAGTGCCTATTTAAACTTAAATACCTAATATTCTAATAGAATTAAACTAAGAAATATGTACCTACCTACCTACAACTTAGGTACAAAAAAAAAAGAAATGAAAATAAAGCTAAAACACGTGTGCAGTATAGGTAGATAGTAGGCAATATCTACCTATACCTACTTCACTTAAAAATAAATAAAAAATACCTATGAATACTATAATTAATAAAAGTACCTACCTACGCTTTTATCTACTCAATACAAAAAAAACTAAACATAAAATGCCCAAAACTAACCTATCAGTAACTAAAAATCTAACAATAATCTAATCTATCTATCTATTATCTAATCTAAAAATCGAATCTAAATCTACTTAAAAAGAAATAAAATAGGAACTATTAATAGTTAAGAATTTAAACAAAACTAAAACTAATTTAGAAAATAACAACAAAAGAAATTAAAATAAACTATTTAAAGACAAAAAGTCGCGCTGATAAGCACGGTTTATAAAATAACAATTATTGTCTGTCAATAAAGTTCAACACTCTGAACGCATCAACAGCCAAATATTGAATGACGCTTGCGCTCGCCTCCCGCCCCTTTTATACTCTGCCGCCGCGAGCCCCGTCGAGCGCGGCAACCGTTACGCAAAAATAATCCTTATAGCTTGATTCACTATTCACGCGCGATGTCTTGTTGGCGTATTTCATGTAAGTAAGTATAAGTTTGGTGTTTCTATACCGATTTCAATGATTCTTTTTTTATTGAATTGGTGCTAATGTTTATTTTTTTTTTAATTAGGAATGATGGTGAGCATTATTGGTTTTATAAACGTAAAAGTAAACAAATATAATAAGAAATCTCCGAACTGCTAAGCTATCGAGAGTTATGCGTGTTATTGTGAGTTAACTATAAAAGGTAGATATATGCTGTCTTGGAATATTTTTCGTGTATTTTTATGTAGAATATTTCCGTTATACATAGTTTCTATGTAGCTCTAACCATTAAGGCGACGGAAGCTTAAAAAATCAAGCAACTTCTCCCATTTTCTCAACATTTCCTTTCACTGCTCTGCTCCTATTCATTGTAGTGTGATGAAAAGTATACTATTACCTGCCCAGGAGTATAAAGAATAATTGTACTAAGTTTCGTTAAAATCCGTCGAGTAGTTTTTTTTTTATAAATAACATACAAACAGACAGACAGACAGACAGACAGACAAAAATTTTTTTAACTGCATTTTTGGCATCAGTATCGAACACTAATCACCCCCTGCTACTTATTTTGTAAATATATTTCATGTACAGAATTGACCTCTCTACAGATTTATTATAAGTATAGATATATATTTTATGTAGAATATATCGGCTATAATACTATTAGTATTTCTAAAGTTGTTATTATTATAATATAGGTTCAGATTTATGTTAATGTTTGTAGCAATTTACAAGAGAGAGTCCAAAAATGATAGCCTACATTTCCCATTTTAATCTTGGGTAAGATATATTTTTATTTAAATGACGTTAAATAAATAGTACTCTATTTATTAAATCTGATTTCGTAAATAGATTTAAAATTATCTCGATATTTATTTGTATTTTACAGAAAAACTTCCAATTGAACTGTTGAGAAGCCAATACGTATAATAAATATCCTTTGTACTCAAATTAATTTATTTATTAATCGATAACTAAAATCTCTACTCAAAATTATTTTTTGAGATGTGAATTACTAAGTCAATGATTAAAATATATTAAACTGCAAATATATGTCAAACAATTCTTAAGATTTCGCTGTATAGTTATTAGTTAAAGTATCAAAATTACTTTTACGTTTAGTGAGTAATGATCTAGACATTGCAACCACATCCTTTGGCTGCATTCCAGTTGTTAGAGAACAGTTTCCTATTTCCACGATTGAGGAATAAAAGAAACAAGTCTGATGCAAACTGGTCTTTGTGACCGATGTAATAGAGACGATGCAATTTATGAAACACGATATTCATTGTCAGTAAAGAATGAGTGGATTCAAAGAATACAAGAATATTATTTGGTTTTTATTATTTTGTCTTGTAGTTTGTAAAATGTTATTGTAAAAAAATGTCGGTTTATTGTTTCAAGCCCTTCGACAAAATTGAAAATTTTTGACAGTAAGAAAAAGAATTCATTGCACTTTTGACTTATGAAAGAAAACAAACTAGACGTTTAAGTATCAAATATTGTTTTATTTACGATGTTCAGTTTCAGTAGTTTTATAAGCAACCACGAAATCAAATAAAGGTCCTTCGGTTAACTTTAAGTGATGTTTTTAACTATTCTCCTTGGAGCCACTTGTAGATGTATTTTTATGTTTATAGAAATAAACTTATAAATGTCACTTACATGTTGGAATATTCACAGGAACAACGTAACAGGAGCATTAACGTGTCTTCATTTATAATAAAATAAATAATTGTAAAGGTTAACAATATTATAATTAATCGCATAAATTGCTTCAATGTTTTTCAATAATAAAGTCCACAAAATATATTCTCAAATTAAACAATGAAACGTTAATTACCAAATAGCTATTTTAAACAATTAATTAACCTTTAATAAAATCTCATCAAGAAAGAGGAAATGTAAATATTTTAAATCATTTGCGTTGTTTTCGATATGTTAAAGGTAGATAATATTTCGAGGCATTTCTGTTATTATGTTTTTCGGCTGAGGTTTAATACCACAAACAAAAAACATAAATAAACTACCTTAAGTACTATATACAAAATATTACAGGTAAGTAGGCTTTTTATGTTTTCTTATTTTTTGTAATATGTATAATTTTCTATTACTTTCTTAATAGCATAGTTTTTAATTATAATTATCTATACGTAGTCTTATAAACAGTCCGTGTAGTCATTGCAACATTGTTAACAATTATTGTATACATATCTTATTAACCGTAAAGAGGAGGGAAAATAACTCACGCAGACCTTATATTAATTCGTTGTGTAAAGTACCCTGAATATTTTCGAGTATTTGCTTTAAAAGATAACATAAACAATGATTATTTCAGTGTATATTCATGTTATGTGTGTTCATATTATAAAAAATATATTGTTTTGTTTCTTATAAATTATTCTTTATTAAGTAATACTTCAAGTGATTATTAATATATTTGTCTGTGTTCTTTCATATATTTGCACTCGTGACCGGCGCCCGCAGGATAAGGAAAGGAATTCAAAATATGTTTTAATTACCTTTTTCATAACAATCTGTTGGAAACTTATTGTAACTAAAAATATTATGATATATGATATATATTTAAAGATATCTTGCAAGAATAAAAAAATCAGTTTCATAGAAAATACAAAATGTTTTTAGGTTTCTTAAAATCGCTGGCAGAGAATGAAAAAAAGGTAAAAGAGAAGTTTCGGAAGCGTTGTGAAATCCTCGGATTTCGTCTAATAGTTACTGCGGATCTAAAGTACTTACGAAAATTCAAGTTACTTTAGGTTGTTTTAAATTTTTGATAATTATTGAAAGGCGAAATCTGTATATTATATCTTTTTTTTTTGTTTCCACTATTGCGACTTCATAAAAACATAAATACGATTCAAAAACAATATCACACTGTTGTCTGTTTTTCTGTTGATGTTAGCGCGCATCATGTGATGTGACATGCAGCAATTGTGGTTACTTTGATTAGAGTTATTATTTCGACAAAAGTTTTGTATACAATTTAAGGGATGAGAAAGGAAGCGGAGTTCGCTGAAAAAATGGGAAGTTTAATATAATGTGTATTGTAAATTATGTATTCTTTTATTAATTCCACATAAAAATCTATACAACCCACAATGTTCAAATTTTCCAATAATTTAATGAACCGAAACCGAAATAAATAATAGATACCTTTTTTTTTTTCGTTGTAAATCGATTTTCTTATATCGCTGTTCGAGGTTTTTCAAGGCATTTTATTTGTCTTGGTTCGTTTCAAAGTTAACTAAAAGCTTAAGCCGTGTCAGCCGTGAATTGTACGTCCCAAAGTTTAGTGATTGCACACAGTCAGCCTAATATATTTTACTAGGTTCTTATTAACTTCACCTGTATGTAACGGAATCTTTGAACTTAAATTTTACCCACTTTGAACAATCCGATTATTTTAACACTTCAAACACAACTACTTACTACTACTACTACTAATCATTCAGACGCGACTACTTACAACGTGGTTATCTTATATTGATTTAACGCGCGTTACGATACGATACGATACGAGTATAATGAAAACATTAATTTAATGAAATCGACTTCTCTGTTATAAATGTAATTACAGTTGAGAGGTATCTGTTAAAGAACGTAGTGAATTTATTAAATATGTTAATTACATAATTCATAGACATTTCTCCATTTTATTTATGCTTTTTAATTATCTGACTGACGACTTTGTAATGACAAGGACCTAATACTTCGGACACTCGAAAAAAATAGACTCTTACAATTAACATCACATATATTGACGACGTGTGACTCTAATGTATCATTCTAACATATTAATGATCTGTGTATACTATCCCTTCATATATATACATATATCAATTAATAATCCGGCTAAGTTTGCTCCCTCTCTTTTTTCACTGCTGGTCGCATTTTAACCCTAATAACGGTAGTCTTCAATTTATGTATATAAATATATAACATTATAAAATGAATGTATAAAAATAAGATTTATAAATGTAGAATGTTGTTATTGATTATTTAACAGGATTAATTGAAGATTATTTACTTATTTTATTTACCTGCTACTAATGTATGGATATTATTTTCAGAAAAGTGTGTCTTTTGAAATTCCAAAAGCTGGTGGTAAGGTGCAAGGATTCTACGACCACTGGCCCACAGACACGGACACTGTGCAAACACTGACATAACTGATATTTGTATACGTATTGTTGTGTTTACGTTTTGGAAATTAGTTTTCGTTGTATATTATTCGAAAAGTTAAATATATTTAATTTCATTGAACTGTGAATAGACAATGAAAGGCTGTTTTAATTAATTATAGCTGATTAGTGTTTTGCACTCTATAATAGAAATATTAATAATATAGTGATGTTAAAGATTATTATATTATATTTAAATATATTCATTAATAAAATAATATAAATTGAAATAATAACACTAATTGCTTATTAATAACACTAATATTTCAATAAAAACTTTAGGATCTTTTCTCCATAATATTTTCCTTTTTGTTATAAGATAAATCTGCTTTTACATCTCCATGTGTCTCATTTGTCTCTCATCGAGGTACTAAATCACAACTGTCATAAAATATCTCATTCTCAATATGAATATTTACAACTCTCTGCGGGCTACAACAAGATATACTGTGTTATTTACAAAAATAAGTTTTATAAGGATTTTAAATATGACACGTGTTTTATTTATTAATTTTTTACAACAATAAGATTGTTTTACACAAGTGTTGAATATAATTTCGTTTTATTGACAAATAACTGGTTTGTATTAAATCGTTAACTTAATTGAGTTATATATTTTTTCTAATTAATGTCATATAATAATACCTAATACCTAATGTATGTAGGTGTACTTTTAAAAAGTGACAGTAATTGTTATAAGATACTGTTAGTGGGTAATTGTGAATTATATAATTGAAAATGTATTGGAAAGACAGTTTGGAATGAATATTATTTTTATTCTTTTATAAATTCAAATAATTGTGTTAATTGAATTGTTTCCTTTTCCAGGGCGGTGTCGCATAGCGAGGTGACGCACTAACCGCCACTCCGGCTAACTGAATATACATAACAAAAGAAAAATGAATATAAAAGATAGCTATCTTTAAATTTTTGAAAAATCGTTTGAAAACCATATAATTATCAAAAATGCTCGCAACATTTTATGGAAATGTTTAAGAAATACGATCTACGGAGGAGTACTCAGAAAGCCGGACATCCTTTAGACAGATAGATATTTTTGGTCAACCTAAAACGGAGACGCCTCGCTCAGACTTAGTTCCTGCTCCTTCAATTATATTTGCTAAATCATTTAATTTCACATTTTATAAAACTCAAGATGTTCTTGATAAAATATATAAAACATATCGCTGTTTCATATTTTAGTTGTTAAGTGAAAGAGTAAGAAACTTATCTAAGTTATATTTATCTCTGTGGTATGGTATGTTTTGTTTATATTATTATGCAGAATAATTTGCTATCAAGAATTCCTTAATTTTACTATTTACATTTTCTTTAATTTTGTATTCTTACATTACATACATACATTTTCTTGTATTTTATTTGTTTTTGGATTCTTTAACGACTATACAATTATAACACACTGAATCATTGCTTAGACTATTGTTATAGTATACTCTGATACCAGCTACTATTTAATCTCTATTTATCTAAACAGCTTTTACTTATTTCAATATCTTTAACTTTTCACAACATATATTGTAATATTATATGTATTTGAATAAGTATTACTTTGCAAAATTAAAGTAAACAAGAAAAGTTTCTTATATAATTAAAATATTAATTAAAATTTCCTTTCACTTAATATTGTTAAGGATATCGCGAGTTCAACACACCCGCATATTGCGGTCATTGTGATTACAAAGTTATAATTGTTGTTACACGGCTCTGTGTGATGCTAAAAGAGCAAAGATACCGGACCTTATTGTTATTTTTGGGTCGTTCTATTGAATATCTAAAACGCTTACACAGCAACATTGAATGAAATTGTATCGACCTGTTATATTCATTATATTATTATAACAGGGTATAATTATTTGTTATCCCTCACTTCCATCGCTTAGACTACATTTATTTATGTAGATAAAGAAGAAATATCTCTTCAAATGTTATACATTGTTACGTATAGTCTAAATATAATATAAGAAAAATAACACTCACTAAAATTGTATTTAAAACGTGTTATTCTTTGTCTGTGAAATTGAAACTAATTTTAAAAAGAAATCAGGCTTTAACGATTGTCTTAACACTTTTACTATATTTATAGTTTGTTAGATTATTTATAATGAAATTGGTTTATGTAATAAGAGATAAAACAATTCTTAGAGATCGGTAATATATTTTATTTATTTATTTTATTGGGGAATGCAACAGTAAATATAAATATAAAATAAATGTAATTAAAACTTAGAATAAACATTAAACAAATTACTAAATATTCTGTTCTCAAAATATATAATATTTATTTATTACAGTTATTAAACATAATAGTGTTCTGTTTAAGGATGTAAAACTTTAGTGTACGTCTAAAAGGTTTTTTTAGAAAAAGTTATCTAAAGTGTAAACTATTGTCTTAAAAATATCTAAAAACTGTACGTGACAATTTATTAGGAAAGGTTATAACTTATGTTAAATAATATTTTGGCAGCGACTTTCCTTTCCCAAGTAATAAATCAATTACATTAAGATTAAAAAGAAAAAAAAATCTTCATTTTCAGTTTCATTATTATAGCTATAAGTAATATATTCAATGCACAATGCGAGAATTTTCTGTAAGAAAATTATAAGGGTGTCCGCCTAATAAGGGCAGATTCCAAATAAGGTCCATCTGTTCAAACTTCTCAATTTTAATACTTAACAAGAACGGCTACCGTGCCAGCCTTCCCCAGTAACGAACGGTAGCGGCCGATGTGTCTCAATTTATAAAATACTAATACTACTGATATGTTTTAGGCTTATTTTTGTACAACATATTCCCTTTAAATGTAAATAGTTTATCTGACGATGATGTCTTATAAATTAACACACATCCCAAAATTTATCAGGAATCCCGAAAACCTGACCCTTATTATTGACACAGACAAAAGATTACAATGTGATACTTTATTTCTTCCAAAAGCCGTCTCGCATTTTTCGCCTGATGCTGGGAAAGACGATTAAATTGTGTATCTCATTCGGACCCTAGTCCGTGTCATGAATTTTATAGGTTTTTGAAATCAATTTGTGTTTTGTGACTAAAATATACATTCCTTTATTAATATTTTATGTAATAAATATGTGGTCTTAACACTAAAGCCTTTTTAACAACCAATATTAATTACACATATCGTTAGAGACAAATACTTTTAATGAGAATATAAGGTCTTATAATAGACTTCAATTGTACTTTTAATAAGTCTTAGAACGACCGACTTAGTTGACTGTAACATTAACAACATAACACAATAAATGTTTTGTAATACATTCCATTTTTTAATATTATAGTAGTAGTGGTAGTGAAATATTATTAGTTTCAGGTTTATTTAGATATAATCAGGAATTTATGAAGGAAAAAAAATATGATAATGAAATAAAATAATGACTGACAACAACCTGATTTCAGGTCATTAAATCTGTAACATCCGGCTGCGCATACTTTTTGGTATTTTGTAATTATGAATAATAAATTTGTGTTACAAAAGATATTCTTTTAAACTTGTATTAACAACATTAACTTAACTTTTCCTAAACATTAACTTTAATGAGGAACCAGGGGCGCAGTACTGACGTGGATGTTTTCTCTACGAGAATCCGTCAGTAAAGTGTGAGTCGCGCGCTGGAACGAGCGCTGCGATGTGACGGACCACGAGGAACTTTACTACTTACGAATAAAGTTCTCACTCGGATATAAAATATTTGTGACTTAAATATTCCCGTATTTTTTGCCTACTAAAAATATATAAGTTATTGTGAAAAAATGATAGTTGTTATTTTAATGGCAGTTTTGGTCACTGGTGAGTATTTAATATTTAATACAGTATTTTAGTATTATTATTTTGACACTATTATCTTACAAACACTCATTATATCTTTTTCTGTTTGTAATAGTCACGTAAAATGTATTTAGTTGCATATCAATTTCTTTTGAATGTTTTATTTTTTTGGGTTTAGTATTTAATGCAAGACTCTCAAAGGAACGTCTTTATGATTAGGAAAAATAAAGCGTGTAATTATAGTTAAAATCTGTAAATGAAATATTGTTCTATAGTAAATTATACATCTACTCAACTTAAACAAATATTTATAAATAAATGTATTTGAATGTTTGACTATTTGTTCGATAATTTTTTTGTGCAGTGCAGTGCAGTGCAGTGTGGTCTCAAATAACAATCAGAGTAAACAAGTAGTAAGATTTTTACAGAAGAGGAATCTATTATTTTACCTGAAAACCACGAAAACTACTTTAAGGCTGTTATTATAAAGAAAATTAAAATATTTACGTTTAATATGCATTTAATTACAGATATTTTATTACTGAAGGTGCACATCAAGTCGCCAGCCATATCAACTATTGTTAAAATTATTGTTATATATATTTTATTGGTACTCGAGAATGTTGCAGATGTTAATAGGAAAAGGCCATGTATTGAAAAAAAAGTGATATGATATTTATAGATCTCGATAAAACGTATGACAGAGTATCCCGCAAGGTTTTATGTTGGTCCGCAAGGCTTCTGTATACCTGATAATGTCAAATATATCTGAGGTTGATGACCCTTGTTACGTTTATCCGGTGTTAGATAGACTTCCGGTAACATAGGGTTGGTTTTAAACACTTATCTCTTCTTATTACCAACGGATGCCTCAACATTGGACATACAGACGACATTCTTCTCGTCGGTCAGGTCCAGAGCTAACGGGAAATATGGCAACATATTTGTTTAAGGTTTTTCCGGAACACTTATTATTTTGCAAAACAATAATAGTTTTATTAATTCCCTTATCCGTCTCATTCTCGTTTATGAAAATAGTTTTTAAAATATTTATGTTTCTTAAAATGTTAATGTTACCTCAATATACTACTAATATTTACGACAAACGTTTAGTTTTACTTTGTTTTATTACCCATTAAAAGTCGGTATATACAGCTGTACTCTTCTTATATTACATACCCACAGACACAATAAATATAACGTCTCAGGAGATCACCACATCTGATACAAGCCATCGGAATCATTTTGCAATTCGCTCCCAATCTTTATGACAAAATAAACATTTTATTTTTAAGTAGTCATTAAATAATTATGATCGCAATTAAAGACTGTAAGTGTGTTAGAAAATAATATGTTGCTTTGTTTTTGTTTTTTTAATAGAATAGTGAGAACAATTAAGTATTCTATTGAAACCGTCTTTACATGTTTATGATGAATCAATTTAGTTCTTTGTCTGGTTCCTCAAATATTAATCGCAGAAATTATATAATACTTTTTTCTGCTGCTTAATTTATATATTTTCAGTTTATTAATTAATTTATTTATTTATTTATTCATTTATATCTTTTCCACTTTAAATTAATACCAGTGAATACTTATGTACGCATGGAAGTGGCAGGAGAACCTATTTTGATACCATCCTTCTAACATCAAGCATACTATCTACCATCCTTATACAAAAACTAGAGGCAATTGGCATTAGAAATCAGTATTTGACTCTTTTTATTAGTTATTTAACCGACCGTAAGCAAAACGTAAGAGTTGAAGGTTATACAAGTGATGAAGCCGACGTTACATTTGGTATACCCCAGGGAAGTGTCCTAGGTCCGACTTTATTTTTAATCTATATCAATCAACTTTGTAATCTGCAATTGACTAATGGACAAATATTTTCATTCGCTGATGATACTGCCGTGGTATTTACTGGAATCTCGTGGGAGGACGTTCGTTTCCACGCAGAAATTGGATTGGCTCGTATAGCTGAATGGCTGAATATCAATCTCCTCTCTATTAACACCCTTAAAACAAAGTATATTTGTTTTACTATGTCTGAACGATCTCAACCAGTAGATAATTTTGTATTAAAAATGCATAATAATTGCTCCCAAACACAAGGGATTTGTTGTTGTCCTACACTTACTAAAGTAGCTTCAATTAAATATCTTGGAGTGATTTTGGACCAACGTTTATCTTGGCATCCGCATATTGAATTGGTCGCAAATAGAGTAAGGAAGCTTGTTTATATTTTTAAGATCTTAAGACATGTAGCCTCTAACACTATTTTGAAAACGATTTACCTAGCTCTGATTCAATCAATCTTGATTTACTGTATATCAGTCTGGGGTGGTGCCACTAAGACAAGATTTATTGAATTGGAAAGAGCTCAGCGGACAATATTAAAGGTTATATATTTTAAACCCTACAGGTTTCCAACCGATCAACTATATATCACGAGCAATGTGCTTTCCGTTAGAAAATTGCATATCATTAATGTTATTTTAAGGAAACATCGAGCACTTCCGTATGATAATAATAAACAAATTATGAAACGAAGAAAAGATCTTGCTGCTCCTACTAGTATCACTAGAACATCTTTTGCCGGTCATCAGTTTATTAAGCTATCTAGCCATCTTTACAACATTGTTAATCGCAAGTTGCAGATCTATCCAATGACTACATACTTTTGTAAAAAAACAGTAGCAGAATGGCTTCTTTCTTTAAAATATGAAGAAGTGGAGTTACTTTTACGTTTTATGAGTTGATTTTTACACCCACACACACATATGCACAGACGTACATACACACTTACACATACACATACACACACTCACATTCAAAAACACAAACACATACTCACACATACATTGCACCTTATAGACTATTGTAATGTTTAATTAATAATTTTGTTTTTTGTAATATTTAATTAATAATTTAGTTTGCTATAATTATGTTGTTATGGAAGAGCAGAGTCTTCTGGCACAGGGATAAATTAACTATCCTTAAAAGAAGATTCTACTTTATTTGTGTATTTATGATTATTTGAAGTGAAATAAATTATTATTATTATTATTATTATTATTAATATTATTGATTACTTTCAAATATTTATTTTATTTTATTGATATATTAAAATATATCGTTTTCATATTACTATGGTTTAGATGGTGGAGGCGCTCAAACAAGCGAGGACAGCTGTGACCCTCAGGAGCTGAAGGTGTGCGTGGACTCAACTTCTCGCACGCAGGTCGGACTACCAAGGACAAAGGAAGAACTGGACAAGCTCTGTCTGTGAGTATTTAATAATATCAAAGATACTGCAACTTATATGAAAATGTCTCGTTAGTGGTACTTGATTGTTGATAGTATTTTTGGTAATCTAAAATATTTTTTATGCGATTTTTAAATAATAATGTGTATTAAAAAAAATGTACAAAGTTACTCACAGTAACTAATTAATATAACGTACATACACCAGACCATTGAGTGTTCTCAAGAGCTTGTAAACGATATACTCCTAAAAGAAACGCTGCGATTACCGGGGAAGGTTCTACACGGAGTTGGTCATTACGTCGTATTCACTGGGATTGTAGTAGCTAAAATTCTAAAAGGCAACTTAAATTTATAATTCAAATTTCTTAGATAATAGTTTTTTCATTATATTATTATTGCTCATTTTAGTTTTTATATTATAGTTTTTAACAGAATTCGATACTGCAATCTACACATGACAACAGTCTTTTTCTTTTTATCTTCGTAATTATAAGTGACATTTGTTAGGTGCTGACTCATTTAATAAACTCTAGACAATATACAAATTAAATTTATAACATAGCTTTACCTTTTGTTAATTTATTGATGGCTAATAATTTATATTGTTTAAATAACTGTGTTATATGCAGAGCATATCAAACGGGTATGTCGTGCATGGACACGTGGATCAAGCGCTGTTTGCCCACGGACGGACAGAAGCTCGTGCAGCAGCAGATCGGAGGCGCGCGGGCGCTCATGCGTTATCTGTGTAGTAACGACACCGCGCTACGGAGAGGTGAGACACTTGACGTAGCAATTTACATACAAAAGCATAACAGTGCTACAGTAAACTAAAAGTAACATGCGGTGGAATACTTTGCTTTCCAATTACATATATTTAAAGACATTTGCTACTATAGTAAATAATATTATATTTAGTGTCGTTTGTGTATCCTAATACATTACTCCACAATCATACATAATAATATACAAAAATATGTACGTTATTACCTAACAATTTGGACTCATTCATTCCTTAATGATGTCAATAAATAATTTGAAAATTAAGGACGAAAATAGAATATTGAAATAAACGTAACAACGTGTTTTTCCTTTTAACGCATTTAAGATACGGCCTTTAGTTTTTCTGGATATATCCTATTGTTTCCATCTTTATATCCATTGCAGACATAGCTCTAAGGCTTGATTGATCGTAAATTTTAGACTTTAGACTGTAGGTAATATCTGTAATGGTGTGTCAGACTTCCTGAAGGAGCCGTCTTGCTGGTCGATGGTGTCGCCGGACTGGTCGCGCTGCGTCGACGAGCTGCAGCTGGCCGCGCGGGACATCTCCGAGCGCAGCCACCACATCGTGTACTTCAACAAGAACACCGAGCTGTGCTGGTAACTGTCTGTAATGGTAGCAACTAGCTAGACTAGTCCACCTGTCTGTCGTGATTGAGTGTAATTAATGAATATTTATTACCTAGAAATCAAAAACCAATTATTTTTGGGTATATATGCACTTTGTATTTTAGTTCAGACAATATTTTTGATGCATGGTGATGTCGCCAGTAATCAACAAATAAAATAAGAACTAAGGAATAAAATTCATAATTTTAAAACATTTCAGGCAATATTATAACATCACAGAAAAAAGCACATGTTGTTATCCTTTTGTCGCAGAATGTGTAGGCAACAGAAATCCATTACTTCAAACATAATATGGTGGTTGTTAATAATAACAATTAGTTGTTCTCTAACGTTTAAATCCGTACAAAGCTCAAACGTGTAATATGTATTGATTGAAGCTAACAATATTAATATATTAATTTGTGTGTGAACTTTGATCCTGAACTAAGTTTTCGTCTCCTTTAACATTTTTGTACCCAAAAAGCTATTAAAATAGCAATATCCGCTGTTTAATAACTTATATTTAGAATTGTATATTCTTTACAAAACTCATTAAAATAAAATCACTGAAATGAAATTTGTTGATTATATCATAGGAGTTAAATATATTCTTAGAGACTGAAGGTTAAAAAAGAACAAAAAAATAATAATAGTCACTTATACACTACTACATAAATATTTTAAAACAAAACAAATCTTAAACAATAATAAAAATACGAAATGTTATTGTGAGTTTTTATCAGAAGAGAGTATTTATCTATCAGAATTTAAGTATTTGACTGATCAAACGGGCAGAGCTCCCGCTCGCAAACGTATCTGACACTAATAGAAGCTTGAAATTAACGCGCAGTCGTTTTTAGGACGTTGCCCCACCACCAGTCTTTAGGTCTCATCATTCAACTAACAATATTTAAATTATTTAAAATATTAAATTCAAAACATAGATAAAGACGACTATAACATATATAATGCTATATTCATCCAGCGAGTGGAAACACGGTTCCTCACTCAATTGAGAGAGCGGATGGATGGAAACACGAGTCAGAGGTCGACGATATACAATATATGCACACGTTTGTAGACTATTTCTAACAAATAGATATTTTAATATACTTATTTTTTTAAATTTTATCCATGCTTTTTTCTTATGAATAACAATAAAAAAAGTTAAGTAAAATATTTTATAACTATGCTTTATTTTGTCTCTTTTTCAAACTTTGCTGTTAATAATAATGCAGGATAATAATAAAAATGGAATAATTAAGTGTCACATACACTTATTGGAAATAAGATAATAAGAAGGGAATTGTCTATTGTCTCAGCGCTCGCGACGATTTCGTGTCGTGTGTGAGTGACGCTGGTCGCGCGTGTTCGTCGTCGGCGGGTGCACTGCTGCGTCGCATGGCGTGGGTGCTGGCGCAGGACGTGGCGGCGTGCAGCCGAGTCGGCGAGCAGCCGCGTGCACCCTGCGCCGCACCGCCACCTCCAAGCCTCTCAGCCCTACTATCTTTACTATACTATGCATACTACATCTAGAAACAATACATAGATAAAAGTATATTCCATTAATTACTTTAGTGATAATGTTTAATTGTTGAAAAAGAAAATGTTAGATTATGTAAATAAAATAAGTTTAACAATTTATACTGTTGAAGAATTTAATTAAAAATCCTTTCCTTATATGTCTAACCTAATAATATAACCCCGATACTTTCCGGGAACTTTTTATTCTAAAGATTTTTTTTAAATTATGGGTAATGATAATAATTGAATTAAAATACACTAAAACTATCAGACTGACTGGATTAATATAGGCTGCTTTTGATTTCGTAAATATAACTAATCTTCAATGGAAAGCCTAGAGATTTAATTTATAGAATTCTTTACACATTAAGCGATATGAATTTTATTTATGGATTTTTTCACACATAAATATTCGTCACTTGTACAGTGAAATCGGTCGACTTAACATGAAATATTGGCTAGTTAAAACAGTGTTTGACCTAAAAAGTATACAAGTAATCAAAGTGACAGAAAATTTTGTTAGAAATGGAATCACGTTTTTAATAATTACCATGCGAAGAAATGAGAAACGTGTGACGGAATAAGTTATGAATATGAACGTAGAATTAATTCAATTAGTAAAGAGGGAGACTTAAGAAAAGACGGATTGTCTGTGTGAAGATAACATGAACACATCGAGTCTGAGCTTCTATTGTAATGGCGTGACATGGAATAATATTTTTTTTTCAAAAAAGATTTTACAGACTTACTTAATTATAATAAAATTACTTAAAGATTACCTTAACAAGACATAAATATTAAGAATAATACTAATAGCCACAAGGTTATAAAGTATGACAAGGTTGACGGCTTTTCAAACATAAAAGATAGTAGATTAGTTTGCAACTGCAAAGACAGTGTCTAGACTAGACTAGTCTAGATATAGTCAAGATGCATCCGTATGAGTTCACACTATATGACGGCAGGGGAGTCGTGTTCTTCCTATTAGTATTAAAATAATTCGTTCCACAGGGTCGATCGTGTTAGGTAGATTCCCGTCACACGATTCTCGAGAATGCGATAAACATGTAATGTATGATAAAAGAGGGGGGTCGGAACGAGAAAAAAATTAGTCAGTATTTTTTTTTTTTTTTTTTTTTTTTTTTTGTTTGTCTCTGCTGTTAGCCCTACTGGCCATGACAGCGTCACCGGTGGAAATAGTCAGTAGTATTCTACTGATCAATACGAGTCTTTTGAGGGGTAACTCGGCATATATTGTTTGAGGGGGGAACCACCCCCACCCCTATTTCCTAAACGGGGGGTCGCATCAAAAAACTTTACGGACAAAAAAGTTTTCTCTTTTAATTTGTTAATTTTCTAAGATTTTTCCGACGCTTTTTTCGGTTTTTAACTTTCAACCCCCCGGCCGATTTCCCCCGTTCAAGAAGTTAACCTTCATTTTGTCCTTAAGAATGTGTATACCGAGTTTGAAAATCCTCCGTCAATATTTGCGACCTGTAGCGTGTCTCAAAGGTTTGCACTTTCACCCCCCCTTCCAACTCCTCCTTTCACTTTTTCTAAAAAAAACGAGATGCTACGTTTGTCCTACTAATTTATCCTATCGACCTGTGAAGTCAGATTTTGCCTACGATGAATTTAGACTGATAGATCATATATACATATATATACGAGGGAACTTCCTAGGGTCAAATGTCACGTATAAGGTTGGCACCCACCCTATTTTGTATCCTGATTCAATAGCTTTTTTTTTATGTATTACACATTATTGTGTGATTTGTGGGTGATAAGTGATGCGCGTGCATACAGAGTCAATTAGGTCATTATTATATAGTAAGGATCGGGATATATAATTATTTTTTTTTCGACGGATTCTCAATCTCCAGTTCATAAACGGCGTAGCACCCCTACTCTGGGGTCTGGGTCCCGTCATCGCATCGATTGCAATAGGTAGATTCATCTATAGAATCTACCTAAAATTCTTAGTAGCTAACAAATGTATAACGGCGTAAATATATATGATAGGTAAGGTTCCAAGTGCAGGAATCAAGTCAGTCATTTGCAAGGGTATACATATTTTACAGGTTTAGTGCTTGCATTATCTATAATTTCCGTTATTTTATTATAAGAGCTTTTATTAAAGTTTGATGGACTGAAAGAAATTAGGAAAAACTATGTAGTTTAGCCGTAGGATAATATGATTTTAAGAACATAACTTTTAAAACTGATCCTTGGGATTTTTCGATTTATACTTGAATGCCATAAGAAATTATGGAATGACAAAGTGAATAGTAAACACTTCTAAGAATATCTACATCACTAATTAGTCTCAGATTGTAAATATAAAAATAAGTTTTCTAACGCGCACCCTCAGTGATGAGATTTGTTCATCCCTATATTTGCGATGATAAATGTTCATATTTTCATACGAGGGCCAAACTGAAACTTTTTAGAACTGGCCACTTAAAAGCATTATATTAAATAAAATAGTTTAAATTTTGAAAATAGAACTCTTTACCAATAATATTGAGTGTACATTTCATTATTTGTCATTTGTTTTACGATTTGGCGGCAAATTAAAAATTGGCTGTGCACGTCAGAATGAATTTAAGCCGAGAAAATTTTCGTGCAATGATTTTTTATGACTTTCGATGTCATTTAAGTCAACAAGAAAGTTATGATAGACTTCGATTGGCTTTTCACAATGAAGCTCCATCTCGTGCCACAGTTTACAACTGGTTTAATGAATTCAAACGTGGTCGAACTAATCTCACCGATGATTTGCGTGAGGGACGGCCTTCTACAGCGACGACTGAAGATAACATCAGTGTTGTGCGGCGTATGATAGAGACTGACAAAAGAGTGACCTATCAGCAGATTCGGACAAGTCTAGGCATAGGTATGAGTCAAGTGAACAAAATCCTCCATGAACATTTAGCGGTCAGGAAGCTTTGTGCCCGCTGGATACCGCATAATTTGACCGAGGCTCAAAAACGCCGCCGTGTTGATTGGTGCCGAGAAATGATCCAAAAATTTAACGGAGGTGACTCAAATGCCGTGTTCGACATATTAACGGGTGACGAAAGCTGGACTGTTATGATCCGGAAACCAAAAGATAGTCTACTCAGTGGGTGTTTCCTTCCGAAGAGTTGCCAACTAAAGTGAAGAGAGGTCGAAGTGTTGGAAAAAAGATGGTGGCCTCGTTCTTCGGAAAGACAGGTCATTACGCGACAGTAGTCTTAGAGGATCAGAAAACGGTTAATGCAGAGTGGTATACTAACAATTGTTTGCCACTTGTCTTGGAAAAAGTTCGAGAGAAACGACCTCGCAGCAGGATCCTCCTTCATCACGACAATGCCTCGTCGCACACCGCCAGGCAAACGATCGACTATTTGGTGACCTCAGACGTGGAATTACTGGGTCACCCGCCGTATAGCCCCGACCTCGCACCCTGCGATTTTTATTTATTTCCGAAAATAAAAGAAAAACTTCGAGGAAAACGTTTTATAGACGCCGAAGAAGCAGTGGCTGCGTTTCAAAACGCCGTCGAAGAGACCCCTAAGGCCGAGTGGGCAAGGTGCTTTTCTCAATGGTTCCATCGAATGCAGCGATGTATTGATGTAAATGGACGCTATTTTGAAAAGTTACAATAAAACTAATAACTTGATAGAATGCTTAGTTTTTGATTTTCTAAGAACTTTCAGTTTGACCCTCGTATTATATCTCTATTAATTTCAAATATAACAACAAGTAGGTTACATTCATTACACAATTGTATAACATTATAAAAAAATAAAAAAATAATTGACGTATTTAGTCGACAACAAACTTAAATGGAAAATGCGGCTTTGTCTTAATGAAATTTCATAAACGCTTCAATAGATTATTGACTACCTTCAATTGACAAACAAACATACCTACTCTTTGATATAACTGTTAATATAATTCGATTTCCCTTTAATATTTGTGATTCACAAATATATTATTATTGATTACATTAAGATCGGAGCTCGGGTTCAAACAAAGACTATTCATTGAAACAAGTCGATTAACTTACAAAGTGAACTTTAATTACACATAAATTGATTACATTATAAGAGTTATGTGACTTTTGTCTCACATTCGAGTATAAAGCAGGTTGTTATTTTTGATGCTTTCGACGCTGCAATTAACAATATTTCTAAATCATTGATAACATAATAATTCCTTACAGTAACGTATTACACATTCAATAAAAAAATACATTTATTTAAACAACTAGAAGGTAACTCAAATAACAAGTCACTCAACGTCGTAGGCAGGTTGTGTTCATAAAAGAGTTAACGTGACTTATTAAAGACATCTTGATTAATTGATACCCGTATTATAGTTTTAGGTCATAGCTTCAGTGATCAGTCTCATGAATATTATTTCTTGATGTAAGATTTTCATTAAATAATTTTCTACTTAATTATAATTAATTATATAATTTTCTACTTAGTATAAAATGTATAATCGTTAAGATATCTATACCTAGCTTTATATATACGAGTAGACTTTAATATTAGTTATATTTTCAATGTTTCTGTTATTCTGCCTTTTCTAACGCTGTCTGTATCTTGATTTAATTTTTTTACCAAATACCTCTGAGTTTTAGTTAAGAAATTACTTTTACAATTATTTAAAATGGTTTCATAAAAACACAGACTTTGATAAATGTCTTCTAGATGTAATATTATGTCTCTGATTATTCATACTACTTGTAAAATATCTTATCTAAATATAAATATAATTAATGTTAATCACTAAGATTTTTAGAGAACGATGGAACTAAGTGATTTAATAAATATATAATTTTAGCATTATATTTTTAATATAAAGCATTTAATGAAGAGTTAAACAATCACATTTCACAACCATACAGGTACGAGGAAGAGGTCTGCGTGACAAGTGAATAAAATAAACTAATCTTTTAACTGCGCAAATAATAAATTAATTAATAATACGTTTCCTTACCAGTGCTAACTTGTATAAAGGTAATTTAAAATATATATTTACAAAATCAAGAGAATGAATGGTAATCTTTATAAAGTCATATATGATAGTTCGATCCTTTTTCATCTCTTAAAGAATGTTTTGAGCCCTTAAAGAAAATATTGTTTGATTTTGTATCAATTTCTATTCACTGCTGTGAATTTTCGTAATCCATTACCAAAAGTTATCTTAAATTATTGATGGTTTTTTAAATATTCAGTTTTACTTCGCAATTAAAGAAAACTTTTGTACGATTTTATTCGCCAGCCGTTAAATTTACATTTCAATTTATGAGTGTGGTTTTACACACTAGTTGTAAAACTTTCTATCAGTTATTTTGTTAGCTATCTTCAAACGTCACGTTCTGATTAATAATCATAGAACTCTTTAACTTACGAGTAAAACCTGAGATCTGACTTTTTATAGATGTCTGGAATCCTGTATTGAGAAGGAGATGCTCTTCCATATCCTATAATCTTCTGCCAACAATATAAGATTATATATTAAATATAACAGCCACAAACATTATCATAAATATTAGTTTTAACTAAAAATATAACTTATAAATTAATTTTAACCTAATGTTACTTACATATATAATAAAGCATTGTAGTAGGAAGACATATTTCATTATTAAACGTCCATGTAACAGGGTTAAGTTACTATTGACATTTATCAATACGACAGTAGTTTCTTGTTGTGTCATATGTTTATAACTTGTACACAAATGAGTAGAATTGTTACTAAAACGATGGATTTGTTATTTTAACTTAAAAACAAATGTATAAGTATTATTATTTAAATAATAACAAGTATAAGATCTGTGGTAAGTGGTAAAGTAACTTCCTGAAGCCTTCTCGCTGGTCGCTGTAGTCTCGGACCAGCGTAGAATATCGAGGTAGTAGGCAGTATAATGCAGGTGTATTAATGTATTGTGTTGTAATTACATTTGACATTTGTTGATTTCAAATTGCACAAGTTATTTTTAACCTCATTATAAATTGAATTATACTTCCACATAATAAAGCATATTCCCTAACTGATCTTACTAATGTGGTTTAGTAATGAAAAGTTTATATTACAATAAGTTGGCTTTACTATTTCATACACCTAAAAAACTATGTCATGTATTAAACTGATTGAAACGATAATTATTTAATTCGATGTAAAAATACCTATATTACTAATTGCGTTTAATTTAAATCTTAACAGTAAAAAATGGCTGCTGTCTTTTCATTTGTATCCTTAATTCAGTGATACAACGCAATGAATTCGAGCTGGGTATTTCAAAGGAAAGGTCGTCTCGGACCCGTGGAGTTTTATTATTGTTATTTTCCATCACCAAGACACCGATTCCGTAACATAATAAATAATTTTAAGAAATATCTATTGTTAATTAATTTTATAACATAAGTATAATTAATAAATTGTAATTTTTTAACTTCTCTGTAATTTTTGTGCAATTTGTAGTTCTGTTTAATTTAACTTCATTATTGTTTTAAACACAGTATATTTTTTTTTGATCCTCGATTAATGTCCATTAATTAATATACAAAAACAAAATAAAGAAAAGAACCATTAATAGAATTAATATTAATACAGGAAAGTTGAAATTCTGAAATTGGGAACTATAAATACAATCGCACAATGGTTTACTAAACTATTGTAAATTGAAATTCATTTGTGGTCCTCTCTTTGTGAAATGTCACTGAATCAATTTGATTTATCTTCGGTCCATTTTCGTAAACCACTGTTGCCGCCATTACATTACATTATTTTATTAAACATACTTCCTTTAAATTATTCTTGGTATTTCACTTCTAGATTAAATCAAATTGCATCAAAGTGCATTGATAAAGAAACCTTTATTTTCCTAGATATTATAAAAATATTCATCGATAGGTGTATTTTATGTACTACACCTGATACCAAAAAACATAATATAAAAATAATAGCTAATTAATTTAAGAAAGGTTAAAAAGAGTTGTTACTTTTTTATATGAAAAAACCTTTCCGAAAGACGAATGTACTGAACGATGCAAAAATAATGTTACATAAAGTTTAAAATACATACAGTGCAGAAAATACAATTTTGAATGATAAAAACCCCTTTCTAAACCATTAGTATTTGAGGTTATATTTTAATATGTTTTTGAGAATGTACAATGTCAATCACACGTAGTGTTTTGGTTATGAAAGATAAAATTAAATCACGAATAACAATTATATAATTATAATAATGAACAGAACTGAATCAATTCATAGTACTCAGTGCTTTTGTTTGTGAAAATGAATCAAAGATTAAGTAAATTATCTTTTGAGAACCTCCAAATTTCGTTAAGAGATGGAAAGGGGTTTAATAAAATACAAAGACTTTATTAATTTTATAAAATATCTTCTATTGGCTTTTATTATATTTACAGATCTTTATTGTAATATTTCATATTGATTCTATTAAATAAATAAAATTAAACCGCTCTATTTTCTAATCGCTTTCAATGATTCGCCTTTATTTAATATTATTAGTTATTTATTTTTTTATTTAAATAACTTTATTGCATACATGTAACAAACAGTAAAAAAAATAGATAAAAAATAATACCAGCAAAGGGCGACCTTATCACTAAAGTGATTTCTTCCAAGCAACCCATAAGTTAGTGCCCACAGTAACCCACAACCCAGTAGTCAGTATAATATATGTGGGAGATTTTATTATTTTTTAAGGTTAATTAGGTAACTTTGAAACAACTTTATTTAAATGAAATTATGAGGGTAGTTTTATGAAACAGTCACTCGCTTCGCACGAGCCTCTGACGTCAGTGGCCTATAAATAGGCGAGGTGCCTTTTCGATAGATCAGACGTTGTCAGAACTCGGACACGGCACGACCTAGTGCTCTGAACTATCTCTGCGGGTCAGGTATATGATTATTGTGTTACTAAAATATATTTAATTATATTACGAAGGTGTATTGTAAATGTAATATGTATTTGAATTGTATTGAGGTTTCCTTGCTGGAATAATTTTATACTCGTGTACTTGCGTTGTTATTTAGTGTTAATTATTATAAGATTAATACCTTAAATTAAATGATGTAATGTTGGTAAATAAATTGTGTCATTATTGTTTTGATGTTTTGACGTTTTCTTAACCCTTCTGTCACATATATAGTTGTTTGTTTAATACAAAGCAAGAAATATTGGCTAGATATTTCGAAATACTTACAGCTTTGAAATAGTATAAGCAAAGAAAAAGATAGAAATAAAGAAAGATTGTTTAATTTTAATTTAGTATATATTGCGTAGAATAAAAAAAATACATTTTGTTATTTTCTGAATATTAAATTATATATACAATTTTGCGAGCGCTGTCTCAAGAGATTTAAATTTAATACAAATACAGCTTGAAATTTTAATTTAAACTTAGTGTAGTTAACCGACGAACAACAAATGATGATAACTGTCTGCATCAGTTGATGATAGCTTTACTGCACCAAGTATAATATAAGATAAATATAGGTTATACTCTCCAAGTAGCATTTTATTGTAATTAAATTACAGACAACAATTACAATTCGACATAAATAGTATAATATTGCACGGTACATGATATGTTAACAAGTGTTACAAGTAATGCGATTAGTGGCATTGTACTGTATTCTGTAGAGAGTGGGTACAGGTCCTATACAATGTGTATTAATTTATACAAATAGAAGGGAAATCAATAAATAGCGGTAAAATATATTATTTATTACTATTTTATATGAATTTGTGGTTATTATTATAGTTAATATGAAAATTAGTGTCTTTATATGAAAGAAGACCGTGAAGAATACATCTTGCGTCGGCCCAAAATAATTGCGATTATATGTTAATAGGATTAGGATAGTCTGTCAGTATTCTCCATACACATATGTCCAGTCCAAGAAAAAGTCCCAAAACGATTGAAAATGATTGAATCACGCTTAATTATTCATTATTTACAAAATAACAATGGAATCAATATACTAAATTCACTAATATTGCGACGGCATGTGGTGGGTGGTACGTGGTGGCGTGGTGTGTGGTGCGCAGGCGGCTGACACTTGAAAGAAAAGAATGGCCGCAGTCAGATTTGGTTTCGACATATTGCCACAGATGGCACTTAGCATGTATTATATTATATTTATTATTGCCTGCAAAAAATATAACATTTGATATAATATTATGTAATGTGGGTAATGTTATTATATCATTGTTTATATAAATATTTAATTCTATTAAAACTACTTAATTTAAATGTGTTAAAGTTTATTATTATTGTATTTGTAAGATTTAAGCATTTACAAGTAATTAAAACTATTGTTCTTCCTAAACATATTAAAGAGGTAATAGTTATCAATTTGACTTATTCGTAGAAACTATATCTATGATATTAATTTAATGTTTGTATACTTTAATATGTAAAACACAATGTGTGAACTATAATTGCTGCCAATACATTTAAGAATTGTTCAGAGCCTCTACATTCCCAAAGTTTAATTTTTTAAAATTTTTAGAGCTATGATTATAACCAAATACCTCAAAAACAACGAATTCTAACTGGGAATTATATAATATTTGAGCAGTGAGTGATAAACAAACAAACATACCAGTTTTAAGATACCATCAGAGGATGAGAATTATTTACACGACACTATTAACGTTACTTTTGGTATAGGAGATTCAGAGAGAGAGAGTTGAGGTGATAATTACCTATCATTACAAACCGCACCACTAACACATTAACCAGATGTTAAGAATTAGTTAATACATATATTACGTAATATAGTTTCATTAAATGAAAAACAACTATTTAATTTTCAACTAAAACGAAATGAACGAGGAAGATGCAAATATCTTAAAATATAAAGAGATATTTAAAGTTCTTGGCACCAATAATATATTATACATTGTGATAACGTTGATAAAATATGCAATAAAATACAGATTCAACGTTTTCTCACAATAATTTTATAATTAGTAATTGGTGACTGTTGTCAAAGAGTAAATATTACACGAAGTTAAGAATATTCTAATTATCTATAGTTAATTGCTCAGAGATGGACTGTATCTGGTTACATTATAGTTATTGTAAAACTAACACCGTGTCAAAGAGATATTGATGTCCAAGCGTTTGTCATCTACGAGTAGTCTCACTCTGAACATAATATACGATACATCGAGAGTATTTGACTTAAAAAAACAGTTATATTATTTTAAATATTAATATATTACAATTAATACAGTGTATTTACAACATCTCAGTGTTTGTGCCTGTTCCGCCATTCCTCGTAGATGTTCTCGGCCGCGCCCGCCGTGCTCAGAATACCGAGACCCTTTTTCTGAAAAAGGAAAAAGTAATGTTATTTTGCATTACTTTACTTTCATACTGATAAATATTTTATTCAGCTTAAGTAAAATAAAGTTACAAATATGTATTATTATAACAGAATTGACAAAATAGTGTGTTTTAAAGTATCGCTTTATTATTACAATTTTTTTAAATATATATTCTATCAATAATATGAAATATAGAATTATAATCATATAATACTTACAACAGCGCCCATGTTGAATTTGGGGTTTGCATTACTGCGTGTAACAAACAACGAAAACACCGCCATCAGTACTACGAGAACTACTGAGAACTTCATATTAATTGATATGTGATAAGAATAGACTCAACACCTGACATGTGATGAAGTAATATCACTGAATCGCGTCGCAGAGTATTTAAGAGAGTCGTTAATGAACGCAGTCGTTGTGTTAGGAGTTACCCATTGCATCGGCTTTCCCGTGCCATTAGTAAGACATTAGTCTTATTATTAATTAATTGATTTTAAAATAAGGAAACCGTGTGAATTAATATTATTATTATTTAATAAATATTAGAAAAAACATCGTACACCAGGATATTAGGCTTACAGCATTTTATATCATGCAGGTATAAAGTACAATAGTCCACACTAATTCTCTATTTAGAGTTTGTTCGCATTATATATAAGTAACATATTGTGCAATTGAGATACAGTATTTCTTTAATTTCATCATGTTTAATATATAATTTACTTACAATATGAAATGCAGTTACCGTTTATAAAATTTATGTTTATTTAAAAACATTATTTTTTAACTGCCAGTTACTACTACTGATACGCCGAGGGAAAGACAAACATAGTCACTAACCAACGACTAAACATAAGATTAAAAACGAGAATTAATAATATCTTAAAAATACAATAATATCTTAGAAACAAACAAACAGATTGTAAGTCAATGAAAGTCAATTCATTATATATTATGGCATATAGAGAAATACAAAGAGTAAAGACATTGCAAATGTATTACTTAACGTGAATGTACACAACTTATTGTACGTGCGATGTACGTTATACACATTTAACATGAACCCTTTGGAGCTTTTATATTAAAATTGGCAGTTGCCTCTCTTCTTAGATATACGCTATATAATCAATTGTATTTCTGCAATCCTTTGACGTTAAGTGTTGTTGGTTTTGTTTCATTGTTTGCTTCGCAGAGATCGCAAATTGCAGTCTCCTGTCCGTGGTGGTGAATATTTCATCATATATTTACTGAAAATGTTAAACTATTTAAAGTTTTACAACAGTTTTATTTTAGTGAATCTTAGGTCTGATTTTTCATAAAGGTTAAGTTTTTCTTTTACAAGTGGTTACTGATAAGTTTTAAACGAAGAAAGCTTGGATCTGCGGCCGTTTCAAGGTATTTTTGTTATAAATTATTATATTGGTTTGCCTCTATTACTGTAAAGGTATTAATTTAATAAATAATTTATAATCCTTTAATCTATAAAAAATAAAAAAAAACGCAGTTGTAAAACTTCTACGATTGTTGTCTAACTATTGACAGGAGTCAACTGACTTCGATATATGCTTCTGATAGTACGGATAGTATAATAAGTTAGTGTACTGTAAAACAAATCTCATATAACAGAGCTAATAACAACAAATAATTAAACTTTGCGGTTTGATGTAAACTGATATTATATCGCGAGTCAATTCATTGAGGGTCTTTGCTTGTATCGTTTATAATTATTAAATTTAATATTACATGGTATTATTTTATGCGAGGCCAAAGAGATTGTTTATCTTGATCTATGAAATAAACTTCTTTATGATCTTAAATTATGCCAAATTTCATACATAATAAACTTTTGTCAAAGAGATGTCAAAGATTTCCGTCTTAAACTCATACTTTTAAAATAGTTGGACCACACATATTAATACATCAACACAAAGCTGGTATTCATTTGATTGTTGTCATCAATTATTATCAAAATGGAATGTCACAGCAGTCGGCGACATACGAGACTAATTGATGAATGCTGACTACCTGACATATAGACTAGCTTCAGCCAGTGACTGCGCCGATGCAATAAACACTATATTAAAAGTTTTACTTTGAAAGCCTCTCATTATTTTAAATACTTATTTGAAACACTCCAAAAGAGCTTCGTATAACTTTGATATAGTTTTATTCAATTTTATTTCAAATAACATTATATTATTAAAGTTACCATAATGATCGAACAAAGAAAACTGCTGACTAACACTTCACCTCAAGAAACGATGCTAGAAAAGAAAATAAGAAGATAAGAAGATAATAGGACATTATTTATTAAATATATTTGTAATTCAAACTAATAAAAAATAACTGCAATATTGACCATAATCAAACTCCAGAAGTTTGATTATGTTGTATGTGCAGTCATAAAGATGAAACAGAAGAAACAAAATATGTGTGTGATAAATTTGTATAATAAAGGACATTACCTACATTTATGATTATTTCTTACATGACTTTCATTGTGGCTCATTGGGATAGCAAGTACTTCAAACTGTAAGTTTAAGTCTCAGTCGAATGGTGCTCAGTTACAAGTTAACAGACGAGATCTAAGTGGATCTGCTCTAACTTGTATTTGGAGTGATTTGTGATTTTTAAAGATATCGATTTTAATGTAATGGATTTTTTTTCATCCATTTAGTCATAATGAATTAGGTTAAATTAATTTAATACAGTTATTTATTAGATAATGTTATTATTAATATTCCATGACAAACAATTATACCTATGAGTTATATATTTTAGAAAAGTGTTTGTACTAAAAGATGTTAGACGATAATTACACGCTAAAAGACAATGTTCTTGTTCGTTTTATGAAAGTAACTGTTATCGTTTAAGAATAGTTAGCTACTATGTTACAACTACAATTTTTCACCGACTGCTCGGGTTCAGAGTGATTTATTAAAATCTCTTTTTTAATTCAGAATTTAGTGATGGAACATTTAAATAGATAAATAAATCTCAAATCTATACTTATAATAAATCTGTAGAGAGGTCAATTCTGTACATGAAATATATTTACAAAATAAGTAGCAGGGGGTGATTAGTGTTCGATACTGATGCCAAAAATGCAGTTAAAAAAATTTTTGTCTGTCTGTCTGTCTGTCTGTCTGTTTGTATGTTATTTATAGAAAAAAAAACTACTCGACGGATTTTAACGAAACTTAGTACAATTATTCTTTATACTCCTGGGCAGGTAATAGTATACTTTTCATCACACTGCAATGAATAGGAGCAGAGCAGTGAAAGGAAATGTTGAGAAAATGGGAGAAGTTGCTTGATTTTTTAAGCTTCCGTCGCGTGTGCAGCCTTAATGGTTAGAGCTACATAGAAACTATGTATAACGGAAATATTCTACATAAAAATACACGAAAAATATTCCAAGACAGCATATATCTACCTTTTATAGTTAACTCACAATAACACGCATAACTCTCGATAGCTTAGCAGTTCGGAGATTTCTTATTATATTTGTTTACTTTTACGTTTATAAAACCAATAATGCTCACCATCATTCCTAATTAAAAAAAAATAAACATTAGCACCAATTCAATAAAAAAAGAATCATTGAAATCGGTATAGAAACACCAAACTTATACTTACTTACATGAAATACGCCAACAAGACATCGCGCGTGAATAGTGAATCAAGCTATAAGGATTATTTTTGCGTAACGGTTGCCGCGCTCGACGGGGCTCGCGGCGGCAGAGTATAAAAGGGGCGGGAGGCGAGCGCAAGCGTCATTCAATATTTGGCTGTTGATGCGTTCAGAGTGTTGAACTTTATTGACAGACAATAATTGTTATTTTATAAACCGTGCTTATCAGCGCGACTTTTTGTCTTTAAATAGTTTATTTTAATTTCTTTTGTTGTTATTTTCTAAATTAGTTTTAGTTTTGTTTAAATTCTTAACTATTAATAGTTCCTATTTTATTTCTTTTTAAGTAGATTTAGATTCGATTTTTAGATTAGATAATAGATAGATAGATTAGATTATTGTTAGATTTTTAGTTACTGATAGGTTAGTTTTGGGCATTTTATGTTTAGTTTTTTTTGTATTGAGTAGATAAAAGCGTAGGTAGGTACTTTTATTAATTATAGTATTCATAGGTATTTTTTATTTATTTTTAAGTGAAGTAGGTATAGGTAGATATTGCCTGCTATCTACCTATACTGCACACGTGTTTTAGCTTTATTTTCATTTCTTTTTTTTTTTGTACCTAAGTTGTAGGTAGGTAGGTACATATTTCTTAGTTTAATTCTATTAGAATATTAGGTATTTAAGTTTAAATAGGCACTTAGATTTATATTTTTTTATTATATAGCAGCTGTACTTAGAACATCTAAGGTTTTTTTTGTATTAGCATAGGTACTTTGATTAATTACAGTAGTTGTAGGTATTTCTTATTATTCATTTTTAAGTGAAGTAGGTAAGTGTAGATAGTATTGCACACGCATTAAGTATAGCTTTATTTTCATTTTTTATTCTTTTGTAATTTGTAGGTACCTACGTACATATTTATAATTCGATTAGAATATTATTTTAGTTTTAATAGGCACTTAGATTTATATTCTATTTATTATATACTTAGCTATAGTTAGGACCTCTGACGTAAGTTTTTTGTTGGGTAACTAAATAGAATTTAAGTTACCGTCGATTAAAAATAAAATAAACGATGCCACCTAAAAAACGACCATCTTTATCTCGAACTTCGAGTCAAGCTAGGAGAATGAGAATGACGCGTTCTCAAGAATCGGAAGAGGAAAGAGCACATCGGTTAAACTCTATGAGAGTTAGTGCCTCAACATCTCGAGCTAATGAAAGCTCTCCAGAAAGAGAGATGCGATTAGCAGCTGAAAGAGCGAGACGAGCTACAACACGGGCTTCTCAAAGCTCTTCTCAACGAGAGCTAAGGCGTTCCATTGACCGGGAACAACATGCGTTATCCCGAGAAGCTGAAACTGCTTTACAACGAGAATTGCGACTCACAGCTGACCGCGAACGGCATACATTATCTCGCGAGTCTGAAACCTTCACTGAGAGGGAATTACGGCTTACAGCTGACCGCGAACGTCATATTTTATCTCGCGAGTCCGAAACCTTCACTGAGAGGGAATTACGGCTTACAGCTGACCACGAACGTCATATTTTATCTCGCGAGTCCGAAACCTTCACTGAGAGGGAATTACGGCTTACAGCTGATCGCGAACGTCATATTTTGTCTCGAGAATCTGAAACTTTTACTCAATATCAAGACCGTTTGACAAATGATAGGGCGCACCATAACATGATTCGATCTCTTGAAGATGAACATGAGCATGAACAACGACTAGAGTCGGGACGCGATTATTACAATTCTTTGAGACAAGAACAATTGATTACTTTATCTAATGAAAGATTAAGAATTGAAAATATTCGGTCGCTTGAAACAGAAGAACAGCGAGAGGCCCGTCTTACTGCAGATAGATTTCGACATGGTCTTAATGACTTAGATATACACGTGGTAGATCAATCTACAAATTCGGTGGCGTGGTCCGATAAATATAAAAGTGGGTTTGCTTATAACCTCACAATTGATTACAGATCATCTTCTGAAATAGGCGATATGAACGTAGTATGTTCCTTTTGTAATGCTTCGAAGTGGAGGAAGGAGTCTGCTGGTTTCTGTTGTTCTGGAGGTAAAATAAATTTGCCTTCGTTCGAAGACCCACCGGAACCTTTAAAATCACTACTTTTAGGGGAACATTTGCAATCCAAACAGTTTTTAGATAATATTCGCACTTATAATAGTGCATTCCAAATGACATCCTTTGGTGCTAAACAAATCTCAGAAGGCCCTTTCATGCCTACTTTTAAGGTACAAGGTCAGGTTTACCATTTGATAGGGTCCCTTTTGCCTGAAGAACAACCTAAATTTCTTCAAATATATTTTGTATCCGATTACAACGAACAGTCGAATATAAGAAATCAATATTTTCCGAATTTAAATACTGAACTCATTTCACAACTTCAGAACATGTTACATCAGGTTAATTCGTACGTATGCAGTTTTAAATCGGCATTAGAAGCCCTTTCTCAAGATGGTAATAACAATTATAAAATTGTTATAAATGCCGATAAGCGTCCAACTCAGGAACACCCTGGGCGTCATAACGTTCCATCCACGAATGAAGTTGCTGTAGTACTGGTCGACCAGGAATGTGATAGGCGTGATATCGTTATACGTTCCAGAGACAATCGTTTGCAACGTATTTTCGAAACCCACAGGGCTTACGACAGTTTGCAATATCCTATGATATACTGTCGAGGGGAAGATGGTTATAATTTCGCTGTATACCAAACCGATCCGCGCACAGGCGCACCTAATTATAATAAAAAGGTGTCATCCCTTCAATTTTATTGTTACCACCTGCAAGTGAGACGGAATAGATTGGTATACTTTCAACGTTTTCGTGGCTTATTTAATCAGTTTATTGTTGACATGTACGCAAAAATTGAAACCGAAAGATTAGTTTATATACGATCTAATCAAAGGCAGCTGCGCGCTGAAGAATACGTGCACCTTCGCGATGCCATGCAGCAAGATAACGATACTGTGAATATGGGTCGTTTAGTTATTTTACCCTCTTCTTTTACTGGTGGTCCACGCTACATGCATGAACGTACTCAAGACGCTTTTTGTTACGTAAGAAAATATGGACGTCCCGACTTATTTGTTACTGTAACTACCAATCCCAAGTGGGATGAAATCACTCGGGAGCTTCTTGAGGGTCAGGCACCGCATGACCGCCATGATATTATTGCAAGAGTGTTTCATTTAAAATTAAAATCAATGATAGATCTTCTTACCAAAGATAACATTTTTGGAGAAGTATTGTGTTATATGTATAGTGTTGAGTGGCAAAAACGCGGCTTACCTCACGCACATATCTTGCTTTGGTTAAAAGATAAGGTTCGACCTAATGATGTAGACAGATTAATCAGTGCTGAAATTCCAGATCCGACTGCAGATCCCCTGTTATACGACATATGATACATGGTCCATGTGGTGCATTTAACGCAAATGCTCCTTGCATGCAAGACGGTCGTTGCACTAAAAGGTATCCAAAAGCATTAGTGGATGAAACTGTAACAGGACATGATGGATACCCATTATATCGTCGCCGTTCAAGAGACAATGGTGGTTTTACTGTTGAAAAGCGAATGTCTGGACAACAGGTTACTTTAGATAATAGGTGGGTCGTTCCGTATTCGCCTGTATTGTCCAGAGCATTTCAAGCTCACATAAATGTAGAAATGTGTAATAGTGTAGAGTCAATTAAATATATTTGTAAGTACATTAACAAGGGCAGTGACCAAGCTACGTTTGCGTTAAGAAATGAACATGATGAAGTTACTAGATTTCAGTCAGGCAGATATATCAGCTCTTCAGAAGCTGTGTGGCGGATCTTAAGTTTTAATATTCACGAAAGATATCCACCTGTGACCCATCTGGATGTTCATCTGGAAGGCGGTCAACGTATATATTTTAACGCCGAAAATGTTACAGAACGATTAGAGAACCCTAGACAAACAACTTTATTGGCATTCTTTCGACTTTGCCAAACTGATAATTTCGCAAAGTCTCTTTTGTATGAAGAAGTTCCATCGTATTATACCTACGATAAACAACGAGGTGTCTTTAACCGTAGACGCCGAGGCAGGCCTGTAGATGGCGAGACAGGTATTTTCAAAGAACATGTTCTTGGTAGAGTGTATACTGTTCATCCTAACAACGCAGAGTGTTTTTATTTGAGATTATTATTACATACAGTGCGAGGACCAACATCATTTATAGATTTGAGAAAAGTAGACGATGTTGTTTATCCAACTTATCATGCAGCTTGCCAAGAGCGTCATTTGCTTGAAAATGATCAACATTGGGATGACGCTTTAGCAGAATCCTGTGTTAGTGATAATCCACGACGGTTACGCCATTTATTTGTAACATTACTCACATTTTGTAATTTATCTGATCCTGTCCAATTATGGGAAAAATATAAAGAAAAATTTGCAGAAGACTTTCTTCGGAATTTATCTCACAATAATGAAGGCGCAACTAATGATAATTTTCGAGATCTGGCTATATATCAGTGCTTATTAGCTCTTCAGGAAGACTTAACAGCAGTAGGCGGTAAATCACTTTGTGAATATGGTTTGCCAACGCCAACCTCAGTCGGAGAGGTTACCAATAGGGAATATTCCGCAGAGATTGGTTACAACCCAATGGAACTGCTGGTAACATTAGAAAACGGTGTCCCAATGATGACTGCAGAACAACGCTTAGTCTATGATCGCGTGTGCGAGAGTGTGCAGAATAATTTAGGAACAATATGGTTTTTAGATGCACCTGGAGGAACTGGGAAAACTTTTTTGACTAAATTAATATTAGCTTATGTTCGAAATCAGCGTAAAATCGCTCTTGCCGTGGCTTCATCAGGTATAGCTGCAACATTGCTACCAGGAGGTAAGACTGCTCACACTATGTTTAAAATACCAATTAATTTAGATCGCACGGAAAGTCCAACCTGTAGTATTTCAAGAAATAGCGACAAAGCTAAGGTATTGCGTGAGTGTAATTTAATCGTATGGGATGAATGTACGATGGCCCATCGAAAAGGAGTAGAAGCAGTAGACAGAACTCTAAGGGACATAAGACAAAATGATCGACCAATGGGCGGTATTACGGTTTTATTTTGTGGTGATTTCCGACAAACCTTACCGGTAATACCACGGGGAACCCGAGCTGATGAGATTAGGGCTTGCCTGAAAAGCTCTTATTTGTGGCGTGATATACAATCGGTGCATTTGACTATAAATATGCGAGTGAGAACTGGAGACAACGCAGATAATCGTGAATTTTCTGATACATTATTGAAGATTGGTGAAGGTACCTATCCACAACTACACCAAGGAAAACTTATTCTGACACCTGAGTTATGTTGTATAGTGCAATCCCAACAACATCTTATATCTTCGGTTTACGGTGACATAACAATTATATTAAATAGGGACAATTCTTGGCTTTGCGAAAGGTCCATTTTGACTCCTCGCAATGACCAGGCATCTGAAATTAATAATAAAATACTGTCTAATATACAGGGAGAAAGCAAAGTTTATAGTTCAATAAATAGAATGGTTGATGAACAAGAAGCCACTAATTACCCGATAGAATTTTTAAATTCTTTAAGTATGCCTGGACTACCTTCTCATATAATTTGTTTAAAAATTGGCATACCGATAATTCTGCTCCGAAATTTAAGACCACCTGAACTTTGCAATGGAACTCGGCTAAAAGTAACCCAGTTGCAACAAAATGTAATCGAGGCTCAAATTTTAACAGGTTGCGGTGCAGGAGAAACTGTCTTTATTCCCAGAATTCCCATAATACCAAATAATTTTCCATTCCAATTTAAAAGAACGCAATTCCCAGTATCGGTGTGCTATGCCATGACTATCAATAAAGCTCAAGGGCAGACTTTTCGTGTTGCTGGAGTAGATCTCGGTGTTAGCTGTTTCTCGCATGGTCAATTATACGTCGCTCTTTCCCGGGTTAGCAATTCTAGGAATCTTTACGTTCACGTGCCGGACGGGTCGACTCTTAACATAGTCTACCCAGAAGCTTTGCGCTGAAACATTTTAATTTGATCTAAAAATATTAGCAATATATTATCTTAATAAAAAACAAGGAGTTACACGCTGACCGAGTCGTGGGTATAGCGTGGGTATATTATAATATTCTGCGGTTACTTATATTTTTCAACAGTTTTGTGGATTGGCATATTATATTACTATTGCCCTTCTAAAATACGAAAGTGAATCTGCCTGTTACGTCAAAACTATGAGGGAGGACATCTGCTAATTTTTTTTCGAAAAACGACGGAAACGCGGACGAAGTCGCGGGCAAAAGCTAGTTTTTATAATAAAATAAGTTAAATAATAAGTTTAAGATAAAAATAGTTTAATGTAATATTTAAAGAACAGTGACAATAATAAAGTGAAAAAAATATATAGAATTTTATTTTATTTGTAGTTTTATTTTGATAATTTGCGAATCTAATGACAAAACTGTCGAAAACAGAGACAAATTAAACGTTCATAGTATCTTGAGCCACTCACTATATATTGGCTAAATATTAATTTCGATTAAAAAAAACACCTGTTTAATTCAATACAATGTATACTGTCACAAATAAGGCATTACACAACTATTATTTGAAAAATACTTCTACAAAAGAAAACTTACTGAAAAAGTGATTATTTTCGTAGATTAAATCTCGTGGAAGGTATTAGATGAAATCTTAGTCCCAATTTCTAAGATGTAAATAAATTAAGATTTTAAATGAATATTGAAATTAATAAAATGTTTTGTTTGTATGTGTTCAGAGCTGGAAAACTATGCCTTATATAGCATTAATAGTATGTAATCCTCCTAACTGAAAAAAAGATGTACCAAGGATAGCTTATCTCTTTAGAGAGATCTCTAATTGACCTTTGAATGAGATCTTTAAAAGACACTTGATTATAAGAAAAAAAAATAACAAATATTTCCTTGCCTTTACAATAATTTATCGTAATAAGTATCATTAAATTATATTTGTAAAATATACATAAATTACTCTTGTAAAAATTGCTATATCACATATATTACATAAAGATAATTGAATTAATAAAAGTTTATTTGTTTTTGTTAACGTTAATTAATGAATTTAAATTATTTAATGTATTAAATTCTATTCCCTTACATCGATCGCCGATTATTCATCCTTGTAATATCAAACATATCACATTATAATATAACAATGTAACGATAGGGTGTTCTAAGCCTTTTCTTAAACAGCTTGTTTGTCTGTAATTCTATTTATTATAATCATATTTATTAAAGACGGTATTGTTATAAATTAAACTAGTTACACGTTGTTTTGTTTCTTTCATTTATTTATATCTCTTCCTCCTTTATTCAATACCAGTGTTTGTGTACAAGTGTGTACAAGTGATCCCTGGGTTTGGTTGGAATTGACGGACACGTCACGAAGTGTCAGGAGAGCCTATTTTGATACCATACTTATCCCTTAACTATTCTGTAAAGACATTGTATTTATATCTAAATAATAATTACAAATTGTAAGACATTAGAAAATTCAAAACAATTTTTATTTTATACTAGCTTTTGCCCGCGACTTCGTCCGCGTTTCCGTCGTTTTTCGAAAAAAAATTTGCAGATGTCCTCCCTCATAGTTTTGACGTAACAGGCAGATTCACTTTCGTATTTTAGAAGGGCAATAGTAATATAATATGCCAATCCACAAAACTGTTGAAAAATATAAGTAACCGCAGAATATCCTTACTATATAATAATGACCTAATTGACTCTGTATGCACGCGCATCACTTATCACCCACAAATCACACAATAATGTGTAATACATCAAAAAAAAGCTATTGAATCAGGCTACAAAATAGGGTAGGTGCCAACCTTATACGTGACATTTGACCCTTTCCGGCCATTCCGGCCGGGAAGTTCCCTCGTTATAATATACCCACGCTATACCCACGACTCGGTCAGTGTGTAACTCCTTGTTTTTTAGTAAGATAATATATTGCTAATATTTTTAGATCAAATTAAAATGTTTCAGCGCAAAGCTTCTGGGTAGACTATGTTAAGAGTCGACCCGTCCGGCACGTGAACGTAAAGATTCCTAGAATTGCTAACCCGGGAAAGAGCGACGTATAATTGACCATGCGAGAAACAGCTAACACCGAGATCTACTCCAGCAACACGAAAAGTCTGCCCTTGAGCTTTATTGATAGTCATGGCATAGCACACCGATACTGGGAATTGCGTTCTTTTAAATTGGAATGGAAAATTATTTGGTATTATGGGAATTCTGGGAATAAAGACAGTTTCTCCTGCACCGCAACCTGTTAAAATTTGAGCCTCGATTACATTTTGTTGCAACTGGGTTACTTTTAGCCGAGTTCCATTGCAAAGTTCAGGTGGTCTTAAATTTCGGAGCAGAATTATCGGTATGCCAATTTTTAAACAAATTATATGAGAAGGTAGTCCAGGCATACTTAAAGAATTTAAAAATTCTATCGGGTAATTAGTGGCTTCTTGTTCATCAACCATTCTATTTATTGAACTATAAACTTTGCTTTCTCCCTGTATATTAGACAGTATTTTATTATTAATTTCAGATGCCTGGTCATTGCGAGGAGTCAAAATGGACCTTTCGCAAAGCCAAGAATTGTCCCTATTTAATATAATTGTTATGTCACCGTAAACCGAAGATATAAGATGTTGTTGGGATTGCACTATACAACATAACTCAGGTGTCAGAATAAGTTTTCCTTGGTGTAGTTGTGGATAGGTACCTTCACCAATCTTCAATAATGTATCAGAAAATTCACGATTATCTGCGTTGTCTCCAGTTCTCACTCGCATATTTATAGTCAAATGCACCGATTGTATATCACGCCACAAATAAGAGCTTTTCAGGCAAGCCCTAATCTCATCAGCTCGGGTTCCCCGTGGTATTACCGGTAAGGTTTGTCGGAAATCACCACAAAATAAAACCGTAATACCGCCCATTGGTCGATCATTTTGTCTTATGTCCCTTAGAGTTCTGTCTACTGCTTCTACTCCTTTTCGATGGGCCATCGTACATTCATCCCATACGATTAAATTACACTCACGCAATACCTTAGCTTTGTCGCTATTTCTTGAAATACTACAGGTTGGACTTTCCGTGCGATCTAAATTAATTGGTATTTTAAACATAGTGTGAGCAGTCTTACCTCCTGGTAGCAATGTTGCAGCTATACCTGATGAAGCCACGGCAAGAGCGATTTTACGCTGATTTCGAACATAAGCTAATATTAATTTAGTCAAAAAAGTTTTCCCAGTTCCTCCAGGTGCATCTAAAAACCATATTGTTCCTAAATTATTCTGCACACTCTCGCACACGCGATCATAGACTAAGCGTTGTTCTGCAGTCATCATTGGGACACCGTTTTCTAATGTTACCAGCAGTTCCATTGGGTTGTAACCAATCTCTGCGGAATATTCCCTATTGGTAACCTCTCCGACTGAGGTTGGCGTTGGCAAACCATATTCACAAAGTGATTTACCGCCTACTGCTGTTAAGTCTTCCTGAAGAGCTAATAAGCACTGATATATAGTCAGATCTCGAAAATTATCATTAGTTGCGCCTTCATTATTGTGAGATAAATTCTGAAGAAAGTCTTCTGCAAATTTTTCTTTATATTTTTCCCATAATTGGACAGGATCAGATAAATTACAAGCTGCATGATAAGTTGGATAAACAACATCGTCTACTTTTCTCAAATCTATAAATGATGTTGGTCCTCGCACTGTATGTAATAATAATCTCAAATAAAAACACTCTGCGTTGTTAGGATGAACAGTATACACTCTACCAAGAACATGTTCTTTGAAAATACCTGTCTCGCCATCTACAGGCCTGCCTCGGCGTCTACGGTTAAAGACACCTCGTTGTTTATCGTAGGTATAATACGATGGAACTTCTTCATACAAAAGAGACTTTGCGAAATTATCAGTTTGGCAAAGTCGAAAGAATGCCAATAAAGTTGTTTGTCTAGGGTTCTCTAATCGTTCTGTAACATTTTCGGCGTTAAAATATATACGTTGACCGCCTTCCAGATGAACATCCAGATGGGTCACAGGTGGATATCTTTCGTGAATATTAAAACTTAAGATCCGCCACACAGCTTCTGAAGAGCTGATATATCTGCCTGACTGAAATCTAGTAACTTCATCATGTTCATTTCTTAACGCAAACGTAGCTTGGTCACTGCCCTTGTTAATGTACTTACAAATATATTTAATTGACTCTACACTATTACACATTTCTACATTTATGTGAGCTTGAAATGCTCTGGACAATACAGGCGAATACGGAACGACCCACCTATTATCTAAAGTAACCTGTTGTCCAGACATTCGCTTTTCAACAGTAAAACCACCATTGTCTCTTGAACGGCGACGATATAATGGGTATCCATCATGTCCTGTTACAGTTTCATCCACTAATGCTTTTGGATACCTTTTAGTGCAACGACCGTCTTGCATGCAAGGAGCATTTGCGTTAAATGCACCACATGGACCATGTATCATATGTCGTATAACAGGGGATCTGCAGTCGGATCTGGAATTTCAGCACTGATTAATCTGTCTACATCATTAGGTCGAACCTTATCTTTTAACCAAAGCAAGATATGTGCGTGAGGTAAGCCGCGTTTTTGCCACTCAACACTATACATATAACACAATACTTCTCCAAAAATGTTATCTTTGGTAAGAAGATCTATCATTGATTTTAATTTTAAATGAAACACTCTTGCAATAATATCATGGCGGTCATGCGGTGCCTGACCCTCAAGAAGCTCCCGAGTGATTTCATCCCACTTGGGATTGGTAGTTACAGTAACAAATAAGTCGGGACGTCCATATTTTCTTACGTAACAAAAAGCGTCTTGAGTACGTTCATGCATGTAGCGTGGACCACCAGTAAAAGAAGAGGGTAAAATAACTAAACGACCCATATTCACAGTATCGTTATCTTGCTGCATGGCATCGCGAAGGTGCACGTATTCTTCAGCGCGCAGCTGCCTTTGATTAGATCGTATATAAACTAATCTTTCGGTTTCAATTTTTGCGTACATGTCAACAATAAACTGATTAAATAAGCCACGAAAACGTTGAAAGTATACCAATCTATTCCGTCTCACTTGCAGGTGGTAACAATAAAATTGAAGGGATGACACCTTTTTATTATAATTAGGTGCGCCTGTGCGCGGATCGGTTTGGTATACAGCGAAATTATAACCATCTTCCCCTCGACAGTATATCATAGGATATTGCAAACTGTCGTAAGCCCTGTGGGTTTCGAAAATACGTTGCAAACGATTGTCTCTGGAACGTATAACGATATCACGCCTATCACATTCCTGGTCGACCAGTACTACAGCAACTTCATTCGTGGATGGAACGTTATGACGCCCAGGGTGTTCCTGAGTTGGACGCTTATCGGCATTTATAACAATTTTATAATTGTTATTACCATCTTGAGAAAGGGCTTCTAATGCCGATTTAAAACTGCATACGTACGAATTAACCTGATGTAACATGTTCTGAAGTTGTGAAATGAGTTCAGTATTTAAATTCGGAAAATATTGATTTCTTATATTCGACTGTTCGTTGTAATCGGATACAAAATATATTTGAAGAAATTTAGGTTGTTCTTCAGGCAAAAGGGACCCTATCAAATGGTAAACCTGACCTTGTACCTTAAAAGTAGGCATGAAAGGGCCTTCTGAGATTTGTTTAGCACCAAAGGATGTCATTTGGAATGCACTATTATAAGTGCGAATATTATCTAAAAACTGTTTGGATTGCAAATGTTCCCCTAAAAGTAGTGATTTTAAAGGTTCCGGTGGGTCTTCGAACGAAGGCAAATTTATTTTACCTCCAGAACAACAGAAACCAGCAGACTCCTTCCTCCACTTCGAAGCATTACAAAAGGAACATACTACGTTCATATCGCCTATTTCAGAAGATGATCTGTAATCAATTGTGAGGTTATAAGCAAACCCACTTTTATATTTATCGGACCACGCCACCGAATTTGTAGATTGATCTACCACATGTATATCTAAGTCATTAAGACCATGTCGAAATCTATCTGCAGTAAGACGGGCCTCTCGCTGTTCTTCTGTTTCAAGCGACCGAATATTTTCAATTCTTAATCTTTCATTAGATAAAGTAATCAATTGTTCTTGTCTCAAAGAATTGTAATAATCGCGTCCCGACTCTAGTCGTTGTTCATGCTCATGTTCATCTTCAAGAGATCGAATCATGTTATGGTGCGCCCTATCATTTGTCAAACGGTCTTGATATTGAGTAAAAGTTTCAGATTCTCGAGACAAAATATGACGTTCGCGATCAGCTGTAAGCCGTAATTCCCTCTCAGTGAAGGTTTCGGACTCGCGAGATAAAATATGACGTTCGTGGTCAGCTGTAAGCCGTAATTCCCTCTCAGTGAAGGTTTCGGACTCGCGAGATAAAATATGACGTTCGCGGTCAGCTGTAAGCCGTAATTCCCTCTCAGTGAAGGTTTCAGACTCGCGAGATAATGTATGCCGTTCGCGGTCAGCTGTGAGTCGCAATTCTCGTTGTAAAGCAGTTTCAGCTTCTCGGGATAACGCATGTTGTTCCCGGTCAATGGAACGCCTTAGCTCTCGTTGAGAAGAGCTTTGAGAAGCCCGTGTTGTAGCTCGTCTCGCTCTTTCAGCTGCTAATCGCATCTCTCTTTCTGGAGAGCTTTCATTAGCTCGAGATGTTGAGGCACTAACTCTCATAGAGTTTAACCGATGTGCTCTTTCCTCTTCCGATTCTTGAGAACGCGTCATTCTCATTCTCCTAGCTTGACTCGAAGTTCGAGATAAAGATGGTCGTTTTTTAGGTGGCATCGTTTATTTTATTTTTAATCGACGGTAACTTAAATTCTATTTAGTTACCCAACAAAAAACTTACGTCAGAGGTCCTAACTATAGCTAAGTATATAATAAATAGAATATAAATCTAAGTGCCTATTAAAACTAAAATAATATTCTAATCGAATTATAAATATGTACGTAGGTACCTACAAATTACAAAAGAATAAAAAATGAAAATAAAGCTATACTTAATGCGTGTGCAATACTATCTACACTTACCTACTTCACTTAAAAATGAATAATAAGAAATACCTACAACTACTGTAATTAATCAAAGTACCTATGCTAATACAAAAAAAACCTTAGATGTTCTAAGTACAGCTGCTATATAATAAAAAAATATAAATCTAAGTGCCTATTTAAACTTAAATACCTAATATTCTAATAGAATTAAACTAAGAAATATGTACCTACCTACCTACAACTTAGGTACAAAAAAAAAAGAAATGAAAATAAAGCTAAAACACGTGTGCAGTATAGGTAGATAGCAGGCAATATCTACCTATACCTACTTCACTTAAAAATAAATAAAAAATACCTATGAATACTATAATTAATAAAAGTACCTACCTACGCTTTTATCTACTCAATACAAAAAAAACTAAACATAAAATGCCCAAAACTAACCTATCAGTAACTAAAAATCTAACAATAATCTAATCTATCTATCTATTATCTAATCTAAAAATCGAATCTAAATCTACTTAAAAAGAAATAAAATAGGAACTATTAATAGTTAAGAATTTAAACAAAACTAAAACTAATTTAGAAAATAACAACAAAAGAAATTAAAATAAACTATTTAAAGACAAAAAGTCGCGCTGATAAGCACGGTTTATAAAATAACAATTATTGTCTGTCAATAAAGTTCAACACTCTGAACGCATCAACAGCCAAATATTGAATGACGCTTGCGCTCGCCTCCCGCCCCTTTTATACTCTGCCGCCGCGAGCCCCGTCGAGCGCGGCAACCGTTACGCAAAAATAATCCTTATAGCTTGATTCACTATTCACGCGCGATGTCTTGTTGGCGTATTTCATGTAAGTAAGTATAAGTTTGGTGTTTCTATACCGATTTCAATGATTCTTTTTTTATTGAATTGGTGCTAATGTTTATTTTTTTTTTAATAAGGAATGATGGTGAGCATTATTGGTTTTATAAACGTAAAAGTAAACAAATATAATAAGAAATCTCCGAACTGCTAAGCTATCGAGAGTTATGCGTGTTATTGTGAGTTAACTATAAAAGGTAGATATATGCTGTCTTGGAATATTTTTCGTGTATTTTTATGTAGAATATTTCCGTTATACATAGTTTCTATGTAGCTCTAACCATTAAGGCTGCACACGCGACGGAAGCTTAAAAAATCAAGCAACTTCTCCCATTTTCTCAACATTTCCTTTCACTGCTCTGCTCCTATTCATTGTAGTGTGATGAAAAGTATACTATTACCTGCCCAGGAGTATAAAGAATAATTGTACTAAGTTTCGTTAAAATCCGTCGAGTAGTTTTTTTTTCTATAAATAACATACAAACAGACAGACAGACAAAAATTTTTTTAACTGCATTTTTGGCATCAGTATCGAACACTAATCACCCCCTGCTACTTATTTTGTAAATATATTTCATGTACAGAATTGACCTCTCTACAGATTTATTATAAGTATAGACAATGAAGGTTAAAAGAATCTTCTATTATCTCTTATTTCAAATATTAAAATATTATCGTATTCTCAAAGTTATAAGAAAACCCACGTAACTTCAAAAGTTTATTTACACAGCTTCTACTGAGGTTTCCTTTCAATAAAAATAAATGCTATTTATAATATGGTTTAGTTAAGTATTAGATAAAGGAATTGCATGTGTTGTAAATTTAGAGAGAGATGATGCATTGGAGAGCGAACATTTAACATAAATACGACTGTTAAAACTTTGACATCTGAACGTATTCGCTACAAATAGTGCATATAGAATCTTGATAAATAAATATTATACTTGTTTATCACGTATAAAATGTTATATCATAAATTATTATACAAGTTTTTTTAGCCATGTTAAGTTCTAAATAAAAAAAAACTACTCTTTTCCAAGTATTTTATGCACTATGTGAATGTAAATACAACTATGGAACCTTAAATATAATGTCCTATATATTAACTGGCTGTAGTTAAGTTAGTTAAATCGGAATTTGCAATAGTAGATCCGAACTGCTTAATTCTTGTTCGTGAACCCGGAGCATGGCGGATACAAGTCGGGTAAATTACGACTCAACTATTGTGAATACAAACAGTTTAATATTAATAATATTAATTGGATCACAAAGGTAAAATACAGAATATATTGTTTAATATCAGGATATAAAGAATATAATTAGTTGATAAAGTGCAGTGGTATATCTTTTCTATTTAGCACTGTGTAATTAAAATTTGTAAAGTTGTTCATAATTAGGGATAAAGTTTTTTATTTTGAAAATATCATGTAAATCGTATCTAACATATAGAATCGTTGCTGAAGCAAGCTTGTGTGTGTAAGACCTATTTTCTTCGTTCCTTCAACAACAATATAGTCTCTTGAGCTGTAATCTCTCTATTATACAGCTTCTCTACGACCTCAAGAGAGATTATTTGAAAATGAGCAACAAGAACAATGTATTGTATCATCATGATGATAATGTGTTAACTATGGTTATATTTTTATGGTTTTTCATAAGGAACATTTAGTTTATACATTATATGCATTTTTACATCTCGAATAAATCTTAAATTAATTGTTTGTTTGTTATTATTTTTAGGTATTTTTAATTAAGGATTTAATTAACTTATAATTTCAATAATTTAACAACTCCCTAGTTCCTTAATATTTTTCAATTAAATTCATGGTGATAGTTTGATTTTGAACGTGAGCTTTGAGCGGGACCTTTGGAGGCATTTATAAATAAGACGAAGTCCAGACTTTCTGACAGATTTTTTTAATAAGTACGGGATTTGGAATATATTTAAATGTATATTTAATTAAATGGAAAATTTTATATTAAATTAAATGGGTAACACTCAGACAAAGAATCAAGAAACACTAGTGCAATGTTTGCAATGCAAATTTCATTGTACCGCTACGAGCTTAGCCACAAAAAAGAGGATTCATTCTCGGAGAGAAATAAATGAAAACCAATCTAAATATAACTGTGATATATAAATATAAACCAAACGATATCATCATATTTTATTTTAATATAACGCTTAATACAGCTATATGTCAGTGTTGGTGTCCGTTCCGCCATTCGTCGTAGATGTTCTCGGCCGCGCCCGCCGCGCTCAGAATACCAAGACCTTTTTTCTGAAAAAAATAATATAAGGACTTAAACATTTTAGTCTTGACAAGGGTTATAGTTCATTCAGATATATAAGAAAAAACTAAATAATACAAAAATAATTTTATTTAACTAAAGTCTGTCTACGTTTTGCAGTACAACTTACAAAATGGGTAAATTTTGTGTTTTGAAATTTGGTTCAATCGAAATAGTTCTTATCCATGTTTGATAAATTATTTTTTTAATATTTATGAGTTTAGAAATTTATTTTAAAACTAGAATTTTCATATCCTTATTTTAAGTTGGGGAGTGTCTTTACTGAAGTGCTTATTATGATACGTACGATATCGAAGTAGGCTCTCCTGTCACTTCCATTTGACGTACACAAGTGATCACCGGTATGAATTCAAAGATGAAAAGATATTAATAAATGAAATAAATAAATAAATAAGCGACTTATAAATTTAATTATAAATCATCTGTCTGTGCAAAATAAGATTTGAATGTGCTATGACACACTGTTTTATTTTTATAAACTAGTAATAGTCATTGAACTGTAACACTAAGTATAATACTTACAACAGCGCCCATGTTGAATTTGGGGTTTGCATTACTGCGTGTAACAAACAACGAAAGCACCGCCATCAGTACTACGAGAACTACTGAGAACTTCATATTAATTGATACGTAATAAGAATAGACTCGACACCTGATATGTGATGTGTGACAGAGTATTTAAGAGAGACGTTAATGAACGCAGTCGTTGTGTTAGGAGTTACCCATTGCATCGGTTTTTCCATACCATAAGTAAGAGATTAGACTTATTATTAATTAATTGGTTATGAAATGAGCGGACCGTGTGAATTAATATTATTATCATAGATCAACGCGCGCGGCAGCGCGCGATCCAAGTTCCCGTGTCCACCCCTCGGAGCTGCCGGAAGAGTATATCCCGGATCCGAGTTTACGTTAAAAACGGCCTTTTCTCACCCCCACTGCCTGGCTCCCCTTTGACCTAGAGCTACCAAATTTCTTATGTGGCCTACGTTTAGCCCTACCAAGCTCCAATAAAAAAATCGTCAACCTAACTTAACCCAAAGCGGAGAAAAAAATAGGCCGAAAAGGCCTTATTCGCGTACTTATAGATGATGATGATACAGAAGTGATCAAAATTCTAGCCTACTTCCAGGTGTGGTAGGAAGCTGAAACTTGGTGAGTAGGTTCCTTGTACTCTCAAACCCCCAGGAAAAATTTCGGAAATACTAATTTTTAGGCCTAAGTGGTCGAAACCGTAGACCTGCGAATATCGCAACATGCGGCACACCAAAGAACGTCTCTTGCCTAGTACAATAACATTTATTAACAAAAAATTTTGATTAAGTTATCTGTTAAGTCAAAATTATGCCGAAATAGGCTATTTTTATAGAAATCAGTCTAATCACTATTTCTATGTCTACTTCCCGTTATGATAGGAAGCTGGAACTCTGGGGAGCAGCTTCATAACTTGCTATTATTCGTGGGAAAAATAATAAAAAACGTGAAATATCTAATTTTTAGGCCCATGAGGTCGAAAACGTAGACCTGCGAATATCAAAACATGCGGCACACCAAATAAAGTCTCTTGCCTAGTACAATAACATTTGTCAAAAAATAATTTTGATTAAGTTATCTGTTAAGTCAACATTAGGCCGAAATAGGCTATTTTTATATGTAGGTATGTCTACTTCCCGTTATGATAGGAAGCTGAACCTCAAGGAGAAGATTCTTTACTTGCTCTTATTCATGGGAAGATTAATTAAAAAAAATCGAAATAGGTATCTAATTTTTAGGGTCTTATATAACTAATAAATATAATATAACAAAATATCATTATAGGTATTTGGAATTGTAAGTATACTTTAACATTACAACTTGTCTTTACCGCCTAGGTAGTCCCTCAATATCTTCAAGTCATTTCTTCAACTACCTACATAATTTTCTCTTCATATCTTGCATGAAATACGTGGCAATTATCTACTCATTACGCCAAAAACCATCTGATACGAGGATCAAACTGAAAGTTCTTAGAAAATCAAAAACTAAGCATTCTAGCAAGTTATTAGTTTTATTGTAACTTTTCAAAATAGTGTCCATTTACATCAATACATCGCTGCATTCGATGGAACCATTGAGAAAAGCACCTTGCCCACTCGGCCTTAGGGGTCTCTTCGACGGCGTTTTGAAACGCAGCCACTCCTTCTTCGGCGTCTATAAAACGTTTTCGTAACGTAAATAAATAAAAATCGCAGGGTGCGAGGTCGGGGCTATACGGCGGCTGACCCAGTAATTCCACGTCTGAGGTCACCAAATAGTCGATCGTTTGCATTGACGAGGCATTGTCGTGATGAAGGAGGATCCTGCTGCGAGGTCGTTTCTCTCGAACTTTTTCCAAGACAAGTGGCAAACAATTGTTAGTATACCACTCTGCATTAACCGTTTTCTGATCCTCTAAGACTACTGTCGCCTAATGTCTGCCTGTCTTTCCGAAGAACGAGGCCACCATCTTTTTCCAACACTTCGACCTCTCTTCACTTTAGTTGGCAACTCTTCGGAAGGAAACACCCACTGAGCAGACTGTCTTTTGGTTTCCGGATCATAACAGTAAATCCAGCTTTCGTCACCCGTTAGTATGTCGAACACAGCATTTGAGTCACCTCCGTTAAATTTTTGGATCATTTCTCGGCACCAATCAACACGGCGGAGTTTTTGAGCCTCGGTCAAATTATGCGGTATCCAGCGGGCACAAAGCTTCCTGACCGCTAAATGTTCATAGAGGATTTTGTGCACTTGACTCATACCTATGCCTAGACTTGTCCGAATTTGCTGATAGGTCACTCTTTTGTCAGTCTCTATCATACGCCGCACAACACTGATGTTATCTTCAGTCGTCGATGTAGAAGGCCGTCCCTCACGCAAATCATCGGTGAGATTAGTTCGACCACGTTTGAATTCATTAAACCAGTTGTAAACTGTGGCACGAGGTGGGGCTTCATCGTGAAAAGCCAATCGAAGTCTATCATAACTTTCTTGTTGACTTAAATGACATCGAAAGTCATAAAAAATCATTGCACGAAAATTTTCAATTTGCCGCCAAATCGTAAAACAAATGACAAATGAATGAAATGTACACTCAATAATATTGGTAAAGAGTTTTATTTTCAAAATTTAAACTATTTTTTTTAATATAATGCTTTTAAGTGGCCAGTTCTAAAAACTTTCAGTTTGGCCCTCGTATCAAAACAAAAACACTCCGTGTTTAAGGTGAACCCAAGTTCCCGGGCCAATGAAAGTTGTGATATCGGGAAGGCCCAAGTTTATCCGGCCATTGAAAGTCATGATATCGGGATGGCCCAAGTTCAAAGTTTTATTTTTCATCAGAATCTGGTGGCGAAGGTAGTGGTCATCATTGACCTCCTGATAAAAACCTGCTCAAACCTACTAGATAACGTCGCTCATTCGCCACCAAGCTCTGTTGAAAAATAAAACTTTGAACTGTTGTATTTGTGTGTATGTGTTTTACTGAAACCAGATACAAACCATACAACATCAATCAAGTTCTATCAAACATTGTAAATGTTAAACACTTTTGCTGATTTGTGACCAAACTTAGACATTGAGTCATCTGTAGTGTTCGAGATGATCCTCGGATCTACGAGGGTAGTTTAGAACAAAACTATAAAAAGACGTAAATGTATTAATATCAGTATAATAAATAGTTAAATTTAAATTATATTGTAATATTTATATATATATAAATGCTATTCAGAAGTGAATGATTACAAAACCCTCAATTTTAACTCGCTGTGCTCGCGAAATCTCGAGTGCCGTTTGCATATTGAGTGAAGCGAGTCCAGTGTAATGACTCATCGTTGTGGGCAATGTCGGTAATGTAGGAGTTTTCAAATTAGGCTGACAGTCGCGCCACGATCACCATCAAGCCATCCAATTAGACAAACCTAACTTTATATATATATATATATATATATATATATATATATATATATATATATATATATATATATATATATATATATATATATATATATATATATATATATATATATATATATATATATATATATATACTGACTGTTCATTATTTTTTTAAACAATGAACAATCGAAGCAATGAATATCAATTCGTAGTGAATCAAATATTAAATACATTATCTTTTGAGAACCTTAAAATTTCGTTAAGAGAAGGAAAGAGGTTTTAATAAAATACAAAGACTATTGATTTTATAAAACATATATTGGTTTTATTATATTTACAGATCTTTATTAAATATTTTATATTGATCCTGATGAAGCAATCAAGAATTAAATAAAAAGCAATCGGATGATTAAACAGATCTCAATCTAATACAACCACAGCTTGATATTTGAAATTTTATAGTTTGAGAAATAATTCTCTACGTCAGTTTTTGATTACTTTTCCGCTCTGAGTATAATTTGAACGACAAAAAATTTGTTAATATTTTCTAAATAACATTTTATAACATTTTCATTAAAGTAAGTATTCGATAAAACATAGTATTATATTGCAGTGTACATTATATGTTAACAACTGTTTTAAGTACACGTATTTGTGGGCGCTGTACTGATATACTTCCGTTTACGAAAAAGAACGTACAAGAAATGACATATTGTTCTGAACAAAAATAATTATTTGATATTGTGTGTTTTGAAATCATTGTTGTATGTTTTATTCAATTGGTTTCGCAATACATTTACATTACAATTTTATTTACATATGTAAATGATATGTATACATGTAAATAAAATTTAAGTGTCTGTTTGTATCTAAATTAACGGCTTTTCACTAAATGCATAGGAATGTTTATTTAACTATACTATACACAACAAAAAAACAAATTTTACCATTTTCCTCTGTCTGTTCTGTCTGTGTTTTACGGCTAATCGTGCTTGACATAAGTTGAAGGCGGAATCATGATCAGAGGTAGAAACGGAAGCAAAATCGGAAACATCAGTAACATCTCTAGGACTAATATCAAATAAATATGTAGTCAGAGGCAGCCTGAATACATGATGTATTGTACTATAATAATATTAAAGTAATTAGTTTCGTGTGTCAGCGCCAAGTGTCGACATCAGATACTGCAGACAACTGACTGATAGCAACAATCAACTGACTGCGACCTTTGTGCTTGATTAATTAATTTAATGAGCGTTGGCTTTTATTTAATTGACTTGAATAGGTCGCTATGTTCAGGGCGTGATAATAATCAGATCACAACATACATGTATAACTTAAGAATGACACAAGTCAGTCTCGACCTCTTTAGTAAGTATACTACGTCTCAAAATGACATTGATGACTTGTATATTATGCATAACTGTCGTTCCTTATATTTTATACAGAACTAGCGCACCCGGCCGTCGTGGACACGTCTGGTGATAAAACATGACTGGAGTTTAATGAAAACTGCGTCTAAATAAAATCTAAACTTATTTAAAATAAAAGAATTTCATCGAAAACGACTCAGCCGTTTCGGAGGTCAGTGAATAAGAAACATAATTATAAAAATGTAAATCTCTGCACAAAATAAATTTTATTATTATCTTAGATTTTGTAATATACATGAAATTTTGTTAATTATAAGTAATATTAAAATATAATGGCATAAATCTATTTCTGTTTTTTTTTTACTAAATTTAAGAGCTTACGCGTTGAAATGGAGTACCTAATATGTTCATGCTTTTGAAATTTAACTATCTCTTAATACAACAACTCATTTCAAATATGTTTTGATGGAATATTTTCGATAACTGTCTATTTATTAATTGAAGCTTCGTTCTTTGTCATATATTAATATATTCAACACTTATAGAAGTGGTGGTAGTCAGGGTCATAACCCTGACCGCTGAGCCAAAGGAGCAGTTCTCATGTGATTGTAGATGTGATAAGATATAATACGTACTGCTGTTATAAGTCCGGGTGTACTTTGTGTATTGTTTATTAAAACCTTGGCAATAGAATGTTCATTCTCTAACGCAGGAATTGTATATTTTATAAAATAAATTTTATAATATTTCAATTTAATATAAAATTTATTTTTAATGCAGATATAGTAAAGACGATTGAACCGGATTTGAATAATATCTCAAGACGACGTTAATATTCTTGTGCTCTTCACGGCGCTGCGGAGTTCAATATGTTAATATATGAACTATGTATACTAGTATGTGTGTAGGGGTGTCGTGTGTCGGAAACTCAGATATATATCTCATTAAGACGACTCACTCGTTTGATTTCTACGATCATATACTTTCAAGTAGATCAAATAAATTGTTCACTAAATAGCTGAAAACAACAATGTCGTTGTTTTTGAAATTAAATACGATGCAAAAAATAAATAACAACTCCAACTCTATAAACAACTCGAAATTAAAACAATACCTTTTTAATTCGGCGTTATAATATTGTGTCTAATACAGTTACTGAATGTTTTTTTTAACTAGGTCACGCAAGCGGGGTCGTGAGCTGAGCTAACTTTTGCTCTATGCACGCAGGGTATTTACTACGATGTTCTTTAGGTTAGTTAGTTAGTTAGTAGTTAGTTAGTTAGGTCCTTACAAACGCTACGAGAGATAAATGGAAATATAGGATATTATCAATAAATCATTTGCCAAACATGTCAAGTTCGATATTCGTTTCAGGTCTTTAAATGGAAAATTTTCTACAGAATTGCTCATAACACCCTTCTTTTCGTTATGGCATCACGCTGAAACAATCAGGTCCACTACGATACTATTGATACAGTAGAAAGCATTCGACCTCCTTGGCGACAAAACGAATTATTATGATGATATCGTGGCACGTTCTCAAATAACAGTAACTTTGTCAATTTCATATGGCAGATTCACATAGAATTCCTAGCAGACGGCTTTAGATCTTATTTAGTGATTTTTTCATTTACGAATCAAGTTAACGTTACGATAAGCTAGCTAGACGCATAATATTACCTAGGCACGGCTTAGGTATTCTGTTTAGTTTAGCATAGCTTTGATCTGTGTCACCCCTTGTAATTTTGGAGGCACTGCCCCAGGGTCCATAAAATTTTCTGCGGTGAACATTCCTGTTGTTCGAATGGAACAGCATGCTGAGCAAGTATAGGGAACTCCTGCTTCTTTTAAATCGATTCTTGAACATTTAGAACAACAAACATATGCTAATTTTTCTATTTCTTTATTGATTCGACGCTTATTTGCTGCGATATAAGGAAGCGTGATATGTGTAACTGCACTATCTGGATACTGTTATGAACGGACAGCCGTCTGCCTCTTCCTCTGCCTCGTTCGCGTTCCATTTTATGATAATGAGCAATAATTAAATGAAATAATTAAATAATAAGCAATAATTAAATGGAAGCTTGATGAAACTCGATGAAATGTATAGCAAGTGGATATAAAATATTAAATTGGGATAGCAAAATGAAAAATAAAAGTAAAAGAAAATATTCGGACGGAACCTTGCCTGTTCGAAGCCTCACACGCAACTGAAGCGTTCGTTCAGTTGTTCCTTCTATTTTGCTATTTTTTTAACTTGCGGCGCGCCCCGGTATGAGACGTTCCATATAATAAGTCTATGGACAATTTTCTGGTGAATTGAAACTCTTTTCTGTAATTCGAAAACTTACCATCCTTTTAGTGAGCTTCGAGCTCAATATGAACTGCATGCTGACGAATTTATAGTTAGTTCTGCTATGTATGAGAGTAGTTATAACTTTCTTAGATTTCAATCCACTTGTAACTCGTGCATCGAGAAGGCGCGCGCTGTTGAGTCACTAATCGAACTAAATTAGTTCTGTTAATTGTTCAAGATCTGTCGATCGAAATCAGAAATTTTGCACAGTTATAAAGCAATGTAGCATAAAACACCATGCCGAGTTTCGAAACTGTGGTATGCGTAGTTAAATGATAGCAGCACGTAAATTGTCCTAAACTGAATTAGTAAATTATACTGAATTTAGAATTACGATTTTTTTTTAAATTAATATATGCTTAGCGCCTTATGCTCGCAATCGTTGTGGCGAGTTTCGTTAACGTAGCTCGAATAGTTATTAAGAACAGAGAGTTCGCAGTTTTTGCGATCTGACCAGTAAAGAGCTTCGCTTCGCTCAGCTCAATAATCTTTAGTATAACGTAAGTGAAAGTGTGATAAAAAATAACGGAATACAAAAATGACAAACAGTGACAAATTAACCCTTATAGATATTTCAACAGCGCACATATTTTCGAATAACATTAATACAATTGTTAATGTTATTCAAAATGTAAATTTATATACATTGGATTCGTAAAATTCCTGAACCTTAATTTATGTAGTTTTATATGACTTGTGATCTAAACTACCAGAAAAAGACTTAGTTGGTTGGTATTATATAAGTGTACAAAACATTAAACTGAAGATAATAGCTCTTTTTTCCTCCGAGCACAATGTATTGAAATATTATGGAAGTATGCAAAGCATATCAAATTTGTTTAGTGACCTCAGATAGCTGTACAAATTTTTCAAATGCGTATCTAACTGAATATTTATATTAAGTTTGATACGCATTATAATTATAATTTATTTCAGTATATATGTATATATATGTATATGTATATTTCAGAATAGATTATAATTTATTTCAGAATATATGTAAAATGATTGTTATATGAAGTAATTGCTTTGTAAAATCTTTAATGAGATTGAAAACGGATGTATTAAAAGTAAAATATAAAAGAAGGTAAAAGTATATAATTGGAGGCGCAGGTACGTGATGAATTTGAGTATTCAAACGCAATGCTGTCATTCGGGGAATGAAAAACGGTTATTGTACTCTAAATAAAATGCAATTGAGACTTGTAGTGGAGGCTTTTTGTTATGAGTATTATGCACTTATAATTTAGCAATAAAGGATACAGATACATTAATACATTTAATATAAGCGCCCTTTTGATGTGACTGCTATTTATAACATTGAAATATACTACGAGTTCTCGCTTGTATGAATTTTAAAAATGGAGATAAAGATTCGTAATACCATTTAATTAAATTAATGTACTCGTTAGTTACCATATATTTTTGTACAGGAATTAAGAAAAGGGATTGAATTTTAAAATTGGCTTATTTTGTTTAACTCCCGTAGAATGTTTAAATATAACATTACAACAAGTTTAATTCAACACTTGAGAACTTCAGAAACGTTATTATAATGATACAGAATTATTAGAATAAGTGATCTTTAATATAAATTATAAAATGTGATACATTATATGCTAGAATAGTGTATTTAGAACAATAGTCAATTAAAATAGAGATGTTTGTACAAAAATAATTTTATTGAAGAAATCTTTATTTTGTCGCATCTTAATAACACCAATAAAACCGCAAAAGTTACTTTGTGGTTTTAATCTAATGGCAACAACTTACCCAGAGATTTAAAGCAAAGAATATAACTGATTAGTAACGACGCGAAACTATGTACTAACTATGAGTGACGGATGAAACACGTCGGATACAAACTGATGGCTGTGACCGATATTAAAGTGACGATGCAATTTATGAAACACGATATTCAATGTCTATAAAGAATATTTTATGGAGTTGTTTGAAGGATTCGATTTAAAAGGGAGTTTGTATATGGATTTTATTCTGTTATTTCATTTTCGTTTATACAATGATATTGTTAAATAAATGTCTGTTCATTATTTTATGTGTATAAATTACAAATAAAGACAATTTTTAATTTGAGATATATAAAACAATAATCAATCAATGAGGCGGAATAAAATGTTAGTAATAATCTTTGAAAGAAATAATTATAGTAATTTCAACCTTTGCAAGTTTTAACTATGACTTCATTCCTAAAAGTTTAGCAGTCTGCGAACCTCTTAAAGTTCCGAACTCTTACAGTAAGTAGATATTTAATATATCCCCGTTGCATTTTTGTTAATATAAAAATATAATAATTTTATGTGTTGTAACATTTATTTTCATCTAACTTATCTATTTTATTTCCCAAATATTATTATTAAATATAAATATATTCCTTAAACCGCCATCAACAAACAATTCATATATAAAACTCCACATAACACTAAGAGTGCCTCGAGTTAAAAATATAACATTTTTAAAAGGAAATAAAAACAACTCCTTGTTCTCATAACTTACAAAACGAAAGTAAACAACAGACAGGAATTATAAATATCAAATTTTGTTTTATGTAAGCTCGTTACGTTCTAGTAGTTATATGCAGAGCAACCATGTTAACAAGAGGTACATCGATAAACTTTAAGCGATGCTTTTAACTAACTGCTCTCGCTGTAGTTCACTAGTAAGTGCATAACTTATAAATGTCACTTAAATGTCAAATTGTTCTCAAGAAACTACGTAACAAGTCTATTTACCTACCTTCATTATATTGTTAAAATTATTAAATATCTGATCTATCCTATCCGTTCCTAACTTTCTCACCGGTAAACATGTGTTTAACTCGAACTATAGCTCTTTTGTATTGTTTTTCCGAACGTTTGTTTTGGGGGTATTTTCTTTGGTTATTTATGATAGCATTATTATTATTTTTGTTGTCCAATTCAATCAATCGGAAAACTCAATACTTCAGACACTCTAATGTAGCTCTAAGCATCCACATAACACAAATAGATGACAGAATGTCCTAAAATATCGTTTCGATATATTTATAATCTGTGTATTTGACACTTCATATATAATGTTTTCCTTGTTTGTAGCATAGAGTAATGTAAAGTTTTATAAGTTTTCATATTTTTTATATTACATCATTGATTATGCAACAACTCATTTAATACATTTTGTTATATATATATTTATTTATAACGACTGATCCCGACTATCTTTTTTAAAAAAAATGGACCAGCAATTCAAAAATCTGCAGGTGAAATGAAAGATATCTGGCCATTGGCGTCACAGACACGGACACTGAATAAATATAATAACTAATAGTATTAATATTTAAGAGCTTCAATATTATCATTAACATACGAGTATTATTGATAAATTCTTTATCATTGTTTTAAATACATATTATAGTAACTTTTTGTTTATGTTGTTTCTTTATTACATACGTCTTCATTTTTATTCCTTCACAAATCACAAAAGAGCAGTGAATATTGGAAATGAGTTTTCGTGTTTAGGTACATTTTTAGGATAATACAGTTTACAAAATACACTAAAATTAATAACTACCATCTCCCTTGAATACACACATGTGTTTTGTAATTACATAGTTTTATAAATATAATAGAACAAAACGAAGTTAGCATCTTAGAAGAAATATCACTCTGTACCTCTAACAGTAAGGTAAGAGATTTATTTGATGTCAGTTTAAATTGACATTGAAGAATAAAGAAACGAATACAAAGTTACAACGGAGTATATTGTATTTGTTCAAATCATATGAAATTGTACATCTTGTGATGTGATGTTTTGTAGAGGGTCCGACAAACCAAGTGAACGTGTTCAGGTACCTATTTAGAGAATACAAGTTGGCCAAAAAAAGTTCTCACTTATTACAACGACATATAAAATGCTATACTATTTACCAGCTTGTTGAGTAAAATTAAGATTCAAGGTTACATCGTAACAACAAACAAATGTATCATCTACGTAAAGTAAGGGACCAAATACGACGAGCAGGTATAAAAAAATCTGTTACTCTTATAGTAGCTATTTATATTTAACAAATAAAACAATTATCTGTGTTTATTGTCAAAATTATTATATTTCAATATTATGTCAATGTTGGTGTCTGTGTCGCCATTCCTCGTAGATGTTTTCGGCCGCTCCCGCCGCGCTTAGAATACCGAGACCTTTCTTCTGAAAACGAAAATTAGTATAGTACATTACTTTACTTTCATACTGACAAATATTATATTAAGGTTAAGTAAAATAAAGTTACAAATATGTATTATTATAACACAAAAGACGAAAATGTGTTTTAAAGTATCGCTTTATTATTATTACTATTACTATACTTTTTTTATATATATTCGGACAATAATACTGATTATAATACTTACAACAGCGCCCATGTTGAATTTGGGGTTTGCATTACTGCGTGTAACAAACAACGAAAACACCGCCATCAGTACTACGAGAACTACTGAGAACTTCATGTTAATTGATATGTGATAAGAATAGACTCGACACCTGATATGTGATGAAGTAATATCACTGAATCGCGTCGCAGAGTATTTAAGAGAGTCGTTAATGAACGCAGCCGTTGTGTTGGAGTTACCCATTGCATCGGCTTTTCCGCGCCATTAGTAAGACATTAGACTTATTATTAATTAATTGGTTATGAAATGAGCGGACCGTGTGAATTAATATTATTATTATAGATTAAATATACTGAATTTTACAAAGAACATCACGTATAGCTATCAGGTTATTAGTCTTTAAGCATTCTCACTCATGCAGCTATAAACTAACTAGTTCACACGGATTCCCTTTTAAGAGTTCGTTTGTCATGTCCCCACACATAAATAATATAGCATATTAATTGTAATTGAGGTTGTTTCTTGTTTCTGATATTTTATTGTGTTTAATAAATTATTTAATAACAATTTTGAATGAAGCTTCATTCATAAAATCAATTTAAAAAGCTATTTTCTTTTTTCACTGCACATTTATTATTATGATACACGACAGAAAAGCTAGTAACAGTAAAAATAATACTGTTTGATTGTCTGTCTTGTGTGTGTTTTATGCGACTTTTATATTAATTAGTATGAATGAAACGTAATAAAATATTAAAGTATATTCCTATTTAACATGTCTAGATTTTTTAATTGACACCTGCTTGGGTGATCTATTGTGATGGAATATTTATATCACTTTATTACACTATAAAAGTAAACAAAGATATTTCAACTATATATTTTCTATTATGACGGCCAAACTTTCTCCGCACGGAATTAGTTTTTTACGACAGGCTGACTTTCAACCATCATAATTTCACAGACTTTATAGTCTGTAACCTTATGATATTGTAACCTTATGGTTACAGGCAATTCAACGGAACTGGTTTTTATACATTTTTTTATTAGACGTAAAACAAAGGTTTAGCCGTTTCAGAGATTAGATCGCACACACCAGCAGTAATATCCCAAATATATTCTATGAACTGTCAGCGGTCTGTAATAGATTCATTATATGTATAAATTACAAGAAAAGATAAAAAGCGCCTCGTTTTAATTGTTGCAGTGAAGTTGACTGAAATTGCTTGAACTCAATCACATGGAGATGATCCAATTAACCCACTAATGTCTACATCAATTACGAATTGTACAAAAAATCTAAATTGTATTTAAGGTTATGAAATATTATAGAAATATTTATTACCAACTGTTGTCAGTAAACATTTGTAATAAAATGTATCTATAAAATATGTTTTATGTATTTCCTATAAAGATATAAAATAAATTTTTCAATATATTATAGACAAAGTAGCGTGAGTAGTATTGTACGTGCAATCTACGTTGTACACACTCATACATTCAGAGCAGGACGTGCTATGTACATTATTAACATTTAACATGAACCCTTTGGAGCGTAAGAAATACCGCTTCGTCCAGTAGGAATAATTATGCAGGAATTTGTTATATTCATTTCTATATTTAAAGTAAAATTTATTATCTTGTAGTATCTTACTATACTCAGAGTCACATTTTTTACAATATTTTAAGATCTTCTTTTTGTTTGATTTAATAATACCTGTTATAAGTACCTATTAATTTATTTACATCTGTAAATAATATTTACAATTATGTTAACAATAGATAAAAACCAGACTTCCCTCCGTGAAAATGTGTCTTATAATACACAATCTTTTAAAAAATATAAAAAATAAACTAGAATTGATTTCTTTATTTGAAGATTGAATTTGTTTGTTCTGACAACTTAAAACTTAAAAACCCATTTACACAATAAGAATACTGTGTCGTCACTGACACTGACTGACAGGGATGCATTCATTAAATTTGACGGTACTGCGCCGGACCGGAAAGAACTGTTCCTTTACTGATACGTGTGAATCGGCCTTAACGAACTCAAGTTAGCATTTGGTACAAGTGACGTTTCTCATTATCCAATGCGGCTGCGAATTGTCTGTCTGCTCCATTAGAATATAACAAAACACTCGTTAATCCGAATTATATGTTTACGATTCGAAATCATAATTTTTTATGTTTTATAATTCAGTTAAGGTTTTAATCGAGTCTACCCTATTTTTTGACAATATTATTAATATAGATTATAATATCACGTAGTATATCTTCACTTATACAACATAAGAACGTGAACAATGCAAAAATGTCCTCCTCGTTTTAGCTTATATTACTGAACTTGATAATATATTAAAATGGGTACCTCTTTTCTTAGTAATAGGCCACAAATTGTAATTCTATTTAAACCTTTGACGTTAAGTGTTGTTGGTTTGCTTTCATAATAGGATATTCTAGTATTATAAAAGTAATCCTCTTTACGGTTTGAAATTTTCTATAAATATGTTTAGCAATATTAAGTTTTTTAAATTAAAAAATCAGAAGTATGTATATTAGGATTTTCCGTTCCGATAAAGACTATTACAAATTCATATGATTTGAAGAAGAAGTCTAGATTAATCGATCGTTACGATCGTTACGTGTCAATAGGTACGTCGATAAACTCTAAGTGAAGCTTTTAACTGTATAGAAATAAACATACTAATGTCACTTAAAAGTTAGAATGTTCTCAGAAAACTACGCAACAAGTCTATTTACCTGCCTTCATTATTGTTAAAACTATTATATATCTAATATCAGATCCTAAATTTTTCACTCATAAATACGTATTGAACTCGAATTATAGCTTTTTCGTTTTGTTTTCTCCGATCGCTTATTGGGGGTATTTTTCTTGTTTTTTTGTGACAGCATTCATATACATAATAAAACGAGAGAAGAAATATTATATTGAAAGATGTTACACAGCTTTGTTTCAGACATGTCGTGGGTTTCATACTTTATGATGTTTTAATTATTATTTTTTGCTAAGTAGTCCAAGTATCCACAACAGAAAACAAATATTACGTATTTATTTTATTAGGCGTATCGTGGTGGTAAATGTGAATACGAGACCTTATACAAGTAAGGTCGGTCGTTGATGCTTAAAGTTTGTCTTGTTGTTTATGAGCCGTGGCTGTACTAGATAGAATAAGCCAATGTTTACTTCGGCGTGTTATATTAAGATAAAGATATTTAGTGAGCCGTCCATTATTAATATCGCTGCCCGTGTACTGTGTACTTGCTCTCGACGTTGTAGATCATATATCGAGAGAATGCAACTTTTAAAATAAAATCTGTTATTTTTACAGTATATATTTATAAATACAGTTATATATTAAAAAAATATATATTTTAAATACATATGCAAAATTCTTTTGTGATTGTAAATATTAATATATTTCAATAATATGTCAGTGTTGGTGTCTGTTCCGCCATTCCTCGTAGATGTTCTCGGCCGCGCCCGCTGCGCTCAGAATACCGAGACCTTTTTTCTGAAAAAGTAATGCTAATGTACTCGCAAAGAAAAATTATAATTCAGATATAAAAACTTAAATAATTTCAAATGTAAAACACTGTAACTTTGCGTGTTTGTATTAAATAATATAAAAATAATAATAATTAACTTTCATAAAGATAAATATTTTATTAAAAATTACGAAAAATAAAGATTCAAATAAATGTTATTATAATATAACAGACAAAAAATGTGTTTGAAAGTGTAGCTTTATTATTCCAGTATTTTAATTTTTATTGTAACAATAATACCGATTACAATACTTACAACAGCGCCCATGTTGAATTTGGGCTTTGCATTACTGCGTGTAACAAACAACGAAAACACCGCCATTAGTACTACGAGAACTACTGAGAACTTCATATTAATTGGTATGTGATAAGAATAGACTCAAGACCTGATATGTGATGAAGTAATGTCACTGCATCGCGTCGCAGAGTATTTAAGAGATTCGTAAATGATTGCAGTCATTGTGTTAGGAGTTACCCATTGCATCGGCTTTCCCGTGCCATTAGTAAGACATTAGTCTTATAATTATTTAATTGGTTCTAAAATAAGCAGACCGTGCGAATTTATATTCTTATCATTATTTATTATATTTACTGAATTTTAGAAAAAACAGCTGACAGCATTTTAAATCGTGTAAGTGTAAAGTACAATAGTTGACACTGATTCTGTGTTCAGAGTTATTCTGTTATCTACCATATATAAATAATATAACATATTGCGAAATTAAGATATTATGTATCTTTAATTTAATAATGTTTAATGGATAATTTAATTACAATATAAAACGACACACAATGTAATTGATGAACACTACCTAATATATATGGAGTAACTTCAGCCATCATCTATACATTTTTCGTTGTATTTTAATTAAAACTTGAATAAGCTTACCACGACTGAATATCTTATGTATATTTTCAAATATAATAATTATTACCATGTAGAATAATGTTCGTAAACGTAAAGCGGTTCTTGAACTATTCAATAACAAAAATTAGTATTAATTAAAATTTGGGTCATCCAATATTTATCAACAACATAGTAGTATAAATACCTAAGAAAGAGGTATAAAATCTTTTACCAAATATGTATTTAATTTAATAATAAAAATAACAATTCTTTCGATGAGTTATGAAGGTTTCTAGTCTACTTTTTAAATTAAGTAGTTGGTTTCTAGAATAGCTCTCGTCAGTAAAAGAGAAAACTAGAGGAAAACACGTCAATACATTTGAATTCCATTTAAGTCTCGTTGTTATTTTAAACTAACAAATATATTTCTGTTTCTGATAACAATTATTATAGAATAATTAAATCTTTTATAAATAATATCATAAATGTATTAATTTAACATTTACAATGTATTAATTTTTAAACTTGATTCCAGTTTGATAAGAATGAACTAAGATTGTTAAGTTAAGTTTATTACGAGTAACTTACAAAACCACGGCATGGAACAGAACAGAATAGAGGTGGTTGAAGTAAAATTATTGTGTATATAATTTCAAATTTCTTTACAAATAGGGTTGATATCAATCGTCGAAAGAGGATGTTGCATTAAAAACTACATTTTTTATCTGTGAATTGGTTTTAAAAACCTTTGTTAAAAATTTAACAAAGCTCATCCAGCGGAAGTGGAAGCCAATATACGACATACGATTGTACGAATAGAATGTTTTTGATTTATAGCTTTGTAGTACTTTTTTAGAGTTTTATCTGTTTTTGTATTGAAACGTCGTAAATATTTATCTAAGACTTCAAAAGAGTTTTATTTAACTTTACAGACATGTCAAAGTTTTATTTTAAAGAGCATTACATTGTTAAAGTTATTCTTATGATCTGACAAAGCACCTTGCTGTCTAACATTGTATCACATATAACGATGTAAGAAATGTTAAAAAGCATTACTTAGTAAATATATTTGTTATTAAAATACTGCTATATTTAAGATAATTAATCTTCTGGGTGCAATTATAAAGATGAAACAAGGCATATTATTTGTGAAATAATGGGTGAATATTTTCATACAAATTAACTATGGTTGGATAAATTTGTATACTTAAAGGTGAGGTTACATTATGAGGTTCGTTGTTGCAGTCCAATTATATCAAGTGAGATTTGAAATCCACAATTTGAATCCGAAGATATGAAAACTAACGACTAGACCGACATGTATTAACACATATATAGAAAAGTTAACAAAATGTTTTACATTTTTATATTTAATGAAATGTAGAGATTGTACTTGATCAGAGGCAACGAGTTAAATGTTTTGCGCAATGATGTGATCCCTGGAACAAATGTTAAGTTCTATACGATTATGTATCTATTGTTATGTGCTTAAATATATTTTAAATAAGCTTTAAGAAATCAAAGTCACACTAAGATTACAGGACACATAATTTAATCCATAATACTTATGAGATACTTAAATCTATTATCTGTACAATTGAGCGCCAGGAGGGTTATGCACAAGGTATAAGTTGGCTGATGCCCTTCCACATCCAGAATAGCTAGTCATCGGTTCATTGATTCGAACTTAGATATCTCATGGGTTGCCTCAAGACCTCTTCAAGAAAAGGCGTTTCGATAGGCTATATAAACAAAATAAAAACAAATTTAACACTAAACTTAGCTATATTACTTAATTAATCTACTAATTAATATTGTGCAAAAACTCACCCCTGGACTAAACAATAAACTAACACAAAAGTATGATTATAATACACGTCTCAATCGCATTAACAACATCTCAAAGCCATGTACAATAGCGGAATATTATAATTATCTAAATGTCGGTAAATTGATATTTTCAACTCGTTACTAGTACACGACCACTCACATTGAAATTACTCTTAAAATTATTCTAATAACTTAATATTACAATATAACACTACTTGCTAATTATTTTTAAATAAACTTAAAATTAAATTAAAAAGATAATAAATACACGGAGACTCGTTGGGGATCGAACTTGCGTCGACCGGCATAACTACAGAATTCAACCCGGTACTTTAAACACGACACCAATTATATGTTAACAGATTTTTCGAATAACTTATAGTAGTCAAACACTTTTACCATTACACTATGAAGGTAACTTATAATCAAAAAGTGGTCTATAACTACATTAATAGTCATCATTTGAATTAAAATATCCTTTATATCCATTAATTTTTATCTTTACTTAAGCTAATCCTTATTTTTAAATATTAAAATAACTAATAGTACAAAGTATTTACATTACTTAATTCTTATATATAATTTATAAATACATCATAACAAAGACGTATACTAATTATCATGAAGGTCATGAAGGTGTTATACGAGTATACAACTCGCTCTAAATTAACCATTAGATAGATATTGTTTAATTAAATGATAAGGATGTAAGTTTAATGAAATAAATCCTTATTTCACATTAACTAAAATATTTGTTGGTATTTTATAAGAATCCTTAATTATATTAGGTTGATTTAAAGCAATGTTTATAAATAAATATAAGTAAATAACAATATTTTAATAATACATTTTTAACACTTAAAAGATGATATTATTTCTGTAAAAGCATGTTTTCTTCGTATGTTTATTCTTCGTATTAAAGTAATTTCTTTCTCAGTTCCATTGGTCATGATGTTCTTTTTAACAAGTGGATTTTGGCAGTCAGCATCATTTATCATTTGTCGTTGTCTGTTCACAGATGTTGCCTTTCCTTGTAGATATCTCTCAGTAGGCAGACCGTGATACCAGTATCTAAAATATGATATAAAAATAGTATATGAAACTAATATTCTAAATATTTTAACAAACCAATCTCACAAAATTTTAGAGTAATTTGTAGCCTACCTACCGGGTGCAAGCAAAGTTTTATCTTCAAAAAGCTATGACATAGAAAAGTTTAACAATTGTAAAATAATCTTATCTCTTATGTATGTTTGTACAAAAGGAGAACATTTTAAAGCAGTTTTGTCAAAGTAATCACCGTATTCCTGCTCAATTTTCCATAACTGTTGTAATCTATATTGTTCATTCTGTTGTGGTAATTGTATCAAAATCGTTTTAGTTTATGCTTCATGAGAATCTCATTTACTCTATTCTCGGGGTTTTCATCAACATTGTCCCAAACGAAGCGAAGTAATTGATACTTCGTTTCGTTTGGGACAATGTTGATACTACAATCAATATAAACTCACGGCACCGTTATGTAAAACAGTAATGTTAAATGAAAGAGAAAATTAATATTCTTTAACGTATGTCCTATGTCACTGAATTAAATATCATATCTTAGTGAGGAAGAGTTTTAATTTATTAACTGTAAATAAATAAAACGGATTTGATATGAAAAAAAATCCATGCCCGCAGGGGGACACGCGTGGGTAGACCTCGTGTGTAAAATATAACTCACTACCTAAGAATAACAAATGATGCCGTTGCTTACATCAAAAATTTTCAAGCAAAAAGCGGTTTTTATTTTTTTTCTCGGAAAAGGTATCTTTTTTAGAAATACTTTTGGTACTTAAATTTAGAGTAAAAAATAACCTTTCTATTAAAAATATTTGCGAGGTTGGAATATTTACCAGAAAAAAGTTTTTGACCAATGGTCATTTCGGACTCAGGGGGTCATAAGAAGACCTCCTGTGAAGAAATTTTTCCAAAATTCGAAAGTCGGGTACAAATGAATGGGCAGACCGAATTCTTACTACACACCACACACCGAATTCTAACTACAAGCTTATTAGATATTTTTACAAGATCTTTTATATCATAAATTTAAGACTCGAGTGGTTTTGAGCTGAATGTTAATTGATTAAACAACAACAAACGGTTTACTTTGGTAAGGTATTGGAGGTAAAAAGCGGATAGGACTGCTTTGTAATTAAGATTCAACTTTGTAATTATAAAAATTATTTAAAATATGCCTTATTAACATTTATAGAGCAGAAAAATAAATTAGTTATGACCTAAAAGCAAATAAAAGATAAATTACAAAAGATATTAAACACACCTTAAATTGTATTTTTGTGATAAGAAGTTACCGCTATCTATTATACAACTCATTACGGGTGAGAACACTGTGTACACAATATTAAATAATGTCGTTACATAAATAATTTATAGCTTTAGAATAAACATATTATTCAAATAAGTACTGATGTGTATTACCTGCGACAATCTGTCGTCTCCCTGTCTCTGTAATATCCGGGAACAACACGTGCGGTATAGCAATTACTCAGTTAATATTTGGTGAACCAACATAATGAATAGGTATCATTAAATATATAAATACTTACTACTACATAATTCATTCAAATATCGCGTCCCAACTAAAAAGTGAAAACACTATAGTTGTAGCCGCTCTCTAATAAATATACAACTACCAACAGCACTTTAAAGTCTAAACAACAATGAACTACTTAATTCAAAACAATTATGTTTCTGATAGGTTGTGGAGTAATATAGTTTTTAATAATTAAAAATGTTTTAGGCTGTTTACATCATTATTTCTCAAAACAAATATTTTTATTTTACATCGAAGTCATTTTACACGCATCACGCGCTGAAATAACTTTGTAACAGGGGGGATAAAACTCATGAATGAATGAAAGAATCATTGAGTTTAACTTCAAATTATTGAATGCGATGAATACTGTTAGATACTTTTTTAATTCACAATAATCGACTCATTTTTATTCAAATAGCTAATTTTGACAAACAATTTGAAGTTCTTTCGTCGCAAGAAGTAAGTTAAGTTCTTTGAAGCTATCGGAGACCAGTTTCAATAATTTAGGTATGGAAATGAAAACATCATTCTTAACGATTATTATATGATAGTGATATATGTTAACAATTTATTGCGGAGTGCTCTACTGGAGACTTTTCACATTCTTTGTCGAATAAGCTCAAAAACTACTTGACAGAAAATTATGAAATTTTGAAATCAAAAAGACACACATTAGGTGATCGTATTAAATTTTTTTTGAAAAATATCATGTCGTTAAGGAATAATCGTCAAAATATTGATATCCCATTGAAGTACATGGGAAACGATAGGTCATTGTCATTGTCAACACTGGGCTCGCTTCGCTCAATATGCAAACCGCAAACGGCGTCTATTAGCGCCCCTAGTTTCGTTCTACTCTGGGGTTATTTGGTAATTTTAGACATCACAATAAATAACTTATTTATAAAAGGAACTTTTTGAAATACTTTAAAATATTATCTTTTACAACTTGTTATTCAACAGTAATCAAAATATTAACAGAGTTAGTGAAGCTTGCAAGGACAAACCGTGACAAATCTTTTAGTATTCTATCCAGAACTGGAGCGCGTCTTGTTCAAAGTGAAGACATTATTTTAGATTTTATTTTAGAATTAATTAATTATAATAAGTATAGTAAGTCATAGTTACAGTAAAATTATACTTTACAGTGACTATGACTTATTATAATAAATAAATTTTAAAATTCAACCCAAAACATATTGGTAATCAGTAATTAATAAGAGATAGACCGAAATAGTCTAAATAGATATTGTTGGAATTTCTTATAAGTACAGTATGACAAACATTCGGACAGTTCATTGGTTGGTAAGGACATTGTCAAATATAGGGGTATAAACGCTGACACGGCAAGTCCGCTCTCTCACTCATTATACGTACTCGTAATGTAATAAAAGCTATTAGTGAAGGGTGGTACTAACCCGATCGTATCGGTACAAATGAGTTGTAGCTACAGCTACTACAGCTAGACTCTGTCGTCTGTAAAATAGTAAATTCCCAATACGAAGATAATTTTTCTAAACGTTCAGGTAATCGTAATATATACAGCACCATTTTAAAATTTTAAGCAAATAAAATTGATAATTAGTAAAAATTATTATTTATGCTTTAAATTATAGATTCAATATAAAGCATAAACGAATAAACGCGTTAATAAATGACGAAATAAATGATTTAAAATCATTTATTAAGTTCATGAAATAATTTATCCAAATTATTAGAGGCTATAAAATATTTTACTACAATATCTTTTTTTGGAAGACTTTCTGTACGAAAATACCTTTTGCTATTATAATAATATCATGGACTAAGAAATGACAATATATAAATGAGTTAAGATTACATTGAAAATAAGATCGGACCAATCTTACTTCTTTACATCAGTTATGAACTATATGTATTGTATTAGAACGTTGGCGACTCAAGTCATCAATGTAATTATATTATTAATTAAATAAGATACATTTGCGTCCATAATATTAAATATTAAATTACTTACTGTAATCGTAGATCGGTTTAAGCACAATGAAAGATTTAAAGCCAGGATTAACTTCAGTCAATAATCAATGTGTTTGAGGGTTTAATAAAATATCTTTATGGCCATAACATAAAAGAAGACTACTTACATTAAATCACAACATTCCATCCTTTCTTCCCGGACAGGTTTATATTTAAGATCGTATCTTTAAATGTGTTATCATAACTACTGAATATTTATATATTAATACTTAATAAATGACTCTTATTGTCTGGAGTAATTTTTTTAATATCAGTTACATTCTACTATAAATTTATATGAGAAAATGCTACAAAATATATCGTAGTAATTAATAATCACAACACATACAAAGTGTTCATTCGTCACTCCAAAGACGCTGAGTCATCGTCAATTTATTCAATAACAATACTTTTACAAGAAAACAGTATTTAGGCGTAAGGTTTCCTTCCTATGTATTCTATTTTGTAATAATAATTACCCAACCTATATAATACATTGTATATTATAAATCATTATTAATTAAACCGACCGTACTATATTAATGTGTAACATTAAAGCTTTGAATATAATTCAATTTCATCTTTTTAAAAACTTTAACGAAATAAAAAATAATTTATAACACGTCTTTTGTTAGTTCTGTTATTATCAATACTTTCAATTAAAACGAATCGAGTAAACGAAATGGAATGAAAGCAAACGATACATCTAATAACAATATTTAAATTTTTATAGAAAACAGAAACCTTATATCGAGAGCACACGCGGTGAGAGAGAACGGTGTCTATAAATATCACATGGACTGTCAATATAACATATGCCCTATGTAATACAATACCTCACAAGAAGTGCATTCTTTATTATTTATGGTTCCTTTAAATTTAAAAGAGTCAATAAAGCACCTCAGCAGTTTTGATAATACACACTTATCAAAACGAGAAAACGCTTCATCCGTATACATCTGTGAAATGACTCTGAATGGACGGTTTCGGAGTTCGATCTCCGGCCTCTATTAAGTTTATCTTTTATGTAACAGCGTCCCTTCACTGGATGAAACGGAAACACTAAAACAAGTAGTATTTTTATACAAGGAAATAGTAATTTATGGAATTGATCAAATAAATAAAACGTCCTTCTGTATATGAAATCAACTTTAATGAATTATCAATTTCATGTTCTGACAGATTACGTTGTGTTAACGATTCTATCGAGAGCTTTATGAGGTAATAAGTATGATATATTAATTATAAAAATGAAGTGTAATTATTTTAATGTTCCATGATTATAGTTTTTTAATATAGTTCTCTTATATTATATAGATTTTAAATGAAAGTGTGAAGGAAAAATTAGCAATATAATTATTCCCCCATTGCTAACTTTATAATTATCCAAAATAGTTATAGATAACTTGTATGTAGAACATACTTGTGTATTCGTTTAGTTTCACATAACAACATATAATAGTTAGTATAAACAAATCAATTATATGTAATTATTTTTTTATTTATTGATTTCCTTAAATTGTAAGTATATTTACAGGAGATAATACTAAATAAAATAGTTGTCTGTTATCGTATCCTGTGTACGGGACTGCATCACAGAAGACATCGGTTCCCAGGTCACAGGTCTCGTCTGTGTTAATAACTTTTATTCTACTCATCTAATTTAATAACTAATATATACTCTTACATCATAAGATATATGATAAGTAATTAGACTTAAATGAGTAAGAGAGTAATGTCACACTCACTGTGCGGCGGAGGATGGCGCTGATGGACATTGACCTGTACTGGTGACGTTCAGAACACGAGCAGTCCTACTTTGTCAAACGTTGCATGACTGTTTTAATCACGTGGTTATATTATTACTTTTTACTTCTTGTTCAGTGTAATTTGCTATATTTTTTTGACAAGTCATATTATTATATACGTATTTATCGTTATTTGCATTATACTAAAAAAACAACGTAACTATCCTACATGTTAAAAAAAATTTAACACATAAAAACATATATACAATAAAACCTATTAAAATGAGAAATTAATATTTATAGCTAGGAATGAATAGTATAAAAATATAATTAGTTTGGAGAATAATCTGTTAAAAATTATCCTCAACATTGCGGTCGTCGGGAGCACAAAGTTATAATTGTTCTACACAACTTTACACGTTGCTCCTTTATTGTATTTTTTATCATGATATTGTTAAAAGAAAAAAATATTTATAAGATTAACATATAAAGTATATAAGTAAAGATTTTTTTATAATTCTTCAAATAAACATATAATGTGTCTTTGTAAAAGTATAATCGGGAACAAAAATTAAGACCTAAAAAACAATCTGCAGAACACAAAGAGTATCGCCGTGTCGGAATCGAACCCAGAACCTTTAGTTCACTATTAAGTGTCTCCAACTGAAGGCCGTCAAAGATGTTAAAATGAGTCCGTATAGGGACTGATTTTAACTTTAAAACTGTATTGTTTGATCTAAACAAATGGTTAGTGTTAAGGCTAATCACAGACACAGGTCAAAATAGTAATTAACATTCATAATATACATTATATTTTTATAATATTATGGATATTATAAATCGTCAGAGCCGAGTGTAAATACAGTTTAATAATACAATTAAGTCTCATATATCGTTAATTTTACAAGTCTTTGTTGACTGTAACAAGGCATTATGAAGCTTTTATACGTGTCATTATATTTTAATTAGAATTCTAATTAAAAATAAATAGATATATGAAATCAATTGAACCGCAACTAATTACCTGATTTTTTATAATAAATAAAACCTTATATTAATTATTATTTTTTTACACCGGGTGATATACTTATAGATAAAAAGCTTAATAAATTGTTTTTAAGGCGTTGATCTTACATTCTGTTCTTTCTTCATTTCTTTCAAATATCAGAACCTTCGTCTTATCTGCATTTAGGTTTAGACTATTATTTTCACACCCATCTTTCAGAGTGGTGACCAATGCCTGCAAATCGCATTCTGATGATGCAATGAGCACTACATCATCTGCATATAGCAAGCAATTGATCTTAAGGTCACCTACTTTCACTCCTATGTCACTATCTTTCACGCCTTGGCGACAACTATCCAAATACAAATTGAACAACCAAGCTGACATAGCGCAACCTTGTTTAACACCCGATTGGATGTCAAACCAGAGCAACATGTCAGCTCCTACTCGCACACAGGCTGAGTGATCTCTGTAAAGAGACTTTACAGCCTGTAGCAAGGGTCAACTCACATTGTATCGGGGCAGTATCTCCCATAATTTCTTTCTCACAACCCTGTCAAACGTCTTTTTCAAATCCACAAAATTACAGAAAACCCTTTGGTTTAGGGCCAAAAACTTTTCCGTGATCATGCGGAGGGAAAAGATCTGATCTATACACCCTCTTCCAGGTCTAAAACCTCCTTAGGCCTCCCACAACAGGCTTTCAGATCTCTCTTGCATTCTTTTCGCTAATATTTTAGCAAAAACTTTACTGCCCAAGCTGATCAAACTGATAGCCCTATAGCTTGCACAGTCTATCTGTGAACCTTTGCCTTTATACAAAGGTACGATGACTGCACCTCGCCAATCGTCTGGGACCTCCCCCGATTTGCAGCATAAGTTGGACTAAAAACCAGAACAAGTCCAAGACGCGTGGCCCACCATACTTGATCATCTCGGCAGTAACTTGATCTGTTCCCGCAGCCTTACCACATTTCAGGCTTCGAATCGCGCTTTCCACTTCTTCTAAACTGATTTCACCATCGGCTACATACGGACTCAGCGTTTCGCTGATACTCAAGGCCGAGGCGTCCTCACATTCATACGTCTCCTTGTATAATTTCGCCCACTGCTGCAAAACGTGTGCTTGCTCTGTTATGTGTGTCTATAATAATAATAATATACTTTATTGCAACCACAATGTAAAACAGTACAGAAAAAAAACAATTCAAATATGTGCGGGTATACAATAAGGCGGTCTTATCGCTAAGTAGCGATCTCTTCCAGACAACCTTATATCTCAATTTAAGGTGAGTTACATACAGAAGAGTGGTGCATAATAATAATAGACTTAATTTTACATACAAACATAAATACAAAATATACACAAATAAAAATAAATTTATCATAAATAAAATACATAATTCTATATATATATATATATACATATATATATATATATCATAATAAAATATATATAATAGCATTATGAATACAGGAGAAAGATTATCTGATATGTGCATGAAAAATAGAGGAAAAATAAAATATAGAACAATATAATTACATATAATTACATATAATTAACATTATAATGACGAACAGAGGCCAAGATAATGATCTTTAACCAACCTCTTAAAGGCAGTCAAAGACCTTGCTTGTCTGATGACTACAGGTAACGCATTCCAGAGCAATATTGCTTGAACAGTAAAAGACTTTTTATAGAAACGAGTAGAGTGAGGAGGTAAACGGAGAGTAAGGTTATCAGAAGACCTAAGAACTTTATTATGAGTGCCCAGAAATAAGATTTTTTCTTTTAAATAACACGGAGAAGTTGGATTGAATAACACACAGTACAGAAGTGAAAGAATATGTAGATTCCGGCGAAAACGGATTGGTAACCACTTGAGTTTGGATCGAAATTGAGTAATATGGTCATACTTGCGCAAGCCAAATATGAACCGAATGCCAAGGTTTTGAAGTCTCTCAAGTTTATCAAGTTGTGCTTCGGTGAGATCAGGATAACTTGCGTCGGCGTAGTCAAGAATAGAAAGAAGAAGAGATTGTGCAAGCATAACTTTTGTGGGAATAGGAAGAAAATTTTGCAAACGACGTAGAGAACCCATAGCAGCAAAATATTTTTTACAGACCTCTTTAATGTGATGGGACCAAGATAAAGTATTGTCTAATTGTAGACCGAGATTTCTGACATTATGGCTGTAGGGTATAATAACACGATTAATTGAAATTGGCGGTAAATTTGAGCAATCAACTCTAGCAATCATGCCTGGAGATCCAATAATTATAGCCTGGCATTTGGTTGTATTAATTTGTATTCCATAAGAAATACTCCAACTCAAGATTGATTTCAGATCTTTGTTTAGTCGCGCAATCGCAGAAGGCAAGTCTCCCAAGGTAGATTGCGAGTAGATTTGTAGATCATCTGCATACATGTGATAAGGAGAAGAAATATTTTGAGTAATTGTATTAATGAAGATGGAAAAGAGTAATGGTGACAACACGCCTCCCTGAGGAACACCGGAACTTACTTTCCTCCAAGAGGAAAACGATTCGTCAATCCGAATGCGTTGTCGGCGTCCGTGCAGGTAACTATGAAACCATTCAATAACTGATGGAGATATGTTGAGAGAAGCCAACAAATTCAGCATGATATCAAAGTCAACATTGTTAAAAGCGTTGCTAAAGTCAAGCAAAATCAATACTGTCAGTTGTTTACCATCCATTCCCTTTCGAATGTCATCGGTAACTTTTATTAATGTAGATGTAGTACTGTGGCCAGTACGAAATCCAGATTGAAATGAATTTAGTAAGTTGTTTTTATTCAGAAAAGCGTTTAATTGAGTGCATACTAATTTTTCCAAGATCTTAGAAAGAAGTGATAAAATAGAAATCGGTCGGTAATCGGAAAATGAGGACGGGTTGGATTTTTTAGGAAGGGGAATAATGTCGGCGTCTTTCCATAAAGTAGGAAAATCACCAGTTGAAATCGAGTAGTTAAGGATATGGGTGATTACAGGAGTCACAGTGTCAATTATGGGAAAAATCATTTTCCGACTAATGCAATCGCTACCAATGGCATTCGTCGAGATGGACAGTATGCTTCTCTTAACATCACATTCAGATAATTGATTAAAAGTGAACGGTGAGCAATTAGGAATCGGAAATGTTGAGATAGAATTTAAGGTATTTGTCTTCGTTATAATATCCAAATTATTGTGAGATGCAGAGAATGAAGTATTTAAACTTTCAAGATCAATGTTGTTAAAGGTGGGTTTGTTTGGCTTTTTCCCGATTCCTAAAGATTGAAGAAACTTCCATATACGTGCTGTGTCGCCGTTATCGACAGATTTATGGATATGGCGTCGTTGTGCATCCCTACACAATGTATTGCAGCGATTTCTTATTTTTTTATATTTACGAAGTTTTGCGTCTGATCTATTAAGCTTATACTCCGTTTTTGCTTGGCACTTCTTCATAATTAAAAATTTTAGATCTTCTGTAAGCAGCGGCGCCGGGAGATGTTTTATTTTAACAGGCTTAATTGGTGCATGTTTGTCGAACAGTTGAGTTAAAATCGTATTAAAAATATTTACTTTGGAGTCCATGGTGTCAGCAATAAAAACATTAGACCAATCAATCGAGCGTGCGTCATCGCATAGATTGCTAAGATCCATTCCCGCAAAGTTACGCTGCAGAAGTAATTTGGCTTTGGCTTTAGGTGGACGTAACATATAAGAGAGATATATCAAATCATGATGAGAGAAACCATCAGCGGCATATTGACCGTGATTGGAAACAAATTCAGGAGATGAAACAATCATAAGATCGAGAAGTGAAGGGACACAATTAGGTAACCTATGGGTGGCGGAAAGCGGTAAAAAGTGTAAATTACAGCCTTCAACCAGGGATAAAAGTTTATTAGCTCTGTTGTCTCGCTTGAGAAGACATGTGTTAAAGTCACCCATTATAATGGAGTGGCTGTATAGTGGAGAAAGTTCTTCTATTATACTTTCAAAGGAATAAAAGTAATCTATATGTAGAGAAGGGCTATAAAAAACACCCAGAAGGACTTTAGTATGGGACAATGATACTTCTAAAATCAAATGCTCGGCCGCATCAGCTAAAGGAGGCTGAGAAGAGGAACTTATCACGGTAAATGGAATGTAAGTTCGAAGATAAATTGCAACTCCTCCCCCGCCTTTGCCGATGCGGTCATTGCGAATAATTCGGAATCCAGGCAGTGAATAAGAAGCAGAAGGTAAACAAGGTTTTAGCCAGGATTCTGAGATGAGGATAGCATGTATATTACTTGACTGAAACGAAGCAAGCATTTCGGGGAAATGAGCCGGAATACTTTGGGCGTTCAAGTGAACTACGTTAAAATTTTTACCAAGATCAGAAAACACATTGTTGAGTGCAATATCAAGTGTAGGAAAATTTGTACTGTGGTAACTAGCATCACTGGAATAGTCATCAGAAGAAAAGGAGAGAAACCTATCACTATCATCTGAAATCGACATAATATATATAATAAATACAATATTAAAAATATATATTTATAAATATAAAATAAATATACAAATATAATAATAAAATAATAATGTAATAAAAAAAAATAAAAAAATAAAAATAAATAAAAAAACAAAAACCAAAAACAAAACAAAAAGATGTCAATGTATGTGCTCACCAGCTGGAAGAGATCGAATTAAATGTAAGGAATATGAATTAACAATAATTGCTTGGAATAACAAACTAAAACTTATAGGCTAATATTACTAAAAAATAAATAGAATTAGGACTTATTAATAAAACTAGAAGTTGGCAACTTAACAACTTAATAATAAGATTATAAAAAATTGTATAAAAGAGAAAAAAAAATTAAATAAAAAATTATATTAAATATTGCAGTGTAAATATCCGAGCGCAAAACCTGACAGATGACAGTGTCAAACTTTATACGTCAATGACAATTTGTAAATACTTATAAATTTACACAATTCAAAATATTACAACTTCCAAAAAGTAAACTAAGTATAGGGTAAATGTAAAAAATTCAGAGTAGTGTGAAAATATACATAAAAAGCAAAATATTGAAATTTCTTACTTTTTAATTAAACGTTTAGACCTGACATTAGGGACAACTCTGCGATCTTTTGATGTCACTGTTGTACACTCCGATGGAGGATCTGTGGTGTTATTGTTGCATGCACTATGTATATTGTTCACTTCGGAGACACTGGATACACGATGACGCTCACCATCACTACCCAACACTATAATATGGCCATCTCTTGTCCAGCAATTGATAACTCCAAAATGCTTTCGTGCCAAAACAAATGCGTCATGTCTAGGTTTTGTAAGAAACTCGGAAAGTGTTATCCCAGTACCTTTAAGACATGTTTTCACAGACCAGCACTTGTCTCTAGACTTGGTTTCATGAAACCTCACTAGAATGGCCCTGATTTTTTTGTTACTTGAAGACCCGAGGCGATGACAGCGACTAATATCACAATGAGATATATCTGGAAGCCTCAGTTGCTCAGAACAGACTTTCAAAACTTTAGCAACAGTATCCTCCCTCTTATCTTCAGCAATACCATGGATGAGTAGAATCTTCCTGCGGGACCTCATCTCAAGCTCATCGTGATGTCTTGAGAGTGTATTAATTTGAAGCTGGAGGCTCTCCAGAGCCGACAACACAAATCTTCTGAAAGACTGGAACTGTGAATTTATGTTTGAAGACGGACTTGCTGCAGGGTTTGCTGCTTTCAGATCCCGTTGAAAGTCATTCATACGAGAATTAAAGATTTCACTTAATTCTGCCATTGTGTGTTTTAGTGAATCCATTGTGTTAGTTTTAGTGAATCCAATGATTGATGTGAAATTAGGAAAATTATAGCAATTATTGTATATAAGTGAAGCTGGTAGGTAGTTACTTTACATACACATATTAATTTTGAATATAAATATTAATACACTCTCAAGACACTTAATTTCTGTATGTACTTAATTTCTGTAGATTAAGTGCACTGTTTACTGTTTCAGCGCTCGTGACGCGTTTGTGTCGTGTGTGGGTGACGCTGGTCGCGCGTGTTCGTCGTCGACGGGTGCACTGCTGCGTCGCATGGCGTGGGTGCTGGCGCAGGACGTGGTGGCGTGCAGCCGAGTAGGCGAGAAGTAGCGTGCACCCTGCGACGCACCACCACCGTCAAACCTTTCAGCACTGCTGTCCCTACTGTACTATGTGTACATCTAGAAACAATATATCAATAAAACTATTTTGTATTCATTACTTTACAGAGAATTATAAAGTGTTTAAATGGAAAACTGTTACATTATTATTTTTGTTATAATATTAGTCTAATTGTAATAAATTTTAGATTTTATAGTATTGAAGTTTTTAATTGAAATAAAGGAGGTGACTTGTAAAACCTTAGAGGAGGTGGCTAGTAAAAGAAATGAGTAAATGCTGTTACGAAAATTGCTACGATGTCCAACAAAACTTGTATACATTATGATTTACTGTATCATCTTCTGAGAATGAGGAGAGATGATTGTATTATTGATTATTTTTGATTTTGATTATTATTGATTAAATGTTTGAAAAATGGTTCATTGAAATAATGTTTATATTTTCGTATCATATGTAAGAAAAGATTGATATTATGAAAAATAAAGCATAAAGAAATGATTTTTTACTTTGTACAACAAAGATTGTGCATACATCGAATTAAGAATATAGTAACTGATAGTAACTTAATATAATATATACCTTGACATTTATAACAAGAAATTACATAGCGTATTTAAATATGCAGAAAGTGTAAACTTAATCGTCATCTCATTGGGGATCCACATTTAATTCAACATAATGAAAATGGAAGACAGTTTGTAATCGGCTTGAAGAGAAATCTTATTTCTTAAATACTAATTCTGCTCTTCAGCGGACAGTCGGCCGTGTACGTGCAGAGTTTAATAAAATAAATTACACAAGTTTCATCTCGACTACATTCTTAGTAGTTTATGTCTTTAATGAAGTTGGTACTCATAGTTTAGGTATAACTAGTTTCGTAACTTTATAATGAAAACTTAGAACAATGTTTATACCTGCATCTTAAGAATTTGACTGAATATTACAAATACCGCAACAGTTATAGTAATAATAATTCCAACTCCTTGAACAAATGGTTCAGTCAAATATTAGAATTAACAACAAACTAATTCTTCGTTAGGTTCTAAAGTTTACGTTTATAATTGGTATAAAAATATTATTATTGTTACAAAAATCATTCAAGTTACGGAATCGGATCTTAATATCGATTTCTTTTCTTTTATTATTACGGTCAGGATAGTATCAATCTGAACAACGTGGCTGTTAACATGTTATGGTTTACGAGAAAGTTACACAATTCATGTATTCATCCCATCTGTTTGAAAGTAGTTTTATGATCAGTGCTATTAAATAAGTTGAGAGTTTGAGCCAAAAACTTTCAAAATATATTTAAATGTATTACAACTTCGTATCATGCAGATATTTACTATAAATTATATTTTAAAATGTTCTTTTAACCTAGCTGTACTTTGCATAAGGCTTTGTCTCTGAAACAACGGAGTGAGTATATTAATGACAAGGTTTTTTGTCTGTTTGTACCAAAGTTTATTAAAATTTTAAACGACCTTGCTTATCTACTTAACTGTGATAATTTTACGTAAAGTATTTGTCTCTAGGAATTAAAATTTATTTAATAAAAATAGTATTAGGAATATAACTAATTTCAAACTAAACCAAAAACATTTTTCTTATAACTAATATAATCGGATTGAGATTTAGATTCAATTCCCTCTTTTTTTTTTTCTTTTTTTTTTTATGGAATAGAAGGGCAAACGAGCTGGCGGGTCACAGATGATTTGTGATCACCGCCGCCCATGAACTCCTGCAACATCCGAGGATTTACAGGAGCATTGCCGGCCTTGAAGGTAGGAGTAAACGCCTTTTTTGAAGGTACCATGTCGTACCGATCTGGAAATACCGCCGAAGGAAGTTCGTTCCACATTCGAGTGGTACGAGGAAAAAATGTACTTGAGAACCGCACAGTGGTGGATCGCCACGCATCCAGGTGGTAGGGATAATCGAATTAACAATATCTCAATTTATAGATTTATTATATATATTGTGCGTACACGATATTTAGTTGTTAAGTATAATACCATATATAGTATATTAAATCATTTCGTTACATATTGTTTAAACATTTCAATACATAAATGTTTAATGAGTGACGTGAGCTTTTCTCTTTGATGTACATTAATATTATAATTGTATTAACTTATGTTTCATAGTCACTTAAACGAGCGAGTGAACTATGTTTGAGGTTGAGAATGATAAATATATTGTTAGTGTTTATTGAAGAACACTCTTTTCTCATTTTACCGACACACGCAGTACGAACACATAGACAACGCGTCATCGATTTTATAATATTGAATATAAATATTTTGTTATTTATTATATCGTTATTGGAATGATGACATTCTAGCGGACATTCTAGCGTTTGTTGGCTCTGTCATTTAATATAGATCAAAATTGTCCTTTACACTACATAAGTTATTAAAAGGCAGTCCTAGTTTAAAATATATAGGCTATTACGTTTTCTTTTTATTTTGAATATTTAGTTATTGTTCGTCTATTAGTGTATTATCGACAGCTGCTCCATCTCTCGGGTACATTGGGTCTATAATGTAAACGTGGGCATCCCTTATGATAATATCCTGTGCATCGAATCATCTTGTTACTTGTAGATAGTGATTCGTAGCTTTTTTATTGTTAATTGTTAAGTAACTAAATTGTAATATATTATTAATAAATATTTGGGGACATATGTTATTTAATTTAATAGAAGGGTTTTCTACATATCATTATTATAATTTTGCACTAGTTATATAAGGAAGGTACTTTGTACTGAGGTTCAGTTGTTTCGTTGCGCTCGTGAAGAACAGACGTAAGCCATACTGTGATTATTTTATTAAATTATAGAAGTTTGCAGTTTTTAAAATTATAACGAATCTCATCTTGTTAATTTAATTTTTATTTAAATTATAAATGAAACTGTTTTTTTAAGTAAATAGCTAAAGTATTGGTAAAATAATAATATTCTACTTCTCAACCTAAAAATATATTCATAATAAATCACCAACTTTAGAGATTAAGCTCTGTGTTGCGGGTTTTTGCATGTATAGAAGTAAATAATCCAGGGAGCACACAAACCTATGTCCGACTGAGTATGTGTGTGACTCGAAAGAGCGACCTTAATCCCAGCAGTCAGGGTCATCAAAAACTACACAACAACACACAACGGCTGTCAATAGTTGTATTTAACAACCTAAAACTCCTTACCAATAAAAGTTAGAAAGAAATAAAATAAAACTTTAAAATTGAAATAGTAACACTTAGGTTTCATCCTCACTCACTCTATTTGTCTCTTTTTTGGAGTCTTTATACTCAATTCAGTTACATAAAAGCTAAAATATGACATGTAATATCCGACAATATCTACAAAGAATGCCGACTTTTAGACACATCCATCAAAAGAGTCCACGATACAGAAAAACTGCATCGTCATAGCCGTCAGAGATATCATTTCACATCCGATATATTTCATCTGTTCAAATACAAACACTTCACTGACCATTGGAATACCGCCAAAGGAAACAATGTTGTTATAATTTCTAGTGAAAGGTTTTAAATATATTTCTGATATAAAACTTATAATCTTTTAACATTATTTTGTTTATTATTTTGAACACATCGCAAATTATATTACAACAAAATACTTTAGAGTGGTTTTACGCACTTTTCCCTCTGGACTGATTTTGATCAGAATTATATTAACTCCTATATTAATGTTTTACTAAAAGAGAATGTTGTTGATTAAGACCGGATATAAATGTTTATTATCTAATTCTAATAGCGAGTTAAATTGTAGGTGGGTAAATATAACCCCTTCATAATATCAAGTAGTAGTTTCTAAAAGAACCATAGTCTTTGTTTTAAGAAAGTATATCTGTTTGTATAAGCCAACTGCTTAGAATAACCCAATATGTACAGGACATTAATAATTCATGTTTTTTAATATATTAATTTATTAATAGCCAATATAAACATGTATTTTTAAGTTTATTTAAATTTTGATAGAAAATATTGTTGTGAATGAAATAAATTTGCAAAATGAATACTCGTTCATGTAGGCGAACGAAGTCGTAGATATTTCTCAATAAACGAGTGTATTTCGTTTGAATACTGAGCGGTGACGAACTGAATCCCGTCACGTACCTGTGTTCCGATCTACTCTACTAATGCATATGCAAATACATTCATATATATTACTTCCATTTAAAGCATTTTATTTAAGATATGAAGAGTACGTTATTAAGTTATCAATTTAAATATAACCTCAGACTGTGACATCAGCCTATTTTTAAAGTTCTTAATTAATTATTTCGTCTGTCCAAAGTATTTAATCAACCTTTTAATAATAATGATTAACTGAGATAAAACAAATCAAAAACTTAATAATAATATGTTTTTAATGAATTATATGACTTCGGAATATTATTATCGAATTATTGGTAAAATGGGGGTAACTCCATTTGATTAAAGTTAAAAGGACAAAAAGTATTTACAATAATCTGACTTCCATTGTTATTTTGATAAATGTTAGAATATGTTACTAGTACTGTTTGTTAAATTTGTTGCTTATTAATTAATTGTAGCTGAAGTTTGAGAACAAATTATATTGTTTTCAATATTCACTTATTGATGTTAGATAAAATAATGAAGAAATATGTTCTTAGGAGAATTTCCTCATATTTTAAATGTTTACAAACAATTCAATTAAAAAAAGCAATTGACCGCATCGAAAACAATACAGAAATTTATTAAGTAAAAATTATAGAGAATAATAAAATATATCTTTTCTGAACGTTAACTATAATGGAGTACCAGGGACGAATAACCAAAGTAGATGTTGTCTCTGAGGGTCCGTCAGTAAAGAGTGATGCGCTGTAGCGAGTGCTGCGATGTGACGGATCACGGGGAACTTTACTACTTACGAATTGATAACAGCAACAATATATGTTTTCTTTTTATCCTTTCAAATATTTTTTTCTTTTAAATAAATCGTTTAAATATCCATTTCAAAATGTACAAATTTTAATTTTTTAAGGCCAAATTTTAAATATTTAGCCAATATTTTAAAAGGCTTTTTAAATAAGCATTACTGTTAAATAAATATAATACAAATACTATTAACCACAGTAAAAAAAAAATCGAGGCCAAAATTTAGTATTTTAATATAAGTTTACACACATATTTATAGTAATTGCTATGTCACACACATAGCTTGTAGGTATAGTGTGTCAAACTTCCTGAAGCTCCTTTAGGCTCCGTCATGCTGGTCGATGGTTTGACCGGACTGGTCGCGCTGCGTCCACGAACTGAAACTGACATCTCCAAACACAGCTACCACATGATTTATTTTAACAAGAACACCGAGCTGTTGAAGTTTTAGCAACTGTCTGTCCACTGCAATTGATCTAAATTAAAAAATATATTTATGAACCTCGAATTTATAATATCATATTCACTGTAGCCCCGTTTTGTATATTCAGTATGCAGTCTTTCAGTATATCAGGAATGAAATTCGTAATTATAGTATTCAAGCATATATTACAGAGATTGAAAATTGTGCACATTGTAAATAAAAAAAAATCATTTTTGGTCACATTGTTCTAATAAAAGTATTAAATATAAAAATCATTGAATAACAAAAAGAAAATTCAGGTCTTTTAAAATATTAGGCACAAATATGTTGGATTAGTCAAACCTTTCAGTTTAATTAGCAGTAACGGGAACAAACTATTTCAAACAATCTGCGGGTGCTGTTGTTAACTACTCCCTAGTTCGTTCATTTTCAACAAGGCCTATACATGTAACAATTAATCAATACATATTGATTAATGATAACAATATTAATATATTAAATTGGTCCTGAAGTTACAAGTTTTCCTCGCCATTAACCTTGGTAAGTACTCGTAACTAACAAAGCTATTTAGTAGCAAATAGCAATCTCCGCTGTTAAAATATTTTCTGGTTGAAATAATTTAATCGCTTTTAAAATCATATTAAATTTAAAATATTAAATAAAAAATTGTGAAATTATATTCTAATACATTATAATAAGATGATATTACGTTTGACACACTGAATTATTTAAAATTAACAATTTCAAATAACAACGATTTATTTCGAATTTTTAGGTTATAATATATTTTCGTTATTATTGAATGTTTTGTGATGACTTTATTTGACATTTTACATATTGTATAGAAAATAAAACCAAAAGAAGGTTTAAAAATGGATGAAGGCACGCTGATGAATAATTTTAATACCACCCACACAACGTAACGATGACATGTTTGAGTTTGCTGTCGGAGTTTTATAAATTAATTTGTTAAATAATTATGTCAGACACTTAGATATTATAAATTACATTAACAGATAGATAGTTTGTTTAATGACAAGGTTTTAAATAAAGGAGACAAATATAGGTTTCCACGATAAACAACAGATGGGCATATGAAGAGAAAGTACAAGACATTCTAATATTATTAATAAGTACTTACTTAAATAACGTCCATCTTGGGATTACAGCCTTATACTTGTTAATAGAAGTGGAGTAAATTGGAGTAACATAGATTGGTTAGAGATCTTATTGAAGTTGTGATAATGTTACAGTTTAATGACTCATTTATTGTACTGTATTGTGTAAAGAACATAGGAAAAGTGTAAAATGACATTTGTATGTTTTGTTACAAACCAAACTCGTTTTATTTTACTTACCTCGAACCATATAACGATTGTCTTATGTATACTTGAGCTGTGTAGTTCATATGTTTAATGAATTCTCATTTATTTACTTTTATAGTTTCTTTTGTTTATTTTATTTGTCGTATCAACATATAATATAAAAATAAACATTACTTATGTCGTTAAAATACTTCAAAATAATATTTAAAACCTAATGTGAACCAATATGTGTTTTCCTCTGAGGTAGTAATTTTGTAGAGTCGGAATATCCTTTATTCGTCAAACAAATGTCAATAGCGTAGCTTTGGCATTGATCTTTTGTAGTTGGAATGTTATGTAGTGGGAATGTCCGTTAACGGGATGTCAGCGGTTCTACTCCACACTCGACCGTGACAATACATCTGTAGTACCTGTGTCTGTATTGGAAGTTAAAGTCATTCGAGAATTCCATTATGCAAGTCTGCACTATTAGTTCAGGAGTGTCAAATAGATATTAAATAATAACATAAACCAAATATCAAAAATGACTATGATACAAAAAACAGAACATACGGAAATATTTTTATTTCTATAAGCCCTCAATGCTACTGTCACTAAAAATAAATACATAACTAAACTACTATGTACACTAACTATTCTATTTTAGGCTGAATATAACTATATTATACTTATCTGTGTATATACATACTGTCGCCACGTAGTTGTGTAAGTATGTAAGACAGACAGACAGCATAAGTTTAGTGACCCAATTGCGGGTTCAGTTTCCACGAGGAATAATTTTGGTGTGATTGATTGATGGATAGTTGCGTATATATAAAGTTAACTTGTATTTCAGTGGCTTACACACAATGTACTTTTAATACGTCCTCTTTAATAACTCTGTTACACAAAGACATTATAATTAAAGGAGGCGAGGCTTCTTGTTGAAAGCTGTTAATTGAATCGGTTAATTACAACGTTAATCTTAATTGTTAATTAAAGTACATTTACCGTTATAATGGGTTTAATATTACATTTACATAAAGAACCCTGCAATAATTTTAAGAGAATTAAAGTTTCAGGGCGCTCTATAGTAAGTAAAAGAATAACCATCGCCTACTTTATAAGAAATTATTTTGCAATTACTTTAATTCTTTGTTAGGATTACAATAAATATTGATGTCGACACTACATCGCTTATTTCTATTTCACTCAATTCCTGTTAATTAAAAAAATAACCTAACAAAGATGAACCCCGCTCTAATCTACTTTAATGAGTTCCGTTGTGTTTTAGAGTAACTTGTATAACTCAGTCTTATTAAAATTAGACTCGCAACTTTACATCAAATGGTTTTGTAAAAGTTTAAAGACTCAATAAATATACTAATCATTATTTATCTAGAGAATTTATAATGAAGAATCTAAATCAAGCAGTCTAATTCAAGAGAAGTGCTTGCTCGAGATAACAAGAAGAAAAACGTGATAAGAAAGATTAGAAGGTTTTTAAGGTAAAAAAGATTGTTTATATTGTTAGCAATTTTTTCCGAATACTTAATAAATATAATAGACTTAAATTAAAGATAAATGTTATATTTACCATAAATTATCTTCTCTCTGTACCATAAAAATGAGACAAAAAGAGAGAGTTTTTTTGACAATAAGATTGATTTAATTTTTATAACCTATAAAATTTAAGTTTCTTCGATATAAAGTTCATAGTAGTCGCAACATTACAAAAATAACAATAGCTAATAGTTCATAATTTGGCTCATATTCTAGAATCACTAGTCATCACTAAGTAGATGTAAATTATAGTATATGTAATATTTAAATTTATAAATCCCAATCAAACACTATTTGACATCTTTATATTTAATGGAGTTTTAAGGCTTCTTCAGATACAACTGGTTAAATGTTTTGTGAAATATTGAGGAACTTGGAATATTTGGTAAGCTATGTATTGTATGTAACTTATCAGCCGAAAGTCCAAAGTGGTAACTGAAGTTGAACGGTCACTAATATATTTATATTAACTTGAATATCGAATTAGATTTTATTTTTAATTATTGTATACCTTATATCAAATAAAGTTTTAATCGTCGTAGAATCTCTTCATTCGCAGACAGTTTGAGGTTTGCTTACAAGTTAATACATTTGTGATAATCCTACTAAGCGCTAGGTTATTCTCAATCTCAGCTTTGTTATAAAACCATATTTGCCTGTACGATGAAAAGTAACAACAACTGTAACAAGTCACACAATATTCAATTTTATTATAATACGTCGCGCCTTTAAACAGTAAATACTAATATATATTTGAATATATTCATATTTTCTTTAAAGAAAATAAAATATGATACAAAATTGTATATCCTTTAAAACAAATACATCTCATATTTAAGTTTAATTTTATTTCATAGAATTTTTATTGTTTAAAAGGAATGTCTTGAATTTATGAAAATACTTTTCATAATTAAATATCCAAAAATATTTTCAATTAAATACAATATTTTCAATGTTGCATGTTCAATTTGTCATAATAAATTCAAATATAAGAGACCGATTTAAAATACACATTTCTGTGAAATATAGACTCAAATAAGAACAAAATGTTTACAATTCAATACAAGACAAAATTAGATATTTCGACACGAATTCGTAAATAAAAACTATGAGCTTTTAGTGTTTTATGCCTATTATTAAAAATACTATGATTTAGTATTTATAATAAATATTTATAACAGTAATCTGTCATATTGACCATAATATTATCACGTTGTCTGGAGGGATACAGGCCAAATATACAATTTTAAGCCATTACATTGAAGTAAAGTTAAACACAATTATTATTAAATACTACAAAAAAGTATTGGAAATAACAATTTTATTTAGTCTCTTATAATATCTTTGGTAATATTAAATCATATAGATTAAGTGTTAATGTACACCAGCTCGTCCCGAATCTTTCGAGCGCTTCACGCTTCACAGTTTTTTCTTCGCTCTCTTATCATACGTCCTGTAATTTCATAAGTTATCAACTAAACGAAACTTTAATTCTGTCGTCACAGTCCAAACGTTATTTCATACTAACATTAAAATAAACTTTACAAAACTATTGTTATTTCATTTTAACATGATCTTTTGTTATTAACTTTTAACAAAGTTTAAATCATCCAAAACCTCACATTTTATGTTTTAATAATGTACGAGTACTTTACTTAATCTTGTCTGATGTGTTATTCTGTCACAACAAAATTATATTTAATTTTCCGAGTGTTGTCTCAAAGGTAAAATAATCATAATAGGTATTGAGAAAACAAAAATAGGTCTGAAACAAAGCCAAAGTTCTCAACCGTGGGAGGAAAATAAAGTTATACGTTAAAAAAAACTTTTAATACTTAAAATACCATTTATATAGAAATTGAATGTAGGTTTAGATACATTACTTCAAAAATGATAAAATTTAATTCAAAATTCGACAACACGTAGAACCTATTTTTAAAATCTTTATCCGGTTATTAAAGACATTTAGGGATGGAGTTTGAAAACTCCTTCTCTCGTAAATGTATTCATAAAAGGAACCTGAAAACCATACTACAAGTGTCTAATTACTAAATCCTCACAAGCTCAATCAAACAACAGTACTTACCTCATATATTTTATAAAATTCGACATACATTTAGCGGAAATAATATTATCGCAAAAACATAATATACTCTATTTTTATTAAATTATATATCAATATTTTTTATATATGTATAGAACTTTCCTGTCTTTATATTTTGAATATCTACTTACTGTTTGTCCATTGCTGTTTCCATCTCTCGGGTCAAGTTGGTGTATAATGTAAATTCGAGCATCCCTTATGGTAATACCCTTGGGGTGTTGTTGTGTTGTGGATCACTACCCACTTGTGAATAGACTAACTAGTCTTAGTTATGTTAGTCTTTACTTTGTACATAATATACAATTAATATCTCTCTATATGTATATTAAAAGAAGGTATGTATTAGTGTAAGTAAAATAAAAACTTAATATTTTGTAAGGATAGTGTAGTATTTATTTATTGTAAAATTATTCACGAAATGCCCAAAATTGTTCTATTGTTAAAACCTTGCTTTTTTTTTTATAAATGTTCTGATTCTTTATTATTCCTTTCCGGTCACCTGTTAAGTAGTTATGTCTTTGTTTTATATAAATAACAATAGTTAATATAAATAAGTAATATTTCAAACATTCCAATACTAACGATTAATACTCCGTCTGTTTTATTGTATTTGTAATGCAAATGCATTGACATGGTGCTAGCTGCAAGCAACTTTACTATCTTTTTTCTTCAAACAGTTTGCTTTTGTAGTAGTTTGTGTAATGAATAAGTTTCATCAAAAAAGATAATTAATCATTATTCTACGTAAAAATATTTAAAATATAACATAACATAACGTAACATAATGTATATATATAATTGCGATGAGCTGCAGCTGGTCGCGTGGGACATCTCTGAGCGTTACATGCGTTACATATCGTCTAGGAACTTCAATAAGAATACCCGGGTGTGCTACTATTATACTATTATACTTACTTAATTACTTACTTATCGTCACGCCATATCCCTTGCGGGGTAGCCAGAGACGACGGAGCGCCAAACGCTACGGTCCCTGCATACCTCTTTCGCCTCGACCACAGACATTAACCTCATCATACATGCCCTCCGGGGGGTCCTCATGCTTTTTACGTGACCTTCCTCCAGTATCGTAGCTACTGTGTTTTCGAAGGTCACTCGAGGCCTCCCCCTGTCTCTCTTACCGCTCACTTTACCTTTATAAATCTTTTTTACCATTCTTTCATCACTCATTCGTTCGACGTGCCCAAACCACCTGAGCACGTTCTTCTTCATTCTTACCGAAACATCTTCGCTAGTACCTGCCATTCTGTGGAGTTCTTCATTGCGGATTCGGTCAGCTAAACTGACTCCGCATATTCGACGAAGAGATCGCATCTCTACAGCATTCATCTTTCTTACATTCTTCTTCTGTGTTACCCACGTTTGACTGCCGTATAACAGCGTCGGTAGCAAAACTGCATTGTGTACAGCCAAACATGAAGCTATGCTGACGTTTCGCCGTCTCAACAATGCAGCCAAAGCACCGTTGACTCTGTTATCTGACCGGCAGCAATACGTCTTTCCACATCCATTTCGTATCTTCCGTCTCTGCTAAACATACTTTCCAAATATACCGCTTTATTCATTTGTTCTATTATCTTACCATTCACGTTGATCTTACATTCTGTTCTTTCTTCATTTCTTTCAAATATCAGAACCTTCGTCTTATCTGCATTCAGGTTTAGACCATTAATTTCACACCCATCTTTCAGAGTGGTGACCAATGCCTGCAAATCGCATTCTGATGATGCAATGAGCACTGCATCATCTGCATAAAGCAAGCAATTGACCTTAAGGTCACCAACTTTCACTCCCATGTCACTGTCTTTCACGCCTTGGAGACAACTATCCAAATACAAGTTGAACAACCAAGCTGACATAGCGCAACCTTGCTTAACCCGATTGGATGTCAAACCAGGGCGACATGTCAGCTCCTACTCGCACACAGGCTGAGTGATTTCTGTAAAGAGACTTTACAGCCTGTAGCAAGGGTCCGTTCACGTTGTATCGGGGCAGTATCTCCCATAACTTCTTTCTCACAACCCTGTCAAACGCCTTTTCCAAATCCACAAAAGCACAGAAAACCTTTTGGTTTAGGGCCAAAAACTTTTCCGTGATCATGCGGAGGGAAAGATCTGATCTATACATCCTCTTCCAGGTCTAAAACCTCCTTGGGCCTCCCACAACAGCCTTTCAGATCTTTCTTGCATTCTTCTCGCTAATATTTTAGCATAAACTTTACTGCCCAAGCTGATCAAACTGATAGCCCTATAGCTTGCACAGTCTATCTGTGAACCTTTGCCTTTATACAAAGGTACGGTGACTGCACCTCGCCAATCGCCTGGGACTCCCCTGATTTCCAGCATAAATTGCACAAAAACCAGAACAAGTCCCAGACGCGGGGCCCACCATATTTGATCATCTCGGCAGTAACTTCATCTGCTCCCGCAGCTTTACCACATTTCAGACTTCGAATCGCGCTCTCCACTTCTTCAAAACTGATTTCAACATCGGCTACATCCGGACTCAGCATTTCACTGGTGCTCAAGGCTGAGGCATCCTCCCGTTCATACATCTCCTTATAGAACTCCGCCCACCGCTGCAAAACGTGTGCTTGCTCAGTTAAAATTTCACCGCTCTTCGAAAGCACCCCTTTCATTCTACAGGTTACCGAACAACCCCGGGAATCACTAACTTCTCGCCAGAAAAGCTTCGTATTTTCCCGGAAATTGTTTGTCAACCTGTCGTCCCTTTCACGCTCAGAATTTTCACGCTTCATCTTTATAAGTGCTTTCGTTTTGTGCTTTTGCAGCTTGTACGCTCTTTTTCTTATCTCTCTCATACTTTTATCCTTACCCGAGGCTTTATAATCCAACCATGCTTTCTTCTTTAACTCTACAGCGTCTTTCACTTCATCATCCCACCATTCATCGCGCTTTTTACTAAAACCTCTTTTCCTTTTACCACATACCTCTGTCGCCACTTTCACCATACCATTCCTAAGGTTCTGCCAGCATACTTCAACACTTTCATTTCCTGAATCACAGCTTTCAAGCTTCTTGGAAACCCTTTCTTGATATTCCTCTCTGATCGGTGGATCTTGAAGCTTCCAGCTTCTTCTGCGATAATTCGACTCCAAGCCAGGACACGTTGTGCGGCTGCGCCAATCTGCAAACAGACCTCTTATTCTAGCAACGACTAGATAATGGTCCGTTCCCAGATTAGCACCCCTAAACACTCGCGTGTCCATAACTTGGCTTCGAATACGCTGATCCACTAGGAATAAATCAATCATACTTCTTTCTTCCGCTCGCTCCCATGTGTACATGTGAATTTGTTTGTGATCAAACATCGTGTTTGCCACAAACAAATTTTTTTCCTTACAAAATTCCAAAATAAGCTTTCCAGACTCATTTACTCTCTTATCACCGTACTTGCCTAGCACGCTTTCGTAACCACTTCGCGCGATTCCAACCCATCCATTCAGATCTCCACATACTATCAACTTTTCATTATCTATGACACTACTTAGAACATCCCTGACACTCTCCTAAAACTCTTCGAGCTCGCTCACTGGAGCTGAGGATACTGGCGCGTAAACGGCCAATTAGAATACTCTCGTTATCCCCAGCTAAAAGCGAACCCAAAGAAGCCTCGGGTTGATGGCCTTGCATTCTACCATTGCATTAACCATTCGAGAAGACAACAACACGCCTACACCTTGGCAACCTCGCTCACCCTCTGAAACCCCAGCCCAGAAAGCGGCCCGGTTGCCAGGCAAATCAGTCGTATCATTGCCTTTTCGCTTGGTCTCAGACACACAAATAACATCCAGATCCTTGTCATCCATCACATCTAATAATTCATTCATCTTCTGTTCCATTCCTCCTCTTACATTCCACGTAGCTATTTGTAGCTCCGTCCTCCACCTCCCGCCGCACAGTATTTCGCCTAGAACATGCTAGGTGGACAATATTCATGTTATCATTTCCAGGTAATCTTAATTACAAAACGTAAACAACATCCCTAAACTCCAATTCCGAGAATCTGTTGTTTGTCACATGTTTAAGTGATGAGTCCCCTATGGTCAGAAGGCAGGTAATGAGTTTAATGCAACCTTTCCAATCAATCAGTTGCAATTTAGCGACACTTTCGTGCACGTCTCATAGTGGATTATAGTAATATTGTGAGTGTTTGTGATGGATATTAATATTGAGGGTAAGTCCTATTTTTTAATAAGTATTTATTTAAAACAAAATCTATTGAAATGTATTTTTAGTGTAATTTTAACATACATTACATATTTTAGCGTATATTTAAAAAAAAAAAAAACTTTGACAGAGCTAAATTTACAGACATTCACCTCTATCCGGGCTAATTCTTAGATATATCATAGGAATAACTTTATTCTATATAAAAATACACATATTATTTAGCACACTTGAGTACAACATGTTTTTTTCTTTTTTTTTCAGAACACGTTTACTCCATTTCAAGGATAGACTTTTTCGAAGAATGGTTGAAACACACGAAGAATGAAAAAAATTCGCGTGTATATGTCTACCTTTCTTCAAAATTTCACTTTGGTGACATTACTGAAAGTAGCCGAAAAGAAATAAATTTGAAAATATCCAACTTTTCAAATAAGATTGGTACCAAATGGTTTGCTTCAGGAAAGTCGAAGGAGCGTTTTTTAATTAAAAACAAGACGTGGCTGGATGAAGCAGACATACAGTTCACCGCGAGTTCTTCTGCGTCACAACCTTCGACATTGAGTGGGGCTGTGACTCCTGCAGGAAGACCTCGCAAAGATTTCGAAGAATCATCGTTTAAGACGAAGAAACGTCGCGTTGTGGATCTGGTAGAATCGCGAAGTGTCAGTGAATTAGTGACTGCTGCCGAAATTGCTGTGCGTTCAACAGGCCAAAGAAAAATTGCCAACGTGATTAGAGACATTAGTGAGAACCCAGATAATATTAAGAAGTCTAAAAATACCAGTTCTGTTATTCCTAGGTAGTTAAGTAGTGACGAAGCCTTAGCTTACTATATAGATTCTAAATCAACAACGCATGCATACAAACAAACAAGAAAGTGGTCCATGAAGGCAGGACATAATGTATTTCCGTCATATTTTAGTTTAAGAAAGTCCAAACAGGCCTGTCACCCTGCAGAGGAGCACATTGCTATAACAGAAACTCGTGCTGATATAAATTTGCAAGCCTTATTAAATAAAACAGTGGAACGTCTAATATTAGCAATGAACAACAACAGAATGAAGTTATCAGCAGTGTCCTCCCAACAAGTTCATCGTTTACACTTGTTAGTAAATGGGGATGTGATGGAAGTTCTGGGCACAGCACATACAAACAGAGATTTGAAAACACTGAAGATACGGACGAGTTTCTTTTTGTATTTTCTTTGGTTCCCCTTAAGTTATATGATGGGTCCAAAATTATTTGGCAAAATCCTCGGCCTTCATCAACAATGTATTGTCGCCCAATCAAATTTATATTTGCTAAAGAAACGAACGACTTCACGTTAGCGGAGACAAACAGATTGTTGGAAGAAGTTAACGATCTTCTTCCAACACTTATCAAATTTGATGATTCTCAAATCTCTGTGAAACACGAACTTTTACTGACAATGACAGACGGAAAAGTATGCAACGCATTAACAGAAACTCGTTCATCTCAAAAGTGTTTCATCTGTGGGGCCACCCCCAAAACAATGAATGATGATCCCGCGAAGTTCAACAGCAATCAAGAACATTTTGGCTTTGGTTTATCTACACTTCATGCTTGGATTCGTTGCTTTGAATGTCTTTTACATATCAGCTACAAGTTGAATATAAAGAAATGGCAGGCTAGAAGTGACGAAGACAAAGCAGATATCAAAGTTCGTTCCGAAGAAATCAAGTTGAAATTTAAGAACGAGATGGGGCTTATTGTTGATAAACCAAAGCCAGGATTTGGTTCTTCAAATGATGGAAACACAGCCCGTCGCTTTTTTAAGAATGCTGAGATGAGTGCTCACATCACAGGGTTAGATGTTACAATTATCAAACAATTTGATGTTATTTTGAGAACATTGTCTTCTGGATTCGAAATAAACTTAGCGGAATTCAATAAATTTTGTCTCGAAACCAGAAGACATTATCTTAGTCTCTATTCGTGGTACTGTATGCCTGCTACTGTACATAAAATATTAATTCACAGTACAGAGGTCATCAAAGCAGCATTGCTTCCGATTGGGCAGCTTTCCGAAGAGGCTCAGGAAGCACGTAACAAAGATTGCAGCAGATTTAGGGAGTACAACACCCGCAAGTGCTCGCGTGTTGCCACGAATAGACACTTACTGTCTATGTTAGTTATAACATCTGATCCTTTGATCAATAGCCTTCGAGAGATTCCCCGAAAAAAACCGGAAAAAATATGTACAGAAGTTTTAAAGTTAATTGTAAGCCCTAGCATAGTAGAATCAAGGCCGGAATCGTCATCATATTGTCGCACAATGCCACAAAATGATGAAGATTACACTATAAAAGATTCATCAGAAGACTCTGATGATGATTATTAGGTTAATTTAGTATTTTTAATTTTATTTTTGTTGTTTGTATAATATTTTTGAATATATTTTCTGTTTTTATACCAATTTTTCGTTTTTTATTACAAAAACATGACTACCTATATGTAAAATAGTAAAAGCCTTGTTATATAACATAAAATAATTTTGTCCACCTAGCATGTTCCACACGAAACACTGTGCGCCGCTCGGAATATGGCGTGTTGGTTGGCGGTCCCCAACGCCGCTATCATACTACTATTATAATAAAGTCTCACTCTCAAACTCTGACTGTAATTTTGATTTTATTTTTAAATATCATACAAAAATGAATGCTCTATAAAGTAATTAATAAGTTATATATTTTAAGTATCATAAAGATATTTTATTCATGAAAGAAGATAGCGGCCATTTGTAAAATATTACAAATATATTTTTATTTTTGAAAGCAAATAGCTTTAATTTAAATAAATAAATTTCTATATTTTAATATCAAACAAACACTTAAATTTAAATAAAATATTTTAATTGTCTAGTGTTTTTTATTTGCCGTGAATAAATTTATACATAAAAGAATATTCATTTTTTAATTAAGACTACACCAAAGATAAGGAATACATATATAAAAGGTAAGTGAAGGCTTAATAAGATCCAAAACTTTCCGTACAATTCATACATTTATGAAAGAAGTTGTGCGAATTCCGTTAAACCACGGCGCCAGGGTCCTTACGTTATGACTTTTGTTTTACGTAATTTCTCTTTTGAACAACTATTAATACTTCGATAGCTTGTATATGTTTATAAGCAATTTCATGAAACAAACAATACTTCGGTTTTAGGGTTACATATCTTAAAGATGAAAACATAATTATACATTCTGCGCATTTTTTCCAGACTTTGAAGCTAGTGTATAAAGTACGCATTAATTATTTTTAGAAGCAAATATTAATTTTATTTTTGTCATACAAATAAACTATTAATAATTTCGAATATACTTCGTTGCATTTGGTAAAAATCAATATAAGCTCATATTACTGTTATTTAAAGCAGTATTACATTATGTATGTATGTTTGTAGATAATGAAGCGTAACATCTGCCGACTTGGTTAAAGTATTAAATATTCTAAAAAGTCTATATATTCTATAATTTATAGTTATTGAGATTCAAAATTTTGTCGCTGTTTTTTAAACTTAAATATCATATTTTTGTACGATATTCCATACAAAAATATGATATTTTAAGCTTTAATATATTGAACTAGTATTAAAAACGAAAATCGGGAAAACTTTAAAAAATATCAAACAAATTCTTAAGTTAATAAAATTCTTACAAGTCTATTATTCCTGGACGTAACGCTTTCAGCGGTTTTTAACTGAATGTTATTAAATTTAACTTTCGGTTAAACGATTTACTTTACAATTTTCCACTAGAGTAATGAAAGAAAAGCGGAAATAGATCTGTTTAACTTTTCAACGCTGTAATTTTAAAACTGACAGTTAAAGTTTACCATCATTGTACATTTAAGTTGTAAAAAAAAAATATTTAAACAGGCAATACAATATAATATGTTGATTAGGTTTATAAGTAAAATAAAAGAAGTCGTGTATTTGTATTTAACATATTTTATTGTGATACTTCTTTATATTGTGAGTGTTCTTACTTCACTTTAACTACATGTTTTTTACAGTACTGGAAGATTTATATTGACTTAGTTTAGTTTGCAAGAACAAATACATTTTATTGTGAAAGTTCCAGTCATTCAGAGTTTAATCAGAAACCAAGCTCGTATTTTTCAAAGTTAATACTTTATTTTACACCTAAGTATAAGCCTTAAGGTTTTGGTTGAACTGTGTGCAACAACATTTCAAAGGACGACTACAGACAATAATACAGTATCGGTAATCTATTTAAAATTATCAAAAGTTAATTTTATTCGTTTTGTTGATCGATTTAATTGTTAGTAAATATTTTACTCGTACTACATGGCCTTAATATGTATTATATATTTACAATATAATATATGTTATATTTAGTATACATCAATATTGTTTGTACGAGTAAAATATTTACTGTGACAATCAGTGATAATGATAAAATAACAGTTACGATTAAAATACACAATTCAAAATATTTAAACATAATTCTGGTTAAATTAGTGTTGGTTCATTTACAATTAGTAATTTAAAACATTATTATCATTTATACGTGTTAGTTAAAAATATTACATAATAAAATTGAGTGGTAAAAATAAGTACTGTTATTATTTTTTAGCACTCGAGCAGGCAGGCTATTGGTTGGTAAGTTGGGCCTTTACCTTTAGTCATTTGCAATACAGGTGCATATAGGGCGAAACGACATTCGAACTTTGTTACTGACCACACGGAATGTATAATAGACACTCAACACCCGTCTGTGATGGAATGGTACTCGATCGTGTCAATGCATATAAGCTGTAGCTTAAAGATTAAAGCTAGACTATCATCTTTAAAATGTTATATAAATTCCCAATATGTAGATAATATTTAAAAATGTTTTGCTCATTGTAATAAATATTGTGAATATCATTTTACAATATTTAACAAATCAATTTGATATCATTCTAATACTTATTTAATTCTGGACAACTTTTATATTTACAATCACTGACATAAACAGACACTCTCTCTGTTAGAGAATATATACACGTTATAATGTTTCATACTAAGAACTCAGCCTGAAAATGGTTGAGTATTGGCACGTGACAAAAAGACCGACAGAATATAAATGATTAGGGTTTCATTTTTGCTATTTAAGAGCGCACCACTAAAAAGCACAACTATATTATAAACGTTTTTTTCTTGTGGATTACATCATGTTATTACCTTTATTAATGGTGTACTCGTACATGACGTCAGAATTACTAAGGTCACGCTATTACCTTGAGAATTAAAAAAACGACTTAGGTATTTCTAATAATAAAATCTTTATATTGTGGAGATCCAATCGCTTCGACAGCTCGTGCAAGCGTGACACGAGCGGTCGAGTGTTTGTGTTATTCCAGTCTAGTGTTTCTATATATTATATTGTAATATCTTATCTCCGCTGATTAATATCTAATAAACACATTATGTTTTGAAGAAAATAATGTTTTGCACTTCTCGAGACCTTAATATGTATTACATATTTGCAATATAATATATGTTATATTTAGTATAAATCAATATTGTTTGTTAACTGGAGACTAAAAAAGAAACAATTTTTCTTAATATGAGATAACTAGCAAATCGATATCCAATTAATTACTTTGCTACTGTGTAATAATAATGAAATGTAACAAACTATTGAACTGCGGGTGAAAGGGATAAGATTGCTAACCTCATGTAATTAATTAAAAAAGAAAATAACATTGAATCTGATAATTGATAAGTTACTGTATTTGTTTATGTTCAGTGCTGATGTTGAAATGTTTAAGAATAAAGTTCCTCAGTTGTATCATACTCTGGTTGGTTCCCCGCTCTTTACTATCGCAGCTTCTCAGGCATAATTTCTAGACTTATGTTTAAACAAATGTCAAAAAATTATATCTTCGATTTTAAATTTCTTTCCCTTCTGTCAATAACCTGTAATATAAATAAGCTGATTAATTGGCTTGATGTAAATAATAATAATGAATGTAAAATATATTTGCTTAATTATATTTTTGTTTACTAATTAATTATTCACAGACTTCAATACCACGATTTTGACTATCTCTTCTCATATAATATGACATTTAATATTACAATAATTACCACATGCGGTACCAAACAACTACCTCAAGGAACGTCGATAGAATATTTACAAGTTCTGTATCAAACAGTACGGTTGTTGTATCAAATATATTTAATAAAACAACTTTCAGTGGTTATAGTTAATATGATCGTAAATAAATTATATTAATTATACCCTTTTTGTTTCGAAGTATAATAATTTAAATATATTAAATACTTGTAATAATTTAAGTATATTATACACTTTTAAAATATTTATTCAGGTCTTTCTCTTTACATTTTGAATACCTACTTATTGTTTATGTGTTGTTAATATATTGTTGATAGAGGCTTCAACCTTCGGGTCAAGTTAGTCAAGGGTGGACAGTCTAAATGCGGGCATCTGTTAAGATAATATGCTGTTGGAGATGTTATTATTAAATTATATAAATTCAATTGTATAATTGCTGAATATATATGTATTTAATTACTTAAAACTCCTTGTTTAGCAGTTTAGGAGGCCTAAATTGCAAAAAAGACATTTAATATAAAATAAAACATATTACAGGTTTAGATGTAGTGTTTAAATTCTAAAATGTAGTAATTATGATCATAATTCTTTCACACTCATTCAGCGATATAGTACTCTAGATTCTTCTAAATATGTCTTCTTATATATTGTCCGATACTATATATATTTAATATAAAAATAATGCCTATTTCGAGACCATCTGTCAAAAGAACCATCTATACCGAGGACAATAGATACGATGTTATACAAAAACTGCAACATCATAGCGGTCAGAGATATCGCTTCCAATCCGACATATTTCATCTTTTGAAATGCAAACACTTCACTGACCCAATGGTCAGTGAAGTGTTATTCCAATGAATACAGCCAAAGAACACAAAGTTGTGACAAGATTTTTAATGTATTTCCGATATAAAACTTCGAATCTTTCACTACTTTTCTGTTTGTTGTTTGGAAACTAACTAACTATTATACAACAAAATATAAACTGCTCTGACAGACTACTTTCTCTTGATTGCATTTTCATAAGTATTATGTTAACTTTTTATAAAAGAAAACGTCTTTGAGTTATATTTGTGTTTTTTTAATAAATATTATAGTTATAAGGAATTGTTAAATTAAATACAATGTTTTTGCAAATAATAAACAGAATGAAATTGCAAAATGAACAAGTCGTAGATGTTTCTCACTAAATGCCTGTGTTTCGTTTGAATACCGAGTGGTCTCGAGCTAAGTTCCGTCACGTATCTGCGGTTCAATCCACTTTACTAGTGCATATATAATAAGTATATTAATATATAACTGTACTATTTAAGAGACTTTCTTTGAAATACAGAATGGACCAAAAGTCCGCTTACATTTGAAATGATGATTAAAATGAACTAATTACAGTAAATGAAAATTGTTTATTGTTTTCCATAGTTAACAAAATCGGAATTTATTTCTTAAAACTCACATCATCCATGTGCAATCCTTCATTATACTGACATTGCTCCAATCTAGAGCGGAAATTTTGGATAACAGCTTTACTCGTGCATTGATATCTGTGCGAATACGGTCCTTTAATTCGTCAAGAGTACTGGGTAGGTGTCGTAAACTTTAGCCTTAAGATATTCCCAAAGAAAATTTCCTTTGGGGATAGATCCGGGCTAAGAGGCGGCCATGTTAATGCTCTTTTCGATATCACTTTTGGGTCAAAAATGTCTCCAGCTGTCCTCAACGAGTCATTATGTACTATCTCTAGTTAATTAATTACAATTGTGTAGCATTTTAATATAGTACATTATAAGGGCATTATAATAAACTAATCCCTAATAGAGAAAAGCTTTCGCCACATTTTACGACCAATATCAAACAACACTATAAATAATTATTAACGAAAAATAAAGAAATAAAAATCTTTATCGTCTATACAGTTCTTTGATATGTATATAAATTAAACAACGCGTCTATTATTCTATGTCTGTCTGTATTAAAAAATGTCGTTGATATTCAATGACATCTTTGTAAATCGACATAATATTAATTTTTGCTCTTTTGTATCTTAAATATTAACGTTCTTACAATAAACGCAATGTTTACGACCAACGCTTACTTTTTATAAGGTATTTATTTATTACCCATTAAAAGTTATCATATTCAACAGCATATGTATGTAGTACATACTACACAGCCATGGAATTTTAATTTTTTATCTGATACAGTTTATCGAAATCATTTTACAATTGTTATAATTCTTTTCCTACAGTTAAAATTTGTTACTTTCCAAACTGGAGTTTATTAATTTGATTGTTGTTTAAAGAATCTTTATTTTTTATAAACTTAAAACGTGACGCTGGTTTCATATTAATGGAAGTTTGAATAATGCCTTCAAGTTATAAAATTACTAAATTTACTTAATTGATATAACGTACGACAGCGGACCATTAAACTTTCTGAAGTGCTCGTAAACAGAAACGGATGTTATTAGAAGGAAAGGTTCTACATGGAGTTGGTCATCAAGTCACATTTACTGGAAACAGTGATTATATTATCTAATATCATTATATTAGATCATTCAATCCGTCATGTCTGTATGATGGAAGGAAACTTCAGTGGAATATTAAGTTTCTTATTAATGTCAGATTCCACAGTCCGACCCATCCTTTCATCCGCCAATAGTTTATACTATTGATGGACTGGTTATCAGAAAAGACAAGTATTACTTTAAGTGTACTTTAAACTTTAATTTAAAATAATTTTATTGACTTTCATGTTTATTAAAATAACAAATATTTTATACATTACTTAAATAAAAGATAATAATTCACTATAGCGAAGTGTCGTGTCGTGCCGTTTTCGTCAGAATAATCCTTAGTTTTACAGTTCAAATAAAGCTGTAATAATATCGACCATACTATCACATATGATATACACATACTCGTAGATAGATGGTGGATATATCGTACATATATGTTATTTTTAGGGTATAACGTCCAATGAATAAAACTTTAAAGTTATTGGTATAGTTTCTAACATTTGATAAGTACGAAAATACTGAATAAATCAGAGCTCAAATACAACTAAGTATTTAAATAATATTATTTAAAAAGTTTATACATTATTGGTTCGTTTAATTTTTATCAATTTAATTTTATGTTTTTCATCATATAAATTTATTATTTATACTGATTAAAAACAGTTTTATTAAAATGTGGTGTTAGTTGTTGGCCTTTGTCTTCGTAATTTTAAGTGACATTGGTTTTGCTGACTCAAATAACAGACTCGGAACGATACAATAATCTGACTTAGAACAAAGCTTCCTTTGTTACTCACAGAGCTTTTATTCCTATTTCTAGTAAAATTTAATATAGCCAAAATCAATTGTGTAAATTTTAGGAAAAACGGTATATTATTTTACTACTTACTGTTACTAGGATCCGCCAACTGTGCATGGCGGGTGTTGAGCTGAGCCCTTCTCCTTTCATCTGAATAGCTACAACTAAATACAAAAAAAGGTCTCCCAAACGGTTAAGTTAACTAGGATCCGCCAACCGTGCGCGACGAGTGTTGAGCTGAGCCCCTCTGCTTTCTTCTTTTCTTGATAACTTTTGAATGGCTAAACATTTTTTCAAACTGTTTTCACTATAACATCCGCGTTTGGCTCAAACATACATGAGAAAATTTTTAGCTAATTATCTCGTCGCATTCTGGAGACAAACACAAAAAAATTCTCCAATTAGTTTAATGATTAAATAACTGTGTTATATATCAGACCACTATGTCATGCATGGACACGTGGATCAACTGCTGTTTGTCCATGGACGGGCAGAAGCTCGGAAAGAAGACGGAGAGGTGAGACACTTGGTGTATTGTTTAATACACTAAAGCATAACAGTTCTAAATGTAATATTAAATTATGAAAAATGTCAGTGGAATACGTTATTTTCCAATTACAATAATTTAAGATAAATCGTACATAAAATAATATTATTATGTCAATAAATAAAGTGCCATTAAATAATAAAGTGACGGACTGTGAAATAAACGTATTAAGATTTAGAGTAGATAATTCCAATGTTATAAAATATATTACATATATAATTATTTTTTCGTTTCCAAATACAGTATTTTTATATTGTTGCAGACACTTTTATTAACTACTTAATTACTTAACTTAATATCCTTAACATTATTTACTGCAGATAATTACTGCAACACTAAACACTCTTTCACTTAAAAGTTTCTTAACAGATTAATAATTGGCGATTAAAAACCTGTTTCGACTGTTTTTATTCCAACAATAAATGTCACTTTTAGAAATGAAGAGATAGCTGGAGGTAGTATCAGTTATGGTGTGTTAGACTTCCTAAAAAAGTCGTCGCTCATGGCACCGGACTGATCGTGCTGCCTTGATACCTATGCTTCCACAAGAACACCGAGTTGTGCTGGTAACTGTATGTACCGTAGTAGTAGCAAATATCTTATCTCCTTTTTGAGTCATATCATATTTTTATGAACCGGTGCATATGCTGCCGGGCGGGATCTTGAAAGGACCTATTCCACTTGGAGGAGGCGGCGCCAGAGTGGGGGCCACATACACCCTGACCCCCAACTATGAAACCCGTCATCTTACGGGGTCCGAAGGCCTTGGGACCGTGGGTAATCAAATTTTGGGTGGGTAGTCGGTCTTCGTGATATGATAAAAGTGCAGAAAAAAAGATATATAAAATAAAAGTTTAGTTCTTCTATATATATATTTATGTTACACATGTTACGCAAAAATATACAATTTAAATAGTATTACAGTCAACCATTTCATTTAAGTTACTCCCGTCACAAGTAGGACACAGCGGAAGTCAACTGTTTTAATCGTCCCGTGGTGTGTCAGTAACCTGTTTAAATTTGAATAAAGCTCGAACGTGTAATATGCATTGATTGAATCTAACAATATTAGTATATTAATTGATGTGTGAACTTTGTTTCTGATGTAATAAATTCGTTGCCACTAAAAGTAATAACGAAAAACTATTTCGTACGAAATAGTAATATCTTTTAGAATAGATTATTAAGTTACGTGTATATACTTTTCACAAAATACAATAGTTTATTTATATTGTCCTAAAATCTGTTGAAACTAATTCTTTGATGATGTATCGAGCTTATTCAAAGCTTATTCAACGCAACATACCAGAAATAGAAAATATAGGGTTGCTTTTTTCTAAACAAATACTTTTAACAAAAACCTTTTTTTGCAGGACACATGGCCGTTTTCAGACAGATGTATTTAAAATTATATATTATTTTATTCTAAGTTGCTATGCAACCACATTCTTAGTACGGTTTATGTCTTCACAGAATGAAGTTTTTACATGTTTAGTCTATAATTTCATTACGTAAAGATAGGATATTGTTTAGGCTTTCTCTGCATTTTGCAAAGAAGTCTTTGTGAATAATAATTGTCGTGTCATGTGTGTAGCGCATCCGTATATGTTAAAGCACTCTACGACCTTTTAAAAAGTTACACAAGCAAGCTTAATCAAAAAAATAATTAAGCTGAGCGTAAACGAAGCTCTTAACCGTTCATTTTGCTGTTTTACGACATCGATAATGTATTTTTTTATAATTTGGCACATAGCTTTTTTACTAAAGATGGTTCTGCAAAAAACAGAACAAAAGAAATTAGGCTAGAAAAAAGTTATAGTAAAATGAAATTTGTCTATGGAATTTCCCATTTTAAATGTGTCACGCGCATGTATCAGTGAGAGTGCTAAATAGACTGCGACAACTGCTACAAAGCCAATATTTTATCAATAATTCTATAATTTATTACAGTTTATTTACATTACAAAATTTATCTTTTTATATAAAGTTAAAGATAACAACTGTAAACTATTCTGTATAAAATACTAAATAACTTTTCGTATCCTTAATTTGTCAAACCTTACATTAGTATCAATAAAATAAGAAGATGAATAACAACGTCTTGTTTCCTGTTCATCCTGTACGAGTATATTATATATTTTAAACATACATTGCTTAATGGTGACACGCGGTAAAATGTAAAGTACGCCCGTTGCACGATAACCTATAGATGTCCTAATTTAATTCTTCTCTCGCTTGTTTGAAATGAGAAAGGAGATAAAAACCATGTGCAGATAATTTTATTTTTAGATTTGTGTTAACTATTCTTTAATATGAGTTGTCTATAATATAAAATTCGATCCTATTATTTAATCATTTATTAAAAGTCCCCAAAATTATACGTATTTAAATTCCAACACTAGCGATTTTCGTAGAAATTCTAAAACCTGGGACACACTGATACATAATGAGAACTAACCATAGAACTAGAACTAACATATGTAATAGTGAACATGTTTATTGTAAAATATATAAACTATGAACATCAATATGTGAATATCTAGTATGATAATTTCCCCACTGTATAGTAATTAAGCAAAAGCAAAATACTTTAAATCATTGACATGCAAATGTACTCTAAATACCAAGTATTTTCCACTTCGGTCATTTCGTAATGTTGATAATATTTTATACGATGTATATCATATTATTTTAGTGAAACATAAATGTTCCGATTTTCTTATTAACCGTTTATTCAACCTGTTAAGTAATTAGGACTTTCTTTTCTAGACATAATAACAGATATACCAGTAAGAAATATTTCAGACATTCCAATATTAACGACTTATTCCCACTGTTATAGATTATGCTTTATTTTATTTTCAATAGTGAATGCATTATTGTAGCTGCATGATAAAGACTTTATTTGATTGAGAGAGTAATCGACAACACGTGTCTTATATGAGTAATAATAATATTAACCTGAGAGTATACTTCAAAGCCAGTAGTTAATACAACCAAGTTTATAGCTACCATCGATATGTATCTTAATACCATCATCACCATTAATCTGTGTATCATGTTATAATAATAATATTTACTATTAAGTAGGTTTTGAAAATAACAGATAAGTATAATAATGATAATGGGACAACAGAATATAATACAATATACTGAATGGGGCGGTCACGCTGGTCGCTGGTGTCACCGGACGAGCTGCAGCTGGACGCGCTGGACATGTCCGAGCGCCGCCACCACATGCTCTGCTTCAGTAAGAACACAGAAATGTGCTACTATTTTAGTTAGTACTGAGGCTGTACTATTAGTTATCACTTTCAAAGAGATAAACTTAAAGTTAAATATTTTGTTAGTTCCTAACTTTGTTTAAAGTTTATGAAGGCTTCAAAGTTCTGATACATATTTACATAATCTTAACCCAAACAACCTCCGAATGATTTATAACTCGTATATTTTAATGTTTGTGTAGTTCATAATATAATTATTTTCAATATTAATTGACCCGTCTCTTATGTTAGTGAATTTTCATAATATAAACATACCATATTGTTGTTTAAAAACCTGATTATTTAGATATTTAAATAAAAACACAGTTTTATAAAATTTACTATTGTATTTTTTCTTTACAGAGATCACTTAAGGTAGCTTTTCAGTTTCCTCATAATGCATGATATGTAAGGAATAGAAATTGATAGCGTATCTTGCGTCACAACTTCGTCTGTCTGAGCGCGCGCCCTTTAGTTTATCTCTATTTTCACAAGGCCCATGAGTCGCTAATCTGAAGTATTTTGATGTCCGTAGTCGTAGGTAGTATTCAGGAACACTCATAAACACTTTTAGGACCATATAAACAATTTCTATCCTTTTTTAATATGAGACACACATGTATATCGACCGGAAGAGAAATCAATAATAACAACCACAATTTGCACCGGCCGGTGCTTTCGTCAACTAGTACACAAGTAATTAATAGTTATCCAATGTCATTCCTAATAAAAAAAACCAATCTACTATTGAAACATGACCTCCAAAATGTTTATTCTTATAATTTATATAATATATAAAATTACTATGTTTCATGTGATAGATTTGTGTAACATATACTATATATAATATTAAATATATGTATTTCTTAACTACACGAAGTAAAGTTAGAAATAAGCTGATATTAAATAATATTAATAATTTAAATAAAAGTAATAATTTAAACTTAAGTTTTATACTTTCATGTCAAATTTATATTTTAATTGTTACATCATCATGTGACATCTTATACAAATGACTCAAATCACTGTTTGTTAAAATTTTAAATGAACCTTATTTATATTATAAACTTAAACTGTGTTGTCTCATACAGTAATCTCATATTCTTAGTTTTATTTTAAGCATATTTTTTCATATATAGATATCTCATTTATATATATTATATTACATCTGAGATGTCGACAACTAAACTAAGCTGACACCAGGCAATTTCAAGAATATTCGCATAGCATTATGTAATATTGTCATACAACTCAAATCAGTTGTCCTTTTTTTGACAGATTTTTATTTTTCCGTTTAAATAAAGTACATGTTTGTAGTAAAGCAATATGTTGACGTTGATGAAATATGATCAAAATCCATCTAATACTTTCTGAGAGATGCGCAAACACACAAACATGTCAGAAACTCTTATCAAAAGTTCTATTATATGTCAAATTAATAATAAATAGTGAAGATACTTAAAGTATAAATTTGCATGTGTTACTATTCTAGTATGTAATGTGTAAAAGATATTATTTAAATTGTTATTCAACTTTAACACAAGATTAATAAATTAAATCAATATATCAAATAATTAAATCAAATAAGCGTCCTGGCGTCGATCTAGATAACTACGATTATACTATAAGTGTGTAACTCAGCCGCAACATCAAAAACAATACCATTACATAATGTTTACTATTGAATAAATATCCAACTTATTAATACAACCTTTACTCTCATCCTAACCGGCTTTTATTTAGGCTCCTATTAAGTAACTCTTTGTAACACTTCACACTCAACTCTATAATACACGACTGTCACAACAGTCACTACTAATATATATATCACTATTGCTTTCCCACATTATTAAATAATTACACACAAAGTTCAATCAAATAAGGATTAGTACAAATTATAAACAAACTCTCTACTGAATTCACAAATTCACTAATAAATTAAAGTTTAACTTTTTTCTCTATTCTTAGATATAAATAATACGGATTCTTTTTGTGGAAAAGTTGAGTTTCCAGTTGTACAAAATTATAATTATGGAATATTGTTTATAATTATAAACAAAAAATAATCTATTTTTATAATATAATTCTGATATTCATGTCATATAAAAAGTTTTGTTGTTTTTATATGAAGCTATTTTAGGTATAGTCGTTTGTATGGATTTTATTTATTTCAATTGACAATAACACGAAAATAAATAACCTCTGATTGTTTTCGGCATTTATTTGAAACACTCAATCAAAGTGAGCTTAACTGAACTACGTGACAATATTCACAGTGCATTTTATAAATAATGAAAGTTGAAACATTTATACGTTTAAAATAGGAGTATTAATTAATAAAATGGTTTCAAACTTACTTTTCACAACCCCCTGACAGTTGCGAAATTAACACAGAAAATAACATTTGTGTGAAGATTAGTTTCGATATAAGGCAATATCCTTAGAATGTTTGTTTACCTTAAAACATAAATATCTTGGAGTGGACAAATATTAACATAACAAATGAGTGCAATACATTATACTTTTCGTAAATTACTTTTTCGTCAAGCTAAGCTGGATAATTGATAATATAATTGATATATTACTTTACGAATCCAACTGTACGATATGTTACGTGTATAACTTCTTAAAATATTGTAATAAATATGATAAAGCTTTTATTTAATTGCATTTTCTTGTTTTTCTTTCAGACATTAATCATATTTACTCGTAAACAGCAAAACAGGGAAGAGGAAATTAATTATAAAGTTTAAAGTTGGTGTCCACAATAAATGTTACCGAAGTCAAAGTAAAGTTGCTCGTTTAATGTTGTGAGTAAAGGGAAATAAATATGCATAATTACATTTATATATAACCTTAATGCATTAGAAACTTATATATAAGGTTTATCAAACACGTCAAAAAATTAAATAAGAAACAGTCATTCATTAATCTGTTGTTTCATTACATTTTCTATCAATAAATTAAATATCGTCTCACTTAAATCAGTCCAATACTCGTTCAAGTAACTACTTATAAAATCTTCTCGGTGTAAAATGATGTCATCTGTGACACAGTTCACACTGTTACTACTATTACACATCTTAAGTATAAATGTTATTATTACTACTTGTTCTTGGAACGCCTTGTGTATTATTATTTATGTATTCAAACTAAGAACGAGATTGACAAAGGAATACATTAAATAAATTATTATTAATATTTAAAACAATAATAGTGAAAATTACAAATTACATAAAATTTACCTTTTGAATGCTTTCGTATTATTTAGTAACAAATTAAATAATACATTTCCTTAAAGCAGTGTGAAGTTGTATGAAGGTGATTTCAAAGATTTTTTTATATAATCCAGGGAATGAATAGCAAAAGTCTTTGTGGCCTTTGTATGTAAGTCTAAAAACCCCTTTTCATCTCTTAAATTATTTTAATACCTGTAAAGAAAAAACACGAATATTTCAAGGAACATTATATTTTTAATTTTGTATCATTCCCGACTCATTGCCTTGACTTTTGATATTTTATTATCCTGTTCCAATCACTTATAATTATGTGTATTTTAGATTAAGACCGTAATATGATGTAGGTTATCTATCGGTTAATTTGTCATCCTCTTGTCAGCTAAATCTCGGTTGAATATCTCTATTATCTACTGAATTAGAGAAATTTGATGCTGCTTTCTTGTACCATAAATCACTGTATATATAATAGGTTCCCTAGTTACATGCATCTACAACCGTGGTTAGTTATGACTGGCGTTACTCAAATAGGCGTCCTGTGTTGTAGTATCAATTAATATTAATGACGCTTTTACAAATGAGTCATTTATTTGTTTATTGCATTGACTGATTTGTTCATTTAAAAATAAAAAATTCAAATGAACATTTATAAAAATATCAAAAAGATATCTGTAACACGATACAGTAACAAGTATGGATCCTCTGGTAAGTGGAACTCTGATCTCCTCGAGAGAGAGCTGTGCAGTCTTAGCAGTATTTAGTCTGTATTATTAGTTGTGTTTAATTGTTATGGATGTTCATTATAAGATACTTATTCTTATTAAAACTTTATAATACCTCGACATACTGAATATTTATATTAAGTCATATTATACCTATAGAAACTACTAATATAATTTAAAACTTACCAGGTTGTAAATAAATTATAATTCTCCAGCTGACTACATTATTTAAAACATTGAAAAAAATTTCTCTGTAACTACCGAGAATTTTCTTGTTTAACTTAACTTCGAACTTATCTCTAAATCTTAGGATGAGTTTATTTTAGCTACAATGATTTTCCCAAATTACTGATTAAAGACAAAAAAAAAAACTCTTTAAAGTCATAATTTCTATATCTCCACACAGTATGAATCAAAAAGTGTGTATTTAAAAGTCTAACTGATTCTGTGAAGTTGAAAGTAATCTGAAATTGGAAACTATAAATCAAAGCACACAATTGATCACATAACCTTTTGAATTTCAGTTTCCTCGCGGTCCTCGATTTGGGAAATGTCACTTAGTTAATTAGATTTATCTTTGGTCCATTTACGTAAATGATTTGTCCTCATTACTCACCACTTGTCATCACTCACTAGTTTATAATCCTGCTTTGAGTTATTAAAATACAATTATTTGAATGATTGTAGCCTTTATTAAATCATTAATATTTTATAATAAAAAAATATATATATTTCTTACTTTATACTATAAGTTTCCACTGAAGATAGCAAAAAGAAATCACAAATAAAAAATGTATAATGTAAATAAAGAACAGTTCATACAATTAATATTATTTTAAGAGATCCTAAAATTTTGTTAAAAGATAGAAAAGGATGTTAAGAATAAAATATGAAGAGTTTCTTGAATTTATAAAAGCTCTTATTGGTATTTAAATGTGAATATAAGCCATCCTTATTTAAATATTTCATGTTGATCCTGTTAAATCAATTAAGATAATTAGTATATTAAAAGGGTCTTGTTATATTTTAAAAGGTTTAATGTGTAATGCAAAATTGCCAACATTGTTAAAATCCAATAAAGATTGTAAAATTAAACATTTTAAATTAATGAACACGGTGATGGCGGCAGTCGAGGGAAAAAATAACTTATTTAAATTTCAATAAAGACAACATATACTCGTAAAATAATCGTTAAACATCTCTTTAGTTCTTGATATCCATAATAATATATAATGTAATGATATTCAAGTAATTACTCTCACACGTCACCGGCAAGAGTAGTCATCAGATACTGAAGACAATTGACTGATAGCAACAATCAACTAATGCGATCTTTGTGTTTATATATTAATGTATTGCCAAAATCTAATGTGTTTTAAACATTTATTAGTAAATATTAAAATCTAAAACAGAAAATAGAATCATTTCATAATCAGAGCCTGTTGTTGAAGTATGCTCAGATTTAACTACGATGCAGTAATTAATTGGATCATAACATAGACCTGTTACTTGGGGAATGCCACAAATTAGTCACGACCTCGTTAATAAATACGCTTAAATTTGATTGATAACATGTGTATTATGCTATAATGGCAATGTTATTGTACAGGAATGTCACTTGATTAATTTCCATCTCTTAGCAATTTGTCATTATTCAGTAAATACAAATTACATTATAATTGCAAGTTCACCTTTATTTTTATTCCTTGTATTTTAACAGTCCTTTTCTAATCCTGTCTAATGTTAAGTGTTATGTAATAAAAACTTACCTAGGTTATTATTAACATAACACTTAACAACAGACAATTCAGCCAACATGTTAGTAGTGGTAGTAGTAGTAGCAGTGGCACCAGTAGTAGTAGTAGTGTTATTTTAATGTACTAACCTCTTAATATAATAATAATAAGTTTGGTAGCCATTTTCTTAGACAAAAATCCCGGGATATGCTCAAGTTATCCAGGCAATATGTATTAAATAATTTTATCTCAATTGGTTCAGCAGTTTAAGAAGAACTCAGTGAAAAATAAACGTAAAAAGCATAAATAATTATATTTGGTAAAAATAAATTAATCAATAATTAACACTAATGTCGTCTATAGGCTGACATGATGATGATGATGATGATGAAACTGTTTAATCATTGAATTTTAATATAATAAGAGTATATAAGTTCATTATCAACCTTTGAGTGGAGATATACTCGTAGCTCAAGACAACTATAACATACTTTGTTCTATGTGAACAGCTGTATATCACGTATCAGAAACTGAGACAGATTTCAGATTAGAACATATGTCTCAGATTTAATATTAAATCACAGTTGCTTTGTTGTTATGAGATGAATTTTGACGTAATAAACCACACCAGATCTATATCACATTATGCCGATTACAAGTTTTATTTAAGGTGAGTAAAGTTTTAATTAATAAAGAAGATTATTTTTATATACACTGAAATGTATAAAATACTAGATAATAAAATGGTATTGTCGAAATTAATATAACTTAAATACAATAGTTAATTATATTTAAAAAATATACTCTTTAATGCGTAGACAGAGATCATATCTCTCTTAAGGAATCCTTGTAAGAATCAAGTTTCTTGTTTAACTAGCTCCATTTTTAGACTTGCCTCACTTATTACATCTTAATGATGATATTTTAGAATTTGTTGTTATTATGTTACAATAAAAATTAAACAATTAATTCGAAACTATTTATATACAAAACACACTAAAATTACATTTAGAAGATAAAGTACCCAAAATGTAATTTATGATATTCAACTCAGCAAGTAAACGTCCTCGGCATCCAATGATGTAAATAATAGTATAAATCTTTTATGAAGTGGTCACTCGCAGCCTGCTTTGATATGTTGTGTTACTTCTTACAATTACTTCAATACAACATTTTTGGTACCATTTACTAAACTGCTTTTTTGAAATATGTAATAATTGTGTAATATTGTTAAAATAAAAAAAAAACCTATGTGTATGTTAAATTAAAATAATTCGATTTATTCGTCCAATACGAAAATATTATTTTTTTAAATTATATTAATATATAATTAACATTTGAAAATATTGCTGAAAAGGTTTTCTTCGGTGGAACCGGTGAGTATATTAAATTAAAAGGTTTAAATGTAAATAAATAAGTAATATAATCGTAATAATTAGTCTTAAAGTGACTATTTACACCCAAATAAGCAAAAAGTTTTGTACAAAATAAAATAAAGAGATAAATAGTTTTTAATTAATAGTTAGCACGAATCCAATCCAATTGTAAAACTGCCAACTTCTCATTTGTAACAAAAGCTTAAAGCTTAACTTAAGACCGAATTAGCCTTGGAGGTAATCTCCGAAGCCAGCTTTATCACTTTCCGGCATACAAATGCGATTTTTTTAGAAACGTTGAAAGGAAAATCAATCGAATTCTCATGTATTTTATGTTTTATATACTTAACTAAAAATTTATTTGTCAAATCTGGTGATATATTTTTTCCTATGTATTAGGGGAGACCGGGGATGGTTGACTATAGGGGCAGGTAGACTAATTGTTAAAAACGCGAGCTAAGCAAACTTTTTGCATCGGCCGACTAGGTGAGCGTATCCATTATTCCCCCGCGCACAATCATCAGAAAAACCGCGGAGCAGACGCACACCGTTTGTCAGCTAGAGCCTATTGTTCAAAAACAAGACACTGAAGTAACTATTATTTTCCTAATTCTATTTGTTATAACTCTTTTCATTTTGTTTTGATTGCTTGTCAAACTGTTTAATACGAATGTTTGATTTCCGAACTTTGTATGCTTCCTTATTATTTTTAATTACTACACCATTTTAAGGTTTAGGCACGTAGTTAAAAATTACTAGGTCGTTTGGGGCTGGTTGACTCATTTTAAAAGGGGTTAGTTGACTATCTAGTCAACCTGCCCCATACAATTTTGGATATACTAGATATAAATTGGTATAAAAATTATTATTCTTAACCTAATATTTCCAGTTTAGAATGATGCGAATTTATAAACGAAAGTCAAATCGACGTAAAGACATACTGGAGAGAGTATGTCGACGAGTTATTTTCGCCGAAAAAAGTATCAATTCCAGCAAAAGAATTTGCTATACCATATAAAAAAGCGCCATATAGTAAATATGAAAAAAAAGAATGCAATCCCGGACTGTCTAGATCTTAATTGACCTTGGAAAGTGTTGGCTACATAAAAAACAGACAAATATTCAGTGACGAGGAAGAGTTTGCATCAGAAGATTGCCCATAAGGGAGCTGCTGATGTTTATTATGGATTAACGCCTTACGAGTCCCGAAAATTTGCATATGAATTAGCGAAAAAAAAAATCTATTCCTGAATCATGGAATAAAAAACAAATTGCTGATGAAGATTGGCTGGGAAGTTTGCTTAAACGTCGTCCTATTCTCTCTATTCGATCTCCTCAAGCTACTATTTCGAGCCACTTCTTTCAACAAAAACAACGTGCAGTTGTTCTTTGATTACCTAAGAACCGTTTACCTACGTTTAAATGTAAGCCCTTGGTATATTTGGAATGTAGATGAAACAGGACTGACAACGGGACTGGCACCAAAAAATTGGGAAAAATGACGTCTGCTGACCGAGGTTCGCTGGTGACAGTTGCAGTTGCTATCTCGGCCTCGGCAATATGGTCCTATAAATACTATAAATACTATTTTGACTATTTTAGACTAAAGGACTATCAAAGAATATTTAAGACTGGAGGTAGACCGATAGGTTCTTAACGATGTTTAATGTTGTTGAAGATGTTCTTAAAAATGATGATTGCATTTACTTTAGTATTTTAATCTTGTCCCTTCGTAGTCTTGGTACTCATTACTTCTTAGGTCAACTTACCCCTAGTGACAAGTCAACCTGCCCCAGGCACGGGGTAGGTTGACTAGTTTTTCCCGTTCTACAAAATCGAGCCTATATACTATGTTTTGATTGATATCGAGCTTATTGTAATTTCTTTCTAGAGCTGAATAGTGTCACTATCAATGGAATTGCTTTTCACAAAAATAATCATTAAAGCAATAAAAATATTAACTTTTAAACTGAAAATTGGTCAACCATCCCCGGTCTCCCCTACTTTCCCGAAAAATAATCACATTATTTATAGATATTATTTATGATTGCACAGCACTTCTCGTGAGGTTTTTAGATAATAATAACTTATTTATTACTTGTGAACATGATTAATCAATATGTTATGGTAATTTTATATTTTATTTATTACATTATTTTATGATTAAGAAATGTATTTGTAAAAACAAAGTATACGTGTATTTTACTTTTGGTTTGTAGTACGGTTGCTGTAGTAAATCAAAATTGAATGAGATGAAGATCCGGTTCAGGATTATTTGGGTATTCATGTGAAATGTCATTTTGTCAACAAAATAGTTTTCGAATAGAGTCTTGATCATTGTTCGCTTCAAAGATTTTAGATAATTAATATTTTTTCCCCGTGGAGATTGCAATAAAGGTGCAGTTTATATCTCCTATAATAAATAAATTATTTTTAAAGACGTAATAAATTTATCAATATCTATAATGTAGAAATTATAAAATTTCTTTAGGTGTAACTACTACATTTTAAACTTTAATTTATAGTTCCCGTTTTTTACTAACCAATAACTGGAACCTAGAGATTCTTTACAATATTAATCAAACTAATATCGAATATTTTACGACAAATTAAAAACTTAAAAGGTTATTTTTAGTTATTCTTTTTTCTTTAACGACTGAAAGTTATAACAAATAATTCTCATAATTTCAGTATGCAGCTATTGTTAGCAAGGTGTTCAATATTATAAACATTAACAAGTTCTGTGAGAAATGATCTAGACATTGCGACCACATCCTTTGGCCGCATTCCAGTTGTTAGAGAAATGTGTCTTATTTCAACGATAGAGGTATGGATGAAACATTTCGGATACAAACTGATCGCTGTGACCGGTATTAAAGTGACGATGCAATTTATGAAATTCATAGTCAATAAAGAGTGTATGACTGACTGTTTTTTGATTGATCTTTAAAAATGACCTTTATATATAAAACATATTCCTGTTAATTATTTTGTTTATTCCTTTGCGTTTTAGTTTGTAAAATTCTATTATACAATAAATTACGATTTATTGTTTCATATCTGTGTTAAAAAAAAGTCAAACTGATACTATTATATTAGTAATATATAAAAAGGTAATAAATCAATTACAAAATTCCAGATAATTTGTATGCACATGAAAATGTCTCGAGTATATTTATATAAAAAAATAAACTTTGGGAAAGTGAAGAAAAATAATCATTGTACTTTTAACTTGCAAAAGAAAACAAACAACGTTTAGGAAATATAATTATCAAATATTGTTTTATTACGCTCGTTAATAGTTTTATGAAGAGCACCCATGTGAAGTAAACGTGCATGTTTTCTCAGTGAAGTGTTTACTTGTTATGTTGAACTTATAAATGACGCTTATATGTTAGAATGTTTACAACGATTAGTTACTTAATAGGCTTATTTACCTCATCTCAAAATGATAAAATTAATAGATGCCTCTGAACTCTGGTCAAAAAGTTTTATTCCTTTATTACTTGCTTAGCTTGAACTCTCTAAGATTTTTTGTTTTCTGTTTGTTTTATTAAGAATATATAATTTGTATTTCTTAGTCACACCATTCGTATATTGTTATAATATATAATATTATAACAATAGATATATACGAATAGATGATTAATTGAAATATTAATAATATAATCATTCTTTATTAAATTATTAATATTTCAATTAATCATCTGAAACATGTGTGCTTTAGTAAATTAAGCCTAAATGAATACAACAATTAAATATGTTAAAATTAATATAATATTGTTAAATTCTCCTTCATTTCATTGAATTATAACTTAATGTTATTTATTTATTTAGTTGTCAGTCTCTCCTCTAAATGTGTACTCGTCGTGAGCTGTGCTCGTGGCGGTGGTGCTTCTATACTGTACCTGTAGCGTGTGCATTGATATAACATGAAAAGTGGGTTTCAATGATCATTTTTATTAAAAGAATCGTCGTATTTTATCTTTGGAAATTATTAAGAAGATTCGTTCTTTTAGAGGTTGATATTCTTTTAAAAAATAACATAAGTAAATGTATGTAACTAATATGCTTAGTCACGAATGGATCCCGATAAGGCAATACTGACAGTATTGCATAAGCTAATTATTAACATCATAAAATTATAATACATCATACATAAAAAAAACAATTTAACAAAATGTATTTACTTTTAACTGACATATCAACAAATGTGTAAATCTATTATATAAAAATGAATCGCAAAATGTGTTGGTAAGCGCATAACTCAACAACGCATGGACCAATCTTAACAATTTTTTTTTTAAATGTTCCTTGAAGTCCAAGGATGGCTCTAACGGCGAGAAAAATTTGAATAATTTCCAGGGAAACCCTAAAAAAGCCCTTTTCTTTTTCCTATACAAATATTTTAAATGTAGAATAAATAACTAAATGTAGAGTCAATTTGAAGTTGATATTAAATTACAAGCACTCATTGTTGTCTAAACAATGTAGGTGTCTTGCTAACGTCAAAGAGTCAATTCGCGCTTTATTGTCGCTGCACAACGTTCAAATTTAATCAAATGAATGTGTACACCCGACCAAATTGAAAAGTCAAAAAAAGTAAATGTAAGATTTGATTGGCCTTGGAATATTCTTTCTTTTGTTTTAGTTTCGGAATGCGACATAAATTGTCATCAGTTTTCACGTCATTGCATCTGTCAAACAAACTGAGTTAAAAAGCGTTTATAATATTTAATAATTAATTTTGATTGTATAAATACCTGTGATTAATAATTATTTCATGTGAATAAATTTAGGTAATTATATACGATATGCCTCCTATAAGACGAAGTAATTTAAGTAGAAGAACCCGAAATGCTACAAACCAAATGAATTACCGATCTTATCATACTGCACATGAACGTGACGACCGAAATGAACGCGAAAGAATTCGTATATCACGAACGCGGGAAGCGAGAGCGAGAGATTCAACTAATAATCGCGAAAGTTTGAATCGAGCTGCTTTCAATTACGATTTGTCAATTGACTACAGTAACCACCAATGTGTTGCTATTGGATCTATGAACTTGGTTTGCTCTTATTGTAAGGCATTGAAATACAAAAATGAAGCAAATGGATTGTGTTGCGCAAATGGGAAAGTGAAATTGATACCATTGGATCCACCACCAGAGCCATTGTACTCATTGGTTTCAGGAATAGAACCAGATTCCATACACTTTTTGTCAAATATTCAACAATATAACAATTGCTTTCAAATGACATCATTTGGGGCAACAAACGTAGTTCGGGAAAATTTCATGCCAACTTTTAAGGTATGTATTATAGCAGTTAATCATTATTATTTTAATGAACAAAATTTCCTGTTAACTAAGTAAATATGTGTCATTAACCTTCAGTTTCCTAAACCCCAAAACATATATTACTTAGTCATTATATTATTTGGTGATTCAGTATTAGCAACACTTTTATTATTTTGAAACACAATATAATTATTTGACGATGGATATTAGTTACAACTAATTATTACATATTGACATATCAATTATTGACAAATCTGGAGACATATTCTCTAAACAACTCATTGACATTGGTAATGGCAAATTTCCTATAGACACCTTGACTGGTTGCATTAACTTTCCTCAAGGTTTTTGTCAGTTAACTAGATCAAAAGATGAACTTATTCAAAAGGTGTTTCCAGATGTTGCTCAAAATTATAGAAACCATGATTGGTTGAGCGAACGGGCTATATTGGCTGCAAAAAACATAGATGTAAGTGAATTAAATTTCAAAATTCAAGAACAAATTACAGGCGAATTGAGGATATATAAATCAGTTGATTCGGCTACTAACCAAGATGATGTCGTTAACTATCCGCCTGAATTTTTAAACTCGCTGGATTTACCAGGATTGATACCTCACAATCTTCAATTAAAGGTTGGTTCGGTAGTAATAATGTTGACAAATATCAACCAACCGCGTCTTTGCAACGGCACACGGTTAGCGATAAAAAAATTATTGAACAACGTGATAGAAGCAACTATACTGAAAGGAAAGTATAAAGGAGAAGACGTTTTGATACCACGCATCCCAATGATTCCGACTGATGTACCATTTGAATTTAAACGACTACAATTTCCAGTGCGGCTTGCTTTTGCTATGACCATAAATAAGTCCCAGGGGCAATCATTAGGTGTTTGTGGTATTAATCTAGAAAACCCATGTTTCTCACATGGTCAATTGTATGTTGCCTGTTCCCGTGTTGGAAAACCATCAGATTTATTTATATATTCACCAGGTAATCAAACAAAAAACATTGTGTATCATAAAGCACTAAAATAAAAATAAAACAGATTTTTGTTAATAATTATGATTCACTGGATTTACAATAACGCGATTACTGAAAATACTTATGTACGTTTTATTTCATTATTTTTTATTTCATCGGTTATGAACCCTATGTTAATAATAATAGTAATAAATAATTAATTATCTCTATACTTTGTAATTGAAGCACCCACTTTATAAATATTTGTCACCTTTAGGTTCCCACTATCCCTTTAGATTATTTTTCAATCAGGTTTGAACCTTAAGTTCCCCTCTTGGTTTGAAGCCCTCTGGCAGACATCCCAATCGGGGTTTTTAGTGGGTCTCAAAAGGGTGACCAAAGTTCGTGGAAGCTAAGATACTTAAGTCACCCGAGCTGACCTTTTTCTTTAATTCTCCTGAACAGAACCGTCACCATGATGATAGGGCGATGTGTGAGGATCAGCAGAGTAAAAACGTCTAAAGGTCGAAATATAAACTGCCACATTCCAAATCTATTTGACAGAACGAATTCTGCCGAGTTGTATAAAAATTGTATTTATTAAAAAAAAAAAAAACTTTTAAAATTTAAATGTTTTGAGTTTAACTTTCATTGTATGTATTAGTAAAAACCACCAAATACTTTTAATTATGAACGTCTTAATAAAATGATAAAGTAACATATTAAAAAAAAGGAAAATTTTACGATTTAATTTTAACTGAGCAAGCACACGTTTTGCAGCGGTGGGCGGAATTCTATAAGGAGATGTATGAACGTGAGGACGCCTCGGTCTTGACTACCAGCGTAATGCTGAGTCAAGATGTAGCCGATGGTGAAATCAGTTTAGAAGAAGTAGAGAACGTGATTCGAAGTCTGAAATGTGGTAAGGCTGCGGGAGCAGATGAAGTTACTGCCGAGATGATCAAATATGGTGGGCCACGCATCTGGGACTTTTTCTGGTTTTTATGCAATTTATGCTGGAAATCTGGGGAGGTCCCAGACGATTGGCGAAGTGCAGTCATCGTACCTTTGTATAAAGGCAAAGGTTCACAGATAGACTGTGCAAGCTATAGGGCCATCAGTTTGATTAGCTTGGGCGGTAAAGTTTATGCTAAAATTTTAGCGAGAAGAATGCAAGAGAGATCTGAAAGGCTGTTGTGGGAGGCACAAGGAGGTTTTTGACCTGGAAGAGGGTGTATAGATCAGATCTTTTCCCTCCGCATGATCACGGAAAAGTTTTTGGCCCTAAACCAAAAGGTTTTCTGTGCTTTTGTGGATTTAGAAAAGGCGTTTGACAGGGTTGTGAGAAAGAAGTTATGGGAGATACTGCCCCGATACAATGTGAACGGACCCTTGCTACAGGCTGTAAGGTCTCTTTACCGAGATCACTCAGCCTGTGTGCGAGTAGGAGCTGGCATGTCGCCCTGGTTTGACATCCAATCGGGTGTTAAGCAAGGTTGCGCTATGTCAGCTTGGTTGTTCAATTTGTATTTGGATAGTTGTCTCCAAGGAGTGAAAGATAGTGACATGGGAGTGAAAGTAGGTGACCTTAAGGTCAATTGCTTACTATATGCAGATGATGCAGTGCTCATTGCATCATCAGAATGCAAGTTGCAGGCATTGGTCACCACTCTGAAAGATGGGTGTTAAATTAATGGTCTTAACCTGAATGTAGATAAGACGAAGGTTCTGATATTTGAAAGAAATGAAGAAAGAACAGAATGTAAGATCAACGTGAATGATAAGATAATAGAACAAGTGAATGAAGTGGTATATTTGGGAAGTATGTTTAGCAGAGACGGAAGATACGAAATGGATGTGGAAAGGCGTATTGCTGCTGGTAACAGAGTCAATGGTGCTTTGACTGCATTGTTGAGACGGCAAAACGTCAGTATAGCTGCACGTTTGGCTGTACACAATGCAGTTTTGCTACCGACACTGTTATACGGCAGCCAAACGTGGGTAACACAGAAGAAGAATGTAAGAAAGATGAATGCTGTGGAGATGCGATCTCTTCGCAGAATATGCGGAGTCAGTCTAGCTGATCGAATCCGCAATGAAGAGATCCACAGAATGGCAGGTACTAGCGAAGATGTCACGGTGAGAATGAAGAAGAACGTGCTCAGGTGGTTTGGGCACGTTGAACGAATGAGTGATGAAAGAATGGTAAAAAAGATTTATATGGGAAAAGTGAGCGGTAAGAGAGACAGGGGGAGGCCTCGAGTGACCTTCGAAAACACAGTAGCTACGATACTGGAGGAAGGTCACGTAAAAAGCATGAGGACCCCCCGGAGGGCATGTATGAAGAAGTTGATGTCTGTGGCCGAGGCGAAAGAGGTATGCAGAGACCGTAGCGTTTGGCGCTCCGTCGTCTCTGGCTACCCCGCAAGGGATATGGCGTGAAGGTAAATTATAATTATAATTATTAATTAATTAATTATAATTAAATTAAAATTAAATTATAATTATAATTATAATTAAAATATTAAATGATAAAAAAAATCCACCAGAATTCTTAATATATATAAATCACGTGTCGCGTTATTTGTCCGCGATGGACTCCTAAACTACTTAACTGATTTAAATAAATTTACACACCACGTACAGTTTGACCTAACTTAAAAGATATAATAATTTTCAACTCAATTCATAGTCGCAGTATTATTTTATTGCAAATTATTAGTTTATCATTTTGCAGTTAGCTCTTAACAATTCTAAAAGATGGCGGTATCTATTGACTGGATTGAGTAATTACGAATGAGATATCTACCCTACCTACCTCATTCGTAAGTTTAGTGTTCCAAGTTATTTACTAAAAACTTTGTAATATACAAATAGTGTTATAAACTTGGATAAAATTAAAAAAATAATTATAATTATTTTGTTTTGATTTTTGCTTAATATCGACTATAAGAAAACATTATGGTTTTCATGACAGATGTACTCTGAACGTTACCCCTTAAATAGTTTAGTACAATGTAATATATCAAAAATAATAGTCACAGCAACGCGTGACCGGGTCTGCTAGTAAAACAATAAAACTGAGTTTTGGACTTCTGCTACTGGAAAACTGGTTTTACACTAATTACTGTTAACAGTGTGTGTTTGTCTCAGTAACTTCATTAACTAATACCATATTGCAAAAACTGAACAATTTTAGTTAAATACAAACCGATTTTAAACTTTCTTATTATTAATTTAAAACTCTTTTTTGTGGACTTATTAATTATAACATATTTACATATTAATCTTTTTGTAAATTGTTCTTAAGCTTGAACTGAATTGTCATAAATTAGCTATTTATTAAAAGCAATTATATTTATCTTATCTGATATTTGCAGCAATGGTGTTTGATTTAAACAAAATGTCTAAAATATGGAATGTACTTGATGAAGTATTATTGGAATTCTATACACGAGTACACTTATGTTAAATATTTTAATCCTATTAGTGCTGTGAAGCGTATTTTAATTTATACTCGTCTCAATGAGGTTTAAATTCCACCTCCACTTAATCGAATTGACAATTATAGATTTATTCTGTATGTTGTATACTATACAATGTTTAATTGTTAATTACAATATCTTTGCTCACTAATAAGCACATGTAATAATACCATTTGTATATTAAATCAAATCGTTACATATTGTTTAAGTATTACAATATATAAACTTTGAATAAGTAACCTGAGCTTTTCTCTTCGACGTAAATGATTGAAATATTGTAATTTCATAAATCACCTTAAAGAGTGAGCGAACTGTATTTGAGGTTGAAATAATAAATATTGTGTGTGCTTATTGAAGAATAATCTTTTCTAATTTTACTTAAACGATAAAAAGATTAAATTTAAATATTTTGTGATATGTTCGTGTATCGTTATTGAAATGACGTTTCTAATAATATGAACGTATTTTATGTATGAATAAAACCAACATATTCAAACACTAAGCTTGTATTTGCAAATCAAATTTATCAAATGTAACTTACATATATTTAAGTATGAAAATATTTTTTATAAATAATTTAAAAAAATAATTAATGTGTATTTGACTTAAAAACTAATGTGTTATTTCTGTATGGAATAATATTCTTACCTTGTGTTTATTTTTATGTTATGCCAGACTACTTAATACAACGAGTGGAGTTGTAGATTTTAATTATAGAATTATCATATATATATTTAATACCTACCAAAATAATAAACGTAATTATCAGTAACAAAACTATCAGAGTTAGAACAATAGTTTCATCGAAAACTTTCAACGGACCCACTTAAAACTCAATTGTAATTCATTACATTTTTTTTCTCACCATCTATCCTCAGCAGGGTCACAAGATTAAAACCATATTAATGCAGACGGTTCAGCGCCTTACCGGAGAGTAGCCCTGGATGATTAAAAAACGGCAGTGCACCGTCATCGTCTTTTTGTCGCCTACCAGCAACAAGCATCTTCGGTAGCCCGAAAAATGTCTTGTAGGGCAGATATGAGACAAGTAATACATAATAAAAGGAGGTACACCATCCCACTTCTGATGTCAGATTATTTAAAACTCTACATATAAAGTTGGCTAAATAATTAAGAAAATCTATTAATCAAGCCATATTACACTGTCCAGAGAATATAAAAAATATACAAGGATATTCATTAGTTGGGACTTATCTAAACGAAGAGAAATCGATACCAAATAACAAATTAAAAAGTTTTAAAAATACTCATAACAAGAGAATATAAAAGTTCACAATTCTTTACTCAATTACTAATTACACAATACATTTAAATACCGACAAAGTGATTACTTCAAATAAAATATTAAAAATAATAGAAGTGTAAAAATACTTAGCTCATTAAGGATCCAGTGCGGATGTTATTAAGAATTAAATGGAGGCTCGGAGCCGTATTTATACTAATTTAACAGCTACAGAGGCGCCAGCGGCCGGATATGGCATTTGGTCATAATCATACATCTTAATATTTGAATAAGCTAAATAATAACAAAATAGTTATTCTTTTCTACTTTTATCTTTACTTCACAAAGGAAAATTTTATTCTGAACCACCAATGTAACATATTTGTTCAAAGGAATGGAAAAATACACAAATTTCTTTCTTATTTTTTTAACCACAAGATTTCTCTTCATGAAAGATCTAGTTTAAACTGTATAATAAGTAAGTAAAATAATATAGTATATTCATTGTTGTTGAAAACCCTTTAACTTTTTCGATGAAGTCTTCATGACAGGAACATCAAACCACAAATTTTACAGTTTTATAGAAAGAAAAGAACATTGAAGCTTTTCCCCAAATATTTTTTTAAATATATTATTTTTTGAAGTCAACTGTAGGCTTTGAATTTGGTATTACATGAATAAACTCGAAGTAAACTTGCAATCGAGCGAGTATGACCTTTTTATGACAATATTGTATAGGAGTCCTAGTTGTATGGCAAATATTGTAAGACTATCGATAATGCCGACAGCCGTAAAAAATCTTTAAAATATAAGTGAGATATGATAACAGTAGCTTATTATTGTGTACATATGTAATAATTTGATGCTATTAGAGTAATGTGTTATAGTTTAACACTTTTTATCTGCTTTAGTTTAGTCTTATTGTCTTAGGTTAATTTATTATGATTGTTATTTTGTATATAATTGTGGTTATATTGTAGTGTCAATGGGATTTGATTCGAGAATTTTTCTCCTGACCAAGCAACAGTTTTCTTGAAGAGTATTTACTCATTATATTCTCATGTCTATTTAGACATGAGAATATAATGAACATTTATTGTTTTATTTAATGTGAGAGTTATCACATATCTATTAAATACTGTGATTATTTATATGCTTAAGGTCTAAAAGTTATAAAATATATATAATATATTTTATAGTGTAATAACTGAAAGAAAATAGTTATTGCTTTTTATTTATTGTATTAAAAGTACGAGGCGCTAAGTGAAGATTGAACACGCACAGACCGTCCTTCCGGCCATGTCATCACTCAGCGGTGTTTTTACGAGTCCTGTGTATATTATATAAGTCAATGAATCTATTATTTTATTAACAAATTATATTTATAGCAAATCTTGTTTAAAATTATACATTTCTTAACTACAATACAATCTTTAAAGCAGTTCTTAATTCGTTAGTGTTATGTTATATCATATCTTATTTAATTATGTAAAATTGATTTATTAATGTTTGTCTGTGATTTTTGTTTGTGATTTAATCAAATGTTTGTAAAATTAAATATTAACGAAACAAATCAAAGAATCAAATCTGTTTGTTACCATATAAACATAGCTACCAAATAATACGCTTTACCTATTTTCCTATTCCTATTATAGTTTAAAACAGTCAAACTAGTTTGAATTAGTAAGATGTACATACGGATCTACAGTTATTCAATTGGATTGAAGAATGCCTTATTGATTTGACTTGTTAGAAGTTAATGAAAGATATTTCACAAAATTAGGAAAGTCTTTGTATTTTATTCTTAAACCCCTTTCCGTCAGTCAACGAAATTTGAAGATCTCCAAAGATAAATTATTTTATATTTGATTCGCTACAATTTAGTATTCATTGCTTCCACTGTTCATTATTTTTATTTAATATTTTTTATTCGTGATTTAATTTTGTTTTTTTTTATAATTGTTTAAATTCCATATTCTCAAAACTGAATCTATTTAAAAATCAAATTGTTTGTTAAATAATTGTGCGCTTTCATTTGTAGTTCCCAATTCCAACGTTCCAGAGTACAATAGTCATTGCTTTTTATTATTTTATCTACAAAAGTATTAAAATATATTTTTTATATCCTGTTATACCTTACCATTTAGATTAGAAGGAATTAATAATATCGGTGTTTTTTAATGGAATTAAGTATAATAGGTAAGTAAATAAGGTGAAATAGTCTTCATCAGTTTATAGTACGTAATAGCTGCTTAGGTGTATGAAATAGTATATAGCCTATTCATTTGAGTCATCAGATTGGGGCATAGTAACGAGTACTGTACTATAATACCTATTAGTCTTATTAGTCTTTAATATTTGGAGGTATAATTCAAGTTACAATAACATTAAAAATTTTAAGTCAACAGAAATGAAATATAATTAAAAACACTGTCTGCATTCAAACCGATAGGTAAGTGAGAAAATAACGAATAGAACAGTTTTAACAACTCTTATTTCAGTAGTCGAGGTAATTTTAAACAAAACTTTTAGAATAAAATATAAACTTAACCAATATTATTGAGTTAAAGCCGTAGGGTACTTTTCTTAAATTGCGAAGACAAACTAAATTACTTGTGAAAATTCTTTATTTGATGAAAAGGTGTTTCTCGAATACAAGTGGTAATATACAATTGTATAAAGACCTACGCTGTTCATTCTCTTGTTTTTGTAGATAAATCTTTTAAATTACGTTTATACAAATTACTACTGGTAGTTAAGTATTAATTATTTTATTATTTAAGCAGTTAAAAGATCAGTATATTGTATATCGTTCGGTATCTCTTGATTATTAGTAATTAATTGAATTCCATAGCCTTTTAGCTCCTTGATATGTATTGGACATCGGTCGACGAAACAATTGGAATACAGTCAAAAGGTACTGTCGAAGGTCCCGAGTGTTTCGCAGTGACCGTGTAAAGATGTTAGATAGAAAACATTGTTTAATGCTTCAGTAAACGTTATCCATTGCTTTCAAAACGTCACAAAGCATTGTAAAATATATGAAACACAAGACCAGGGTTTGACACACTCGTATTGTCAAAGCTCACTTTAAATTAATATCAGATAATAATTGAATTATGGCTTTCAAAACATTATTGGTTTCTTTTATAAATTGTTGGAGGAATGATAAAATCAATTTTAATATCATAAAGACTATCTAATATTTTTATTTATTGTAAAATTTTAGGGACCTATTATAATTATGACATTCTGGTTAAAATATCAAATTTTTAGCGACGTCGAATGTCGTTTATGTGTCTGGGGAGGTTTTGTGATTATGATCTTCCCGTTGTTATTTAATTTCAACATTGTAATATAATTTATTGATGTAAATTATGTAAAAGCTATTTCTTTACTTTAAAGTATTTATTGATTTGTAATTTGTAAATATCTCTGGTTCCAAAAAATGTTTTAAATTAAACTAAGGTATAACTTAAATCAAACTAAAGTAACTAAAGAACAATAAGGCAAAGTTATCTAACTTAAATTCTTTTAAGACAGTAACTTTTAATACAAAATGATTTTTAATTGCATGGTAATATAGACTTGTCGTGAAAAAAAAGATATCCCGTTAATACTTTGTACAAAAACAGATTTTAATTGTCAAATAAATTATACACTTATTAATATTTTGATGGTCTATAGACTAAATTAATACCTTCGTAATAACAAAGCTTTTGAATAAAAATGTTCTTTAAAGAATCAATTTAATAATAAACTATGTAATCATACCAAGAGTGTGAATTTAAACTGATTATTATAAATTGACCGAACGATGTTTCGAATGTATTCAATGATATTTTATACATGAAAATAACAATCTATAATTAAAATGTAGTTTTGTTGTTTGATCGATTGTGTTTATTTTATGGTTTATCCATAAACTAGTGACAAACGAATCACTTGATAATATCCAGACAGTTAACTTAATAATATTGAAATCTTCCGTTACTTTGACGGAAATCTATACATCTAGAGTAAAATGGAATCATCAAACATCTTATCAAATTTATTCTGAACAAGATATTCTTTTATACATTTTTTGTTATGTTAAACAATGTTTCTGAAAAAATACACTAACATTTTAAATCTGTTTCTGCTTCCTGCGCTCATTATAACATGTTGTGTTGTAATTTAAGTTTTAGATTTATTTCTCTTATTTAGCAAAACATACAATTTGTTTTTGCTATGTTCAGCGTTGGCTTGGAAAAATAATTGTATTTGTTATACATTTAAGTATAATTAATGTTTAACACAAAATTGGACGCTATTACTCAAATGCAGTAAAATATATGTATACATACATATATATTATTTAGTCCATTGCTTTTAAAGATATTTAAATTTGATAAACAAATATATTATATTAATTTGATATCGGTTGAAGGAGCTTGGGGTTCAGATGAAAGGCAAACCTATTCATTGAAACAAATCGATTAATTTACAAACGAACTTGGATTATACAAAATATTGTATTATACTACGAGTATATTAAATATTGTGTATAAATAATATCAATTCATTTAGTAACTTAAAAGTAACAAATCACTCCAGCTAAGCTTCGTTAGGTTTTGATCAGAACACGAGTTAATGTAATTTATTTGTAAAATCTTGAGTGGTGATTATTTCAGGTTGTGACTTGAACTTCATTAATCAACCTCATAATAACACAGTTGTATTAAATACTTAAATTAATATTTTTTTAATATAAGTTTTAAGCAAATTATAATATTAATTATACTATCATGAATTATACAGTATAATAAATGTATAATATAAGAGTTTTAGAGATAATAAATAAACCCAACTATTCAGGGATTGGTGATACAAAAGAACCACAGTCACCAGAATAAAATAACAGTATTTTTAACACAGACATTTGTGAACATAAAGCAGAGCATTCCGAGAATTATAATATATTTCACAAACTCCATATCACTTAAATAAATTCCTGAAAGACTATTATAGTTAAAAAGTAGAAATTTAAATTGTAACACAGAAATGGTTGAAGGTTCGCACTGATGTATGATGTGAATTAAAAACATCACCCACATGTGGCAATGTAATCAAAATATATATATCAGAGAGAATATGATATATTGTCATAAATTGAAGCCGTCTTATAAAGGCCCGCACCTGGCATCTGGTTTGACGTCATTTCAGTTGTTTACTTATTTCAATGTTAATGTTAGTGAGTTAATGTCGATAAAAGTAGTTTGTATTTATAAGATATAAAATGATAATTGGCACCACTGTACAATAATTCTTGTTATCTAAGATATGTTACGCTTATGGGTTCTAGGATCTAGTTCTATGTTACGTTTTATTAAGTTTTAAATATAATACATATCAATGAAGCAGTGAAGGATATTAAGTAAAAATATACATATATTTTTTAAAGACAAAGTGAATATTTTATACAATAGACGACGAGGAATCATATATAACAATGTTCATCTTCCAAGTTTAAGCGTTGTAATTCTGTGTGAGGTCTGGAATTAATTAATATTGGAATAAGTGTTTCATATTATGGTAGAAATTATGATTTATTGTGAACTTTGGAGTAAAACAACAAATAACTAAGCGAGCAAAAAGCTATTATAATTAGAATCAAATTTAAAAGTGTTTTACGTAAAAATTTACTTGTTTTGATATAAGAAACATTACTTATTTATTCATTTATTTATCTTCACGCCATATTCCTTGCGGGGTAGCCAGAGACTACGGAGCGCCAAACGCTATGGTTCCTGCACATCTCTTTCGCCTCGGCCACAGACACCAAACTCTTCATGCCATGCCCCTCGGGGGATCCTCATCCTTTTTACGTGACCTTCCTCCAGTATCATAGATACTGTGTTTTCGAAGGTCACTCGTGCTAGCGACACTATTATACGGCAGCCAAACGTGGGTGACACAGAAGAATGTGAGATAGATGAATGCTGTGGAGATGCGATCTCTTCGTAGAATATGTGGAGTTAATCTAGCTGATCGAATCCGCAATGAAGAGATCCACAGAATGGCAGGTACTAGCGAAGATGTCACGGTGAGAATGAAGAAGAACGTGCTCAGATGGTTTGGGCACGTCGAACGAATGAGTGATGCAAGAATGGTAAAAATGATTTATATAAAAAAACGAACGGTGAACGGTAAGAGAGACAGGGGAAGGCCTCGAGTGACCTTCGAAAATATCGTTACTTACAAGAAATAAAAATAAAGTAAGGACCTAGAAAAAATCTTTAAAAACTAAAATTTTTAACGATTCACTACTACTTCACTATACTTTAATGGTTCTTTTTAGCATCGTTTGTGACTGACAAGACTAAAAGAAAAGAAGATCCTTTTTATATTTTATTAAAGATTACTTATATCTTTAAATTATTATACATCTTATTCAAACGAGTAGATAGTAATATAGAAAAAGAAGAATGCTTATAAGTGATGACAATAAATATCGTGTTGTATTTGAAATTATGATATAATTTTTATATAAATTGCGATCTCTATATTGTGACCTGGTTTTAATCATAAATATAATAACAATTGTGTTTTTAATTGCAAATGAAAGTATAACAAATGAACAAACAACATCTGATGGTAAGTGATGAGCTCTAAGCGTTTGTCTCAGTATAACATGTATTAATCATTTAATGTATTATCATCTGTATTTATCAATTTATTATTACTAGCCTTCATCAAGTTAGCATTGTAATTTTAACTTTTAAGTAAGTAAACATGTTAAGATGGCGCGTGTATGAGTGCGTTAAATAATAAGCCAAAATTACTTCACTAGTATATTTGTGTGATTAATTATATACAGAGTGTAGTCATTTTCAAAATTATAAGCTCAAAGTTAAATATTTTGCTATTTCCTAAACTTGGTAAAGTTTTAAGGCTACAAATTTCTGATACATATTTACATAATCTTAAGCCAAACAACCCCCGGATAATATATTAAATAAATTGAAACTTACTTTACTTTAAATATTTGTGTAGTTCATAACTGTGGTTGTTATTTGTCCTCTTTAGGCCACTAGTATTGCTTAATCAAATAGTTAGTTTTGAGCAAATTATCAAATACAATTAGATTTAATAAATATTATGCTATATATTATTAGAATGTAGCTAATAGAGAATATATAGTTATATGCGTATATACTATTAATAATATTTTTATAACCAGAAGTAGGGTAGCTTTAAAAAAATAATAGTAAAAGTAAAATTACCTATACAACAAATAAAATAATTTGTTTTAACTAAATTACAAATTCACTAAAGTACACAACACAATTACGAATATTAAATCAACCTATCTATCAGTACAATTACGATGAACGAACTATACTTCTAACACGTCCTAACTGCACCAGCACTATCGTGCCTTATAAAGAAATGACGTGACGTCACAAGATGGCGCGTGCAGAGGGGATGTTATTCCAATAACAGATACAATTAAAAATTTAAAGGTATATGTTAATGAATGTAGTGAATTAATCAATTATGTAAACCACACAATACATGCACATGTGTGCATTTTGATTACATATTAATTATGTGATGATGACTTTGTAATGACTCGGAGAACCCAATGCTTCGGACACTCCAATGTAAATAGCTCCTCAATGTAAATAGCTCCAATGTAATAGCATATTATATATTGTCTATTTAAGCATTAGCATCGCATAAATAGACAATATATAATATGATTATAAAATATCTAACTAAAATATTATTAAAATAAAATTCTCAGTGTCAGTACGGCGGTGTTCTCGTTGTTTGTGTCATAGAGTAATGAAAAACCTGGAATTAATTTTGGTATTGTTGTAAGTATTGATTAATATTTATTATTTACCTGCTACTAATGTATGGATTTTATTTTCAGTAAATTGACTTAGAAATCCTAAAAGCTGCTGGTAAGGTGGAGAACATCCACGACCACTGGCGTCACAGACACGGACGCTGACAATACAATAATAACATAACTAATATTTGTGTTGTGTTTAAATATATTTGATGAAACTGTGAATATACAATGATAGTGTGTCTTAATGAATTATATCTGATTAGTGTTTTGCACTTTATAGAAATATTATTAATATAGGAATGTTTTGAATCATTATGTTATATTTAAATATCTTTATTAATAAATTAATTTAAATAATAATACTAAATAAATAATAATATTAACTCAAATTATTCATACAACTAAAATAGATTCTTCACAAATACATCAATGAAAGTTTAAAAACTTTGCTCAACGAGGGTACATAATATTTTCCTTGTTGTTATAAGATAAATCTGCTTTTATATCTCCATGTGTCTCATTTGTCTCAAATCAAGGTATTAGTACCTTCACATCACAACTCTCATAAAATATCTCAATCTCAATATAAATATTTACAACTCTCTGCGGGTTACAACAAGATATATTGTATTTATTTACAAAACTATATTGTTTTACAAAAGGTGCTAAATATGATACATGTTACATTTATTTAATTCTTACAACAATAATATTTATTGATAAACAACTGGTTTGTATTAAATCTTTAACTTAATTGAATTATATAATTATTGCAATCATTGTTACATAATGCCTAGTAATTAAATAAATACTAAATACTAGTGCTAAATAGTACTAAATGGTATATTTATAAGATTCTTTTAACATGTAACAGATGTATTTTAACATTTATCAGTTATAAATCAAAGCGATTTGTGAATTATTTGTAATGTGATTATCAAATGTACATATTAGTCAATTTGTTCAAATTATAGTATTCAACAATTATTAATTTACTTACGTAAGTAAGTTATTACCAGATTTATTAAAATATCAAAAACATTGGATGAGCCCTTCTATATTTTCCAAGAAGAAAACAATTTAAATCTGCTTCGAAGTGAGATTGACACTAGAGCTATAGTATCGCATACTCGTTCTCACCCGTCTCTACCTGAACCATTAACTACACTTGGTCCCTAAAAGCTATCTATATATTGATAAAAAAAGCCTCCTTGTCTTACTTACACATAATAATAATAATACGTTCCGTTAATTTAAATTGAGTATTTATCTAAATATTTACAAAGTTATTATTGTGTATATTTACAATTCATTTTTCTGTAAGTTCGTTTATTTACAAATTATAATATAATAAAATGTATTTTAAGAACAAATATGTACGTATACTTAGGAGTGTACAGATTTAATGAATATTTGTTGAGTTATTTAAGCGTACTTGATACACAAATACAAACATACAAATATTGAAGTAAAATCTATGAGTGGAATTATTGTAACGAGTCGTTAATTTAGTCGTCGGGGGATTCCGAGAGAGAATTAAGGTGATAATTACGTATCATTAGAACCCGCTCCACTAACATATTAACTTTGTTACAGTATTCTTTGATTTTCCTATTCACATTTTCTTCAAGAAGATATTTTAATTGTTTTCGTATTGTTAAAAGTATTGTTAGCGTGGCATCATATATATTACTATACAAATTAATATATAACTCGGAAAGCTTTTATATTCTTATATAATCATTTTAAATGAAAAATTCCACGAAACATAACCTTCAAGTAGATACCTTTGCATGTAGACTTGATTTTTAAAACGAGTTTCAATTTTAAAATCTTTATCTTTGTAACTTTCAGTGTAATAAATATGGCTGTCAAAACTTTGACCCCTGAACTTTTCCGCTACAAATAGCGCATGAAGAAACTTGTTAAATAAATATTGCTAGAAATATTATATTTGTTTATTAAGTATAAAATGTTACATCATTACATTTTCTATATGTAATATATTCATGTTAAGCTCTAATTTAAAAAAAGTACTCTTGTCTAAGTTCTTCGGGTACAACTATGAAATCTTAAATATAATGTATATATATATATTAACTGGCTGTACTCAGGTTAGTTGAATCGGAATTTGCAATAGTAGTTACGAACTGAGTATGAAGTAACTTCTGAGTTCTTTTTCGTGAGCCCGGAGCATGGCGGATACAAGTCAGGTAAATTACGACTCAACTAACGTGGATACAAACAGTTTAATATTAATAATGTTAATTGGATCACAAAGGTAAAATACACTTTATTGACCGAAGGACGAATGCTGAGCGAAGCGAAGCGTTTGTCGGAAGGACTACGTTTCCACATGATAGGCCCATTCTGCTATTTTTCCGTATGTATTTCAGCACGTTTGTTCCGTAGCCGGCGTATTTTTCATCCTATCGTCACGAAAATTGGCAGACGTGTTCTTTGAATTATTTGAATTTTTATGTCGAGCCGTTTTTTGATTGGGCCTAAAAATCCAAAATGGCGGCGTTTTTTAATTTTGTTTTTGGCGTAGCAGGAGCAATTTTTATCCGATCGCCACAAAAATTGGTGATCATGTTCTTTGAGTTATACAATTTTTATGTACATAAGTATATTTATTCCTTTTTGGAAAAGGCACTTAAAGAGCACACTGTACCTAGGTACCTACCACAATTCATTTTCTCTTGCCGGCAGGTAACACATAAATTTCGGGTTTGTTACATAGCAGTGATTTGTGATGGGTTTTTTAAAGACATGAGTCGGCAACAATGTTTGTTATTCACCGGCGCCATTTCAATGATACCTACTATTAGAACCGTCCATGACAGATAAATGTCACTACCACTCCAGCATTTGGTCACTATGGTACTGTAGCCATCTAGCGGATAAACACGGTACAAGAACGTTTAGATACGTCCAGTCAGATAGATTTCCCAAATTGTCTCATCCCCTAACGTACTGAGGTCTACTGTTCACAGAACGACTAGTATTTATACCTTCCAATTTCAACGTCCCATTCTTTGTCTGACAGATTATAGCTTCGTTTATTTTGAATATCGATCGTATATTCAGAGGCGGCTTAGTGCTTAGAGTAGCTGAATGTTGCATGATAAGTAGATTGAAATTGTTGAGACTGTTCCCGAGGGAAGGACGTAAAATATTAAAATAATCTGCTTTAGTTACGAGCATTGTGCATCGCTTTATTGAATAAATTTATAAATTTTGAGTCCTTCTATTTATTCTTCTAAAGTTTTATCCTTCTAACTATTTAGTACTACCGTATCCAAACCAAATGAAAGAAAACTTTTTGAAGGATTCGTCATTCCAGTCGCTGGTGTCACCAGATTTGTGGTCCGCAACATCTTCAAGCGCAGCCACCACATCCATCCATCCATTTACTTCAACCAGAAAATCGAGTTGTGCTGGTAATATTCCTACTGATATTGTAATAAAAGGTTATTGAACTAATTCAACGATATTTTAACATGATGCGTCTTTTTAATTTTGATTCATGAATAATATAGCGTGGTACATCAGTGATCAAAGATGCAAGCGACAAGAATAGGAAATAATTTCTAAACTAAAAGGTTAGAAAGTGATTTTGGAAAATTACTCAAATGTACCTTTGAAGAATAGCTAATATAGTAATAATTCGTAATTATTTTAAAATATATATTTTTTATAATGTTTTAATGTAATGTAGTGTAATGTTTTAAAAAATGTGAGTCACGCTGGTCGCGCGTGTTCGTCGTCGGCGGGTGCACTGCTGCGTCGCATGGCGTGGGTGCTGGCGCAGGACGTGGCGGCGTGCAGCCGCGTGCACCCTACGCCGCACCACCACCTCAAAGCCTCTCGGCACTACTATCCTTACTGTACTATGTTTACAATATATAAATAAAAGTATTTTGTTTCTTTATAACAAAAAAAGAAACAGCTGTAAGAATGAGATAAACATTATTATTTATATAAAACATGGTTTATTATATCCATGCAATACTGTTCATATTTTGGTATTAAATATAGGAAAAATTTTATTGTATGAAATTTAAAGAAGAAAGCCATTGTTTTATTTTATTTATACTTATGTGACATTGCATATATCGAATATAACAACTATATGTATCTTAATAATATATATCTTGTTACTTTGTGTAGTTACTAACAGTATTCAAGTGTGCAGAGAGTGGACACTTAATCGTCATGATACGAGTATCATGGGCTGCATATTAAACTCAACATAAGAAGAACAGAAGACAGTTGACAATCTGCCTGAAGTGTAATCTTATTTCTTAAATACTAATTCTGCTCTTCAGCGGACAGTCGGCCGTTTTCGTGCAGAGTTTAATAAAATATATTACACGAGTTTCATCTCAAATACATTCTTAGTAGGTTATATCTTTAATGAAGGTTGTACTCACAGTTTAGGTATAACTAGTTTCGTAACTTTATATTGAAAACTTAGATCAAAGTTAATACCTACGAGTACGTCTTAAGATTTTCACTGAATGTTACAAAATAGGGCATCTTATCATATTATTAATTAATTAATATATAAGTTGTATGTCTTATAACCCCTAAGTTTGAAGTTTATGGGATGGGATTTGTTATTATCAAACTGAGAAACAAGGTTAAATAATTATTCCGAGAATGTTAACTCGGTCTCGTAAAGTGAGTGCTTTATTTGTGTTAATAATTATATCCTGAACAAATAGTTACATCTAAATATATTACACAAATTAACTTCTTCTCATACAATGTACATAATTATATAATAACAATATTATAATTGTTGATTTATTTTTCTTCGATTTGGTATCTTAAAGAATGCGTTAAAATTAAATACCTGACATGGATTCTTTAAATATGTTTTATAAAGAAAAGGTTTCATAGTGTATCAAAATAATTTTTAAGGAACCAGATCTTTCGTTCTTTGTCAGTTTATCTGTATGTCAAAGCACTTTACTTAATAGTTTTATAATTCAGTTATACTAAAGATCTTGCTTAAGTAAATCTTAGCATTATTTCTAAAAGAATAACTTCAAGATTGAAAGAAAAAATAATGTTAGTTACAACAACGTGGCTGTCAACATTTTATAGTTTACGAGAAAGTTTGAAACAGATGAGTATGTTAATACATAAGTTATGCAAACTTGTGTATTAACATACTCATCTGTTTCATACATTGAAACTAGTTTATGACCAGTGCTATTAAATAAATTGAGGTTTTAGGTATTTTAAAACGTTCAAAATGTATTGTAATTTATTACAATTTTGTAACAATAAAATTTTTCAATGATATTTTAAAAGGTTCATTGAACCTAGCTGTACTTTAATATTTTTTTCAATCTAAACAATACAACGAGTATATGAATGACAAGGATTTATTGTCTGTTTATCCCAAAGCTCATGAAATATAAGTGACCTTGCTTATCTACTTAACTTTGAGGCGCAGTCGTGATAAATTTACATAAAGTTTTCATCTCTAGGGATTTAAATTTATTTCATAAACATAGTATTAATGAAACTAATTTGACAAATAATATTTACCAACTTATCAACAATAACATATAAATGAAATAGTAAAACTGTGTTTTATAAACTCCGTGTATGTTTGTCTTAGTAACTTCAATACCTGTATCGTTAGTTCTCCAATTTTTAGCTGAATAATTTTGCTAACTAGAAAACTCTTTAACACTTATGGATTTTAAATATATATATACTTCTAATAATAATATAAAAAAATAATGTTTTAAACTTGAACTAAATTAACATGGTTCAGTTATTTCTTAAATGTTGCGTATTTTTTCTCGTGACCGGTAACATACTCATAACATATTTATATTCGGTGTTTGGTTTGTGTTTAAGAATTATGATTGTAAATAGATATCTAATAACATGCTGAAGGCTACTTCACTACTCAGTATAATCTATGTAATATAATGATATTAAAATTCAATTCCTTTTTAATCGAATTAACAAAATCTCAATTGTTTTATTTTAATAATCATTGTTAATTTTAATTTATTTACTCCCTAATGATCACATAGTAATACCATTTGTATATTAAATGGTATCGTTATATGTTGTTTAAACAGCACTCTATGGGAACTTTGAATAAGTAACGTGATATTTTCTCTTTGATGTAATGTATTGTAATTGTATTAACTCAGCGCGTCATTGATTTTATAATACTAAATAGACATGTTGTGTTATACGTTAACATCATTACTTAAATATTAATGCATTTAATATTTAAGTAATGATATTAACTATCTAAATTATATAAAATCAATGTATAAACATTGAGCTTGCATTTCCAGGTTAAAGTTCTCAAAAGTAACATCGTAAATGAATATTTAGGTATGAAATAAAAGTTATGGAATTAAAATATGAGTAATTATTTTAATTAATATGTTCGAAGTAGCTTATTATCGTTTCACTATCTACGTGTTAATCTCTAAAACAAAATAGTAACCTTGTCAATTTTTAATTAAGTTCAGCTGAAATACTGCTGTTTGTTCAGTTCATGAAATAGAACTCAACATTTATTTTATTAGTCTGTACGCTCTTCTCGAATAATGTACTTGAAGGAATAAAATGAACTTTGGTTGTCGTTGGTTTATTATATAAACTAACTTCATAATAACAGGGGAAACTTTTCTCTTTTTACAACTTTTATATTCGTAGTGTTCGCTTATTATTTAAGTCAATATATATAAGACACCTTCCTCTCAGGAGAAGTCAATCAAACAAAACAAAACAACTAAATACTAAAACAATGAAAATAATCTTAAATAAAAAAGACCAACCAAAGTGAACGTGGATGGAGCGCGTACTAAATAATAATTCAAAGAAGAATTTCTTCACTGAGATTACTTCCATCATAATAGAACATGGCGTTTGTCCATACAGGTGACTACTAATGTTTCAAAAAACATTTTAGGTATTCGAGTACTAAATATGATTTATTTTCCAGATAATATTTATTTTTGGTTGTTGTTAATTTTTAACAGCTCTGTTATATGTGTTGTATATTGGTCGCTGAAAACTAACAACTGGAAGGCTGCCAAAAGAAGCTGTCGTAGCCGTGCCGTGGGTCTTCCGCAGTAAACTTGTAGATATGTTCGATAGATAACTTTGTTTAATATTTAACAGATTTTATATATTATGTTCAAAATGTCACAAAGCATTGCAATATATTTGAAACACGATACACGGATTTGACATATTTTACAAACTCACTAAAAGTTATACTTAAATACAAGATAATAATAAAATTACGGCTTTCACAATATTATATTGTTAATGTTATAATAAAATAAATGTTAAAATCATAAATCATTAACTCACTCTTCTAGATATGACTAGTTAAAGATGTAAGACTATTTAATATTTTTTTATTTATTGTAAAAAGTAAAAATATAATTTTTTAAGTCCTTGCGTGTCGTTTACGTGCCGGGGACATTTTAGTGCCTTCTTAATATAAATAGTATAATTGTAATATTATTAAATCATAGTCCTCAATCTGTTTTGTGAACTCGTTGTTTTTATATTCAATATTGTAATAATTTAATGATGTAATATGTAAAAGTACTTTTATTTAAATATAAAAATTAATTATAAAATCGGTTTTAATATTTTACTTTAAAGTATATTATTGTTTTTAACTACGTATTTGTTACAAAATAAAAACGGTATTCAAATCATTGTAAGAAAATAGGGATCTTTTGTCAATAGAATTATTAATAATTATGGATTTAAATTGTTGAATAAAATATAAAATAATTAATTAATAAAACGTCCGTGGAAACAATAACTTCGTTATTAAATATATTTTCTATGAATATATATAATTGTGAATACCTTGTGAACCGTAAATAATAAATAGATCAACAGACGTGTCTAAATTATTCAATGACAATGTATACTCCAATTACCACGATGGGTTTTGTTTTGTCGTCAGTTGTGTATATTTTATTGTTTAACCATAAATTAACACTAGCTCTTGAGAATAGCTAGATACTTATTTTAACAATTATAATATTATATGTTTCATATAGAAGTAAAAATACATGTGTTGAAATAATAGTCGCGGGTAACAACTAGTATTTTCCGTGGTTATAATACAATTCTTATAACAAAAAAAAAAGTACATTCTACTTTTAATTTGGAACAAAAGTTGCAGCAAATTTATACAAATGATTATAATAATGTTAATTTGTCAATTATTATATTAAAATTCAATTGAATAAAAATAATAATATATCAATTTGAAAATAATTTATTATTTTACTTTACTTGCTTAAGAATAGTGATGTTACTTTATTAAATAATAAATGAGTGCATGCAAATGCTGCTGGGGTTATGTCATTAGTACAAACTTGTAGCGAGTGTGGTGTCATTCTTCTAAAAATTAAAGAGAACGAATGAGTGACCTTTAAAAATAACTAAAATACCTCGGTCATACGATTACAAAAAGATCCTCTGGTATTGCTCTCCTCACGGGTCGTCATATGTTAACTTAATATTAGGAAAACAAGATTATGGTAACTACCGACCAAAGAAAAAAAATATATTTAAAGAGTTGAGTTTCAATGACTTTTATTAATAACATTTAATTTATAATAACTTAATTTGTAAAAATAACAGCCGATGAGACAGATATGTAACGTTATAATGTAGTAATGAAATAAAAAAAAAAACTTTTAAGTGTATATGTGTGTGTGTGTGTATGTGTGTGTGTGTGTATCATAATGAAATCACGCATTTTTGTAATTAAAAACAGAAACATATTACGAAGGAATAAAGAACTGTCAAGACAATTAATAGAAATTCGCAGTGAATCCGGCATGAAAGAAAAAGAAGAGATAAGAATTTTCAGACATCCTCAAATTATGTTAAGAGGTGGAAAAGGGTTTTAAGAATAAAATACAAATATTCTATATCTTGTTAAAGATCTTTTATTGGCGTCGAACAAAGATTATTGAAATGACAATACATTGACACTGTAGAATCAATTAAGATATTAATTACTCAATTAAAAGTAATTTCTATTCTATTCCTTTTTTCAAACTTAGTCACATCATAGTGTACTTTAGATTGTGGTAATTTGTGATGTTATCCGATACTGTTAAGTTAATAATATTGGCCAGTCGTTTTGACTAAAATAAATATTCAAAAATTATTAATTTACGAAAATTTTGTAAGGAAATCCATATTGCTGAATGATATTTGATGTCTTTGCGGGTTATGTGATAGTGTACAGAAGATGCACAGAATAACCTTTAAAGCTAGTGACATACAGATATATTATATTATATTATATATGTTAGATAATATTTAAAAACTGATACTTAACATGATTTGTTCAGTCACGTACTTTGAAAAGTTAAACTAAATTTTTTAGATGTAAATTGTAAATCTTAATGCAGCGCGTATGTCAAACACTGAGTACGTTCCGTCTGTTCGTATCTCAAATGAGAAATCATAAATTAAACTACATCGATACTGATTTGTAATTGAAATTATCAACGGTGTCTCTTTGTTGTTGTCGTCATGACTAACATCTTTAGAATTAGCATGTTGTTTAAACTAAGTATTTATTTATCATAATTGTTATATAATATATAATGCAAAGTTACTGATCAATGTTACTTGCTTGACTATGAAAAAAATGTTTTTTTAGAACGCACTAATATATCATTACCAAAATACAAGTATTTAGAAATATTTACATTTATAGCTCTCTCCATAGGTTATAATTACTATTTGATGATGATGGATGCAAAAACCACAAAACTACTTAAAATATTGGGAATAATTGATTGATTAATAATGTTATTGTGCGAGGTTTAACTTCTAAAAAACTGGATTAAAGATATTTTGAGCGAGTATGTAAACGTTTCGATGCCAAGTATTGTATTATATTTTGTATTGTGTTTTTTATGATATTATATTAAACTTCGTACATATAAAAGGGTTTTGTAATAATTGTTACAAAATATTATATTTCATAATCTTAATTGTTTGTTATTTTGAAGATTATAAAATAATTGATACGATGATAATGTTAGTCAAATGGGCATTTTATATATTAAAAGAATATGGTTTATCTGAATTCGGATTCCATCTTATTGTAATTTTTTTTAAGATCTGTTTAGTTCTTAACATCCATGACACAGTCTCTGACAGTGTGAGTGAGTACTCTTGTAGGAGTGTTGTCACCGGCGAGTGTTGACTTCAGATACTGAAGATAATTGATACAACAGTCAACTGAATACTAGCTTTGAGATTGTATGTCAATATGACGTCGAAATTTAATGTGTCTTAGATATTAGTTAGTAAATATAAAATAGCATCATTTCATAATTAGAGCCTGTTGTAGACATACGCTCAGATACAATTAGGACGCAAATATTAATTTCATCATAATTATTTGAGGAATTCCAAATTAGACCCGACCTCGTTAGTGAATACTATGAGTACACTACGAGTATATGATTAATTTTGATTGATAACATGAGTATTATGCAACAGTATAATGTTACTGTACAGGAGTGTCACTTGATTAACTGCATTTAATAATTATTAATTATCAAATTGTTATGTTAAATTCTATAAGGGACCCTACCCGCTCGTAGTTAGTTAGTTACTTAGTAACGATGTTTATTAGCTATAACTATTAGTATGACTAATTAATGACCAAACGCCTTCCTGTTTTTAAAACCATTTAATTATAAACTAGGATCCACCGCCATGCGCTGCAGGAGTTGAGCTGAGTCCCCTTCCCTTTTAAATAAAATATATATATATATATATATATATATATATATATATATATATATATTTGGTAGTTTTTATGTGATGTTGCTTATAAGCGTATTTCTAGGTTGACGATCGGAAAGCGCGCGGAGGTTCTGATAACATTTATTTATTTATTTATTTATTTATTTATTTAGGACAACTTACAAAACATACACTTTTTATAAATTTTATAATAATTAAACATTAAAATATTTTGCTGAGTGTTGTTTCAATTACAGGTTGCCACGGCATGGGAAGGGACAGTTTCGACTAATTACATTTCCATTTTAACTAATTACATTACTATTTTAACTTTAAAATTAACAATATATAATGTTATGTTAATGGTAAATTAACAATATATAAATTTAAATAACAAAAATAAAAGATCTGAAAGTACCACCAGAAGACAATTAAACATTTAAAAATATCAAAAGTTTTAACATATTACAACATACACAATCTATAATTATAATACTAATTATACTAAACGTGATCGATATTTAAGAAATAGTGATTCATATTTATTTTTAAAAATTTAGGATTAATATAGAGTTTATAAAGGTAATATAAAGCTTTCCAAAACTATGCTTTTAAATTTTGTCAGATTGTCCGAAAAGATGTCTACATCAATTTCTTGATTTTTTGTCAGTTGGTTATATTGCTTAAATAGTCTGCTCATAGTAGCATTCTGACCCAGATTTGTTTTCGAGCACGGTATCGAAAATGGAACATATTTACTCATACCGGGAAGCCTTGAGGGTGCATTTATATTAATTTTTTCTACAAGGTTAGGACAGTGTAATGCACCGTTAACTAATTTATATAGCAAAATCAAATCCAACAGATGTCTCCGATCAAGCAAGCTATTGAGGTTAAAGTGTTGTAACCGACTGTGATATGTCGGCAACTGTTTTACTTTATTATGCTGATACGTAATGTGCCATAGAAAACGCTCTTGAACCCTTTCAATCCGCTTAATATGTACCTCATAGTGAGGAGACCAAACTTGAGCACAATATTCTAGACCGGATCGAACCAAGGAGGAATAAAGACCAATCTTGGTCTGCGGCTTCTTAAAATCTTTAGTGTTTCTTATTATAAAACCCAGCATTTGAAACGCCTTGGATGTTATTTTGTCGATATGAGTGTGGAATCTGATCTTACCATCGAAACTAACACCTAAATCTTTGATATTATCCACTTCTTCCAACGCCGTGTTGTCAATGGTATAAACCTGCGAGTTGGGATGATTTCTGCGCGAGAACCTTATGTATTTGCATTTATCTGTATTTAATGCTAAGCTGTTTCTTTCACACCAATTTAAGTCTATGGGAGAAACAGGTTTTTCATAACCTAAATACTGATTTGAAATTGAAATTAGCGACGTTGTCTCTGAGTACAAATTGAAATGTAATATTTAGAAGTCTTTAGAATTAGCATTGCGATTAAGAATTTTATTAAATATTTATTTCTACCAGTTTTCTTATTATAGAATGCAAGGTTACTAATTAGTATTTTAAACTGATTTTGAAATATTAGTTTTTTCCTTAGAATAGGTTTTTAAATATGGGTTTTTAAATATATGTTATTGTTACATAAATATTTGAAGATCCGGAATCGGATCTTATTATTGTTGATTTCTTTTTCTTTATTTGGTATAAAAATGAGTTTAAATTACATAATCGATATAATTTTTTAAACAACTTTTATAACAGAACTTTTACTTTTATAACAAACTTTTATAACTTTTTTTTATCATTTAATGGAATTGGATGATTAATATTGTATCAGGTTACCTTCACAATAACACCTTTAAAAATAAATTATGCTAAAGGTCTAACAGACAGTATTAAAAATAAAGTAAAAATAAGTAAAAGAATTTTACAAGATTTACGGATAGGATATAAAAATGTGGCTGCTAACACTTTATAGTTTACCATAAAGTTACATAACTCATATATTCACTCATCTGTTTGAAAGTAATTTATGATCAGTGCTATAAAATAAATTGAGGGTTTGCCCTAAAACTATTAAAATGCTATAAAAATAGTAAAAGAAATATATGGATGTCATTTATACGGTATTCATAACATTTTCAATTCTTATCCCTTTACCATATATTTTAAAAACCTATTCTAATAAAAAAACAATTATTTCAAAATCAGTTTAAAATATCAATTAGTAACCTGCGTTCTATAATAAAAAAACTGGTAGAAATAAATAACTAATAAAGTTCTTAATCGCAATGCTAATTCTAAAGACTTCTAAATAATTCAATTTCAATTTGTACTCAGAGACAACGTCGCTAATTTCAATTTCAAATCAGTATTTAGGAATTTAAATTTATGATTTGTCTTTTCAGATAATGTGCTTAGAAATCGCTACATTAAGGTTTTCAATTTACCTCCAAACAATTTAGTTTTACTTTATTTCATTAACAATATTATACATACCTTGTACAGAACCAACATCTAATATTATTATGTACATACTCTGTACTATGACATCACCTGTTAACACATGAAAATGTATTTAATATATATTCCTTTACGTTTAAGTTGTTAACGTATCATGTACACTTTATAATGATATCGTATAAGATGAGTTCTTGATATGATGAGAATTCAATAAAATGTTATTTAGAAAGAACATCTTGACTCTATTGTAATTTACTGTACTTTGTGCTGTAAATATATCAACAATGACCTAACAATTATTATTATTGGATGTTGACAGTCAGAAGTATTTGTGTATAATATAAATATGCAAATACACTAATTATATTTCTCACTGATTTTGTAATAAATATAAATCACTTCGACCAAGAAATGGTTTATTCAGTAAATATAGTTAATTACAAATTAATAATTATAATAATACAACTGGACGCACAACACAAATAATTGAATAATAGTTTTCTGTCTTTCTCTCTCTCTTTTAGATATATTATACTGATACTTCATTTCCTGATAAATAAAATTGCTTTTGATTGACTAATCTTTCAATTTTAATTGATTTTAACAGAATCAATATAAATTATTTTAATAAGAGCAGTAGTATATAGTCGTAATAGCGTTGTTAAATTAATGGTATATAAAATCAAGAAAGTCTTCATATCAATCATTTTATTCATAAAACCCTTTTCCATCTCTTAACTGAATTTGAAGATTTCTAAAGATCTTTTGCTTTAAAGGTCCTTCTTTCATGTTTGATTCACTACGAATTCGTATTTATTATTTCAACTTTTTTTTATTCCTATTATATTATTTATTTGTGATTTGCTTTTTTTATAATTACTACAAACTCGACGTGTGATTTAAACTGTTCATAATACACACACTCACCCAAAAGTTAAAGTATTTTATTTTAAAAGACATTAATGTATTGCATGTACTCGTACGAGACTTCACACTCTAGTTGCTTGAATAACCCGCAGTGCTGATTTATGTTTAAAATAATAACAAAAAAGTTAATTTATAATAAGTTTAGAAACAGTTATTTAAGAGCTCAAAAACAACTTAAGAACCTTAAAACCTTAAAAAAGTTAAAACATTCTGTCAGGCATATTTTTTAATTTTAAGGATTACGTAGAAGTAATAATAATAATAATGTAACTTAAAGTAGGGTGAATAAATAAGTGAGCTATTTGGACAAAATGTAAGGATAATTTACTTAAATGGACCAAAGATAAATCAAATTAATTCAGCGACATTTCCCAAATCGAGGACTGCGAGGAAAGTGACATTCAAATGGTTTTGTGATCAATTATGTGCTTTGAGTTATAGTTTACAATTTTAGATTGCTTTCAACTTCACAGTATCGGTTAGACTTTTAATTAGAAATCTTTTAATTCATTCTGTGTCGGGATGGAGAGTGTGACTTAGAGCAGTAATTTTTATTTTTTTTTGTATTTATCAGTAACTGATGAAAATGTATTTTAGCAAAAGGAATGACAATTGTTAAACGTTAGCATACAATATCGATTACAAAACAATTTCGTATTTTATTTCAAGAAGAATACCAATTACACAATACATCATCAAAATCATTTTTCGTCGGTCGATACGAGTAGGTGCTTGTAATTGTGTATTTGCTGAAGAATAATAATTTATTTACTAATATAGTAAAGTTTAGTTACCAAACTCTTATATTTACATTTGAATTATATAGGATTATAAAATAATTTATCCTAATGTAAGTCAATTACCAATAAAATAAAAGATCAATACAGAACATTAACTACGCAACGCAACTTTGGAGATGGGATGGCTGGAGCATCAGCAGACCGGTGTCATCAGCGACCACTCTGACGCTTCATGAAGAAGTAGGAAGAAGTCATTATATCAGTTAACAGAAGAGCAGTACTGGTTATTATTGTAACTTTGTTATTTTAATATTATTAATTTTAAGAATATTTTTTATTTTCAAAAGAACAAACCAATCGTGCAATACGTCAATAAAGTCATTTGAATACTAATTAATACTACAACTCACTACTCGTGTTGGAGTAACGCCAGCGTCAACTAACTACGGCTGAATAGATTGTGATTCAGTGATTTATGAGTTATGGAAACAACGTCGGTTATCTCTCACTGGTATAGACTTTATAACTAATACGTACAGCTAAGATTATATTTTTTAATTTTTTTAGATAAGTAAGTATGATATGATATGAATTCTTTAAAATGCATATATTAATACCATTCGATGGACGCCTACATTTTATACTTTAGTTTAAAATATAAATTGTATATAAAAGAAAGAAAAGGGCAAATCTTACAAAACATTTATCAATTTTAACGTTTTTTGTAATAAAATTTGAAAAGTCATATTTTTTTGTAATAAAATTTGAAAAGTCATTTCATATTTTTACAGATAATTTAAAGGGTTTTGAAGAATTATATACACACATGTTTATAGAAGAATAACTCCAGTAGCATTTACGCTAATTGAAAGATATGTGTTGACAGCTGTAATGCTGTGTAGTACATACTACTACATATGATAATTATTATACATACGAAGTAGAATTATATATTACATACTAAGATAGAAGGAAGACCAAATTAGTACTTTAAATATCTTTACTACGTGTTATGAATGTTATACAGACCTTGTAACAATTTTGATTTTTGTAATCAATTACTTCACAAAATGGAAAACTTAAAATATCGTTTTATTTACGAATACGACTTCTACTTGGCACCGCACCGAGGAAAGATACCGTATTGATTGAATTGAGTGACTCACATCAACAAATACGCATTAAACTGTATATCTGTGAAATACTGTATATCTTCAATTGTACGAGAGTTTTACTAGAACTAGAAATGCAGTCTGCTTGAGTAATATTTCTTAATTAAATCTGTTATGAATCAAATTTAAGAATTACGCTAAAAATGTTTTTTAAATTTTGTACCGAGAAAATGTAAACAATATTTTAATATTCGTATAACAAATTGTTTATTGCTTTGTAAGGCTTTGTTGTAACATAATACTGCACGATAAAAGTAAAATTCACATTTTCAAACCAACGTTACGTAAATGTTGGAGTATCAAATAAATATTAAATCACTTTGGTTTCAGAAATATATATTTTTAAATAAGTTATCCATTTTCAAGTTATTTTTTAGTTATTAGAAAAAATATAGGTTATTAGAAAAAAAATTAGTTCTTAGAAAAAAATGGTGAAAAATCCTTACGTACATAAATCATACATTATATAAATCGACATGTTTTTCAATTAAAATTTAATTTATGTACAAACATACATATATCTACTATCATTAATTGATCCTAGTGCCTCCGTTCACCTTGTCTACAATTTAGTAATACGTCTAATATTCTAGCAGCAAATTGTGTCAGCAGTATTTCTATATTTTTAAAGACACTTTCTAATAATAGTTGTAAGGGAAACGACCCTTACAACTATTATTAGAAAGTCTTTAGTCTTTGAAATGTTAATCTCAACCATCATTATTCCTTAACTGTGACTTATAAACAATAAATTATGGAACAAAGTTCAACCACAACCACGCTTATACTGAAGTGTAAAAGAAAGTCTTAACTTTGAAAAAATACGAGCTTGGTTTCTGTATTAAACTCTGAATGACTGGAACTTTCACAATAAAATGTATTTGTTCTTGCCTTCACTACGTCAATACTCGTATAAATCTTCCAGTACTGTAAAAAACATGTTGTAGTTAAAGTGAAGTAAGAACACTCACAATATAAAGAAGTATCACAATTTAAAGTATCATAGGTAAAGGGAAATCTATTCATTGAATCAAGTTGATTAGTTCACAAATGAACTTTGATTAAACAAAATATTGTATTATATTAACTCCTAGGTAACCTAAAAATTCATTTGATATAAATATAAATAGGTTATAAGTCATAACCTATTTATATTAATAATATATTTATTAATATAAAAAGAATATAATATTCATATAAAGAGTTAAGGTTACTTATTCATGAGATCTTGATTGATGATATTAGAGTTGTAGGTGACGGCTTCACCAACCAGCTCATGAATAACACAGACACTTGGAATAATAATATTTATTAATATACGATTTAATATAATTACATTATTATATATATTGAACTCATACTTAAGTGAATACATTGATACAGCTACTACAATAAAATAACACTATTTCTACGTAATTTAGTGAACATACAGCAGATCATCCCGATCATTATGTTATACACAAACCACATCAGTCGTGAGCTCAGATACATTCATAAATGATGGTTGATGTCTGTCTAATACGAGTACCTGGGAGACACTGATACATAATGTAAATATAACAACACCAGCAAGTTGTGTTACCGGAAATATGATATAATCTATGACATAATATTTGTTTATTTCAATACTCTTCACGAAATGCAGGACATCAAAAAAAACATTATTCAGTTGATTAAACCTTTGTTTTATATTTATAACAAAAGTGTTGTCATTTTCTTATTAATCGTTACGTAAATGATTGTAGTCATTATGTCAGTGTTTTAATAAAATAATAAAAGATAAAAATAAATAATATTTCATACTTTCCTATGCTATCGATACATCCTCTTAATTTGACTGATTATACCTTATGTGTTAATTTAGTGCTAGATGTATAATGAGCGGCTTTAATATATCGAGTAAATTATAAACTTAAATTGTGTTGTGTCATAGAGTAATACAAACAATCATACATTCTTAACTTTATTTTAAACATACAATTCTAATGTACACATATCTTAATTATTTAATATATATTGCATGCGATTTGTCGACAAAGAAAATAGGTTGACACCAAAAATAATTTCAATAAAATTCATCTAGCAGTTTTGTATGACTGTAATATATAACCCAGATTGATTTTCTCTTTTAGACTGAAATTTTCAATTTTTTTTTTAAATAAAAATCTCATAATTGTAAAATCAAAAGTGCGTGTGAATGCCTAATTGAATAAAGATATTTTGTATTTTAAAGCAATGTGATGACTTGGACGAAATATTTTTGTGTGCCATATTCATAACACATAGTAAAGATATTTATGTAATATGCAATTCTGGCTTATACGAATAACAAATATTATAATTATAATTTATAGTAATTCATTTTACACCAAGCTTAATCTCAATTTAATTTAAAACAAAACCACAGTTGTATCAGAGAAACAATTTTATATTGAAAACAAAGGAAATCTTTTCTTTAAGTGAGCGCTGATAAAATCAATTATAAAGTTTAACACACACATACGTTATGTTACCTGAGACTTAATTATTTACCTGTTGTTTTTTGTATTTACTGTACAATGAATAAATATAGACCCATTTAAGTTACTCTTAAAATGATATCGTCTGTGACACAGCATATATTTACAAATAATTGTATTTCAATAATTTTTCATTACGAATGAATAATTTTAAACTTTATAATATTACATCCTTCTCACTGGAAACTCTTCTTAAAAGATTGTCAAACCCTTTCATAAAATTTAAGTTATTAAATTACACATATTGAAAAAAGTAGTTCAATAAATTTTATACTAAATTGATAATTAATATATAGTATATGTATAAATAAGTTAAAAACATGTAGGTAGGTCGGTCGGTCGTTGGTCTTATATTTCAATATTTATAGATAACATATTTCATAAAGGTAATAATAATAATTAAAGGATAATCAGGTTAATAAACTAGTGAGTAAATGGACCAAAGTAATCGAGTAACACTTCATAAATATTACTAAGTGTTTTGTAATTATTATTATTATTAATATTTCTAAGCTCTTTAATTTATTTCATCCATAAAATGTTTTTAATTCAATCATCGTAATGTCAAGTGAATGTCGAGTTTTTTTTTTAATTATAAATTTCTTTTCGGTTCAAATTATGATATTTTTCTAAATATTAAGTAATTTATTACTTTCAGTTTTTAATTAGAAATATCAAAGAATAAGTTAATGACGTTTTCAATTATAATAACTCTTAAATTTATTGTATTGTTGTTATTTGTTAAAGGTGTAGTTATTGCAACTATACAGAATATTTTTATTGTAAAATTTCTTAAACATTATCACATTTCTTTATTAACTGGAACTACAATTATAGCAGTAAATAGATATTGTATATTAAAAATAGCTATAAGACCCAAAGGCCTGAAAGAAAAAAAAATGGAGTAATTCACTTTATATTAATAAAAGTAAAATTGACACAAAATCGGAATATCGTTCCAGTCCGAAGAGAATACGAGATGAGTGTAATTAATGGAACACTCTATTTCAATTAAGAATTCAGTGATGGAGCATTAAGTAAATACCAAAATGAAAGTTCAAATAAGAAATTCTTTTGAAATGTCTAATGTCTTATAAGTTATAATAATTATGATCCAGATAACGCACGGGTCAGGTTGTACAGAATGAGAAGAGTGCTGGGTTTTATTGTATTGTATGTTTTATTTATAATTTTAGTAATTTTATTTGTATCCCAGGTTTAGTTAAGTATATTAATGAACTATTATCCTGACTGATAACAACTTAAATTGAACTCATAAAAAATTTGAATATCCGTGTTTTTTTTTAATATGTTTTAACTTACTGCTACGTATCTAATTCTGTATGTCAAAAGATTACTTAAATTTTTTAATTATAATTATAGTAAATATGTTTATGAAATATTGTTTTACATATATTTATAAATAAATGTATTTGACTGTTTCATTCCTTGTTTGATTATTTTTTGTGCAGTGCAGTGCAGTGTGGTCTCAGATAACAATCAGAGTAAACAAGTAGTAAGCTTTTTACAAAAGAGGGATCTATTATTTTAATTGAAAAGCTGTTTTTTTTTGAGATTTTGCAATTTACACATTTCAATATCACGTGTATGTAATAGAAATCTAAAATAAGTCATGAATAAAAAACATAAATAGAATAATGAACAGTCGAAGCAATGAATACAAATTTATAGCGAATCAAACATTAAGTAAATTATCTTTTGAGAACCTTCAAATTGCGTTACGAGATAGAAAGGGTTTAAGAATAAAATACAAAAACTATTGACTATGTTAGAGATCTTTCATTGGCTTTTAACATAGTTAAGTTTTTTATGTTGATCCTATTAAATTAATTGATAATTGATCAATTAAAAGCAATCTATGTTATTCGCTTTTTAATCTTATTAGCTTGACTAGCTAACTAGCTTTAAGAAGATACCTAGCAAAGTAATAAGGACAGACACAGGACAAGGGTTGAGTACCACTAGATGACACGATTGTTAGTTTGTCCTTATATTTTAAAAAGCAACTGACAGATTATGCTACTACTAGAGCGAAACGAGCGTAGCGAGCGGAGTGTTCTACTTTAGAATTTTTTACATTCTTTGTCGGAAAATGGCTCGAAAACTACTTGGCGGAAAGTTATGAAATTTTGCAATCAAAAAGACACATATTATTTTATGGTTTAAAAAAAAATTGAAAAATGTCGTTGAGGAACAATCGTCAAAATCTGATATCCCATGGAAGTCAATGGGAAACGATGAGCCATTACACTGGGCTCGCTTCGCTCAATATGCAAACGGCATCCAAAATTTCGTGAGCGCAGCAAGCCGAAATTGAAGGTCTGTTGGCGCCCCTAGTGTCTTATTTTTAATAAAGGATGTCTCAGAATGTTTTTCGTTTTTCGATGTTAAATAAAAAACAACATTATCAATTAAAACTTGTTTTATTTATTGTTAAATTAAAGAGCAGATCTTCACGTTTATTTATAAAAAACAACCGTTTGCAAATGTTCACCATTTACTTATTGCTAACACTTATCATTTAACCTGGTGCTAAAATTTTCAATCACTCGCTGGAGCATCGCTCTCAGAATAGAGTTGATTTCTTCAGTGATTCTTTGCTTCAAAACGTTCAAGTTTGGTGGCAATGGATTGTAAACTTTACTTTTTAGGTAGCCCCATAGGAAAAAGACAGCTGGCGTTAAATCAGGGCTCCTCGGTAGCCAGTAAATGTCTCTTTGGTGACTGATCACTCTTCCAGGGAATAGATCGTGAAGAGTAAGCTAATGAGTCCTTTACAAAAAAAAAGTGTGCTGGAAAAAGGTGTTGCGGTTGTAGACATAATGGTTTTGCATTTCTATAGCCAAAAAAATCCGGATCATATGGCAATATCGATCAGAATTAACGGTCTTAGTTCGACCTGGGTTATTCTTAAAAAAATAAGGACCGATAATTCCTTGACTTGATATTCTTAATTTCTTGCAAAATAACAATTTTATAGGGGTGAAAATTTAAATCTTTCAAAATAATGCGATGAACTGTAGATTTTTTCAAATTAAGAGAAGCTGGGCGCAATCTCAACGGCTGTCGTGGGTCGTCCATAACACACTGGTGAACGCGGTCGACGTTCGTGCTCGTCCTTGCTGTTCTTTTGCGCTCAGACGATTTGTCCGGCATTGTATTCCCAGTCTCTTCAAACTTGCACACCCAATGTTTAAATAAATTGGCACTTTGCATACGAGTATGTTTTAAGCTTGTTAAATTAAAATGTGTCCTGTAGAGATTCATGGCTACTAAACTTAACAAGCCGGCCAAGCGTTTGAGACCACTCCCCTCCCCTGCTACTGGCGGTGGGCGCGTTTTGGTCAATTCAAAAACGAAAAACATTCTGAGATACTAGTTACATGGCTCATAGTCAAGTATTGTACTATATATATATATATTAGTGTTACCAATAATCACTAGATATACAACAATGGCTCCTGTAAGATTTAAGTTATACAGAGTACATTCATCACTCCAAAGACGCTGAGTCATTGGTAATTAATTCAACAAGAAAACCTCCACAAGAAAACGGTAATTGGGTGGAAGGTTTCCTGTTTGTTCTATTCTATAAATACTTACCTTATCTATATAATAAATAACATAGTAGAAATAACTATTATATAAATCAACCTTATTTTATACAAGCATAACGTAAAAGTTACAAATTAGATTGGATTGGATTTGATTGTATGTCGATAAAAACTTTTACAAAAAAGAAAAGTGTTTATAACAAGTCTGAGTTTTATTGTTACAAATTTAAAACAAATCGAGCAAAACAAAACAGAATCACGTACACCTGAATAAAATAAATATTATTTTCAATTTAAAATATAATACTTTAATTTTTATAACAAATAGACGAATATATCGAGAGCACACGCACACGCAGTGAGAGAGAACCGTGTCTATAAATATCATATATTGTAGATTGTCAATATGACATAAAATATCTAGAATACCTCACAAGGATTGCATTTCATATTCCTCTAGGTCCATTTAAAAGAGCAAATAAAGAATCCAAGTAACCTAACGTGCTTCTGATAACACATCATTTCCGACAACATATCGGAAATGGATTCCGTTTGAATTGACGGCTTCTGAGTTCTATCTCCAGACACTACACGTTTATCTATTATGTCCATACACACATTCCTCAAGTGAATTAAATTGCAAGCAAAATATGTTGTTCCATCTTATGAACGAATACGCTAAAAGCGAATAGTATTGCGATACAAACACTTTATAATTTATAATATTGATCGATTTAAATGAAAGGCCCTTTTGTATGTTAAATCAATCTCAATCAATTTTAATGAATGATAAAATAAATTTTGTTAAACAACACCCAATTTTAAGCAGACGACATCAATAACTCGTGCTGACAAATTAATTGTTAATAATTATATCGAGACCGTCATAAGGTAATAAGGGTGATATGTTATTTATATAAATAGAGAATAATTATAATATTTAATATAGCAAATTAAATATTAAAATGAAATATAAAATATAGTATAATTATACACATTAATAATAAATGTAGCAAATTGAAAAAAAACATGTCATGAATCACGATTTATGAAATCGTCTTTAATATAACGCCTTAATGACATGTGGATCCATGTTAACGATCATCACATCAGATAATGTTTCCTTGTTAAGCGCTACTTTCATTTTTCAAAATGACAAACCATTAATACCAAAGTGCTTGTGATATTTGGATTGAGTTATCGATAAAGTAAGATGCACAATGCAATCTGTTAATGAGAGATCTTTAGTTTAAGAAGCAAAAATAAATAAACAATCTATTTGAGTTATAAAAAATATTTAAATTGTTTTAAAGAAATAGTGACGGTAAGATGTAATATTGTTGATATTTATAATAAGATACTCGTAGGTACAAAAAACACACTTCTAGAATAAATTTGTAATAAATTATAAAGATTTTTATATTTATTATTATTTTTGAAACCAACTGTTGATGTAAAAGAAAACTATTTTATTAAGTTTAGTTTATTTTAGTTCGCATCTTTTACTTACACCAGCGGATGAACAACACAATTCATTCATTCCTTTATTTCTTTATAAAGAATTTATAACAGATATTGTACTGAAGATAAATTAATATTATTTTTCAAATCATTATCCATGGAAAATCTTTTACAAACCATCACCTTTAATGCTTTTAGGAGAGCTTTTTTATATGTAAAGTTTAATGTTATATATTTTATGCTTTATTGTTATGTTGAAGCATCAAATGTTAATTTATAATAAAATTTTCGTAAAAATAATGTTTTATATTACGGATACCGATTAACAATTTATAATTAGTATATTTTATTTGTATGTTTAAAGTTCCCAGTGTTTCTTAATTACTCAAACACGAAAATGATACAAAGAGTTCAGTGATGACGGGTTTCAATTTAGAGCACTATTTATATAAAATGATTTTTAAAATTAAAAAAATATTCAGTTATTTAACAACAAAATGAGAAGCACTATGCCGTCGGCATATTACTTGATATGACAAAAGCATATGACCGGGTATGTCATAAAACATTACTGGTGAAAATTTGGAACATTGGCATTCGGGGATCAGCTTACTAGTGGCTAAAGTCATATTTAACTAACAGAAAGCAATTCGTCTCTATAGATTTCAAAAATAAAAGTAATAATACCCTAGAACAAGTGAAATCGAGAGAAGCAACAACTACTCAATCTATTCCACAAGGTAGTGTACTAGGAATTGTGTTATTTTTAATTTATTTAAATGATTTTCCTACAATATTTAATGCACATACAATTTTATTCGCCGATGACATTTCAATTATTCTTAAGACAAAAAATTAATTAAACTTGACGACTCAACTTTACTCAATTTTTGAAATTATTACAAATTGGTTATCCACCCATAATCTGATTATACATTTTACAAAAACTAAATTAATACAATTTTATTCAAATCAAAAACCAGCAATGAATTTTACGTTTAATTTTAATAATAATGACATTTCACTAGTTGACAACTTTAATTTTTTAGGTATAGGTTTAGATAGTAATATGACATGGAATTCACACATTGACATAATTAAAAATAAATTAAATAAATCATTTACGGTTTAAGAAAAATAAAAAAGGGGGCGAATATAAATGTTGCTCTTTCAGCATATTATGCTCATGCGTACGCCTGGATTAATACGGTATTATTTTATGAGGAAATGCTACAAATGCACATGAAATATTTATCTGTCAAAAAAAATGTATACGCGCAATAGCGGGTATAAAAATTACAGATAGCTGCCGGCCTTGGTTTGAAAAGTTTAACATATTGACAATGCTTTCTATTTATATCCTAGAAATGTTAATGTTTACACAAAAACAACGCCACCACACAACAACAAACAATAAGTAACCAAATCAAATTAAAAAAATTAAAAAGGACACTATTTTTTATAATAAGTTTAAATAAATGTTGACATCAAAGGTTTATTACAGTTGTGACGAATATTTAAAGGATTTGAACAATATTGACATACAAATATTTTAATGACACTCGTATTTTAAATTTATTGTTATGATTTCGGTATTTTACTTTTTTTCTATTTATTTATTTATTTTTAAATTTTTGACATTTTAGTTTAATTATAATGATTTGAATATTTTAATTGATATAGTTAACAACGTGTTATCAGAGAATGTTAATTAATATAGTAAAGTGTAAATGATATTTCTGACGACTGATTTGGGACGCCCTAACCGGCAAATTTATATTTTTGGAAATAGTTTTAAGAACATTGTAAACCAAAAATAATATCAGATAAATATGAATATGAATATTAATAAAAATTATTTAATCAAAACCCTAAATTCGATATCAGTAGAGAAAATGAAATGTCGTTATTTATATTATTATTGCAAGTATCTCTCACAAATCACAATTAAAACAATTTAAACCAGCATTTTGATTTATAATTTAGACTAAAAATAATAAGGTATAAAAAGCAAAAAACTATTGCCTAATCAAATAAATGAACTAGAGTTTCTAACAATTCTATAACCAATTTTTAGAAATCCTTGTTGTAGTATACAAATAAGCAAAACATTATTGTCCTCTTAATATCTCAATTTAAAGATTTATTTAGTTTAAAGTTAAAATGGCTCTTGATAATGTTCACTGGTGCTTGTCACACAACTAGCCTTCAGTAACCGTCGTCAGATAAATTTGAGTTAGCCTTTAAATTCAATTTATACAAATGAAACAAAATTTAAAGCTGTAAAACTAAAAAGTTTTTTTAAAGTTACATCTGAAAAAGTCTGACTTTCAAAGTTTAATAGGGTATCAGTGTCTTGTGATCCCATTTTGTACTTGTAAGAAAATTTATAAAATACCTTAAGTATTAAATTCGAAGTTTTAAGATTTTACTATACTTTACATTCCAGGAATCATTATACCTGGTGACAATTTATCGTCCCGCTAACAATAATTTGATTTATATAAAGATCGAAAAATAATAATTTTTGTAACTTTTCTAGTTAATAACCATGAAGTGTAGAATCATTTGACACCTGGGGTTTACCTCTCGATATATAATATGTTGAATCAAGTACCATACGTATCCTGCCTGTGTCGCTCAACAGCGGTATATATTAAACGTCTTTACTTATCATAATTTCTTAAGATTTTTTTTAAACAGTGACTTTTAATATTTGTCAGATGTATGGTGCATAAAAAATAAAATAAAAAGTAATAAAATGAGAGATTTAAACCTTATCTAAAATTAAACAACTAACTTATGAATCAGTTAGTCATAAAACGAATATTTATTACATTTTATTACAAAAAAGAAAATATATTAAAAACATATTTTAATTAATAATATTATAAATAATTTTATACAGTTTGCTCGATTTAGTACATTCTTGAAGAATGAGCGAGGAATAAACGGAGAGAGTGGGAATTTTTATGCAAATCTTCTTAAAGCTTAATGGCAGCACCGAAGAATATAAAAGGTTAATAATCTGATCGTTTTAAAGGCAATTAGTTCTCTTCTTCTCAAGGCGCTCCGTGTAATAAGTCCATTTAACTTAATACTAACAAAGTCACTAGCAATGATTTAACTTAATCGAAGTCGTAACATCGTTCACAAGCGCAGTTATTAACAATTTAACTTATATTATATAGTATATTTTATTTTGCCTTCATTTACCTTATTAATGTTGATATTTGTTAATAATAGTTAAGAATAGTAATAAGTTGCCGTACATTTCAAATGTTAAATTGTTATTTAAACAATGACATTAACTTAAACTACTTATAATAACACTAAAATATAACATACTTATATTGTCTTATTAACTATGTTTTATAAAAATTATAAAAAAATATATCTTAAACAAAAGTAAATTATTTAAGATATATTTTTTCTAAATCTATGGTGTAGACGGCGGAGGTGCTCAAACAAGCGAGGACAGCTGTGACCCTCAGGAGTTGAAGCGTGGATTCAACTCCTCACACTCGCCTTCGTCTGACTCGTCGGACTGCCGCGGACCAAGGAAGAACTGGAAAAGCACTGTCTGTGAGTACTTAACAACAGCAACAAGATGTAAACATTAAATATAATTAAAATGCTCGCCTCCAAAATACGTAATATCTTTTAATAACATTAAAAAATACGTTTTAAAAAAGTATAAAAATTAACTTCCGGTAATAAATTTTTATGAGATAAACCAAACCATTAAATACTCTGAAATACTCGTTAACGATATACGTTAAAAGCAAACGATGTTAATAGATTGAAAGGTCTTATGAAAACTATGTCATGACGTCGTAATTACATTTGTATTGAATGTTTATTGTTATATATAGTTTGTGTTCATCGTCGGCGGGTGCACTGCTGCGGCGCATGCCTGGGTGCTGGCGCAGGACGTGGACGTGCAGCCCAGTGCACCCTGCGCCGCACCACCAACTACTCACTACTGTACCATGTGTACTACATCTAGAAATAATAAAAGAATATAATAGTAGAAAGTATTTTGTATTTGTTACTTTACGGATAATTTAAAATTGTTGAAAAGGAATCTGTTAGATTATTATATATGTCGGGAAGTCATTAGTACGGGAGCTAAATGACAACGAGGCGCAAGCGATACGTCATCGCTTCGGCAGAATCCGGTCTTATCGCTTGTATCCGCTACGTAAGGAGTCGACCACGAGTCTGGACCGCTCGGATACCTACTCTGATGTCTAAAATGAGGTCTGAGATAAAATACTTTAATAACATGAGGATTCATTCACTAACACATGAAAAACTACATGTAAAGTATTATGTGTAGTCGTTATTTAAATATTTTTAAAATAAGAACGCTTTTAATAGTTTAGCCGTTATAGATAGACCCCTCGCTAACTTCTTTGTATATCTTTTATTCCTACCATACATCTGTACCTCGTAAATCGATTAAAAATAAGACGAAATGACTTATCTTTAACCATTTAAGTTGAGCATACATTTTTGCCTATGTTGTGGCTTTCTATTACTGAAACTTGGTTAAAATCATTTTTTGCACTAACAAATAAACAAAAAGCTTTCCTCTTTATAAAAGATCATTATCAGCATCATCATATCTAATGTCAATCAATTATCAGTAAATTATTCAGAACAAACAGCACTTGACATCGTTAATATGTAAATGTAAATATTATCATCCATCACGAGTGTAGAGGACATGTATTCATGTTATTTTATCATGGTTATGTCTTAATTGTGCTTTTCAAGCATTAATATTACTGCGATCGAATTACAACAACCAATAATTATTTAAACATACAATACTGCCTTTTTTAAATTGTATTACTAACTCTGCATTTGTTTATTATACCTTAACATAATATATATATGTAGCACGTCAAATACAAAGTAAAAAAATAAACGTTGTATTCATATTTTCTTAAATAAAGGGAATTTCACAGAAAAGGGTTTCCGAAGAAAACATGATTGGAGTGCGTGAAAAATGATATAACAAACGAACATTCCTCTATTGATATTAAATATGAAAGATGAGTGTTTTTAGAAATGACATATTGCACCATAAATAATTGGGAAAGGCTTAGGTGGATGATGTAAATGATTTTCCCCAATTGCATTATCCACTAATAGCTGAAAAGAGGAATTAGAATAGAATTAAATATATTTTAATTTTCCGCTAACATAAAAATAAGTATACTCTGAAGCAAATCTAAAATTTACCATAATATTTTTATACGTATTGTTGGTATTAAAATACTAGATCTATATCTCTAGTTCAGTAAAACATACTATTTGTTTTGGCAGTTTGAATTTTGTTGAATATTATTGATTAACACAACATATGATTTTATTACTCAAGTGCAATTAAAGATTACATTTTTTATTTTTAAAAAGTCTATTATTTTTAATTGGGTTAATGGTTACCCGTTATTTTGTTTGTATAGTACTCGTATTGATCATTACATAAATGGTTTTAAAAACTCTTGTAATTTCATGGGGACGACAATTTTCCTGCAGTAAAAGTAATAAAACCAATTATATATATAAAATACACAAACACAATATGAAACCTACTTATGTAGGTACATTGTTTTTTCGTTCTGCATTTTACTTATTGAACACCTAGTAAATAAATCAACTGTAAGAATTTATTTATTGTATATTCGTAAAATAGATATTGTTTATAAAATAAGAAAGAAAAAAAAATTAGACGTAGTGTGGATTTTGAAATAGTAACAAGTAATAAATAAAAAAAGCACACATACATGTACGTAAATATGTTCTTCTACTTACAAATATACGTAAATATATTTGTATATGCATATAAATGTATTAATTATAATTTCATGCATTGTGCATATGCATTTATAACTTAAATGAAATTACATTAAAAGAAGCGATGCGTCTCGTTTTGAGCGTGTATTGTAATAAATCATACAATAATACTACTAATATCACTATATCACTATTACATGATGAGTAAATGGCGATTACTTGTCATTCATAAGAAATTTTAGGAATAAAGAAACTATTTAGTATATACAATTGACTTTTATATAACAACTAACAAATGTTGATCTAAATGGTATACCCATTTATATCAACATTTGTTAGTTGTGTGTGTTGTATTTGTTGTGTGTGTGAATGGCGAAAGAAGTCAGATATTTATTTTGAATATACATAAAGTTAACAAAAGGTGACCTATAATATAAATGTTCAATTACTGCTGGAGGCACATCTTTATGTTAGAAAAGACGAGACTGGTATACAATAGAAATATTCACAGCGACCGGAGATTGAGCTCGACACCCGTCAATTCAAACGAAGTCGATTTCCGAATTGTCTAAGGTGTTTTATTTTTCTACTTGTTAAGTGTATTTTTGCAAACGTATCAATCAGGTTCTTTGTTACCATTTCGAAATGTAAACTGACCATAGAAACGAGACATATAATGCAAGGTAGTAATGATTAGTATAAAAAATCATCACCATAATAAAAGTCTTATACGTACGTACTAATAGAACTTTGTAATAGATTTCTATAATAGAAAATAAAATATACCCTCACTTGTGAGTGTGTACGTCACTAAGTATTTTGAATTGATATCATTGTTTAACAATGATTATTTTACAACTAGAGCTTAGCGGAAGTCAGTCAATACAGTCCATATTAGTTTATTTTTTATACCGAAGGCATTATATAGGATATAAAGATAACTCTCACCGTGTGTGCTCTCAGTATAAGGTTTCTGTTTGCTATAAGAATGGAAGTATTAAATTGAATATAAATATTAATTTCATTTGCTTGTTAGTGAGTGATCCTGTTTCATTTAAATGAGAGTAAAACAAGACTCGTTTTAAACAAATCTTTAGTTTTCAACAAAAAACAAAAAAGATTTCATGTAAAATATGGTTTTATCAAAGTTAACAAAAAACATATTTTTGCTAATACAGTATTGCTTACAACATTATTAGTTAAGATATAATGTTTAATATATGAGATAAATATTTAGTTATATAACAATACACTGGTAGGAAATTTTATGCTCAATTACTAATTTCTTGTAGATTTTATTTTTGAATTAATTGCCGATGACTCAGTGTCTTTGGAGTGATGAATGTACAATGTATAACTTAAATCTTATAGTAAGATATACTTGTGATAATAATATATTACAATATTTAATATAGCATATTCACTTAATATAATGTTGTTGGAGGATATTAATACTAAGTAAGATTTACATGTCGTTTATTCAGTAAACCTCAAACTTCTTTCAAATCCGTAAAAAATTACGATTGCGTTAAGATTAATTCCTAATAGTAATTACGAAAACAAATATACTGTTTATTCTTTCACACTATTTTTCTCTGTAATTCATATAGTCTATATAGTTACGTTGTAATAATATTGATATGTCACTGATCATATCTTTGTTCAAGAGTTAATCTATGACCTTTGAGGATTTCCTTCATGAACGGTGACCGATATGTGTATCCAAGATCGACTCTAAATTGTTTGATGTTTCGTTTTTATTCACGAAGTACTTAACAATTGATACTATTATGTTGAACATTGAAGAGGCAGAGGTAAATATAATATATATTTGACGAATTAGATTATTATAGAATTTAACAGCCGAGAATTTAAGAATTCCGCGCCAGTGATGAATAATGTTATGACAAGAAAAATAAGCTTATTATTAAAGTGTTTCTTTTTGTAGAAACATTTAAAAGAAATAATTTAACCCTTATCATGTCGTCCTGTCCGTCCGTCTGTCTATTTATCATATGTCTCTTACTCAGCCATTTACTGAATTATGAGTCTTCGTAAGATTATATTATATTTCCACTGCCAAAAAGGTCCACTTCGTTGTAACCCTTTTTCTTATTACTGTTTTAAATATTTATTATTTTTAATGTTACATATTTGGATTGGGAGCATATTCCCAAATTTAAAACCTTAATAATTGGGAATACTGAATCCTAAAAGAATAGCTGTTATCATTATCCCATGGCCTCAATGATTACTGTAAATATCCAAAAACATATTCTGGTACTCCCCTTCCCTTCCTTCCCAACACATACACACGCACGCAGGTACACACATGCATCCCCATACCTTATTTTAGGGGGTGCCTAAGGGTATAGCTAACATTTGAATAGATTGGATTTTTTTTTGTATTTAGTTTTATAAACTGCTATATTTTGCTGTAATATTCTTCATAAATAAATTATTTAAAAAAATATATTTCAGTGACGACTCTTCAGCTCTGATATATTTAACATCAGATGTGAGCCTCATAACCCTCTAGTAATTAATAAATACTGAAAGTATATATACATATATTGCAGTGAAACGTTTGTCTCTTTAAAACGTTCTGCCTTGTATTCGTTTCATATCAGTGATCTTAAATATAAAACATGTCAGAATGTTATGATTTAATATAAGTAGTCTTCTTTTATGATTTCACCATAAAAATATATTTTATGTTTACTCTAAACCGCATTACCAAATAAATTGGTGATGAAGCTTTTGTTATCTTTAACCCAATTTATCAACATTATTACATTTTCAAATATAATTAAGATAAAATATGTATTTTAAAAATAATAATACATGAAATGGCAAATTGATATGTATGACGTATATATTTATGAACATATATATTTACTTCTATAACCAAAATCATTAAAGTATTTTATCTCGGTTATTATGAAGATAAATAAATAATTTAACTACATGGACGGTCTCTGCATGGTTGTAATGTAATGCAGTGGATACCTTAGACTTAGTGAGAAGCATAACATATATCACGTACTTTTAATAATAATAATAATATACTTTATTGCAACCACAATGTAAAATAACAGTACAGAAAAAACATTTAAATTATGTGCGGGCATACAATAAGGCGGTCTTATCGCTAAGTAGCGATCTCTTTCAGACAACCTTATATCTAAGTTTAAGGTGAGATACATACAGAAGAGTGGTGCATAATAATTTTAAATTTATATTATAAATTTATCAAGATCTATAGCTATGGGTCAGTCGGTAGAGTGACGACGACCTTAACTGAGGGGTCGCAAGTTTGAGTTGCTAAATTAATTACGTTTTAAATTAAACTAAAGTAAATTTAAAGTGCTAACGTGTACATAATTTGTTATTATTATTTCTTAACATTTAATTACTTGTAAAATCAATTAAAATTTAAACCAAATGCCGCAAAATAAATATTTACGAAGACAAATTTTGTAAGACAATATTTAATGTGAACTAATAATTTGAAATAAAACGAAATTACTAATTATAAGGACAAGATAAAAATATAATACTGCTGTAACTGAGTATTTTAAAACTTCTCATAAAATATATTTTTCCCTCACCTACTATATTCCTCTTAACGACATTATATTTAGTGATTACTTGGTAAAAGAAAATGAAGAGTAACATCTATCGAGTCCAATAAAGCATAATGTTATTTATGTTTTTGTTTCATTTATAATTTACAATTATGAAGATATTTTAGGTACTTAACAATTATATTTTAGTTTCAATATATTTAATTAATTGAACTCATAAAGGTATTCTTTGTAGAGCAAACTTTAAATGGATACCGAATGAATGAATTTTAATTATAAGAAACTCCTAGGATAATGAAGTTTTTACACAAATCTTTTATTTCTAGACATCGAGCAGCAATCGTTTTTTAGCTGAATGTTAATAAACTTTCAGCTAAACCTCTCACTGTACTGTTCCACAAAAGTATTAGGACTGAAAAGCGGAAATCTCAAACTTTGTTATTTAAAAACTTATAGTAAAAAATTGATATTATTATATTTCTTAATATCCGCTCAATTTGTTATAATTTAAAACAAGACCAAGGTTTCTATCAGTTCGTGGAAAATTTTAGAAAACGATTTTAGAAAAATGGTTTAATTAATTTAAGACACGTTGCTACTACTACTAAATCACAAATAGTGGTATAAATTTACTGAAACTTATTAAATACAACATCAAGTACAACCCTCGTATATAAACATACACGATGTACATTATAACATCATGAAATATAATTAATCAAAACTAAATGAGATGTTTAGAGTACAAAACACAAATCACAAATTTAAGTATAAGTATTAATGTTTCAATTTAAGTTAGTTTTTATGTAATGTTTATGACTAATGTGAGACAAAAACCGGTTGAAAACGATAATTTTCAATGACTTAAAAAAATATAAAACTATATAGTATTTGAAGTATTTGAATATAATTGAGCTAAATTAGTTTTGAGAAAAGGCAAAAACAGAAGTACGATGGATTGAAGTGCGTGGTGCTTCCGGCTTCCCAGTGAGTAAGTAAGAAAAGTAATTAAAATAGCTGCTTAATAATAATATGGTGTAAGCATATTGTGAGGATAACACTACCATGTTCGTGGTAGTACCTATAAGCTCTAGTTTAAGGACTACCGTCTTTTAAATTTAATATATATTCCAGCATATTTAAAAATGCAGATATTCTTTATAAATGCTTTTGCTACTTGTGTCAAATGTTGATTTTAGAATATCATTTTATAATATCATGCGCTAATACATAACTGAATTATAAGATCTTTTATATTTCAATTATATTAAAAAAAAAACATTAGCAATGATTTCGTTTTACTTTAAATTAAAAGTCCTTATTAAAATTTGTCTTCATAGATATCTTTAATAATAAAATGATAAGAAATTATAGTAACAAACAAATTATGTACACGTTAGCACTTAAATTTACTTCAATTTTAGTTAAATTGTAAGTAGATCATGCAGTTCAAACCTGCGACCCCTCACATATGGTCGCCGGCACTCTATTGACTGAACCATCGTGTTGCTATAAGTCTTGATATATTTATAAAAGTACGCGATATACGTGATGCTTCTTACTAAGACTAAAGCATTAAAGACTCAAATATTGCAATAAAAAATTATATCATAACAATGCAATATTGATAACAGGTATATATATATTGTATTTCCTTTATTATATACAATAAAATTGTTCATAGATATTTCATCTTGCAACATCTGTGGGGAGGCAGTAGGAACCGCGAAACACTTGCTAGTAGGGCGTAGGGTACTTTTAAATAAAGGTAAATACTCGCGTCGCCACGATAAAGTATTAGAAATCATACAACTAAGGCGCGTTATACTTGTGGAGCTTACTGTACCCTGGGAAACAAACATACCCAAAGATCATACATTTAAGCTTAACAAGTATTACGAATTATGTAACGAACTGATCAGGAATAAATTTATAGTTAATTTGTACGCTGTAGAAGTAGGAGCGAGAGGTATAACAGCAAAATCTCTCTACAATTTATTTAATGATCTCGGCCTTACTAGAACGATCATCAGTTCATTTCTGGAACGTATTTCAAAGGCGGCTTTAGTAGGTTCTTACGATATTTGGTTAGGTAGGGAGAGGAGCGTGAACAGTGAAGGCGAGCGTGTATGCGCATAGTAAAGAGGCCCCTTAAGGGGCACACCTAGTGTGAAATTTTCAAAAAATCGATTTTTTTTTTTCATATTTCGATAGGTGATACCTTTAAAAATAACATACTAAAATTTTGAATCGATATCTTAAATAATTTTTGAGTTACAGCTATTTAAAAGAGTAGCCGCTCGGCAGTTAGGTAGTTGCATTGGCTACGGGACATACCTGAGCTATTGTTCGGAGTTTACCGTCTTTTCTAACTCTTGCAAATAGGATTCCGGTTTCTATTGTGAGCCTCCAGGTATACAGAAATAATTAAATATAATTATTTCGGTATATTTTTCGTTTACTGCCACGTCACGTATTTTCGGAGCCAGATACATTTAGTTTTATTCTGACCGTTGTATCGAGTACTTCGTAAGCGCATTTTATTTAATTTAAAATGAGTAAACAATCTTCCTATTTAGATCAAAAGGGAACTCACGATGTTCCCAGATACCGATCAAAATCAAAAAAACGAAAATTTACTGGAAACCAACATACATTTGAGCAATCTACGGCAAATACAAGTACGTCCGCAGAGAAACTATTGCATAATAATGATGAGAATATTGTGATTGACCCATCCCATGGATATTGTATTCTACAGTTTGTCTCAGTTTTTAGTGCAATCAGCAATTTAGTGATGTGCAAAACTTGTCACAAGGAAATTACGTTTAATCAAGCAAGTCCAAGAGGCCTGGGGTTTAAAATAGCTGTCATTTGTGAATGTGGTAATTCGTACATTAATTCTGGACCAATGATCGATAATGCATTTGAAATAAATAGACGTCTTGTTGCTGTGATGCGTCTTTTGGGCGTCGGAATAAATGGGATCAATCTTTTTTGCGGACTAATGGATCTAGCAAGCAAATTTTACCATCAAACTTTTGATGGATGTTTTAAAAATTTGTGGACTGCAGCCGAAACCGTTTGTAAACTAAGTATGCAACAAGCTGTAAATAAAGAAAAAGACCTTACATCAAAAGAAGAAAAATCAGAGACAAAGTTGACTGTTAGCGGGGACGGTACCTGGAAAAAACGTGGTCATACTTCCCGTTTTGGAGTAGTTACGCTGGCAGGAAAGTACAGCAAACAAATTCTTGACTCATGTGTGAAGTCTACTTACTGCCAGAGTTGTGTTTTTTGGGAAAAACGAAAAGAGAGCGATCCTCAAGCTTACGAAGAATGGTCATCGTTACACGAAGAAGAATGTGATGTTAATCATCAGGGATCTGCCTCAAAAATGGAAGTAGATAGCGTAAAAGACATGTTTGGTCGTTCCATTAGTAAGTATGGCGTAAAATATTCTCGCTATATTGGCGATGGTGATAGTGCCACTCATAAAGGTTTACTAGATTTGGATCCTTATGATACTCCGGTTCAAAAATTAGAATGCTATTTACATGTGAAAAACAGAATGGGAAAACGTTGCCGAAATTTAAAAAAAAACAATAAGAAGTTAGGAGGAAAAAGTAAGACAACGCAAAAGTTAAATTAAGTTAGTTAGTTAGTTAAGTTCTGATCATAAATCGGATTTTGGTAGGCCAAAAACGATCAAAATTTTGGGTAAAATTTAACTTTTTTTTTCAACATGCCGCCATTTTGTCAATTTTTGATTTTTTTGTTCGCCCGAGGGTCATCTTACAGACAATATGTTTTTGTTTAACGAGAATTTTTTTTTTTTAGGTTTTATGAACGGAGAAGGCTGCAATCACTCCAGCAGTGAAGGACCTTTTTTTTTTGGCGCCGCCGGAGATCGCGTGTTATTTCAAAAATATTTAATATATTATTCCAAAAATTTTACTGTGTATTTTCAAAACATGTATAAATATACCCTCAAAATTTTAAAACGATTGATACACTAGTTTTTTTTTTTTTTCATTTCCAAAAATCGCCTTTTTTTTGGCTGTCACACTAGGTGTGCCCCTTAAGCTTACAACTGGGTCGCAAGTCCCAGGCATTGTTTGCAATCCTCTTCTTGCAACGCGATGGGTCCGGCACCCCCACGGTGAATCCATGGAATGCTAAGAAGCTTCGTCTCATTAAATGATAACCAGCTTAAGCGTAGAACTAAAGAGACTTGAAATTTTTAAGCGGAAAAATTCTGACATCCTTCGCATGCAACGAGAAGATTTTCTTTAAATACCATTAATAAGTTTATGGAAACACTAAAGTTTATAGTTTTAAGGAAGTTATATTATATTATAAATATTTAGAATGCATTAAAAATAGTTCTTATTATGCATAACTCACTAATCTGTTACTGATACATTTGTTATGGAGTCAAACAGTATTAAAAACAAGCCAAGTGCAAATCGGACTGTCGCAGGAAAGGATTCCTTTTATTTTTTGTTGTAATGCAACTTAATAAGTTTTTGTATTGTATTTTTTTCTTTGCTTGTATTATGAGGGAATGCTTTTTGTTAAGTTTTATGAATATAGGTCAAAGGGAAACACCTTATATTTTTTTATTGGTTTTTATATCTTGACAGAGCGACAACGAAGTGAATTTTTTATAAGTATTGTTTGTTGTATGGAATTGCTCGTAAACAACCCGGAAGTACCGAGAGTGTTTAAAGTTTTGTTCATAAAGAATATTAACATAAAACAAAAACAAGATCATAATGTAACTATCCTCATAAATTAAAATATCAGAATACGCATAATTTTTTCATAAATATATTCATTTTATTTGACGTAAAGTTTATTAATCTTTCTTTTGCCTTTTATTGCTACTGTTTTATTCTTATGATGATGTACTTGTGGTAGTATATTTCAAAATAATTGTGTTGTGATAATTAGTAGTTTTTTCATATAATTGTAGATCCAAACAAAACTAATATTGGTATAAAGTTATACCGATGTTGGTCAACTATTCAGTATAATAGGAATGTTAGTGATCAAGAGTATAATGGAAGCATCATTGTCATTTAAGAGGTAATTGATAATCATCAAAGATGCTTAAGGTAAAGCATTAAACAAAACCTTTTCCTCTCAACTTACGTTATCGTTGGTCGATCATTAATGTTTGCTAACACATAAAAAAATATTTAAGTATCTTCTTTAATTCTGTTTCGTAACTTTATTTTAGTGGTAGTTAAGTGTAATGGCGCGAAGTATAATATGTTTCCGACCTCCTGTAGGTCATTTAAAAACAACGATATTACAAAATGCTTTTAAAATACCAATTATTTTAATATTATGATTATATTTATATAATTAGCGTAAAACATGGAAAGTCAAAAAATCTGATTTTAAATTAAGATAACAAATAAAGCCAATTGTTCATTATTGAGATAATGAACAATTGGTTTTATTTGTTAATTTTCTATAAAACCTTACCGTATAATATCGTTAAAGTACCTAACTTTGACTTGTATTCAATTTATAAATTCTTTGTTCTTTTCGATGCAGTTTTCATTTATAAGAGTTATCTTCTTTTATTAAACGTATTCCTTGCCGTAATTGACTCCAAAATAAATTTAGTGAAAAACTATTATCTTGATATTACAAACATACAGATAAGCTGTATATATGTTATATTTATATATAAAACTTAGCAGCATGTTCGTAATTATATTATTAAATAACATTAAAAACAAAGGATTTAGACACTTAGTTAAAATTTGTTTAATGAATTTAGATATTATATATAATGTATATCTACTGCTATATACTATGGTAACACAATACTGAGATGATATTTTGATAATTGTTAGTGACTGCATGTTCCGGGTCAAATCAAAGTGTAGATTTGGTATAAATATTTCCATGATCGTCGCGACTCTGGACTTTACATCGAAGGAATTTCTATTATATAAGTTTGTAAAATCAAAGTAAAGTTAATCCGATTATCAAATCTTTCGCTCTCCGCTGTCCCGTCTCATGATTATGATTATACCCAGGAGATTAATTTTGTTAAATATTGTAGTTATGTTTAAATTAAGACCTCTTTTAATGATTGAAAATTATCTAAAAAGATTAATTAATTTTTTGAGTTATATTTATAATAAACATTTTATTTGACATTTCTAGAGAATTTCTCTCCGGTTGATGAAATTATAATAATAGTTAACTACAAATTGTTAACTTTGACCTTATTCGACATATTGAATGCTCTTTGATAGAAAAATCAAATATAACTATATCAAAGATATGATAAAGCTTATTCGGAGAGTTTGAAATAGGTATATTAGGAATATTTGCCATTTTTTAAATACAAAACGAAAAAAATCATGAAAAGGTATCACAGTTACATATTAAAAACATTTTATTCGTACAATCGTATGAGGAGGGACCAGTCCCTTTGGTTGCGTTTCAATTTACTGAACTTTTCAATTACATACCTTTTTTAAAAAAAAAACCCTTGATATTAAATAAGAATTTTTTAAACACGATGGTCTATTTTTTTAACCTTAAAAACATTCTATTAAATCCGTCACAATTTTCAGTTATTCTTATCAAATCTAAATCAGGTTCAAAAACCAATACACTGTTACAATTATTAGAGAAAGTTGCTAACAACTGCTAGAGGTATAATAAAGACATCTATACTTATAATAAATCTGTAGAGAGGTCAATTCTGTACATGAAATATATTTACAAAATAAGTAGCAGGGGGTGATTAGTGTTCGATACTGATGCCAAAAATGCAGTTAAAAAAATTTTTGTCTGTCTGTCTGTCTGTTTGTATGTTATTTATAGAAAAAAAAACTACTCGACGGATTTTAACGAAACTTAGTACAATTATTCTTTATACTCCTGGGCAGGTAATAGTATACTTTTCATCACACTACAATGAATAGGAGCAGAGCAGTGAAAGGAAATGTTGAGAAAATGGGAGAAGTTGCTTGATTTTTTAAGCTTCCGTCGCGTGTGCAGCCCTAATGGTTAGAGCTACATAGAAACTATGTATAACGGAAATATTCTACATAAAAATACACGAAAAATATTCCAAGACAGCATATATCTACCTTTTATAGTTAACTCACAATAACACGAATAACTCTCGATAGCTTAGCAGTTCGGAGATTTCTTATTATATTTGTTTACTTTTACGTTTATAAAACCAATAATGCTCACCATCATTCCTAATTAAAAAAAAAATAAACATTAGCACCAATTCAATAAAAAAAGAATCATTGAAATCGGTATAGAAACACCAAACTTATACTTACTTACATGAAATACGCCAACAAGACATCGCGCGTGAATAGTGAATCAAGCTATAAGGATTATTTTTGCGTAACGGTTGCCGCGCTCGACGGGGCTCGCGGCGGCAGAGTATAAAAGGGGCGGGAGGCGAGCGCAAGCGTCATTCAATATTTGGCTGTTGATGCGTTCAGAGTGTTGAACTTTATTGACAGACAATAATTGTTATTTTATAAACCGTGCTTATCAGCGCGACTTTTTGTCTTTAAATAGTTTATTTTAATTTCTTTTGTTGTTATTTTCTAAATTAGTTTTAGTTTTGTTTAAATTCTTAACTATTAATAGTTCCTATTTTATTTCTTTTTAAGTAGATTTAGATTCGATTTTTAGATTAGATAATAGATAGATAGATTAGATTATTGTTAGATTTTTAGTTACTGATAGGTTAGTTTTGGGCATTTTATGTTTAGTTTTTTTTGTATTGAGTAGATAAAAGCGTAGGTAGGTACTTTTATTAATTATAGTATTCATAGGTATTTTTTATTTATTTTTAAGTGAAGTAGGTATAGGTAGATATTGCCTACTATCTACCTATACTGCACACGTGTTTTAGCTTTATTTTCATTTCTTTTTTTTTTGTACCTAAGTTGTAGGTAGGTAGGTACATATTTCTTAGTTTAATTCTATTAGAATATTAGGTATTTAAGTTTAAATAGGCACTTAGATTTATATTTTTTTATTATATAGCAGCTGTGCTTAGAACATCTAAGGTTTTTTTTGTATTAGCATAGGTACTTTGATTAATTACAGTAGTTGTAGGTATTTCTTATTATTCATTTTTAAGTGAAGTAGGTAAGTGTAGATAGTATTGCACACGCATTAAGTATAGCTTTATTTTAATTTTTTATTCTTTTGTAATTTGTAGGTACCTACGTACATATTTATAATTCGATTAGAATATTATTTTAGTTTTAATAGGCACTTAGATTTATAATCTATTTATTATATACTTAGCTATAGTTAGGACCTCTGACGTAAGTTTTTTGTTGGGTAACTAAATAGAATTTAAGTTACCGTCGATTAAAAATAAAATAAACGATGCCACCTAAAAAACGACCATCTTTATCTCGAACTTCGAGTCAAGCTAGGAGAATGAGAATGACGCGTTCTCAAGAATCGGAAGAGGAAAGAGCACATCGGTTAAACTCTATGAGACTTAGTGCCTCAACATCTCGAGCTAATGAAAGCTCTCCAGAAAGAGAGATGCGATTAGCAGCTGAAAGAGCGAGACGAGCTACAACACGGGCTTCTCAAAGCTCTTCTCAACGAGAGCTAAGGCGTTCCATTGACCGGGAACAACATGCGTTATCCCGAGAAGCTGAAACTGCTTTACAACGAGAATTGCGACTCACAGCTGACCGCGAACGGCATACATTATCTCGCGAGTCTGAAACCTTCACTGAGAGGGAATTACGGCTTACAGCTGACCGCGAACGTCATATTTTATCTCGCGAGTCCGAAACCTTCACTGAGAGGGAATTACGGCTTACAGCTGACCACGAACGTCATATTTTATCTCGCGAGTCCGAAACCTTCACTGAGAGGGAATTACGGCTTACAGCTGATCGCGAACGTCATATTTTGTCTCGAGAATCTGAAACTTTTACTCAATATCAAGACCGTTTGACAAATGATAGGGCGCACCATAACATGATTCGATCTCTTGAAGATGAACATGAGCATGAACAACGACTAGAGTCGGGACGCGATTATTACAATTCTTTGAGACAAGAACAATTGATTACTTTATCTAATGAAAGATTAAGAATTGAAAATATTCGGTCGCTTGAAACAGAAGAACAGCGAGAGGCCCGTCTTACTGCAGATAGATTTCGACATGGTCTTAATGACTTAGATATACACGTGGTAGATCAATCTACAAATTCGGTGGCGTGGTCCGATAAATATAAAAGTGGGTTTGCTTATAACCTCACAATTGATTACAGATCATCTTCTGAAATAGGCGATATGAACGTAGTATGTTCCTTTTGTAATGCTTCGAAGTGGAGGAAGGAGTCTGCTGGTTTCTGTTGTTCTGGAGGTAAAATAAATTTGCCTTCGTTCGAAGATCCACCGGAACCTTTAAAATCACTACTTTTAGGGGAACATTTGCAATCCAAACAGTTTTTAGATAATATTCGCACTTATAATAGTGCATTCCAAATGACATCCTTTGGTGCTAAACAAATCTCAGAAGGCCCTTTCATGCCTACTTTTAAGGTACAAGGTCAGGTTTACCATTTGATAGGGCCCCTTTTGCCTGAAGAACAACCTAAATTTCTTCAAATATATTTTGTATCCGATTACAACGAACAGTCGAATATAAGAAATCAATATTTTCCGAATTTAAATACTGAACTCATTTCACAACTTCAGAACATGTTACATCAGGTTAATTCGTACGTATGCAGTTTTAAATCGGCATTAGAAGCCCTTTCTCAAGATGGTAATAACAATTATAAAATTGTTATAAATGCCGATAAGCGTCCAACTCGGGAACACCCTGGGCGTCATAACGTTCCATCCACGAATGAAGTTGCTGTAGTACTGGTCGACCAGGAATGTGATAGGCGTGATATCGTTATACGTTCCAGAGACAATCGTTTGCAACGTATTTTCGAAACCCACAGGGCTTACGACAGTTTGCAATATCCTATGATATACTGTCGAGGGGAAGATGGTTATAATTTCGCTGTATACCAAACCGATCCGCGCACAGGCGCACCTAATTATAATAAAAAGGTGTCATGCCTTCAATTTTATTGTTACCACCTGCAAGTGAGACGGAATAGATTGGTATACTTTCAACGTTTTCGTGGCTTATTTAATCAGTTTATTGTTGACATGTACGCAAAAATTGAAACCGAAAGATTAGTTTATATACGATCTAATCAAAGGCAGCTGCGCGCTGAAGAATACGTGCACCTTCGCGATGCCATGCAGCAAGATAACGATACTGTGAATATGGGTCGTTTAGTTATTTTACCCTCTTCTTTTACTGGTGGTCCACGCTACATGCATGAACGTACTCAAGACGCTTTTTGTTACGTAAGAAAATATGGACGTCCCGACTTATTTGTTACTGTAACTACCAATCCCAAGTGGGATGAAATCACTCGGGAGCTTCTTGAGGGTCAGGCACCGCATGACCGCCATGATATTATTGCAAGAGTGTTTCATTTAAAATTAAAATCAATGATAGATCTTCTTACCAAAGATAACATTTTTGGAGAAGTATTGTGTTATATGTATAGTGTTGAGTGGCAAAAACGCGGCTTACCTCACGCACATATCTTGCTTTGGTTAAAAGATAAGGTTCGACCTAATGATGTAGACAGATTAATCAGTGCTGAAATTCCAGATCCGACTGCAGATCCCCTATTATACGACATTGTTAAAACTCATATGATACATGGTCCATGTGGTGCATTTAACGCAAATGCTCCTTGCATGCAAGACGGTCGTTGCACTAAAAGGTATCCAAAAGCATTAGTGGATGAAACTGTAACAGGACATGATGGATACCCATTATATCGTCGCCGTTCAAGAGACAATGGTGGTTTTACTGTTGAAAAGCGAATGTCTGGACAACAGGTTACTTTAGATAATAGGTGGGTCGTTCCGTATTCGCCTGTATTGTCCAGAGCATTTCAAGCTCACATAAATGTAGAAATGTGTAATAGTGTAGAGTCAATTAAATATATTTGTAAGTACATTAACAAGGGCAGTGACCAAGCTACGTTTGCGTTAAGAAATGAACATGATGAAGTTACTAGATTTCAGTCAGGCAGATATATCAGCTTTTCAGAAGCTGTGTGGCGGATCTTAAGTTTTAATATTCACGAAAGATATCCACCTGTGACCCATCTGGATGTTCATCTGGAAGGCGGTCAACGTATATATTTTAACGCCGAAAATGTTACAGAACGATTAGAGAACCCTAGACAAACAACTTTATTGGCATTCTTTCGACTTTGCCAAACTGATAATTTCGCAAAGTCTCTTTTGTATGAAGAAGTTCCATCGTATTATACCTACGATAAACAACGAGGTGTCTTTAACCGTAGACGCCGAGGCAGGCCTGTAGATGGCGAGACAGGTATTTTCAAAGAACATGTTCTTGGTAGAGTGTATACTGTTCATCCTAACAACGCAGAGTGTTTTTATTTGAGATTATTATTACATACAGTGCGAGGGCCAACATCATTTATAGATTTGAGAAAAGTAGACGATGTTGTTTATCCAACTTATCATGCAGCTTGCCAAGCGCGTCATTTGCTTGAAAATGATCAACATTGGGATGACGCTTTAGCAGAATCCTGTGTTAGTGATAATCCACGACGGTTACGCCATTTATTTGTAACATTACTCACATTTTGTAATTTATCTGATCCTGTCCAATTATGGGAAAAATATAAAGAAAAATTTGCAGAAGACTTTCTTCGGAATTTATCTCACAATAATGAAGGCGCAACTAATGATAATTTTCGAGATCTGGCTATAAATCAGTGCTTATTAGCTCTTCAGGAAGACTTAACAGCAGTAGGCGGTAAATCACTTTGTGAATATGGTTTGCCAACGCCAACCTCAGTCGGAGAGGTTACCAATAGGGAATATTCCGCAGAGATTGGTTACAACCCAATGGAACTGCTGGTAACATTAGAAAACGGTGTCCCAATGATGACTGCAGAACAACGCTTAGTCTATGATCGCGTGTGCGAGAGTGTGCAGAATAATTTAGGAACAATATGGTTTTTAGATGCACCTGGAGGAACTGGGAAAACTTTTTTGACTAAATTAATATTAGCTTATGTTCGAAATCAGCGTAAAATCGCTCTTGCCGTGGCTTCATCAGGTATAGCTGCAACATTGCTACCAGGAGGTAAGACTGCTCACACTATGTTTAAAATACCAATTAATTTAGATCGCACGGAAAGTCCAACCTGTAGTATTTCAAGAAATAGCGACAAAGCTAAGGTATTGCGTGAGTGTAATTTAATCGTATGGGATGAATGTACGATGGCCCATCGAAAAGGAGTAGAAGCAGTAGACAGAACTCTAAGGGACATAAGACAAAATGATCGACCAATGGGCGGTATTACGGTTTTATTTTGTGGTGATTTCCGACAAACCTTACCGGTAATACCACGGGGAACCCGAGCTGATGAGATTAGGGCTTGCCTGAAAAGCTCTTATTTGTGGCGTGATATACAATCCGTGCATTTGACTATAAATATGCGAGTGAGAACTGGAGACAACGCAGATAATCGTGAATTTTCTGATACATTATTGAAGATTGGTGAAGGTACCTATCCACAACTACACCAAGGAAAACTTATTCTGACACCTGAGTTATGTTGTATAGTGCAATCCCAACAACATCTTATATCTCCGAAGATAAACCGATTTACGGTGACATAACAATTATATTAAATAGGGACAATTCTTGGCTTTGCGAAAGGTTCATTTTGACTCCTCGCAATGACCAGGCATCTGAAATTATTAATAATAAAATACTGTCTAATATACAGGGAGAAAGCAAAGTTTATAGTTCAATAAATAGAATGGTTGATGAACAAGAAGCCACTAATTACCCGATAGAATTTTTAAATTCTTTAAGTATGCCTGGACTACCTTCTCATATAATTTGTTTAAAAATTGGCATACCGATAATTCTGCTCCGAAATTTAAGACCACCTCAACTTTGCAATGGAACTCGGCTAAAAGTAACCCAGTTGCAACAAAATGTAATCGAGGCTCAAATTTTAACAGGTTGCGGTGCAGGAGAAACTGTCTTTATTCCCAGAATTCCCATAATACCAAATAATTTTCCATTCCAATTTAAAAGAACGCAATTCCCAGTATCGGTGTGCTATGCCATGACTATCAATAAAGCTCAAGGGCAGACTTTTCGTGTTGCTGGAGTAGATCTCGGTGTTAGCTGTTTCTCGCATGGTCAATTATACGTCGCTCTTTCCCGGGTTAGCAATTCTAGGAATCTTTACGTTCACGTGCCGGACGGGTCGACTCTTAACATAGTCTACCCAGAAGCTTTGCGCTGAAACATTTTAATTTGATCTAAAAATATTAGCAATATATTATCTTAATAAAAAACAAGGAGTTACACGCTGACCGAGTCGTGGGTATAGCGTGGGTATATTATAATATTCTGCGGTTAATTATATTTTTCAACAGTTTTGTGGATTGGCATATTATATTACTATTGCCCTTCTAAAATACGAAAGTGAATCTGCCTGTTACGTCAAAACTATGAGGGAGGACATCTGCTAATTTTTTTTCGAAAAACGACGGAAACGCGGACGAAGTCGCGGGCAAAAGCTAGTAAATAACATAAACGTGTGATAACAAGGATTGTTTTAAATATTAATAAAGATGAAACGATCATAAAATTAAAGAGTTATATTAAAGTTTAATATATTTATTATTAACATGAACTGAATCATACTATATCTGTTGTTATCAAATCAAGAAATGAATTGCATTGAATTCAAAGAAAAGAACTGCTTTCAAACAGTTTAAAAGCGACCGGATGTCTTTTCTTTTTCTTTAGTTTTCTCGTTAAAGGCGAAGTTATGATGTGCATTTTACATTAATCCGAATACTTATTTTAAATCATATTAATACAAAAACGTATTATGTAATTTTTATTAATTTTGAGTTTTAGGTAGATTCCATAGATGAATCTACCTATTGCAATCGATGCGATGACGGGACCCAGACCCCTGGGGTCTGGGTCCCGTGATTGATTATTGGTTGATATTGAGATTATTGAGATTGATTGATGATTGATATTGATTGTGATTGAGTAGGGGCGCTACGCCGTTTATGAACTGGAGATTGAGAAACCGTCGAAAAAAATATATATATCCCGATATATACGAGTATATACTCGTATGTATATATGATCCATCAGTCCAAATTCATCGTAGGCGAAATGTGACTTCACAGGTCGATAGGATAAATTGGTAGGACAAACGTAACATCTCGTTTTTTTTGGAAAAAGTGAAAAGAGGGCTGGGAGGGGGGGTGACAGTGCAAACCTTTGGGACACGCTACAGGTCGCAAATATTGATGGGAGATTTTCAAACTCGGTATACGGTATTCTTAAGGAAAAAATGAAGGTTAAGTTCTTGAACGGGGGAAATCGGTCGGGGGGTTGGGGGGCTGGGGGGCTGAAAGTTAAAAACCGAAAAAAGTCACCGAAGGAGGCAAAATTTTAGTGTCAAAAAAATCTTAGAAAATTAACAAATTAAAAGAGGAGACTTATATAAGTTATTTGAAAATGCAGCAGAACTAATTAAAATATATCAGTTCAGGGTTCATCTTTGTTAAGTTGTTTTGTTAATAACAGGAGTCGGGAGAAATAGATTCGACTCAAGTGAAGTAAAGCCGAGATCGAAATTTATTATAATCCCAACAAAGAGTTAATAAAATTGCAAACTTTAGTAAGTAAAATTGTAAAATGGAATTGAAGAAGTTTAACTATGCAAATACGTTACATATATTTACAATATTCGAATACTTTGATTAAAGACCGCGGTACCAAGACTTGGTTATTTGAGTCCGTACTATTCAATTAGTTACTCTTCAATTTATATCATTGTAGTATTTATTTAAAACTCATCTGTATTGTATTTGAGCTTCCTAATTCCTAATCACTTAGTATGCACAGATGCCATTGAGCTGAATGTGCTTTGTCTCTTGAATAATCAACATGACCGAAAATTCCATCCAGCATTTCAACTTCAATAACACATGTGATAAATAGCAATGCCGATGTTATTGAAAATAAATAGTTTTTAAAGATATTAACAGTTATATTAAGGATTGTAAACTCTGAAATACAAATATATTATTGTTGTTATTACAATTCTATTATTGCATTTAAAATTGAACGTTAATTTTATGAGAAAACTAATGTCATCGAAACTATGTAAAATCCCGAATTAAGCCACAATTAATGATATTTATATTTAAAATTGTCGATATTCTGAAGTGCTCATGTATGGTCTCTGTATTGCTTAGTTTTGTTTTTATTAGTTCTATATTCACTATAAGTTTTACATGCAGTTTACTGTTCGTGTTATACGCATTTTTGGAATTTATGTCTTTAGAGGCCGGTATAAACAAGGTTTTAAATTTTCACTGTAAGGTTATTATAAGTTTTAAGTTAAAACCTTATAATTTGAGCAAAATCACTCTATTACCAAGAATATAATCGTGCTAAAACTATTATAGATTCTGACATTGTCAGCCATGAGCCAAAAACGGGCACCCCACCGCTGAACATCAGCAGATGGCTAAGGTGATCCTAAAGAACTGAATGGACCGTCCCCTAAGAAGTACCGGTACATACCGCTCCCTATCCCACCGGATACTTCCGGGTCAGATCGATTGCGGACGGGCACACGAGGATGTTTCCAAAAATGCCCCCCAAACCTAATAAAATAGCACACATCATTGTATTAGTTGAACTCAATAAATTTAATAAATAATAATAATTCGCACTTTCAGTTACTTTTTCAACCAATTAAATCGTAATAAGACTAATGTCTTACTAATGGCACGGGAAAGCCGATGCAATGGGTAACTCCTAACACAACGACTGCGTTTATTAACGACTCTCTTAAATACTCTGCGACGCGATTCAGTGACATTACTTCATCACATATCAGGTGTTGAGTCTATTCTTATCACATATCAATTAATATGAAGTTCTCAGTAGTTCTCGTAGTACTGATGGCGGTGTTTTCGTTGTTTGTTACACGCAGTAATGCAAACCCCAGATTCAACATGGGCGCTGTTGTAAGTATTATAATTAGTGGTACAGTTAAACACATTCTAATATTATTATAGATATAATCTCACAAGAATAAAATATTCTATTACTTAATAAAACTTAAGATAAATATAATAACTAAAACAAAAAAAAACGTTACATATATGACGTTTTTTTTTGTTTTAGTTATTATATTTCCTGCATTCAAACTATTAATATTTTTTCAGAAAAAAGGTCTTGGTATTCTGAGCGCGGCGGGCGCGGCCGAGAACATCTACGAGGAATGGAGGAACAGACACCAACACTGACATATCACTGTATTAAGAATAATGTTGTAACACCATATTAATTAGATTTTCTTATTCTATTTTTTTATCCTATCAATAAAATATATAGATTTAGTTACATACTTTTATTGAAAATAGATATATCGAATATTTAATGATTTATAGAAAGGAAAAATAAATATAGAAAAACACGTTAATATTGAAAATAACCTAAACAATATAGACAGGACACTGAAATACAATATTCCTTGTCGCTTATCTTCAAAGTTATCTTGTCCTCTTGTCCCTTGTCTCTCTATATAGCGTATCTATAGTGAGATAAACGTTCAAGTACTAAATAAATGGAGTTGACAGCCAATAATACAGATTTTATAACAATTAAAAAATAATTATAGAAGAAGAATAATATTTAATATTTTAGGGTAAAAGGATTCATCATACAAAGCATAAACCAAAACAAAGACACGGCCGTTTATGGCCCAAAAATGCATATTTTAACAGCCTCATAGGAATCAAATTGGTAGGGTATTCCGCGTCGTCTTACTTGATGAGAATGGAAATATGCACATTACAAATTGACTGTTATTTTTGCTATGTAACATTAATATTTTTTTAATTTTTAATTTTTATTCCGTAACGGAAAAACCATCTCCATGTAAAAGTACAATAGTGCTATTTTTAGGTAAATTAAATTCGATATTTTCTAAATTGTGGTATTAACTGGCTCCAGGCGAGCATATACTACATACATTTTATTATTTATTATTATTTAATTCAGTATTTAAGAGACCCCAAAGCCTTGACCTTGTTGGTCAGAGATAACATAGTAATTATTTTGGAGCACAACTTAGGACTATTTGTCATACTATCATTTTAAACACTATGTCTATGGTGTATAGGCTAATCACCCAACACTTTCTGTCGTGGACAACAACAATCACCTGATGTTTATATTTAATGAATTATATATTTATATTTACAACAAAAAAAATATTTGCAAGTGAAATAGTTTCCTTTTCCCCTAGATTAGCATTAAATATCACTGGCATAAAAAGTAATATATTAATTCAAAGTTCAGGTCAACGCAGGATCAAAATGTTCAATACTTTACAGTAACAATCACACACATGCATCCATCTATACAAACTTAATGTTTGTAATATCAATAAGATACAGGTTCTGGAAGCTAAACTTCGGGGATAACTTGAGACCTGATTCTAAAACTATTTGTACCATACTGATTTCTACAGAACTCTCGGTGGGATTTTTTGAAATTGTGTTGAATTACTCAGTAACGGTATTTCTGAATACGCAGGTAATAAAATAAAAATATAAAATAAAAATTAGGTCTTCTTTATTTTATTAAATTTTTTTGTTAAATCAGACACAACATTATAAATCTACTTAACCTTTTTAATTAAATTACATTTACAAAAATAAACTAAATGACAATATGACTGGATCGCTCCTCAATACGTCATCTATAATAGACGGAAGAGTAAAAAAAAAAATGTCGAGTGCAAGACTAGATGACAAACGCTATGATGTCTAAATTTCTTTGGCTCAGTGTTGGTATCTACTACAACTATAAAGTGCCCGAGGACAGGCTGTATCTCATCACACAGTTTACTATAGATAAGTAGAATGTTATTGATAAATAATTAACACGTTAAGTCTAAGTCTCTCGGAACTTCCCGATGCTGCAGATAACTTATATAGAGTCGTAAACAACTCCCATCCTAAAATAGTACGTGATAATTGGTATGTGTGTTTATTTATCAATAGCTCTAATATGTCTTAATAAATATTTATTAAATTAGTACACTACCAAAGTTGCTAATAGTATACAAAATTATTTCTTAAAAATATATTTAACTGCAACTAATCAATTTCCTTTGTAAATTAATTGTATAACAATTACTACTAAAAGTATCGACTAAAAGTAATCTACGATTCAAAATACTAAGATCCGTCAACCGAGCGCGGCGGGTGTTGAGCTGAGCCTTATTTCGCTATAACATCCGCGATGGGCTCAAACACACATGAGAAATTTTTTAGCTAGTTTTCTCGTCGCATTCCGGGGACAACTAAACACAAAAAAGGTCTCCCAAACAATTAAGAGTTTCGCTTACGCTCAGCTCAATAATATGAATTTCCCATTATACAAAGGCTAGTTATCAACAGCACCTTTATTAACCATAACTAAAAGGTACTCATTTATTGGTATTTATTTAATTTCTTACACGTTATAGATTTTAGCTATATTACTTATTAAGATATTTAATATTATAATAATATTTAATGCTTCTTCTTCTTATGTTTGTTCTTCTTATGTTTGAATGATCCAATAATGTCGTGCGCCTTCCCCGCTATGTTCAGAGCGCGGATACCGTGACCCTGAAATAATATACTTCATTATATCTTTATAAATATAAATATAAGCGAGAAAGAAATAAAAACATAAAAACAATAATTAATTAACTGGTTTCTATCTTAAAATACTTACAACAATTTTAGCTCCTTTTTTAATAGCATTTATTGGTATTTTGACCGGACTTGACTCACCCGTCCCGAGCAACAGAGACGATACGCACAGAAATGCAACCAACACTGCGAACACCTTCATATTGACACACTTCTAACACAATACACTGTACAGTAAGTGAGGAATAACATTTAAATGATTGTGAATCAATCGTACGCTGATTTTTATACATGACACTTTTGTTTGAGAACTGATAACAATTCTCCAAGACGGGGACTCCACCGCATCCCGCGGGGACTCGGGTCAGCGAGTGACGTCACTTATAATATAAACAAACATGCGACCGTAGTAGAGATAAATACTGAGACAGTTTTCTGACTTAATTATAATACAATTTAAGAAAATATATTGCATTTAATTTCTTAGTTTTTTAAAATGCCAAAAATTATATATATTTTTTTATTATTCATAACTAAGAACAGTCAGCATAGATGTAGTCATTTAATTTGTTAAATTTATATTTCTATTAGTACATTTTTTATTCGGTTATACTTTGAATATTGTTTATATATAATATATTGATGTTAAATTATAATTATAATTATTTGTACATTTCTTTTATTTATTCTGTACTCAGCGTTGTGTTTATTTTGCTCTTCTTACTCTTTTGTATTGTTTCATGATTGATTGAAGTGTATCAAAGAAGGCTGTTCTTTATTTTATACACAATTTAGTTTATAATTCAAAATCTGGATGAAAAGCAGAAAAAAAGTAACACACTCTCGTCTGTTTCTGCTCTTAATGAAAATACAAATAATGAAAAACACTTATTTTAATATGTATTGTAAACATTTACAAAGAACATTGATACAGTACTTATCCTCTTACATATTACTATCAACAGTTATCGTATTGTCAGTGTCCGTGTCTGTGACGCCAGTGGTCGTAGATGTCCTCCACCTTACCAGCAGCTTTTAGAATTTCTAAGCCACTTTTCTGAAATAATAATTGCCGAGAATAATTATTTTAATCAATGCTATAACAAAAAAAAAAAGAATTCATAAAAACACGAATATGTCATTTCATCTAGACTTCATATATATGTGTTTCAATTTCATTACAAGTACCTATTTAATTAATTATTTAAATAACTACAGAAACTAGAAACTATATTACCTATAACGTCGTATATGTGTAATACTTACAACAGCACCAAAATTAATTCCAGGTTTTGCATTACTCTGTGACACGAACAAGGAGAGCACCGCCATCAGTACCACGAGTACCACTGAGAACTTCATACTAATTGATATATATTATATGAAGAGTCAACACACAGATCATAAATATGTCAGAATGATGTTTTATAATCTCATGTCGTCTATTTATGAGGTGCTAATGCTTTGAGCTATTTACATTGGAGTGTCCGAAGCATTGGGTTCTCCGAGTCATTACAAAGTCATCATCAGATAATTAATATGTAATCAAATGCACATGTGCATGTATTGTGTGGTTTACATAATTGATTAATTCACTATGTCATTTAACACGTACAGTTTAAGGGAAATGTAATTGGATTTAAAATACAATTCTCAATTTCATGTAAAATGAATGTTACAATTATTTTCTCCAATGAAAGTGAGGTAATCAGTATACAATAAATGCAGAGTTTGTATTTGTGTCAGTTTGTACTCGCGTCAAGAAAATACTGCTTAAGAAAGTATTTTTAGAGAGTACTGTATAGTTGTCTGAAATAGTAATAATGAATTATATTCTGTAGTTCAGTTTCTATGAAGACTTCATACCAAATATAGAGACATTAAATCTGAATGGATTGTACTGACAGGTTAAATAAAAGAAAGTAAATTTAAAAACTACCAAAACTTATGTTGCGTCTGCTAAAAGTAACATAAGTTATAGTAAACTGTCATTTTTTTATTTTGGTGGCCGAGAATCAATCCTACCTTTCATCGCAATGATTTTATGTAAGTTATAAATGACAATTAATTTTTAATTTACAGAGTTGTCAACTACATAATATGATACGACCCAATGTTATTCCAAAGTAATTATAAAATCATTTTGATCTTGAAGTTTAATAAAAAATAACATTCAATATGGCTTTGAAATGAAATTAAAATGAAAGCAAGACTAATGAAAGTCCGCGAGATAAGCGTACCTCGAATTGTGACCTAAATTATAAAATAAATACTAATATTCTACGTGAAAGTTATCAGAAGCATACTTCATATTTTTTGTCAAAACTATGAAAACTCCACAAGAGGGTATGTTTAAGACAAGAGACAAACTACTTCTCAAATAAATTGTCGCATTTTGGTTTTAGTATTTGTATGATGAAAATGTTTTCTGTTTCTGCAAATAAATATAAAATAAATTGAAAGCTAAAATATATTGTATGTATTATTTTATAAATTTTTAAACTATTGAGTTTGAAATGTTTTAAAATTGAGTTTAAAATGCATTGACATTTTTGCATTTTCCTGTGAAAATAAAGAATCTTAAAGTCGGAGTATAAAGTATCTTTTACGTAGACCGAGAAAATAACGCAAAAATACACATCAAATATGATCAAGATTGCTGCATGATCACATTGGCTTGCCTGAAAACATTAAGGGAAATAGAGCAAAAATGTAAAAATACCTTATTTTGAACTCATGTATCGTATGAGAGGCAATTATGACCTCTCAGAAACAAAAACATACCGATTACACCTCTTTACTTAATATCTATATATTTATCAGAAATTTAAAACAATTCAAAGCACCTTGAGTGTTGGTAGGTACTTTAGATCCGAGGCAACTATTAAACGAAATCCAAAGATTTCAAACCGCTTCCGAATTCACTCTCTGCCAACGTCGTTTAGAAACCTTGAATGACTATTGAACTTTGTACTTTCAAAGATACACGCCGTATTTGAATATAACTATTTTAATAACGTTTTTGCAAATATTTTTTAATATATCATCTTAGAGCATTAAAATTATATTCGATTGTAGCATTATATTAAATGTGTAAAAATATAATTGTATGGTGTGCTTTTTAATGTCAGAAAAAAATCGTAAAAATTAACATGGCTAACATTTTAATAAAAAATTTCAAACATTTATACATGTTTTATATGTAAGCTGGCAATTACAGACTATCCTCGTCAATTAAAGTTTATAATGAAGTACCTTTCCATTAAAATACATACATACTTGTTACATAGCTTGAATGTGACAGAAAAAAATACCTATTTTTACACTGAAGACACATTTGACATGTCACACAGTCACTGATATTTTTTAATTCAATAGTGAGAAAAACGATGGAATTTCTTTCTGAAATGTTTTAGTACTTACAGTATATATAATAGTAACGTGTAATTTAGTTTATGTCTGTATCAGCAAACTTTTAATACAACACTAGTACACAAATAATATTAAGTTACCTAAAAATAAAATACACTTTAAAATATCGTCCATTAATACCAAGCGCGCATAAAATAACAATTGAGAAATACGTTTCCTCATAAATCAAGTTCACAGGATCCAATATTACAATATGTACAAATGAGGTAAATTGTACACATTGAAATATTTGATCGCTGAAAGATATTCTTTTCGATTTATGATTTAAATTTCATCCATACAAATGGATAAAAGAGATCTCACATTGCCAAATATATTCTTTTTATAATAAAACAAGCGAAAGTGTAAATAATATTTTGTTTTCACTTTGTGGGGATATAAAACTTCTTGACGCCAAGTACGTATCTTTTTCATCTACAAAGGATAATCTAGATAAGAAAAGATATTATTATACGATAATATATACTATTGATATACAGGAATGATAGGTTACTTCATAATAGGTTACCACAAAATGATTTTATTTAAAAGATAACTACATCTCTCTACGATCCGATCACAAAATTTTTAAAATTGTTAATTTATCGAATTTCAAAATAATCTTTCATAAATCCTTCAGAGAGGACACTAATTAATATACACTTCAATGAAATATTGAGAAAAGATAATAAAGACGTTAAAACGCTTTAAATAAATGATTAAGCCTCCTTTTTAATTAGAACTGAATTGTGAAACCTTTAGAGAATTGCTAATAGTTATTTCAAATGTAAATTATAAAAATGAGCTTTTCTGTAAAGGCTTTCAATAGTGTCAACTGCATTTCTTTTATATATTTAAAGTAAATTTTACATACTACGAGTATTTTACAGTTAAGTGCTGTAAGAAAAACAGTATTAACTCAAGGCAATAACATATAAAATTGTTACTTTGTATTAGCTTTTTGTTAAATATTTTATCAATATCATTTTAAATAACTTTAATATATATTAGAATAATATAATAAACCATAGAAATTGTAAATGTAATTTGTTGGAACTAAAATAATGAATTATAAATTCAACGCGACTAACAGAAATAAAATAAAAACACAAAGTTACTTAACATACATACAAAAGAATCTTAATAACAATTATTTTATAATTTATTTTAATTGATTAAATGACATTTTTTAAAGTAATACAGTAATATCTATATCTTTTTAAAGACAAAATATTGTTATGTCTAAAAACTACAACTTAGTCTTATTATCCTTAAATGGATTTCATAATTATTATTTAAGTATTAAGTTATCTTTTAAGTAATAAATAATTTACTAGGGGCGCCAACAGATCCTCAATTTGGATTTCCTGCGCTCGCGAAATCTCGGGTACCGTTTGCATATTGAGCGAAGCGAGCCCAGTGTAATAATGCGTTTGATGAATGTAGGGTCTTGAGCTACGTTGCTAAGCATCTCTTTTGCAACATCTACTCGACGTTGTTTTTGCAAAAAATTCAGTTCCTTGGCGTTCTCTGGCGGCGACGCGCTTCATACCCAAACATTAACCATAATGTGTTGAGTCGATCCGTAACAGATGTTAAGAGCCTCTGCTACCTCTCTATTGCCAATACGACGATTTTCGAGCACAATTCTCTTTACTTCTTCGGTGTTATCGTCGTTAACAGAGGTAGATGGACGACTCACATGAGGTTTTCAACGACCTCGCGACCCTCACTAAATGCTTTATGCCACTCAAATACTTGCGTTCTCGATAGAGTAGACTCCCCAAAACACTTTTGCAACATTTTCAATGAGCCGTAATTCCATTGGCAACGCAAAATCTTAAGCAAACTCGTTGTTCAATTTTTTTTCCATAGTAAAAATCGCCAGACAAACTTTTCACGTCATAAATTAATGGCTGCCAAATCCAGACTAATAAATGTATCCCGCTCAAATTTCGCATAAATGTCAAACGAGATTGTACCAACCGTTTTTTTTTTTTTTTTTTTTTTGCTTTGGAAAAATCCGTTACGCATACCCTTCGGCCAGGACGGTGATGGCCTTCGCATCCCACTTCTGACAAACTTTGTCACGGTGAGTGCGCAAGCGATCCCGTGGCGTCCCATTAAGGCGTTGAGGGCAACCGTTGGTTTTTTAGTGGGTAACCTTAAAAATGGCAGCGACCTCTATGCTGCCGGGTAGTCCCACATAACCCTCCGGCCATCATCTTCTTGGTCGGCGGGTATCCGTAACGGATTTTTCCAACGATAAAAACAAAAAAAAAAAAAGGACGGTGATGGCCGGAGGGTTATGTGGGACTACTCGGCAGCATGGAGGACGCTGCCATTTTTAAGGTTACCCACTAAAAAACCAACGGTTGCCCTCAACGCCTTAATGGGACGCCACGGGATCGCTTGCGCACTCACCGTGACGAGATTGTACCAAACCAGGAAAAAAAAAATTTCACTGATTCGGTTTACTATCGCAGTTTAAATTAACCAGTCCGGGTCAAATTTGATCAGATGGTAAATATGTTAGGACTGGAACCTTTATAGTGTTGTATGCATCTTTATCAGAAGCATCTTACTAAAACATATACATAAAATTTTCAACATTCGCAAATTAATTTAACAATTGCTTCAGCGGATTATCAATTTACAAAAACATAAAATTACGCTCGCTGTACTACTATTTATTTTATCGCGTCCACAACTATATCGCAAAGCGGGACAGTCTTAATATATAAACTACATACATTTTAAATACGATTATGGCCATTAAATTTATAAAAAAAAAAAAAAAAAAATAACGTTGTCAAAAAAAAGGCAGCAAAAGCTTTGAATATGATGATGATGCTGAATGGATCTATTGTGGTTATTTACTCATCGTTTCCTATTTACTTCAATGGGATATCAGTTTTTTGACGATTATTCTTCAACGACATGACATTTCTCAAAAGTTTTTTTAAACCATCACGTAATGTGTCTTTTTGATTGCAAAATCATAATTTTCCGTCAAGTATTTTTCGAGCCTATTCGTGACAAAGAATGTGAAAAAGTCTCCAGTAGAACGCTCCGCTCGTTTCGCTCAATAAAATACTAATATTGAGAATTCATTATCTTAGTAATATAAAGTTATGTTCAGATTCTCACGAAATTGGTTCTGGTATTATTGGACAAGTTAGCTAAAACTTAAGTCACATAAATCCTAAAATTCTGAGAGTCTTAATCGTAGTAATTACACATCTGCAGTAATTAATAACTTTTAATTTTAATCCCAATTCTTGAAGCTACGAATAAAACTCGTGCAAGGAGTTACTTACTTATTACTAAATCTACTCATAATATTAACATATATATAAATATTTATTTATTTTAATTATGCCCGTCTGATTAAAATGTCATCAGATTGTTATAAACTATTATACATTATATTTATGATATTTATGATTAATGTTGTATTCTGCATTATTGCCGTTTAATATAATGTATCCTATGCTATAAAGATAAAGAGATTATTATTATTGTCTTTACGTTTGTTTATTTTTGACTTGACGCCATGCCATAGAACTAAAGGTCCTAATTACCGCTCTAAACAATACATGAGAAAGTGCCTTTCCAAATAATATTAGAAAGTGTGATACATTAAAATATACATTTTTTCCTTAGGTGTCTGTGGTTTTAAAATATTTCTCAACATGTAAGACTCCCCTATAGTGTACGCCGACGAAATCACGGGGAAAAGAGAGTATTGTAATAAGAAGAGATATACCTATTTGTAACGTAATTAAAATTTTAAGAAACGACACAAAGCATCAAATATACAACTTCCTTCTATAGTTATACTAAAGAAGATTGTTGTGATAATATTTCTGAATAAATTTATAAATTATTTCGTGTGTTATTTTTCCTTCTGTGTTATTATTTAATGAAGTCAACATGAATCCCGAAAGTAAAGTTTCATCAACCGCTGTATGTATAGTCTATTGTTTCTTATTAGTCCTCACATTAACACAAATTCCACCTTAATTACATTCAGCCTTTAAAACATGTTTATATTAATATGGGATAATAGATGTTTGAAAAACACATCTCTAAAAGACAGAGAGACTTCTGGATACTTTCCAATATTTTTTTTGCGAGATAAATCATTGAAGATTCTTGAAATGCAAATGGTCATTTAAATCTAGTTTCTTTTTAATTTAGAAAAAGGCTAAAAATTGCTAATTAATAATTGATTAAAATTTTACTTACTAAAGAATATTTATACAAAATATATATACATATCGTATATAATATATATATATATATATATATATATATATATATATATATATATATATATATATATATATATATATATATATATATACTAAGTTTATGTTATCTAACATAGCCAGGACTCGTAAATATCAAGTATAATTTACAGCATCACTGAACGTTGGATCAGCGCGCTTTCATTACGCGTCTCAGTACACTTCATAACATAAATATATAATAATTTCCATTGCAGATACTACATGGATTGATTATAATATTTTATAAATATAAATAAATAATATTTTGTTGTAATAACTTAAGACAAAGAGTCTTAAGTTATTAAAACTTGCAACAAATTGCAAAAAAATGCTATATTTTTTAAAGAAATTTATATAAACTCAATAAATCTATAACAGTTTCTACATTTGACTAAAAAAAAAGTTTCTAAAAAAGACAGTAGGTTAAAATGAAAAATGTTGAAACACAAATGAACTTTCTCAAACAACTCAAATGATTCCATAGAGTTACTTTCTTGTTGAGATTTTAATTAAAACGGTACTTTTGTTTATTACATCTTCATATGTCCTCACGCTTAAGATGGAGGAGATATTGTGACTTAGTTATTAAAAAAGTTGGGAGCAATTTATGCGATAACTTATTATATTGTTTTAGTTCTATTCTCCTGGTTTTGGTACGAATTTATTATTTCATTGCTTTCATGCAAAATAAAAAAGTATTATTATTATTTATGAAGGCAGATAAATAAGCCTATTACGTAGTTTCTCGAGAACAGTTTAACATTTAAGTGACATTGATAAGTTTATTTCTATGAACTAAGTACTCACCGGAGCACCATCACCGGGCGAGAGCAGTTAACAGCATCGCTTAAAGGTCATCGACGAACTTTACTTAATTTCGTTCTAGAAATGTAAACAAATTATGTCGATTCTTATATTGATTGTGAACAATCTGATGGCTTTTATTTTTACAATGACAAGCTTTATATTAAATGTTATAAATAAAAAATAATAATATAATTATGTAATTATTATAAGACTTCAGAACTTGAAGAGATCCGCAGAAATCGAAATATGAGGAGTCAAACCAATGGTTGAAAGTAACAATGTCTTAAACTATCTGCATTTCTTATTTATTTACTTATTTCTATAGAACATCTTAATATTATTAATTCTTACGGGTTTTTACATTCCGATATATACTAAAGTAAAAGTATCTGTTTGTCTTTTTTCTCATAGATATAGTAAAATTTTAACAAAGAAGAACGCAAAAGAAAAAAAAACAAAAAAGACCCAAAAAAATAATCAAATATTCTTTATAATATCGTATTATAAAAATTGCTGCATCATCTTTCCGTCGGTCACAGAGAACAGTTTGTATCGCAGCTCGATCGTTGAAATAAGAAACGTTTCTCTAACAACTGGAGTGCAGTCAAAGGCTGTGGGCACAATGACTAGATCATTTCTCACAGGACGTGTTAACATATTTTTAGCTGTAAATAGTAGGTAGTGAGAAAATAAATCTAATACCTACTCCGCGCCTTTTACTAGATCAGAAGTGACACCGATAGACACCTGCAGAACTAACTAACCTGATCAAATTACTATTGATTCGTTATCCATCCGAGCTGAAAATTATTGAATTACTTATATCGCTATTAGATAATAGGGTTATAATTAATGGTAGAAGAGTCAAAATTTTAGGGTTGTATGTATTTTTGAAAGTCACATTATAAAAACATTAAAACTAAAAAAAAATAAACATATTGTTAAATAGATAACAATCTATTCTTAGACCTACTGAATATGCGTTTAAAATTTCATCAAAATCGGTCCAGTCGAGCCGTTTCGGAAGAGTATTGTAAGTAATACTGAGACACGAGAATTGTATATATTAGATTACGCACATGCGCTGTGTAAGTTTTGAAAAATATTTGAATTGGTTTCTCACACTTATTGACATTCTAATACTATTTGTTATATATATACTTACTTAAAATCCAAAATATGTAAAATCAAAAGCAAAAAATTGATTTACTTATTATATATATTATATTTTTTGATTTTTTAATCTGCACAACTACGTTTGACATTGTCTTAGGCTATTTATTACCATAAACATATATGTTTTTGTTATTTTTACTGCAGAAAAAAAACTTTTCTAATTGAGTCATAAACATTTGAACAGATTTGTGAGATGATGAATACGAGTACTGTACAAATAAAATAACGAGTAGTCACCCGGGCAGTACTCGTATATAAATAAATTAATGATGCAGATACACTCGTAATTATATAGTATAATGTATTATAAAGTATAAGTAAGTAAGTATAGTAGTATAAAGTATTTATGAAATTCCTATTTATATTTATTGAAAATATAAAATTTATATTACATCTATTTTTTAATTTTTTATTTAAAATATCAAATATATTATATACTAGTTCTAAAATACACCTTTTCACGCTCTAATAACTAATACTGAAGTTACTAAAAAGAAATAATTTCTTATTCTTAATATTGTTGGCCCTTATTATATTCACACAACGGTCGTTTTTCTGGCCACATTAATGCCTAAAAGACAGATTTAATGTTTATTTTATTTGAATTATAACTATATAAAATGTCCGTGTATGTAATATTAAAAAGTTACATAAAAATAACACTTCACTACATTTTTTACAAACAATGCTTATAAAAGATTTTTAAATGTTATATTTATTTTGTTTCGTTTAATTGAAAATATCGGTAAAAAATTATATGTTTTTATGATAATAAACACACATAATTTAAAATATAAATCCTTTTATGAATTAAATGAATATCAACATTTTACAAAATAAATAAAGTTAAGATGGTATAATAATGAAACAAGAAAGCAATATATCAATTCAATCTACAATCTTCTATTATTCTTAGCTGATTTGACGCTGTCAGCTGCAGTGGACAATGGTTAATGTTATTACAAAAGAACTTTATAATAAACATCTTTATTAACAAAGCAAAAGATCAAAAGATTACAACGAGTCAGCCAGAAGGTTTTAAAACACCCTCCAAAGCCTCTTAACAAACGCTGCAGATATTGATGGACAAACAAAGATCTTTACTAACAAAGTACTAGGTGTAACTAACATCTTCAACTTGTTTATTTCTTAGATTGATAATAAGAAAATAATTATTTTTATGGACGAAGTCTTTACAAAAGAAAAATATACAAAATAAAAAATGTTGTAGTTTTATATTTTTAATTACAATATTAAATATAGTTATAATAATATGAATAATAAAGAAATGTGCTTTTGGTTAAACAATTGAAAAACGCAGTTTACTATATTTAGTTAATTATTGGTGATTGTAATTCGATTGCTGTAATATTAATGATGAAATAACACATGTACACACACACACACACACACACTCGTGATGGATGATAATATTTACATTTACATATTAACGATGCCAAGGTCTTTGATTTGCTCTGCATTATTAACACAGAGATGACATTAACATACATACATTATATATTTAGTGTTTAGACGAACACTATATATTACAAAACAAATACACTTTATATTAACCTAAAACTATTTGAATTTAATGTCTATTAACTATTTTTATTACATTTTACTTTGTATAAATTTAACTTATTTTCATATTTTAGGGTTTTGGGTAAATAAAGCTCACAAAGTGGTCGGTGAGTGTCGTTTGATTTTTTGAAGGACATGACGTAAACCCATCGCCGTCCCTGGGGCAAATTATTATTTTTATAATATCTTTTAATTTCTTGGAAAACGTTATAAACATGTTTAGACATGTTAAAATCTTTCAATAAACTTGTAAGGAACAAACATCAATACGGGCACGATCGAACCTACGATCTCTGGAAAACCGACCCCGACCCGACTCCTTTAATAATAGAGCTACCGTTTCGCTATTCACCTTGATGAATCTATCTTGCTACAAAGAATCTTTTTTATTTTAAAATGTAGAGTCTTGTCTTTCTAAATTGAATTTAGTGATTAACAAATGAATATTTTTCTTTGAAATCATATAAAATATTTATAAAATTGGAATTTTATATTGTATCGGTACTTGTGGTGAAATCTATATTGTACGATAATCACATACACCGAATTATTTAAGCCAAAGACAAATAAAATAAATAAGGTTATGCCTCTTTTTATACAAATATAGACTAAAAAGTTTATCAACCCGGGCCAGACCTGAACCGTACATCCCTTAGGATAAACACTCTATAACTTGACCAGTTGTTCTATCGCATCGTTATCCGCATTGATATTTAAATATATATAAATTGTATCTTTACTATGGATCAAAAAGTGTATTTTGCGACCTCCAGATAGAGAAAGGATATTAACAATTTAGTTGAATCTTTCAAGGGAACAATGACCAAAAATTTCTCCAAAAACTATATTTCGACAAAATCCACTTGAATGCCGAAATAATCTTGAATCAGAACTTTACGGTCCTGTGGTTCCAATTACCTGTTTCACCTTTTGGTTTTATTTTACTTAAGACTCATCAGTTATATGTTCACTTTCTATCTAAGGACTTTACATTGTTATTTAATTACGTCGTATGGGAATAATTATATATATATTCTTGTAAATTAATACTATTAATATTGACAATACTTTTAAACTGTTTGTTTAGTAGTTATTAAAAATAATATAACAATTTTGGTATTATAAAAAAACAATTTTCTTAAGAAAATATGATTTAAATAAATGTATATTTAATGGCACATGGATACTATGTATGTGTCAATAAAACCGTATTTTAATTGTATTGGTATTATTGTCTAGTTAATAATAATAATAATAGTGAGTCCATATGCTTAATAAACTATTTATTTTAGGAACAGTTACGATAATTAGGCAAATAACGCCACAACTACGTTGCTTCATTTTCCATATTTCTAAAGTATCTTTTATATTTCCTATATTATTACATTACCCTCAATTTAATGTTTTGCGTGTGTATATTTATGTTATTATGTTATTATTCAATACAATCTATAAATGTACATACATAGTGACATACATATTACATACATTTTCTTTTCTCTATATTTGTAACCTCAATTTGATTTAGTCACGGACGGACAGAAGCTCGTGCAGCAGCAGATCGGAGGCGCGCGGGCGTTCATGCCTTGTCTGTGTAGCAACGACACCGCGCTACGGAGAGGTGAGATTAATTGAGAACCAATATCTATAAATAATGTGATTATATTTCAGGAAAGTAATACACACGAAAAAAATATGTCAAAAGATTTGGTATTTACATTTTAGATACGTATACAAATACAAAGTATATGAAAATTCGATAGATTTTCCTTTCATTTGTATGCTAGATATAATGTTAATGTTGGCTTCGCAGACTAACTACAAGGCTAATTTATCTTAATTTAAGCTTTAAACTTTTGTTACAAATGAGAAGTTAACAGTTTTTCAATTAGATTGAATTCTTACTGACTATTAATTAATACGTTATTTATCTCTATATTTTATTTTACACCAAAATTTCCGCTTATTCAGGTGTAACTGTTTACTGTTTAGAATAATTATTAGTGTTGTATTATTTATATATTTAAAATAATTATAACTTAAAATACTCGCCGAAGAGAGCGTCGGCGAGTACTGTGAGATGTTAATTATATATTAATATAAATAATAACAATTATAAGAATAACATTTTTGTATTTGGATAAATAAAGACTTGTTTATTTTATTTTGGCAATATTACACTCTTAATACATATTTAAAAAAAAATATTGTTAATTGTACCAAAAAATATTTGATGTTATTGTAAAAAGTAACAAAATACATCAAAGAAGGCTGCGAGTGACAAATGTTCTTATGATGATTTTGAACCACACTCAATACAATGAAAACAGAACATCTATTGTTATCAGATTTAAAGAAAATGTTTTCATAAAATATATATCCTTCTATTAAATGCCGAAGACTTTTACGTGCTGAGTTGAATATCATAAATTAGATTTTTTTCATCGACTACATATTGTGTAGTTTATCTTCTAACTAAATGTAATGTTAGTTCTTATTGTTTTTAAATATTTTTGAAACCTTAAAATGAAAAGGTAAAACAAAGTTAAAAATGTAAAATATTGTAACATTATAACAATATATTCTAAAACATCCTCACCAAGATGTTTAAAGAGAGGAAAGTCTATAAGTGAGTTAGTTAAATAAGAAACTTAGGTTGTTGTTTAAATATATATTATTTCAGTTTGTACGTTGTAAGCTTTATAAGCACCTGCATACCTCAATAAAGCTTTATAAGCTTATAATAAATAATAATAAATTTATAAGCAGATACATATATTAAAGGCGACATGTTCTCCGTTATCTCGGTTGTCTCATTAAACAGTTTATATTTTAAATAGTATTTTAAATAATCTATCTATCTAACTCGTTATGTAAATTAAAAATCTGTATGTCTTTGTAATATTAATTTTGACAATATAATATTTTTTGTATTTTTTAACTATTTGCCAAAGTCCGTGAAGTAATAGTTAACTGTCCCATATGTACAGCATGAGTTGTGTCAAAAATAACATTTATTTTAGTTATTTAAAGAAACTTATTTATTTATTTATTTCTGATATATACATAAACATGCATGTTTTGGTAATACATATAACGTTATATGTTAGTATTATTATAACATATCAGTCTTACAGATTTTACTTATATTTTTAACTATATTACGATTTTAATTGATTTGAACGATGCTAATAAATAAAAAACATAATTATAAAATTACAAAACTAAACACATTTCAATTACTATTATATAGTATTTATAAAATACAATATTTTTTTATTAATTCAAAGTAATTTACTCACCCTTTAGGTAATTTATAATCGGCATACTATGATGGTATGGATCTGGTACGAGGGTCAAACTGAAAGTACTTAGAAAATCAAAAACTAAGCATTCTAGCAAGTTATTAGTTTTATTGAAACTTTTCAAAATAGCGTCCATTTACATCAATACATCGCTGCATTCGATGGAACCATTGAGAAAAGCACCTTGCCCACTCGGCCTTAGGGGCTCTTCGACGGCGTTTTGAAACGCAGCCACTGCTTCTTCGGCGTCTATAAAACGTTTTCCTCGAAGTTTTTCTTTTATTTTCGGAAATAAATAAAAATCGCAGGGTGCGAGGTCGGGGCTATACGACGGGTGATCCACTAATTCCACGTCTGAGGTCACCAAATAGTCGATCGTTTGCCTGGCGGTGTGCGACGAGGCATTGTCGTGATGAAGGAGGATCCTGCTGCGAGGTCGTTTCTCTCGAACTTTTTCCAAGACAAGTGGCAAACAATTGTCAGTATACCACTCGGCATTAACCGTTTTCTGATCCTCTAAGACTACTGTCGCGTAATTACCTGTCTTTCCGAAGAACGAGGCCACCATCTTTTTTCCAACACTTCGACCTCTCTTCACTTTAGTTGGCAACTCTTCGGAAGGAAACACCCACTGAGCAGAATGTCTTTTGGTTTCCGGATCATAACAGTAAATCCAGCTTTCATTACCCGTTAGTATGTCGAACACAGCATTTGAGTCACCTCCGTTAAATTTTTGGATCATTTCTCGGCACCAATCAACACGGTGGAGTTTTTGAGCCTCAGTCAAATTATGCGGTATCCAGCGGGCACAAAGCTTCCTGACCGCTAAATGTTCATGGAGGATTTTGTGCACTTGACTCATACCTATGCCTAGACTTGTCCGAATCTGCTGATAGGTCACTCTTTTGTCAGTCTCTATCATACGCCGCACAACACTGATGTTATCTTCAGTCGTCGCTGTAGAAGGCCGTCCCTCACGCAAATCATCGGTGAGATTAGTTCGACCACGTTTGAATTCATTAAACCAGTTGTAAACTGTGGCACAAGATGGGGCTTCATCGTGAAAAGCCAATCGAAGTCTATCATAGCTTTCTTGTTGACTTAAATGACATCGAAAGTCATAAAAAATCATTGTACGAAAATTTTCTCGGCTTAAATTCATTCTGACGTGCACAGACAATTTTCAATTTGCCACCAAATCGTAAAACAAATGACAAATGAATGAAATGTACACTCAATAATATTGGTTAAGAGTTCTATTTTCAAAATTTAAACTATTTTTTTTAATATAATGCTTTTAAGTGGCCAGTTCTAAAAACTTTCAGTTTGGCCCTCGTATATATATTGTTATATTAACATACATAGTGTATTTATTACCGCGGGTTGACTAATTTGTGGCATTTCCCAATTGTAGGTCTATGTTATGATCCAATTAATTACCGCGTCCCAGTTTAGTTGCATTTAACATATTTTATTAAGAGACTACTTATGAAGTATCTCTATGTTTTGTCTAGATTTTATTATTTACTAACAAATATGTAAAACACATAACATTTTGACATCACTTTAATATAAAAACACAACACATTTGGTTGATTGTTGCTATCAGTCGATTGTCTTCAATTCAAGTATCCGATGTCAACACTTGGCGCTGACACACGAGACTAATTACTTAATATCATTAGATTATATATTATTATGGATATCAAGAACTAAACAGTTGTTCAACTATTATATTGCAAGTATATGTTACTTTTATTAACATTAACAAAATATGTCTATACATATAACATATATTTACCCTCACCTATCATTGTCTTCATTATTTAAATTTTTTGAGATATATACTTTTTATTGTATTTTAAACAATGTTGGTGATTTTGCATTACATATAAAACCTTTTAAAATATAACAAGACTATTCAGTACATATGTTAAGACGATATCTATTAAACAAAAAAATATATAAAATATAATTAGCTAACGTACTCTGTGTTCCTTTTGTCTTTAATCTCTCCTATCCTTAGACTTAGAAATATTAAACAAACAACTCTGATTAGTAACTTCATATTTTATTATATAACAAGAAATACAAATGCAACATTTCATTTCACAAAAAGTGTAATTAATGTACATATAATTAAAATAATCCTTCACCGTAAAGCTAATTAGCTAAAGATATTCACTATAAAATATATTGTATATAGTATTGATAAATTAATATAATAAAAAAGCATATTATTGTGGTTACTTGTGAGAGTTGAAACGCTGAGCCAATGTTTATACCTTTGCAATATCGAATAACATCAGAGAATACCACAATACAAATTAAGCTATTATTATTATTGTAATATAATATTCCAAGAAATAATGTTGCAAATACAATGATTTAACTTAATTGAATTAACAGGATCAACATCGAATATTAAACATGAATAGCTTTTTGTAAAACACCGATAAGAGCTTTTATAAAATCATTAAACTCGTTGCATTATATTCTATCAGCTGTTCTTTATTTTCATTATATATATTTTATTAAGGATTTGTTTTTGATACATTCAGTGCTGACTTAATGTATGAAATAAGAACTGTCAAACAAATAATTGTATTTTAATTACTTCTTAGCGTGAATGAATAATTTTGAACTTTAAATAACATCATGTATGATGGATGTGTCCTGTCTTAAAAGTTTATCGATTCCTTTCGTTTTATTTTTTTACGCAACTTAAGTAGATTATAGTGTGTAAATAAGTTAAGACACTCTGTCCGTCACATTTTTAAACTTTTAAGAAATTTAAATATTAGTTAAAAATAATAATAATAATAATAAATGCAAGGGAAGTAGTGTTTATTACGGCTCCGTCAAGCTGGCTGACCCAAAACAAAAAAGCCATTAACAATTGTTATTATTATTTATAACTATTTAATTGCTAATTAATTACGGCGATAAAAAATTAATTGCTATTTTTGTTAATTAATTACAGTGGCCCAGCCAGCTTTACATCAATCTGGCTGGGCCACTAAAAATATTATGAATAAATAAAAAACCGATGCATATTTATTTATAACTAATTAATTGCTAATTAATTACGGCGATAAAAAATTAATTGCTATTTTTGTTAATTAATTACAGCGGCCCAGCCAGCTTGACATTCAGATTCGAATGACGAGCGGTACAGTCTCAGCAAAAGTTTGTACAGGTATAAAATAGTCTCGACCGGGTTCGAAAGATAGGTTCAGGTTGAGTATGAAAAGATCATATTAGGTAGAGGAAGTTTTTAAACCCACACCTTTACTTTTTGAAAGTTTCTGAATGTTTACTTTCTTTACTTATAAAAATAAAATACATATTGTAAATTTGAATAAAAAAGGAATTGGCACTTTTGAAAAGCAAATGCTCAAGACAAACAATTTCATGTCATTTTGTTTGTTTGTTTGTTTGTTTGTTTTTTTTATTCGTTATTTGTTATTTTTCAGATTTTCATCGCCGATTATGAAAAAACACTTTCAAATATTCGCGCAAATAATGTCTACCAATCAGGTAAAACTAAACATTTGTTCTGTTCAGAGATGTTAAGAATAACAAACAAATGAATGAAAAACAAATGATGGATAACCAAATTGCAGACTGCAATTTATTGGATGCTAACCAAAACTCCAACCTGTGCCAAGGAAGACAACGAGAAATTTGTTCTGGAGAAAGGAAGAATGTTATATCTGGAATCGGTACATTTGATCATTTTTTATATTTGAAGCTAAACATTGTTTCAATGACATGGAATGTATTCTTATTCTTTTGCTTCACATTTTGCTGGTCGAAGTTATCAATGAAGATCCTACGAAGATGAGCAAACCAATTTCGGTGAAGCAACTCCCAAAAAGCGTCCCTAGCCCGATTAACGACGGCACAACGTTGACATTGTTAGGAGCTATTGCGTACCACGGTCCCTCCACAATCACGCCAGGTCAAAGAAAAAGAATAGCTCATTACACAGCTGTTTGTTTGAGAAATCATACTTGGTACGAGTACGATGATGTGTATCCACAACGCAAAAAAAGTTTGCCAAATGGAGCTAAAATTGTTCCTGAACTCTTGATTTTTTCAAAATTATGAAGTCAAGCTTTAACTTTTGTAAAAAATAGTAATAAATGAAGTATTTCCTTTGTAAACCTTTAATTTTCATTTATACAGCACCTCCCTGGTTTAATGTTTTGTAAATATGATGTTACACATCTAAAATAGAAGCTAAGAAGTACTTTGTTTTTCTGCTACTTTGCCATAAGAATCAACAAAAATGGAAAATGTTTTTAATATGAATATAATACAAGGAACATTAATGGATAATTATAAATGCATTAATGAAAAAGTTGTTTTCAAGTTGTTGTTCAAAAAGTTGCAAGAAAAAATATTATTAAGTTTTTGAATGCAGTTTGTGATTTCGATTTGGATACAAGTTGTTTTTTATTGAATAAACTTTTTCATAAATAGAAATAAATAAATTTCTTGGTTTTGCTGAAAAGAAGGTAGCGTGCCCAAGCTGTCGAATATCTTTTCATACTCAACCTGAACCTATCTTTCGATTCCCCTCGGGACTATTTTATACCTGTACAAACTTTTGCTGATACTGTACCGCTCGTCATTCGAATCTGAATGTCAAGCTGGCTGGGCCGCTGTAATTAATTAACAAAAATAGCAATTAATTTTTTATCGCCGTAATTAATTAGCAATTAATTAGTTATAAATAAATATGCATCGGTTTTTTATTTATTCATAATATTTTTAGTGGCCCAGCCAGCTTGATGTAAAGCTGGCTGGGCCACTGTAATTAATTAACAAAAATAGCAATTAATTTTTTATCGACGTAATTAATTAGCAATTAAAAAGTTATAAATAATAATAACAATTGTTAATGGCTTTTTTGTTTTGGGTCAGCCAGCTTGACGGAGCCGTTTATTACAGTTTATACATTACTCACTAGTGAGTAATGTAGTCAGGTAGTGAGAATAATTTACGTAAATGGATCAAAGATAAATCAAATTAATTCAGTGACATTTCACAAATCGAGAATCGCGAGGAAACTGAAATTCAAATGGTTTTGTGATCAAATGTGTGCTTTGAGATATAGTTTACAATTTCAGATTGCTTTCAACTTTACAGAAATAGTTAGACTTTTAATTATAAACCTTTTGATTCGTACTATGTCTACAACGCAAGAAAAAATTATGTTTGTTTTAATTAATTTAAACTTAATACCATTGAAATATTAATATATTCATCATAACATATCATAGAGTTGAATTTTTGAAGATTTGAAGATGTATATTAATTATATTGTCAAATATCCGTCTTATCCGAATATTTAATTACTTCGATAACTTTTGGTTCTTAGTTTATATGAATTCAGAATATCTAGTTTGATAAATATATCGATAAAAAACACACGCCTCACTGTCGCAGTCTCACAACAAGTTATACAATTACTTGCCACGAGATAAAGTATGAGTTCTAACAAGTTACTATTATTATTTGATTACTATTATAAGATGTTTATTTTTATAAATAGAATATAACTTATATGTATTTAATTAATACATGAATATAAAATGAAATAAACTATTATTGTGAAAAACAATTAACATACTCGTATGATGTCTGGTAACAGCATTTCTAACAACATGGACTGTAATAAAATACAATTTCTTTTAACTATTCCGCTTATTCCATATTTTTATTGATTTGATATTGACTCTTCATTTTCTATTATAAAGTTCACAAAATATAGTGATGTTAATTATCAAGGAATAGTTTACTTAACGTCATTTGATCTATTTTTATGTACACGTTTGTTATGTTAGTATTTGTGTACACTGAGATATCTACAGATATTTTGACGTAAATAATATATTTAAAGCAACATCTCACATTGAATACATCACATAAATGTTATGGTCTGTGTTAATTTTGTGAAGGTTCTGAGAAGTAGGTCACAAACCATGTTTCATCTTTTCAATATTTATAAAATGCACTGTGAATATTGTCACGTAGTTCAGTTAAGCTCACTTTGATTGAGCGTTTCAAATAAATGTCAAAACAAACAAAGGTTGTGTATTTAATGTTTTTGTTAAGTGAAATAAATAAAATAAAAACAAAAGACTATAGCTAGTCATGTTCCCGCACACGGTGAATGAATTGTTAATAAAAGATTTTATTTAAAAGATAATTGACGGTTAATTTACAACCAATTATTTAGATTACCTTAAAAAGATTTAATGAATATTAATTGAAATCTTTAATAAAGGGTATTAGTCTCATCGGTAGAATATGAGCGTGTGAACAATGTCAGGTGCCGACTCAGCGGTCTCTACTGGTGTGACTGACGACACGAAACTACCGACTATGGTTCTATAAACCAAGACTAAATACAGATAGTTAGAAGACATCAATTTATCTTTATGATGATAAGCATCGAACCATAGATGTAAATCTGCACAGCTGACAAATTTCAAAAGAGACTTCCTATTATCTATATCTAAGTCGGTTAGAGAAGAGGTTTGAGAATTATATTTTCTCGAAGTTATGAAAATGTATTTATACACAAACTAAAGGGCTTCTATTATAATTATTTTATGTATTTAATATCTTTCTTACTTATTGCTGAAGTGATTATTGTTTATTATTACAGTAGTAGTAGTAGTAGTAGTAGTCTAATAAAGAACTACGTCTAAGTATCCTAAATTAAGTAACCGTCATCTAAGTTAGGATAAGAGTAAAGCTTGTATATATTTGTGCAGCAAAATCATCTTAGTAATTGGATTGTTCTCGGTAATGTGGCCATGTAATACATTATTGTATAGCTGGCTCTAAATTGCTTCCAGGGTAATGAGTGAAAGTTATTATCATTTCTGTAAATATTAATTTGTGAGAACGTTATTATCGTGTTAATCTACACCTTTATTATTAAAACTCTTAATGATTTTTTACAGATAACAGATAATTTGTCAACATAGTTATTTGGTGAAATTATATAATGACAATTTGATATTCTTTACTTTATTAATGTTATAATAAAGTTTAATAAATTCCCTTAATATATAGCACACATTATTAAAACAGTAGCACGACCTAATTTTTAGATTAAACTTTCTGTCTTAGTTTTAGTCTTTACTGTGTGTTATGAATGTGTGTGTTTGTACATCTCTCAAAAACTATTAGATGAATTTTAATAATATTTTAACCAAAACAACATATTGCTTTACTACAAATACTTTTTATTTAAGAACAATTGTAAATTTCATTGGAAAACCGAAAACCAATTTGGATTATATTACAATTATACAAAACGCTATATGAATTCTTGAAGTTGTTTTCTTAGTTTCTATGTCGATATATCGCATGGTATTACATATACTTTACTCTTATATGTTACATAAATCTCTCACATACATTACGGGAAAACAGAAAACTTATGTTAAGTGATTTCTATAAATAAACAATAGTAAATATTATAAGAAGCAAGTTGCTTTAATAATCTCTCTGTATTTTAATGTCTATTAAATCGGGTTCTTTAACTTAACTATACCAAATGTATACTTGTATTCTGAAGGTTCACTAACACAAGAGATGAGACAATTAATCAAGAAAATAATAATATAGTCCAGTCATTTTAGGTTTTGTCTGCGAAAAAAATATCAATGGAGTTCGAATCAAATTTTTGCACCACTTTAAGTATACGATGTACTCGTATACGACGTGATTGCTACACTCGGGGATGTCTCGCGCGTCCAGCTACAGCTCGCCGAAGCAACGCGTCTGATCCGGCGACACCAACGACCAATATGATGATTCCTTTCATTTTATCATTATTACTATTATTATATTCTGTTGTGCCATAATCATTATTATACTTATCTGTTATGTTCAAAAACTACTTGTTTGTTAACATCAGCGTGATACACACATTAATTAAGATTATTGTATTTACATGTATGGAGATGGAAGATATTGTTTTTATTAGTCATATAAGATGAAACACGTGTTGTCGGGAACTCATTTGATATATCAAAGCCGCTTATCATACATCGAGCACTATATTAACACATACATACTATTGATAAACAAAATAAGGTACAATCAGTCAAACTGAGAGGATGTATCTTTAACATGGAAAATTTGAAATATTGCTTATTTTTTTATATCTTTTGTTATTTTTCTAAAACACTGATATAATGACTACAATCATTTACGTAACGATTAATCAGGTGAACAAAGCTGAACAAGGGTTTTTTTTTGATATTGTGTATTTTGTGAAGAGTATTGAAATAAACGAATATTATATCGTAGATTTACAAAACTTTAATTACTTATAAGTGCTAAGAAATTTCTTTCCCTTATTCTTTTCACTTAAATTTTCGATCCAATCTTTTTGTAGATCCGAGGATCACTACGAACATTACAAATCACTCAATGTCTAAGTTTGGTCACAAATCAGCAGAAGTGTTTAACATTTACAATGTTTGATAGAACTTTACTGATATTTTATGCCATTGTATTTAGTTTCAGTAAAAACCATACACACACATACAAATACACACTTATACACATGCACACACACATAGAAAAATAAAGTGATAGAAATAAACCTCAGAAATAGTGGGTTACACTAATGTGCGTAAATCTTAGCGTGATACATTTATTCGTTTTATTTATATACTAGCTTATTCCCTCCCACTTCGCTAGGCACACTATTAATTTGAATCGGTTGTTATCGTAATTGTTGCTATGGTAACGGTTGCTATAGCAAGTCTTACCCCCACGTTAAGTGTATAGCTCCTACAGGCTTAAAACTTGACGAAATCCGTTGGGATAGGAATTCCGTAAAATCCGTTCTTAGTGGCCGTCTACTTCACAAAAGAAGTAACTATGCAAAATTTTAAGTTAATCGGACAGATAGATAGTGTAACTAAGTATATAAATTTCTACAGAAATTATAATTTATGTAACTACATGATTACATAATCATTACGGTCTAGATGTAATCAATGGTATATAAACTGGATCATAAGTTGTATCACCGGCTTTCAGAAGCTCGGCGTGTAGTAGCTATTACAGTTACGTTTTGAGTGTAGGTGCGTTATTCCGAATCGCATAAAGACATAAACAGATAGCTAAATTTATAAACATTTTCTTATAAACTTCGTGTCTTTTCTTTTTATTCTGTCATTTACAAACAATGTTAAAAGTTATTGATTAAAGTGATTATACTATTTATAAAATAGTAATGTTGAAGAAAAAAATTTTACTCTGTTTCATATTTCAATACTTGTTTCATTATATTGACTAAATTATTTATGCAAAACAAATTTAAATTTGAATCAAATTCTAATTCAAATTCACTGCAGAAAGTTTTCGCACACACGAAAGTTTTTACTCCAAAGTTTACAATAAATTATGGCCTTAAACACTTGGTTCATTAGAAACGTATTTTATTAGGATTTTTATTTTATTAGTTTAGTTTCAGTTAAACGATTAATAATGATTAACTTAAAAAGGCCGATGTCACAATTGAAGGTTATATTTTTATTGATTACTTTATTTAGTTATTTCAATATTATAAAGAAAATTCATTAAATCGTACTAAGATATGTGAATATATTTGTATATACATTAGTAAAGTAGATCAGAACGCAGGTACGGACGCTTCACTTCGTGGGCACTCCGGTAATAAAAGTTATATTATGTCAAACCACTCACAAGTAGTTTGTTGTATAATACTTTGCGACGTGTTCAAAAACAGATTCTAAATATTATTTTTCGAATGCATTTAAAACATTTTACTTGAAAATTGTTACAACTCTGTGCCCTTTCTATTTCTGGCTGAATTCCAGATAGGAAATAAGCTTTTTATAAAGATATATATACTAATTACGATCTACGAGTATATTAGCCTTCCATGTTTATTTTATCTTTTCACTGGTTGTATTTATTACAAAAATGTTACTCAGTTTAGCAAGAAAACTTTTGCAGCATTAAGTTTTATTCGATAACTGCATTACTTTCTTCCGATTCCTACCAAAACTTAGCACATTCTCTCCTCCTTTCTTTACTTAATTATGTGGATTCAAGCTCCCTTAATCTAACCGTGGACTATGTAAATAAACTTGAGCTTACTGCTTTATGGTTTATATTTGTATTCAGTTTATATTTTAAAAACGCTCAGATATATACTTTAAAAGTTATAAAAGGTTATAGAGCTAGGTTAGGTTATAATATTATTACCGCTGAATGTAATTTAGGGTAGACGAGGGTGATCGTACATTTGGTGATAATAACAAATATCTAACTGCATATTTTCAGTGAAGAAAATAGGATCGCGGTGATAATGTTGATATCAGTATATAAGTTAGCAAAAATATAATTAAAGAACAATAGATATATCGAACATTTATTTTCTTTTCCAGTTTGTAGGAACTTAAGTCATTGTAATAGGAAACCGTGCCTGAGAAGCTGTGACATTGAACCGGACTAATATATATATATATATATATATATATATATATATATATATATATATATGCATATACGAGTATATAATGAAACAAACGGTCTTATTTGTCTAACATTTCAAAGTTAACATCACAACACCAAAAAACTGATTGAATTCATTAGATATATCAATTTAACTAAATCTAACCCCGATATTGCCGTTAATATTATATTGGTTAAACTGGGGGCTGAGTAGTCAACATGTGAATGTAGTTATTTTAACAATTCACTTTATTTCTAAATAAAAATGAATAAACAATTAAGTACGTTAGTATTATATTTATAATTCTAAACCACAATGGCTCTTTAAACTCATATTCAAAGTAAAAAGGATAAAGGGATTTAATCCGTTTGTCTGATTTTCAATATGTATCATAATATTCAATACAACCAACCTATAACAAACCACAGTTAGTCAATCCGCAGCTGACAGAATAATGTTAATACTTCCACAAAGAGAATTAAAACTTGTATTAAGTTAAAATAGTCGTCAATAAGACGATCAACTAAAATAACAGATACTAATATAACAAAATTATGTAAAAAATACAGAAGCGAGTTATTTTAATCTATACAATAATATAACAACATAGCAATGGGTGGAATAATTTTAAATAACGCTTTTATTGTTATCCAACTATATAATATTTAGCTTTGGAATTGAGGGTGTTTTAAATTATTTAAATAGAATATTTATTTATTTATTTATTTACCTTCACGCCATATCCCTTGCGGGGTAGCCAGAGACGACGAAGCGCCAAACGCTACGGTCTCTGCATACCTCTTTCGCCTCGGCCACAGACATCAACCTCCGAGGGGTCCTCATGCTTTTTACGTGACCTTCCTCCAGTAACATTGATACTGTGTTTTCGAAGGTCACTCGAGGCCTCCCCCTGTCTCTCTTATCGCTCACTTTTCCTATATAAATCTTTTTTACCATTCTTTCATCACTCATTCGTTCGACGTGCCCAAACCACCTGAGCACGTTCTTCTTCATTCTCACCGTGACATCTTCGCTAGTAGCTACCATTCTGTGGATCTCTTCATTGCGGATTCGATCAGCTAGACTGACTCCGCATATTCTGCAAAGAGATCGCATCTCCATAGCATTCATCTTTCTTACATTCTTCTTCTGTGTTACCCACGTTTGGCTGCCGTATAGCAGCGTCGGTAGCAAAACTGCATTGTGTACAGCCAAACGTGCAGCTATACTGACGTTTTGCCGTCTCAACAATGCAACAATGCAGTCAAAGCACCATTGACTCTGTTAAATAGAACATGGAACATAATTGTATCTATAAACTATGCTTTATTTTATTTATATTGTATTATAACAAACTTTTTCGCCATTAATTTTTGTCTAATATTTTGAAATTTAATATAACCCGTATTTTTTATAAACACAAAACGTGTCAATAAGTGTAGGGAACAAATATCGTTATTTAATATTTTTTACATTTGTCTTCACATCAAAAAGGAAAATTTTATTCTGAAATATTTGTACAAAGGAATAAAGAAAACAACATTCTGATTTTTAACCACTAAATTTCACGTCGTGGAAGATGTCGGTTTGACGCAAAAATAATAATGTTAAAACAAAACTAGCGAATAAAATCATTTTGTATGTCTATTAACATTCTCTATGTTACGCAGATTTTCTACAAAGATATTACAAAAACCTTCATAACATATGGAATAAATATGTTGTAAAATATAGTAAATGAGTTACTGGTGAAAATTCTTTACTTCTTCAATAAAGTGTTTACGATAGGCTTATCTCAGTACATTTAAGCTGTTTACTCCATATAAAATTTAACAAATATATAATATTATTTTATGTTCAAATATTATCCTCTTCTTTATTTTTGGTATTTACAGATTAAACTCGATCGGGCGAATATAAATGTGATATATTAAATTTTGTATTGGATAGGAATCAACACCTGGTTGTTTAACAATTATAATGAGACTTTCTATAAAACTATAAGCTATTATTTTGATTTGGTAACTGTGGATTACAATTCTCTACGTATAGTAATTTGACTCTTTGACTTTAGGATTTAGATGTTATATAAAATGTTTCTTCACAGATTAGTTACTTCGGTTTAGTCTAATAACATGATGTATATTTATTGTTACTCATAATATTATGGTTATGTTTACACTAAACTAGGATTTAATATAAGACACTAATCATTATAGTTTAAAAATCTTCCGTTAACAGTAAAATCTTATTCCTCAAATAGTCCTACGTTCTTTATCAATATACTCTTATGTAGTAGAATAAGAATTTCTTTGTATTATCGGAATTGTGACCAGACCACCTAAAATTATTATAATCGTAACAAAATACGCATAATAATGAGTAACAGAAGTTGTTGCAATCTTATTTGTTGGATACTCGTTAACTCCATTTAATAATAACAGCGTCATAACACGGTTCCTGTCAGTGCTATGAAGCGTATGTTAGAGTTACTATTCTGGGTCTTGACATTTAGATTCAACTCCACCTAAATCTGATTAATATTGCAGGATTGCAATATTGGATGTGTACTAACTAGATTACTAATTCAACCAATATTATACTACTATATACATTACACTTGGAACATTTTAAGGAAATATTAAGAGGAAGAAAGAAGAAGAAGAAAGGATTTGTTTTTCATATTAACTTTACTTTTGTATTTCGACTTACAGTTTTATTAATTCGTTATAAAAGCTATAGCATCTGAACCACGTACATACCAATATATATATATTTAACATACATTTATATCATATTGGTATTTACAAAAAAGTTATCTGACTTTATTTTCTGTGATACTGTGTACTGTGGACTGTACTGTACTGTGGACTCTAGCAGGTTTACAGTTTCTATTTTAGTAATAGGTCTGAGGAGCCAACATAAACATGTAAAGTGAATCCGTAGCATGATAATTTATGTTTTAATTTAGTTCTTCTCTCTTACTTGTTTCTTTGAGATGAGACTGAGTGAGGAGATAAAAACGAAATGGTATGGTATAGATCTTAATATTTTTGTTGTAGTTGTAAATAACATGGAACACTTGATTATGTACCTTAATAATACAAAATAAGATTTTATGATTATATTCTTAATCACTGCATAATTATTGTTTTAATGAAATAATATTTCTAACTCATCGATAACCTAGGAACCCCTTTTCCTACCTTATAATGCATTAATTTAAAATAATTTTATGTTATATTTATTAACACAAGACGAAGATAACAGAAAATAACAAATCACTTAAAATCTAAAGTAGGTTATGTTTCAAAAACGATTTTAACTTATTTCTTTATGAAAACTTGATTAATGATATTTGAGTTCTAGATCATAGCTTCAGCAATCAGCCTCATGAATAAAAAATACATACATACATACGTATTACACACTTGGAATAAATATTATTTTTAATATATGATTTGTAACCATTTGTATACATTCAAACTACATTCCACTTGCACCTGCACCTGTGCCTGTACCGGCACCTGCACCTGCACCCTCACCTGTACCGTCACCTGTACCTGTACTTGCACTTGCCTACCTACCTACTTCTACACGTGTGCCTAAACATACTCCTACACTTACACCGACACCTACACCTACGCCTACGCTTACACTTATACCTATATCTGTCACAATAATAAATCTGTTTAAGTTATTTAAAAAATAAAAAGAAAGCAATCCAGATTTTTATGAAAATATGTATGATGTTATATAAAGTTCAAAATTATTTATTATTAAAAAGGGTTTTAACTACCATTATTTAATTATTTAATATCCTTTCAAATAAATTAATATTCAATTAAAAGCAATCTCAGCTGCATTAGTTTTTCAATCTTATTTCTCAGAATAATGTAAAAAATAGATTAATTTCGATACAACATATTTACAATATATTTTCTGATACTGTTGTATCAGTACCACGCGAAATAATAAGTAAGTAGCTTTTAGATATCGTTAAAACTGTGCTGTACTTAAGAGAAAGACGACAAAAAAATAGAGAGAGAGGGAGCTTAAGAAAGAGAGAAAAAAAAGATATTTTAATATTAACATGAAATATTTTAATTAAGTATAATTTGTCAAAGATTATCAAAAATACAAATCATAAATTCCTCAATCGATTTGAAATTGAAATTAGAAACGTTGTCTCAGATGTATCAGTTGAATATCTTTAGAATTAGCTTTACGGTGAAACTTTATTTTCATTTCATAAAAATTACACATTTAGATTTATTTATTAATTAATTTGAATTTCTTGTTATATTATAAAATATGAAACTATTAATCAAAGTTGTTTGCTTAATATTATGAAGTCTAAGGATTGGAGAGAAATTATAGAGATTTTAACGATAAGCAAATAGGGTAATAACAAAATAAAGACAGTACGGAAGATAATTATTTGTGAAGAATATAAAAATATATTATTAAATAAAGTGTTCTTTTTAAGAATGAATTTACATCGACTTACCTCTACGTATATAAAAGGGTTCTGTTTAAAAAACAATAAATATTGTAAAACTTAAAATTAAAAAAAAAATAAAACTACGATTCCAGTCGAGAGAAAATATTATATGTTATAAATAAAATATTTAGTTTATTTTAATGAAGACAATTTATACTTATAAAATAATCGTTGAATATTTATTTAGTTCTTAATATCAACAATAATATAATAATAATAAACTAATAAAATTATTCTCACATATCACCGGTCTTCAGATGAGATATTAAAGATTATTGATTGAGAGCAGGAATCGACTAAATGCGACCTTTGTTTTTACGAGAGGTAACCGGTCTACATCCGGGATAAAAAGATACAGGGATATCATCCAATTAAAATAAAAACACTTTTAAGGAGACCAATTAAAACAAATGCTGTCCTTACAAACTGTATTTTATGTCAACGCGACGGAGTAGTTAGTTTTCTATAATAATGCAAAGAATGCAAAAAAATTAAACATTTAGATAGATAGAGAGAAGTCACCATGGCACTAGTTATGGAAATATCCTTTGATACGATTTATATGAATACTTAGGGAAGATTAAACACAGCCCAATTCTTCTCCTGGACTTTTCCTTTGCATACTTTGATTTAGATTATAAGTAAGTTAATATAAACATTACACTATAACGAATATTACTCAGAGCAACACTCTGTATTGTTGTCATCAATAAACCGTTGAGGGAATAAGAAATTCTACTTAACGTCTTGCAAATATCTGTCTTATAATATAATATGTCTTATACGTATATATATCTAGTATATCTACTGTAATTATAGATGTTAACATAACATGTTAATATCAACGATCGAACGAAAACAACTTTTTTAAAAACGTCACTAATAATATATTTTAACATTATAAATTTATCTATGTGTGTAAATTTATTACAAATTCTTTCTTTGGATAGATATATAATAAATACGACCGAGTCGGAGTTGAATCATATCGATACGATAATGTACATTGTGTGGAGTTCAATATGTTAATATATTACACATACAGTATATATATATATATATATTATAAATTGTATATCGTGTATTGCAAGGTGAGATAGATCAGATTAGAATGTATACGCTCGCTCGGGTTTACTGTAAAATCAGATTTCCTATGATTTCAGGAGGAATAGTAGGAGCTTTGACGTATCATACCATATCTATATCAAAATGACTACAAATTTATTACTAATTGATAAGTTAATCATTTGAATTAATAAAAAACATTATTTTCTATAAGAATAATAATTTTTTTGTCTTAACGTTTCGGGCGTTTGTCAGTTTGGTGGTGGTCTCATCTCTGGTCCAACATCAACTTTTGACCGCATTGACCGAATGGCTGGACTCTTTGGCATTGCGTAGAAACGTGGTTTCTCTCTCCGTTTTACCGCAATTACAACGGAGAGTGGTCCGAAGAGCCAATCGAACTGACGGACGCCTGCAACCAAATTTTATCACCGCACAGCACGTCATCACCTCCAATACCATCCGTAAGACATAGGTGCGTGGCGAATTTGTACTGAAAGTGATAATGTGAGGTTTTCAAGGACCTTTCTTCCACGTACCACTCGAATGTCGAACGAACTTCCTTTCGGCGATATTTCCAGTTCGATACGATATGATAAGAAAAGACAGACTCCTACCTCCAAGGTCGGCAGTGCTCTTGCTCAGACTCCTCAAGCTCGTTTGCACTCCTCGTACATAAAATAATAAAAATTAAAATTAAAAAAAATATTGTTATTGCAAAATTTCTTAAAGAAATAAATAAAAAAAGATAATGTAATGTAATGTAAGTGTAATTATGTAAAGAATAAGTAGTATCCATAAAAACAATCCAAATAATTTTGAATTTAAATATAATTTAAAACCAAAATCTATCGTACTGGTAATTTTTAAATATGACAATGAGCGATATTTAGTTTGCATTGAATTGTATTGTTTGAATGCGGGTTTCAATGTATTTCTTTAACAAGAAATTTGACGAAACATAACGTCAAATTTTGAGCCAATTAACAAAAATGGGATCCAATTGAAAAATCTTTTCATTTGTAACAAAGGTTTAAGGCTCAACTTAAGGTCAATTTTTTTCTTGTAGTTAATGTATTCATCATATCAGTGTGATATTTAAGAGTTGGAGGATTTTTTTTTGGATTTCACCTGGTATTGATATAAAAGTAAAAAATAATATAATAAATATTGATACACTTTCCGTATAGATATTGTTCATTATTGAATAAGCAATTACAATTATGTCTTTTAGTAGAACCTTATTTCATAATTATATGTGACGCATTATTGTACAGAAAAATAAAGATTGTAAAGTTTTTCGAGTTCTAGAAACTTACTTTATGCATAAAATATTTCATGTTAATTGCGATATTAGTTTCGTTTATAAACTTAGTTGTTTACTAATGACTGAGTTTAAGCTCTTATATAAATAAGCAAAACACTACACTGAAGATAATGGCCCCCGTTCTCAGAGCAGGTCATTACATATAATAGTTACTGCAATGGAAGGTTGTAAAATAAACCAATCTATCTGTGGCGATATCAGACAAAAATTTAATTGAACTGTGTGATATGAGGACCCACCACTGCAGTTTGAATTTAATTATTTGTCTAATAGTACGGTATTAATACACTTATAGTTTTTATATATTTCATTATTATTAACCAAAATAAATATCTTATTTACAAGATATCGTTTATATTATTTAAGTTTGTGAATAAAAAGTCATCAACGAATAAACGGACAGAAGAAGTACAAGTAAAAGCAGATAATTAGAAGCCCAGGTAAGTGATGATGACTCATGTTTACTGAAAGATTCAAAAGTTTCCAATTCCAAAAAACCTGAATATTGTATAAAATGGGTTTTTATAATTTTACTACTTTATATTTGTTATCTAAAAATATGTATAAACGGAAACATCAACAGTTGGAGATATGTCAAGTGGTGAGCTGGGAGTAAGTCGGTCATATTGCAAGGGATGTTATTGATAATCAGCAAGTTTATTAATGTCATCCACACGACCATTATTATTTAGTATACTATGTCATTACGAACCATCCTGGTGATGAGGCAAGTCATCGGTCTTCGTCATACGTATTTTATGTAAAATATATCGGCTATTATACTATTACTATTGTTAAAGTTGTTATTATTATAATATAGGTTCAGATTTATGTTAATTTTTGTAGCAATTTACAAGAGAGATTTCAAAAATGATAGCCTACATTTCCCATTTCAGTCTTGGGTAAAATATATTTTTAGTTAAATGACGGTAAATAAATAGTACTCTATTTATTTAATATAATTTCGTAAATAGATTCAAAAGTTTATATCGATTATAATTATTTATTTGTATTTTACAGAAAGACTTCCAATTGAACTGTTGAGAAGCCGATACGTATAATAAATATCCTTTGTGCAAATTAATTGATTTAGTAATCGATAACTAAAATCTCTGCTCCAATAATTCATAACATTGTGATCTTTAACAATATTGTTTCTTTGAGATGTGAATTACTTAGTAATTCAATTCAATGTATAAAATATATTAAACCACAAATATATGTCAAACAACTCTTAAGATTTCGTTGTATAGTTATTATTTTGCGACGTGTTAAAGTATTAAAATTACGTTAGCACGTTCAGTGAGTAATGATCTAGACATTGCGACCTCATCATTTGGCTGCATTCCAATTGTTAGAGAACAGTTTCCTATTTCCACGATTGAGGAATAAAAGAAACAAGTCGGATGCAAACTGGTCTCTGTGACCGGTGTAATAGTGACGATGCAATTTATGAAACACGATATTCATTGTCAGTAAAGAATGAGTGGATTCAAAGAATACAATAATATTATTTGGTTTTCATTATTTTGTCTTGTAGTTTGTAAAATGTTATTGTAAATAAATATCGGTTTATTGTTTCAAACCCTTCGACAAAATAAAAAATTTTTGACAGTAAGAAAAAGAATTCATTGCACTTTTGACTTACAAAAAAATAAACTAGACGTTTAAGTATCAAATATTGTTTTATTTACGATGTTCAGTTTCAATAGTTTTATAAATAACCACGAAATCAAATAAATGTCCTTCTGTTAACTTTAAGTGATGTTTTTAACTATTCTCGTTTGAGCCACTTGTTGATGTATTTATATGTTTGAATATTCGCAGGTACAACGTAACAGGAGCATTAACGTGTCTTCATTTATAATAAAATAAATAATTGTAAAGGTTAACAATATTATAATTAATCGCATAAATTGCTTCAATGTTTTTCAATAATAAAGTCCACAAAATATATTCTCAAATTAAACAATGGAATATTAATCACCAAATAGCTATTTTAAACAATTAATTAACCTTTAATAAAATCTCATCAAGAAAGAGGAAATGTAAATATTTTAAATCATTTGCGTTGTTTTCGATATGTTAAAGGTAGATAATATTTCGAGGCATTTCTGTTATTATGTTTTTCGGCTGAGGTTTAATACCACAAACAAAAAACATAAATAAACTACCTTAAGTACTATATACAAAATATTACAGGTAAGTAGGCTTTTTATGTTTTCTTATTTTTTGTAATATGTATAATTTTCTATTACTTTCTTAATAGCATAGTTTTTAATTATAATTATCTATACGTAGTCTTATAAACAGTCCGTGTAGTCATTGCAACATTGTTAACAATTATTGTATACATATCTTATTAACCGTAAAGAGGAGGGAAAATAACTCACGCAGACCTTATATTAATTCGTTGTGTAAAGTACCCTGAATATTTTCGAGTATTTGCTTTAAAAGATAACATAAACAATGATTATTTCAGTGTATATTCATGTTATGTGTGTTCATATTATAAAAAATATATTGTTTTGTTTCTTATAAATTATTCTTTATTAAGTAATAATTCAAGTGATTATTAATATATTTGTCTGTGTTCTTTCATATATTTGCACTCGTGACCGGCGCCCGCAGGATAAGGAAAGGAATTCAAAATATGTTTTAATTACCTTTTTCATTACAATCTGTTGGAAACTTATTGTAACTAAAAATATTATGATATATGATATATATTTAAAGATATCTGCAAGAATAAAAAAATCAGTTTCATAGAAAATACAAAATTTTTTTAGGTTTCTTAAAATGGCTGGCAGAGAATGAAAAAAAGGTAAAAGAGAAGTTTCGGAAGCGTTGTGAAATCCTCGGATTTCGTCTAATAGTTACTGCGGATCTAAAGTACTTACGAAAATTCAAGTTACTTTAGGTTGTTTTAAATTTTTGATAATTATTGAAAGGCGAAATCTGTATATTATATCTTTTTTTTTTGTTTCCACTATTGCGACTTCATAAAAACATAAATACGATTCAAAAACAATATCACACTGTTGTCTGTTTTTCTGTTGATGTTAGCGCGCATCATGTGATGTGACATGCAGCAATTGTGGTTACTTTGATTAGGGTTATTATTTCGACAAAAGTTTTGTATACAATTTAAGGGATGAGAAAGGAAGCGGAGTTCGCTGAAAAAATGGGAAGTTTAATATAATGTGTATTGTAAATTATGTATTCTTTTATTAATTCCACATAAAAATCTATACAACCCACAATGTTCAAATTTTCCAATAATTTAATGAACCGAAACCGAAATAAATAATAGATACCTTTTTTTTTTTCGTTGTACATAGATTTTCTTATATCGCTGTTCGAGGTTTTTCAAGGCATTTTATTTGTCTTGGTTCGTTTCAAAGTTAACTAAAAGCTTAAGCCGTGTCAGCCGTGAATTGTACGTCCCAAAGTTTAGTGATTGCACACAGTCAGCCTAATATATTTTACTAGGTTCTTATTAACTTCACCTGTATGTAACGGAATCTTTGAACTTAAATTTTACCCACTTTGAACAATCCGATTATTTTAAAACTTCAAACACAACTACTTACTACTACTACTACTAATCATTCAGACGCGACTACTTACAACGTGCTTATCTTATATTGATTTAACGCGCGTTTATTTGATAATACCTATAATGAAAACATTAATTTAATGAAATCGACTTCTCTGTTATAAATGTAATTCCAGTTGAGATGTATCTGTTAAAGAACGTAGTGAATTTATTAAATATGTTAATTACATAATTCATAGACATTTCTCCATTTTATTTATGATTTTAATTATCTGACTGACGACTTTGTAATGACAAGGAGGACCTAATACTTCGGACACTCAAAAAAAAATAGACTCTTACAATTAACATCACATATATTGACGACGTGTGATATATCATTCTAACATATGAATGATCTGTTTATTGACTCTTCATATATATACATATATCAATTAATAATCCGACTAAATTTGCTCCCTCTCTCTTTTCAGTGCTGGTCGCATTTTAACCCTAACAACGGTAGTCTTCAATTTATGTATATAAATATACAACATTATAAAATGCATGTATAAAAATAAGATTTATAAATGTAGAATGTTATTATTGATTATTTAACAGGATTAATTGAAGATTATTTACTTATTTTATTTACCTGCTACTAATGTATGGATATTATATTCAGAAAAGTGTGTCTTGTGAAATTCTAAAAGCTGGTGGTAAGGTGCAAGGATTCTACGACCGCTGGCGTCACAGACACGGACACTGAGCAAACACTGACATAACTGATATTTGTATACGTATTGTTGTAATTACGTTTTGGAAATTAGTTTTCGTTGTATATTATTCGAAAAGTTAAATATATTTAATTTCATTGAACTGTGAATAGACAATGAAAGGCTGTTTTAATTAATTATAGCTGATTAGTGTTTTGCACTCTATAATAGAAATATTAATAATATAGTGATGTTAAAGATTATTATATTATATTTAAATATATTCATTAATAAAATAATATATTCTTGGAAAATAGATCAGAAGGGACTTTTTTTTAAAAATAATATTACACACAGTTCAACAATCAATTTAATAATAATAATTAACACAAAGAAAATCTAACAATTCTACACTTTGAATTAACAAATCTTAAATAATTACTAATTATTATAACCGCTAAACTATATCCGATTTCAAAATATTACGACCGACAAACGTACCGCACTGACACAAAATATTACAACACGAAACAATATTACGACCGCACAATGTTCCGCACTGACTGACGTAACGCAATAGAGCCCTGACTACCGTCGACACGCGCTTAAATATAATTCCTCCCTCCACTAGTCTCATATCTCTCTACACGGCCATTCCTGACATGAGACCGTCCTCGGACTCAGTCATTTTCAACTTTCAAAATCCGTGTCACGAATTGGAAGAGAACTCTCTTCGTTTACAGTGGAGGCGATCAGCTCCGAGTTTCTCTGTATCACAGAGGGGCCTGGTTGCGGCTCAATTTCTTCCAACGGCTGCTCAACATCGGGGGGCAGATCGACATCAGGAAGTAAATACTCTTCTTCTTCAGTATCTGCCTCTGTAACAAGAAAATATAACACCAGATCTCCCTTCGCATTGCGGGTACAACGATGGTATCCTCAACTATGAACCAAAGACCGGGGCGGGACTTATCATAAAATCTCCCCCTCACGACTTGACAGAGACCTACGAAGACTTACGTGAGGCATGTCTTTGCCCGTGTTCATTGGTTCACATATATGCCTTAAATCAAATTATCTCAACACAGTTATAACAATACTGGCCAAATAAACTTATTACAATCTAAACCATGACAATCGTTTAATATCCAGCTCCAGGACAACTGACCATCGAAGTCATGTTTCCGAGCACACTAGGATAGCATGTCTGACACTCAATAACAATCACGTATCCTAAACCAAGAGACTCGCTTCCTTAGAATAATGTATCCGATGCACTCCAAGATAAACACTTATTCCAGGATCAGAGTCCCCTCTGGGATAACCTGTCTGATGCACTCCAAGACAAACGGTTATCCCAGATCCAATTTACCCATAGGATAACCACTGTCCGATGCACTCCAAGACAAATGATTATCCCCGGCCCAGGGACCCAGAGCCCAAGGCAGCGTGTCCGATGCACTCCAAGACAAACGCTCACCTTTGACTAAGAGACCCAGCCCTCGGGATAGCGTGTCCGATGCACTCCAAGACAAACGCTCACTCCATATTTTTTTGAACAAAAATAAAACCAGAATAGTGCGCCCGATCTACCTCCAAGGCTAACACTAATTTCATATCAAGTAATTAAACTCTCCCCTGCTTTAGCCCCGAGACTATGTGGGATTCTTGTCATAAAATGATAACAACAAATTAAGTAAAATATACTGAGTGTCAAATGGGTTTAAGTCTTAATTAAATCTCAAAATAAAGCGAAAACTCACCATCGAAAAAAACAGAACACACCTCGGGAGTCCATTCTCCCCGCCACGGAACGATATATTCCGCAGCCGCTTGGGTCGACTTGCCATATGAGCCAGCTAGCAGCTGCAGCTCATAGCGACCATGTGGAAGTATCTTCACCACTCGATACGGTCCTCGCATACACGAATCTAGCTTCCCGGTTGACTGCGCTTGTTTGCGTACAAAGACCATAGAGTGTAGTCCAAAAGCGTGAGCTGGTTTACGTCTCTGGTTAACGTAGGTATCCTGACGAGCTTGATTGGCGCGAAGATGTTCGGACGCCCTCTGTCGGCTCATCTCGCGAAGGGCTTCCCGATTACCACTGGAGCCTTCAACAGTAATATCCCGTATCAAACTACGTATGAGCGGTGTGGCAGCTTCGATACCTGCAAGAAGGTTCAAGGCAGAATATTGTGTCGTCTTGTGTTTCGTTATATTCAAAGTCAGCTGTAACTTCCACATAACCGCTGGCCATCTTTGCTGCCGATGGTTGCACTCAATACGGACCATGTTGAGCACGGTACGACAATAACGCTCCACTTGTCCGTTGGACTGATGCATCTCGGGTGTTATAAAATGAGTATGGCATCCCATGTTCTTAACCCAATTAAGGAAATCAATGCTTTGGAACATCCGTCCTCTGTCAGCGACTATCAATTTTGGAGTTCCAAAGAGAGAGATCATGTTCGTGAAATGTCCTTTCAACTCTTCAGTGTCTTGTCGGTACATAGGATACAATAAACAAAATTTCGAAAACGCGTCTATAATAATAAGCACATGACGGTAACCGTCAGTTTCTGGCAAAGGTCCTAAAGTGTCTATATGGACAGTGTCAAAAGGGGCATCTGGTTTCTCCCAAGAATGAATTGGCTGTAAAGGAGCCCGAGCTACTTTTTTATGAGAGAGGCAAACTAAACAATGGGAAATATATTTTTGAACAAATATTCTCAACCCCGGAAACCAAAAGTGTTTTGTTATTAAATCTACAGTTTTATCAACCCCGTTATGATCATGTTCATCATGAAAAATGCGCATAAGGCTAAGCCTATGTCCTTTTGGAATAAAACAACAAAGTTTAGGATGTTCACCAGTAGGTGTGAGCTTAACATAAAGGATATCGTTTTTGACCATATAACGACTAGGGTCCAACTGTCCATCAGCTAGTTTTTGTTTTAGAGACTGCGTCTCCTCATCAGCAGCCTGAGCAACTTGTGCCCAATTTAAAGGCTTTTGGATGGTACATACATTAACCGGGTTCCGGCTAAGATAGTCAGCGTGAGACAAAAGACAACCTTTTCTGTACTCAAGGCTGAAGTCAAAATCTTGGAGGTATACCCACCACCGGGCGACCCTGGGCAACAGATCTTTCTTACGCTGAGTAAGTTTTAAAGCGTTGCAGTCGGTAACCACAGTGAAATGTACACCCACAAGATAGTGCCTGAAATATTCGAGAGCCTTCACCACTGCCAAGGTCTCAAGCTCGTACGAGTGGTACCTACTCTCAGCACCCTGGGTTAGTCTACTGAAATAAGATACCACTCGTTTGCGATTTCCCTCATGTACTTGCATCAACACAGCTCCGTAACCAATAGAACTAGCATCCGTATGCATCTCTATTGGCAATGAAGGGTCATAGATTGCAAGCACTGGCTCACTTGTCAGACAATCTATGAAGTATTGTCGAGCGGCCTGTTGTTCAATACCCCAGTGAAAGTTGACACCCTTTTTAGTAAGTGCGGAAATACAGGCAGCTTTTTGAGCAAATCCAGCTATATACCGCCTAAAATAGCTAGCCAACCCCAGAAATTGCCTCACTTGTTTCACATTTTTCGGTTCGGCTGAGTCAATTAAAGCTCGCACTTTTTCGTGACTCGGCCTAACCTGACCTTCACTAATTGTGCGACCCAAGTATTCTATATTGGTAGCCAAAAATGTGCATTTCTTTAGGTTGATAGAAAAACCAGCCCCTGTTAATGTATCAAGAACCTTTCTAAGCAAAATTAAGCCCTGATCGATGGTTTTGCTCATAATTAAGATATCATCGATGTAAACAAGAATGTCCCCAGAATTTATGAGCTCTCTAAGGGTTTTAGAGATGATACGCTGATATATAACTGGTGCATTCGCCAAACCGTAAGGCATTTTTCGGTATTGATAATGTCCCTCCGGTGTGACAAATGCTGTAAGCGGAATTGATTCACAATCTAAAGGAATCTGATGAAATCCAGTCGCCATATCTAGGGATGTAAAGTATTTATTATTACCCAAACGATCTAAACAATCATCTATACGAGGCAACGGAAATCTGTCTTTGATTGTAATCTCGTTTAGCTTTCGATAATCTACGCACATCCTATCCGTCCCGTCTTTCTTTTTAACTAGCAGGATTGGACTCGCGTAGTCAGACTCAGACTCCTCTATTATCTGTTCGTCAAGCAAGTCTTTTATTATTTCACGAACACGAAGCGTTTCAGCGTTGGAGAGTTGGTATGGTCTGTAATACACAGGAGTGTTGGATTTGAGTTTTATGGACATACACCCCGTGTTTACGGTTGATGTTGCAGTGCCGGTAATGAGGTACCGAGAGAATTCAGTAATTATCCCTAGTAATTTGTCTAAATCATTATTTACCAATGGTGTATTAATTGGTATTGAACTCTCCGATTGAACATTCATCACCGTCTCTGAGTTGTGGCTTGCTCTCCTTGTAAGTAACTGACAATCTTTAGTACGTACGTACCTAACACCCTCTCTATTTAAAACGTCTGTACCTATGATTATCGACACATTCATGTACTCGGAGGACACCACAAACAAATCTACCTCAAGAGTCAAACCGGCAAACTCAATAGGTAGTGTAACGTAAAAAGTGCTTTCAATTTCTTGACTACCTAGCCCTTTCAAAACCCGAAACGTCGGTGTACGCGAGCATTTAAAATGTTTTAACAGAGACGATGAAATTAGAGAAATAGTGGAACCGCTATCAATCAAAACGTCGACCGGTACATCCTGAATTACAGCTGCTATAATGTCCCTGGCTGAACAGATACGCTGCAAAAATTTACACTATCCGTGTTTGAAGCTTCCGCACGCTTCTTAATAAAACAAGTTTCAGCTCTGTGTCCCGGTCTCCGACAGTATGTACATGGCTCGGGCCTAGATGGTACATACGAGGGCGATTGCAACTTAGCCCCCTCACTATTAGGTGAACTTTCCGACGATTGTTCAACTCTGGGTCTCTTGCTACATGAAGCTTGTCTATGTCCTAACTGGCCGCAGGAGAAGCATCTAATATCACTGAAGTTGCGTTTCCACGAATACTCTATACTACGCCTACTTGTAACGTTTCGCAAATCAGAGCGTGAGGAAGACTGTTTGAAAACGTTGCTAGTGCTAGGTTTAACGTAGACCGAAAAGAATTCAACTAAATTATTCGGTAATAACTTGGCATTCGTTGCTGAAGCTCTAATATTTGGATCGGTAATACCACGAATTATTATAGCCGAAATAAGCTCATCACTAAGCCCTTGCACTATACGTAAGCGAAGTAATGACCGGCGTACATATTCTGTGTACGTTGGATAGTTATCGGAGTTTTTAGTCATAACTTCAAACAATATGCCTGCAAAATCTGGTACTTTAGGGCAGAGAGGTGTAAACTCTTTCTTAAAATTGGTCCAACTACGATCGCTGGAGACCCATTCATTGAGCCATGATTTCGCATCCCCTAGCAGACAGTTTCCTATACGCGAAAGACATTCAAAATCATCCCAATTATTTAAAACTTTTGCGCGATCTACTTCTAAACACCAATTATCAATATTATGTAAGTTTGGATCAAAGTTCGAAATATAATAATGCTGAGACGATTTGCCTACCGCATTAATCGAACGTATGGCACTAACAATGTGATCCGTAATATTAGCCTGTACCGAATCTGAGGGTATACCCGTATCTTTTACTTCACTACTCGCGGACTGTATCGGCGGTGTTATCGAGCGAGGTCGTGAATTAGGGCGATGATTTCGATCGCGAGTTATTTCACGTCTAGTCACAAGCGAAGATGAAATGGAACGACCTACTAACGGTAGATGACGTACGCTACGAGATACACGACATTCAGAAACACGAGACCTATCACACGCACCCGATGGTGTTCGCAATTGTCGCGATATTTGCCTTCTAGCAGGTGTCAAATGTTTATCCTCGCGGTCGCGGGAGTGCGCTGACACATGGTCTGACGATGGACTCGGCAAGGGTGAAGCCCTTGTTTTAGTTTCTAACGCCTTAATCCGAGACATCATTGCCTTCATTTCAAGTCTCAACATGTTGTTCTCGTCGAGAGATTGTTCGCGGGACCTATTACCCTGACCATTGCGGCGATCACGGCAAGAATTACTATCACGATCACTGCGACTATGATTACGCTCACGTTCCGACATATTAAACAAACTAATTCACTCAAACAAATTAACTTATTAAAAAAACTTATTAAAAAACTTAACAACACAGAACGATATTTAAAGTAATTTATTCGAAAATAACTATGAAATCACAATAGCGCAATAACGAAGTACTTAAGAAAAAATATTACTTAAAGTGTGGGTAGTCTAAAAAAAGTAAATGAAAATAACTATGAAATCACAATAACGCAATAACGAAGTACTTAAGAAAAAATATTACTTAAAGTGTGGGTAGTCTAAAAAAAATAAATAAATGAAAATAACTATGAAATCACAATGACGCAATAACGAAGTACTTAAGAAAAAATATTACTTAAAGTGTGGGTAGTCTAAAAAAAAATAAATACTAATAAACTAGGTCAAGCCGAGATGGGCCCAAAAAGTAAGAATCCCACTTCTGATCTTGGAAAATAGATCAGAAGGGACTTTTTTTTAAAAATAATATTACACACAGTTCAACAATCAATTTAATAATAATAATTAACACAAAGAAAATCTAACAATTCTACACTTTGAATTAACAAATCTTAAATAATTACTAATTATTATAACCGCTAAACTATATCCGATTTCAAAATATTACGACCGACAAACGTACCGCACTGACACAAAATATTACAACACGAAACAATATTACGACCGCACAATGTTCCGCACTGACTGACGTAACGCAATAGAGCCCTAACTACCGTCGACACGCGCTTAAATATAATTCCTCCCTCCACTAGTCTCATATCTCTCTACAATATATAATTTTTTTTAAATTTCAATTATAATAAATAATTGAAATAATAACACTATTGGTTATTAATAACATTAATATTTCAATAAAAACTTTAGGATCTTTTCTCCATAATATTTTCCTTTTTGTTATAAGATAAATCTGCTTTTACATCTCCATGTGTCTCATTTGTCTCTCATCGAGGTACTAAATCACAACTGTCATAAAATATCTCATTCTCAATATGAATATTTACAACTCTCTGCGGGCTACAACAAGATGTACTGTGTTATTTACAAAATTAAGTTTTATAAGGATTTTAAATATGACACGTGTTTTATTTATTAATTTTTTACAACAATAAGATTGTTTTACACAAGTGTTGAATATAATTTCGTTTTATTGACCAACAACTGGTTTGTATTAAATCGTTAACTTAATTGAGTTATATATTTTTTCTAAATAATGTCATATAATAATACCTAATACCTAATGTATGTGGGTGTACTTTTATAAAGTGACAGTAATTGTTATAAGATACTTTTAGTGGATATTTGTGAATTATATAATTGAAAAAATAATGGAAAAAAAGTTTGAAATGAATATTATTTTTATTCTTTTATTAATTTAAATAATTGTGTTAATTGATGGCTAGTTTCTTTTCCAGGACGGTGTCGCATAGCGAGGTGACGCAGTAACAGTCACTCCGGCGAAAACTACATATACATAACAAAAAATTAATATTTAATTTTTTTTTAAAATCTATTTAAAACCATATAATTATCAAAACTACTCGCAACATTTTGAGGAAATGGTTAAGAAGTACGATGTACGTAGGAGTACTCAGAAAGCCGGACATCCTTCAGACATACCAACGGAAACATTTTTGGTCAACCTACAACGGAGACGCCTCGCTCAGACTTAGTTCTTGCTCCTTCAATTATATTTGCTAAGTCATTTCATTTTACATTTTATAAAACTCAAGATGTTCTTGATAAAATATATAAGACATATCGCTGTTTCATATTTTAGTTGTTAAGTGAAAGGGTAAGAAACTTATCTAAGTTATATTAATCACTATGGTATGGTATGTTTTGTTTATATTATTATACAGAATAATTTGCTATCAAGAATTCTTTAATTTTTCTATTTAAATTTTCTCTGAGGAGGTATTTAATTTCTTTTTGGATTCTTTAACGACTATACAATTATAACACATTGAATCATTCTTCCACTACTGTTATACTGTACTCTGCTACCAGCTACTATTTAATCTCTATTTATCTAAACAGCTTTTACTTATTTCAATATCTTTAACATTTCACAACATATATTTTAAGATTATATGTATTTGAATAAGTATTACTTTGCAAAATTAAAATAAACAAGAAAAGTTTCTTATATAATTAAAATATTAATTAAAATTTCCTTTCAGTTAATATCGTGAAGGATATCGCGAGTTAGACACACACGCATATTGCAGTCATTGTGACTACAAAGATATAATTTTGTTACACGGCTTTGTGTGATAATAAAAGAGTAAAGGTACTTGACCTTATTGTTATTTTCAGGTCGTTGTATTGAATATCGTTAAAAGCTTACACAGCAATATTAAATGAAATTGTATCGACCTGTTTGTTATATACATTATATTATTATAACAGGGTATAATTATTTGTTATTCCCCACTTCCATCGCTTAGACTACATTTATTTATGTAGATAAAGAAGAAATATCTTTTCAAATATTATACATTGCTAGGTATAGTCTAAATAAAATATAAAAAATCATATTTAAAACATGTTATTCTTTATCTTTGATATTGAAACTAATTTTAATAAGAATTCAGGCTTTAACGACTATCTTAACACTTTTACTACATTTATAGTTTGTTAGATTACTTATAATGAACAAAACAATTCTTAGAGATCTCGGTAATATATTTTATTTCTTTATTTGATTGGGGAATCCAACAGTTAATATAATACAGAATAAACATTAAACAAATTACTAAATATTCTGTTCTCAAAATATATAATATTTAATTTATTACAGTTATTAAACATAATAGTTCTCTGGTTAAGGATGTAAAACTTTAGTGTATGTTCCAAAAGGTTTTTATTAGAAAAAGTTTTCTAAAGTGTAAACTATTGTCTTAAAAATATCTAAAAACTGTACGTGACAAGTGATTAGGAAAGGTTATAACTTATGTTAAATAATATTTTGGCAGCGACTTTCCCAAGTGATAAATCAATTATTTTAAGATTAAAAAGAAAAAAAATCTTCATTTTCAATTACATTATTATAGCTATAAGTAATATATTCAATGCACAATGCGAGAATTTTCTGGAAGAAAATTATAAGGATGTCCGCCTAATAAGGGGAGATTTTAAATAAGGTCCAAACTTCTCAATTTTAATGCTTAATCAGAACGGCTATCGTGCCAGCCTTCAACAGTAACGAACAGAAGCGGCCGATGTGTCTCAATTTATAAAATACTAATACTAGTGATATGTTTTAAGCTTATTTTTGTACAACATATTCCCTTTAAATGTAAATAGTTTATCTTACGATGATGTCTTATAAATTAACACTTTTCCCAAAATTTATCAGGAATCCCGAAAACCTGACCCTTATTATTGACACAGACAAAAGATTACAATGTGATACTTTATTTATTCCAAAAGCCGTCTCGCATTTTTAGCCTGATGCTGGGAAAGACGATTAAATTGAGTATCTTATTAGGGTCCGTGTCATGAATTTTATAGGTTTATGAAATCAATTTTAGTTTAAAATGAATCTTCCAGTGTTTTGTGAATACAATATACATTCCTTTATTAATATTTTATGTAATAAAAATATGGTCTTAACACTAATGCCTTTTTTAACTACCAATATTAATTACAAATATCGTTAGAGACAAATACTTTTTATGAGAATATTAGGTCTTATAATAGACTTAAATTGTAATTTTAATAAGTCTTAGAACGACCAACTTAGTTGACTCTAACAAACAACACAATAAACAACATAACACAATAAATGTCTTGTATTATGACATATCATTTTTTAATATAATAGTAGTAGTGGTGGTGAAATATTATTAGTTTCAGGTTTGTTTAGATAAAATCAGGAATTTATGAAGGAATAAAAACATGATAATGAAATAAAATAATGGCTGATGACAACCTGATTTCAGGCCATTAAATCTGTAACATCCGGCTGCGCATACTTCTTGGTATTTTGTAATTATGAATATTAAATTATTTTGAATTTGATTTAAAACTTTCCCTAAACATTAACTTGAATGAGGTACCAGGGACGCAGCACCGACGTGGATGTTCTCTCTACGAGAATCCGTCAGTAAAGTGCGAGTCGCGCGCTGGAACGAGCGCTGCGATGTGACGGACCACGAGGAACTTTACTACTTACGAACTTTATCAGTTCTCACTCGGATATAAAATATTTGTGACTTAAATATTCCCGTATTCTTTACCTACCAAAAATATATAAGTTATTGTGAAAAAAATGATAGTTGTTCTTTTAATGGCAGTTTTGGTCGCTGGTGAGTATTTAATTATTTATAATATATAGTAGTTTAGTATTATTATTTAGACACTATTATCTTACAAACACTCATTATATCTTTTTCTGTTTGTAATAGTCACGTAAAATGTATTTAGTTGCATACCAATTTCTCTTCAATATTTTAATTTATTGGTTTTAGTATTTAATGCAAGACACTCAACGTCTTTATAATTAGGAAAATTAAAGCGTGTAATTATAGTTACGTCACATAACTAAAACATGAAATATTGTTTTATAGTAGATTCTACATCTACTCAACTTAAACAAACATTTATAAATGTATTTGACTGTTTGATTCCTTGTTTGATTATTTTTTAGTGCAGTGCAGTACAGTGTGGTCTCAGATAACAATCAGAGTAAACAAGTAGTAAGCTTTTTACAGAAGAGGAGTCTATTATTTTAACTGAAAACCACAAAAACTACTTTAAGGCTGTTGTTATAAAGAAAATAAAAAAAAAATTCGTTTAATATAATAATAATAATAATAATAATAATAATAAACGTTTATTTCGGGACAAGCCCATATTTTGTTAGTAACAATTATTCTTAAAGACTAGTGTTAGTATTATAAATCAAAAATTAACAAACTCTAACAGTAATTACTAAATAAGCCAGCTATTTACACATGTAGTTTAATCCAATGTTGCAGCATTGGACTCTCCCATCTATCAACAAATATTTTTAAAATACTATTACGGCTGCCGCGGAAACGCTTTAGTAACGATGCGCTTCTATTACGCATAATAGCTTTGAAGTCATTAATGCGTCTTTCCGCGAACATCAGCGGGGCACTGCAGCGCCACGGCAGCCGCAACAGTATCCTGAGCGCATTATTATATTGTATGCGGAGGTCACTGTAAGCACGCAAGCTGTAATTTGTCCACAAATTACACGTGTAAAATGATTGGCAATAGGTCTTAAATAGCGTTATTTTCACATGTTCAGTACATCGTGCAAATCTGCGAGCCAGCATGTTACAGCGAACTGACAGTGACCTTCGCTCCCTATCGATATCCTTATTGTCACACAAGTTCTCTGTTAGCCAATGACCCAAGTACTTAAAACTGGTTACCCTACGAACCGGTAATCCGCACAGCGACACTTTGGGTATGGATGTGTAACCCTTTGTTCCAGCCTTAAAAACCATGATTTCGCTTTTCTTTACATTGTACTTGAGTCCTTGTGCCTCACCATATGTTTCACACATTTTTACTAATTTTCTTAACGCATTGATCGATGGGCTCAGCAACACCATATCGTCGGCGTAACTAATGTTATTAATACTAACACCGTCCACATGACACCCTACGCCGCTGTTATTGAGCTCACCTATCAGACGATTCACGTAAAGGTTGAAAAGCCGAGGTGAGCTCAGGCCCCCCTGTCTCACCCCGCCCTCTAACCGATATACATTAGAAAAGGATTCCTGCCACTTTACACTGTTGAGTTGGTTGTTGTACCAATAACAAAAGAAATCGATAACTTCACGTGGTAACGTGGTTTCATTTTGAAGTTTCTGCCATAAAACCTTATAATTGACCAAATCAAAAGCTTTGGAGAGGTCCAAAAAACAAGCAAAAACCGGCGTCTGCCTACTAGTGTAGTACTGGTCAGTCTGCTTAAGGCATAAAATAGCACTCTCTGTGGATAGCCCTGGTCTAAAACCGAACTGATTATCATTAAGTTTAATATTATTAAGTAATTGTTTGTCAAGCAGACTGTCCAGCACCTTGGCCATGATAGTCGCTAGAGATATTGGCCTGTAGTTATTAATATCAGATGCATCACCCGTTTTATTTTTTACAATTGGCACAACTAAGGTATACATAAGTTCATCAGGTAAATAACAATGACTCATACACAAGTTGAAAAACATAGATAGTATTCGAGGTAGATGTTCACCTGCGTGTTGCAAATGCTCGATGCTGAGCCCGTCATGGCCGGGTGACTTACCTCTTTTCATACTTGATATAACTAATGCAATATCTTTTTCAGTAAATCTGACTGTAATATCACCCGACACGGATCCAGCACCGGGCATTCGAACAGATTGCCTTAGAGGCGAGTGCACTTTAAAATGCTGCTGAAACACGTTAGCTATGTCCACCGGATCATGCACACCCGCCACACTCACAGGACGGCTCGACATAGGCTTAAATTTATTTGTTAGTTTCCAAAATGATTTAAAATCTTTATTTGAGTGACTTTTCGCTGTTAAATCCATTTTAATTTGTTGTTGATTTTTCTGACAATATTTCAATTTATTTTTAAAGATGGTTCGAAAATTACACATGTTAGCGTAAATGTAACCAGTCCTGGGTTTATTATGTAAGAGCCAATTTTTATACCATAATATGCATTTAATTACAGATATTTTATTACTGGAGGTGCATGACAAGTTGGCGACTTGAGCCAGCCAACCATATCAACTATTCTTAAAATTATTGTTATATATATTTTATTGGTACTAGAGAATGTTGCAGATGTTAATAGGAAAAGGCTATGTATTAAAAAAAAGTGATATGGTATTTATAGATCTCGATAAGACGTATGACCGAGTATCCCGCAAGGTTTTATGTTGGTCCGCAGGGCTTAAGTATACCTGGTAATGTCAAATATATATGAGGTTGACCTGATGTTCATCCGGTCGGTGTTCATGTAAGATAGACTTTCGGTAACATAGGGTTGGTTTTAAACACTTATCTCTTCTTATTGCCAACGGATGCCTCGACATTGGACATACAGACGACATTCTTCTTGTCGGTCAGGTCCAGAGCTAACGGGTAATATGGCAATATATTTGTTTAAGGTTTTACCAGAAACATTAATTATTTTGCATAGCAATGATAGTTTTATTAATTCCCTTGTCTATGTCATTCTTGTTTATGAAAATGGTTCTTAAAATATTTATATTTCTTGAAATGTTAATGTTACCTCAATATGTTACTAATATTTATAACAAACGTTTATTTCTACTTGGTTTTATTACCCATTAAAAGTCAGTATATACAGCTGTCCTCTTCTTATATTACATACTCAGAGACACAATAAATATAACTTCTCAGGAGATCATCCGACACAACCCATCGGAATCATTTTAACATTCGCTCCCAATCTTTATGACAAAATACACACGTTTTTAAGTAGTCAATAAATTATTATTGATCTCAATTTGAAAGCTGCAAATGCGTTAGAAAATAATATGTTGCTTAATTTATTTTTTTATACATGTGAGAAGAATTAAATATTCTATTGAAATATTCTATGATGAATCAATTTAGTTCTTTGTCTCGTTCCTCAAATATTAACCGTAGAAATTATATAATACTTTTTTCTGCTGCTTAATTTATATATTTTCCAACCTGAACTTTATTTTTCTTATTAATTAATTAACTAATTTATTATTTATATTTTTTCTACTTTGAATTAATAAGAGAGAACACTTATGTACGTCAAACGGGAGTAATAAGAGGGCCTGTCATGATACCTTACTGCTTACAATATTGAAATTTCTCTCTTAAAGCATCACATCTACATATTATGAGTTACTTTCCTAAAAAAAAATATATATTATTATTTATTTATCTTCACACCATATCCCTTGCGGGGTGGCCAGAGAGGACGGAGCGCCAAATGCTACGGTCTTTCGCCTCGGCCACAGACATCAACTTCTTCATACATGCCCTCCGGGGGGTCCTCATTCTTTTTACGTGACCTTCCTCCAGTATCATAGCTACCGCGTTTTCGAAGGTCACTCGAGGCCTACCCCTGTCTCTTTTACCGCTCACTTTTCCTATATAAATCTTTTTTACCATTCTTTCATCACTTATTCGTTCGACGTGACCAAACCACCTGAGCACGATCTTCTTCATTCTCACCGTGACATCTTCGCTAGTATCTGCCATTCTGTGGATCTCTTCATTGCGGATTCGGTCAGCTAGACTGACTCCGCATATTCTGCGAAGAGATCGCATCTCCGCAGCATTCATCTTTCTTACATTCTTCTTCTGTGTTACCCACGTTTGGCTGCCGTATAACAGCGTCAGTAGCAAAACCGCATTGTGTAAAGCCAAACGTGCAGCTATGCTGACGTTTCGCCGTCTCAGCAATGCAGCCAAAGCACCGTTGACTCTGTTACCGGCAGCAATACGCCTTTCCACATCCATTTCGTATCTTCCGTCTCTGCTAAACATACTTCCTAAATATACCACTTCATTCACTTGTTCTATTATCTTACCATTCACGTTGATCTTACATTCTGTTTTTTCTTCATTTCTTTCAAATATCAGAACCTTCGTCTTATCTGCATTCAGGTTTAGACCGTTATTTTCACACCAATGTTTCAGAGTGGTTACCAATGCCTGCAAATTGCATTCTGATGATGCAATGAGCACTGCATCATTGGCATATAGCAAGCAATTGACCTTGAGGTCACCTACTTTCACTCCCATTTCACTGTCTTTCACGCCTTGAATACAACTATCCAAATAAAAATTGAACAATCAAGCTGATATAACCTTTCGGCCAAAAACCTTTCGGCCAAAAACTTTTCCGTGATCATGCAAAAGGAAAAAGATCTGATCTATACACCCTCTTCCAGGTGTAAAAACTCCTTCGGCCTCCCACAACAGCCTTTCAGATCTCACTTGCATTTTTTTCGCTAATATTTTAGCTTGAACTTTACCATCCAAGCTAATCAAACTAATAGCCCTATAGCTTGCACAGTCTATCTGTGAACCTTTGCCTTTATACAAAGGTACGATGACTGCACCTCGCCAATCGTCTGGGATCTCCCCCGATTTCCAGCATAAATTACACAAAAACCAGAAAAAGTCCCAGACGCGTGACCCACCATATTTTATCATCTCGGCAGTAACTTCATCTCCTCCCGCAGCCTTACCACATTTCAGACTTCGGACCACGCTCTCTACTTCTTCCAAACTGATTTCACCATCGGCTACATCTAGACTCAGCATTTCGATGGTAGTCAAGACCGAGGTGTCCTCACGTTCATACGTCTCCTTGTAGAATTCCGCCCACCGTTGCAAAACGTGTGCTTGCTCGGTTAAAATTTCACCGCTTTTCGAAAGCACCCTTTTCATTCTACAGGTTACCGAACAACCCCGGGAATCACTAACTTCTCGCCAGAAAAGCTTCGTGTTTTATAATCCAGACATGCTTTCTTCTTTAACTCTACAGCGTCTTTCACTTGATCATCCCACCACTCATCGCGCTTTTTACTAAAACCTCTTTTTCTTTTACCACATACTTCTGTCGTAAGGTCGTCCTAAGGTTCTGCCAGCATACTTCAACACTTTCATTTCCAGAATCACAGCTTTCAAGCTTTCAGCTTCTTGGAAACCCTTTCTTGTTATTCCTCTCTGATCAATGGATCTTGAAGCTTCCAGCTTCTTGTATGCGATAATTCGACGCCAAGCTTATATTTTTTATTTATTGATAAATTGAGAAATACCGTTTTTATATTACTATGGTGTAGAGGGCGGAGGCGCTCAAACAAGCGAGGACAGCTGTGACCCTCAGGAGCTGAAGGTGTGCGTGGACTCAACTCCTCGCACGCAGGTCGGACTACCAAGGACCAAGGAAGAACTAGACAAGCTCTGTCTGTGAGTATTTAATAATATCAAGAATATTGCAATATATATAAAAATATCTCGTTGATGGTATTTCATTGTTGATAGTATTTTTAGTAATCTAAAATCTTTTTTATGAGATTTTATTTAAATAATAATTTGTGTTGAAAAATTATATAAAAAGTTACTCACGGTAATCAATTAATATAACGTACACACACCAGACCATCGAGTGTTCTCAAGTGCTCGTAAACGATATACTCCTAATAGAAACGGATACGATTAACAGGGAAGGTTCTACACAGAGGTGGTCGTTACGCCGTATTCACTATGATTGTACTAACTAAAATTACAAAAGGAAACTGCAATAAACCTTTCAAGTTTCATACATTATGGTCAATTTAGTTTTTTTAACAGTCTATTCTAGTCTAGTCTAGTCTATTCTTAAAATTAATTTGGATACTTAAATATAAATAAGTGATTTCATTTCATTTTAATCTTACATATACTCGTATATGTCCTTAAAGAACAAACAACTTTCAAAAATATAAAGTCACTTCAATTTTAAATTTCCAAATTTTCGTTGAATATTTTAAGCACATCAAAGTTAACATGGAAAAAATATAGCATGGAAATCCATGAATAATCTTTTAAAAAATTAGTTTTTATATGTTTTATTTTTTACAGTATTTACAGTTATAATTAATATCTGAGGAGCTAAATATCTACTTGAAGCCTAATCTGATATCTAAGGTGTTAGGGGTTTGTAAATAAATGAAGAATTTTCTACTCGTAGATTGTGACAGAAGTATTACTAAATACTGCAGTTTACTTTTTGTTTTTGTCTTCGTAATTTTAAGTGACATGTTAGGTGCCGACTCATTTAATAGATTCTAGACAATATATAAATTTGATTTATAACAACCTTCTGTTAATATATAGATGGTTAATAATTTATATTGTTTAAATATCTATCCTATATGCAGAGCATATCAGACGGGTATGTCGTGCATGGACTGGATCAAGCGCTGTTTGCCCACGGACGGACAGAAGCTCGTGCAGCAGCAGATCGGAGGCGCCCGGGCGCTCATGCGGTATCTGTGTAGCAACGACACCGCGCTACGGAGAGGTGAGACACTTGACGTAGCGTTTTACACACTAAAGCATAAGTGTACTACAGTAAACTAAAAGAAAGATATGGTGGAATACTACGCTCTCCAATTGTAAGTTTTAAATATGAATCCTGCTCTAGTAAATAACATTATGTTTAGTATTATTTGTGTATTCTAATACAATACACCACAATTGCTCATAATATTATACAAAAATATGTACGTTTGGATTTGGATTCATTCATTCTTTAATAATGTCAATAAATTATGTGAAAAATAAGGACAGCAATAGAATATTGAAATAAACGTAATAAGTTTTAAAATAGATAATCATATTATCATGAAATATGAAGGGCTTATAAATTGAATAAATTTTTCCTTTTAACGCATTTAAGATACGACATTTTATTTTTCTGGATTTGTCCTATTGTTTCCATCTTTATATCCATTGCAGACATAGTTCTAAGGCTTACTTGATCTTAAACTTTAATATATCATAACAAATAGACGGTCAGAATCTCTTCAATTTATTAATAATACCTACAATTTACACCTACTATTTATTGAGCAAAAAGATATTTATGTGAAACGCAGTCATATTTAGACTGTAGGTATTATCTTTTTTTTGGTGTGTCAGACTTCCTGAAGGAGCCGTCTTGCTGGTCGATGGTGTCACCGGACTGGTCGCGCTGCGTCGACGAGCTGCAGCTGGCGGCGCGGGACATCTCCGAGCGCAGCCACCACATCGTGTACTTCAACAAGAACACCGAGCTGTGCTGGTAACTGTGTTTAATGGTAGCAACTGTTTACAGTAGTTCATTGGTCTATTGTAATTGAATGTAATTAAAGAATCTTTTATTATGTACTATTCAAAAAACAATTATTTTGGGACATATATGCACTTTGTATTTTTATTTATTTATATATTTTCCACTTTGAATCCATAATAATGATCACTTGTATACGTCAAATGGAAGTGACAGGAGGGCTATTTTGTTATCATCGCAACCAACCGACCAGTCATCGCAAGCAGCACCCGTTCACGAGCATAACGCAAGGGTATATTAGTTCAGACAATATTTTTGATGTATGGTGATGTCGCCAGTAATTAATAAATAAAATAAGAACTAAGCGATAAAATCAATAATTTTAGAACATTTAAGGAAATATTATACAACAACATAGAAAAAAGCACATTTTGTTATGCTTTTGTCGCAGGCAGATAGTTATATACAATTTATAGGCAACGGAAATCCATTATTTCAAACATACTGTGGTGGTTGTTAGTAGTAACAATTAGTTGTTCTAGACCGTTTGAATCTGAACAAAGAACAAACGTGGAATATGTTATATTCATTGAAGCTAACAATATTAATACATAATTTGTGTGTGAACTTTGATCCTGAAGTAAGTTTTCATCTCTATTAACATTTTTGTACCCAAAAAAGTATTGAGATAGCAATATCCGCTATTTAATTACTTATACTAAGAATTGGATACTCTTTAGAAACTCATTAAAATAAAATCACTGAAATTAATTTTGTTGATTATATCATAGGAGTTGAATATGTTCTTAGAGACCGAAGGTGGAAAAAGAACAAAAAATAATAATAATCATTTATACACTACTACATCAATATTTTATTTAATAAGAAAATTGTAATACAAAACTAATCTTAAACAATAATGCAAACACGAAATGTAATGTGAGCTTTTATTTAACTATCAGAATTTAAGTATTTGACTGATTAAACGGGTAAAGCTCCCGCTCGCAAACTTATCTGACAGTAATAGATGCTTGAAATTACCGCGCGGTCGTTTGTAAGGACATTGACCCACCATCAGTCTTTAGGTCTCATCATTCAACCAACAATATTTTAATTGTTTAAAATATTGAATTCAGAACATAGATAAATACGGCTATAATATATAGAGTGCTATATTCACCCACCGAGTGGAAACACGGTTCCTCACTCAATTGAGGGAGCGGATGGACGGAAACACGAGTCAGAGGTCGACGATATATATAAATACATACGTTTGTAGACAATTTCTAACAAATACATATTTTAATATACTTACTTTTTTTATTTCATATCTATGCTTTTTTCTTATGAATAACAATGAAAACAGTTAAGTAAAATATTTTATAACTAAGCTATATTTTGTCTCTCTTTCGAACTTTGCTGTTAATAGGACTTTTTTTGCTGCTATACACTATGTGAGTTTTAATGTAGGATAATGATAAAAATAGAATAATTAAGTGTCACATGCACTTATTGGAATTAAGATAATAAGGGAAGGGATAATTCCCTTCTTATTATCTTAATTAATTCTAATAGATAACTATTGTCTTAGCGCTCGCGACGATTTCGTGTCGTGTGTGAGTCACGCTGGTCGCGCGTGTTCGTCGTCGGCGGGTGCACTGCTGCGTCGCATGGCGTGGGTGCTGGCGCAGGACGTGGCGGCGTGCAGCCGAGTCGGCGAGCAGCCGCGTGCACCCTGCGCCGCACCGCCACCTCCAAGCCTCTCGGCCCTACTATCTTTACTATACTATGCATACTACATCTAGAAACAATATATAGATAAAAGTATATTCCATTAATTACTTTAGTGATAATGTTTAATTGTTGAAAAAGAAAATGTTAGATTATGTAAATAAAATAAGTTTAACATTTTATACTGTTGAAGCATTTAATTAAAAATCCTTTCCTTATATGTCTATCCTAATAATGTAACACCGATACTTTTCGGGAACTTTTTATTCTGAAGCTTTTTTTAAATTATGGGTAATGATAATAATTGAATTAAAAAACATTAAAACTATCAGACTGACTGGCTTATAATATAAGCAAAATATAGGCTCCTTTTGATTTCGTAAAGATAACTTATCTTCAATGGTAAGCTTAGAGATTTAATTTATGGAATTCTTTACACATTAAGCGATATGAATTTTATTTATGGATTTTTTCACACATAAACATTCGTCACTTGTACAGTGAAATCGGTCAACTTAACATGAAATATTGGTAGGTTAAAACATCAGTGTTTGACCTAAAAAGTATACAAGTAATCAAAGAGACAGAAAATTTACTAAGAAATGGAATCACGTTTTTAATAATTACCATGCGAAGAAATGTGAAACGTGTGACGGAATAAGTTATGAATATGAACATAGAATTAATTCAATTAGTGAAGAGGGAGACTTAAGAAAAGACGGATGGTCTGCGTGAAGATAACATGAACACATCGAGTCTGAGCTTCTATTGTAATGGCGTAACTGGAATAATAATGATTAAAAAAATATTACAGACTTACCTAATTACAATAAAATTACTTAAGGATTATATTAACAAGACATAAATATTAAGAATAATACTAATAGCCCTAAGGTCATAAAATTTGACAAGGTTGACGGCTTGTCAAACATAAAAGATAGTAGATAAAGTTGCAACTGCAAAGACAGAGTCTAGGTATAGTCTAGTTGACTTACATCCGTATGAGTTCACACTATATGACGGCAGGGGGGTCGTGTTCTTCCTATTAGTATTAAAAAATTCTTAGTAGCTAACAAATGTATAACGGCATAAATATATATGATAGGTAAGGTAATACAGTTTCCAAGCGCAGGAATCAAGTCAGTCATTTGCAAGGGTATACGTATTATACAGGTTAAGAGTATTAGTATAATTTTTACGTTTGTATAGTTTTTCTGGAGAATCAAAAATTTGTTTGAAAAGATTTTCAGTATGTGCGTAGTCTATTGATAATAAATAGTTCTTAAGTTTCTTCTTGTACGTAGAGGTTGTTTCCTTTGCTATGTTAATTTGCTTGTTAATTTTGTTGTATAAATATGATCCAAGACATGGGTTATTCTGGTTAATTTTATATACAATTTTGGAGTTTCGTAAGCCATATCACTACCCCGTATAATATACCTGTTTGCATTATTTATTATTTCCGTTATTTTATTTTAAGAGCTTTTATAAAAATTTGATGGACTGAAAGAAATTGGGAAAAACTGTAGTTTAACCGTAGGATAATATGGTTTTAAGAACATAACTTTTAAAACTGATCCTTGGGCTTATTCGACTTATACTTAAATGCCATAAGAAGTTATGGAATGACAAAATGAATAGTAAACACTTCTAAGAATATCTACATCACTAATTAGTCTCAGATTTTTAAAGAAAAAAATAAGTTTTCTAACGCGCACCCTCAGTGATGAGATTTTGTTCATCCCAATGAAGATGCTGGTCAATGGTAATACCTAAATATTGTAGACTAGTCGACTTAGTCACGCTATTGTATGAGCATGGTCTCGTGTCGTTACATATGTTTTAACTTGTAGTGAGTTATGTGGTTGTTTTGCTATTTTTATTTAGTTTTATCTAGATCCTACCTCTCCCTTTTGACGTACACAAGTGATCACTGGTATGGATTTAAAGTGGAAAAAATATTAATAAATAAATTAAGAGTTAGTAGGTTGTAATTTAGCCATTCACAAATCTTGGAAAATCCGTCTTCAGCATACTTCTCAGCCGCGCTCCACTTCTTTCCACTGAATATTATAGCCATGTAATTTGCAAAAAAAACTATTTTGTCATTTTTAGCTGCATTCTACAGAAACTATACGTACGTATAAACAATATTTAAATAAACACGCTATTTTTCAGGTATATATAACAATATACGTGAAAAATAGCGTGGGGCCCAGGCAATTGACTTGGAACACACACAAATTCTTAAAAGAAAAAAAGGTTTCGCTAGATCAAGAAAAATACAAATATGTGAACATAGGATTGTTATCTGTAATCTTATTATTACAGATTACATTAAGATACAGTCTTATGTTGTATCGTATATATATATACAATGCTATATTACAAACGTGCCATATTTTAGGCAATGACAATTTTATTAAAGACATTATTATAAACATACACATATGTAAAAGCACTCTATTACCTTTTATACATTTACACCAAAATATTAAACAGCAGTTTAAGTCGTAAAAAATAATGCTATAATTTAAGTGCTTTATCGTGTTAGTGAAATGTACGTACTTAATTGTAACAATTATAATTATAGTTTTAAAATGAGTGTTTCTAAATTTTAAAATTTTATATTCTGTTATATATAAGTAGTTAACTTTAAATGGTATTAATTGAATTGTGGGTTGGTTGAGTTCTTAAACATTTTAAAATTAATCTGATTCATTACAATATTGAAAAAGTATTTTTTAAATAACCCAGACCATAATGACTACTCAATTGTAACATATTTTATACAATACACTAATTTATTTAGTTTGTTCAATCCTATTTCCGTCTATTCCAAAGCATAACCATATACACAACTCTAACAAACACACTGTTTCCGTAATTCAATTGTTAGTGACTTCAGTATATTAATTTAAGCTCAACTCATTTTCGGCTCAACAATAAAGATTTAAAAAAATATACTGTTATAAAATGTTCCTTTTCTCTAAGGAATTATCTTACTTTATATTAGATATCTACTCTTCTACTGATATTATCAAATTCTTATTATTGTTCTTCTGAACAATTAGCTATGTATAGGATCTATGTATGTATCAGTTGCATTCCTTCGTTATGACTCTAAATTATTATTATAAGAGTATATATTTATAATATGGACATATTGATCCTCTCAGTGATATAAGACGTATGTCTGTGTATTACTCGTCGTCTTGAGGTATAGATTCAATAATATACAATCTGGTTGATAATATATAATAGATGGCGTGAAATACTTCATATATATATATATATTACAATTAGTAAAGTTTATTTAAAGAAAAATTTATGTATAAACATCATAAGAAGAAAATTGTTAAATAACGGACGTGAGCTTCAATATTATAGTTTGTTAAATTTGCTTTACTTTAGAATTTCAATTAATAGAATAAAAAATGTTGTTTTAATCCTTTTTCGCATATTTTGAAAACAGGTGAGTGAATACATAAAATATACTATGTTATATTATGAGTTCGTCTGCATGCAGTATAAGTAATAAATAAAAATTGATATAAAGTAGTAAAAAGTTTTGTAATTTTGCAAAATATCGCAAATGAATTTAAAGTAAAAAAATAACTAACTTATTGTTTATAATAGTACCTAATTTTTATTTGTAACACCTAAAATAAATTTGTTGAGTGACTTAAACAAAGACTGATATATGTATTCATATATATGAGTTATCCTTTTTCAACGAATGACCCCATGATTACCAAAGTCCCAACGAAGCTGTTTTTATTATATTATTTAAAAAAACAATAGTTTATAATGAAACTTAAAAGTAAAAAAAATATTGATATGAAATATTAAAAAAAAATGTTTCTAAAAATGGAAAACATGATTATAGACACTCACACATCCATATCGGTTGTACCGTCTTTGTAAGGAATGCTTAATTCATCAAGGCGCATATACGACACCGCAGCTCAGTTGACAATCGCGGCCGCGGAAACTATACCAGAGATCGCAGGTTACTTACAGTCCGACCCGCGATGACAAATGTTCATATTTTCTATTATATCTCTATTAATTTCAAATATAAAAAAGTAGGTTAAAATTCATTATACAATTGTATAACAATATAAAAAAAAATAGTTGAGGTATTTAGTCGATAACAAACTGAAGTGGAAAATGCGGCTTTGTCTTAATGAAATTTCATAAACTTTTAAATAGATTATTGACTACGTTCAATTGAACAACAAACATACCTACTTTTTGATATAACTGTTAAATAATTCAATTCCTCTTTAATATTTGTGATTCACAAAGATATTATTATTGATTACATTAAGCTCGGAGCTCGGAGTTCAAACAAAGACTATTCATTGAAACAAGTCGATTAACTTACAAAGTGAACTTTAATTAAACATAAATTGATTAAATTATAAGAGTTATGTGACTTTTGTTTCACATTCGACTATAAAGCAGGTTGTTATTTTTGATGCTTTTGACGCTGCAATTAACAATAATCCTAAATCATTGATAACATAATAATTCCTTACAATTCAATAAAAAAATCTCACAATACATTTATTAAAACAACTCGAAGGTAACTCAAATAACAAATCACTCAGCGTCGTAGGCAGGTTGTGTTCATAAAAGAGTTAACGTGACTTATTAAAGACATCTTGATTGATTGATACTCGTATTCTACTTTTAGGTCATAGCTTCAGTGATCAGTCTCATGAATATTATTACTTGATTTAAGATTTTCATTAAATAATTTTCTACTTAATTATAATTAATTATATAATTTTCTACTTAGTATAAAATGTATAATCGTAAAGATATCTCTATACCTAGCTTTATATATACTAGTAGACTTTAATATTAGTTATGTTTAACAGATTATATAATGATTTTCTAAAAGCAAGACACTTAAAATCGTTAACATACAAATGTACTTCTACTTACTCTCAGTTCTGTGTATTTCGCACTTCAATATTATTTATATGCTTTCCTTAATACAGTAATTTTACATTATAGTGTATTTGGATTTAGTATTTATCGATATCATAAGTAATTGGGTTTTCATCTATGAATATACAAATATAATTATAGGTATTAGTATCATTAATAGCTTTCAATTTTAAAGATCCAATCTCTGTCAGATTATACTTTGCTTTATTTTCAATACCATAAATATAAAGGCAAAGAATTAACATATTCACGAGGAAATTTGTGCGGGATTAATAATAATATTATGTTAATTATATTCCATCAGCATTTATACTAACAAAATTGTCATTATTATTTCGTGTATTTAACAAATACATTAGATACTTCTTTGGTTACAATCATAGTGTATTGCTTAATAGAATAAAGCATATTACCTATGAGTCTTTATTACAACTTGGGTACTTAGTCACTGTTGGCACTATTCCAAACAGCATAGCAATTTGTATAACTGATATGAACACAAATTAATTAATCCTTCTAAGAAACAGGAAGTAGTAAATAGTTGTTAAATCTCGAAGATTACAATAAGTATAATAAATCCAGACTTCCTGTAGGAGCTGCCATGCTGGTCGCTGGTTTCACCGAACTGGTAGCGCTGCGTTTATGAGCGACAGCTGGCAACGTGGGACATCTCCGAGCGCAGCCACCACATCGTTTACTTCAACCAGAACACCAAGGTGTGCGACTTTTTTATTTTTATTATATTGTACTATTAGTAATATCTAAGTCAGTATCAAAGTTGCGCTTGTTATAATCTTAAAGTTTTGCTGTTTGTTGTTAAGCTTGTTTAAACTTCATGAAGCCTCAAAGTCTCATACAAACTCGTAATAACTTACAAATTGAAATTTTCAATGTTTCTGTTATTCTGCCTTTTGTAACGCTGTCTGTATCTTGATTAAAACTTTATATCAAATACCTCTGAGTTTTGGTTAAGAAATTACTTTTACAATTGTTGAAAATGGTTTCATAAAAATACAGACTTTGATAACAGTTGTCTAGACATAATATTTTGTCTATGCCATAGTTCATACTGCTAGGAAAATATCTTAACTAATTATAAATATAATTAATGTTAATATCACTAAGGTTTTCAGAGAACGATGTCACTGAGTGATTTAATAAATATATAATTTTAGTATTATTTATGCATTTAATGAAGAGTTAAACAATCACATTTCACTACCATACAGGTACGGGGAAGAGGTCTGCGTGACAATTGAATTATAATAAACAAATCTTTTAATTGTTAAAATAATAAAATAATTAATAATACATTTCCTTACCAGTGGTAACCGGTATAAAGGTAATTTAAAAGACATATTTACACAATCAAGAGAATGAATGAAAATCTTTAAAGTCGTATATGATAGTTCGATCCCTTTACATCTCTTAAAGAATGTTTTAAGTTTTGCAGAAAATATTATTTCATTTTTTATCAATTCCTATTTACTGCTTTGAGTTTTTATAATCCATTATCAAAAATTATCTTAAATTATTGAAGGTTTTTTAAATTATCAGTTTTACTTCGCCCTTTAAGAAAATTTTGTACGGTTCAACTATATTAATTAAATTTACATTTTAGTCTAAAAGTGTGGTTTTACAAACGAGTTTATAAAAACTTTTCTATCAGTCAATTTGTGACCTATCTTCAAACGTCACAGAACTCTTTAACTTAAAACCTGAGATCTGTCTTTTAATGAATGTCTGGAATCCTGTATTGAGAAGGAGATGCTCTCCCATATCCTATAATCTTCTGCCAATAATATAAGATTATATATTAAATATAACATCCACAAACATAATCATAAATATTAGTTGTTTAACTAAAAATATAACTTATAAATAAATTGTAACCTAATGTTACTCACATAAATAATAAATCATTTATAGGAAGACATATTTCATTATTAAACGTCCAGACTTAACAGGGTTAAGTTACTATTGACATTTATCAATATGACAGTAATTTTTTGTTGTGTCAAATGTTTATAACTTGTACACAAATGAGTAGAATTGTTACTAAAACGATGGATTTGTTATTTTAACGTAAAAACAAAGGTAGACATAAGTATTATTATTTAAATAATAACAAGTATAAGATCTATGGTAAAGTAACTTCCTAAAGCCGTCTCGTTGGTCGCTGAAGTCTCAGACCAGCTGCAGAATATCGAGTAATGCAAGTGTATTAATGAATTGTGTTGTAATTACATTTGATATTTGTTGATTTCAAATTGCACAAGTTATTTTTAACCTCATTATAAATTGAATGATACTTCCAAATAATAAAGCATATTCCCTAACTGATCTAACTAATGTGATTTAGTAATGAAAAATTTATATTCCAATAAGTTGGCTTTACTATTTCATACACCTAAAAACTATCCTTAATTCAGTGTAACAACGCAATGAATTCGAGATGAGTATTTCAAAGGGAAAGGGTCGTCTCGGAGCCGTGAAGTTTTATTATTGTTATTTTCCAACACCAAGACACCGACTCCGTGACATAATAAATAATTTTAAGAAATATCTATTGTTAATTAATAAACTGTAATTTTTTTAATTTCTCTGTAATTTTGTGCAACTTGTAGGTCTGTTTAATTTAACTTCATACTTATTTTAAATACAATATGTTTTTGATTAATCCTCGATTAATTTCCATTAATTAATAAACAACAACAAAATAAAGAAAAGAACAATTAAAAGACTTACTACAAAATTCTGAAATTGGGAACTACAATACAATCGCACAATGGTTTACTAAACTATTAGAAATTGAATTTCATTTGTGGTCCTCTATTTGTGAAATGTCACTGAATCAATTTGATTTATCTTCGATCCATTTTCGTAAACCACTGTTGCCGCCATTACATTACATTATCTTATTAAACACACTTCCTTTAAATTATTGTTCGTATTTTACTTTTGGATAACGAAACTTTTACTTTAGTAGATATTATAAAATATTCATCGATAGGTGTGTTTATATATTTATGTTCCATATCTGATATCAAAAGGGATAGTTTAACAACAAAAGCTAATTTCAAATATTTTTACTTAGCTAATTTAAGAAAGTTATAATAAGAGTTGCCAATTTTTTAATATATAAAACGATTTCTTTCAAGAAGACGGATGTTCTGAACGACACGAAAATGATGTTATATAAAGTTTAAAATACATACAGTTCATAAAATACAATCACATGTAGCGTTTTGGTAATAAAATATAAAATTAAATCACAAATAACAAATATATAATTAGAATAATGAACAACTGAAGAACTGAATAGCAATTCATAGTACCCAGTGCTTTTGCTTGTGAAAATGAATCAAATATTAAATACATTATCTTTAGAGAACCTTCAAATTTCGTTAAGAGATGGAAAGGGGTTTAATAAAATACAAAGACTTTCTTGAATTTATAAAACATCTTCTATAAGCTTTTATTATATTTACAGATCTTTATTGTAATATGTTATATTGATTCTGTTAAATCAATAAAATTAAACCAATCTCTTTTCTTTATAATATAATGTATAACTTTTTTAAATATAAAATAAGAAATATTGGAAATATTGGCTTTGCAATAGGATGGGCAAAGAAAAAAGAGAGAAATAAAGAAAGAACATTTAATTAATATATAATACTAAAAATGTTCTATTTATTATGTAGAATAAAAAAACATATGATATATTTTGTAATTATCTGAATATTAAATTATATATATAATTTTGCGAGCGCTGTCTCAAGAGGTTTAAATTTAATACAAACACAGCGTGAAATTAAACATATTATATTAAAGAGGTAATAGTTATTAATTTGACTTATTCGTAGAAGCCATATCTACTCGTATGATATAAAATCATTGTTTGTATACTTAAATATGTAAAACACAACGTGTAAACTATGGTTGATACAAACATTTAGGAATTTAGTATTTTTCAGAATAACAACATTCTCATTATTTAACTTATTCAAATGGTTAAATCTATTTTTATGACCAAATGCCACAAATGCTAATAAGCTAAGTATTTTACTTCTATTGTTTATAATAATTTAACTTGAAGTTGTTACTTTGTGTGTATTTAAATGTATCGTGTAATTAGTATTTGAGTAAACAATTGTAAACTTTTATTCTTACAAGTATATCTTAAACTTATTAAATATGTTACTTGGTAATTATTTCTTTTCTTTTGAATAAGTCGCAACTTACGTACTTTTATATATTTTAAATTTTTAGCAACCTTTTTTTATAGAGTCATAAATAATCTAACAAATGGTTTCCGTACAATAATGACTATAGTAATGTTTATCTATAAAGTATCATGTTATCTATAACGGGGTGAGGACAATATTGGTAATTGAAATAAAGATATTTAACATTTTGATACCTAATGTTATTTTGTTTATGTTTCAAAACTCAAACTGCGCTAACTTTGAATGGAAATAAAAACCGCAATTAAGAAGAAATTTTCAATTATAGTAGATCTTCTAAAATCATATATTTAAATTCCTAAATACTGATTTGAAAAATCAGCATTGAAATTAATTATTTTACAATTTAAATATAAGATGATTTAAGTGTACCTGTTTTTATTATATTAAACAGCAGTGTTAATCAAACTTACTTGCTCATTAATCTAAACTCGTTATGAAATTTTGTTTCCTCTTAGAACAGGTTTTTAAATGTGTTTTCTCAATACAATAAACACCGCATAAGTGAGTAACTTTTTCTCCCGGAGAGAGGTTAGATACTGAAAACATAAAACGTGCTACAATAATATTTTAACTTATTGAATCTTTTACTCTGATAAATGTAGTACTGAAGACGCTGGACACAAACACCACAAACACTTTGAAGATTGAGAATTATATCATATTTTGTTTTATTCACTACAATCTAAATAAATTTTTTTCATTTATAAATAATCAAAATATTTTAATAATTATGATTAAAAGAATCTCCGTTTGTGGTTAATTATGTATCATAATGATCTCATAACCGCGAGTTACAACATTGTATAAATATTGGTTGAGCGGTGAGTGATAAACAAACAAACATCAATTTAAGATACCATCTGAGGATGATAATTATTTACACGACACTATTAACGTTAATTTCGGTGTCGGAGGATTTCGAGAGAGTTAAGGTGATAATTAATTACCTATCACTAGAAATCGCACCGATTAAGAATTGGTTAATACATATCCTGTATGATATTTTTCATTCACTGAAAAATTACTATTTAATTTTTGACTAAAACGAAACGAACGATGGAGATACAAACTAACTTAAAACATAAAGAGATATTTAAAGTTCTTGAGACCAAAAATATACAACGTTGTGATAATCAATTGATAAGATATACATTAAAATACAGATTCACCATTTTCTCACAACAATTTTAAAATTGGTAATGGATGGCTGTTGTCAAAATTTAAATATCATATGAAGTTAAGAGTATTTCAATGATCTATAGTTGATTGATGATAGATAGACTGTATCTGGTCACATTATAGTTATTGTAAACTAACACCGTGTCACAGAGATATTGATGTCTAAGCGGTGATCATCTACGAGTGAGTAGTCTCGCTCTGAACATAATATATGATATATCGAGAGAATGCAAAGTTGAAAAAAAAAACAGATTTTTATTGTAAATATTATTATAATAGAATCGCTTTTGTTATTGTTTGCTATGTCTGTTAATGTTTACTAACATATAACAATATTATGTCGTTAAGTAATACATTGCAAATGTATTACTTAACGACACAGCAGTCAGCAGTCAGCGATATAAGAGACTAATTGATGAACGCTGACTACCTGACACATAAACTAGCTTCAGCCAGTGACTTCGCCGATGCAATAAACACTATATTAAAAAATTTACTTTGAAAGTCTCTCATTGTTTTAAATACCTATTTGAATAACTAAATAAACAAAATGTTTTACACCGTTATATTTAATTGTGTGTTAAGGACTCGTCCAGATGCAACGAGTTAAATGTTTTGTGCAAGTTTGTGCACCGTGGAACAGATGCTACGTATTATATGTATCTATGAAGGTTACTTACAGTTTTATGTTGTTTAATGTATATATCATACTATCACAGTTATGGAGATGTTAATTAAGTATATTACCTATATATTTTTTCCTAATAAGACTTTCATTGTGGCTCATTTGGGATAGCTAGTAATTCAAACTGAAAGTTTAAGTCTCAGTCGAATGGTGCGTAGTTACAAGAGTAACAGACCAGATCTAAGTGGATCTGCTCCAACTTGTATATGGAGTGATTTGTGATTTTTTAAAGATATGGATTTTAATGTAATGGATTTTTTTTCATTATGAATAATGAATATAAATTAATTTACTACAGTTATTTATTAGATAATGTTATTATTAATATTCCATGACAAACAAATATTACAAGTTAGAGGATAATTACATGCTAAAAGACAATGTTCTTGTTTGTTTTATCAAAGGAACTGTTATCGTTTAAGAATCGTTAACTACAATTTTTCACCGACTGCTCGGGTTCAGAGTGATTTATTAAAAGCTCTATTTTATTTCAGAATTTACTGATGGAACATTTCAATAGAAAAGTAAATCTCAAATATAATATAAAAAATGTTTTGAATTTTTTAATGACTAACAATTTGTAATTATTATTAGAATATAAATAAAGTCTTTACAGAAGGGTTAAGGGATAAGTATGGTATCAAAATAGGGTCTCTTGACACTTCGTGACATGCACAAGTGATCACTGGTATTGATTCAAGGTGGAAAATATATAAATACATAAATAAATAAACAAAGCAACGTATTACTTGTTCAATTGATAACAAGACTGACTTTAATAAATATTATTATTAAATAAATAATAAATATAATTACAGATCCACAAGTTCTGAAAAAATGGTTTAGGATATCCTGTCATTACATTATTAAATTATAATGATATATTGCTATTATGTCAACGACTAATCAGCGATCGATACATGAATAGAATATATTACATATAATATTATATATATATTTAATTTAATGATACTTATTTCGAGAAATTGTAGAGACGAGGAAATATTTGTTACCTTTTTTATAATTAAGGGTAGATCTCTCTTATGAGATAAGCTATCCTCGGTACAAAATGTTTTTAAAGTTAGGAGGGTTACATACTATTAATGGTATATAAGTCATAGTTTTCCAGCTCTGAACACATACAAACAAAACATTTTATTTATTGCAATATTAATTGAACGATTCATTTAAAATCTTAATTTTATTCATCTCTTAGAAATTGGGATTAAGATTTTATCTAATACCTCCCACGAGATTTAACCTACGAAAATAATAACTTATTCGGTAAGTTTTCCTTCATAAAAGTATTTTTCAAATAATAATTGTGTTATGCCTTATTTGTGACAGTATAAATTGTTTTAATTAAACAGGTGTTTTTTTTTAAACGAAATTAATATTTAGCTAATATATAGTAAGTGGCTCAAGTGGCTACTATGAACTTTTAATTTCTCTCTGTTTTCTGCAGTTTTGTCATTAGATTCGCAAATTATCAAAGTAAAACTACAAATAAAATAAAATTCAATATTTTTTTCACTTTATTATTGTTGCTGTTCCTTAAATATTACATTAAACTATTTTTATCTTAAACTTATTACTTATTTTATTATAAAAACAATGAAGGTTAAAAGAATCTTCTATTGTCTCTTATTTCAAATATTCATTATTAGATAAAGAAACTGCATGTCTTGTGAAAGATTTAGAGAGAGATGATGCATTGGAGAGCGAACATTTAAGTGCACGTAAAAACCTGGAGTGTAAGAGACCTGCATATTATCTATATATTTACAAATCATAATATAATAAAATATAATTTAAAAACGAGTACGTATATGTAGTTAGGAGTGTACAGATTTAATGAATATTTGTTGAGTTATTAAGCGTAGTTGATACACAAAAACAAACATACAAATATCAAAGTAAAATCTACGATGACAATTATTTACACGAGTCGTTAATTTCGTCGTCGGGGGATTCCGAGAGAGAGTTAAGGTGATAATTATCTTTCATTAGAACCCGCACCACTAACACATTAACCTGATATCAAGGGATCTTTGATTTTCCTATTCACATCTTGTCCAAGAAGATATTTTATTTGTTTCGGATTCTTTAAGTAGTATTAAACACGAAAACATTGCTTAAATTGTTGTTATCGAGGCATCAAAATACAATATTATACCAATTAATATATAACTCATAAAGCTTTTATATTCTTATAAAATCATTTTGAAACTGTTTAAGGAAAAATGACATGAAACATAACCTTCAACTGTCCCCTTTGTATAAAGACTTGATTTTTAAAATCCAGATTCAATAGTAAAATCTTTATCTTTGTACAATAAATATCACTGACTGAAACTTTGACACCTGAACTTATCCGCTACAAACAGTACATGTAGAATGTTGATAAATAAATATTATATTTGTTTATCAAGTATAACATGTTATATCATAAACTATTATATAAGTCTTTTTAGCCATGTTAAGCTCTAATTAAAAAGAAACTACTCATGTCCAAGTACTTTATTGACCGAAGGACGAATGCTGAGGGTACGAAGCGTTTGACCGAAGGACTACGTTTCCACTTGGTAGGCCCATTCTGCTATTTTTCAGTATGTATTTTAGTATGTTTGTTCCGGTGTAGCCGGCGTATTTTTCATCCTAATGTCACGAAAATCGGCAGGCGTATTCTTTAAATTATTTGAATTTTTATGTCAAGCCGTTTTTTTGATTGGGCAAAAAAATCCAAAATGGCGGCGTTTTTTAGTTTTGTTTTTGGCGTAGCAGGAGCAATTTTCATCCGATTGCCAACTACTTTTATTTTAATAGATATCATTTAAGTAACTATAATATTTTTTCCCACAACGAATTGAGACTAGCCCCCATAATAAAAAGAGCTTTCTAACGACATACGTCTGGTCGTTATTGGTCGTGGGTACACATCCGATACATTTTTGCCCTTCATCCTTTAATATAAAAAAAGACACTAAATATTTTCTTAAACAGTTATTTTTCTTGATCAAGATAAATTTAATAACTCACTACATTACTGCAAGTGTTAATGTATTGTGCGGTTTTGTTTTGTATTTTATATAATATGCATATTTGTTTGTCATTCATGTATAGTAATATTTAGTATCGTAATGTACATTCATGTCAAAACATTCTGACACACGTGTTGCACACATATAACTGAGTTAATATACGAGTGCTTTGTTATTGTAATTCAATTGAAAGTAACTTCAGTATAATAATGGAAGCTCAACTCATTTTCAGCTCAATTATAGACATTTAGAATTTTAATCAGAATTATTAATATTTTAATACATACGAGTAACATATCATTTATTTACATTTAGAAAGTACATTTTAAGTAAATATTAACTAATTTATTATTTATACTACAAAATGTAGGTATAATATAATATAAGAAATAAATTGATTGTTTCCGAATCAACTTATAAATAGTGAATACAATAGAATACTCGATCTCTGTTCCATAATAAATAAGAAATATAACATGCAATTATTTAATATTAAACAGAACTGTAGGTACAAAGCGATTCATCTAATGATGTCGAAAACACGCAAACTTTCTTAGAAACATGTTATCATTAGTACCAAATACACACACAAAATATAAAATGAATTATGTAAATAAATATTAAATGTAATATTCAATATTGATAAAAATGTTGTCCAAATTAATTTATTTCATATCAATCATGATTTGAATATCCTGAAAATTAATCTTCTTTTCTCTGAACCACAGTTCTTTTCCCTGAACCCACACACTATATAAATTAATCAAAGTGATGGAGTAGGCTCAGTCAAAGCGGCGTTTGCGTCGCTGTCCCAGAGATCGCAGGATCAAGTTTGGCACGGATTGATGAGTTTTTCATTTTTCATTAATTACAAATACTTAAACAAGTAATAATAAGATAAAAATAAATAAATTTAGCTATTGAGCAGAGAACAAACTTAAACGCGGGTTTTTTCTAATAAAATTTCAGAAAAGTTTCATTAAATTACTGGTTACATTAAACTAACATACATACTTATTCACTTTATATTCACTTTATTGGTGTCAGTTAATTCAACTGTTAGTTAGTTCAATTCTTCTTTAATATTTCTGATTCACAAAGATCTTATTGACTTAAATTCAGTTAAAGAGCTCGGATTTCTCACAAAGTCTATTCGATGAAACAAGTCGAATTACTTACAAAGTGAACTGTAATTACACATAATTACATTAATTACATTATAAGAGTTATGTAACTTTAGTTTTATTTTGTTGATCTGGTCTGACAAATACACCATTGTATAATTTGATAAACACTTTAAATCGTTTACAAACAGACGTCCTCTTCACACCGAGTATATGAACCATCGTATTTCGTAATGTTATACATTTGGTTCAGTTCAGTTTAGTTTAGTTGATTTTTCAATATTTTTTTCATTTTGTAATGTTCAGTCTTTAAACACAAATTTTTAAGTTATTCTGAAAATTACACAAATATATCGAAGGAAATATTATAAGTAGTATTTTTTGATTTATTATTATTTTTACATTAAATGCACAGTTGTATTTGTGTGTATGTGTGTGTGTGTTTTACTGAAACCAGATACAAACCAAACAACATCAATCAATGAATATCAAACATTGGAAATGTTAAACCCTTTTGCTGATTTGTGACCAAACTTAGACATTGAGTGATTTGTGGTGTTCGAGATGATCCTCGGATCAACGAGGGTAATTTAGAACAAAACTTAAAGTAAAAAGACGTAAACGTATTAATATCAGTATAATAAATAGTTATACTTAGTTAGTTGACTCACTGCTGCTCGGGAAATCTCGGGTGCCGTTTGCATATTGAGCGAAGCGAGTAATAGTGTAATGACTCATCGTTCTGGACAGTGTCGGTCATGTAGGAGATTTCAAATTAGGCTGACAGTCGCACCACGATCACCATCAAGCCATCCAATTAGACAAACCTAATCTGATATATGTATATATATACACATATATAAATATATACTGACCGAAGCAATGAATATCAATTCGTAGTAAATCAAATATTAAGTAAATTATCTTTTGAGAACCTCCAAATTTCGTTTAGAGATGGAAATGGGGTTTTAATAAAATCCAAAGACTTTCTTGATTATATAAAACACTTTCTATAGACTTTTATTATATTTACAGGTCTTTCTTAAATATTTTATATTGATCCTGTTAAATCAATCAAGAATTAAATAAAAAGCAATCTATATTCTATTATCTTTTTCAATATTATTAGTTTTTATAATATATGGCTTTTCTATAATACGAAATAAGAAATTTATAAGACATTTTGTCTTCATAGTTAAAAAAACATATTTATAATGGATAAATACAAATTGGCGAGCGCTGATTAAACAGTTCTCAATCTAATACAAACAGCTTGACATTTGAAATTTTATAGTTTGTGAAATAATTCTCTACGTCAGTTGTTGATAACTTTTCCGCTCTGAGTATAATTTTAAAGACAAAAAATTTATTCATCTTTTCTAAATAACATTTTCATTAAAGTAAGTATTCGATGAAACATAGTATTATATTGCAGTGTACATGATATGTTAATAACTGTTAAGTAAATGTATTTGTGGGCGCTGTACTGTGATAACCTTCCTTTTATGAAAAAAAGAACGTAGAAGAAGTTACATATTGTTCTGATCAAAAATAAAAAGTTGACATTGTCTGTTTTGAAATCATTGTTATATATTTAATTCAATTTCGTTATACATTTACATATTACAATTTCATTAACATGTATAAATAATATCTATACATGGTAATAAAATTAAAGTGTCTGTTTGTATTCAAATTAACGTCTTTTCACTAAATGAATAGGAATACTTAAATATAATAAACATGTACTATATGTTACTTATAGAACGAAAAACAAACTTTACCATTTTTCTCTGTCTGTTCTGTCTGTGTTTTACGGCTAATCTGTGAAACTGCTATACCGATTTGAGCAGATTTCACTGGCAGATGATGTTATAAGGAGTAATATAAGCTATTTTTATTACAAAAAAGTATTCCGCGAGGCCAAAGTCGCGGGCAAAATTAGTTGTTAATAAAAATAAAGAGATCACAATTTACCTTTCGACACTAATGTCAAATCTTTTATGAATGTATTTCATGTCAAAAAGTCTAAAACAATATAGTTAACAATTAAAGTTTATAGCATAAATAAATATTTTGAGGGATCATGACCCTCCCGCAAGAAGAGTGCTCGACTTAGCTGTACGCGGAATCATGTTCAGAGGTAGAAACGGAAGCAAAATCGGAAACATCAGGAACATCTCAAGGATTAATTTCCATTATGTAGTCAGAGGCAGCAAGTATCTATAAGATATAGTACTATAACAATATTAAAGTAATTAGTTTCGTGTGTCAGCGCCAAGTGTTGACATCAGATACTGAAGACAACTGACTGATAGTAACAATCGACTAACTGCGAACTTTGTGTTTGATTAATTAATTTAATGAGCGCGGACTTTTACTTAAATGACTTGAATAGGTCGCTAGGTTCAGGGCGTGATAATAATGAGTTCACAACATATATGTATAACATGAGAATGACATAAATAAGTCTCGACCTGGAATGAAATGGAGTAACAAATATGTCCATGCTTTTGAAATATAACTTACTCTTAATATAACAACTAATTTCAAGGATTTTTTATGGATTATTTTCAATAACTATTTATTTATTAATTGAAGAGGTGCCAGTTCTTTGTTATATATTAATATATTGAAGACTTATAGAAGTAGTGGTTAGTGACCTGACCGCTGAGCCGAAGGAGCAGTTATCATGTGATTATAGATGTGGTAAGATATAATACGTACTGCTGTTACAAGTCCGGGTGTACTTTGTGTCCGTCATTACTGCTATACTCATTATAAAAACCTTCGCATTAATGTTCATTCTCTAACGCGGGAGTTGTATTTTTTTATAAAATATATTTTCATCATAGGTATTATATAATGTTATATATAAAGGAAATTATGATACAGACTTATTAAAGGTAATTTAAAATGGTATCGATCCACTTACACACTCTTAGGATATCCCAGACAAACTTAAGTTCCTTTCGCGAATTACTTAACAATACATTGGCTGTATGTGACAAGTATTGTTTTCGTAGTAATATTTTTATTAATATAACATTTTTTTTCGTATAAACCCCAATGTATAAAAGTTTTAATAACCAATGTAGAATTGGCTCTACATATTCGGAAAAAAATGTATAGTTGAACCTTAGCTTATGTAGTTTTTATAACATGTCATTTGTGATCTAAATTACCGGAAAAGGAAGTCGCTTACCAACTTAGTGGATTACTAATGACTGTATTTAAACTATTATATAAATATACAAAACATTAACCTGAAGATAATGGCCCTTTTTTCTAAGAGCAGAATGTACTAAAATGTTGTGAAAATAGGCAAAGTGTACCAACTTCGTTTGGTGACTTCATATAGCTGTACAAACTTACCCAGAGATTAAAAACATAGTATAAAACTATTTAGTAAGGACGCGAATCTATGTACAATCATTGTAAAAATGTCATCGTGTAATTACTGTTTTACGACGCGTTAAAATAATAAATTGAAAAACAATTATATTTTTAAAGTAAAAAGCTAATGTACATTAACGTGTTTAGTGAAAAATGATTTAGCCATTGCGACCACATCCTTTGGCCGCATTACAGTTGTTAGAGAAACGTGTCTTATTTCACGATGGAGTGACGGATGAAACACGTCGGATACAAAGTGATCGCCGTGACCGATATTAAAGTGACGATGCAGTTTATGAAACACGATATTCAATGTCTATAAAGAATATTTTTTCGAGTTGTTTCAAGGATTCGATTGAAAAGGGAGTTTGTATATGGGTTTTATTCCGTTTTAATTCTTTTTCATTTTCGTTTATACAATAATATTGCTTAATAAATGTCTGTTCATTATTTTATGTGTGTAAAAATTACAAATAAATTTGAGATATATAAAACAATAATCAATCAATCAGACGGAATAAAATATATTACTTTAACCGCCATCAACAAACAATTCATATATAAAACTCCACATAATACTAAGAGTGCCTCGAGTTAAAAAGAGTAGTTTTATAAGGAGCAACCATGTCAACAAGAGGTACATCGAAAAACTTTAAGCGATGCTTTTAACTAACTGCTCTCGCTGTGGTTCACTAGTAAGTGCATAACTTATAAATGTCACTTAAATGTTAAACTGTTCTCAGGCAACTACGCAACAAGTCTATTTACCTGCCTTCCTATCCTATTCGGTCCTAACTTTCTCACCGGTAAACATGTGTTTAACTCGAACTATAGCTCTTTTGTATTGTTTTTTCCGAACGCTTGCTTTGGGGGTATTTTCTTTGGTTATTTATGATAGCATTATTATTAATTTGGACGTCCCATTCAATCATGATAACATGGAAAACTCAATGCTTCAGACACTCTAATGTAGCTCTAAGCATCCACATCACACAAACAGACGACAGAATGTTCTAAAATATCGTTTCGATATATTTGTAATCTGTGTATTTGACACTTCATATATAATGTTTTCCTTGTTTGTAGCAGAGTAATGTAAAGTTTTATAAGTTTTTCATATTTTTTATACTACATCATTGATTATACAACAACCCATTTAATACATTTTGTTATATATATATTTATTTATAACGACTGATCCTGACTAACTTTTTAAAAAAAAATGGACCAGAAATTCAAAAATCTGCAGGTGAAGTGAAAGATATCTGGCCATTGGCGTCACAGACATGGACACTGAATAAATATAATAACTAATAGTATTAATATTTAAGAGATTCAATATTATCATTAACATAATAAATAATAAAATAAAAAGCCTTTTATTTCTTGCTAGACAATACAGTTTTACAATTTAAAACAAAAAATAGTGTGCATGCATTAATCGATTTAAAAGTTAGTGTTTTTATTATTGTATATATTTATATATTTTTGTTGCAATTTTATAGTTGCAAGAACCCCTCTCAGCGGAAGGTAAAGGCCTCCTCCAGAGATGACCACTGTTGTCTATCTTTTGCTACTCGCATCCAGTGGGCGCCTGCTATTTTTACAACGTCGTCTACCCAGCGCGTACTTGGCCTTCCCCTTTTTCTGTGGCCCGATGGTCCTAGCCATGACGTTGTCATTGTAGTCCAGCGATCGTCGGTAAGTCTAGCTATATGTCCAGCCCATCGCCATTTTAGCTTCTGTGAGTAACTGAGCGCGTCGATAACTTTAGTTTTCTGTCTTATGGCAGTATGACGGATTTTTTGTATTTTTTTTATTTTAAGGATGCTTCTCTCCATACTTCTTTGACAAGTTACGATTTTATTTTTTAAATTCTTTGTAAATTTCCAAGTTTGACAGGCGTAGGTTAGTGAGGGAAGTAGGCAGGTGTTCATGATTCTGCTTTTCAACTTTATGGACATGTCGCTTTTTAAGATTTCTTTTAGGTTCCAAAACTTCCTCCAGGTGATGTTGACCCTTCTCTCTACTTCTAGTTCATTGTTGTGTTGGTTGAATGAAATTTGTTTTCCTAGATAAATGTAGGTTTCAACATACGTTAGAAGTTGGTTTCTGAGATATATAGGTGTTTTAATATGATTCGTCATGACATTTGTTTTATCAAGGTTGATTTCCAAGCCTACTTTACGACTTTCTTCATGTAGAGAGTTTATCATCAGTTGTAGTTGAGCTGGGCTTTCTGATAACAGAACTATATCATCCGCAAATCTGAGATGACTCAGATAACGTCCGTTTATGGTTATGCCGACTTTCTCCCAGTTTATTTTGCGGATGATGTACTCTAGCACGGCTATGAAGATTGTTGGAGAGATTGGGTCTCCTTGTCTTACACCTCTTTTTATTTGTATGGTGGTTTCCAGTTTCACTCTGCTGATACTATTGTCGTAGATGTTTTTTAGAACTTGGATGTATTCCAATGCCACTTCTTGAGATAGTAGAGCTTCCCAGATCGATGAGTGAAATAGAGTGTCGAAGGCTTTTTGATAGTCAATAAAAGCTGTATAGAGTGGTCTGTTGAACTCTTGGTATTTTTCTATAATCATCTCGAGCGAGTGAATATGATCGACTGTGGAAAAACCTCGTCGGAAGCCTGCCTGTTCTATAGGTTGGAATTTTTCTGTGGTTTCTTTAATTCTTTTCTCTAAAATTGAAGAAAAAAGTTTGTATAGTGATGGTAGCAAGCTTATCGGCCTGTAATTGCTAATGTTGTCTGGATCTCCTTTTTTGTAGAGCAGAATGATGTCGGGTAAGCGGTTTGATAAGACACGTAAATCCTGATTTTAAGGCTTCGTTTGTGATTCTGTCAGGTCCTGGGCTTTTACTCTTTTCAGTGCTTTAATTCCTTGGGCTACTTCATCTTCGGTAATAATAGCTTTCTTCCCATCTCTATTACTAATCGGTAATTTATATGCTGATTGATTTGGCGAACTATAGAGTTTTTTGTAAAAATCTGTTGCTATTTTGAGTATTTCTGTTCTATTTTGAGTACTTTCAGTTTTGCTTTTTAACTCTTCAATCCATGATTTATGTGTTGTTAATTCCTTGTATGCTTTTTTTAAGCTACCTGTGGCCTGAAGACACTTTTTAATAGTTTGTGTGCGGTGTACCTTATAGTCATGGTAAATTCGTTTACTTACAAGTTTATAAAGAGCTTTTAATTCATTTTTTGTTGCCCTTGATTTCGGTTTAGACTTATGTAATTCTTGTCTTCTGCTGATAAGTGCCTTAGTGCGTGCTGATATGATTTGCTTTTTCTCTGTGTTTGTGTTAGTTGTTAAGTGTTGCACTTTTTTCAGGCTTATGTCTATTGCGTGAGTTATTTTATCGTAGCAATTCTGAACTGTGTCTCTGTCATTCCAGTCGTCTAACAAATTTTCTGTATAGTTGTTCAACGCTTCAATATATGTTTGCACTTCCTTTTCGTTCTTTATCTGGGATTTGGGGCATTGACCAAACTTACTTCGATTTTTTGACTTAGAAAGAATATTGAAAGCTGCCCTAATAGGTCTGTGGTCCGAAGGGTAATTGATATTTAAGACCTGTATATTGTCTACATTTCTCGGTAGGTTTGTTAGAATGTAGTCTATTTCGTTTCTTGTGTTGCCGTCAGGTGATTTCCAAGTCCATCTCTGTTTGTTGTTCTTTTTGAAAAACGTGTTCATAATGGCCAGATTGTTCTCATGCGCGAAGTCAATAAGCCTATTTCCTCTACAGTTTCTATTACCATAGCCATAGTTTCCAGTGATGGTTTCGCTTGGTTTAGTTTGACCAATTTTAGCGTTAAAATCTCCCATTACTATTATATTATTCCCTGAAAGTCTTATGGCTTTGTCGACAGTATTGTAGAAAATCTCTAGTTCTTCTTCTTTCGATGCTTCTGTTGGCGCGTATACTTGAATGATGCTTAAGTCTAAACTATTTGTTTGCATTCTGAGTAGCGCTACTCTTTCTGACAGTCCTTTAAAACTCTTTATGTATTTTTTCAGGTATTTTTTAATAATAAAGCCTACTCCATATAATCCTGGCGTTTCTCCAATATAGTAGAGAATAAATTCGTCATGTTTTTCTATTTTAGTGCCGAATTTTCTTACTTCTGAGAGACCGATAATATCGTATTTTATGTTTCTTAAAGATTCTGTTAGTTCTAGTAGACGTGAATAAGTCGATAGGGTTTTGACATTGTAAGTTGTTATGTACATGGTGTTATAGTTATTATTTTTTATGGTATTTGAACGGGGTTTTGTTTCCTCTGGAGGGTTTTGGTCATGATCTTCCACGGAGACCAACCGGCTTGGAAGATTTGGCTTTGTAGTGTTTGTTTCTAATATGTTTTCCGTTAGAGAGGGCGGTAATTGCTATTGTTTATTATTTTTAAATGTTTGATCGGTTGGTTGGTTGTCTTGGTTTTTGGTAGTTAAAAAATTTAGTATTCCTGGTTTCATAACTCCCTCTGCTACACTCGATGACCGTTGTAATCCTGTTTGAGTTTTATTCTTTTTATGAGCTTGTACTTTATGTTGTGATTTTGGAAAATCTTTGTAGTTTGGTGATATTGGTAGAGGTCTTTTGTTGTCATCATTAACATATTATTGATAAATTCTTTATCATTGTTTTAAATACATATCATAGTAACTTTTTGTTTATGTTGTTTCTTTATTACATACGTCTACATTTTTGTTCCTTCACACAAGAGCAGTGAATATTGGAAATGAGTTTTCGTTTTTAGGTACATTTTTAGGTTAATACACTTTATAAAATATACTAAAATTAATAACTACTATCCCTCTTGAATACACACATGTGTTTTGTAATTATATAGTTTTATAAATATAATAGAACAAAACGAAGTTAGCATCTTAGAAAAAATATCACTCTGTACCTCTAGCAGTAAACTAAGAGATTTATTTGATGTCAGTTTAAATTGACATTGAAGAATGAAGAAACGAATACAAAGTGACGGCTCAAGAAAGTTACAACGGAGTATAATGTATTTGTTCAAATCATATGAAATTGTACATCTTGTGATGTTAAAATTATATATATATATATATATATATATATATATATATATATATAATTTTAAATATATATATATATATATATATATATATATATATATATATATATATATATCACCACGCGCGTTTAAATATAAAATAAAGTATTATAATTACTATGGACCTAAAAATGGTTGAACAAGAACAATTCAGTGCTCAAAACTTATAATTGGACGACCGTCTGTCCTCGCAAATCTTTAAAATCCATTCACAGAGATTAACTATCACAGGACTTTAAAGATACAATTATAATTATATGTATCTCTTTCAATTTTATACCTTATAACTGAATGTCAATTATAATGAGTAGAAAACAACCATATTAAGAATTGATTGGTAAATATCCAACTTGATATTTTTATTTAAAGAAACACTAAACACAGCATTTTCAACTGAAACGAAACGAATGATGAAGACACGAACTAATTTAAAACATAAAGAGACATTTAAAGTTCCTGACACTAATAATTTTAAACATTGTATAAACCAGAATATCTTGTTGTTTTCAGAATGATAAAATATACATTAAAATACAGATTCAACGTTTTCTCACACTAAATTTATATTTTGTAATGGGTGGCTGTTGTCAAAATTTAAATATAATATAAAAATAAGAATAGTGCAATTGTCTATAGTTGATTGATGAGAGATAGACTGTATCTGGTCATATTCTAGTTATTATTGTAAAACTAACACCGTGTCAAAGAGATATTGATATCTAAGCGTTTATCATCTACGAGTAGTCTTGCTCCCGAAATAGGAGATGATATATAAAGAGAAAGCAACTTTAAAAAAAAATCTGTTACTCTTATAGTAAATATTTATATTTAACAAATAAAACAATTATCTGTACTTATAAAATCTATTTCTTTATTGTCAAAATTATTATATTATGTCAGTGTTGGTGTCTGTGTCGCCATTCCTCGTAGATGTTCTCGGCCGCGCCCGCCGCGCTCAGAATACCGAGACCTTTTTTATGAAGAAGTCATGATATTTTACACGGAGGAAAAAATAATAATTTAGACACAAAAACAGAAATAATTTCAAAGTAAAAACACAGTAACTTTATGTGTTTGTGTGTTAAATAAGATAATAATAATAATAATAAATAACTTTCATAACGATAAATATTCTATTAGGAATAATAAAGTTACAAATAAATATTGTAAAAAAAAAACGGACAAAATGTGTTTTAAAATATCGCTTTATTATAACATTTTTTTAATAAATTTTCTAATAATAATACTGATTATAATACTTACAACAGCGCCCATGTTGAATTTGGGGTTTGCATTACTGCGTGTAACAAACAACGAAAACACCGCCATCAGTACTACGAGAACTACTGAGAACTTCATATCAATTGATATGTGATAAGAATAGACTCAACACCTGATATGTGATGAAGTAATATCACTGAATCGAGTCGCAGAGTATTTAAGAGAGTCGTTAATGAACATTAATGAGCAGTCATTGTGTTAGGAGTTATCCATTGCATCGGCTTTTCCATACCATTAGTAAGACATTAGAATTATTAATAATTAATTGGTTAGGAGATGAGCAAACTGTGTGAATTAATATTATTATTATTTATTAAATTTACTGAATATTAGAAAAAACATCGTACAGCACGATATTAGGCTTACAGCATTTTATATCATGCAGGTATAAAGTACAATAGTCCACACTGATTCTCTATTTAGAGTTTGTTCGCATTATATATAAATAACATATTGTGCAATTGAGATACAGTATTTCTTTAATTTGATTATATATACTCGTAATTTAACTACAATATGATATGCAGTTACGATTTATAAAATGTATGTTAAATATACATACATTTTATAAACATTATTCTTTTACAACTGCCAGTTATTACCAGTAATACGCCGAGGGACACACAGACATAGTCACAAACCAACGACTCAACATAAGATTAAAAACGAGAATTAATAATATCTTAAAAATACAATAATATCTTAGAAACATACAAACAGATTGCAAGTCAATGAAAGTCAATTCATTATATATTATGGCATATAGAGAAATACAAAGAGTAAAGACATTGCAAAATGTATTACTTAAAGTGAATGTACACAACTTATTATACGTGCGATGTACGTTATACACATTGATACATTCAGAGCAGGACGTGTTCTGTACGTTATTAACATTTAACACAAACCCTTTGGAGCGTAAGAAATACGGCTTCGTCATATAATTATGCAGGAATTTGTTATATTAGGTACCGGAAAAAGTAATTTACGTTTTTAACGTTTAAGTTTAAAATAAGATAACTTTTTTAAAAACAATTTTTATTCAACAAAGTAATCACCATTAGAATCTACAATTTTTTATATAGTCATTAAAATCTTTCTCGGTGTAAGACTTTTTTTAGGTATTGTTCCACCAGGTTTACCTACTTCTACCCATTGTCCAGACCGGCGTGAATTGTCGTAATCAATCCATTTTTCGTCACATGTAACAATTCGATCAAGAAAAGACTCATTTGCATTCCGTGCAAGTAGTGATTGAGCAATAGACAAGCGCATAATTTTGTTATCTTCGGTTAATTTATGTGGAATCCATTTATCTAACTTTTTGATGTAGTTAATTGAATGTAATCGTTTTCTAACAGTTGATTCATTACAGTTTAATGCATGCCCTATTTCAGGACGTTATTCATGTTGCACGAGGATTTTCGCACAGATATTTCTTAATTTCGTCGTTAGAACATGATTCAGGACGACCATGACGTTGCTCATCTTCAATGCACTCATTACCACTTTTAAAGCGTCGAAACCAAAACCGTGCTACCTCATCACTTACAGCATCATCTCCAAATGCATTACGAATGCGACGTGCTGCTTCTGCTGCCTTGAGCTGATTTTTATATTCATATAACAAATTTGCACGAATAATTAAGCTAGAGTATACCATTTTATAACTGAAAAATATATGGAGAAAATATATATACTGTTAGAAAGAGCATGAAAAAAGCTATCAAATGATGTATTGAATGCATTAGAAAAATATAAATATATAATATAAAAAATTATTCAAACAAATTAAAACACAAAAACGTAAATTACTTTTTCCGGTACCTTATATTAAGTTCTGTATTTAAAGTAAACGTATTATCCTGTAGTATCTATATTCTTAGTATTTTTTTTTTCTTATTTTCTAATGGTTTTTTTTAAATAATGATCTTCTTTTTGTTTGATTTAACACACTTGTACTAAGTACTTTTTACTGTATTTATAATTATCCGTCATTTTTTATTTATGACATCTCGTGTTACAGCTTTTCTTATACAAAATAAAAACATGAACAATACAATTATGTCCTAACTAGTAAGGAGGATCTTGTTTTAGCTTATAGTACTAAAGTTGATATTATATTAAAATTGCTAGTTGCCTTCTTAGATATATGTTAGATAATAAATTGTAATTGTATGTAAAACTTTGATGTTAAGTGTTGTTGGTTTTGTTTCATAATAGGATATTTTAATGCGGGATGGCTTTGCAGAGATCGCAGGTTGCAGTCTCCTGAATGAATGGGATGAATATTTCATCATATATTTATTGAAAATGTAAACCTCTTTTATTTAAAGTTTCGTTACAGTTTTATTTTTAGTAAATTAGGTCTGGTTTTTCATAAAGGTTAAGTTTTTCTTTCACAAGTGATTACTGATAAGTTTTAAACGAGAAAAGGTTGGAACTGTGGCCGTTTCAATAAATTTTTATAATAAATTATTTTACTGGTTTGCCTCTGTTACTATAAAGGAATCAATTTAATAACTAATTTATTGTCATTTAAGTTTAAGTTTGAGCTCTGATCTCTAAAAAATGCAAAAATTGTTGCAGTTGTAACACTTCTACAATTGTTATATAACTATAGACTTATGTCAACTGACTTCGATACACGTCTCTGATAATACGAGTCATTTGGGATAAGACATGAGGTTTATTTAGTGATTTATTACAATAAGTTACTGTATTGTAAAACCAAACTCTTATTACAGAGCTCTAATAACAACAAACATTTAAAGTTTGCGAGTCAATTCATTTAGGGTCTGATTGCTGATAATTTATTTTATTGAGTATGAGATGCCTAAGAAATTATTTATCTTATGAAATAAATTTCTATTATAATTTCACTCTTAAATAAAGTTATTTCAATGTTACATAAGGAAAGATTTATAAACTCATTAATACTTAGAAGAGTTAAATTCTTCTCCTCAGCTTCACTATCCGTAATGCTGCAATAAGGATCTCTTGATGGTGATCGTTCCACTTGATGTGAACAGTTTTGGGTCTTTCATAAAATTTGTAATTAACGAAAGCCATGCGGATTTTGATGTGGTATTTGCAATATGATTTTTATTTTCTTATTCTTAATTTAATACAGAAAACACAATATACTCGTAACACTTCACAATTGAAGTGTGATTCTGGAAGCAAATTACCGTTTTTTCTTTTGTTTCTTTCAGACCTTTCAATGACGGGTTGTATGAGAAGAATATAAAATTGATGGCAGCCGAAGATATCCATTAACAAGGAACCGTGCACAGCTCAATGTTATAATTTATTAATGGTCTTAAATTTTTCAAAACTTCACATATAACATTCTTTTAGATGACTATTATCATAACTTTATAGATATAACGGTCTCTAGAGATTTTGCTTGCAAAACTGTGTAACAAATTAATACTAAGACATTTTATAGATAGTTTATTTGATAATAGTTTGGTAATACATGGAGTGCGTTACATCGCCGACAGACTGTAGGAGAAGGAAACAATGTAGGCTGTGCGAAGATGCAAGCGACTTGTTGTTGTTGAAATATATGAAGAGAAGTATATCTAGTAACTTGAGGCTCTGCCTGCCTAACCTATAGGGTAAAGATCCAAGACGCATAGCATTGCATTGCATAGATGTAATAAATAAAAATACATAGCGGGGTGTCCGACGACGATGTCAAAGACAAAATGAATTGAGAAGTAAAAAAAGAAAGGCTCTCTTAATAGCATGTGGAATAATTAATCAGGAAGAGAGATAATTATTACTGTCTTAAAGTCATATACTAGGTATGAGCATTCATAGTTTTAAAATAGTTGCGTTGCATATATTAATACATAAACGCAAAGCTGGAATTCAGTTGTTTGCCGTCATCAATAATTACACGATACTATTTGATGAAAATTACCTAATATATATAAAATATCTTTAGCCACCAGCGACAAATTTTTCGTTACATATTTAATTAAAATATAATAAGTATAACAGGGCAATTTTTTTTTTTTTATATTTTCTAATAGAATATTTATTACCATATAGAATAATGTTCGTAAAAGTGAAGCGGTTCTTGAACTATTCAATAACAAAAATCAAATATTTATAAAAATTTGAGTTATCCGATATTTATCACATAAGTTTATTAAAAAGACGTAAAGGCAAAGTCTAGAGATTAACATAGTAGTATAAATAATTAGACAGACGTATGAAGATATTTTTACATGAATGTATTTAATTTAATAATAAAAATAACAGTCTACTTTTTAAAATAAGTAGTTGGTTTCTAGAATAGTACTCGTCTGTGGAAAAGTAAACTAGAAGAAAAAAACGTCAATTCATTTGGATTCACTTTAAATCTCATTGCTATTGTAAAAGAACAATATGTTATGTGATATAGTAATGTTATAATATATTAGAACGTGTTTATTTATTATTCCACTAGATGTAGCGAGCGATTCTAATTGTCTAAATGAGATTGTCTTAAGATGTATTAAGTTAGGTTAATTAACTTACAACACCACAGCGCGGAACAGAACAGCATAGAGGTTGTTGAAGTGAAAATACTGTTTATATAATTTAAATTTTCTAAACAGCTAGGATTTATATTGATCGTCGACAAAGGATGTCGCATTAAAAACTTCATTTTTGATCTATGGATTGGTTTTAAAAACTTTTGTTAAAAATGAAATAAAGCGCAGCCAGCGGAACTGGACGCGTCAATATACGATTGCTCGAATAGAATGTTTTGATTTATAGCTTTGTAATGCTTTTTCAGAGTTTTATCTGTTTCTGTTTTGAAACGTCGCAAATATTTATCTAACAACTGCACAAAACAATTTAGAAGTGTTTTATTTAACTTTACAGTCATATCAAAGTTCTATTTCAAAGTGCATTATATTGTTAAAGTTTCTCTTATGATCTGACAAAGAACTTTGCTGTCTAACATTTTATCACTAATGTAAACGATCACGATGTAAAAAAAATAAATTAAAAAGCGAAATGTAAAAATGCATTATTTGTTAAATATAGTCAATCTTCTGGGTGCAATCATAAAGATGAAACGAGAACAGGAACAGGTGAATATTTTTAAGATATTAACTTTGTATAAATTTGTGTACTGAAAGGTAGCTCACTATGGAGTCCGCTGTTGCGCTCCAATTATATAGTGCGAGAATCGAAAACCACACTTTGATTCCGAAGATAGGAAAACTAACGACTAGACCTGTATTAATACGTATACATAATAACAAAATGTTTTACATTCTTCCATTTAATGACATAGAGAGAGGAAATAAGGAGCCACAATTTAATTGTACAGTTATTTGAAATCTGTTGTTGACATTTAAAGGCAGCTAGTGAGAGTAAATTAAACATACTCACACACATAAACATATTATATCTTTTTAAGAACTGTAGTTATTATGTTTTGGAGGAATTACATAGCTAAACAGCTAATCCGTATTTTTAAGCATAAATAAAAACTAATAGTATAAACTATTCACATTACTTAATCATTATATATAATTTTGAAATATATCATTACAAAGACGTGTACTAACCTATCATGAAGGTTTTGAAGGTGTTATATATAACTCGCGCTAAATTAACCATTAGATAGATATATTTAATTAAATAAAAACATCTTGACCTAATGAAATAAATCTTAATTTTTCTATAAAATTTTATAGGTATTTATTCAAGGTATTTTATAAACCAAATAAAATTAGTAGGTTGATTTAAAACAATGTTTATAAATAAAAATAAGTAAATAACAATATTTCAATAATACGAGTAAAATAATTAAATATAATAATAATAATTAAATGTAACGAACTGATCAGGAATAAATTTATAGTTAATTTGTACGCTGTAGAAGTAGGAGCGAGAGGTATAACAGCAAAATCTCTCTACAATTTATTTAAGGAACTCGGCCTTTCTAGAACGATCATCAGTTCATTTCTGGAACGTATTTCAAAGGCAGCTTTAGTAGGTTCTTACGATATTTGGTTAGGTAGGGAGAGGAGCGTGAACAGTGGTGAGCGTGTATGCGTATACTAAAGGGGCCCCTTGAACCTACACCTGGGTCGCAAGTCCCAGGCATTGTTTGCGCTGGATTCACCGCGCGGCATCCGCACGGTGAATCCATGGAATGCTAAGAAGCCTCGTCTCTATTGCAATAAGCGAAGTCCATAAAGTTTACTTTTTTATTTCACACTTAAAAGATGATATTATTTATGTAAAAGTATTCTTCGTATGTATCCCATACATTATTGAAGTAATCTTTTACTCAGTTCCATTAACCATGATGATCCATTTGACAAGTGAAGATTTTGGAAGTCAGCATCATTCATCATTTGTCGTTGTCTGTTCACAGATGTTAGCTTTCTTTGTAGAGATTTCTCAGTTGATAAACTGTTATACCAGTATCTAAAATGTAATATAAAAAATATTATATCGATAGTAGCCTACCTACCACGTGCAAGCGAAGATTTATTTTCAAAAAGCTATGACATAGAAAAGTTAAATTGTCAAATAATGTTCCCTGTTATTTATTTTTATGTATGTTTGTACAAAAGGACAACTCTTTAAACTACTTTTGTCATAGTAATACAGTGTATCCATGCTCGATATTCCAGAAATGTTGTAATCCATATTGTTGATTCTCTTGTGGTAATTGTATCAAAATCGGTTTAGTTTATGCTTAATGAGAATTTCATTTACTCTATTCTCGGGGTTTTCTTGATTACTTCGTTTCATCTGGGGTAATGTTGATACCAAAGTTAATATAAACTTACGGTACTGTTAAGTAAAATAATAATTTTAAATGTAAGAGAAAATTAATGTTCTCTAAGATATGTCGTATGTCATCGATTTAAATATTATGTTTTAGTATTCAAGAGTTTTAATGTACTAACTGTAAATAAATAAAATCAATATGAAAAATACGTTCAGATACCTTTGAAATAAATAACAAATAACTACAAGTTTATTACATATTTTTACAAGATCTTTTATTTCTTACATTTCAGGCTCGACTGATTTTGAGCTGAATGTTAATTGATTAAACATCAAACGTTTTACTTTGGTAGGGCATTGGAGGAGAAAAGAGGATAGGACCGCTTTGAAATCAAGCTTTAACTTTGTAATTATAAAAATGATACTAAAAATGTCTTAATAACATTTATGGAGCAGAAAAATAAAGTAGTTACGACTTAAAAACAAATAAAAGATAAATTACTAAAGACAAAAAACACACTTTAATTGTAGTATTTTAGTAATTAGCAACTTTACTATTATTATGCGTAAGAACACTACATATAACATATAGTACTGATGTGTATTACCTGCGCAATCTGTTTCGATTCCCTGTCTCTGTAATATCCGCGAACAATACGCGCAGTATAGTAATTACTCAGTTAAGATTTAGTGAACCAACACAATGATATCTAAAGATTTAAAAATACTTGTGCATACTTAATTCAAATATTATACTAAAAGTGGCAATACTAATTATAAATTAATATTTAAACACTATAGCTATAGCTGATCTCTAATTTATATATAACTACCAACAGCACTTAGAAGTCTTAACAACAATGCGCTACTTTATTCAAAACAGTTATGTTTCTGATAGGTTGTGGAGTAACATATTGTTTATTAATTAAAATTGTTTAAGCTGTAGAATAAAAAAAATCAATTCTCTACCTTTACATACCAAACTTATTCACAAATTTTTTTTTGACATCATTAAGGTGAATAGAACATATTCAGATAGATAGATATATAGAGTCAGTGCATATTACGCGCAACGCGATGAAATAACTTTGAAATCGTAAACTTTCACATCTTCAGAATCTGTAGTTCTTCTCAAAATAAATAATATATTTACATACGTAAACAATTGGAGCGTACTTAGCAAAAACTTGTTGAAGCTGTTCAAATGACAAAAGTAATAAAACTCAAGGAAGAATCAGTGAGCCTAACTTCATAGTTTTTCAATAATTTCAATAGTATTAAGTGTCTTATTCACAAAAATCGACACGTTCTTATTCAAACAACTAGTTTTGACAAACATTTTGAAAAGTTCTTTCGTTGCAAATTAAGCTCTTGGAATCTATTGGAGATAAGTTTCACTATTTATGTACAGAAATTAATATATCTATCCTATATTGTTTAATATGGCAAAACAAAGTACTTATATAAAATAAACAATATCTCGATTGCAATGTGTAAATTAAAAACTAAAAAACTGTTAATTTAGCAATGTAAATATACGAGTATGTACTCGTACATAACATATTACATTCTTATAAGAATCGACTACAACTCAAAATAAAGATTAAATTTATTAGTAAAATGAAAGATGAAATGTCATGTAATTGTTTTTAACATTACAAATGGTAATAGTTGTTTGTATGGTAAGTGTGGTGCCCTGGTCTAGTGTGTTGCTGGGTAAATAAAACTTAAACAATCAGTTCACCAAGAGACGCGCAGACCTCCGCACGCGGCAGCAGTCGTATAAGCAATGCCCCCCTTCACCCGCGTCCGTTTGCGCATCTCTTGCCCTTTATTCATACGTCACAGTAAGTATGAGATACAGCCCGAACTAGTCTAAATAGGTACCATTGGATTTTTTTATAAGTACAGTATTACAAAAATGCGGAAAATCCATTGGCTGCTAAATAGGACCCTCGTCTATGGATATTTCCTAATATAGGGGTATACAGTGTCTCGGCAAGTCCGCTCTCTCTCTCATTATACGTTATGTAGTTATGAAAGCTATTTGTGAAGGGTAGTACTAACCCGATCGTACCGGTACAAACGAGTTGTAGCTTAAAGCCTAAGCTAGACTGCCATCTTTAAAATAGTTAATTTCAAATACGTATATAATTTTTCTAAATGTTTTGGTCATTGTAAACTTAATATATAATATGAACATCATTTTACATTATCATTCAAATAAAATTGATAATTAATGAAAAAATATTATTCACATCTTTCAATTAAAAGATTAATACAAAGTAAACGAATTAATAAAAGGCGAAACAATTGATTTAAAATCATTTACTAATTTCATGAAACGATTCATGTCAATATATTAGGAGCCATTCATATTAAACTACTTATTGTATTCGTAAATTGGATTAATCGCAACGAAATATTTCAAGCCAGGATTAACTTCACTCAATAATCAATTTATTTGGGAATGTGTTTGAGGGTATAATAAAATATCTTTATGGCTATACCATAAAAGAAGACTACTTACATTAAATCACAACATTCCATCCTTTCTTCCCGGACAGGTTTATATTTAAGATCGTCGATGTGAAACGGATACGAGACACTATATTTTAAATTATTTTTATCATAACATTGGTATCTTTAGATGTGTTATCATAACTACGGGATATTTATATATTAATACTGTACATCTTATTTTTAACAAATGACTTATAGTCTGGAGTATTTTTTTAAATATCAGTTACATTCTACTATAAATTTATATGAGAAAATGCTACAAAATATATAGTAGTAATTAATAATCACAAGACATACAACGTGTTCATTCGTCACTCCAAAGACGCTGAGTCATCGTCAATCGTCATCCATCGTCTGTGGCCAGGCGAAAGGGGTATGTAGAGACCGTAGCGTTTGGCGCTTCATCGTCTCTGGCTACCCCGTAAGGGATATGGCGTGAAGCTAAATAAATAAATAAATAAATAAATACTTTTTTCAACTGTAACATAAAACTTTTGAATCGGAATATAATTTAATTACACCTATTTAAAAACGTTAACGAAATGGAAAACAATTTATAAAACGTCTGAGTTTTGTTATTATCAATACTTTCAATTAAAGTGAATCGAGCAAACGAAACGGGACTCGATAACAGCTGAATGAAATAAACCTTTATTTACAATTTAAAATATAATACTTTAATTTTTAAGCTATCAAATAGCAAGTTATATCTAGAGCACACATGGTGAGAGAGAACGGTGTCTATAATTATCACATGGATTGTCAATATGACTTATCTAAAACAATACCTCACCAGAAGTGCGTCGTTCACTTATTTGTGATATTTGTGTTTAAAGGAGTTAATAAAGAACCTAAGTAATTTAAATAAAACATACTTCTCACAACGGGAAAAAGCCTCAGCTCAAAAACATCCCTAAAATGACACCGTTTGAATGGAAGGTTCCTGAGTTCGATTTCTGACCTCAATCAAGTTTATCTTTTATGTAAAGCGTCCCTCCACTGGACGAAACGGAAACACTAAAACCAGATAGTATTTTAATACAACTTAATTGGAATTTATGGAATTGATCGGATTAACACTAAACCTACCAAGTACCGTTCAAATTGACCGTTCTTAAACTTTTGTAAAGCTTTCACATTTTTAAACGTTATAATATCGTTATCAAACTACATGACAATTCTTAGAATATGCATATAATATTTTCTACATTCTTTACTTTTAGTTATTTCCATTATTATCTGCGTTATATAATAAAATAACTTTTAATTACTGGTCCATTTGACGGCGTGCGGTAGGAACAGGTATACAAGAATTGTCGGTAGGTTTAGTGTTAAATAAATCGTCCTTTTGTATGTTAAATCAATTTTAATGAATGATTCATTTCATGTTCGGACAGATTATGCGATGTTAATAGTTCCATCAAGCGTTTTGTGAAGCAGTAAGGATTATATAATAATAATTCAGTTCAGTAATTATATATATTTTTCTCTTTTATAATATATAGATAGAGCCTCCAGCAGTAATCAATAACATGTGAAGGACAAATAAGCAATATATTTATTTTCCCATTGCTAACTTTATATTTGAAATAGTTGTCTAACTACTTGTGAATTCTTTTGGTTTTACATAATAATAACATATGATAGTACTTAAAAAATCAATTTAATATATTAGATTATATTTTTATTCACTGCATTCCTTACATTGCAAGTTTAGTTTCAGGACATCATACTAAATAAAATTATTGTCTGTTGTCGTGTCTAATGTCTTATGTCTCTGCGCTCACTCTTACATCGTAAGATAGATGATATTGTTAGGTAATTAGTCTTAAATGAGCAAGAAAGTAATGTCACACTCCCTCTGTGGCGGAGGATGGCGCTGATGGATATACTCGTAGATCTGTACTGTTGACGTTCAGATGACGAGGAGTACTACTTTGCGTTGCATGACTATTTTAATCACATAGTCATAATATTACTTTTTTACTTTATTCTTGGTCAGTGTAATTTGCTATATTTTTTTCAATAATGATATCATTATGTACGTTTCTATCTATTATTTGCATTATACTAAATAACGACGTAAACATCCTTTGTGTAAAAAAGTTTTATTGTATACACATCAAAACTTTTGTACAATAAAACCTATTAAAAATGAAAAATTAATTATTATAATTAAGAATGAATACTATAAAAATATTATTATTTTGGGGAATATAACCTGTTAAAAAGTATCCGCAACATTGTGGTCGGTGGGATCTCAAAGTTATAATTGTTGTACACAACTTTTCACGGTGCTAAATGGGCTTATATTTCTTGATTTAAATATATATTATGTATTTGTGAAAATATAATCGGGACATAAAAATGAAGAACTAAAAATCAATCTGCGGAACACAAGGAGTATATCCGTGTACGAATTCAATTTATAATCTTTAGTTCGGTACGAAGTGTCTCCAACTGAAGGCCGTCAAAGATGTAACAGTGAGTCCCTACACGCTGACTTTAAAACCGTATCTAAAATATTAAGAGCATAGAAACATCATATTGTGACAAGGTACTTTAGATAGAGTGTGACAATGCTTAGTTTTAAACGGAAAGGTCCCGACTTCGATCTCCGACTGTGGTAAATATTATTATAATAATTTGTACGGCTCCAGCTACTCAAGAAAACTAAAGAGAAAAAGAAGTTTATGTTATATAAGCCGTCTATGGAAAGTGAGGTTTTTAATCAGAAAGACTGCCCATGACCTACAGCAAGACATACACGGGGTGCTTTGTTACAACAAAGTGTTATTACTTGTTACTTTGTTTACTTTAACTATTCATTTAAGTTACAATTTATTTTCTCTTTAACGCCCAGTGCACAGATAATCAATTATATTAAATTGTTTTTAAAAGTTATCTTGTAATTGATAGTATGTCATATTATCCATATAGTGTTTTATTAATACTTTATTGAAATAAAATATAAAATGGTTGGTGTTAAGGCTAATCACAGGCACAGGTCAAAATAATAGTTAACATTCATAAAACACATGTTATCATAATATACGTAAATCGTCAGAGTCGTGTGTAAATACAGTTTAATGTTACAATTAAGTCTCATATATGTTTAATTTAATCAGCCTTTGTTGACTGTAGCAGAGACATTATGAAGCTTTTATGTGTGTTATTATATTTTAATTAATATTCAAATTAAAAATAAATAGATATATGAAATCAATTGGATTGCAACTAATTATCTGCTTTTTTCATAAATTACCTTTATATCAATTTCTTAAGAAATAAATAAAATCTTAAAATACATTTTTTTTATACCGGGTGATATACGTATTGATAAAAAATTTAATAAATTGCTTTCAAGGCATAAAAATTCACTGACGTTAATAAATTGTTATTAGACAGACTAGATCATTAAATTTTCTGAAATGCTCATAAAAGGTATACGTTAACAGAAGACGATGTTATTAGATAAAAATGTCGTACAAGAAGTTTATGTCATGTCGTCGCAATTACATTTTACAGATTCCTGCAGCATTCATGAACTTCAGTGAGTTATTAGCATTTACAATAATTACACTAAATACCACTATGTTAATAGGTTTCAATAAATTAGTAAATATATATTTGTTATAAGGTATTAATGAAATTCTCCAAACTTTATTATGTTGTGTAAATAGAAGACTATAAATATATAAAAATGAAAGCCAAAATAATTTAATCTAAACGTTAATTCATCTGAACGTAAGATATTCATAATATTTCAGAGATTAAACATTAGTTAGTTGTGTTACAACAATTAAAAACCACTGATATTTTAATGCTTAATCGTGTCTTCCTGTTATATTAAAATACTTGTGCTTATAATAAGGAGTAATAGATTATTATTGAGCTGAGCGTAAGCGAAGCTCTTAATCATTTGGGAGACCTTTTTTGTGTTTAGTTGTCTCCAGAATGCGACGAGATAATTAGCTAAAAATTTTCTCATGTATGTTTGAACCGAACGGGGATGTTACAGCGAAAACAGATTGAAAAAATGTTATCAAGAAAAGTCAAAAGTGATCAAGAAATGAAGAAAGGAGAGAGGCTCAGCTCAACAACCGCCGCGCACGGTTGGCGGATCCTAGTATTATACGGTATTATATACAGAGCATATCAGACGGGTATGTCGTGCATGGACACGTGGATCAAGCGCTGTTTGCCCACGGACGGACAGAAGCTCGTGCAGCAGCAGATCGGAGGCGCGCGGGCGCTCATGTGTTATCTGTGTAGTAAGGACACCGCGTTACGGAGAGAGACACTTAGCGTAGCGCGTTACATACCAAAGCACTCCAGCCGTAACTGTACTACAAACTTGAAGTAAAATACAACCATATCCTTTGTTATATATATATTAAAAATATTATAATCCTATAATTGCATAATAAGTATTTATGCATTTAACGAAATGACAGATACGATAGTAATTACTATTCACGGACGATCTCTTTATTGGTACTTATTTAGTCAAGCATACGCAATGAGACAACTTTAAAAATAATAATGATTAAAATATATTGCAAGCTTTTAAATTAAAAGTAACTTATATTAATCAATATATTTTTTTATTTTAAATACTGCAGACATTAATTCGAATAGAACTTAAAACTTTGGTAACAAATCATAAGTTGGCGAAGCCCCAATTGGCCTGTTATAATTCTCGTACGGCCACTTTCGGACATGATTAGATCCATGCTATATTATATATAAGGCTTATTTGGGTGTAACCAGGGAAAAATAAGCTGTAGATATATGAATGGCGTCCCAGACTTCCTGAAGGAGCCGTCTTGCTGGTCGATGGTGTCACCGGACTGGTCACGCTGTGTGGACGAGCTGCAGCTGGCCGCGCGGGACATCTCCGAGCGCAGCCACCACAGTGTGTACTGCAACAAGAACACCGAGTCAAATACCACCACCAATCCTGTTATAATACGTAACTAGTCTCGTCCGAGAAAGTGTGATATGATTAAGGTATATTGTTTGATGATTAATTTAAAGTGATGCATAGGTGATCAGTGAGGTAAGTGAATCAAACTAGGTGATAACGTATAAGCAACTATCTGTATCAAGATTATTTCAACGCCTTGTGATGTCGTTTCCTTTGTTAATGAGTTATGTTATGATGTGATTGTTTTAAAAAAGTAACTGACATTCATCTGCATTTAATAATCGACAAGCAGAAATAATTTATTGCTGTTTTCTCTGTAATACATTGTTTTTATTATATTTATGGTATTATTATACATAACAAATATAATAGTGTAATTGTAATAAATGTTAGATTTCATAGTGTTGAATATCTTAATTGAAATAATTAAGAATTCTAATATAAAACCTTAAAGGAGGTGAAATAAAATTATTACTTTGTTTGCAAAATGGTTAATTGAAATAGTGTTTATATTTTCGTATAATATACAGGATAAAATCGTCATTATGAAATATAAAAAATAAAGAAAAGAGTTTTTACGTTATCATAACATTGCTAGATCGAAATAAGAATATTATATCTGATAGGCTCTAAATATAATATATATTTCGATTTTTATAATAAGAAGTTACATACAGTATTTAAGTACACAGAGAGTGGAAACTTAATGGTCAAAATATTAGGGATCCACATTTAAGTCAACATAAAGAAAAGGGAAGACAGTTGGTAATATGCCTGATATGGAATCTTATTTACTAAATACTAATTCTACTCTTCAGCGGACAGTCGGCCGTGTACGTGCAGTTTGATAAAATATATTACATAAGTTTCATCTCGACTATATTCTTAGTAGTTTATGTCTTTAATGAAGTTTGTACTCATAGTTTAGGTATAACTAGTTTCGTAACTTTATAATGAAAACTTAGAACAATTTTTATACCTGCATCTTAAGAATTTGACTGAATATTACAAAATAACGCAACAATTATTATTAATAATAATTCAAACTCCTTGAACCCATGATATAAACAAATAATAGAATTTAATATATTACACAAACTAATGCTCCGTTGCGTTACGTTCTGAAATGTACGTTTATAATTGGAATAAAAATATTATTATTGTTACAAAAATCATTCAAGATACGTAATGGGATGTTATTATCGACTTCTTTTCCTTTATTTGGTATCTTAAAAAATGTGTTTAAGTATATAATTGACATAAGTTCTTTAAATAACGAAAAGTATTTTTAAATGGATAATTTCAAGAATTACGGACAGGATAGTATTAGTTTTAACAACGTGCCTGCTAACATTTTATAGTTTACCATAAAGTTACATAATTCTCGTATTCATCCCATCTGTTTGAAAGTAGTTTTATGATCAGTGCTATTAAATAAGTTGAGAGTTTGAGTCTGAAACTTTCAAAATGTATTTCAATTTATTACAATTTCGTATCATGCAGATATTTACCATAAATTATATTTCAAAATGTTCTTTCAACCTAGCTATAATCGTACTTTGCAAAATGCCTCTGAAATAATAGAGTGAGTGTATGAAGGACAAGGTTTTGTCTGTTTATACCAAAGTTTATTAAAATTTGAAACGACCTTGCTTATCTACTTAACTGTGATAAATTTACTTAAAGTATTTGTCTCTAGGCATTAAAATATATTTCATAAAAATGGTATTATGAATATAACTATTTTGAACATTTACAACATTTACACTTGTTATTGGGTAGACCTCGAAGAATTCGGTCTGCCCATTCATTTGTCCCCTACTTTCGAATTTTGGAAAAATTTCTTCACAGGAGGTCTTCTTATGACCGTCTGAGTCCGAAATGACCATTGGTCAAAAAGTTTATATATATATATATATATATATATATATATGCGTGCGTGCGTCCAGATTCACTTTTGTCAGCACGATAGCGGCCGCAGTTTCGCTCGGATCGCCTTCAAACTTTGCACAAAAATCAAACATCTAAAAATGAAGGTCAAGTTCGTTAACCACAGAAATCCGGTCACAGGGGGCGCTAGGGCCTCACTTTTTCTGATTTCAGTTTTTCGACCATAACTTTGTCCCTATAAAAAGGAGATCAATCGCGTTCATATTATATGATGTCTTTGATAAATACCTATAACTAATGTAGATAAACCGAAAACCTAACTTCAATAACTTAGGGGTGGGGGTAAAAAAACCGAAATTTTTTGGAAAAAAAATCATAACTTTTTTCTGGTAAACATTCTTGCATCGCAAGTATTTTTAATAGAAAGGTTATTTTTTACTCTAAATTTAGGTATCAAAAGTTTTTCCGTAGAAGGTACTGTTTCCGAGAAAAAAAATTAAAACTACTTTTAGCTTGTAAATTTTAGGTAGGTAAAACCACGGCAACTTTTTTCTGGTTAACATTCCCTCCTCGCAAATATTTTTAATAGAAAGGTTATTTTTTACTCTAAATTTAAGTATCAAAAGTATTTCCAAAAACGGTACCTTTTCCGAGAAAAAAAATTAAAACCACTTTTTGCTTGAAAATTTTTGATGTAAACAACGGCATCATGTATTATTCTTAGGTAGTGAGTTATATTTTAAATGAGTTACACACGAGGTCTACCCACGCGTGTCCCCCTGCGGGCACGGATTTTTTTTTATCAAATTTCTTCTTTGAAAATTTTGTTGTTAAGCTTAAACTAAATTATCATCACAGACTGACTTCACAAAATTAGTGTTATTTTTTTCTTCCCCGATACATGCACCAATTGGTGTTTGGTTTACGTTTAAGAATTATGATTTAAAGAAAATATCTAATTTATATAATGTACTTCTAATTTAGTATTATATTTATAATATACATATAACATGTTGATTCTACTAGTGATGTGAAGCGTACGTCAATTTGTTACTCGGATTGAGATTTAGACTCAATTCCCTCTTAATTGAATTGACAATATCTCAATTTATAGATTTATTGTATATACTGTGTGTTCACGATATTTAGTTGTTAATTATAATACCATACATAGTATATTAAATCAATTCGTTACATATTGTTTAAACATTTCAATACAAAAATGTTTAATGAGTGACGTGAGCTTTTCTCTTTGATGTACATTAATATTGTAATTGTATTAACTTATATTTCATAGTCACTTAAACGAGCGAGCGAACTTTGTTTGAGGTTGAGAATGATAAATATATTTTTAGTGTTTATTAACGAATACTCTTTTCTCATTTTACCGACACACGCATTACGAGTACATCGACAATGTCTCATTAACTTTATAATATAATATTTTGTTATTTATTATGTCGTTATTGAAATTATGTTTTAATAAAATCAACGTATTTTCTAGATGAATAAAAGAAACATCTCACAACGTTAAGCTTGCATTTGCAATCAAAGTTATCCAAAGATACAAAATAATGCGATGTTATACTGGCCTTCCTTTATTGATTTTTTGTCTGTATTTACACTGTCTATAAAAAATATACTTATATTTCAAACTATTTCTGCCTCGTGCGTCCATTATACGATGCTGTGTTGTAATTTTAATTTTAGATTTATTTTCCAAATATTTCAAAACATCCTATTTGTTTGGCAGTTCGTGGCGCCGCTTTGAAGAGATAATTGTATTTGTTATAAAGTTAGTAATTAATATTTTACTCAACATACGATGTTGTCATGTTATTGTTAGTTTTATTTTAAGATACATTTAAGAGATACATTGTATTAGTTTATCTACACTTATATCTTGTTCGTAAGTATGTTATTTATTTTGTATTAAGACGGTGACATTTATTTAATATTGAAACAAATACATTAAAGGCATTATATCTCAATATATACATACGTTGTCATAAAAGTTATATAATAATATTTCATATAATCATATTGCAAACTAAATAAATCAAGCATTTAAAACTATTTCATAAGCATTGTTTCCGTGTCTGTGTGGGCGTGCGTGCGTGCGTTGGTGTATATGTGTGTGTGTGTGTGTGTGAAATGTTTTTTCTTTTGTTACTTGTCAATACTACATAGACATCCTGTATAGTTGTAATGCAAATATAATACATTATACAACAACAATGTGTGAAAAATAATTGATATATTAAAAGTCCACAATATTAAAAATAAAAATACTTGAAAACGAGAGCATAATTTAATAAATAATTTCCTTACCTTTAATATTCCTTGTTTGTATTAGCTCTGGAAAAGCCGATTAGAAAACTAGTGAAAGATATATTTAACTTTTTAGATTACACATTTTAATATAAATGTATCTTCTTGCCTGATGAACTCAAACAAAAAATATATAATGTAAATAGAATTTTCCGTAAATGTTAATGATATGAAATACTATTTTATTTGTTTGTATACAGTACTCGTATTCATCATCAAATATTTTATTTACAAAACTGTTGTAACTTCTACGAGTATAATCTTCCGCGGGGATGAAACTTTTTCTGCAGTAAAAAGTAAAAAAACCTATACATTAAACAAACGTACATAATCATAAACGTAGCTATGTATGTGTATTGTTCTTTCGTGATGCACGATCTACACAACAAACAAACAGACGAAAAGTTCAAACAATACTGTGTAAATATATACATTTAGGATTGTAAGTAAGTAATAATAAATAGTATTACGAATCAATAAGGGTGTGATACTATTCAAATATATTTGTTATAACTTGTTTTGTATTGTATCGATCTGGAAATTAAAACTATGAAATTGTTTACACTGGATCGCTATACGCGAGATACAGTGACTTCCATAAAAAAGAAACATAGACATAAAAGATTCCTATTTACATTTTCTGATCTAGATTCGGTGTACTTGTTACTCGTATGTAGTATATTGCTATTATCGACAAATTTTAGGAAATATAATGCAATATAAATCAAGAATTTCTTTCCTCAATATCATCAAAAGATCTGGTTAAGATTAAATATTTCGTTTAATATATTAAATTTGATTATAAGTTCCTGTTATTCCTGCAACTGTTATTCAAATAATTATAATAAAATGTAGCAAAAACATCATTTTGTCTTCAACTTTGACTGTTTCTTTCCATTTCTAAGCTAAAAATATGAAATAAAATCCAAATATCAATTATATTGCGAACACGGTCCGCGATATCTTTCAACGCATCTTTGTATCTACGACTGGAAGGGAAAGGATAACACAGAAGTCGAAGTAAAATAGCGATCTTAAAACCATTAATATACTAATATTATATTTTAATTATTCTATTTTATAACGTTGACGATATTTTTTAAACGGGGTAATGTTTTACTATCACTAAGAATTATAAAATGCTTCTTGCATTTCACTATCCATTTATCGATGTACATTTCAGACTATACGAGTACAACATCACGTGGTATTGACAAATGTATATATTATATTAAAAATATAACAAAGTAACGTCTACCAAAATATATCAAAGCTGTGGATGGAAAATGTGCATTACATGTACATTACAATTGTATGGACACATTTTATTTTATCATTATAAGCTTACTATTTAACCTATAGTGACGTAAATTGCCCATCAACAGCTACCTCCTAGAATTTCGAAAATAGTTAATTAGTAAGTAAAATAGCTGATAAGTTGTTATTTTTATAAAAGTATAACAACATTTTAATTGTAACAGCAGCAGTATACAATATTGTAACAAACCCATTATCCTTGTATTACCGTTCAGACGCTCGGACGCTCTATTTCCTCATTGAGAGATCGCGTCGTACGTAATGCTGTCATTGCCTCACTGTATTTCTTATCATTTTTACGTCTAAAGATGGTATCGCTGAATTCTATAGATAATTTAGTTAACACTATTAAGTTCCATTTATTATTATTAACTTTGATATTATAATTATTCACGTCATACACACTTCTTCAATTAAAGTATTTTCTATTTCTTTAAACTTAGTTTTCTCTACATGCAAGAGCCATATTTTAGGAATACATTTTGTAGCAAATATATATTTTTTAATAAAACTATATCTTTATGTATTATGAACTTATTTTCTTTTTTATTAAATTATATTCAAATTTTAGATGTTTAACAGATCTTCAAAGAATGAAAGAATTATGATAGAAGATAAAAGTTATGATTTTCCACTATAACTTCTATCATTATATATTTTTTTACTGTAATGAAAAAGATATACTTAAAAGCCATCCACATGACATTATATTTTAGAAATAATGAAGAAAATGTGATATATAATTATTTATAACTAAAATGTAGGTATGTGTATAAAATATACACAAACAAGTGTACCACTTGCGTTATAGATGTCTAAAAACTACTACGAACTAACAGATTCCAATTAATATATATATAGATAATTGCATTGTTGCCATATCCCTAATATAGCTTATAGTTTAGTTAGATAGACTTACTATATTAATCATTAATTGCTAAACAACCAGGAGTTGATTCCTATCCTAATAAACTAACAAAATTTAATATATTAAATTTTAATTCGCCCGATTGGCTTAGTCGAGTTTAATCACAAAATACCAAGACCAAAGGAGCCTTTATTTGACTTCAAACGATAAATACATACATATTTTTAATTTTCTTTGAAGAAAACAGCTTGAATGTACTTTTATTTCGGTGAAACTTGAAAATTGGTTGTAATTACATTTTGATGAGGGATGAACAAAGTTAAGGGATTTTCGCCGATAATTCATTTACTCTAACATTCCTTATTTTATGATGGTTTTTTATATTATCGTTGTTGTCGCTTTTTTCTCCGTAAACTGGAGACTATTAATAGACATACATACATATATTTCGTTTATTCATATGTTTTGTTTTAACATTATTATTTTGACAGTTGAACCGAGATCTTCAACGACGTGAAATCTAGTGGCTAAAACATCAGAAAGAAATATGAGTATTTTTCTAATCCCTTGAAAAAATATAATTGTGTTTGAGAATAAAATGTATCTTTTTGATCTAAAAGCAGAAAATATAAAATAATAATATTTGTTATCTCAATTTATAGACAAGTTTTGAAGACTTTTCTTCTGCAATAAAAAGTCTATAAAAACATGGCCAAAACACCAATTTTAAAGTTTAAAATTCATAATTAAAGAGAATGTTACCTATTTTTCTGTTTAAATATGATTAATGTTTGAAGGCTGGAAAAAAATATTGTTTGTGCTAATTAAATTAAGATAATGCTATTGAAATATATTTTGAAGTCATAACATATCATAAATATTCTTATTTTAAATGGATATTTTTTCAAAATGCACTGTGAATTGTCACGTAGTTCAGTTAAGCTCACTTTGATTGAGTATTTCAAATAAACGTCGAAAATAAACAGGGGCTGCTTATTTTTATGTTTTTGTGAATTGAAATAAATAAAATCAATAAATTGTATGGACCTCCAAACAAAGACAACATACAGAGATACATGACATCAATATACTTTCATGATTATAAACAATAATTTTGTCGATATATTTTGACAAATGTCACTTGTGTAGGTTACACAAGTGACATTTGTCAAAAGGGATAGCAGTGTGTAGAGTCTTACAAAGAACTACTTAGTATCCTATATCGAGTAACTGTCAATGTTGTTAAGATAATGAATTAAATGAAATAATGGAAGGAAAATATCACAAGGAAAAATGCGAGATCTAAAGAATCGTTCTCTGAGAATGATTAGTTATGTGTGAGACGTGGAGACCATTGTGAAAGAGTAAGTAATATTTAAAAGAAATCACAGAAATTGTAATGGGTTTCTCAGATGAAACAAAATTTATTAAATTAATAGAGGCAGTAAAAAATACTCGTACAACGTTCATTAGTAGATCGATCTTATTATTTGTAGAGATTTAAATAGGATAATCATATTTATTGATGTGCTAAGATTTTAAAATGTTTCTTGCATTTAACAAAGCAAAAGCATTTTAAAAATTGTCAGAAAGAAGTTATAGCAATGAAAAACATGCTTGAAGGATTACATACGGACCTCCCTGAAGACAATTGAGTATAAAATTCTAAATTATATAAATAAGTATATCAAATTTCATTATTTTGTATATCATAGCTATAGTTTGTTGGTATTAGATTCGCATCGCATTTTAAAGTGCATGTCCTTCCGATACGTTTATAAATATTTATTGTGTTTCCAAGAATTGTTATTTAAAAACCAAAGCAAAGACGCAATGGCCTTAATAATATGGCTGTAGCGAGAAGAGGGAATTGGAAAATAAATGGAAAGATTTTCAGTCAATGTAAAGCATTGCGTTCGAAGAAATATAATCAACTGAAGAGTCAATTGACCATTACTATTATTAATAACAAAAATTAACAACTTGAAATCTTTGTTGAATTATTCATCCTATTACTTAAGAGATAAATAAATTACAACATTTTGGTCCCCATAAAGAATTTATTTATTTAGCCTATCTACTTATTGTTATTGTTATTTATCATAAGTTGCTTATTATTTTCTCTTTAATAATGCATACCAGTGATACTGACAAAATGATTCATATCATTCCAAACCTTCACCGTTGCGTTGTTCTTTACGATAGTGAGTAACGTAACCATACCTTCTCCCACTCAACGGTAAACGTTTTGGGTAACCTTAAAACTCTATAATAACCTTCGAGCATCTGCATACTAACTAGATGTGAAAAATTGTGCTAAATTGTGGTTTCCCAGAGGTCGCGGGTTGGAATCCTGATTATATTAATATTTTGATGATTGGTTAAAATCTAATTGAACTAATTGACTAAACAATATAAGTGGTCCAACAAGGTCGTAAACAACTCAAACGTCGGTCATTCACTACATAAAGATTAAAAATTTCAATTTATGTATTATTCGGAGGTTGTTTAGGTTAAGATTATGTAAATATGTATCAGAACTTTGAAGCCATCATAAACTTTGAACAAAGTTAGGAAATAACAAGATATTTATTCTTAAGTTTTTATTTTGCGAGTGTCTAAAGTATAATAATTGTAGAGTAGGTTGCTCTTGAAGTAGGTATACGTTGTGGTGGCTACTCTCGCAGATGTCCCTCAACGCCAGCTCACGGCCACGGCTAGTCTGGTGACGCCGGCGACCAGCATGACAACTCTTCTAGGAAGTCTGATATCAGTGTATGTAGGTATAAATGTATAATTTTAATTATTACACTTATTATATTCAGTTATATTTAAAATTGTTGACTAGTTCTTGTCTCTTACAAGGTTGAATTAAATTGTGCTCCTTATCCAAAATAGTTCACGACAGTTATTCAAATTACTACGATAGCAATCTGTTTGTAGTAGTGCTGACACTAACTATTCACGGTTCAATAAACTCACTGTCTCAAAGTTTATATGGACGGATAAACTTATTAATTTAAATATTGTATTAAATTAGCTACTTTAGAAGATTCTATTTTTTTTTCTGGTTATGAAGTATAATATTATGTTAAAGATATTTTTATGAATAATATAAGACGAAACACGTGTTGTCGTGAACGCAGTCGATAATTTGAAGCCGCTTACCACACATCTAGTACTATGATAATGATCTAACATTTATTATTAAAAATACAATAAAGCATAATCTGTCAGACAGAGTATGAATTGTTATTATTGAAAATACGATAAAAACAACAATAATAAATTCTTCAAAGGCCTACGTCTTTGTTAGAACCATCAATGTTACTAAGTTTAATTGAATATAATCATTTGGTTAATCTGTTTGGACTTTAGATCGAAATTAAAAGTAGGATGAACTTATTTTCTTTGGTTATAATTAAAATAATGAATAAATATGATCCGCGACTCTCACCCAATACTCACATTTTGTATAATTATGTCAATAAAATAACTATCTAGCTGTTCTCGTGTTACGCGTTTGTAACAAATTTATCGTTAAAAAGAAAACTAAATTTAAATAATTTATTATATTAATAATTTTTATCGTGGTCATTGACGTATTGAACCACTGTCTGGTCAATTTATAATACACTGTTTATATTTATACTAAGCAAGAAACAATAACGAAGGTATAGTTCTAAATACTAATGACTTTATGTTTTATTAAGGTGTTTCTTTGTTGAAAGTAACAGGATATCTCTTTATTTGAAAAAATGTCATTTCTATTCAATATAAAGCAGATTTTTATTGCTTAAAAACTTTAAAAATATAATAAAAATATTAGTTAACCTTTACATTGATCTGTACCTAACTTGCAGCTTAGAACAGTCAGTTGATGATTTTAATAAAATATTTTTTTCTACTGTTCCATATTTCTAAGAACAACAATAATATTTTCAAATTGTAATTTATTTACTTTATTGTGTTTAAGCTATAAATTTATAGTGCGCTAGGAAATTAAATCAAGACATGGTTTAGAACTTTATATATTTTGAAGTGTTGAAAACATGAAATATTAAATAAAGTCTGTTATCCAACATATTTACACGTTTACTGAGAAATACTTAGGACCTACGACCTAGTTGTTAGTATCTGTTTCTGATATACATACCTTATTTGTTAAAAAATTTAAAGAGCAATCTTTATATAGCAATTCTATTTGTTCTTCAAACATTAGTTTGAACTTCAAACTTCATTTGAGAAACCTCATCATCCACTTGCTTGTGGTCCATTCCTCAACTCTTTGTGATCGATGCAACATGTCAATTCCATCCACGCTCATGTTACTGTCAGCTACAGCGGAAAAATCATTTATCGGTCAGGTTTGTGCGAATCAATTTAATTACTTAAGAACTCAATAATATATATATATATATATATATATATATAATTATTAACGGGACGACAGTGAAAAGCTTGTAACGAATTAGCAACAAGAAATCACCCTCTAAAGTATTTTTACAAACTCTGCAGACATCGATTGATAAACAAAAACCTTTATAAAATAATAAAGTGTAACTAACTAATATTTTCAATTTGTTTATTTTGTGGGATGGTTATCAGAAAATTATTAATTTTATAGAAGTCTTTTAAAAGAAAAAAATGTTTAAGAAATGGTTGTAGTTACAATACAGAGTTATTTATTAATTAGATTATTACAAATATTACATTTAGTTATAATATTTTGTATAATAAAAATATACATATGATTGTTTAGTTAATTATTGATTACCGTAATTTGTCAGCAGTAATATTAATGCTTGAAAAGATAATTGAGGTTTAATATAATATAATAACCTATGTACTTCACACCTGTGACGTTCAGAACATATATATACATTTTAGATAAGCATGGTGAATATTTCCATTCACCATGCTTATATAAAATGTAATACATTTTTATAATCAATTTATCCAACAATGAATTTGAAAAAATATCACAATTTCACGATCTTATATTGTAGGTTAATTTAATATATTTATTTCTTCCGTGATGTCATGCGAGACGACAAAGGGTTCAGTTTTCCAGATTTCCAGATTGTGGGCAGCACCATCCTCTACGTAGCATAATACCACACTGCGATCGTCAACCTGCCTGCCAAGCGTGTCGATTATGGCATATCCTCTCATAGATGTTGAAACAGACCAATCATCCCCTAGTTCACCCCGACCCCGCTGTTCCGGACTACGGTAGCTACCAGGTAAACAACAATAGGGCAAGGGGTGCTAAAAGTCCGTGACAGAGGTCCGGCTACCATTACTACTGACGACGGGCCCTGATGCCATATAGCATGAGGACGTTGCATAAAAATATTTCTAATTTGTCCATTATATATTTTAAAATAATAAATAATCAAATCGATAATATAAATATTTATAAACTAATTACGTTAACTACAGACGATATAATAGAGAACTTATTAATTAATACAAAGTATGATGTAAGTACAAAAAATAATGAATTAATTATTACATTAATTAAACTTGTATTCTAATAAAAATGCAATTATGCATTCCGTCGCGATGACGCAAAACACATTTTGTTCACATGAAAGTAAAGTCCAGTCAGCGATCCTCCTGGAGTATGTGTACGTAACTAACTGCAGGAACCATCATCATTGACTTCAATGTAATATCAGTTTTTTGACGATTATTCCTCAACGACATATTTATATTTATATTATTTATTTAGCTTCAAACGCTACGGTCCCCGCATACCTCTTTCGCCTCGGCCACAGACATCAACCTCTTCATACATGCCCTCCGGGGGGTCCTCATGCTTTTTACGTGATCTTGCTCCAGTATCATAGATACTGTGTTTTCGAAGGTCACTCGAGGCCTCCCCATTTCTCTCTTACCACTCACTTTTCCTGTATAAATCTTTTTTACCATTCTTTCATCACTCATTCGTTCGACGTGACCAAACTAAACATTTTTGTTTAAAAAACCATCTTTTAATGTAATAATTTTTAATTTGATTATTGTATTTGTAAGAATTTTTCGAGCCTATTCGTCGCTTTGTGACACTGTGCGAAGAGTTGAGGGAACTCCCTAGTAAATTCTTTAACTATTTTCGAATGTCTATTAAGATATTCGACGAATTTTTGGAAATTGTGGGACCTCGAATAACACTTCAAGATACCAACAAGCGTTTGGTGGTACCACCTGTACTACGACTTGCTGTTACACTAAGGTAAGTAAAACACTAATTACACAATTTAAAATTTTTTATTTACTTATTTTTATTGAAAACTTGCAAATTTATACCTCACCTGGAGACAAATAAAAGTCTTCTGGTGAAATTTAATTATTCAAAGTGCTTTGGACTGTTGTTGAGCAGCTGTTGAGATGGACAAATATTTGAGTTGAAAGTATTAAAAAATCTTGTGCGAAGGGTGGCCTAGAACGTTGTGCAGTTGAATAAGCGGAGCGGTACTGACGATTTTCTAAAATCTTAATTACTTTCGGGGGATGTACAGGATTATCGGATAAGGATTGATGCAAGTTGTTGGGTGTAACTGTGAGGGATGCTGAAACATATAACGTGCTTGTATGAATATTCACTGTGAGTTTTGCTGTTGTGGCATCTGGGTATGCTGTTGAATGTTCTGAGTGTGGGGTACTGATAGAAGCGAAAGATTAGAATTTGTGTGACTGAAATATGATTCAATGAATGTTGGTTGGTTAGACTGACTCATGTATGTATTATGCGACCTGTTTGAAAAAGTGCGAATTACAAAAATGTTTCAATTTTAGCTGATATTTTGTTATCATCATTCATTTTTTAAGTGATGGAACCAGTGATAGACCAAATGTTTTATCCTCTCTGATTCAGACATTTCATTTTTGATGGCCTTTAGTACGTCGGCTTCAAGGGTTGATGTAATTTCCTTTTTTTCTTTGGAGTCTCTGAAACAATACTATTGGAAGTCGAAGGTCCAGCAGGTGAATGTTTAATATTCGGCGGTGACAGGCTTTCAGTATTTTGCTATGATACATTAGGTTGGAGTGCTTTAGTTGCCAGAAGTTGTAGCATATTTCACGTGTAGAACAATAATAATGTGTCGTAATATCTATACTTTTTTTTTTCGTACCTTATCCTGAGGTAACATCTCTTTGAGCTTGATACTCATGCTAGAAGTTGTCCCTTAAGAGTTTCCATTTAGCTTTATACCTATTTGATTACAATAAATATTATTTACTTACATCGCCTATTTTTTTCTTCATTGGTGAGAGTTTCCCAGTCCTTTGAGAGATTTGTAGTTATACTTTCATGCATTATTCTTTAAGATTTTGTTTGAGTAATCTGGTAATGTTTTTGCATACAGAAATTGGCGTGACTCCACCTCTATTATCAACTCTTCGAAATCTACAACCCACGACATCATACTGCATCGTCGTATCGCCACCAGCGTATGATCGAATAATTAACACATCCGACCGCTGAGAGAACGCCCGGCATACTGAACGCAGCGCTGGTGCTTTTTCAACGCCCATGCGAATAATAATATGAAGTTTTGTATGGTCTATTCTATTTTAGCGTCAATGCCCAGCGTTGAAAATGCAACATTACTAGATAAAGCGTCGCGCTTTAAAAACTATAACGTGTGAACATTTAAATTTAATGCGCTATGTTCATTATTAGCGGTTTTTCAAAGAACGATGAAAAAGCTTATAATCTAAATTTGTAAAATATAGTAAATGTAATATTGCCTTGACTAACCCAAACTAAAATAGTTTTTATATTTTAATATATATTATTTCAAACATCTATTTGTCGATAAATTGGCCACAAAGTCATATTTCATAAAGTACAAAATGGGAGGTTTGTATTTCTATTTCTATTGGCTATTGTTGTATATTTTATATCTCATCCATAATCCTGTGTATAATTTTATACTAATATACTTCCGCCATATTAATAATGAAATCGTTCTCCCTAAAAATTTATTAATGAAATATTTTTGTCTTCAGATAAGTAGCCATTATAAAATTGCAATAAATTTAAGAATTTTTATATTTCTATTCAAATTATTATTTTGTTTGTTTTTATTCTTATAACTACCTTATTTTTCTACTGTTTGAATCTGAAATTATATAAATTAGGATGAAAAAATTGTAGCTCATTTTATGTAGAATACTAAAAAATATTTGTATGATATTTAAATTATGAAAACTATTTGTTTTAAGATTTAAAATGTATGTAACGGAATTCAGATAGCGTTGAATCGCATGATTATGCATTTATATCTATTTTCATTACATACAATTAAGCTTTGACAATAAGCTAGCGCTTAGTAGGACTATCATAAATGAACTATCTTGTAGTCAGCAAACCTCAAACTGTCTGCCTCACCAACAGGGTGGAGAGATGAACTAAGAACTAAGCACTAAAGTACAATTTTACTGGATCTCAGAAACTTACCTTAATAAATGATAATTAAATATAAGTGTAAGCGTAAGTGCAAAAACATAATAATAACTATTATACAATTAAAGGTAATTTCTTATTAATATCCATCATTGGAGTTGAAAAATCAAAAAATCATTAAGGTATTTTTATGGTTTAGTAAAAAACTAAACAAACAGATGGTCGTGATACTTATAATTTGAGACATGAGTATATAGTACAATGATTAATGAATTTAGGCACAGTTATTGTTCTATGTCAGAATTTAAATCAAAATTAAATAGAAGAAACACACACGTGGCGGACAAAGTCGTTAACAACCACTAGTAACGTAATAAACATAAGTTGTGGTATTATATTTATAAGTGTAAAATAATCATTAAAAATATAAGTTATTTAAACCTTACCACTTTTTTTGTGATCATGAACTGACTCTTATTATTTATTTTATTATCAAAACATCAAATTCAATTCATTCTGTGAAGAGAAAAGAACTGCTTTAAGTTTAAAAGCACCCGACCCTCTCTTCTTTTAGTTTTCTTGTGGACAGATAAGTGCTTTTCTTGGATCTGACTCCTTCATTTAAATTCTATACACAAAGTTAAGAATCCGAGAAGGAAGTCTAATGTAATATTTGTATGTATTTATTCCTTAATTTTTTAGGAGAGATCAGAGTTGCTTGGTTAGTTTCTCTTTTCAGTGACATCTATCTAAAACAGTATCCTGAAACTGAAATTTTGCTTTTTATACTCTTATTTTATTCGTATTAAATCAATGGATCATAATGATGATAGTAAATGTATTTTAATAAACAATTTAAATTAACGTTATAATTTGGATTAACAAGTTATCTTCAACCTACAATTGTTAATCTCTAAGTACCTACTTACTACAGAAAAAAAGTTCAACTTGGCTGAACCTGTCACTGTTACGTTTATATTATTTCTGTACTTTCATTTGATTACTTTTGTCGCAAGAAAAAAACCCTGTTGATATACATTTTCGGCTACTTCAAGTCCTCAATTCTAAATTAAATATATTTTTCATACAATCTGACATTGAGAAGTTTGAAGGAGAAAAACGTGAAAATGTTAAACAGTTTTCAAAATAAATATAATGTTTAAGTAATTTTTATTAAAAAATTGTATTTAAAAAAAAAATAATATTGTATATTTTTGGTTGTTTTGTCATCAAAATTAAATCAATGGACAACCGTTTAAGTTCTACTACATCAAAATCGAGATTTTTTATTTAGCTAATGGTTATCAGTACCGAGGAGGTACTTCTTACGAGTATATCTCTATTAGATGTCTAACTCTCTTAACGGAGAGACCTCAATAATAAGTAGTATATAATGTTCTAATGTGTCTATTTAAGATAAAGTGATACCAAATTATATTTATCCTTTTCAGTAAATATAACAGTATTTACTGAAAGACAGAAATTATATTTATTCTTTGTGTGATAACACAGCACTAACTAATATTGAAATGCATCGCTTTATAAATCGCCAATAATAACGTCTTAGGCAGACTCGCGATAACATATCGGTTTTCATGAAACCACATTTTTATGTTTATTATTAATAGTCATAAAATTATTTCTATATTTAATACTAATAGCAATAACAAAGTTATTAGATGTAATATATCATGAAAATTTAAATGTATTTCATTTTATTTTTAAAAGAATTACATTCGAACTGATTGTCAGTTGTTTATATACTCGTATTACAAAATAAAAATGAACTTTAAAATATCTTCGACTATTATTAAATAAATATTGTTAATTTTCATTCAATTTAATTTTCAATTCAAAGGACAACAATTAATTATATTAATATGGACTCAATTTAATTCGTATTTAAAATTTCCTTTGAAGATGTCTAGCCATAATGAACTTCTTTAAAAATAAAATAAATATAAGATGGTCACCATTTTTAAAGAGGCGACATTGTCTCTGGATAAATTCTATGAAAGAGCCGAATGAGAATAGAATTACTGACTTGAATTATTTCAATGTAGTTGTGCAAAACTGTAAATTTACTAACAAAAATTGTTCTAAACTATCCAAATACCTCTACTATTATTATTTTTTTATATTAAATATAAGAAATAAGGTGTTTATATATAAAAAATATATAAACAAATAGAACGAAAACCGCTTCACGAAACATTTATTTTTAAATTATCCGATACATCACTTAAAAATATTTTCATCATACTTATATATTTAGTTTCACAAAATTATTCTGGATTTTTTTTTATAAAAACATTTCAAAATGGAAAGGTCAAATAAAATTATAATTTTTTATTAGTTTTTAGAACAAAATATAGTTTATGTAAAGGCAACTTACCAGACTATTCTCATTATTAGTAGTGATTTTGTTCCATAACAACATATTTATATAAAAAAAGAAAAAATATGACAAAGGTCAGTATACAAAAGTACACGTATCTACAACAGCACTCAAAACAATTTCTTTCAACGTGATCTGCACATTAGCCACGGCCGGCGTGTTGTTTGACCTATTACTACATACTTGTAATAGAATAATGAAATAAGAGTTATGATTTTTATCTTTCTAGAAATAAAGTCGGACAAATATAATAATATATGATACAAACCTGTGCTGTGGTGTGAGATGGTTTGGCCGAGGTACCTTAGCATGGTGTATACCTCTAGTATATACCATGCTAAGGTCGCCATGAAGTAGCGATAGTGAAAACTAACCACAAAGCCTTCTTCGATTAAAACTATATATCAAAAAATCCGTGCCCGCAGGGGGACACGCGTGGGTAGACCTCGTGTGTAACTCATTTAAAATATAACTCACTACCTAAGAATAATACATGATGCCGTTGTTTACATCAAAAATTTTCAAGCAAAAAGTGGTTTTAATTTTTTTTCTCGGAAAAGGTACCGTTTTTGGAAATACTTTTGATACTTAAATTTAGAGTAAAAAATAATCTTTCTATTAAAAATATTTGCGAGGAGGGAATGTTAACCAGAAAAAAGTTGCCGTGGTTTTACCTACCTAAAATTTACAAGCTAAAAGTAGTTTTAATTTTTTTTCTCGGAAACGGTACCTTCTACGGAAAAACTTTTGATACCTAAATTTAGAGTAAAAAATAACCTTTCTAATAAAAATACTTGCGATGCAAGAATGTTTACCAGAAAAAAGTTATGATTTTTTTTCCAAAAAATTTCGGTTTTTTTACCCCCACCCCTAAGTTATTGAAGTTAGGTTTTCGGTTTATCTACATTAGTTATAGGTATTTATCAAAGACATCATATAATATGAACGCGATTGATCTCCTTTTTATAGGGACAAAGTTATGGTCGAAAAACTGAAATCAGAAAAAGTGAGGCCCTAGCGCCCCCTGTGACCGGATTTCTGTGGTTAACGAACTTGACCTTCATTTTTAGATGTTTGATTTTTGTGCAAAGTTTGAAGGCGATCCGAGCGAAACTGCGGCCGCTATCGTGCTGACAAAAGTGAATCTGGACGCACGCACGCATATATATATATATATATATATATATATATATATATATATATATATATATATATATAAACTTTTTGACCAATGGTCATTTCGGACTCAGACGGTCATAAGAAGACCTCCTGTGAAGAAATTTTTCCAAAATTCGAAAGTAGGGGACAAATGAATGGGCAGACCGAATTCTTCGAGGTCTACCCAAAACAATAACACTTAACGTCACAGGTTCCCACAAAATTACAATTTATTATGTAGCGTATAACTAAAAGATAACTAACAATTTAAATAATATGAACTTTAATATTAGAAGCTTAAACAAGCAAGTAAAATTAATCAAATAATATTATAGTAAATAAGTATTTGTAATGTTCAAGTTCTTATGTTTAAAAAATGTAGGAATGATGTATTATTGTAATATAAATAATTAAAAATGGTCATCGACGGATCCATGTTGTACTCTGCTATACAAATAGTGTCTTGAATCTGATAACTCATTATATAAAATAGAAAACAATATCTCAGAGCACGGCATATTGAGCCAACTACATTTAGAAAGTATAATTGATACTCCAATATTTTTAATATAGAACCTAAGATTATTTGATGTCAGATGTAGCGTCGGGTTTTACCGTTAATGGAAGATTTTTAATCTATAAGACGGTCGGACTAATCATCTTATACTTTAAAACTCTTATATTAAGCCCTAGTAACATTCAAGTATATAATAGTTTTTACTTATAAAAGTTTTTACATATATAAAAACTATTATAAGTTATTATTATAAAAAAAAGTATATTCTGTCGGTACATTTTTTTAAGGAAAAATTTTATCATCGATTTTTACATCTCTCTGTATAAACAGTGTATTTTCTTATAAATCAAAACTGTTTCACTGTTCTTGATGATAGTAGGTATACGAAAACATGTAAATAATTATATAAAAACCGTATTAATTAGTAGTTATATTTATTTGTTTGCTGCCATATTTTTATTTCTTTCGTTATCATTTGATTTTAAAGACATTGTTGGGTAGACCTCGAAGAATTCGGTCTGCCCATTCATTTGTCCCCTACTTTCGAATTTTGGAAAAATTTCTTCACAGGAGGTCTTCTTATGACCGCCTGAGTCCGAAATGACCATTGGTCAAAAAGTTTATATATATATATATATATATATATATATATATATATATATATATATATATGCGTGCGTGCGTCCAGATTCGACTTTTGTCAGCACGATAGCGGCCGCAGTTTCGCTCGGATCGCTTTCAAACTTTGCACAAAAATCAATCATCCAAAAATGAAGGTCAAGTTCGTTAACCAGAGAAATCCGGTCACAGGGGGCGCTAGGGTCTCACTTTTTCTGATTTCAGTTTTTCGACCATAACTTTGTCCCTATACAAAGGAGATCAATCGCGTTTATTTTATATGATGTCTTTGATAAATACCTATAACTAATGTAGATAAACCGAAAACCTAACTTCAATAACTTAGGGGTGGGGGTAAAAAAACCGAAAATTTTTGGAAAAAAAATCATAACTTTTTTCTAGTAAACATTCTTGCATCACAAGTATTTTTAATCGAAAGGTTATTTTTTACTCTAAATTTAGGTACCAAAAGTTTTTCCGTAAAAGGTACCGTTTCCGAAAAAAAAAATAAAAACCACTTTTAGCTTGTAAATTTTATGTAGGTAAAACCACGGCAACTTTTTTCTGGTAAACATTCCCTCCTTGCAAATATTTTTAATAGAAAGGTTATTTTTTACTCTAAATTTAAGTACCAAAAGTATTTCCAAAAAAGATACCTTTTCCGAGAAAAAAAATTAAAACCGCTTTTTGCTTGAAAATTTTTGATGTAAACAACGGCATCATGTATTATTCTTAGGTAGTGAGTTATATTTTAAATGAGTTACACACGAGGTCTACCCACGCGTGTCCCCCTGCGGGCACGGATTTTTTTATATAAATTTTGCTGATTTTATCAAAATTAGTTGTGTAAAAACAGTGACTTTCTACGATGAAAAAATACTTTCAAAAGAGCTGCACGGCGCGAACGATTGCATTGCACTGGCAACGTTATTAAAAATTAAATAAAACACCTTTTGCTACTGCAGAGCTCCAATATTTTTCTAACAAGGCCAAAACAAATTATCAAGGGAATGTTTATATTAAATATAATATGAATGATAGATACCCCTGTAGAATAAATTAATATTTCTTTTAAATTTTCGTACTTTAACAATTATATTATGCAGAATCTGTACTTATTTGTTTATTCTTTCTCAAACTATGGTTTTGTTTATTTTTTTTCTTATGAAAGAAACTTCCAACTTAATAAACTTATTACAAGCAAAAAAGCAAATGCAATTAGCTAGTGCTAGTGCTAGTGCTGTATAACCATAACAATAACATAAGCTTGATCTAATTATAGTGTAAGTGTACCAACTAATAGACTCAAAATTTGATATGTATATACACAATTGCAATTCACTGTTCTGTATATAACTATGCACTAACGATAGTCGAAAAATCATTGCTGTACAATCAGGATTCCTATCCTATACAAAATATATACTCTAAATAATCGAATCTAATCGCTAAATACCAACATCAAAGGAGGCAGCCCGTCTTTGACTTTAAAAGTAAAATAAGGATTTTATTTACAAAGTTATTTCTTTTAAGTAAAAAGCTTCAACGGATTTTCCTTTTGGCAATATTATGAAATTTGAGGTTAACTATACTTTGATGAGCATGTCATAACGAGTTCATTAAAAGAGTTAAACATTTTTAAGCGGTTTCAATTAATAATGTTTATTTCTAGTTTTTATATATTATGAAAGTTATTATATTATTTTTGAAGATATTTTTTTTCGTAATCAAGAAAATTTATTTATTTATTTATTTATTTACCCTTTATTGTATATTACAAAAGGCGAACTTAATGCCTTTTGGCATTCTCTACCAGCTAACCTTTGTGGATGGTGAGAAATTGCGGTAGGCGTAACAAAGTAAAATTCAAAATAAAACTAGTACTAAGTGAAATAAAAAAAAAATCAATCAATTCTGTAGTATTATTGTGTTCATTTTGAAATGTTCGACAACGAAGAGCCAGATTCGTTATATGTTACTGTGATTGGTTCCCGCCTCTTCGCTATTGCAGTATCTCAGGCACGATTTTCTGTTACGGCACTGTCAGGCACGGACTTCCGTTCAAAAAAACTGGAAAAGAAAATATAAGTTTACACCTTTTGTAAATAGCAACCTATTATACCTTTAAAGATATTAATTTATGTTGCTTGATGAGAAATATATTAATTTAATTCAAAAGATATATTTCTTAAATAAAGTTCTTACTTACTAACCTACTGATATCACTAGTTTGACCGCGATCCCATTTTATTCCCTGTTACCATGATATTGTTACCATATAAATTTAATAAAATGTTAAATTATAATCAATAATAGTAAATATACTTTTTGTTTATAACTTGTTTTAAATATCTATGGAGTGCTCTTTTCTTATAATTTACTCCTAATAACAAAAAAAACACAACTAATTATGACGTAAAACTATAGCAAATTATAAATTAATAATAACTCAAAAGAGTATTTATAGGATTTCTTGCCGGTTCTTTTCCACATATAGATCAAAAGAATCATCTTACTGAGTACAATAGAAAATACAATGTTAGAGAAAAAACTGCATCCTCATAGCGGTCAGAGATATCGTCTCACATCCGATATATTTTATTTGTTGAAATACAAACACGTCTACGTATATATGAAATATATCATAAAAGTATTAAAACAAAATTGAGACCATTTATTTGAGAAGTCGCTTACATCTTCAGTCTTAAAAACACATACATACATCAATAAAAAAATAAGTTTACTTTAACTTATATTTCTTTCTTTAACCTGTCAGTACAAGCTTCTCAGAAAATATAATAATAAATGTAATTTAAGGTATGAAGTCTTCATAAATACTAAACTAAAGAATATAATTATTATTACTATTTCAGACAGTATAGTCTTGAAAAACTACTTTTATAAGCAGTATTTTTTTGACGCGAGTACAAACTGATACAAATACCTACTCGGTATTAATTGTATACTGATTTGTCACGCTCTTCTTGCAGAAAATAATTTTAACATTTATTTTACGTACAATCGAGAATTCTGTTTTAAATCCAATTACATTTCCCCTGAACTGTACCTGTTAATTAACGTAGTGAATTAATCAATTATGTAAACCGCACAATAAATGCACATGTGTTTATTTGATTACATATTAATTATCTGATGATGACTTTGTAATGACTCGGAAAACCCAATGCTTCGGACACTCCAATGTAAATAGCTCTAAGCATTAGCATCACATAAATAGACGACATGAGATTATAAAATATCATTCTGACATATTTATGATCTGTGTGTAGACTTTTCATATAATACATATCAATTAGTATGAAGTTCTCAGTGGTACTCGTGGTACTGATGGCGGTGTTCTCGTTGTTCGTGTCACAGAGTAATGCAAAACCTGGAATTAATTTTGGTGCTGTTGTAAGTATTACACATATACGACGTTATAGATAATATAGTTTCTAGTTTCGTAGTTATTTAAATAATTAATTTAATAGGTAATTGTAATGAAATTTAAGCACATATATATGAAGTCTAAATGAGATGATATATTCGTGTTTTTATGATTTTATTTTTTTATTGATTAAAATATTTATTCCCGGCAATTATTATTTCAGAAAAGTGGCTTAGAACTTCTAAAAGCTGCTGGTAAGGTGGAGGACATCTACGACCACTGGCGTCACAGACACGGACACTGACAATACGATAACTGTTAATAGTAATATGTAAGAAGATAAATACTTTATCAATGATCTTTGTAAATGTTTTAAATACATATTAAAATAAGTGTTTTTCATTATCTGTATTTTCATTAAGAGAACAAAGAGTGTGTTACTTTTTTTGTTTTAAGTCAGACTGAATTATAAACAGCTAAAGTTGAATGTAAACTTAATTGTGTAAAAAATAAAGAGCAGCCTTCATTTAGCAGCATACACTTCAATCAATCATAAAATAATACAAAAGAGTAAGAAGAGCAAAATAAATACAACGCTGAGTACAGAATAAATAAAATAAATTTACAAATGATTATAATTATAATGTTGTTATCATTCAGTATTTATAAACAATATTCAAAGATGAAAATCAATCAACATATGATAGATATATAAACTTAACAAATTTAATTAATTCATAATGATCTTAGTTATCAATAATATATATATATATATATATATATATATATATATATATATATATATCAGTTTTGGCATTTTGGAAAACTAAAAAAATAAAATAAACTTTGATAAAATATTAAAACATATTTTCTTAAATTGTATTCGAATTAAGTCGGACAAATGTCTAACTATTTATCTCTACTACGGTCGCATGTTTGTTTACATTATAAGTGACGTCACTCGCTGACCCGAGTCCCCTGCGGGATGCGGTAGAGTCCCTGTCTTGGAGAACTGTTATCAGTTCTCAAACAAAAGTATCATGTATAAAAATCAGCGAAAGATTAATTCGCAGTCATTAAAATTTTATTCCTCAATCACTGTACAGTGCATTGTGTTAGAAGTGTGTCAATATGAAGGTGTTCGCAGTATTGGTTGCATTTCTGTGCGTATCGTCTCTGTTGCTCGGGACCGGTGAGGCAAGTCCGGTCAAAATATCAATAAATGCTATTAAAAAAGGAGCTAAAGTTGTCGTAAGTATTTTAAGATTACCACTTAATTAATTATTGTTTTTTTATATTTTTGTTTCTTTTTTGCTTATATTTATATTTATAAAGATATAATGAAGTATATTACTTCAGGGTCACGGTATCCGTGCTCTGAACATAGCGGGGAAGGCGCACGACATTATTGGATCATTCAAACATAAGACGAAGAAGCATTAAATATTATTGCAACATTAAACATCTTAATGAGTTTTATAGTTACATTCCATAATGTGTAAAAAATTAATTAAATACCAATAAATAAGTACCTTTTAGACGTTAAAAAAAAGTTGCCGTTATTGTATATTAATTAACCTTTAAATATTTTGAAATCCATATTATATTTTGCTGTATAATGTAAGTATTTTTGATTTATGAGTGATTAAAAATGTAAATATAAATCAAAACGATTTTTTAATCGCCAAATACAAATATAAATCGACATATCGTGATCGTATTTATTCTTGCACAAGTTCAACAAGTTGTTCACCTTAGTATATGTTTTAATTTAAGCTCAGCAGACAGGCAGACGAATGAACAGACGAACAGACGGACGGACAACAAAGTATCAGGTTTCTGTTCGTTTTATTTTAAGATAACAAGAAAAAGAAACAATCGTTAAAAAATATACACATTTTTAAACTCTGTATGCTTTGTATTTAGGATGGATCCTTTTCCCCTAAAATATCAAATACAATAACATTTTCAGTCATATTACTAATATTTTTTATTTAAAAGCGTATGTCCCTAAAGGAAGACGACTCAGTATACTACGTTTGAATCATGACGGAAACTGCCACGTTGGGAAAGAAAAGACGTTACAAAAAATTAGGGAGTCGTTTTGGTTTCTGGGTATTAATAAATTTGTTAAAAAATACATTGCTCATTGTTTAGTATGTGTTAAAGGAAAGTTTCACAGTGGTCCGCATCAAGGTCTTTTACACCCAATCGATAAAGTCCCAATACCATTTCACACCATGCATTTAGATTGCACAGGTCCATTCTCACAGTCACATAGTGGATTTAAGTATATTTTAATAACAGTAGATGCTTTTACAAAATATTGTATCATTAAACCTTTAAAAACTATGAGTAGTAAAGAAATGTTTAACGTTATTCGTGTTACATTGTTAATGTTTGGAACTCCATCTAAAGTAATTACCGATCGGGCTACAAATTTTTTCAATGTAAGTTTAACAACTCTATTTAGAGAGTGGAACGTAGACCACCATTTGAATTCTACCGGTACCCCACGTAGTAACGGCCAAGTCGAACGATACGTTGCAGCAACTATAAATATGTTGACAACTTTATGCAATACCGAAACAGAATGGCCGAACTTACTATATAAGGTACAGCTATCTCTTAATACAACTGTTCACAAAACAACGGGGTTTGCCTTTGAGATTATTAATTGGTCATAATTCAAACATCCCTAGCGTACAGGCTCGACTAGCTGACATTGAGGGACCAAGGCATTATGATGTAAACCAAATAGTGGATACTAAAGCAGATAGAATTTTAGCATACAATAATATGAAATCGGCAGGAGACAAATAAAAATTACGTTTTGATATTACAAGACGAAACAATATAAATTATGTATTAGGAGACATTGTATATATTTGTCAAGATCACCGTCGCCATAGTAAACTTACTCCTAAGCTTAAAGGATCTTACGAGATTGTAGAAGTTCTTCAAAATGAAAGGTATAAATTACGTGGACAAGGACGATTACATAATATAATTGTTGCAAAAGAGAAATTACGAAAATGGATCGGCGAATGGACTGATGAAAATTGGACCGTTGAACAAGGTAAGTTTAGATTTAGTTTTTAACGTTTTGGAAAAGAGATGAATGTTGAAGTGAGCTCACTGATAGGTGTATGTGTGTGTTTAAGTCTGTGTAATGAAGTATAAATAATATTTCTAAAGTCTAGTCAAATTGGCGAAGGGTGGCATAATTCACCTAACGCGACAAGTATGACTAAACTGTGTGAGGTTGTGTGAGACCGTGTGAGATATTGGTAATACTGTGATGCTGCAAGGGTGGTCTGGTGTGATGTCTGGACACCACGAGGCAGCACGTGGTGGGACTGATCACGACAGTGCAACCTGATAATTGCCAAACTGGTAATGCTGCAAGGGTGGTCTGGTGTGATGTCTGGACACCACGAGGCATCACGTGGTGGGACTGATCACGACAGTCCAACTTGATAATTGTGTAACTGGTAATGCTGCAAGGGTGGTCTGGTGTGATGTCTGGACACCACGACGCAGCACGTGGTGGGACTGATCACGACAGCTCAGCCTAATTTGTTGTATAGCTGAGTTAAAAGACCTGGGGAAAGTTTAGACACCATGACCAGCTGCATGGTGGTACTAATCACGACAGGTTCAACGAGATCGTTATCGTTTTTCAGCTTTACATGAAGATTCTCAGGAAGACGAATAAGTTACTTCGAGAGCGAAGTAATTTTCAGAATGGCCGTGTGAGATGACGTAAACATATGTGCCAGAAAGTGATTAAAACAAGAAATATGACCTTATTTAAATTATAATAACATCTTTTGATTATTTAGAAATATATTTCAATCGTATTTATTGTTTTATTCAAAAAAAAGAAAATAAGTTGGATTACGTCATAACCGGTTGTCAGAGGTGGGGTAGGGTAGGGTTGTTTACGATCCATTATAAAAGAGCTGTCGCGGCCACAAGTCGGCACTTGCAGCCGTGGAAAGGATCAGTATTCTGCCTCCAGTCGGTATTAATCTGACTCTGTGAACCTACTGTAGTGTGGTGTGTGACGTCATTCCAGATAAGTATTTTTAACATTTATTTTATTTAATATTGTGGATGTAAAATGCAATTATTATCATATATAATACATTTAGTTTATTATAAATTAATTATATTATAATAAGATATAATGTACTGTAATTATGACATGATAATTATGACATGATAAGGGTTAAATTTATGTCTTTTAAAAGGTTCTACTAAAAAAAGCACTTTAATATTAAGCTTATTTTTTCTAGTGGTATATTATTCATCACTGAAGCGGAATTCTTTAATGTGCTGTTAAATTACACCTACATTTCAGTAAATGTTATCCTTTATATTGTAATATAATTTATTTGCACATTATTTACAATCTTATTAAAGTCTGAGGCTGAGTATATTTTTACGTTTTTAAAACATTTATTCAGACCTTTATTCATATTACAGACTCTTTTTAACTTCAATATGTAACAAATACTTAATCAACATACAGTTCAACATCTCGATTCTAAAACTCATTTATAATTGATTTGGAGTAAATCTAGGACTGATATATTGGACGAAGGCATTAAGGCAATCCTCAACAATCATAGATTAACTCTTGAACAAAGAGACTATAAAGATTTGATCAATGAAATACCATTGTTAGTACTACGTAATTATATAAATTTTATATATTTGTTTTCGTAGTTATGGTTAGACATTAATTTAATATTAGGGTATATTGAATAAAGATGATATAAATCTTAATTGTTATTGACATATCGAATGACATTAAATGACAAGTTGAATATCCCCTTAAAAAGTCCATCTGTGGAAAAAGTGTTCCTAAAATTAACGCTTAACTACCAATTTAGATTTAGAAAATGTAGATATTATTCTTAAGAAATGGATCAAGAAGTAATAATCATGTGTATTGTTTAAATATAGTAATATTTTAAGAACAAATGCTTCATTAAATATTGTAATATAGCATATTATATTCACAAGATATACTGTTAAAAGATTGATATATACACAGTACATATTCATTCAAGTTACATCCACTTCAAAGAATAGAGTGACTTGTCACACGCATGCGGCATAATGCTATATTATTAATAGTATATATGCATATAACTATATATTTTCTATTAGCTACATTATAATAATATATAGCATAATCGTTATAAACTCTAATTGTCTAAATATTTGATGATTTGTTAAAAACTAACTATTTGACTAAATGATAATAGTGGCCCAAAGAGGTCAAATAACAACAACGCTTATGAACTACACAAACATTTACAGTTTCAATTTATTCAATATATTATCCGGGGGTTGTTTGGGTTAAAATTATGTAAATATGTATCAGAACTTTGAAGCCTTAAAACTTTAACAAAGTTAGAAAGTAACAAAATATTTAACTTTGAGCTTCAATTTGAGAATGACTAATCTATAACTACATACATAACTAGTAATATCTAGTAATATAATAGTATCAGGACAGGCTAAAGTAGTAGTAGAGTTTATTGTCATTGTTTCAGTGTGGTGGCTGTGCTCGGAGTTTGTGAAGATATTGTATTATAATTTGCTTAAATCTTATTGAAAAAAAAATATTCATTCAAGTATTTAATATAACTGTGTGTTATTATGAGGCTGCTTAATGAAGTTCAAGTCACATCCTGAAATAATCACCAGTCGAGATTTTACAAATAAATTACATTAACTCGTGTTCTGATCAAAACCTAACGAAGCTTAGCTGGAGTGATTTGTTACTTTTAAGTTACTAAATGAATTGATATTATTTATACAGAATATTTAATATACTCGTAATATAATACAATATTTTGTATAATCAAAGTTCGTTTGTAAATTAATCGATTTGTTTCAATAAATGAGTTTGCCTTTTATATGAACCCCAAGCTCCTTCAACCGAAATCAAATTAATATAATATCTTTGTTTATCAGACTTTAAAGAATTTTAAGGCAATGGACTAAATAATATAAAAGTATGTATGTATAAATTTTACAGCATTTGAGTAATAGCGTTATGTTTTGTGTTAAACATTAATTATACTTAACTGTATAACAAATACAATTATCTTTTCAAGCCAACGCTGAACATAGCAAAAACAAATTGTATGTTTTGCTAAATTAGAGAAATAAATCTAAAACTTAAATTACAACATAACATGTTATAATGATCGCAGGAAGCAGTAACAGATTTAAAATTTTAGTGTATTTTTTCAGAAACAGAACTTTGTTTAACATAACAAAAAATGTATAAAAGAATATCTTGTTCAGAATTAATTTGATAAGATGTTAATTCCATTTTACTCTAGCTAGATTTCCGTCAAAGTAACGGAAGATTTCAATATTATTAAGTTAACTGTCTGGATATTATCAAGTGATTCGTTTGTCATTAGTTTATGGGTAAACCATAATATAAACACAATCGATCAAACAACAAAACTACATTTTAATTATAGATTGTTATTTTCATGTATAAAATATCATTGAATACATTCGAAACATCGGTCGGTCAATTTATAATAATCAGTTTAAATTCACACTCTTGAGTATGATTACATAATTTATTATGAAATTGATTCTTTAAAAAACATTTTTAAAAAGCTTTGTTATTACGAAGGTATTACTTTAGTCTATAGACCATCAAAATATTAATAAATGTATAATTTATTTGACAATTAAAATCTGTTTTTGTACAAAGTATTAACGGGATATCTTTTTTTTCACGACAAGTCTATATTACCATGCACTTAAAAATCATTTTGTATTAAAATTTACTGTCTTAAAAGAATTTAAGTTAGATAACTTTGCCTTATTGTTCTTTAGTTACTTTAGTTTGATTTAAGTTATACCTTAGTTTTATTTAAAACATTTTTTGGAACCAGAGATATTTACAAATTACAAATCAATAATATACTTTAAAGTAAAGAAATAGCTTTTACATAATTTACATCAATAAGTTATATTACAATGTTGAAATTAAATAACAACGGGAAGATCATATTCACAAAACCTCCCCAGACACATAAACGACATCTGACGTCGTTAAACATTTGATATTTTAACCTGAATGTCATAATTATAATAGGTTCCTAAAATTTTACAATAAATAAAAAATATTTGATAGTCTTTATAATAATAAAATTGATTTTATCATTCCTCCAACTATTTATAAAAGAAACCAATAATACTTTGAAAGCCATAATTCAATTTTATCTAATATTTAATTTAAAGTGAGCTTGGACAATACGAGTGTGTCAAACCCTGGTCTTGTGTTTCATATATTTTATCAAATCAAATCAAATCAAATCAAATCAAATCAAATCAAATCAAATCAAATCAAATCAAATCAAATCAAAACACTTTATTCGGATAACATAGATTATTAGGTACACATATTAGAAATTAAATAAAAGTAAAATTAACATAAATAAAATATTTTCTATATCATCCGAATTGGATGACCACTCAGCATATGTTGAGAATAGAAAACTCTCAACGCTGGTATTCTGTGGCTGCCATTTATTGAGCCAGGTCGCACTGTGCCTTCATTGAAAATGACAATAACAATATAACATTAACTTAACAATCGTTATAAATTAAAAAACAAAACAGAAAAACAAAAAAAAAAACAGGAACTGTCACTTTAAAATAAGTATTTTATAAAGAAAAATAATATAATAATATTATAAAGATACATATATACACACAATTTAAGTAAGAACATAGAAAAATATATCTATATACATTCACGCATACACATACAATATACATAGAATATGTATTTATCTTAAGATGAACCTAAATCACAAAATAGTAAAAAAAAATATTAGATATGTTATAAAGAAATATAACCAGTAGATAAAAGGAACAACGTGATCGCATAAAGGATATAAACCACTTCAATACTAATTATATAAAGTTTAAGTCAAAGCAAAAAATTAATTATTATTTAATTGTAAATTGATAAGATATGATTTATATTTTAATTTAAATGCGTTTATCATATTTAATAAACGAAGAGGAGGGGGCAGGTTGTTCCAGCACTTAGTTGCCGTATATTTGAAGCTACCACGAAAAGCTGCTGTATTAAAATATTTTACAATGCTTTGTGACGTTTTGAAAGCAACAGATAAATTAATTTTACTGAAGCATTAAACTATGTTTTCTATCTAACATCTTTACACGTTCACTGCGAAACACTCGGAACCTACGACAGCTGATTTTGGCTGTATTCCAATTGTTTCAACTATCGCTGTCCAATGCATATTAAGGAGATGTTAAAATTATAAACAATAATCAACAAATATTAGCGGAAAAATACATATATTAAGCCCTCAAATACTTCTACTTTTTCTTGAAATCTATCATGTGTAATCTCAGTGGATACTAAATACAGAGTACAAGAAGAACATCGAGAATACATAAAGCGCTGTCAGCTACAATGGAAAAATGGTTATAAGATCGGCCTGTTCACGAAAGAACTTAATTATCAACTTCTTTAAGCGGCTGTAAAAATATAATTATCAGAAAATAATCTATTTTTTAAACAAAGCCTTATAAAAGGATAAGATTATAAGAAGATAAAAAAGGTTGTACTTCCTTATATTGTTATAATTAAGATCAATACAAATATTAGCTTTAGGGATAATAATGTGTATAATAAACAAATGTATTTTTAGTAAACAAATTGAAAAAAGGCAGTATTGTGTATTTAGTTAGTTTTTGATTGTTGTAATTCGATCGCAGTTATATTAACAAGCATTGCTGCTTTTTTTCAACCGAAAATATCACTTCACACTCGTCATGAGTTATAATATTTACAGTTACATATTAACGATGACAAGTATTTTACTTACTCTGAATAATTAATACATTAACGTACATACATTATATATTTAGTGGCAATCGAGTACTTCACAGAGCGGTCACCTTATATTACAAAACAAATATACTTTAATTTAACTTAACCTCTTCTAATGTCTATAAACTAAACTTAAATTGAAACTATAGGTTTCTGTGTAAATAATGCACACGGTATTGATTAATTTCTTTTAACTGTCTTTAAACTTATTTAAATATTGTTACGTAAAAAAATCATTTCTGTAATTTATTTGATGTTATTGATTAATGATATCTCGTGGGTTACCCTGTATATTATAAATTACAGGAGGTCTTTTATTTCACACGAATGTATTTTTATCGCGGGTACGCGTGAAACTTCGGAGCCTGGATGTTCAGTTTCCTGACCTGTAGCTGAATGTGATGCCTGCCTTTAAATGCCCGATTCAAGAAAAAATACTGAGAACTTAGCAGGTGATATACAAATTTATATATATTATTTAAAAGTAATTTAGCATAGCTGGCATATTTTTGTTGTATTTATTTAATAATTATTATTTTTTTATTATAACTAAATTGGTTCCTAAATATCAAATTGAAATTTGATATAGAGCAACCCAATGGTTATAAAAACACAAAACATGGAAAGGTTATAATGTTATTATAAATACGTATTCATGGAGTTGTGAGGTTAAGTGATTTAACAAATATATAATTCTGTCATTATTCATGCATTCAATGAAGAGTTGAAAAATCGTATTTCACTATCATATAGGCACTAATAATGAGACCTATGCGGCAATGGAATTAAATTAGTTACTACTAATCAAGAGATATCACGACTGCCGACTTTTCGGACGATATAAAATATACTGATATTTTAAATGCTTAAATAATAAAATAATTAATAATTTAATTTAAATGATTTATCTACAAAAACAGGAGAATGAACAGCGTAGGTATTTATACTATTGTATATGTATTCAACAACTTGTATTCAACAATTTTACATCTATTAAAGAATTTTCACAAGTAATCACAATTTCACAATAAAATTTCTCCGCTACTCAAGTACCTTACGGCTTTAATTTGACAATATTAGTTAAGTTTACATTTTATTCTACAAGTTTAAGTCCCGACTACTAAAATGAATATTAATACTTTTCTATTCGTTAATCACTTACCGATCGGTTACTCGGGAGTCTAGTTTAAAAGTACTCTACTATAAAGCTTTAACAGTAACTAATAACTTGAGTTCTGACTTTTATTCATATCTGGTACCGTGTCTTGGGAAGAAGATGCACTCTCACCCAAATCCTTCTCCATGTACAAACAATATATTATTTTTTATTATTACATTAAATATAACGCCAATACACATCGATATTTTTCTTTGTAATTATAAAATTATCTTATTAATTGTACTCAAGTGCCGTTACTCACATACTCGATATAAGATAATATTGTAATATGAAAGTTTTAAATAATATGGAATGGAAATAAAAAGGAATGTATTATGATTTAAATAATAACAAGTATAAATCCTATGGCTTGTGGTAGAGTAGTGGATCTGTCACACTGGTCGCTGGAATCTCAGGCCAGCTTCAGAATTTTTAGCAATGCAGTCAGATGACTCAAATGAAAAGGCTATACTATTTCATGCACCTAAACAACTATTGCGTGCTTTACACCGATGAAGACTATTTCACCTTATTTACTTACCTATTATACTTAATGCCATTAGAAAACTACCGATATTTTCAATTCCTTCTAATCTTAATAGTAAGGTAAAAAGATATAATAAATACGTTTTAATACTTTTGTAGATAAAATAATAAAAAATGACCTTTTAGGACTCTGGAAAGTTAAAATTCGGAACTAGGAATACGAAAGCGCACATTATTTACCAAACGATTCGATTTTGAATTTCATTTGTGGTCTTAAATTTGTAAAAGTCACTGAATCATTTTCATTAACGATTATTGTCGCCATTTGTTCAAATTAGTGCATCATTAAGGAACCTTTTATTTTCATAGATGTCATAAAACACGTACTCCATAAAAAACAATATAAAAATACTAGCTAATTTAAAATATATTTAACTATTTCTTTTTTATGTTAGAGGAGGGTAAACGAGTTTTGCGGTTCACCGTTGATATGTGATCACCGTTGCCTATGAACTCTTGCAATATCCGAGGATTCACAAGAGCGTTGCCGGCCTTGGAGATCGGAGCCTTTTTTGAAGGTATCCATGTCGTATTGATCTGGAAATACCGACGAAGGAAGTTTGTTCCACATTCGTGTGGTACGTGGAAAAAAAAATTATTCTATAAATTATAAAAGAGTTCTGGAGTGCAATAAAGTATATTTATTACTTTTATCTTTTAAGAAACATCATTGAACAGAACTGATGTTATATAAAGTTTAAAAAGAATAATATTAAAAGGTTCATAAGATACAATTTAGAATAATTAAACTCCTTTCCTGAAATAATCTATTCCAGGAAAGTTTTAAGAATATGCAATTTACACAATTATAAAAAACAAAAATAAATCATGAATAAAAAATATTAAATCAAAATAATGAAAGATGGAAGCAATGAATACTAATTTGTAGCGAATCAAATATAAAATAATTTATCTTTGGAGATCTTCTAATTTCGTTAACAGACGGAAAAGGGTTTAAGAATAAAATAGAAAGACTTTCATAATTTTGTGAAAGATCTTCCATTAACTTTTAACGAGTCAAGTCAATAAGGCATTCTTCAATCCAATTGAATAACTATAGATCCGTGTGTACATCTTTATAATACAAACTAGTTTGACCGTTTTAAACTATAATAGGAATAGGTAAATAGGTAATATTTGTTAGATATCTGTTTGTTACCATTCTTTGATTTGTTTCGTTAATATTTAATTTTTAAAACATTTGATTATATTACAAACATGAAAATCCGTGCCCGCAGGGGACACGCATGGGTAGACCTCGTGTGTAACTCGTTTAAAATATAACTCACTACCTAAGAATAACGTCCCTTGCGAGAATAAACTGTGATAATTTTATTTGGCTTAGTCAAAGGAGTACCTAGTGCGTTGCCTTAAATGTAGAGTAAGTAAATAACCTTACTGTTAAAAATATTTGCGAGGAGGGAATGTTTACCAGAAAAAAAGTTGCCATGGTTTTACTTACCTTAAATTTTCAAGCTAAAAGCGGTTTTTTATTGTTTTTCTCGGTACCTTTAACGGAAAAACTTTTGAAATGGCCATTTCGGACTCAGGAGGTCATAAGAAGACCTCCTGTGAAGAAATTTTTACAAAATTCGAAATTCGGGTACACCTGAATTGTCAGACCGAATTCTTCGAGGTCTACCCAAAAATCACAGACCAACATTAGTAAATCAATTTTACATAATAAAATAAGATATGGTATAACATAACATTAAAGAATTAAGAACTGCATTAAAGATTGTATTGTAGTTAAGAAATGTATAATTTTAAACAAGATTTGCTATAAATGTAATTTGTTAATAAAACAATAGATTCATGTATACATTGACTTATATAATATAACACAGAACTCGTAAAAACAACGCTGAGTGATGACATAGCTGGAAGGACGGTCTGTGCGTGTTCAATCTTCACTTAGCGCCTCATACCTTTAATACAATAAATAAAAAACAATTACTATTTTCTTTCAGTTATTATACTATAAAATATATTATATATAACTTTTAGACCCTTAGCATATAAATAATCACTGTATTTAATAGATATGTGAATTAATCTCACATTAAATAAAACAATAAATGTTTTGTATATTCTCATGTCTACTTACTCTTCAAGAAAACTGTTGTTCGGTCAGGAAAAAAATTCTCCAATCACATTCAATTGACACTACAATATTACCATAATTATTTCGAATCATAATAAATTAACCTAAGACAATAAGACAATAAGACTAAACCAAAGTAGATAAAAAGTGTTAAACTATAACACATTACACCAATAGCATCAAATGATTACTTATGTACACAATAACAATCTACTGTTATCATATCTCACTTATATTTAATAGATTTTTACGGATGTCGGCATTATCGAGTGTCTTACAATATTTGCTATACAACTAGGACTTTATTCGTTAAAGTTTATTTCGAGTTTATTCATTAATTACCAAAATCAAAGCCTACATTTGACTTCAAAATATAATATATTTAAAAAAATATATTGGTGGAAAAGCTTCAATGTTCTTTTCTTTTAGTAAAACTGTAAAATTTGTGGTTTGATGTTCCTGTCACGAAGACTTCATTGAAAAAGTTAAAGAGTCTTCACCAACAATTCATTTACTATATTATTTTACTTATTTACTAGTAGTTGAACCGAGATTTTCCACGAAGAGAAATTATGTGGTTAAAAAAATAAAAAAGAAATTTGGGTATTTTTCCATTTCTTTGAACAAATACATTTATGTTTCAGAATAAAATATTCCTTTATGAAGTAAAGATAAAAGTAGAAAATATTAAATCATTTGTTCCCTTCATTTCTTGACACATTTCGTGTTCATGGAGGCTTTTATAAAATAATGGTTAAATAGCATTTAAAAATTGTAGAAACTTAGTTCGTTATAATACAATAAAAAATAAAACACAGATCACAGACACTATTATGTGCTACGTTCCTGTGATTATTCAGCACATTAGGGTTGTAAATGCTTAATACATTAGTTTATCGTCTGTGTGACATTACAGTTATTTAAAGCCTTTAAGATTTTCAATTCCATTTGTAGAACTATTAAAGTTTTTCTGTCAACTGCGGATTGACTGATCGTGGTTAATTATTCGTATTATATGTTGTTTATAATAAGTATTATGATAATTCATTGAAAACCAGCAAAGCAGATAAAGAAATTAAACCCGAATATTTGAATACGACCTTGAAGAGAGATGTTAGTATTATAAATAAATAAACTGACGTAATTTAATATTATGTGAATTGTTTAAATAATTGCTAGAACATGTTAAACACTCTACTTCCAGCTTAAGCTTATATAATCTTAATAATGAGTTCGTAATAGCAATATCCGGATTAGATTTAATTAAATGTATTGTTTTTAAGAAATACCTATTTAAGAAATACCTTTTAGTATTGTCGATTTCACTTTGAAATGTTCAACAACAAGTAGCCCCGTCTGGTTGGTTCCCGCCTCTTCACTGTCGTAGCTTCTAAGGCACGGTTTTCTGATACAAGGAGTTGACACAAACTGGAAAAGAAAATATAAGTATCAACTTATTTTTAATATCATAATTTTTGTTTGCGTCATATAGTTACACTTCATTAAATATGTCAACTTATAAACCGAATTCATTTGCGGGAGATTTTACTTTTTCATTTCAACATGAAAAAATCGGCGGCTGAGGTTCATCGGGTTATTTCAAGTGCTTATGGTGATGATACTATTAGTGAAAGAACGTGTCGCGAGTGGTTCCAGCGCTTTAAAAGCGGTGATTTTGTTGTTGAAGATCGGCATAGCGGTGGCAGAGAAAAAACTTTTGAAGATGATGAACTGGAGGTTTTACTTAATGAAGACTCATGCCAAACTCAAGAACAGCTAGCAAAATCATTGGGAGTAACTCAGCAAGCAGTATCAAAACGCCTGGAACAGTTGGGGATGATACAAAAACAAGGATACTGGGTACCGTATCAGTTGAAACCAAGAGATGTTGAGCGACGTTTATTTGCTTGTGAACAGCTGCTTGAAAGACAAAAACGAAAAGGATTTCTTTATCGTATTGTTACTGGGGACGAAAAATGGGTGCACTACGACAACCCTAAACGACGCACATCATGGGGATTGCCCGGACACACTCCTACGGCGACACCTCGACAGAATATTCACGGATCCAAGGTCATGTTGTGTATTTGGTGGGATCAGCTTGGCGTAATTTATTATGAGCTGCTAAAACCTTCTGAAAAAATTACTGGTGCACTTTATCGAACGCAATTAATGCGTTTGAGTCGGGCATTAAAAGCAAAACAGCCACAATACGCTGATAGACACGAAAAAGTAATTTTGCAACACGACAATGCTCGACCTCACGTGGCGAAAGTAGTCAAGACGTACCTCGAAACACTGAAATGGGAAATTCTACCTCACCCGCCATACTCTCCAGATGTTGCTCCATCTGATTACCATTTATTTAGGTCGATGGCACACGGTCTGGCGGGCCAGTGCTTCGATTCTTTTGAAAAAGTGAAAGAATGGATCGATTCTTGGATCTTATCAAAGGATAATGAATTTTTCCGACGCGGGATTTGTTTGTTGCCTGAAAGATGGGCTAAAGTAGTGGAAAGTGGCGGACAATACTTTGAAACATAAATAAGATACCATTTTTTTTTTATATAATTTTTAAAACTAAAAAAAAAACGGCGGGAGCAAAGTTGTAATAATATATTTTACTAACTTGCTGACGGATTCCTCATTAACTGATGTCAATATTACGACCGCGATCCTGACCAATGTAATACACAGTTAGAGATTTACTGTTGTTACCAAAGTTACTAACCAGTTACCTCTTCGGAAACCTCTCTTACCAATATATTTAAAATCATTTTAAATTATATTTAGCAATAGTACTGTAATCACAAATATATAAAAAGAACAAAAGGATTAATACTAAAATTACATGCAGTTGTGGCGTATTGCGTATTAAAATAATTAATTTTTATTACATAACTAAATTTATACTAAAATATTTAAACCATTTTTGTTAAAGTTATATTATTATCCTCATGCAAACATTTTTATCAGTGGACACTTGTAATAGACGGGCGGCTGGCAGTCTATTGTTCTCGTTGTCGGTCGCCGGTCTCCTCGTCCGCTACGGCTCCCCCGCGAGCGCCTACGGAGCGTCCTATAGGATCGGTGCGCCCAGCTTTCAACGTGGCTACGTTTACTGATTAACTTATAACTAACCAGTTTCTATTGTTCTCCCGCTCACTGCTTTTGTGATTTAATTCTGGTAATATGCAATATCCACGGAAATGAAAAAAATATGTTTATATCTTCATTATATTGCAACATATTGCAAATTAAATATTGATTGATTATTTGAAAAATTAGGAATTGAATATCTCAATACACGATACAATATAGATAATTTTTAAATAAATACAATAAGGATATATATTTAATAGCATATTTTTTATGGGATACGGTGATTTATGTTTTATTCTTAAGACAAAGCAATTATAACATTAATTAATTATTGCACATCATTACATATTATAAACTATATTAACTGATAGACAGTTTTTCTAGAGATAAGTTCATAATTAAAATAAAAAAGAAGAAAGTATTTAGTTTTAACAAAAATCATAAATTTTCAGGACCTGTAACCCTCAACAGGAAGTGAAATAAAACTTTACACAATTCTATTATTTAATTCTAAGTATCTAAGATAACCATTAAGATTAATTATTTTTGAGCCACCATAGTAGTATTTTGTATTTGACAAAACTAATTGTTGCAAAATCGTTTGTTACATGACATTTTCATCTGCAATCTATCACTTCTTGTTGGAATGTCTCTTTGTGGAACGTCACTGTCCACTCAAATTAAGTCTGCACGTCACAATATACGAGTATGTAGTTAGATACCCCGAAACAAAAGTATGTAGGTCCCAAAATCTTTGGATTTTGACCCAGCAATCTTGCTGTTCCGTGTCTTACAATATGTCCGTTGTTTGTATATTTTGTGAATTTACCTACAAAGCAGGCATTATCCTTTGTCTAATACGAGAATCTTATTTTTAAAAAGAATGAAAAAACATAGGCAATTAATTAAATTTAACTATTTTGTACACTATTGTATTTATAAAACGATGCTCTTAAATATTTCTTATACGAAAAGAAATTGTAATTTAAGTATTGATAGCTGTTTTATTAAATCTGATAATATGTTAATTGAAATAAGTTGATTTACTTATGATGTGAACCTTAATTGTTAATTAAAGTATATTTACCATCTTAATGGCCTTATATTACTTTATAATTAAAGTATAATGACATACAGTAAAGAGTCAAAATTACCGATCAAGGTTTCTGAGCATTAAATAGACAAATATACATCACTTACATTACTTTTTTTTTGCACTAAATGCCTTTTTACTCTTTACTTACTCTCATTTGCAATTTTATTAACTTTTTATTATCATTATAAAAAATTTGACCTTACCTCATCTTTCCCTCCGCTGAATTTATTTCCCCCGACTGGTCTAAATTAAATAAACAACCGAACATGGGTGAACCCTGTCAGATCAGGGTTTAATTTTTTTCCCTCTGTTTTAGAATAACTTGTATAGCTCAGTCTTATTTTACGACGAGTAAAGTTTGCGGATGCTAATTAATATTAAAAAAAGAAAACGAATATTAATAAAGTAACAAATCCATTACAGTGTTAAGTAAGTTTTAATCACACCCTTAAAATACCTCGTTCGACAAGGTCGATCGTGTTAGGTAGATTCCCGTCACGCGATTCTCGATATGCAATATGCGAAGGTAACAATGATTAGAATGAATGATTTACTTTAGTTGTGGGGGGGGGGGGGGTGCGGTGGTCGGACCGACAAAGAAAAAATAGCCAGCAGTATTTTACTAGTCATTACGAGTCTTATGACGGGTCACTCGATATATATTGGGTGAGGGGGGAACCACCCCCCACCCCTATCGCCTAAAAGGGGGATCACATCAAAAAACTTTGCGAACAAAAAAGTTTCCTCTTTTAATTTGTTAATGGTCTAAGATTTTTCCGACACTAAAATTTTGCCTTCTTCTGTGACTTTTTTCGGTTTTTAACTTTCAACCCCCTCAGCCCCCCAACCCCCCGACCGATTTCTCCCGTTCAAGAACTTAACCTTCATTTTGTCCTTAACACTAAACCTACCAAGTACCGGTCAAATTGACCCTTCTTAAACTTTAGTAAAACTTACACATTCTTAAACGTTATAATATCGTCTATATAATATCAAGTTACGTGACAATTCTTATAATATGCATATAATATTTTCTTCACTCTTTACTTTTAGTTATTTACATTATTACCTGCGTTATATAATAAAATAACTTTTAATTACCGGTCAATTTGACCGCGTGCGGCAGGAACAAGTACACAAGAATTGTTGGTAGGTTTAGTGTTAAGAATGTGTATACTGAGTTTGAAAATCCTCCGTCAATATTTGCGACCTGTAGCGTGTCCCAAAGGTTTGCACTTTCACCCCCCCCCCCCCTCCCAGACTCCCTTTCATTTTTTCCAAAAAAACGAGATGTTACGTTTGTCCTACTAATTTATCCTATCGACCTGTGAAGTCAGATTTCGCCTACGATGAATTTGGACTGATGGATCATATATACATATATATATAGAGGGATATATACATTATTTTTTCGACAGATTCTCAATCTCCAGTTCATAAACAGCGTAGCGCCCCTACTCTGGGGTCTGGGTCTCGTCATCGCATCGATTGCAATAGGTAGATTCATCTATGGAATCTACCTAAAATCAAGAGCAAAACTGATCATAACAACAACAACAGTAAAACTAAGAACACATATTATTATATTTAGTTAAAATTGGAATTGCATTGTTATATCTCACGCCTCCGTAATGATGTAAAATAAGCAAATATAAATCATACATTTAATATAATATAACTTATGTTTAGTGCATTTAGAATAAGTATTCGGATTCAAGGAAAGTGCTCATCATAACATGGCCTTTAACGAGAAAACTAGAAGAAAAGACGTCCGGTCGCTTTAAAACTATTTGAAAGCAGTTCTTTTCTTTGAATTCAATGCAATTCATTTCTTGTTTTAATAACAAAAGAAACAATAAGATTCATTATAACACTAAATATACTTAGCTTTAATATACCTTTTTAATTTTATGATCGTTCATCTTTATAAATATAATATAACACATTTTTTAGTGTCTTTATTATCCTTCTAGCAGTAACTTTTTTTAGAAAAGAGTTTATATTACAGGATGTAATAACATTTAAAGGCAATAAAAATATTTATTTTATTTTATTTATTAGCGTTTATTCATGAACATTAGAAAAGGAACTTGTCAGTTTCGGATTATTATAATATCATATTACCTATACTTATACTTTAGCTTCACCTTGTTTGTTACTCGACCTAATTGAAAATAATGACCTTTAACCTAACCCAAATTTTAATTATATTTAAAACGCAATAAGAGATAGAATTTAAAACTCATTTTTTTGGAGTGTTTACATAAGAGGAAACTGAAATCAACATTATACCGTACCTATTATCAATGATTATCAATTACCTCTCGAATGACAACGATGCTTCCATTTTGTTCTCGTTCGCTATTATTCCTATTATACTGAATTGTTGACAAACATTGCTATAATTTCAGAAATGTTTTACAATTATGGGAGAAAATTACTTCAAAATAATAATAATATTACCAGTGCATTGAGTATAAATAATAGTATACCTTATTATTAGTTAAAGTACTATGATATGCCTTTCAGTTCAACTTTTCATGATGTTCCATTTAACAAGTGGAATTGAAAGTCAGTATCATCCCCTACTTATCGTTAGCTATTTACAGAGGTAGGCTTTCTTTGGAGACATTTCTCAGTTCATAAAACGTGATGTCACTATATAAATCATCATCATTTATATTCGTGAATATGATATTACTATCTAACACTAACTGCTTTTGTATTAGTTATATTATTATAATACATATGAAGTACCTGCTAAGAAAATTCTAAATTGAATTCACACTCGATTTAGCAGAACAGTTATAATCCATGTTGTTCACTGTACTGCGATAATTGTATCAAAATTGTTTTGGTTTCTGCTTCATTAGAGTCTCATTTACTCTATTCTCTCCATTTTGTTTCACTTGAGATAATTTAGAAGTCATAATTAATACAAACTGACTATACTATTAGGTTAGTGAGTAATGTACATATATTTGTTATCGTTTATTCAATACTGATATAACTGATACGATACAGGTCGTAGTCGCCAAAATAAGTAGTTAAATTAAATGTGTTAAAGTTTATTATTATTGTATTTAAGAATTTAATTTAACATAGAACAATTGTTATTACTAAATATATTATATTAAAGTGGTAATGATTTGACTTATTGGCAGAAGCCATCTTTGTGACATTAAATTATTATATTTTAGGTAGATTCCATAAATGAATCTACCTATTGCAATCGATGCGATGACGGGACCCAGACCCCAGAGTAGGGGCGTTACGCCGTTTATGAACTGGATATTGAGAATCCGTCGAAAAAAAATAATTTATATATTCCTCTATATATATATATATGTATATATGATCCATCAGTCCAAATTCATCGTAGGCAAAATCTGACTTCACAGGTCGATAGAATAAATTAGTAGGACAAACGTAGCATCTCGTTTTTTTGGAAAAAAGTGAAAGGAGGGGCTAGGAGGGGGGGTAAAAGTGCAAACCTTTGGGACACGCTACAGGTCGCAAATATTGACGGAGGATTTTCAAACTTGGTATACACATTCTTAAGGACAAAATTAAGGTTAAGTTCTTGAACGGGGGAAATCGGTCGGGGGTTGGAGGGCTGGGGGGTTTGAAAGTTAAAAACCAAAAAAGTCACAGAAGAATCAAAATTTTGCTGTAGGAAAAATCTTAGAATATTAACGGATTAAGATTAAGATTAAGATTAAGAGGAAACTTTTTGTCCGAAAAGTTTTTTGATGCGACCCCCCGTTTAGGAAATAGGGGTGGGGGGGTGGTTCCCCGCTCACCCAATATATGCAGAGTGACCCGTCATAAGACTCTTGATGACCAGTAGAATACTGCCGGCTAGTTTTTCTTTGTCGATCCGACCGACGGGAATCTACCTAACACGATCGACCCTGTCGAACGAGGTATTTTATTTATACTTAAATATGTTAAATACTAATGTGTGAGTTATGATTGCTAAAAATACATTTAGGAATTTAGTATTGTTTAGAATAACTATTTTGTTAGTATTTAGCTTATTCAAATATTAAGATGTATGATTATGACCAATTGCCATATCCGGCCGCTGGCGCCTCTGTGGCTGTTAAATTAGTATAAATACGACTACGAGCCTCCATTTAATTCTTAATAACATCCGCACTGGATCCTTAATAAGCTAAGTATTTTTACACTTCTATTGTTTTTAATATTTATATTTGAAGTAATTACTTTGTCGGTATTTAAATGAATTGTGTAATTAGTAATTGAGTAAAGAATTGTGAACTTTTATATTCTCTTATTATGAGTATTTTTAAAACTTTTTAATTTGTTTTTTGGTATCGATTTCTTTTCGTTTAGATAAGTCCCAACTAATATCCTTGTATATTTTTTATATTTTCTGGACAGTGTAATATGGCTAGATTAATAGATTTTCTTAATTATTTAGCCAACTTTATATGTAGAGTTTTAAATAATTTAACATCAGAAGTGGGATGGTATACCTCTTTTTATTATGTATTATTGTTTTAGATGCCTCATATCTGCCCTACAAGACATTTTTCGGGCTATCGAAGATGCTTGTTGCTGGTAGGCGACAAAAAGACGATGACGTAGCACTGCCGGTTTTCAATCCAACGAGTTTCCTGGAAGCGGAATCATCCAGGGCTACTCTCTGGTAAGGCGCTGAACCGTCTGCATTAATGTGGTTTTAATCTTGTGACCCTGCTGAGGGCAGATAGTGAGAAAAAAAAATGTAATGTATTACAATTGAGTTTTAAGTTGGTCCGTTAAAAAGTTTTCAATAAAACTATTGTTCTAACTCTAATAGTTTTGTTACTGATAATTACGTTTATTATTCTGGTAGGTATTAATTATATATATGATAATTCTTTAATTAAAATCTTCAACTCCACTCCTTTTATTAAGTAGTCTGACATAAGATCTTTTTAACACAATTATAAACACAAGGTAAGAATATTATTCCATACAGAAATAACACATTCGTATTTAAGTCAAATACACATTTGTTATTTTTTTATTTATTTATAAAAATTATTTTCATACTTAAATATATGTAAGTTACATTTGATAGATTTGATTTGCAAATACAAGCTTAGTGTTTGAATATGTTGGTTTTATTCATACATAAAATACGTTCATATTATTAGAAACGTCATTTCAATAACGATACACGAACTTATAACATAATAGTTATATTTAGTAATATTAAACCGATCACGCGTTATCAATATACTTCGTTTAAGTAAAATTAGAAAAGAGTATTCTTCAATAAACACACACAATATTTATTATTACAACCTCAAATACAGTTCGCTCACTCTTTAAGGTGATTGATTAAAGTACAATATTTCAATTTCAATCATTTACGTCGAAGAGAAAAGCTCAGGTTACTTATTCAAAGTTTATATATTGTAATACTTAAACAATATGTAACGATATGACTTAATATACAAATGCTATTATGACATGTGCTTATTAGTGAGCAAAGATATTGTAATTATTTATTTCATATTGTAGATTACACAATAAATACAATAAATACAATAAATCTATAATTATCAATTCGATTAAGAGGGGATGGAATCTAAATCTCATTGAGACGAGGAATACATTGAAATACGCTTCACAGCACTAATAGGATCAAAATATTTAACATACGAGTAAGTGTACCTACTCGTGTATAGAATTCCAATACTACTTCATCAAGTACATTCCATATGTTAGATATCTTGTTCAAACACTATTTCTGCAAATATCAGATAAGATAAATATAATTGCTTTTAATAAATAGCTAATTTATGACAATTCAGTTCAAGCTTAAGAACAATTTACAAAAAGATTAATATGTACATGTGTTATAATTAATAAATCCACAAAAAAGAGTTTTAAATAAATAATGAGAAAGTTTAAAATCGGTTTGTAGTTAACTAAAATTGTTCAGCTTTTGCAATATGGTATTAGTTAACGAAGTTACTGAGACAAACACACACTGTTACAGTAATTAGTGTAAAACCAGTTTTCCGGTAGCAGAAGTCCAAAACTCAGTTTTATTGTTTTATTTACACATTTGTTGATATGTAAGTTAGAAGTAAATAATTTTTATCAAATTGTTTTTTTTATGTATGATGTATTCTCATTTTGTCATGTTAATAATTAGCTTAAGACAATACTGTCTCTATTGCCTTATCGGGATCCATTCGTGACTAAGCATATTAGTTACATACATTTACTTAAGTTATTTTTTAAACGAACATCAACCTCTAAAAGAACGAATCTTCTTAATAATTTACAAAGATAAAATAAATTGCTGACGATTCTTCTAATAAAAATGATCATTGAAACCCACTTTTCATTTTATACCAATGCATACCGCTGCAGGTACAGTATAGAAGCACCACCACCACGAGCACAGCTCAACGTGTACACGGTTAGAAGAGACACTGACAACTAAATATATTAATAAATAAATAAATAATATTAAGTTATAACACAATAAAATAAAGGAGAATTTAACAATATTATATTAATATTAACATATTTAGTTGTTGTATTCATTTAGACTTAATTTACACACATGTTTCAGATGATTAATTGAAATATTAATAATTTAATCAAGAATGATTATATTATTAATATTTCAATTAATCATCCATTCGTATATATCTATTGTTATAATATATAATATATATGGTATGACAAAGGAATACAAATTATATATTCCTAATAAAACAAACAGAAAACAAAAAATCTTAGAGAGTTGAAGCTCAACAAGTAATAAAGGAACAAAACTTTTTGACCGGAGTTTAGAGGCATTTATTAATTTTATCATTTTGAGTTGAGGTAAACAAGCCTATTAAGCAACTTATCGCTGTAAACATTCTAACATTTAAGCGTCATTTCTAAGTTTAACATAACAAGTAAACACTTCACTGAGAAGACAGGCACGTTTATTTCACATGGTTGCTCTTCATAAAACTATTGAGACGTAACGAGTGTAATAAAACAATATTTAATCATTATACTTTCTAACCGTTGTTTGTTTTCTTTTGCAAGTTAAAAGTACAATGATTATTTTTCTTCACTTTCCCAAAGTTTATATTTTTATATATATATACTCAATCAATCAATCAATCAAAAAACAGTCAATCATAATTTTTCATACACAATGAATTTTATAAATTGCATCTTCACTTTAATACCGGTCACAGCGATCAGTTTGTATCCGAAAAGTTTCATCCGTAGCTCGATCGTTGAAATAAGACACGTTTCTCTAACAACTGGAATGCAGCCAGAGGATGTGGTCGCAATACCTAGATCATTTCTCAAAAAACGTGTTAATATACTTTCGATACTTTATAAGATTTAACTTGATTTTTTGTTTATAATATTGAACACGTTGCTAACAACAGCTGCATAGTGAAATTATGAGAATTGTTTGATATATCTTTCGGTCGTTAATATTTTTTTTGTCTTCCTAAACCTCTGATTGTTTAGACAATTAGATCGCAAAATAATGTTAAATGTGTGCTGCGATTGATTCAATAGAGTTTTAAGTTATTGATTTTATAGTATTTTTATATTTAATGGTTTCTGAAAAGATGACTGTATGGCCATTATAATATTTTGCAAAACTAAAGTAAGCTTACTGTAAGATTTTGTTTTTAATAATTGTAAGGCAAGGTTCAAATACCTCGTTCGACAGGGTCGATCGTGTTAGGTAGATTCCCGTCGGTCGGATCGACGAAGAAAAACTAGCCAGCAGTATTCTACTGGTCATTACGAGTCTTATGACAAGTCACTCTGCATATATTGGGTGAGCGGGGAACCACCCATCACTCCTATCTCCTAAACGGGGGGTCGCATCAAAAAACTTTTCGGACAAAAAAGTTTTCTCTTTTAATTTGTTAATTTTCTAAGATTTTTCCGATAGCAAAATTTTGCCTCCTTCTGTGACTTTTTTCGGTTCTTAACTTTCAACCGCCCCAGCCCCCCAACCCCCCGACCGATTTCCCCCGTTCAAGAACTTTACCTTCATTTTGTCCTTAAGAATGTGTATGCCGAGTTTGAAAATCCTCCGTCAATATTTGCGACCTGTAGCGTGTCCCAAAGGTTTGCACTTTCACCCCCCCTCCCAGCCCCCCCTTTCACTTTTTCCAAAAAAACGAGATGGTACGTTTGTCCTACTAATTTATCCTATCGACCTGTGAAGTCAGATTTCGCCTACGATGAATTTGGACTGATGGATCATATATACATATATATATAGAGGGATATATAAAATTTTTTTTTTCGACGGATTCTCAATCTCCAGTTCATAAACGGCGTAGCGCCCCTACTCTGGGGTCTGGGTCCCGTCATCGCATCGATTGCAATAGGTAGATTCATCTATGGAATCTACCTAAAATACTTCAGACGTTAAAGAAAAAAGAACTAAAAATAACCCTTTCAAATTCCTAGTATCTGTACAAAATATACTAACTTATCGTAAAATATTCGATAGTAGTTTGATTAATATTGTAAAGGTTCCAGTTATTGCATAGTACAAAACGGGAATTATAAATAAAAGTTTAACATGTAATAGTTACACCTAAAGAAAGTTTATAATTTCGACTTATAAGATAGTGATAGATTTATTACGTCTTTAAAATAAATTTATTTATTATAGTAGATATAAACTGCAGCTTTATTACAATCTCCACAGGGAAAAAATATTAATTATCTAAAATATTTCAAGCGAACAATGATCAAGACTCTCTTCTAAAACTATTTTATTGACAAAAGGACATTTCACATGAATACCGAAATAATCCTGAGCCGGATCTTCATCTCATTCAATTGTGATTTACTACAGTAACCGTACTACAAACTAAAAGTAAAATACACGTATACTTTGTTTTTACAAATACATTTCTCAATCATATAATAATGTAATAAATATTATATTACATTACAATAACATATTCTTTAATGATGTTCATAAGTAATAAATAAGTTATTATTATTTAAAAACCTCACGACAAGTGCTCGTGCAATCATAAATAATATCTATAAATAATGTGATTATATTTCAGGAAAGTAATACATAGGAAAAAATATATCACCAGATATGACAAATAAATTTTTAGTTAAGTATATAAAACATAAAGTACATGAGAATTCGATTGATTTTCCTTTCAACGTTTCTAAAAAATCGCATTTGTATGCCGGAAAGTGATAAAGCTGACTTCGGAGATTACCTTCAATGCTAAATCGGTCTTAAGTTAAGCTTTAAGCTTTTGTTACAAATGAGAAGTTGGCAGTTTTACAATTGGATTGGATTCTCACTAACTATTAATTAAAAACTATTTATCTCTTTATTTTATTTTGTACAAAACTTTTTGCTTATTTGGGTGTAAATAGTCACTTTAAGGCTAATTATTACGGTTATATTACTTATTTATATTTAAAATATTTATAATTTAATGTACTCGCCGGTTCCACCGAAGAAAACCTCTTCAGCAATATTTTGAAATGTTAATTCATCATCATCATCATCATCATCATAAGCTATCGTGTGTCCACTGCTGGACGTAGGCCTTCCCCATTGACCTCCACCGCGATCGATCCAAAGCGGCTCGCATCCATTGGTTTCCAGCTACTCTATTCAGGTCGTCTATCCACCTAGTTGGCGATCGTCCACATACGTCGTAATGTTAATTACATAATAATATGTTCGTATTGGACAAATAAACCGAACTATTTTAATCTAACATACACATAGTTTTTTTTCTTATTTTGACAATATTACACACTTATTACATATTTGAAAAATGCAGTTTAGTAAATGGTACCAAAATGTTGTATATTTGAAGTAATTGTAAGAAGTAACACAATATATCAAAGCAGGCTGCGAGTGACCACTAAAGTGTTCTTATGATAATTTGAACCGCACTCAATACAATGAAAACAGAACATCTATTGTTATCAGATTTAAAGGAAATGTTTTCATAAAAGATTTATGTCATTATTTATATATATCATTGGATGCCGAGGACGTTTACTTGCTGAGTTGAATATCATAAATTACATTTTGGGTACTTTATCTTCTAAATGTAATTTTAGTGCGTTTGGTATTTAAATAGTTTCGAATTAATTGTTTTAATTTTTATTGTAACATAATAACAACAAATTCTAAAATATCATCATTTAGATGTAATAAGTGAGGCAAGTCTAAAAATGGAGCTAGTTAAACAAGGAACTTGATTCTTACAAGGATTCATTAAGAGAGACATGAGCTCTATCTACGCATTAAAAAGTATATTTTTAAATAGAATTAACTATTGTATTTAAGTTATATTAATTTCGGCAATACCATTTTATTATCTAGTATTTTATACATTGCAGTGTATATAAAAATAATCTTCTTTATTAATTAAAACTTTACTCACCGTAGAGAAAACTTGTAATCGGCATAATCTAATATAGATCTGGTGTGGTTTATTACGTCAAAATTCATCTCATAAAATCGAAGCAACTGTGATTTAATATTAAACCTGAGAGATACGTTCTAATCTGCAATCTGTCTCAGTTTGTGATACGTGATATACAGCTGTTCACAACACAAAGCATATTATCATCGTCTTGAGATATGATTCCATTCCAAACTAAATTATGTTAACTACGAGGATATCTCCACCCAAATGTTGATAATGAACTTATATACTCTATAATAAAATTCAATAATTTAGCAGTTTTATCATCATCATCTTGTCAGCCTATAAAAGCCATTAGTGTTATTTATTAATTAATTTATTTTATAAAATATAATTATTTATACTTTTTACGTTTATTTGTCACTGAGTTCTTCTTAAACTGCTGAAACAATTGAGATAAAATTATTGAATACATATTGCCTGGATAACTTGAGCATATCCCGCGATTTTTTGTCTAAGAAAATGGCTACCAAATTTATTAATATTATATTAAGAGGTTAGTACATTAAAATAATGTTTAACGATTATCTTACGAGTATATGTTGTCTTTATTGAAATTTATAACTTATTTTTTCCCTCAACTGTCGCCATCACCGTGTTCATTATTTTAAAACGTTGAGTTTTACAATCTTTATTGGGTTTTAACAATGTTGGTGATTTTGCATTACATATAAGACCTTTTAAAATATAACCCTTTTAATAAACTAATCATCTTAATTGATTTAACAGGATCAACATCAAATATTTAAATAAAGGTGGCTTATATAAATATTTAAATACCAATAAGAGCTTTTATAAATTCAGGAAACTCTTCATATTTTATTCTTAACACCCTCTTGTATCTCTTAACAAAATCTTAAGATCTCTTAATATAATATTAATTGTATGAACTGTTCTTTATTTACATTATATATTTTTGATTTGTGATTTCTCTGTGATAACTTCAGTGTTAACTTATTGTATAAAATATTTTTTTAAATTGTTAAAACATTTTTTTTAATTCTAATATATTAATGATTCAGTATTAAAATACATTTATGTAAATAATTGTATTTTAATACCTCAAAGTAGGGTTTATAAACTAGTGAGTGATGACAAGTGGTGAGTAATGAGGACAAATAATTTACGTAAATGGACCAAAGATAAATAAAATTAATTCAGTGACATTTCACTAATCGAGGACCGCGACTGACTGGAGGAAACTAAAATTCAAATGGTTTTGTGATCAATTGTGTGCTTTGATTTATGGTATCCATTTTCAGATTGCTTTCAACTTCACAGAATCAGTTAGCATTTGAATTAGAAAACTTTTAATTCATGCTGTGTCTAGATATAGAAATTATGACTTCATGCAGTTATGTTTTTTTTGTATCTAGTTAGTAATTTGGGAAAATCACTGTAACCAAAATAAACTCATCCTAAGATTTAATGATAAGTTCGGAGTTAAGTTAAACATAACAACAAGGAAATTTCGTTGGTCAATAGTTACAGTGAAATTTTGTTTCAATGTTTTAAATAACGTAGTACGCTGGAGAATTATAATTTATTTAAAACCTGGTATGTTTTAAATTGTATTAGTAGTTTCCATAGGTACTACTATATAATATGTCTTAATATAAATATTCAGTATGTCGACGTTTTATAAAGATTTCAAAAGAATAAGTATTTTATAATAATGACAGTTTATTACATTTAATAATACAGACTAAGTACTACTAAGACTACACAGCTCAATATTTTGAGGAGCATGTAGACTCTCGAGGAGATCAGAGTTCCACTTACCAGAGGATCCATACTTGTTACTGTAATCGTGTTACAAATATATTTTTGATATTTTTAAAAATGCTCATTCGATTATTTTATTTTTAAAAGTACAAATCAATAAATGCAATAAACCAATAAAGTGACTCGTTTGTAAAAGCGTCATTAATATTAATTGATACTACAACACAGGACGCCTATTTGGACTAACGCCAGCCATAACTAACCACGGATGTAGATGCATGTAACTATAGAACCTATCATTGGCATGCAGTGATTTGTTATATAAGGAAACATTTCTCTATTTCAATTTATAACAGAGATATTCAGCCGACATTCAGCCGACGAGAGACGACTAATTAACCGACAGATACCTACATCTCATACTACGATCTAAATATAAAATACACATAATGATAAGTGATTAGGACAGGAATATTAGGTATTGAGGTTAATATCGTATAGTAAAAGCATAAATACAAAATAAAATACCAAAAGTCGAGGCAATGAATAGGAATTGATACAAAATTAAAAATGTATTTATTTCTTGAAATAATTTTTCTTTCCAGGTATTAAAATAATTGAAGAGATGAAAAGGGGTTTGTAGAGTTATATACAGAGGCCACAAAGACTTTTGCTGTTCATTCTCTTGAATAAATAAACCTTTAAAATCACCTTTCAACAACTTCACACTGCCAGTAAGGAAATGTATTATTTAATTTGTTACTAATGTTGCATATATATATATATATATATATATATGCATATTTATTTCCCTTTACTCACAACTTTAAACGGGCAACTTTACTTTGACATCGGTAATAGTTATTGTGGAAACCAAATTTAAACTTACTAATTAATTTCATCTTTCCTGTTTTCCTGTTTACGTGTAAATATGATTAATCATCATCTTCTTGCCCTTATCCCATCTTGGGGTCGGCGCAGTATGTTTTTTCCTTACATGCTCTCCTGTTACTCGTCATCTCAGTGCACACTCCCTTCTTCTCCATATCGTCTTTCACGCAATCCATCCATCCATCCATCTTTTCTTCGGCCGTCCTCTACCTGTCCATCCCTTCACTACCATACCTAGTACTCTTTTGGTCACGTGCCTTTTATCCCTCCTCATAACATGCCCATACCATGTTTTCTGTCACCTCATCAAGCATAATTCCAACACCATTCCTTTTTCCATCATTTCCGCAATAATAAAACTTGTATCCCTCACCAATCTCTCTCGCTTTTGATAATGTAAATATGATTAATGTGAAAGAAAAACAAGAAAAAACAATTAAATAAAAGCTTTATTATATTTATTCCAATATTTTAAGAAGTTATACACGTAACATATCATATAGTTGAATTCGCAAATGAATATATCAATTATATTATAAATTAAAAGTGATTTATGAAAAGTATAATGTACTGCACTCATTTGTTGTGTTAATATTTTTCCACTCCAAGATATCTATGTTTTGAAGTACATATTCTAAGTTAACATCGTAGATCAAAGATAGGCTTTACATAAATGTTATTTTCTGTGTTAATTTCGCGACTGTCACAGGGTTGTGCAAAGAAAGTCCGACACCATTTTGTTAATAAATACTCTTATTTTAAATGTATAAAATTTTCACCTTTCAATATTTATAAAATGCACTATGAATATTGTCACATAGTTCTCTTAAGCTCACTTTGATTGAGCGTTTCAAATAAATGTCGAAAACGAACAAAGGTTATTTATTTTGGTGTTATTTTAAATTGAAATAAATAAAATTAATCAATGGACTACACCTAAAATAGCTTTTCATCCAAAAACAACAAACCTTTTAATATGGCATGAATATCAGAAATATATTATAAGAATAGATTATTTTTCGTTAATTATTTTTTGTTCATATTTATATACAATGATCCATAAATATGATTTTGTACAACTGGAAACTGAACTTTTCCACATATCTAAGATTAGAGAAAAAAGTTAAACGTTAATTTGTGAATTCAGTAGAGAGTTTGTTTATAATTTGTACTAATCCTTATTTGATTGAACTTTCTGTGTAATTATTTAATAATGTGGGAAAGCAACAGTGATATATATATATATATATATATATATATATATATATTTAGTGACTGTTGTGACAGTTGTGTATTATTGAGATGAGTGTGAAGTGTTACAAAGAGTTACTTAATAGGAGCCTAAATCGACCATGTTAGGATGAGACTAAAGCTTGTGTTAATAAGTTGGATATTTGTTCAACATTAAACATTATGTAATTGTATTGTTCTTGATATTACGGCCGAGTTACACACTTATTGTATACTCGTAGTTATCTAGATTGACTTTGGATAACTATTTATGTACTTACCTGTGTACTAATTGACGAAAGCATCGGCCGGCGCATCTTGTGGTTGTTATTATTGACTTTGCTCCCGGTCGATGTACATGTGTGTCTCATATTAAAAAAGGATAGAAATTGTTTATATGGTCCAAAAAGTTTTTATGAGTATTCTTGAATACTACCTGCGACTACGGACTATGGACCTTGTTAAAATAAAGATAAACTAAAGGGCGCGCGTTTAGACAGCCGAAGTTGTGACGGAAGGTACGTTACCAATTTCTATTCCTTACATAGCATGCATTATGAGGAAACTGAAAAGTTACCTTAAGTGATCTCTATAAAAAAAATACAGTAGATTTTTTTTTAAACTGTGTTTTTATTTAAATATCTAAATAATCAAGTTTTTAAACAACAATATGGTATGTTTATATTATGAAAATTCACTAACGAAAGAGACGGGTCAATTAATAAAGAAAATAATTATATTATGAACTACACAAACATTAAAAGATACGAGTTATAAATCATTCGGAGGTTGTTTGGGTTAAGATTATGTAAATATGTATCAGAACTTTGAAGCCTTCGTAAACTTTGAACAAAGGTAGGAAGTAACAAAATATTTAACTTTGAGTTTATCTCTTTGAAAGTGATATAACTAATAGAACAGCCTCAGTAAAAACTAAGATAGTATCACATTTCTGTGTTCTTACTGAAGCAGAGGAAGTGGTGGCGGCGCTCGGAGATGTCCCGCGCATGACAGCAGCGACCAGTAAGACGGCCGAATTCTATTTATCATGACTACAATTATTATATTCAGTTGTTCCATAATCATGATTATACTCATCTCTTTTGTTTAAAAGCTACTTATTAGTAAATAACATTATTATTTTATCTGCGTGATAGACAGATTTATGGTGATTATGATACATATCGACGGTAGCTATAAATTTGACTGTATTAACTACTGGTTTTGAAGAATATTTTCAGGTTAATATTATTATAACTAAGTTATAAGATATATATATAAATAAAACGCGTATTGTCGAGACCTCTCGCATTAAAATAAATACACTTATCATGTAGCCAGCGCTACGCTAGCATTCACTATTGAATATAAAATAAAGCATCTATCACAGTGAGAATGACTTGTTAATATTGGAATGTTTCAAATATTACCTTCACATACCTGTTATTGTGTCTTGAAAAGAAAGACATAATTACTTAACAGGTTGGATAAACGGTTAATAAGAAAATCGGAACATCTACGAATATGTTTCATTAAAAGAATAGGATATACAACGTATAAATTAAACCAAATAAATAACACAACGAAATGACCGAAGTGCAAAGTACTTGGTGTTTTGAGTACATTTGTATGGTAATGTTTTAAAGTATTTTGCTTTTGCTCACTTATAAAGTGGTGAATTTATCATACTAGATCGTTATATGTTGGTTTTCATATTTTATTTTTTTTACAATAAACATTACCATAAGACATGTGGTGATGGTTGCAATTCTCATTATGTATGTGTGTCTCAGGTTTTAGATAATCTACGAAAATCGCCAGTGTTGGAATTTAAATACGTATCTTTTAATTTTGGGGACTTTTCCAAAAAATCGTTAACTGTGTTTTGATAAATTATTAAATAATAGGATCGAATTTTATATTATACACAACTCATATTAAAGAATAGTTAACACAAATCTAAAAATAAAATTATCTGTACATGGTTTTTATCTCCTTTCTTATTTTCAGCTCAAAGAAACAAGCGAGAGAGAAGAATTAAGTTAGGACATCTATAAGTTATCATGCAACGGGTGTACTTTAACATTTTAATCTCGACTCCGCAGGCCAAGCACTAACATAGAACCAACAAATTTACTAGAGTCCATGAAGCTCCCAGAAATTTCAGGAAATTAAGTTAATGAATTTTTGGTCGATATCGATATTTCATAACTATTTATGTCCTAGATGCTATTATTTAAAAATAAATTAATCACTCTGCAAAATCAATTTTCTAACGTAACTTATATCTGAGGAAATTTTTATATTCTAGATCACATTCGTTATTAAATATTTTCTTCTTATATATACAACATCACTACCTACCATAAGTTTATAAACTTTTGCCGATTCTAATATATTTATATATATTATAACTGTCAATAGTACAATATTCCTAGAATAGTAATGTATCCAATGTTGCATTAATGCAACATTTGCAAGAAAATCAATATTATCAACCCAAATTAGATGGAGTTGAATGTATATCTTAAGGCGACGAGTAATAGGACTGAGGGACGCTAAATAATACCGAGAGGATCAATATGACCACATCTACACTTATTATAAGACTTTAAAGTAGAGCCAAGCTGTGGTCATCCGACTGTAGCTCGTATTGGGCTGGCTCGACCAGGGAAAGACCACCCTCTCACAGAAGACCGACGCGTAGTAACCAAATTCATTTGGTTATGTTCCGTCGGTGAGTGAGAGAATCCGGAAGCCCAAATCCCCCCCCCCTTCCCCCGCCAAACATGAAAGCGATGCCAAAAAGAAAAATACCCCAGGAGGGTACCGGCTTTGATGAAGCCGGGGACCCCCTCCCCGAGCAAAATCGGGGAAATGATTCTAAGATTTCGCTCGGGCTGCCCGTCGTATCTGAGGTGGGCAAAGTATCGCCTTTTGTGTTGTTTGAGGGCAAACGAACGCCGTCCACTATCATCTAGAGACGGCGCAGTCAGCGTTGCTGTTTCTGACGGAGAATGACTGATATCTCAACCTAGCGACACAACGTACCCCGGGTATAAATTAGAACACCATTTTATACCACACGCCGGGGTATCTGTGTTCGTAAGGGAGGATATCTGCTACCGTCGCCTTCAGGTTTTTGAAGGTCGGGACCTGTCTGTACTCTGGCTGCGCGTGGACATGGACGACTATGTCAGAGTCTACGCGTGCCTCTACAGGTCCCATAGTGGTAATGCAGAAACGGATCAACTCTTGGGCCATGTTCAGGCGAAGATTGACGATCTGCTTTCACAGACTCCCTCCGCTGAAGTCGTAGTCCTCGGGGACTTCAATGCGCACTATATCGATTGGTTAGGGTCACGTGCCACCGACTACGCGGGGAGATCTGTGTTTGACTTTGCTCTGGCAAATGGTCTACCCCAATTGGTCAAGACGCACACTCGTCTACCGGACGTGGACAGCCATATGCCCTCTTTGTTGGATCTTCTGCTGACTACACATCCCGGAAAGTACCAGGTCACTGTCGAGGGTCCGTTAGGATCCTATATATATATATATAGGTACGGAGTGTAGTGCCCATTCAACGGTCGGCTCGCACAACACCTGCGACTCGACGCGTTTGACACTATATGTCAGCGGATTGGGATGGAATGCGGTCCTTTTTTGCATCCTACCCATGGGGTCCAATTTGTTTCCCTTCCGATGATACTAGTGACTGCGCTGCGGCTGTAGCTGATGTGATACTACAGGGCATGGAACTATTTGTACCAAGTTCTGTGGTACCACTTGGTGGCAGATCGCGACCTTGGTTTGATGCGTCTGTCAGGGCTGCAGCAGCTGGCAAACGGCAGGCTTATCAAGCTTGGGCCTATGCGTTAGTCACTAAGGATCCGAACTCTAGAGTTCTGAAGAGGAAATATAATCGTGCCTCCAGATTCTTCAAACGGCAAATCGCTAGAGCAAAATTCAAGCATGTCGTCAAAATTGGGGATCAGCTGGCAAAGTACCCGCCTGGCGCGCGCAAATTCTGGGCGCTTTCAAAGGCCACTCTGGGCAACTTTAGCCAGCCGTTCCTACCGCCGTTGCACATGGGGAATGAGTCTCTGGCCCACACGGCAAAAGAGAAAGCCGATCTCTTGGGCACTCTTTTCGTCTCCAACTCGACTTTGGACGACCAGGGGAAGACACCGCCTATCGTCCCGCGGTGTCAAAGTTCAATGCCGGAAATAGTTTTTCGGCAGAAAACTATTAGGCAGTCTCTATTTTCCTTGGACGTTCATAAGTCGTGTGGGCCGGATGGCATTTCTCCATTAGTGCTACGAACGTGTGCCCCTGAGTTGACTCCAGTGCTAACGCGTCTATTTCGGTACTCCTATCTTAAAGGCGTAGTCCCGGTCTCATGGAAGCGTGCCCTTGTCCATCCGATCCCTAAAAAAGGTGATAGCTCGGATCCAGCTAATTACATACCTATCGCCATTACCTCTCTGCTCTCCAAAGTAATGGAGAGCATTATCAATAAACAGCTACTGACCTACCTCGAGGATCACCAGTTGGTCAATGACCGGCAATTTCGCCATGGTCGATCGGCTGGTGATCTTCTGTTATATCTTACGCATCGTTGGGCAGCTGTTATTGAAAGCAAGGGAGAGGGTGTGGCAGTTAGTCTGGATATGGCGAAAGCCTTCGATCGTGTATGGCACAAGGGGCTTCTTTCCAAGCTACCTTCCTATGGGCTTTCCGAGAGTTTATGCAAGTGTATCACCAGCTTCCTCACTGGGCGGAGCATACAGGTCGTTCTCGACGGTTTTTGCTCGGACCCCAAGCTCGTGAACGCTGGTGTACCCCAAGGCTGCGTGCTATCCCCAACTCTGTTCCTCCTGCCCATCAATGATATGTTGGATATCTTCAACATACATTGTTATGCGGATGACAGCACTGGGGATGCGGTATATGCCGGCCGTGCAGGTCTCTCTCGGGAAAACGTCGACGAGTGCCGAAAGAAACTTGTGTCTTCTATAGAGACTTCCTTGGGGATGGTCTCTGAGTGGGGTGAACTGAACCACGTTCAGTTCAATCCCCTAAAGACACAAGTTTGCGCGTTTACCACTAAGAATACCCCATTTGTCGTATCACCGCTCTTCGAGAGCACTCCCCTCATTGCCTCGCCAAGTATCAGAATACTGGGTCTCGACATTTCGAGCGACTGTCAGTTTCGTGGTCATCTGGAGAGCAAGGCCAAGTTGACCTCGAAGAAATTGGGAGTGATCAATAGAGCGAGGCAGTACTTCAAACCTGGCCAAAGATTTGCGCTCTATAAGGCGCAGGTCCGGCCACACATGGAGTACTGTTCTCATCTCTGGTCCGGATCACCCCAATATCAGCTTCTACCATTTGACCGCGTACAATGGAGAGCCGTTCGGATTGTCGGGGACCCGGTGCTCTGTGAACGGCTGGACTCTTTGGCATTGCGTAGAGACGTTGCATCTCTGTGCGTCTTCTACCGCATTTACCACGTGGAGTGTTCCGAAGAGCTATTCGATCTGATGCCTACCGCTGAATTCCATCACCGCACAGCGCGCCATCGCCTCCAATACCATCCCTACCACCTGGACGCGTGGCGATCCTCCACTGTACGGTTCTCAAGGACCTTTTTTCCACGTTCCACTCGCTTGTGGAACGAACTCCCTTCGGCGGTATTTCCAGATCGGTACGACATGGGTACCTTCAGAAAAGGCGTTTACTCCTACCTACAAGGCCGGCAACACTCTTGTAAATCCTCGGATGTTGCAAGAGTTCATGGGCGGCGGTGATCACGTCCATCCGTGACCCGCCAGTTCGTTTTCCCTCCTCTTACATAAAAAAAAAAAAAAAATCTATTTAATATAGTGAATTCTCAACAGTGTTTATGAATGAAGTTTTATTCTCTAGAGACAATAACTTTATGTAAATTTATGACGACTGCGTGTCACCATTAAGAAATGTATGTTTCAAATGTATAATATACAGGATGGACAGGAAACAAGACGTTGTTATTCATCTCTTTATTTTATTTGATACTATTGTAAGCTTTGACATATTAAGGATACGAAAAGTTATTTAGTATTTTATACCGAATAGCTTACAGTTGTTATCTTTAACGTTTATATAAAAAGAGAAATTTTGTAATGTAAATAAACTGTAATAAATCTGAATTAGTTCATAAAGTTGAAGACTTTAACTATTTATTCAATAGCGTTTTTCGTGTTGGCTAGTTTCAAACAGAACATATAAATTGTAAAATTTTTAAACTTTCATAACAAGACGATACATAAATGATTATAGTTATGTGCATCTTAAACTAATACGATGAAATACTTACAGAATATTAATACTAGGATCCGCCGCCGTGCGCTGCGGAAGTTGAGCTGAGCGCCCTCCCCTTCTTTAATGCTAACAAACTTAGCCGAAATTATAGAATTATTGATCAAATATTGGCTTTGTAGCAGTTTTCGCAGTCTATTTAGCACTCTCACTGGTACTTGCACGTGACGCATTTATAATGGGAAATTCCATAGACAAATTTCATTTTACTATAACTTTTTATGGACTGAATTTTTTTGTTATGTTTTTGTTTAGTAAAAGATATAGCCAAGTGCCAAATTCTAAAAAAATACATTGTCGATGTCGTAATTCAGCAAAATGAACGGTTAAGAGGTTCGTTTACGCTCAGCTCAAGTATTTTTTTGATTAAGCTTGTTTGTGTAACTTTTTAAGAGGTCGTAGACTGCTTTAACATATATGGATCCATTACACACACGACACGACAATTATTATTCAAACATTTCTTTGCAAAATGCAATGAAAGCCTAAACAATATCCTATTTTTACGTAATGAAATTATAGACTTAATATGAGAAAACTTCATTCTGTGAAGATATAAACCGTACTAAGAATGTGGTTGCATAGCAACTTAGAATAAAATAATATATAATTTTAAATACACCTGTCTGAAAACGGACATGTGCTAAAAAGGTTTTTGTTTAAAAGTATTTGTTTAGAAAAAAGCAACCCTATATTTTCTATTTCTGGTATGTTGCGTTGAATGCGGGCTCGAAACATCATCAAAGAATTAGTTTCAACTGATTTTAGGACAATATAAATAAAGTATTGTATTTTATGAAAAGTATGTATAGACGTAACTTAATAATCTCTCCTAAAAGATATTATTATTTTTTACGAAATAGTTTTTTCGTTATTACTTTTAGTGGCAACGAATTTATAACATCAGAAACAAAGTTCACACATCAACTAATATACTAATATTGTTCGATTCAATCGATGCATATTACACGTTTGAGCTTTATTCAAATTTAAACAGGTTACTGACACACCACGGGACGATTAAAACAGTTGACTTCCGCTGTGTCCTATTTGTGACGGGAGTAACTTAAATGAAATGTTTGACTGTAATATTATTTAAATTGTATATTTTTGCACAACAAATATAATTTTGCAAAAAAATTTGCAAAAATAATTTGATTACCCACGGTACGTACACGATGGCAGTCAGGTCACCTGACACATCACCACTCACTCCTGGACTCACTTAATGGACGGCCGAAAGCACGCAATTTCAACAGCCCCAAGGCCCTCTGACCCCGTAAGACGACGGGTTTCATAGTTGGGGGCCAGGGTGTACGTGGTCCCCACCCAGGCGCCGCCTCCTCCAAATCGAATAGGTCCTTTCAATCCCGCCCGGTAGCATATGCACCGGTTCATAAAAATATGATATGACTCAAAAAGAAGATAAAATATTTGCTACTACTACGGTACATACAGTTACCAGCGCAACTTGGTGTTCTTGTGGAAGTATAGGTATCAAGGCAGCACGACCCGTCCGACGACTATTTTAGGAAGTCTAACACACCACAACTGATACTACCTCCAGCTATCTCTTCATTTCTAAAAGTGACATTTATTGTTGGAATAAAAATAGTCGAATTAGGGCCTCGCCAATTATTAATCTGTGAAGAAACTTTTAAGTGGAAGAGCGTTTAGTGTTGCAGTAATTATCTGCAGTAGATATTATGTTAAGGATATTAAGTTATAAAAGTGTCTGCAACAACATAAACATACTGTATTTTGAAACGGAAAAAATAATTATATATAGAATATATTTTATAATTATATATATAATATATTTTATATTATATAATATATTTTTACATTGGAATTATCTAATCTAAATCTTAATACGTTTATTTCACAGTCCGTCACTGTTCTTTAATGTCACTTTATTTATTGACATTATTAACGACCGAATGAACCCTAGTCATGATATCATTAAATATAGTAACAACTCCTGTAAATACAATATTATTTTATGTACGATTTATCTTAAAATATTGTAATTGGAAAATAACGTATTTCACTGTCATTTTTTATAATTTAATATTACAGTTAGAACTGTTATGATTTAGTGTGTTAAACAATACATCAAGTGTCTTACCTCTCCGTCTACTTTCTGAGCTTCTGTCCGTCCATGGACAAACAGCAGTTGATCCAAGTGTCCATGCATGACATGTGGTCTGATCTATAACACAGTTATTTAATCATTAAACTAATTGGAGATTTTTTTTGTGTTTGTCTCCAGAATGCGACGAGATAATTAGCTAAAAATTTTCTCATATATGCTTGAGCCAAACGCGGATGTTATAGCGAAAACAGTTTGAAAAAATGTTTAGCCATTCAAAAGTTATCAAAAAAAGATCACTTCTGCCATAGACAATACATTAGAGCGGCCCTACGCGTGCGAGCAGTGTGCTGAGCTAGAAGGTGACAATTAGTCCTAATAATTTAATATTTTCTGTAACTATTCAAATGAAAAGAGAGGGGCTCAGCTCAACACCCGCCAAGCACGGTTGGCGGATCCTAGTAATAGTAAGTAGTAAAATAATATACCGTTTTTCCTAAACTTTACACAATTAATTTTGGCTACATTAAATAATACTAGAAATTGGAATAAAAACTCTGTGAGTAACAAAGGAAGCTTTGTTCTAAGTCAGATTATTGTATCGTCCCAAGTCTGTTATTTGAGTCAGTAATAACAATGTCATTTAAAATTACGAAGACAAAGGCCAATAACTAACACCACATTTTAATAAAACTGTTTTAAATCAGTATAAATAATAAATTGCTATGATTAAAACCATAAAATTAAATTGATAAAAATTAAACGAACCAATAATGTATCAACTTTTTAAACAATATTATTTAAATACTTATGTATTTGAGCTCTGATTTATTCAGTATTTTCGTACTTATCAAATGTTAGAAACTATACCAATAACTTTAAAGTTTTATTCATTGGACGTTATACCTCAAAATAACATATACGAGTATGTACGATATATCCACCATCTATCTACGAGTATGATTATATCATATGTGATAGAATGGTCGATATCATTACATCTTTATTTGAATTGTAAAACTAAGGATTATTCTGACGTAAACGGCCCGACACGACACTTCGCTATAGTGAATTATTATCTTTTATTTAAGTAATGTATAAAATATTGTTTTAATAAACATGAAAGTCAATAAAATAGTTTTAACTTAAAGTTTCAACTACACTTAAAGAAATACTCGTCTTTTCTGATAACCAGTCCATCAATAGTATAAACTATTGGCGGATGAAAGGATGGGTTAGACTGTGGAATCTGACATTAATAAGAAACTTAATATTCCACTGAAGTTTCCTTCTATCATACGGACATTACGGATTGAATGATCTAATATCATGATATTAGATAATATAATCACTGTTGCCAGTAAATGTGACTTGATGACCAACTCCATGTAGAACCTTTCCTTCTAATAGCATCCGTTTCTGTTTACGAGCACTTCAGAAAGTTTAATGGTCCGGTCCGTACGTTATATCAATTAATTAAATTTAGTAATTTTATAAGTTGACGCATTATTCAAACTTCCATTAATATGAAACCAGCGTCACGTTTCAAGTTTATAAAAAATAAGGATTCTTTAAACAACAATCAAATGAATAAACTCCAGTTTGGAAATTAAATAATTTTAAGATATTATAACAATTGTAACTACAAATGGTATTTTGGCAAGGACACAGTAGACTAAATTGACTCGTATATATTAAAAAAGCTTAGCTTGTATCGATTATTAGATATAGATAATAGCAAAAGAAAGCAAATATAATACTTTTTCTGTAAAATATAATTTTGCAACAACAACAAGACACAAGCAACATTTATTTTGTACCGACTTCTTATATTGTGTGTATATTTGAATCATAAAGAGGGTGAGCAAATTTTAAAATGATTTCGATATACTGTATCAGATAACAAAATTTAATTCCATGGATGTGTAGTATGTACTACATACATATGTTGTTGAATATGACAACTTTTAATGGGTAATAAATAAATACCTTATAAAAAGTAAGCGTTGGTCGTAAACATTGCGTTTATTGTAAGAACGTTAACATATAAGGTACAAAAGAGCAAAAATTAATATTATGTCGATTTACAAAGATGTCATTGAATATCAACGACGTTTATGAATACAGACAGACACAGACACGAACAGACAGAATAATAGACGCGCTTTAATTTATATACATATAAAAGAACTGTATAGACGATAAAGATTTTGATTTCTTTATTTTTCGTTAATAATTATTTATAGTGTTGTTTGATATTGGTCGTAAAATGTGGCGAAAGCTTTTCTCTGTTACGGGATTAGTTTATTATAATACCCCTATAATGTACTATATTAAGATGCTACACAATTGTTATTAATTAATTAGAGATAGTACATTATGACTCGTTAAGGACAGGTCGAGACATTTTTGACCCAAAAGTGATATCGAAAAGAGGGGACATTAACTGGCCGCCTTTTAGCCCGGATCTATCCCCAAAGGAAATTTTCTTTGGGAATATCTTAAGGCTAAAGTTTACGACACCTACCCAGTAACTCTGGACGAATTAAAGAACCGTATTCGCACAGATATCAATGTACGAGTAAAGCTGTTATCCAAAATTTCCGCTCTAGATTGCAGAAATGTTAGAATAATGAAGGATTGCACATGGAGGATGTGAGTTTTAAGAAATAAATTCCGATTTTGTTAACTATCGAAAACAATAAACAATTTTCATTAACTGTAATTAGTTTATTTTAATCATCATTTCAAATGTAAGCGGACTTTTGGTCCATCCTGCATTTCATAGAAAGTCTCTTAAATAGTACAGTTATATATGAATATACTTATTATATATGCACTAGTAAAGTGGATCGGTACGCAGATACGTGACGGAACTTAGCTCGAGACCACTCGGTATTCAAACGAAACACAGGCATTTAGTGAGAAATATCTACGACTTGTTCATCTTGCAATTTCATTCTGTTTATTATTTGCAAAAACATTGTCTTTTTATTTACAAATCCTTATAACTATTTTCTAGAAAAACACAAATATAACTCAAAGACGTTATCTTTTATAAAAAGTTAACATAAGAATTAAAATAATACTTATGAAAATGCAATGAAGAGAAAATAATCTGTCAGACCAGTTTATATTATTTTGTTGTATAAAAGTTAGTTTCCAAATAACAAACAGAAAAGTATTGATAAGATTCGATGTTTTATATCGGAACTACATTAAAAATCTTGTCACAACTTTGTGTTCTTTGGCTGTATTCCAATGGTCAGTGAAGTGTTTGTATTTCAACAGAGGAAATATGTCGGATGTGAAGCGATATCTCCGACCGCTATGATGTTGCAGTTTTTGTATAACATCGTATTTTCTATTGTACTCGGTATAGATGGTTCTTTTGACAGATGGTCTCGAAATAGGCATTATTTTAATATTAAATATAAATAAATAAATAAAAATAAAATATCGGACAATATATAATAAGACATATTTTTACTAATTTTCAACTAACACGTATATATCATAATAATATTTTAAATGAACCAACACTAATTTAACCAGAATTATGTTTCGATATTTTGAATTGTGTATTTTAATCGTAACTGTTATCCTATCATTATCACAAATTGTCACAGTAAATATTTTACTCGTACCATGAAGTAGGAGTAAAATATTTACTAACAATTAAATCACTCAACAAAACGAATAAAATTAACTTTTGATAATTTGATTACCGACACTGCATTATTGTCTTTAGTCGTCCTTTGAAATGTTGTTGCACACAGTTCAACCAAAACCTCAAGGCTTATACTTACGAGTAGGTGTAAAATAAAGATTTAGCTTTGAAAAATACGAGCTTGATTTCTGGATTAAACTCTGAATGACTGGAACTTTCACAATAAAATGTATTTGTTCTTGCCTTCACTAAGTCAATATAAATCTTCCAGTACTGTAAAAAAACATGTAGTCAAAGTCAAGTAAGAAAACTCACAATATAAAGAAGTATCACCATTTAAATATGTTAAATACAAATACACGGCTTCTTTTATTTTACTTATAAACCTAATCCCCATATTAAATTGTATTGCCTGTTTGAATGTTTTTGTTTGTTTTTAAGTAATATCTATTATATATATTTATTTTTTCTACAATTTAAATCTACAATGATGGTAAATTTTAACTGTCAGTTTTAAAACTACAGCGTTGAAATGTTAAACAGATCTATTTCCGCTTTTCTTTCATTACTCTGGTGGAAAATTGTAAAGTGAACTGTTTAACTATTTAAAAGTTAAATTTATTAACATTCAGTTAAAAACCGCTGGAAGCGTTATGTTCAGGAATAATAGACTTGTAAGAACTTTATTAACTTAAGAGTTTGTTTGATGTTTTTTAAACCTTCTTTGAAAGTTTTCCCGATTTTCGTTTTTAATACTAGTTCAATAAAATAAAGCTTAAAATATCATATTGTTGTATGAAATACCGCACAAAGATATGATATTTAAGTTTAAAAAACAGCGACAGAATTTTAAGTCTCAATAATTATAAATTATTGAGCTAAGCGAAGCGAAGCTCTTTACTTGTCAGATCGCAAAAAATGCGAACTCTCTATTCTTAAAAACTATTCGGGCTACGTTAACGAAACTCGCCGCAACAATTGCGAGCATAAGGCCCTAAGCATATATTTGTTTTTTTTTAATCGTAATTCTAAATTCAGTATAACTTATTAAATCAGTTTAGGACAATTTACGTGCTAGCTCAGAAACTACGCATACCACAGTTTCGAAACTCGGCATGGTGTTTGATGCCACACTGCTTTATGACTGTGCAAAATTTCGAATAATTTTGATTTACAGATCATAAACAATCAACAGAACTAATTTAGTTCGATTAGTGACTCACCTGCGTGCGCTTGCTCGATGAACGAGTTACGAGTGGATTGAAATCTAAGAAAGTTTGTAACTACTCTCATACATAGCAGAACTGACTATAAATTCGTCAGAACGCAGTTCACATTGAGCTCGAAGCACACTAAGAGAATGGTAAGTTTTCGAATTACAGAAAAAAAGTTTCAATGTACCAGAAAATTGTCCATAGACATATCATATGAAACGTCTCATACCGGCGCGCGCTTCAATTTAAAAAATAGCAAAATAGAAGGAACAACTGAACGAACACTTCAGTTGCGTGTGAGGCTTCAAACAGGCAAGGTTCCGTCCGAATATTTTCTTTCACTTTTATTTTTCATTTTGCTATCCCAATTTAATATTTTATATCCACTCGCTACACATTTCATCGAGTTTTATCAAGCTTCCATTTAATTATTGCTCAATCTTATTATATTATCCCATTATCATAAAACGTGGATATCATGGAACGTGGACGAGGCAGAGGAAGAATCAGACGGCGTGCAAGTGGCATATCGCGATACACAGCAACTTCTGTCCGTTCACAACAATATCGAGATAATGCAGACACACATATCCCGGCTTCCTAATACCGCAGCAAATAAGCGTCGATTCAATAAATAATTAGAAAAATTGGCATACATTCTGTTCTAAATGTTCAAGAACCGTTTCAAAAGAAGCAGAAGTTCCCTATACTTGGTCTGCATGCTGTTCCATTCGAACAACAGGAATGTTCACCGCAGAAAATTTTATGGATCCTGGGTCAGTGGTCAGCCACCAAAATGACAAGGGCTGACACAGATCGAAACTATGCTCATTGCACGCATACAACCAATTATGCGAGTGTATCGGCTCAGGGCAAGCGGTGGGTCCGGACATGCCCGTTATGCAAGACATATTTTAAGCATCGAACAAGAAATTCAAACGATGGCAACTGTACTTCCTCAACGATTTGCATATCTGCAAATAATCAACTTGATTCTTAAATGAAAAAATCACTAAATAAGATCTAGAGCCGTCTGCTAGGAACTCTATGTGAATCTGTCATAGGGAATTGACAAAGTTACTGTTGAGAACGTGCCACGATATCATCATAATAATTCGTTTTATCAATCAATCATCAATAGTATCGCAATGGACCTGATTGTTTCAGCGTAATACCATTACGAATAAAAGGGTGTTATGAGCAATTCCGTAGAAAATTTTCCATTTAAAGACCTGAAACGAATATCAAACTTGACATGTTTGGCAAATGATTTATTGATAATTTTAACATTTAACTCTCGTAGCGTTTGTAAGGACTAAGCTACAGAACATCGTAGTAAATAGCCTGCCGTGCACAGAGCAAAAGTTAGCTCAGCTCACGACAGACACACTCACACTCACACTCACACGGTAGAATATATAAACTTTTAAAATATTTTATACTTTAATCAATTCGGCAGATGTTACGCTTCATCTTCTACAAACATACATATATAATGTATTACCGCTTTAAATAACAGTAATATTATAAGCTTAAATTGAATTAGCTACGAAATTACACCAAATGCAACGAAGTATATTTGAAATTATTAATAGTTTATTTGTATGAAAAAAATTAAATAAATATTTGCTTCTGAAAATATATAACACTTATTTTATACACTACCTTCAAAGTCTTGACAAAATGCATGTTTTCATCTTTAAGATATGTAACCTTAAAACCGAAGAATTGTTTGTTTCATAAAATTGCTTATAAACATATACAAGTTATCGAAGTATTAAAAGTTGTTCAAAAGAAAAATTACGTAAAACAAAAGTCATAACGTAAGGACCCTGGCGCCGTGGTTTAACGGAATTCGCACAACTTCCTTCATAAATGTATGAATTGTACGGAAAGTTTTGTATCTTTATTAATCCTTCACTTACCTTTTATATGTGTATTCCTTATATTTGGTGTAGTCTTAATTAAAAAAATTAATATTCTTTTATGTATAAATTTATTCACGGCAAAAAAAACACTAGACAATTAAAATATTTTATTTAAATAAAAGTGTTTGTTTGATATTAAAATATGGATGTTTATTTCTTTAAATTAAAGCTATTTCCTTTAAAAAAAATATATATATTTGTAATATTTTACAAATGGCCGCTATCTTCTTTGAAGAATAAAATATCTTTATGATACTTAAAATATGTAACTTATTTACTTTACAGAGCATTCATTTTTATATGATATTTAAAAATAAAATCAATGAGAGTGAGACTTTATTATAATAGTAGTATAATAGTAGCACACCCGGGTATTCTTGCTGAAGTAAATAGACTATATGGTTGTAACGATCAGAGATGTCCCACGACCAGCTGCAGCTCGTCGCAATTATATAATTGCGTCGCAATTAATTATTTTTACGTAGAATAATGATTAATTATCTTCTTTGATGAAACTTATTAATTACACAAATTACTACAAAAGCAAATTGTTTGAAGAAGTGCCAACAGTAATTATTCACGAGTCAATAGATGTGTTGAGAAGATTTATTCAATTAAGCAATGCACTATAGTTGTGAAGTTAACTTCATAATGGCTATGAAGTGCACTGCTTTGTAGTATATATTACTACTATTATCAATTACATACGATGAAACACGATATAATAAAGCTTCTTCCAGCTAGCACCATGTCAATGCATTTTCTTAACAATTAAAATAAAGCAGACGAAGTATTAATTGTTAGTATCGGAATGTTTGAAATATTACTTATTTATATAACTATTGTTACTTCTATAAAGCAAAGACGTAACTGCTTAACTGGTGATCGCAAATTATTAATAAAAAATCACAACATTAATGTTTTTAAAAAACAATTTTTTAACAATAGAACAATTTTGAACATTGGGTGAATTATTTTACAATAAATAAATACTACACTATATTTACAAAATATTAAGTATATACTATACTTATACTAATACATTTCTTCTTTTAATATACATATAGAGAGATATAGATGTATATTATGTACAAAGTTAAGAATAACATAACTAAGACTAGTGAGTGTAGTCACTAGTGGGTAGTGATCCAGAACACAACAACACCCCAAGGGTATTACAATAAGGGATGCTCGCACTTACGTTATCAAGCAACTTGACCCGAGAGATGGAAACAGCAATGGACAAACAGTAAATAGATATTCAAAATATAAAGACAGAAGAGTTCTATACATATAACAAGTATTTATATAATTTATTGAAAATAGAGTATGTTATATTTATCGATAATATTATTTCCGCTAAATGTATGTTGAACTTTATAAAATATATGAGGTAAGTACTGTGGTTTGATTGAGCTTGTGAGGCTTCAATCAATGTCTGACGAGGTGCCTGACTTGTGCTACGCTTAGTACTTAGACACTTGTAGTATTGCTTTCAGGATTCTTTTATGAAAACATTTATGAGATAGGAGTTTTCAAAGTCTATCTCTAAATGTCTTTAATACGAAACTGAAGTCAAGTGAAATAACGATCTGTAAACTGGATAAGGCTTCTACTAAAATAGGTTCTATTCTTGTTGTGGAATTTTTAATTAAATTATATTATTTTTAAAAAAATGTATCTAAACTTACAGTCAATTACAATATAAATGGTATTTTAAGTATTAATAGGTTTTAGGTATATTTAAACTTATATCTTTTATCGGTTTAATGTAACTTTATTTTCCTTCCACGGTTGGGAAATTTGGGTTTGTTTCAAGCCTAGTCTTCTTTTCTAAGTACCTGTTGTAATTATAACTTTAAGGCAACGCTCGGAAAGTTAAACATAATTTTGTTGTGACAGAATAACTTATCAGACAAAATTAAGTAAATTACATTATTAAAACATAAAATCTGATGTTTTGGTTGATTTTAAAATTAATAACAAATAATCATGTTAATATAAAATAACGATAGTTTTGTAAACTTTTTTTAATGTTAGTATGAAATAACGTTTGAACTGTGATGACAGAATTGAAGTATTGTTTAGTTGATGATTTATGAAATTACAGACGTATGATAAGAGAGCGAAGAACAAACTGTGAAGCGTGAAGCGCTCGAAAGCTTCGGGACGAGCTGGTGTGCATTGACACTTAATCTGTATGATTTAATATTACTGAAGATATAATAAGAGATTAGATAAAGTGTTATTTGTAATAATTTTATGTAGTACTGTGAAGGATTAATTAGGAAGATTAGTAAAAATAACTTGCTGCTGGTTTGGATGATGGACATTTATTAACGAATATTCTAGAAGAACTTGTAACAAAGTAAAAAAGTAAAAGATGATGGTGAACAACAATAAAAAACAAGTGCATAGGTAGTCAATATTTACAATAAGAGTAATTGCTCTCTCAAAACCGACAGGCGTTTCAACATGCCCCCGGGCGTTGAAAACGGAACTTTCAACTAGGACTCACTACTGGTAACGGGCAGATTCTATTAAATGCTCTTCTTAGTACTCCCGTTGACGTCTGTATATCAGCAACACGAACAACTCCATCGGTCCCCGGATGGACTGCAACAATTCGTCCCAATTTCCATTTCAGAGGTGGTAGATTTTCTTCCTTTACCACCACTAAAGAATTAAGCTGTATCATGTCCCTACAGGAACGCCACTTAATGCGTTGTTGCAATTCAGCAACATACTCCTTATTCCATCTCGACCAGAAATGTTGGCGTAGTTGCTCAATTCTTTGAAAACGAGTTAATTGACTGGTGGAGTTATCTTCATAATTTGGCTGTGATATGGAAGTAAGCGGACGACCGATGAGGAAATGACCTGGAGTCAACGGCGTGTAGTCAGCAGGATCTGAAGATAGCGGTGTTAGTGGACGAGAGTTTAAAATTGCTTCAATTTGAATTAAAATGGTGTTAAATTGCTCGTACGTCAAATTACAATTTCCCAACACTCGTTGAAGATGATACTTTGTTGACTTAACACCCGCCTCCCAGAGACCGCCAAAATGAGGAGTATATGCGGGAATGAAATGGAACTTTATTCCATCGTTGGCCATACTTTCACTCAAAGAATCGCTACTAGTTTTTAAGAATTTCGAAAGCTCATTGTACGCACCAACAAATGAGGTACCGTTGTCAGAATAAATATCAGTCGGTCTTCCCCTTCGCGAAATAAATCTATATAATGCTAGTAAAAAGGTTTTACATGTTAAGTCACCCACAAGCTTTTTTTTTTTTTTTTTTTTTTTTTTTTTTTTTTTTTTTTTTTTTTTTTTGGTAAACCTTGTTTTTTAATCAATAAATTATATTCGGAAAAGGATTCGTTTTGACATTTCAAAATAATTAAATTTAATGCATCCTTTAATTCATCTTCTGATAAAAACTTATGAGCTGGTAATTGTTTTTTGCAAAATGTAACAAACCGCAATACATAGGCTACGGAACGAACGAGATGTAAATAGTTAGAAAAACGCTCAAACTGAACCAATCCACCACGCAATGTACCGATGTCTATGACAGCGCCTAACGAAACATCAGGTCGAGTTTCTGGTGCTCAAAATGCTTGACTTGAGAAGGCCAACGAGACACGTCGTCCATTAAAAATTCAGGACCAGACCACCACAAGTCAAATCTGTGTAAAGTACTGATATCGACACCACGAGATATTAGGTCTGCCGGGTTCATGGAGGTTGGAACGTGTCTCCATATACAAGTGTCTGTCTTTTCAAAAATATCAGCAACGCGGTTGCGTACAAATGGCTGAAGTTTACAAGGCAACATCTGTAACCAACCCAGCACTATCGTCGAATCGGTCCAGCAATAGACACGACTTATTTGTGCTCGAAGCGAGTTTATGACCTTATCATACAAACGGGCTCCTATCAAGGCTCCACACAATTCTAGTCGTGGTATTGTAGTGGGTCTGATTGGTGCTACTCGACTTTTAGCCACTAACAAACGAACCATGCAATGGTTCTTACCATTTAAGGAACGAACATAAACGCACGCCCCATATGCGCGCTCAGATGCATCCGTAAAAATGTGAAGCTCTAATTCCTTGTATGAATCACAGACTATAATGCGAGGAATGCGGAAATTGTTTAAAAGATGCAAATCCTTGACAATGCTTTGCCAATGTACGCTAATTTTAAGCGGCAATGTGTCATCCCATGATAACTTGTCTAACCACATTTGTTGCAATAGCATTTCCATTCTAATGACACATGGGGATAACAGCCCTAAAGGATCAAAAATACGAGCGATGATTGAAAGTAAATCCCGTTTAGTATTACCATGACAAGTCATCGATGAGTCTATGGAAAATCCAAACTCATCAGAAGTAGCATACCAGCTTAGACCTAGTAACTTATTGGGCTCATTACATCCAATATTTAAGTTACCTGATCCTTCAGATTTCAGAGATTCAGATTCTGACACTAGGCTTGGTTCATTTGACATCCATTTTCTCAATGGCATACACGCTGACAAGAGTGCCTTTGTGACTTCCGTACGAATTAACTGAACTTGATTTAGTTCGTCACCTCCGGTAAGCATGTCATCCACATAGAAGTCGTGTTTGATAATCTTGGCAATCATATTGTCCTTACAGTCAAGACCTATTTGCCTAAGGCATCGCGTCGCAAGAAAAGGCGCACTGGCCGTACCGTATGTGACGGTATTTAAAGCGTAAATCTTAAAAGGTTCAGATGTATTATCACGCCAAAGTATTTTTTGCAAGTACCTGTCAGCTGGATGGACAACCACCTGTCTATACATTTTCTCGACGTCAGCCGTTAAGACGTATTTATGTTGTCTGAACCGAAGAAGAATAGACAACAGATCATCCTGAATGGTAGGTCCTACCATCTGTATGTCATTAAAGGTAACACCCGACGAAGTAGGGCAACTTGCATTAAACACTGCACGAAATTTAGTATTAGCGTTACATCTGCGTAAAACGCCGTGATGCGGTATAAAATTACCACTGTTGTTTATCTCACGTTTACATTCTGTCATGTGACCTAACAACTCATATTCTGACATGAATTGGCGGTAAATTTTCTGTAGATCGGGATTAGCCTTCAACCTGCGCTCAAGAGACAGTAAACACCTGGTAGCTCCTTGAAGTGAATGACCAAGAACAGAAGTGCTTTGTTTAAGAGGTATACGAACGCAAAAACGTCCGTCCGCTAAGCGTGACGTATTTTGAATAAAATGCTCCTCGCACCTCCTTTCTTCTGGAGAATAATTTGAAGACTCCATGACTATCTCTTCTAATTGCCAAAAGCGCGATAAATCGGCTCTAATATCGTCCATATCACTAACAGATGAAGAACCAATATTACTAAAATTGCAACATACATTTTTTGAAAATAATGTAACATACTTGTTACTGATAGTGCCAGAGACTATCCAACCCAATCTGGTTTCACACAGCACAGGTTTTCCATCACCTAATTTTATTTTGTGTGACCCTAGTAAGTCCCAGAATAGGTCAGCGCCTATTAGGATGTCTACATCAGAGGGCTTATAAAACATAGGGTCAGCTAAACAAATATCAGAGGGAATATTTAAATTAGATATGTTTATTTGACAATTTGGCACTTGAGTAGTAATTAATGGTAAAACAAAACAATAAACATCAGCAGAAAAACTGTTATCTAATGATGTCATGGTAACATGACATGTTTTACCTACGCGAGAGCTCACGTTATTTATTCCTAAGATTGACCTATTTATCTGACTAGTTGCTAAATTTAATCTTTTACACAACCTCTCAGTTATGAAACTCGAAGTACTGCCACTGTCAAGAACGGCGCGAACAGTATGCACACGATTATTACGGTCATGCAGATTTATCAAAACGGTTGATAACAGCACTTCGCACTGCTTAGGGTCACCGCAGGATGCGACGTGAGCTGCCAGGACTACATTATTTGTGTCGCTCTTAGTACATGATGATGATGGTGAGGAAGACTGTCTATCGGTTACATTATTAAACGTATTTTCGTTGCGAAAGTTTAACATACCTTTAGATTCCGAAATATGAATGAGCGTATTATGTTTACGCTTACATAATTTACAACCCGGTTTTTTACAACGGTTAGCAAAATGACCCTTATGAAAACAGTTATAACACACCTTATAATCTGGCAACAATTTAAAACGATCAATGTTACTCAACGAAAGAAACTGTGGGCACGTGTTTAGATTATGGTCACCTTTACATTTAGGGCAAATTCTCGTAACCAAATCTGTGTCGGAAATGATGGGACTTTGAGCCACCATCGACTTCAACTTAGAACCCCTTACAAGTGGATTGGATACATTGTTTCGCGACAGTTCTATTGTTTCAATTAAATCAGCACGGTTATGCATAAAACTAATGAAATCCTCAAATTTTATACGATTGTCCTTATCTCTACGTCCCTTGAATTCCTCCCATTCACGAAATGTTTTTTGATCTAACTTGCGTGCAACAATGTAAATTAAAAGTGTGTCCCAGTGCTTCACAGGTTCACCAAGCGATTCTAAAGCTCGCAGGTTTTTATTTAATTGATCAATGAGACGTTTTAAAGTTAACGAGGATTCCTTTACAATCGGTTCAACATTAAACAAAGCAGAGATGTGATTTTGAATTAATAACCGTTTATTGTCAAACCTATCGCACAATAACTGCCAAGCCACTGAATAGTTACTCGCTGAGAATTCGATTGATTGAATTATCACGGCCGCAGTTCCCTCCAAAGAAGCGCGTAAATAATGAAATTTATTAATTTCATCTATTTCATCGTTAGAATGAATGAGGCTAGTGAAGGTGTCGTGAAACTCCAACCAAGTTTCATAAGACCCGCTAAATTTTGGCAATCGTATAGTAGGCAGCTTAACAAGTTTATGATTACTAGCATGAGTACCTTTATTACTAATAGTCGAATTATTGTCTTTATTAAACTTAGTTAACAGACTCTGAGCCTGTGCTAAATATTTATAATACTTCGACTCAAACTCGGATCGCTCAGAGAACTGTACCTGAACATCTTCGACGATGCATTCTAACCGCGTCTGTACCTCATCGTATTGTTCGTACAAGGATTCAATCTTACCCAGTCGTAATTGTATCTCAGTTACATCGGACTCATTCATTGTTTTAACATTGAGGGCATCGAAATAATGAATAAAGGTAGTTAATCGGCCTTTAAAGCTCCCTCGCTTTTTCATTAATTCTCGTTCCTCTGACATTCTGGGAGTCGAGTGCAGTCAACCTGGAATTTATACAATAGTCAGGTTTAACAAACAATTAAATAATGATGATGATTAACAGAAATCTATAGTAACTATGGCTAGTATAAATTATAATTAGGTAGGTACACAATCCAAGCTAAGCAACTCAAATTTCGTAAGTAAAGTGAATACAAATTTATATTTAACATATATCTTTAATAAGCACTAACATTCACAAATTTACAGTGTATAATGAAAGTAACCACAATACTAGCTTTATTTGTACTTGTTTTAAGAATTTTGTAAGAATAAGTAGCAAGTATCTATGTTATAAGGGCATATAACTGTAACAGTAGAAATTAATTAATTGTATAACTTAACGCAACGCAAAATATATTGAGGGTGATTAAATAAACTCAATTCGCAATGATATGACAATTTTAACTACGCTCGCCGCTAAACCTACTAGAAATACCCAACGAGAACTATATTTATTTTATTATGTTACAAATAAATACCTGTGCAAAGTTATTTAACAATAATTAATATTGTTTCAATTAAGACAAACTAAGCTAAAATAATGTAAGCATTTAAACTTACTGTACCTTAAAACTAGGCACGTGTTTTAACTTAAACACAATATTATAATAGTTAAAATGATGTAAGCGCTAATTCTTACTGTACCTAATAAATGTATAAATAAATGGTACGTTTTAACTTTATTGTTAACACTTCTTGACTATGCTGCAGGTGTACAGTGAATAATGTAACACAATCTTTCAATATAGTATAATATAATGGCAAACTCACCTTATAAAATAAGCTTATGCTAATTTATGTTACCTGAGTGTTGGGTTATGATTAGTAAATTTAAATTAAGTTCAATATTTAACACCATTGAATAAATCCACATTCCAATTCCACATAAAAATTTCTTCTTTTAAATCCTTTTGAAATAATATTTCTCAAATATAGCAGCCGATTCTTCTTTAAACAATATCCGGCTCGAAGGACCACATGAAGGATTAATTAGGAAGATTAGTAAAAATAACTTGCTGCTGGTTTGGATGATGGACATTTATTAACGAATATTCTAGAAGAACTTGTAACAAAGTAAAAAAGTAAAAGATGATGGTGAACAACAATAAAAAACAAGTGCATAGGTAGTCAATATTTACAATAAGAGTAATTGCTCTCTCAAAACCGACAGGCGTTTCAACATACTGAATGATAATTGTGCTTAACTTTACTTCAATGTAATGGCCTAAAATTGTATATTTGGCCTGTATCCCTCTAGACAACATGATAATATTATGGTCAACATTACAGATTACTGTTATAGTTATTTATTATAAATACTTAATCATATTATTTTATATAATTGGCATAAAACATTAAAAGCTCATAGTTTTAATATCTACGAATTCGTGTCGAAATAACTACTTTTGTCTTGTATTGAATTATAAACTCTTTGTTCTTATTTGAGCCTATATTTCACAAAAATGTGTATTTTAAATCGGTCTCTTATATCTGAATTTACTCACGACAAATTATAAATACAACATTGAAAATATTTTTGGATACTTAATCATGAAAAGTATTTTCATAAATTTAAGACCTTTCCTTCAACAATAAAAATTCTATGAAATAAAATTAAACTTAAATATGAGATGTATTTGTTTTAAAAGGTTAATAATTTTGTATCATTTTGAATTTTTTTAAAGAAAATGGGACTATATTCAAAAATATATTAGTATTTACTGTTTAATGGCGCGATGAATTTTAATAAAATTTAAAATTGTATGACTTCTTACAGTTGTTGTTACTTTTCATCGTACAGGCAAATGTGGTTTTATAACAAAGCTTTAAGAATAAGCTAGCGCTTAGTAGGATTATCACAAACGAGTTAACTTGTAAGCAAACCTCAAACTGTCTGCGAGTGAAGAGATGCTCTTTTTCTATCTCACTTAAGTAAAATATAAATATTTTAGAAAATAACTAAGAATGTCTCGGTAATTCGACTTGATATTATCATAATACTATTTTGATTAGCATTTATACAGCTTTATTGTAGCATTTTTAAAACACGTCGAACTTATTCAACAAGGTTATATTATATTATTCTGCCTTCCAATACTTAGTGACTAATTATTTACATTTTGCCTAATTTGTTTTATATAATTTTATATTAACACAATATTGTAAAATAACTTTATAAAAGGAAGGATAAAACCAATCCTCAATTTATTTAACTTATATCAAAGAAGTCTCAAACAGATCAAGGGATTTCGAAACTCTGTCTTAAATGACTTTAAATTGATAACATCTTCGTTGATACAACTGACAGATAATTGACTTATGTTTCTTATTAACTTAAATTAACTCTTTTACTTACTGCATTTGTACTTTTTATATAATTATAACAATAATTACGTAAACATATATGTAGTAAAATATAACAATTATATTAAGTATATTAAGAACTACTAAAGATTCCAAATACTTGTACTGTAGTACAATTTCCTGCGAACGTTGCACCATACCAAAACTGATGGCCACTATAATTAAATAACAAAGATAAACAAAGACGAAAGTCCGTGGACATTGTTTTATAAAAAAATACGTTTCAACATAGACTTAAAAATAAAGTTTCGAATTAATTTCTCTCGAATGACAGTGTGAAAGTGTGTGAAAGTCAAATAAAAAACAGACATTTAGGCAACGTCCTTAACTAACATCTGCAGAATGGTTAGATTTTCAAGTTAATGTAAATATATTACTGACCGTTCCATACAAATTTACAGTTACATACAATATATAGCCTACCACATGTTACAAAGTCCTCAAAATTTCACAAAACATTTAACCAGTTGTATCTGAAGAAGCCTTAAAACTCCATTAGTTATAAAGATGTGAAATAGTGTTTAATTAGGATTTGTAAATTTAGGTGTTATATACCATTATATAGATCTACTTAATAATTATAAGTGATTGTATAATATGCGCCACATTATGGATTGGATTTGTTATAATTATTTTTGTGACCTTCGCTACTATGGACTTGATATCGAAGAAGCTTCAATTATGTAAGTTGTAAAAATTAATCAATCTTATTGTTAAAATAACTCTCTTTTTGCCTTGATTCATGTTTATACAGACAGAAAATTATTTATGTTAAATATTGCATTTATTTTTAATTTAAATCATGTTTTCATGAATCACTTTAGCTTGGATTTATAATTTTTAAAAAGGTATTATTACTAAGTTACAAATCAAAAACATTTTATTCGTGCGAATATTAAGGCGAGCACTTCCGTTGGCTGCATTTAAATTTTACTGAAGTGTCTTTTTTGAAAACGACCAACTAACAAAATATGTTGGGTACATTTTTAAAACACATACACAATTAATACTATTCGGTAAAAATTGCTAACAATGTAAACAATCTTTTTAACCTTAAAAACCTTCTAATCTTTCTTATCACGATTTTTCTTCTTGTTTTCTCGAGCAAGCACTTTTCTTGAATTAGACTGCTTAATTTAGATTCTTTAGTATAAGTTCTCTAGATAAATATAATATAACTAGAAGTAAGTATTGTGAAGTGTAAATTATGTTAAATATATTATTTACTACTTAATCTTTTACAAAAGCATGTGATATAAAGTTGCAAGTCTAATTTGTATAAAATTGAGTTATAGAAGTTAATCTAAAACACAACTAACTATTTAAGGTAGGTTAGATCGGACTTCATCTTTGTTAGGTTGCTTTCTTAATGAACAGGAGTCGGGTGAAACAGACACAGGCGATGTAGAGTCGGCATCAATATTTATTGTAATCCTAACAAAGAATTAACGTAATTGCAAACGATAAAAAGAAAATTGTAAAAAGGAATTAAGTAAAAAGTAGTTTAACTTCTTAATCTCTTGTAATGTATAGTGTTATTTTTACTCTAGAGCACCCTAAAACTTTAATTCTCTTAAAATCATTGTATAGTACTTTATATAAATGTAATTATAATATATAATTAATTGTTAATTAAAATACATTATAATGTTAAATGTATTTTAATTAACAATTAAGATTAGCGTTGTAATTAACCGATTTCCATTAACAGCTTTCATCAAGATGCCTCGCCTCCTTTAATTATAATGTTTGTGTAACTGTGTGTAACTGAGTTATTTAAGAAGACGTATTACAAGTACATTGTGTGTAAACTACTGAAATACTAGGTAACTTTATATATACGCATATATCAATTAATCACACCAAAATTATTCCTTGTGGGAACCGAACCTACAATTGCAAATGCTGTCTATCTGTCTGTCTTATATACTTACACAACTACGGGGAGACAGTATGTATATACATAGATAAGTATAATATAGTTATATTTAGCCTAAAATAGAATAGTTAGTGTATATAGTAGTTTAGTTATGTATTTATTTTTAGTGACAATAGCATTGAGAACGAATAGAAATAAAAATATTTCCGTATGTTCTGTTTTTTGAACCCATAAAAAATCATAGACATTTTTGATGTTTGGTTCATGTTCTTATTTAATATCTCTTTGACACTCCTGACCTGATCGTGCAGACTTACATAATAGAATTCTCGAATGACTTTAACTTCCAACACAGACACAGGTCCTACAGACGTATTGTCACGGTCGAGTGTGGAGTAGAACCGCTGACATCCCGTTAACGGATATTCCCAACATTCCAACTACAAAAGATCAATGTCAATGCTACGCTATTGACATTTGTTTGACGATTAAAGGATATTCCGACTCTAAAAATTTACTACCTCAAGGAAAAAACATATTGGTACACATTAGATTTAAATATTATTTTGAAGTATTTAACATTTAACATAAGTAATGTTTATCTTTATATTATATATTGATACGACAAATACAATAAACAAAAGCTATTATAAAAGTCAGTAAATGAGAATTCATTAAACATATGAACTAAACAGCTTAAGTATACATAAGACAATTGTTACATGATTCGAGGCAAGTAAAATAAAACGAGTTTGGTATGTAACATCATTTTACACTGTTCAATGATCTTTACACAATACCGTACAAATAAATGAATCATTTAACTTTTACATTATCACAATTACAATAAGATCTCTAATCAATCTCTATTACTCCAACTTACTCCACTTCTATTAACAAGTATAAGTCTGTAATCCTAAGATGGACGTTATTTAAGTAACTTATTAATAACACTAGAATGTCTTGTAGTTTCTCTTGTTCGTTACACATATACCGATCTGTTGTTTATCGTGGAAACCTTATTTCTCTCCTTTATTTAAAACCTTGTCATCAAACAACCTGTCTATCTGTTAATATAATTAACAATATCTATGTGTATTTATTTAACAATATAATTTAAATCCCTTCCTACAGAAAATTAAAAAATAACTCATCGTTACGTAATAATATGGGTAGTATTAAAATTGTTCATTAGCGTGTCTTCATCCATTTTTAAACCTTCTTATGATTTTTTTTTCTATACAATATATAAAATGTCAAATGAGGTCATCTTAAAACACTCAATAATAACGACAATAGTTATAACCTAGAAAATTCGAAATAAATCGTAATTATTTAAGAAAATAATCATCGTCTTATAATAATGTATTAGAATATAATTTCACAATTTTTTATTTAACATTTTAAGTTTAATATGATTTTAAAAGCGATTAAATTATTTCAACAAGAAAACATTTTAACAGCGGAGATTGCTATTTGCTACTAAATAGCTTTGTTAGTTAGTTACCAAGGTAATGGCGACGAAAACTTGTAACTTCAGGACCAATATTCACACACAATTTAATATATTAATATTGTTATCATTAACCAATATGTATATAATGAACGAACTAGTTAACAACAGCACCCGCAGATTGTTTGAAATAGTTTGTTCCCGTTACTGCTAATTAAACTGAAAGGTTTGACTAATCCAACATATTTGTGCCCAATATTTTAAAAGACCTGAATTTTCTTTTTGTTATTCAATGATTTTTATATTTAATACTTTTATTAGAACAATTTTTTTTTATTTACAATGTGCACAATTTTCAATCTCCGTAATCTATGCTTGGATACTATAATTACGAATTTCATTCCTGATATACTGAAAGAATGCACACTGTATATATAAAACGGGGCTACACTGAATATGATATTATAAATTCGAGGTCCAAAAATATATTTTTTAATTTAGATCAATTGCAGTGGACAGACAGACGAGTCTAGACAGTTGCTAAAACTTCAACACCTCGGTGTTCTTGTTGAAATAAATCATGTGGTAGCTGTGTTTGGAGGTGTCAGTTTCAGTTCGTCGACGCAGCGTGACCAGTCCGGTCAAACCATCGACCAGCATGACGGAGCCTAAAGGAGCTTCAGGAAGTTTGACGCACTATACCTACAAGCTATGTGTGTGACATAGCAATTACTTTAAATATATGTGTGTAAACTTATATTAAAATACTGAATTTTGTCCTCGTTATTTTTTTTTACTGTGGTTAATAGTATTTGTATTATATTTATTTAACAGTAATGCTTATTTAAAAAGCCTTTTAAAATATTGGCTAAATATTTAAAATTTGGCCTTCAAAAATTCAAATTTTTATATTTTGAAATGGATATTTAAACGATTTATTTAAAAGAAAAAAATATTTGAAAGGATAAAAAGAAAACATATATTGTTGCTGTTATCAATTCCTAAGTAGTAAAGTTCCCCGTGATCCGTCACATCGCAGCACTCGCTACAGCGCATCACTCTTTACTGACGGACCCTCAGAGACAACATCTGCGTTGGTTATTCGTCCCTGGTGCTCCATTACACTTAACGTTCAGAAAAGATATATTTTATTATTCTCTATAATTTTTACTTAATCAATTTCTGTATTGTTTTCGATGCGGTCAATTGCTTTTTTTAAATGAATTGTTTGTAAACATTTAAAATATGAGGAAATTCTCCTAAGAACATATTTCTTCATTATTGTATCTAACATCAATAAGTGCATATTGAAAACAATATAATTTGTTCTCAAACTTCAGCTACAATTAATTAATAAGCAACAAATTTAACAAACAGCACTAGTAACATATTTTAACATTTATCAAAATATCAATGGAAGTCAGATTATTGTAAATACTTTTTGTCTTTTTAACTTTAATCAAATGGAGTTATCACCATTTTACCAATAATTCGATAATAATAATTCGAATTCATATAATTCATTAAAAACATATTATTATTAAGTTTTTGATTTGTTTTATCTCAGTTAATCATTATTAATAAAATGTTGATTAAATGCTTTGGACAGACGAAGTAGTTAATTAAGACCTTTAAAAATATCCTGATGTCACAGTATGAAGTTATATTTCAATTGATAACTTTATAACGTACTCTTCATATCTTAAATAAAATGCTTTAAATGGAAGTAATATATATGAACGTATTTGCATATGCATTAGTAGAGTAGATCGGAACACAGGTACGCGACGGGATTCAGATCATGACCGCTCAGTATTCAAACGAAATACACTCGTTTATTGAGAAATATCTACGACTTCGTTCGACTACATGAACAAGTGTTCATTTTGCAAATTTATTTCATTCACAACAATATTTTCTAGCAAAATTTAAATTAACTTAAAAATACATGTTTACATTGGCTATTAATAAATGAATATATTAAAAGATATTTGTTCGGAATAGTTATTAATTAAATTGTACAGTTGCTAATAGCAATCGTCAGGCGCTAAATATATTTTAATTATTAACAAATCGAGGGTAGATGTTACGTTTTTGGTGGTGTGACAAACGCACGCGTAACGGTCGAGACAGTTCTCGAACAACAGTTCTCGAATATAGTTCTCGGTGAGCGGTTCTCGGTGAACCTTGGTGCTTAACGATTTTGTGGAGTAATCATTATCGGTTCTAGAAGTTTCCAAAAGAGTAAATTACATTAGTGTCGAGTGTTTGAATTGTTGGCTGCAGCGCCGAATTGGTGGCTGCCTTCTCACTCGAAGTGTGCGTGGAACCGAAGGTCACGCGACGGAACACTTAAGTATCAAATTATTTGTCCCATAATTATTTCCCTTTTATTAATTTTATACAATTTATCCTATTCTCTGGGGAACAACAAATCCTTTACTAGTACAGACTGACTATGTGACTTCCTTCTTTGAAGCATAACAGAAGCAGACAGGTAAGTCGTTAGTTTTAATAAGCAAATTAGGGAGTAATCGTATACGTAGCTATTGATGACGTTGCCCGTTTAGAGGTTGTGTCGTGGGGTCAGCCGAGCCCCTTTGTACGATACAATTGCTGGTAGCAGAGCGTGGTTGTTAACCGAGTAGGTTTAAAACGTTAATATTCGGTATTACGGGTTGCATAATCAATTGATATACGTTTGTTATACGCGGCTATTACTAATTAATTATTTTGTTATTTTATTATTAAGGGTTATTTTTTATTAACGGTTAATTAATATTTAGTTGTATAATTTCTATTATTTTCGTAAAAATAAATAGCTAGGATTACTTTCTTTGTGACGTTTATAAAATCGTTGTACGCTTACTCGCCACGTAACATATTTTTAAACCGGTTTGTTAATTAGTGTAATTTAATTTATTTTCAATTTAGTTTTTTCAGTAAGTAATTAGTTAGTATTATATTATTCAATATAATCGTTGGTTATTGGCTCACATATTATTATTTTCGGAAATTCTTTATTTTGGATTTAAATTTACTTTTTTATTTTATTTCGTTTTTATTTTTTATTTTCGCGATGAGTGCTAAACATACCGCACGAATTGCCGGCGTATTGCGTTGGCTCGGCTCCGCTGTTCTAAATATTGAACGTAAGGATCGTGCTCAGGCTTTATTATCGCGTTATAAATTATTAGATAGTCAGTTGGCTGATTTGTATGATGCGTACCGGTCTCTTTTGGAAATGGACTTGGACGGTGACGTTCTGAGTAAAATCAATTGCGACGTTAATCAAGCGGACGATCTGGCGGATCAATTACGTCAGGCAGTAGGCAATATCAATGCTTCTAAGCTAAATGATCCTCGCATAATTCCGGATGCGGATAGTTCGCCGGCATTAATTAGTAGGTTGCCAGTCCTCGACTTACCGCACTTCAGCGGCGATTTAGGGCAGTGGGTTGCGTTTAGTAACTTGTACGATAGCTTGGTACATTGTCGTAAGGATTTGACCCCTGCTCAAAAGTTAGCTTATTTGATGGCTTCATTGACTGGTGAGGCTAAAGGGCTAGTGCAACACTTGGAGCTCGTCGATGCAAATTATGACATTGCTCGGGACTTACTCAAGCGTAGGTACCAGAATGTTCGACGGCTAGCCGATAATCATGTTTCTGCCATTTTAGGTTTACCAAGGATCGTTGGAGCTCACGCCTTACGAACGAAGCTTCTTAACCCGTTGTTAATTGCACTTAACGGTTTAAAGGGATTAGAATTGCCAGTGACGAGTTGGTCATTTTTGTTATTACACATCGTATTAAGTAAATTATCACATGACTTAAGAAATCGGTTCGAATTGGAATACGGTGGGGACTCCGCCACTCATCTTCCCCAGTTTGATGAATTAATTGTTTTCCTGGAGGAGGAGTGTCGTCGTATGGAGAACGTTCCTCTACCCGGACCCTCAGTTGCTTATTCTCGTATACGGCCCGCAGCTGAAAATCGTCAGATGGTTCGGCCGCGTGAGATACCTCGTATGTACACTGCGGCAGCAGCACAGAAGGATGATCGTAGGTGTTCATATTGCCGAGATTCTGGACATGGTGTTACGAGCTGCCATAAATTTAAAAATCTTCGTTGGCAGGCGCGGCGCAGTATTACTCGTCAGCGTAACTGGTGTTACAATTGTTTAGGCAGCCATCTCGCGTTTCAATGTCAGTCGGCCCGTCCCTGTGCGCAGTGTAGAGGTAATCATCATCTCCTACTTTGTGGCAATCGCAATGGATCTCCTCAACCAGTTGCTACGGGTCGAGTATCACCATCAAATTCTCCAGGGTGTGATATAAGGAACTCGCCTCAGCCTTGGACCGGAGGCGTCAAGTATGTTTCACCACGAAATAGTAATTCGTTTTCTAATCGAGGTGACAATGGTGGTCGTCGTTCACCACCTCGTACGGGCGGGGGTCCTCACGGTTCTCGGAACAAGACTGGTGCAGGTATGGATCAGAGCTGCTGGATTGAGCCACAAGCGCAGCTTCCTTATATAGATCATCCTCGCTTGGGGCAACGCGATCAACATTCTCATCGACGTTTGAAGGAAGGGTCTGGTGACGTTCTCTCACCGGACAGCTGTAATCGTGATCAGGATTGTTGACTCCTTCCTCGTTCTCCATGCGTGTCTCCATCTTCTCCTATAACCGTTTTGCTACCTACTGCGTATGTTCGTGTTGGTTCTTTTCGGAGCGAACAGGTTACCGCGCGCGCGATTTTGGATTCAGGCTCTCAGGGGTGTCTTGTGTCAACACGGTTGATGAAGAAATTATCTTTACATGTTGCTCCTGGCACGAACTTTATTCATGGGGTTGGTGGAGTCAAGGTGTCTGGGTTGGTGGGGAAAGTCTCACTATCCTTTTCTCCACTTCATTCCCCTTCTCCTCGGATCACGACGACAGCGATCGTCTTGGATAATATTTTGGGACAGCATCCAGTAGTTTCATTACCTCCAGTCGTCGTAGGTTTAACGTCTAAACTCTCTCTTGCTGACCCAGGTTTCCACATTCCGGGACCAGTTGATGTTCTACTCGGAGCAGATGTTCTTGGATTGTTACGGTTGGAAAGCAGTAAGCTTCTTTAAGCAGGTGGTCTTTCTGCAATAAATACTGATCTTGGTGAAGTCATTATGGGTCCAGCATTTCCAGTACTCTCCTCTCCGGATAACGCCAGCTTTCAAGTAGGTCTATCCCTCGCTGACGCAGTTCAGCGATTTTGGGAAATAGAGGAACCTCCTACAGCGCCTCGTGTCAACCCGCAGCACCAGGAATGCGAATTATTCTTCCAGAATAATACCGGTCGGCTCCATTCAGGTCGGTTTGTGACACGGTTGCCCTTCTTGCCCTCTCGTTCTCCCCTTGGTCAGTCCAGGATGCTGGCAGAGAAAAGACTAATCTCCATGGAACGTCGTATGAAACGTGATGTGGCTTTCAAACAAGACTATTTAAATTTCATGAGGGAATACCTGGAGTTGGGCCACATGTCGGTTTCCAAATATGATTGGCGTTCTAAAGAGCATTATTTTATCCCTCATCATGCTGTGTTTAAGGCAGGAAAGATTAGAGTAGTTTTTGATGGTTCAGCACCCACCTCTAACGGTATTACCTTAAACCAATGTTTGCATGCCGGTCCAAAACTGCATCGTGATATTTCAGACCTCTTAACCAGCTTCCGCCGACATCAAGTCGTTTTTGTTGCGGATATAAGGATGATGTTTCGTCAGACTCTTATTCATCCAGATGATCGGTGTTATCAGCTCATACTGTGGCGAGAGGATCCATCTCATCCAATGACTGTATATGAGCTAAATACGAACACTTATGGACTCAAGTCTAGTCCGTTCATTGCTATAAGGTCTTTACTGGAACTTGCGGATCGCGAGCGTATTTACTTTCCCAGGGCAGCCGCTATTTTATCAAGCGATGTCTATGTCGATGACATATGTACAGGTGCTGCCAGTGAAGAAGAGGCGAAGGTTTTAAGAGATGAGCTGATCGGTATCTTGAGGTCTGGTGGGTATGAATGAAGAAAGTGGATATCCAACTCGCAGGTTCTTCTTGAAGATTTACCGGAAGAGCACCAGCAAGCCCCACATCTCTTTCAAAATATAGAAAATCCTAACGTAGTCACTCTTCTCGGAGTACAGTATCAACCGGTCCCAGATGTTTTCACATTTCGTGTACAGGATATAACTATCTGCAAGGTTTGGACTAAGCGTATGGTACTGTCAACCGTAGCTCGGATTTTTGATCCCAATGGTTGGTTGGCGCCGGTTGTGTTTTTGGCCAAGTGTTTCCTTCAGAAACTTTGGTTGCAGGAATTGACGTGGGATGCCCCTCTCATTGGTGAGTTGCTCCAGGCTTGGTCTCGGTTTGTAACATCTCTGCCAGATCTTGAATTTATTAAAATAGACCGAGCCTTCTTTCCGACGTCTAAATGTCGTGTCAGCCTGCATGGATTTTGTGATGCTTCCGAACGAGGTTATGCGGCTGCCGTCTATCTTCGTGTTATGGACCCGAAGGATAATGTGACTATTAAGTTGGTTATGGCTAAGAGTAAGGTCGCTCCTGTGAGATCAAGGCTCACGATTCCGAAGTTAGAATTATCCGGGGCAGCCCTTTTAACAAGACTTCTAAATCATTTGAATTCTACTTTGGGGCAAGTGGTGGAAATTGAAAAGGTATTTGCTTGAACTGACAGTCAGATTGTTCTTGGTTGGTTAAGAGCATCTGTCCATGCTTTGGAGGTTTTTGTGGCTAACCGGGTATCACAAATTCAAAATTCAAAGGCGGTTATTAATTGGAGACATGTTCCCGGTGATTTGAACCCTGCAGATTGTGCGTCACGAGGCTGTGAATCTCCGGGTTTGGTTGACCATCATCTCTGGTGGGGACCAGCTTGGCTTTGTGAACTTGAAAGTTCTTGGCCTCATACGGTTCTGGATATTGTGGAGCCTTTACCAGGTTTACGTATTTGTACGGTACAGAAGGAACTTACTGGTGATTTGCAACCTTTACTAGATCGGTTTAGTTCTCTTAATAAGTTATTGGGAGTTACGGGATGGATTAAGAGATTTATTCGAAATTCACGGCAAAAGTCTAATAGGTTATCATCTCCGGTGCTCGATCCCGAGGAGCGTCGCGAAGCCTTGGTTTTCTGGGTTCGCGTAGTGCAACTTGAAAATTTTAAATCAGTTATTTCCAGTTTGCAAAACGGGTGCGTCAAGTTGAAAGGTGCTGTAGCTCGATTGAATCCGTTCCTCGATGACAAGGGTTTAGTTCGAGTAGGAGGTAGATTGCGTAACGCAGATTTACCTTATGAGGCGCGGCATCCTCTCCTACTGCCAAAGGGTGGTTCACTTGTGAACCTTTTAATTGTAGACCGACACGTAAGAAATGCACACGCGGGGCTAAATATGCTGCTAGCTATCCTACAGCGGGAATTTTGGATTTTGTCAGCTAGACGGGCAATTCGAAAAGTTATTTACCGATGTATGCCGTGTTATAGATTAAAGGCTACCCTTACTCAACCTCAAATGGGAGACTTGCCTCCAGATAGAGTAAAGATTTCTAGACCTTTCTCTGGAGTTGGTACGGATTTTGCGGGTCCGTTTATGGTCAAAGCTTTTACTGGTCGAAGTGCTCGAATCTGTAAGGCGTACTTGTGCGTGTTTGTTTGCCTATCTACTAAGGCCGTACATTTAGAGGTGGTCTCAAGTCTTAGTACTGAGGCTTTTATAGCTTGTCTGTCTCGATTCGTCAGTCGGCGCGGTTTACCTTCTTTGATTCGGTCCGACTGTGGTACGAATTTTAAGGGAGGAGATAGGTATCTCTCAGAGGTACACAAATTTTTATATGAAAGTCAGGATTGTATAGGTCAAAAAATGTCTCAGCAGGGTATCCGGTGGAAATTTGATCCTCCAGCATATCCTTCTTGGGGGGGCATATTTGAGGCGGTTGTAAAGGTCGCGAAGACACATCTTCGCCGGGTTATTGGAGATACGGTACTCACCTTTGAAGAATTGCAGACGGTGTTTTGCAAAATTGAAGCGGTCCTTAATTCGCGACCTCTTTGTTCAGTCTCTTCGGACCCAAATGATTTGGATGTATTGACTCCAGGTCACTTTTTGGTCGGTGGTCCACTCACAGCTCTGCCAGAATATCCTTTAGAGAATACCCCACTTTATAGGCTCACACGTTTTGAACTGTTACAACAGTTATCTCAAAATTTTTGGCGTAGGTTTAATTTAGAGTACTTACATTTGTTGCAACAGCGTGTACGATGGTATGATAAAACTGACCCACCTAAGGTCGGTGATCTTGTCTTAGTTAAAGAAATGAATATGCCTCCACTCTCCTGGAGACGGGGTCGTATTCTAAGGTTATTAACAGGCGCAGATGGAATTCCAAGAGTCGCAGAAGTACATGTGGGCAATTCTGTGTTAAAGCGGGCAGTAGCTACTCTCTCTCGGTTACCAGTAGCTTAGACGCTTTTCAGGTGCCTGGTATTACGTTTAGACTCAGTCAGGTTTCGCCTGGCTGGGGCGGGGGATTGTTCGGAATAGTTATTAATTAAATTGTACAGTTGCTAATAGCAATCGTCAGGCGCTAAATATATTTTAATTATTAACAAATCGAGGGTAGATGTTACGTTTTTGGTGGTGTGACAAACGCACGCGTAACGGTCGAGACAGTTCTCGAACAACAGTTCTCGAATATAGTTCTCGGTGAGCGGTTCTCGGTGAACCTTGGTGCTTAACGATTTTGTGGAGTAATCATTATCGGTTCTAGAAGTTTCCAAAAGAGTAAATTACATTAGTGTCGAGTGTTTGAATTGTTGGCTGCAGCGCCGAATTGGTGGCTGCCTTCTCACTCGAAGTGTGCGTGGAACCGAAGGTCACGCGACGGAACACTTAAGTATCAAATTATTTGTCCCATAATTATTTCCCTTTTATTAATTTTATACAATTTATCCTATTCTCTGGGGAACAACAAATCCTTTACTAGTACAGACTGACTATGTGACTTCCTTCTTTGAAGCATAACAGAAGCAGACAGGTAAGTCGTTAGTTTTAATAAGCAAATTAGGGAGTAATCGTATACGTAGCTATTGATGACGTTGCCCGTTTAGAGGTTGTGTCGTGGGGTCAGCCGAGCCCCTTTGTACGATACAATATTAATTAAACAGGACATATTGGGTTACCCTAAGCCAACTAACAGATATACTTTCTTAAAACAAAGACTATGGTTCTTTTAGAAACTACTACTTGATATTATGAAGGGGTTATATTTACCCACCTACAATTTAACTCGCTCCTAGACTTAAAACGAAACAAGATAATAAAAATATATATCTGGTTTATCGATAACATTTACTTTTGGTAAAACAATAATATAGGAGTTAATATAACAGGTACTGATCAAAATCAGTTCAGAAGGAAAAATGAGTTAAACCACTCTAAAGTATTTTGTTGTAATATATATAATTTGCGATGTGTTCAAAATAATAAACAAAACAATGTTAAAAGATTATAAGTTTTATATGAGAAATATATTTAAAATCTTTTACTAGAAATACAACATTGTTTCCTTTGGCGGTATTCCAACCGTCAGTGAAGTGTTTATATTTGAACAGATGAAATATATCGGATGTGAAATGATATCCCTGACGGCTATGACGATGCAGTTTTTCAGTATCGTGGACTCTTTTGATGGATGTGTATGAGAGTCGGCATTCTTTGTAGATATTGTCGGATATTACATGTTATATTTTAGCTTTTATCTAACTGAATTGAGTATAAACACTCCAAAAAAGAGACAAATAGAGTGAGTGAGGATAAAAATCTATATGTTGTTTTTCTTAACATAGAACATAATAGTGTCTATCTGTGTATTATTTTTTATAATTTCCTAGTTAATAATCTTAGTTCAAGTTATGCCATTAATTCCAGTTTACAATTTTGATATATGTTTTTACAAAAGTAATATATTAACCCTCATAAAATAAATAATAGTAGAAGAAAAAAATAGAACAAATGAATTATCGGTGAAAATTCCTTAAACTTTTCTCATCCCTCATCAAAGTGTAATTACAACCAATTTTCAAGTTTCACCGAAATAAAAGTACATTGAAGCTGTTTTCTCCAAAGAAAATTATATAAAATCGCGAGCGTTTCAATGTATTATTATTTTATAACTTTAACTTACAAATTGAAAGAAACAAAGTTTAGGACAAAGTTCTGTTTTGCTACATTTGATTGTAATCTTATAATATATATAGGATCTTATAATAAAATTTTGTTTGAACCAGTTCTTTTGATGCTATTGAATAAATATTTATAAAAAAATATATATTTTGAAGTTAAGTTAATAATATAAAATGTATTTTAAATCATTATAAAATGCATCATATTTCATAAAAGTTGTCGCTAAGAGCAGTATAATCCGTAACAAGTACACTTAATCTCGAACATAAAATTAAAAACTGATCTTTTATGTCCATTTTTCTTTTTTAGAGCTGTTAATATATCTCGCGTATAGCGATCCAGATTAAACAGTTTCGTGTTTTAAAATTCCCAGATCGATATAATCACAACAAGTTTATATTACATATATATTATGAATAATATTTGAATTTGAATAAGAGTGTGCTACCTCTTATTGATTCGTAATACTATTTAATTACTTACTTACAATCATAAATATATACATTCAATATTAGTTATTATGTTCCTGATAGGTACAGATCGTTAAACAATATTATTTGAACTTTTTGTCTGTTTGTTCATTTAGTAGATCGTGCATCACGAAAGAACAATACACCTACATAGCATAGCTACGGTTATTATTATGTTTTACTTTTACTGCAGAAAAAGTTTCATCCCCGCGGGAGATCATAGAAGTTAAAACTGTTTTGTAAATAAAATATTTGATGTTGAATACGAGTACTGTGTACAAAGAAATAAAATATTGTTGTACATATGATTAATATTTACAGAAAATTCTATTTACATCATTTTTTTTTTATTTGAGTTTTTCAGACAAGAAGATATATTTATATAAAAATGTGTAATCTAAAAAGTTAAATATATCTTTCACTAGTTTTCTACTCGGTTCTTCCAGAGCTAATACAAACAACGAATATTGAAGGTAAGGAAATTATTTACTAAATTATGCTCTCGTTTATCCTGAAGTATTCTTATTCTTAATATTGTGAATGTTTAATATTTCAATAATTTTTCATACATTGTTGTTGTATAATGTATCATTTTGTCAGAGGCAACTATTCAATATAAATGAGTATATATTTGCATGAAAAATAATCGCACAGCATTTTGTTTCCAATCCTTTTACAAAACTATTGATATCAAAACAAAAACTTCTCAACGAAGTAAATACCGAATGACGAAAGCGAATCCACTGACACAAAACTCCTGATATGAATTTTGCGACGAAAAAAAACACGAACTTTTTTATTCACATACGTAAACAAACACAAAAAATGTGAATGTACTCGAAACATTGCACAAATTGCATTTTTGTTTTTATTTTATTAGATTGATCAAGGAAAAAATCGTTGGCGCCGTTTTCAAGAAAATAGCCGATATGTCCCCGGCCAGTCGGCCATCTTTTGGTTTTGACCAAAAATGTCATGCCAACAAATGTTTTTGAAATCAAAATGGATATCATTCAAAAGATAAGCTTAAGACCTTTCCAATGATGCTCAATTTGTCAATGTACGTCAACTGGTTTGGCCACAGTGCCTCTACGAAAAATGGCCATTTTTGGCCTTTCGAGGGCCGGCCACGGCCAACATGGCGGCCAAATTAAAAGCCATAGAACAAAAAAGTCTTAGTTTTTCATGTACTTTAATCCCTGAAAGTTTGAACAAAATCGGTTGAAACTACGAACATACACACAAACAGACAAAGTACTTTCAAAAAAACACCTAAAATTCCCCACATGGCGGCTTACAGTGTTAAAAATGGATTCGTTAAAATAATTGAAACCCCCAAAGGAGTAGGACCGCCCAAGTATTTAACACCCGCCGAAGACTCAATACTTGTAGTAGCCCGCTGCACGGAGGTCTCGCTGGAAGATAACATCCTCCAAATGGCTACAGCCAGCAAAACCCTGGGAAGAATGGGAAGCACCAATTTTCGACTGGGTCAACGGAGTTACTGGATGTGGAAAATCGATTTGGGTAGTAAACAACTTCGTATTTGAAAGTGACTTGATAGCAACAACGACGACTGAGGCAGCATTAGAGCTCAGGAATAAACTTGCCCTCAATTGTCCAAAGGACGGGAAGACCAAAGTCCGAACGATCGCTTCAATATTAATAAATGGCGTTAAAGAAAAGCCTGAACGACTTATCGTTGACGAGACCTTGATGAACCATTTCGGAGCGATCGTTATGGCCGCCCGACTAACAGAGGCCAAAGCAGTCACACTAACCGGAGACACAAACCAGATTCCTTATATAGACCGGCTAAATCTGTTCCATATGAAATACAATAGCCCATACCTCGTGACGTCTATCAGTCAAGAGCTCTTAAGAACCTACCGATGTCCCCTGGACGAAAGCTATGCTCTAAACTAGGTATACAACGGCATATACTCAGCCCATTCATTGACTCGCTCTCTGAGAACAGTCAGGTTTACGGGTACTACCATCGAAGCTGATTTCCCTAATACTCTGTACCTGGTCCACACACAGACTGAAAAAGCGGACCTTACAAACCTAGGGTACGGAAAAGGGGAAAACTCGCGCATCCTCACCATCAATGAGTAATAATCATCCAAACCAAATCCAAACCAAAATCGTACCTGACAAGTGGTCCCACACGCAGTGGTGGCTATATCTAGACACACAAGAAGTTCTACGTACTACACGGATATCGACGAAGACGCCATTGTGAGATTCATTAGGCGGGCCGGCGATACCTCCGATAGAAACCTTGTAGATTACAACCTCAAGATTCTCACCGTGACTCCGAGGCTATGAAAAAGCTAGAGCACTTAATAACCTATCTTACTACTACTATTTCCTTTATTTATTATTACTATTAATTTCTAAAATAGCTTTCGAAAACTTGTACAGGTGTACAATTTCCTGCGAAGTTGCCATCTCAATTAAAATCGTAACAAAATTATTTCAAAATTACAATGAAAGGCATGGACAAATGTCTATGGTCATTAAGATAAAAAAAAAATCCATTTTCTGGGTCTATGGGCCAAGGGCTTTCTAAAAATACCACACTCATACCAGAAGGTCTCCTGTATAAAAAGTTCGATATTGCGCGTATATATACCCGAGTTAGACTTTCAGCACTATGGGTGCTTTCATCACTCGGAGCTAGCTGACGCCCGCTTTGATTTTATTATATTTGCATTACAACTATACAATAGACATTTTGTAGTATTAATAAGTAACAAAATAAGAAAAACTTCACCTACCCACACACACACACACACAATACTTATAAAATAGTTTTAAATATAAAGGTAAATATTAAAATATAACTTTTACGACAAGATATGTGCATATTGAAATATAATAACTTTAATGTATTTGTTTCAATATTAAATGAATATTATTACCATTTTTCTACAAAATAAATAACATACGTACGACAAAGAAATAAATGTAGATATTCTAATTAAATGTATTTCTTAAATGTATCTTAAAATAAATCAAACAATAACATGACAACATCGTATGTTGTGTAAAATATTAATTACTAACTTTATAACAAATACAATTATCTCTTCAAAGCGGCGCCACAAACTGCCAAACAAATAGGATGTTTTCAAAAATTTGGAAAATAAATCTAAAATTAAAATTACAACACAGCATCGTATAATGGACGCAGGAGGCAGAAACAGTTTGAAATATAAGTATATTTTTTTATAGATAGTGTAAATACAGACAAAAAATCAATAAAGAAAGGCCAGTTATTTTGTATCTTTGGATAACTTTGATTTGCAAATGCAAGTTTAATGTTGTGAGATGTTTCTTTTATTCATGTAGAAAGACATTGATTTTATTAAAACATAATTTCAATAACGACATTATAAATAACAAAATATTTATATTTAATATTATAAAATTGATGAGGCGTTGTCGATGTACTCGTACTGCGTGTGTCGGTAAAATGAGAAAAGAGTGTTTGTTAATAAACACTAACAATATATTTATCATTCTCAACCTCAAACAAAGTTCATTCACTCGTTTAAGTGACTATGAAACATAAGTTAATACAATTATAACATTAATGTACATCAAAGAGAAAAGCTCACGTCACTCATTAAACATTTATGTATTGAAATGTTTAAACAATGTGTAACGAAATAATTTAATACACAAATATATTATTATATGTTATCATTAATGAGTAGAGGTATTATAATTAACAATTTAATATCGTGTATACTCAATATATACGATAAATCTATGAATTGAGATATTGTCAATTCGATTAAGAGGGAATTGAGTCTCTTTGAGGGAACTGAGAAATCTCAATCTGAGTAATAAACTGACGTACGCTTCACATCATTAATAGAATCAATGTTATATGTATATTATAAATATAATACTAAATTAGAAGTACATTATATAAATTAGATATTTTCTTTAATTCATAATTCTTAAACGTAAACCAAATACCGTTGCTGCATGTATCGGGTACGAAAAAAATAACACTAATTTTGGGAAGTCAGTCTGTGATAATTTAGTTTAAGCTTAACAACAAAATTTTCAAAGAAGAAATTTGATAAAAAAATAACAAGTGTAAATGTTGTAAATGTTTAAAATAGTTATATTCATAATACTGTTTTACAGACAAATACTTTAAGTAAATTTATCACAGTTAAGTAGATAAGCAAGGTCGTTTCAAATTTTAATAAACTTTGGTATAAACAGACACAAAACCTTGTCATTCATATACTCACTCTATTATTTCAGACGCATTTTGTAAAGTACGAGTATAGCTAGGTTGAAAGAACATTTTGAAATATAATTTATAGTAAATATCTGTATGATACGAAATTGTAATAAATTGAAATATATTTTGAAAGTTTTAGGCTCACACTCTCAACTGATTTAATAGCACTGATCATAAAACTACTTTCAAACAGATGGTATGAATACGTGAAATATGTAACTTTCTGGTAAACTATAAACACACTTTGTTAACACACACACTTTGTTAAAACTAATACTATCCTGTCTGTAATTCTTGAAATTATCCATTTAAAAATACTTTTCGTTATTTAAAGAATGTATGTCAATTATGTATTTAAACACATTTTTAAGATACAAAATAAAGGAAAAGAAGTCGATAATAACATCCCATTCCGTATCTTAATGATTTTTGTAACAATAATAATATTTTTATTCCAATTATCAGAACGTAAAAAAATTAGAAATTTCAGAACGTAACGCAACGGAGCATTAGTTTGTGTAATATATTAAATTCTATTATTTGTTTATATCATAGGTTCAAGGAGTTGGAATTATTATTAATAATAATTGTTGCGTTATTTTGTAATATTCAGTCAAATTCTTAAGAAGCAGGTATAAACATTGTTCTAAGTTTCCATTATAAAGTTACGAAACTACTTATATCTAAACTGTGAGTACAACCTTCATTAAAGACATAAACTACTAAGAATGTAGTCGAGATGAAACTTATGTAATATACTTTATTAAACTCTGCACGTACACGGCCGACTATCCGCTGAAGAGCAGAATTAGTATTTAATAAATAAGATTACACTTCGGACAAATTACCAACTGTCTTCTGTTTTCTTATGTTGACTTAAATGTGGATCCCTAATATTACGAGGATTAAGTTTCCACTTTCCGTATACTTAAATACTGTATGTAATTTCTTGTTATAAAGGTCGAGGTATATATTATATTTAGAGCTTATCAGAATTAAGAATATAGTATTCTTAATTCGATCCATGCAATGTTATAATAACGTAAGAAATCTTTTCTTTATTTTTTATATTTCATAATGACGATCTTATACTTTATATAATACGAAAATATAAACACTATTTCATACTCTAAAAGTAATATTTTCATCTCCTCATTCTCAGTAGAGGATTCCGTAAATGCTAATATATATAAATTTGATGGGACATCGTAGCATTTCTCGTAACAAGGCATTTACTCGTTCCTTTTACCAGACACTTTTTCTAAGGTTTATCAATTATAATTCTTAATTATTTCAATCAAAATCTTCAACACTATGAAATCTAACATTTATTATAATTACACTATTATAATAAAAAATATAATAATAACATAAATATAATAAAAATAATATGTTACAGAGAAAACAGCAATAAATTATTTCTGCTTGTCGATTATTAAATGCAGATGAATGTCAGTTTCATTTTTAAAACAATCACATCATAACATAACTCAATAACAAAGGAAACGATATCACAAGGCATTGAAATAATCTTGATACAGATAGTTGCTTATACGTTATCACCTAGTTTGATTCACTTACCTCATTGACCACCGATGCATCACTTTAAATTAATCATCAAACAATATTCCTTAATCATATCACACTTTCTCGGACGAGACTAATTACGTATTATGACAGAATCGGTACGTATTTGACTCGGTGTTCTTGTTGCAGTACACACTGTGGTGGCTGCGCTCGGAGATGTCCCGCGCGGCCAGCTGCAGCTCGTCCGCACAGCGCGACCAGTCCGGTGACACCATCGACCAGCAAGACGGCTCCTTCAGGAAGTCTGGGACACCATTAATATATCTACAGCTTACTTTTCACTAGTTACACGCAAATAAGCCTTATATATTATATAATAAGGCATGGCTCTAATCATGTCCGAAAGTGGCCGTAAGGAATTATAACAGGCCAATTGGGGCTTCGCCAACTTTTGATTTGTTATCAAAGTTTTAAGTTCTGTTGGAATTAATGTCTGCAGTATTTAAGATAGAAAAAATATATTGATAAATATATGTTACTTTTAATTTAAAAGCTTGACATAATATATGTCAAGCTTTTAAATTAAAAGTAACATCATTATTATTTTTATATAATCATTATTATTTTTAAAGTTGTCGCATTGCTTATTCTTGACTGAAGAAGTACCGATAAAGAGATCATCCGTGAATAGTAATTACTACCGTATCTGTCATTTCGTTAAATGCATAAATACTTATTTTGCAATCATAGGATTGTAATATTTTTAATATGTATATAACAAAGGATATGGTTGCATTTTACTTTAAGTTTGTAGTACAGTTACGGCTGGAGTGCTTTGGTATGTAAAGCGCTACGCACAGTGTCTCCCTCCTAAGTGTCCTTACTACACAGATAACACATGAGCGCCCGCGCGCCTCCGATCTGCTGCTGCACGAGCTTCTCTCCGTCCGTGGGTAAACAGCGCTTGATCCACGTGTCCATGCACGACATACCCGTCTGATATGCTCTGTATGTAATACCGTATAATACTAGGATCCGCCAACCGTGCGCGGCGGGTATTGAGCTGAGCCTCTCTCCTTTTGTCTTTTCTTGATAACTATTTTCAATCTGTTTTCGCTATAACATCCGCGTTCGGCTCAAACATACATGAGAAAATTTTTAGCTAATTATCTCGTCGCATTCTGGAGACAACTAAACACAAAAAAGTTCTCCCAAACGGTTAAGAGCTTCGCTTACGCTCAGCTCAATAATAATCTATTACTCGGTATTATAAGTACAAGTATTTTAATATAACAGGAAGACACGATTAAGCATTAAAATATCAGTGGTTTTAATTGTTGTAACACAACTAACTAATGTTTAATCTCTGAAATATTATGAATATCTTACGTTCAGATGAATTAGCGTTTAGATTAAATTATTTTGGTTTTAATTTTTATATATTAATACTCATCTATTTACACAACATAACAAGTTTGGAGAATTTTATTAATACCTTATAACAAATATATATTTACTAATTTACTGAAACCTATTAACATAGTAGTATTTAGTGTAATTATTGTAAATGCTAATAACTCACTGAAGCTCATGAATACTGCAGAAATCTGTAATATGTAATTACGACGACATGACATAAACTTCTTGTACGACATTTCTATCTAATAACATCGTCTTCTGTTAACGTATACCTTTTATGAGCATTTCAGAAAATTGAATGGTCTGGTGTATGTAATAACAATTTATTAACGGAAGTGAATTTTTATGCCTTAAAAGCAATTTATTAAGTTTTTTATCAATACGTATATCACCCGGTATAAAAAAATGTAATATAAGATTTTATTTATTTCTTAAGAAATTGATATTTATTTTTAATTTGAATATTAATTAAAATATAATAACACACATAAAAGCTTCATAATGTCTCTGCTACAGTCAACAAAGGCTGATTAAATTAAACATATATGATACTTAATTGTAACATTAAACTGTATTTACACACGGCTCTGACGATTTACGTATATTATGATAACATGTACTTTATGAATGTTAATTGTTGTTTTGACCTGTGCCTGTGATTAGCCTTAACACCAACCATTTTATATGTTATTGCAATAAAGTATTAATATAATACTTCATATTTATTGATAATATGACATACTACCAATTGACAAGATAACTTTTAAAAACAATTTAATATAATTGATTACTTGTGTACTTGGCGTTAAAGAGAAAATAAATTGTAACTTAAATGAATAGTTAAAGTAAACAAAGTTATAACACTTATTAACACTTTGTTGTAACAAAGCAGCCCTTGTGTGTCTTGTTGTGAGACATGGGCAGTCTTTCTGATTAAAAACCTCACTTTCCATAGACGGCTTATATAACATAAACTTCTTTTACTCTTTAGTTTTTCTTAAGTAGCTGGAGCCGTACATATTAATAACATAAGCCACAGTCGGAGATCGAAGTCGGGACCTCTCCGTTTAAAAGTAAGCATTGACACACTGTATCTAAAGTACCTTGTCACAATATAATGTTTCTGTGCTCTTAATATTTTAGATAAAATAATACAGTTTTAAAGTCAGCGTGGAGGGACTCACTGTAACATCTTTGACTTCCTTCAGTTGGAGACACTTAATAGTGAACTAAAGGTTCTGGGTTCGATTCCTACACGGAGATACTCTTGGTTTTCCGCAGATTGTTTTTTAGTTTTTTATATTTTTGTCCCGATTATACTTTTACAAAGAGACATTATTATATGTTTAATTCAATAATGATAAAAAAATCTTTACTTATATACTTTATTATATACTTTTTATGTTAATCTTATATATATATATATATTTCATTCAACAACATCATGACAAAAAAATACAATAAAGGTAGCGATTGCCCATTTAGCAACGTGTAAAGTTGTGTAAAACAATTATAACTTTGTGATCTCAACGACCGCAATGTTGAGGATAATTTTTAACAGGTTATTCTTTAAAATAATTATATTTTTATAATATTCAATCCTAGCTATAATTATTAATTTCTCTTTTTAATAGGTTTTATTGTATAAATGCTTTGTGTTTAATTTTTTTAACATATTTTATTTATGTCGTTATTTAGACGTTATCAGATAAATATATATATAATAATATGACTATTGAAAAAATATAGCAAATTGCACTGAACAATATGAAAGTAATAATATAACCACGTGATTAAAACAGTCATGCAACGTTTGACAAAGCAGTACTGCTCGTGTTCTGAACGTCACCAGTACAGATCAATGTCCATCAGCGCCATCCTCCGCCACACAGTGAGTGTGACATTACTCTCTTACTCATATAAGTCTACTTACCTAATATCATATATCATATATCTTATGATGTATATATTACTTATTAATTTATATGAGTAGAATAAAAATTATTAACACAGACAAGACCTGTGGCCTGGGAACCGATGTCTTCTGTGATGCAGTCACGTTAACAGGATACGATAACAGACAATTATTTTATTTAGTATTATCTCCTGTAAATATACTTATCATTTAGGGAAATAAATAAATAAAAAAAATAATTACATATAATTAATTTGTATATACTAACTTTTATATGTTACTATTATGTAATGCCAAAAGATTACACAAGTAGGTAGTGAACTATTTTTAATAAATATAAAGTTAGCAATGGGGGAATAATTATATTGCTAATTTGTCCTTCACACTTTCATTTAAAATCTATATAAGATAAGAGAACTATATTAAAAAACTATAATCATGGAACATTAAAATAATTACACTTCATTTTTATAATAAATATATCATACTTATTACCTCATAAAGCGCTTGATAGAATCGTTAACATCACGTAATCTGTCAGAACATGAAATTAATAATTCATTAAAATTGATTTCATATACAGAAGGACGTTTTATTTATTTGATCAATTCCATAAATTACAATTTCCTTGTAAAAAATACTACTTGTTTTTAGTGTTTCCGTTTCGTCCAGTGGAGGAACGCTGTTACATAAAAGATAAACTTAATAGAGGCCGGAGATCGAACTCCGAAACCGTCCATTCAAACGAAATCATTTCACAGATGTATACGGATGAAGCGTTTTCTCGTTTTGATAAGTGTGTGTTATCAAAACTGCTGAGGTGCTTTATTGACTCTTTTAAATATAAAGGAACAATAAATAATAAAGAATGCACTTCTTGTGAGGTATTGTATTACATAGGGCATATGTTATATTGACAGTCCATGTGATATTTATAGACACCGTTCTCTCTCATCGCGTGTGCTCTCGATATAAGGTTTCTGTTTTCTATAAAAATTTAAATATTGTTATTAGATGTATCGTTTGCTTTCATTCCATTTCGTTTACTCGATTCGTTTTAATTGAAAGTATTGATAATAACAGAACTAACAAAAGACGTGTTATAAATTGTTTTTTAAATCGTTAAAGTTTTTAAAAATATGAAATTGAATTATATTCAAAACCTTTATGTTACACTTGAATAAAGTACGGTCCGTTTAAATAATAATGATTTATAATATACAATGTATTTATAGGCTGGGTAATTATTATTACAGAATAGAATACATAGGAAGGAAACCTTACGCCTAATTACTATTTTCTTGTAAAAGTATTGTTATTGAATAAATTGACGATGACTCAGCGTCTTTGGAGTGACGAATGAACACGTTGTATGTCTTGTGATTATTAATTACTACTATATATTTTGTAGCATTTTCTCATATAAATTTATAGTAGAATGTAACTGATATTAAAAAAAATACTCCAGACTATTAGAGTCATTTGTTAAGAATAAGATGTACAGTATTAATATATAAATATCCCGTAGTTATGATAACACATCTAAAGATACGATCTTAAATATAAACCTGTCCGGGAAGAAAGGATGGAATATTGTGATTTAATGTAAGTCGTCTTCTTTTATGTTATCGCCATAAAGATATTTTATTAAACCCTCAAACACATTCCCAAATAAATTGATTATTGACTGAAGTTAATCCTGGCTTTAAATCTTTCATTGTGCTTAAACCGATCTACGATTACAATAAGTAATTTAATATTTAATATTATGGACGCAAATGTATCTTATTTAATTAATAATATAATTATATTGATGACTTGAGTCGCTAACGTTCTAATACAATACATACAGTTCATAACTGATGTAAAGAAGTAAAATTGCTCCGACGTTATTTTCAATGTAATATTAACTCATTTATATTTTGTCATTTATTAGTCCTTGATATTAATCAAATCAAAATATAATAATAATATTATAATAGCTAAAGTCGCTATTTTCGAAAAGAAAATCTTCCAAAAAAAGATATTGTAGTAAAATATTTAATAGCCCCTAATAATTTGGCATGAATTATTTAATGAATTTAATAAATGGTTTTAATTAATTTATTTCGTCATTTATTAATGCGTTATTTCGTTTATACTTTATACTGAATCTATAATTTAAAGCTATAAATAATATCTTTTACTAATTATCAATTTTATTGGCTTAAAATTGTAAAATGATGTTATATATATTACGATTACAATGACCTGAACGTTTAGAAAATTTATCTTCGTATTAGGAATTTACTATTTTAAAGATGCAGAGTCTAGCTTAGTCTTTAAGCTACAACTCGTTTGTACCGGTGCGATCGGGTTAATACCACCCTTGACACAAATCTTTTATAACTACGTTACGTATAATGAGTGAGAGAGCGGACTTGCCGAGACACTGCGTATATCCCTATATTTGATAATTTCCATAGACGAGGACCTACTTAACAACCAATGAACTGTCCGAATGTTAGTCATACTGTACTTATAAAAAACCCAACAATACCTATTTAGACCATTTCGGGCTGTCTCTTATTAATTTCCAATTACCAATATGGTTTGGGTTGAAATATAATCCATAAATACAATTTCACTGTAACTATGAGTTACTCTAATTAATAAATTCTAAAATAAAGTCTAAAATAATGTCTTCAATTTGAAAAATACGAGCTCCAGTTCTGGATAAGATATTAAATGACCTGCACTTTACTAAAAGATCCTTGCAAGCTTCACTAAGTCTGTTAATATTTCACTACTGTTGAATAACAAGTTGTAGTTATAGTAAAGTAGGAATACTTACCATACAAAGAACTATTACCATTTAAATACCTCGTTCGACAGGGTCGATCGTGTTAGGTAGATTCCCGCCGGTCGGATCGACAAAGAAAAACTAGCCAGCAGTATTCTACTGGTCATTACGAGTCTTATGATGGGTCACTTTGCATATATTGGGTGAGCGGGGAACCACTCCCCACCACTATTTCCTAAACGGGGGGTCGCATCAAAAAACTTTTCGAACAAAAAAGTTTCCTCTTTTAATTTGTTAATTTTCTAAGATTTTTCCGACTGCAAAATTTTGCCTTCTTCTGTGACTTTTTTCGGTTTATAACTTTCAACTCCCCAGCCCTCCAACCCCCCGACCGATTTCGCCCGTTCAAGAACTTAACCTTCATTTTGTCCTTAAGAATGTGTATACTAAGTTTGAAAATCCTCCATCAATATTTGCGACCTGTAGCGTGTCCCAAAGGTTTGCACTTTCACCCCAGGCCCCCCTTTCACTTTTTCCAAAAACGAGATGCTACGTTTGTCCTACTAATTTATCCTATCGACCTGTGAAGTCAGATTTTGTCTACGATGAATTTGGACTGATGGATCATATATACATATATATATATAGAGGGATATGTAATTTTTTTTTTTCGACGGATTCTCGTTCATAAACGGCGTAGCGCCCCTACTCTGGGGTCTGGGTCCCGTCATAACATCGATTGCAATAGGTATTTTAGGTAGATTCATCTATGGAATCTACCTAAAATACTGAAAACAATTACATGACATCTTTTATTTTACTTATAAACCTAATAATCTTTATTTTGAGTTGTAGTCAAAACCTATGAGAATGTAATATGTTATGTATATACATATATATATATATATATATATATATATATATATATATATATATATATATATATATATATATATATATATATATATATATATATATATATATATTACATTCTTATATATATTATGTACATTGCTAAATTAACAGTTTTTAGTTTTAAATTTACACATTGCAGTCGAAATATTGTTTATTTTATTTTAGCACTTAGTTTTTGCATTTTAAACGATAATCTCCATTTTAATTGATAAATTGAAGATATATATTATATAAGATAATGTTTTAAACTATGTTAAACAGTTTCATAAATAAGTTATTCATTGTGATATTTAAAATTGCCAAATAACTCTAGAGTAGAATAAAACGAGGGGCGCTAATAGACCCTCAATTTCTACTCGCTGTGCTTGTGAAATCTCGGGTGCCGTTTGCATATTGAGCGAAGCGAGCCCAGTGAAATGATTCTTCGTTTCCCATTGACTTCAATGGGATATCAGTATTTTGACGATTAATCCTTAACGACATGACATTTTTCAAATATTTTTTTTTAAAACGATGTCCTAATTTGTGTCTTTTTGAGTTGAAAATTTCATAATTTTCCGTTAAGAGCTTATTCGACAAAGAATATGAAAAGTCTCCAGTAGAGCGCTCCGCTCGCTTCGCTCAATAAATTGTTAACATATATCACTATCATATAATAATTGTTAAGAATGATGTTTTCATTTCCATACCTAAATTAGTGAAACTGGTCTCCAATAGCTTTAAAGAACTTAATTTGCGACGAAAGAACCTCAAAATGTTTGTCAAAATTAGCTATTTGAATAAAAATGAGTCGATTTGAGTAAAAAGACACTTAAGAATATTGATCCTATTAAAAAAGTATTAAGTGAGACTAAATGATTCTTTCATGAGTTTTATCCCCCTTATTACAAAGTTATTTCAGCGCGTTGTGCGTGTGTAATGTGAACTGACTTCTGTGGAACTTATAAAGACTTCGTTGTCAAAAAAATAAATAATGATAGAGAGTGGATTATATCATTCTACAGCTTAAAATATTTTAAATTATTATAAACTATATTACTCCAAAACCTATCAGAAACATAATTGTTTTGAATAAAATAGTGCATTATTGTTAAAACTTGAAAGTGCCCTTGGTAGTTGTATATAAATTAAAGAGAGGCTAAAACTATAGTGTTTAAATATCAATTTATAATGAGTGTTGCCACTTTTAGTATAATATTTGAATTAAGTATGCACAAGTATTTTTAAATCTATAGATATCATTGTGTCGGTTCACTAAATCTTAACTGAGTAATTACTATACTGCGCGTATTGTTCGCGGATATTACAGAGACAGGGAATCGAAACAGATTGCGCAGGTAATACACATCAGTACTATATATGTAGTGTTCTTATGCGTGATAATACTAATTACTAAAATATTACAATTAAAGTGTGTTTTATATCTTTAGTAAATTATCTTTTATTTGTTTTTAGGTCGTAACTACTTTATTTTTCTGCTCTATAAATGTTATTAAGGCATTTTTAGTATCATTTTTATAATTACAAAGTTAAAGCTTGATTTCAAAGCAGTCCTATCCTCTTTTCTCCTCCAATGCCCTACCAAAGTAAACCGTTTGTGAGATGTTTGATCAATTAACATTCAGCTCAAAATCAGTCGAGCCTGAAATGTAAGAAATAAAAGATCTTGTAAAAATATGTAATAAACTTGTAGTTATTTGTTATTTATTTCAAAGGTATCTGAACGTATTTTTCATATTGATTTTATTTATTTACAGTTAGTACATTAAAACTCTTGAATACTAAAACATAATATTTAAATCGATGACATACGACATATCTTAGAGAACATTAATTTTCTCTTACATTTAAAATTACTGTTTTACGTAACTGTACCGTAAGTTTATATTGACTTTGGTATCATTACATATCTTAGACTTTGGTATCATCAGTACATTATCCCAGAAGAAACGAAGTAATCAAGAAAACCCCAAGAATAGAGTAAATAAAATTCTCATGAAGCATAAACTGAACCGATTTTGATACAATTACCACAACAGAATCAACAATATGGATTACAACATTTCTGGAATATCGAACATGGATACAGTGTATTACTATGACAAAAGTAGTTTAAAGAGTTGTCCTTTTGTACAAACATACATAAAAATAAATAACAGGGAACATTATTTGACAATTTAACTTTTCTATGTCATAGCTTTTTGAAGATAAATCTTTGCTTGCACGTGGTAGGTAGGCTACAAATTAATGTAAGATTTTGTAAGATTGGTTTGTTAAAATATTTAGAATATTAGTTTCGTATACTATTTTTATATAATATTTTAGATACTGGTATCCCGGTCTACCTACTGAGAAATCTCTACAAAGAAAGGCAACATCTGTGAACAGACAACGACAAATGATAAATGATGCTGACTGCCAAAATCCACTTGTCAAATGGAACATCATGACCAATGGAGCTGAGAAAGATATTACTTTAATACGAAGAATAAACATACGAAGAAAAGATGCTTTTACAGAAATAGTATCATCTTTTAAGTGTTAAAAATTTATAATTAAAATATTGTTATTTATTTATAAACATTGCTTTAAATCAACCTAATATAATTAAGGATTCTTATAAAACACCAACAAATATTTTAGTTGATGGGAAATAAGGATTTATTTCATTAAACTTACATCCTTATCATTTAATTAAACAATATCTATCTAATGGTTAATTTAGAGCGAGTTATATACTCGTATAACACCTTCATGACCTTCATGATAGTTAGTATACGTCTTTGTAATGATATATTTATAAATTATATATAAGAATTAAGTAATGTAAATACTTTGTACTATTAGTTATTTTAATATTTAAAAATAAGGATTAGCTTAAGTTAAGATAAAAATTAATGGATATAATGGATATTTTAAATCAAATGATGACTATTAATGTAGTTATAGACCACTTTTTGATTATAACTTACCTTCATAGATACATAATCGTATAGAACTTAACATTTGTTCCAGGGCTCACAACATTGCGCGAAACATTTAACTCGTTGCCTCTGATCAAGTACAATCTCTACATTTCATTAAATAGAAAAATGTAAAACATTTTGTTAACTATTCTATATACGTGTTAATACATGTCGGTCTAGTCGTTAGTTTTCATATCCTCGGATTCAAATTGTGGTTTTCGATTCTTATTTGATATAATTGGAGTGCAAAAGCGAACCTCATAATGAGCTTTCTTTAAGTATACAATTTTATCCAACCATAGTTAATTTGTATGAAAATATTCACCCATTATTTCACAAAAAATATGCCTTGTTTCATCTTTATAATTGCACCCAGAAGATTAATTATCTTAAATATAGCAGTGTTTTAATAACAAATATATTTACTAAGTAATGCTTTTTAACATTTCTTACATCGTTATATGTGATACAATGTTAGACAGCAAGGTGCTTTGTCAGATCATAAGCATAACTTTAACAATGTAATGCTCTTTAAAATAAAACTTTGACATGTCTGTAAAGTTAAATAAAACTCTTTTGAAGTGTTAGATAAATATTTACGACGTTTCAATACAAAAACAGATAAAACTCTAAAAAAGTACTACAAAGCTATAAATCAAAAACATTCTATTCGTACAATCGTATGTCGTACATTGGCTTCCACTTCCGCTGGCTGAGCTTTATTTAATTTTTAAAACCAATTCACAGATAAAAAATGTAGTTTTTAATACGACATCCTCTTTCGACGATTGATATCAACCCTGTTTGTAAAGAAATTTGAAATTATATACACAATACTTTCACTTCAACCACCTCTATTCTGTTCTGTTCCGTGCTGTGGTTTTGTAAGTTTATTCACTTACCTTAACAATCTTAGGTCATTCTTATCAAACTGGAATCAAATTTAAAAATTAATACATTGTCAGTTAGAATATCTAACAACAGCTAGTGGAGTAACAAATAAATATATTTTAATATATTATAACATAATCTATGATATTATTTATAAAAGATTTAAGTATCCTATAATAATTGTCATCAGAAACAGAAATATATTTGTTAGTTTAAAATGGCAACGAGATTTAAATGGAATTCAAATAAATTGACGTATTTTCCTCTAGTTTTCTCTTTTATAGACGAGAGCTATTCTAGAAACCAACGACTTAATTTAAAAAGTGGACGAGAAAGCCTCCATAATTCATTGAAAAAATAGTTATTTTTATTATTAAATTAAATACGTATTTGGTAAGATGTTATACGTCTCTCCAGGTATTTATACTACTATGTTAATCTCTAGTCTTTACGTCTTTTTATTAACTTGTGTTATAAATATTGGATGATCATAATTTTAATAAATACTTAATTTTTATTATTCAATAGTTCAAGAACCGCTTTACGTTTACGAACATTATTCTACACGGTAATAATTATTCTATTTAAAAATATACATAAGATATTTAGTCGTGGCAACCTTATTCAAGTATTAATTAATATACAACGAAAAATGTATCAATGATGGCTAAAGTTACTCTATATATATTAGGTAGTGTTCATCAATTACTCTCGTGTGTCATTTTATATTGTAATTAAATTATTCATTAAACTTATGGTAATTAAATTAAAGAAATATAATATCTTAATTGTGCAATATGTTATATTATTTATATGTGGGAGATGTAAACAGAATAACTCTGAACAGAGAATCAGTGTGAACTATTGTACTTTACACTTACATGATTTAAAATGCTGTCAGCTTCTTTTTCTAAAATTCAGTAAATATAATAAATAATGATAATAATATAAATTTACACGGGTCGCTTAGGACCAATTAATTAATAATAAAACTAATGTCTTACTAATGGCACGGGAAAGCCGATGCAATGGGTAACTCCAACACAACGACTGCGTTCATTAACGACTCTCTTAAATACTCTGCGACGCGATTCAGTGATATTACTTCATCACATATCAGGTGTTGAGTCTATTCTTATCACATATCAGTTAATATGAAGATCTCAGTAGTTCTCGTAGTACTGATGGCGGTGTTTTCGTTGTTCGTTACACGCAGTAATGCAAACCCCAAATTCAACATGGGCGCTGTTGTAAGTATTGTAATTAGTATTTTTGTTACAATAAATATAAAAATATTGATATAATAAAGCAACACTTTCCAATACATTTTTTTTGTCTGTTATTTTATAATAATATTTATTTGAATCTTTATTTTTCTTATTCTTTAATAAAATGGTTATGTTAATGAAAGTTAATAATAATAATAATATACTTTATTGCAACCACAATGTAAAATAACAGTACAGAAAAAAAAAACATTTCAAATATGTGCGGGTATACAATAAGGCGGTCTTATCGCTAAGTAGCGATCTCTTCCAGACAACCTTATATCTCAATTTAAGGTGAGTTACATACAGAAGAGTGGTGCATAATAATAATAGACTTAATTTCACATACAAACATAAATACAAAATATACACAAATAAAAATAAATTTATCATAAATAAAATACATAAATCTATATATATATATATACATATATATATATCATAATAAAATATATATAATAGCATTATGAATATAGGAGAAAGATTATCTGACATGTGCATGAAAAATAGAGGAAAAATAAAATATAGAATAATATAATTACATATAATTAACATTATAATGACGAACAGAGGCCAAGATAATGATCTTTAACCAACCTCTTAAAGGCAGTCAAAGACCTTGCTTGTCTGATGACTACAGGTAACGCATTCCAGAGCAATATTGCTTGAACAGTAAAAGACTTTTTATAGAAACGAGTAGAGTGAGGAGGTAAACGGAGAGTAAGGTTATCAGAAGACCTAAGAACTTTATTATGAGTGCCCAGAAATAAGATTTTTTCTTTTAAATAACACGGAGAAGTTGGATTGAATAACACACAGTACAGAAGTGAAAGAATATGTAGATTCCGGCGAAAACGGATTGGTAACCACTTGAGTTTGGATCGAAATTGAGTAATATGGTCATACTTGCGCAAGCCAAATATGAACCGAATGCCAAGGTTTTGAAGTCTCTCAAGTTTATCAAGTTGTGCTTCGGTGAGATCAGGATAACTTGCGTCGGCGTAGTCAAGAATAGAAAGAAGAAGAGATTGTGCAAGCATAACTTTTGTGGGAATAGGAAGAAAATTTTGCAAACGACGTAGAGAACCCATAGCAGCAAAATATTTTTTACAGACCTCTTTAATGTGATGGGACCAAGATAAAGTATTGTCTAATTGTAGACCGAGATTTCTGACATTATGGCTGTAGGGTATAATAACACGATTAATTGAAATTGGCGGTAAATTTGAGCAATCAACTCTAGCAATCATGCCTGGAGATCCAATAATTATAGCCTGGCATTTGGTTGTATTAATTTGTATTCCATAAGAAACTCAAGATTGATTTCAGATCTTTGTTTAGTCGCGCAATCGCAGAAGGCAAGTCTCCCAAGGTAGATTGCGAGTAGATTTGTAGATCATCTGCATACATGTGATAAGGAGAAGAAATATTTTGAGTAATTGTATTAATGAAGATGGAAAAGAGTAATGGTGACAACACGCCTCCCTGAGGAACACCGGAACTTACTTTCCTCCAAGAGGAAAACGATTCGTCAATCCGAATGCGTTGTCGGCGTCCGTGCAGGTAACTATGAAACCATTCAATAACTGATGGAGATATGTTGAGAGAAGCCAACAAATTCAGCATGATATCAAAGTCAACATTGTTAAAAGCGTTGCTAAAGTCAAGCAAAATCAATACTGTCAGTTGTTTACCATCCATTCCCTTTCGAATGTCATCGGTAACTTTTATTAATGTAGATGTAGTACTGTGGCCAGTACGAAATCCAGATTGAAATGAATTTAGTAAGTTGTTTTTATTCAGAAAAGCGTTTAATTGAGTGCATACTAATTTTTCCAAGATCTTAGAAAGAAGTGATAAAATAGAAATCGGTCGGTAATCGGAAAATGAGGACGGGTTGGATTTTTTAGGAAGGGGAATAATGTCGGCGTCTTTCCATAAAGTAGGAAAATCACCAGTTGAAATCGAGTAGTTAAGGATATGGGTGATTACAGGAGTCACAGTGTCAATTATGGGAAAAATCATTTTCCGACTAATGCAATCGCTACCAATGGCATTCGACGAGATGGACAGTATGCTTCTCTTAACATCACATTCAGATAATTGATTAAAAGTGAACGGTGAGCAATTAGGAATCGGAAATGTTGAGATAGAATTTAAGGTATTTGTCTTCGTTATAATATCCAAAGTATTGTGAGATGCAGAGAATGAAGTATTTAAACTTTCAAGATCAATGTTGTTAAAGGTGAGTTTGTTTGGCTTTTTCCCGATTCCTAAAGATTGAAGAAACTTCCATATACGTGCTGTGTCGCCGTTATCGACAGATTTATGGATATGGCGTCGTTGTGCATCCCTACACAATGTATTGCAGCGATTTCTTATTTTTTTATATTTACGAAGTTTTGCGTCTGATCTATTAAGCTTATACTCCGTTTTTGCTTGGCACTTCTTCATAATTAATAATTTTAGATCTTCTGTAAGCCACGGCGCCGGGAGATGTTTTATTTTAACAGGCTTAATTGGTGCATGTTTGTCGAACAGTTGAGTTAAAATCGTATTAAAAATATTTACTTTGGAGTCCATGGTGTCAGCAACAAAAACATTAGACCAATCAATCGAGCGTGCGTCATCGCATAGATTGCTAAGATCCATTCCCGCAAAGTTACGCTGCAGAAGTAATTTGGCTTTGGCTTTAGGTGGACGTAACATGTAAGAGAGATATATCAAATCATGATGAGAAAAACCATCAGCGGCATATTGACCGTGATTGGAAACAAATTCAGGAGATGAAACAATCATAAGATCGAGGAGTGAAGGGACACAATTAGGTAACCTATGGGTGGCGGAAAGCGGTAAAAAGTGTAAATTACAGCCTTCAACCAGGGATAAAAGTTTATTAGCTCTGTTGTCTCGCTTGAGAAGACATGTGTTAAAGTCACCCATTATAATGGAGTGGCTGTATAGTGGAGAAAGTTCTTCTATTATACTTTCAAAAGAATAAAAGTAATCTATATGTAGAGAAGGGCTATAAAAAACACCCAGAAGGACTTTAGTATGGGACAATGATACTTCTAAAATCAAATGCTCGGCCGCATCAGCTAAAGGAGGCTGGGAAGAGGAACTTATCACGGTAAATGGAATGTAAGTTCGAAGATAAATTGCAACTCCTCCCCCGCCTTTGCCGATGCGGTCATTGCGAATAATTCGGAATCCAGGCAGTGAATAAGAAGCAGAAGGTAAACAAGGTTTTAGCCAGGATTCTGAGATGAGGATAGCATGTATATTACTTGACTGAAACGAAGCAAGCATTTCGGGGAAATGAGCCGGAATACTTTGGGCGTTCAAGTGAACTACGTTAAAATTTTTACCAAGATCAGAAAACACATTGTTGAGTGCAATATCAAGTGTAGGAAAATTTGTACTGTGGTAACTAGCATCACTGGAATAGTCATCAGAAGAAAAGGAGAGAAACCTATCACTATCATCTGAAATCGACATAATATATATAATAAATTCAATATTAAAAATATATATTTATAAATATAAAATAAATATATAAATATAACAATAAAATAATAATGTAATAAAAAAATAAATAAATAAAAAAATAAATAAAAAAACAAAAACCAAAAACAAAACAAAAAGATGTCAATGTATGTGCTCACCAGCTGGAAGAGATCGAATTAAATGTAAGGAATATGAATTAACAATAATTGCTTGGAATAACAAACTAAAACTTATAGGCTAATATTACTAAAAATAAATAGAATTAGGACTTATTAATAAAACTAGAAGTTGGCAACTAAACAACTTAATAATAAGATTATAAAAAATTGTATAAAAGAGAAAAAAAAAAAATTATATTAAATATTGCAGTGTAAATATCCGAACGCAAAACCTGACAGATGACAGTGTCAAACTTTATATGTCAATGACAATTTGTAAATACTTATAAATTTACACAATTCAAAATATTACTTCCAAACTTCCAAAAAGTAAACTAAGTATAGGGTAAATGTAAAAAAATCTGAGTAGTGTGAAAATATACATAAAAAGCAAAATATTGAAATTTCTTACTTTTTAATTAAACGTTTAGACCTGACATTAGGGACAACTCTGCGATCTTTTGATGTCACTGTTGTACACTCCGATGGAGGATCTGTGGTGTTATTGTTGCATGCACTATGTATATTGTTCACTTCGGAGACACTGGATACACGATGACGCTCACCATCACTACCCAACACTATAATATGGCCATCTCTTGTCCAGCAATTGGTAACTCCAAAATGCTTTCGTGCCAAAACAAATGCGTCATGTCTAGGTTTTGTAAGAAACTCGGAAAGTGTTATCCCAGTACCTTTAAGACATGTTTTCACAGACCAGCACTTGTCTCTAGACTTGGTTTCATGAAACCTCACTAGAATGGCCCTGATTTTTTTGTTATTTGAAGACCCGAGGCGATGACAGCGACTAATATCACAATGAGATATATCTGGAAGCCTCAGTTGCTCAGAACAGACTTTCAAAACTTTAGCAACAGTATCCTCCCTCTTATCTTCAGCAATACCATGGATGAGTAGAAGTTACTTATTTTAAAGTTACTTATTATTATTTTTATATTATTCAACACACAAACACGTAAAGTCACAGTGTTTTACGTTTGAAATTATTTCAGTTTTTGTATCTAAATTATAGTTTTTTCTTGCGTGTAAAATAGCATTACTTTTTCAGAAAAAAGGTCTTGGTATTCTGAGCGCGGCGGGCGCGGCCGAGAACATCTACGAGGAATGGAGGAACAGACACCAACACTGACATAATATTGAAAAATAGTATTATTATTTGAAATATAGTATTATTATTAAACATAGTAATATTTACAATAACAAAAGAATTTTGCATATGTATTTAGAATAGAAACTATTTATTTTTTTAATATATAACTGTATTAATAAATATTTACTATAAAAATAACAGATTTTCTTTCAAAAGTTGCATTCTCTCGATACAACGTCGAGAGCAAGTACACAGTCCCAGACAGCAATATTAATAATGGACGGCTCACAACATATCTTTATCTTAATATAACACGCCGAAATAAACATTGGCTTATTCTATCTAGTACAGCCACGGCTCATAAACAATAAGACGGACTTTAAGCATCAATGACTGACCTTACTTGTATAAGATCTCGTATTCACATTTACCGCCACGATACGCTTAATGAAATAAATATATGATGTTTGTTTTCTGTAGTGGATAGTTGGACTATTTAGCAAAAAAATATAATAAAAACAACAAAATATTAAACCTATGACATGTCTGTAACAAAGCTGTGTAACATCTTTCAAGATACTATTTCTTCTCTCTTGTTTTTTTATGTATATGAATGGTGTCACAAATAACTAAGAAAAATACCCCTAAAACAAGCGATCGGAAAAAACAAAACGAAAAAGCTATAATTCGAGTTAAATACATATTTATGAATGAGAAATCTAGGATCGAATATCAGATATATAATAGTTTTAACATTAATGAAGGCAGGTAAATAGACTTGTTGCGTAGTTTCCTGAGAACATTCTAACATTTAAGTGATATTTATACGTTTATTTCTATGCAGTTAAAAGCTTCACTTAGAGTTTATCGACGTACCTATTGACACGTAACGATCGTCACGATCGATTAATCTAGACTTCTTCTTCAAATCATATGAATTTGTAATAGTCTTTATCGGGACGGAAAATCCTAAAATACATACCTATGATTTTTAAATTTAAAAAACTTAATATTGCTAAATATATTTATAGAAAATTTTAAACCGTAAAGAGGTTTACTTTTATAATATTAAAATATCCTATTATGAAACCAAACCAACAATACTTAACGTCAAAGGTTTTAACAGAATTACAATTTGTGGCGTATATCTAAGAAAAAGGTACTATAAGCTCACGCACGGAAGACATTTTTGTATTGTTCACGTTTTATATTGTATAAAGGAAGATGTACCACATGATATTACAAAGTTTATTAATAATTTCGTCAAGGGGTACTCGATTAAAACCATACCCCAACTATAAGACATAAAAAATAGTGATTTCGAGTCGAAAACATATAATTTAGATTATTAAGTGTTTTGTTAAATTTTAAGGAGCTGACAGACAAATCGCAGCCGCCATATTGGACGACGCGAAATGTCACTTGCACCAGATCCCAACTTGAGTTCGTTCGATACACACGTATCAGTGAAGTAACAGCTCTTTCCGGTCCGGTGAAGTTCCGCCAAATTTTCTAGGAATGCTCTATCAGTCAGTGTCAGTGACGACACAGTGTTCTTATTGTGTAAATGGGCTTTTAAGGGTTAAGTTGTCAGAACAAACAAATTCAATCTTTAAATAAAGAAATCAATTCTAGTTTATTTTTTATATTTTGTAAAAGATTGTGTATTATAAGGCACGCTCAACATTAAGATCGCGCTCTGAGCGCTAGACGAAAGACAAAACGCGTTCTGGCCGTTAATCAATTACCAGAACGCGATGTGGCCGTTTTTTCCGTACACTGAGCGTTTTCGCTCTTCGGGCCTAACATAGACATTGGTGGGTTAATTGCATCATCTCCATGTGATTGAATTCAAGCAATTTCGGTCAACTTCACTGCAACAATTAAAACGAGATGCTTTTTATCTTTTCTTGTAATTTATACATATAATGAATCTATTACAGACCGCTGACAGTACTTAGAAGATATTTGGGATATACTCGTAACTGCTGGTGTGTGCGATCTAATCTCTGAAACGGCTTAACCTTTGTTTTACGTCTAATAAAAAAATGTATAAAAACCTGTTCCGTTGAATTGCCTGTAACCATAAGGTTACAATATCATAAGGTTACAGACTATAAAGTCTGTGAAATTATGATGGTGTAAAGTCAGCGTGTTGTAAAAACTAATTCCGTGCGTAGAAAGTTTGGCCGTCATAATAGAAAATATATGGTTGAAATATCTTTGTTTACTTTTATAGTGTAATAACGTAAAAAAAACGTAAAAAATAAAATATTTATATTAATAAATATTCCAAAAAATATCAAGTTGGATATTTACCAATCAATTCTTAATATTGTTGTTTTGTACTCATTATAGTTGACATTCAGTTATAAGCTATAAAATTGAAAGAGATACATATAATTATAATTGTATCTTTAAAGTCTTGTGATAGTTAATCTCTGTGAATGCATTTTAAAGATTTGCGAGGACAGACAGTCGTCCAATTATAAGTTTTGAGCACTGAATTGTTCTTGTTCAATCATTTTTAGGGATCCATAGTAATTATAATACTTTATTTTATATTTAAACTCGCGTGGTGATATATATAGGATGTTTTGTAGAGGGTCACAGAAAGAACCCACACAGCAACCGCAACAACAGTCAACGTTAACTACAGTAAAAGTAAGCAACGGATGACAGTCAACCACGGTAACAGTTCAACAAATTAACGAAAAAACAAAACAGAAAAACAAATAAGTATTACGAATCGTACACGCGTAAAACAGTGATAGCAGTCAAAGCTCGGCTAAGTACTTACACATTTTATTGTTTGGATAACCGGTAACCTTGGCCTTACCACGCCGTCTCTGCATTCTTTGAGAGACAGAGAAAGAAGAACTTACAACTACTAACTATACTACTAACAATAGTTTTATACCTGCTCGTCGTATTTGATCCCTTACTTTACGTAGATGATACATTTGTTTGTTGTTATGATGTTACCTTGAATCTTAATTTTACTCAACAAGCTGGTAAGTAGTATAGCATTTTTTATGTCGTTGTAATAAGTGATAAATGGAGAACTTTTTTAATGCATACTACCTCCAGAATCGCTAGTGGTTTTTTTTTAAATCATTGTGAAAGTTGAACTTAGATGTCAAGCTTAAACTTATTTTTTCACTTTATGAGTTCTACCTCAGTTAGGTAGTTCAGATTTGTATTTCATTTGTATTCAGTGTCTAATATCTAATTTTGCTTTTCATGGCTAAAGCATGCATTTGAGACTAAAATTACATGAAAACATCAACATGATTTTAGAAATGTTATTTAATTGACTAGGTACAATTTCGGGGAAAAACGAAAAATTTACAAAAAAAATAGGAGGTCATTGATTTTTTTTAGCCAACTTGTATTTTCTAAATAGGTACCTGAACACGCTCACTTGGTTTGTCGGACCCTCTACAAAACACCCTGTATATATATATAACAATAGTTTTAACATCACAAGATGTATATGTTTCATATGATTTAAACAAATACAATATACTCCGTTGTAACTTTCTGGAGCCGTCACTTTGTATTCGTTTCTTCATTCTTCAATGTCAATTTAAACTGACATCAAATAAATCTCTTAGTTTACTGCTAGAGGTACAGAGTGATATTTTTTTCTAAGATGCTAACTTCGCTTTGTTCTATTATATTTATAAAACTATATAATGACAAAACACATGTGTGTATTCAAGAGAGAAGGTAGTTATTAATTTTAGTATATTTTATAAAGTCTATTAACCTAAAAATGTACCTAAAAACGAAAACTCATTTCCAATATTCACTGCTCTTTTGTGTGAAGGAACAAAAAGTAGACGTATGTAATAAGGAAACAACATAAACAAAAAGTTACTATAATATGTATTTAAAACAATGATAAAGGAGAATTCATCAATAGTTAATGATAATATTGAATCTCTTAAATATTAATACTATTAGTTATGATATTTATTCAGTGTCCGTGTCGGTGACGCCAATGGGGAGATATCTTTCACTTCACCTGCAGATTTTTGAATTTCTGGTCCATTTTTTTGAAAAAAGATAGTCGGGATCAGTCGTTATAAATAAATATAAATATAACAAAATGTATTAAATGGGTTGTTGTATAATCAATGACGTAATATAAAAAATGTGGATGCTTAGAGCTACATTAGAGTGTCTGAAGCATTGAGTTTTCCATGTTGTCATGATTGAATTGGACGTCAAAAATAATAATAATGCTATCATAAATAACCAAAGAAAATACCCCCAAAACAAGAGTTCGGAAAAAACCATACAAAATAGCTATAGTTCGAGTTAAACACATGTTTACTGGTGAGAAAGTTAGGACCGGATAGGATAGGTCAGATATTTAATAGTTTTAACAATAATGAAGGCAGGTAAATAGACTTGTTAAGTAGTTACCTGAGAACAGTCTGACATTTAAGTGACATTTATAAGTTATGCACTTACTAGTGAACCACAGCGAGAGCAGTTAGTTAAAAGCATCGCTTAAAGTTTATCGATGTACCTCTTGTTAACATGGTAGCTCTTTATAAAACTACTTGAAAGTAACGAGCTTACATAAAACAATATTTGATATTTATAATTCCTGTCTGTTGCTTGCTTTCTTTTTGTAAGTTATGAGAACAAGGAGTTGTTTTGATTTCCTGTTAAAAATGTTATACAGGGTGGGCCAAAAATTTTTGCACTATTGAAACATGTCTAGAAATGAAAGTACAAATGTTATTTTGTTTATGATTTATTTAACGTAATTATCATTTATTAAAATTTATTTTTTAAAAATAACATCGTCGAGATGTGCTCCGTCTCGTCGTTGGCACTCCTGCAATCGATTACGTAAACTTTGGAAAACTCGTTGACACATGCTGCGAGGAATCGCAGCTATCTCCTCGTGGATGTTTTCTTTTAATTGGGATATGGTCGTCGGTTTATTAAGGTGTACTCGAATCTTCAGATATCCCCACAAGAAAAAATCGCAAGGTGTAAGGTCCGAGCTTCTGGGAGGCCATGGGATATCACCTCTGCGAGAAATCAATTTGTTAGGAAACGTTTCTTTGACCACCGGTAAAGTCACGTTTGATGTATGGCATGTTGCTCCATCTTGTTGCATCCAAGTCCAGCTATTGTATCCTTCAAATTCATGCAACTGTGGTGTCAAAAACTCTCGCAACATTTTCACGTATTCCACTGAGTTCACAGTTACGTTATTTCCTTGATTATTTTCAAAGAAGTATGGACCGATTATGCCCTTTGCGGATATGGCAGCCCACACTGTCGTTTTTGGTGAATAAAGAGGCTTTTGGTGTTTATAGTGAGGGTTTTCCGTGCTCCAATATCGACAATTATGTTTATTTACGTGACCATTAATGTGAAAATGGGCCTCGTCCGTAATCAATACATTCTCAAGGCTAGAGAATCGCTCCAGTATAGTGTCAGCAAATAACTTGCGTTGAATGCAATCGTTTGGTTTCATCTCCTGTACAATTTGAAGCTTATATGGGTGCAATTTAAGGTCCAAATGCAAGATTCGCCGCAGACTAGTTCTTGATATAGCAAGAGCCGCCGACCGCTTACGCGTAGATGATTCTGGATCGTCCCTTACAGAAATTTCAACCTCCCGAATGATCTCTTCGCTTCTTCTTGAACGTGGTCGCCCAGTTTGTTTAATATTCGTTGTCGATCCCATTTGCTCAAACTTTTTAACCCAAGCTTTAATTAAATTAACACTTGGACACTCACTTACACGTTGTAATCCGTATTCAACTCTAAAGAAGCGTCGTACAGTAACGTAGGAATCGTTGTTTTTGTAAAATTGTTTTACGCAAAAAGCACGCTGTTGTCCCGTGAAGCGCTCCATCGTGACTAAAATTGCATTAAACGACGCACAATTCCCCGCCACCCGCGCGCCCCTTGCTCTCACGGTTTTGGAGAAATCAAGTGTTGCTATTTGCAAACATTTTTGGCCCACTCTGTATTTTTAACTCGAGGCACTCTTAGTGTTATGTGGAGTTTTATATATGAATTGTTTGTTGATGGCGGTTAAAGAAATATATTTATATTTAATAACATAATTTGGGAAATAAAATAGATAAGTTAGATAAAAATAAATGTTATAACAAATAAAATTATTATATTTTTATATTAACAAAAATGCAATGGGGAAATATTAAATATCTACTTACTGTAAGAGTTCGGAACTTTAAGAGGATCGCAGACTGCTAAACTTTTAGGAATGGAGTCATAGTTAAAAGTTGCAAGGGTTGAAAATACTATAATTATTTCTTTCAAAGATTATTACTAATATTTTATTCCGCCTGATTGAATGATTATTGTTTTATATATCTCAAATTAAAAATTGTCTTTATTTGTAATTTTTACACACATAAAATAATGAACAAACATTTATTAAGCAATATTATTGTATAAACGAAAATGAAAAAGAATTAAAACTGAATAAAACCCATATACAAACTCCGTTTTCAATCGAATCCTTCAAAAAACTGGATAAAATAATTTTTATAGACATTGAATATCGTGTTTTATAAACTGCATCGTCACTTTAATATCGGTCACGGCGATCACTTTGTATCCGATGTGTTTCATCCGTCACTCCATTGTGAAATAAGACACGTTTCTGTAATAACTGTAATACGGTCAAAGGACGTAAAGGTCACAATGTCTAAATCATTTTTTACTAAACACGTTAATGTACATTAGCTTTTTACTTTAAAAATTTAATTTGTTTTTTAATTTATTATTTTAACGCGTCGCGAAACAGTAATTACACAATGACATTTTTACAATGATTGTACATAGTTTCGCGTCGTTACTAAACAGTTTTATTCTTTGCTTTAAGTCTCTGGGTAAGTTGTTACCATTAGATTAAAACCACAAAGTTACTTTTGCAGTTTTATTGGTGTTATTAAGATGCTCCAAAATAAAGATTTCTTAAATAAAAATATTTTTGTACTAAACATCTCTATTTTAATTAACTATTGTTCTAAATACACTATTCTAGCATATAATGTATCACAGCTTATAATTTATATTAAAGATCACTTATTCTACTTATTTTGTATCACTATTGTTAGCTGCTACAAGACGCCGTTAGCAACACCCCCTCCATCAAATATACAAACCGAAGCGTACGGCGCGCACGCACAGGCTTTTTTGAGACTTTGGGTCGAACAGACGTATTGTGTTAGAGATTACTGAATATTATTTTTGTCCATTGTTTTAATTATTTTTGTTAATTGTTAGACAATGTGTTAATCATTAGATTAAATATTTGATTGTGAATATTTGTTAAAATAAATAGTTGTAGGCAATAGCAGTATTTCTGTTTTTAAATTAACTTAAACCACTTCTGATTCCTAAAATCAGAAGTGGGATTCGAACACTGCTCACGGTTTGCATTTTGTGTTAATTTTTTTTTCATATCCATAGTGGTGTATCGTAAGCCCTTTTCGTAAGTTTCAAATTTCAAATTCACTTTGGTAAGTGTTCATTATTCTTTTGAAACAAAGACGAGCTACGCTTACATTGTAACGTCCTATTGTCTATTTTGAATAACATTCGTCCTATTGTCAATTTTAAATACCGTTATTTCATACTGTGAGACGATTTGAAATTTGTTTTATAAAAAAAAAAAAGTATCCTCGTGTTGTGACAAATGAAAGTTGATCTTATTTTGTTATGATTGCTTAATATTTTTTTTCTAACGTTACGTTACGTTAATAAGCCTATTTTATTGACAAGTGTTTCTTTTGAGGCCTAGATCGCTTTATATACTTTTCATACTATTGACACCTTCGTGTTTTGAAAATTTACTTTTTTTAATTACTTTGTTTTTGTACCTTTTTCGTTCCGAGTGTGAATATTATTGTTTTAAAGTGAAAAATACTAGTTATCCTAGTGAAACTCAAGGTCTCAAAGGGCATCTTTGGCGTTGTGATTGTTTTACATCTAGATTTTAACATGGATCGACCCTCTCGATCCAAATTTCGTGGAGATCGAAGGTTGTATCGAGAAAGGTCAGCGAATCGTTCCCACGGGCCGTCTTCAGGTCGTACTCCCTCACTTCCACCTAGGACAAGGTATCGTACCCGCAGTCGTAGCCATAACAGAACCAGTGGTCGCTGCCATGCGCGTGATCGTGAACAGGACCGCAGCCGCAACCCGCATCGCAATCATAGCCATAATCGCTACACGGAACAGAGCCGCAGTCGTAATCGTGAGTATAGTGACCACCAGTCTTGGCGTTCAATCATGACCCGTCTCCACGCCTTAGATCACCCGCCATCTACTAGGCCTATCTATGAGAAAGGTTCTGAGCAGATCGTAGAAGCTATCCATTCACTAAAAACCGGAAGTACACAGAGCTACTATGTATCAAATTTCGATCCTAACGTTCACGATGTGGAGTCATGGTTTGATGAGATTGATAGGGCGAGGTTAATTAATCGTTGGGAGGATCACGAGTGCCTAGCTCGCATAGGTAAGTGTCTGAAGGGTGATGCCAAATTATGGTTGGACGAATGGGTCACCAGTGACCGCACTTGGTCCAACTTCAAGAAAGACTTCAAGTGCCTCTGCATCAAAAAGATAGACGTAGCTAACATCCTGTATGAAGTTATGTCTACCAACTCTAATACGTTTAGGACTTATGCGGAATATGCACGTAGATCATTGTTACGTCTACGCATCGTTAAGGGGTTGAGTGAGGACCTTATTACGGCAATAGTGTTACGTGGTATCAAAGACCCACAGGTTAAGGCTACCGCAACAAATGCGAATCTTTCTCCTAATGATCTGGTGAACTACCTATCGACGTTTGTGAAGCCTGAAGCTCCAGGAACTTCAACGTAGAATCGCTCAGCTTTATCGACTACCTCCAATAGATACCAAGGTAACAAACACTCTTTTTCAAATCCTAATTCAGCTGTTAAATGTTTTTTGTGCAACCGACATGGCCACAAACAGGCCAACTGTCCTCAAAGGGTGAAAGTTTCTGCTGCTGTCACGACTAGTACCACCGCGGCTGATCTGACAGTAAGTAAACCATCTGGTAAGCCTGGTAACAATAATATTTGCCTATTTTAGCCAGGTCACGAAAGGAGCTGAACCTAATTACCATTCTTATGAGCTCGAAACGTTAGCTGTAGTTAAGGTTCTTAAACATTTCCGCCACTATTTAATTGGTTTAAAATTTGATGTCATCACGGATTGTAATGCCCTTAAGGCTACTCAGAATAAAAGAGATTTGTTACCGCGTGTGGCAAGGTGGTGGATATATTTACAGGATTTACTTCATGGATGCAGGTGCTGGGTGTACAATTTCATCATGTTACACCAGAAATGCATCATGCCAATGGATAAGTTGAACGTTACATTCGCACGGTACTCAACATGCTTCGCATTGTAGCTAATCATCGGAAGACTGAGTGGGCTGATGAGTTGTGGCAGTTGCAACTCATTCTGAACTTGACAAAACAGAAGACAACACAGACCTCTGCCTTAAATCTCCTGATTGGTCATGAGAGCGCCGCTCTTGCGATCCGAACGTTGGTACGCGACATTTCCACTACTTCAGAGTCTCCAAATCGTGAGTCCAGGCGGGAAATCTTGAGACAAAGGACGGCCGAACGGTTATCGAGAAATCGGCTACAGCAGGATGCTACCGTTAATAGAGAACGTAGCTCCCCTCGTGTATTCCAGAAGGGAATTCGTTATAAAGTACTCGCAATCTCAAGGAAAACTACATGCTGGTATGCGAGGTCCTTATAAAGTCATCAATACTCTTCCAAACCATAGATACGAGTTGAAATTACTCGCTGGGGCCTATGGGAAGACTACATATGCAACTGCCCAATTCCTGGTCCCATGGAAAGGAGAATGGACCCCGGATGTTATTTATCTTTTAAAGAAGATACCCTGTTTATGTATTCATGTTGTATTGAATACCTTATGTATCCATGTTGTGTTGGATACCTTATGTGTCTTCCATGTTGTATTGGAGATACACTGTTTATGTATTCATGTTGTATTGAATACCCTGTTATGTATCCAAGTTGTGTTGGATACCTTATGTGTCTTCCATGTTGTATTGGAGATACCCTGTTTATGTATTCATGTTGTATTGAATACCCTGTTATGTATCCAAGTTGTGTTGGATACCTTATGTGTCTTCCATGTTGTATTGGAGATACCCTGTTTATGTATTCATGTTGTATTGAATACCCTGTTATGTATCCAAGTTGTGTTGGATACCTTATGTGTCTTCCATGTTGTATTGGAGATACCCTGTTTATGTATTCATGTTGTATTGAATACCCTGTTATGTATCCAAGTTGTGTTGGATACCTTATGTGTCTTCCATGTTGTATTGGAGATACCCTGTTTATGTATTCATGTTATATTGAATACCCTGTTATGTATCCAAGTTGTGTTGGATACCTTATGTGTCTTCCATGTTGTATTGGAGATACCCTGTTTATGTATTCATGTTGTATTGAATACCCTGTTATGTATTCATGTTGTATTGAATACCCTGTTATGTATCCATGTTGTATTGGATACCTTGTGTGGTGTAGATTTTCAGTATCGGCCAGTACTGAGAACTGCTGGGTAAACGTAAGTGCCCAGTGTATCATAACCTTACTTTTGTACCTATGTGAATATATGCATGATGAACTCTCCTTACCCTATTTAGAATTAACAAAACTAACACTCTTAACTGTGTCTGACCTAAACGGTTGGGTTAGGTGATTAATATTAACACTAGTTGTGTACATTTTGACTTTAGATATGACTAATGATGAGGAGCCCTCGAGAACAGACCCAGCACCGGGCCCTTCGTGTCTATCTGGTCTGCCTAAACTGTTTTCCGACTCCGAAGATGACGGGCCTGTCGGGGACGACAGGATATCAGGAGAGGCCGTCTTAGCTGCTACAAGACGCCGTTAGCAACACCCCCTCCATCAAATATACAAACCGAAGCGTACGGCGCGCACGCACAGGCTTTTTTGAGACTTTGGGTCGAACAGACGTATTGTGTTAGAGATTACTGAATATTATTTTTGTCCATTGTTTTAATTATTTTTGTTAATTGTTAGACAATGTGTTAATCATTAGATTAAATATTTGATTGTGAATATTTATTAAAATAAATAGTTGTAGGCAATAGCAGTATTTCTGTTTTTAAATTAACTTAAACCACTTCTGATTCCTAAAACTATAATAACGTTACTTACGAGGAAGTTCTCAAGTGTTGACTTAAACTTGTTGTAATGTTATATTTATACATTCTACGGGAGTTAAACAAAATAAGCCAATTAAAAATTCAATCCCTTTTCTTAGTTCGTGTACAAAAATATATGGTAACGAGTACATTAATTTAATTAAATGGTATTACGAATCTTTCTCTCCATTTTGAAAATTCATACAAGTGAGAACTCGTACTATATTTCAATGTTATAAACAGCAGTTACATCAAAAGGGCGTTTATATTAAATTTATTAATGTATCTATCATATATCCTCTATTGCTAAATTATAAGTGGATAATACTCATAACAAATATCCTCCACCGTTTTTCATTCCCCGAACGACAGCATCCCGTTCGAATACTCAAATTCATCACGTACCTCCGCCTCCAATTATCTACTTTTACCTTCTTTTATATTTTATTTTTAATACATCCGCTTTCAATCTAATTAAAGATTTTACATAATAATTACTTCATATGACAATCATTTTACATATATTCTGATATAAATTATAATCTTTATATTCAGCTATCTGAGGTCACTAAACAAAGTTGATATGCTTTGCATACTTTCATAATATTTCAATATACTGTGCTCGGAGGAAAAAGAGCTATTATCTTCAGTTTAATGTTTTGTACACTTATATAATACCAACCAGCTAAGTCTGTAAGCGACTTCTTTTTCTGGTAGTTTAGATCACAAGTCATGTAAAATAAAAACTACATAAATTAAGGTTCAGGAACTTTACGAATCCAATGTAGATAAATTTACATTTTGAATAACATTAACCATTGTATTAATGTTATTCGAAAATATGTGCGCTGTTGAAATTTCTATATGGGTTAATTTGTCACTGTTTGTCATTTTTGTATTCCGTTATTTTTTATCACACTTTCTCTTACGTTATACTAAAGATTATTAAAAAAAACATTCAGTAACTGTATTAGATACAATATTAAAACGCCGAATTAAAAAGGTATTGTTTTAATTTCGAGTTGTTTATAGAGTTGGAGTTGTTATTTATTTTTTGCATCGTATTTAATTTCAAAAACAACAACATTGTTGTTTTCCGCTATTTAGTGAACAATTTATCTGATCTACTTAAAAGTATATGATTATAGAAATCAAACGCGTGAGTCGTCTTAATGAGATATATATCTGAGTATCCGAGACACGACACCCTTACACACATACTATTATACATAGTTCATATATTAACATATTGAACTCCGCAGCGCCGTGAAGAGCACAAGTATATTATCGTCGTCTTGAGATATAATTCAATTCCGGTTCAATCGTCTTTACTATATCTGCATTCAAAATAAATTTTATACTAAATTGAAATATTATGAAAATATATTTTATAAAACCTACAATTCCTGCGTTAGAGAATGAACATTCTATTGCCAAGGTTTTTATAAACAATATTCAAAGTACACCCGGACTTGTAACAGCAGTACGTATCATATCTTACCACATCTACAATCACATGATAACTGCTCCTTCGGCTCAGCGGTCAGGTCATTCATTTATTTTCAATAGGTTTAGATTTTTTATTAGACGCAGTTTTCATCAAACTCCAGTCATATTTTTATCACGAGACGTGTCCATGACGGCCGGGAGCGCTAGTTCTGTATAAAATATAAGGGACGACAGTTATGCATAATACACTAGTCATTAATGTCATTTTAAAATGTAGTGTACTTACTAAAGAGGTCGAGACTAATTTGTGTCATTCTCAAGTTATATATGTTGTGATCTCATTATTATCACGCCCTAAACGTAGCGCCTGTTCCAGTCCAGTTCCAGTTGATTGTTGCTATCAGTCAGTTGTCTGCAGTATCTGATTGCTGATGTCAACACTTGGCGCTGACACACGAGACTAATTACTTTAATATTGTTAAAGTACTATACTCAATAGGTTCATGCTGCCTCTGACTACATAATGGAAATTAATCCTTGACATGTTCCTGATGTTTCCGATTTTGCTTCCGTGTCTATCTCTGATCATGATTCGGCGTAATGTTATGTCAAGCACGGTTCATGCGGGAGGGTCATGATCCCTCAAAATGTTTATTTTTGCTATAAACTATAATTTTTAACTATATTGTTACAGGTTTTTTAACATGAAATACATTCATAAAAGACTTGACATTAGTGTCGAAAGGTAAATTGTGATGTCTTTATTTTTATTAACAACTAATTTTGCCCACGACTTTGGTGTCGCGGAATACTTTTTTTTAATAAAAATAGTTTATATTACTCTTTATAACATCATCTGCCAGTGAAATCTGTTAAAATCGGTCCAGCCGTTTCATAGATTAGCCGTAACACACAGACAGAAAGGACAGAGAAAAATGGTAAAATTTGTGTTTTTGTTGTGTAAGTATAGTATAGTTATATATAAACATTCCTATGCATTTAGTAAAAAGCCGTTAATTTAGATATAAACAGACACTTCAATTTTATTTACATGTATAGATATTATTTATACATGTTAATGCAATTGCAATGTTAATATATAACAATGATTTCAAAACACACAATATCAACAATATGTAACTTCTTCTACGTTCTTTCATAACCGGAAGTATATCACAGTACAGCGCCCACAAATACATTTACTTAACAATTATTAACATATCATGTACACTGCAATATAATACTATGTTTTATCGAATACTTACTTTAATGAAAATGTTATAAAATTTTTATAACATTTATTATTTAGAAAAAATGAACTAATTTTTTGTCATTGAAATTATACTCAGAGTGGAAAAGTTATCAACAACTGACTTAGAGAATTATTACACAAACTTTTAATTTAAAATTTCTAGCTGTGCTTGTATCAGATTGAGATCTGTTTAATCAGCGCTCGCAAATTTGTATTTTTAGTTCATTAACCAGTTTAAACATATGTTTTTTTAACCATGAAGACAATGACTTATATATTTATTATTTCATATTTTAGAAAAGCCATATATTATAAAAAACTAATAATATTGAAAAAGATAATAGAATATAGATTGCTTTTTATTTAATTCTTGATTGATTTAACAGGATCAATATAAAATATTTAATAAAGATCTGTAAATATAATAAAACCAATAGAAAATATTTTATTAAATCAAGAAAGTCTTTGTATTTTATTAAAATCCCTTTCCATCTCTTAACGAAATTTGGAGATTCTCTAAAGATAATTTACTTAATATTTGATTCACTACGAATTGATAATCATTGCTTCAGTCAGTATATATTTATATATGTGTATATATATACATATATATCAGATTAGGTTTGTCTAATTGGATGGCCTGATGTCACCATCGTGGTGCGACTGTCAGCCTAATCTGAAATCTCCTACATGACCGACACTGTCCACAACGATGAGTCATTACACTATTACTCGCTTCGCTCAACATGCAAACGGCACCCGAGATTTCCCGAGCAGCAGCGAGTTAACTAACTAAGTATAACTATTTATTATACTGATATTAATACGTTTACGTCTCTTTACTTATAGTTTTGTTCTAAGCTACCCTCGTAGATCCGAGGATCATCCCGAATACTACAAATCACTCAATGTCAAGTTTGGTCACAAATCAGCAAAAGTGTTTAACATTTCCAATGTTTGATATCCATTGATTGATGTTGTTTGGTTTGTATCTGGTTTCAGTAAAACACACACACACATACACACAAATACAACAGTGTATTTAATGTAAAAATAATAATAAATCAAAAAATACTATTTATAATATTTCCTTCGATTTATTTGAGTAATTTTCAGAATAACTTAAAAATAGTTAGGTATTTGTTTTCAAAGATTGAACATAACAAAATTAAAAAAAATATTGAAAAATCAACTGAACTAAACTGAACTGAACCAAATGTATAACATTACGAAATACGATGTCATATACTGGGTGTGAAGAGGACGTCTGTGTGTTAACGATTTAAAGTACATCAAATTACACAATGGTGTATTTGTCAGACCAGATCTATAAAATAAAACTAAAGATACATAACTCTTATAATGTAATTAATGTAATTATGTGTAATTACAGTTCACTTTGTAAGTTAATCGACTTGTTTCATCGAATAGACTTTGTTAGAAACTCGAGCTCTTTAACTGAATTTAAGTCAATAACATCTTTGTGAATCTGAAATATTAAAGAAGAATTGAACTAACCAACAGTTGAATTAACTGACACCAATAAAGTGAATATGAAGCGAATAAGTATATATGTTAGTTTAATGTAACCAGTAATTTAATGAAACGTTTCTGAAATTTTATTAGAAAAAACCCTCGTTTAAGTTTGTTCTCTGCTCAATAGCTAAATTTATTTTTTCTTATCTTATTATTACTTGTTTAAGTATTTGTAATTAATGAAAAATGAAAAACTCATCAATCCGGGCCAAACTTGATCCTGCGATCTCTGGACAGCGACGCCAACGTCGCTTTGATTTGAGATATATATATATATATATATATATATATATATATATATATATATATATATCTATACCCCAAAAAAATAAACGTTGTATGTGTATGTGATATATTCAGGGAAAAGAAGATTAATTCTCAGGATATTAAAATCATGATTGATATGAAATAAATTAATTTCGTCAATATTTTTATCAATATTGAATTTTACATTTTATATTTTTTTAATAAATCATTTTATATATTGTGTGTGTATTTGGTACTAATAACAAACGTGTTTGTAAGAAAGTTTGCATGTTTTCGACATCATTAGATGGATCGCTTTTACATGTTATATTTCTTATTTATTATGGAACAGAGATCGAGTATTCTATTGTATTCACTATTTATAAAATGATTCAGAAGCGATCAATCTGTTTTTTATATTGTATTCTCATAATCTAGATTTTATAGTTTATAAAATGTAAATGTTTACTAGATGTTTACTGGACTTAGCTAGATTATAAAATATATTTGAAAATTGTCTTTTATGACTATAAATGAATGTGTATGTTTTGTTTTAGATGAGTCAAAACAAACGAATTATTCGAAAACGATGACCCCTATTAGCTTCGGCTTCAGAATCTTACGCCGGTTTACGGTAATGGGAGTACTGTCTACAAATATCATACTTTGGTATTTGTATTGAAGCTACTGGTATTGCCGTAATAAAAAAATGCACGCATTGTTTTACTGTCACACCATAACAATCGAAATAGTCAGTACTGTCCCGCAAAGGGTTAAGACAAGTTTAAAAAGATACGAGTAACTAAAAAATATCAAAAAGGATAATACAAATAAAATTCCCAAAATTATGAATGTTATCCTGGTAATGAAGAAATGTTTGATATCAGGTTAGATTTTATTTATTTCTGTAGGTTTATTATTATATTAAAAATGGTATCTATAAAGCTTTACATTATTACAGCCAATAGAGATGATCGCATATTAAAAGTGTAATTTAGTTGTGTAACACTCGTAGGCTTTAATATTCTCATTAAGCTGTATTTGTGTCTGACGATGTGTGTAATTAACATGTTATTAAAGTTAAATATAAGCATTAAAAATTACTATTAAAAACACCTTTTTACATTTTTAATACATTATATTATTTTTTTAATTCGTGCTTTGTGCATTGGACATATCACTTATGGCTATAATAATGGAACTGAAAACAAAAGAACTTTGTAAATATTCCATAATGTAGTCTCAAAGAAACCAGGTTTACTGCTGTTTTTTATATGTGTGCAACACGTGTGTCAGAATCACCAATAAACATTTGACATGAATGTATATTACGATACCAAATATTACTATACATGAATGACAAACAAATATACATATTATATAAAATACAAAACAATATATTTACACTTGCAATAATGTAGTGAGTTATTAAATTTATCTTGATCAACAGAAAAATCTGTTTAAGAAAATATTTAGTGTTTTTTTATATCAAATTTAAAACATTCATTTCGGTTGTGGCATTTTTTGATGTTATTCTATACTGAAATATTTTGAAAGATGCTTTATATATATCGCCTTCATTTAGTTCACGATGATTATATACATAATGTTATATTAATCGTGGCGGCTGGCGACATGGTAGCTCAAAGGACACAGCAACGACACGGTTTCTCAGAGGTCACAGCTTCGAGTCTTGCCCATGTCCATTAAATTGACATTCTATATTTATTTAAAATTCAATACAACTTTAAGTAAAAGTATAGAAACCCTTTAATTTACTGGATAATTTTAGATCTTATAAACAATAACTTTTTGATATTTTATTTATTTAAACTCACCAGGTTAACATCATAACTTGATAGATTTAAACTATAGGTAATGGAAGTTAAGGATTAGATGAACAATATTTGAAAAAACAATCAACATAAACTAGTGATTATAACCTATAACTGAATATTAATTTCTACATAATGTATATTACAATTTCCAATTATTTCAGAAACTTTTAGACCGCTTTTAAATATAATTGAAATATATTTCAAATACCGTAATTATTAAAATAATCTGTCTCGTATTTAAGTACAAAGGTATAATAATTCAGAAAGTCTGGACTTCGTCTTATTTATAAATGCCTCCAAAGGCCCCGCTCACGTTTTAAATCAAACTATCACCATGAATTTAATTGAAAAATATTTAAGAAGTAGGGAGTTGTTAAATTATTGAAATAACTAATTTATTAATTCCTTAATTTAAAAATCTCTAAAAATAATAAAAAAAAAAAAAACAATTTGGTTAAGATTTATTCGAGATGTAAAAAAGCATATAATGTCTAAACTAAATGTTCCTCATGAAAAACAATAAAAACTATAACCATTTCAAACAGTTAACACATTATTATCATGATGCCACAATACATTGTTCTTGTTGCTCATCTTCAAGTAATCTCTCTTGAGGTCGTAGAAGCTGTATAATAGAGAGATTACAGCTCAAGAGACTACATTGTTGTTGAAGGAACGAAGGAGGGAGGTCTTACGTACACAAGCTTATTTAAGCATAGATTCTATATAATAGATACGTATTATATTATATTTTCAAAATGAAAAACTTTTTCCCTTATTATGAACAACTTTCGAAATTATCCAGTTAATATTCTTAATATTAAACTGTTTGTATACGTTAGTTGATTCGTAATTTACTCGACTTGTATCCGCCATGCTCCGGGCTCACGAACAAGAACTCAGGAGTTCGGAACTACTATTGCAAATTCCGATTCAACTAACTTGAGTACAGCTATTTAATATATATACAGCTAACGATACTTATAGAAAATATTAATATATAACATTTTATACTTAATAAACAAATATAATATTTCTAGTAATATTTATTTATCAAAATTCTTCATGCGCTATTTGTAGCGGAAAAGTTCAGATGTCAAAGTTTTGACAGTGATATTTATTACACTAAAAGTTACAAAGATAAAGATTTTAAAATTGAATCTCCTTTTATAAATCAAGTCTTTATACAAAGGTATATAGTTGAAGGTTATGTTTCATGGCATTTTTCCTTAAACAATTTCAAAATGTTTATATTAGAACATAAAAGTGAAAATGAGTTATATATCAATTTGTATAATAATATATTTTGATACCTCGCTAACAACACTTATTGCAATCTTTTCGTGTTTAATAATACTTAAAGAATCCGAAACAAATAAAATATCTTCTTGGACAAGATGTGAGTAGGAAAATCAGAGAACCCTTGATATCAGGTTAATGTGTTAGTAGTGCGGGTTCTAATGATAGATAATTATCACCTTAATTCTCTCTCTAAATCCCCCGACGACGAAATAAACGACTCGTGTAAATAATTCTCATCGTAGATTATTTACTTTCATATTTGTATATTTGTTTTTGTGTATCAACTACGCTTATTTAACTCAACAAATATTCATTAAATCTGTACACTCCTAACTACTTACTCCTACGTACTTGTTCTTAAATTTTATTTTATTATATTATGATTTGCAAATATATAGGTAATATGCTGGTCTCTTATACTCCAGATTTTTTACGTGCACTTAAATGTTCGCTTTCCAAAGCATCGATCCAATGCAATGATTAGTCGTTTAATAATATAATGACAGGATATCCTAAACCATTGTTTCAGAACTTATGGATCTATAATTATATTAATTATTTATTTATTACAAAATTGTTAGTCATTAAAAAATTCAAAACAATTTTTAATTTATATTTGAGATTTATTTTTCTATTTAAATGTTTCATCACTAAATTCTGAATTAAAATAGAGTTTTTAATAAATCACTCTGAACCCGAGCAGTCGGTGAAAATTGTAGTTGTAACATAGTAGCTAACTATTCTTAAACGATAACAGTTCCTTTGATAAAACGAACAAGAACATTGTCTTTTAGCATGTAATTATCCTCTAACATAAAATATATAACTCGTAGGTATAATTGTTTGTCATGGAATAATAATAATAGCATTATCTAATAAATAACTGTACTAAATTAATTTAACTTAATTCATTATAACTAAATGAATGAAAAGAAATCCATTGCATTAATAAAATCGATATCTTTAAAAAATCACAAATCACTCCAAATACAAGTTGGAGCAGATCCACTTAGATCTGGTCTGTTACACTTGTAACTACGCACCATTCGACTGAGACTTCAACTTTCAGTTTGAATTACAAGCTATCCCAATGAGCCACAATGAAAGTCATATAAGAAATAGTTATATAGGTAGGTAATGTACTTAATAAACATCTCCATAACTGTGATAGTATGATATATACATTGAACAACATAAAACTGTAAGTTACCTTCATCGATACATATAATACGTAGCATCCGTTCCACGGTGCACAAAATTGCACAAAACATTTAACTCGTTGTCTGGACATCTGGAGGAGTCCTTTACACTCAATTAATTATAAAGGTGTAAAACATTTTGTTTACTTTGGATAATTAAACTTAATATATATATATATATATATATATATATATATATATATATATATATATATATATATTTATTTTATTTATTTATTTATTTATTAAAACTTCATTGTACAAACAAAATGGTACAATTGGCGGACTTAATGCTATCTAGGCATTATCTACCAGTCAACCAACAATATTAACAGAAAAATAAAAACAATGAGGGTAACAAGTAAACAAAAAAAATGAATGAAAGCAAATCACTTATAAATGAAATATACTAAACTATACTAAAATATTAATATACTATACTATACTGAAATAAAGAATAATAAATACAACATCTTATCCCTATAATATATATATATATATATATATGTTGCATATAAAGTGTATATCTTCGTAATACATGTTAAACGGTTATCTTCTGAGTCAAGTCGTGGTTTCGATTCTCACACGATGTAATTCTTTCTCTAATATCAAAAGTAGATGAACTTCACAGTGAGCTAATTTATCTCACACATATTATGTTCTGTTTCATCTTTATGACTGCACATACAACATAATCAAACTTCTGGAGTTTGATTATGTTAAATTTTGCAGTTATTTTTAATTACAAATATATTTATTAAGTAATGTTCTTTTAGCTATTTATTTTATTTTCTAACATCGTTGCGTGAGGTGAAATGTTAGTTATCATTTTTCTTTCCCCGATCATTTTGGTAACTTTAATAATATAATGCTTTTCGAAATAAAAATTGAATAAAACTATATCAAAGTTATACGAAGCTCTTTGGAGTGTTTCAAATAGGTATTTAAAACAATGAGAGGCTTTCAAAGTAAATCTTTTAATAAAGTGTTTATTACATCTGCGGAGTCACTGGCTGAAGCTAGTTTATGTGATAGGTAGTCAGCGTTCATCAATTAGTCTCGTATGTCGCCGACTGCTGTGACAATCCATTTAGATAATAATTGATGACAACAATCAAATGAATGCCGGCTTTGTGTTGATGTATTAATATGTGTGTTGCAATTATTTTAAAACTATGAATACTTATAGTACTCGTATACCACTTTAAGACGGAAATAATTATTTTCTTCCTGACTAAGTATTAAGTAAGCCTTTCTTTTTTTACTTCTCTCTTCGTTCTGTCTTTGACATCTCGTCGGAAATGCAAAAAGTTTAAATCCGATAAGAAATCCTTTAAAATCCGTTCTTAGTAGACGTCTACGTCATAAAAGAAGTAACTATGTAACATTTTAAGTTAATCGGACCGATAGTTTCGGAGATTTTGTGATGATCCAGTGAGTGGTAAGTCGCTCATATGTGTATAATATACGTAAGCGATAATAATTAATCAAAAGTTATGAATAAATGAAATTTTCATTTAACTAATAAACGAAAGTTATTAGTTAAATGAAATTTTGCATAATTTAAATAAGTTTATTTCATAAGATAAACAATTTCTTAGGCCTCTCATAATGTAATATTAACTTTAATAATTATCAACGATACAAACAAAGACCCTCAATGAATTGACTCGCGATATAATATCAGTTTACATCAAACCGCAAAGTATAATTATTTGTTGTTATTAGCTCTGTAATATAAGATTTGTTTTACAGTACACTAACTTATTATACTTATTATACCGAATCACTAAATAAAACTCAAGTATTTCTTATCCGAAGTGATCCGTACTATCAGAAGCGTATATCGAAGTCAGTTGACAGGTCAGTTGACAGTCTATAGTTATACAACCATTGTAGAAGTTTTACAACTGCAACAGTTTTTACGTTTTTTTTATTTTTTATAGATTAAAGGATTATAAATTATTTATTAAATTAATACCTTTACAGTAATAGAGGCAAACCAATATAATAATTTATAACAAAAATACATTGAAACGGCCGCAGATCCAAGCTTTCTTCGTTTAAAACTTATCAGTAACCACTCGTAAAAAAAAAACTTAACCTTTATGAAAAATCAGACCTAAGATTCACTAAAATAAAACTGTTGTAAAACTTTAAATAGTTTAACATTTTCAGTAAATATATGATGAAATATTCACCACCACGGACAGGAGACTGCAATTTGCGATCTCTGCGAAGCAAACAATGAAACAAAACCAACAACACTTAACGTCAAAGGATTGCAGAAATACAATTGATTATATAGCGTATATCTAAGAAGAGAGGCAACTGCCAATTTTAATATAAAAGCTCCAAAGGGTTCATGTTAAATGTGTATAACGTACATTGCACGTACAATAAGTTGTGTACATTCACGTTAAGTAATACATTTGCAATGTCTTTACTCTTTGTATTTCTCTATATGCCATAATATATAATGAATTGACTTTCATTGACTTACAATCTGTTTGTTTGTTTCTAAGTTATTATTGTATTTTTAAGATATTATTAACTCTCGTTTTTAATCTTATGTTTAGTCGTTGGTTAGTGACTATGTTTGTCTTTCCCTCGGCGTATCAGTAGTAGTAACTGGCAGTTAAAAAATAATGTTTTTAAATAAACATAAATTTTATAAACGGTAACTGCATTTCATATTGTAAGTAAATTATATATTAAACATGATGAAATTAAAGAAATACTGTATCTCAATTGCACAATATGTTACTTATATATAATGCGAACAAACTCTAAATAGAGAATCAGTGTGGACTATTGTACTTTATACCTGCATGATATAAAATGCTGTAAGCCTAATATCCTGGTGTACGATGTTTTTTCTAATATTTATTAAATAATAATAATATTAATTCACACGGTTTCTTTATTTTAAAATCAATTAATTAATAATAAGACTAATGTCTTACTAATGGCACGGGAAAGCCGATGCAATGGGTAACTCCTAACACAACGAATGCGTTCATTAACGACTCTCTTAAATACTCTGCGACGCGATTCAGTGATATTACTTCATCACATATCAGGTGTTGAGTCTATTCTTATCACATATCAATTAATATGAAGATCTCAGTAGTTCTCGTAGTACTGATGGCGGTGTTTTCGTTGTTTGTTACACGCAGTAATGCAGACCCCAAATTCAACATGGGCGCTGTTGTAAGTATTATATGATTATAATTCTATATTTCATATTATTGATAGAATATATATTTAAAAAAATTGTAATAATAAAGCGATACTTTAAAACACACTATTTTGTCAATTCTGTTATAATAATACATATTTGTAACTTTATTTTACTTAAGCTGAATATAATATTTATCAGTATGAAAGTAAAGTAATGCAAAATAACATTACTTTTTCCTTTTTCAGAAAAAGGGTCTCGGTATTCTGAGCGCGGCGGGCGCGGCCGAGAACATCTACGAGGAATGGCGGAACAGGCACAAACACTGAGATGTTGTAAATACACTGTATTAATTGTAATATATTAATATTTAAAACAATATAACTGTTTTTTTAAGTTAAATACTCTCGATGTATCGTATATTATGTTCAGAGTGAGACTACTCGTAGATGACAAACGCTTGAACATCAATATCTCTTTGACACGGTGTTAGTTTACAATAACTGTAATGTGACCAGATACAGTCTATCTCTGAGCAATCAACTATAGATAATTGGAATGTTCTTAACTTCAAATGATATTTAAATTTTGACAACAGGATGGCATTACTAATTATACATTGGTTGTGAGAAAAAATTTGAATCTGTATTTTTATATTTTATCATCGTGAAAACAACAAGTTACTCACTCTGGTTAAAGCAGTGTTTAATATTATTGGTGTCAAGAACTTTAAAAATCTCTTTATGTTTTAAGTTATTTTGTATCTTCATCGTTCGTTTCGTTTCGTTTTAAAATTAAATATCAGGTAAAATATGTACCAGCCAATCCTTAACATCAGGTTAATTTGTCACCGGTGTGGTTTGTAATGATAGGTAATTATGACCTTCACTCTCTCTCTGAATCTCCGACACCGAAAGTAACGTTAGTAGTGTCGTGTAAATAATTATCATCCTCAGATGGTATTTTAAATTGATATGTTTGTTTGTTTATCACTCACGACGAAATATTTATACAATTTTGTAAACTCGCGTTAATGAGATCATTATAATACATAATTAACCACAATCGGAGATTCTTTTTATCATAATTTATAAAATATTTAGATTGTAGTGAATAAAACAAAATATGATATAATTCCCAATCTTCATAGTTTTTGGGGTTTTTGTGTCCAGTGTCATCAGTGCTACATTTATCAGAGTAAAAGATTCAAAAATATAAATTTTATTGGAGCACGATTTATGTTTTCAGTACCTAACCTTTCTCCGGGAGAAAAAGTAATCATAATATATTTTACTGTCTTACCTACTTACTTATGCGGTGTTTATTGTATTGAGAAAACACATTTAAAAACCTGTTCTAAGAGGAAACAAAATTTCATAACGAGTTTAGATTAATGAGCAAATAAGTTTGATTAACACTGCTGTTTAATATAATAAAAACAGGTACACTTAAATTATCTTATATTTAAATTGTAAAATAATTAATTTCAATGCTGATTTCAATTTCAAATCAGTATTTAGGAATTTAAATATATGATTTTAGAAGATCTACTATAATTGAAAATTTCTTCTTAATTGCGGTTTTTATTTCCATTCAAAGTTAGCGCAGTTTGAGTTTTGAAACATAAACAAAATAACATTAGGTATCAAAATGTTAAATATCTTTATTTCAATTACCAATATTGTCCTCACCCCGTTATAGATAACATGATACTTTATAGATAAACATTACTATAGTCATTATTGTACGGAAACCATTTGTTAGATTATTTATGACTCTATAAAAAAAGGTTGCTAAAAATTTAAAATATATAAAAGTACGTAAGTTGCGACTTATTCAAAAGAAAAGAAATCATTACCAAGTAACATATTTAATAAGTTTAAGATATACTTGTAAGAATATAAGTTTACAATTGTTTATTCAATTACTAATTACACGATACATTTAAATACACACAAAGTAACAACTTCAAGTTAAATTATTATAAACAATAGAAGTAAAATACTTAGCTTATTAGCATTTGTGGCATTTGGTCATAAAAATAGATTTAACCATTTGAATAAGTTAAATAATGAGAATGTTGTTATTCTGAAAAATACTAAATTCCTAAATGTTTGTATCAACCATAGTTTACACGTTGTGTTTTACATATTTAAGTATACAAACAATGATTTTATATCATACGAGTAGATATGGCTTCTACGAATAAGTCAAATTAATAACTATTACCTCTTTAATATAATATGTTTAATTTCACGCTGTGTTTGTATTATATTTAAACCTCTTGAGACAGCGCTCGCAAAATTATATATATAATTTAATATTCAGATAATTACAAAATGTATCATATGTTTTTTTATTCTACATAATAAATAAAACATTTTTAGTATTATATATTAATTAAATGTTCTTTCTTTATTTCTCTCTTTTTTCTTTGCCCATCCTATTGCAAAGCCAATATTTCCAATATTTCTTATTTTATATTTAAAAAAGTTATACATTATATTATAAAGAAAAGAGATTGGTTTAATTTTATTGATTTAACAGAATCAATATAACATATTACAATAAAGATCTGTAAATATAATAAAAGCTTATAGAAGATGTTTTATAAATTCAAGAAAGTCTTTGTATTTTATTAAACCCCTTTCCATCTCTTAACGAAATTTGAAGGTTCTCTAAAGATAATGTATTTAATATTTGATTCATTTTCACAAGCAAAAGCACTGAGTACTATGAATTGCTATTCAGTTCTTCAGTTGTTCATTATTCTAATTATATATTTGTTATTTGTGATTTAATTTTATATTTTATTACCAAAACGCTACATATGATTGTATTTTATGAACTGTATGTATTTTAAACTTTATATAACATCATTTTCGTGTCGTTCAGAACATCCGTCTTCTTGAAAGAAATCGTTTTATATATTAAAAAATTGGCAACTCTTATTATAACTTTCTTAAATTAGCTAAGTAAATATATTTGAAATTAGCTTTTGTTGTTAAACTATCCCTTTTGATATCAGGTATGGAACATAAATATATAAACACACCTATCGATGAATATTTTATAATATCTACTAAAGTAAAAGTTTCGTTATCCAAAAGTAAAATACGAACAATAATTTAAAGGAAGTGTGTTTAATAAAATAATGTAATGTAATGGCGGCAACAGTGGTTTACGAAAATGGATCGAAGATAAATCAAATTGATTCAGTGACATTTAACAAATAGAGGACCACAAATGAAATTCAATTTCTAATAGTTTAGTAAACCATTGTGCGATTGTATTGTAGTTCCCAATTTCAGAATTTTGTAGTAAGTCTTTTAATTGTTCTTTTCTTTATTTTGTTGTTGTTTATTAATTAATGGAAATTAATCGAGGATTAATCAAAAACATATTGTATTTAAAATAAGTATGAAGTTAAATTAAACAGACCTACAAGTTGCACAAAATTACAGAGAAATTAAAAAAATTACAGTTTATTAATTAACAATAGATATTTCTTAAAATTATTTATTATGTCACGGAGTCGGTGTCTTGGTGTTGGAAAATAACAATAATAAAACTTCACGGCTCCGAGACGACCCTTTCCCTTTGAAATACTCATCTCGAATTCATTGCGTTGTTACACTGAATTAAGGATAGTTTTTAGGTGTATGAAATAGTAAAGCCAACTTATTGGAATATAAATTTTTCATTACTAAATCACATTAGTTAGATCAGTTAGGAAATATACTTTATTATGTGGAAGTATAATTCAATTTATAATGAGGTTAAAAATAACTTGTGCAATTTGAAATCAACAAATGTCAAATGTAATTACAACACATTACATTAATACACCTTCATTACTCGATATTCTGCAGCTGGTCCGAGACTTCAGCGACCAGCGAGACGGCTTCAGGAAGTTACTTTACCACTTATAACAGATCTTATACTTGTTATTATTTAAATAATAATACTTATATCTACATTTGTTTTTCCGTTAAAATAACAAATCCATCGTTTTAGTAACAATTCTACTCATTTGTGTACAAGTTATAAACATTTGACACAACAAAAAATTACTGTCATATTGATAAATGTCAATAGTAACTTAACCCTGTTAAGTCTGGACGTTTAATAATGAAATATGTCTTCCTATAAATGATTTATTATTTATGTGAGTAACATTAGGTTACAATTTATTTATAAGTTATATTTTTAGTTAAACAACTAATATTTATGATTATGTTTGTGGATGTTATATTTAATATATAATCTTATATTATTGGCAGAAGATTATAGGATATGGGAGAGCATCTCCTTCTCAATACAGGATTCCAGACATTCATTAAAAGACAGATCTCAGGTTTTAAGTTAAAGAGTTCTGTGACGTTTGAAGATAGGTCACAAATTGACTGATAGAAAAGTTTTTATAAACTCGTTTGTAAAACCACACTTTTAGACTAAAATGTAAATTTAATTAATATAGTTGAATCGTACAAAATTTTCTTAAAGGGCGAAGTAAAACTGATAATTTAAAAAACCTTCAATAATTTAAGATATTTTTTTGTAATGGATTACGAAAACTCAAAGCAGTAAATAGGAATTGATAAAAAATCAAATAATATTTTCTTTAAAACTTAAAACATTCTTTAAGAGATGTAAAGGGATCGAACTATCATATACGACTTTAAAGATTTTCATTCATTCTCTTGATTTTGTAAATATGTCTTTCAAATTACCTGTATACAAGTTACCACTGGTAAGGAATCGTAGTATAAATTATTTTATTATTTGAGCAGTTAAAAGATTAGTTTATTATAATTCAATTATCACTCAGACCTCTTTCTTCGTACCTGTATTATAGTAAAACGCGATTGTTTAACTCTTAATGAAATCCTTCATATTAATGCATATATAATACAATAATTATTTATTTATTGAATCACTCAGTTCCATCGTTCTCTAAAAACCTTAGTGATATTAAGATTAATAATTTTTATATTTAGTTAAGATATTTTCCTAGTAGTATGAATAATCACAAAGAATATTACATCTACGAGTAATAAATGTCTTCTACATTTATCAAAGTCTGTATTTTTATGAAACCATTTTCAACAGTTGTAAAACTAATTTCTTAACCAAAACTCAGAGGTATTTGATATAAAGTTTTAATCAAGATACAGATAGCGTTACAAAAGGCAGAATAACAGAAACATTGAAAATTTCAATTTATAAGTTATTACGAGTTTTTATGAGGCTAACTTTGAGGCTTTATAAAGTTTAAACAAGCTTAACAACAAACAGCAAAATATATAACTTTAAGATTATAACAAGCGCAACTTTGATAATGACTTAAGTATTACTAATATTACAATATAATACAATGAAAATAGCGACTATTTATTTCAGCTCGGTGTTCTGGTTGAAGTAAACGATGTGGTGGCTGCGCTCGGAGATGTCCCACGCTGCCAGCTGTCGCTCATCAACGCAGTACCAGTTCGGTGAAAACAGCGACCAGCATGACACAGCTCCTACAGGAAGTCTGGATTTATTTTACTTATTATGTTCTCTGAGGTTTAAGAAACTATTTACTACTTCCTGTTTCTTAAAAAGATTTATTAAATTGTGCTCTTGAACGGATGTTGTTCATATCAGTTATACTAATTGCTATACTATATTGCAAACTGTTTGGAATAGTGCCTAAGTGTAACTAAGTACCCAAGTTGTAATAAAGACTCATAGGTAATATGTTTTATTCAGTTAAGCAATACACTATGATTGTAACCCAAGAACTTTGCAATATTTTTTAAATACACGAACTAATATCGATGGAATATAAATAATATAATATTATTATATTATTATTAATTCCGCTCAAGTGTCACTCGTGCTTTCCTCGTGAATATGTTAATTCTGTGCCTTTATATTTATGGTATTGAAAATAAAGCCAAGTATAGTTAATTTGACAGAGATTGGATCTTTGAAATTGAAAGCTATTAATGAAACTAATACTTATAATTATATTTATATATTCATAGATGAAAACCCAATTACATATGATATTGATAAATACTAAATGCAAATATACTAAAATGTAAAAATACTCTATTAAGGAAAGCAAGGAACCATATCAATAATATTGAAGTGCGAAATACACGAAACTGAGAGTAAGTAGAAGTACATTTGTATGTTAACGATTTTAAGTGTCTCGCTTTTGGAAAATCATTATACAATCTCATAAACATAACTAATATTAAAGTCTACTCGTATATAGAAAGCTAGGTATATCAGTAGATATCTTTACGATTATACATTTTATACTAAGTAGAAAATTATGTAATTAATTATTATTAAGTAGAAAATTATTTAATGAAAATCTTACATCAAGAAATAAAATTCATGAGACTAATCACTGAAGCTATGACCTAAAACTATAATACGAGTATCAATCAATCAAGATGTCTTTAATAAGTCACGTTAACTCTTTTATGAACACAACCTGCCTACGACGTTGAGTGATTTGTTATTTGAGTTACCTTCTAGTTGTTTTAATAAATGTATTGTGAGATTTTTTTATTGAATGCGTAATACGTTACTGTAAGGAATTATTATGTTATCAATGATTTAGGAATATTGTTAATTGCAGCGTAAAAAGCATCAATAACAACCTGCTTTATAGTCGAATGTAAGACAAAAGTCACATAACTCTTATAATGTAATCAATTTATGTGTAATTAAAGTTCACTTTGTAAGTTAATCGACTTGTTTCAATGAATAGTCTTTGTTTGAACCAGAGCTCCTAGCTTAATGTTATCAATAATAATATCTTTGTGAATCACAAATATTAAAGAGGAATCGAATTATATTAACAGTTATATATCAAAGAGTAGGTATGTTTGTTTGTCAATTGAACGTAATCAATAATCTATTGAAGCGTTTATGAAATTTCATTAAGACAAAGCCGCATTTTCCATTTAAGTTTGTTGTCGACTAAATACGTCAACTATTTTTTTTATTTTTATAATGTTATATAATTGTATAATGAATGTTAACCTACTTGTTTTTATATTTGAAATAAATAGAGATATAATATGAAAATATGAACATTTATCATCGCAAATATAGGGATGAACAAATCTCATTACTGAGGGTGCGCGTTAGAAAACTTATTTTTATCTTTAAAATCTGAGACTAATTATTGATGTAGATATTCTTAGAAGTGTTTACTATTCACTTTGTCATTCCATAATTACTCATGGCATTCAAGTATAAATTAAAAAAGCCCAAGGATCAGTTTTAAAAGTTATGTTCTTAAAACCATATTATCCTACGGCTAAACTACATAGTTTTTCCTAATTTCTTTCAGTCCGTCAAACTTTTATAAAAGCTCTTGTAATAAAATAACGGAAATTATAGATAATGCAAACAGGTATCCTATACGGGGTAGTGATGTTGCTTACGAAACTCCAAAATTTTGTATAAAATTAACCAAAATAACCCATATCTTGGATCATATTTATACAAAAAAATTAACAAACTAATTAACATTTCAAAGGAAACCTCTACGTGCAAGAAGAAACTTAAGAATTATTTATTATCAATAGACTACGCGCACACTGAAATGCTTTTCAAACAAATTTTTGATTCTCCAGAAAAACCCTACAAACGTAAAAACTAAACTAACACTCTAAACCTGTAAAATACGTATAACCTTGCTTGACTTGATTCCTGCGCTTGGAAACTGAAACCTTACCTATCATATATATTTATGCCATTATACATTTGTTAGCTTCTAAGAATTTTTTAATACTAATAGGAAGAACACGACGACGGATGTAAGTCATCTTGACTATATCTATACTCTGTCTTTGCAGTTGCACACTTATCTACTATCTTTTATGTCTGACAAACCGTCAACCTTGTCACATTTTATGACCTTGTGGCTATTAGTATTATTCTTAATATTTATCTTGTTAATATAATCTTTAAGTAATTTTATTGTAATTAGGTAAGTCTGTAATATTTTTTTAATCATTATTATTCCAGTTACGCCATTACAATAGAAGCTCAGACTCGATGTGTTCATGTTATCTTCACGCAGACCATCCATCTTTTCTTAAGTCTCCCTCTTCACTAATTGAATTAATTCTATGTTCATATTCATAACTTATTCCGTCACACGTTTCACATTTCTTCGCATGGTAATTATTAAAAACGTGATTCCATTTCTTAGTAAATTTTCTGTCTCTTTGATTACTTGTATACTTTTTAGGTCAAACACTGATGTTTTAACCTACCAATATTTCATGTTAAGTTGACCGATTTCACTGTACAAGTGACGAATGTTTATGTGTGAAAAAATCCATAAATAAAATTCATATCGCTTAATGTGTAAAGAATTCCATAAATTAAATCTCTAAGCTTACCATTGAAGATAAGTTATCTTTACGAAATCAAAAGGAGCCTATATTTTGCTTATATTATAAGCCGGTCAGTCTGATAGTTTTAATGTTTTTTAATTCAATTATTATCATTACCCATAATTTAAAAAAAAGCTTCAGAATAAAAAGTTCCCGAAAAGTATCGGTGTTACATTATTAGGATAGACATATAAGGAAAGGATTTTTAATTAAATGCTTCAACAGTATAAATTGTTAAACTTATTTTATTTACATAATCTAACATTTTCTTTTTCAACAATTAAAAATTATCACTAAAGTAATTAATGGAATATACTTTTATCTATGTATTGTTTCTAGATGTAGTATGCATAGTATAGTAAAGATAGTAGGGCCGAGAGGCTTGGAGGTGGCGGTGCGGCGCAGGGTGCACGCGGCTGCTCGCCGACTCGGCTGCACGCCGCCACGTCCTGCGCCAGCACCCACGCCATGCGACGCAGCAGAGCACCCGCCGACGACGAACACGCGCGACCAGCGTGACTCACACAGGACACGAAATCGTCGCGAGCGCTAAGACAATAGTTATCTATTAGAATTAATTAAGATAATAAGAAGGGAATTATCCCTTCCCTTATTATCTTAATTCCAATAAGTGCATGTGACACTTAATTATTCTATTTTTATCATTATCCTACATTAAATCTCACATAGTGTATAGCAGCAAAAAAAGTCCTATTAACAGCAAAGTTCGAAAGAGAGACAAAATATAGCTTAGTTATAAAATATTTTACTTAACTGTTTTCATTGTTATTCATAAGAAAAAAGCATAGATATGAAATAAAAAAAGTAAGTATATTAAAATATGTATTTGTTAGAAATTGTCTACAAACGTATGTATTTATATATATCGTCGACCTCTGACTCGTGTTTCCGTCCATCCGCTCCCTCAATTGAGTGAGGAACCGTGTTTCCACTCGGTGGGTGAATATAGCACTCTATATATTATAGCCGTATTTATCTATGTTCTGAATTCAATATTTTAAACAATTAAAATATTGTTGGTTGAATGATGAGACCTAAAGACTGATGGTGGGTCAATGTCCTTACAAACGACCGCGCGGTAATTTCAAGCATCTATTACTGTCAGATAAGTTTGCGAGCGAGAGCTTTACCCGTTTAATCAGTCAAATACTTAAATTCTGATAGTTAAATAAAAGCTCACATTACATTTCGTGTTTGCATTATTGTTTAAGATTAGTCTTGTATTACAATTTTCTTATTAAATAAAACATTGATGTAGTAGTGTATAAATGATTATTATTATTTTTTGTTCTTTTTCCACCTTCGGTCTCTAAGAACATATTCAACTCCTAAGATATAATCAACAAAATTAATTTCAGTGATTTTATTTTAATGAGTTTCTAAAGAGTATCCAATTCTTAGTATAAGTAATTAAATAGCGGATATTGCTATCTCAATACTTTTTTGGGTACAAAAATGTTAATAGAGATGAAAACTTACTTCAGGATCAAAGTTCACACACAAATTATGTATTAATATTGTTAGCTTCAATGAATATAACATATTACACGTTTGTTCTTTGTTCAGATTCAAACGGTCTAGAACAACTAATTGTTATTACTAACAACCACCACAGTATGTTTGAAATAATGGATTTCCGTTGCCTATAAATTGTATATAACTATCTGCCTGCGACAAAAGCATAACAAAATGTGCTTTTTTCTATGTTGTTGTATAATATTTCCTTAAATGTTCTAAAATTATTGATTTTATCGCTTAGTTCTTATTTTATTTATTAATTACTGGCGACATCACCATATATCAAAAATATTGTCTGAACTAATATACCCTTGCGTTATGCTCGTGAACGGGTGCTGCTTGCGATGACTGGTCGTATTGCTAGCCACGGATTTCCCTTTTCTTATTATTAATTATTATTATTATGACGAAAGTGTATTTACAGAAGGGCTTATTTTAATACATACGATATCAAAATAGCCCTTCTGTCACTTCCATTTGACGTATACAAGTGATCATTATTATGGATTCAAAGTGGAAAATATATAAATAAATAAAAATACAAAGTGCATATATGTCCCAAAATAATTGTTTTTTGAATAGTAGATAATAAAAGATTCTTTAATTACATTCAATTACAACAGACCGATGAACTACTGTAAACAGTTGCTACCATTACACACAGTTACCAGCACAGCTCGGTGTTCTTGTTGAAGTACACGATGTGGTGGCTGCGCTCGGAGATGTCCCGCGCGGCCAGCTGCAGCTCGTCGACGCAGCGCGACCAGTCCGGTGACACCATCGACCAGCAAGACGGCTCCTTCAGGAAGTCTGACACACCAAAAAAAAGATAATACCTACAGTCTAAATATGACTGCGTTTCACATAAATATCTTTTTGCTCAATAAATAATAGGTGTAAATTGTAGGTATTATTAATAAATTGAAGAGATTCTGACCGTCTATTTGTTATGATATATTAAAGTTTAAGATCAAGTAAGCCTTAGAACTATGTCTGCAATGGATATAAAGATGGAAACAATAGGACAAATCCAGAAAAATAAAATGTCGTATCTTAAATGCGTTAAAAGGAAAAATTTATTCAATTTATAAACCCTTCATATTTCATGATAATATGATTATCTATTTTAAAACTTATTACGTTTATTTCAATATTCTATTGCTGTCCTTATTTTTCACATAATTTATTGACATTATTAAAGAATGAATGAATCCAAATCGTTAGATCATTAAATTATAATAACGTACATATTTTTGTATAATATTATGAGCAATTGTGGTGTATTGTATTAGAATACACAAATAATACTAAACATAATGTTATTTACTAGAGCAGGATTCATATTTAAAACTTATAATTGGAGAGCATAGTATTCCACCATATCTTTCTTTTAGTTTACTGTAGTACACTTATGCTTTAGTGTGTAAAACGCTACGTCAAGTGTCTCACCTCTCCGTAGCGCGGTGTCGTTGCTACACAGATACCGCATGAGCGCCCGCGCGCCTCCGATCTGCTGCTGCACGAGCTTCTGTCCGTCCGTGGGCAGACAACGCTTGATCCACGTGTCCATACACGACATACCCGTCTGATACGCTCTGCATATAGGATAGATATTTAAACAATATAAATTATTAACCATCTATATATTAACAGAAGGTTAAGCTATGTTATAAATCAAATTTATATATTGTCTAGAATCTATTAAATGAGTCGGCACCTAACATGTCACTTAAAATTACGAAGACAAAAACAAAAAGTAAACTGCAGTATTTAGTAATACTTCTGTCACGATCTACGAGTAGAAAATTCTTCATTTATTTACAAACCCCTAACACCTAAGATATCAGATTAGGTTTCAAGTAGATATTTAGCTCCTCAGATATTAATTATAACTGTAAATACTGTAAAAAACAAAACATATAAAAACTAATTTTTTAAAAGATTATTCATGGATTTCCATGCTATATTTTTTCCATGTTAACTTTGATGTGCTTAAAATATTCAACGAAAATTTGGAAATTTAAAATTGAAGTGACTTTATATTTTTGAAAGTTGTTTGTTCTTTAAGGACATGTAAGATTAAAATGAAATGAAATCACTTATTTATATTTAAGTATCCAAATTAATTTTAAGAATAGACTAGACTAGAGTAGACTAGACTGTTAAAAAAACTAAATTGACCATAATGTATGAAACTTGAAAGGTTTATTGCAGTTTCCTTTTGTAATTTTAGTTAGTACAATCATAGTGAATACGGCGTAACGACCACCTCTGTGTAGAACCTTCCCTGTTAATCGTATCCGTTTCTATTAGGAGTATATCGTTTACGAGCACTTGAGAACACTCAATGGTCTGGTGTGTGTACGTTATATTAATTGATTACCGTGAGTAACTTTTTATATAATTTTTCAACACAAATTATTATTTAAATAAAATCTCATAAAAAAGATTTTAGATTACTAAAAATACTATCAACAATGAAATACCATCAACGAGATATTTTTATATATATTGCAATATTCTTGATATTATTAAATACTCACAGACAGAGCTTGTCTAGTTCTTCCTTGGTCCTTGGTAGTCCGACCTGCGTGCGAGGAGTTGAGTCCACGCACACCTTCAGCTCCTGAGGGTCACAGCTGTCCTCGCTTGTTTGAGCGCCTCCGCCCTCTACACCATAGTAATATAAAAACGGTATTTCTCAATTTATCAATAAATAAAAAATATAAGCTTGGCGTCGAATTATCGCATACAAGAAGCTGGAAGCTTCAAAATCCATTGATCAGAGAGGAATAACAAGAAAGGGTTTCCAAGAAACTGAAAGCTTGAAAGCTGTGATTCTGGAAATGAAAGTGTTGAAGTATGCTGGCAGAACCTTAGGAATGGTATGGTGAAAGTAGCGACAGAAGTATGTGGTAAAAGAAAAAGAGGTTTTAGTAAAAAGCGCGATGAGTGGTGGGATGATCAAGTGAAAGACGCTGTAGAGTTAAAGAAGAAAGCATGTCTGGATTATAAAACACGAAGCTTTTCTGGCGAGAAGTTAGTGATTCCCGGGGTTGTTCGGTAACCTGTAGAATGAAAAGGGTGCTTTCGAAAAGCGGTGAAATTTTAACCGAGCAAGCACACGTTTTGCAACGGTGGGCGGAATTCTACAAGGAGACGTATGAACGTGAGGACACCTCGGTCTTGACTACCATCGAAATGCTGAGTCTAGATGTAGCCGATGGTGAAATCAGTTTGGAAGAAGTAGAGAGCGTGGTCCGAAGTCTGAAATGTGGTAAGGCTGCGGGAGGAGATGAAGTTACTGCCGAGATGATAAAATATGGTGGGTCACGCGTCTGGGACTTTTTCTGGTTTTTGTGCAATTTATGCTGGAAATCGGGGGAGATCCCAGACGATTGGCGAGGTGCAGTCATCGTACCTTTGTATAAAGGCAAAGGTTCACAGATAGACTGTGCAAGCTATAGGGCTATTAGTTTGATTAGCTTGGATGGTAAAGTTCAAGCTAAAATATTAGCGAAAAAAATGCAAGTGAGATCTGAAAGGCTGTTGTGGGAGGCCGAAGGAGGTTTTACACCTGGAAGAGGGTGTATAGATCAGATCTTTTTCCTTTTGCATGATCACGGAAAAGTTTTTGGCCGAAAGGTTTTTGGCCGAAAGGTTATATCAGCTTGATTGTTCAATTTTTATTTGGATAGTTGTATCCAAGGCGTGAAAGACAGTGAAATGGGAGTGAAAGTAGGTGACCTCAAGGTCAATTGCTTGCTATATGCCGATGATGCAGTGCTCATTGCATCATCAGAATGCAATTTGCAGGCATTGGTAACCACTCTGAAACATTGGTGTGAAAATAACGGTCTAAACCTGAATGCAGATAAGACGAAGGTTCTGATATTTGAAAGAAATGAAGAAAGAACTGAATGTAAGATCAACGTGATTGGTAAGATAATAGAACAAGTGAAGGAAGTGGTATATTTAGGAAGTATGTTTAGCAAAGACGGAAGATACGAAATGGATGTGAAAAGGCGTATTGCTGCCGGTAACAGAGTCAACGGTGCTTTGGCTGCATTGCTGAGACGGCGAAACGTCAGCATAGCTGCACGTTTGGCTTTACACAATGCGGTTTTGCTACTGACGCTGTTATACGGCAGCCAAACGTGGGTAACACAGAAGAAGAATGTAAGAAAGATGAATGCTGCGGAGATGCGATCTCTTCGCAGAATATGCGGAGTCAGTCTAGCTGACCGAATCCGCAATGAAGAGATCCACAGAATGGCAGATACTAGCGAAGATGTCACGGTGAGAATGAAGAAGATCGTGCTCAGGTGGTTTGGTCACGTCGAACGAATAAGTGATGAAAGAATGGTAAAAAAGATTTATATAGGAAAAGTGAGCGGTAAAAGAGACAGGGGTAGGCCTCGAGTGACCTTCGAAAACGCGGTAGCTATGATACTGGAGGAAGGTCACGTAAAAAGAATGAGGACCCCCCGGAGGGCATGTATGAAGAAGTTGATGTCTGTGGCCGAGGCGAAAGACCGTAGCATTTGGCGCTCCGTCCTCTCTGGCCACCCCGCAAGGGATATGGTGTGAAGATAAATAAATAATAATATATATTTTTTTTTTAGGAAAGTAACTCATAATATGTAGATGTGATGCTTTAAGAGAGAAATTTCAATATTGTAAGCAGTAAGGTATCATGACAGACCCTCTTATCACTCCCGTTTGACGTACATAAGTGTTCTCTCTTATTAATTCAAAGTAGAAAAAATATAAATAATAAATTAGTTAATTAATTAATTAATAAGAAAAATAAAGTTCAGGTTGGAAAATATATAAATTAAGCAGCAGAAAAAAGTATTATATAATTTCTACGGTTAATATTTGAGGAACGAGACAAAGAACTAAATTGATTCATCATAGAATATTTCAATAGAATATTTAATTCTTCTCACATGTATAAAAAATAAATTAAGCAACATATTATTTTCTAACGCATTTGCAGCTTTCAAATTGAGATCAATAATAATTTATTGACTACTTAAAAACGTGTGTATTTTGTCATAAAGATTGGGAGCGAATTGTAAAATGATTCCGATGGGTTGTATCGGATGATCTCCTGAGAAGTTATATTTATTGTGTCTATGGGTATGTAATATAAGAAGAGGACAGCTGTATATAGCGACTTTTAATGGATAATAAAACTAAGTAAAAATAAACGTTTGTTATAAATATTAGTAGTATATTGAGGTAACATTAACATTTTAAGATATATAAATATTTTAAGAACCATTTTTATTAACAAGAATGACATAGACAAGGGAATTAATAAAACTATCATTGCATTGCAAAATAATAAGTGTTCCGGAAAAACCTTAAACAAATATGTTGCCATATTTCCCTTTAGCTCTGGACCTGACCGACAAGAAGAATGTCGTCTGTATGTCCAATGTCGAGGCATCCGCTGCCAATAAGAAAAGATAAGTGTTTAAAACCAACCCTATGTTACCGGAAGTCTATCTAACATGAGCACCGACCGGATAAACATCAGGGTCAACCTCATATATATTTGACATTATCAGGTACACATAAGCCTTGCGGACCAACATAAAACCTTGCGGGATACTCGGTCATACGTCTTATCGAGATAAATACCATATCACTTTTTTCAATACTTGGCTTTTTCCTATTAACATCTGCAATATTTTCGAATACAAATAAAATATATATAACAATAATTTTAACAATAGTTGATACTTAATACTAGCTATAACAGGCGACTTGACGTGCACTTCCAGAAATTAAATATCTGTAGTTAAATGCATATTAAACGATAATATTTCTATTTTCGTTATAATAACAGCCTTAAAGTAGTTTTTGTGGTGTTAAAATAATAGATTTCTCTTCTATTAAAAGCTTACTACTTGTTTACTCTGACTGTTATGTGAGACCACACTGCACTGCACTGCACAAAACAGTAATCGAACAAGGAATCAAACAGTCAAATACATTTATTTATAAATGTTTGTTTAAGTTGAGTAGATGTAGAATTTACTATAAAACAATATTTCATGTTTTAGTTGTTTGACGTAACTATAATTACACGCTTTAATTTTCCGAATCATAAAGACGTTGAGTGTCTTGCATTAAATACTAAAACCAATAGAATAAAATATTTAAGAGAAATTGGTATGCAACTAAATACATTTTACGTGACTATTACAAACAGAAAAAGAGACAATGTATGTTTGTAAGATAATACTAGTGTCAAAATAATAATACTAAAATACTATATATTATAAATAATTAAATACTCACCAGCGACCAAAACTGCCATTAAAAGAACAACTATCATTTTTTTCACAATAACTTATATATTTTTGGTAGGTAAAAAATACGGGAATATTTAAATCACAAATATTTTATATCCAAGTGAAAACCGATAAAGTTCGTAAGTAGTAAAGTTCCTCGTGGTCCGTCACACCGCAGCGCTCGTTCCAGCGCGCGATCCACACTTTACTGACGGATTCTCGTAGAGAGAACATCCACGTCGGTGCTGCGCCCCTGGTACCTCATTAAAGTTAATGTTTAGGAAAAGTTTTAATACAAATTTAAAAGAATATCTTTTGTAACACAAATTTAATATTCATAATTACAAAATACCAAAAAGTATCTGCAGCCGGATGTTATAGATTTAATGGCCTGAAATCAGGTTCTTATCAGTCATCATGATATTTTTATTTCTTCACAAATTCCTGATTTCCACAAATGTTAATAAACCTGAAACTAATAATATTTCACTACCACTACTACTATTAAAAATGGTATGTCATATGTAATACAAAACATTTATTGTGTTATGTTGTTAATGTTACAGTCAACTAAGTCGGTCGTTCTAAGACTTATTAAAAGTACAATTGAAGTCTATTATAAGACCTAATATTCTCATAAAAAGTATTTGTCTGTAACGATATTTGTAATTAATATTGGTAGTTAAAAAAGGCATTAGTGTTAAGACCACATTTTTATTACATAAAATATTAATAAAGGAATGTATATTGTATTCACAAAACACTCGAAGATTCATTTAAAACATAAATTGATTTCATAAACCTATAAAATTCATGACACGGACCCTAATAAGATACACAATTTAATCGTCTTTCCCAGCATCAGGCTAAAAATACGAGACGGCTTTTGGAATAAATAAAGTATCACATTGTAATCTTTTGTCTGTGTCAATAACAAGGGTCAGGTTTTCGGGATTCCTGATAAATTTTGGGAAAAGTGTTAATTTATAAGACATCATCGTAAGATAAACTATTTACATTTAAAGGGAATATGTTGTACAAAAATAAGCCTAAAACATATCAGTAGTATTAGTATTTTATAAATTGAGATACATCGGCCGCTTCTGTTCGTTACTGTTGAAGGCTGGCACGATAGCCGTTCTGATTAAGTATTAAAATTGAGAAGTTTGGACCTTATTTAAAATCTCCCCTTATTAGGAGGACACCCTTATAATTTTCTTCCAGAAAATTCTCGCATTGTGCATTGAATATATTACTTATAGCTATAATAATGTAACTGAAAATAAAGATTTTTTTCTTTTTAATCTTAAAATAATTGATTTATCACTTGGGAAAGTCGCTGCCAAAGTATTATTTAACATAAGTTATAACCTTTCCTAATCACTTGTCACGTACAGTTTTTAGATATTTTTAAGACAATAGTTTACACTTTAGAAAACTTTTTCTAATAAAAACCTTTTGGAACATACACTATAGTTTTACATTCTTAACCAGAGAACTATTATGTTTAATAACTGTAATAAATTAAATATTATATATTTTGAGAACAGAATATTTAGTAATTTGTTTAATGTTTTTTTTTTTTTTTTTTTTTTTTTATGTTAGAGGAGGGCAAACGAGCTTGCGGGTCACCGTTGGTATGTGATCACCGCCGCCCATGAACTCTTGCAACATCCGAGGATACACAAGAGCGTTGCCGGCCTTGGAGAAAGGAATATATGCCTTTTTTGAAGGTACCCATGTCGTATCGATCTGGAAATACCGCCGAAGGAAGTTCATTCCACATTTGAGTGGTACGTGGGAAAAAAGTCCTTGAAAACCGCACAGTTGAAGATCGCCACGCGTCCAGGTGGTATGGATGATAAAGGAGGCGATGGCGAGCTGTGCGGTAGTGAAATTCGGCGGTAGGCATCAGATCGAATAGTTCTTCGGAACACTCCCCGTTGTAAATGCGGTAGAAGACGCACAAAGAAGCCACGTCTCTACGCAATGCCAAAGAGTCCAGCCGTTCACAGAGCACTGGGTTCCCGACAATCCGAACGGCTCTCCGTTGTACGCGGTCAAATGGTAGAAGCTGATATTGGGGTGATCCGGACCAGAGATGAGAACAGTACTCCATGTGAGGCCGGACCTGCGCCTTATAGAGCGCAAGTCTTTGGCCAGGTTTGAAATACTGCCTCGCTCTATTGATCACTCCCAATTTCATCGAGGCCAACTTGGCCTTGCTCTCCAGATGACCACGAAACTGACAATCGCTCGAAATGTCGAGACCCAGTATTCTGATACTTGGCGAGGCAATAAGAGGAGTGCTCTCGAAGAGCGGTGATACGACAAATGGGGTTTTCTTAGTGGTAAACGCGCAAACCTGTGTCTTTAGGGGATTGAACTGAACGTGGTTCAGTTCACCCCACTCAGAGACCATCCCCAGGGAGGTCTCTATTGAAGACACAAGTTTCTTTCGGCACTCGTTGACGTTTTCCCGAGAGAGACCTGCATGACCGGAATATACCGCATCCCCAGTGCTGTCATCCGCATAACAATGTATGTTGGAAATATCCAACATATCATTGATATGCAGGAGGAACAGAGTTGGGGATAGCACGCAGCCTTGGGGTACACCAGCATTCACGGGCTTGGGGTCCGAGCAAAAACCGTCGAGAACGACCTGTATGCTCCGCCCAGTGAGGAAACTGGTGATCCACTTGCATAAACCCTCGGGAAGCCCATAGGAAGGTAGCTTCGAAAGAAGCCCCTTGTGCCATACACGATCAAAGGCTTTTGCCATATCCAGACTAACTGCCAGACCTTCTCCCTTGCTTTCAATAACCGCTGCCCAACGGTGCGTAAGGTATAACAGAAGATCACCAGCTGATCGACCATGGCGAAAGCCATACTGCCGGTCATTGATCAACTGGTGATCCTCTAGGTACGTTAGGAGCTGTCGGTTTATGATAATCTCCATTATTTTGGAGAGAAGGGAGGTAATGGCGATAGGTCTGTAGTTAGCTGGGTCCGAGCTATCACCTTTTTTAGGGATCGGATGGACAAGGGCACGCTTCCATGAGACCGGGACTACGCCTCTTAGGTAGGAGTACCGAAATAGACGCGTTAGCACTGGAGTCAACTCAGGGGCACACGTTCGTAGCACTAATGGAGAAATGCCATCCGGCCCACTCGACTTATGAACGTCCAAGGAAAATAGAGACTGCCTGATAGTTTTTTGGCGAAAAACTATTTCCGGCATTGAACTCTGACACCGCGGGATGGTAGGCGGTGTCTTCCCTTGGTCGTCCAAAGTCGAGTTGGAGGCGAAAAGAGTGCCCAAGAGATCGGCTTTCTCTTTTGCCGTGTGGGCCAGAGAGTCATTCCCCATGTGCAACGGCGGTAGGGAAGGCTGGCTAAAGTTGCCCAGAGTGGCCTTGGAAAGCGCCCAGAATTTGCGCGTGCCAGGCGGGTACTTTGCCAGCTGATCCCCAATTTTGACGACATGCTTAAACTTTGCTCTAGCGATTTGCCGTTTGAAGAATCTGGAGGCGCGGTTGTATTTCCTCTTCAGAACTCTAGAGTTCGGATCCTTAGTGACTAACGCATTAGCCCAAGCTTGATAAGCCTGCCGTTTGCCAGCTGCTGCAGCCCTGACAGACGCATCAAACCAAGGCCGCGATCTGCCGCCAAGCGGTACCACAGAGCTTGGTACAAATAGTTCCATGCCCTGAAGTATCACATCAGCTACAGCCGCAGCGCAGTCACTAGGATCATTGGAAGGGAAACAAATCGGCCCCCATGGGTAGGATGCAAAAAAGGACCGCATTCCATCCCAATCCGCTGACTTGTAGTGCCAAACGCGTCGAGTCGCAGGTCTTGTGCGATCAGGACGTCGAATGGGCACTACACTCCGCACCAGACAATGATCAGAGGAACCTAAGGGAGCCTCGACAGTGATCTGGTACTTTTCTGGACGTGTAGTCAGCAGAAGATCCAACAAAGAGGGCGTGTGGCTGTCCACGTCCGGTAGACGAGTGTGCGTCTTTACCAACTGGGACAGACCATTTGCCAGAGCAAAGTCAAACACAGATCTCCCCGCGTAGTCGGTGGCACGTGACCCTAGCCAATCGGCATGGTGCGCATTAAAGTCCCCGAGGACTACGACTTCGGCGGAGGGAGTCTGTGAAAGCAGATCGTCAATCTTCGCCTGAACATGGCCCAAGAGTTGATCCGTTTCTGCATTACCACTATGGGACCTGTAGAGGCACGCGTAGACTCTGACATGGTCGTCCATGTCCACGCGTAGCCAGAGTACAGACAGGTCCCGACCTTCAAAAACCTGAAGGCGACGGTAGCAGATATCCTCCCTTACGAACACAGATACCCCGGCGTGTGGTATAAAATGATGTTCTAGTTTATACCCGGGGTATGACAGGTACGCTGTGTCGCTAGGTTGAGATATCTGCGTCTCCGTCAAAAACAACAAGGCCGGCTGCGCCGTCTCAAGGTGGTAGTGGACGGCGTTTAGGTTCGAGTGAAACCCCCGGATGTTGCAGAAGTCCACATCTAGAGTGGAGCGGGGTGCCGCTGTTTGCCGTCGTTTGCCCTCAGAAAACACAAAAGGCGATACTTTGCCCGCCCCAGATACGACGGGCAGCCCGAGCAAAATCCGAGGATCATTCCCCCGATTTTGCTCGGGGAGGGGGTCCCCGGCTTCATCAAAGCCGGTACCCTCCTGGGGTATACTTTTTGGAGGCATCGCTATCATGTTTGGCAGGGGGGGGGGGGAGTTGGGCTTCCGGATTCTCTCACTCACCGACGGAACATAACCAAATGAATTTGATTACTACACGTCGGTCTTCTGTGAGAGGGTGGTCCTTCCCCGGTCGAGCCAGCCCAATACGAGCTGCAGTCAGAAAACTACAGCTAGGCTCTACCACCTCAGATTCAATGTTTATTCTGTATTATATTTACTGTTGGATTCCCCAATCAAATAAAGAAATAAAATATATTACCGAGATCTCTAAGAATTGTTTTGTTCATTAAAAGTAATCTAACAAACTATAAATGTAGTAAAAGTGTTAAGATAGTCGTTAAAGCCTGAATTCTTATTAAAATTAGTTTCAATATCAAAGATAAAGAATAACATGTTTTAAATATGATTTTTTATATTTTATTTAGACTATACCTAGCAATGTATAATATTTGAAAAGATATTTCTTCTTTATCTACATAAATAAATATAGTCTAAGCGATGGAAGTCAGGGACAACAAATAGTTATACCCTGTTATAATAATATAATGAATATAACAGGTCGATACAATTTCATTTAATGTTGCTGTGTAAGCTTTTAACGATATTCAATACAACGACCAGAAAATAACAATAAGGTCAAGTACCTTTACTCTTTTATTATCACACAAAGCCGTGTAACAAAATTATATCTTTGTAGTCACAATGACTGCAATATGCGGGTGTGTCTAACTCGCGATATCCTTCACAATATTAACTGAAAGGAAAATTTAATTAATATTTTAATTATATAAGAAACTTTTCTTGTTTACTTTAATTTTGCAAAGTAATACTTATTCAAATACATATAATCTTAAAATATATGTTGTGTAAAGTTAAATATATTGAAATAAGTAAAAGCTGTTTATATAAATAGAGATTAAATAGTAGCTGGTATCAGAGTATACTATAACAATAGTCTAAGCAATGATTCAGTGTGTTATAATATTATAGTCGTTAAAGAATTCAAAAACAAACAAAATACCTCCTCAGAGAAAATTTAAATAGGAAAGTAAAGAATTCTTGATAACAAATTATTCCGTATAATAATATAAACAAAACATACCATACCATAGAGATAGATATAACTTAGATAAGTTTATTACTCTTTCACTTAACAACTAAAACATGAAACAGCGATATGTTTTATATATTTTATCAAGAACATCTTGAGTTTTTATAAAATATGAAATTAAATGACTTAGATATAATAGAAGGAGCAAAACTAAGTCTGAGCGAGGTGTCTCCGTTTTAGGTTGACCAAAAATATTTCCGTTTGTCTGTCTGACGGATGTCCGGCTTTCTGAGTACTCCTCCGTACATCGTACTTCTTAACCATTTTCTCAAAATGTTGCGAGTAGTTTTGATAATTATATGGTTTTAAATCGATTTTTCAAAAATTTAAAATATTTATTTATTTTTTGTTATGTATATGCAGTTAGCCGGACTGGCTGTTACTACGTCACCTCGCTTTGCGACACCGCCTTTGAAAAGGAAACTAGCTATCAATTATTTGAATTAATAATAGAATAAAAATTATATTCTTTCAAACTATTTTTACTATACATTTTTAATTATATAATTCACAATTACTCACTAAAAGTATCTTATAAATAGTACTAAGTGTCACATTATTAAAGTACACCTACATACATCAGGTATTATGTGACATTCATTAAAAAAATATATAATACAATTAAGTTAAAGATTTTTATTATTGTAAGAAATCAATAAATAAAACACGTATCATATTTTTAACCTTTTGTAAATAACACAGTAGTATTTGGTTGTAACCCGCAGAGAGTTGTAAATATTAATATTGAGAACGAGATGTCTTATGAGAGTTGTGATTTAGTACCTCGATGAGAGACAAATGAAAATATTGTGGAGAAAAGTTCTTAAAGTTTTCATTGAAATATTAGCGTTATTAATAAGCAATTACTGTTATTATTTCAATTTATGTTATATTATTAATGAATTCAATATTCCTATATTATTAATATTTCTATTATAGAGTGCAAAACATTTATCAGCTATAATTAATTAAAACAAACTATCATTGTCTATTCACAGTTCAATAAAATTAAATTTAATATTTAACTTTTCAACGAAAAATAATTTCCAAAACGTAATTACAACAATACGTATACAAATATCAGTTATGTCAGTGTTTGTCTGTGTGTCTGTGACGCCAGTGGTCGTAGAATCCTTGCACCTTACCACCAGCTTTTAGAATTTCTAAGCCACTTTTTTGAAAATAATATCCATAGATTAGTAGCAGGTAAATAATAAAATAAGTAAATAATCTTCAATTAATCCTGCTAAATAATCAAATATAACATTCTACATTAATAAATCTTATTTTTATACATTCATTTTATAATGTTATATATTTATATACATAAATTGAAGACTACCGTTATTAGGGTTAAAATGCGACCAGCACTGAAAAGAGAGAGGGAGCAAACTTAGTCGGATTATTAATTGATATATGTATATATATGAAGAGTCAATAAACAGATCATTAATATGTTAAAATGATACATTAGAGTCACACGTCGTCAATTTATGTGATGTTAATTGTAAGAGTCTATTTTTTTTGAGTGTCCGAAGTATTAGGTCCTCCTTGTCATTACAGAGTCCTCAGTAATCCCTCAACTGTAATTACATTTATAACAGAGAAGTCGATTTCATAAAATTAATGTTTTCATTATACTCGTATCGTATCGTATCGTAACGCGCGTTAAATCAATATAAGATAATCACGTTGTAAGTAGTCGCGTCTGAATGATTGTTCGAAGTGGGTAAAATTTAAGTTCAAAGATTCCGTTACATACAGGTGAAGTTAGTAAGAACCTAGTAAAATATATTAGGCTGACTGTGTGCAATCACTAAACTTTGGGATATACAATTCATGGCTGACACGGCTTAATCTTTTAGTTAACTTTGAAACGAAGCAAGACAAATAAAATGCCTTAAAAACCTCGAATAGCGATACAAGTTATAAGATAAATATTAGCATTCTGCTTGAAAACTAAAAAGAGGCACTTTTCATATATATCTCAACTTATAGATAAAGGTTTTCTTTAAAAATGTGAAACTCACCAAATAGCTTTGTTTGATAAACGAGAAAAGCAACTTGTGAAAAAAAACTTTTTTTAATTCAGTGCTTTTATGCCAGATATTGGTTACACATTATGTAAGCAAATGGAATAAAAATAAATTGAAATATAAAACATAATATATCAGTTTATCGTGATTTGTTTATTCTTTTATTAATACCACATAAAAATCTATAAAACCCACAATGTTCAAATTTTCCATTATTTTCCTGATATAGATACCTGTGTATTTTTGTACGTTGTAAATCGATTATAATACATATTATATTAAACTTGACATTTTTTCAGCGAACTCCGCTGCATTCCTCATACCTTAAATTGTATACAATATTTTTGTCGAAATAATAACCCTAATAAAAGTTACCACAATTGCTGCATGACCATCACATGGTGCGTGCTAACAACTACAGAAAAACAGACAACAGTGTAAAATTGTTTTTTAATCTTATTTATGTTTTTTAACATGTAATCTAATTTAATAATAATGTAATTGAATAAGTAGCAATTGTGGAAACAAAAAAAGATATAATATACAGATTTCGCCTTTCAATAATTATCAAAAACTTAAAACAACTCAAAGTAACTTGAATTTTCGTAAGTACTTTAGATCCGCACTAACTATTAGACGAAAGCCGAGGATTTCACACCGCTTCCGAAACTTCTCTTTTACCTCTTTTTCATTCTCTGCCAGCGATTTTGAGAAACCTAAAAACACTTTGTATGTTCTATGAAACTGATTTTTTTATTCTTGCAGATATTTTTAAATGTATATATCATAATATGGTTAGTTAGAATTAGTTTCCAAAGGATGAGAAAAGATATTCCTAATACTTGTAATGAAAAAGGTAATTAAAACATACTTTGAATTATTTCCTACTCCTGCGGGCACCGGTCACGAGTGTAAATATATATGAATGAAAAACACACAAAAATATTAATAATCACTTGAATTATATTATTATAATATGAATACACACTGAAGTAATTGGTTTATGTTATCTTTTTAAAGCAAGTACTTAAAAATATTCAGGGAACTTTAAACAACGAACGAATATAAGGTCTGCGTGAATTATTTTCTCTCCTCGGTACGGTTAATAAGATACAATAATTATTTAATGTTGCAGTGAGTACACGGACTGTTATAAGATTACATATAGATAATGGTAATTAAAAACTAATTTTGGTTTTTGGTATTAAACCTCAGTCGAAAAACATAGTAACAGAAATATCACGAAATACGAGGGCCAAACTGAAAGTTTTTAGAACTGGCCACTTAAAAGCATTATATAAAAAAAAATAGTTAAAATTTTGAAAATAGAACTCTTTACCAATATTATAGAGTGTACATTTCATTCATTTGTCATTTGTTTTACGATTTGGCGGCAAATTGAAAATCGTCTGTGCACGTCAGAATGAATTTAAGCCGAGAAAATTTTCGTGCAATGATTTTTTATGACTTTCGATGTCATTTAAGTCAACAAGAAAGTTATGATAGACTTCGATTGGCTTTTCACGATGAAGCCCCATCTCGTGCCACAGTTTACAACTGGTTTAATGAATTCAAACGTGGTCGAACTAATCTCACCGATGATTTGCGTGAGGGACGGCCTTCTACAGCGACGACTGAAGATAACATCAATGTTGTGCGGCGTATGATAGAGACTGACAAAAGAGTGACCTATCAGCAGATTTGGACAAGTCTAGGCATAGGTATGAGTCAAGTGCACAAAATCCTCCATGAACATTTAGCGTTCAGGAAGCTTTGTGCCCGCTGGATACCGCATAATTTGACCGAGGCTCAAAAACTCCGCCGTGTTGATTGGTGCCGAGAAATGATCCAAAAATTTAACGGAAGTGACTCAAATGCTGTGTTCGACATACTAACGGGTTACGAAAGCTGGATTTACTGTTATGATCCGGAAACCAAAAGACAGTCTGCTCAGTGGGTGTTTCCTTCCAAAGAGTTGCCAACTAAAGTGAAGAGAGGTCGAAGTGTTGGAAAAAAGATGGTGGCCTCGTTCTTCGGAAAGACAGGTCATTACACGCGACAGTAGTCTTAGAGGATCAGAAACGGTTAATGCAGAGTGGTATACTAACAATTGTTTGCCACTTGTCTTGGAAAAAGTTCGAGAGAAACGACCTCGCAGCAGGATCCTCCTTCATCACGACAATGCCTCGTCGCACACCGCCAGGCATACGATCGACTATTTGGTGACCCCTCAGACGTGGAATTACTGGGTCAGCCGCCGTATAGCCCCAACCTCGCACCCTGCGATTTTTATTTATTTCCGAAAATAAAAGAAAAACTTCGAGGAAAACATTTTATAGACGCCGAAGAAGCAGTGGCTGGGTTTCAAAACGCCGTCGAAGAGACCCCTAAGGCCGAGTGGGCAAGGTGCTTTTCTCAATGGTTCCATCGAATGCAGCGATGTATTGATGTAAATGGACGCTATTTTGAAAAGTTACGATAAAACTAATAACTTGCTATCAATGACATCCCCTGCCATGTGATCGACTTTCTCCAAGCGTACTACTTGACATATCTCCACCTGTTAATGTTTCCGTTTATACTAGTTTTTACATAACAAATATAAAGTAGTAAAATTATAAAAACCCATTTTATAAAATATTCAGGTTGAATTATTGGAAACTTTCGAATCTTTCAGTACACATGAGTCATTTTTCACAAAATTACAGCATTCCGCTGAAATACTTCATCACGTAATACTTCATCACTTACCTGGGCTTCTAATTATCTGCTTTTACTTGTACTTCTGCTGTCTGTTTATTTTTTGACATCACTTTATTTACAAACTGAAATAATATAAACGATAACTTAAATGAAATATATAAAAACTACGAGTGTATTAATACAACCGTATTATTAGACAAATCATTAAATTCAAACTGCAGTGGGTCCTCATATCACACACTAGTTCAATTAGACAATTGTCTGATATGGCCACAGATAGATTGGTTTATTTTACAACCTTCCATTGCAGTAACTATTATATGTAATGACCTGCTCTGAGAACGGGGGCCACTATCTTCAGTGTAATGTTTTGCTTATTTATATAAGAATTTAAACTCAGTCATTAGTAAACAACTAAGTTTGTGAGTGAAACTAAGATCTCAATTAACATGAAATATTTTATCTATAAAATAAGTATCTAGACCACAAAAAACATTACAATCTTTATTTTTCTGTACAATATGCGTCACGTATAATTAAGAAACAAGATTCTACTAAAAGACATAATTGTAACTGCTTATTTCATCATGAACAATATCTATACGGAATGTAGTAAAGTAGTTAAATATATGTTCTCGAGTTAGAAATATATCTTATTATTTACTTTTATATGATACCATATGACTTATTGAACTTACCATATGAAATTATTTTAATTAAAATTTATTTGGATCGTTTTAATCGATACTACTAAGTCAATTGCATTAGATAATTACAATATTTTTTTTTATTTATTTCTTATAACAATTTTACATTAACATTAATTTTCTAACATTTATTTTTACTTTATGTAAGAGGAGGGCAAACGAGCTTGAGGAGTCACAAGAGCGTTGCCGGCCTTGGAGGTACCATGTCGTATCGATCAGGAAATACCGCAGAAGGAAATTCGCAATGTGGTGGTGGTACATATGGTATTGGAGGTGATGGCGAGCTTTGCGGTGATGAAATTCGGTGGCAGGCATCAAATCGAATAGTTTTTCGGAACACTCCCCGTTATAATTGCGATAGGTGACGCACAGAGAAGCCACATCTCTAAGTAATGCCAAAGGGTCCAGCCATTCGCAGAGCACCGGGTTCCCGACAATCCGAATGGCTCTACGTTGTACGCGGTCAAAAACTGATATTGGGGCGATCCAGACCAGAGGCGAGACCACCACAAAACAGACGATCACCTAAAATGTTGAGAAAATAATCATAATTTTCATAATAATAATGAGAATAATGTTTTTCAATAACTAAAATGATGAACTTATTATTTAGTAATAAATTTGTAGTCGTTATGATATAGATATGGTACGGTACGTCGAAGCTTACACTATTCCTCCTGAAATCTGATTTTACAGTAAATTCAAGCGAGCGCATACATTCTAATCTGAAATCTATCTCAATTTGCAATACAAGATATATTGAACTCCATACAATGTACATTGTCGTCGTCTCGAGATATGATTCAAATCCGACTCGGTCGTATTTATTATATCTTCATCCAAAGATAGAATTTGTAATAAATTTACATACGTACGAGTACATACATAGTGTTATAACATATTATTATAGACATTAAAAAAAAAAGTCATTTTCGTTCGTTCGTTGATATTAATATGTTATGTTAACATTTATAAGCACCGTAGATTTACTAGATGTATATACATATAAGACATATTGATTATATTTGATATTTACAAGCCGTTAAGTAGAATTTCTTATTTCCTCAACGATTTATTGATGACAACAATACAGAGTGTTTCTCTGATTAATATTGGTTACAGTGTAATGTTTATATTAACTTACTTATAATCTAAGCCAAGGACTGTGTATAATCTTCCCTAAGTATTCATATAAATCGTATCAAAGGATATTTCCATAACTAGTGCCATGGTGATTTCTCTCTATGTATCTAAATGTTTAATTTTTTTGCAATATTTGCATTATTATAGAAAACTCACTACTCCGTCCGTCTGCGTTGACATAAAATACAGTTTGTAAGGACAGCATTTGTTTTAATTAGTCTTCTTAAAATTGTTTTTATTTTAATAGGATGATAGCCCCTTATCTTTTTATCTCCGATATACACCGGTTTCCTCTCGTAAACACAAAGCTCGCATTTAGTCGATTACTGCTCTCAATCAATAATCTTCAGTATCTGATGAATAGAGGTTCTTAGGTTATCGATGAGTTAGAAATATTGTTAACTACAAGGTTGTTCAAATTAACAACCTGCTTTACAGTCGTATTTAGGACCAAGGTAACGTGACTCATATAATATCCTATATGTATTTATTTTAAGTAAATGAGGTTAGGTTTGTAAATGAATCAACTGGTCTCTATAGATAGCTTTGAATGTTATTTGAAACCCAAACTCCTTTAACCGAAATTAATACAATAATATCTTTTTGCTCATTACAAATATTGAAACGGAATTAACATACGTTTGAACTAGTGCGAAACACAAAAATAAAGTAACTCTGAAAAAAAATCCTTCCTTCTTAATAATATTTACTTTTTCTTATTCTTATATGGCTATTCTTTCTTCTTCTTCTTATAATATTGTTTGAATTAGTAATTTACTTAGTATACATCAAATATTGCAATCCTGCAATATTAATCCGATTTAGATGGAGTTGAGTCTAAATGTCAAGACCCAGAATAGTAACACTAACAAACGCTTCATAGCACTGACAGGAACCGTATTATAGATACCTACACTTATGATAAAATTTTAATTGGCTAGAATTATAATTCAGGAATACACGTCATACGTCGTAGCTACAATAACCAACAGCTAAGAAAACCACGTCAGTGGAAATAGTAGGTATTTGATATTAAATACAACAATTCAGAATTTCTGAATTTAACCTTAAAATTTTAAATGCATATTTATCTTATAAGTGTATCTTAAATATTTTTTATTGAATATAGTGAATTCTTAACACTGTTTATGATTGAAACTTCTAGAGACAAAAACATTATGTAAATTTGTTACGACTACATGTCACAGTGCAATAATGTAACTTTACAAATATTGATAACGAACAGACACTAAGCCATTGTCACTAATGTGCTTATTTTATTTTAGTGTTGTAATCTTTGAAAAATTTAAGATACACAGAGTATCCTCGTATTTTTAATAATATAATTTACAATTGTTAAATAATTGTTATTTTTCACAATGATATAGAGAAATGTAAAGTCGATACCGTTATAAATCAGAATAAGTTTGTAAAGTTAAGAACCTAAATCTTAAAATTTCATATTTCTGGGGAAAATAGACAGCTTTTATATAACCAATTGTCCCTTGTTATTATTAAGAAATAAACTGCGATTTAGTGGTGTATTCCCATCACTAGTGACCGCCGTACATCAAAAACATTGTTGAACTGAAATATTAATTATTTTAAATCATATAATTTTATTGTCATTAATATATATTAATGACAATAAAATATGAGTCATTATTGAAAGATAGTGAGTCATATTTTATTGTCCTACTATATATAAATTGTAAATTTAATTCAAATGTGACGGAAGGAACAAAGAACCTAAATTTTTACTATCACTACATACAGTTACCAATACAGCTCGTTCTTCTTGTCGAAGTAGGTGATATGGATGACAATCGAGAAGACCTGCGTGACCAGCTACTGCTCGTCGAAGCAGCGCGACCAGTCCGGTGACTCCAGCGACCAGCATGAGGGCTGTTTGGAAATCCAACACACAATAAGTGATATTACCCACCTAAATCCTAAATAAGGATTTTGTTTCAATAAATAAAAATCTTTTTATTTCAGAAAGTGGCAGTAAGGGTATTACAACGGTCCAATTAATGCCTCACCAGCTATTGATTTTGTTACGGAATTTTAAATTTTAAGTTGGCTTAGTCTTGCACTAATTATCCGCAGTAGATATACTAATGGGAACATTAAATTAAAAAGATGTATCCAACAAAATAAAATTACTATATTTTCAACTTCACTTTATTTACTTTTAACTAATTTTTCATTTTAAATTTTCACAACATATTTATTGAGATTGAAATTACCTGATATAGTTATATTCTTTATTGCATAACATACATATAAAAAAAAACAAATAAAAAATTATAACAACAAAAATAAAATAGTAAATGATGGAGATACACAAAGCGGCCCTATCGCCTATCGGTGATTTCTTTCAGATGTTAATGTTTAAATACACTTAAAATTCTATGCGTAGCGTAAATACACAGAAACACATAAACCTACTTAAATATAACTACACATGAATACATAGATATACATAAATAAAATTGTTCAGATATAAACTAAACAATATCTATAAACATATACATATATGATAGTCATCGCCCTAGATGTCCTTGGATAATATTCCTTAACAGATTTTGTAAATATTATTAATGTACGTCAAAACGGATTTTTTACGTACAAATATAAACCGTATAAACAGTAGCAGTAAGCTCATGTTTATTTACACAGTCCACGGTTAGATCAAGATAGCTTGCATCCGCATAATTAAGTATAGAGAGGGAGAGATAATGTGCTAACATAGTTTTGGTAGGAATCGGAAGAAAGTATTGCAGTTTTCGAGGAAAACTTAATGCTCCAAAAATTTTCTTGCTGAGCTGAGTAACATTTTTGTAATAAACAATACAACCAGAGAAAAGCTAAAATAAATAGTATAAAAGACTAAAATAGATAGCAATTAGTATATATAAAATCACTCGTATAAATATAAACATATATCCACTTAAAAAGCTTATTTCCCGACTGACAATTGAAATACAGCCAAAGGACACAAAGTTGTGACAATTTTCAAGTAAAATATTTTAATTGTATTTCCAAAATAAAATTTAAAATCTTTCAACAGTTTTCTGTTTTATTTATTTTGAACACGTCACAAACTATTAAATAACAAACTACGAGTACTTAGGAGTGGTTTGAAATAGATACTTTTAACACCCGAGTGGCCACGAACTGCAGCGTCCAAACCTGCGTTCCGATCTACATTACTAATGCAAATACATTCACATATGTTAGTACCATTTAATGGATTTCCTTCATAATATTGAAATAACTACATGACGCAATCAATGTAAATATAACCTTAAATTGTGACATCGGCCTTTTCAATTTAATCATTATTTCAAATTAACATCCTAATAAAAATAAGTTTCTAATGAACCAATGGAACAAGTGTTTTAGACCATAATTTATTATAAGCTTTGGAGTATAACTATGAGTAACAACATGAGCAAAAACTTTCTGCAGTTAATTCGAATTAGATTCAAATTTGTTTTGCACAAATAATTTAGTCATTATTATGAAACAAATGTAGAAATATGAAATAGAGTAAAAAGTTTTCTTCAATATAACTATTTTATAAATCGTAAAATCACTTTAATCTATAACTTTTATCAATAACAAAACTAGAGGAAAAGACAAGAACATATTTATCTACAGCAGTCTTTCCCAAAACATTTCAACTTTTTGCATTTCACCAAGTTTTAAACCTGTAGGAGCTTCATAGACGGCAGTAAGAGTTACTATAGCAACGGTTACAAAAACAACGGTTAACGGTAAGGTTAGGAGGGGGTGCAAAGTTTGAAATTTAAAATAAAATGTTTGTTATAAATAAAATATCAAGGCAGTAAACATATAATTGATTACGAGATTTAAATTAATATATTTAAAAAAAAAATAAAATAAAAAATCTAAATTTGTCTGTAGTTATATGCTGGCGTTTATTTCGCGGTGTAGACCTACTTGGGCTCCCGCCACATTACATAACAGGAACGCATCCCCAATACACAGTTCGTCATAGGTGATATGGAAATCTGTGTATTCATTGACCGGCATTATATTTCTCTAATAAAATTTAAAAAAATTACACTAAATATAAAATAGAAATTAAATATTTGGTCAATACAAAAAGTCTTAGTTCACATCCAAATTAATAGTGTGCCCAGAGAAGCGGGCGGGAATCAGTTAGTATATATACATATATAAGCGATTTACCACTCACAGACTCATCATGAAATCTCCGAAACTATCTGTCTGTTAACGGTCTGTCTAACTTAAAATTTTGTATAGTTACTTATTTTATGATGTAGACGTCCACACACACATTAGTGTAACTCACTATTTATGAGGTTTATTTCTGTCACTTTATTTTTCTATGCGTGTGTGCATGTGTATATGTGTGTATTTGTATGTGTGTGTATGGTTTTTACTGAAACTAAATACAAAGGCATAAAATATCAGTGAATTTCTATCAAACATTGGTAATGTTAAACATCTTTGCTGATTTGTGCCCAAACTTAGATATTGAGTGATTGTTGTATTCGTAGTAATCCTCGGATATACAAATAGTTCAGATCTAAAATATAAGTGAAAAGAATAAGGAAAATAAATCTAATAGCACTTATATGTAACAAAAATTTTGTTAATAAATAAATGTACATCATAGGTGTAATATTTGTTTATTTTAATACTCTTCACGAAATACACTATAACAAAAAAATCCTTGTTCATCTTTGTTCAGCTCAATAAACCTACTTTTTTAGAAACAAATGTGTTCCTTTTTTCTTATTAATCGTTACATAAATGATTGTAGTCGTAATGTCAGTGTTTTATAAAAATAACAAAAGATATAAAAATAAGCAATATTTCAAATTTTCCACAGTTAACGATACATCCTCTCAGTTTGAGTGATTATACCTTATTTGTTTATCAATAGTGTATGTGTTGATATAGTGCTAGATGTATGATAAGCGGCTTTAATATATCGAGAGAGTTCATGACAACACGTGTTTCATCTTCTATGATATCTTCCATCTCCATACATGTAAATACAATAATCTTCATTAATGTGTGTATCACGCAGATGTTACGAAAAATATTTACTAACAATTAGTTTTTGAACATAACAGATAAGTATAATAATGATTATGGCGCAATAAAATATAACAAGTGTAATAATATAATAATAAGAGTAAACTGAGAAGAACCATCATATTGATCGTCGGTGTCGCGAGATTAGATGCGTTGCTTCGGCGACCTGTAGCTGGATGCGCGAAACATCCCCGAGTGTAGCAATCACATCGTATACTACATCGTATACTTAAAGTTATACACAAATTTAACTTTATTGATATTGTTCCGCAGACAAAACCTAAAATGACTGGACTATATTAATATTTTCTTGATCAATTGTCACATCTTTTGTGTTAGTAAACCTTCAGAATACAAGTATACGTTTGGTATAGTTTGGTTAAAGAACCTTAACTAATAGATACTAATAGATTAATAGATACAGAGAGATTTTTAAAGCAACTTGCTTCTTAAAATATTTTCTATTGTTTATTTATAGACATCACTCAACACAGGTTCTGTTTTCCCGCAACGTATATGAGAGATTTATGTAACATATAAGAGTATGTGTCATAACATGTGATATGTCGACGTAAAAGATAAGTAAATATAACTTCAAGAATTCGACTACCGTTTTGTATAATTGTAATATAATACAAATTGGTTTTCGCTTTTCCAGTCAAATTAACGATTGTTCTTAAATAAAAAGTACATATTTGTAGTAAAGCAATATGTTGTTTTGGATAAAATGTAATTAATATTCATCTAATAGTTTTTGATAGATGTACAAACACACACATTCATAACACTCAGTAAAAACTAAGACGGAAAGTTTAATGTAAAAATTAGGTCGTGCTTCTCTTTTAACAATGTGTGCTATATATTGAGTGAATTTATGAAACTTTATTATAACATTAATAAAGTAAAGAATATCAAATTGTCGTTGTATAATTTCACCAAATAACTATTTTAATAAATTATCTGTTATCTGTAAAAATTAATTAAGATTTTTAATTATAAAGATGTAGATTAACACGGTAATAACGTTCTTACAAAATAATATTTACAGAAATGCTAACTAACTTTAACGCTTCATTACCTTTTTACAACAACTCATTCGCCGTGTCCGGAACTTTACTAGGTATAGTCTTATGTATTGATTTTATTTATTTCACTTTACAAAAACATTAAAAAAACAACCTTTGTTTGTTTTGACATTTATTTGGAACGCTGGATATATTTATCCAAATAGATATTCCGAATTCTGGGAACAAAAATTAACGAAATAATTAAATATTATATAAGAGGGATAATTGACGATATGATTAATATACATCTTCAAATCTTCAATTATTCAACTCTATAATATTTTATGTTGGATATATGAATATTTCAATGGTATTAAAGCTTAAATTAATTAAAACAAACATTATTTTTTTCTTGCGTTGTAGACTCAGTGTGAATTAAAAGATTTCTAATTAAAAGTGTAATTGATACTGTGAGGTTGAAAGCAATCTGATATTGTAAGCTATACCATTTGAATTTCAGTTTCCTGCAGTCAGTCGCTGTCCTCTATTTGGGAAATGTCACTGAATTAATTTTATTTATCTTTGGTCCATTTACGTAAATTCTGGTCACCATTACTCACTAGTGAATAATGTATAAACTATAATTTACCCTACTTTCCTTACAATTATTATTATTAATATTATTAGTTTTGTCTAATATTTAAATTTCTTAAAAGTTTAAAAATGTGACCGACGGAGTGTCTTATTTACACACTATACATGCTATCAAAATAAGTTCTACAGACAGTAAGCTACTTAAGTTACTAAAAAAATAAAACGAAAGGAATCGATAAACTTTTAAGATAGGATGGATGATGTTATTTAAAGTTCAAAATTATTCATTCATGCTAAAAAGTTATTAAAATACAATTATTTGAATGATTATAACCCTTTTCTGAATCATTTTTATTTAATATATTATAATTAATAATAATACTTGACTTATTCTTATTTTATACATTAAGACAACATTGAATATATCAAAAACAAATCGGGAATAAAAATATAAAATGAAAATAAAGAACAGCTGATACAATACAATGCGAAGAGTTTATTGATTTTATAAAGCTCTTATCGGTATAATACAAAGCTACTCATATTTAAATATTTGATGATGATTCTGTTAAATCAATTAAGATAATTTATTAATTAAAAGCAGTCTCCATTGTATTTGCAACTTTTTTCTTGGAATAATATAATAAAATAGTAGTGATAGCTCAATTTGTATTGTGGTATTTTCTGATGTTATTCGATATTGTAATGTTACAAACATTGGCTCGGCGTTTCAACTCTCACAAGTAACCAATATAATATGCTTTTTTTCTGTTATTAATTTATCAATACTTTATAGTATATATTTTATAGTGAATATCTTTAGTTTATTACTTGAATATCTTTAGCTATTCAACTAATTAGATAATTAGCTTTAATGAATGATTGTTTTAATTTTATATTAATTACACTTTGTATAAAATTAAATGATGTATTTTTATATCTTGTTATATAATAAAATATGAAATTACTAATCAAAGTTGTTTACTTAATATTATTGAGTCTAAGGATTAGAGAGATTTCGGGAGATAAAGAGATTTTAAGAATAAGCAAATTTTGTGATAACAAAATGAACACAGACTAAGTAAGGTAATTGTTTTTAAAGAATATATATCTTTATATAAACTGTTGTTTCATTTACTAAGTAGATTTCGTATGACCTGTATTTAATTAAAAGGTTGTATATGAATTGTAAAATCACCAACATTGTTTAAAATGTAATAAAGATTGAAAAAACACAAAATTTTAAAATAATGAACACGGCGATGGCAGCAGTCGAGGAAACAATAAGTTATAAATTTTAATAAAGACAACATACTTGTAAAATAATAGTTGAACATATCCTTATTTCTAATATGCATAATAATATATAATGTATGAATAATGATATTAAGTAATTACTCTCACACGTCACCGACAAGTGTTGACATCAGGCACTGAAGACAATACAATCAACTGAACGCGAGCTTTTGTTTTTATATATTAATGTGATGTACTTGATGTACCAACACTTAATGTATCTTCAATATTTGGTGGTAAATATAAAAATCTAAAAAAAAAACAGAATTATTTTATAATTATGGTCTGTTAATAAAATATATTAAACTAAAATGGGACGCGGTAATTAATTGGATCATAACATACACCTACAATTGTCAAATGCCACAAATTAGTGCAACCGCGGTAATAAATAATGTATGTTAATATAGCAGTATATATATTTATACTGTGTACATCTATCATGTATTACAGACTGAGATAGATTTCAGATTAGATCATATCTCAGTTCTAACATGAATTGCTTTGATTTAATGAGGGACAATATGAACTTTGACATAATAAACAATACCAGATCTATATCATAGTATGCTGATTACAAATTACCTAAAGGGTGAGTAAATTATTTTGAATTAATAAAAAAATATTGTGTTTTATACATAGTAATTGCAAATGTGTTTAGTTTTGTAATTATATAATTATGGTTTTTATTTATTAGCATCGTTCAAATAAATTAAAATCGTAATATAGTTGATATAAAGTAAAATCTGTAGTACTGATATATGTTATAATAATACTAACATATAACGTTATATATATTACCATAACATGCATGTTTATGTCAGAAATAAACAAATAAGTTTCTTTGGATAACTAAAAATAAATGATATTTTTAACACAACTCATGCAGTACTATTAACAATTACTTCACGAAATTTGGCAAATAGTTAAAAAATTACAATAACTATTATCAAAATTAATATTTAGAGTATATTGTTATAATGTTACAATATGTTAGATTTTTCACTTTGTTTTATCTTTTCATATTAAGTTTGAAAATCATTTATAAACGATAAGCACTAATATTTAGTGAAAGATAAACTACACAAAATGTAGTCGATGAAACCATGTAATTTATGATATTCAACTCAGCACCTAAAAGTCCTCGGCATCTTCTAGAAAGATATATATCTTATTAAAAGATTTTCTCTAAATCTGATAACAATAGATGTTCTGTTTTCATTGTATCGAGTGCGGTTCAAATCATCATAAGAACACTTTAGTTGTCACTCGCAGCCTTCTTTGATTTATATTGTGTTACTTCTTACAATAACTTCTAATAGTTTTTTTTACAATTAATAACATTTATTTTTGAAATATGTCATAAGAGTGTAATATTTTAAAAATAAAGAAAAAAATAATTCTATTTATTTGTACAAATACAAAATTATTATTGTTATAATTTATATTAATATACAAATAATATCTTAAAATATTGCCGAGGACGTTCTCTTCGACGAGTATTTTAAATTATAATTATTTTAAATGTAAATTATAAAATAATACAACAGTAATAATTAGTCTAAAAAGTTTAGTATTTACAAGTGTAAAGTGTGTATTTAAGTAAATAAGTGGAAATTGTGGTGTAAAATAAAATATAGAGATAAATAACTTATTAATTAATAGTTAGTGAGAATCGAATTCAATTGAAGAACTGCCAACTTCTCATTTGTAACAAAAGTGTTACAAATGAGTGCTTAAATTAAGATAAATTTAGCCTTGTAGTTAATCTCTGAAGCCAACATTAACATTATATCTGTCATACAAATGCGATTTTTTTAAGTTGAAAGGAAAATCTATCGAATTTTCGAAAAAGGCTTTGGACGGTGTTTTAAAACCTTTTGGCTGACTCGTTATAAGAATCTTTTGCTCTGTTATTAAAGAAGTTTAATATAAATTTCTTTTGTATTAAATTAACAATTCTTCCACTGTAACTGGCAGCAACAAATCAACTAAGAATAATAGAAGAGCCTAGATTGAATTGATATATTGCATAGGTGAGATATCGGCAGATGTAATGTTTCTAGAAACAGTTTTGGTTTTTAATTACTAAATATTATTTATTTTCTGGTAATATTTGTAGTTTGTTGTAAATAATCTAAATCTGAAACCCTTGTTTGTTCCATTTATTTCTCTGTATTCTTTTAATTAACATTTCATTTTATTATTTTCATTCTTGTCTCCAACTTTGAGTGAGTATCACGTAGTTTGTAATTTATTTATAATTATTAAATTTTAAGTAATAAATTTGTATTCTTTTGGATCCTCCTGTTGTGACCGACGTAATTTATCTCAGTAGTGTTTATTTATTGTTTTCGAAACGTCACAAAGTACTGCAAAATAAAAGGAACACAAGACAAGGGTCTGACATATTTCTATAAGAAAAATAATAACTTAAGTAATATAATAATTAAATCAATTTTTACAAAATATTAACTTTGCATTTAGTAAATTTGATGAATAATAATATAAATTTTGTTAAAATATATGAACATGAACACACTGTTTCAGATATAGAATGAGGAAAAGATCTTCGTAAAGGTCTTTTTGTTTTGTTTTCAATGTATTTTTAATGATCTTGGATATGAGTTTTAATCTAAATTAAAAATGTAATAACACGAGCTATAATAAAATTTAAAGATAATAAGTGTATTTAAAATTATTTAAGAACGAAGCAATTTTATATGTATGTTTATCATGTACGAGTAAGGAGATATAACGCGATTTTATACAAGATATATATTGTTTTATATTTTTTCCGTGATTATTTATACAAAGTCAAAAATAATAATAAAACTGACATTTCAAATATTTATTTGTTAGCGCTGACTTGAAAAGATAATTGTATGTTTTATGTTTAACACTGAGTATATCTTTATTAATCAGGTACATTTAAAGATTATATATTTAAAAATAATTTTAATAGCCGTGCGTCGTAAGTAGCTGAGATACATTTAAACATATATATAAATGTCTTTATTGTTTCATTATAATATCATATTAACTTTATTTATTTTGTTGTAAAATGTTGATATTTATTTAATATTGAAACAAATTTATAACAAGATTTATGTTTTATATTATGTGTGTAATTATAAATTTTCTTGTATCTTCTGTTAAACGAAACAAAATAAATATAACATTTAAAACTCTTTTATAAGCATTGTTTTGTACAATGTGTATATGAAGTGTTTTTTCTTTTTTAACCTTTAAATACATTTTGTATAGTTACAGTGCAAATAAAATAAACATTAAATCTGTCTTTTAGGCATTAATCTGTCTTTTAGGCATTAACGACCATTGACAAATGACTCCTCCGGTTCAAGAATCACCCATTTGTCAGTGCTCTGTATAATAATTTAACGGCAGATTAAATACTAATATTGAAACTTAAATTTTATGGAACAGTTTGTGAAGTGTGTGAATTGCCATGTGTGAAAAATGTTTAAGAACAACAATATTAAGAATAAGAATACTAAAAAACAAAACCATAATTTAGAAATTATTTCTTTTTAGTAACTTCAGTTAGTTATGTGTATTGGAGAGTGAAAAGGTGATTTTAGAACTAGTAAAAAATATATTTGAATATATTTTAAATAAAAAATAGGAGAAATATAAAGGACAACGGGCAAAATGTACCCACCGACCAATAACGACCAGACGTATGTCGTTAGATAGCTCTTTTCATGACTATCATTTGTTATTATGGGGGCTAGTCTCAATTCGTTGTGGGAAAAATGTTATAGTTACTTAAATGATATCTATTAAAATAAAAGTTGTTAGTTCTAGATATATAAAAAAAGAGTTTTTGTGTAGACTCCATGTACTTTCAGCGTTAACTTAACATGAGTTAAATATTAGGACAGTCAAATTGTGAAAAAGAAACCTAAAATAAAAAAAGATCGTTCATTACTGATTTACAAACTTTAATTCTTATTATTTAAATTCTTATTATTTAAAAACTAGTCATCTATGTTGTCTACAATTACATCATTTAAAAATGCTGCTGGAGGATTGAATACCTCATGCCTTGAGTAACCAATATACAATATAATTGAAGTCAAAAAATAAAAAAATAAAAAATAAGTTACTAAATACGCCGTTCCGTACAAATAAAGGCGGCGATCGGAGGCGTGACGGGCGGCCGGCGGGCGGCGCGCGGGTGACGCGTACGCAATGAGCATTTCGGAAATTACACCTTGCATTAAGGGTTTACGTAGGGATTTTTAACTTTAACCACATTTTTTTAAATATCTGGAAGACCTCACAACGATATGAGACTAGCCCCCATAATAACAAAGATAAAATATCTGGAACTAACAACTTTTATTTTAATAGATATCATTTAAGTAACTATAACATTTTTCCCACAACGAATTGAGACTAGCCCCCATAATAACAAATGATAGTCATGAAAAGAGCTATCTAACGACATACGTCTGGTCGTTATTGGTCGTGGGTACACATCCCATACATTTTTGCCCATCATCCTTTAATATTTTCCATAAATATAAATATAATTTTCCATAATTGTTAGTTACGAGTGTATCTGCGTCATTAATTTATTTATTTACATACGAGTACTACCGGGTGATACTCGTTGTTTTATTTGTGCAGTACTAGTATTAACCATCCCATACATCTTTATAAAACTGTTAAAAATTTTATGACTTCCCATGACGATGAAACTTTTTCTGCAGTAAAAATAGGAAAACTTTTACATATATATATATATATATATATATATATATATGTAATATATAATATCTGAATACAAAATTAAACGTAGCTTATCAGATTTTTAAAAAATACATATATTTTTTAGCGATCTGTATCTATCATAAATGTAATAAGTAAAACTTTTTTTATATGGATATAAAATTTTTATAAAAATAATTTTAATATTCTTATTTAAGTGACCATTGACTCATCTGGGTTGATAAAACAATGTTTCTTACAAACTAGGTTAGTTATTATTACATTTTTTTAATAAATATTATATAATGCGACATTCAAAAATATATACAACCCTAAATTTTCACCCTTCTACCAGCAAACCCTATTTTCTAATAACGATAACGTAATTCAATAGTTTTGAGCTCCGATGGATAACGAATCAATAGACACTTGATCAGTTATCCCCGTTTTGTTTACAGGTCTACAAGTGTCTACCGGTGTCACATGGAGTAGGAATGAGATTTATTTTCTCACTACCTACAATTTTCAGTTAAAAATATGTTAACACGATCTGTGAGAAATGATCTAGTCATTGCGCCCACAGTCCTTGGCTGCATTCCAGTTGTTAGAGAAACGTGTCTTATTTCAACGATCGAGCTACGATACAAACTGATCTCTGTGGCCGATGGAGAAATGACGATGCAATTTTTGTAATACGATAGAAAGAATATGTGATTGTTTTTTTTTGAGTCTTTTTTTGTTTTCTTTTTTCTTTTGCATTCTTCTTTTTTAAAATTCTACTATATCTGTGGGAAAAAAAGAGAAACAGACACTTTTACTTTAGTATATATTGGAATGTAAAAACCCGTAAGAATTAATCATATTAAGATGTTCTATATAAATAAGTAAATAAATAAGTAATGAAGATAGTTTAAAACATTGTAACTTTCAACCATTGGTTTGACTCCTTAGATTTCAGTGTCCGCGGATCTTTTCAAGTTCTGAACTTTTATAAACTCCCGGGAAACTAAGTAACAGGCTTATTTATATGCGTTCATATTTATTTATTTATTTTTATTTATTTATTTATATATTTTCCACTTTGAATCCATACCATAGATCTCTTGTGTACGTCAAATGGAAGTGACAGGAGGGCCTATTTTGATACCGTATGTATTAAAATAAGCCCTTCTGTAAAGACACTTTCTAACATAAAATAAGGCTACGAGGGTTCCAAACGCGCCCTGGTCCGAGAAGAACCACACAACAAACTCAGCCGGGTTTTTTTTTTTTTTTTTTATTGTGATCACTGTTTCACAAACGTCAATATATTTTGTGAGCAATGTACTAGACTACAAATGACTAGAACTATAAATAATAAAATTACTAAATGCCTCTGAACTTCGGTCAAAAGTTTTCTCTCTTTAATTTTTATCTAACTTGAACCCTCTTTTAAATTTTTTGTCTGTTTTATTTGAGGTTTTATCTGGAATTTATCCTAAAGCAACAATATTTTAGACCAATACAATAAATCATCTAAAACATATTTGCTATTTCATTAATTACATCTAAACGCATATACCTGTATAAATTAAAATCTAAATTTAAAAGAAACTGTAAACCTGTCTAATAATTGATCTTTTGATTATTTGGTGAACAATATTTATTAATTTTGCAAGAAAGCAACGAAATAATAAATTTGTATCAAAACGAAAACAATTGAACTAAAACAATATAATAATTTATCGGATAAATTGCTCCCAACTTTTTTAATAACTAAGTCAGAATATGTGTATTCTTAAACGAGAGGACATGTTAAGATGTAATAAACAAAAGTACAGTTTTGATAACAATCTCAACAAGAAAGTAACGGAAGTAATACTCTTGGGAAAGTTCATTCGTGATTCTACATATATCACCTTAAACTACTTTCTTTTATAGAAACTTTTTATTTAGTTAATTGTTGAAACTGTTATACATTAATTAAGTGTATATATAGTATTTATTTACTTGTTTGTATACATTTATTTGAAAAATATATCATTTTTTGCAGTTTGTTGTCCCAAAAAGTCTTAAGTTATTAAAATTAATCTTTAGTTATCTATATTTATAAAACAGTATAAGCAGTCCGTGTAGTATCTGCAATGTAAAAGAATTGTATATTTATGTTAAGTGTACTGAGACGCGTAATGAACGCGCGCTGATCTAACGTTCAGTGATGCTGTAAATTATACAAGATATTTACGAGTCCTGTCTATGTTAGATAACATAAACTTATCAGTTCTTCAGTGCTATGTATATATTTTTGTACATATATATTGTTCTGTTACTTAGAGATATTTTTAGTAAGTAACATTTTAATCAATTATTAATTAGCAATCTAAGCTTTTAGCCTTTTTTAAATTAAAAAGAAACTAGATTTAAATGACCATTTGCATTTCAAGAATCTTCAATGATTTATCTCACAAAAAAAATATTGGAAAGTATCCAGAAGTCTCTCTGTCTTTTAGAGATGTGTTTTTTCAAACATCCATTATCCCATAATAATATAAACATGTTTTAAAGGCTGAATGTAATTAAGGTCATATTTGTGAGGTTGAATGTGAGGACTAATAATAAACAATAGACTATACGTACAGCGGTTGATGAAACTTTACTTTTGGGATTCATGTTGACTTCATTAAATAATAACACAGAAGGAAAAATAACACACGAAATAATTTATAAATTTATTCAGAAATATTATCACAACAATCTTCTTTAGTATAACTATAGAAGGAAGTTGTATATTTGATACTCTTTGTATCGTTTCTTAAAATTTTAATTACGTTACAAATAGGTACGAGTATATCTCTTCTTATTACAATGCTCTCTTGTCCCCGTGATTTCCTCGGCGTAAACTATAGGGGGGGAGACTTACATGTTCAGAAATATTTTAAAACCACAGACACCTAAGGAAAAAATGTATAGTTTGATGCATCACACTTTCTAATATTATTTGCAAAGGCACTTTCTCATGTATTGTTTAGAGCGGTAATTACGACCCTTAGTTCTATGGCATGGGGTCAAGTCAAAAATAAACAAACGTAAAGACAATAATAATAATCTCTTCATCCTTATTACTTAGGATACATCATATTAAACGGCAATAATGCAGAATACAACATTAATCATAAATATCATAAATATAATTTATAATAGTTTATAATAATCTGATGACATTCTAATAAGACGGGAAACTCATTTAAAAGTAATTATTTAGTAAAATTCTAAGTATAAATATTAATATATATGTCGATATTATGAGTCGATTTAGTAATCAAGTAACTCCTTACACGAGTTTTATTCGTAGTTTCAAGAATTGGGATTAAAATTAAAAGTTATGCATTACAGCAAATGTGTAATTACTACAATTTAGATATTTCGGAATTTTGTTTTTTTTTTCGGAGTTTATATGACGTATTTAGCTAACTTATCCAATAATACCAAAACCAAGTTCGTGAAAATCTGATCATAGTTTTATAATGTAATATTACCAAGACAATGAATTCTCAATATTGATTTCTCTCTTCCTGGCTATGTGTCCCATATGGTGATGGGGTCAGCCTTCCTTGTTTTTCTCCTCCACTTCGCTCTGTCTTTGACCTCGTCATCGTCGTCGTCGTCATCTTGCACTCTGCCATATCCTTGGACACTACATCTCTCCACCTTGTTTTAGGTGTGCCTCTGGATCTTTGACCAGGGATGGATAGTTGTAGCGCCTGGTTTCCCACGTAGTCTGATGGTCTCCTCTTGACGTGGCCATACCATCTCAGCCTGTTCTCCTGCAGCTTATCGGCGATGTCGCGGACGCCCAGACTGCCTCGCACGTACTCGTTGCGGATTTTGTCGAGCCTTGTGACGCCGCACATCCACCTCAGCATCTTCATCTCTGCGACTTGGATGGTATGAACGTTCTTCCCAGTGATCGCCCACGTCTCACTGCCATACATCAATACTGGCCTGATAATGCTCTTATAAATTAGACCTTTTAATTTAAAATATTTATATTGAATTCTCAATATTAATATTTTGGAAATTCACTTTAAAGATAACTTCATAGTTAAATAATAATTATGAAATCCAATTAAGGATAATAATACTACTTTGTAGTTTTTAGAAATTACAATATTTTGCCTTTTAAAAGATATGATTCGTTTATTCATTATTTATTAATATTATTTTACTCTAAACAATACATTTTTTTATTTAAAATTAATGATATTTCAGAAAAATAATTATTATAAAATTATTTTGTATGTTCTTTTCTATGTAACTCTGTATTTTTAATTTATTTCTGTTAGTTGCATTGAATTTATAATTCTTTAGTCATAGAAAGTTATATATATATATTAAACTTATTAAAATAATATTGATAAAATATTTAACACAAAGCTAATACAAAAGTACCATTTATATATCTTATTGCCTTGAGTTATTTCCGTTTTTCTTACAACACTGAAATGTTTTATGTACTTTAAATATATAAACAGAATGCAGTTGAAAATATTGGAAAGCCTTTACAGAAAAGCTCATTTCGAGTTGGAGAAGTTGTAGAAGTGGTTTAAAGTTTAAAGTTCAACAAATTGAATCCTTTATCGCGTCTGTCCAGCGTCGTTTTATAACCATACTCAAATATTTCCCCAAATTAACATCCCCATTGAGTTATTAATAAGTGCTAACTAAGAAAAAAAAATAAAAAAAAACAAATCAAATAATATCGAATATATATTTTATATAAATTGTATGTGTAATAACATTCAATTTATTAATAAGTCACAATTGTTTAAACGTATTTGCAAAAAAACTATTAAGTTCATGAATGACCTATCTTTCCTTCGGTAAGTGATATTTCCCGCTGACTATCATTAAATGAATTCGATTACGGTACAGTATCTTGTGTGAGATAGAGATTGTTGTTCCAAGTCTGGATGTTCAGTGTCCGTTGTGTTTGGAGAATATCTTTATTCTGTATTCAATATAGTATCACATGGTGATACAGTATGGTGGTACAATATACCGGTGGTTTTTGGAGTCACAATCTCGTGTTTTATGATTACTAATACGAGTATATCCGCGTGTACTCACATGCCTTTACATTTCAACTGCAGTTCTCGCTTTCTATTTCGCTATAATAGAAATTCATAATTGCAGATTCCGAATGAATTTGAAACGTGCAATTAAGTTGATGTGTGCACAGCAAAGTAAACGTATAAAAATGAGGGTTAAAATAAAGTTTGCAGTTAGCTTTAAAGTTTACTCATTATTTTTAAGATTTGAGGAAAATAATTATAAAATGTATTTTAATAGTTAAATATATTTTTCTGTACGGTTATTTTATATTTCTATCGTGTTGTAGATATGGTCTATTTAAAAGTTACAGATTATTCATCATTACGATTTGCAACGCTTTAAGATATATATACGTTCTGTTTATTATATTTGTTCCCGTTATATTTTGTATTTAATTGAGTGATAAGTATAACCTGAAACAAACACCGACTAATTGAAAACAATATTTTCATTATAAAAATTATTACAATATCGGATTTTAAAGATACAATATACAATTATAAGAACTTATAAATATTAACAATCGTCGATGCGATGTCTCAACTCCATCTGTCTTTCACATGTTCGTAGAGCTCGTGACCCGTTCCTACAGCTCCAACCATGCCCAGACCTTTTTTCTATCAATGAGAATATGTTTAACAATATATTAGACATAATTATTATCATCTATGGATTCGTAATGATATGATAGATTAATGTTATTAATGTTAACCAAGAAATTATAAATCAAATTAAACTTTTCTTTAAGTATTCTACTTGAAGCCATTAATTAAATATATTACTTACAATAATTTTACCACCTTCTTTGATAGCACCGATTGTGCCACCTCTCAGCGCAGCGCGCGCTCCGCTGAGTACTGACAGCAGCGCCAGCAGCACAACCAATGAAGTGAAGATCTTGTTTTTCTGTGATTCACACTACACTGTACTCTACACACGACTAGGTGTGAATGATACTGAACCCATGATTCCTAGTCTTTATATAGTGTGATGGAAATATCCCATTTTTATTTGGGAATGTCAAATCTACAGTAATAACTTACCTTAACATCAAAATGCGTACGTGAGAATATTTTTTTTATACACTTTCTCCATACGACATTGTTCCTTAAAGTTATATTGCTACATGTTTGTCATACTCAAGTACGATTACTAGAGAAGACGATGTCAACAAACAAGTGAATGGAAATCCCTCGTGATTATTTTATGATAATTAGAAAATTAATCTTTCTTTACAATTTGATTGAGATTTACATTCATATTAATAGACGTCTTTGTTTGTTTGTATATGTTAATTAATGTCCCACGTGAAGGATCTAGAGATTATTTAGAAATTCGATAAATTAACAATTTAAATAAAATTGTGATCGGATCGTAGAGAAATGCGGTAGGTAACCTTTCCAATAATATCATTTTGTGGTAATATATTATGAAATAATTCATATACATCAATAACATGTATTATCGTATAATAATATATCTTCTTATCTGGATTATCCTTTGTAAATGAAAAAGATACGTACCTACTTGGAGTCAAAAAGTTTTTTATCCCCACAAAGTAAAAACAAAATATTATTGACACTTTTGCTTGTTTTATGATATAAAAAGAATATGACGCCAAATATGAGATAGTTCCAAGTAATGGGATCACTGTATCTTTTTATACATTTGTATGGATGAGATTTAAATCATAAATCGAAAGGAATATCTTTCAGCGCTCAAATCAAATCAAATCAAATATTTCAATGTATACAATTTTCCTCGATTGTATATATTGTAATTTTTTTTATTTTTATTTAATGACCATAGACATTTTTCCATGCCTTTCATTGTAATTTTAAAACAATTTTGTTATGATTTTAATTGCGATGGTAACTTCGCAGGAAATTGTACACCTGCAGATATATATTGTAATATTAGATACTGTGAACTTGATTTATGAGGAAACATATTTCTCAACTGTTATTTTATGCGCGCTTGGTTATTGGAGGACATTTTAAGTCTATTTTATTCTAGGTAACGTAATATTATTTGTTTACATCCGTCGTATTAAAAGTTTACTGAAACAGACTACTAAATTACACGTTTATATACACACTATTATATATACTGTGAGTATCAAAACATTTCACAAAACTACTCAATTGTCTCTCTTAGTTTAATTTAAAAGTAACAGTCACTTTATATATGTATTCGATGTACAAATGGGTATTATTTTTGTTATAAACTTGCACAATTCAATGTAACAAGTACTTTATTGGAAAGGCACTTCGTTACAAACTTTAATTTACGAGGATAGTCTTTAGTAATATATTTCTTACATATAAAACATACGTAAATGTTTGATTTTTTTTTTAGATATTAGCCAAGTTACTCTTATTTATAGCCATATAATTATAATATTAGTTATGACGATAATTTAATTTTTTTTTTTCAAACTAACAGTAAATGACACACCATACAGTATACATACATACCAATTATTTTATCACATTTAATATAATGCTACAATCCAACACCAGTTTAATGCTCTTAGATGATATATGTAAAAATATTTGCAAGAAAAAATATTGAAATAGTTATATTTAGATATATGCCTCTTTAAAAGTATAAAGTTCAATAGTTATTCAAGGTTTCTAAACGACGTTGGCAGAGAGTGAGTTCGGAAGCGAGTTGAAATCCCTGGACTTCTAATAGTTACCTCGGATCTAAAGTTCTTACCAACACTCAAGGTGCTTTGAGTTGTTTTAAATTTCTGATAAATATATATATTAAGTGAAGAGGTGTAATCTGTATATTCTTTGTTTCTGAGATGATATAATTGCCTTTCATCCGATACATGAGTTCAAAATAGGGTATTTTTACCTTTTTGCCCTATTTCCCTTAATGTTTTCAGGCAAGGCAATGTGATCATGCAGCAATCTTGATCACATTTGATGTGTTTTTTTGCGTTATTTTCTCGGTCTACGTAAAAGATAATTTGTACTCTGACTTTAAGATTCTTTATTTTCACAGGAAAATGCAAAAATGTCAATACATTTTAAACTCAATTTTAAAACATTACAAACTCAATAGTTAAAAAATTTATAAAATAATACATACAATATTTTTTTACTTTCGATTTATTTTATATTTATTTGCAGAAACTAAAAAACATTTTCATCATACAAATACTAAAACCAAAATGCGACAATTTATTTGAGAAGTCGTTTGTCTCTTGTCTCAAACATACCCTCTTGTGGAGTTTTCATAGTTTAAAAAAAAATGAAGAATGCTTCTGATAACTTTCACGAAGGATATTACTATTTATTTTATAATTTAGGCTACAATCCGAGGTATCTCGCGGACTTTCATCAGTTTTGTTTTCATTTCAAAGCTATATAGAAAGTTAATTTTTATTAAAGTTCAAGATCTTTATAAGATTATTTTGTAATTACTTTGGAATAACATTGGATCGTATCATATTATGTAGTTGACAACACTGTATATTAAAAATTAATTGTCATTTATAACTTACATAAAATCATTGCGATGAAAGCTGGGATCCATTCTTGGACACCAAAATAAAAAAATGACAGTTTACTATAACTTATGTTACTTTTCACAGACGCAACATAAGTTTTGGTAGTTTTTAAATTTACCTTCTTTTATTTAACCTGTCAGTACAATCCACTCAGATTTAATGTCTGTATATTTGGTATGAAGTCTTCATAGAAACTAAACTACAGAATGTAATTCATTATTACTATTTCAGACAACTATACAGTACTCTCTTAAAAATACTTTCTTAAGCAGTATTTTTTTGACGCGCGTACAAACTGACACAAATACAAACTCTGCATTTATTGTATACTGATTATATCGCTTTCATTGGAGAAAATAATTGTAACATTCATTTTACATGAAAGCGAGAATTGTATTTTAAATCCAGTTACATTTCCCCTGAACTGTACTTGTTAATTAACATAGTGAAGAAATAAATTGTGTAAACCACACAATACACGTGCATTTTGATTACATATTAATTATCTGATGATGACTTTGTAATGACTCGGAGAACCCAATGCTTCGGACACTCCAAAGTAAATAGCTCTAAGCATTAGCACCACATAAATAGACGACATGAGATTGTAAAATATCATTATAACATATTTATGATCTGTGTGTTGACTCTTCATATAATACATATCAATTAGTATAAAGTTCTCAGTGGTACTCGTGGTACTGATGGCGGTGTTCTCGTTGTTTGTGTCACAGAGTAATGCAAAACCTGGAATTAATTTTGGTGCTGTTGTAAGTATTACACATATACGACGATATAGACAATATAGTTTCTAGTTTCGTAGTTATTTAAATAATTAATTAAATAGGTACTTGTAATGAAATTGAAACACATATATATGAAGTCTAGATGAGATGATATATTCGTTTTCGTGAATTCTTTTTTTTATTATAACATTGATTAAAATAATTATTCTCGGCAATTATTATTTCAGAAAAGTGGTTTAGAAATTCTAAAAGCTGCCGGTAAGGTGGAGGACATCTACGACCACTGGCGACACAGACACGGACACTGACAATACGATAACTGTTAATAGTAATATGTAAGAGGATAAGTACTGTATCAATGTTCTTTGTAAATGTTTACAATACAGATTATAATAAAAGTGTTTTTTCAATGTTTGAATTTTCCTTAAGAGAACAAAGAGATAAGAGTGTGTTAGTTTTTTTTTGTTTTAAGTCAGACTGAATTACAAATAGCTAAAGTTGAATGTAAACTAATTTGTATAGAAAATAAAGTTCAGCCTTCCTTGATACACTTCAATCAATCATAAAACAATACAAAAGAGTAAAAAGAGCAAAATAAATACAACGTTGAGTACAAAATAAATAAAAGAAATGTACAAATAATTACAATGTTGTTAACATTCCATATTTATAAACAATATTCGCAGATAAAAATATATTGATAGAAATACAAACTTAAGAAATTTAATAAATTCATAATGTTAAAATATATATACCATTTTTGGCATTTTAGAAAACTAAAACAATAAAATAAACTTTAATATAATATTAAAATATATTTTCTTAAATTGTATTATAATTAAGTCAGAAAACTGTCTCAGTATTTATCTCTAGTACGGTCGCATGTTTGTTTATATTATAAGTGACGTCACTCGCTGACCCGAGTCCCCGCGGGATGCGGTGGAGTCCCCGTCTTGGAGAACTGTTATCAGTTCTCAAATTAAAGTATCATGTATAAAAATCAGCGTACATTAATTCGCAATCATTTAATTGTTATTCCTCCCTCACTGCACAGTGTATTGTGTTAGAAGTGTGTCAATATGAAGGTGTCCGGAGTGTTGGTTGCATTTCTGTGCGTATCGTCTCTGTTGCTCGGGACTGGTGAGGCAAGTCCGGTCAAAATACCAATAAATGCTATTAAAAAAGGAGCTGAAGTTGTCGTAAGTATTTTAAGATAGAAACCACTTAATTAATTATTGTTTTTATATGTCTTTGTTTCTCTCTCGGTTATATTTATATAATGAAGTATATTATTTCAGGGTCACGGTATCCGTGCTCTGAACATAGCGGGGAAGGCGCACGACATTATTGGATCATTCAAACATAAGAAGAACAAACATAAGAACAAGAAACATTAAATACTAGGGACGTGATCCGGACCTTGATTTTGAGTCCTTACGCTCGCAAAATCTCAGTAGAGTTCGGCGAATTAAGTAAAGCGAGTAACCCATCTTCAATTCAGCGTTCAAAGCTGAAACCGATAGGCAAAAAATATAGAATAATCAAATATCACATAGCGATTATTTTTTACTTTGAATAGACTGTAATTTTTTGGTGATTATTCCTCAACGACATGAGTTTTTTTCCACTTATTTTTCATAAACCATCGCAATAACCATAGCTATAAATATGAAAAATTTCATGAAGACCGATACAGCCGTTTTAATACCAACCCCGGACATGCATGCATGCGGGATGCAAAAAGTCTCTCATAGAGCGTTCCGCTCGCTTCGCAAAAATTATTATAATTCTAAATATTTGAATAAGTAATATAGTTATATTCTATAACGTGTAAGAAATTAAATAAATTGCAATAAATAAGTACTTTTTAATCATGGAAAAAAATACTATCGTTATTATATATTACCTTTATATAATTGGAAATTCGTATTATTTTTGTTTTGTTGATTACTTACAGTCAGTAAAATATTATTTGACTTTATAAATCAAAACAATTTATTAATCGTCCGTTAAATGTTCTTGGCTCGTTAATTTTAATAATTACGAGTATATATTCAAGTTTAATATTACATTTAGTTTACAAAAGGAAATTGATTAGTTGCAGTTTTTAAGAAATACTTTAAGAATGTTGTATACTATTAACAATTTTGGTATTGTACTAATTTAATAAATATTTATAAGAGCGATTGATAAACAAACGAACATACTAATTATCACGGACTATCTTAGAATTTAAGTTCATTACCCGACTCTATTTGTAAGGTGGTAGAGCCTAGCTGTAGTTTTCCGACTGCAGCTCGTATTGGGCTGGCTCGACCGGGGAAGGACCACCCTCTCACAGAAGACCGACGTGTAGTAACCAAATTCATTTGGTTATGTTCCGTCGGTGAGTGAGAGAATCCGGAAGCCCAACTCCCCCCCCCCTGCCAAACATGATAGCGATGCCTCCAAAAAGTATATCCCAGGAGGGTACCGGCTTTGATGAAGCCGGGGACCCCCTCCCCGAGCAAAATCGGGGGAATGATCCTCGGATTTTGCTCGGGCTGCCCGTCGTATCTGGGGCGGGCAAAGTATCGCCTTTTGTGTTTTCTGAGGGCAAACGACGGCAAACAGCGGCACCCCGCTCCACTCTAGATGTGGACTTTTGCAACATCCGGGGGTTTCACTTGAACCTAAACGCCGTCCACTACCACCTTGAGACGGCGCAGCCGGCCTTGTTGTTTTTGACGGAGACGCAGATATCTCAACCTAGCGACACAGCGTACCTGTCATACCCCGGGTATAAACTAGAACATCATTTTATACCACACGCCGGGGTATCTGTGTTCGTAAGGGAGGATATCTGCTACCGTCGCCTTCAGGTTTTTGAAGGTCGGGACCTATCTGTACTCTGGCTACGCGTGGACATGGACGACCATGTCAGAGTCTACGCGTGCCTCTACAGGTCCCATAGTGGTAATGCAGAAACGGATCAACTCTTGGGCCATGTTCAGGCGAAGATTGACGATCTGCTTTCACAGACTCCCTCCGCCGAAGTCGTAGTCCTCGGGGACTTTAATGCGCACCATGCCGATTGGCTAGGGTCACGTGCCACCGACTACGCGGGGAGATCTGTGTTTGACTTTGCTCTGGCAAATGGTCTGTCCCAGCTGGTAAAGACGCACACTCGTCTACCGGACGTGGACAGCCACACGCCCTCTTTGTTGGATCTTCTGCTGACTACACGTCCAGAAAAGTACCAGATCACTGTCGAGGCTCCCTTCGGTTCCTCTGATCATTGTCTGGTACGGAGTGTAGTGCCCATTCGACGTCCTGATCGCACAAGACCTGCGACTCGACGCGTTTGGCACTACAAGTCAGCGAATTGGGATGGAATGCGGTCCTTTTTTGCATCCTACCCATGGGGGCCGATTTGTTTCCCTTCCAATGATCCTAGTGACTGCGCTGCGGCTGTAGCTGATGTGATACTTCAGGGCATGGAACTATTTGTACCAAGCTCTGTAGTACCGCTTGGCGGCAGATCGCGGCCTTGGTTTGATGCGTCTGTCAGGGCTGCAGCAGCTGGCAAACGGCAGGCTTATCAAGCTTGGGCTAATGCGTTAGTCACTAAGGATCCGAACTCTAGAGTTCTGAAGAGGAAATACAACCGCGCCTCCAGATTCTTCAAACGGCAAATCGCTAGAGCAAAGTTTAAGCATGTCGTCAAAATTGGGGATCAGCTGGCAAAGTACCCGCCTGGCACGCGCAAATTCTGGGCGCTTTCCAAGGCCACTCTGGGCAACTTTAGCCAGCCTTCCCTACCGCCGTTGCACATGGGGAATGACTCTCTGGCCCACACGGCAAAAGAGAAAGCCGATCTCTTGGGCACTCTTTTCGCCTCCAACTCGACTTTGGACGACCAAGGGAAGACACCGCCTACCATCCCGCGGTGTCAGAGTTCAATGCCGGAAATAGTTTTTCGCCAAAAAACTATCAGGCAGTCTCTATTTTTCTTGGACGTTCATAAGTCGAGTGGGCCGGATGGCATTTCTCCATTAGTGCTACGAACGTGTGCCCCTGAGTTGACTCCAGTGCTAACGCGTCTATTTCGGTACTCCTACTTAAGAGGCGTAGTCCCGGTCTCATGGAAGCGTGCCCTTGTCCATCCGATCCCTAAAAAGGGTGATAGCTCGGACCCAGCTAACTACAGACCTATCGCCATTACCTCCCTTCTCTCCAAAATAATGGAGATTATCATAAACCGACAGCTCCTAACGTACCTAGAGGATCACCAGTTGATCAATGACCGGCAGTATGGCTTTCGCCATGGTCGATCAGCTGGTGATCTTCTGTTATACCTTACGCACCGTTGGGCAGCGGTTATTGAAAGCAAGGGAGAAGGTCTGGCAGTTAGTCTGGATATGGCAAAAGCCTTTGATCGTGTATGGCACAAGGGGCTTCTTTCGAGGCTACCTTCCTATGGGCTTCCCGAGGGTTTATGCAAGTGGATCACCAGTTTTCTCACAGGGCGGAGCATACAGGTCGTTCTCGACGGTTTTTGCTCGGACCCCAAGCCCGTGAATGCTGGTGTACCCCAAGGCTGCGTGCTATCCCCAACTCTGTTCCTCCTGCATATCAATGATATGTTGGATATTTCCAACATACATTGTTATGCGGATGACAGCACTGGGGATGCGGTATATTCCGGTCGTGCAGGTCTCTCTCGGGAAAACGTCGACGAGTGCCGAAAGAAACTTGTGTCTTCAATAGAGACCTCCCTGGGGATGGTCTCTGAGTGGGGTGAACTGAACCACGTTCAGTTCAATCCCCTAAAGACACAGGTTTGCGCGTTTACCACTAAGAAAACCCCATTTGGCGTATCACCGCTCTTCGAGAGCACTCCTCTTATTGCCTCGCCAAGTATCAGAATACTGGGTCTCGACATTTCGAGCGATTGTCAGTTTCGTGGTCATCTGGAGAGCAAGGCCAAGTTAGCCTCGATGAAATTGGGAGTGATCAATAGAGCGAGGCAGTATTTCAATCCTGGCCAAAGACTTGCGCTCTATAAGGCGCAGGTCCGGCCTCACATGGAGTACTGTTCTCATCTCTGGTCCGGATCACCCCAATATCAGCTTCTACCATTTGACCGCGTACAACGGAGAGCCGTTCGGATTGTCGGGAACCCAGTGCTCTGTGAACGGCTGGACTCTTTGGCATTGCGTAGAGACGTGGCTTCTTTGTGCGTCTTCTACCGCATTTACAACGGGGAGTGTTCCGAAGAACTATTCGATCTGATGCCTACCGCCGAATTTCACTACCGCACAGCTCGCCATCGCCTCCTTTATCATCAATACCACCTGGACGCGTGGCGATCTTCAACTGTGCGGTTTTCAAGGACTTTTTTCCCACGTACCACTCAAATGTGGAACGAACTTCCTTCGGCGGTATTTCCAGATCGATACGACATGGGTACCTTCAAAAAAGGCATATATTCCTTTCTCCAAGGCCGGCAACGCTCTTGTGTATCCTCGGATGTTGCAAGAGTTCATGGGCGGCGGTGATCACATACCAACGGTGACCCGCAAGCTCGTTTGCCCTCCTCTAACATAAAAAAAAAAAAAAAAAAACTGCAGCATCGGGAATTCCGAGAGGGACTTAACGTGTTTAATATTTATCATTATAACTCACACGGGTAACAAATAAATATCAAGAATTCGACATATATTTTATTTTTTCATTTAATCTTCACTAAACAACTATAGGATGGTGAAGATACAAAATATCTTAAAACAAGTTATGGTCAACAATAATAGACCTATAATTTAAAATTGATAATATTCCATTCTATAGTAAACTGTTGATGAGATACAAACTGTATTTGGGCACGTTATAGTTACAGTAGATACTAACGATATGCCAGTGATAACGCTATTCCACTATTGTTCCTACAATTACCAAACACATTTATTAACTATAATTACTCCAGACTTTTTCTTGGCACTTAAGTTCGGAGATATGGAGGCATGATATTTTTTTTGTATTTTTTAGTGCTAATAACACTTTATGTGTCGTAAATAAACATCAAAATTAGGTGATTGTTTTTGTCAAGAACAGGAGGTGTCGGGTGATTAGCCTATGCATCATAAACATAGCATTAATTGAACATTAATTGAACATGTTATGTATAATTTCTATTTTTGTTATTGTTTTTGTTTTATTTTTATTTAATTTCTTCTGTTACTTTTTTTCTTTTAGTGTACAATAAAGAGTATTATTATTATTATTAAACATAGTGTTCAAAATTATAGTATGACAAATAGTCAAACAATTAATAATTCCTCCGTTGTGCTCCAAAATAGTTACTTTGTTTTCTTTGACCAATTACCTCAAGGCTTTGGTAAATTTGTAACGTGCATATTCCCAGACAGACGGACCACAAAGCATAAGGTTCCTGTAAGGTAGTTTCTGTTCTCATTATTTTAAGGTACAGGACCCTAAAAAGAAGCAATTGATAAAAAATATATACATTTTTACACTTTGTATGCTTGGATCCTTTTCCCCTAAAATAATATCAGATTTTCGATATACTAGTACATTTTTGTATTTAAGAAGTACCATTTTTATACTTTGATTTTTATAAAATCTGCATTATTGTCTGTCAACTCAATTTATTTAGTACTCTAAGGTTTATCTCACTATAGATACGCTATACTATCACTTAGGTTATTTTGATTATTAATGTGTTATGTATTTTTTTCTTTTTCAATAAATCTTTAAATATTCAATATATATATTTTTAATAAAAGTATGTAAATAAACCTCTACATCTCATTGATTCATACAGTTTTAATCAACGCCATCATTTTACATATAAGTTTCATCAACGACGTTAATATAGAACGCTGTTTCCTTTTTTTTTAAATAGAATAAGAAAACCTTTTAATTTAATGGTAATTATAATAAAAAAATATATTCCATTGTCTGATTATAAACAAAGAAAACAGTCTTCAAACAAAGACATGGGCAGTGGCAAAGTTCGTTTTTTTTTCAGGCAAAAGAAGAGTAGGTGTTATTAGAGTGCTCAGAATATTCATTAAATAAAATTAAGAAATAATTTGAACATTAATGTCGTACAGTGTATTAAAAAAATAAAGGATCCTTTAATATTTTAATACCATATTACTCTTAATACAGTGATGTGTCAGTGTTGGTGTCTGTTCCGCCATTCCTCGTAGATGTTCTCGGCCGCGCCCGCCGCGCTCAGAATACCAAGACCTTTTTTCTGAAAAAATAATGATATTTTCAATGCAGGAAAAATAACAACAAAACCGTTACGTTTTTGTCTGTTTGTCTTAAAGTTTCAATTAGGTAATATAATATTTTATTCTGGTGAGATCATATGTACTCTATAATAATATTAAAATGTGTTTAACTGTAACACTAAGTAAGAGTATAATACTTACAACAGCGCCCATGTTGAATTTGGGGTTTGCATTACTGCGTGTAACAAACAACGAAAACACCGCCATCAGTACTACGAGAACTACTGAGAACTTCATATTAATTGATATGTGATAAGAATAGACTCAACACCTGATATGTGATGAAGTAATATCACTTAATCGCGTCGCAGAGTATTTAAGAGAGTCGTTAATGAACGTAGTCGTTGTTAGGAGTTACCCAGTGCATCGGCTTTCCCGTGCTATTAGTAAGACATTAGTCTTATTACAATTTAATTGGTTCTAAAAGTAACCGAACGCGCGAATGATTATAATTTATTAAGTTTACTGAATTCTACTAATACAATGCTGTGTGCTAGGATAGCAGGCTTGGGATACCATCGTTGGAAATATCCTCGTGTGCCCGTCCGCAATCAACCTGACCCCGATGTATCCGGTGGGATGGGGAGCGGTATGTGCCGGTACTCCTTAGGGGACGGTCAATTCATTTCTTTAGGATCGCCTTAGTCATCTGCTGATGTTCAGCGGTGGGGTGCCAGCCATGAGGTGCCCGTGTCTGGCTCATAGCTGCCAATGTCACAATGGCAAAAACAATTTCAGAATTAATAATAGTTTTATTATTATACGATTATATTGTGGGTAATATAGTGATGTTCTTCAATTATGATTTTTTAACTTGAGACTTATAAAAACTTTGTAATGGAAATTTAAAACCTTGTTTTTACCGTCCTTTAAAGATATTAATTGCAAAAATACGTATAACACGAAAAGTAAATTGCATGTAAAACTTACAGTGAATATAGAAATATAAAAAAAAACAAACTAAGCAATACAGAAAGCATACATGAGCACTTCAGAATATCGAATATCTTAAATATAAATACATTATTTGGTGCCTGATTTGGTATTTTACATATTTTTGATAACATTAGTTTTCTAAAAATTAAGAAGTAAACGTAGATTTTTTAATGCAATAATAATTTTGTAGACCAGTAACAGCAATAGTGATATATTTGTATTTCAGAGTTTACAGTCCTTAATATAACTGTTAATATCTATAAAATCTTTTTAGTTTAAATAATATCGGTATTATAATTTATCACATGTGTTGTTTAAGTGCTGATGGAATCCTCTTTCATATTGATTATTCAAGTCACACAGCACATTCAGCTCAATGACACCCTCGTGTCCGTTATAGGCACTTGTATCTGTGCATACCTAATGATTAGGAATTAGGAAGCTCAAATACAATATAAATGAATTTTACTCAAATTTGACTCAAATGTCTTGTTACCGCGGTCTACACTTTTTAATCGAAGTATTCGAATGCTGTAAATATACGTCGCCTTTATTTGCATAGTTAAAGTTCTTCAATTTTGCTTTTAGAATGTATTTAAGTTTGCAATTTTATTAACTCTTTGTTGGGGTTATAATAAATTTCGAGCTCGGCTCTATTTCGCCTGTGTCGAGTCTATTTCTCCTGACTCCTGTTATTAACAAAACAACTTAACAAAGATGAACCCTGTTCTGATATATTTTAATTAGTTCTGTTTTAGAACGAAACGGAATAAGGTTTCATCAGACTTCAAAAAATTAAGAGAAAAACTTATCATAAGATAGATATATTCACAAAAGCTAAAAAAAATAACTCGAAAATAATAAAAATGACATAATACGTTTTTGTATTATATGATTTAAAATAAGTATTCGGATTAAAGTAAAGTTCTCATCATAACTTCGCCTTTAACGAGAAAACTAAAGAAAGAAAGAAAAGACATCCGGTCGCTTTTAAAACATTTGAAAGCAGTTCTTTTCTTTGAATTCAATGCAATTTATTTCTTGATTTGATAACAAAAGAAAGAGTATGATTCAGTTCATATTAATAATAAATATATTAAAATAAAATATACTTTTTTTTACGATTATTTAAACTTTATTAATATAAAATAACACATTTATGTTATATATGTCTTTATTATACTTCTAGTTATTGTTAGCAACTTTATCAGTTAACTGTAACAGTGTATTGATTTTTGAACCTGATTTCGGTTTGATAAGAATAACTGAAAATTGTTACGGATTTAACAGAATGTTTTTAAGGTTAAAAAAATAGACCATCGTGTTTAAAAAATTCTTATTTAATATCAAGGGTTTTTTTTAAAAAAAGGTATGTAATTGAAAAGTTCAGTAAATTGAAACGCAACCAAAGGGACTGGTCCCTCCTCATACGATTGTACGAATAAAATGTTTTTAATATGTAACTGTGATACCTTTTCATGATTTTTCTCGTTTTGTTTTTAAAAAATAGCAAATATTCCTAATATACCTATTTCAAACTCTCCGAATAAGCTTTATCATATCTTTGATATAGTTTTATTTGATTTTTATTTCAAAGAGCATTCAAACAGTCGAATAAGGTCAAAGTTAACATTTCGTAGGCTTTAAATGCTATAATTATAATTTCATCAACTGGAGATAAATCCTCTAGAAATGTCAAATAAAATGCTAACTATAAATATAACTCAAAAAATTTACTGAAATGAAGTCATTAAAAGAGGTCTTAAATTAAACATAACTACAATATTTAACAAAATTAATCTCCTGGGTGTAATCATAATCATGAAACGTGAGACGGGACAGCGGATAGCGAAAGATTTGATAATCGGATTAACTTTACTTCGATTTTACAAACTTATATAATAGAAGCTCCTTCGATGTAAAGTCCACAGTCGCGACGATCATAGATATATTTATACCAAATCTAAACTTTGATTTGCCCCCGAACATGCAGTCACTAACAATCAAAATGTCATCTCAGTATTGCGTTACCGTAGTACATATACATTATATATAATATAATAGTAGATATACATTATATATAATATCTAAATTCACGAATCAAATTTTAAAAAATGTTTGTTTGTAATTTCAAAATAATAGTTTTTCACTAAATTTATATAAAAGTATTTACGGTACTTACATAAAAAACCTATATTTAAAAATGGTCTCTGTCTGTATGTTTGTTCCGGTTAATCTTAGAAACGACTGGTCTGATTTTAACTGGCGGATGTTATAAGGAGTACCTTAGGCTACTTTCATTTTAAAAAAACATACAGTATAATAAGCCGCGCGTTCCAAGTCATGTGCAAACAGCTTATTAAATAAAGTTGAAATCATCGTGAGTTTACCTTTGTTATGTAGATATTAATTAAACATATTACCAATATATTTGTCTTTTATTTAGCAGTCACAGTTGCTCTCTCGGAGAGCAATAAATTCGAAACTTTAACTTCAAATCTCTGTTCAACCGTGGTTAGTTACTGTAAAGTCTGCTCTTAATAGTTTGTTACCCAAAAGAGCATATTCGTATTGGTATTTTCTTGTACTGTATAGTCTAGGTTTTGTTTTATTTTCATTTAAAACGTGTTTATACAGAACAGGATAACTCATTCACAGCCAAATGAAATTAATATTAATATTCAATTGAATACTTCCATTTTTACAGCAAACAGAAACCTTATACTGAGAGCACACACGGTGAGATTGTCAATAGAGCCTATCTAAAACAATGCCTTCGGTATAAAAAAACAAATATATATATATCCATAGAGATATATAAATTAATTAATTGTAAAATAATTATTGTATATCTTTCCTCATTTGTTATAGAAATCCAATCGAAAGTTGTGGAAGTACGCATGTATAAGACTTTTATATGTTGACGATTTTTTATACTGTTAATTTGTTTTAAGTCTCCATTACACTAGGATAGGTTTTTGCTATAACATCCGCGTTCGGCTCAAAGATACAGGAGAACATTTTTAGCTAATTATATTAATTAAATATTAGCTAATTATATATTAGCAAACGGTTCAGAGCTCCGCTTACGCTCAGCGCAATAGCCTTGCATTATGTCTCTATAGTCCGTTTACATTTTAAAAAGTTAACAAAGAACCTGATTGATACGTTTTCAAACATATACTTATGAAGTCGAAAAATAAAACACCTTAAATATAAAGATCACCTATTGTTAACTTTATATATATTCAAAATACATATATATTTACTTGTAACTTCTTTCGCCATTTATACCCATATATATAATCATTTGTTAGTTGTTATATAAAAGTCAATTGTATATAATAAATATTTTTTTATTCCTCAAATATCTTAAAAATGTCAAGTAACTGCCATTTACTCATCATATAATAGTGATAAAGTGGTATTAGCACTATACATACTCGTACTCGTACGTGTGCGTATCTCTTTATTTATTACTTGTTACTATTTCAAAATACACACTATGAGTACGTCTCATATGTTTCTTTTCCTTGGCCTTTTGCAATAAATGTATATATATTTTTATAAACAAGTTCTATTTAACGAATGTACAATGAATAATATTTCTTGTAGTTAATTTATTTACCAGGTGTCCAACAAGTCAAACGTATCACGAAAGAACAATATACCTACATAAGTACGTTTATATGGTGTTTGTGTACTTTATATATAAATATAAATGGTTTTTTGTTACTTTTACTGCAGGAAAATTTTCTATCTTTCCCAACGAAAAATAATGGAAATTATAACAGTCTTGTAAACTATTTATCTAAAGATCAATACGAGTACTGTACAAATAAACACGGGAAATTAACCCGGTAAAACAGGGTGGTATAAAAATAAAATAATTAGTGATGTAAACATAATTAATATTTATTCTAAAGCAGATTCTATTTACTTATTTTGTTGGAGTCTATTGGATATCAAATATCAATTTTATATTATTAAAACATCAAGGGTCTTTCACTAGTTGCAATATTGGCTTGACAGCGCTAATAAAAGGTAGATTTTATATAAATTATGTAAGTATTATGAGATTCTTTGTACATTTTTATATAATGTAAGATTCACTAACGTTGTTATCAATGCCTTGTATTTAATCATCCGTTAAATTATTGAAGGCAGTGCTCTGAAAAACAAGTGACTTTTGAATGGATGTAATCATTTATCACCGGTCGATGTCAGTGTAAGCAGCTGACTCTCCATACTGAGTGATGAGTTTGTAACAGCATCGACGAGACATTCGCACCTTGAAGACTATTTTATTTGCATTATAACTATACAAAACGTGTGTCTGTAGTATAGAAAACTAAAAAAAACTACCCAAATTTATTATAAACAATGTTAAAAGTAGTTTATTCTAAAACAATGTTGTTTTTATAAATCGAAGCACTTTTATGATAAATATTTAAATAATACTATATTGAGAGTTAATTACAATATTTAAAACAATAATAACGGAACAAGAATGACAATTACATATACTGATTAGATATACGAGTATCTGAATTATCTACCACGAAAACTTAAGTACTTTGAAAAGATGTAATCTTTAATTGCATTTGAGTAATAAAATTATATATTGTGTTAATCAAAAATATTCAACAATAATCAAATTGCTAAAACAAATAGTATGTTTTACTAAACTAGAGATATAAATCTAGTATTTTAATACCAAGAATATGTTATAAAAATATTATGCTAAATTTTAGATTTGCTTCAGAGTAATGAAAGATTTATCAAAATCTTCCATTCTTAGATACTTTGATAGAACCACCGAATACGTAATACAAAGATTAATTAATTATAATCATTTGTTTAAATCCTTACCTTCATATTCTTCTTTTCATTCTCACTGAAATTATTTTGTAAAAGAATAAAGGTACAATGGACTTATTTTTCTTAGCTTTAATAATTATTAAATATGGGTAATTAATGTTCAATCTAACAACTAACACCAATATTTACCATTACCTAGTCGTACTAACAAAGTACTAAGTGTAAGTAATTAATATTCTTAATTTGTTTATTTCGTAGGTTGGAAAAATATAGACGATGTCTTTACAAAAGAATAATGAATGACGAAAAAATTCTTCTTTATATTGTTATTAATAAAATTATTACAAATATGAAGTTTAGATATAATAAACAAATGTAGTGTTAGTAATGAAACTCAAAAAACGCAGTATTGTATGTTTAAGTAATTACTTGTTATTGTAATTCGATCGCAGTAATATTAATGCTTGAAAAGCACAATTAAGGCATAACCATTATAAAATAAAACACACATGTACTAATAACACACTCGTGATGGATGATAATATTTACATTTACATATTAACGATGTCAAGTGCTGTGTTTGTTCTGAATAATTTACTGATAATTGATTGACACTAGATATAGAATAGATATAGAATGATCAAACATTCTATGTATTATAAAGAGGAAAGTTTTTTGTTTGTTTGATGGTTTACATCCAATACGCTCCAGAACTACTGGATCTATTTAAACCATGTTTCACTAATAGAAAGCTACTTTATCAGGAAGTAACAAAGGTTATAATTTATGCTCAACCCAAATGGTTAAAGAAGAAGAAGGTAAGATAAGTCATTTCATTTTATTTTTAACCGATTTACGATGTACTAATGAACGGTAGGAATAAAAGATCTACATCTAGATCTACATTTAGGGGACTATCTGTAACGACTAAACTATTAAAAGCGTTTTTATATTTTAAAAATGTTTAAATAATCACTACATACAATAATTTAAATGTAGTTTTCCATATGTTAATGAATGAATTCTTATGTCATTAAAGTACTTTATCATCTTTTTAGATATGAGAGCAGGTGTCATATGATTATCATATGAGTAAGATTTATTAAGGAATTCTTTTAAGAACTTTTTAGTATGTGAAGCAAAACACGTTTTGAGAACAAAGAGTAAAATGATTGTATTAGAATGCTAGCGAAGTCAGAAAGAATCTCTAAATATGTAAACTTTATTTTTTTTTGTTGTAGTTCATCAATATATACGGATATGGAGATAAATTTGATTTATTGATTAACGACTGTAGTTATTTGGTAGAGCTTTGTTCATTAATAAGTGATAACACTGGACATCTAAACCAAATAACCTGACTTTAATCTCAATCCCTAAGTAAGGTAATATACACTTGTTACTAAAGAATAATTTTTGTCTACTTTATTAATAAATCTACTCTTTCGAACAGCTTTCCCATTGAGGTCGATTACAGCTAAAATACAATTAATAATAATTTGTTCGTAGATTATAACCACTGTGTGTAGATATAGTTACATGTCACGTACTACATGTCTATCTAAAAAAGATCAATATATTTCTCAGTACAAAGTTATCAATGGAACTATTGATTTCACTCTGATAATGACAGTTTTTATTCTGAGTAAGTTTTCTATTTTTAAATATATAATGTTTTTGTATGTTATAATTAATATAATATATCATCTAATGATAAAGTGATGCATATAAGTTACGTAAAATATCACAAACAGTAATAACATATTAGTGTTTAAGTCATTAGCATCACCTACCTACTTTATTGATGTTTCCATTAGTCTAAGTATATACAAAACATTAAGTATTTAAGTTTATTTATCATAGTACCTAATGCTAAAACACGTTATTTAATATAACGAGTTTAAATTAGGTGAATATTTTATTGAAATTATTAAATTATGTATATTATGTGGTTTAAATAAGTTCGTATTATTTAAACAACACGAGACACAGGAATGGCGGTGTCGATTATACCTATACCGGAGTATATCCAAATTTCATAAAAATCATAATTTTGTTATTTAGTGTTTATAACAAGAAATATTTTCATATTGTATTTCCTTAGAAAATAGGAAAGGTTAGGAAAACCAAAATCAAACAAAATTTATTTTACTACGTCAAGTATGTACCTACATATTACGTGAAAGGCGTTCAGACAAAAAAATATTTTGACTTCTATTCAATGTACTGAACAAACAATAATACTATTTTATAATAATTATCTAGTATTTTAGATTAACAGATTGACAATCATCTGTACAACCTATTTTCTAACTTATTAATTAAAATACTCAAATAGTCATATCACTCTTAGTTTTCTTAAAACAGAGAATATGAATAGATAAAATAAACAAAAGCTGAGAATCTGTAAGAAATATAATATCTTCATGCCATAAGATTATTTCATACTTTAATATAACTTTGGAAAACTTCGATTAGCAAATGCAACTATATTATTAATATATATGTAAAAATTAATTGATATTATTTGAAAAGTAATTACAATAACGATATTAGATATAATAAAATATTTGTATTTATAAATATAACACCAATGAGACTTTGTCAATACGCTGAGTGTGTCGATAAAGTGATAAAAGAGTGTGCTTCAATAAATACAAATATTGATATTTTTTAACCTCAAGTAAAGTTCCCTTCCCTCGTTCAATTAACCGATACACTGAATTAATAAAATTATAATATTCATGTACATCAAAGAGATAAGCTCCCTTCATTTACTATGTTGTAATTATTCCATATTTTAATGTACTAATGGCATTATTATATGAGCTCACTAGTGAGTGTAAAAGTAATGAAATTAACAACTAAACATCGTGTACACACAATGTACACAATAAATCTATGAATTGAGATATTATCAATTCGATTAAGAGGGAATTGAATCTAAATCTCAATCCGAGTAACAAATTGACGTGCGCTTCACATATCACTAGTAGAATCAATATGTTTTATGTATGTAAGTATAATACTACTTCAGCAAATTGATTCGTCAAATTAAATGTTTTATTAAAATCATAATTCTGAAAAATTAGACCATTTTTTCTAGGAGTTATAATTATTTATAGTAATTAAAATATCTTAACGAAACCGAGTTACGATTATTGTAATTATTATTTGCTCACGTTTCTTAGTTTGATAATGATGAATCTCACATACAAACTTTATATCCGTTTGATCATGTCGATTAAGTTACCACTCTCTGCACACTTGAACAATATGTAACTTGTTCTTATAAAAGACGATTTATATATTACATTATGTTACCGTCAGTAATTATTCTTAGTTCGATGTATCCAATGTTACAATAAAGTAAAAAAATTATAAACACTACATCGCACGACACGAGCGTAGTTAATCATACTACAATAAAAAATTTTTTCAAAAATGCTTTTTAAAAAATTTGATTTTTTAAAAAGCATTTTTTAAAAAATACAATACATTTAACCCGGACAATAAAATTCGGCAAATATGGTCGAAAACGCGATTAAAAACACGTAGGGGTGGCAAACAGGGGTCAAAAGGGGATGTTTTCTTCGGGTAACCCCATTTACTTGTATTGTCACCGGAGCCGAACATGTGCTCTAATTTTCATCGAAATTCATTGAGTCTGAGTATTAAAATTTCGCGTTACAAGATTTGATCCGATACATGTCAAGTTAAATAAAAGCATTTAAAAAAGCATTTAACAAAACAAAAATGTTCACCTAATCCTTTCAGCTATCTTACCATTTTTTGTTATCAGTAGGAGATATTATAATGTATGAAAGTTTTTGTAAGACGTCGTAACATTTTGGAATCATTCCTTTATTTAGGATTTATATTAGAAATCCTAATATGAAGAAATTTCAATTAAAACTATAATACTTTGAAAATTTATATTTAGTACAATTACAGAATACTGTAATTAATATAATAATACTATAAGTAATTATAATAGTAATAACATTTATAATAACCTAACAGTTTCCTTTTTCAGCAATTTTAAATTATCCTTAAAGTAATAAATACAAAATACTTTTATTATATTCTTTTATTATATTATTTCTAGATGTAGTACAGTAAGTACAGTAGTGAGGAGGTGGTGGTGCGGCGCAGGGTGCACTCGGCTGCACGTCCACGTCCTGCGCCAGCACCCACGCCATGCGACGCAGCAGTGCACCCGCCGACGACGAACACGCGCACTTGCTCTTTATGTGTAAAGTTCTATAAAAGGTCATCTAAGCTGTTTGCGAGATTAACGGACTAATCTTCAGATATATACACTGTTACACACATTATATTTTTGAGATTTTAAATCACTTTTTTAAAACTTTCAAAGTATCAAAGTTTTTAGTATATTAAGTATAAAGTAAATACATACTTAGCATATTGACTGAATATATTAAACAACGTTTATATTTTTAGAGATGACATCATCACAAAATTAAAGTATTTTAAAACAATTACGGAATTTACTTTTATGTGGTTCTATGAATAAAACAAAAAAAGAATTTGTGTGTATTTTTTCTAATAATTTCCACTTCTGAAATAATATTAATATCTTATCCTCAGATGAGTTGAAGCTTAGTTTGAATTAATTTTGACTTTTATGTGCACTGCAAGAGTAATTTAAGATAATTTTATTAATTACGTATAACATATAGACATAATTTACTGAAACCTGTTAAAAAATAACTCACCATAAAGTCAATACAAATACTACATGAACCTAAACTATACATAATAACTAGGATCCGCCAACCGTTCGCGGCGGGTGTTGAGCTGAGCCCCTCTCCTTTCTTCTTTTCTTGATAACTTTTGAATGGCTAAACATTTTTTTAATCTGTTTTCGTTATAACATCCGCATTCAGCTCAAACATACATGAGAAAATTTTCAGCAATTATCTCGTCGCATTCTGGAGACAACTAAACACAAAAACAGGTCTCCCAAACAGTTAAGAGCATTGCTTACGCTCAGCTCAATAAACATTCAATAAAAATGTAATTGCGACGTTTAGTTTTTGAAAGACCTTTCTATCTAATAACATCGCTTCCTTTTAATGTATATCATTTATAAGGATTTAAGAAAATTTAATTTTCTGGTTTATCTCATGACAATTTATTATTAAAAGAAGTTAATTTTAATGCATTTTCGATACGTATTTCTTAATGTTTTTAAAAAATATTACGCAATATGGTGGCAAGCATTTTTTTCACATTTAATGTTGTTTAACATCTTGTTGACAAGTACACACACACAAAACTTATCCAGTTCTTCCTTCGTCCGCAGTAGTCCGAACTGTGTGCGAGGAGTTGAGTCCACAAACATCTTCAGCTCCTAAGCTGTCCTCGCTAGTTTGATCACCTCCGCCATCTACACCATAGATTCAGAAAAAATAATAATAATCAATTTACTTTTGTTTATAATTTTTTATAAAACATAGCTAATAAGGCAATATAATTAAGTTATATTTTAAGGTTATTATAAGTAGTTTAAGCACATCTCATTGTCTAAATAACAATTTTACATTTTAATGTACGACAACTTATTACTAATTTTAACTATTATTGACAAATATCAACATTGTTAAGGTAAATGAAGGCAAAATAAAATATAGTATATAATATAAATATAAATTGTTAATAACTGCGGTTGTGAACGATGTTACTACTACGATTAAGTTAAATCATTGCTAGTGACTTTGTTAGTATTAAGTTAAATGGACTTATTACGCGGAGCGCCTTGAGATGAAAAGAACTAATTCCCTTTAAAACGATCAGATTATTAACCTTTTACATTCTTCCATACTGCCATTAAGCTTTAAGCAGATTTGCAGAAAAATTCCCATTCTCTCCGTTTATTCCTCACTCCTTCCTCAACAATGAACTGAATTGAGCAAACGATATAACAGTTATAAAATTATTTATATTATTATTAATTAATATATTTTCTTTTTTGCGATAAAAAGTATTAAATATTCGTTTTGTGACTAACTGATTCAAAATTTACTTGTTTAAGTTTAGATGAGGTTTAAATATGTTATTTTTATTACTTTTTATTTTATTTTATTTGCACGCTACATCTGAGGGCTATTAAGAGTTACTGTTTAAAAAAGGTTAAGATATTCCGATAAGTACAGACGTTTAAAATATTCCTCTGTTGAGCGACACACTCAGGCTACGAGTGGTACTTGATTCAACATATTATATATCGGGAGGTAAACCCCAGGGGTCACATGGTTCTACACTTCATGGTTATTAACTAGAAAAGATATAAAAATTATTATTTTTCGATCACTTTATAAATCAAATTATTGTTAGCGGGACGATAAATTGTCACCAGGTATAATGATTCTGGAATGTAAAGTATAGTAAAATCTTAAAACTTTGAATTTAATACTTAAGGTATTTTATAAATTTTCTTACAAGTACAAAATAGGATCACAAGACACTGATACCCTATTAAACTTTGAAAGTCAGACTTTTTCAGATGTAACTTTAAAAAAACTTTTTAGTTTTACAGCTTTAAGTTTTGTTCCATTTGTATAAATTGAATGTAAAGACTAACTCAAATTTATCCGACGACGGTTACTGAAGGCTAGTTGTGTGACAAGTACAAGTGAACATTATCAAGAGCCATTTTAACTTTAAACTAAATAAATCTTTAAATTGAGATATTAAGAGGACAATAATGTTTTGCATATTTGTATACTACAACAAGGATTTCTAAAAATTGGTTATAGAATTGATAGAAACTCTAGTTCATTTATTTGATTAGGCAATAGTTTTTTGCTTTTTATACCTTATTATTTTTAGTCTACATTATAAATCAAAATGCTGGTTTAAATTGTTTTAATTGTGATTTGTGAGAGATACTTGCAATAATAATATAAATAACGACATTTCATTTTCTCTACTGATATCGAATTTAGGGTTTTGATTAAATAATTTTTATTAATATTCATATTCATATTTATCTGGTAATATTTTTGGTTTACAATGTTCTTAAAACTATTTCCAAAAATATAAATTTGCCGGTTAGGGCGTCCCAAATCAGTCGTCAAAAATATCATTTACACTTTACTATATTAATTAACATTCTCTGGATAACACGTTGTTAACTATATCAATTAAAATATTCAAATCATTATAATTAAACTAAAATGTCAAAAATGTAAAAATAAATAAATAAATAAAAAAAAAGTAAAATACCGAAATCATAATAATAAATTTAAAATACGAGTGTCATTAAAATATTTGTATGTCAATATTGTTCAAATTATCCTTTAAATATTCGTCACAACTATAATAAACCTTTGATGTCAACATTTATTTCAACTTATTATAAAAAATAGTGTCCTTTTTAATTTTTTTAATTTGATTTGGTTACTTATTGTTTGTTGTTGTGTGGTGGCGTTGTTTTCGTGTAAACATTAACATTTCTAGGATATAAATAGAAGGCATTGTCAATATGTTAAACTTTTCAAACCAAGGCCGGCAGCTATCTGTAATTTATATACCCGCTATTGCGCGTATACATTTTTTTTGACAGATAAATATTTCATGTGCATTTGTGGCATTTCCTCATAAAATAATACCGTATTAATCCAGGCGTACGCATGAGCATAATATGCTGAAAGAGCAACATTTATATTCGCCCCCTTTTTTATTTTTCTTAAACCGTAAATGATTTATTTAATTTATTTTTAATTATGTCAATGTGTGAATTCCATGTCATATTACTATCTAAACCTATACCTAAAAAATTAAAGTTGTCAACTAGTGAAATATCATTATTATTAAAATTAAACGTAAAATTCATTGCTGGTTTTTGATTTGAATAAAATTGTATTAATTTAGTTATTGTAAAATTTATAATCATCTTGTGGTCGGATAACCAATTTGTAATAATTTCAAAAATTGATAAAAGTTGAGTCGTCAAGTTTAATTCATTTTTTGTCTTAAAAATAATTGAAATGTCATTCCCGAATAAAATTGTATGTGCATTAAATAATGTAGGAAAATCATTTAAATAAATTAAAAATAACACAATTCCTAGTACACTACCTTGTGGAATAGATTGAGTAAGTGTTGCTTCTCTCGATTTCACTTGTTCTAGGGTATTATTACTTTTATTTTTGAAATCTATAGAGACGAATTGTTTTCTGTTAGTTAAATACGACTTTAGCCACTCGTAAGCTGATCCCCGAATGCCAATGTTCCAAATTTTCACCAGTAATGTTTTATGACATACACGGTCATATGCTTTTGTCATATCAAGTAATATGCCGACGGCATAGTGCTTCTCATTTTGTTGTTGAATAACTGAATATTTTTTTTAATTTAGACCCAAGACATACAATAAGCGTTAGAAAAATCATTTTATATAAATAGTGCTCTAAATTGAAACCCGTCATCACTGAACTCTTTGTATCATTTTCGTGTTTGAGTTATTAAGAAACACTGGGAACTTTAAACATACAAATAAAATATACTAATTATAAATTGTTAATCGGTATCCGTAATATAAAACATTATTTTTACGAAAATGTTATTATAAATTAACATTTGATGCTTCAACATAACAATAAAGCATAAAATATATAACATTAAAGTTTATATATATAAAAGCTCTCCTAAAAGCATTAAAGGTGATGGTTTGTAAAAGATTTTCCATGAATAATGATTTGAGAAATAATATTAATTTATCTTCAGTACATTATCTGTTATAAATTTATAAAGAAATAAAGGAATGAATGAATTGTGTTGCTTATCCCCTGGTGTCAGGAGAAGATGCGAACTAAAATAAACTAAACTTAATAAAATAGTTTTCTTTTACATTAACAGTTGGTTTCAAAAATAATAATAAATATAAAAATCTTTATAATTTATTACAAATTTATTCTAGAAGTGTGTTTTTGTACCTACGAGTATCTTATTATAAATATCAACAATATTACATCTTACCGTCACTATTTCTTTAAAACAATTTAAATTAAATATTTTTTATAACTCAAATAGATTGTTTACTTATTTTTGCTTCTTAAACTAAAGATCCCTCATTAATAGAATGCATTGTGCATCTTACTTTACCGATAACTCAATCCAAATATCACAAGCCCTTCGATACTGATGGTTTGTCGTTTTGAAAAATTAAAGTAGCGCTTAACAAGAAACCATTATCTGATGTGATGATCGTTAACATGGATCCACATGTCATTAAGGCGTTATATTAAAGATTATTTCATAAATCGTGATTCATGACATATTTATTTTCAATTTGCTACATTTAGTATTAATGTTTAGAATTATATTATATTTTATATTTAATTATAATATTTAATTTATTATATTAAATATTTTAAGTATACTCAATTTGTATCATTAATATATCACCTTATTACCTTATAATGACCTCGGTATAATGATTAACATCACGTGATTAGTGAGCACGTGTTATTGATATCGTCTACTTAAAGTTATGAATGATAAAAGAAATGCTGTTCAACAAAGTTTAATTTATCATTCATTAAAATTAATTTAACATACAAAAGGACGTTTTATTTAATTCGATCAATAATACTATTAATTATAAAGTCTTTGTATTAAAATACTATCCGCTTTTTTCCCTCTCATGAACGAAACAGCTCGTTCATGAGAGGGAACTTCATATTTTGCTTGCAGATTCGTTGAGCAATATATATGTAACAACTTAATAGATAAACTTGTTGTGACCGGAGATAGAACTCAGAAACCGTCAATTCAAACAGAGTCAATTTCCGATATGTTGACGGCAAGGATGTGTTATCAGAAGCTCGTTAGGATACTTAGATTCGTTATTTGCTCTTTTAAATGTAAAATAGAGGAATATGAAAGGCATTCTTTGTGTGGTGTTGTTTAGTTTCTAGAATATATGATATTTGTAGACACCGTTCTCTCGCACCAAGTGTGTTCTCGATATAACGTTTCTGTTTACTATAAAAATGAAAGTATTATATTTTAAATTGAAAATAATATTTATTTTATTCAGGTGTACGTGATTCTGTTTTGTTTTGCTCGATTGGTTTTAAATTTGTAACAATAAAACTCAGAGTTGTTATAAATACTTTTCTTTTTCGTACAAGTTTTTATTGACATACAATCAAATCCAATCCAATCTAATTTGTAACTTTTACGCTATGTTTGTATAAAATAAGGTTGATTTAGATAATAGTTATTTCTACTATGTAATTTATAATATAGACAAGGTAAATATTTATAGAATAGAATACACAGGAAACCTTCCGCCCAGTTACCGTTTTCTTGTGGAGGTTTTCATCTTGAATTAATTACCAATGACTCAGCGTCTTTGAAGTGATGAATGTACTCTATATAACTTAAATCTTATAGGAGCCATTGTTGTATAACTGCTGATTATTGATAACACTAATATATATATGGTAATAGTATTTTCTCATATAAATTTATAGTAAAATGCAAATTCCGTAAAATACTTGACTATGAGTCATGTAAGGGGTGTCTCAGAATGTTTTTCGTTTTTGAATTGACCAATACGCGCCCACCGCCGGTGGCAGGAGAGGGGAGTGGTCTCTAACGCTTGGCCGGCTTGTTAAGTTTAGTAGCCATGAATCGTTTCACGGGACCGTAGCGCGCGTTTTGCATACGAGTGTTTTATAAAAACAACGATTCCTACACTATTGTTCGTCGTCTCTACAGGATACACTTTAATTTAACAAGCTTAAAACATATGCAAAGTGCCAATTTATTTAAACATTGGGTGTGCAAGTTTGAAGAGACTGGGAATACAATGCCGGACAAATCGTCTGGGCGCAAAAGGACATCAAGGACGAGCACGACCGTCGACTGCGTTCACCAGTCTGTTATGGACGACCCACGACAGCCGTTGAGATTGCGCGCAGCTTCTCTTAATTTGAAAAAAATCTACAGTTCATCGCATTATTTTGAAAGATTTAAATTTTCACCCCTATAAAATTGTTATTTTGCAAGAAATTAAGTCTGATGATCCTGATAAACGAGTCTAATTCTGCAGGACAATGAAAAACCGTTTTAGGAGTTTCTGCTGCCTGCCATATCAAATCAAGGAATTATCGGTCCTTATTTTTTTAAGAATGACCCAGGTCGAACTAAGACCGTTAATTCTGATCGATATTGCCATATGATCCAGATTTTTTTGGCTATAGAAATGCAAAAGCATTCTGTCTACAACCGCAACACCTATTTCCAGCAAGAAGGAGCCACTTCTCATGTTATAAAGGACTCATTAGCTGCTCTTCACAATCTATTTATTCCCAATCTATATATTATGGAAGAGTGATAAGTCACCGAAGAGACATTAACTGGCTACCGAGGAGCCCTGATTTAACGCCTGCTGTCTTTTTCCTATGGGGCTACCTAAAAAGTAAAGTTTACAATCCATTGCCACCAAACTTGAACGTTTTGAAGCAAAGAATCACAGAAGAAATCAACTCTATTCTGAGAGCGATGCTCCAGCGAGTGATTGAAAATTTTAGTACCAGGTTAAATGAGTGTGAACAAGTAAATGGTGAACATTTGCAAAAGGTTGTTTTTTATAAATAAACTTGAAGATCTGCTCTTTAATTTAATAATAAATAAAACAAGTTTTAATTGATTTTGTTGTTTTTTATTTAACATCGAAAAACAAAAAACATTCTGAGACACCCTTTATTAAAAATAAGATGTTAGGGGTGCCAATAGATCCTCAATTTCGACTCGCTGCGCTCGCGAAATCTCAGATGCCGTTTGCATATTGAGCGAATAGAGCCTAATGTAATGACTTATCGTATCCCATTGACTTCAATGGGATATCAGTATTTTGATGATTATTCCTCAACAAAATGACATTTTTGAATTTTTTTTTAAACCATCACCTATGTGTATCTTTTTGATTGCAAAATCATAATTTTCCGTGAAGTACTTTTCGAGCCTATTCGTGACAAAGAATGTGGAAAAGTCTCCAGTAGAACGCCCCGCTCGCTTCGCTCAACAAAGTATTAAGATAGTTTACACAATAGTTGATAGCTCACGAAATAGTTTTTTTTTGGTTTAATATCCTATTAAAATCAAAAATTTTAAATGAATGTTTTTTAAACAATCGACACCAATTTATTATTATAATTTATTTTTCTCTCTTACTTTTTCCTTCCTACTGCTATGTTTTAAATATTTTAGAATAAATTATTTGTCTAATTACTACATTATGAAGTGTTGCTAATAAGTAAATAAAGTAGCATAATCTGTCAGTTGCTTTTTAAAACATAAGGACAAACTAACATCCGAGTCCTTGTGGTAGATTTAATATCATACACATACAGTATATTTGAAATTGTCTACAAAATGTTATACAAATGCTTTTACAATAAAAAGTAATCAGAAGCAGGACTCAAACCTTGTCCTGTGTCTGTCCTTATTACTTTGCTAACGAGGGTATCTTTATTGAAACAATTTCTATTGTTTTCAAAATGTCTGTCTAATATTTCATATTTTCTTAAAGCTAGTTAACTAGTCAAGCTAATAAGATTAGAAAAGCGAATAGCAAAGAATGCTTTTAATTGAGCAATTATCAATTAATTTTATAGGGTCAACATAAAAAACCTTAACTATGTTAAAAGCCAATGAAAGATCTTTAATAAAATCTATAGTCTTTGTATTGTCTTAAACATCTTTCCATCTCTTTAAGAAATTTGAAGGTTCTCAAAAGATAATTTACTTAATGTTTGATTCGCTACGAATTGATATTCATTGCTTCGTCTGTTCATTATTCTATTTATGTTTTTTATTTGTGTGTTCTTTTTAATTTTATTACATAGACGTTATTGAAATATGTAAAATGCAAAATCTCAAGAAAAAGAAATCTGTATCGAAAAGGTATTTTAATTATTCAAAATTGTATTTTATCAATCTTTTAGTATTACTCTATATAACATAATTTCTGTGTTCGCTCAGTACATCATTCTTGGTGAAATGATATATCTTAAATGTGTGGCAACTTCTTTTATAATTTCTCAAATAAATTACCTAAATATATTTTAAATAGCTAGTATTTTTATATTTTTCCCTATGGAGTACTTATCCTTATCCTATTATCATCTGTATCATTTATGAAAGAATAAAAGAATAATTTTAATAACTTATATTGATGATCATTTTATTAGTTTTAAAACTCCTTGTTGATAATTCAAGTACTTTTTTAAGCCTTAAACCAGTTTTTCAGTAAAAATAATACATTTCTCTTCCATTAAAAGCTTAATAGATTAAACACCTTTTTTAATGAATATTGTATCCGTAGCATTAAGTACGAAATAATATTTCATGTACATATTTACTAAAATTATAATAAAAAATGTTAAGTAATCTTTTGATATACAGAATTAAATTCGTACGAGTAATTTGAAAAAGAAACAGGGATTTTACAGAAATTGAATGTTTTCAATTGAAGTTGTTATCAGTCATTATAATATTATTGTATTTTATAAATTCATTATTATACTTAAATAAACCTGAGACACAAACGAAATTAATAAAATTATAAATAAAACATACAGTACAATAACACTCACTACTCTGCTTATTCAGAATAACCTGACCCTGACCCGTGCGTTACCTGGATCATAATAATTATAACTTGTAAGACATTAGATATATCAAAATAACTTTCGTATATACTCAAATGCTCCAGCACTGAATTTTAATTGAAATAGAATTTCACTGAATTTCTATTAATTACACTCATATCGTTTTCTCTCCGCACTAGATCGGGATTACGATTTTGTGTCAATTTATTAATGTATAGTGAAGTACTCAATTATTTATTCTTTCAGGCCTTTGGGTCTTATAGCTATTTTTAATATACAATATCTATTTACTGCTATAATTATAGTTACAGTTAATAAAGAAATGTGATAATGTTTAAGAAATTTTACTATAAAAATATTCTGTATAGTTGGAATAACTACACCTTTAACAAATAACAACAATACAATAAATTTAAGAGTTATTATAATTGAAAACGTCATTAACTTATTCTTTGGTATTTCTAATTAAAAACTGAAAGTAATAAATTACTTAATATTTAGAAAAATATCATAATTTGAACCGAAAAGAAATTTATAATTAAAAAAAATAACTCGACATTCACTTAACATTACGATGATTGAATTAAAAACATTTTATGAAAGAAATAAATTAAAGAGCTTAGGAATATTAATAATAATAATAATTAAAAAACACTTAGTAATATTTATGAACGATTAATTTGGTCCATTTAATCAGTAGTTTATTAACCTGACTGTCCTTTTAATTATTATCATAACCTTTATGAAATTTGTTATCTCTAAATATTTAAATATAAGACCAACGACCGACCGACCGACCTACATATTTTAACTTATGTACTATATACTATATATTAAAATATAAAATTAATTATCAATTTAATATAAAATATGTTGAGCTAGTCTTTACAATATGTGGAATTTAATAAATTAAATTTTATGAAAGGAATTGACAACGTTTTAAGAAGAGTTTCCAGCGAGGCGGATGTAATGTTATAAAGTTTAAAATTATTCATTCATATTAAAAAGTTATAGAAACACAATTATTTGTAAGTATAAGTTGTGTCACAGACCATACCATTTTAAGAGTAACTTAAGTGGGATTATATTTATTTAATTGCACATTAAATACAAAGAAACAACAAGTAAATGATTAAAAGTTTTGGATACCATAACGTATGTGTGTGTGTGTGGGGGACTGTTTGTGTCTGTGTTAGTGTAGATTAATATGTCTCTATTACACTAAACATTGAAATAAGAAACAAACATACATAATTGTAGTTTATAAGTAAATGTTTAAATATAAAATATTATTTGTAAATTTTTAATTAATAAAAGAAAATATTAAGAAAGTCAGTTGTTATTTTCTCTTACTCAAGATACTAAACGAGCAAATAAAATTTAGATAACATTTATTGATAAGCATTAAGGTTAAACTTTATAATTGATTCTCTCAGCGCTCACTTTAAGAAAAGATTTCCTTTGTTTTCAATATAAAATTGTTCGTCTGATACAAACGCAAATTTCAACCGAAGGAAATTGTGGTTTTGTTTCAAATTAAATTAAGATTGAGCTCAGTGTAAAATAAATTGCTAAAAGATTTATAAACAAATTATAATATTTGTTATTCGTATAAATCAGAATTGCTTATTACATAAATATCTTTGCTATGTATTATGAATATGACACACATCTTTTAACAATAGTTTATAACATGTCATATGTTCGCACATCTCTCAGAAAGTATCAGATGGATTTTGATCATATTTCATCCGAGTTAACATATTGCTTTCAAATTCAAAATATCTTTCTTTAAATAGGCATTTACACGCACTTTTGATTTTACTACAAATATGTGATTTTTATTCAGGAAAACTTAAAAACTTCGGTGGAAAAGAGAAAACTAATCTGGCTTATATTACAATCATACAAAACTGCTAGACCAATTTTGTTGAAATTATTTTTGGTGTCAACTTATTTATTTTCTTTGTGGACAAATCACATGCAGTATATATTAAATAATTAAGATATGTATATATTGGAATTGCATGTTTAAAATAAAGCTAAGGATGTATGATTACTTATTGCACAATACAATTTAAATTTATTTTTATAATATAAAGAAGCCTCATTTAAAATTTTATCAAAAAATGATTTGAGTCAAGTATAAATGAAATGTCACATGATGATGTAATGTTATGTTATGTTGTGCTGTATTAGTACTGACTAATACAGTAGCACAGCTCGGTGTTCTTGTTGCAGTATACGATGTGGCTGCACTCGCAGACGTCCCGCGCGGTCAGCTGCAGCTCGACGACGCAACGCGACTACTCCGGCGACACCAACGACCAATACGATGGTTCCTTTCACATTACCATTACACTTATGTTACACTTGTTATATTCTGTTGCTCTGTTCTGTTGCTGCTGTTACTTTTTAGTAAATAAGTTTGTTATCCTCTTCGTGATACACACATTAATGAAGACTATTGTATTTACATGTATAGAGATGGAAGATATTATCATTAGTCATATAAGATGAAATGTGTTGTCGGGAACTCACTCGATATATTAAAGCCGCTTATCACACATCTAACTAATACTATATAAACACATTCACTATTGATAAATAAAATAAAGTATAATCAGTCAAACTGAGAGGAGATATATTTAACATGGAAAGTATAAAATATTACTTATTTATGTCTTTTGTTATTTCTTTAAAACTAATACAATGACTACAATCCCTAATGATTAATGAGAAAAAAAGTAGGATTAATGAGTAGAACTAGGATTTTTTTTTGTGAAGAGTATTGAAATAATCAAATATTATATCACAATAGATTTACAAAATTTGAATTACTAATGTATGGTATTAGATTTCTTTTCCTTATTCTTCTCACTTAGATTTTAGACCTGAACTATTTAGAGATTTAAGGATCGCTACGAACACAACAAATCACTCAACGTCTAAGTTTAGACACAAATCAGCAGAAGTGTTTAACATTTCTAATGTTTGATAGAACTTTACTGATGTTTTATGCCTGTGTTTAGTTTCAGTAAAACACACACACACACATACACATATAAATTGTCAGAGTAATAAATCTCTGAAATAATGAGTTAGACTAATATGTGCAAATCTTAATGTGATATATTTATTATTATTTCTGAAATATTATTTAAACTTACTCTCAGGAGAAAACTGCATTTAGACCAGATATTAATTCAGAGCTTGTGATGCTTTAATTGAGTAAGTCAAGTTAAGTTCAATTTACGGCGGTTGTATGATAAGGATAAATAAAAAAATAATGGATACCACGTATGAGTTGTAAGAAAATATTAATATAAATTATACTATAATTGCTACATAGATAGCTGCTATCATTGGGGTCAAACTGTAATCATTCGTCTGACGTATTTAAACTGACTCATAAGTTGTACCACCGTCTCTCAGAAGCTCGACGGTTATGAGCAGTGTGAGTGGCAGATTCGGAAGATCAAATAACAGCCTTTTCCCCCTTTATGTTACCTTCAGCCTTCCCCGTTCCTCTCATACGTTGCCAACGCATTCGCATGTATATGTACAAATGCCTAAAAGTAACTGGTTGTGTAATAACACAAACATCGCATTTTACATAAATAATATGATTGCATGTCAAAATATAATACAATATCTTTCATTCACATTTTTTTTTCTCCATAACTAACTGTTCTTTTGTGAAACTTCTAATAGTTTAAATTCATAAACAGGTAGCTATAATCATAAACATTTTCTAATAAATTGTATAAATAAAAGAATAATTTTAATAAGATATCTTTTCTTCTGGTTTTTTCATTAAAGTTATTGATGAAAGTGTTTTTAAGATTTATGAAATAGTAATATTGAAGAAGAAAACATTTACTCTATACTTTTACGTTTGTTACGTAATAAAGAGTAAATTATTTGTGCAAAACATATTTAAATTTAATTGTGCAAATGTATTTTGCTATATATGATTTCGTCATTTATTGTATAAAATATTTATTTATTAATAAAATTATGTTACACTTACACTTTATTCATATTTTCATTGATATGGTTAAGTCTCTAGAACGTGATATTTCTCTAGAGACTTTGACACCTCAGTCAAAAATCTTTAAACTCAAATCATGAGAGATATCTTCTATTGAATAATGATATTTTAAAATGTCAACTGTAACAGATGATGAACTGTAGTCTAGTAGTACTTAGTACTCAGTAAAGTTATGTTACTACATTAATATACATTTATTAAAGTGCAATGCGAATTAGTCAAGTAACTATTTAAAAAGACAAAAAAGGCATTGAAATATATAAATAACATTACGAAATATGCAAAGTACAAAATACACGGTATTTAGAGTACATTTCAACTATTTAAAGTGTTTTGCAAATTTATTACACAGTGGAGAAATTATCATAATAGAACTAACTCCTTAATTAAACTACTGTTAGCGACATGTACTTGTTAAAATATTAATTTTAAATGTTGTATGTTATTTATGTTATTATTATTTTATTTTACTATATATATATATTAACGGTAACACAACCTGTTGGTGTTGTTATTTTTACATTATGTATCAGTGTCTCCAGGTACTTGTATTAGACTGACACCCACCATCACCAGAGTTACAATTAAATTATCTACCTTCTAATTAAACTTAGCTATCATTATATGAATGTATCTGAGCTCACGACTGATGTGGTTTGTGTATAATATAATGATCAGGATGATCTGCTGTATGTTCACTAAATGATATTGAAATATGATAATGAAATAGTGTTATTTTATTGTAGTAGCTGTTTCAATGACTATTGACTTGAGTATGAGTTAAATATAATTATTAATGTAATTATATTAATTCTTATATTAATAAATATTATTATTCCAAGTGTGTATGTCTGTGTTATTCATGAGCTGGTGAAGCCACGACCTACAACTGTAATATCATCAATCAAGATCTCATGAATATGTAACCTTAACTCTTTTTCTGAATATTATCTTCTTTTTCTATTAATAATTATATTATTAATATAAATAGGTTATAAGTCAATAAAACAAATTTTTAAGTTACCCAGGAGTTAATAATACATTACAATAAACATAATACAATATTTTGTTTAATCAAAGTTCATTTGTGAATTAATCAACTTGATTCAATGAATAGATTTCCCTTTACCTATGATACTTTAAATTGTGATACTTCTTTATATTGTGAGTGTTCTTACTTCACTTTAACTACTACATGTTTTAACAGTACTGGAAGATTTATATTGACTTAGAAAAGACAAGAACAAATACATTTTATTGTGAAAGTTCCAGTCATTCAGAGTTTAATACAGAAACCAAGCTCGTATTCTTTAAGACTTTATTTTACGCTTTACTTTACTACTACTCCTTTAACTTTGTTCCATAATTTATTGTTTGTAAATCACAGTTAAGGAATAATGTTTGAGATTAACATTTCAAAGACTAAAGACAAACGACCCTTACAAACTATTATTAGAAAGTGTTTTTAAAAATATATAAATACTGCTGACACAACTTGTTACTAGGATATTAGACGTATTACTAAATTGTAAAAAAGGTGGACGAAGTAACTAAGAACAATTAATGATAAAGTAGATATATGTATGTTTGTACATAAATTAAATTTTAACTGAATAACATGTCGATTGATGTACTCCGGTAAGGATTTTTCACCATTCTTTTTAAGAAAAAATAACTAAAAATGGATAACATATTTAAAAAAATATATTTCTGAAACCAAAGTGATTTAATATTTATTTGGTACTCCAACATTTCCGTTACGCTTGGTTTGAAAATGTGAATTTTACTTTTATCGTGCAGTATTATGTTACAACAAAGCCTTACAAAGCAGTAATAATTTGTTATACGAATATTAAAATATTCCTTACATTTTCTCGGTACAAAATTTAAAAAACATCTTTAGCATAGTTGTTAAATTTGATTCATAAAATATTTGGTTAAGAAATATTACGCGTGCACACTGCATTTCTAGTTCCAGTACAACTCTTGTACAATTGAAGATATTCAGTATTTTACAGATATTCAGTTTAATGCGTGTTAGTTGATGTTCACTCAATTCGATCAGTACGGTATCTCTCCTCGGTACAATGCTCAGTAGAAGTCGTATTCGTAAATAAAACGATATTTTAAGTTTTACATTTTGTGAAGTAATTGATGGCAAAAAATATATCAAAAATTCATCACAAAATTCAAAACATATTGTTGAAAGGTCTCTATAACATTCATAACACATAGTAAAGATATTGAAAGTACTAATTTGGTCTTCCTTCTACCTTAGTATGTAATATGTAATTCTACTTCGTATGTATAATAATTATTATAAGTAGTAGTATGCACTACAGCTGTCAACACAAATCTTTCAATGTAGCGTAAATGCTATTGAAATTATTTTTCTATAAACATGTTGTATCTTTTAGTGATAAATATATGTTAATTATTATTAATGCATTAATATTAAGTATTTAAGGAAGTGTTATATTATTAATTAAGAGACACTGTGATGGCAGAATTCTTAAACCATATACAAATATATTTATCTGTTATTTGTTAGCAAAATGTTAGTAGTAAATTAAATAATAAATCTTTTTGCAAAAAAAATTGTTATATAAGAGTAGTTTGAAAGATTGATTTACAAAATCAAGAGAATGTAAAGAAAATCTTTAAAACGTGTGTATATGATTCTTGAAACCCATTTTTCTTATCTTTCAAATTATCTTTAAAGAACATTTACTTCAAAGAACTTATTTTTAATTTTGTATCAATTTCTAACACTGCTTTGACTTTTCGAATTTTAAAACAAAAACGTTAAAATTGATCAATGTTTTCTAAGATTTACCCCTTTCTTCTCTTTTATATTATTATTTATTTATCTTCACGCCATATCCCTTGCGGGGTAACCAGAGACGACGGAGCGCCAAACGCTACGGTCCCTGCATACCTCTTTCGCCTCGGCCACTGACATCAACCTCTTCATAAATGCCCTTATGCTTTTTACGTGACCTTCCTCCAGTACTATAGATAAAGATACTGTGTTTTCGAAGATCACTCGAGGCCTCCCCCTATTTCTCTTACCGCTCACTTTTCCTGTATAAATCTTTTTTACCATTCTTTCATCACTCATTTGTTCGACGTGCCCAAACCACCTGAGCACGTTCTTCTTTATTCTCACCGTGACATCTTCGATAGTACCTGCCATTCTGTGGAACTCTTCATTTTATTTAAAATAAAGTATGCGGGCGTCCATCTAACAGTAATAATATTAATATATATAAGAATTCATTCATTTCATTTACTTGCTTATCTAACAAAAGTTTTTAAAAAAATCCGTGCCCGCAGGGGGACACGCGTGGGTAGACCTCGTGTTTAACTCGTTTAAAATGTAACTCACTACCTAAGAATAACACATGATGCCGTTGTTTACATCAAAAATTTTCAAGTAAAAAGCGGTTTTTATTTTTTTTCTCGGAAAAGGTATCTTTTTTGGAAATACTTTTGATACTTAAATTTAGAGTAAAAAATAACCGTTCTATTAAAAATATTTGCGAGGAGGGAATGTTTACCAGAATAAAGTTGCCTTGGTTTTATCTACCTTAAATTTTCAAGCTAAAAGTGGTTTTTATTTTTTTTCTCGGAAACGGTACCTTCTACGGAAAAACTTTTGGTACCTAAATTTAGAGTAAAAAATACCCTTTCTATTAAAAATACTTGTGATTTAAGAATGTTTACCAGAAAAAAGTTATGATTTTTTTTTCCAAAAATTTTCGGTTTTTTTACCCCCACTCCTAAGTTATTGAAGTTAGGTTTTCGGTTTATCTACATTAGTTATAGGTATTCATCAAAGACATCATATAATATGAACGCGATTGATCTACTTTGTATAGGGAAAAAGTTATGGTCGAAACACTGAAATCAGAAAAAGTGAGGCCCTAGCGCCCCCTCTGGCCGGATTTCTCTGGTTAACGAACTTGACCTTTATTTTTGGATGATTGATTTTTGTGCAAAGTTTGAAAGCAATCCGAGCGAAACTGCGGCCGCTATCGTGCTGACAAAAGTCGAATCTGGACGCACGCACGCATATATATATATATATATATATATATAAACATTTTGACCAATGGTCATTTCGGACTCAGGGGGTCATAAAAAGACCTCCTGTGAAGATTTTTTTCCAAAATTCGAAAGTCGGGTACAAATGAATGGGCAGACCGAATTCTTCGAGGTCTACCCAATATAATCTTATCTGAACATGTTACTTGTGAATTCTATATCAGTTAGAGATAACTGACGTTGTTTCCATAAATCATAAATCACTGCATGCAAATGACATTCTATAGTTAAATATCTATTCAGCCGTAGTTAGTTGTCGCTGGCGTTACTCCAGACACGAGTAGTGAGTTGTAGTGTCAATTAGTATTCATGATGATTACACAGACGAGTTTATTGATGTATTGCATGATTGGTTTGTTTTGAAAACAAAAATAATGCTTAAAATTAATAATATTAATATAACAAAGTAACAATAACAACCAGTACTGCTCTTCTGTTAACTGATATAATGACTTCTTCCTTCTTCTCTATGTACCATCAGCGTGGTCGCTGATGACACCGGTCTGCTGGTGCTCCAGCCACCCATCTCCAAAGTAATGAGTTGCGTAGTTATGTCGTTGTACTGTACTGTAGTTATACTGTATTGATCTTTTTTTTTATTGTTAATTGACTTTCATTAATATAAATTATTTATAATTCTATATAATTCAAATGTAAATATAATAGCTTAGTAATGAAAACTCTATATATTAGTAAATACAGGTAGGTGTTCAATAAATTGTGATTCTCCAGCATATATGTGATTACAAGTACCTTTCGACCGACGAAAATCAATTTTGTTGATATATTGTATAATTATTCTTCTTATAATAAAATTTAAACTTGTTTTGTAATCGTGCGTTGCTTTGTTTCAATGACTTTGTGTGCTAACGTTTAACAATTATCAATATTTTGCAAAAATATATTTCCCTGTTACTGATCAAATACAAAAAATAAATAAAAATAACTGCTCGAAGTCATAATTTCTCTATCACGACACAGAATGAATTAAAGGTTTCTAATTAAAAGTCTAACTGATGTTATGAAGTTGAATGCCATCTGAATTCCATATTATAACTTAAGGGACAAAATTGATCACAAAACTATTTGAATTTCCTCGCGGTTCTTGAGTTGTAAAATGTCACTGAATTAGTTTCATTTATTTTTGATCCATTTACGTAAATTATCCTTACATTTTGTCGTAAAACCTACTACTTTATTAATGATTATAATCCTTTTCGAAGTCATTAAAAAACCTAAATTTATTGAGTTGTTATTTTGAGCTTTTAAATAAGTGGTCCAATATTATTTTAAATTAACTTTTTTGTTATTATTTTAAACAAATTGAACGTTGCGAGTGTACAAGTAAGTAGAGTCTGAAGTCTCGTAAATGCTATACATTAATGTAATTTAAAATAAAATAATTGGGTGCGTGTGTGTGTGTTATGAACTGTTCAAATCACACCGGGTTATTCGTATTTATAAACAGAAATAAATCATAAATAAAGTCCAAGTAATGAATACGAATTCGTAGTGAATCAAACATTAAAGAAGGTCCTTTAAAGGAAATGATCTTTAGAGATCTTCAAATTCACTTAAGAGATGGAAAAGGGTTTTATGAATAAAATATGAAGCCTTTTTTCCTTTTATATACAATTAATTTAACAAGGCTATTACGACTATATACTATACTATACTGCCCTTATTAGAATAGTTTATGTTGATCCAGTTAAAATTAATTAAGAGTGAAAGATGAGTCAATTAAAAGTATTTTCTATTATTTATCAGAAAATGAAGTATCAATTCAATTCAATTCAATTATTCAATTATTTGTGTTGTGCGTACAGTTGTATTATTATAATTTTTAATTTGTAATTAACGATATTTACTGAATAAACCATTTCTTGGTCGAAGTGATTTATATTTATTACAAAAACAGTGAGAAATATAATTAGTGTAGTTGCATATTTAGATTATAAACAAATACTTCTGACTGTCAACATACAATAATAATAATAATTGATTAGGTCATTGTTGATATATTTACAGCACAAAGTACAGTACATTCAGATATTCTTTCTAAATAACATTTTATTTAATTCTCATCATATCAAGAACTCATCTTATACGATATCATATTTCAGTGTACATGATACGTTAACAACTTAAACGTAAAGGAATATATATTACATTTTATATACATTTTCATGTGTTTCCAGGTGATGTCATAGTATAGAGTATGTACATAATAATATTTGATGTTGGTTCTGTACAAGGTATGTATAATATTGTTAATGAAATAAAGTAAAACTAAATTGTTTGGAGGTAAATTGAAAACCTTAATGTAGCGATTTCTAAGCACATTATCTGAAAAGACAAATCATAAATTTAAATTCCTAAATATTAGCGACGTTGTCTCTGAGTACAAATTGAAACTGAATAATTTAGAAGTCTTTAGAATTATCATTGCGATTACGAATTTTATTAGTTATTTATTTCTACCAGTTTTTTTATTATAGAATGCAAGGTTACTAATTGATATTTTAAACTGATTTTGAAATATTTGATTTTTATTAGAATAGGTTTTTAAATATGGGATAGGGATAAGAATTGAAAATGTTATGAATATCGTATAAATGACATCCATATGTTTCTTCTACTATTTTTATAGCATTTTGATAGTTTCAGGCTCAAACCCTCCACTTATTTAATAGCACTGATCATAAACTAATTTCAAACAGTGGAGTATGGTTAATACATGAGTTATGTAACTTTATGGTAGAGTATTAAATGTTAGCAGCCACGTTGTTCAAACTAATATTATCCAGTCCGTACACCTTGTCATTATTCTTTTACTTAAAAATACTTTTTGTTAGACCTTTAGCATAATTGATTGTTTAAAGGTGTTTTCATGAAGGTAAACTGATAAAATGTAAATTATCCAGTTCCTTAAAAAATATTTTAATACACTGTGAAGATTATGAATTGAAATAAGAAATAAATCTGTTATAAAAGGTGTTTAAAAAATATATCGATTATGTAATTTAAACTCATTTTTATATCAAATAAAGAAAAAGAAATCAACATTTATAAGATCCGATTCCGGATCTTCAAATATTTACGTAACAATAATAATATTGTTATACAAATTATAAAACTATATAAATAGAACACGTTTGCAGATTAACTTGCAGTTGCTTTTGGAGCAATGATTATTGGAATTATTATTTGCTCACGTTTCTTAGTTTGATAATGAAGGATCTTAAATACAAACTTAAAACTCATGTGTTATTATAATATGTGTAACTCATTAAAACAGTATTAGGTAAAAGGCAATATTAAACAGTATAAGAAGTGATTTTTTTAAAATGGCGTCGTGTTATAAATTTATTAATTAATAATGTTTTCATTAGTTATTTTGTAATATTCAGTCAAAAACTTGGAAGGAAATGTTCTATGTTTTTATTTGCTGCTTATACTCGAACTATAAGTACGATAATTGAAATGAAACAATGAAACTTCTGTAATGCATTTTATTGAACACGTAAACGGCCGACTGTCCGTTGAAGAGCAGAATTAGTGTTTAAGAAATAAGATTACACTTCAGGCAGATTAGTAATTTTTTTACGTTTTTCTAATGTTGAATTAAATGTAGATCCCATAATATTATGATGATTAAGTTTCCACTCTCTGTATACTTAAATACTGTATGTAAGTTCTAATTATAAAATTCGAAGTATACATATATTATCTTAAGTTACTATGTTTATTATATTCTACATTCGATGTATACAATGTTGCAATAGATTAAAAAAATCATGTCTTTCTTATTTATATTTCAAAAAGTTTACAATTACAAATTGATATATTAAAAGATGCTAGTTTTAAGTGACATTTAGTACAAGTTTGATAATTGTTTATTTTACAGGATATTATTAAGAAACACAGCTTACAACACAAGATGTTTGAAATAGTTGATTGTCTAATGAATAATAATATTAAGGAAACATGCACACTGGTATGAAGTGAAGTGAAGTGAAGTGAAGTGAAGTGAACTCCGCAGTGCTATGAAGCGCACAAAGTATATTATCGTCGTCTCGACGTACGAGTATGATTCAATTCCAACTCAATCGTATTCACTATATCTCCATCTCAAGATTGATTTTATAATAGAGTTACAAACCTTATAATGTTATTACATATTATTATTATAATACAATTTATTTAAATATTATTTTATTTATTATTATACAATTTGAAAAGAAGGAAATTTAAAAACCCTAATATTAACATATATAGTTGAACTAGACAATATATATAAAATCAAAAATATAAACAATTTGTTATTACCGATTTATTAATATTGTCATATAGTCGTTTATAATCGTAATATGAATTATGGAGAAATATCAAATCAGTCTGTGTGTAAGTATATCCATGAAAATCTTTTTTATTTTAAAGTAATAATATGTACCCGGTAGCGTTTCTTCTCCATCTACACCGGTCTCATTTCCTTAGGTGTCGATACCAGAAAAATATCAGTATGAAAAGTAGCCCATGTTATTGAAAGATAACTTAGATTTCGATACGTGAAGTAATTTAATAATCGGTCCAGAAGTTCATCCAATACATGCCAAAATCTTTATAGTATTAATGTTACACAATGATTGTATAATTGTTTGGGAAACTTCTTTTTGAAGCAACATCACATAAAAACTACTAAACCGATTTCAATGAAAATTTGCAGAGCTGTAGAGCTTGGGAATGGGCATGTTTTTAAAGAAACAGAATTAAAATATCTCATTCCGTTTAGAAATGATTGTCAAAAAAACTGTATCTCCCATAGACTTAATTTTATGAGAACCTCCGCGCGCTTACCGATCGTCAACCTAGAAATACGCTTATAAGCAACATCACATAAAAACTACTAAATATATTTATGCATAATACTATATTTTATTTAAAAGGGGAGGGTACTCAGCTCAACTCCTGCAGCGCATGGCGGCGGAACTTAGTTTATAATTAAAAGATTTTAAAAATAGGCGGGCGTTTGGTCATTAATTAGTCATACTAATAGTTATAGCTAATAAACATCGTTCTACTAACTAACTAACTAACTACGAGCGGGTAGTAGTAGTAGTAGTATAACAATTTGATAATGAATAAATATTAAATCAAACTTAAGCACATAGTGTATTCACTAACGAGGTCGTCACTAATTTATCATTCCTCAAATAATTATGATGAAATTAATATTTACGTCCTAATTGTATCTGAGCATGTCTATAAATATAAACTCTAATTGTAATCTGATTCTATTTTATAATTACTAATATCTAAGACACATTATATTTCGACGTCATATTGACATACAAACTCAAAGCTAGTATTCAGTTGACTGTTGCTATCAATTATCTTCAGTATCTGAAGTCAACACTCGCCGGTGACAACACTCCTACAATATTAATCACTCTCACTGTCAGTGACTGTATCATGGATGTTAAGAAATAAACAGATCTTAAAAAAATATTTTACAATAAGATGTAATCCGAATGCATATAAAGCAAATTTTTTTAATTTAATATAAAATGTACATTCAACTAACATTACCATATTAACCATTTATTTTATAATATTTCGAAATAACAAACAATTAATATTGTGAAATATAATGTTTTGTAACAATTGTTATAAAACCTTTTCATATGTACGAAGTTTAATATAATATCATTAAAATCATTAATCATAATCTTAATTACTCAATCAATTGTTATTCTCAGTATTTTGTTAGACAATTGTTTGTATTTTAAGTAATTCTATAGTTTTTGAATAAAGCATCATCAAATAGTAACTATAACCTATGGAGAGAGCTATAAATATAAATATTTACTAAATACTTCTATTTTGGTAATGATATATAAAAGGCCGTTCTAAAAAAAAACAAATATTTCATAATATCAAACAAATAACATTGATTAGTAACTTTGTATTATATATTATATAACAACTTTGATAAATAAATGCTTAGTGTATACAAAATGCTAATTCTACAGATGTTAATCATTACATAAACAACAAAGAGACGCCGTTTCTAATTTCAATTACAAATCAGTACGATGTATTTATTATAATTTATGATTTATCATTTCAGATAAGGTTCTCAGTGTTTGAAATACGCGCTGCATTAATGTTCACAGTTTACATACAAACAATTTAGTTTAACTTTTGAAAGTACGTGACTGAATAAATCATATAAAGTATCAGTTTTTAAGTATTACCTAATATATATAATATAATATATCTGTATGTAACCAGCCTTTGGTTATTCTGTACATATTTTATATGAAATAACAATGAAAGACATCAAATATCACTTAGCGATATGATTTCCTTACAAAATTTTTATAAATTTATATTTTTTTTAATATTTATTTTAGTCAAAACGCTTGGCCAATATTATTAACTTCACAGTATCTGATAACATCACAAATTACCACAATCTAAAGTACACTATGATATGACTAAGTTTGAAAAAGCGAATAGAATAGAAATTACTTTTAATTGAGTAATTAATATCTTAATTGATTCCACAGTGTCAATGAATGAGATTTCAATAATCTTTATTCGACGCCAATAAAAGATTTTTACAAGATATAGAATATTTGTATTTTATTCTTAAAACCCTTTTCCATCTCTTAACAAAATTTGAGGATGTCTAAAAATTCTTATTTCTTCTTTTTCTTTCATGCTGGATTCACTGCGAATGAGTATTAATTGTCTTGACTGTTCCTTATTCCTTCGTAATATGTTTCTATTTTTAATTACAAAAATGTTTGATTTGAATTGCTTATGATACACACACACACACACACACACACACATACACATAAAAGTCTTTTTTTACTTCATTACTACATTATAACGTTACATATCTGCCTCGTCGGCTGTTATTTTTACAAATTAAGTTATTATAAATTAAATGTTATTAATAAAAGTCATTGAAACTCAACTCTTTAAATATATTTTTTTTCTTTGGTCGGTAGTTACCATAATCTTGTTTTCCTATTATTAAGTTAACATATGACGACCCGTGAGGAGATCAATACCAGAGGATCTTTTTGTAATCGTATTACCGAGGTATTTTAGTTAATTTTAAAGGTTCTCATTCGTTCTCTTTAATTTTTAGAAGAATGATACCACACTCTCTACAAGTTTGTACTCATTTATTATTTAGTAAAGTAACATCACTATTCTTAAGCAAGTAAAGTAAAATAATAAATTATTTTCAAATTGATGTATTATTATTTTTATTCAATTGATTTTTAATATAATAATTGACAAATTAACATTATTATAATCATTTGTATAAATTTGCTGCAACTTTTGTTCCAAATTAAAAGTAGAATGTACTTTTTTTTGTTGTAATAATTGTATTATAACCACGGAAAATACTAGTCGTTACCCGCGACTATTATTTCAACACTAGTATATATTTTTTTACTTCTATATGAAACATATAATATTATAATTATTAAAATAAGTATCTGACTACTCTCAAGAGCTAGTGTTAATTTATGGTTAAACAATAAAATATACACAACTGATGACAAAACAAAACCCATCGTGGTAATTGGAGTATACATTGTCATTGAATAATTTAGACACGTCTGTTGATCTATTTATTATTTACGGTTCACAAGGTGTTCACAATTATATATATTCATAGAAAATATATTTAATAACAAAGTTATTTTTTCCACAGACGTTTTATTAATTAATTATTTTATATTTTATTCAACAATTTAAATCCATCATTATTAATATTTCTATTGACAAAAGATCCCTATTTCCTTACAATGATTTGAATACCGTTTTTACTTTGTAACAAAAACGTAGTTAAAATACAATAATATTATTTTAAGTAAAATATTAATACCGATACCTTTTAGATTTTATATTTAAATAAAAGTACTTTTACATATTACATCATTAAATTATTACAATGTTGAATATAAAAACAACGAAGTCACAAAACAGATTGAGGAATATGATTTCATAATATTACAATTATACTATTTATATTAAGTAGGCACAAAAATGTCGCAGGCACGTAAACGACAAGCAAGGACTTAAAAAATGATATTTTTACTTTTTACCATAAATAAAAAATGTTAAATAGTCTTACATCTTTAACTAAAGTCATATCTAGAAAAGTGAATTAATGATTTACGATTTTAACATTTATTTTATTATAACATTAACAATATAATATTGTGAAAGCCGTAATTTTATTATTATCTTGTATTTAAGTATAACTTTTAGTGAGTTTGTAAAATATGTCAAATCCGTGTATTGTGTTTCAAATATATTGCAATGCTTTGTGACATTTTGAAAACAATAAACAAAATCTGTTGAAATATTAAACAAAGTTATCTATCGAACATCTACAAGTTCATTGGGAAATACCCAGCACCTACGACAGCTTCTTTTGGCAGCCTTCCAGTTACTAGTTTTCAGCGACCTAAATACAATACATATAACAGAGCTGTTAAAAATAAAAAACAACAAACAACAAATATTACCCGAAAATAAATCATATTTAGTACTCAAATACCTAAAATGTTTTTTTAAACATTAGTTGTCATTTGAATCGAATAACGCCATACTCTATTATGATAGAAGTAATCTCAGTGAAGGAATTCTTCTTTGAATTATTATTTAGTACGCGCTCCATCCACGTTTTCTCTGGTTGTTATCTTTTGATTGTTTTAGTGTTTAGTTGTTTTGTTTTGTTTTGTTGACTTCTCCTGAGGTGAAGATATCGTATATATATTGACTTAAATAATAAGCGAACACTACGAATATAAAAGTTGTAAAAAGAGAAAAGTTTCCACTGTTATTATGAAGTTATTTTATATAATAAACCAACGACAACCAAAATTCTTTTTATTCCTTCAAGTACATTATCTTAGAAGAGCGTACAGACAAATAAAAAATGTTAAGTTTTGTTTCATGAACTCAACACACAGCAATATTTCAGCTGAACTTAATTAAAAATTGACAAGGTTACTATTGTTATAGGTATTTAGAGATTAACACATAGATAGTGAAACGATAATAAGCTACTTTGAACATATTAAGTAAAATAATTACTCATATTATAATTACATAACTTTTATTTCATACTTAATATTCATTTACAATGTTACTTTTGAGAACTTTAATCTGGAAATGCAAGTTCAATGTTTATATATTGATTTTATATAATTTAGAAAATACATTTATGTTATTGGAAGCGGTATTTCAGTAATGATATAACATACACCACAACATGTCTGTTTAGTAATATAAAATCAATCACGCGCTGAGTTAATACAATTACAATACAAAGAGAAAAGATCACGTTACTTATTTAAAATTAAAGTTTTAATTAAATAACAAGTCTAGATAAAAGTTCACAAGCGGCTTCTACTTTGCAAAATAGTTCAAACAACTGAGACAAACATTCATGGAGTTTACTTTTAAGTTACTTAGTTTACTTATATAAGTCAAGTAGAAGTAAATATTTTTGGTCAAATTAGTTTTATTCTTAATACTGTTTTTATGAAATAAATTGAAATCTCTAGAGATGAAGACTTTATGTAAATTTATCACGACTGCGACTCAAAGTTAAGATAAGCAAGGTCACTTTAAATATCATGAGCTTTGGGATAAACACACACAAAACCTGGTTATTCATATACTTATTCACAGACAGAAAGCTTTATTCAAATTATAGATTCAATGAACCTTTTAAAATATCATTGAAAAATCTTATTGTTAAAAAATTTTAATTAAAATAAATTTTGAACGTTTTAGGGAAAAACTCTCATTTTATTAAATAGCACTCACTGATCATTGAACTTTTTCAAACAGATGAATATGTGAATTCATGAATTATGTAACTTTTTCGTAGACTATAAAATGTTGACAGCCACGTTGCTGAAACTAACATTATTTTTTCCTTAAATCTTGTCGTTATTCTTTTTAAAATAATTCTAAGATTTACAAAAAAAAAATCGAGATCTTCAGCATAACTGATTTAAAAATATTAAGTAAAGTGCTTTGTCATAAAGATAAATTGATAAAAAACGAAAGATCTTATTTCTTAAAAATATTTTGATACACTATGAAACTTTTTCTTTATAAAATATATTTAAAGAATCCATGTCAGGTATTTAATTTTAACATATTTCTTAAGAAACCAAAACGAAGAAAAAGAAATCAATAATGATAATAATATACTATAATTATATACATTGTTTGAGAAGGAATTGATTTGTGTAATATATTTAGTTTTAATACTTGATTATACCATTTGTACAAGATATAATTCTTAATAGTACTAACTGTTGCTTTAAGTGAACGAGTTACGATAATTGGAATTACATTTTGATCTTGTTTCTCAGTTTGATGATGATAAATCTCCCATAAACTTCAAACTTAGGGGTTATAATATAAGTAACTCATTAACTGTATTATTTATTAAACGGTATAAAGAGTGACTTTTAAAAACGCATACATTATAAATAAATTAATTAATAATATGTTTCATGTTATATTTTGTAATATTCAGTGAAAATCTTAAGACGTAGGTATTAACTTTGTTCTAAGTTTTCATTATAAAGTTACGAAACTAATTATACCTAAACTATGAGTACCAACTTCATTAAAGACATAAACTACTAAGAATGTAGTCGAGATGAAACTTATGTAATATATTTTATTAAACTCTGCACGAGAACAGCCGACTGTCCGCTGAAGAGCAGAAGTAGTGTTTAAGAAATAAGATTCCACTTCAGGCAGATTAGTAACTGTCTTCCATTTTCATTTTGTTGAATTAAATGTTGATCCCATAATATTATGACGCTTAAGTTTCCAGTTTGTGCACACTTGAATACTGCAACTGTAACTTCTTGTTATAAAAGTCGAAGTATATCTTAAGTTACTAATAGTTGTTATATTCTACATATGCAATGACACATAAGTATAAATAGAGTTTAATGTGTATAATAAAGCATATTTTAAACAAAACAAAAATATTTGTCTTATTCTTACAGCTGTTTCTTTTTTTTAGTTATAAGGAAACAAAATCCTTTTATTGATTTATTATATTGTACACATAGTACAATAGGGATAATATTGCTGAGAGGCTTGGAGGTGGCGGGCGGTGCAGCGCAGGATGCTCGCGGCTGCACGCCGCCACGTCCTGCGCCAGCACCCACGCCAATCGCTGAGACAGTAAGCAATGTACTTACATTTATGGTATTTTTTTAAAACTCTCTTAGAAATAAAGTATTAAGATTATTAAAAATAAATACTTAGTGTATTAACTGAATAAATTGAAAAACTTTTATGTTTAAAGAGATTAAAAAGTAATTACATATATTTTGAAATAATTACGGATTAATACTTTATTAGCTATTCCTCAAGGGTATATTTGAGGAATCTAAAAAAATCACTTTCCAACCTTTTAGCTTACAAATTATTTTATATTTTTCTGACTTGCATTTTTGATCACTAATGTACCACACTAAATTAGTCATCAACCAACCTTAAAAAGACGCATTAGTCATGAATGAGTTTAATGACCTGCTATTACAGTATCAGTAGTAATGTTACCAGCACAGCTCGGTATTATGGTTGAAGTAAACGATGTGGAGACTGCGCTCGGTGATATCCCGCGCTTCCAGCTGCAGCTCCTCAAGGCAGCGCAACCAGTCCTGTCATACCAGCGACTTGCATGACGACTCCTTCAGGAAGTTTGCCTTCAGTTAATTTGAATAAGGTAATACTAAATAACCTAATAATCGAATATTTCGACAAAATATTTTTGAGCCACCAAAATAGAATATGCCATAGTAGGCAAATATAAAACTAATTGTTGCAAAATCGTTTGTTACATGACATTGAAATCTGCAATCTATCTCTTCTAGTTGGAATGTTTCTTTGTTGAACGTCACAGTCCACTCAAGTTAAGTCTGCACGTCACAATCTGCGAGTATGTAGTTAGAGACCCCGAAATCAAAGTATGTAGGTCCCAAATCGGTTAAAATTTTTATGGGATTCATATTTCAATTTTAATAATATTAATATTACTTTTAATTAAAATATAATGCCATAACGTAAAGAGTCAGAATGTCAGTTTCATGTTTCTGAGTACTAAATAGACAAATATACATCACTTACATTAAATATATCAACTTTTTTACACTAAATGCCTTTTTACAATTGATTTACAGTAGGTACTGTCAATTCTATTAACTATTTATTGGCATTATAATTAAATTTTGACATCGCCTTACTTTCCCTCCGTTGAGTTTATTTCAGCCGACTGGTCAAAATTAAGTAAACAACCGAACATGGGTGAACCCTGATCTACCCTACTTTAATTTTTTTCCCTTTGTTTTAGAATAACTTGTATAGCTCAGTCTTATTTTACGACGAGTAAAGTTTGCGGATGCTAATTAATATTAAAAAAAGAAAACGAATATTAATAAAGTAACAAATCCATAACAGTGTTAAATCAGTTCTAATCACACCTTTAAAAAATTAAGAGCAACACTGATCATAACAACAACAACAGTAAAACTAAGAACACTTCCTTACTTTATATAATAACGAGCTAATTGGCTCTGTATGCACGGGCATTACTTATCACCCACAAATCAAACAATAATGTGTAATACATCAAAAAAAAGCTATTGAATCAGGCTACAAAATAGGGTGGGTGCCAACCTCATACGTGACCCTTGACCCTTCCCATTCCCTCGTATTATTATATTTAGTTAAAATTAGAATTGCAATGTTATATCTACCGCTTCCGTAATGATGAAAAGTAAATAAATAGAAATCATACATTTAACATAATACAACTTATGTTTAGTGCAATTTAAAATAAGTATTTGGATTCAAGGAAAGTGTTCATCATAACATGGCCTTTAACGAGAATACTAGAAGAAAAGACGTCCGGTCGCTTATGAACTATTTGAAAGCAGTTCTTTTCTTTGAATTCAATGCAATTTATTTCTTGTTTTGATAACAAAAGAAATAATAAGATTCATTATAACAGTAAATATACTTAACTTTAATATACCTTTTTAATTTTATGATCGTTTCATTTTTATAAATATAATATAACACATTTTTAATGTCTTTATTATCCTTCTAGCAGCAACTTTTTTTTTAGAAAAAAGTTAATATTACAGAATGTAATAACATTTAAAGTTACGGAATAAATATCACACGCTGTATGGAAAAACAACAAACATATTTATTTTATTTTATTTCTTAGCGTTTATTCATAACCATTAGAAAAGGAACTTGTCAATTTCGGATTATTATTATATCATATTACCTATACTTATACTTATACCCGGTAGAGGAGAAGAATGCAAGAAATATTAGTGAGTAATGTACATATATTTGTTATCGTTTATTCAATAGTGATATAACTGATACGATACAGGTCGTAGTAGCCAAAATAAGTAGTTAAATTAAATGTGTTAAAGTTTATTATTATTGTATTTAAGAATTTAAATTAATATAGAACAATTGTTATTACCAAATATATTATATTAAAGTGGTAATGATTTGACTTATTGGCAGAAGCCACTTTTGTGACATTAAATTATTATATTTTTATACTTAAATATGTTAAATACAAATGTGTGAATTATGATTGCTAAAATACATTTAGGAATTTAGTATTGTTCAGAATAACTATTTTGTTAGTATTTAGCTTATTCAAATATTAAGATGTATGATTATGACCATTTTCTTTAACCACTATTTTTGCAACATTTTTTTTAAAAGTGAGCATTCTATTTTTTGTTATTGGTCTACAAGTGAATTTTTGGGGTCTTGCAATTTCATGATTAATTAAGAGAGAAAATTGTTGACCACAGTGGTCTGAACTTAAATTCGATATTATCCTCTCTTCATATACGTTACAGTGACAGAACACATTATCAATACAAATCGCGGAAACACTAGTTATTCGAGTAGGTTCCGAAAAGACGTTTAACAGGTTATAGGATTTAAACAAATTTAATAAACGAACACTACACGAAGTTACTTGTAATATATCTACATTGAAGTCGCCGCACACTATCACCGATTTTTTTTTATTACAAAGTGTTGTTAAAATATCCTCCATTTTATTTTCAAATTCATCAAAGTCTCCAGAGGGGGGTCGGTACACGCATAAGATAATGTATTCATTGAGCTCAATGCAGGACAGCTCAATAATTCGCTCGACAGAGAGCGCCACTATGTCTGAACGAGACTTAAAAACTACATCACTACGAGCTAAGATAAGTGAGCCACCGCGAATAGCTTTCTCTCTACAGAACGAACTTGACAATTTATAATTTTCGATATTTATAATATTGTTGCTCTTTGACAACCAGTGCTCTGTAATGCACAATAAACTAATATTGAATTTTTTAACAAAAAGTTCCACTTCCGACTCCTTGCCACCTAAGCCTTGTATATTTTGGTGGATAATATTAAATAGCTTAGGCTTTGTCGTATTATTCAGTTTAAAGTGGAACGATTATTTTCTATCACAGTTATATTATTGTGATTAATGTCATTTTTCGTTATATCCCTTATAACGAAGTTTTTTATATTAAATGCTACTAAAGTAGCAATTTGTTTTTTATAATACTGAGGCAGATACATTGTACCTTTTGTCATTCTAAAACTATTATAAATAAATTTATTTATGTCAAAATAAAGAAAAGCGTCGCTATGACGGTATGTCAAATTGTACAATGTCATGTTAAGATTATATATGTATTTGTTCTGTTTGTCCGAATAAGATAATGAATATGGAAATGAGCACAATATAAATTTACAATTATTTTTGCTATTTATAATTAATAATTTTTCCATATTTTTAATAATTTCACTTTTCTTAACGGACAAACCATCTCCATGTAATAATACAATAGTACTATTTTTGATCAAATTGTAGCTCATCATTTTATTTACATGATGTTGGTAACTGGCTCCAGGCGTGCATATATTACATAAATTATCTAATTCATTATTTAAAAGGGACCCAAAGCCTTGACCTAATTGGTCAGAGAAAACAAAGTAATTATTTTGGAGCACAGCGGAGGACTTATTAATTGTTTGACTGTTTGTCATAATATCTACATCTTTAATACTAAGTTTATTATGTATAGCCGAGTCACCCAACACCTCAGAGCTTATTTTACTAACTTCATCTAATTTTTTACTCACACAACTACAATTAGAGTAATTATTTGTTAAAGACTCAAACCGTTCCAAGTTATAATTACACAAGTCCACTAAATTACTTGTGGCTTCAATGTGTTCCTTAATCTGCTGTTGAGCGGATTCATATTTTTTTTGTATTAATTGATTGTAAAGAAAAAGTCAATTGTGAGATTTCTTCATATAAGTTTTGGGTGTCTCGCTCATACATAGACCTACTCTCAATCAGTTTCCTATTAAAAAGGTTTGCTTTTTTTATTAATTTAGAGTTTTCATTTTTGAGATAATTTATTTTCTTAGCTGAAAACTTATTATTTATTATTTTATTATATTTTTTTATTAATTTGTTTACTTTAATATACTTCTTCAATTTATTATGACTTGAGAAGTATATCGGGGGTACAATACTTAAGTCATCCTGTGTTAAATCAATTAATACTGGATTTCTATTATTTAAATCTGATTGAGTAGGTTGTGACTTGCATTCAACCAGTTCCTCATATAAGCTATGAGTATGCTGACTTTCTATATTTAGTTTGCATGTTTCCAGGTCTGAAATTAACTTTCTAGCCTGTATCAAATCAGACTCAAGTTCTGAAACGCGATCTAGTGCTCTCTCATGCTCAATGCTGCACTGGTCAAACGTAGTCACTATATTATTTAACTGGTCTCGCTGAGCCACAATATCCAAGTAATTGGTATGTAGTTCAGCGAGCTGACCTTTAAGATCAGTACTTCTCTTTACAACGTTTCTAATTTCCTCCTCACTGTCCTCTCGCTCCTGCAGTAGTTTTTTGCAAAAATCTTTAGAAGATCTTAGTTCTTCTAAAGCCTTTTTTAATTTGTACTCCGACTCCTTCGCAGAGGTCTTGCGGGTCATAACTACTTTTTCTATTGTTAACTGAAAGGATTTAGTGTAAGTAAGAAAAGGAAAGAAAGGTTATAATAAAAAAATAAAGAAATAAACAAATAAAAATGAACTAAAACAATTGGATAAGTTAATAAAATAATTAAAAGAAGGTTATATTAATGTTAAAATATATAAAAGAAATTTAACAATGAATTAATGAAGTATTTAATATAGTTAATTATATGTGAATTATTTTTAAACCAATATGATTAAGATATTATAATTTTATTATACCTCGTTCGACAGGGTCGATCGTGTAAGGTAGATTCCCGTCGGTCGGATCGACAAAGAAAAACTAGCCAGCAGTATTCTACTGGTCATTATCAGTCTTATGACGGGTCACTCTGCATATATTGGGTGAGCGGGGAACCACCTCCCACTCCTATCTCCTAAACGGGGGGTCGCATCAAAAAACTTTTCAAACAAAAAAGTTGCCTCTTTTAATTTGTTAATTTTCTAAGATTTTTCCGACTGCAAAATTTTGCCTCCTTCTGTGATTTATTTCGGTTTTTAACTTTCAACCCCCCCAGCCCCTCAACCCCCCGACCGATTTCCTCCGTTCAAGAACTTAACCTTCATTTTGTCCTTAAGAATGTGTATACCGAGTTTGAAAATCCTCCGTCAATATTTGCGACCTGTAGCGTGTCCCAAAGGCACTTTCACCCCCTCTCCCAGTCCCCCCTTTCACTTTTTCCAAAAAAAACAAAAAAACGAGATGCTGCGTTTGTCTTACTAATTTATCCTATCGACCTGTGAAGTCAGATTTTGCCTACGATGAATTTGGACTGATGGATCATATATACATATATATATAGAGGGATATATAATTTTTTTTTTTCGACGAATTCTCAATCTCCAGTTCATAAACGGCGTAGCGCCCCTACTCTGGGGTCTGGGTCCCGTCATCGCATCGATTGCAATAGGTAGATTCATCTATGGAATCTACCTAAAATAGCTATTACTGCTAACACTTTGGCAATATAGGCTTATGGGAACGATTTTAAAATGGTTTTTAAATGCTTATATAATGTAAAGTAAAATAAAGTGAGTGGTTTTGTATGGGGCCAATGTTTTTTGTCTTCAACTTTGCTTCCAACTAGTCAAGCAAAGTGAGTCAATAACGTAGCCCGAGTGTGTGGATGGACGTCACTCACTTTAAAATGAGTATTGTGCAGTATAATGAGTGTAATGTATATTTAAATTGAAACAAAATACTCCCCAAAGTTTGAAATGCTGCCGTTGACAAAGTGACAGCTTCGAAGATTATCGTGTTACACACTTTTCTTGCTACAAATTTACTTTTTAATATTATTTCTATATTTGATAACGTATTTTAATGAATAATTACACTTTATTTTAATCAAATAATAGTTTTTTATATTTTATACTAATTAATTATATGGGAGCTGCACTTTGACGTTTTGCCTGGGCCAGTGTAATAATTAGCTTAAGGCAATACTGTCAGTATTGCCTTAAGCTAATAGAATAAAGGAATATATTTTATATATAAAGGTCATTTTTAAACGATCCATCCAAAAACAGTCAGTCATATACTCTTTATAGACAATGAATTTCATAAATTGCATCGTCACTTTAACTCCGGTCACAGCGATCAGTTTGTATCCGAAATGTTTCATCCGTAGCTCGATCATTGAAATAAGACCCGTTTCTCTAACAACTGGAATGCGGCCAAAGGATGTGGTCGCAATACCTAGATCATTTCTCAGAAAACGTGTTAATATACTTTCGATACTTTATAAGATTTAACTTAATTTTTTGTTTATAATATTGAACACGTTGCTAACAATAGTTGCATAGTAAAATTATGAGAATTGTTTGATATATCTTTCGGTCGTTAATATTTTTTTTGTCTTCCTAAACCTCTGATTGTTTAGACAATTAGATCGCAGAATAATGTTTAATGTGTGCTGCGATTGATTCAATAGAGTATTAAGTTGTTGATTTTATAGTATTTTTATATTTAATAGTTACTGAAAAGATGACTGTATTGCCATTATAATATTTTGCAAAACTAAAGTAAGGTTACTGTAAATTTTGTTTTTAATTATTTTAAGGTAAGGTTCGAAAATACTTTAGACGTTAAAGAAAAAAGAACTAAAAATAACCCTTTCAAATTCCTAGTACGTGTACAAAATATACAAACTTATCGTAAAATATTCGATATTAGTTTGATTAATATTGTAAAGAATCTCTAGGTTCCAGTTATTGGATAGTACAAAACGGGAACTATTAATAAAAGTTTAACAGGTAGTAGTTACACCTAAAAAAAATTTATAATTTCGCCATAAAAGATAGTGATAGATACGATACATCTTTAAACTGCACCTTTATTACAATCTTTACAGGGAAAAAATATTAATTATCTAAAATCTTTGAAGCGAACAATGATCAAGACTCTCTTCGAAAACTATTTTGTTGACAAAATGGCATTTCACATGAATACCGAAATAATCCTGAACCGGATCTTCATCTCATTTAATTGTGATTCACTACAGTAACCGTACTACAAACTAAAAGTAAAATACACGTATACTCTGTTTTTCCAAATACATTTCTTAATCATAAAATAATGTAATAAATATTATAACATATTGTTTAATCATGTTCAGAAGTAATAAATAAGTTATTATTATTTAAAAACCTCACGACAAGTGCTGGTGCATAAATAATATCTATAAATAATGTGATTATTTTTCAGGAAAGTAATACAGAGGAAAAAATATATCACCAGATTTGACAAATAAATTTTTAGTTACGTGTATAAAATACAAGGTACGTGAGAATTCGATTGATTTTCTTTTCAACGTTTCTAAGAAAAAGCATTGGTATGCAAGATAAAGTGCTAAAGCTGGCATCAGAGATTAACTCCAAGGCTAAATTGATCTTAAATTAAGCTTTAAGCTTTTGTTACAAATGAGAAGTTGGCAATTTTACAATTGGACTGGATTCTCAGTAACTATTAATTAAAAACTTATTTATTTCTTTATTTTATTTTACACAAAACTTTTTGTGTATTTGGGTGTAAATAGTCACTTTTAGACTAATTATTACAGTTATATTACTTATTTATTTATATTAAAAATATTTATAATTTAATGTACTCGCCGGTTCCACCAAAGAAAACCTCTTCACCAATATTTTAAAATGTTAATTCATCATCATCGTCATCATCATCAGCTATCGTGTGTCTACTGCTGGACGTAAGCCTTCCCCATTGACCTCCACCGCGATCGATTCAAAGCGTTCATCCATTCATCCATTGGTTTCCAGCTACTCTATTCAGGTCGTCTGTCCACCTAGTTGGAGGTCGTCCACATACGTCGTAATGTTACATAATAATATTTTCGTATTGGACAAATAAATCGAAGTATTTTAATCTAACATATACATTTTTTTTTTATTTTGATAATATTACACACTTGTTACATATTTCAAAAATACAGTTTAGTAAATGATACCAAAAAAGTTGTATATTTGAAGTAATCGTAAGAAGTAACACAATATATCAAAGCAGGCTGCGAGTGACCACTAAAGTGTTATTTCTTGTGATGATTTATACCGCACTCAATACAATGAAAACAGAACATCTATTGTTATCAGATTTAAAGAAAATCTTTTCATCAAATATGTATATTTCTATTGGATGACGAGGACGTTTACGTGCTTAGCTTAATATCATAAATTACATTTTTGATACTTTATCTTCTAACTAAACTAAACTAAAAGTAATGATAGTGCGTCTTGTTTATAAATAATTTAAAATTAATTGTTTAAATCAATTTTTATTTTAACACAATAACAACAAATTCTAAAATATCATCATCAAGATGTAAAAAGTGAGGAAAGTCTAAAAATGGAGCTTGTTAAACAAGGAACTTGATTCTTACAAGGATTCATTAAGAGAGATATGATCTCTGTCTACGCATTAAAGAGTATATTTTAGGTAGATTCCATAGATGAATCTACCTATTGCAATCGATGCGATGACGGGACCCAGACCCCAGAGTAGGGGCGCTACGCCGTTTATGAACTGGAGATTGAGAATCCGTCGAAAAAAAAAAAATTATATATCCCTCTATATATATATATATATATATATGTATATATGATCCATCAGTCCAAATTCATAGCAGGCAAAAATCTGATTTCACAGGTCGATAGGATAAATTAGTAGGACAAACGTAGCATCTAGTTTTTTTGGAAAAAATGAAAGGGGGGGCTGGGAGAGAGGGTGAAAGTGCAAACCTTTGGGACACGCTACAGGTCGCAAATATTGACGGAGAATTTTAAAACTTGATATACACATTCTTAAGGACAAAATGAAGGTTAAGTTCTTGAACGGGGAAAAACGGTCGGGGGGTTGGAGGGCAGGGGAGGTTGAAAGTTAAAAACCAAAAAAAGTCACAGAAGAAGGCAAAATTTTGCTGTCGGAAAAATCTTAGAAAATTAACAAATTAAAAGAGGAAACTTTTTTGTCCGAAAAGTTTTTTGATGCGACCCCTTTAGGAAATAGGGGTGGAGGGTGGTTCCCCGCTCACCCAATATATGCAAAGTTACCCGTCATAAGACTCGTAATGACCAGTAGAATACTGCTGGCTAGTTTTTCTTTGTCGATCCGACCGACGGGAATCTACCTAACACGATCGACCCTGTCGAACGAGGTATTTTAAATAGAATTAACTATTGTATTTAAGTTATATTAAATTCAAGAATACCATTTTATTATCTAGTATTTTATACATTGCAGTATATATATATATATATATATATATATAATCTCTTTTATTAATTAAAAAATTACTCACCTTAGAGAAAACTTGTAATCGGCATAATGTGATATAGATCTGGTATAGTATATTACGTCGAAATTCATCTCATAACAACAAAGCAAATCCTATTTAATATTAAATCTGAGAGATGCGTTCTAATCTGCAATCTGTCTCAGTTTGTGATACGTGATACACAGCTGTTCACAGCACAAAGTATATTATCGTCGTCTTGAGATATGATTCCATTCCAAACTAAATTATGTTAACTACAAGTATATCTCCGTCCAAAGGTTGATAATGAACTTACATACTCTTATTATAATAAAATTTAACAATTTAACAGTTTCATCATCATCATCATGTCAGCCTGTATATGCCATTAGTGTTATTTATTTATTTTTTTATATTTTTACAAAATATAACCTGGGTAGGTTTTTATTACATAACACTTAACATTAGACAGGACTAGAAAAGGTTTCTACTGTTAAAATACAAGAAATAAAAATAAAGGTGAACTTGCAATTAACAAATTACAAATCGCTAAGTGATGTCAGTTAATCAAGTGACATTCCTGTACAGTAACATTGCCATTATTGCATAATACACATGTTATCAATCAAATTTAAGCGTATTTATTAACGAGGTCGTGACTAATTTGTGGCATTCCCCAAGTAACAGGTCTATGTTATGATCATATTAATTACTGCGTCCTAGTTGAATCTGAGCATACTTCAATAACAAGCTTTGATTATGAAATGATTCTATTTTCTGTTTTAGATTTTAATATTTACTAATAAATGTTTAAGACACCTTAAATTTTGGCAATACATTAATATATAAACACAAATATCGCATTAGTTGATTGTTGTTATCAGTCAATTGTCTTCAGTATCTGATGACTACTCTCGCCGGTGACGTGTGAGAGTAATTACTTTAATATCAATACATTATACATTATTATGGATATCAAGAACTAAAGAGATGTTTAACGATTATTTTACGAGTATATGTTGTCTTTATTGAAATTTATAACTTATTTTTTCCCTCGACTGCCGCCATCACCGTGTTCATTATTTAAAAATGTTGAGTTTTACAATCTTTATTGGGTTTTAACAATGTTGGTGATTTTGCATTACACATTAAACCTTTTAAAATATAACGATACCCTTTTAATATACTAATTATCTGAATTGATTTAACAGGATCAACATGAAATATTTAAATAAGGGTGGCTAATATAAATATTTAAATACCAATAAGAGCTTTTATAAATTCAGGAATCTCTTCGTATTTTATTCTTAACACCCTTTTCTATCGCTTAATAAACTTTTAAGATCTCTTAAGATAATATTAATTGTATGAACTGTTCTTTATTTATTTTTGATTTGTGATTTCTGTGTGATAACTTCAGTGCTAACTTATTGTATAAAATATTTTTTTTTATTCATAAAACATTTTTTTTTAAATCTAATATATTAATGATTCATTAAAGGGCTACAATTATGTAAATAATTGTATTTTAATAACTCAAAGTAGGGTTTATAAACTAGTGAGTGATGACAAGTGGTGAGTAATGAGGACAAACCATTTACGTAAATGGACCAAAGATAAATAAAATTAATTCAGTGGCATTTCACAAATCGAGGACCGCGAGGAAAGTGAAATTCAAATGGTTTTGTGATCAATTGTGTGCTTTGATTTATAGTTTCCAATTTCAGATTGCTTTCAACTTCACAGAATCAGTTAGACTTTTAATTAGACCTTTTGATTCATACTGCGTCTAGATTTAGAAATTATGACTTTAAGCAGTTGTTTTTTTTTGTATTTAATAAGTAATTTGGGAAAATCATTGTAACTACGAGTAAAATAAACTCATCCTAAGATTTAGAGATAAGTTCGAAATTAAGTTAAACAAGAAAATTCTCGGTAGTTACAGAGAAATTTTTTCCAATGTTTTAAATAATGTAGTCAGCTGAAGAATTATAATTTATTTACAACCTGGTAAGTTTTAAATTATATTAGTAGTTTCTATAGGTATAATATGACTTAATATAAATATTCCGTATGTCGAGGTATTATAAAGCTTTAATAAGAATAAGTATCTTATAATGAACACCCATAACAATTAAACATGACTAATAATACAGACTAAATACTGCTAAGACTACACAGCTCTCTCTCGGAGAGATCAGAGTTCCACTCACCAGAGGATCCATACTTGTTACTGTAATCGTGTTACAGATATATTTTTGATATTTTTAAAAATGCTCATTCGATTATTTTATTTTTAAAAGTACAAATCAATAAATGCAATAAACCAATAAAGTGACTCATTTGTAAAAGCGTCATTAATATTAATTGATACTACAACACAGGACGTCTATGTGGACTAACGCCAGCCATAACTAACCACAGATGTAGATGCATGTAACTATAGAACCTATCATTGGCAAACAGTGATCTGTGGTATAAAGAAGCAATAGCACATTTTTCTAATTCAGATAATAACAAAGATATTCAGCCAACATTCAGCCGACGAGAGACTACAAATTAATCGATATCTTTATCTCATATTTCGGTTTAAATATTCAAATTATGATAAGTGATTGGAACAGGACTATTACTTATCGATAGTAAGGATAATAAAAGCATATATACATAATAAAATACTAAAAGTTGAATCAATGAGTAGGGATTGTTACAAAATTAAAAATGTTATGTTCCTTAAAATAAATTTTCTTCACAGGTATTAAAATAATTTAAGAGATGAAAAGGGGTTTGTAGAATTACGTACAAAGGCCACAAAGACTTTTGCTTTTCATTTTTTTGATTTTATAAATAAATCTTGAAATCACCTTCATACAACTTCACACTACCGGTAAGGAAATGTATTCTTTAATTTGTTACTAATATTATGAAAAAAAGGTAAATTTGATGTAATTTGAAACCTTCGCTATAATCGTTTTAAATATTAATAATACTTTGTTTAATATAATATTGCTTTGTCAGTCTCGTTCTGAGTTTGAATACATAAATAATAATATACAATGCGTTCTAAGAATAAGTAGTGATAATAACATTTATACTTAAGATATGTAATAATAGTAACAGTGTGAACTGTGTCACAGACGACATCATTTTACATCGAGAAGATTTTATAAGTAGTTACTTGAACGAGTATTGGACTGATTTAAGTAAGGCGATATTTAATTTATTGATAGAAAATGTAATGAAACAACAGATTTATGAATGACTGTTTCTTATTTAATTTTTTGACGTGTTTGATAAACGAAGTTTTGAAGACATTAAGGTTATATATGAAAAGATGCATATTTATTTCCCTTTACTCACAACTTTAAACGAGCAACTTTACTTTGACTTCGGTAACATTTATTGTGGACACCAATTTTAAACTTTATAATTAATTTTCTCTTCCCTGTTTTGCTGTTTACGAGTAAATATGGTTAATGTCTGAAAGAAAAACAAGAAAATGCAATTAAATAAAAGCTTTATTATATTTATTACAATATTTTAAGAAGTTATACACGTAACATATCATACAGTTGGATTCGTAAAGTAATATATCAATTATATTATCAATTATCCGTCTTATCTTAACTTAAAAAGTAATTTACGAAAAGTATAATGTATTGCACTCATTTGTTGTGTTAATATTTGTCCACTCCAAGATATTTATGTTTTAAGGTAAATATTCTAAAGATATTGCCTTATATCAAAACTAATCTTCACATAAATGTTATTTTCTGTATTAATTTCGCGACAGTCAGGGGGTTGTGAAAAGTAAGTTTGAAACCATTTTATTAATTAATACTCATATTTTAAACGTATAAATGTTTCACCTTTCAATATTTATACAATGCACTGTGAATATTGTCACGTAGTTCAGTTAAGCTCACTTTGATTGAGCGTTTCAAATAAATGCCGAAAACAAACAGAGGTTATTTATTTTCGTGTTATTGTCAATTGAAATAAATAAAATCCATACAAACGACTATACCTAAAATAGCTTTTCATACAAAAACAACAAAATTTTTTATATGACATGAATATCAGAATTATATTATAAAAATAGATTATTTTTTGTTTATAATTATAAACAATATTCCATAATTATAATTTTGTAAAACTGGAAACTCAACTTTTCCACAAAAAGAATCCGTATTATTTATATCTAAGAATAGAGAAAAAAGTTAAATGTTAATTTGTGAATTCAGTAGAGAGTTTGTTTATAATTTGTATTAATCCTTATTTGATCGAACTTTGTATGTAATTATTGAATAATGTGGCAAAGCAATAGTGATATACATATTAGTATTCACTGTTGTGACAGTTGTGTATTATTGAGTTGAGTTGAGTGTGAAGTGTTACAAAGAGTTACTTAATAGGAGCCTAAATTAACCATGTTAGGATGAGACTAAAGCTTGTGTTAATAAGTTGGATATTTGTTCAATAGTAAACATTATGTAATTGTGTTGTCCTTGATGTTGAGGCCGGGTTACATACTTATTGTATACTCATAATTATCTAGATTGACGCCAGGACGCTTATTTGATTGTTAATTTGTTAATCTTGTGTTAAAGTTGAATAACAATTTCAATAATATCTATTACATATTACATACTAGGATTGTAACACGTGTATATTTATACTTTAAGTATCTTTACTATGTATTATCAATTTGACATAGACATTTTAATAAAAGATTCTGACATGTTTGTGTGTTTGCGCATCTCTCAGTAAGTATTAAATGGATTTTGATCATATTTCATCAACGTCAACATATTGCTTTACTACAAACATGTACTTTAATTAAAAGGAAAAATAAAAAAAAACACTTAAAAAAGGACAACTGATTTGAGTTGTATGACAATATTACATAACGCTAGGTTAATATTCTTGAATTTGTCTGGTGTCATCTTATTTTCTGTGTTGACAGCTCAGATGTAATATAATATATATAAATGAGATGTGTATATATGAAAAAAATATGCTTAAAATAAAACTAAGAGTATGTGATTACTGTATGAGACAACACAGTTTAAGTATTTAATATGAATAAGGTTCATTTAAAATTATAACAAACAGTGATTTGAGTCATTTGTATAAGATGTCAAATTATGATGTAACAATTAAAACATAAATTGAATATGAAAGTATAAAGTAGTTTAAGTTATTACTTTTATTTAATTTGTTAATGTTATTTAATATCAGCTCGTTTCTTAATTTAATATTATATATAGTATATATTACACAAATCTATCACATGAAATATAGTAATTTTATATAAATTATAAGAATATACATTTTGGAGGTCATGCTTCAATAGTAGATTATTAGGAGTATTAGGAATGACATTGAATAAATATTTATTACTTACTTGTGTACTAATTGACGACTGCACCGGCCGGCGCATCTTTTGGTTGTTATTATTGACTTCGCTCCCGGTCGATATACATGTGTGTCTCATAATAAAAAAGGATAGAAATTGTTTATATGCTTCAAAAAGTGTGTCTGAGTGTTCCTGAATACTACCTGCGACTACGGACATTAAAATACTTCAGATTGGCGACTCATGGGCTTTGTTAAAACAGGGATAAACTAAAGGGCGCGCGCTCAGACAGTCAAAGTTGTGACGCAAGGTACGTTATCAATTTCTATTCCTTACATAACATGCATTATGAGGAAATTGAAGGGCTACGTTAAGTGATCTCTATAAAGAAAAGATACAATAGCAAATTTTATAAAACTATGTCTTTATTTAAATATCTAAATAATCACGCTTTGAACAACAACATAGTATGTTTATATTCTGAAAATTAACTAACACTAGAGACGGGTCAATTAATCATGAAAATAATTATATTATGAACTACACAAACATTGAAAGATACAAGTTATAAATCATTCGGAGGTTGTTTGGGTTAAGATTATGTAAATATGTATCAGACCTTTGAAGCCTTCATAAACCTTAAACAAAGTTAGGAACTAACAAAATATTTAACTTTAAGTTTATCTCTTTGAAAGTGACATAACTAACAGTACAGCCTCAGTACTAACTAAAATAGTAGCACAATACTGTGTTCTTATTGAAAACAAAATAAAGCATAATCTATCACAATGGGAATGAGTCGTTAGTATTGGAATGAGTGGAATGTTTGAAATATTACTTACTTTTATCTGTTATTATGTCTAGAAAAGAAAGTCAAAATTACTTAACAGGTTGAATAAACAGTTAATAAGAAAATCGGAACATTTGTGTTTCATTAAAGGAGTATGATATACATCATATAAATAATACCAAATAAATAACACTACGGAATGACCGAAGTGCAAAATACTTGGTATTTAGAGTACATTTGCATGTCAATGATTTAAAGTGTTTTGCTTTTGCTTGATTATTATACAGTGGGGAAATTATCATACTAGATCGTTATATGTTGGTTTTAATATTTTACTTATTTTACAATAAACATAGCACAAGTTGGTAATGGTTACAATTCTCACTATGTATTAGTGTGTCTCAGGTTTTAGATAATCTACAAAAGTCGCCAGTATTGGAGTTTAAATACGTATCTTTTAATTTTGGGGACTTTTCCAAAAAATCGTTAACTGTGTTTTGACAAATGATTAAATAATAAAAACGAATTTTATATCATAGACAACTCATATTAAAGAATAGTTAACACAAATCTAAAAATAAAATTATCTATACATGGCTTTTATCTCCTTTCTCATTTTCAGCTCAAAGAAACAAGCGAGAGAGAAGAATTAAATTAGGACATCTATAAGTTATCGTGCAACGGGTGTACTTTACATTTTAATCTCGACTCCGCAGACCAAGCACTAACATAGAACCTGCAAATTTACTAGAGTCCAGGAAGCTTCCAGAAATTTCAGGAAATTAAGTTAATGAATTTTTGGTCGTTAATATTTCATAACTATTTATGTCCTAGATGCTATTATTTAAAAATAAATTAATTACTCTGCAAAGTAAATTTTCTAACGTAACTTATATCTGAGGAAATTTTTATATTCTAGATCACATTCGTTATTAAATATTTTCTTCTTATGTATGCAACATAAATACCTACCTTAAGTTTATAAACTTTTGCCGATTGTAATATATTTATATATATTTCGAAGTCTTTAGTACAATATTCCTAGAATACTAATATATCCAATATTGCAATAATGCAACATTTGCAAGTAAATCAATATTATCAACCCAAATTAGATGGAGTTGAATGTATATCTCAAGGCGACGGTAAGTAATAGGACTGAGGGACGCTAAATAATACCGAGAGGATCAATATGACCACATCTACACTTATTATAAGACTTTAAAGTTTGTAAGTTAATGTTTCATTCATATTTTTCTATTTAATATAGTGAATTCTCAACAGTGTTTATGAATGAAGTTTTATTCTCTAGGGACAATAACTTTACGTAAATTTATGACGACTGCGTGTCACGATTAAGCAATGTATGTTTCAAATGTATAATATACAGGATGGACAGGAAACATAACGTTGTTATTCATCTTCTTATTTTATTAATACTATTGTAAGCTTTGACAAATTAAGGATACTAAAAATTATTTAGTATTTTATACAGAATAGTTTACAGTTGTTATCTTTAACGTTTATATAAAAAGAGAAATTTTGTAATGTAAATGAACTGTAATAAATCTGAATTAGTTCATAAATTTAAGACTTTAACTATTTATTTAATAGCGTTATTCGTGTAGGCTAGTTTCAAACAGAACATATAAATTGTAAAATTTTGAAACTTTCATAACAAGACAATACATAAATGATTATAGTTACGTGCATCTTAAACTAATACGATGAAATACTTACAGAATATTAATACTAGGATCTGCCGCCGTGCGCTGCGGGAGTTGAGCTGAGCGCCCTCCCCTTCTTTAATGCTAACAAACTTAGCCGAAATTATAGAATTATTGATCAAATATTGGCTTTGTAGCAGTTGTCGCAGTCTATTTAGCACTCTCACTGATGCATGCGCGTGACACATTTATAATGGGAAATTCCATAGACAAATTTTATTTTACTATAACTTTTTATAGATTGAATTTTTTTGTTATGTCTTTTGCAGAAGATTTTTGTTTAGTAAAAGATATAGCCAAGTGCCTAATTCTAAAAAAATACATTGTCGATGTCGTAATTCAGCAAAATGAACGGTTAAGAGCTTCGTTTACGCTCAGCTCAAGTATTTTTTTGATTAAGTTTGTTTGTGTAACCTTTTAAGAGGTCGTAGACTGCTTTAACATATATGGATCCATTACACACACGACACGACAATTATTATTCACAAACATTTCTTTGCAAAATGCAATGAAAGCCTAAACAATATCCTATTTTTACGTAATGAAATTATAGACTTAATATGAGAAAACTTCATTCTGTGAAGATATAAACCGTACTAAGAATGTGGTTGCATAGCAACTTAGAATAAAATAATATATAATTTTAAATACACCTGTCTGAAAACGGACATGTGCTAAAAAGGTTTTTGTTTAAAAGTATTTGTTTAGAAAAAAGCAAACCTATATTTTCTATTTCTGGTATGTTGCGTTGAATGCGGGCTCGAAACATCATCAAAGAATTAGTTTCAACTGATTTTAGGACAATATAAATATGTATTTTATGAAAAGTATGTACACACGTAAACTTAATAATCTCTCCTTAAAGATATTACTATTTTTTACGAAATAGTTTTTTCGTTATTACTTTTAGTGCCAACGAATTTATAACATCAGAGACAAAGTTCACACATCAATTAATATACTAATATTGTTAGATTGAATCAATGCATATTACACGTTTGAGCTTTTTCAAATTTAAACAGGTTACTGACACACCACGGGACGATTAAAACAGTTGACTTCCGCTGTGTCCTACATGTGACGGGAGTAAATTAAATGAAATGTTTGACTGTAATACTATTTAAATTGTATATTTTTGCACAACAAATATAATTTTGCAAAAAAATTTGCAAAAATAATTTGATTACCCACGGTACGTACACGATGGCAGTCAGGTCACCACTCACTCCTGGACTCACTTAATGGACGGCCGAAAGAACGCAATTTCAACAGCCTCAAGGCCCTCTGACCCCGTAAGACGACGGGTTTCATAGTTGGGGGCCAGGGTGTACGTGGTCCCCACCCAGGCGCCGCCTCCTCCAAATGAAATAGGTCCTTTCAATCCCGCCCGGTAGCATATGCACCAGTTCATAAAAATATGATATGACTTAAAAAGAAGATAAGATATTTGCTACTACTACGGTACATACAGTTACCAGCACAACTCGGTGTTCTTGTGGAAGTATAGGTATCAAGGCAGCACGACCCGTCCGGTGACATGAGCGACGACTATTTTAGGAAGTCTAACACACCATAACTGATACTACCTCCAGCTATCTCTTCATTTCTAAAAGTGACATTTATTTTTGGAATAAAAACAGTCGAATTGGGGTTTTTAATCGCCAATTATTAATCTGTTAAGAAACTTTTAAGTGAAAGAGTGTTTAGTGTTGCAGTAATTATCTGCAGTAAATAATGTTAAGGATATTAAGTTAAGTTAAGTAATTAAGTAGTTAATAAAAGTGTCTGCAACAACATAAAAATACTGTATTTGGAAACGAAAAAATAATTATATATATAATATATTTTATAACATTGGAATTATCTACTCTAAATCTTAATACGTTTATTTCACAGTCCGTCACTGTTCATTAATGTCCCTTTATTTATTGACATAATAATATTATTTTATGTACGATTTATCTTAAATTAATGTAATTGGAAAATAACGTATTCCACTGTCATTTTTCATAATTTAATATTACAGTTAGAACTGTTATGCTTTAGCGTGTTAAACAATACACCAAGTGCCTCACCTCTCCGTCTTCTTTCCGAGCTTCTGTCCGTCCATGGGCAAACAGCAGTTGATTCACGTGTCCATGCATGACATAGTGGTCTGATATATAACACAGTTATTTAATCATTAAACTAATTGGAGAAATTTTTTGTGTTTGTCTCCAGAATGCGACGAGATAATTACCTAAAAATTTTCTCATTTATGTTTGAGCCTAACGCGGATGTTATAGCGAAAATAGTTTGAAAAAATGTTTAGCCATTCAAAAGTTATCAAAAAAAAATTATTCCTGCCATAAACAATACATTAGAGCTGTTCTGCGCGTGCGACCATTATGCTGAGCTAGAAGGTGACAATTAGTCCTAATAAATAAATATATCCTGTATCTATTCAGATGAAAAGAGAGGGGCTCAGCTCAACACCCGCCACGCACGGTTGGTGAATCCTAGTAATAGTTAGTAGTAAAATAATATACCGTTTTTCCTAAAATTTACACAATTTATTTTGACTATAGTAAATTATACTAGAAATTGGAATAAAAGCTCTGTGTGTAACAAAGGAAGCTTTGTTCTAAGTCAGATTATTGTATCCTCCCGAGTCTGTTATTTGAGTCAGCAATAACAATGTCACTTAAAATTACGAAGCCAAAGGCCAACAACTAACACCACATTTTAATAAAACTGTTTTTAATCAGTATAAATAATGAATTTTTATGATTAAAACCATAAAATTAAATTGATAAAAATTAAACGAACCAATAATGTATCAACTTTTTAAACAATATTATTTAAATACTTAGTTGTATTTGAGCTCTGATTTATTCAGTATTTTCGTACTTATCAAATGTTAGAAACTATACCAATAACTTTAAAGTTTTATTCATTGGACATTATACCTTAAAATAATATATGTACCATATTTCCACCATCTATCTATGTCTATATCATATGTGATAGTACGGTCGATATCATTACAGCTTTATTTGAATTGTAAAATTAAGGATTATTGTGACGACAACGGCACGATTGTAACGACACTTCGCATTTCTTATTAACACGGACTGAAACACAAACCTGTGACCTTTGGGACTTAAAACACAAAAAACTAAATTATTCTAAACATTGCTCTTTACAACCCTTTTAGTCCAGAAAAAAGAAAATAGAATCTTAAAGTAACTGGACTCTCTCCACCACTTATAGAATACCGTATGCTTATTTATTCTAAGGTGGATTTACTTACCATTTTTATGTTTAAATTTCTTTATTTTCTTCTCACAATATAATAAAAATCAAAAATACTGCGACAACTAAGATGCGAACTTGTAAAATAATAATTTTCGCTAATAGTGCCTGAATTTTGGTTAAAGGCCATGGATGACTATTTGAAACAAACAAACCCATTTACTTTGGAAAGCCTTAGACAGTCACTGAGGCAGTCAGTCAGTCATTATAGTGAATTATTAACTTTTATTTAAGTAATGTATAAAATATTTGTTGTTTTAATAAACATGAAAGTCCATAAAATTACTTTAACTTAAAGTTTCAATTACACTTAAAGAAATACTTGTCTTTTCTGATAACCAGTCCATCAATAGTATAAACTATTGGCGAATGAAAGGTTGGGTCGGACTGTGGAATCTGATATTAATAAGAAACTTAATATTTCACTGAAGTTTCCTTCCATCATACAGACATGACGGATTGAATGATCTAATATCATGATATTAGATAATATAATCACTGTTCCCAGTAAATGTGACTTGATGACCAACTCCATGTAGAACCTTTCCTTCTAATAGCATCCGTTTCTGTTTACGAGCACTTCAGAAAGTTTAATGGTCCGCTGTCGTACGTTATATCAATTAATTAAATTTAGTAATTTTATAAGTTGAACGCATTATTCAAACTTCCATTAATATGAAACCAGCGAAGTTTATAAATAAAAAAGATTCTTTAAACAACAATCAAATTAATAAACTACAGTTTGAAAATTAAATAATTTTATGATTTTATAACAATTGTAACTACAAATGGTATTTTGGCAAGGACACAGTAGACTAAATTGACTCGAATATATTAAAAAAACTTAGCTTATATCGATTATTAGATATAGATAATAGCAAAAGAAAGCAAACATAATACTTTTTCTGTGAAATATAATTTTGCAACAACAACAAGACACAAGCAACATTTAATTTTGTACCGTCTTCTTAAAACAGTGTGTATATTTGAATCATAAAGATGGTAAGTAAATTTTAAAATGATTTTGATAAACTGTATCAGATAAAAAATTATAATTCCATGGCTGTGTAGTATGTGCTAGATACATATGCTGTTGAATATGACAACTTTTAATGGGTAATAAATAAATACCTTATAAAAAGTAAGCGTTGGTCGTAAAAATTGCGTTTATTGTAAGAACGTTAATATATAAGGTACAAAAGAGCAAAAATTTATATTATGTCGATTTACAAAGATGTCATTGAATATCAACGACATTTTTGAATACAGACAGACACAGAATAATAGACGCGCTGTTTAATTTATATACATATAAAAGAACTGTATAGACGATAAAGATTTTGATTTCTTTATTTTTCGTTAATAATTATTTATAGTGTTGTTTGATATTGGTCGTAAAATGTGGCGAAAGCTTTTCTCTATTCGGGATTAGTTTATTATAATGTACTATATTAAGATGCTACACAATTGTTATTAATTAATTAGAGATAGTACATTATGACTCGTTAAGGACAGCTGGAGACATTTTTGACCCAAAAGTGATATCGAAAAGAGGGGCCATTAATTGGCCGCCTCTTAGCCCGGATCTATCCCCAAAGGAAATTTTCTTTGGGAATATCTTAAGGCTAAAGTTTACAACACCCACTCAGTAACTCTTGACTAATTAAAGGACCGTATTCGCACAGATATCAATGTACGAGTAAAGCTGTTATCCAAAATTTCCGCTCTAGATTGCAGCAATGTCAGAATAATGAATGATTGCATATGAATTAAGTGATTTTTAAGAAATAACTTCCGATTTTGTTAACTATTGAAAACAATAAACAATCTTAATTTTCTGTAATTTGTTTTTTTCATCACCATTTCAAATATAAACGGACTTTTGGTCCATCTTGTATTTCATATAAAGTCTCTTAAATAGTACAGTTATATATAAATATATACTTATTAAATATGCACTAGTAAAGTGGATCGGTACGTGACGTGACGGGAGTCAGCTCGTGACCACTCGGTATTCAAACGAAACACAGGCGTTTAGTGAGAAATATCTATGACCTGCTCATTTTGCAATTTCATTTTGTTTATTATTTGCAAAAGCATTGTCTTTTTATTTACAAATCCTTTTAGCTATTTTCTAGAAAAACACAAATATAACTCAACGACTTTCTCTTTTATAAAACGTTAACATACGAGTAAGGGTAAAATAATACTTATGAAAATGCAATCAAGAGAAAATAGTTAGTCAGACCAGTTTATATTTTGTTGTATTATAGTTAGTTTCCAAATAATCAGAAAATCATTGAAAGATTCGAAGTTTTATATCGGAAATACATTAAAAATCTTGTCACAACTTTGTGTCCTTTGGCTGTATTCCAATGGTCAGTGAAGTGTTTGTATTTCAACAGATGAAATATGTCGGATGTGAAGCGATATCTCCGACCGCTATGATGTTGCAGTTTTTGTATAATATCGTATTTTCTATTGTACTCGGTATAGATGGTTCTTTTGACAGATGGTCTCGAAATAGGCATTATTTTTATATTAAATATATAAAATATCGGACAATATATAATAAGACATATTTAGGGGGATCTACTATATATCATATATTATGATCATAATTACTACATTTTAAAATTTAAACGTTACATCTAAACCTGTGATATGTATTAAATGTTTTCATTGCAATTTAAACCTCCTAAAATCCTAAACAAGGCATTTTAAGTAGTTAAATACATATACATTCAGTAATTATATAATTTAATTTATATAATATTTAATAATAACATCTCCAACAGCATATTATCTTAAGGGACGCCCGCATTTACATTATCCACCCTTGACTAACTTGACCCGAAAGTTACAATACAAACAATACATTAACAGCACATAAACAATAAGTAGGTTTTCAAAATGTGTAGAGAAGAGACTTCAATAAGTATAATATAAAGCATATAATGTACTTAAGTTATTACAAGTATACAATATAATAAAATTATAATAATTTGTAATAAAATTGGTAAAATAGATACAATGTATTTGCGATCATATTAACTATAACCACTGAAAGTTATTTTATTAAATATATTTGGTAAGTGCGGTCGTTTGATACAGAACTTGTAAATATTCTATCAACGTTCCTTGAGGTACTTGTTAAATAACACATTTGGTAATTAGTTGTAATAGTAAATGTCATATATGAGAAGAGATAGTCAAGATCGTGGTATTGATGTCAGTGAATAATTAATCAGTAAACAAAAATATAACAAAGAAAATATATTTTATATTTCGAATACAATTAATTAATTCTTATCAAGCCGCAATAATTAACTTACTTTATGTTACAGGTTATTGACAGAACGGAAAGAAATTTAAAATCGAAGATATATTTTTTAACTTAACCCTAGAAACCATGTCTGAGAAGCTGCGATAGTAAAGAGTCGGGAACCAACCAAAGTATGATACAACTAAGGAACTTTTTTCTTAAACATTGCAACATCAACACTGAACATTAACAAATAAACTTAATACTTATCAATTATCAGATTCAATGTTATTATCTTCCGTAATTGATAAAGAGAGGTTAGCAATCTTCTCCCTTTCATCCACTGTTTAATAGGTTTGTGTGTTTAGGTTACAACATTTAATTATTATTATTACAAAGTAGTAGTAAGTAGTAGTAAGTGTCATGCTTGCACGAGCTGTCGAAGCGATTGGATCTCCACAATATAAAGATTTTATTATTAGAAACACCTAAATGTTTTTTTTAATTCTCAAGGTTATAGCGTGACCTTAGCAATTCCGACCTCATGTAGAGTACACCATTAATGAAGGATGAGGAAGGAGGAAGTGATAAAATTCACAAGAAAAAAAGTTTATAATATAGTAGTGTTTTTTTGTTATGCGCTTTTAAATAGCAGATATGAAACCCTCATCATTTATATTCTGTCCGTCTTTTTGCCACCTGCCAATACTCAACCATTTTTCAGGCTGAGTTCTTAGTATAAAACAATATATTATAACGTGTATATATTCTCTAACAGAGAGAGTGTCCTTTTATGTCAGTGATCTTAAAAAGAATAAATAAAATAGATAAAATTTGTGCAGAATGAAGGGATGGAATGTTATCAAATTGCTTTGGTTTTAATTTTATAAAATGTTATTCACAATATTTATTACAATGAGCAAAATATTTTTCTACTAATTTCTAATTATTATCTACATATTGGGAATTTATATATCATTTTTAAGATGATAGAGTCATATGCTCATATGCATTGGCACGATCGTTCGGATCATTCCATCACAGACCGGCGTTGAGTGTCTATTATACATTCCGTATGGTCAGTAACAAAGTTGGCAGTTCGTTTCTTCCTATACGAGTATGTACCCATATTGCAAAATGTCTAAAGGTAAAGGCCCAACTTACCAATCAATAGACTGTCTGCTCGAGTGCTAAAAAGTACTAACAGTACCTATTTTTACCATTTTTTGGACTATCTCGTATAAATATTTTAAATTACTAATTGTAAATGAACCAACACTAATTTAACCAAAATTATGTTTAAATATTTAAAATTGTGTATTTTAATCGTTACTGTTTTTTCATCATTATCACTGATTATCACATAGTATGAGTAAAATATATACTAACAATTAAATCAATCAACAAAACGAATAAAATTAACTTTTGATAATTTGAAATAGATTACCGATACTGTATTATTGTCTTTAGTCGTCCTTTGAAATGTAAATCATCAACATCATTACACCTTAACTGTGACTTACAAATAATAAAGTATAGTACACAGTTCAACCAAAACCTAAAGTGTTATACTTAAGTGTAAAATAAAGTCTTAACTTTGAAAAATACGAGCTTAGTTTCTGAATTAAACTCTGAATGACTGGAACTTTCACAATATTAGTATTTGTTCTTTCAAGGTATACTAAATCAATATAAATCTTCCAGTACAGTAAAAAACCTATTGTAGTCAAAGTGAAGTAAGAACACTCACAATATAAAGAAGTACCATTTAAATATGTTAAAAACAAATTACAAGACTATAGAAAATATTATATTGTATTGCCTGTTTAAAATTTTCAACCGTTTCAAGCTTTTATTTACACATTACAATCGAAGTATTGTTTATTTTGTTTAAGTAAGTACTTTTTACATATTAATATAATTTTAACAGTAATTCATAGATTTAAGATATATATTAGATAAGATATCAGTTAATTCATAATAGGTTGTGTAATTTTATATAAATGAATAATTATTGATTTTCTTAAACCTTTAATATTGATACTTTTTCCACTTACTGGAAGTAAAGTTCGTCTTTAAAATATAGTACATTAGTTATAATATATTTACAATAATGGTACGAGTGTATTACATTACTTATAAAGAAATATAATTAAATTTCAGGAATGACAGGAATTTGAAACATAATGACGTAATTGATAGTGCGAAGTAGCGATAACAAAAGAAATAAATAAGATATTTTACAAGAAGAAGAAGATAAAAAAGCTTTATCAACTTTTTCTTTTTTTACAAAAAACATTTTTCTCTAAAACAAAGTAAAAAGGAAATGCTTTTTTTGCAGTAACTAAACAAATTTTTTAGCTTGGCTTTTTAAATATATGTCTAAGTAGTAAAGTTCCTTGTGATCCGTCACATCGTAGCATTCGCTACAACGCATCACTCTTTACTGACGGACCCTTAGAGACAACATCTGCGCTGGTTATTCGCCTCTGGTACTCCATTATAGTTAACGTTCAGAAAAGATATAATTTAATATTTTTTTTTTTACTTTTTAGATTTCTATTGTATCTAACATCAATAAGAGAATATTAAAACAATATAATTTGTTCTGAAACTTCAGCTATAATTAATTAATAAGTAACAAATTTAAAAAATAGCACAAGTAACATATATTAACCTATATCAAAATAAGAATGGATGTCAGAGTATTGTACATACTTTTGATTTTTTAACTTCAATCAAATTAAATTATCTTTTGCCGAATATTTAAGTCATATGATTCATTAAAAATATATTTTTGATTTGTTTAGTCCAAGTTAATCATTATTAATAAAATGTTGACTAAATGCTTTGGACACCCGAAAAATAGTTTAGATTTTAAAAAAATATCCTGATGTCCTAGTATGAGGTTATATTTCAATTGATAACTTTATAACGTACTCTTCATATTTCAAATAAAATGCTTTAAATGGAAGTAATATATATGAACGTATTTGCATATGCATTAGTAGAGTAGATCGGAACACAGGTACGTGACGGGATTCAGTTCGTGACCGCTCAGTATTCAAACGAAATACACTCGTTTATTGAGAAATATCTACGACTTCGTTCGACTACATGAACAAGTGTTCATTTTAGATATGTGTTTTGTATCAGAAATATATTTAAAATCTTTTACTAGAAATGGTGACAATTTTGTATCCTTTGGCTGTATTCCAATTGTCAGTGAAGTGATTGTATTTCAACAGAGGAAATATGATATGAAACAATATCCCTGACGGCTATGACGATGCAGTTTTTCTGTAACGTGGACTCTTTTGATGGATGTGTATGGGAATGGGCATTTTATGTAGATAATGTGGGATATTTCATGTAGTACTAATAAGTAGTTTACTACATGTTATATTTTAGTTATCCTCTAACTATATTAAGTACAAAGACGCCAAAAAAGAGACATAAATAGAGTGACTGAGGATGAAAATCTAAATGTTACTTTTCCAATTCTAAGCTCTTTTTTATTTCTTACTAATTAACGGTAAAACCCGACGCGACATCTGACATCAAATAATCATAATCATAATCTTAGGTTCTATATTAAAAACATTGAAGTATCAATTATACTTTCTAAATGTAGTTGGCTTAAAATGTCGTGCTCTGAGATATTGTTTTCTATTTTATATAATAAGTTTAATAGATTTAAGACACTATTTGTATAGCAGAGTACAACATGGATCCATCAATGACGATGTGTAATTATTTATATTAAAATATTACTTCATTCTTGCCCTTTTAACATAAGAACTTGAACAATACAAATACTTATTTACTATAATATTATTTGATCAATTTTTCTTGCTTGTTTATGCGTTTAATATTAAAGTTCATATTATATTAAAATTGTTAGTTAACTTTTAGTTATACGCTACATAATAAATTTTAATTTTGTAGAAACCTGTGACGTTAAGTGTTATTGTTTTTGATATATAGTTTAAATTGAGGAAGGTTTAAATGGTTAGTTTTACTATCACTAGGAAATGTAACTATAACATCTACTTCATGGCGACCTTAGCATGGTAGATGTGAGAGGTAGTTAGTAATACCTCTGTCGATCCATCTCATACTACAGCCAGGTGCCCGTGATAATAGGTTTGTATCGTATATTATTATATTTGTCCCAATTTATTCCTAGAAAGATAAAGATTATAACTCTTATTTCATTGTTTTTGTTGAGTATGTAGTAACAGCTCAAACAACTCTCCGACTGTGGCTAGTGTGAAGATCACTTTGAAAGAAATTGTTTCCAGTACTGTTGTAGGTACGTGTACTTTTGTCTACTGACCTTTGTCATATTCTTTCTTTTTTAAGTAAATATGTTGTTTTGAACAATATTTATACTAATAATGAGAATAGTCTGGTAAGTTGCCCTTACATAAACTATTTTGTTTTTAAAACCTAATCCAAAACTTATAATTTTATTTGCCCTTATTCGGTTTATATTTCATTTGAGGTCAAGTAAGTTAAATATTATGATGAATTATAATTACTATTACAAAGTAATCATTCGTTTGTTTATACTCAATAATAGGTCATATATTTCATCGAGTTTAAAGGAAATAAGTTAAAATTAATATTAGTTAAAGAAATATATTATAAAAAGAAATCCAGAATGTTGTAAAATTAAATATATAAGTGTGATAAAGATATTCTTAAATAATGTCTCGGATAATTTACCAATAAAACCTTATTCTTTTTATAATATATTTAATATAAAATAATAATAATAGTAGAGGTATTTGGACAATTTAAAACATTTTTATTATAAAATTTTCAGTTTTGCACAATTATATTGAATTATAATCAGTTATTCTATTCTTATTCCGCTCTTTCGTAAAATTTATTCAGAGACAATGTAGCCTCTTAAAAATGGTGACAATCTTATATTTATTTTAATTTTAAAGATGCTCAATATGGCTAAACATCTTCGAAGGAAATTTAAAATACAAACTGAATTTAGTTCATAGTAATTAAATTAATTGTTGTCCTTTGAATTGAAAAATAAATTGAATGAAAATTAACAAAATTTATTTAATAATAGTCGAAGAACTTTTAAAGTACATTCTTATTTTGTAATATATGAACGCCTGACACTCAGTTTGAATGTAATTCTTATAACAATGAAATAAAATATATATTAATTTTCATGACATATTACTTCTAATAGCTTTGTTATTGCTATTAGTAGTATTAGATATTAAATTCATAAAAATGTGGTTTCATGAAAACTGATATGTTATCGCGGGTCTACTTAGACGTTATTATTGACGATTTATAAAGCGATGCATTTCAATATTAGTTAGTGTTGTGTTATTAAATTATAGAAATTATATTTATCCCTTTAAATAAATTTAAACAATGGTATCACTTTATCCTAAATATAACTTAAACGGTTGTCCATTGATTTAATTTTGTTGACAAAACATACAAAAATATATAATTTTTCAATTTTTTTAAATACAAATTTTAATAAAAAATATTTAAAAAGGATGTTGAAAACTGTTTAACATTTTCAAGTTTTTCTCCTTCAAGCTTCTCAATGCGAGAGTTAATGAGGAAGATATCGGATTTAGATTTAGCCGAAAATGAGCTCCACCAGGGTTTCTTTCATGCTACAAAAGTAACCAAAATGACAGTACAGAAATAATAAACGTGATAAAGGTGAGTTCAGCTGAGTTGAACTTTTTAGTGTAAGTAAGTAGGTATTAACAATTGTAGGTACAAGATAACTTGTTAGTCCATATTAAAAAGTTAATCTAAATTGTTTTTTAAAATACATTAACTATCATAACAGATTTAATACTGATAAAATTAAAGTATTAAAATTTCAGTTCCAGGACGCTGTATTAGATAGATGTCATTGAAATGAGAAAATAACCAAGCAACTTTGATCATTCCTATAAGATTAAATACATAAAGTATTGCGTTAGACTTATTTCTCGAATACTTAACTTTGTGTATAGAATTTAAATGAAATAGTCAGATCCAAGAAAATCGCTTCTCTGTCCAAAAGAAAACTATAAGAAAAGACGACCGGGCGCTTTTAAAGTTAAAGCAGCTCTTTAATTTTCATTAATGAATTACATTTGATGTTTTGATAAAAAGAGAAAAAATTAGATTCATTCATCGTACATCTTAATTATGCTACTAGTTGTTTCTAGTGACTTTCTCCGCTAAGAGTAACATTATATTGTTTTTTTAATGATTTTTTTTTCTAAGAATAATTATGCTCCTATGTGCAATCATAAACATGAAATGTGACAAGAAAGAGGGAGATTTGACAATCACATTTTGTAGTAATTACTCAGTCTATGAGGCAGGTCAATTGTGATTTTATAATATTATTTTATTTATAATTTTATGAACTTGTTAAAATATGATAAAATTTAAGGATAATAAATGTAATATTTAATATTGAATTAAATTCCAAATTGAAAATTATTTTAGCAGAATAGATGAGAATTTGATTTTGTTTTTGATTTTTAATTTTAACATTGTAATACAGTTTAATGAGGTAATATTAAAGTTATTTCTTTAAAAAAGAAAACTAAAAGATGTGGATATTAAAATTATTTTTAAAGTATGATACTACTACGATGTGACTAAATAACGAATTTGAGTAAGATATTTAAAATGTTTTAAAACCGTCAGGGTCTTTTTTACTCAATAAAAAACTGTTTTTAAATTGAATAGAAATACAAATTTTTCGACTAAAGAGATATCCTGTTGCGTTCAACAAAGAAAGACCTTGACTATTCAATAAACATAAAATCATTAGTTTTTAAAGCGTCTATGTTTCCGTTATTATGTCTTGCTTAGTATAAATATAAACAGTGTATTATAAAATGACCAAACGGTGTTTCAATTTTCAATGAACAAAGGACCGCGATTGAAATTTTAAATTTAGTTTTGTTTTCTCATCAATTCTGTGTTTATTTTGTGGTTTAATCATAAATTAGTTAAAATTGCGTAACAAAAGAATAGCTAGATAGTTATTTTATTGACATAATTATAAATAATTGGGGTAAACGTTTATTAGTAATACTTTGTATTATTAATACTTTAAATTTATTTTGCATACCATATTTTAGCATAAAAAAAGCAGTATGAAAACAGTAACATATATCATTCATATTAACTTAACATTGAAACACGCTTCACAAAGAAAAAGTTATAGATTGTAATTTTAAAAAAGTGCTACTGATAAAGTTAGCACTTCAGATTCATCTCCAAACAACATATGAAAGACGAATGAATGTATGAGACTGAATATTACACGAGCATAAAATTTGTTTTGAAATAAGTTTAAGTGTGTTTAGACACCAGTATTTTTATTAATATATTATTTTAAATATCAATTAATAAACCTAAGTATTAATTTAAAAAAATAATAAACCTTTGAAATCTTTTATTGTGTCTTAAAATATATATAATATATAGCTTACGTAAAGCATTGTATGAGTACAAGTACTTTAAATAAGTAAAAATAATTGGTGAAGATAGACTTTGGCATAGGCGTGGCGACATGACCTGTTTATATGATATGATATGTTTAACTTCTACATCTTCACCATGAGAGCCAGTCTTTGTTGTTTGCCGGTGACGATAACAATATTATAAAATCTATGCTGTATTATATATACTACATCTCACAGAATCTTAACTAATTTACTAGTTTCATATTAAGTACGAAAAAATATATTAAACATTTTAATAAAATTTTAAATTATTATTGCTTTAAAGTACTTTATTCTTATTTCTAATATTAAAATACCTTTATATTCAACAACTCAAATATATTTCTTGTAATCTTTGAATACTAAACCGTGAGATTTTGACTTTGTTTTGTTTAAAAATCCAATGGCAGGACAATTGGATTTTTTTTATTTTAGCAAAATGTGCTTTAGTATATAATAAATAAGGTTTCTGAATGGGGTTTTAGTTTTTTTATTTTACAAAACACATAAATGTATAATTTTGTACAATACGATGTAGGAGAATGCCACGACAACATATGATATAATTGTTTATTATATACTTGTTGGTATGAAATAATGATAATGTAAACTACTGACAATTTAGATATGTAATTGGGACGATAAAAACACTAAGGTTTTTTAAATAAAATATTACGATATATCTTAAAAGTAGTTAAAGCATGCAGTGTAAACACTAAGGGAAACCATTAAATTTAATGTAAGTTTAAAAGACATAACTTGTAATAACAAAAATATTTGTTAAATGTAAATAATTATTGATAAACGAACCGTATAACGTAATATATGCTAAACTACATTAATTATTATCTAAAAATTGTTCCTTCTAGTATTACGATTTCTTTCCAATATTCTCATAAATCCATATACCCTACATATGCATTTATGAGAATATTGGAATGTAATCATAGTTTTATCAAAAGCCAGTGAACGCTTCACAGCCATCAGCTCTCAGAACGGTATTCACATAATCCTTGATAGCGGTTGCAATTAAGATACAAATTCCCCAGAAATGCGTTTTCTCATAGTCGATGAACAGTTTTTGAACAGTATATTGGAGTATGTTAGCAGCAAGGTGCAGTCATTTACTTATTATGGAGTTTAATACAATTAAACACATTTATTTAATCCCATGTATTATTTCAATTATTGCAAAATCTATTTTCTTAACTAATTCTTAACATGAGAATTTCAGCGTAACTTAAAGCTCGCTCGCAAAATCCCTTCTTGTGGTTTTATTATTATATATTTTTATCTAAATAATCATATTATGGGGATCTCATAATATAAACTTTAAATTAAGCAGCCACTTAGTTACTTACAGGATTTTGAATCTTTTTGTATTCTATTATTGAAATTAAAATATATAAAATATTTATATAATGTTAGTTTGATATTTATAACACTTAGACTAACCTGTGCTCATTATAACAATTACACAAGTTTAAACGTTATAGCCATAAAGGCCTTTATAGAAGACAATTCGAAGACACGCCTGTACCAGTCGCATGTGTGTAATCACCGTAATACCATTTTCTTTAATATAACTTTAGGAAGGATCCACCTTAAAAATTTACATAACCTATTTTATCTAATGTGTATTAACACTATATCTACTTTACTGTTAAATAAATTTTATGATCATATTCTGAACTTCTGAACTTGAATCTTTAAAGATATCTTAATTTAAATACATACCATATTATATTTCGTCAAAAAAAAATACCTATTTGTTAAACAAAAATGTTTTAAAACAATTTTTATATTTTAATGAGAAACTATTGTAACTATTTTCTTTTCTTTTATTTTGCATCTGTACTTTGAGTAATATATATATTAGCGATCTACCACTCACCGACTTATTACGAAATCTCCGAAACTGTCTGTCCGATTAACTTAAAGTTTTATATAGTTACTTCTTTTGTGACGTAGACGTCTATTAAGAACGTATTTTACGAAATTCCTATCCCTAAATATTTAAAATTAAAAAAATTAAAATAGAAATAAAAAATTTGGTCAATACAAAAAGTTTAAGTTTACATTCAAATCAATAGTGTGCCCAGCGAAGCAGGCGGTAATCAGCTAGTATAGAATATATAATGTAAATTGCTGGTTTATCGCTTATAACTACCTATTCTGTGTTCGTAATACAGGACGTTGTAAATTAAATTACTCAATACAAGCTCGCTCCTTTATCCACCTCGTTTAATAAAACAGAATGTGTAAATTATCAATTTATACGTATACTCAAATTTAATAAGCGGCAATTTATTAAAATGAATCTTCAAAGGGTTGACAGCATTTTAACACATTTCAGAAGTCGGGGATTTTGATGTTTGTTTTGATTAGTTTTTAAATTGTTTATTTATATTTTATGATAATATCATATTGATATAAATATATAATGTAGTCTCTGATTTGATCCAAACTGCATATCAATAAATTAAAAAAAACTCAAACCATTAACTAAAATAACTTTTGTTTTGTTTATTTTTCATTTAGATGTAATTGCTGGTTTCTTCCTAATTAACCGAACTCAAATTGTATTTAAAGTAGAAAAATGGAACATTATATTATTAATAGAGAGAGTTACATCATCATATCATATTTAATACAAATACTTAATTAATTCTTAAGTTTCTCTTTGTTAAAATGAAAACGCGCCACGCTTTTATTTAACGATTTATCTGAAAAATATTTTGTACAATTTTTTTGTAAATAATTTTTTGAATCAATTTTTTTGTAAATAATTTTTTGAATCAATATTTTTGTAAATAATTTTTTGCATCAATTTTTTTGATAGTTTTGAAAATAAAATATTTTTTACTTTTTAGTTCTTTTTTTACAAAGTTAAATAAAAGCATTTAAAAAATTTTTTTTTTTTCATTTTATATTTTTTGTAATTTTTTTTTGTATTTTTTTTGTAATTTATTTTGTAAATTTTTTTGTATTTTTTTTTTTATTTTTTTTTAAATATTTTTGTAATTTTTTTGGCATGTCACAATCCGAACATTGTTTGTTGATTTGCTATGTTACAATCCAAAAAAGCATTTAAAAACCAAAACCGATTGTTGTGGAAAACCAATACCGATTTAAAGCCAATATTAATTTTTTATTATGAGGTTAGGTTTAATAAGAGAGGTTATGCTACATGGCTTAAAGAGTTAAATCAAATTATTATAACCTTCATTGGAAAGCATTTTGGAAAACTGTTATTCACGTACATAATATTGAATTACTCCAATATCTTTAGATTATGATGCTTTATTTCTTATCCCAGAGAATAACTATGCACATCAATTCTACTACAAATGTCTAATTTTAGGTTATAAACAATGTCACTAAGCAACAACAAATGAAATACGAATAGAACAACTTATTTGAATTTTTATTTGCATTCAATTTCGAAATTTTGACAGGAGTAACATTTTTATTTTCCATAATCTTTTTTCATTGATATAATAATAAATAAAGCTGTGTATAATAAACATATTAAAATTAAAGTATATCTAATATAATAAAAAGCATTTAGAAATAAAACCCACTTGTATTTTAACTAAAATATAACATAAAGACTAGTTTTCGTGAAATATATTTAACCCGGAAAATAAAATTCGGAAAATATGGTCGAAAACGCGATTAAAAACACGTAGGGGTGGCAAACAGGGGTCAAAAGGGGATGTTTTCTTCGGGTAACCCCATTTACTTGTATTGTCACCGGAGCCGAACATGTGCTCTAATTTTCATCGAAATTCATTGAGTCTGAGTATTAAAATTTCGCGTTACAAGATTTGATCCGATACATGTCAAGTTAAATAAAAGCATTTAAAAATGTGAGTGTTGGGTAAAAGTCACGGATAACAGATAATATTTAGTCATTATTAATTTGAATTATAACCAAGAGAAATAAGTTCATTCTACTTTTAATTTCGATCGAAAGTCCGAACAGATTTAGACAAATGATTATAATAAATTAAACTTTGTAACACTGATGGTTCTAACAAAGACGTACGCTTTTGAAGAATTTATTATTATTGTTATCGAAATCTTTCATTATTCTGAAGCAAGTCTAATAATTCAGTTAAATTATGAAATGAACACCTAATCAAATTAATTTTGAATTGAAAAGTAATTTAGGAAGAAATTTTGGTTATATTCTTTTTTTTTTTTATGTTAGAGGAGGGCAAACGAGCTTGCGGGTCACCGTTAATATGTGATCACTGCCGCCCATGAACTCTTGCAACATCCGAGGATTCACAGGAGCATTGCCGGCCTTGGAGAAAGGAATATATGCCTTTTTTGAAGGTACCCATGTCGTATTGATCTAAGTACTGCCTCGCTCTATTGATCACTCCCAATTCCTTCGAGGCCAACTTGGCCTTGCTCTCCAGATGACCACGAAACTGACAACCGCTCGAAATGTTGAGACCCAGTATTTTGATACTTGGCGAGGCAACAAGAGGAGTGCTCTCGAAGAGCGGTGATACGACAGATGGGGTTTTCTTAGTGGTAAACGCGCAAACCTGTGTCTTTAGGGGATTGAACTGAACGTGGTTCAGTTCACCCCACTCAGAGACCATCCCCAGGGAAGTCTCTATTGAAGACAAAACCGTCGAGAATGACCTGTATGCTCCGCCCAGTTAGAAAACTGGTGATCCACTTGCATAAACTCTCGGGAAGCCCATAGGAAGGTAGCTTCGAAAGAAGCCCCTTGTGCCATACACGATCAAAGGCTTTTGCCATATCCAGACTAACTGCCAGAACCTCTCCCTTGCTTTCAATTACCGCTGCCCAACGGTGCGTAAGGTATAACAGAAGATCACCAGCTGATCGACCATGGCGAAAGCCATACTGCCGGTCATTGATCAACTGGTGATCCTCGAGGTACGTTAGGAGCTGTCGGTTGATAATAATCTCCATTATGTTCTGGAGTTCGATTATTTTGTGGCAAATTGAAGGAAAATTAACATAATTATGAAATATATTTTAACATTAATAATGAAACATAATCATCGTCAAATATCATGTTATGTATGAAAGCTGTGTTTCGTAACTAGCTAAGATAGCACATTCAGTACTTCATTCAACATGTTAATATAACATTATTAATAAAGTTAATGAATAAAATATCAAAATTAATCATTATTAATAAAAAAATAATCATTGTTAATAAAAACACCAAACCTACAAATAGTGACAGTGTCCTAAAACTTTCTAAAATAGTAAGTGATAAGACAAATTTATTTTAGATTCAGACACAATATAACGTAGAAAATATTTCTGGTTAATGTTAGCTAAGGTGTCCTTTATATATTGTGTAATTTTACATTAAATGTAAAGATAAAATTTACTTTGAATATTGTAAACCTAATAGACAATCATAAAGATATATATTTTAAGACCCAGGAAGAACGTATGGGATAACTACTTGTACAAATATATATAATGGGATTTTATAAAAGATATCTTTCAAATGTCTGTATTTATATGGTCTATAACAAAATGACACTAATATTTCAAACTGTTTCTGCTTCTTGCGCTCATTATGCCATGTTGGTTTGTAATTTAAATTTTAAATTTGTATTCTAATTTGGTAAAACATTTTTTTTTGCCAATTTTTTAAGCGCTGACTTGAAGAGAATGTATTTGTTATATAGCTATGTATAATTCATTTTTAACACAAAATACGCCGTTGTTACTCAAATGCATTTGAATATTATATTTTTTTAAGCACATTGTATTTAAGGTTTAACATTCGTGGTAGCTCCTTGGACACATTTAACCCGTACATCTCAATTTTTTTCTTGTTCCATTATTGATTCAGCGAATTAAATATTCAAAAAGCGGCTTCGAATTTAATATACACAAAAGTAAAGTAACTTATTTCAATGAAGTAAATTACTTTACTTATGTGTATAATTTTTAATATAATAATTTATAATATTTATAGTGAAAATGCTTCCATTAACCAAAACAAAATTGCTCTATAATAAACTATTTTAAGTTTGTAAGAAATTTAGATCATGTTTTTTTTTGTGTTATATTTTACACACTATTTTACTACAGATAGACAACTTTATTTAATTATAATTAAAATAAAATAAAATCAACATTGATATGTCTTAGGTATGAATGACCCTCTCTCGATGCTATTACAAACCCATCCATCATTGTAAGGAAAGTCAACTGCTTACACTGACAACGACCGGTGATAAATGATTAGATCTATTCAAGAATCACTCGTTTTTCAGAGCACTGCCTTCAATAATTTAACAGATGATTAAATACAAGGGATTGTATAACAAAGACAGTGAATCTTAAATTTTTTGAAAACGTAAAAGGAATCTCATAATAGGTATATAATTTATAATATATCCATTTTTATTATTTTACAATATAACACTTCACAATAACAAAGTGTGAAAAATTCTTGAAATAATAAACATCCACAATATAAAGAATAAGAATAATTAAAAACCAAAGCATAATAATAACTAATTTTTACATTTCAATTAGTATAATAATCCGATTACTAAAGTAATAAAATATACATTTCACATTTTAGATACAGATTTAAATATAAATTTAATATTTTCCTCCTAAACTCAAAGAAAAGTCTCTGATGTAAATAGAATTTTTACTAAGTGAATTATCATGATCATCACGTAAATAGTTAACAAAACTGTTATAATTTTTATGATTTCCCGTGGGGATGAAACTATCCTGTAGTGAAAAGTAACAAAAACCCTATATATATATGACGGCGTCGTCGTACAAGTTGTCTCTCAGGGCACAGATCACGCCACTTTCAAGCGCGTCATCAATTCCCTCCCTTTGTACCGTTCGACTTGTTTGTCAACGAGAATAAAAAGGACATGGCCGTTAGAGAGGCAATCTTGGCTCTGGCGTGGCTCGGTGCACTACTAGTACTCTGCCGCCTTCTATCCTTGACTCTTTGGATCATTAATTGTTATTTTAATAATAAACGTGGTTAACCAGGTCTTAAGACCTTATTGACTGACTGCTGACTTTTCTCATCAATTATATAAAAGTAATATGTACCCTCATTATACTTACTTTTTCAACCCTAAGTCCGTTACATACAATACAAGAACCACCACCACTATATAATAATTATTTTTATTTATGTTTAAAAACTATTCTGATGCGTCATATGCCCTAGATTAGGGGTTTTCAAAACGTGGAGCGCGCCCCGCAGAGCCCTGCAGAGAGAACGTGGGATACCAATATAGTTGCAAATTTGTTTATCTCACTCAAACGTATCCTGAGAAAAGCCGTATAGTCCATTTCATTTAAACATGTTAACACAGCGCTGCCAGGCACGCTGCAGGATTCAGCATTGAAAATAAAAAAATGCTCTGCTGTTTAATATGATTTCGAGAAAAAAGAGTAAAGCATTGTTATGGGTGAAATTTATTTTTCTATTTATATAAATAGTGGTAGATAATCAGTATAATGTGACCATAGTATAACCTTATATTTATAGAAAGGGGATGCCGCATAAATAAATTAGAGAGCTCCTATAATATAAGCAATGTTACTTGCAAGAAATATAAAATAAAGTAAGGATCTTTTCTCTAATACTAAGAATAAATCTTTAAAAACTTCCCGCACTGATATTATAAATTATTCTCACTGATATAGAGGACAATTTGAAGCCTAAAATCAAGATTTAGTGGGTCTCAAAGACCGTTGCAACTATTACTCGATAAGCCATATAATATTCAAATTAATCAGAATATTGATGTGGTTTCTGATAAGAGTTTGATAATATAATAGAACTGAATATCATTTTTGTTTTCTAAAAGTAATGGAACATACCTTTTCCTAACCATAATACTTTTTCAATAAGAACAATTTATACTCTGTTTAACAGATTATGCTGTATCGTATTTTTAATAGTAAATGTTAGATCATTATCATAGTACTAGATGTGTGGTAAGCGGATTCAAATTATCGACTGCGTTCACGACAACACGTGTTTCGTCTTATATTATTCATAAAAATATCTTTAACATAATATTATATTTCATAACCAGAAAAAAAATAGAATCTTCTAAAGTAGCTAACTTAATACAATATTTAAATGAATAAGTTTATCCATCCTTATAAACTTTGAGACAGTGAGTTTATTGAACCGTGAATAGTTAGTGTCAGCACTACTACAAACAGATTGCTATCGTAGTAATTTGAATAACTGTCGTGAACTATTTTGGTTAAGGAGCACAATTTAATTCATCCTTGTAAGAGACAAGAACTAGTCAACAATTTTAAATATAACTGAATAGAATAAGTGTAATAATTAAAATTATACATTTATACCTACATACACTGATATCAGACTTCCTAGAAGAGTTGTCATGCTGGTCGCCGGCGTCACCAGACTAGCCGTGGCCGTGAGCTGGCCGTGAGGGACATCTCCGAGAGTAACCACCACAACGTATACCTACTTCGAGAGCAATCTACTCTACAATTATTATACTTTAGACACTCGCAAAATAAAAAACTTAAGAATAAATATCTTGTTATTTCCTAACTCTTTACTGTTGAGTGGGAGAAGGTATGGTTACGTTACTCACTATCGTAAAGAACAACGCAACGGTGAAGGTTTGGAATGATATGAATCATTTTGTCAGTATCACTGGTATGCATTATTAAAGAGAAAATAATAAGAAACTTATGATAAATAACAATAACAGTAAGTAGATAGGCTAAATAAATAAATTCTTTATGGAGACCAAAATGTTGTAATTTATTTATCTCTTAAGTAATAGGATGAATAATTCAACAAAGATTTAAAGTTGTTAATATTTGTTATTAATAATAGTAATGGTCAATTGACTCTTCAGTTGATTATTTTTCTTCGAACGCAATGCTTCACATTGACTGAAAATCTTTCCATTTATTTTCCAATTCCCTCTTCTCGCTACAGCCATATTATTAAGGTCATTGCGTCTTTGCTTTGGTTTTTAAATAATAATTCTTGGAAACACAATAAATATCTATAACAAAAAATGCGATGCAAATCTAATACCAACAAACTATGGGTATGATATACAAAATAATGAAATTTTGCTATACTTATTTATGTAATTTAGAATTTTATACTCAATTGTCTTCAGGGACTATGTAATCCTTCAAGCATGTTTTTCATTGCTATAACTTCTTTCTGACGATTTGTAAAATGCTTTTGCTTTGTTAAATGCAAGAAACATTTTAAAATCTTAGCACATCAATAAATATGATTATCCTATTTAAATCTCTACAAATAATAAGATCGGTCTACTAATGAACGTTGTATTTTTTACTGCCTCTATTAATTTAATAAATTTTGTTTCATCTGAGAAACCCATTACAATTTCTGTCATTTATTTTAAATATTACTTACTTTTTCACAACGGTCTTCACGTCTCACACATAACTAATCATTCACAGAGAAAGATTTTTCAGATCTCGCATTTTTCCTTGTGATATTTTCCTTCCATTATTTCATTTAGTTCATTATCTTAACATCATTGACAGTTACTCGATATAGGATACTAAGTAGTTCTTTGTAAGACTACACACTGCTATCCCTTTTGACATATGTCACTTGTGTATATCGATAAATTATTGTTTATAATGATGAAAGTATATTGATGTCATGTATCTCTGTGTGTTGTCTTTGTTTGGAGGCCCATACGATTTATTGATTTTATTTATTTCAATTTACAAAAACATAAAAAAAAAAAAATAATAATAATAATAATGTTAAAACAAAACATATGAATAAATGAAATATATGTATGTATGTCTATTAATAGTCTCTAGTTTACGGAGAAAAAATTGACTACAAAGATAATATAAAAACGTTCATAAAATAAAATAAGGAATGTTAGAGTAAATGAATTATCGGCGAAAATCCCTTAACTTTGTTCATCCCTCATCAAAGTGTAATTACAACTAATTTTCAAGTTTCACCGAAATAAAATTACATTCAAGCTGTTTTCTCCAAAGAAAATTAAAAATATGTATGTATTTATCGTTTGAAGTCAAATCAAGGCTCCTTTGGTCTTGGTATTTTGTGATTAAACTCGACTAAGCCAATCGGGCGAATAAAAATTTAATATATTAAATTTTGTATAGGATAGGAATCAACTCCTGGTTGTTTAGCAATTAATTATTAATATGGTAAGACTATCTGACTAAACTATAAGCTATATTCGGGATTTGGTAACAATGCAATTCTCTGTACATATTAAATGGAATCTGTTAGTTGGTACTAATTTTTACAAGTCTAAAACGTAAGTGGTATACTTGTTGTTTGTTTGTGTAAAATGTTATAGTTATATACACATACGTACATTTTAGTTATAAATAATTATATAACATTTTCTTCATTATTTCTAAAATATAATGTCATGTGGAAGGCTTTTGAGTTTATCTTTTTCATTACAGTAAAAAAATATATACTGACAGAAGTTATGGTGGAGAATCATAATTCTTTCATTCTTTGAAGATCTGTTAAACATCTAAAATTTTAATATAATTCAATAAAAAAAAGAAACATGATATATAAAGAAGTAATATAAACTTTTTTATTTTTATTATATAGTTTTATTAAAATATATATATTTCCGAACTACAAAATATATTCCTGAAATATGCCTCTTGCATTTGGAGAAAACTAATTTGGAGGAAATAGAGAATATTTTAATTGAAGAAGTGTGTATGACGTGAATAATATATAATAATAATATCAAAGTTAATAATAAAATAACTTAATAGTGTTAACTAAATTATCTATAGAGCTCAGCGATACCTTCTTTAGACGTAAAAATGATAAGAAATACATTGAGACAATGACAGCATTACGTACGGCGCGATCTCTCAATGAGGAAATAGAGCCTCCGAGCGTCTGAACGGTAATACATTGATAGTGTGTTTGCTACAATATTGTATACCCGCCGTTATTACAATCAAAATGTTGTTACACTTTTATAAAAATAACAACTTATCAGCTATTTTACTTACTATTTAGCTATTTTCGAAATTCTAGGAGGTAGTTGTTGAAGGGTAATTTATGTCACTATTTCTATAGGTTAAATAGTAAGCTTATAATGATAAAATAAAATGTGTCCATATATTATAATGTATATATGTATAGTACGCCTAATTGCTAGACGCACTCAAGTTGCGCGTCACGGTGATGACGTCACAGGCGCCCTGAATCATACAATCAAAACAACACAATCAATCAAATCGATACAATCAAAACAAGTTTATATTACAAATATATTATGAATAATATTTGATTTGTATCACAATCTTATTGATAAGGTAATACTGTTTATTATAGCCTACACCTGGGTCGCAAGTCTCAGGCATTGTTTGCGCTCCTCTTCTTGCAAATGGGCCGGCACCCGCACGGTGAATCCAAGGAATACTCAGAAGCTTCATCTCTCTCTTACAATACTAAATATATACATTCAATATTAAAGTTGCGTTATTATGTTCTTGGTAGGTACCGATGGTAAACAGCATTATTTGAAATTTTCGTCTGTTTGTTTGTGGTGTAGATCGTGCATCACTAAAGAACAATACACCTACATTACTACGGTTATTATTATGTACGTGTGTTGAATGTATAGGATTTATTACTTTTTACTGCAGAAAAAGTTTCATCCCTGCGGGAGATGATAGAAGTTACAACAGTTTTGTAAATAAAATATTTGATGATGAATACGAGTACTGTGTACAAACAAATAAAATATTGTTGTACATATATATATGTTTACAGAAAATTCTATTTACATCATATATTTTTTTATTTGAGTTTGTCAGAAAAGAAGATATATTTATATTAAAATGTGTAATCTAAAAAGTTAAATATATCTTTCACTAGTTTTCTAATCGGCTCTTTCAGAGCTAACACAAACAACGAATATTGAAGGTAAGGAAATTATTTACTAAATTATGCTCTCGTTTTGAAGTATTTTTATTTTTAATATTGTGGACTTTTAATATATCAATCATTTTTCACACATTGTTGTTGTATAATGTATTATATTTGCATTACAACTATACAGAATGTCTATGTAGTATTGACAAGTAACAAAAGAAAAAACATTTCACACACACACCCACACACACACACCAACGTACTGTTACATTCCTTGAGTGCACCCCTTCTCAGCACCTAATCACCTAAGCACTCGTCCCTAGCCATGCATCCCTCTCACAATCAGTCGCCTCCTAATATTCCCGTCGCGCACCTCTCTCTCCCATAAACTCTCGCATATTGTAATTGAATAAGTTTATTCAAAGAAAATATATTTACTTTTATGAAATTAGTTTCCTTTTATAAAAGACTCTTAAAAATCGAGTTCTAACATTGGTGGCAGCGCTAAAGGGATTGTAAAATCCTTGGTTCCCCGCGAGTACAGTGTACATAGAGAAGTGCCAAATCGACTTAGAGCCAAAAGCGACTCGGAACCGTCCAACTATACCCAGTCCATTGTGCAGTAAGTGACAAGGAAATAACACAGAAAGTGTCTCCCAAGTGATTCCAAGCCCAGCACCGACCTGGTCTACGACGATCCAGGCTCCAAACCACAGTAATCACAAGAAGTTCCAGTTGTTCCAGTTCCATATACCTAGTGAAATCATAAAAGATATGTGCATCGTGATTCTGTGAGTTATTTAAAATATAAATAATTAAACCCGTGTTTCTAAAAACACTATTTAACTTTCGACGACAACGTCTTATCAAGCTTGTGAATGTTTAGTACTTGACTACACACTTGACGCCCGACACTTTATCTCCAAATCTACGAACCGAAATTCTTTCATCGTGTTTATAAACTATTAATATTTCCAGTGTTTGCTTGTAAGTTTATTTTATTATATTGCTTAGAGTATTTTATTTTATTGTGTTTTATAAAATATTTTAAAAATGTCTAAAGATTCAAAGAACGTTAAAGAGGACATCAAAGAACAAGTTTCTTTAGAAGTTATTTTAAAATTTATTAAACGATTCGACGGATGTCGTGAAAAATTAAACCCCTTTCTCAATAATTGCGATAACGCAATTTCTTTAGCCTCTTCACATCAAGAAAACGTCGTTTTTAAATATATTTTGAGTCAATTAGATGGCAAGGCTGATGGCATGCTCCATTAAAGATTTCGATTCTTGGCCATTACTTCGTCAATTTCTACAGAACCAATTTGGCGAAAGAAAACATTATGCCCATTTATTGACAGACCTCCAAGACTGTAGACAGAGTTCCCAGGAGAATGTAAATCAATTCTCGCTTCGAGTGGAAACCTGTCTGTCAAAATTACTGACCGAAATATCTATAGCGAATCATAAAAAAAGCGAACTTTCAGGTAGAGTGGCCGCTATGGAGGATCTTGCCCTTCATACATTTACAATGGGCCTAAATCCACGTATTTCTAATATTATTAGATGTAGGGATCCAAAAAATTTAAACGAGGCCATTAATTATGCAATATCGGAGGAGAAAATCCAACAACACACATTTAAACATATGATATCTAATTCAAAAACACAATTCCGTCACAATGATCCTAATAAACCTGGTTTTAATACAGGTAATTCAAATAATAATAATTTTAAAAATCAACAAAAACAATTCTCGTCCTTCTCTCATTTATTCTGCAGATACTGCAAAAAATCCGGTCATGTGTTAGAAAATTGCAAACTACGCGACTATAACAACAAGAAATACGCAACCAGTAACAGGTTTAATAATCCAAATCTAAGACCAAGTACATCCAGTTTTAAGCCCAGAATAAAATTTAAACCACAAATTAATTTTGTTACTGAAGAAGAAAGTTATGATACCGTTGTTTCCAGCCAAGATTTAAACTAAGCAGTGTCCCGGTTAGGTGCCGCACGGGACATGTTTCCTCTTTAAAAGACGACACCCAAATTCCTACAGAAACCCTTCCCTTAAGAACCTATGGACATGGTAACCAGCCCAAAAATCAAGGTCACTCAAATAGAGTCAAGCAACCGGGTAATCAGCCCCAAACAGTAGGCTCAAATCAAATTCGTAGAGTCAAGCAACCGGGTAACCAGCCCCAAACCGTAGACTCGATCATATTGAATCCTGAAAAACCTATTAAAGAAAATATTATCAGTCATAAAGAATACGAATACGAAATAATCTACCGTAAAGGAAAACTTAACAATGCCGCAGACGCATTATCTCGATACCCTCCGACAAAGCTTATGAATCCTGTAGAACCTATTTCTCCACTTATAAATTTACCAGAATTAGGTAACATTGATAATCTAGATGATATAATAGATAACAACGAAAATTTACCCTCACCCCTTGTTGGTTCTCCAAAACCAGCAACCCCTGCAAACATTCCAAGTACCACTACTTCAAATGTCCAAGATGGTAACTATTCAGAATTTCACAAAGTCACTTCAAAAAATTTTAATTCTTATGCAACTATTATAGAACATATTCAAAAATCGAAAGAGACCTCGAAATCCTATTACGATACACATTCTCGACCAGTGAAATACAAAGTAGGAGATCTAGTATATCTAAAAAACCATTTACGTCTGAGAAAAGCTCTTTCACCCATATGGAAAGGACCTTACAAAATAGTCAAAATCCATGGAAACAATACTGCATCCCTCTTGATAAACCGACGTCACGTTAAACATCATTTTGACGAAATCAAAATATCTACTACGACAATTAAGTAATAATGTAGCATATTATTATTTAATTGGACACCCATTCCAGACTTGGTTTCATATATTTTACCTCGGCATCCAATAATCCAGAATATATCAAATAACGCCGGAATATGTTTCGATCCCATTGGTTCTGTAAAAATAACTGATGATAACATTTGACGTTATCATTCAAATAGATATTTCATTCGTTCAACCACATTTAGAAAATGTTAATATTATCTTTTAAGGTAGACGATATTGTAAATGCTAATATGTTCAGCAAATCATTTAATTTGTATCCATCTATTATTACTCCTAAGCAACTATTTTCTGACCTTGTAAAGAATTATATATTTCTTCCTAGTTCTAAGCAATTACCTATTCTGTTAGTCTTAGACAAAATGCATATTTTAGAAAATGTATCCGATGTTTCATGCTGTTATACGAATAACAAAACAATATTTGTTCTACAAATACCACTGGTAAATACAAAAGAATTGGACTTGTATCACATCATACCTTAACCTGTAAATCTTAAAACTGTAAACAATACATTGTATTCTAGTATTATACCTTCAACTAAATATTTAGGCATAACTAAAGATAAGTCGTCTTATTTTAAATAAGTTACCCTATCAAATTGTAAAGATATGAATACACAATACTATGTTTGTGAAATACATAATGTACATCCTGTATCAGCTATACCTGTATGTGAAACTGAAATAATTGGAAAAGCTTTAACTTCTGTTCCAGCAATCCGTAATAAGGAATTTATTAATGGTAACTTTGAAACCTTTCATAAGTTGAACAACAATCAATGGATCTATGTTATTAGTCAAAAATCTATAATAGTTTTAGAATATCCAGATAGTGAATTAACAGAATCATTTATATCCGGTACTGGTTTACTGACATTACCTGATCAATGCATAGTATATTCTAAAGATAATAAACGTTATATCGAAATTAATGCTAAACTAATAATATTGCGCTTTGAATTAATTAGTGTTAGTGGCTGCTGGCCACATACTTAAAAGACGGCATTAAAGCTTCTTTTGTAGATTTAAAGAATATAGATAACTTGGATTCTCTTATTACCAATTATGATATATGTACTGAACTAATTAAAACTAAACTTAGTAAATTAATCGAAAAACCTCATATGTATGGTAATTTTTATACTTATACTACTATTGTAATAGTCCTTATTATAATGTTGTCCGTATTTTATAAGCTGTTTAAATATTGTAAATTAGTTAAGATACATACATGTAATCCCGATCCTGAAGAACCTATAGAAATGAGACCCTCAGATCCTGATGATGATGTCCCTGCTCCCAGACTCCGCAGAACCTAACTTAATTGAACTTACTTTTCATTCCTCATCGTCAACTTACCTCTCACCCGTAAGTTTCCTCTTATCCGGGGGGTTGTTACATTCCTTGAGTGCACCCCTTCTCAGCACCTAATCACCTAAGCACTCGTCCCTAGCCATGCATCCCTCTCACAATCAGTCGCCTCCTAATATTCCCGTCGCGCACTTCTCTCTCCCATAAACTCTCGCATATTGTAATTGAATAAGTTTATTCAAAGAAAATATATTTACTATTCTTTTATGAAATTAGTTTCCTTTTATAAAAGACTCTTAAAAATCGAGTTCTAACAGTACGCACGCTTGCACGCACGCACGCACGCACACACAGACACGGAAACAATGCTTATGAAATAGTTTTAAATGCTTGATTTATTTAGTTTGCAATATGATTATATGAAATATTATTATATAACTTTTATGACAACGTATGTATATATTGAGATATAATGCCTTTAATGTATTTGTTTCAATATTAAATAAATGTCACCGTCTTAATACAAAATAAATAACATACGTACGAACAAGATATAAGTGTAGATAAACTAATTCAATGTATCTCTTAAATGTATTTTAAAATAAAACAAACAATAACATGACAACATGACAAAGCGGCGCCACGAACTGCCAAACAAATAGGATGTTTTGAACAATTTGGGAAATAAATCTAAAATTGTAAGTTTACAACACAGCATCGTATAATGGACGCACTAGGCAGAAATGTGACAGACAGACAGTGTAAATACAGACAAAAAATCAATAAAGGAAGTCCAGTGTAACATCGCATTATTTTGTATCTTTGGATAACTTTGATTTGCAAATGCAAGCTTAATGTTGTGAGATGTTTCTTTTATTCATGTAGAAATACATTGATTTTATTAAAACATAATTTCAATAACGACATAATAAATAACAAAATTTTATATTATTATAAAGTTGATAAGACATTGTCGTTGTACCTACTCATAATGAGTGTGTCGGTAAAATGAGAAAAGAGTGTTCGTTGATAAACACTAAAAATATATTTATCATTCTCAACCTCAAACAAAGTTCACTCGCTCATTTAAGTGACCATGTAACATTGAAATAATACAATTATAATATTAATGTACATCAAAGAGAAAAGCTCACGTCACTCATTAAACATTTCTATATTGTAATGTTTAAACAATATGTAACGAAATAATTTAATATACAATATATTTTTATATGTTGTCATTAATGAGTAGAGGTATTATAATTAACAATTTAATATCGTGTATACTGAATATATACGATAAATCTATGAATTGAGATATTGTCAATTCGATTTAGAGGGAATTGAGTCTAAATCTCAATCTGAGTAATAAATTGACGTACGCTTCACATCACTAGTAGAATCAATCAATATACATATAAATATTATAAATATAATACTAAATTAGCAATACATTATATAAATTAGTCAATTTTTTTAATCATAATTCTTATACGTAAACCGAACACCATTCCTCCAAGTATCGGGGAAGAGAAAAAATAACACAAATTTTGAGAAGTCAGTCTGTGATAATTTAGTTTAAGCTTAACAACAAAATTATCAGAGAGGAAATTTAATAAAAAAAAACAAGTGTAAATGCAATTGACCAGAATCGGAGTTCAAAAAATACAGTTTTTTTATCAAAATACTATTTTTACGAAATAAATTTTTATTCCTAGAGACGAATACTTCAAGTAAATTTATCACAGTTAAGTAATAAGCAAGGTCGTTTCAAATTTTAATAAATTTAGGGATAAACAGACAAAAACACAGACAAAAAACTCACTATTATTTCAGAGGCATTTTGCAAAGTACGAGTAAGAAAGAACATTTTGAAATATAATTTATGGTAAATATCTGCATGATACGAAATTGTAATAAATTGAAATACATTTTGAAAGTTTCAGACTCAAACTCTCAACTTATTTAATAGCACTGATCATAAAACTACTTTCAAACAGATGGTATGAATACGTGAATTATGTAACTTTATGGTAAACTATAAAATGTTAGCAGGCACGTTGTTAAAACTAATACTATCCGGTCCGTAATTCTTGAAATTATCCATTTAAATTATTTAAAGAACTTATGTCAATTATATACTTAAACACATTTTTTAAGATACCAAATAAAGGAAAAGAAGTCGATAATAACATCCCATTCCGTATCTTAATGATTTTTGTACCAATAATAATATTTTTATTCCAATTATAAACGTAAATTTCAGATCGTAACGCAACGGAGCATTAGTTTGTGTAATATATTAAATTCTATTATTTGTTTATATCATGGGTTCAAGGAGTTTGAATTATTATTAATAATAATTGTTGCGTTATTTTGTAATATTCAGTCAAATTCTTAAGATGCAGGTATAAACATTGTTCTAAGTTTTCATTATAAAGTTACGAAACTAGTTATACCTAAACTATGAGTACAACCTTCATTAAAGACATAAACTACTAAGAATATAGTCGAGATGAAACTTATGTGATATATTTTATCAAACTCTGCACGAAAACAGCCGACTGTCCGCTGAAGAGTAGAATTAGTATTTAGTAAATAAGATTCCATATCAGGCATATTACCAACTGTCTTCCCTTTTCTTTATGTTGACTTAAATGTGGATCCCTAATATTTTGACCATTAAGTTTCCACTCTCTGTGTACTTAAATACTGTATGTAACTTCTTATTATAAAAATCGAAATATATATTATATTTAGAGCCTATCAGATATAATATTCTTATTTCGATCTATGCAATGTTATGATAACGTAAAAACTCTTTTCTTTATTTTTTATATTTCATAATGACGATCTTATCCTGTATATTATACGAAAATATAAACACTATTTCAATTAACCATTTTGCAAACAAAGTAATAATTTTATTTCACCTCCTTTAAGGTTTTATATTAGAATTCTTAATTATTTCAATTAAGATATTCAACACTATGAAATCTAACATTTATTACAATTACACTATTATATTTGTTATGTATAATAATACCATAAATATAATAAAAACAATGTATTACAGAGAAAACAGCAATAAATTATTTCTGCTTGTCGATTATTAAATGCAGATGAAAGTCAGTTTCATTTTTAAAACAATCACATCATAACATAACTCAATAACAAAGGAAACGATATCACAAGGCATTGAAATAATCTTGATACAGATAGTTGCTTATACGTTATCACCTAGTTTGATTCACTTACCTTATTGACCACCGATGCATCACTTTAAATTAATCATCAAACAATATTCCTTAATCATATCACACTTTCTCGGACGAGACTAATTACGTATTATGACAGAATCGGTACGTATTTGACTCGGTATTTTTGTTGCAGTACATACTGTGGCGGCTGTGCTTGGAGATGTCCCGCGCGGCCAGCTGCAGCTCGTCCACGCAGCGCGACCAGTACGATGACACCATCGACCAGCAAGACGGCTTTTTCAGGAAGTCTGACACACCATTAATATATCTACAGCTTACTTTTCCCTGGTTATACCCAAATAAGCCTTATATATAATATAGCATGGATCTAATCACGTCCGAAAGTGCCCGTAAGGAAATTATAACAGGCCAATTGGGGCTTCGCCAACTTTTGATTTGTTACCAAAGTTTTAAGTTCTATTGGAATTTAAGTCTGCAGTATTGAAGATAGAAATACGTTACTTTTAATTTAAAAACTTGACATATATTTTTATCATTATTATTTTTAAAGTTGTCACATTGCTTATTCTTGACTGAAGAAGTACCAATAAAGAGACCGTCCGTGAATAGTAATTACCTCCGTATCTGTCATTTCGTTAAATGCATAAATACTTATTATGCAATTATAGGATTACAATATTTTTAATATGTAGGTATATAACAAAGGATATGGTTGTATTTTACTTTAAGTTTGTAGTACAGTTACGGCTGGAGTGCTTTGGTGTGTAAAGCGCTACTCTAAGTGTCTCTCTCCGTAGCGCGGTGTCGTTACTACACAGATAACGCATGAGCGCCCGCGCGCCTCCGATCTGCTGCTGCACGAGCTTCTGTCCGTCCGTGGGCAGACAGCGCTTGATCCACGTGTCCATGCCCGACATACCCGTCTGATATGCTCTATATATAATACCGTATAATACTAGGATCCGCCAACCGTGCGCGGCGGGTGTTGAGCTGAGCCTCTCTCCTTTCTTCTTTTCTTAATAACTTTTGACTTTTCTTGATAATATTTTTTTCAATCTGTTTTCACTATAACATCCGCGTTCAGCTAAAACATACATGAGAAATTTTTAGCTAATTATCTCGTCGCATTCTGGAGGCAACTAAACACAAAAAAGGTCTCCCAAAGTCTGTCTAATAACAATTTATTAACGGCAGTGAATTTTTAAGCCTTGAAAGCCATTTATTAAGTTTTTTATCAATACGTATATCACCCAGTATAAAAGAATGTAATATAAGGTTTTATTTCTTAAGAAATTGATATACAGGTAGTTTATGAAAAAAGCTGATAATTAGTTGCAATCCAATTGATTTCGTATATGTATTTATTTTTAATTAGATTATTAATTAGCTTCATAATATCTCTGCTACAGTCAACATAGGCTGACTAAATTAAGGATATATGAGACTTCATTGTATCATTAAACTGTATTTATACTCGGCTCTAAAGATTTACGTATATTATAATAATGTAATGTATTTTTTGAATGTTAACTATTATTTTGGCATGTGCCTGTGATTAGCCTTAACACCAACCATTTTATATGTTATTGCAATAAAGTAATAATATAATACTTCATATTTATTGATAACTAGCAGACCCGGTCACGCGTTGCTGTGACTATTGTTTTTGATATATTACATTGTAGTGAACTATTTAAGGGGTAACCTTCAGAGTACATCTTTCATGAAAACCATAATGTTTTCTTACAGTCGATATTAAGCAAAAAACAAAACAAAATAATTATAATTATTTTTTAAATTTTATCCAAATTTATAACACTATTTGTATATTACAAAGTATTTAGTAAATAACTTGGAACACTAAACTTACGAATAAGGTAGGTAGGGTAGATACCTCATTCGTAATTACTCAATTCAGTCAATAGATACCGCCATCTTTTAGAATTGTTAGGAGGTAACTGCAAAATAATAAACAAAAAATTTGCAATAAAATAATTTGGCGATTATGAATTGAGTTGAAACTTATTCTATCTTTTAAGTTAGGTCAACTGTACGTGGTGTGTAAATTTATTAAAATCGGTTAAGTAGTTAAGGAGTCCATCGTGGACAAACAACGTGACACGTGATTTATATATATTAACCATTCTGGTGGTTTTTTTTTATCATTTAATATTTTAAATAATATGATAGATAAATCGTAAAATTATCCTTTTTTTAATATGTTACTTTATCATTTTAATAAGATGTTCATAATTAAAAATATTTGGTGGTTTTACTAATCCATATAATATAAGGTAAACTCAAAACATTTAAATTTTAAAAAATAAAACATGAAAAAGGAAAAAAAAATACATTTTTATAATAAATACAACAATTTTTATACAACTCGGCAGACTTCGTTCTGTCAAATAGATTTGGAATGTGGCAGTTTATATTTCGACCTTAAGATGTTTTTACTCTGCTGACCCTCACATATAGCCCTATCATTATGGTGACGGTTCTGTTCAGGAGAATTAAAGAAAAAGGTCAGCTCGGATGACCTAAGTATCTTCGCTTCCACGAACTTTGGCCACCCTTTTGAGACGCACTAAAAACCCCGACTGGGATGTCTTCCAGAGGGCTTCAAACTAAGAGGGGAACATTAGGTTCAAACCTGATTGAAAAATAATCTAAAAGGATTGTGGGAACATAAAGGTGACAAATATTTATAAAGTGGGTGCTTCAATGACAAAACATGGTGATAATTAATTATTTATTACTATTATTATTAACATAGGGTTAATAACCGATGAAATAAAGAAAAATGAAATAAAACGAATATATGTATTTTCAGTAATTGATCGTGGAATCACTGGCAATGTTTGACGAAAATCTCCTGCTAATAAAATCATGGCACCACCAAATGGGTTATGATTGCTCCGGAGATCTTGTAAGGTTCTATCTAAAGTCTCCCAAAAGTTTTTATATGCCATCGTGCATTCATCCCAAACAATCAATTCACATTGCTGCAAAACCTTTGCCATTGCAGAGATCTTAGAAATGTTGCAGGTTGGAGTTACGTTGCTTTGCATGTTTAATGGTAATTTTAGTGCTGAATGAGCTGTTCTACCACCTTCAAGCAAATTTGCTGCGATTCCCGACGAAGCGAGTGCAAGTACAATTTTATTTTGTGAGCGAATTGTTGCTAATATTAATGAAATCAAATAAAAATTCCTCTACCACCAGGTGCACCTAAGAAGTAAATCCCTCCTCTTTTATCATTTATTACTTTCATAAGTGTATCAAATACATACCCTGTTGTTCATTGAATAGTGGAAGGTTTGTTTGAATTAATTCTTTCAAAGTGTTGAGATCATATAGTTTTTCTCGGTGCAACTCTTGGTTAAAATCATCATGCATTGGACGATTAGGCGCGGCCAGGCCTAATTGAAATAATAGTTTGTTTGACATCATCAAGCACATGTCCTCAATTGAAATCAATACTTCATTGTAAATTTCTTCGCTTATTTGTATATTTGGGTTTCCCCGTGTAATCCGTATTTGATACAAAATATCATCACACATATTATCTTTGTACTTGATCCACAAATCCTTTGGATTTGATGGGAAGCATGTAGATATGATTATAGAAAACAATGTTCGTATTTGATGAGCTTGTGATGATATTACAGCATCTTTGAGATTTTGATCCCAATGAGCATCATTTTCTAGCAATCGCAAACGTTGGCAAGCTTCTCTGTATGATCCACACAAATCACCATTAACAGTTCGTACATGTTGGAACGATGTTGGGCCACGTACATTGACTAATAGCAGTCGTAAATAAAAACATTCATCATTGCTTGGATGTACTGACCAATCATATCGGTAGAATATACATCTGGGTATCCTGTAACTGGTTTTCCTTGTTTCCGTCGTATAAATCTCCTTGAGGATTGATTCCAAGTATAATATTTTGGCATTTCAGAATATAACAATGTTTGAGCAAAAGCATCGTTTTGGCATGTCTCAAAAAAACTGGTTAATGTAGTAGATGATGGCTGTACAGCTCTATCTACTGCGTTCTGTGCTGTAAAATATACTCTTTGTCCATTTTCTAAATGCACAGCTAAATGAACAACGGTAGGGTGTCTCTCATGAATAGGAAAAGAAAATATTCGCCAAACTGCTTCATTACTACTAACATAGCGACCCATTTGGTATTGGGTAACTTCATAATTGCAATTCTCTGCATTAATACCAATTACAGCCATATCACTCCCTTTGGTTACATATTTGCAAATGTATTTAATAGATTTTACTGAATGGCAAGATTCAACGTTGATGTGCGCTTTGAAGGTCTTTGATAAAATGGGTGAATATGGAACTATCCAGCGATTATCTATTTCAATATCTTGTTGATTTAATTTGACAATTGTTGATCTTCCATTTTCTGCTGTCGATCGGCGACGATACAAAGGATAACCGTCAATACCAGTGATTGTTTCAGATATTAATGTCCGTGGATATCGTTTTGAACATTTACCATCCACCATACATGGTAAATTTTGATTAAGAGTTCCACAGGGACCATGTACCGTGTTTTTGATAATTACCTCATGCAATCCAGGATCTACTTCTACATTAGGGATTTCAGCTGATATTACTGCATCAACTTCATTTGACTTTATCTTGTCAACTAACCAAATCAAAATATGTGCATGTGGCAATCCCCGTTTCTGCCACTCCACAGAATGCATCCAGCGGCGTGTCTCTCCAAACACATAATGTTTCACAATGAACTCCATTAAAGATTTCAACTTTTGTATAAAGACTCTGGCTGTGTCTATTTCTATCCAGTGTGGATTGCATGTAAATGTGATGAACAAATCTGCTGTATCATAATGACAAAAATGGCATTTTGAGCATATTCATGCATATGTCGAGGGCTTACGATGTATGTTGCTGGAATTATAGTTATTCGACTAAGATTCTGTGCATTACCATCAGTATTAATCGCATCTCGAAGGTGAATATACTCTTCAGATCTGAGTTTTGTCTGATTCAACCTGATGAATGTTAACCTCTCCTTTTCAATTTTAACATACATGTCTACAACATACTTGTGATATAATCGCCGACATTTGAGTATGTGATTGTCTTCATTTTCACGAATCATTAGGCGGTAGGAATAATAGTTTTTTATATGAACTAAACTATTATATTATAAACTGACTTTTTTGTTGGTTTCAGAACCTGAAAATAGATTTTTGTTTTCATAACATTGAAAATAATAAAAATAATAATATAGTGAATGATAATATATCTCCATAGCTAAACTAATATTTTTTATTACTTGTGGTGGGATTTATCATCTTGTTTGAGAAATCATAGCCATCTTCACCTTGCCAAAATATAATGGGATATTGCAGTGCGTCATATGGGCGGTGTGTTTCCTTTATACGTTGTAATTGATCATTCCGACGATGTAAAACAATATCACGGGATTCCAAATTTTCTCCAACTACAACGATAGCAACTTCATCAATAGTTGGTGCATTAAAACGTCTTGCATGTTGGCCAACAGGTGTTTTATCATCTCTGATTACAATTTTGTGATTATCAGATGGCATCAGATCCAGTGCAGTTTTAAACAACATAATCAATTGATTGTACTCATGAAATAAAGTTTGTAATTGTTCTACAATAGACCTCTTTACTGAATTGTTATTTGAACAACGCATATCAATTTCTTGTGGTGAATTGCCAATGAAATAAATTTGCAGAAATTTGTAATTGCTATCTGACACTGGTAACAGTGAACCTGCACTATGATATAGTTGGCCTTGTATCTGTAAATTAAAAAAAATGATTTTTGCCAAATAGAAATATTTGTTCCTAAAAAGAATATCTGTCTCCTAATTTGAATCACCAAATAATAATTGATATGCTTAGGTATGTCAATATGTAATAATTAGTTGTTACTGATATCCATCATCAAATAATTATATTGTGTTTCAAAATAATAAATATAATATAATATAATAATAAAAGTGTTACTAATACTAAATCACCAAATAATATAATGACTAAGTATTATATGTGTTGGGGTTTAGGGAACTGAAGGTTAATGACACATATTTACTTAGTTAGCAGGAAATTTTGTTCATTAAAATAATAATGATTAACTGCTATAATACCTACCTTAAAATTTGGCATGAAATTTTCCCGAACTACGTTTGTTGCCCCAAATGACGTCATTTGAAAGCAATCGTTATATTGTTGGATATTTAACAAAAATCGTATGGAATCTATTCCTGGTTCTGTGGCTCTATTCCTGAAACCAATGAGTACAATGGCTCTGGTGGTAGATCCAATGGTATCAATTTCACTTTCCCATTTGCGCAACACAATCCATTGGCTTCATTTGCCTTACAATGAGAGCAAACCAAGTTCATAGATCCAATAGTAACACATTGGTGGTTACTGTAGTCAATTGACAAATCATAATTGAAAGCAGCTCGATTCAAACTTTCGGGATTATTGGTTGAATCTCTCGCTCTCGCTTCCCGCGTTCGTGATATACGAATTCTTTCACGTTCTTTTCGGTCGTCACGTTCTTGTGCAGTATGATAAGATCGGTAATTAGTTTGGTTTGTAGCATTTCGGGTTCTTCTACCTAAATTGCACAAAACACGATATAAAACAATCAAAATTACTTATTAAATATTATAAACGCTTTTTAACGCGGTTTGTTTGACAGATGCAATGACGTAAAAACTGATGACAATCTATGTCGCATTCCAAAACTAAAACAAAAGAAAGAACATTCCAAGGCCAATCAAATCTATAGGTCTTAAATTTTTTGACCTTTCAATTTGGTCGGGTTCACGATATTATCACTTTTGCGTGAACCTGCACACACATATATTTGATTGAATTTGAACTTTGTGCAGAGACAATAAAGTGCGAATTGACTCTTCGACGTTAGCAACACACCTACATTGTTTAGACAAAAATGAGTGCTTGTAATTTAATATGAACTTTATTGTATAGCAATACAGTTCAAATTGACTCTAAATTTAGTTAGAAATTATTTGTATAGGAAAAAGAAAAGGGCTCTTTTAGGGTTTTCCTGGAAATTATTCGAATTTTTCTCGCCTTAAGAACCATCCTTGGGCTTTAAGGAATATTAAAAAAAAAAGAATTGTTAAGATTGGTCCATGCGTTGTTGAGTTGTGCGCTTACCAACACATTTTGCGATTCATTTTTATATAATAGATATGACATACTACCAATTGACAAGATAACTTTTAAAAACAATTTATTATAATTATCTGTGCACTTGGCGTTAAAGAAAAAATAAATTGTAACTTAAATGAATAGTTAACGTAAACTATGTAACAAGTATTAACATTTTATTGTAACAAAGCAGCCCGTGTATGTCTTGCTGTGGGTCATGGGCGGTTTTTCTAATTAAAAACTTCACTTCCATAGACGGTTTATATAACATAAACTTCTTCTATTCTATAGTTTTTCTCGAGTGGCTTAAGTCGTACGAATTTATAATTTTTGCCACATCGGATATCGAAGTCGGGACCTCTCCGTTTAAAAGTAAGCATTGTCACACTGTATCTAAAGTACCTTGTCACAATATGATGTTTCTGTGCTCTATTTTACATCAAACAATATAGTATGATAAACGAACAAAATAAAAAAAAAGTACTTGAAATATTTAATAATTCATAAAAGTCAGCAGGGATCATTTTAACATCTTTGATGGCCTGTTTCTCTGCTGACTGGAGACACTCATTACTGAACTAAAGGTAAGGTTCGATTCCTACACTGAGGTTCTCAAATATGTTCAACAGATTGATTTTTTACGTCTTCATCTTTGTGTCCAAATTATACTATACAAAGACGCATTATGTGTTTAATTCAAGAATTATAAAAAAATCTGATAAAAATAATATTATAAATATTTCGCTTCTACTTTATATTTTTCATATTGTTATTGTTAATCTTATATATATTTTTTCTTTTTACAATATCCAATATCATGATTACAACAAAGGTACAGGTACCCAATTTAACAACCTCAAAAAATATGTAGAACAATTATAATATTATGATCACACCGACCGCAATGTTGCGGATGCTTTGAAACAGGTTCTCCAAAATAATAATTAAAGTTACATTACGTAGAAACAATTTTTAACATATTTTACTATAAATTCCTAGCTATAATGATTATTTTTTCATCTTTAATAAGTGTTTTTGTACAAAAGTTTTGATGTATATACAATAAAACTTTTTAACACAAAGGATATTTAGTATAATGCAAATAATATATACATAATGATATGAATATTGAAAAAAATAAATCAAATTACACTGAACAAGATGAAAGTAAAAAAGTAATGATATGAGCATGTGATTAAAGCAGTCATGCAAAGTCATACAAAGTAGAACTCATTGTGTTCTAAACGTCTACAGTACAGGTCAATGTCCATCAGCGCAGTCCTCCGCCACAGAGTGAGTGACATTACTCTCTTACTCATTTAAGACTAATTACCTAATAATATCATCTATCTTATGATGTAAGAGTGAGCACAGACTAGTATTTGTTATAAGATACGACAACAAACAATTATTTTGTTTAAGATAATCTCCTGTAATAATACTTACAATTTAAGGAATGCAGTAAATAAATGCTGGAGTTACTATCTATACATTATAAGAGAAACATTATAATAATAATTTTATTCCATTTTTATAATGAATATATTCCATCCATCTTTATTACTTCATAAAGAGTTTTATAGAATCATTAACATCGCATAATCTGTCCGAACATGATATTAATCATTCAATAAAATTGATTTAACATACAAAAGGACGATTTATTTAATCCGATCAATTCCATAAATTACAATTTCCTTGTATAAAAATACTATTTGCTTTTAGTGCTTCCGTTTCGTCCTGTGGAGAGACGCTGTTACATAAAAGATAAACATGGTTGAGGTCAGAGATCGAACTCAGGAACCGACCATTCAAACGGTGTCATTTCAGAGAGGTTTACGGCTGAGAGTTTTCTCGTTTTGACAAGTGTGTGTGTTATCAAAAGTAATTAGGTTCATTATTAACTCTCTTAAATTAAAGGTAATCTTATGAGGTATTGTTTTAGAAAGGTCATATTGACAGTCCATGTGATAACTATAGACACCGTTCTCTCTCACCGCGTGTGCTCTCGATATAACTTTTCTGATTGCTTAAAAATTAAAGTATTATATTTTAAATTGAAAATAAAGGTTTATTCCATTCAGCTGTTATCAAGTCCCGTTTTGTTTGCTCGATTCACTTTAATTGAAAGTATTGATAATAACAAAACTCAGACGCTTTATAAATTCTTTTCCATTTCGTTAAAGTTTTTAAATAGATGAAATTAAATCATATTCCGATTCAAAACTTTTATGTTACAGTTTAAAAAATACCTCGTTCGACAGGGTCGGTCGTGTTAGGTACATTCCCGTCGGTCGGATCGACAAAGAAAAACTAGCCAGCAGTATTCTACTGGTCATTACGAGTCTTATGACGGATCACTCTGCATATATTAGGTGAGCGGGGAACCACCCACAACTCCTAATTCCTAAACGAGGGGTCGCATCAAAAAACTTTTCGGACACAAAAGTTTCCTCTTTTAATTTGTTAATTTTCTAAGATTTTTCCGACTGCAAAATTTTGCCTTCTTCTGTGACTTTTTTCGGTTTTTAACTTTCAACCCCCCCAGTTCTCCAACCCCCCGACCGATTTCCCCCGTTCAAGAACTTAACCTTCATTTTGTCCTTAAGAATGTGTATACCAAGTTTGAAAATCCTCCATCAATATTTGCGACCTGTAGCGTGTCCCAAAGGTGTGCACTTTTACCCCCTCTCCCAGCCCCCCCTTTCATTTTTTCCAAAAAAACGAGATGCTACGTTTGTCCTACTAATTTATCCTATCGACCTGTGAAATCAGATTTTTCCTACGATAAATTTGGACTGATGGATCATATATACATATATATATATATTTTTTTTTTTCGACGGATTCTCAATCTCCAGTTCATAAACGGCGTAGCGCCCCTACTCTGGGGTCTGGGTCCCGTCATCGCATCGATTGCAATAGGTAGATTCATCTATGGAATCTACCTAAAAGTACTTACTTATAATTTATTATAATAGGATAATTAATTATTACAGAATAGAATACATAAGAAGGAAACCTTAAGCCTAATTACTATTTTCTTGTATAAGTCTTGTTATTGAATTAATTGACGATGACTCAGCGTCTTTGTTGTGACGAATGAACCCGTTATATGCCTTGTGATTATTAATTACTATTATATATTTTGTAGCATTTTCTCATATAAATTTATAGTATAATAGAATGTAACTGATATTAAAGAAAATACTCCAGACTATAAAATTCATTTGTTAAGAATAAGATGTACAGTATTAATATATAAATATCCAGTAGTTATGATAACACATCTAAAGATACGATCTTAAATATAAACCTGTCCGGGAAGAAAGGATGGAATATTGTGATTTAATGTAAGTAGTCTTCTTTTATGTTATCGCATTAAAGATATTTTATTATACCCTCAAACACATTCCCAAATAAATTGATTATTGACTGAAGTTAAGCCTGGCTTGAAATATTTCATTGCAATTAAACCAATTTGCTAATACAATAAGTAATTTAATATTAATGGCTCCTAATATATTGACATGAATTGTTTGATGAAATTAGTAAATGATTTTAAATCATTTGTTTCGCCTTTTATCAATTCATTTACTTTGTATTGAACTTTTAATTGAAAGATATGAATAATATTTTTTCATTAGTTATCAATTTTATTTCATTGATAATGTAAAATGATGTTCATATTATATATTAAGTTTACAATGACCAAAACATTTAGAAAAATTATATACGTATTTGAAATTAACTATTTTAAAGATGACAGTCTAGCTTAGGCTTTAAGCTACAACTCGTTTGTACCGGTACGATCGGGTTAGTACCACCCTTCACAAATAGCTTTTATAACTACATTACGTATGATGAGAGAGAGAGCGGACTTGCCGAGACACTGCGTATACCCCTATATTTTAAAATATCCATAGACGAGGGTCCTATTTACCAACCAATGGATTTTCCGCATTATTGTAATATTGTACTTATAAAAAAATCCAATGGTACCTATTTAGACTAGTTCGGGCTGTAGGTATCTCATACTTACTGTGACGTATGAATAAAGGGCTAGAGACGCGCATACGGACGCGGGTGAAGGGGGGCATTGCTTATACGAGTGCTGCCGCGTGCGGACGTCTGCTCGTCTTTTGGTGAACTGATTGTTTAAGTTTTATTTACCTACCAACACACTAGACCAGGACACCATACTTACCATACAAACAACTATTAGCATTTGTAATGTTAAAAACAATTACATGACATTTCATCTTTCATTTTACTAATAAATTTAATATTTATTTAGAGTTGTAGTCGATTCTTATAATTCTAATATGTTATGTACATGTACATTGCTAAATTAACAGTTTTTTAGTTTTAAATTTACACATTGCAGTCGAGATATTGTTTATTTTATATAAGTACTTAGTTTTGCCATATTAAACAATAATCTTCATTTTAATTGATAAATTGAAGATATATATTATATTAAATAATATTATAAAGCCTTTCAAGCAGTTCTTTTCTCAATAAATTATTCAATGTTTAGGATAGATATATTAATTTGTATACATAAATAGTGAAACTGATCTCCAATAGATTCCAAGAGCTTAATTTGCAACGAAAGAACTTTTCACAATGTTTGTCAAAACTAGTTGTTTGAATAAGAACGTGTCGATTTTTGTGAATAAAACACTTAATAATATTGAAATTATTGAAAAACTATGAAGTTAGGCTCACTGATTCTTTCTTGAGTTTTATTACTTTTGTCATTTGAACAGCTTCAACAAGTTTTTGCTAAGTACGCTCCAATTGTTTACGTATGTAAATATATTGTTTATTTTGAGAAGAACTACAGATTCTGAAGATGTGAAAGTTTACGATTTCAAAGTTATTTCATCGCGTTGCGCGTAATATGTACTGACTCTATATATCTATCTGTCATAAAGATGTCAAAAAAATATTTGTAAATAAGTTTGGTATGTAATGGTAGAGAATTGATTTTTTTTTATTCTACAGCTTAAACAATTTTAATTATTAAACAATATGTTACTCCACAACCTATCAGAAACATAACTGTTTTGAATAAAGTAGTGCATTGTTGTTAAGACTTTAAAGTGCTGTTGGTAGTTATATATAAATTAGAGATCAGCTATAGCTATAGTGTTTAAATATTAATTTAGAATTAGTATTGCCACTTTTAGTATAATATTTGAATTAAGTATGCACAAGTATTTTTAAATCTATAGATATCATTGTGTCGGTTCACTAAATCTTAACTGAGTAATTACTATACTGCGCGTATTGTTCGCGGATATTACAGAGACAGGGAATCGAAACAGATTGCGCAGGTAATACACATCAGTACTATATATGTAGTGTTCTTATGCGTGATAATACTAATTACTAAAATATTACAATTAAAGTGTGTTTTATATCTTTAGTAAATTATCTTTTATTTGTTTTTAGGTCGTAACTACTTTATTTTTCTGCTCTATAAATGTTATTAAGGCATTTTTAGTATCATTTTTATAATTACAAAGTTAAAGCTTGATTTCAAAGCAGTCCTATCCTCTTTTCTCCTCCAATGCCCTACCAAAGTAAACCGTTTGTGAGATGTTTGATCAATTAACATTCAGCTCAAAATCAGTCGAGCCTGAAATGTAAGAAATAAAAGATCTTGTAAAAATATGTAATAAACTTGTAGTTATTTGTTATTTATTTCAAAGATATTTCAAAGGTATTTTTCATATTGAATCCATTTTATTTATTTACAGTTAGTACATTAAAACTCTTGAATACTAAAATATAATATTTAAGTCGATGACATACGACATATCTTAGAGAACATTAATTTTCTCTTACATTTAAAATTACTGTTTTACGTAACTGTACCGTAAGTTTATATTGACTTTGGTATCATTACATATCTTAGACTTTGGTATCATCAGTACATTATCCCAGAAGAAACGAAGTAATCAAGAAAACCCCAAGAATAGAGTAAATAAAATTCTCATGAAGCATAAACTGAACCGATTTTGATACAATTACCACAACAGAATCAACAATATGGATTACAACATTTCTGGAATATCGAACATGGATACAGTGTATTACTATGACAAAAGTAGTTTAAAGAGTTGTCCTTTTGTACAAACATACATAAAAATAAATAACAGGGAACATTATTTGACAATTTAACTTTTCTATGTCATAGCTTTTTGAAGATAAATCTTTGCTTGCACGTGGTAGGTAGGCTACAAATTAATGTAAGATTTTGTAAGATTGGTTTGTTAAAATATTTAGAATATTAGTTTCGTATACTATTTTTATATAATATTTTAGATACTGGTATCCCGGTCTACCTACTGAGAAATCTCTACAAAGAAAGGCAACATCTGTGAACAGACAACGACAAATGATAAATGATGCTGACTGCCAAAATCCACTTGTCAAATGGAACATCATGACCAATGGAGCTGAGAAAGATATTACTTTAATACGAAGAATAAACATACGAAGAAAAGATGCTTTTACAGAAATAGTATCATCTTTTAAGTGTTAAAAATTTATAATTAAAATATTGTTATTTATTTATAAACATTGCTTTAAATCAACCTAATATAATTAAGGATTCTTATAAAACACCAACAAATATTTTAGTTGATGTGAAATAAGGATTTATTTCATTAAACTTACATCCTTATCATTTAATTAAACAATATCTATCTAATGGTTAATTTAGAGCGAGTTATATACTCGTATAACACCTTCATGGCCTTCATGATAGTTAGTATACGTCTTTGTAATGATATATTTATAAATTATATATAAGAATTAAGTAATGTAAATACTTTGTACTATTAGTTATTTTAATATTTAAAAATAAGGATTAGCTTAAGTTAAGATAAAAATTAATGGATATAATGGATATTTTAAATCAAATGATGACTATTAATGTAGTTATAGACCGCTTTTTGATTATAAGTTACCTTCATAGATACATAATCGTATAGAACTTAACATTTGTTCCAGGGCTCACAACATTGCGCGAAACATTTAACTCGTTGCCTCTGATCAAGTACAATCTCTACATTTCATTAAATAGAAAAATGTAAAACATTTTGTTAACTATTCTATATACGTGTTAATACATGTCGGTCTAGTCGTTAGTTTTCATATCCTCGGATTCAAATTGTGGTTTTCGATTCTTATTTGATATAATTGGAGTGCAAAAGCGAACCTCATAATGAGCTTCCTTTAAGTATACAATTTTATCCAACCATAGTTAATTTGTATGAAAATATTCACCCATTATTTCACAAAAAATATGCCTTGTTTCATCTTTATAATTGCACCCAGAAGATTAATTATCTTAAATATAGCAGTGTTTTAATAACAAATATATTTACTAAGTAATGCTTTTTAACATTTCTTACATCGTTATATGTGATAAAATGTTAGACAGCAAGGTGTTATGTCAGATCATAAGAATAACTTTAACAATGTAATGCTCTTTAAAATAAAACTTTGACATGTCTGTAAAGTTAAATAAAACTCTTTTGAAGTCTTAGATAAATATTTGCGACGTTTCAATACAAAAACAGATAAAACTCTAAAAAAGTACTACAAAGCTATAAATCAAAAACATTCTATTCGTACAATCGTATGTCGTATATTGGCTTCCACTTCCGCTGGCTGAGCTTTATTTAATTTTTAACAAAGGCTTTTAATGTAGTTTAAAAATGTAGTTTTTAATGCAAAATCCTCTTTCGACGATTGATATCAACTCTATTTGTAAAGAAATTTGAAATTATATAAACAATACTTTCACTTCAACCACCTCTATTCTGTTCTGTTCCATGCCGTGGTTTTGTAAGTTTATTCACTTACCTTAACAATCTTAGGTCATTCTTATCAAACTGGAATCAAATTTAAAAATTAATACATTGTCAGTTAGAATATCTAACAACAGCTAGTGGAGTAACAAATAAATATATTTTAATATATTATAACATAATCTATGATATTATTTATAAAAGATTTAAGTATCCTATAATAATTGTCATCAGAAACAGAAATATATTTGTTAGTTTAAAATGGCAACGAGATTTAAATGGAATTCAAATAAATTGACGTATTTTCCTCTAGTTTTCTCCTTTATAGACGAGAGCTATTCTAGAAACCAACGACTTAATTTAAAAAGTGGACGAGAAAGCCTCCATAATTCATTGAAAAAATAGTTATTTTTATTATTAAATTAAATACGTATTTGGTAAGATGTTATACGTCTCTCCAGGTATTTATACTACTATGTTAATCTCTAGTCTTTACGTCTTTTTATTAACTTGTGTTATAAATATTGGATGATCATAATTTTAATAAATACTTAATTTTTATTATTGAATAGTTCAAGAACCGCTTTACGTTTACGAACATTATTCTACACGGTAATAATTATTCTATTTAAAAATATACATAAGATATTTAGTCGTGGCAACCTTATTCAAGTATTAATTAATATACAACGAAAAATGTATCAATGATGGCTAAAGTTACTCTATATATATTAGGTAGTGTTCATCAATTACTCTCGTGTGTCATTTTATATTGTAATTAAATTATTCATTAAACTTATGGTAATTAAATTAAAGAAATATAATATCTTAATTGTGCAATATGTTATATTATTTATATGTGGGAGATGTAAACAGAATAACTCTGAACAGAGAATCAGTGTGAACTATTGTACTTTACACTTACATGATTTAAAATGCTGTCAGCTTCTTTTTCTAAAATTCAGTAAATATAATAAATAATGATAATAATATAAATTCACACGGGTCGCTTAGGACCAATTAATTAATAATAAAACTAATGTCTTACTAATGGCACGGGAAAGCCGATGCAATGGGTAACTCCAACACAACGACTGCGTTCATTAACGACTCTCTTAAATACTCTGCGACGCGATTCAGTGATATTACTTCATCACATATCAGGTGTTGAGTCTATTCTTATCACATATCAATTAATATGAAGTTCTCAGTAGTTCTCGTAGTACTGATGGCGGTGTTTTCGTTGTTCGTTACACGCAGTAATGCAAACCCCAAATTCAACATGGGCGCTGTTGTAAGTATTGTAATTAGTATTTTTGTTACAATAAATATAAAAATATTGATATAATAAAGCAACACTTTCCAATACATTTTTTTTGTCTGTTATTTTATAATAATATTTATTTGAATCTTTATTTTTCTTATTCTTTAATAAAATGGTTATGTTAATGAAAGTTACTTATTATTATTTTTATATTATTCAACACACAAACACGTAAAGTCACAGTGTTTTACGTTTGAAATTATTTCAGTTTTTGTATCTAAATTATAGTTTTTTCTTGCGTGTAAAATAGCATTACTTTTTCAGAAAAAAGGTCTTGGTATTCTGAGCGCGGCGGGCGCGGCCGAGAACATCTACGAGGAATGGAGGAACAGACACCAACACTGACATAATATTGAAAAATAGTATTATTATTTGAAATATAGTATTATTATTAAACATAGTAATATTTACAATAACAAAAGAATTTTGCATATGTATTTAGAATAGAAACTATTTATTTTTTTAATATATAACTGTATTAATAAATATTTACTATAAAAATAACAGATTTTCTTTCAAAAGTTGCATTCTCTCGATACAACGTCGAGAGCAAGTACACAGTCCCAGGCAGCAATATTAATAATGGACGGGCTCACAAAATATCTTTATCTTAACATAACACGCCGAAATAAACATTGGCTTATTCTATCTAGTACAGCCACGGCTCATAAACAACAAGACAGACTTTAAGCATGAACGACTGACCTTACTTGTATAAGGTCTCGTATTCACATTTACCGCCACGATACGCTTAATGAAATAAATATATGATGTTTGTTTTCTGTAGTGGATAGTTGGACTATTTAGCAAAAAAATATAATAAAAACAACAAAATATTAAACCTATGACATGTCTGTAACAAAGCTGTGTAACATCTTTCAAGATACTATTTCTTCTCTCTTGTTTTTTTATATATATGAATGGTGTCACAAATAACTAAGAAAAATACCCCTAAAACAAGCGATCGGAAAAAACAAAACGAAAAAGCTATAATTCGAGTTAAATACATATTTATGAATGAGAAATCTAGGATCGAATATCAGATATATAATAGTTTTAACATTAACGAAGGCAGGTAAATAGACTTGTTGCGTAGTTTCCTGAGAACATTCTAACATTTAAGTGATATTTATACGTTTATTTCTATGCAGTTAAAAGCTTCACTTAGAGTTTATCGACGTACCTATTGACACGTAACGATCGTCACGATCGATTAATCTAGACTTCTTCTTCAAATCATATGAATTTGTAATAGTCTTTATCGGGACGGAAAATCCTAAAATACATACCTATGATTTTTAAATTTAAAAAACTTAATATTGCTAAATATATTTATAGAAAATTTTAAACCGTAAAGAGGTTTACTTTTATAATATTAAAATATCCTATTATGAAACCAAACCAACAATACTTAACGTCAAAGGTTTTAACAGAATTACAATTTGTGGCGTATATCTAAGAAAAAGGTACTATAAGCTCACGCACGGAAGACATTTTTGTATTGTTCACGTTTTATATTGTATAAAGGAAGATGTACCACATGATATTACAAAGTTTATTAATAATTTCGTCAAGGGGTACTCGATTAAAACCATACCCCAACTATAAGACATAAAAAATAGTGATTTCGAGTCGAAAACATATAATTTAGATTATTAAGTGTTTTGTTAAATTTTAAGGAGCTGACAGACAAATCGCAGCCGCCATATTGGACGACGCGAAATGTCACTTGCACCAGATCCCAACTTGAGTTCGTTCGATACACACGTATCAGTGAAGTAACAGCTCTTTCCGGTCCGGTGAAGTTCCGCCAAATTTTCTAGGAATGCTCTATCAGTCAGTGTCAGTGACGACACAGTGTTCTTATTGTGTAAATGGGCTTTTAAGGGTTAAGTTGTCAGAACAAACAAATTCAATCTTTAAATAAAGAAATCAATTCTAGTTTATTTTTTATATTTTGTAAAAGATTGTGTATTATAAGGCACGCTCAACATTAAGATCGCGCTCTGAGCGCTAGACGAAAGACAAAACGCGTTCTGGCCGTTAATCAATTACCAGAACGCGTTGCGAGCGTTTAATAGCAGCCAAAACGCGTTCTGCGCATTTGAAGATAGCCAGAACGCGATGTGGCCGTTTTTTCCGTACACTGAGCGTTTTCGCTCTTCGGGCCTAACATAGACATTGGTGGGTTAATTGCATCATCTCCATGTGATTGAATTCAAGCAATTTCGGTCAACTTCACTGCAACAATTAAAACGAGATGCTTTTTATCTTTTCTTGTAATTTATACATATAATGAATCTATTACAGACCGCTGACAGTACGTAGAAGATATTTGGGATATACTCGTAACTGCTGGTGTGTGCGATCTAATCTCTGAAACGGCTTAACCTTTGTTTTACGTCTAATAAAAAAATGTATAAAAACCTGTTCCGTTGAATTGCCTGTAACCATAAGGTTACAATATCATAAGGTTACAGACTATAAAGTCTGTGAAATTATGATGGTGTAAAGTCAGCGTGTTGTAAAAACTAATTCCGTGCGTAGAAAGTTTGGCCGTCATAATAGAAAATATATGGTTGAAATATCTTTGTTTACTTTTATAGTGTAATAACGTAAAAAAAACGTAAAAAAATAAAATATTTATATTAATAAATATTCCAAAAAATATCAAGTTGGATATTTACCAATCAATTCTTAATATTGTTGTTTTGTACTCATTATAGTTGACATTCAGTTATAAGCTATAAAATTGAAAGAGATACATATAATTATAATTGTATCTTTAAAGTCTTGTGATAGTTAATCTCTGTGAATGCATTTTAAAGATTTGCGAGGACAGACAGTCGTCCAATTATAAGTTTTGAGCACTGAATTGTTCTTGTTCAATCATTTTTAGGGATCCATAGTAATTATAATACTTTATTTTATATTTAAACTCGCGTGGTGATATATATAGGATGTTTTGTCAGAGGGTCACAGAAAGAACCCACACAGCAACCGCAACAACAGTCAACGTTAACTACAGTAAAAGTAAGCAACGGATGACAGTCAACCACGGTAACAGTTCAACAAATTAACGAAAAAACAAAACAGAAAAACAAATAAGTATTACGAATCGTACACGCGTAAAACAGTGATAGCAGTCAAAGCTCGGCTAAGTACTTACACATTTTATTGTTTGGATAACCGGTAACCTTGGCCTTACCACGCCGTCTCTGCATTCTTTGAGAGACAGAGAAAGAAGAACTTACAACTACTAACTATACTACTAACAATAGTTTTATACCTGCTCGTCGTATTTGATCCCTTACTTTACGTAGATGATACATTTGTTTGTTGTTATGATGTTACCTTGAATCTTAATTTTACTCAACAAGCTGGTAAGTAGTATAGCATTTTTTATGTCGTTGTAATAAGTGATAAATGGAGAACTTTTTTAATGCATACTACCTCCAGAATCGCTAGTGGTTTTTTTTTAAATCATTGTGAAAGTTGAACTTAGATGTCAAGCTTAAACTTATTTTTTCACTTTATGAGTTCTACCTCAGTTAGGTAGTTCAGATTTGTATTTCATTTGTATTCAGTGTCTAATATCTAATTTTGCTTTTCATGGCTAAAGCATGCATTTGAGACTAAAATTACATGAAAACATCAACATGATTTTAGAAATGTTATTTAATTGACTAGGTACAATTTCGGGGAAAAACGAAAAATTTACAAAAAAAATAGGAGGTCATTGATTTTTTTTAGCCAACTTGTATTTTCTAAATAGGTACCTGAACACGCTCACTTGGTTTGTCGGACCCTCTACAAAACACCCTGTATATATATATAACAATAGTTTTAACATCACAAGATGTATATGTTTCATATGATTTAAACAAATACAATATACTCCGTTGTAACTTTCTGGAGCCGTCACTTTGTATTCGTTTCTTCATTCTTCAATGTCAATTTAAACTGACATCAAATAAATCTCTTAGTTTACTGCTAGAGGTACAGAGTGATATTTTTTTCTAAGATGCTAACTTCGCTTTGTTCTATTATATTTATAAAACTATATAATGACAAAACACATGTGTGTATTCAAGAGAGAAGGTAGTTATTAATTTTAGTATATTTTATAAAGTCTATTAACCTAAAAATGTACCTAAAACGAAAACTCATTTCCAATATTCACTGCTCTTTTGTGTGAAGGAACAAAAAGTAGACGTATGTAATAAGGAAACAACATAAACAAAAAGTTACTATAATATGTATTTAAAACAATGATAAAGGAGAATTCATCAATAGTTAATGATAATATTGAATCTCTTAAATATTAATACTATTAGTTATGATATTTATTCAGTGTCCGTGTCGGTGACGCCAATGGGGAGATATCTTTCACTTCACCTGCAGATTTTTGAATTTCTGGTCCATTTTTTTGAAAAAAGATAGTCGGGATCAGTCGTTATAAATAAATATAAATATAACAAAATGTATTAAATGGGTTGTTGTATAATCAATGACGTAATATAAAAAATGTGGATGCTTAGAGCTACATTAGAGTGTCTGAAGCATTGAGTTTTCCATGTTGTCATGATTGAATTGGACGTCAAAAATAATAATAATGCTATCATAAATAACCAAAGAAAATACCCCCAAAACAAGAGTTCGGAAAAAAACATACAAAATAGCTATAGTTCGAGTTAAACACATGTTTACTGGTGAGAAAGTTAGGACCGGATAGGATAGGTCAGATATTTAATAGTTTTAACAATAATGAAGGCAGGTAAATAGACTTGTTAAGTAGTTACCTGAGAACAGTCTGACATTTAAGTGATATTTATAAGTTATGCACTTACTAGTGAACCACAGCGAGAGCAGTTAGTTAAAAGCATCGCTTAAAGTTTATCGATGTACCTCTTGTTAACATGGTTGCTCTTTATAAAATTACTTGAAAGTAACGAGCTTACATAAAACAATATTTGATATTTATAATTCCTGTCTGTTGCTTGCTTTCTTTTTGTAAGTTATGAGAACAAGGAGTTGTTTTGATTTCCTGTTAAAAATGTTATACAGGGTGGGCCAAAAATTTTTGCACTATTGAAACATGTCTAGAAATGAAAGTACAAATGTTATTTTGTTTATGATTTATTTAACGTAATTATCATTTATTAAAATTTATTTTTTAAAAATAACATCGTCGAGATGTGCTCCGTCTCGTCGTTGGCACTCCTGCAATCGATTACGTAAACTTTGGAAAACTCGTTGACACATGCTGCGAGGAATCGCGGCTATCTCCTCGTGGATGTTTTCTTTTAATTGGGATATGGTCGTCGGTTTATTAAGGTGTACTCGAATCTTCAGATATCCCCACAAGAAAAAATCGCAAGGTGTAAGGTCCGAGCTTCTGGGAGGCCATGGGATATCACCTCTGCGAGAAATCAATTTGTTAGGAAACGTTTCTTTGACCACCGGTAAAGTCACGTTTGATGTATGGCATGTTGCTCCATCTTGTTGCATCCAAGTCCAGCTATTGTATCCTTCAAATTCATGCAACTGTGGTGTCAAAAACTCTCGCAACATTTTCACGTATTCCACTGAGTTCACAGTTACGTTATTTCCTTGATTATTTTCAAAGAAGTATGGACCGATTATGCCCTTTGCGGATATGGCAGCCCACACTGTCGTTTTTGGTGAATAAAGAGGCTTTTGGTGTTTATAGTGAGGGTTTTCCGTGCTCCAATATCGACAATTATGTTTATTTACGTGACCATTAATGTGAAAATGGGCCTCGTCCGTAATCAATACATTCTCAAGGCTAGAGAATCGCTCCAGTATAGTGTCAGCAAATAACTTGCGTTGAATGCAATCGTTTGGTTTCATCTCCTGTACAATTTGAAGCTTATATGGGTGCAATTTAAGGTCCAAATGCAAGATTCGCCGCAGACTAGTTCTTGATATAGCAAGAGCCGCCGACCGCTTACGCGTAGATGATTCTGGATCGTCCCTTACAGAAATTTCAACCTCCCGAATGATCTCTTCGCTTCTTCTTGAACGTGGTCGCCCAGTTTGTTTAATATTCGTTGTCGATCCCATTTGCTCAAACTTTTTAACCCAAGCTTTAATTAAATTAACACTTGGACACTCACTTACACGTTGTAATCCGTATTCAACTCTAAAGAAGCGTCGTACAGTAACGTAGGAATCGTTGTTTTTGTAAAATTGTTTTACGCAAAAAGCACGCTGTTGTCCCGTGAAGCGCTCCATCGTGACTAAAATTGCATTAAACGACGCACAATTCCCCGCCACCCGCGCGCCCCTTGCTCTCACGGTTTTGGAGAAATCAAGTGTTGCTATTTGCAAAAATTTTTGGCCCACTCTGTATTTTTAACTCGAGGCACTCTTAGTGTTATGTGGAGTTTTATATATGAATTGTTTGTTGATGGCGGTTAAAGAAATATATTTATATTTAATAACATAATTTGGGAAATAAAATAGATAAGTTAGATAAAAATAAATGTTATAACAAATAAAATTATTATATTTTTATATTAACAAAAATGCAATGGGGAAATATTAAATATCTACTTACTGTAAGAGTTCGGAACTTTAAGAGGATCGCAGACTGCTAAACTTTTAGGAATGGAGTCATAGTTAAAAGTTGCAAGGGTTGAAAATACTATAATTATTTCTTTCAAAGATTATTACTAATATTTTATTCCGCCTGATTGAATGATTATTGTTTTATATATCTCAAATTAAAAATTGTCTTTATTTGTAATTTTTACACACATAAAATAATGAACAAACATTTATTAAGCAATATTATTGTATAAACGAAAATGAAAAAGAATTAAAACTGAATAAAACCCATATACAAACTCCGTTTTCAATCGAATCCTTCAAAAAACTGGATAAAATAATTTTTATAGACATTGAATATCGTGTTTTATAAACTGCATCGTCACTTTAATATCGGTCACGGCGATCACTTTGTATCCGATGTGTTTCATCCGTCACTCCATTGTGAAATAAGACACGTTTCTGTAATAACTGTAATACGGTCAAAGGACGTAAAGGTCACAATGTCTAAATCATTTTTTACTAAACACGTTAATGTACATTAGCTTTTTACTTTAAAAATTTAATTTGTTTTTTAATTTATTATTTTAACGCGTCGCGAAACAGTAATTACACAATGACATTTTTACAATGATTGTACATAGTTTCGCGTCGTTACTAAACAGTTTTATTCTTTGCTTTAAGTCTCTGGGTAAGTTGTTACCATTAGATTAAAACCACAAAGTTACTTTTGCAGTTTTATTGGTGTTATTAAGATGCTCCAAAATAAAGATTTCTTAAATAAAAATATTTTTGTACTAAACATCTCTATTTTAATTAACTATTGTTCTAAATACACTATTCTAGCATATAATGTATCACAGCTTATAATTTATATTAAAGATCACTTATTCTAATAATTCTGTATCATTATAATAACGTTTCTAAAGTTCTCAAGTGTTGACTTAAACTTGTTGTAATGTTATATTTAAACATTCTACGGGAGTTAAACAAAATAAGCCAATTAAAAATTCAATCCCTTTTCTTAGTTCCTGTACAAAAATATATGGTAACGAGTACATTAATTTAATTAAATGGTATTACGAATCTTTCTCTCCATTTTGAAAATTCATACAAGCGAGAACTCGTAGTATATTTCAATGTTATAAACAGCAGTCACATCAAAAGGGCGTTTATATTAAATTTATTAATGTATCTATCATATATCCTTTATTGCTAAATTATAAGTGGATAATACTCATAACAAATATCCTCCACCGTTTTTCATTCCCCGAACGACAGCATCCCGTTCGAATACTCAAATTCATCACGTACCTCCGTCTCCAATTATCTACTTTTACCTTCTTTTATATTTTATTTTTAATACATCCGCTTTCAATCTAATTAAAGATTTTACATAATAATTACTTCATATAACAATCATTTTACATATATTCTGATATAAATTATAATCTTTATATTCAGCTATCTGAGGTCACTAAACAAAGTTGATATGCTTTGCATACTTTCATAATATTTCAATATACTGTGCTCGGAGGAAAAAGAGCTATTATCTTCAGTTTAATGTTTTGTACACTTATATAATACCAACCAGCTAAGTCTGTAAGCGACTTCTTGTTCTGGTAGTTTAGATCACAAGTCATGTAAAATAAAAACTACATAAATTAAGGTTCAGGAACTTTACGAATCCAATGTAGATAAATTTACATTTTGAATAACATTAACCATTGTATTAATGTTATTCGAAAATATGTGCGCTGTTGAAATTTCTATATGGGTTAATTTGTCACTGTTTGTCATTTTTGTATTCCGTTATTTTTTATCACACTTTCTCTTACGTTATACTAAAGATTATTAAAAAAAACATTCAGTAACTGTATTAGATACAATATTAAAACGCCGATTTAAAAAGGTATTGTTTTAATTTCGAGTTGTTTATAGAGTTGGAGTTGTTATTTATTTTTTGCATCGTATTTAATTTCAAAAACAACAACATTGTTGTTTTCCGCTATTTAGTGAACAATTTATCTGATCTACTTAAAAGTATATGATTATAGAAATCAAACGCGTGAGTCGTCTTAATGAGATATATATCTGAGTTTCCGAGACACGACACCCTTACACACATACTATTATACATAGTTCATATATTAACATATTGAACTCCGCAGCGCCGTGAAGAGCACAAGTATATTATCGTCGTCTTGAGATATAATTCAATTCCGGTTCAATCGTCTTTACTATATCTGCATTCAAAATAAATTTTATACTAAATTGAAATATTATGAAAATATATTTTATAAAACCTACAATTCCTGCGTTAGATAATGAACATTCTATTGCCAAGGTTTTTATAAACAATATTCAAAGTACACCCGGACTTGTAACAGCAGTACGTATCATATCTTACCACATCTACAATCACATGATAACTGCTCCTTCGGCTCAGCGGTCAGGTCATTCATTTATTTTCAATAGGTTTAGATTTTTTATTAGACGCAGTTTTCATCAAACTCCAGTCATATTTTTATCACGAGACGTGTCCATGACGGCCGGGAGCGCTAGTTCTGTATAAAATATAAGGGACGACAGTTATGCATAATACACTAGTCATTAATGTCATTTTAAAATGTAGTGTACTTACTAAAGAGGTCGAGACTAATTTGTGTCATTCTCAAGTTATATATGTTGTGATCTCATTATTATCACGCCCTAAACGTAGCGCCTGTTCCAGTCCAGTTCCAGTTGATTGTTGCTATCAGTCAGTTGTCTGCAGTATCTGATTGCTGATGTCAACACTTGGTGCTGACACACGAGACTAATTACTTTAATATTATTATAGTACTATACTCAATGGGTTCATGCTGCCTCTGACTACATAATGGAAATTAATCCTTGACATGTTCCTGATGTTTCCGATTTTGCTTCCGTGTCTATCTCTGATCATGATTCGGCGTAATGTTATGTCAAGCACGGTTCATGCGGGAGGGTCATGATCCCTCAAAATGTTTATTTTTGTTATAAACTATAATTTTTAACTATATTGTTACAGGTTTTTTAACATGAAATACATTCATAAAAGACTTGACATTAGTGTCGAAAGGTAAATTGTGATGTCTTTATTTTTATTAACAACTAATTTTGCCCACGACTTTGGTGTCGCGGAATACTTTTTTTTAATAAAAATAGTTTATATTACTCTTTATAACATCATCTGCCAGTGAAATCTGTTAAAATCGGTCCAGCCGTTTCATAGATTAGCCGTAACACACAGACAGAAAGGACAGAGAAAAATGGTAAAATTTGTGTTTTTGTTGTGTAAGTATAGTATAGTTATATATAAACATTCCTATGCATTTAGTAAAAAGCCGTTAATTTAGATATAAACAGACACTTCAATTTTATTTACATGTATAGATATTATTTATACATGTTAATGCAATTGCAATGTTAATATATAACAATGATTTCAAAACACACAATATCAACAATATGTAACTTCTTCTACGTTCTTTCATAACCGGAAGTATATCACAGTACAGCGCCCACAAATACATTTACTTAACAATTATTAACATATCATGTACACTGCAATATAATACTATGTTTTATCGAATACTTACTTTAATGAAAATGTTATAAAATGTTATTTAGAAAAAATGAACTAATTTTTTGTCATTGAAATTATACTCAGAGCGGAAAAGTTATCAACAACTGGCTTAGAGAATTATTACACAAACTTTTAATTTAAAATTTCTAGCTGTGCTTGTATCAGATTGAGATCTGTTTAATCAGCGCTCGCAAATTTGTATTTTTAGTTCATTAACCAGTTTAAACATATGTTTTTTTAACCATGAAGACAATGACTTATATATTTATTATTTCATATTTTAAAAAAGCCATATATTATAAAAAACTAATAATATTGAAAAAGATAATAGAATATAGATTGCTTTTTGTTTAATTCTTGATTGATTTAACAGGATCAATATAAAATATTTAAGAAAGATCTGTAAATATAATAAAACCAATAGAAAATATTTTATTAAATCAAGAAAGTCTTTGTATTTTATTAAAACCCCTTTCCATCTCTTAACGAAATTTGGAGATTCTCTAAAGATAATTTACTTAATATTTGATTCACTACGAATTGATAATCATTGCTTCAGTCAGTATATATTTATATATGTGTATATATATACATATATATCAGATTAGGTTTGTCTAATTGGATGGCCTGATGTCACCATCGTGGTGCGACTGTCAGCCTAATCTGAAATCTCCTACATGACCGACACTGTCCACAACGATGAGTCATTACACTATTACTCGCTTCGCTCAACATGCAAACGGCACCCGAGATTTCCCGAGCAGCAGCGAGTTAACTAACTAAGTATAACTATTTATTATACTGATATTAATACGTTTACATCTCTTTACTTATAGTTTTGTTCTAAGCTACCCTCGTAGATCCGAGGATCATCCCGAACACTACAAATCACTCAATGTCAAGTTTGGTCACAAATCAGCAAAAGTGTTTAACATTTCCAATGTTTGATATCCATTGATTGATGTTGTTTGGTTTGTATTTGGTTTCAGTAAAACACACACACACATACACACAAATACAACAGTGCATTTAATGTAAAAATAATAATAAATCAAAAAATACTATTTATAATATTTCCTTCGATTTATTTGAGTAATTTTCAGAATAACTTAAAAATAGTTAGGTATTTGTTTTCAAAGATTGAACATAACAAAATTAAAAAAAATATTGAAAAATCAACTGAACTAAACTGAACTGAACCAAATGTATAACATTACGAAATACGATGTCATATACTGGGTGTGAAGAGGACGTCTGTGTGTTAACGATTTAAAGTACATCAAATTACACAATGGTGTATTTGTCAGACCAGATCTATAAAATAAAACTAAAGATACATAACTCTTATAATGTAATTAATGTAATTATGTGTAATTACAGTTCACTTTGTAAGTTAATCGACTTGTTTCATCGAATAGACTTTGTTAGAAACTCGAGCTCTTTAACTGAATTTAAGTCAATAACATCTTTGTGAATCTGAAATATTAAAGAAGAATTGAACTAACCAACAGTTGAATTAACTGACACCAATAAAGTGAATATGAAGCGAATAAGTATATATGTTAGTTTAATGTAACCAGTAATTTAATGAAACGTTTCTGAAATTTTATTAGAAAAAACCCGCGTTTAAGTTTGTTCTCTGCTCAATAGCTAAATTTATTTTTTCTTATCTTATTATTACTTGTTTAAGTATTTGTAATTAATGAAAAATGAAAAACTCATCAATCCGGGCCAAACTTGATCCTGCGATCTCTGGACAGCGACGCCAACGTCGCTTTGACTGAGCCTACTCCATCACTTTGATTAATTTGTATTATATTGATTGAATATTCCTGTTTGTCATCTTACATATAATATATATATATATATATATATATATATATATATATATATATATATATATCTATACCCCAAAAAAATAAACGTTGTATGTGATATATTCAGGGAAAAGAAGATTAATTCTCAGGATATTAAAATCATGATTGATATGAAATAAATTAATTTCGTCAATATTTTTATCAATATTGAATTTTACATTTTATATTTTTTTAATAAATCATTTTATATATTGTGTGTGTATTTGGTACTAATAACAAACGTGTTTGTAAGAAAGTTTGCGTGTTTTCGACATCATTAGATGGATCGCTTTTACATGTTATATTTCTTATTTATTATGGAACAGAGATCGAGTATTCTATTGTATTCACTATTTATAAAATGATTCAGAAGCGATCAATCTGTTTTTTATATTGTATTCTCATAATCTAGATTTTATAGTTTATAAAATGTAAATGTTTACTAGATGTTTACTGGACTTAGCTAGATTATAAAATATATTTGAAAATTGTCTTTTATGCCTATAAATGAATGTGTATGTTTTGTTTTAGATGAGTCAAAACAAACGAATTATTCGAAAACGATGACCCCTATTAGCTTCGGCTTCAGAATCTTACGCCGGTTTACGGTAATGGGAGTACTGTCTACAAATATCATACTTTGGTATTTGTATTGAAGCTACTGGTATTGCCGTAATAAAAAAATGCACGCATTGTTTTACTGTCACACCATAACAATCGAAATAGTCAGTACTGTCCCGCAAAGGGTTAAGACAAGTTTAAAAAGATACGAGTAACTAAAAAATATCAAAAAGGATAATACAAATAAAATTCCCAAAATTATAAATGTTATCCTGGTAATGAAGAAATGTTTGATATCAGGTTAGATTTTATTTATTTCTGTAGGTTTATTATTATATTAAAAATGGTATCTATAAAGCTTTACATTATTACAGCCAATAGAGATGATCGCATATTAAAAGTGTAATTTAGTTGTGTAACACTCGTAGGCTTTAATATTCTCATTAAGCTGTATTTGTGTCTGACGATGTATGTAATTAACATGTTATTAAAGTTAAATATAAGCATTAAAAATTACTATTAAAAACACCTTTTTACATTTTTAATACATTATATTATTTTTTTAATTCGTGCTTTGTGCATTGGACATATCACTTATGGCTATAATAATGGAACTGAAAACAAAAGAACTTTGTAAATATTCCATAATGTAGTCTCAAAGAAACCAGGTTTACTGCTGTTTTTTATATGTGTGCAACACGTGTGTCAGAATCACCAATAAACATTTGACATGAATGTATATTACGATACCAAATATTACTATACATGAATGACAAACAAATATACATATTATATAAAATACAAAACAATATATTTACACTTGCAATAATGTAGTGAGTTATTAAATTTATCTTGATCAACAGAAAAATCTGTTTAAGAAAATATTTAGTGTTTTTTTATATCAAATTTAAAACATTCATTTCGGTTGTGGCATTTTTTGATGTTATTCTATACTGAAATATTTTGAAAGATGCTTTATAAATATCGCCTTCATTTAGTTCACGATGATTATATACATAATGTTATATTAATCGTGGCGGCTGGCGACATGGTAGCTCAAAGGACACAGCAACGACACGGTTTCTCAGAGGTCACAGCTTCGAGTCTTGCCCATGTCCATTAAATTGACATTCTATATTTATTTAAAATTCAATACAACTTTAAGTAAAAGTATAGAAACCCTTTAATTTACTGGATAATTTTAGATCTTATAAACAATAACTTTTTGATATTTTATTTATTTAAACTCACCAGGTTAACATCATAACTTGATAGATTTAAACTATAGGTAATGGAAGTTAAGGATTAGATGAACAATATTTGAAAAAACAATCAACATAAACTAGTGATTATAACCTATAACTGAATATTAATTTCTACATAATGTATATTACAATTTCCAATTATTTCAGAAACTTTTAGACCGCTTTTAAATATAATTGAAATATATTTCAAATACCGTAATTATTAAAATAATCTGTCTCGTATTTAAGTACAAAGGTATAATAATTCAGAAAGTCTGGACTTCGTCTTATTTATAAATGCCTCCAAAGGCCCCGCTCACGTTTTAAATCAAACTATCACCATGAATTTAATTGAAAAATATTTAAGAAGTAGGGAGTTGTTAAATTATTGAAATAACTAATTTATTAATTCCTTAATTTAAAAATCTCTAAAAATAATAAAAAAAAAAAAACAATTTGGTTAAGATTTATTCGAGATGTAAAAAAGCATATAATGTCTAAACTAAATGTTCCTCATGAAAAACAATAAAAACTATGACCATTTCAAACAGTTAACACATTATTATCATGATGCTACAATACATTGTTCTTGTTGCTCATCTTCAAGTAATCTCTCTTGAGGTCGTAGAAGCTGTATAATAGAGAGATTACAGCTCAAGAGACTACATTGTTGTTGAAGGAACGAAGGAGGGAGGTTTTACGTACACAAGCTTATTTAAGCATAGATTCTATATAATAGATACGTATTATATTATATTTTCAAAATGAAAAACTTTTTCCCTTATTATGAACAACTTTCGAAATTATCCAGTTAATATTCTTAATATTAAACTGTTTGTATACGTTAGTTGATTCGTAATTTACTCGACTTGTATCCGCCATGCTCCGGGCTCACGAACAAGAACTCAGGAGTTCGGAACTACTATTGCAAATTCCGATTCAACTAACTTGAGTACAGCTATTTAATATATATACAGCTAACGATACTTATAGAAAATATTAATATATAACATTTTATACTTAATAAACAAATATAATATTTCTAGTAATATTTATTTATCAAAATTCTTCATGCGCTATTTGTAGCGGAAAAGTTCAGATGTCAAAGTTTTGACAGTGATATTTATTACACTAAAAGTTACAAAGATAAAGATTTTAAAATTGAATCTCCTTTTATAAATCAAGTCTTTATACAAAGGTATATAGTTGAAGGTTATGTTTCATGGTATTTTTCCTTAAACAATTTCAAAATGTTTATATTAGAATATTAAAGCTTCATGAGTTATATATCAATTTGTATAATAATATATTTTGATACCTCGCTAACAACACTTATTGCAATCTTTTCGTGTTTAATAATACTTAAAGAATCCGAAACAAATAAAATATCTACTTGGACAAGATGTGAGTAGGAAAATCAGAGAACCCTTGATATCAGGTTAATGTGTTAGTAGTGCGGGTTCTAATGATAGATAATTATCACCTTAATTCTCTCTCTAAATCCCCCGACGACGAAATAAACGACTCGTGTAAATAATTCTCATCGTAGATTATTTACTTTCATATTTGTATATTTGTTTTTGTGTATCAACTACGCTTATTTAACTCAACAAATATTCATTAAATCTGTACACTCCTAACTACTTACTCCTACGTACTTGTTCTTAAATTTTATTTTATTATATTATGATTTGCAAATATATAGGTAATATGCTGGTCTCTTATACTCCAGATTTTTTACGTGCACTTAAATGTTCGCTTTCCAAAGCATCGATCCAATGCAATGATTAGTCGTTTAATAATATAATGACAGGATATCCTAAACCATTGTTTCAGAACTTATGGATCTATAATTATATTAATTATTTATTTATTACAAATTGTTAGTCATTAAAAAATTCAAAACAATTTTTAATTTATATTTGAGATTTATTTTTCTATTTAAATGTTTCATCACTAAATTCTGAATTAAAATAGAGTTTTTAATAAATCACTCTGAACCCGAGCAGTCGGTGAAAATTGTAGTTGTAACATAGTAGCTAACTATTCTTAAACGATAACAGTTACTTTGATAAAACGAACAAGAACATTGTCTTTTAGCATGTAATTATCCTCTAACATAAAATATATAACTCGTAGGTATAATTGTTTGTCATGGAATAATAATAATAGCATTATCTAATAAATAACTGTACTAAATTAATTTAACTTAATTCATTATAACTAAATGAATGAAAAGAAATCCATTGCATTAATAAAATCGATATCTTTAAAAAATCACAAACCACTCCAAATACAAGTTGGAGCAGATCCACTTAGATCTGGTCTGTTACACTTGTAACTACGCACCATTCGACTGAGACTTCAACTTTCAGTTTGAATTACAAGCTATCCCAATGAGCCACAATGAAAGTCATGTAAGAAATAGTTATATAGGTAGGTAATGTACTTAATAAACATCTCCATAACTGTGATAGTATGATATATACATTGAACAACATAAAACTGTAAGTTACCTTCATAGATACATATAATACGTAGCATCGGTTCCACGGTGCACAAAATTGCACAAAACATTTAACTCGTTGTCTGGACATCTGGAGGAGTCCTTTACACTCAATTAATTATAAAGGTGTAAAACATTTTGTTTACTTTGGATAATTAAACTTAATATATATATATATATATATATATATATATATATATATATATATATATATATATATATTTATTTTATTTATTTATTTATTTATTAAAACTTCATTGTACAAACAAAATGGTACAATTGGCGGACTTAATGCTATCTAGGCATTATCTACCAGTCAACCAACAATATTAACAGAAAAATAAAAACAATGAGGGTAACAAGTAAACAAAAAAAATGAATGAAAGCAAATCACTTATAAATGAAATATACTAAACTATACTAAAATATTAATATACTATACTATACTGAAATAAAGAATAATAAATACAACATCTTATCCCTATAATATATATATATATATATATATGTTGCATATAAAGTGTATATCTTCGTAATACATGTTAAACGGTTATCTTCTGAGTCAAGTCGTGGTTTCGATTCTCACACGATGTAATTCTTTCTCTAATATCAAAAGTAGATGAACTTCACAGTGAGCTAATTTATCTCACACATATTATGTTCTGTTTCATCTTTATGACTGCACATACAACATAATCAAACTTCTGGAGTTTGATTATGTTAAATTTTGCAGTTATTTTTAATTACAAATATATTTATTAAGTAATGTTCTTTTAGCTATTTATTTTATTTTCTAACATCGTTGCGTGAGGTGAAATGTTAGTTATCATTTTTCTTTCCCCGATCATTTTGGTAACTTTAATAATATAATGCTTTTCGAAATAAAAATTGAATAAAACTATATCAAAGTTATACGAAGCTCTTTGGAGTGTTTCAAATAGGTATTTAAAACAATGAGAGGCTTTCAAAGTAAATCTTTTAATAAAGTGTTTATTACATCTGCGGAGTCACTGGCTGAAGCTAGTTTATGTGTCAGTAGTCAGCGTTCATCAATTAGTCTCGTATGTCGCGGACTGCTGTGACATTCCATTTAGATAATAATTGATGACAACAATCAAATGAATGCCGGCTTTGTGTTGATGTATTAATATGTGTGTTGCAATTATTTTAAAACTATGAATACTTATAGTACTCGTATACCACTTTAAGACGGAAATAATTATTTTCTTCCTGACTAAGTATTAAGTAAGCCTTTCTTTTTTTACTTCTCTCTTCGTTCTGTCTTTGACATCTCGTCGGAAATGCAAAAAGTTTAAATCCGATAAGAAATCCTTTAAAATCCGTTCTTAGTAGACGTCTACGTCATAAAAGAAGTAACTATGTAACATTTTAAGTTAATCGAACCGATAGTTTCGGAGATTTTGTGATGATCCAGTGAGTGGTAAGTCGCTCATATGTGTATAATATACGTAAGCGATAATAATTAATCAAAAGTTATGAATAAATGAAATTTTCATTTAACTAATAAACGAAAGTTATTAGTTAAATGAAATTTTGCATAATTTAAATAAGTTTATTTCATAAGATAAACAATTTCTTAGGCCTCTCATAATGTAATATTAACTTTAATAATTACACAGGCACACAAAAAAAAAAAAAACGTCATGAACCAGAGGGGAGACCCCATTATTCCTAGGTTTTTGGGATCGCTGAAACCGAATATGACAATAAAAACTAATTTTAAATGCCAGTTTTCCCGCTAGCACCCCCTTACTACCTCTTAAGGGGTGAAAATTGAAATTTTTGTAAAAAATCAAGATAGATGTGTCTTTCTACGTTTTTTGGGATGCTGAAACCGAAAATGATAACTAAAAATAAATTCATGACCACTATCACCCCCTACCATCCCTTACAGGGGGTGAAAATTTCATTTTTTTCTATAAAATCAAGACAGATGTGTATTTCTACGTTTTTTGGTATAATGAAACCGAAAATGACAACCAAAAGTGAATTTGATACCTCTTTTACTCAATATCACCCCCTAACTACCCCTAACGGGGGGGAGGGGGTGGGGGTAGTTTCAATTTTGTATAAAATCAAGATGTATGAAGAAATTTTGACGATTTACAGTAAATGACATGTTTATCAAACTAGTTTGAAGTTACTCTTAGCTCTTATATTAGAAATTCAAATGCTTTATCGATCAGAAGTATCTGATATATATTCATGATTTAATTCTATTCTTAGCGTAACCCAGGAACAACGGCGTGGACGTAGTAGATTTCTGTTCCCTTTTGGAGTACTGGATTAAAGTGAGTCCCCTTGCCTCTCACTATCCGGGGTGCTGAATTAAAGTGAGTCCCCTTGCCTCTCACTTTTCAGCGTCTACCTGTTTCTACGATAACGAACTCTCTTGTTGTCAAAAGTTCTTCTAAGTGGTTTCCTTTTATTGGTTCTTTTCTGTTCTGACAAATCTCTTTTTAAATTCCAACAGTAGTCTGCTAACATATTGACATCCCATTTACCCTGATAGCGCTGTTCCATTGTCTTAAGATCCTGTCTGAATGAACCTTTCACCTTGCTCCTCACTGTAGTCTCCTAAATTGGCCGAAAAATAGTAACCTTTCTATTTCGGAGGCATAGAATTAGGTTCAGCATCTTTTAAGCGTTTTACAAGACTGCCGGATGGATAACAGTATAAACAGAATTAAATAGAAAGCAAAAAAAAAACAAAAAATGAAACAACTTGTTAAGAATAGGACAAAAATCATGATTCAGTCTTAGTATCATAATAACAAATATATGCATACAATAAGGTTACCATATACTTTATAATAATTTTTTCTCTCATCATCTTGAAAAACATAGAAATTCACATATTTTCGGTTCCAGCATCCTAAAAAGCGTAGAAATACACATCTATCTTGATTTTATAGAAAAATTTAAATTTTCACCCCCTTTAAGGGGTAGTAAGGGGGTGATAGTGGTCATGAATTTATTTTTAGTTATCCTTTTCGGTTCCAGCATCCCAAAAAACGTAGAAATATACATCTAACTTGATTTTGTAGAAAAATTGAAATTTTCACCCCCTGTAAGGGGTATTAGGGGGTGATAGTGGTCATAAATTTATTTTTAGTTATCATTTTCGGTTTCAGCATCCCAAGAAACGTAGAAATACACATCTGTCTTGATTTTATAGAAAAAAATGAAATTTTCACCTCCTGTAAGGGATGGTAGGGGGTGATAGTGGTCATGAATTTATTTTTAGTTATCATTTTCGGTTTCAGCATCCGAAAAAACGTAGAAAGACACATCTATCTTGATTTTTTACAAAAATTTCAATTTTCACTCCTTAAGAGGTAGTAAGGGGGTGCTAGCGGGAAAACTGGCATTTAAAATTAGTTTTTATTGTCATATTCGGTTTCAGCGATCCCAAAAACCTAGGAATAATGGGGTCTCCCCTCTGGTTCATGACGTTTTTTTTTTTTTGTGTGCCTGTGTTATCAACGATACAAACAAAGACCCTCAATGAATTGACTCGCGATATAATATCAGTTTACATCAAACCGCAAAGTATAATTATTTGTTGTTATTAGCTCTGTAATATAAGATTTGTTTTACAGTACACTAACTTATTATACTTATTATACCGAATCACTAAATAAAACTCAAGTATTTCTTATCCGAAGTGATCCGTACTATCAGAAGCGTATATCGAAGTCAGTTGACAGGTCAGTTGACAGTCTATAGTTATACAACCATTGTAGAAGTTTTACAACTGCAACAGTTTTTACGTTTTTTTTATTTTTTATAGATTAAAGGATTATAAATTATTTATTAAATTAATACCTTTACAGTAATAGAGGCAAACCAATATAATAATTTATAACAAAAATACATTGAAACGGCCGCAGATCCAAGCTTTCTTCGTTTAAAACTTATCAGTAACCACTCGTAAAAAAAAAACTTAACCTTTATGAAAAATCAGACCTAAGATTCACTAAAATAAAACTGTTGTAAAACTTTAAATAGTTTAACATTTTCAGTAAATATATGATGAAATATTCACCACCACGGACAGGAGACTGCAATTTGCGATCTCTGCGAAGCAAACAATGAAACAAAACCAACAACACTTAACGTCAAAGGATTGCAGAAATACAATTGATTATATAGCGTATATCTAAGAAGAGAGGCAACTGCCAATTTTAATATAAAAGCTCCAAAGGGTTCATGTTAAATGTGTATAACGTACATCGCACGTACAATAAGTTGTGTACATTCACGTTAAGTAATACATTTGCAATGTCTTTACTCTTTGTATTTCTCTATATGCCATAATATATAATGAATTGACTTTCATTGACTTGCAATCTGTTTGTTTGTTTCTAAGTTATTATTGTATTTTTAAGATATTATTAATTCTCGTTTTTAATCTTATGTTTAGTCGTTGGTTAGTGACTATGTTTGTCTTTCCCTCGGCGTATCAGTAGTAGTATCAGTAGTAACTGGCAGTTAAAAAATAATGTTTTTAAATAAACATAAATTTTATAAACGGTAACTGCATTTCATATTGTAAGTAAATTATATATTAAACATGATCAAATTAAAGAAATACTGTATCTCAATTGCACAATATGTTACTTATATATAATGCGAACAAACTCTAAATAGAGAATCAGTGTGGACTATTGTACTTTATACCTGCATGATATAAAATGCTGTAAGCCTAATATCCTGGTGTACGATGTTTTTTCTAATATTTATTAAATAATAATAATATTAATTCACACGGTTTCCTTATTTTAAAATCAATTAATTAATAATAAGACTAATGTCTTACTAATGGCACGGGAAAGCCGATGCAATGGGTAACTCCTAACAACGACTGCGTTCATTAACGACTCTCTTAAATACTCTGCGACGCGATTCAGTGACATTACTTCATCACATATCAGGTGTTGAGTCTATTCTTATCACATATCAATTAATATGAAGATCTCAGTAGTTCTCGTAGTACTGATGGCGGTGTTTTCGTTGTTTGTTACACGCAGTAATGCAGACCCCAAATTCAACATGGGCGCTGTTGTAAGTATTATATGATTATAATTCTATATTTCATATTATTGATAGAATATATATTTAAAAAAATTGTAATAATAAAGCGATACTTTAAAACACACTATTTTGTCAATTCTGTTATAATAAAACATATTTGTAACTTTATTTTACTTAAGCTGAATATAATATTTATCAGTATGAAAGTAAAGTAATGCAAAATAACATTACTTTTTCCTTTTTCAGAAAAAGGGTCTCGGTATTCTGAGCGCGGCGGGCGCGGCCGAGAACATCTACGAGGAATGGCGGAACAGACACCAACACTGAGATGTTGTAAATACACTGTATTAATTGTAATATATTAATATTTAAAACAATATAACTGTTTTTTTAAGTTAAATACTCTCGATGTATCGTATATTATGTTCAGAGTGAGACTACTCGTAGATGACAAACGCTTGAACATCAATATCTCTTTGACACGGTGTTAGTTTACAATAACTAGAATGTGACCAGATACAGTCTATCTCTGAGCAATCAACTATAGATAATTGGAATATTCTTAACTTCAAATGATATTTAAATTTTGACAACAGGATGGCATTACTAATTATACATTGGTTGTGAGAAAAAATTTGAATCTGTATTTTTATATTTTATCATCGTGAAAACAACAAGTTACTCACTCTGGTTAAAGCAGTGTTTAATATTATTGGTGTCAAGAACTTTAAAAATCTCTTTATGTTTTAAGTTATTTTGTATCTTCATCGTTCGTTTCGTTTCGTTTTAAAATTAAATATCAGGTAAAATATGTACCAGCCAATCCTTAACATCAGGTTAATTTGTCACCGGTGTGGTTTGTAATGATAGGTAATTATGACCTTCACTCTCTCTCTGAATCTCCGACACCGAAAGTAACGTTAGTAGTGTCGTGTAAATAATTATCATCCTCAGATGGTATTTTAAATTGATATGTTTGTTTGTTTATCACTCACGACGAAATATTTATACAATTTTGTAAACTCGCGTTAATGAGATCATTATAATACATAATTAACCACAATCGGAGATTCTTTTTATCATAATTTATAAAATATTTAGATTGTAGTGAATAAAACAAAATATGATATAATTCCCAATCTTCATAGTTTTTGGGGTTTTTGTGTCGAGTGTCATCAGTGCTACATTTATCAGAGTAAAAGATTCAAAAATATAAATTTTATTGGAGCACGATTTATGTTTTCAGTACCTAACCTTTCTCCGGGAGAAAAAGTAATCATAATATATTTTACTGTCTTACCTACTTACTTATGCGGTGTTTATTGTATTGAGAAATCACATTTAGAAACCTGTTATAACTGGAAAAAAAATCATAACGATTTTAGATTAATGAGCAAGTAAGTTTGATTAACACTGCTTTTTTATATAATAAAAACAGGTACAATCAAATCATCTTATATTTAAATTGTAAATTAAGTAATTTCAATGCTCATTCCAATTTCAAATCAGTATTTAGGAATTTAAATATATGATTTGTTATTTTAGAAGATCTACTAGAATTGAAAATTCCTTCTTAATTGCGTTTTTTAATTTCCATTCAAAGTTAGCGCAGTCTGAGTTTGAAACATAAACAAAATGACATTAGGTATCAAAATGTTAAATATCTTTATTTTAATTACCAATATTGTCTGCACCCCGGTTTAGATAACAATATACTTTATAGAAAAACATTACAATAGTCATTATTGTACAGAAACCAATCGTTAGATAATTTATGACTCTACAAAAAATAGATTGCTAAAAATATAAAATATATAAAAGTACGTAAGTTGAGACTTATTCAAAAGAAAAGAAATCTATGCCAAGTAACATATTTAGTAAGTTTAAGATATACTCGTAAGAATAAAAGTTTACAATTGTTTACTTAAATACTAATCACCTGATAGATTTAAATACACACAAAGTAACAACGTCAAGTTGAATTATTATAAACAATAGAAGTAAAATACTAAGTTTATGAGATGTCAAGTATGGATGTACTTTAAAATCAAATTTAACAGCTACAGTGGCGCCAGCGGCCATTTGTGGCATTCGGTCATAAAATAGATTGAAACATTTGAATAAATTAAATACTGAGAATGTTGTTATTCTGAAAAATACTAAATTCCTAAATGTTTGTATCAACCATAGTTCACACTTTGTGTTTTACACATTTAAGTACACAAACAATAATTGAATATCATAGATATGGCTTCTACGAATAAGTCAAATTAATAACTTTTACGACTTTAACATATTATGTTTAGTAATAACAATAGATTTAATTAATGGCAAATTCTTAAATCTAATTAATATAATAAATATTAATTTCAACACATTTAAATTACGTACTTTTACTGGAATTAAATAGCCATTTAAACGATTATATTATTACATTACCCACATTACAAAATATTATATAAAGAAAATTATATAACTTTCTTCATATAATACTTTGTAGTGCATAGGCAGGCAGTAATAAATATAATAGAATGCATGCCAAGTGCCATTTTCTTTGAAGTGCCAGCCGCCTGCGCACCACGCACCACGCACCACGCACCACCCACCACATGCCGTCGCGTTATTAGTGCATTTAGTATGATGATTCGGTTCTTATTCTGCGAATAAAGAATTGTTTCAATAATTTTAAATCGTTTCCGAACTTTTCCTTGTAATACCCACATGTGTGTGATATATAACACGGATTTCAAATCACACATAATATCATTATCAGCTAATCTTATCCCTATTATTTTGTGTCGGCGCAATATGTCGTATTCTTCACGTTCTTCTTTCATAAAAGGATACTAATTTCCATAGTAACCATAACAATAACCATAAACTCATATAAAATAGTCATAAATAATAATTATTTTACCGTTGTTTATTAATTTCCCTTCTATTTGTATAAATTAATACACATTGTATAGAACCTATACCCACTCTACAGAATACAGTACATTGTCACTAATCGCATTAGTTAAAACACTTGTTAACATATCATGTACCGTGCAATATTATGCTATTTATATGTCGAGTATTTGTCTGTAATTAAATTTCAATAAAATACTACTTGGAGAGTATAACCTATATTTATTTGTCTTATATTATACTTAGTGCAGTAAAGCTATTATCAACCGAAGCAGACAGTTATGATCATTTGTTGTTCGTCTGTTAACTATACAAAGTTTGAATTAAAATTTCAAGCTGTGTTTGTATTAAATTTAAATCTCTTGAGACAGCGTTTGCGTAATTGTATATAATATATATAATTTAATATTCAGAAAATTACAAAATGTATATATTTTTTTATTGTACACAGTAAATACTAAATATATTAGTATCATTTAATTAAACAATCTTTCTTCATTTCTTTCTTTTTCTTTGCTTATCCTATTGCAAAGCTGGAAGTATTTCGAAATATCTAGCCAATATTTCTTACTTTGTATGACACAAGAAGCTATATATTACACTAACTACTGGGTCGTGGGTTACTGTGGGTACTAACTTGTGGGTTTCCTGGAAGAAATCACTTTAGTGAGAAGGTCGCCCTTTGCTGGCATTATTTTTTATAATTTTTTTTACTGTTTGTTAACTTACATGTATGCAATAAAGTTATTAAAATAAAAAAATAAATAACTAATAATATTAAATAAAGGCAAATCATTGAACAAAAATAGAAAATAGAGTGATTTAATTTTATTGATTTAACAGAATCAATAAAAAAATGTTACAATAAAGATCTGTAAATATAATAAAAGCTAATAGAAGATGTTTAATAAAATCAATAAAGTTTTTTTATTTTATTAAAACCCCTTTCCATCTCTTAACGAAATTTGAAGGTTCTCTAAAGATTACCCACTTAATGTTTGATTCATTTTCACAAATAAAAGCATTGAATACTATGAATTGATGTTTAGTTCTTCAGCTGTTCCTTATTCTAATAACAACAACAAACAAACATATATTTGTATTAGTAATTTAATGTTATCTTCTATTACCAAAACCCTACGTATAATTGAAATTTTACATTCTCAAGAACTTTTTAAAATATAACCTCATGTACTAATAATTTAGAAGGGGATTTTATCATTCGATATCGTATTTTATGAACTCTATGTATTATAACATTCATGTAACACCATGTTTGTGTCGTTCAGTACATCTCGTCTTGCTGGAGATATTTATTTTTTATATAAAAAAATTTACAACTTTTTTATGATTTTCATACTAGGACGCCTTTGGAACCCTCATAGCTTTAACATTAAGTTGGACAGTGCTTTTACAGAAGGGCTTATTACTATAAATCTGGTATCGAAATAGGCCCTCCTGACACTTCCATTTTGACGTACACAAGTGATGACTGATAATGATTCAAAGTGGAAAAGATATAAATAAATAAATTAATTAATTAATTAGCTAAATATATTGTTTGGTATCACGTTTAGTATACTTATGAATACACCTACCGCTGAATATTATTATAATATTTACGATCGATCTACGTTATCGATGCACTAATTTGAATTAATCTAAAAGTGAAATACGAATAATAATTTAAAGGAAGTGTGTTTAATAAAATAATATAATGTAATGGCGGCCATAGTGGTTTACGAAAATGGACCGAAGATAAATCAAATTGACTCAGTGACATTTCACAAACAGAGGACCAAAAATGAAATTCAAATTCTGATAGTTTAGTAAGTGCGTTTTCATTTATAGTTCTCAATTTCAGAATTTCCATTTTCCAGTATCAAGTATAAATTCTTTTAATTATTCTTTTCTTTTAGTTGATTTTGAAATAAATTTTGAAATAAAACTGAATGTTTAAAATATCTTCAATAATTTAAGATATTTTTTTGTAATGGATTACGAAAACTCAAAGCAGTGAATAGAAATTGATACAAAATCAAACAACATTTTTATTAAAGGCTCAAAACATTATTTAAGAGATGAAAAAAGATTGAATTATCATATATAAATAAATTAAGAATACTAAAATATATATTTATTAAAACACTTAGTTACATCGTTCTCTAAAAAACCTTAGTGATATTAACATTGATTATATTATATTTAATTTAGATATTTTCCTAGCAGTATGAACTATGTCACAGACATAATATTACATCTGGAAGACATTTATCAAAGTCTGTATTTTTATGAAACCATTTTCAACAGTTGTAAAAGTAATTTCTTAACCAAAACTCAGAGGTATTTGATGTAAAGTTTTAATCAAGATACAGATAGCGTTACAAAATGCAGAATAACAGAAACATTGAAAATTTCAATTTATAAGTTATTACGAGTTTGTATGAGGCTAACTTTGAGGCTTCATTAAGTTTAAACGGTTGTTTAAACAACAGCAAAACTTTAAGATTATAACAAGCGCAACTTTGATAATGACTTAAGTATTACTAATAGTACAATATAATACAATGAAAATAGCGACTATTTTTTACAGCTCGGTGTTCTGGTTGAAGTAAACAATGTGGTGGCTGCGCTCGGAGATGTCCCACGCTGCCAGCTATCGCTCATCAACGCAGCGCCACCAGTTCGGTGAAACCAGCGACCAACATGACAGCTCCTACAGGAAGTCAGTATTTATTATACTTATTGTGATCTTCGAGGTTTAAAAACTATTTACTACTTCCTATTTCTTAGAAGGATTAATTAATTTGTGTTCATCAGTTATACAAATTGCTATGCTGTTTGGAATAGTGCCAACAGAGACTAACTACCCAAGTTGTAATAAAGAAGTAACTAAGAAGTTTAAAATATTTTTGTTACATACACGAATTAGTAATGACAATTTTGTTAGTATAAATGTCGATGGAATTTAAATAACATAATATTATTATTAATCCCGCACAAGTTTCCTCGTGAATATGTTAATTCCATGCCTTTATATTTATGGTATTGAAAATAAAGCAAAGTATAATCTGACAGAGATTGGATCTTTGAAATTGAAAGCTGTTAATGATACTAATACCTATAATATTTGTATATTCATAGATGAAAACCCCATTACTGATGATATCGATAAGTACTAAATCCAAATAATGTAAAATTACTCTATTAAGGAAAGCAAGGAACCATATAAATAATATTGTGCGAAATACACGGAACTGAGAGTAAGTAGAAGTACATTTGTATGTTAACGATTTTAAGTGTCTCGCTTTTGTAAAATCATTATACAATCTCATAAACATAACTAATATTAAAGTCTACTCGTATATATAAAGATAGGTATAGATATCTTTACGATTATACATTTTATACTCAGTAAAAAATTATATTCTACTTAATTATAATTAAATAAGTAGAAAATTATTTAATGAAAATCTTACATCAAGAAATAATATTCATGAGACTGATCACTGAAGCTATGACCTAAAACTATAATACGAGTATCAATCAATCAAGATGTCTTTAATAAGTCACGTTAACTCTTTCATAAACACAACCTGCCTACGACGTTGAGTGATTTGTTATTTGAGTTACCTTCTAGTTGTTTTAATAAATGTATTGTGAGATTTTTTTATTGAATGTATAATCCGTTACTGTAAGGAATTATTATGTTATCAATGATTTAGAAATATTGTTAATTGCAGCGTCAAAAAGCATCAAAAATAACCTGCTTTATACTCGAATGTAAGACAAAAGTCACATAACTCTTATAATATAATCAATTTATGTGTAATTAAAGTTCACTTTGTAAGTTAATCGACTTGTTTCAATGAATAAATGAACTCTTTGGCATTGCGTAGAGACGTGGCTTCTTTGTGCGTCTTCTACCGCATTTACAATGGGGAGTGTTCCGAAGAACTATTCGATCTGATGCCTACCGCCGAATTTCACTACCGCACAGCTCGCCATCGCCTCCTTTATCATCCATACCACCTGGACGCGTGGCGATCTTCAACTGTGCGGTTTTCAAGGACTTTTTTCCCACGTACCACTCAAATGTGGAACGAACTTCCTTCGGCGGTATTTCCAGATCGATACGACATGGGTACCTTCAAAAAAGGCATATATTCCTTTCTCCAAGGCCGGCAACGCTCTTGTGTATCCTCGGATGTTGCAAGAGTTCATGGGCGGCGGTGATCACATACCAACGGTGACCCGCAAGCTCGTTTGCCCTCCTCTAACATAAAAAAAAAAAAAAAAAGAATAGTCTTTGTTTGAACTCGGAGCTCCGAGCTTAATGTAATCAATAATAATATCTTTGTGAATCACAAATATTAAAGGGGAATTGAAATTATATAACAGTTATATCAAAGAGTAGGTATGTTTGTTTGTCAATTGAACGTAGTCAATAATCTGTTGAAGCGTTTATGAAATTTCATTAAGACAAAGCCGCATTTTCCATTTAAGATTGTTCTCGACTAAATACCTCAACAAATTCTTATTTTTTTATAATGTTATAATATTATAATATATAATATTATTATATAATGATATAATATGAAAATGTAGAATATAGAATATGAACATTTATCATCGCGGGTCGACTGTAACCTGCAATCTCTAGTACAGTTTCCGCGCCCGCAATCGTCAACTGAGCTTACCGCCTTGATGAATTTAGCACTCCTTGCAAAGACGGTACAACCGATATGGATATGTGAATGTCTATAAACATGTTTTCCATTTTTAGATACATTTTCTTAAAATATTTCATATCAATATTTTTTAAACTTTTAAATCAAAATTTTTAATTCTATTATTAAAATTCTAAAGTAAAGCAATTTTAACAAACTATTATATTCAGGCTTACGTCCATTATTAAATATTTTCTTCTTATGATGTTTATACATATTTTATTTTTTAAATAACCTTAACCTTTTGTAAAATACATATACTAAGTATTTCACACCATCTTATATCTTGCAATATTAACAACCAATTTCAAATAACGCAATATTATCAACCAGATTGTATATTATTGAATCTATATCTCAACACGACGAGTAATAACACTGATATACCTCTTATATCACTGAGAGGATCAATATGTCCGTGTTATAAAGATATACTCTTATAATAATAATTTAGTCATCATGAAGGAATACAACTGATACATACATAAATGCTATAAATAGCTAATAGTTATTTAGAAGAAAAATACAAAAATAAGATTTTGATAATATCAGTAGAAGAGTACATATCAAATATATAGTAAAGTAGTTCACTAGAGAAAAGGAACATTTTATAAGAGTGTATTTTCCTAAATCTCTATTGTTGAGCCGAAAATGAGTCAAGCTTAAATTATTATACTGAATTCACTGACAATTGCATTACAAAAACAATGTTTTTGTTAGAGTTGTGTATATTCTTATGCTTTGGGATAGACAGAAATAGGACTGAACAAACTAAATAAACTAGTGTATTGTATAAAATATGTTACAATTGAGTAGTCATTCTTGTCTGGTTTATATGAAAAATACTTATTCAATGTTGTAATGAATCAGATTCATTTTAAAAAGTTAAAAACTCAACCAACCCACAATTCAATTATAACCATTTAAAGTTAATAACTTATATATAACAGAACATATAAATTATTAAAATTTTAAAGTATTCATGTTAAAGACTATAATTAAAATTATTACAATTGCGTACGTAAATTTCACTAACTCGGCAAGACACTTAAATTGTATCGTTATTTTCTTACGACTTAAACTGCTGTTTAACATTTTGGTGTAAATGTTTAAACGGTAATAAAGTGCTTTCACATATATAATAATGTCTTTAACAAAATTGCCATTTTTTTAAATATGGCACAGATTGTAATATAGTATTGTACAGTCTTGTATTGTATCGTAATCATAAGATTACAGATTACATTAAGAATGATAACATTCCTATGTTCACATATCTGTATTTTTCTTGGTCTAGTGAAAACTTTTGATACCGTCTCTATTCCTCTCCTTGTGGAAAAAAATGAATGTATGGGTATAAGGGATCTGCCTCTTAAGCCGTTTTGAACTTATTTTAATGGCAGATATCAGTTAGAATTGATTCTGATGTAAGCACTAAAGAATTTGTATCTTTTGGTGTTCCACAAGGTAGTTTCCTTGGACCCACATTATTTTTCACATATATGGTAAGTCTCTGTGAAATAAAGCTAATAAACCACAATAGTTAGTTTTGAAAATGACACGGCTATAATAAATAGTGGAAAGAAGTGGAGCGAGGCTATGCTATACTGAAGATGGATTTTCGAAGATTTGTAAATGGCGAGATTACAACCTATGAACTCTTAATTTATTTAACTATTTATATCTTTTCCACTTTGAATCCATACCAGTGATCACTTGTTTACGCCAAATGGGAGTGACAGGATATAGATAAAACTAAATAAAAATAGCAAACAAGCATTTAAGTAGTAAGACCTACATATGTAAACACAAGAGATCATGCTCATGCAATAGCTTAACTAAATTTACTAGTCTTAAATACTTAGGTATTACCAGTTAGTGATGTAGATATTCTCAGAAGTGTTTACTATTCACTTTATCTTGCCATAATTTCTTACGAAATTCAAGTATAAATCGAGAGTGCCCCAAGATCAGTTTTAAAAGTTATGTTCTCAAAACTATATTTTTATCCTACAACTAATACAACTACGTGCTGATTCCCAAATTCTTTCAATCCGTCAAACCTGTATAAAAGCCCTTACAATAAAATAACACGAAATAAAAGATAATGCAAGCAGGTATTCTAAACGGGGTAGCGATATTGCTTACGAAACTCCAAAATGTTGTATAAAATTAACCAGAGGAATACCCAAGAAGAAACTTGAAAACTGTTTATTATCAATAGACTACGCAAATATTCAAATGCTTTTCAAAACAAATTTCTTGATTTTCCAGATAAACCTACAAACATAAAAACCAAACTAATATTCTAAACCTGTTAAATACGTGTAACCTTGTAAATAACTGACGTGATTCCTTGTCATACTTTATGCCCATTATTATAATTTTTATGCCTTGTTAGTAAGTCTGTAATATCTGTTCTGAAAAACCTTATTATTTTTCGTCACGCCATTACAGTAGAACTCAGACTCAATGTATTCATGTCATCTTCAGACGGACCATCCATCTTTTCTTAAGTCTCCCTTTTTATTAATAGCCTTCCACGTTCATATTCGTAACTTACATCGTCACACGTTTCTCATTTCTTCGTATGATAAAAATTAAGAACGTGATTCCATTTTCAAGTAAATTTTGTGTCTCTTTGATTACTTGTATACTTTTTAGGTCCAACACTGCTAATAGCCTTTAAGTTTAGAAAAAACCAGAACGATGTACATTACTCCTGACATCTACCAGTATTTCATGTTAAGTCGGCCGAATTCACTGTTCAAGTGACGAATGCTTATGTGTGATAAAATCCATAAATAAAATTCATATCGCTTAATGTGTAAAGAAATCCATAAGTAAAATCCCTAAGGTTTCCGTTGAAGATTAGATATTTTTACGAAGTTAGTTACTTTTATATAATAAGTCTAATAGTTTTAATGTATTTTAATTGAATAATTGTCATAACCCTTAAAATAAAAAAAGCTTCAGAATAAAATGTTCCCAAAAGGTATATAAGGAAAGGATTTTCAATTAAATTCTTCAACAGTATAAATTCTTACATTTATTTCATTTATATTCTTATATTAATCAATTTTTTTTTCAACAATTAAAAATTATCACTAAAGTAATTAATGCAACAAATATAGTTTTATTTATATATTATTTCTTAGATGTAGTACGCATAGTATAGTAAGGATAGTAGGGCCGAGAGGCTTGGAGGTGGCGGTGCGGCGCAGGGTGCACGCGGCTGCTCGCCGACTCGGCTGCACGCCGCCACGTCCTGCGCCAGCACCCACGCCATGCGACGCAGCAGTGCACCCGCCGACGACGAACACGCGCGACCAGCGTGACTCACACACGACACGAAATCATCCCGAGCGCTGAGACAATAGACAATTCCCTTCTTATTATCTAAATTCCAATAAGTGCATGTGGCACTTAATTATTCTATTTTTATCATTATTCTGCATTAAAACTCACATAGTGTATTTGTGCAAACAGCCCTATTAACAGCAAAGTTTAAAAGAGAAATGAAATATAGCTTAGTTATAAAATATTTGACTAATTTTTTTTCATTGTTAAAATAAATAATAATAATTTTAATAACAAAAAAGCATGGATAAGTAATAAAAAAAAATTACAATATCTATTTGTTAGAAATAGTCCACAAACGTATGTTTTTAAATATGTCGTTGATCTCTGACTCGTATTTCCATCTAGCCGCTCTCTTAGCTGATGAACCGTGTTTTCACTCGCTGAACGAATATAGCATTCTATACATTATAGTCGTCTTTATAGATTTTTTGCATTCAATAACTTAAATAATTAAAATATTGTTAGTTGAATAATGTGACCTAAAGACTGGTGGTGGTTTGGCAATGTCCTTATAAACGACCGCGCGCTCCTTTCAAGCGTCTATTAGTGTCATATACTTTTGCGAGCGGGAGCTCTGCCCGTTTAATCAGTCAAATACTTAAATTAATAGTTCATTAAAATCTCACATTCACATTCACATTGAATAATGTGACCTAAAGACTGGTGGTGGTTTGGCAATGTCCTTATAAACGACCGCGCGCTCCTTTCAAGCGTCTATTAGTGTCATATACTTTTGCGAGCGGGAGCTCTGCCCGTTTAATCAGTCAAATACTTAAATTAATAGTTCATTAAAATCTCACATTCACATTCACATTGAATAATGTGACCTAAAGACTGGTGGTGGTTTGGCAATGTCCTTATAAACGACCGCGCGCTCCTTTCAAGCGTCTATTAGTGTCATATACTTTTGCGAGCGGGAGCTCTGCCCGTTTAATCAGTCAAATACTTAAATTAATAGTTCATTAAAATCTCACATTCACATTCACATTGAATAATGTGACCTAAAGACTGGTGGTGGTTTGGCAATGTCCTTATAAACGACCGCGCGCTCCTTTCAAGCGTCTATTAGTGTCAGATACTTTAGCGAGCAGGAGCTCTGCCCGTTTGATCAGTCAAATACTTAAATTAATAGTTCATTAAAATCTCACATTCCATTTCATATTTATATGATTGTTTAAAATTAGTTTTGTTTTACAATTTTATTAATAAATAAAATATTGGTGTAGAAGTGTATAAGTGATTATTATTATTTATTCTTTTCCACATTCGGTCTTTAAGAATATATTTAACTCTTATTATATATTCAACAAATTTTATTTAATTGTTTTATTTTAATGAGTTTGTGAAGAGTATACAATTCTTAATATAAGTTATTAAACAGCGGATATTGCTACTTTAATAGATTTCTGGGTACAAAAATGTTAAAGGAGACTTAAACTTACTTCAGGATCAAAGTTCACACACAAATTAATATATTAATATTGTTAGCTTCAATCAATACATATTACACGTTTGAGCTTTTTACAGATTTAAACGTTAGAGAATAACTAATTGTTATTATTAACAACCACCATATTATGTTTGAAATAATAGATTTCTGTTGCCTATACATTCTGCGACAAAAGGCTAACAACATGTGCTTTTTTCTGTGATGTATAATATTTCTTGAAATGTTTTAAAATTATGGATTTTATTCCTTAGTTCTTATTTTATTTGCTGATTACTGGCGACATCACCATACATCAAAAACATTGTCTGAACTAAAATACAAAGTGCATATACGAGTATATCCTAAAATAATTGGTTTTTGATTTCTAGGTAATAAATATTCATTAATTACATTCAATTACGAAAAACAGATGGACTAGTCTAGCTAGCTGCCATCATTACAGACATTTACCAGCACAACTCGGTGTTCTTGTTGAAGTACACGATGTGGTGGCTGCGCTCGGAGATGTCCCGTGCGGCCAGCTGCAGCTCGTCGACGCAGCGCGACCAGTCCGGTGACACCATCGACCAGCAAGACGGCTCCATCAGGAAGTCTGACACACCATAACAGGTATTACCTACAATCTAAAGTCTAAATTTAACGATCAATCAATAAACTTTATAGGTGGTAGAGCCTAGCTGTAGTTATCTAACTGCTGTTCGTATTGGTCTGGCTCGACCGGGGAAGGACCACCCTCTCACAGAAGACCGACGTGTAGTAATCAAATTCATTTGGTTATGTTCCGTCGGTGAGTGAGAGAATCCGGAAGGCCAACCCCCCCCCCTCACCCCCCTGCCCCGCCAAACATGACAGCGATGCCTAAAAGAAAAATACCCCAGGAGGTTACCGGCTTTGATGAAGCCGGGGACCCCCTCCCCGAGCAAAATCGGGGAAATGATTCTCGGATTTTGCTCGGGCTGCCCGTCGTATCTGGGGCGAGCAAAGTATCGCCTTTTGTGTTTCTTGAGGGCAAACGACGAGTCAACGCAACGGCACCCCGACCCACTCTAAATGGGGACTTTTGCAACATCCGGGGACTTCATTCCAACTTGAACACCGTCCACTATCATCTAGAGACGGCGAAGCCGGCCTTGTTGTTTCTGACGGAGACGCAGATATCTCAACCTAGCGACATAACGTACCTATCATACCCCGGGTATAAACTAGAACACCATTTTATACCACACGCCGGTGTATCTGTGTTAGTAAGGGAGGATATCTGCTACCGTCGCCTTCAGGTTTTTGAAGGTCGGGACCTGTCTGTACTCTGGCTGCGCGTGGACATGGACGACCATGTCAGAATCTACGCATGCCTCTACAGATCCCATAGTGGTAATGCAGAAACGGATCAACTCTTAGGCCTTGTTCAGGCGAAGATTGACGATCTGCTTTAACAGATTCCCTCCGCCGGAGTCGTAGTCCTCGGGGACTTCAATGCGCACCATGCCGATTGGCTAGGATCACGTGCCACCCACTACGCGGGGAGATCTGTGTTTGACTTTGCTCTGGAAAATGCTCTGTCCCAATTGGTTAAGACACACACTCGTCTACCGGACATGAACTGCCATATGCCCTCTTTGTTGGATCTTCTGCTGAGTACACATCCCGGAAAGTACCAAGTCACTGTCGAGGCTCCCTTAGGGTCCCCTGATCATTGCTTGGTACGGAGTGTAGTGCCCATTGAACGCCCAGCTCGCACAAGACCTGCGACTTTTGTATGTTGGATATCTCCAACATACATTATTATGCTAATGACAGCACTAGGGATGCGGTATATTCCGGCCGTGCAGGTCTCTCTCGGGAAAACATTGACGAGTGCCGAAAGAAACTTGTGTCTTCTATAGAGACTTCCTTGGGGACGGTTTCTGAGTAGAGTGAACTGAACCACATCCAGTTCAATCCCCTAAAGACACAAGTTTGCGCTTTTACCACTAAGAAAACCCCATTTGTCGTATCACCGCTCTTCGAGAGCACTCCCCTCATAGCCTCGTCAAGTATCAGAATACTGGGCCTCAGTTGTCAGTTTCGTGGTCATCTGGAGAGCAAGGCCAAGTTTGCCTCGAAGAAATTGGGAGTGATTAATAGAGCGAGGCAGTATTTCAAACCTGGCCAAAGAATTGATCCCTAACACCTGGAGGCGTGGCGATCCTCCACTGTGCGGTTCTCAAGGATCTTTTTTCCACGTTCCACTCGCTTGTGGAACGAACTCCCATCGGCGGTATTTCCAGATCGTTACAACATGGGTACCTTCAAAAAAGGCGTCTACTCCTACAAGGCCGGCAACACTCATGTAAGTCCTCGGATGTTGCAAGAGTTCATGGGCGGCGGCGGTCACAAGTCATCTGTGACCCGCCAGCTCGTTTGCCCTCCTCATACATTAAAAAAAAAAAAGCCTTAGAACTACGTCTGCAATGAATATAAAGATGGAAACAATAGGATATATCACAAAAAAATTAATGCCGTATCTTAAATGCGTTAAAAGGAAAAAAATATTAAATTTATAAGCCCTTCATATTTCATGATAATACAATTATCTATTCTAAATCTTGTTACGGTTATTTCAATATTCTATTTTTGTCCTTAATTTTCAAATTATTTATTAATATGATATGATTAAGGAATGAATTAGTCCAAATTGTTAGATAATAACGTACATATTTTTGTATATTATTATGTATGATTGTGGAGTAATGTATTAGGATACACAAACGACACTAAATATAATGTTATTTACTAAAGTAACAATGTTTTTAAATATATATAATTAGAAAGCAAAGTATTCCACCGCATCTTTCTTTTAGTTTACTGTAGTTCTGTTATGTTATAGTGTGTAAATTGCTACGTCAAGTGTCTCACCTCTCCGTAGCGCGGTGTCGTTGCTACACAGATACCGCATGAGCGCCCGCGCGCCTCCGATCTGCTGCTGCACGAGCTTCTGTCCGTCCGTGGGCAGACAGCGCTTGATCCACGTGTCCATGCACGACATACCAGTTTGATATGCTCTGCATATAACACAGTTATTTAAACAATATAAATTATTAGCCATAAAAAAATTAACAAAAGGTAAAGCTATGTTATAAATTTAATTTGTATATTGTCTAGAGTTTATTAAACGAGTCAGCACCTAACAAATGTCACTTATAATTACGAAGAGAAAAAGACTGTTGTCATCTTTAGATTGCAGTATCGAATTTTGTCACGACCTATAGTTGAAAATTCTTCATTAATTTAAAAATCCCTTATACCTAAGATACCCATTCAGGCTTCAAGTAGATTAATTCCTCCTCAAATTTTAATTATAACTGTAAATAGTGTATAAATTTATTTATAAATTATTTAAAATTTAAAAAAGTATCTATGGATTTTCATGCTTTATTTTTTTCCATGGATCTGTCTTCTTGGATCGCTGCAATCAGAAACTAACCTTTCATATGCTGCTGTGCTTTGCGCACATCAAAACAGTCAACGAAAAATTTAAAATTTTTAATTTGAAGTGATCTTATATTTTTGAAAGTTGTTTATTGTTTATACGTATATATAACAGTAAATTGAAAAGAAACCACTAATTTATTTTTAGGTATCCAAATTGATGTTAAGACTAGTTACACTGACTGACATAAACTAAAATGACTATAATCTAATAAATTTGAATTTAAAATTTAGATTTCCTTTTGGTATGTTAGCTGCTACAGTCATAGTAAATACGGCGTAATGACCAACTCTACGTAGAACCTTTCCTGTTAATCGCATCCGTTTCTATTGAGAGTATATCGTTTACGAGCTCCTGAGAACATTCAATGGTCTGGTGTATGTACGTTATAATAATCAATTACTGGGAGTAATTTTTTATATCTTTGCCAACACAAATTATTATTGAAATTAAATTTCATAAAAAAAAAAATATTGATTACAAAAAATACTATCAACGATTAAATACCATCAACAAGACTTTTTCATATAAATTACAATATTCATTATTAAATACTCACAGACAGAGCTTATCCAGTTCTTCCTTGGTCCTTGGTAATCCGACCTGCGTACGAGGAGTTGAGTCCACGCACACCTTCAGCTCCTGAGGGTCACAGCTGTCCTCGCTTGTTTGAGCATCTCCGCCCTCTACACCATCGTAATATGAAAACGGTATCTTTTGATTTATCAATAAAAAATATATATTTGAAAGTTATCAATAATATGGAGATACAATGCTTGATTTAAGCTCTATGGTATCAAAATAGGTCCTCCTGCCATTTCCATTTGCATACATAAGTGGTCACTGGTATTAATTGAAAGTGACAAGATATAAATAGATAAATTAATTAATTAATTAATTAGATTAATAAACTTCAGGCTGAAAATATATAAATAAAGCAGCAGGAAAAAGTATTATATAATTTCTGCGATTAATATTTGAGAAACCAGACAAAGAACTAAATTGATTCATCATAAACATGTAAAGACGGTTTCAATAGAATACTTTTTTGTTCTCACTATTCTATTAAAAACACAAAAACAAAGCAACATGTTATTTGCTAACACACTTGCAGTCTTAAATTAAGATCAATAATAATTTAATGACTACTTAAAAATAAAATATTTATTTTGTCATAAAGATTGGGAGCGAATTGCAAAATGATTCCGATAGCTTGTATCAGATGTGGTGATCTCCTGAGACGTTATATTTATTGCGTGTGTAGGAATATAATATAAGAAGAGAACAGCTGTATATACCGACTTTTAATGGATAATAAAACCAAGTAAAAATAAAAGTTTGTCATAAATATTAATAGTATTTTGAGGTAACATTAACATTTTAAGAAATATAAATATTTTAAGAACAATTTTCATAAACAAGAATGAGATAGATAAGGGAATTAATAAAACTATTATTGCTTTGCAAAATAATAAGTGTTCCGGAAAAACCTTAAACAAATATGTTGCCATATTTCCTGTTAGGTCTGGACCTGACCGACAAGAAGAATGTTGTCTGTATGTCCAATGTCGAGGCATCCGTTGGCAATAAGAAGAGATAAGTGTTTAAAACCAACCCTATGTTACCGGAAGTCTATTTAACATGAGCACCGACCGGATAAACATAACAAGGGTCATCAACCTCATATATATTTGACATTATCAGGTACACATAAGCCTTGCGGACCAACATAAAACCTTGCGGGATACTCTGTCATACGTATTATCGAGATCTATAAATACCATATCACTTTTTTTCAATACATGGCTTGTTTCTATTAACATCTGCAACATTCTCGAATACCAATAAAATATACGAGTATATAACAATAATTATAACAATAGTTAAAATGACTGGCGACTTGATGTAATTAAATGCATATTAAACGATAATATTTTTATTTTCGTTATAATAACAACCTTAAAGTAGTTTTTGTGGTTTTCAGTTAAAATAATAGATTCCTCTTCTGTAAAAAGCTTACTACTTGTTTACTCTGGTTGTTATCTGAGACCACACTGCGCTGCACTGAACAAAAAAAATATCGAACAATTAATCAAACATTCAAATACATTTATTTATAAATATTTGTTTAAGTTGAGTAGATGTAGAATTACCTATAAAACAATATTTAATGTACAGATTTCGCGTATCTGTAATTTCACGCCTGTTTTTTCCTAATCATAAAGACGTTCTTTTGAGAGTCTAGCATTAAATACTAAACCCAATAAAATAAAATATTCAAAAGAAATTGGTAAGCAACTAAATATATTTTACGTGACTATTACAAACAGAAAAAGATATAATGTGTGTTTGTAAGATAATAGTGTCTAAATAATATATTATAAATAATTAAATACTCACCAGCGACCAAAACTGCCATTAAAATAACAACTATCATTTTTTCACAATAACATATATATTTTTGGTAGGTAAAAAATACGGGAATATTTTAGTCACAAATATTTTATATCCGAGTGAGAACTGATAAAGTTTGTAAGTAGTAAAGTTCCTCATGGGCCGTCACATCGCAGCGCTCGTTCCAGCGCGCGACTCGCACTTTACTGACGGATTCTCGTAGAGAAAACATCCACGTCGGTGCTGCGCTCCTGGTACCTCATTAAAGTTAATGTTTAAGAAAATTTTAATACATTTTTAAAAGAATATCTTTTGTAACACAAATTTAATATTCATAATTACAAAATACCAAAAAATATGCGCAGCCGGATGTTACAGATTTAATGGCCTGAAATCAGGTTGTTATCAGACACAATTTTATTCCATTATCATATTTTTATTCCTTCATTAATTCCTGATTTTATCTAAATAAATCTGAGACTAATAATATTTCACTACCACTACTACTATTATATAAAAAAATGATATGTCATATGTAATGCAAAACATTTATTGTGTCATGTTGTTAATGTTACAGTCAACTAAGTCGGTCGTTCTAAGACTTATTAAAAGTACAATTGAAGTTTATTATAAGACCTAATATTCTCATAAAAAGTATTTGTCTCTAACGATATATGTAATTAATATGGGTTGTCAAAAAAGGCGTTAGTGTTAAGACCATATATTTATTACAATAAAATATTAATAATGGAAAGTATATTGTAGTCACAAAACACTCGAAGATTCATTTAAAACATAAATTGATTTCAAAAACCTATAAAGTTCATGACACGGACCCTAATAAGATACACAATTTAATCGTCTTTCCCAGCATCAGGCGAAAAATGCGAGACAGCTTTTGGAAGAAATAAAGTATCACATTGTAATCTTTTGTGTGTCAATAATAAGGGTCAGGTTTTCGGGATTCCTGATAAATTTTGGGATATGTGTTAATTTATAAGACATCATCGTCAGATAAACTATTTACATTTAATGGGAATATGTTGTACAAAAATAAGCCTAAAACAAATCAGTAGTATTAGTATTTTATAAATTGAGACACATCGGCCGCTACTGTTCGTTACTGTTGAAGGCTGGCACGGTAGCCGTTCTGATTAAGTATTAAAATTGAGAAGTTTGAACAGATGGACCTTATTTGGAATCTGCCGTTATTAGGCGGACACCCTTATAATTTTCTTACAGAAAATTTTCGCATTGTGTATAATTGAATATATTACTTATAGCTATAATAATGAAACTGAAAATGAACATTTTTTTTTTAATCTTAAAATAATTGATTTTTCACTTGGGAAAGGAAAGTCGCTCCCAAAATATTATTTAACATAACTTATAACCTTTCCTAATCACTTGTCATGTACAGTTTTTAGATATTTTTAAGACAATTGTTTACACATTAGATAACTTTTTCTAATAAAAACCTTTTGGAACATACACTAAAGTTTTACATCCTTAACCAGAAAACTATTATGTTTAATAACTGTAATAAATTTAATATTATAGTTTTTGAGAACAGGATATTTAGTAATTTGTTTATTGTTTATTCTAAGTCTTAATTGTTTTTATATATTACCAAGACCTCTAAGAACAGTTTTATCTCTTATTACATAAATACAAATATCATTATAAATGATCACAATCTATTATAACAAAGTGTAAATATAGTAAAAGTGTTAAGACAGTCGTTAAAGCCTGATTTCTTTTTAAAATTAGTTTCAATTTCACAGACAAAGAATAACACGTTTTAAATACAATTTTAATGACTGTAATTTGTTTTATATTTTATTTAGACTATACCTAACTATGTATAATATTTGAAGAGACATTTCTTCTTTATCTACATAAATAAATGTATTCTAAGCGAAGGAAGTGGGGAATAGTAAATAATAATACCCTGTTATAATAATATAATGAATATAACAGGTCGATACAATTTCATTTAATGTTGCTGTGTAAGCTTTTAACGATATTCAATACAACGACCTGAAAATAACAATAAGGTCAAGTACCTTTACTCTTTTATTATCACACAAAGCCGTCTAACAAAATTATATCTTTGTAGTCACAATGACCGCAATATGCGTGTGTGTCTAACTCGCGATATCCTTCACAATATTAACTGAAAGGAAAATTTAATTAATATTTTAATTATATAAGAAACTTTTCTTGTTTACTTTAATTTTGCAAAGCAATACTTATTCAAATACATATAATCTTAAAATATATGTTGTGAAAAGTTAAAGATATTGCAATAAGTAAAAGCTGTTTAGATAAATACAGATTAAATAGTAGCTGGTACCAGAGTATACTATAACAGTAGTGGAAGAATGATTCAGTGTGTTATAATTTTATAGTCGTTAAAGAATCCAAAAACAATTAAAATACCTCCTCAGAGAAAATTTAAGTAGGAAAATTAAAGAATTCTTGATAGCAAATTATTCTGTATAATAATATAAACAAAACATACCATACCATAGAGATAGATATAACTTAGATAAGTTTCTTACTCTTTCATTTAACAACTAAAACATGAAACAGTGATATGTTTTATATATTTTATCAAGAACATCTTGAGTTTTTAAAAAATGTGAAATTAAATGACTTAGCAAATATAATTGAAGGAGCAGGAACTAAGTCTGAGCGATGAGTCTCCGTTTTAGGTTGTTCATTGAAATATTAATAAGCAATTAGTGTTATTATTTCAATTTATATTATTTTATTAATGAATATCTTTAAATATAACATATTAGTCTTCGACATTTCTATATTATTAATATTTCTTTTATTATTTATTATTAATATAATTATTAATTAAAACAGCCTTTCATTGTCTATTCACATATCAATGAAATTTTATATATTTAACTTCTCGAATAATATACAACGAAAAATAATGTCCAAAACGTAATTACAACAACACGTATACAAATATCAGTTATGTCAGTGTTTGCTCAGTGTCCGTGTCTGTGTCGCCAGTGGTCGTAGAATCCTTGCCCCTTACCACCAGCTTTTAGAATTTCTAAGCCACTTTTCTGAAAATAATATCCATAGATTAGTAGCAGGTAAATAATAAAATAAGTAAATAATCTTCAATTAATCCTGTTATAATAAATAATCAATAATAACATTCTACCTTTATATATCTTATTTTTATACCTTCATTTTATAATGTTGTATATTTATATACATAAATTGAAGGAAGGGTTAAAATGCGACCAGCACTGAAAAGAGAGAGGAAGCAAACCGGCCGGATTACTAATTGATATATGTATATATATGAAGAGTCAATAAACAGATCATTAATATGTTAGAATGATATATTAGAGTCACACGTCGTCAATTTATGTTATGTTAATTGTAAGAGTCTATTTTTTTTTTGAGTGTCCGAAGTATTAGGTCCTCCTTGTCATTACAAAGTCCTCAGTCAGATAATTAAAATCATAAATAAAATGGAGAAATGTGTATGAATTATGTAATTAACATATTTAATAAATTCATTACGTTCTTCAACAGATGCCTCTCAACTGAAATTACATTTATAACAGAGATATATAAGCACGTTGTAAGTAGTCGCGTCTGAATGATTGTGCAAAGTGTTAAAACAATCGGATTGTTCAAAGTCAAAATTTGAACATTGTGGGTTTTATAGATTTTTATGTGGAATTAATAAAAGAATACACAATATACAATACACATTATATTAAACTTGCCATTTTTTCAGCGAATTCCGCTTCCTTCCTCATCTCTTAAATTGTATACAATACTTTTGTCGAAATAGTAACCCTAATCAAAGTAACCACAATTGCTGCATGTCACATCACATCACGTGCAAATATCAACGGAAAAACAGACAATAGTGTAACATTGTTTTTGAATCATATTTATGTTTTTATTAAGTAGCAATTGTGACAAACAAAAAAAAATATATAATATACAGATTTCGCCTTTCAAAAATTATCAAAAATTTAAAACAACTCTTCTCTCTTACCTTTTTTTCATTATCTGCCAGCGATTTTAAGAAACCTAAAAACACTTTGTATTTTCTATGAAACTGATTTTTTATTCTTGCACATATTTTTAAATATATATAATATGTCATAATATGATTAGTTATAATTATTTTTCAAAAGATGAGAAAAGATATTCCTAATACTTGTAACGAAGAAGGTAATTGAAACATATTTTGAATTCCTGTCCTGATCCTGCGGGCACCGGTCACGAGTGCAAATATATGAAAGAACACAGACAAAAATATTAATAATCACTTGAATTATTACTTAGTAAAGAGTAATTTAAGTAACAAAACTATATCTTTTTATAATAAGATCACACACATATCATGAATATACACTGTAGTAATCATTGGTTTATGTTGTCTTTTAAAGCAAGTACTCGAAAATATTCAGGGTACTTTAAAGAACGAATTAATATAAGGTCGCGTGAGTTATTTTCCCTCCTCGGTACGGTTAATAAGATATATATACAATAATTGTTTAATGTTGCAGTGACTACACGGACTGTTTATAAGATTACATATAGATAATTATAATTAAAAACTATGCTATTAAGAAAGTAATAGCAAAATTATACATATTTCAAAAAATAAGAAAACATAAAAACCCTACTTACTTATAATATTTTGTATATAGTACTTAAGGTAGTTTATTTATGTTTTTTGTTAGTGGTAATAAACCTCAGCCGAAAAACATAATAACAGAAATATCACGAAATATATAATAATACCTTTAATGTTCCGAAAACCACGAAAATGATTTAAAATATTTATATTTCCTCTTGATAAGATTTTATTAAAACTTGTTAATTAATTGTTTAAAATGGCTATTTGGTTATTTGTTTCATTGTTTAATTTGAGAATATATAATAAAGTCCACAAATATTATTAAAAAACTATTTATTCGATAAATTATAATATTGTTAACCTTTCCATTTATAAATTATAAATGGAGACAAGTTAATGTTCCTGTTACGTTGTTCCTGCGAATATTACAACATTTAAGTGACATTTATAAATTTATTTCTATAAACATAAAAATACATGTACAAGTGGCTCAAACGAGAATAGTTAAAAACATCACTTAAAGTTTACCGAAGTACCTTTATTTGATTTCGTGATTGTTTATAAAACTACTGAAACTGAACTTCGCAAAAAAAACAATATGTGATACTTAAACGTCTAGTTTGTTTTCTTTCGTAAGTCAAAAGTGCAATGAATTCTTTTTCTTACTGTCAAAAATTTTCAATTTTGTCGAAGGGTTTGAAACAATAAACCGTCGTTTTTTTACAATAGCACTTTACAAACTACAAGACAAAATAATAAAAACCAAATAATATTTTTGTATTCTTTGCATCGATCAAAATAAGACTCATTCTTTACTGAGTTGTGTTTCATAAATTGCATCGGTCACAGAGAACAATTTGCATCCGACTTGTTTGTTGCGTTCCTCAATCTTTGAAATAGGAAACTGTCAAAACACGTCGTAAAACAATAACTATACAACGAAATCTTAAAAGTTGTTTGACATATATTTGCAGTTTAATATATTTTAGTCATTGACTTAGTAATTCACATCTCAAAAAATAATATTGAGTAGAGATTTTAGTTATCGATTACTAAATCAATTAATTTGAGTACAAAGGATATTTATTATATGTATAGACCTCTCAACAGTTCAATTGGAAGTCTGTCTGTAAAAAACAAATAAATAGTTATAGTCGAAATAAACTTTTAAATCTATTCACGAAATTAGATTAAACAAATATTTATTTAAAGTCATTTAAATAAAAAAATATTTTACCCAAGATCAAAATGGGAAATGTAGGATATCATTTTTGGTCTCTCTCTTGTATATTGCTACAAACATTTACATAGATCTGAACCTATATTATAATAATAATAATAATAGCTTTAGAAATACTAGTAAGTCGATATATTTAAAACAAAATACGTATGACGAAGACCGATGGCTTGCCTCGTCATCAGGATGGTTCGTCATGACGTAGTACCTATACTAAATAATACACTATTCGTGTGGATGACGTTGATAAACTCGTTGATTATCAATAACATCCCCTGCAACGTGACCGACTTTCTCCCAGCGCACTTGACATATCTCCACCTGTTGATGTTTCCGTGTAAACTAGTTTTTACATAAAAAATATAAAGTAGTAAAATTATAAAAAACCATTTTATACAATATTCATGTTGAATTATTGGAAACTTTGAATCTTTCAGTAAACATGAGTCATTCTATTTTTCACAAAATTATAGCATTCCGCTGAAATTACTTTATTACTTACCTGGACTTCCAACTATCTGCTTTTACTTGTACTTCTCCTGTCCGTTTATTCGTTGATGTCTTTTTAATTACAAACTTAAATAATATAAACGATGTAGTAAAGTAGTTAAATATAGGTTCTCGGGTTAGAAATATATCTTATTTGTTACTTTTATATGATACCATATGAATTCGAAAAATTATTTTAATTCAAAATTATTTGGATTGTTTTAATCGATACTACTAAGTCAATTTTATTAGATAATTACAATATTTTTTTTATTTATTTCTTATGACAATTTTGCATTAACATTAATTTTCTAACATTTATTTTACTTTATGTAAGAGGAGGGCAAACGAGCTTGAGGAGTCACAAGAGCGTTGCCGGCCTTGGAGGTACTCATGTCGTATCGATCAGGAAATACCGCAGAAGGAAATTCGTTCGACATTCCAATGGTACGTGGAAGAAAGGTCCTTGAAAACCGCACAGTAGAAGATCGCCACGCAACCAATGTGGTAGTTACATATGGTATTGGAGGCGAGAGCGAGCTTTGCGGTGATGAACTTCGGTGGCAGGCATCAGATCGAATAGTTCTTCGGAACACTCCCCGTTGTAATTGCGGTAGGAGACGCACAGACAAGCCACGTCTCTAAGCAATGCCAAAGAGTCCAGCCATTCGCAGAGCACCGCGTTCCCGACAATCCGAATGGCTCTACGTTGTGTGCTGTCAAAAACTGATATTGGGTGATCCAGACCAGAGGTGAGACCACCACAAAACAGACGATCACCTGAAGTGTTGAGACAAAAAAAAATATAGAGAATGATGTTTTTTATTAACTAAAATGATTAACTTATTATTTAGTAATAAATTTTTAGTCGTTATGATATAGATATGGTACGGTACGTCAAAGCTCATACTATTAATCCTGAAATCTGATTTTACAGTAAATCCAAGCGAGCGTATACATTCTAATCTGAAATCTATCTCAACTTGCAATACACGATATATTGAACTCCATACAATGTACATTGTCGTCGTCTTGAGATATGATTCAAATCCGACTCGGTAGTATTTATTATATCTTTATCGAAAGATAGAATTTGTAATAAATTTACATACATACGAGTACATACATAATGTTATAACATATTATTATAGACATAAAAAAAAAGTCATTTTCGTTCGTTCGTTGATATTAATATGTTATGTTAACATCTATAAGTACCGTAGATATATTAGATATATATACATATAAGACATATTGATTATATTTGATATTTACAAACCGTTAAATAGAATTTCTTATTTCCTCAACGATTTATTGATGACAACAATACAGAGTGTTTCTCTGAGTAATATTCGTTATAGTGTAATGTTTATATTAACTTACTTATAATCTAAATCAAAGCATACAAAGGAAAAGTCCAGGAGAAGAATTGGACTGTGTATAACCTTCCCTAAGTATTCATATAATTCGTATCAAAGCATATTTCCATAATTAGTGCGTGTGTGATTTCTCTCTATGTATCTAAATGTTTTATTTTTTGCAATCTTTGCATTATTATAGAAAACTAACTACTCCGTCCGTCGCGTTGACATAAAATACAGTTTGTACAGCATTTGTTTTAATTGGTCTCCTTAAAAGTGTTTTTATTTTTATAGGATGATAGCCTCTTATCTTTTTATCTCCGATGTACACCGGTTTCCTCTCGTAAACACAAAGCTCGCAGTTAGTCGATTACTGCTCTCAATCAATAATCTTCAGTATCTGATGAAAAGAGGTTCTTAGGTTATCGATGAGTTAGAAATATTGCAGGTTGTTAATTTGAACAACCTCGTAGTTAAACGAGTTTGTTCAGATTAGCAACCTGCTTTACATCTATTTTATCTAAGACCAAGTTAATGTAACTCATATAATATCCTATATGTATTTATTTTAAGTAAACGAGGTTTAGTTTGTAAATGAATCAACTTGTCTCTATAGATAGCTTTGAATGTTATTTGAAACACAAACTCCTTTAACAAAAATAATACAATAATATCTTTTTACTTATTACAAATATTGAAACGGAATAAACATACGTTTGAACTAGTGCGAAATACAAAAATAAAGTAACTCTGAAAAAAAATCCTTACTTCTTAATAATATTTCCTTTTTCTTATTCTTATATGCATAATTTCCGGCTTTAATAAAATGTTCCAAGTGTAATGTATATAGTAGTATAATATTGGTTGAATTAGTAATCTAGTTAGTACACATCCAATATTGCAATCCTGCAATATTAATCAGATTTAGATGGAGTTGAATCTAAATGTCAAGACCCAGAATAGAAACACTAACAAACGCTTCATAGCACTGACAGGAACCGTATTATAGATACCTACACTTATGATAACATTTTAATTGGCTAGAATTATTCAGGAATACACGTACACATAAAATATGACTCATTATTGAAAGATAGTGAGTCATATTTTATTGTCCTACTATAAATAAATTGTAAATTTAATTCAATTATGACGGAAGGAAGAAAGAACCTAGATTTTTACTATCTCTTGATACAGTTACCAATACAGCTCGTTCTTCTTGTCGAAGTAGGTGATGTGGATGATGCTCGTCGAAGCAACGCGACCAGCATGAGGACTCTTAGGAAATCTAACACACCATAACTGATATTACCCACCTAAATCCTAAAGAAGGATTTAATTTCACTAAATAAAAGATATCTTTTTATTTCAGAAAGTGGCAGTAAAGGAATTATAACGGTCCAATTGGGGCCTCACCAGCTATTGATTTTGTTACAAAACCTTAAATTTTAAGATGCTTAGTCTTGCACTAATTATCCGCAGTAGATATATTAATGGGAACATTAAATTAATAAGGTGTATCCTACAAAATAAAATTACTATATTTTCAACTTCACTTTATTTACTTTTAACAATTTATTTCATATTAAATTTTCACAACATATTTATTGAGATTGAAATTTGAATATTTGATATATTTATATTCTTTATTGCATAACATACATATTAAAAAAAACAAATTAAAAAAACAAATAAACAAAAATAAAATAGAAAATGATGAAGATACACCAAGCGGCCTTATCGCCTAACGGCAATTTCTTCCGGACAAACAATGTTAATGTTTAAATACATTTAAAATTCTATGGAGCAGTCGGTAGCGTAAATATACAGAAATACATAAACCTACTTACATATAACTACACACGAATACATAGATATACATAAATAAAATTGTTAAGGTATAAACTAAACAATAAACATATACATATATACATGATAGTCATCGTCCTAGATGTCCTTGGATAAAAAATATTCCTTAACAGATTTTGTAAATACGTCGTACGTATTACGACGTACGTCGTGTACGTCGAAAACGGATTTTTTTACGTACAAATATAAACCTTATAAGCAGTAGCAGTAAGCTCATGTTTATTTACACAGTCCACGGTTAGATCAAGATAGCTTACATCCACATAATTAAGTATAGAGAGGAGGAGAGAATGTGCTAACATAGTTTTGGTTGGAATCGGAAGAAAGTATTGCAGTTGTCGAGGAAATCTTAATGCTGCGAAAGTTTTCTTGCAAAGCTGAGTAACGTTTGTGTAATAAACGATACAACCAAAGAAAAGCTAAAATAAATAGTATAGAAGGCTAAAATAGATAGCAATTAGTATATATAAAATCACTCGTATAAATATAAACTTATATCCACTTAAAAAGCTTATTTCCCGACTGACAATGGGAATACAGCCAAAGGACACAAAGTTGTGACAATTTTCAAGTAAAATATTTTAAATGTATTTCCAAAATAAAATTTAAAATCTTTCAACAGTTTTCTGTTTTATTTATTTTGAACACGTCACAAACTATTAAACATCAAACTATTCGTACTTTTGAGTGGTTTGACATATTACTTTGAATACCGGAGTGACCACGAACTGAATCGTCCGTACCTACGTTCCGATTTACATTACTAATACAAATACATTCACATATCGTAGTACCATTTAATGAATTTTCTTTATAATATTGAATTTATTTATATTATATTAATATTGAAATAACTACATGACGAAATCAATATAAATATAACCTTAAATTGTGACATCGGCCTTTTCAATTTAATCATTATTTCAAATTAACATCCTAATAAAAATAAGTTCCTAATGAACCAATGGAACAAGTGTTTTAGATCATAATTTATTATAAGCTTTGGAGTATAACTATGAGTAACAACATGAGCAAAAAGTTTCTGCAGTTAATTCGAATTAGATTCAAATTTAAATTTGTTTTGCACAAATAATTTAGTCTTTATTATGAAACAAATGTAGAAATATGAAATAGAGTAAAAAAAATTCTTCAATATATAACCACTTTAATCAATAACTTTTAACATCGTTTGTCAATGACAAAACTAGAGGAAAAGACAAGAACATATTTATACATATACAGGAGTCTTTCTCATTTAATTAATTTATAAGAAAATGTTTATAAATATGTCTATCTGTTGATGTCTCTATGCGATTCGGAATAACGCACTTACACTCAAAACGTAACTGTACTATACGCCGAGCTTCTCAGAGACGGTGTACAACTTATGATCCAGTTTAAATACCAATGATTACATCTAGACCGTAATTATTATGTAATCATCATCACATAAAAATATCGTTTCTGTAGTAATTTAAATACTTAGTCACATCATCTATGTGTCCAATTAACTTAAAATTTTACAAGGTTTCTTCTTTTGTCCAAGTCTACGTCCACTAAGAACGGATTTTACGGAATTCCTATCCCAACGCATTTCAACTTTTGGCATTTCACCAAGTTTTAAAACTGTAGGAGGTCCATATACGGAAGTAAGAGTTACTATAGCAACGGTTACAAAAACAACGGTTACCTTGACAGCAGATACTATGACAATGGTTACCATACCAACGGTTACGATGGCAACCAGAGTTTCGATGAGGTTGGGAGGATGTGCAAAAAATTCAAATTTGAAAATAAAAATTGTTATAAATAAAATATTAAGGCAGAAAAAATATAATTTATTACGAAATTTAATTGAATATATTTCAAAATAAATAAAAAAAATTTCAAAAAATATTCAAAATTAGTCCGTAGTTATATGCTGGTAATTATTTCGCAGTGTAGGCCTACTTGGGATCCCGCCACATTACATGACAGGAGCGCATCCCTATACACAGTTCCTCATAGATGATGTGGAAATCTGTGTATTTACTGACTGGCATTATATTTCTCTATATAATTTTTTTTTTAATTACTCTAAATAGAAATTAAACATTTTGTCAATACAAAAAGTCTAAGTTCACATCCAAATTAACAGTGTGCCCAGAGAAGCGGGGCGGAATCAGCTAGTATATATATAAGCGATTCACTGACTTATCACGAAATCTCCGAAACTGTCTGTCGGATTAACTTAAAATTTTGCACAGTTACTTATTTTATGATGTAAACGTCCACTACACACATTAGTGTAACTCACTATTTCTGAGGTTTATTTCTGTCACTTTATTTTTCTATGCGTGTGTGCATGTGTATATGTGTGTATTTGTATGTGTGTGTATGATTTTTTACTGAAACTAAATACAAAGACATAAAATATCAATCAAGTGCTATCAAACATTGGTAATATTAAACACAAACGCTGATTTGTGACAAAACTTAGACATTGAGTGATTTGTAGTGTTCGAGATGATCCTCGGATCTACAAAAAGGTTGAATCTAAAATATAAGTGAAAATATAAGGAAAAAAAATCTTATAGCACTTATAAGTAATTAAAATTTTGTAAATCTATAATGTAATATTTATTAATTTCAATACTCTTCACAAAATTCACAATAACAAAAAACCATTGTTCAGCTTTTTTCAGTTTATTAAACGTACTTTTTTAGCAACAAATGTGTTCTCATTTTCTTATTAATTACGTAGATGATTGTAGTCAAACAAAGATATAAATCAGTAATATTTCAACCAAAATTACTGATTAAAAAAATAAACTAATTCAAAAAATATGTTAACGATACATCCTCTCAATTTGACTGATTGAATGAATTGACATAGTGCTAGATGTATAATAAGCGGCTTTAATATATCGAGTGAGTTCCCGACAACACGTGCTTCGTCTTATTTGATATCGTCCATCTCCATACCTATAAATACAATAATCCTTATTAATGAGTGTATCCCGCAGATGTTAACAAACATATTTACTCACAAGTAGTTTTTGAACATAACAGATAAGTATAATAATGAATATGGCGCAACAGAATATAATAAGAGTAATAATGATAAACTGAAACTTTCTTGATTAATTGTCACATCTCTTGGTTAAAGAACCCGATTTAATAGACAATTTTAAAGCAACTTTCTTCTTATAATATTTACTATTGTTTATTTATAGAAATCACTCAACACAGGTTTTCTGTTTTCTGTATGTGAGAGATTTATATAACATATAAGAGTATATGTCATAACATGTGATATGTCGACGTAAAAAATAAATAAGCATAACTTCAAGAATTCGACTAACGTTTTGTATAATTGTAATATAATCCAAATTGGTTTTCGCTTTTCCAATGAAATTTACAATTGTTCTTAAATAAAAAGTACATATTTGTAGTAAAGCAATATGTTGTTTTGGATAAAATGTTATTAAAATTCATCTAAAGGGTTTTGAGAGATGTGCAAATACACACATTCATAACACACAGTAACAGCTAAAACTAAGACAGAAAGTTTTATCTAAAATTAGGTTGTGGTACTGTTATAATAATGTGTGCTATATATTAGCGGAATTTATGAAACTTTATTATAACATTAATAAAGTAAAGAATATTCAATTGTTATTATATAATTTCACCAAATAACTATGTTGATAAATTATCTGTTATCTGTAAAAAATCATTAAGATTTTTAATAATAAAGGTGTATATTAACACGGTAATAAAGTTCTTACAAATTAATATTTACAGAAATGATAATAACTTCCACCCATTACCCGGGAAGCAATTTAGAGCCATCTATACAATAATATATTACATGGCCACAATACCGAGAACAATCCAATTACTAAGATAATTTTGCTGCACATATATATACAATCTTTACTCTTATCCTAACATAGTTAAGAGTTACTTAATTTAGTATACTTAGACGTAGTACTATATTAGACTACTACTACTACTGTAATAATAAACAATAATCACTTCAGCAATAAGTAAGAAAGATATTAAATATATAAAATAATTATAATAGAAGTCTTATAGTTTATGTATAAATACACTTACATAACTTCGTGAAAATATAATTCTCAAACAGACTCTTCTCTAACCGACTTAGATATAGATAATAGGAAGTCTCTTTTGAAATTTGTCTGCTGTGCAGATTTATATCTATGGTTCGATGCTTATCATCATAAAGATAAATTGATGTCTTATAACTATCTGTATTTTGTTTTGGTTTGGAGAACCATAGTAGTTAGTTTCGTGTTCTCAAACAGTCGAGTCGTCAGTTACACCAGTAGAGACCGCTGAGTCGGCACCTGACATTGTTCACACGCTCATATTCTACGGATGAAACGAATACCCTTTATTTAAGATTTCAATTAATATTAATTAAATATTTTTAAGGTAATCTAAATAATTGGTTGTAAATTAACCGTCAATTATCTTTTAAATAAAATCTTGTATTACCAATTCATTCGCCGTGTGCGGGAACATGACTACGTATAGTCTTTTGTATTCATTTAATTTATTCCACTTTACAAAAACATTAAACAAACAGCCTTTGTTTGTTTTGACATTTATTTGAAACGCTCAATCAAAGTGAGCTTAACTGAACTACGTGACAATATTCACAGTGCATTTTATAAATATTGAAAGGTGAAACATGGTTTGTGACCTACTTCCCAGAACCTTCACACAATTAACACACAATATAACATTTATGTGATGTATTCAATATGAGATGTTGCTTTAAATATATTATTTACTTCAAATTATCTATAGATATCAGTGTACACAAATACTAACATAACAAAAGTGTTCAAGAAAATATCAAATGACGTTAAGTAAACTATTCCTTGATAATTAACATCACTATATTTTGTGATTACTTTATAATAGAAAATGAAGAGTCAACATCAACTCAATACAAATATGAAATAATGGGAATAGTTGATAGAAATTGTAATTAATTTCAGTCCATGTTGTTATAAATGCTGTTTCCAGCCACATTGTATTTTAATTGTTTTTCACAAATATCATTCATTTCATTTTATATCCATGTATGTATTTAAATACATATAAGTTGTGTATTCTATTTATATAAAAATAAACATCTTAAAATAGGAATTAAAAAAATATTAACTTGTTACAACTAATTTTTTATCTCGTGGCAAGTTATTGTATTAGATGTTTTGAGACTGCAACGGTAAGGTGTATTTTAGATTGACATTTATTCAACTAGATTTTCCTTAGTGATATAAATTATAAACTGTGAACCAAAAGTTATTGAAATAATTAAATATTAGGATAAGACGAATAATTGACAATATGATTACTATACATCTTCAAATCTTCAAGAATTCGATTATTCTATGATATGTTTTGATGAATATATTAATATTTCAATTTCAATTAAGCTAAATTAATTAAAACAAACATATTTTTTTCTTGCGTTGTAAACACAGTACGAATCAAAAGGTGCTTATTAAAAGTCTAACTGCTACTGTGAAGTTGAAAGCAATCTGAAATTGGAAACTATAAATCAAAGCACTCAATTGATCACAAAACAATTTGAATGTCAGTTTCCTCCAGCCAGTCGCGGTCCTCGATTAGTGAAATGTCACTGAATTAATTTCATTTATCTTTGGTTCATTTATGTAAATTATTCTCACCACTTGTCCACGTTACTCACTAGCTTATAAACCCCACTTTCCTTTAAATTATTATTATTATTATTAGTTTTGCCAAAAATTTTAATTTCACAAATGTTTAAAAAAGCGATAGACAAAATGTCTTAACTTATTTACACACAATATGTACTATATGTAGTATAAAAATGATTATCCCTTTTCTGAATCATTAACATATTATAATTTATAATAATACTTGACAGTTCTCATTTTAAACATTAAGTCAGCACTGAACATATCAAAACATATCCTTAATAAAAAATGTATAATGAAAATAAAGAACAGCTGATACAATACAATACGAAGAGTTTATTGATTCTATAAAGGCTCTTATTGGTATTTACAAAGCTATTCTTATTTAAATATTGTATGTTGATAGTGGTTAATCAATTAAGATTATTAATTAATTAATAGCAGTCTATTGTATTTATACCCACCCTTCTTTCTTGGAATAATATAACAAATAAATTATAGCTTAATTTGTATTGTGGTATTCTCTGATGTTATTCGATATTGCAAAGTTATAAACATTGGCTCGGCGTTTCAACTCTCACAAGTAAACAAAATAATATGCCTATTTAATGAAATAGGCATATTATTTTTTTAAGTAAATAAAATTTATTTACTTATCAATACTTTATAGTATATATTTTATAGTGAAAACCTTTAGCTTGTTAGTTGAATATCTTTAGCTATACTTGATTTACCAAAACTTAATGAATATTAAATATTTGTTGGTAAATATAAAAATCTAAAACAAAACATAGAATTATTTCATAATTATGGTCTGTTAATAAAATATATTAAACTAAACTGGGACGCGGTAATTAATTGTATCATAACATACACCTACAATTGTCAAATGCCACAAATTAGTCAACCCGCGGTAATAAATACACTATGTATGTTAATATAGCAATATATATATATACCAGATCCATACCATCATACTATAATATATAAATAACCTAAAGGGTGAGTAAATTATTTTAAATTATTACATACAATTAAAATCGTAATATAGTTGAAAATATAAGTAAACTCTGTCGTACTGATATGTTATAATAATACTAACATACATATATTACCATACATAAAAAAGTTTCTTTGGATACCTAAAAATAAATGTTATTTGTAAGACAACTCAAGCAGTGCTATATATTTTATGGTTTACGGTTACTTCACGAAATTTGATAAATAGTTAAAAAATTACAATAACTATTGTTAAAATTAATTACAAAGACATACAGATTTTCGATTTACATAACTAGAATAGTTAATTCTATTTAATATAAACTGTTTAATGAGACAACAGAGATAATAGAGGACATGTCTCCATTAATATGTGCATCTCCTTATAAAGCTTAAACCGCACAAACTGAAATTATATACGTATATAAATTTATAACAACCTAAGTTTCTTATTTAACTATCTCACTTATAGACTTTCCTCTCTTTTTACATCTTTCGAGTATATTGTTATAATGTTACAATGTTTGTTACATTTTTCACTTTGTTATATCTTTTCATCGTAAGTTTGAAAATTATTTATAAACAATAAGTACCAACATTACATTTAGTAAGAAGACAAACTACACAACATGGAGTCGATGAAACCAATGTAATTTATGATATTAAACTCAACACGTAAAAGTCCTCGGCGTCTTCTAGAAAGATATATATTTTATTAAAATATTTTCTTTAAATCTGATAACAATAGATGTTCTGTTTTCATTGTATTGAGTGGTTCAAATTATCATAAGAACACTTTAGTTGTCAGTCGCAGCCTGCTTTGATATATTGTGTTACTCCTTATATTAACTTCACTTCAAATATTTTTTGTTACAATTAATAGCATTCATTTTTGAAATATGTAATAAGAGTGTAATATTTTCGAAATAAAGAAAAATTAATTCTATTTGTTTGTCCTAATACAAAAATATTATTGTTATAATTTATATTAATATATAATTAACATCTTAAAATATTGCCGAGGACGTTCTCTTCGGCGAGTATTTTAAATTATAATTATACTAAATATAAATACATAAATAATACAACACTAATAATTAATCTAAAGAGTAAACAGTTACACCTCAATAGGCGGAAATTGTGGTGTAAAATAAAATATAGAGACTATTAAGTCAGTAAGAATTCAATTCAATTGAAAAACTGTTAACGTCTCATTTGTAACAATAGTGTGAAGCTTACATTAAGATAAATTAGCCTTGTAGTTAATCTGCGAAGCCAACATTAACATTATATCTAGCATACAAATAAAAGGCAAATCTATCGAATTCTCATATACTTTGTATTTATATACGTATCTAAAATATAAATGCCAAATCTTTAAAACATATTTTATTCGTGTGTATTACTTTCCTGAAATATAATCACATTATTTATAGATATTGGTTCTCAATTAATGTCACCTCTCCTCCTCGCCTCCGATCTGCTGCTGCACGAGCTTCTGTCCGTCCGTGACTAAATCAAATTGAGGTTACAAATATAAAGAAAAGAAAATATATGTAATATGTATGTCAGTATATATGTACATTTGTAGATTGTATTGAATAATAACATAATAACATATAAATATACACACGCAAAACATTAATTTGAGAGTAATGCAATAATATAGGAACTATAAAAGGTACTTTAGAAATATGGAAACTGAAGCAACGTGGTTGTGGCGTTATGTGCCTAATTATCGTAACTGTTCCTAAAATAAATAGTTTATTAAGCATATGGACTCACTATTATTATTATTATTAAGTAGTTAATAATACCAATACAATTAAAATACGGTTTTATTGACACATACATAGTACCATGTGCCATTAAATATACATTTATTTAAATCATATTTTCTTAAGAAAATTGTTTTTTTATAATACCAAAATTGTTAAATTACTTTTAATAACTACTAAACAAATAGTTTAAAAGTATTGTCAATATTAATAGTATTAATTTACAAGAATATATATAAAATTATTCCCATACGGCGTAATTAAATAACAATGTAAAGTCCTTAGATAGAAAGTGAACATATAACTGATGAGTCTTAAGTAAAATAAAACCAAAAGTTGAAACAGGTAATTGGAACCACAGTACCGAGAACCGTAAAGTTCTGATTCTAGATTATTTCGGCATTCAAGTGGATTTTGTCGAAATATAGTTTTTGGAGAAATTTTTGGTCATTGTTCCCTTAAAAGATTTAACCAAATTGTTAATATCCTTTCTCTATCTGGAGGTTGCAAAATACGCTTTTTGATCCATAGTAAAGGTACAACTTACATATATTTAAATATCAATGCGGATAACGATGCGATAGAACAACTGGCCAAGCTACAGAGTGTTTATCCTAAGGGATGTAGGTTCAGGTCTGGCCCGGGTTGATAAACTTTTTAGTCTATATTTGTATAAAAAGAGGCATAACCTTATTTATTTTATTTATCTTTGGCTTAAATAATTCGGTGTATGTGATTATCTTACAATATAGATTTCACCACAAATACCGATACAATATAAAATTCCAATTTTATAAATATTTTATATGATTTCAAAGAAAAATATTCATTTGTTAATCACTAAATTCAATTTAGAAAGATAAGACTCTACATTTTAAAATAAAAAAGATTCTTTGTAGCAAGATAGATTCATCAAGGTGAATAGCGAAACGGTAGCTCTATTATTAAAGGAGTCGGGTCGGGGTCGGTTTTCCACAGATCGTAGGTTCGATCGTGCCCGTATTGATGTTTGTTCCTTACAAGTTTATTGAAATATTTTAACATGTCTAAACATGTTTATAACGTTTTCAAAGAAATTAAAAGATATTATAAAAATAATAATTTGCCCAAGGCACGCCGATGGGCTTACGTCGAGTCCTTCAAAAAATCAAACGACACTCACCGACCACTTTGTGAGCTTTATTTACCCAAAACCCTAAAATATAAATATAAGTTAAATTTATACAAAGTAAAATGTAATAAAAATAGTTAATAATCATTAAATTCAAAGAGGTTAAGGTTAATATAAAGTGTGTATTTGTAATATAGTGTTCGTCTAAACACTAAATATATAATGTATGTATGTTAATGTCATCTCTGTGTTAATAATGCAGAGCAAATCAAAGCACTTGACATCGTTAAAATATAAATGTAAATATTATCATCCATCACGAGTGTGAGTGTGTGCGTGTGCGTGTGCGTGTGCGTGTGCGTGTGCGTGTGCGTGTGCGTGTGCGTGTGCGTGTGCGTGTGCGTGTGCGTGTGCGTGTGCGTGTGCGTGTGTGTGTGTGTGACTACATGTGTTATTTTATCATTAATATTACAGCAATCGCATTACAATAACCAATAATTAACTAAATTTAGTAAACTGTGCTGTTTTAATTGTTAACCAAAAACACATTTGTTTATTATGCCTATTATTATAACTATATTTAATATTATAATTAAAAATATAAAAACTAAAACATTCTCTTTATATGTTTCTTTTGTAAAGACTTCGTCTATAAAATTAATTATCTTCTTATTATCAATCTAAAAGTAAACAACTTAATAATGTTAGTTACACTTAGTACTTTGTTAGTAAAGATCTTTGTTTGTCCATCAATGTCTGCAGCGATTGTTAAAAGGTTGTTGTCGGTGTTATAAAACCTTTTGACCGACTCGTTATAAGGATCTTTTGTTCTGTTATTAAAGAAGTTTATTATAAAGTTCTTTTGTATTAAATTAACCATTTTTCCACTGTAACTGACAGCAACAAATCAACTAACAATGATAGAAGAGCTTAGATTGAATAGATATATTCCATAGTTGAGATATGGCCGGTGGAATATGGTGTTTTTTTACGATTCAAGTGACAACTAATTACTAACTAATTCAAGAAAGATTTGAGGTAGTTAAGTACTAAATATTAAATATTTTCGAGTAATATTTGTAGTTTGTTGTTGTTGAGTTATAACAGCTCTGTTATATGTATTAACAACTGGAATGCCGCCAAAAGAAGCTGTCCGAGGTCCTTGTAAATATGTTTGATATACAACTTTGTTTAATATCTGTTATATTCCTATATACTTGTGACTATTAATTTAATATTTCTTATATTCTTGTTATAAATTGTTAAATTCGCATTTATTATATTCTCACGAGCCGTGGAAACGCTGATTAGACGTGCAGGTGCATTGTATCATGTTAAAATCCCAGAATGTAATGTAATATCTGAAACCCTTGTTTGTTCCATTTATTTCTCTGTATTCTTTTAATTATAATTTCATTTTATTAGTTTCATTCTTGTATCCAACTTTGAGCGAGTATCACGTAGTTTGTAATTTAATTATAATTATTAAATTTTAAGTAATAAATTTGTATTCTTTTGGATCCTCCGGTTGTGACCGACCTAATTTATCTCAGTAGTGTTTATTTATTGTTTTCAAAACGTCACAAGGTACTGCAAAATAAAAGGAACACAAGACAAGGGTCTGACATATTTTTATAAGAAAAATAATTACTTTAGCAATATAATAATTAAATAATTTTTTACAAAATATTAACTTTGCATTTAGAAAATTTGATGAATAATAATATAAATTTTGTTAAAATATATGAACATGAACACACTGTTTCAGATATAAAATGAGGAAAAGATCTTCGTAAAGGTCTTTTTGTTTTGTTTTCAATATATTTTTAATGATCTTGGGTATGAGTTTTAATCTAAATTAAAATTGTAATAACACGAGATATAATAAAATTTAAAGATAATAAGTGTATTTAAAATTGTTTAAGCACGAAGCAATTTTACATAAATGTTTATCACATAAATACTCGTTGATATAACGCAATTTTATACAAGATATACATTGTTTTATATTTTTTCCGTAATTATTTATACAAAGTCAAAAATAATAATAAAACTGACATTTCAAATATTTATTTCTCTAACTTATCAAAACATATTATTTGTTTTGGCAATTTGTTATCGCTGACTGGAAAAGATAATAAGTATGTTTTATGTGTAACACTGAATATATCTTTATTAATCAGGTACAGTTAAAGGTTATATATTTATACATAATTTTAATAGGCGTACGTCGTAAGTAGCTGAGATACATTTAAATATATATGTATTTCTTTATTGGTTCATTATTATATCATATTAACTTTATTTATTTTGTTGTAAAATGTTGATATTCATTTAATATTGAAACAAATTTATAACAAGATTTATATTTTATATTACGTGTATATGAAGTGTTTTTTCTTTTTTAACCTTCGAATACATTTTGTATAGTTATAGTGAAAATAAAATAAACATTAAATCTGTCTTTTAGGCATTAACGACCATTGATAAATGAGTCCTCCGGTTCAAGAATCACCCATTTGCTCTGTATAATAATTTAACAGCAGATTAAATAATAATATTGAAACTTAAAGTTTATGAAACATTTTGTGAAGTGTGTGAATTACAATGTATGAAAAATGTTTTATGTAATAAAGGTCAACAATATTAAGAATAAGAATACTAAAAAACAAAACCATAATTTCGAAATTATTTCTTTTTAGTAACTTCAATATTCATTAGCGTATCAGAGCGTGAAAAGGTGATTTTTAAACTAATAAAAACTATAAAATAAAAAATAGATGAAATGTAAATTTAATATTTTCCATAAACATAAATAGAATTTTTCATAATTGTTAGTTACGAGTGTATCTGCGTCATAGGTAATTTATTTAGTTATGAGTGCTACCCGGGTAAAATATGTTAACATATTGCGCCCACAGCCTTTGACTGCATTGCAGTTGTTAGAGAAAGGTTTCTTATTTCAACGACCGAGCACTATACAAACTGATGACATCTATGACTGATATTTTTTGCCTATAAGGAATGTGTAATGGTTTTTTTTTGGGTTTTTTATCTTTTGCGTTCTTCTTCGTTGTTAAAATGCTACTATATCTGTGGGAAAAAAGACAAACAAACAGGCACTTTTACTTTCATATACATAAGACGTAAGAATTAATAATATTAAGATGTTCTATAGAAGTATTTAAAAACATAAGACATGAAGATAGTTTAAAGTATTGTAACTTTCAACCACTGGTTTGACTTCTTAGATTTAACATTTATTAAACATTAAATTTATTTATTTATTTATTTATTTATTTATTTACCTTCACGCCATATCCCTTGCGGGGTAGCCAGAGACGACGGAGCGCCAAACGCTACGGTCTCTGCATACCTCTTTCGCCTCGGCCACAGACATTAACCTCTTCATACATGCCCTCCGGGGGGTCCTCATGCTTTTTACGTGACCTTCCTCCAGTATCGTAGCTACTGTGTTTTCGAAGGTCACTCGAGGCCTCCCCCTGTCTCTCTTACCGCTCACTTTTCAATTTATTTAACATTAACATATAAAACTTGTCATTGTAAAAACAAAAGCCATCAGATTGTTCACAATCAATATCAGACTCAACATAATTTGTATTCGTTTCTAGATTTAAAAAGATAAGTTTTTTCACCGAAAATTTTATTGTTCTTTTAACCGATACAAGAAAACAACGCTTGGAAAGAATAAATATCAAATATTGTCTTATTTAAAATCGTTGCCTTTGAGTAGTTCCATAAAGAGCAACCGAATTAAGTAAAGGTACGTCGACAAATTTTAAGCGATGTTTTTAACTGGTATAGTTGTAGTTCACCGGTAAGTGCATAGTTTATAGAAATAAACTTATAAATGTTACTTAAATGTTAGAATGTTTACAGGCAAATACGCAATAGGCATATTTATCTGCCTTCATAAATAATAAAATTACTAAATACCTCTGAACTTCGGTCAAAAATTTTGTCTCTTTAACTTTTATCTAACTTGAACCCTCTTTTTAATTTTTGTCTGTTTTATTCGAGGTTTTATCTGGGATTAATCCTAAAGCAACAATATTTTAAATCAATACAATAAATCATGTTAACCATGTTTGCTGTTTCATTAACTACATCTGAACGCAGATATCAATTAAAATCTAAATTTAAAAGAAACTATAAACCTGTCTAATAATTGATCTTCGTATTAAGTAAGGTATACTTATTAATTTTACATGAAAGCGACGAAATAATAAATCCGTATAAAAACAAGGAGAGTAGAACGGAGACAATATAATAAGTTATCGGATAAATTATACCCAACTTTTTTAATAACTAAGTCAGAATGTATCCTCCGTCTTAAACGATTGGACATATTAAGATGTGATAAACAAAAGTACGGTTTTAATAAAACTCTCAACAAGAACGTAACAGAAGCAATACTCTTTGGAATCATTTGATTTGTTTCAGGAAGTTCTTTCATTTTTCTACATGTATTACTATAAACTACTTGTTTTTAGAGAAACTTTTTATTTAGTTAAATGTAGACTGTTATAGATAGTTTATATTTGCTTGTTATATAGACTATAGTTTACTATAGATGATAGTTTATATTTTTTCTGCAATTTGTTATCCTAAAAAAATCTTAAGTTATTAAAATTAATCTTTAGTTATCTATATTTAAAGAACACTATAAATAGTCCGTGTAGTATCTGCAATGGAAATTATAATATATTTATGTTATGAAGTGTACTGAGACGCGTAATGAACGCGCGCTGATCTAACGTTCAGTGATGCTGTAAATTAATATTAACGTTCACTGATGCTGTAATTATTATTTAGTAAGTAACATTTTAATCAATTATTAATTAGCATTCTGAGCATTTAGCATTTTTCTAAAATAAAAGGAAAAGTAGATTTTAATGACCATTTTCATTACGAGAATCTTAAATGATTTATCTTATAAAAATATTAAAAACTGTCCAGAATTCTATTTGTCTTTTAGAGATGTGTTTTTTTCAAACATCCATTACCCAATAATAATAATAAAAACATGTTTTAAAAGCTGAATGTAATTAAGTATAAATTTGTGTTAATATAAGACTAATAATAAACAATAAACTATACGAACAACGGTTGATGAAACTTAACTTTCGGGATTCATGTTGACTTCATTAAATAATAACACAGAAGGAAAAATAACAGACGAATTAATTAAAAAGTTCATTGAGAAATATTATCACTACAATCAACTTTAGTCTAACTATGGAAGTATATTATACTTGATACTCTTTATATAGTTTCTTAATATTTTAATTACGTTACAAATAGGTACGAGTATATCTCTTCTTATTACAATGCTCTCTTGACCCCGTGATTTCCTCGTCTTAAACTATAGGGAGCCTTACATGTTGAGAAATATTTAAAAACCACAGACACCTAAGGAAAAAGTGTATTTTGATGTATCACACTTTCTTAATTATTATTATTATTTGGAAAGGCATTTTCTAATAATATTGACTAGGGTGGTAAATCCGACCCTTAGTTCTGTGAACAATCGCGTCAAATCAAAAGTAAAGACAGTAATCATAATCTCTTCATCTTTATTATGTAAGATACATCATATTAAATGGCAATGATGCAGAGCAGAAAATTAATCATAAATATAATGAATATAATGTATAATAATTTACAATAGTTTGATGAGATTAATCATAATCAGACGCGCATAATTAAAAGGAATAATTTAATAAGGTTATAAGCTAAGGTTATAAATATTTATAAATATGTTAATATTATGAGTCGATTAAATAAATAAGTAACTCCTTGCACGAGTTTTATTCGTAGACAAACGTCTGCTGGTAAGGTGGAGGACATCTACGACCACTGGCGTCACAGACACGGACACTGACAATACAATAACTGTTAATAGTAACATGTAAGAGGATAAGTACTGTGTAAATGTTCTTTGTAAATGTTTTAAATACATATTAAAATAAGTGTTTTTCAATATTTGTATTTTCATTAAGAGAAGAAACAAACGAGTGTTACTTTTTTCTGCGTTTCAACAAGAGTTTGAATTATAAACAGCTAAAGTTGAATGTAAAGTAAATTATATAGTAAATAAAAACAGCCTTCTTTGATACACTTCAATCAATCATAAAATAATTCAAAAGAGTAAGAAGAGCAAAATAAATACAACGCTGAGTACAGAATAAATAAAGGAAATGTACAAATAATTATAATTATAATTCAACATAAATATATTATATATAAACAATATTCAAAGATAAAAAATGTATTGATAGAAATATAAATTTAATAAATTAAATGACTACGACTATGTTGATTGTCCTTAATTATGAATAATAAAAAAAATATATAATATTTGGCATTTTGAAAAACTAAGCAATAAAATGCAATATATTTTCTTAAATTGTATTAGGAATAAGTCAGAACTGTCTCAGTATTTATCTCTAGTACGGTCGCATGTTTGTTTATATTATAAGTGACATCACTCGCTGACCCGAGTCCCCTGCGGGATGCGATGGAGTCCCCGTCTTGGAGAATTGTTATCAGTTCTCAAACAAAAGTATCATGTATAAAAATCAGCGTAAGATTAATTCTCAATCATTTAAATTTTATTCCTCCCTCACTGCACAGTGTATGTTAGAAGTGTGTCAATATGAAGGTGTTCGCAGTGTTGGTTGCATTTCTGTGCGTATCGTCTCTGTTGCTCGGGACGGGTGAGGCAAGTCCGGTCAAAATACCAATAAATGCTATTAAAAAAGGAGCTAAAGTTGTCGTTAGTATTATTAGATAGAAACCAATTTATTAATTATTTTTTAGTTTAGTTTTTGTTTATGTTTTGCTTATAAATATAGAGATATAATGAAATATATCATTTCAGGGTCACAGTATCCGTGCTCTGAACATAGCGGGGAAGGCGCACGACATTATTGGATCATTCAAACATAAGAAAAACAAACATAAGAAGAAGAAACATTAAATATTAATATAATTTTAAATATCCTAATAAATAATATAGTTATATTATATAATGTGTATGAAATTAAATAAATTAAACAAGTATTTTTTAATTGTGGCAAAAAAGTTGCCGTTATTATTACCTTTATATAATTGGAAAGTCATATTATAATTAACTTCGTTGATTTCTTTTAGTCATTAAAATATTGTTTGACCTTGTAAATCAATACCATTTTGGCATCGTCCATAAATGTTCTTGAGTCGTGAATAATTTTAATAATTATCTATTCACTATAGTATTACATTTAATTTACAAAAGAAAATTGATTAGTTGCAGTTGAATATATTTATAAGAAATAATTTTGTATACTTTTAGCAACTTTAGTAATGTACTAATTTAATAAATATTTATTAAGACAATATGTCTTTGTATATAATGTATGAGCGATTGATAAATAAACACACATACCATTTATCACCTACTATTTTACTACTATTTTAGGATGGGAGTTGTTTACGACTCTATATAAGTTATCTGCAGCATCGGGAAGTTCCGAGAGACTTAGACTTAAGGTGTTAATTATTTATCAATAACATTCTACTTATCTGTAGTAAACTGTGTGATGACATACAGCCTGTATTCGGGCACTTTATAGTTATAGTATATACCAACACTGAGCCAAAGAAGTTTGGACATCATAGCGTTTGTCATCCTCCATCCTCCGTCTATTATAGGTGACGTATTGAGGAGCGATCAAAGTCATGTTGTCATTTAGTTTATTTTTGTAAATGTAATTTTATTAAAAAGGTTAAGTAGGTTTATAATGTTGTATCTGATCTATCAAAAAAATTGAATAAAACCAAGAAGACCTAGTTTTTCATATATTTTAATTTAAAATCCTACGTATTCACAAATACCGTTACTGAGTAATTCAACACAATTTTAAAAAACTCCCACCGAGAGTTCTGTAGAAATTTAATTGGTACAAATAGTTTTAGAATCAGGTCTCAAGTTATCCCAGAAGTTTAGCTTCCAAAACCGGTATCTTATTAATATTACAAACATTAAGTTTGTATAGATGGTTGCATGTAAGTGTGTTTGTTACTCTTTAACGATCAAAGATTGAACATTTTGATCTTGCGTTAACCTAAACTTTGAATTAATATATTACTTTTTAAGCCAGTGATATTTAATGCTAAGCTGGGGGAAAAATAAACTATTCCACTTGCAAATAACAATTTTTGTTGTAAATATAAATATATAATTCTTTAAATATTGATTGTTGTTTTGATAGGTGATTGTTGTTGTCAACAACAGGAGGTATTGGGTGATAAGCCTATACACCATAAAATAATAGTATGACAAATAGTCCCAATTTCTGCTCCAAAATATTTACTATGTTTACTCTGATAAACAAGATCAAGGCTTTGGGGTCTCTTAAATACTGAATTAAATAATAATAAATAATAAAATGTACGTAGTATATGCTCGCCTGGAGCGAGTTATTAGCACAATTTAGAAAATATCGAACTTAATTTCACAAAAAATAGCACTATTGTACTTTTACATGGAGATGGTTTGTCCGTTAAGAAAAAAAAATAAAAAAGAGAAAAAATATTAATGTTACATAGCAAAAATAACTGTTAATTTGTAATGTGCATATTTCCATTCTCATCAGCTAAGTCAACGGGAAATACCCTATCAATTTGATTTCTTTGAGGCTGTTAAAATATGCATTTTTGGGGCGTAAACGGCCGTGTCATTGTTTTTGTTTATGCTTTGTTTGATGAATTGATATTGTAGTAATTGACGATTCAAAAGTGCGTCTAAATGCCTACTTGAATAAAGATATTTTGAATTTGAATTTGAATTCTTTTACCCTAAAATATTAAATATTATTCTTCTTCTATAATTATTTTTTAATTGTTATAAAATCTGTATTATTGGCTGTCAACTCCATTTATTCAGTACTTGAACGTATATCTCACTATAGATACGCTATATAGAGAGACAAGGGACAAGAGGACAAGATAACTTTGAAGATAAGCGACAAGGAATATTGTATTTCAGTGTCCTGTCTATATTGTTTAGGTTATTTTCAATATTAACGTGTTTTTCTATATTTATTTTTCCTTTCTATAAATCATTAAATATTCGATATTTCTATTTTCAATAAAAGTATGTAACTAAACCTATATATTTTATTGATAGGATAAGAAATAGAATAAGAAAATCTAATTAATATGGTATTACAACATTACACCTAATACAGGGTTGTGTCAGTGTTGGTGTCTGTTCCGCCATTCCTCGTAGATGTTCTCGGCCGCGCCCGCCGCGCTCAGAATACCGAGACCTTTTTTCTGAAAAAATATTAATAGTTTGAATGCAGGAAAAATAATAACAAAAACAAAAAAAACGTTACATATATGTCTTAAGTTTTATTAAGTAATAGAATATTTTATTCTTGTGAGATTATATCTATAATATTAGAATGTGTTTAACTGTACCACTAATTAAAATACTTACAACAGCGCCCATGTTGAATTTGGGGTTTGCATTACTGCGTGTAACAAACAACGAAAACACCGCAATCAGTACTACGAGAACTACTGAGAACTTCATATTAATTGATATGTGATAAGAATAGACTCAGCACCTGATATGTGATGAAGTAATGTCACTGAATCGCGTCGCAGAGTATTTAAGAGAGTCGTTAATGAACGCAGTCGTTGTGTTGGAGTTACCCATTGCATCGGCTTTCCCGTGTCATTAGTAAGACATTAGTCTTATTACGATTTAATTGGTTGAAAAAGTAACTGAAAGTGCGAATTATTATTATTTATTAAGTTTATTGAGTTCAACTAATACAATGATGTGTGCTATTTTATTAGGTTTGGGGGGCATTTTTGGAAACATCCTCGTGTGCCCGTCCGCAATCGATCTGACCCGGAAGTATTCGGTGGGATAGGGAGCGGTATGAGACCTGCATTTTTTAGTAAGTTGGAATATATATATGATATTTAAAAGAGGTTAGTCCTTAAACTAGAGCTTATAAGTACTGCCACCATTGTGCTATCCTCACAATATTATTATTGAGTAGGTATTTTAATTACTTATCTGTCTTATTGATTGGGAAGCTGGAAGCTCAAGCACCATGCACTCCACTCCATCGTACCTCCATTTATGCCTTTTCTCAAAACTAATTTAACTCAATTATATTTAAATACTTACAACTATATATTTTAATATTTTCTAAGTAATCAGTGTCCATCCAGTGGATCACGTAAGGCAAAGAAAAGTGATATTTCAAGAAAACTAATATAAAGTAACCATTACTACTTTGAACATTAATATATTAATTATTGTTTCAGTCTGTTTTTCTTTCATATTAGTCATAAACATTACTTGATAACTATGTTAAATTAAAAAATTAATATTAATATTTCAATTTGTGATTTGTGTTTTGTACTCTAAAACATTTAGTTTTGATTAATTATAGTTCATAATGTTATAATGTACATCGAAATTTGTATGTTTTTTATAATGAGGGTTGTATTTGATATTGTATTTAATAAATTTCAGTAAATTTAAATCACTATTTATCATTTAGTACAAGACACGTTGCTGACACATTCAAAATAAAACCATTTTTCTAAAACCGTTAATCATGAAAATTTTCCACGAACTTGTAGAAAACTTTTTCTTGCTTTAAATTATAACAAATTGACCGGACCGTATTCGCTGTGGGTATTCTTATATAAACATATATTAAGAAATATAGTGATATAATTGTTTTACTATAATTCTTAAAAAAACTAAGTTTAAGATTCCTTTCCTCTTTGTTCCAATACTTTTTTGGGACAGTCCATAAAGTGAAACGTTCAGCTGAAAGTTTAATTAATTAACATTCAGCTAACAATCGCTTATGAAAGAAGAATCGCTAAAAAAAGCTTTATGTCTAGAAATAAAAGACTTGTAAAAACTTCATTATCCCAGGAGTTTCTTCGGCATTGATTTAAAATTTGCTCTATTAAGTTTAATTAATTAAATATATTTGATACAAAAATATGATTGTTAAGTACTTTAAGTCTGTTTATAATAATAAATTATAAATAAAACTACTATATATATAACTTTATACTTTATTAGAGTCGACAGATGTTACTCCTTATTTTCTTTTACCAAGTAATCATTGTATCAATGTAGTAGGTGAGGAAAAAATATAATTTTATGAGAAGTTTTAAAATACTCAGTTAAGGCAGTGTTGTGTTTTTATCTTGTCCTTATAATTAGTAATATTACTTTGTTTCAAAATATTAGTTAACATTATATATGTGTTTTACAAAATTTGTCTTAGTTAATCTTTATTTTGCGGCATTTGGCATAAATTATAATTTATTTATTTATTTATTTAAATAACTTTATTGCATACCTGTAAGATAACAAACAGAAAAAAATAGATAAACAATAATACTAGCAAAGGGCGACCTTATCACTAAAGTGATTTCTTCCAGGCAACCCACACTTACGGACTTAAGTACTAACAGACGGGCTATTGCAATAAAAATACAAATACATAAATAAATTTATGTATACATATAAATATATATATACATATATAAATAACAAATAAACTTACAAACATATATATATATCTATAACACATTACATACATACCTACATACATACATAATATATAACAATATCTCCTACAAAAGTGTCTATAATACATAAATATAAATAATAGAACTAAACTTTATATACGTAAATATATTACAGTGACAGATAGTGTTTTTTGACACGGTCTTTAAAAACTGCTATGGATTAAGATTGTCTTATCTCAATAGGCAGTGCGTTCCACAGCGTAGCGGCTTTTACAGTGAAGGAATCCATGTATTTTTTAGAATTACACGCAGTCATGCGTAGTATGTACTGTCTAGAGGGACGCAAGGTGCAATCATGCTTAAAGGAGCGAATGAAATTGAAGCGATCCTTGAGATAGGATGGAGACCAAGGATGGAAGAGAATAGCAAAAAGGATAGAAAGGATATGTAGGTTTCGTCGATATCTGATAGGAAGCCAGTTGAGTTTTTTGCGGTATTGAGAGATGTGATCAAATTTTCTTAGGCCAAAGACGAAACGAATGCAGAGATTTTGCAGACGCTCCAGCTTGTTTAAAAGATCTTCATTTATGTCGAGGTAGCAAACGTCAGCATAATCTAAAATTGGCATAAGGAGAGCATTAGCAAGCAGGGTTTTCGTCTTAACAGGCAAGAGATTTTTCCACCTTTTCAGCGATCCAAAAGCCAGAAAAACTTTCCTACTAAGGGCTGGTACCTGTGGATTCCATGACAGGTTGCTGTCCATGATAATTCCAAGGTTTTTAACAGTTTGACAATAGGGCAGAATAGTGGAATTAAAAACAATAGGAGGGAGTGAGGAATAATTTAGTTTGGAAGTTTGTCGGGAGTTACTAATAATAATAACCTGCGACTTATTACAATTTATCACTAAACCATGTGAATTACTCCGATCACATACGATATTGAGGTTATGGTTTAGGCACTTGATTGCTTCAGAAACATGTTCAACAGGAGTAGATACATAAAGCTGGAGGTCATCAGCATACAAATGGTAAGGTACAGAGAGTAGGCTAGTAAGAGTATTTATGAAGATCGAAAAAAGAAGAGGAGATAAGACCCCACCTTGGGGAACACCAGCTTTGAGACGGCAATACAACGATGTATTTTCTTTGATTCGGGTACATTGCATACGATCAAACAAGTAATAAAATGATAAGAAATAATAATAATAAGTAATTATGTACACGTTAGCACTTTAAATCTACTTTAATTTTATTTTAATCATAATTGGTTAAGCCGCTCAAACCTGCGACCCCTCAGTTACGGTCGTCGTCACTCTATCGACTGAACTTTCGCGTTACTATAAATCTTGATAAATTTATAATATAAATTTAAATAACGTGATATATATATATTCTTTTTTCTTTTTTCTTTCTTTTTTAAGTCTTAAGTATTCCTTTAATATTGCTGTATAATATTGAATTGTTATGATTCATTTTTTATATAGTGTAGTGGACCCATGCAAAGGTTATCAATATTATTAAATTTTTTATTTATCTTTATAATAACCACGACGAAATAGTATATTTTTGGTAAAAGAAGTAAATATAGATGACATACGTATCAGTCGGCTGTTTTATATATTGTAATTAAAAAAATATATATTTTATATTATTTATATTTAAAAATATAATAATGTAGTTAAATTGGGGTTAAAAATATCAATAGCTTTTAAGATAATCACAAATTTATTTAGTAATGTGGTTGAGAGTAAACATAAAATATATTTTATGGTGAAATCATAAAAGAAGACTACTTACATTAAATCATAACATTCCATCTCTTCATTCTGGACCAGTTTTATATTTAAGATCACTGATACGAAACGTACACGGACATACCAGAATTAGTTTTTGGATAATTTGGAGTACTTATGGAGGCCATAGCATAATGATAACAGCTATTCTTTTAGAATTCAGTATTTCTAAATGATACGGTTTAAAATTTTACCAGGTTATGATAAATTTACCATCAATGATATCATTGTCCTTAATACATTTCTGAGTGAAATTATTGAAGATACAACTGCCTTATTCAAAAGTGCTTCTCGCTAATATATAGTAGATATTTATTAAATATATTTATTATTTATTTATTTATCTTCACGCCATATCACTTGCGGGGTAGCCAGAGACGGCGGAGCGCCAAACGCTCCGGTCCCTGCATACCTCTTTCGTCTCGGCCACAGACATCTTCATACATGCCCTCGGGGGGTCCTCATGCTTTTTACGTGACCTTCCTCCAGTGTCATAGATACTGTGTTTTCGAAGGTCACTCGAGGCCTCGCCCTGTCTCTTAATAAAAATTAAATTATGCCTTTTAAATGGTTCTATTAAAATAAACACTTTAATATTAAGCTTATTTTTCTTGTGGTATCATAATATTATTTATCACTGGCGCGGAATTTCTAAATGAGCTGTTAAATTAAACCTAAATCTCAGTAAATATTTTCTTTTATATTATAATATAAATGCTCATTATTTACAATTTTTTTATTTTTAAATTTTTAAACATTTTTATGTTTAAAAACTTTTATTTCAGTATTTATTCAGTCTTGACTCATTTTACAGTCTTTTTACCTATAGTACGTAATAAATACCAAATCAACCTACGATTCTACATTTATATTTTAAAATAATTCACAACAACAAATTCACTACGTGTGAACACATCACACGACGGGTAAAAGGGATAAGATTTCCGACCGCATGATCATTGACAAATATTTATAAGTAATTAGTCAAATAGATATTATATTTACCTCCCCTTATTCAATGTTCAACATAATAGTATTTAATTGTTAAGAACTTCGTGAATGAAAACGAAACATCAAACAATTTAGAGTCGATCTTGGATACATATATTGGTCGACTAAAATTCATGAAGGAAATCATCAAAGATCATAGATTAACTCCTGTACAAAGATATGATCAGTGACATATCAATATTACAACTTAAATATATAGACTATAGGAATTACAGAGAAATATTGTGAAAGAATAAACACTTAGTATATTTGTTTTCGTAATTATTATTAGGAATAAATCTTACCTTAATCGTAATTCTTTACTGATTTAAAATAAGTTTGAGGTTTACTGAATAAACTGTAAATCTTACATAATATTAATATCGTCCAACAACAATGTATTAATTGAAAATACTATATTTAATATTGTAGCATATTATTATCACAAGTATATCTTGCTATAACATTTAAGTTATACAGGGTACATTCATCACTCCGAAGACGCTGAGTCATCGGCAATTAATTCAAAAATAAAATCTACAAGAAATCAGTAATTGAGCGTAAGATTTAACCATAAACCATACATTACATGAAATGCTTTGTTTGTTTTTTGTTAAAAGTGAAAACTTGTTTAAAACGAGTCTAGGTTTTGTTTTACTTTCATTTAAAACGTGTTTAACCGAAACAGGATCACTCAACTAACTGACAGGCATATGAAATGAATATTTATATTCAATTTAATACTTCCATTTTTACAGCAAACAGAAACGTTATACTGAGAGCACACACGGTGAGTTATCTTTATGTCCCTCAAATGGATTGTCAATAGAATAAATATATATATATATGGATATATATATATATATATATATATATATATATCCATATCTTTCCTCGTTTTTTATAGAAATCCATTCGAAATCCATGTAGTAGTACGCATGTATAAGACTTTTAAATGTTGACGATTTTTTATACTATTAATTTGTTTTAAGTCTCCATTACACTATCTTGCATTATGTCTCTATGGTCAGTTTACATTTACAAAAAGTTAACAAAGAACCTGATTGATACGTTTGCAAACATACACTTATCAAATCAAAAATAAAACACCTTAAACATTTCAGAAATCGACTTCGTTTGAATTGACGGGTTGTGAGCTCTCCGGTCGCTATGAAATATTTCTATTGTATACCAGTCTCGTCTTTTATAACATAAAGATGTGCCTCCAGCAGTAATTGAACATTTATATTATAGGTCACCTTTTGTTAACTTTATATATATTCAAAATATATATTTATTTACTTGTAACTTCTTTCGCCATTTATACCTATTTATATAATCATTTGTTAGTTGTTATATAAAAGTCAATTGTATATAATAAATATTTTTTTTATTCCTCAAATATCTTATGAATGACAAGTAATTGCCATTCACTCATCATGTAATAGTGATAAAGTGATATTAGTACTATATACACTTGTACGTGTGCGGATCTCTTTATTTATTACTTGTTACTCTTTCAAAATCAACAAATCAATCTTCTCCTTGGCCTTTTGCAATAAATGTATACCTATTTTTATAAACAAGTTCTATTTTACGAATGCACGATGAATAATATTTCTTATAGTTAATTTATTTACTAGGTGTCCAACAAGTCAAACGCATCACAAAAGAACAATGTACCTACATAAGTACGTTTAATATTGTGTTTGTGTATTTTATATATAAAAATGGTATTTGTTACATTTACTGCAAGAAAAGTTGCATCCCAATGAAAAATCATAGAAATTATAACAGTTTTGTAAATTTTTTATCTAATGATCAATACGAGTACTGTACAAATAATCACGGCTACTTAACCCGGTAAAACACAGTAATATACAAATACAATAATTAATGATGTAGATACAATTAACATTAAAGGAGAATTCTATTTACTTATTTTGTTTGAGTTTATCAGATAATCAAATATCGAATTTATATTATTAAAACCTCAAGTGTCTTTCACTAGTTGCAAAATTGACTTTAACAGCGCTTATAAAACGTAGATATCTTATAAATTATATAAGTATAATGAGATTCTTTGTACATTTTTATAAGATGTAAGATTCACTAACGTTGGTATACAATGCCTTGTATTTAATCATCTGTTAAATCATTGAAGGCAGTGCTCTGAAAAACGAGTGACTCTTGAATAGATGTAATCATTTATCACCGGTGGTAGTCAGTGTAAGCAGTTGACTTTCCTTACTATGAGTGATGGGTCTGTAACACCATCGACGAGACATTCATACCTTGAAGAGTTTATTTTATTTCCATTATAACAATAAAAAACGTCTGTCTGTTAAACGTAAAAAAAATTACCTAAATTTCTTATAAACAATTTTAAATATATTTTACTCGGAAACAATTTTGTTTTTGTTAATGGAAGCACTTTTATGACAAATATTTAAATATTACATTGAAAGGAAATAACAGTATTTAACACATTAATAACGGAAGAATAATGAAAATTAGATATACTGATAAGATGTATCTCCGTCATCTACCACGAAACATAACTACTTTAAAAAAAAAAACTTTTTCAAAATATAAAAAAAATGTAATCTTTAATTGCATTTAAGTAATAAAATCATATATTGTGTTAATCAAAAATACTATAATCAACAAAATTCAATAAATATTCAAATTGCCAAAACAAATAGTATGTTTTACTAAACTAGAGATATAAATCTAGTATTTTAATACCAACAATATGTTATAAAAACATTATGGTAAATTATAGATTTGCTTCAGAGTAATGAAAGATTTATAAAAATCTTCCATTGTTAGATACTTTGATGGAACCACCGAATACGTAATACAAAGATTAATTAATTATAATCATTTGTCCAAATCTTTACCTTCATATTGTTCTTATCATTCTCAGTGAAATTATTTTGTAAAAGAATAAAAGTACAATGGACTTATTTTTCTTAGCTTTAATAATTACTAAATATGAGTAATTAATGTTCAATCTAACAATAAACGCCAATATGTAACATTACCTGATCGTATTAACAAAGTATTAAGTGTTTATTTCGTAGATTGGAAAAAAATATAGACGATGTCTTTACAAAAGAAAAATAAATGAAAAAAAAATCCTTCTTTATATTGTTATTAATAAAAATATTACAAATATTAAGTTAAGATATAATAATAAACAAATGCAGTGTTAGTAATGCAATTCAAAAAAAGGCAGTATTGTATGTTTAGGTAATTATTGGTTATTGTAATTCGATCACAGTAATATTAATGCTCGAAAAGCACAATTAAGGCATAAACATTAGAAAATAACATACATATGTACTAACAACACACTCGTGATGGATGATAATATTTACAGTTACATATTAACGATGTCAAGTGCTGTGTGTGTTTTGAATAATTTACTGATAATTGATTTACACCAGATATAGAATAAATATAAAATGATAAAATATCTGATGTATTATAAAGAGGAAAGCTTTTTTGTTTGTTTGTTAATGCAAAAAACGATTTTAACCAATTTTCAATAATAGAAGGTCACTTTATCTGGAAGTAACAACAACAACAACAATAGGCAAAAATGTATGCTCAACTTAAATGGTTAAAGATAAGTCATTTTGTCTTATTTTTAATCGATTTACGAGGTACAGATGAATGGTAGGAATAAAAGATATACAAAGAAGTTAGCGAGGGGTCTATTTATAACGGCTAAACTATTAAAAGCGTTCTTATTTTAAAAATATTTAAAAAACGACTACATACAATACTTTACATGTAGTTTTTCATGTGTTAATGAATGAATGTTATTAAAGTATTTCATCATTTTTTCAGACATCATTTTAGACATCCGAACGGTCCAGACTCGTGCTCGACTCCTTACGTAGCGGATACAAGCGATAAGACCGGTCCGCGGCAGTCCGACCTACGTCTGAGGAGTTGAATCCACGCACACCTTCAACTCCTGAGGGTCACAGCTGTCCTCGCTTGTTTGAGCACCTCCGCCGTCTATACCATAGATTTAGAAAAAATATATCTTAAACAATTTACTTTTATTTATAATTTTTATAAAACATAGTTAATAAGACAATATTATATTTTATGTTATGTTTATGTTATATTTTAGTGTTATTATAAGTGGTTTAAGCTAATCTCATTGTTTAAATAACAATTTAACATTTTAAATTTACGACCACTTATTACTATTATTAACAAATATCAACATTAATAAGGTAAATGAAGGCAAAATAAAATATATTATATAATATAAATTTAAATTGTTAATAACTGCGCTTATGAACGATGTTACGATTTCGATTAAATTAAATAATTACTAGTCACTTTATTCGTTTTAAGTTAAATGGACTTATTAGACGGAGCGCCTTGAGAAGAAAAGAACTAATTCCCTTTAAAACGATCAGATTATTAACCTTTTATATTCTTCCTTGCTGCCATTAAGCTTTAAGCAGATTTGCATAAAAATCCCATTCTCTCCGTTTATTCCTCACTCCTTCCTTAAGAATGAACTGAATTGAGCAAACGATATAACAGTTATAAAATTATCTATATTATTATTCATTAAAATATACGTTTAATATGTTTTCTTTATTGTGTTAAAATGTATCAATATTCGTTTTGTGACTAACTGATTCATAATTTACTTGTTTAATTTTAGATAAGGTTTAAATCTGTCATTTTATTACTTTTTATTTTATTTTGACAAGTATTAAAAATTACTTTAAAAAAAACATTAAGAAATTACGAAAAGTAAAGACGTTTAAATTATACCACTGTTGAGTGAAACAGGGACACTACATACTTGATTCATCATATTATATATCGGGAGTTAAGACCCAGGTGTCAAATGGTCAGGTACAAGTTTATTAACTAGAAAAGTTACAAAAATTATTATTTTTAAATCATTATATAAATCAAATAATTGTTAGCCCGACGATAAATTGTCACCAGGATATAATGTTTCCTGGAATGCTTTCACATGGTAAAAACTTAAAACTTCGAATTTAGTATTTTAGTTATTTTATAAATTTTCTCACAAATACTAAATAGGATTACAAAACACTGGTATCCTATTAAGCTTTGAGAGACTTTTCCAGATGTAACTTTAAAAAAAACTTTTTAGTTTTACAGCTTTCAGTTTCATTCCATTTGTATAAATTGAATGTTCTAACGACGGTTACTAAAGGCTCGTTTCGCTGACAAGTTCAAGTGAACACTATCAAGAGCCATTTTAACTATAAACTAAATATATCTTTAAATTGAGATATTAAGAGAACAATAATGTTTTGCATATTTGTATTGTAGAACAAGGATTTCTATAAAGGGGTTACAGAATTGTTAGAAACTTTAGTTAATCTATTTAATTATTATCATCCCAAATTATAACTGATAACACTGGTTTAAATTGTTTTAATTGAGATTCGTGAGAGATACTTGCAATAATAATATAAATAACGACAATTCATTTTTTCTACTAATATCTAATTTAGGGTTTTGATTAAATATTTTTTATTAATAACTGAATTGAAATTTAATTACTACCAAAGACATAAAATAAAAGTTATAAAAACCATTTCATACATACAGTGAAATAAATTGAAACCCATCACTGAAGTCTTTGTCACATTTTTGTGTTTGAGTTATTAAGAAACATGGGAACTTTAAATATATAAATTATAAATTATTATTTAGTATCCGTAATTCAAAACAATAATTGAACGGAAATGTTATTATAAATTAATATTTGATGTTCAACATAACAATGAAGCATAAAATATATACCAAAAAACTTCACATATAAAAAGCTCTCCTAAAAGCATTAAAGGTAATGGTTTCTAGTAGATTTTCCATGAATAATGATTTGAGAGATAATATTAATTTATCTTCAGTATCTGTTATAAATTCTTTATAAAAATAAAGGAATGGATTTGTGTTGATTATCCGCTGGTATAAGGAGGAGATGCGAACTAAAATAAACTAAACATAATAATATAGTTTTCTTTTACATCAACAGTTTCAAAAATAATAATGAATATAAAAATCTTTATAATTTATTACATATTTATTCTAGAAGTTTGTTTTTTTGTACATATAACTCATTATAAATAGCAACAATATTACATTTTACCATCACTATTTCTTTAAAACAATTTAAATTAAATATTTTTTCTAACTCAAATAGATTGTTTATTTATTTTTTCTTCTTAAACTAAAGATCCCTCATTAATAGATTGCATTGTGCATCTTACTTTATCGATTACTTGATCCATATTTCACAAACACTTCGACATTGATGGTTTGACAAATTAAAGTAGCGCTTAACAAGAAAACACTATCTGATGTGATGATCGTTTACATGGACCCACATGTCATTAAGGCGTTATATTAAAGACGATTTCATAAATTGTGATTCATGACATATTTTTTTTCAATTTGCTACATTTATTATTAATGGTTATGATTATATTATATTTTATATTTTATTTTAATATTTAATTTGCTATGTTAAATATTATAATTATTCTCTATTTATATAAATAATATATCACCTTATTACCTTATGACGGTCTCGATATAATTATTAACAATTAATTTTGTCAGCACGAGTTATTGATGTCGTCTACTTAAAATTGGATGTTGTTTAACAAAATTTATTTTATCATTCATTAAAATTGATTGAGATTGATTTAACATACAAAAGGGCCTTTCATTTAAATCGATCAATATTATAAATTATAAAGTGTTTGTATCAAATACTATCCGCTTTTAGCGTATTCGTTCAAGAGAGAGAAAAAAAATATTTTGCTTGCAGTTTAATTCACTTGAGGAATGTGTGTATGGACATAATAGATAAACGTGTAGTGTCTGGAGATAGAACTCAGAAGCCGTCAATTCAAACGGAGTCAATTTCCGATATGTTGTCGGAAATTATGTGTTATCAGAAGCACGTTAGGTTACTTGAATTCTTTATTTGCTCTTTTAAATTGACCTAGAGGAATATGAAATACAATCATTGTAAGGTATTTTAGATATTTTAGGTCATATTAACAATCTACAATATATGATACTTATAGACACGGTTCTCTCTCACCGAGTGTGTTCTTGATATATCGTTTCTATTTGCTATAAAAATTAAAGTATTGTATTTTTAATTGAAAATAATATTTATTTAATTCAGGTGTACGTGATTCTGTTTTGTTTTGCTCGATTGGTTTTATATTTATAACAATAGAACTCAGACTTGTTATAAATACTTTTCTTTTTCCTTAAAGTTTTTATTGACATACAATCAAATCCAATCCAATCTAATTTGTAACTTTTACGCTGTGCTTGTATAAAATAAGGTTGATTTAGATAATAGTTATTTCTACTATGTAATTTATTATATAGAGAAGGTAAATATTTATAGAATAGAATACACAGGAAACCTACCGCCCAATTACCGTTTTCTTGTGGAGGTTTTCTTGTTGAATTAATTACCAATGACTTTGGAGTGATGAATGTACTCTGTATGACGTAAATCTTATAGGAGCCATTGTTGTATAACTGCTGATTATTGATAACACTAATATATATATATGGTAGCATTTTCTCTTATAAATTTATAGTAAAATGCAATTCAGTAAAATACTTGACTATGAGACTCATGTAACGGGTGTCTCAGAATGTTTTTCGTTTTTGAATTGACCAATAAGCGCCCACCACCGGCAGCAGGGGAGGGGAGTGGTCTCAAACGCTTGGCTTGGCAAATCGTTCTTTAGTAAAAACAATGATTCCTACACTATTGTTCGTCGTCTCTACAGGATACATTTTAATTTAACAAGCTTAAAACATATGCAAAGTGCTAATTTATTTAAACATTGGGTGTGCAAGTTTGAAGAGACTGGGAATACAATGCCGGAAAAATCGTTTGGGCGCAAAAGGACATCAAGGACGAGCACGAACGTCGACTGCGTCCACCAGTCTGTTATGAACGACCCACGACAGCCGTTGAGATTGCGCGCAGCTTCTCTTAATTTGAAAATATCTACAGTTCATCGCATTATTTTGAACGTTTTAAATTTTCACCCCTATAAAATTGTTATTTTGCGAGAAATGATCCTGATAAACGAGTCAAATTCTGCAGGATAATGAAAAACCGTTTTAAGAGTTTCTGCTGCCTGCCATATCAAGTCAAGGAATTATCGGTCCTTATTTTTTTGAGAATGACTCAGGTCGAACTCAGACCGTTAATTCTGATCGATATTGCCATATGATCCGGATTTTTTTTTGCTATAGAAATGCAAAACCATTCTGTCTACAACCGCAACACCTTTTTGCAGCAAGAAGGAGCCACTTCTCATGTTATAAAGGACTCATTAGCTGCTCTTCACGATTTATTCACTGGAAGAGTGATAAGTCACCGAAGAGACATTAACTGCTACCGAGGAGCTTTGATTTAACGCCTGCTATCTTTTTCCTATGGGGCTACCTAAAAAGTAAAGTTTACTATCCATTGCCACCAAACCTGAACGTTTTGAAGTAAAGAATCACCGAAGAAATCAACTCTATTCCAAGAGCGATGCTCCAGCGAGTGATTGAAAATGTTAGCTCCAGGCTAAATGAGTGTGAACAAGTAAATGGTGAACATGTGCAAACGGTTGTTTTTTATAAATAAATTTGAAGATCTGCTCATTAATTTAACAATAAATAAAACAAGTTTTAATTCATAATGTAGTTTTTTATTTAATATCGAAAAATGAAAAACATTCTGAGATACCTTTTATTAAAAATAAGATACTAGGGGCGCCAACAGACCCTCAATTTCGACTCGCTGCGCTCGCGAAATGTCGGGTGCCGTTTGCATATTGAGCGAAGCGAGCCTAATGTAATGACTCATGGTTTCCATTCATTGACTCCAATTTGATATCAGTTTTTTGATGATTATTTCTCAACGAAAAGTCATTTCTCAAATTTTTTTTTAAACCATCACCTAATTTGTGTCTTGCAAAATTTTAAAATTTTTCTTCAAGTACTTTTCGAGCCTATTCGTGACAAATAATGTGACAAAGTCTAAAGATCTAACAAAGTATTAAGATCTAACTATTGTAGTATATTTAAATCTCTTAAGTCAGCGCTATCAAAATAGTTTTTTTTTTGTTTAATATCCTGTTAAAACCAAAAATTTTAAATGAATGTTTTTTAAACAATCCGCTACAATTTATTATTATAATTTATTTTTCTATCTTACCTTTTCCTTCCTATTGCTATGTTATAAATATTTTAGAACAAATTACTTGTTGTTGTTCTTGTTATACTATATTATGAAGTGTTGCTAATAAGTAAATAAAGTAGCATAATCTATCAGTTGCTTTTTAAAATATAAGGACAAACTAACATCCGAGTCATCTTGTGGTATATTTAATATCATACACATACAGTATATTTGAAATTGTCTATAAAATGTTATACAAATGCTTTTACAATAAAAAGTAATCAGGAGCAGGACTCAAACCTTGTCCCGTGTCTGTCCTTATTACTTTGCTAACGAGGGTATCTTTATTGAGACGATTTCTATTTTTATCAAAATGTCTGCTAATATTTCTTATATTCTTAAAGCTAGTTAGGTGGTTAAGCTAATAAGATTAGAAAAGCGAATAACATAGATTGCTTTTAATTGAGCAATTATCAATTAATGTAATAGGATCAACATAAAAAACGTTAACTATGTTAAAAGCCAATGAAAGATCTCTAACAAAATCAATAGTCTTTGTATTTTATTAAAACCCCTTTCCATCTCTTAACGAAATTTGAAGGTTCTCTAAAGATAATTTACTTAATGTTTGATTCGCTACGAATAGGTATTCAAGGCTTCGACTGTTCATCATTTTATATTTATGTTTTTTATTCGTGTGTAAATTGCAAAATCTTAAAAAAAAAGGAATCTATCAAAAAGGTATTTCAATTATTTAAAATTGTATTTTATGAATCTTTTAGTATTACTTTATATAACATAATTTCTGTGTTTGCTCAGTACATCATTCCTGTTAAAATGATATATCTTAAATGTTTGGCAACTTCTTTTATAATTTCTCAATTAAATTACCGAAATATATTTTAAATAGCTAGTATTATTATATTATTCCTTATGGAGTACTTATCCTTATCCTATTATCATCTGTAACATTTATGAACCAAACGAATAGAAGAATAATTTTAATAACTTATATTAGCGATCATTTTATTAGCTTTATAACTTCTTGCTGATAATTGTATTGTAAGTATTGTTTAAGCCTTAAACCAGCTTTTGTGGTTTTCAGATAAAATAATAGATTCCTCTTGTATAAAAAGCTTACTACTTGTTTACTCCGATTGTTATCTGAGACCACGCTGCACTGCACTGCACAACAAAAAAATCCATGCCCGCGTGGGTAGACCTCGTGTGTAACTCGTTTAAAATATAACTCACTACCTAAGAATAACACATGATGCCGTTGTTTACATCAAAAATTTTCAAGCAAAAAGCGGTTTTTATTTTTTTTCTCGGAAAAGGTATCTTTTTTGGAAATACTTTTGATACTTAAATTTAGAGTAAAAAATAACCTTTCTATTAAAAATATCTGCGAGGAGGGAATGTTTACCAGAAAAAAGTTGCCGTGATTTTACCTACCTTAAATTTTCAAACTAAAAGTGGTTTTTTTTTTTCTCAGAAACGGTCATGAATTTTTTTCCAAAAATTTTCGGTTTTTTTACCCCCACCCCTAAGTTATTGAAGTTAGGTTTTCGGTTTATGTACATTAGTTATAGGTATTTATCAAAGACAACATATAATATGAAAGCGATTGATCTACTTTGTATAAAAGTTATGGTCGAAAAACTGAAATCAGAAAAAGTGAGGCCCTAGCGCCCCCTGTGGCCGAATTTCTCTGGTGAACGAACTTGACCTTAATTTTTTGATGGTTGATTTTTGTGCAAAGTTTGAAAACAATCCCAGCGAAACTGTGGCCGCTATCGTGCTTACAATAGTCGAATCTAGACGCACGCACGCATATATATATATATATATATATATATAAACATTTTGACCAATGGTCATTTCGGACTCAGGGGGTCATAAGATGACCTCCTGTGAAGAAATTTTTCCAAAATTCGAAAGTCGGGTACAAATGAATGGGCAGACCGAATTCTTCGAGGTCTACCCAAAATAATCGAACAAGGAATCAAACAGTCAAATATATTTATTTATAAATATATGTACCTATAGCATTAAGCATTATAAAACAATATTTCATAAACATATTTACTATTACTATAATTTCAAACTTTAAGTAATCTTTTGATATACAGAATTAGATACGTAGGAGTAAGTTAAAACATATAAAAACAAAACACGGATATTCCAAATTTTTAATGATTTCAATTTAAGTTGTTATCAGTCATGATAATATTATTGTTTGTTTATAAGTTCATTAATATACTTAACTAAACCTGGGCTACAAAAAAAAATACTAAATTTATTGCTATAATTTACTGCTATAATTCTATAATTGTAGTTAAAGGAAATTAAGAAATGTGATAACGTTTAAGAAATTTTACTATCATAATATTCTGTAAGAGCAACTGCTGAGTTTCTGGCCGGCTCTTCTCAACAGAGCAGCATTCCGCCTTTGGTAGCTTACTTACGGACTGACTACACTGACCTTTTTTGTATTGTAGTAATTGACAATTCAAAATTGCGTGTAAATGCCTACTTGAATAAAGATATTTTGCATTTGAATTTAAATTTGTATGGTTAGAATAAGTACACGTTTAACAAATAACTACAATACAATTAATGTAAGAGTTATAACAATTGGAAACGTCATTAATTTATTCTTTGGTATTTCTAATTAAAAACTGAAAGTAATAAATTATTTAAAATTTTGGAAGATATTAATTAATTTATTACTATTATAATTAGAACCGAAAAGACATTTATAATTGAAGACAATACTGACATTCACTTGACATTACTATGCTTGAATTAAAAACATTTTATGGATTTAATGATTGGAAAGAGTTTGGGAATATTAATATTAATACTAATAATACTTACAAAACACTTAGTAATATTTGTAAAATACAACTGAATTAATTTGGTCCATTCACTCACTAGTTTATTAACCTGACTGTTCTTTAATCATTACTACCTTTATGAAATTTGTAATTTCTAGATATTTTAATATATGACCAACGACCGACCGACCGACCTACATGTTTTTAACTTTTTTATATATATACTATGTACTAAAATCTAAAATTAATTATCAATTTATAATAAAATATATTGAGCTACTTTTGAATACGTGGAATAGAATAGTAACTTTTATGAAAGTAATTGACAATCTTTTAAGAAGAGTTTCCAGCGAGGCGAATGTAATGTTATAAAGTTTAAAATTATTCATTAATGTTAAAAAAATATTTAAATACAATTATTTGTAAGTATAGGCTGTGTCACAGGTGATACCATTTTAAGAATGGAATGGAAGTGGAATTATATTTATTTGATTGTACAGTAAGTATAAATAAACAACAGGTAAATGATTAACAGTCTTAGATACCATAACGTATGTGTGTGTGTGTGTGTGTGTGTGAGAGACTGTTTGCGTCTGTGTTAGTGTATATAAATGTGTCTCTATTACACTAAACGTTGAAACAATAAACAAACATACATATATTCGTAGTTTATCAGTAAATGTTTAAATATAAAATATTATTTGTAATTTTTGAATAGTGTTTAATAAAAGAAAATATTAAGAAAGTCAGTTGATATATTTATTTCCTCTTACTCAAGAGACTAAACGAGCAAATTAAATTTAGTTAACATTTATTGTTAAGCATTAAGGTTAAACTATATAATTGATTTTATCACGCTCACTTTAAGAGAAAATTTCCTTTGTTTTACAGATAAAATTGTTTCTCTGGTACAAACGCAACTTTCAACCGAAGGAAATTGTGGTTTTGTTTCAAATTAAATTAAGATTAAGCTCAGTGTAAAATAAATTGCTATAAGATTTATAAATAAAAAAATATAATTATAATATTAATTATTCTTACTAAGTCAGAATGCATCTTACATAAATGTCTTTACTATGTGTTATAAATATAACACATCTTTTAACAATAGTTTATAACATGTCATATGTTTGCGCATCTCTCAGAAAGTATCAGATGGATTTTAATCATATTTCATCCGAGTCAACATATTGCTTTCAAATTCGAAATAGTTTTCTTTAAATAGGCATTTACGCGCACTTTTGATTTTACTACAAATATGTGATTTTTATTCAGGAAAATTTGAAAACTTCAGTAGAAAAGAGAAAACCAATCTGGGTTTATCAATTGTAATAACAATCATACAAAACTACTAGACCAATTTTATTGAAATTATTTTTGGTGTCAACCTATATTCTTTGTCGACAAATCGCATGCAATATATATTAAATAGGTAGGTCTTAAGTACCTATATATTGGAATTGCATGTTTAAAATAAAACTAAGGATGTATGATTACTTATAACACAATACAATTTAAATTTATTTTTATAATATAAAGAAGCCTCATTTAAAATTTTATAAAAAAGTGATTTGAGTCAAGTGTAAATGAAATGTCACATGATGATGTAATGTTATGTTATGTTATGCTACTGTATTTGTACAAACTAATACAGTAGCATAGCTTAATGTTTTTGTTGTAGTATACGATGTGATTGCTGCACTCGCAGATGTCTCGCGCGGTCAGCTGCAGCTCGACGACGCAACGCGACTACTCCGGCGACACCAACGACCAATGCGATGGTTCCCTTCACGTTATCATTATTACTCTTATTATATTCTATCGCGCTATAATCATTATTATATTTATCTGTTATGTTCAAAAACTACTTTTTTGTTAACATCTGCGTGATACACACATTAATGAAGATTATAGTATTTACATTTATGGAGATGGAAGATATCATATACGACGAAGCACGTGCTGTCGGGAACTCTCTCGATATATTAAAGCCGCTTATCACATCTAGCACTATATCAACACATACACTATTGATAAACAAAATAAGGTATAATCAGTCAAACTGAGAGGATGTATCGTGTCATCATGATGTTAACATGGAAAGGTTGAAATACTGTTTATTTACATTTTTTGTTATTTTTATAAAACACTGACATAATGACAATCCCGTAAACATTAATAAGAAATTGAGAATTGATAAAACAAAGGTTTAATTAGCTGAACAATGTCTTTTTTTTTTAATGTCCTGCATTTCGTGAAGATTATTCAAATAAACAAATATTACGTCATAGATTTAAAAAAATTGTAGATTTCTTTTTCTTACTGTTTAACATTCCCAATGTTTGATAGAATTTACGCATACGCATACGCATACGCATACGCATACGCATACGCATACGCATACGCATACGCATACGCATACGCATACGCATACGCATACGCATACGCATACGCATACGCATACGCATACGCATACGCATACGCATACGCATACGCATACGCATACGCATACGCATACGCATACGCATACGCATACGCATACGCATACGCATACGCATACGCATACGCATACGCATACGCATACGCATACGCATACGCATACGCATACGCATACGCATACGCATACGCATACGCATACGCATACGCATACGCATACGCATACGCATACGCATACGCATACGCATACGCATACGCATACGCATACGCATACGCATACGCATACGCATACGCATACGCATACGCATACGCATACGCATACGCATACGCATACGCATACGCATACGCATACGCATACGCATACGCATACGCATACGCATACGCATACGCATACGCATACGCATACGCATACGCATACGCATACGCATACGCATACGCATACGCATACGCATACGCATACGCATACGCATACGCATACGCATACGCATACGCATACGCATACGCATACGCATACGCATACGCATACGCATACGCATACGCATACGCATACGCATACGCATACGCATACGCATACGCATACGCATACGCATACGCATACGCATACGCATACGCATACGCATACGCATACGCATACGCATACGCATACGCATACGCATACGCAAACGCATACGCAAACGCATACGCATACGCATACGCATACGCATACGCATACGCATACGCATATGAGTGTTTTAACTAATATATACCCGAAGTCAATTAAATATATTAATATTATGACACTATGATTGCAGAATTCTTAAACCATACGAGGGTCAAACTGAAAGTTCTTAGAAAATCAAAAACTAAGCATCCTAGCAAGTTATTAGTTTTATTGTAACTTTTCAAAATAGCGTCCAGACTGTCTTTTGGTTTCCGGATCATAACAGTAAATCCAGCTTTCGTCATCCGTTAGTATGTTGAACACAGCATTTGAGTCACCTCCGTTAAATTTTTGGATCATTTCTCGGTACCAATCAACACAGCGGAGTTTTTGAGCCTCGGTCAAAATATGCGGTATCCAGCGGGCACAAAGCTTCCTGACCGCTAAATGTTCATGGAGGATTTTGTGCACTTGACTCATACCTATGCCTAGACTTGTCCGAATCTGCTGATAGGTCACTCTTTTGTCAGTCTCTATCATACGCCGCACAACACTGATGTTATCTTCAGTCGTCGCTGTAGAAGGCCGTCCCTAACGCAAATCATCGGTGAGATTAGTTCGACCACGTTTGAATTCATTAAACCAGTTGTAAACTGTGGCACGAGATGGGGCTTCATCGTGAAAAGCCAATCGAAGTCTATCATAACTTTCTTGTTGACTTAAATGACATCGAAAGTCATAAAAAATCATTGCATGAAAATTTTCTTGGCTTAAATTCATTCTGACGTGCACAGATAATTTTCAATTTGCCGCCAAATCGTAAAACAAATGACAAATGAATGAAATGTACACTCAATAATATTGGTAAAGAGTTCTATTTTCAAAATTTAAACAATTTTTATTAATATAATGCTTTTAAGTGGCCAGTTTAGTTTTAACTTTCAGTTTGGCCCTCGTATAAAAATATACTTATATTTTATTTGTTAGCGAAATGTTAGAAATAAATTAAATAATACATCTTTTAATAAAACTAAGTTACATAGAGTAGTTTGAAAGATTGATTTATAAAATCAAAAGATGGAAAGAAAAAGAAGTCTTCAAAACGTTTGTACTCGCATATAATTCTTCAAACTCCTTTATATCTATTAATTATCATTAAATAATATTTACTTGAAAGAAAATTATTATCCCTTATTTTTTATTTTTTATTAATTTAAATATAAAAAAACGTTATAATTGATAAATGTTTTCTAAAATTTCCCCTTTTCCTTCTTTCATATATAATTTATATTTTAAACTGAAATAATATTACTATAAATATTTGAAAAGAATTCATTCATTTCGTTTACTTCCTTATTTTAAAAAATTAAAAATATAATCTTAGCTGAACGTATTAGTTATAAAGTCTATATCAGTTAGAGATAGCTGACGTTGTTTCCATAAATCATAAATCACTGCGTGCAAATGCTATTCTGTAGTTAAATATCTATTCAACGGTAGTTAGTTGTCGCTGGCGTTACTCCAAACACGAGTAGTGAGTTGTAGTATCAATTAGTATTCAAATGACTTTATTGATGTATTGCACTATTGGTTTGTTTTAAAATAATACATAATGTTTAAAATTAACAGTTCAAATCACACATCAAGTTTGTCGTAATTATACAAAGAAACAAATAAAAAATAAATAATATAATATGAAGAAAGAAAAGTCGCAATAATGAATACGAATTCGTAGTGAATCAAACATTAAAGAAGGACCTTTGAAGTAAATTATCTTTAGAGATCTTCAAATTCAGTTAAGAGATGGAAAAGGGTTTTATGAATAAAATATGAAGACTTTCTTCATCAAAGCGGGCGTTAGCTAGCTCAGAGTGACGAAAGCACCCATAGTGCTGAAAGTCTAACTCTGTATATATACGCGCAATATCGATTTTTTTATACAGGAGACCTTCTGGTATGAGTGTGGTATTTTTAGAAAGTCCTTGGCCCATAGACCCAGAAAATGCATTTACATTTAGCAATAAACCTACCGCCTCACCTCTACGGCCGTTTGAAAAATGAGACTAAAATTTAGTTTTTGGCTCCGCACCAGTATAAAATCACTTATTTCCACCTTTAAAAAGATTTTCCTAAAGGTCCTCGTCGAGACCTTTTCAACAAGCCCAAAAACACCAAAATCCGACCACCGGTTGATGAGATACGACATTTTGAAAATTTTGACTGGCGCCTCCATCGATGATTACTTTGTCTGTTTGTGGGTATATTCGTAGTTTCAACTGATTTTGTTCATACTTTCAAGGATTGAAGTACATCAAAAATTAAGACTTTTTTGTTCTACGACATTTCGATTTGGCCGCCATATTGGCCGTGGCCAGCCCTCGAAAGGCCAAAAATGGCCATTTTTCGTACAAGGACTGTGGCCAAACCAGTTGATGTACATTGACAAATTGGGCATCATTGGAAAGGTCTCAAGCTCATCTTTTAAATAATATCCCTTTTGATGGAAAAAACATTTTTTGGCGTGACATTTTTGGTCAAAAACCAAAAAATGGCCGACTGGCCGGGGACATATCGGCCATTTTCTCGAAAATAGCGCCAACGATTTTTTCCAAAATTTCTTCATTCGTAGCCCCAAATTAGAGCTAAAATTTGGTATATAGCACATATCTGGGAAAACTCGTAATTTTGAGATATGGCCCTGAGAAGTTCAAAAAATCATGAAAAATGACCAAAAATGGCCAAAAAATGACTTTTAAAGCCAGAATCGTACTCACAACACGGTTAAAATTCAATGCTAGTTGCACAGTAATAAACACATGATAACAACAATAAACAACGAATAAACTCACTAACGCATTGCCGTCTGTAACAATAAAACAAAATTTACAGAAAAAAATCCGAATACTGAAGAAATTCTGTTTTGAAGCAATGAATTAAAAAAATAAATGGAAACTGAAAAAATCTAATGAAAAAAAAATCGGGCACCTGTGGGAATCGAACTCGAGGTCTCGTCTTTGTCATTACCATTACAACGCTCATCCTCTGAGCCAAAACACTCTCATTTTGTCAGAGGCAACTATTCCAAATAATAATAATAATAATAATAAATCAATTTATTTCAGATAATTCATCCATAAGTGTTAGTAACATTTTAACTTAAGTAACTAATGTTATAATAGTATTCGTAGTTAGTATTCAACATAACAATCTCAAATTATACAGAAAAATAAAATTAATAAAATGCACAAAATTCATAAAATTATTAAAATTAAATATAAATTCAATTCAAATAAATATAAATTCAATTCAAATCAAATATAATTAAAATCATAAAATACTATTAAAGAAATTAAATAAAATAAAATTCATGGAAATCATCGTTCTAATTAATTTTTTTTTTTAAATTCTACAAATAACAACGCTATACTCCTACAGTCAGTATACGCTACGCTTCGATGCTACGTGTACACTATCCCAGGACCTCCAGAGGGGAGCGTCTAGCTTTAACGCCAATATGCTGAGAAGACTGTTGGAGCTGTTCAGTAATATTGTCATTGCGGACGCGGTCCGCTTTCGTATTATCGCATAGAAGTCGTCTACACGAGCCTCCGCAAACATTGCCGATGCACTGCAGTATCGAGGCTTCCTCAACAAAGCCCTCAGCACATTGTTGTACTGAACACGCAGTGCGCTATATGTCCGCCGCGTATAGTTCTCCCATAGGCTGCACGTGTAAAAGGACTGGCAATAAGCTTTAAATAATATTAATTTTACCTGTGTCGAACACCGTGCAAACCTACGGGCCAACATATTGCCTCTAACCGACAGAGCCCTGCGCTCCCGCTCGATATCACTATCATCCCCCAGGCGTTCATTCACAATATGACCAAGGTATTTAAATTCAGATACTAGTTTCAGAGAAGTTCCACACAGATGTATTTTAGGAATGAAATTTAGCTGTTTGTTTATTCCTCGAAAAATTAAAATATCGCTCTTTTTAGCGTTATACCTCAGTCCATTCTCCTTTGCATATTCCTCAAAGATTTTTATCAGTCTTCGAAGACCACTGACCGACGGGCTCAACAGAATCATATCTGCGTAACTAAAATTGTTCATCATTACGCCATCTATCGAACAACCGACGCCTGCCTCGCTAAGCCTCTCTATGAGCCCGTTTATGTAAAGATTGAACAATCTGGGTGACGTCAGGCCCCCCTGTCTTACTCCACACCCTAATTTATATGGTTCACTAAGTGCATCACCCCATCTTACCATATTACTTTGGGCACCATACCAGTACTTTAATAGTGATATCAACTCCGGTCTTAAACTGCTATCCTTTTCAAGCTTCTGCCATAAAATTTTATAGGATACGAGGTCAAATGCCTTCGACAGATCCAAAAAACACGCAAACACATGGGTCTTTCTATCCGTGTAGTACCTTACAGCTTGCTTGAGACACAATACTGCGCTCTCAGTTGACAGCTCTGATCTAAAACCGAACTGCGCATCGTGTATGTTAATTGTTCTGCTAAGTTGAGTATCAAGCAAGCCGTCAAGCACTTTGGCTATGATGGTAGCAAGAGATATCGGTCTGTAGTTGGTTCTGTCCGCCGCATCCCCCGCCCTATTCTTGATTATAGGCACGACTATTGTCCTTGTCATCGAGTTCGGCAGAAAGCCATGGCTTATACAAATATTGTACAACAAAACTAGGACTCTAGGAAGGTGCACACCAGCGTGTCGCAGATGCTCAACACTCAGGCCATCATGTCCAGGCGACTTTCCACGCTTCATACCCATTATTGTATCTACTACTTCGCTAGACGTGAAACGTACAAAGCTTTCCCCATTATTTATGATATCCCCCCTGCCAGCCTCGGCGAAATTGATCTCACAGGGATCCACTGTAAATTGTGTTTTAAACATATTTGCTATGTTACGGCAACCGCTCACTCCCCCTACTTCAGCCGGAATATTCGATCTTGTATTCAGTTTGTCTGTTTGTTGCCAGAATTTTCCAAAATGTTTGTTTCTATATGACGTAGCCAGTATGTCCATTTTAATCTGTTCTGAATTGTCTTGGCACCATTTAAGTTTGTTTTTAAAGGCCCTACGAGAGTCCCTCATGTCATTATAGATAGTTCCATGTGTTGGTCAAATAAATGAGTATATATTTGCATGAAAAATAATCGCACAGCATTTTGTTTCCAATCCTTTTACAAAAGTATTGATATCAAAACAAAAACTTCTCAACGAAGTAAATACCGAGTGACGAAAGCGAATCCACTGACAAAACTCCTGATATGAATTTTGCGACGAAAAAAACCACGAACATTTTTATTCACAAACGTAAACAAACACAAAAAATGTGAATGTGTTCGGAACGTTGCCAAACAAACAAACAAACAAAAAAACAAACAAAAAATATGAATGTGTTCGAACGTTACCAAATTGCCTTGATCAATCTAATAAAATAAAAACAAAAATGCAATTTGTGCAACGTTTCGAGCACATTCACATTTTTTGTTTGTATTTTTTTTTGTTTGTTTGTTTGTTTGGCAACGTTCCGAACACATTCACATTTTTTGTGTTTGTTTACGTTTGTGAATAAAAATGTTCGTGGTTTTTTTCGTCGCAAAATTCATATCAGGAGTTTTGTCAGTGGATTCGCTTTCGTCACTCGGTATTTACTTCGTTGAGAAGTTTTTGTTTTGATTTTATATACAATTAATTTAACAAGGCTATTACGACTATATATATATACTACTGCTCTTATTAAAATAATTTATATTAGTCCTGTTAAAATCAATTAAGATTAAAAGATAAATCAATTAAAAGTAATTTCTATTCTATTGTTTATCAAAAAACGAATTATCACATGCGGAATAATAAGATATCTAAAATGTCATTTAAACTACAGGAAGGTAGAGAGAGAAGGCAGAGAGAAAGACAGAAAAACTATCATTAAACTATTTATATTATCTGTACAGTTATATTATTATAATTTTTAATTTGTGATTAAATATATTTAACTGAATAAACTATTTCGCGAGTTTTGGTTCGAAGTGATTTATATTTATTATAAAAGCAGTGAGAAAAATTTGTGTAATTACATATTTAGATTATACACAAAGACAAGAATGAGGACTAACGACCAACTTCCAATAATAATAATTATTTAGGCCATTGTTAATATCTTTACTGTACTTTGTGCAAATTACAATAGAACTAAGATGTCCCTTTAAATGACATTTTAATGAACTCTCATCATATCAAGAACTCATCTAATACAATTTTATTATAATGCGGTGTACATATATTTTATTTCCAAATACATTTTCATGTCTTTTCAGGTGATGTGTTAGTACAGAGTATGTACTGAATAAATATTTGTTGTTGATTCCGTAGCCACCTTGTCGGGCTACTTTAAAAAATTATAAATGTACCTTCAACAGTAAAATTAAATTGTTTGGACTTAAATTAAAAACCTTAATGTAGCGATTTCTGAGCAGATTATCTGAAAAGACAAATCCTAAATTTTAATTCCTAAATACTGATTGGAAATTGAAATTAGCCACTTTGTCTCTGATGTACAAATTGAAATTGAATAATCTTAAAATCTTTAGAATTAACATTGCGATTGAGGATTTTATATTTTATGTTAATTATTTATTTCAGCCAATTTCTGTTTTAAAAATAAGTAATAAAAATTAATTTATCTATTATATAAAAATGAATCGCAAAATGTGTTGGTAAGCGCACAACTCAACAACGCATGGACCAATCTTACCAATTCTTTTTTTTAAATATTCCTTGAAGCCCAAGGATGGTTCATACGGCGAGAAAAATTCGAATAATTTCCAGGACAACCCTAAAAGAGCCCTTTTCTTTTTCCTATACAAATATTTTCTAACTAAATTTAGAGTCAATTTGAACTGTATTGCTATACAATAAAGTTCATATTAAATTACAAGCACTCATTTTTGTCTAAACAATGTAGGTGTGTTGCTAACGTCGAAGAGTCAATTCGCACTTTATTGTCTCTGCACAAAGTTCAAATTCAATCAAATATATGTGTGTGCAGGTTCACGCAAAAGTGATAATATCGTGAACCCGACCAAATTGAAAAGTCAAAAAATGTAAGAGCTATAGATTTGATTGGCTTTGGAATATTCTTTCTTTTGTTTTAGTTTCGGAATGCGACATAAATTGTCATCAGTTTTCACGTCATTGCATCTGTCAAACAAACCGCGTTAAAAAGCGTTTAATAATTAATTTTAATTGTTTTATATCGTGTTTTGTGCAAAGTGTTTTAATACCTGTGATTAATAATTATTGCATGTGACATAATTTAGGTGAGTATATTCGATACACATGCAAAGCAACGAAACCACAACCTGCAACATTTCGAAGAACTCTGCAATGGCAAAGGTTTTGCAGCAATGTGAATTGATTGTTTGGGATGAATGCACGATGGCACATAAAAAATCCTTTGAGGCTTTAGATAGAACCTTACAAGATCTACGGAGCAATCATAACCCATTTGGTGGTGCAATGATTTTATTAGCAGGAGATTTTCGTCAAATATTGCCAGTGATTCTACGATCAACGCCAACTGATGACCTTAATGCATGTTTAAAGTCCTCCAATTTGTGGAGGCATGTGAAGGTATTACATTTAAGCAAGAATATGCGAGTCAAGTTTCAAAATGACCAATCTGGAGACATATTCTCTAAACAACTCATTGACATTGATAATGGCAAATTTCCTATAGACACCTTGACTGGTTGCATTAACTTTCCTCAAAGTTTTTGTCAGTTAACTAGATCAAAAGATGAACTTATTCAAAAGGTGTTTCCAGATGTTGCTCAAAATCATAGAAACTATGATTGGTTGAGCGAACGGGCTATATTGGCTGCAAAAAACATAGATGTAAGTGAATTAAATTTCAAAATTCAAGAACAAATTACAGGCGAATTGAGGATATATAAATCAGTTGATTCGGCTAATAACCAAGATGATGTCGTCAACTATCAGCCTAAATTTTTAAATTCGCTGGATTTACCAGGATTGCCACCTCACAATCTTCAATTAAAGGTTGGATCGGTAGTTATAATGTTGAGAAATATCAACCAACCGCGTCTTTGCAACGGCACACGGTTAGCGATAAATAAATTATTGAACAACGTGATAGAAGCAACTATACTGAAAGGAAAGTATAAAGGAGAAGACTTTTTGATACCACGCATCCCAATGATTCCGACTGATGTACCATTTGAATTTAAATGACTACAGTTTCCAGTGCGGCTTGCATTTGCTATGACCATAAATAAGTCCCAGGGGCAATCATTAGGTGTTTGTGGTAGTAATCTAGAAAACCCATGTTTCTCACATGGTCAATTGTATGCTGCCTGTTCCCGTGTTGGAAAACAATCAGATTTGTTTGTATATTCACCAGGTAATCAAACAAAAAACATTGTGTATCATAAAGCACTAAAATAAAAATAAAACAGATTAATAATTATGATTCACTTGATTTACAATAACGGGATTACTGAAAATACTTATATACGTTTTATTTCATTTTTCTTTATTTCATAGGTTATTACCCCTATGTTAATAATAATAGTAATAAATAATAATTAATTATCTCCATGTTTTGTCATTGAAGCCGGACCCACCTTATAAATATTTATCTCCTTTAGGTTCCCACTATCCCTTTAGATTATTTTTCAATGAGGTTTGAACCTTAAGTTCCCCTCTTAGTTTGAAGCCCTCTGGCAGACATCCCAGTCGGGGTTTTTAGTGGGTCTCAAAAGGGTGGCCAAAGTTCGTGGAAGTAAGTGGAAGATGAGCTGATCTTTTTCTTTAATTCTCCTGAACAGAACCGTCACCATGATGATAGGGCGATGTGTGAGAGTCAGCAGAGTAAAAAGGTCTTAAGCCCGAAATATAAACTGCCACATTCCAAATCTATTTGACAGAACGAAGTCTGCCGAGTTGTATAAAAATTGTTGTATTTATTATAAAAATGTATTTTTTCATTTTTCATTATTTTTCTTTTAAAATGTAATGTTTTGAGTTTAACTTTTATTATATGCATTAGTAAAACCACCAAATATTTTTAATAATGAACATCTTATTAAATGATAAAGTAACATATTACAAAAAGGATAATTTTACGATTTATTTATCTTATTATTTAAAATATTAAATGATAAAAAATACACGTGAAATCTTAATATATATAAATCACGTGTCACGTTGTTTGTCCGCGATGGAGTCCTAAACTACTTAACCGATTTTAATAAATTTACACACCACGTACAGTTTGACCTAACTTAAAAGATAGAATAATTTTCAACTCAATTCATAGTCGCAATGTTATTTTATTGCAAATTATTTATTTATTATTTTGCAGTTAGCTCCTAACAATTCTAAAAGATGGCGGTATCTATTGACTGGATTGAGTAATTACGAATGAGGTATCTACCCTACCTACCTCATTCGTAAGTTTAGTGTTCCAAGTTATTTACTAAAAACTTTGTAATATACAAATAATGTTATAAACTTGGATAAAATTAAAAAAATAATTATAATTATTTTGTTTTGATTTTTGCTTAATATCGACTGTAAGAAAACATTATGGTTTTCATGACAGATGTACTCTGAAAGTTACCCCTTAAATAGTTTACTACAATGTAATATATAAAAAACAATAGTCACAGCAACGCGTGACCGGGTCTGCTAGTTAAATAATATAGAAGCATATTTATTAATATATAAGTGATAGTAAAATGTACATTACATAACATGCTTTGGAGAAACCCTAAGTATATACATTAGTCAAATATAAAACAGTAATATTTATATATATTTTTGATAACCAATATATATATTAAAATAATAAGTCTATTGTTTTGAAATCTAAGTAAAATTATATGTTAAAAAATATATTTTGTTTATTTTAATAAGAATAAGAAGAAGAATATAATTGTAAAATATTTTCTAAACACCTCCAACTCTTGAAGTCCTTTGAAAGTCAGTAGTTTAAATGATACTATACAATATAGTATAAATTAATTAATTAGTTTTAGTGTTACCGGCAAGGCCGGCAACGCTCCTGTAAATCCTCGGATGTTGCAAGAGTTCATGGGCGGCGGTGATCACAAATCATCTGTGACCCGCCAGCTCGTTTGCCCTCCTACTCCAAAAAAAAAAAAAAAAAAAAGTGTTGTCATCAGGTACTGAAAACAATTGACTGATAGCAACAATCAACTAAATGCGAGCTTTAAGTTTATATATTTGTTAGTAATATTTTGATAGTTTTAGGCTTCAATTTATTAAATAGCACTGATCATAAAACTACTTTCAAACAGATGGGATGAATACATGAATTATGTAACTTTCTCGTAAACTATAAAATGTTAACAACCACGTTGTTGAGACTGATACTATCCTGTCCGTAAATCTTATCATTATTCTTTTACTTAAGAATACTTTTTGTTGTTTGTAATTAGCATAATTGATTTATAAAAGTTTTTTCACAAAGGTGAACTGATAAGATGTGAATGCTCCGTTTCCTTAATGAACAATGATTCTTTAACTATGAAGATGTTTGCAATTTTTAAACAATAATGGCAATTCCGTCCGCGATGACTTAAAGGATAGTGTGAAAGCAAACCATTTTTTTATTTTAACAAGATAACATGACCCATTAGCGTATTTTTCTCCCATGTACACCAGTTTTATTTCCGTAGGTCTCGGACCATAAAAATATGAGTATAAGAAGTTGCCCATGTCATTCAAAGATAATTTAGATTTCGACACGTTAAATAATTTTCTAAATCCGTCCAGAAGTTCATCAAATACATGCAAATGTCTTGATATTATTAACTATGTATTATAGGGTATACCTTAATTTGTATAATACGAATAATTATTCGTTATTCAGTAAATACAAATTAATTATTAATTATAATTATAATTATAATTAATAAGTGACGTTAATCAAGAGACACTCCTCTACAGTAACATTATTATTATTGCACAATGCACGTGTTATCAATCAAACTTAATCACATACTCATAGTGTATTTATTAATGAGATCGTGTCTAGTTTGTGGCATTCCTCAAATATTTATGATCCAATTAATATTTGCATCCTAATTGTATCTACAACAGGCTCTAATTATGAAATGATGCTATTTTATATTTACTAACTAATATCTAAGACACATTAAATTTCAATGTTATATTGACATACAAACACAAGCTGTACACTGTTGACTGTTGTTATCAATTATCTTCAGTATCTGAAGTCAACACTCGCCGGTGACAACACACCTACAACATTAATCACTCTCACTGTCAGTGACTGTACCATGGATGTTAAGAACTAAACAGATCATTAAAAGAATATTTACAATAAGATGTAATCCGAATGCAGATAAACCATATTTTATTAATTTATAAAATGTAGGGGAGACCGGGGCTGGTTGACTATAGGGGCAGGTAGACTAATTGTCAAAAACGCGAGTTAGGCAAACTTTTAGCAAAGATCGACTAGGTGAGCGTATTCATTATTCCCCCGCGCACAATCATCAGAAAAACCGCGGAGCAGACCCAAACCGTTTGTCAGCTAGAGCCTATAGTTCAAAAACAAGACACTTAAGTAACTATTTTTGCATTAATTCTATTTGTTATAACTCTTTTCATTTTGTTTTGATTGCTTGTCAAACTGTTTAATACGAATGTTTGATTTCCGAACTTTGTATGCTTCCTTATTATATTTAATTACGACACCATTTTAAGGTTTTGGTACGTAGTTAAAAATTACTAGGTCGTTTGGGGCTGGTTGACTCATTTATAAAGGGGTTGGTTGACTATTTAGTCAACCTGCCCCATACAATTTTGGATATACTAGATATAAATTGGTATACAAATTATTGTTCTTAACCTAACATTTCCAGTTTAGAACGATGCGAATCTATAAACGAAAGTCAAATCGACGTAAAGACATACTGGAGAGAGTATGTCGACAAGTTATTTTCACCGAAGTATCAATTCCAGTAAAAGAATTTGCTATACCATATAAAATATCGCCATGTAGTTAATATGAAAAAAAAAGAATGCAATCCCAGATTGTCTAGATCTCAATCGACCTTGGAAAGCGTTGGCTACATAAAAAACAGACAAATATTCAGTGACGAGGAAGAGCATGCATCAGAAAATTGCCCATAAGGGAGCTGATGATGTTTATTATGGATTAACGCCTTACGAGTCCCGAAAATTTGCATATGAATTTGAAAAAAAAAAATCTATTCCTGAATCATGGGATAAGAAACAGATTGCTGATGAAGATTGGGTAGGGAGTTTGCTTAAACGTCATCCTATTCTCTCTATTCGATCTCCTCAAGCTACTATTTTGAGCCACTTCTTTCAACAAAAACAACGTGCAGTTGTTCTTTGATTACCTAAGAACCGTTTACCTAAGTTTAAATGTAAGCCCTGGGTATATTTTGAATGTAGATGAAACAGGACTGACAACGGTTCACATTCCTGATAGAGTAATAGCTCATCTTGGCACCAAAAAATTGGGAAAAATGATGTCTGCTGACCGAGGTTTCGCTGGTGAGAGTCGCAGTTGCTATGTCGGCCACGGCAATATGGTCCTTCCGTTCTTCGTTTTCCCACGTGTTCACTATAAATACTATTTTGACTATTTTAGACTAAAGGACTATCTAAGACTATTTTAGACTGGAGGTGGACCGATAGGTTCTTAACGGTGTTTAATGTGGTTGAAGATGTTCTTAAAAATGATGATTGCATTTACTTTAGTATTTAAATCTTGTTCCTTCGTAGACTTGATACTCATTACTTCTTAGGTCAACTTACCCCTAGTGACAAGTCAACCTGCCCCAGGCACGGGGTAGGTTGACTCGTTTTTCCCGTTCTATAAAATCGAGCCTATATACTATGTTTTAATAGGTATCGAGCTTATGGTAATTTCTTTCTAGAGCTGAATAGTGTCACTATCCATGGAATTGCTTTTCACAAAAATAATCATTAAAGCAATAAAAATATTAACTTTTAAACTGAAAATTGGTCAACCAGCCCCGGTCTCCCCTACATTTAACTCACATTATCATCGTAACAATTATTTTATAATATTTCAAAATAACAAACAATTAATATTATGAAATATAATGTTTTGTAACAATTGTTACAAAACCTTTTCATATGTACGAAGTTTAATATGATATCATAAAAACACAACAAAACATATTTCAATATTTGGTATCAACACATTTACATTCTCGCTCAATATCTCTTTAAACCAATATCTAGAAGTTAAACCTAGTGTAATAATATTGTTAATTAATCAATCAATTATTATTCTCAGTATTTTATTACACAATAGTTTGTATATTAAGTAATTCTATAGTTTTTGAATGCAGCATCATCAAATAGTAATTATATCCTATGGAGAGAGCTATAAATATAAATATTTGCTAAATACTTGTATTTCGGTAATGATATATAAAAGGCCGTTCTAAAAAAAACAAATATTTCATAATATCAAACAAATAACATTGATCAGTAACTTTGTATTATATATTATATAACAACTTTGATAAATAAATACTTAGTTTAAATAAAATGCTATATCTAAAGATGTTAATTTTGACAACAACAACAACAAAGAGACACTGTTGCTAATTTCAATTACAAATCAGTATCGATGTATTATAATGTATGATTTATCATTTTAGATAAGGTTATCAGTGTTTGAAATACGCGCTGCATTAATATTCACAGTTTACATACAAACAATTTAGTTAACTTTTAAAAGTACGTGACTGAATAAAACATATAAAGTATCAGTTTTTAAATATTACCTAACATATATTATATAATATAATATATCTGTATGTAACCAATCTTAAAGGTTATTCTGTACATATTCTATACACTATCACATAACTTGCAAAGACATCAAATATCATTCAGCAATCTGTATTTCCTTACAAAATTTTCATAAATTAATATTTTTTTAAATACTTATTTTAGTCAAAGCGACTGGCCAATATTATTAACTTTACAGTATCTGATAACATCACAAATTACCACAATCTAAAGTACACTATGATATGACTAAGTTTAAAAAAGGGAATAGAATAGAGATTGCTTTTAATTGAGTAATTAATATCTTAATTGATTCTGCAGTATCAATATATAAGATTCAATAACCTTTATTGAATAACAATAAAAAATCTTTAACAAAATATAAAGAATATTTGTATTTTATTCTTAAAATGCTTTTCCATCTCTTAACATAGTTTAAATATCTCTGAAAATTCTTATTTCTTATTTTTCTTTCATGATGGATTCACTACGAATTTGTATTAATTGTTTTGACTGTTCTTTATTCCCTTGTTACACTGTTCATTGGTGATTTCTTTCTGTTTTTAATTACAAGAAACCCTATTTGTAATTGTTTACGATATGCATACACATATACACGCAAATACACACACACATATAAAAATAAAAGTAATTTTTTTATTTCAAATGGTGTTCACACATTGCAAAAAGATAACTTTACACATCTGCCTCGTTGCCTGTTATTTTATACAAGTGAACTTATTATAAATTAACTGTTCTTGTTACATTCACAATGGTGAGACATCAGAATACAAGTCATTGAAACTCAACTCAATTCACCCCACGATTTAAAAATATGTCCGAAGTTAATTTTAAGAAGAACACAAAATATATATATTTAGTGCTCTTCTTGTAGATATATATATATACAACATATTTTAACATAGTCACCTCGAGAAGCATAATTTATTTAACACCCACCTTCATTTACTAACATACAATGTTTTCATTATTAAGCTATTAATTACAGCATATCTGAGTTATGGTTTAATATAAATATTAAATATTAATAAAGTTTTAATAAAATAACTAAAGTAACTTACATTATTATTACAGTACGCACCACAATATTCTAACAAGTATGACTACCTATGAGGAGATCAATTCCAGATACTGAAAGATCTATACTTATTGTAGTAGTATTACAGAGGTATTTTTGTTATTTTAAAACATCACTTATAATTTTTAAAAGAACAAACCAATCAATAAAGTGCTTTATTTTTATAAGTGTTATGATAGTTAATTGATACCACACCTCGCTACTTGTGTCTGTACTGACCCAGCAATAACTGTCTGTACTAACCATGTCTCTGCAGACATATTTATTACATTGAAGGAATAATTGACGTATTAACATTATTATAATCATTTGTATAAATTTGTTCCAAATTAAAAGTAGAATGTTCTTATATTTCTCGGTTATAATAATTGTATTATAACCAAGAAAAATACTAGTTGTTACTTGTATCTTCCAATAAAGAAAAACCTTAATTAAATAACTACGTTAAAATAATTCGTTAATATTAGTACTTGTAATATATTCATTGTTTTTACAAGAATACACAATACTTTCGAAAACATTTCGTAAGAAAAGGAAATTTCCTCTTTGTAAGAAATAATACGAGTAGGTGAATGAAAATAACCTCTTGAGGAAAATTCTTTGTTTTTCGTATTACGAGTATCAATTGTTACTTCGTATTATCAATCACTTTTAGTAAATAAATAATAATGTAGCGGCGATAACTGTAGATGTAAGTAAGAACTGCAAATTGAAATATGTTACGTTCACTGATGATACTCAGCTGTAAGAAACACACCGTATAGTACCAAGTAATGGATTCGAAAATCTGAAATATTTTAGTTTAGTTCCATTTAAAACATTTTGAACGATAAGAAGTTACGAAGCAATGATATACTTTAAAGTAATATATTACATCATTAAATGATTACAATCTTGAATATAAAAAATTTTCAGCTCAAACAGATTGAGGAATATGATTTAATAATATTACTATTATACTATTTATATTAAGTAGGCACAAAAATGTTCCAGACACAGAAACGACAAGCAAGGACTTAAAAAATGATATTTTTACCTTTGACCATAAATAAAAAAATATTAAATAGTCTTACATCTTTAACTAAAGTCATATCTAGAACAGTGAGTTAATGATTTATGCTTTTAACATTTATTTTATTATAACATTAACAATATAATATTGTGAAAGCCGTAATTTTATTATTATCTTGTATTTAAGTATAACTTTTAGTGAGTTTGTAAAATATGTCAAATCCGTGTATCGTGTTTCAAATATATTGCAATGCTTTGTGACATTTTGAACATAATATATAAAATCTGTTAAATATTAAACAAAGTTATCTATCGAACATATCTACAAGTTTACTGCGAAAGACGCACCTACGACAGCTTCTTTTGGCAGCCTTCCAGTTATTAGTTTTCAGCGACCAAAACACAATACATATAACAGAGCTGTTAAAAATTAATAACAACAAACAATAAATATTACCCGAAAATAAATCATATTTAGTACTCGAATACCTAAAATGTTTTTTGAAACATTAGTTGTCACTAGAATTGAGAAACGCTATGTTCTATTATGATGGAAGTAATCTAAGTGAAGGAATTCTTCTTTGAATTATTTAGTATGCGCTCCAGCCACGTTTTCTTTGGTTGTTATCTTTTATTTAAGATTTTTTTCATTGTTTTAGTGTTTTGTTGTTTTGTTTTGTTTGATTGACTTCTCCTGAGAGAAAGGTATCTTATATATATTGACTTAAATAAAAAGCGAACAATCAATGTGTTTATATTACACAGACTTATACTTAGTAGTGAAGTAGTCTTCAGCATGTTATTCATATATTAGATATCTATTTAAAAAATATAATTCTTTAACACAAACTAAACACCGAATACAAATACCAGTCACGAGAAAAAATAGGTAACATTTAAGAAATAGCAAAACCATGTTAATTTAGTTCAAATTTAAAACAATTTTTTTTTTATATAATTAGTAGAAATATAAATATATAGATATATTAGAAATCCACAAGTGTTAAAGAGTTTTATTTCAATAATAGGTTAAATAAAACTTTACAAGCGCTTTCTAGTTAGCAAACTTGTTCAGCTTAAAATTGTCAGAACTTGCGATATAGGTAATGAAGTTACTGAGACAAACATACACGGAGTTAATAAAACACAGTTTTACTATTTTATTTACATCTTATTGATGATAAGTCAGTAAATATCATTTGTTAAATTGTTTTTATTCTTAATACTATTTTAATGAAATAAATTTAAATTCCTAGAGATGAAAACTTTATGTAAATTTATCACGACTGCCACTCAAAGTTAAGATAAGCAAGGTCACTTTACATTTCATTAGCTTTGGGATGAACAGACACAAAACCTTGTTATTCATATACTTATTCACAGACAGAAAGCATTATTCAAAGTACAGCTAGGTTTAATAAACCTTTTAAAATATCGTTGAAAAATCTTATTGTTACAAAATTGTAATAAATTAAAATACAATTTGAACGTTTTAGGACAAATCCTTAATTTATTTAATAGCACAGATCGTTTAGCTAGTTTCAAACAGGTGGGATGAATACATGAATTATGTAACTTTCTAGTAAACTATAAAATGTTAACAGCCACGTTGTTGAAACTAACATTATTTTTTCATTAAATCTCGTCGTTATTCTTTTAAAAATAATGCTTAGATTTACTGAAAAAAAAATTGTGAAATCTTTAACATAACAGACTTAAGAAGGGATTAAGTAAAGTGCTTTGTCATTAACAAAAACTTTTTCTTAAAAATTATTTTGATACACTATGAAACCTTTTTTTTATATTATTTAAAGAATTTATGTCAAGTATTTAATTTTAACACATTTTTTAAAATACCAAATCAAACAAAAAGAAACAATAATAATATTGCTATTCTATAATTATATACATTGTATGAGAAGGAATTAATTTGTGTAATATATTTAGATGTAATCATTTGTTCAAGATATAATTATTAACACAAATAAAGCAATCACTTTACGAGACCGAGTGACCATTATTGGAATAATTATTTGATCTTGTTTCTCAGTTCGATAATGACAAATCTCCCTTAAACTTCAAACTTAGGGGGTAATATAAGTAACTCATTAACTGTGTTATTAATTAAACGGTATCAAGAGTGACTTAAAAACGCATACATTATAAATAAATAAATTAATAATATGTTTCCATGCTCTATTTTGTAATATTCAACGAAAATCTTAAGACGCAGGTATTAACATTGTTTTAAGTTTTCAATATAAAGTATCGAAATTAGTTATATCTAAACTATAAGTACCAACTTCATTAAAGACATAAACTACTAAGAATGTAGTCGAGATGAAACTTATGTGATATATTTTATTAAACTCAGCACGAAAACTGCCGACTGTCCGTTATGGAGGGCAGAATTAGTGTTTAAGAAATAAGATTCCACTTCAGGCAGATTAGCAACTGTCTTCCATTTTCATTTTGTTGAATTAAATGTTGATTGATGAGTTTAATGGGTATAATAAAGCATATTTTAAACAAAACAAAAATATTTGTCTTATTCTTACAGCTGTTTCTTTTTTTTAGTTATAAGGAAACAAAATCCTTTTATTGATTTATTATATTGTACACATAGTACAATAGGGATAAGAGTGCTGAGAGGCTTGGAGGTGGCAGTGCGGCGCAGGGTGCACGCGGCTGCTCGCCGACTCGGCTGCACGCCGCCACGTCCTGCGCCTGCACCCACGCCAATCGCTAAGACAGTAAGCAATGTACTTACATTTTTGGTATTTTTTTAAAGCTCTCTTAGTAAAGTATTAAGATTATTAAAAAGAAATACTTAGTGCATTAACTGAATAAATTGAAAAACTTTTATGTTTAAAGGTATTAATATATATATATATAATTACGGATTAATACTATATTAGCTATTCCTTAAAGGTATATTTCAAATCAAATCAAATCAATTACTTTCTAACCTTTTAACTTACAAATTATTTTATATTTTTGTGACTTGCATCTTTGATCACTGATGTACCACGCTAAATTATTCATTAACCAACCTTAATAAGACGCATTAATCATGAATGAGTTTAATGACCTGCTATTACAGTATCAGTAGGAATGTTACCAGCACAGCTCGGTATTCTGGTTGAAGTAAACGACGTGGAGACTGCGCTCGGTGATATCCCGCGCTTCTAGCTGCAGCTCCTCAAGGCAGCGCAACCAGTCCTGTCACACCAGCGACTTGCATGACGACTCCTTCAGGAAGTTAGCCTTCAGTTGGTTTGAATAAGGTTAAACAGTTCTTAGAAGGATATATTTTAGAAGAATAAATAGAGAGGACTCAAAATTAATAAATTTATTCAATAAACAGAAATTAAAAAAAAAAACTCGTAACGCCAAAATTTCTTTTAAAAAAAAATTATAAATCCTTCAAGGGTTTGAGTATACGCAAAAATAATAAAGTTCCACAGATATCTTAGACCTTCCTCTTCCTAGTTTTAAATCTAAAATAAAAAAAAATATTATTGAATAAATGTTTGTATAACGTTCAAGAGTTTTTAGTGGATCGAAATATGTGGAACTTAAATTGTTGATTCATTTGCAGGATTTATATTATAATGTACATCACCTAAGATTGTTATATTTCTTTTAAAAGAGCTACTGTTGAGTTTCTAACCGGCTCTTCTCAACAGAGCAACATTCTGAGCCGGTGATAGCTTACTCACGGACTGACTACACTGACCTTTTTTTATTGTAATAATTGACGATTCAAAAGTGCGTGTAAATGCCTAATTGAATAAAAATATTTTGAATTTTGAATTGTAAATTACATATTCTTTATTTTGAAGCATCTTTTATGCGTACCAATAACTGTTTTACCAATCGCAATTTTTATTTTTTTAAATAATGTATTTTCTATTTGATTGACCTAACTTAGTCAGATATATAAGACAAAGACTAAAACAATCCAGTAAGGACGGAAAACTTTGAAAAACCACTCTAAAGATTTCATTGTCCAGCTAATGCTTTGGACGTGTTCAAAATAATAAATAATAAAGCAAGTAAGCTAAGTAAGTTTTAAAGCTTCAAAAATATGTTAACACTTTTAATGAGAAATGATCTAGACATTGCGGCTTCATCTTTTGCCTGCATTCCAGTTGTTAGAGAAATGTTATTTATTGTAAAGATCGAGGACGTGTGAAACATGTCAGATACGAACTGATCTCTTTGACCGATGTAAAAATAGCGATGCAATTTTTTAAACACGATATTTATTGTAAAAAAGACTATTGATTAACTGTAAATTTTATTCTCTTGCCTTTTTTGCTAAAAGGCTATTGCAAAATAAATGTTGATTCATTGTTTGAAAAATTTGGCATTGAAAATCCCAATACGCCTTACAATATAGAAAAATTTTAAATAAATACTACAATGATATACATTTATTAGTACTTTTTTATGGCATAGAGTGATTTATGATTGATTCTTAAGTCGAAGCAATTATGAGATTAATTAATTATTGCACGTCATTATTAATTATATTAACTCATAGACAGTTTGTCTGAAAATAATTTCATAAATAACTTCCAAATAAAAAAGAAGTAAAAACTCAGTTTCAGCAAAAAATCATAAATTTTTTTGGCTGTGATACCTAAGATAACCATGTCTTAGTCTACACTAAGACATGGTTATCTAGAGTAGTCTAATACTTGTTAATAGAAGTGCAGTAAAATTTTAAGCAATATATACTGTATGTGTGTCGATTCTGTTAAGTAATTTTGAAATAAATAAATAAATAAAAACTCAACTTAAAAGCCAAATACCTATATCATTTTAATATATACATTACATTATTTTACATAAGGTCTTGTAATATCTAGATTATTATAATTATATTTCTTTTACTTATGATTTAGCTTAATAACCTAATAATCTCATATTTCGACAAAATATTTTTGAGCGACCAGAATAGAATATGCCATAGTAGGCAAATACAAAACTAATTGTTGCAAAATCGTTTGTTACATGACATTGGCATCTGCAATCTATCTCTTCCAGTTGGAATGTCTCTTTGTGGAACGTCACTGTCCACTCAAGTTAAGTCTGCAAGTCACAATCTGCGAGTATGTAGTTAGAGACCCCGAAATCAAAGTATGTAGATCCCAAATCGGTTAAAATTTTTATGGGATTCATAGATTGCTGTTCCGTGTCTTACAATATGTCCGTTGTTTATATATTTTGTGAAACTCCCCACAAAGCAGGCATTATCCTTTGTCTAATACGAGAATCTTATTTTTAAAAAGAAATTAAAATTATATAGACAATTAATATAATTTTACTATATTGTACACTGTTGTATTTGTAAAACGATGCTTTAAAATATTTATTACACAAAAGAAAATTTTTATTTATTTAATTTAAATGCTGATAGCTGTTTGTTAAAGCTGTTAATTTGTTAATTGAAATAAGTTGATTTCCTCATAGTGTGAACCTTAATATTAATATTACTATTACTTTTAATTAATTTTAATAATATTCATATTACTTTTAATTAAAATATAATTCTATAACGTAAAGAGACAGAATGTCAGTTTCAGCGTTCTGAGTACTAAATAGACAAATATACATCACTTACATTAAATATATAAACTTTTTTACACTAAATGCCTTTTTACAATTGACTTACAGTATTGTCAATTCTATTAACTCTTTATTGGCATTATAATTAAATTTTGATATCGCCCCCACTTTCCCTCTGCTGAGTTTATTTCACCCTACTGGTCTAAATTAAGTAATTATTAACAACCGAACATGGGTGAACCCCGATCTAACCAACTTTAATTTTTTTCCCTTTGTTTTAGAATAATTTGTATAGCTCAGTCTTATTTTACGACGAGTAAAGTTTGCGGATGCTAATTAATACTAAAAAAAGAAAACGAATATTAATAAAGTAACAAATCCATTACAGTGTTAATTAAGTTTTAATCACAACTTTAAAAACTCAAGAGCAAAACTGATCATAACATCAATAATAGTAAAACTAAGAACACATATTATTATATTTAGTTAAAATTAGAATTGCAATGTTATATCTCACGCTTCCGTAATGATGAAAAGTAAATAAATTTAAATCATACATTTAACATAATACAACTTATGTTTAGCGCATTTTAAAATAAGTATTCGGATTCAAGGAAAGTGCTCATCATAACATGGCCTTTAACGAGAAAACTAGAAGAAAAGACGTCCGGTCGCTTTAAAACTATTTAGTCCTTTCCTTTGAATTCAATGCAATTTATTTCTTATTTTGAAAACAAAAGACATAATAAGATTCATTATAACAGTAAATATACTTAACTTTAATATACCTTTTTAATTTTATGATCGTTCATCTTTATAAATATAATATAACACATTTTTAACGTCTTTATTATCCTTCTAGCAGTAACTTTTTTTAGAAAAGAGTTTATATTACAGGATGTAATAACATTTAAAGGCAATAAAAATATTTATTTTATTTTATTTATTAGCGTCTATTTATGAACATTAGAAAAGGAACTTGTCAGTTTCGGATTATTATAATATCATATTACCTATACTTATACTTTAGCTTCACCTTTTTTGTTACTCGACCTAATTGAAAATAATGACCTTTAACCTAACCCAAATTTTAATTATATTTAAAACGCAATAAGAGATAGAATTTAAAACTCATTTTTTTGGAGTGTTTACATAAGAGGAAACTGAAATCAACATTATACCGTACCTATTATCAATGATTATCAATTACCTCTCGAATGACAACGATGCTTCCATTTTGTTCTCGTTCGCTATTATTCCTATTATACTGAATTGTTGACAAACATTGCTATAATTTCAGAAATGTTTTACAATTATGGGAGAAAATTACTTCAAAATAATAATAATATTACCAGTGCATTAGTATACCTTATTATTAGTTAAAGTACTATGATATGCCTTTCAGTTCAACTTTTCATGATGTTCCATTTAACAAGTGGAATTGAAAGTCAGTATCATCCCCTACTTATCGTTAGCTATTTACAGAGGTAGGCTTTCTTTGGAGACATTTCTCAGTTCATAAATCGTGATGTCACTATATAAATCATCATCATTTATATTCGTATATAACATATTAATATCAATGTAATGCGAACGAAACGACAATCATAACATTTTATAACATTACAAATGTATGTATGTATGTAAACTTATTACAAATTCTATCTGTGGATAGATATATAATAAAAACGACCGAGTAGGAGTTGGTTATATCTCAAGACGACGATAATGTACTTTGTGTGGAGTTCAATATGTTAATATATTACACATATAGTATATATATTTATATTAGATACACGAGTTTATCGTGTATTGCAAACTGAGATAGATCAGATTAGAATGTATAAGCTCGCTCGGATTTACTGTAAAATCAGATTGCCTATGATTTCAGGAGGAATAGTATGTATGAGCTTCGACGTACCATACGAGTACCATATCTTTATCATAACGACTATAGATTTATTACTAAACTAGCTTTTGCCCGCGACTTCGTCCGCGTTTCCGTCGTTTTTCGAAAAAAAATTAGCAGATGTCCTCCCTCATAGTTTTGACGTAACAGGCAGATTCACTTTCGTATTTTAGAAGGGCAATAGTAATATAATATGCCAATCCACAAAACTGTTGAAAAATATAAGTAACCGCAGAATATTATAATATACCCACGCTATACCCACGACTCGGTCAGCGTGTAACTCCTTGTTTTTTATTAAGATAATATATTGCTAATATTTTTAGATCAAATTAAAATGTTTCAGCGCAAAGCTTCTGGGTAGACTATGTTAAGAGTCGACCCGTCCGGCACGTGAACGTAAAGATTCCTAGAATTGCTAACCCGGGAAAGAGCGACGTATAATTGACCATGCGAGAAACAGCTAACACCGAGATCTACTCCAGCAACACGAAAAGTCTGCCCTTGAGCTTTATTGATAGTCATGGCATAGCACACCGATACTGGGAATTGCGTTCTTTTAAATTGGAATGGAAAATTATTTGGTATTATGGGAATTCTGGGAATAAAGACAGTTTCTCCTGCACCGCAACCTGTTAAAATTTGAGCCTCGATTACATTTTGTTGCAACTGGGTTACTTTTAGCCGAGTTCCATTGCAAAGTTGAGGTGGTCTTAAATTTCGGAGCAGAATTATCGGTATGCCAATTTTTAAACAAATTATATGAGAAGGTAGTCCAGGCATACTTAAAGAATTTAAAAATTCTATCGGGTAATTAGTGGCTTCTTGTTCATCAACCATTCTATTTATTGAACTATAAACTTTGCTTTCTCCCTGTATATTAGACAGTATTTTATTATTAATTTCAGATGCCTGGTCATTGCGAGGAGTCAAAATGGACCTTTCGCAAAGCCAAGAATTGTCCCTATTTAATATAATTGTTATGTCACCGTAAACCGAAGATATAAGATGTTGTTGGGATTGCACTATACAACATAACTCAGGTGTCAGAATAAGTTTTCCTTGGTGTAGTTGTGGATAGGTACCTTCACCAATCTTCAATAATGTATCAGAAAATTCACGATTATCTGCGTTGTCTCCAGTTCTCACTCGCATATTTATAGTCAAATGCACCGATTGTATATCACGCCACAAATAAGAGCTTTTCAGGCAAGCCCTAATCTCATCAGCTCGGGTTCCCCGTGGTATTACCGGTAAGGTTTGTCGGAAATCACCACAAAATAAAACCGTAATACCGCCCATTGGTCGATCATTTTGTCTTATGTCCCTTAGAGTTCTGTCTACTGCTTCTACTCCTTTTCGATGGGCCATCGTACATTCATCCCATACGATTAAATTACACTCACGCAATACCTTAGCTTTGTCGCTATTTCTTGAAATACTACAGGTTGGACTTTCCGTGCGATCTAAATTAATTGGTATTTTAAACATAGTGTGAGCAGTCTTACCTCCTGGTAGCAATGTTGCAGCTATACCTGATGAAGCCACGGCAAGAGCGATTTTACGCTGATTTCGAACATAAGCTAATATTAATTTAGTCAAAAAAGTTTTCCCAGTTCCTCCAGGTGCATCTAAAAACCATATTGTTCCTAAATTATTCTGCACACTCTCGCACACGCGATCATAGACTAAGCGTTGTTCTGCAGTCATCATTGGGACACCGTTTTCTAATGTTACCAGCAGTTCCATTGGGTTGTAACCAATCTCTGCGGAATATTCCCTATTGGTAACCTCTCCGACTGAGGTTGGCGTTGGCAAACCATATTCACAAAGTGATTTACCGCCTACTGCTGTTAAGTCTTCCTGAAGAGCTAATAAGCACTGATTTATAGCCAGATCTCGAAAATTATCATTAGTTGCGCCTTCATTATTGTGAGATAAATTCCGAAGAAAGTCTTCTGCAAATTTTTCTTTATATTTTTCCCATAATTGGACAGGATCAGATAAATTACAAAATGTGAGTAATGTTACAAATAAATGGCGTAACCGTCGTGGATTATCACTAACACAGGATTCTGCTAAAGCGTCATCCCAATGTTGATCATTTTCAAGCAAATGACGCGCTTGGCAAGCTGCATGATAAGTTGGATAAACAACATCGTCTACTTTTCTCAAATCTATAAATGATGTTGGTCCTCGCACTGTATGTAATAATAATCTCAAATAAAAACACTCTGCGTTGTTAGGATGAACAGTATACACTCTACCAAGAACATGTTCTTTGAAAATACCTGTCTCGCCATCTACAGGCCTGCCTCGGCGTCTACGGTTAAAGAAACCTCGTTGTTTATCGTAGGTATAATACGATGGAACTTCTTCATACAAAAGAGACTTTGCGAAATTATCAGTTTGGCAAAGTCGAAAGAATGCCAATAAAGTTGTTTGTCTAGGGTTCTCTAATCGTTCTGTAACATTTTCGGCGTTAAAATATATACGTTGACCGCCTTCCAGATGAACATCCAGATGGGTCACAGGTGGATATCTTTCGTGAATATTAAAACTTAAGATCCGCCACACAGCTTCTGAAGAGCTGATATATCTGCCTGACTGAAATCTAGTAACTTCATCATGTTCATTTCTTAACGCAAACGTAGCTTGGTCACTGCCCTTGTTAATGTACTTACAAATATATTTAATTGACTCTACACTATTACACATTTCTACATTTATGTGAGCTTGAAATGCTCTGGACAATACAGGCGAATACGGAACGACCCACCTATTATCTAAAGTAACCTGTTGTCCAGACATTCGCTTTTCAACAGTAAAACCACCATTGTCTCTTGAACGGCGACGATATAATGGGTATCCATCATGTCCTGTTACAGTTTCATCCACTAATGCTTTTGGATACCTTTTAGTGCAACGACCGTCTTGCATGCAAGGAGCATTTGCGTTAAATGCACCACATGGACCATGTATCATATGAGTTTTAACAATGTCGTATAACAGGGGATCTGCAGTCGGATCTGGAATTTCAGCACTGATTAATCTGTCTACATCATTAGGTCGAACCTTATCTTTTAACCAAAGCAAGATATGTGCGTGAGGCAAGCCGCGTTTTTGCCACTCAACACTATACATATAACACAATACTTCTCCAAAAATGTTATCTTTGGTAAGAAGATCTATCATTGATTTTAATTTTAAATGAAACACTCTTGCAATAATATCATGGCGGTCATGCGGTGCCTGACCCTCAAGAAGCTCCCGAGTGATTTCATCCCACTTGGGATTGGTAGTTACAGTAACAAATAAGTCGGGACGTCCATATTTTCTTACGTAACAAAAAGCGTCTTGAGTACGTTCATGCATGTAGCGTGGACCACCAGTAAAAGAAGAGGGTAAAATAACTAAACGACCCATATTCACAGTATCGTTATCTTGCTGCATGGCATCGCGAAGGTGCACGTATTCTTCAGCGCGCAGCTGCCTTTGATTAGATCGTATATAAACTAATCTTTCGGTTTCAATTTTTGCGTACATGTCAACAATAAACTGATTAAATAAGCCACGAAAACGTTGAAAGTATACCAATCTATTCCGTCTCACTTGCAGGTGGTAACAATAAAATTGAAGGCATGACACCTTTTTATTATAATTAGGTGCGCCTGTGCGCGGATCGGTTTGGTATACAGCGAAATTATAACCATCTTCCCCTCGACAGTATATCATAGGATATTGCAAACTGTCGTAAGCCCTGTGGGTTTCGAAAATACGTTGCAAACGATTGTCTCTGGAACGTATAACGATATCACGCCTATCACATTCCTGGTCGACCAGTACTACAGCAACTTCATTCGTGGATGGAACGTTATGACGCCCAGGGTGTTCCTGAGTTGGACGCTTATCGGCATTTATAACAATTTTATAATTGTTATTACCATCTTGAGAAAGGGCTTCTAATGCCGATTTAAAACTGCATACGTACGAATTAACCTGATGTAACATGTTCTGAAGTTGTGAAATGAGTTCAGTATTTAAATTCGGAAAATATTGATTTCTTATATTCGACTGTTCGTTGTAATCGGATACAAAATATATTTGAAGAAATTTAGGTTGTTCTTCAGGCAAAAGGGACCCTATCAAATGGTAAACCTGACCTTGTACCTTAAAAGTAGGCATGAAAGGGCCTTCTGAGATTTGTTTAGCACCAAAGGATGTCATTTGGAATGCACTATTATAAGTGCGAATATTATCTAAAAACTGTTTGGATTGCAAATGTTCCCCTAAAAGTAGTGATTTTAAAGGTTCCGGTGGGTCTTCGAACGAAGGCAAATTTATTTTACCTCCAGAACAACAGAAACCAGCAGACTCCTTCCTCCACTTCGAAGCATTACAAAAGGAACATACTACGTTCATATCGCCTATTTCAGAAGATGATCTGTAATCAATTGTGAGGTTATAAGCAAACCCACTTTTATATTTATCGGACCACGCCACCGAATTTGTAGATTGATCTACCACGTGTATATCTAAGTCATTAAGACCATGTCGAAATCTATCTGCAGTAAGACGGGCCTCTCGCTGTTCTTCTGTTTCAAGCGACCGAATATTTTCAATTCTTAATCTTTCATTAGATAAAGTAATCAATTGTTCTTGTCTCAAAGAATTGTAATAATCGCGTCCCGACTCTAGTCGTTGTTCATGCTCATGTTCATCTTCAAGAGATCGAATCATGTTATGGTGCGCCCTATCATTTGTCAAACGGTCTTGATATTGAGTAAAAGTTTCAGATTCTCGAGACAAAATATGACGTTCGCGATCAGCTGTAAGCCGTAATTCCCTCTCAGTGAAGGTTTCGGACTCGCGAGATAAAATATGACGTTCGTGGTCAGCTGTAAGCCGTAATTCCCTCTCAGTGAAGGTTTCGGACTCGCGAGATAAAATATGACGTTCGCGGTCAGCTGTAAGCCGTAATTCCCTCTCAGTGAAGATTTCAGACTCGCGAGATAATGTATGCCGTTCGCGGTCAGCGGTGAGTCGCAATTCTCGTTGTAAAGCAGTTTCAGCTTCTCGGGATAACGCATGTTGTTCCCGGTCAATGGAACGCCTTAGCTCTCGTTGAGAAGAGCTTTGAGAAGCCCGTGTTGTAGCTCGTCTCGCTCTTTCAGCTGCTAATCGCATCTCTCTTTCTGGAGAGCTTTCATTAGCTCGAGATGTTGAGGCACAAACTCTCATAGAGTTTAACCGATGTGCTCTTTCCTCTTCCGATTCTTGAGAACGCGTCATTCTCATTCTCCTAGCTTGACTCGAAGTTCGAGATAAAGATGGTCGTTTTTTAGGTGGCATCGTTTATTTTATTTTTAATCGACGGTAACTTAAATTCTATTTAGTTACCCAACAAAAAACTTACGTCAGAGGTCCTAACTATAGCTAAGTATATAATAAATAGAATATAAATCTAAGTGCCTATTAAAACTAAAATAATATTCTAATCGAATTATAAATATGTACGTAGGTACCTACAAATTACAAAAGAATAAAAAATGAAAATAAAGCTATACTTAATGCGTGTGCAATACTATCTACACTTACCTACTTCACTTAAAAATGAATAATAAGAAATACCTACAACTACTGTAATTAATCAAAGTACCTATGCTAATACAAAAAAAACCTTAGATGTTCTAAGTACAGCTGCTATATAATAAAAAAATATAAATCTAAGTGCCTATTTAAACTTAAATACCTAATATTCTAATAGAATTAAACTAAGAAATATGTACCTACCTACCTACAACTTAGGTACAAAAAAAAAGAAATGAAAATAAAGCTAAAACACGTGTGCAGTATAGGTAGATAGTAGGCAATATCTACCTATACCTACTTCACTTAAAAATAAATAAAAAATACCTATGAATACTATAATTAATAAAAGTACCTACCTACGCTTTTATCTACTCAATACAAAAAAAACTAAACATAAAATGCCCAAAACTAACCTATCAGTAACTAAAAATCTAACAATAATCTAATCTATCTATCTATTATCTAATCTAAAAATCGAATCTAAATCTACTTAAAAAGAAATAAAATAGGAACTATTAATAGTTAAGAATTTAAACAAAACTAAAACTAATTTAGAAAATAACAACAAAAGAAATTAAAATAAACTATTTAAAGACAAAAAGTCGCGCTGATAAGCACGGTTTATAAAATAACAATTATTGTCTGTCAATAAAGTTCAACACTCTGAACGCATCAACAGCCAAATATTGAATGACGCTTGCGCTCGCCTCCCGCCCCTTTTATACTCTGCCGCCGCGAGCCCCGTCGAGCGCGGCAACCGTTACGCAAAAATAATCCTTATAGCTTGATTCACTATTCACGCGCGATGTCTTGTTGGCGTATTTCATGTAAGTAAGTATAAGTTTGGTGTTTCTATACCGATTTCAATGATTCTTTTTTTATTGAATTGGTGCTAATGTTTATTTTTTTTTAAATTAGGAATGATGGTGAGCATTATTGGTTTTATAAACGTAAAAGTAAACAAATATAATAAGAAATCTCCGAACTGCTAAGCTATCGAGAGTTATGCGTGTTATTGTGAGTTAACTATAAAAGGTAGATATATGCTGTCTTGGAATATTTTTCGTGTATTTTTATGTAGAATATTTCCGTTATACATAGTTTCTATGTAGCTCTAACCATTAAGGCTGCACACGCGACGGAAGCTTAAAAAATCAAGCAACTTCTCCCATTTTCTCAACATTTCCTTTCACTGCTCTGCTCCTATTCATTGTAGTGTGATGAAAAGTATACTATTACCTGCCCAGGAGTATAAAGAATAATTGTACTAAGTTTCGTTAAAATCCGTCGAGTAGTTTTTTTTTTCTATAAATAACGTACAAACAGACAGACAGACAGACAGACAGACAAAAATTTTTTTAACTGCATTTTTGGCATCAGTATCGAACACTAATCACCCCCAAAATACCTATACAAAATAAGTAGCAACTTATTTTGTAAATATATTTCATGTACAGAATTGACCTCTCTACAGATTTATTATAAGTATAGATTACCCTTTAACGCTTTTTTATATCTTTATATTATTCTATCTCTTATTTTTCCTTTGTTTTTTCTTGCACATATCAAATAATCTGTTTCCTGTATTCATAATAGTATTATATATTTATTTTAATATGATATATATATATATATATATATATATATATATATAAATATATATTCATTGAATTATGTATTTTAATTATGTTATATTTATTTGTATTTGTGTATATATTTATGTTTGTTTATGTAATTATGTATGTTAATATTATGCACCACTCTTCTGTATGCAACTCACCTTAAACTTAGATATAAGGTTGTCTGGAAGAGATCGCTACTTAGCGATAAGACTGCCTTATGTATACCCATACATAGTTTAAATGTTTTTTTGTTCCGATACTGTTATTTTACATTGTGGTTGCAATAAAGTATATTATTATTATTATTATAAAATGTTAACAGCCACGTTGCTAAGATTTACATTAACAAAAATCGAGATCTTTGACGTAACTGATTTATAAAGGTATTAAGTAAAGTGCTTTGACATACAGATAAACTGACAAAACTGACTGAAAGATCTGGTTCCTTTAAAATTATTTTGATACTCTATGAAACCTTTTGTTTATAAAATATATTTAAAGAATCCATGTCAGGTATTTAATTTTAACGCATTATTTAAGAAAACAAATCGAAGAAAAAGTAATCAACAATAATAATATTGCTATACTAATTATAGTATAGCAATATTATTATAATTATATATACATTGTATGAGAAGGAATTAATTTGTGTAATATATTTAGATGTAATCATTTGTTCAAGATATAATTATTAACACAAATAAAGCAATCACTTTACGAGGCCGAGTTAACATTATTGGAATTATTATTTGATCTTGTTTCTTAGTTTGATAATGACGAATCTCCCATAAACTTCCAACTTAGGGGTTATAAAATAAGTAACTCATAACTGTGTTATTTATTAAACGGTATAAAGAGTGACTTTTAAAAACGCATACATTATACATTTATTAATTAATAATACGTTTACATGCTCTATTTTGTAACATTCAGTGAAAATCTTAAGACGTAGGTATAAACATTGTTCTAAGTTTTCATTATAAAGTAACGAAACTAGTTATATCTAAACTATGAGTACAACCTTCATTAAAGACATAAACTACTAAGAATATAGTCGAGATGAAACTTATGTAATATATTTTATTAAACTCTGCACGAAAACAGCCGACTGTCCGTTATGGAGAGCAGAATTAGTATTTAATAAATAAGATTCCTCTTCAGGCAGATTACCAACTGTCTTCCGTTTATCTTATGTTGAGTTTAATATGCAGCCCATGATACTCGTATCATGACGATTAAGTTTCCACTCTCTACACACTTGAATACTGTATGTAACTACACAATGCAACAATATATATATTATTAAGTTACATATAGTTGTTAAATTCGATATATGCAATGTCACATAAGTATAAATAAAATAAAACAATGTCTTTCTTCTTTATATTTCATAATATAAAATTTTTTCCTATATTTAATACCAAAATATTAACAGTATTGCATGGGTATAATAAACTATATTTTATACAAATAATAATGTCTATCTCATTCTTACAGCTGTTTCTTTTTTTGTTATAAAGAAACAAAATACTTTTATTGATATATTGTAAACATAGTACAGTAAGGACAGCAGTGCCGAAAGGCTTGGAGGTGGCGGTGCGGCGCAGGGTGCATGCGGCTGCGCACCGACTCGGCTGCACGCCGCCACGTCCTGCGCCAGCACCCACGCCATGCGACGCAGCAGTGCACCCGCCGACGACGAACACGCGCGACCAGCGTGACTCACACATTAAAACATTATAAAAAATATATTGTTAGAATAACCTGCATTGCATTTGCAAACGTCACACGCCACCGACTATAAAAGCGGCCGAGTTTGTATGGGCAACACATTTTACTCGTTGGACTCGGTAGTGAGAGGTTGTGATTTGTCACTGTTGCAATCTGCGGTGTTTTCACAATAATTATTTTTGTGCTGATTATTTTTTATATTTGTAAAATGGAGTATTGTTAATTTCGATTAGACATTAGACTGTAAGTGAATTGTTGTAATTTAAAGTAAATTTATGTTCATCCTGACATTTGTTCTTTTTTTTAATACAATTCCACTTCTGTCGATAAAATCAGAAGTGGGATTCGCCTGTGCTCACAAATAAATTTATAAGTTTTGTTTTATTCGAGCTTATTTTTGTATTCTACCTCCATTTTATAAATCATTTGCTTTTTAGTATTTAAATTGTTGTCCAAAGATTTTATTTTTGTATTCTACCTCCATTTTACAAATTATTTGCTTTTTAGTATTTAATTTGTTTTTCAAAGATTATATTTTTGTATTCTACCTCCATTGTACAAATTATTGGCTTTTTAGTATTTAATTTGTTTATCAAAGATTTTATTTTTGTATTCTACTTGCATTTTACAAGTCATTTGTTTTTTAGTATTCAATTTGTTTTTCAAAGATTTTATTTTTGAATTCTACCTCCATTTTACAAATCATTTGTTTTTTGTATTTAATTTGTTGTTCAAAGATTTTATTTTTTTTGCATTCTACCTCCAACTTGTAAATCATTTTGATTATTTTATTTATTGTTTAAAATACCTCGTGAAAAATCTTTTGATTCGCCTCGTCAGAAGGCTAAGCGTAGCAGATTGCAACAGCACAACCACCGGTCTCGTTCGCGATCTCGTGAGAATAGTTGTCACTCGCGGTCTCGTATAGATCTGTGTCGTTCATGGTCTCGTGGCTATCGGGTTCGTTCACGTTCGCATCATAGTCAATCGCGATCTGGTAGTGACTACCGCAGATGCCGTTCGCGCAATAGCCACACTAGATCTAATAGTACTAGGTACCGTTTGCGCTCTCACAGTAATGATCGTTATCGGACCGAGTCCAAGAACAGTAAACGTAGATTGCGTTCGCGTCGTAATCGTTCTCGAAAAAGGTCTTGCTCTGATAGATCGGTAACAGGTAGTTCTAAACATAAAGACTCTGTCCAGAGAGCGTTAGGGTCGATAATTTCACGTTTAAACGCAATTGAGGGCGAGTTCGAGGGGTAGCTTCGCTCTTGGTCAAACTTCATAAGAGAATTCAAGTCCCTCTGCTCGCAAAAAAAAAAAAAAAAACGGATCACGCCGAATTACTTTGTGAGGTCATAAATACTTCGTCCGATAATTGTCCTACTTATACTGAATACGCGCGGCGTTCACTATTACGTCTGCAGATAGTTCAGGGTCTGAGCAATGACCTTAGGGTTCTTATCCTCATTAGGGGCATTAGTGACGTTCAGGTACGAGCAGCGGCTGCTAATGCTAACCTTACCATAGATAACTTGGTCTCCTTTTTAGCAACATATGCGAAGCCTGCTGATTTCAAAAATGATTCTCGGGCGCTGTTTAACGAAGTTAAGAAACGTAACACCAATGGGCCTAAATGTTACGGTTGTGGACAGATCGGTCATTTGCAAAACAATTGTAGGAATCGCAACGTTACTAAGCCGGTAGTATGCACTTTTTGTAAAAAGTCTGGACATAAGGAAAGCGATTGCTTTGCTAAGGCTCGATCGGAAAATCAAAATAAGGACCAACGTAAAGTTAATCTCTGTGGTGAAATGTCGGATGGTCGAGTCAATAAGGATGTGAGTACTGCGGGGTGATACAGGGGATACCATTAGACGTTTTAAGCGATACATGTGCTATGAATGTGTCCCTTATACTATCGAAAATGCTGAAAGATTTCGCGGGTCAGCGTAAGGAAACTTATTGTGTGTGTGATTCCGAAATCGTAGCTCGGGAATATTAGTCTGTATCAAGAGCAGCACTAATATTACAAGTACTAACGCTACCACTCGTGCTCTCCGTGCGCTGATTCGTGAAGTCACCGTAGAAAGTTCGATCCCCAACGCTGAGGCAACGAGGGAGCTTGGCAGTAGTCGTGTGAGATGTCTGCTAAAACAGAATCAAGTCTAACAAGATGCCCGCGTCAATCGTCAGCGACACCTTCCCAAAAATTTCCAAGTGGGTGACCAAGCTTTTGTGATAAAGTATTCAGTCTACGGGAAAGCTTGATTCGGGTATGAGAGGTCCATATCGTGTCACGAACGTATTGCCCAAAGACCGCTAAGAGCTGAAATTGCTCAGCGGTGCTCGAGGAAAGACCACACAGGCGGCGGCACATTTTATGTTCCCATGGAAAGGAGAGTGGTGTCCTGAGAGATGCAAGTTCGTGACTTAATTTATTTTTTTGTATGTTACAGTTCCGTGGCTGCTGATTATGTATCCCTGCGCGTGAATGCGTTTGCGCGTAAGGCAATAGCGAGTCACGCGTTTCAAGGGCACGTTGTGCTCTCTGTCACATATTTGGGTCATGGACATCGAGAGGGCATACAGCCCGGCTGCAGCAGTTTTTGTGTGTCGGACGTGCGGTGCACTCCTAGTTCGTGGGTCATGTGAGCTGGTCTTAAAGTATGCGGGTGTCGGGCGAACGCCCTCCCCTTGAAGATACTTTCCGTACTGGCGGCGCAGTCTAGGAGTGTACACGCTGTTGAGGTTCCGTTATAATCGCGTATATGTGTGTACGGCAAGGCAATAGCGAACCACGTGTTTCAAGGGCACGTTGTGCTCTCTGTCACATATTTGGGTCATGGACATCGAGAGGGCATACAGCCCGGCTGCAACAGTTTTTGTGTTCATACGTATGTTGTCGGACGTGCGGTGCACTCCTAGTTCGTGGGTCATGTGAGCTGGTCTTAAAGTATGTGGGTGTCGGGCGAACGCCCTCCCCTTGAAGATACTTTCCGTACTGGCGGCGCAGTCTAGGAGTGTACACGCTGTTGAGGTCCCGTTATGATCGGGCTTCTACTAAACGTCAGTGTAGTGGTACCAAACGCATCGGGCATTAACTTGCCTGTATGTCGTGATACTCGAGTGGGGGGAATAGTTTGCAAATTATCTTGTGCACAAGTAGGTAAAGTCAGTGTGTATGACACGCGTGTATTGACAATGAGAGTGACGAATGTTTGTAACAGACACATTGTAGGACAAATAGTTTTGAGCGAAAGAGTTGATTTAATCTTTTCATGAACGAGGGCCTTGAATGTGTAAAGAATGAGAGAACAGGAATTTTAACAACTTATGGCGATTCTGTTCGTATAAAAATCGTGTTATACGGGTAGAATTGCTATAACCCGCCGTGATGGCCTGGGCACTCTCAAATTATTGAATGACGATTCTGACAGTGATGGCGAGGACTCTACCGAGCAGTTTCCTGGTCCATCATCCGCACGTCCTGCAGAAAACGTTGAAGAGTACACCGAGGACGGCGCACGGTCAGGAGAGGCCGTGTTAGAATAACCTGTATTGCATTTGCAAACGTCACACGCCACCGACTATAAAAGCGGCCGAGTTTGTATGGGCAACACATTTTACTCGTTGGACTCGGTAGTGAGAGGTTGTGATTTGTCACTGTTGCAATCTGCGGTGTTTTCACAATAATTATTTTTGTGCTGATTATTTTTTATATTTGTAAAATGGAGTATTGTTAATTTCGATTAGACATTAGACTGTAAGTGAATTGTTGTAATTTAAAGTAAATTTATGTTCATCCTGACATTTGTTCTTTTTTTTAATACAATTCCACTTCTGTCGATAAAAATATATATTAAAATATATATATTAAAAAATTACGGATTAATACTATATTAGCTATTCTTCAAAAGTACATTTGAGTAATTTTCCAAAATCACTTTCTAACCTTTTAGTTTATAAATTATTTCCTATTCTTGTCGCTTGCATCTTTGATCACTGTTGTACCACGCTGTATTATTCATGAATCAAAATGAAAAAGACGCATTAATCATGTTAAAACATCGTTGAATGAGTTCAATAAGCTGTTATTACAATCTGATGACACCAGCGACTACCATGACGAATTCTTCAAAAACTTTTCTTTCATTTGGTTTGGATACGGTTGTACTAAATAGTTCGAAGGATAAAACTTTAGAAGAATAAATAGAAGGACTCAAAATTTATAAAGGACTACTTACTAAACTATTTACTAAAGGAGATTGTTTCAATATTTTACGTCCTTCCCTCGAGAACGGTCTAAACAATTTAAATCTACTTATCATACAACATTCAGCTACTCTAAGCACTAAGCCGCTTCTGTATTTACGATCGATATTCAAAATAAACGAAGCTATAATCTGTCAGACAAAGAATGGGTGGTTGAAATTGGAAGGTATAAATACTAGTCGTTCTGTGAACAGTAGACCTCAGTACGTTAGGGGATGAGACAATGCTGGGAAATCTATTTGACTGGACGTGTCTAAACGTTCTTGTACCGTGTTTATCCGCTAGATGGCTACGGTACCATAGTGCCCAAGTGCTGGAGTGGTAGTGACCTTTATCTGTCATGGACGGTTCTAATAGTATCATTGAAATGGCGCCGGTGAATAACGAACATTGTTGCCGACTCATGTCTTTAAAAAACCCGTCACAAGTCACTTCTATGTAACAAAATTTAATGTGTTACCTACCGGCAAGAGAAAATGAATTATGGTAGGTACCTAGGTACAGTGTGCTTTTAAAGTGCCTTTTCCAAAAAGGAATAAATATACTTATGTTTTTCAGCCCGCTAGCTGCCGCAAAGTCCGTTTTTGTGCTACGGATCAGATGGCGGACCATGTAATTTTTCGCCCAAGCAAAAAAACGGCTCGACATAAAAATTTATATAATTCAAAGAATTTTCGTGACGATTTTCCTCCCAGTAAGAAAAATGGCCGGACAAAAAAAATATTATAACTCAAAGAACATGATCACCAATTTTTGTGGCGATCGGATAAAAATTGCCCCTGCTACGCCAAAAACAAAAAACACCGCCATTTTGGATTTTTAGGGTCCAATCAAAAAAATGTCTCGACATAAAAATTCAAATAATTCAAAAAACACGCCTGCCAATTTTCGTGACGATAGGATGAAAAATACGTCGGCTACGCCGGAACAAACGTGCTGACATACATACGGAAAAATAGCAGAATGGGCCTATCATGTGGAAACGTAGTCAATAAAGTGTATTTTACCTTTGTGATCCAATTAACATTATTAATATTAAACTGCTTGTATCCACGGTAGTTGAGTCGTAATTTACTCGACTTGTATCCGCCATGCTCCGGGCTCACGAACAAGAACTCAGGAGTTCGGAACTACTATTGCAAATACCGATTTAACTAACTTAAGTACTGTACTTAAGCCAGTTAATATATATTATATATATACATTATATTTAAGGTTTCATAGTTGTATTTACATTCACATAGTATTTAAACATTGCACCGACCCAAAGTACTTAGACAAGAGTACTTTTTTTTAAATTAGAGCTTAACATGACTAAAGATACTTATAGATAATGTAATGATGTAACATTTTATACTTAATAAACAAATATAATATTTCTAGTAATATTTATTTATCAAGTTTCTTCATGTTTACGACGACATATTTATTACACTAAAAGTTACAAAGATAAAGATTTAAAATTGAAACTCGTTTTAAAAATCAAGTCTTCATACAAAGGTTATGTTTCATGGCATTTTTCATTTAAAGTTTTAATATGATTATATAAGAATATAAAAGCTTCATGAGTTATATATCAATTTGTATAATAATGTATTTTGATGCCTCGCTAACAATACTTTTAACAATCCGAAAACAAATAAAATATCTTCTTGAAGAAAATGTGAATAGGAAAATCAAAGAATTCTGTAACAAAGTTAATGTGTTAGTGAAGCGGGTTCTAATGATACGTAATTATCACCTTAATTCTCTCTCTGAATTCCCCGACGACGAAATTAACGACACGTTACAACAATTCTCATCGTACGATTTACTTTATATTTGTATGTTTGTATTTGTGTATCAATTACTTATGTAACTCAACAAATATTCATAAAATCTGTACACGCCTAAGTACACGTACATGCTTGATCTGGAGATACAATATATTTTATTGTAATATGATTTGTGAATATACGAACTTACAGAAAAATGAAATATTAATTAAAATAATAAATTTGTAAACATTTAGAGAAATACTCAATTTAAATTAACGGAACTACGTATTATTATTATTTTGTGTAAGTAAGACAAGGAGGCTTTTTTACTAATATATAGATAACTTTTAGGGACCAAGTGTAGTTAATGGTTCAGGTAGAGACGGGTGAGAACCGAGTATGCGATACTATAGCTCTAGTGTCAATCTCATCTCGAAGGAAATTTAAATCGTTTTATTTTTGAGAATATGTAGAAGGGCTCATCCAATGTTTTTGATATTTTAATAAGTGTTGTACATAAGTATGTAAATATGTTAATAAATGTTCGATACTATAATTTGAACAAATTAACTAATATGTACAATTGACAATCACATTACAAATAATTCACAAATCGCTTTGATTTATAACTGATTATAATTACATCTCACACAACGCTATTTGTCAAATTTACATTTAATACTTTATGACCGACAACTATTTGTTGTATAGGAAATGAAATATAACTAACTGAAACTAAATGAAGTATAATATAATTAATTGATAGAGAAATAAAACAAAATTTAAAAAATATTTTCATTCATTCAATAAGATTTCATTCGTCTCAGGGTCGATAAATAATTTAACACATTTTATTTATTCAATTACATCTTACAAGATACAGGAACTAAAATATTTTGATAATTAATATTACTAGGACCCGCCAACCGTGCGCGGCGGGTGTTGAGCTGAGCCCCTCTCCTTTCTTCTTTTCTTGATAACTTTTAAATGGCTAAACATTTTTTCAATCTGTTTTTGCTATAACATCCGCGTTCGACTCAAACATACATGAGAAAATTTTTAGCTAATTATCTCGTCGCATTCTAAAGACAACTAAACACAAAAAAAAGGTCTCCCAAACGGTTAAAAGCTTCGCTTACTCTCAGCTCAACTATAGTGTTTAGTTCTTTCTCTTCCTATGTTTGATTTTACGGTATATATCATGGGCTATACTCCCGACGTGCAGAGCGCTCATCCCGTGACCCTGGAATTATATACATCATTGTAATCCCGTATCATAATGTTGACAATGACATCTTAAGACTACAATGTATGTCTAACAAATATAACAAAAATTGGACTCATTATTACCAAACAAAATCATAATGAACAAAAAAGGCAATATAGATAGACATCTCATAACATAGAAGCAATGATCAACTGTTAAGATAATGAACAAAATAACACATGGTTATTATTAATACAATAATAGATGAATACTTACGACAACTCTAGCTACTTTCTTAATAGCCTTTATTGGTATTTTGACCGGACTTGACTCACCCGTGTCGAGCAACAGAGACGATACACACAGAAATACAAACAATACTGAGAATATCTTCATATTTTTGCACTTCCAGTGCAGTATATTACACAGTGACTTAAAACTTAACTATTTGCGAAATAATCGCACGCTGCTATTTATAGTTAATGCTTTTGTTCGATGATAACACTGCCAAGGAGGGGACTACACCGCATCCCACAGGAGGCACGGGTCACGAGTGACGTCACTGATAATGTAAACAAACATACAGTGCAGATAAATATAACTTCGATAAGGTTCTTATCCAATAAGTTGTAACATTATTAAGGTAACTTAGCAAATGTCATAGACGGAGCAAGAACCAAGTACCAGGAAGCGTCTCCGTCCTAGCTTGAGCAAAAATGTTTTAACAGACATATTAATTGTAGACGTAGTCCGCCTTTTTGGGTTCTACTTTGCAGATCGTATTTTTTGTTAGCAGTTTTAATAATTATTTGATTATTCAGTTATTCAAAATAAAAACTAAATAAAAACACACTTCAGTCAAAAAACGGACAAAAATATCACGAAACTTTTTGCTAGCAACTTTTTATTACAAATTTATTATAATCTGTATAGTATTACAAATGATCTATCAAGTAACATGTACGTATAGTAAGTATATTTAATAACATTAATTAAAATATATATTATAATAAGACGTTGATTCATTTAAAAATATACTTCCCAATAAATGATAAAATACATCTGTTACATGTTACATTTAGTACATTTAGCACTAGTAGTTACTATTTATTTATTTACTAGGTATTATGTAACAGTGATTGGAATAATTATATAATTCAATTAAGTTAAATATTTAATACAAACCAGCTGTTTATCAATAAACCATATATTTAGAACCCTTCGTAAAAATTATTTTTTAAATAAACACAGTACATCTTGTTGTTACCCGCAGAGAGTTGTAAATATTAATATTGAGAATGAGATATTTTATGAGAGTTGTGATTTAGTACCTCGATGAGAGACAAATGAGACACATGGAGATGTAAAAGCAGAATTATCTTATAACAAAAAGGAAAATATTATAGAGAATATTAAAAAATAACGTAATAATCTTTAACATTCCTATATTATTATTATTTCTTTTATAGAGCGCTAAACACTAATCAGATATAATTAATTAAAATAAACTATAATTGTATATTCACAGTTCCATCAAATATATTTAAACACGTACTCAAATATCTTTTATGTTATTGTATTGTCAGTGTCCGTGTCTGTGGGCCAGTGGTCGTAGATGTCCTCCAACTTACCAGAAGCTTTTAGGATTTCTAAGACAATTTACTGAAAATAATATCCATACATTAGTAGCAGGTTCATAGTAAAATTAATAATAAATATTAACCAATACTTACAACAACACCAAAATTAATTGCAGGTTTTGCATTACTCTGTGACACAAACAACGACAACACCGCCGTACTAACACTGAGAATTTCATTTTAATAATATGTTAGTTAGATATTTTAGAATCATATTATATATTGTCTATTTATGTGATGTTAATGCTTAAAGCTATTTTCTTTGGAGTGTCCGAAGCATTGGGTTCTCCGAGTCATTACAAAGTCATCATCACATAATTAATATGTAATCAAAATGAACACATGTGCATGTGTTGTGTGGTTTACATAATTGATTAATACACTACGTCCTTTAATATAATATACCTTTAAATTAACTAGGATCCGCCAAACGCTTCGCTTCTTCTTTTCTTGATAACTTTTGAATGGCTAAACATTTTTTCAATCTGTTTTTGCTATAACATCCGCGTTCGGTTCATACATACATGAGAAAAATTTCAGCTAATTAACTCGTCGCATTCTGGAGACAACTAAACACAAAAAAAGATCTCCCAAACGGTTAAGAGTTTCGCTTATGCTCAGCTCAATAATTATATCCATAATCAGGCGAGATGTAATTTCTTTGCGTTATTTCTCCATGAAGCTACTTCTACTAATTGGACTACTACTATCTTCTAATCCTAATATATAGTGCGAATATAGTCTGTCGATTTAGAATTATATCCTTATAAAGTGTAAATTTCTTTAATCTTTTGAAATAATTTGTTCTGGATGGTAGCTCACCGCCAATATCTACAGATTTCTACGGATTTATTGAACAATAAATAAAAAATACAAAAATATAACAATATTACATGGACATTCATTATAAAAGCCTTACAATATACAGTAAATAATGAAATATACAGATAATAATAGAAAGAATAATGAAGAGATTCACAGAATGGCAGGTACTAGCTAAGATGTCACGGTGAGAATGAAGAAGAACGTGCTCAGGTGGTTTGAGCACGTCGAAAACAAATGAGTGATGAAAGAATGGTAAAAAAAAAATATATAGGAAAAGTGAGCGGTCAGAGAGACGGGGGGAGGCCTTGAGTGACCTTCGAAAACACAGTATTTAAGGTACTGAAGGAAGGTCACGTAAAGCAAGGAACCCCGGAGGACATGTGTGAAGAGGTTGATGTCAGTGGCCGAGGCAAAAGAGGTATGCAGAGACCGTAGCGTTTGGCGCTCCGTCGTCTCTGGCTACCCCGCAAGGGATATGGAGTGAAGATAAATAAATAATAAATAATAAATAAATAGAAAGTACAATAATATTTATTTTGTTTGTTTCAATAAATGTTAACTAAATTATTATTCCGTTTATTTAAAACAACTGACTTAGTTTGAGCTAAAAACGAAGACGAAACATCCGAAAAGTATAGTAGTAAAGAAAAATATATTTATTCGAAGTAAAGAACATATATTTATTCCCATCGATAGGAAACCTTAGTAGAAGGTATGTTAATAAACTTTACAAGTTCCGTGGGATTTCTTCATAGCTTCGGGAATTCGATAATATTTGAAACACGAGATGATTGACGCGTATGGTTTCTTTTAACGTTTAATGTTTTTATAAGACCAATAAATAAAAAAAATTTAAGATAAAAATTGTTTGAAACTATATTCTTAAGAAAGTAAAATGAAGTTTGTATTATTTGAGATTCTATTCTAATACTCAATATAACAACTAAACTATAGAAAAGTGATTCAAATAACAAATATAACATGAATTATTAAGTAATAACATACATTATATATACATATATCATCGTCTTTCCGTCTGTGTCATTAGCATTTATATATTAAGATGGCAATGTACCTTTTAGAACATAACATCATAGTATATATAACTGTCACAAACTTATTTTATTGTGAAGATATTTGGAAAACACTTAAAAGAAATCTTACTGAATAAGTGATTGTTTTCGTAGTTCAGATCCCGAGGAAGATATTACACGAAATCCTAGGATATCTCACCGATTTTGATACTACTATGTGATATCACTAAGAGGTGAATAAAATAAATATTTAAATCAATAAATCATTGATAATATTAAAATAAATTTAATTTATATTTTTGCTTCTATGTTAAAAGTTGGATAACTAAGAGACGAAGCTTCTTAGCATTCCATGGATTCACCGTGCGGGTGCAGGGCCCATCGCGTTGCAAGAAGAGGAGTGCAAACAATGCCTGGGACTTGCGACCCAGGTGTAGGTTTAAGGGGCCCCTTTACTATGCGCATACACGCTCACCTTCACTGTTCACGCTCCTCTCCCTACCTAACCAAATATCGTAAGAACCTACTAAAGCCGCCTTTGAAATACGTTCCAGAAATGAACTGATGATCGTTCTAGAAAGGCCGAGATCCTTAAATAAATTGTAGAGAGATTTTGCTGTTATACCTCTCGCTCCTACTTCTACAAATTAACTATAAATTTATTCCTGATTAGTTCGTTACACAGTTTGTAATACTTGTTAAGCTTAAATGCTATAAGATTCTATAATTTATATAAGTATATAAGATTCTATAATGTGTAATCCTCCTAACTACATGGAGCAGTCTGGCGTCACAGCTTATTTATTCTAATTATATTTATTGAGCGAAGCGAACGAAGTGAGCGGAGCGTTTTACTGGAGACTTTTTACATTCTTTGTCACGAATTGGCTCGAAAACTACTAAACGGAAAATTATGAAACTTTTGCAATCAAAAAGACACACATTAGGTGATGATTTTTATAAAAAAAAATTTTGAAAAATGTGCTCAAAAAAAAAAAATTTTTTAATATGTTGTCTAAAAATTGATATCCCATTGAAATCAATGGGAAACGATGAGTCAATAGTCTGGGCTCGCTTCGCTCAATATGCAAACGGCACCCAAGATTTCACGAGCGCAGCGAGTCGAAATAGAGGGTTTGTTGGCGCCCCTAGTTTATTGAGCGAAGCGAACGAAGTGAGCAGAGCGTTTTACTGGAGACTTTTTGCATTCTTTGTCACGAATTGCCTCGAAAACTACTTGACGGAAAATTATGAAACTTTGCAATCAAAAAGACACACATTAGGTGATGGTTTTTAAAATAAAATTTTTGAAAAATATCCTCAAAAAAAAAATTTTTTTTTTCATATCATGTCCAAAAACTGATATCCCATTGAAGTCAATGGGAAACGATGAGTGAATACACTGGGCTCACTTCGCTCAATATGCAAACGCCACCCGAGATTTCGCAAGCGCAGCGAGTCGTAATTGAGGATTTGTTGCCCCTAGTTTATTAACGCACTATATTCATAAAAAAACTTAAAAAATCATCTTGTACAAAGGATAGCTTCTCTCTTTAGAGAGATCTCTTCCAGCTACGCTTGATTATGAGAAAACGAAAGAAACTAAAGATAACAAATAACAAATATTTACGCGTCTTTACAATAATTTCTCGAATTAGCTATATATATATATATATATATATATATATATATATTATATATTTACGCGTCTTTACAATAATTTCTCGAATTAGCTATATATATAGTATAGTATAGTGCGTTAATAAACTAGGGGCAACAAATCCTCAATTACGACTCGCTGCGCTTGCGAAATCTCGGGTGGCGTTTGCATATTGAGCGAAGTGAGCCCAGTGTATTCACTCATCGTTTCCCATTGACTTCAATGGGATATCAGTTTTTGGACATGATATGAAAAAAAAAATTTTTTTTTTGAGGATATTTTTCAAAAATTTTATTTTAAAAACCATCACCTAATGTGTGTCTTTTTGATTGCAAAGTTTCATAATTTTCCGTCAAGTAGTTTTCGAGGCAATTCGTGACAAAGAATGCAAAAAGTCTCCAGTAAAACGCTCTGCTCACTTCGTTCGCTTCGCTCAATAAACTAGGGGCGCCAACAAACCCTCTATTTCGACTCGCTGCGCTCGTGAAATCTTGGGTGCCGTTTGCATATTGAGCGAAGCGAGCCCAGACTATTGACTCATCGTTTCCCATTGATTTCAATGGGATATCAATTTTTAGACAACATATTAAAAATTTTTTTTTTTTTGAGCACATTTTTCAAAATTTTTTTTTATAAAAATCATCACCTAATGTGTGTCTTTTTGATTGCAAAAGTTTCATAATTTTCCGTTTAGTAGTTTTCGAGCCAATTCGTGACAAAGAATGTAAAAAGTCTCCAGTAAAACGCTCCGCTCACTTCGTTCGCTTCGCTCAATAAATATAATTAGAATAAATAAGCTGTGACGCCAGACTGCTCCATGTAGTTAGGAGGATTACACATTATAGAATCTTATATACTTATATAAATTATAGAATCTTATAGCATTTAAGCTTAACAAGTATTACAAACTGTGTAACGAACTAATCAGGAATAAATTTATAGTTAATTTGTAGAAGTAGGAGCGAGAGGTATAACAGCAAAATCTCTCTACAATTTATTTAAGGATCTCGGCCTTTCTAGAACGATCATCAGTTCATTTCTGGAACGTATTTCAAAGGCGGCTTTAGTAGGTTCTTACGATATTTGGTTAGGTAGGGAGAGGAGCGTGAACAGTGAAGGTGAGCGTGTATGCGCATAGTAAAGGGGCCCCTTAAACCTACACCTGGGTCGCAAGTCCCAGGCATTGTTTGCACTCCTCTTCTTGCAACGCGATGGGCCCTGCACCCGCACGGTGAATCCATGGAATGCTAAGAAGCTTCGTCTCTTAGTTATCCAACTTTTAACATAGAAGCAAAAATATAAATTAAATTTATTTTAATATTATCAATGATTTATTGATTTAAATATTTATTTTATTCACCTCTTAGTGATATCACATAGTAGTATCAAAATCGGTGAGATATCCTAGGATTTCGTGTAATATCTTCCTCGGGATCTGAACTACGAAAACAATCACTTATTCAGTAAGATTTCTTTTAAGTGTTTTCCAAATATCTTCACAATAAAATAAGTTTGTGACAGTTATATATACTATGATGTTATGTTCTAAAAGGTACATTGCCATCTTAATATATAAATGCTAATGACACAGACGGAAAGACGATGATATATGTATATATAATGTATGTTATTACTTAATAATTCATGTTATATTTGTTATTTGAATCACTTTTCTATAGTTTAGTTGTTATATTGAGTATTAGAATAGAATCTCAAATAATACAAACTTCATTTTACTTTCTTAAGAATATAGTTTCAAACAATTTTTATCTTAAATTTTTTTTATTTATTGGTCTTATAAAAACATTAAACGTTAAAAGAAACCATACGCGTCAATCATCTCGTGTTTCAAATATTATCGAATTCCCGAAGCTATGAAGAAATCCCACGGAACTTGTAAAGTTTATTAACATACCTTCTACTAAGGTTTCCTATCGATGGGAATAAATATATGTTCTTTACTTCGAATAAATATATTTTTCTTTACTACTATACTTTTCGGATGTTTCGTCTTCGTTTTTAGCTCAAACTAAGTCAGTTGTTTTAAATAAACGGAATAATAATTTAGTTAACATTTATTGAAACAAACAAAATAAATATTATTGTACTTTCTATTTATTTATTATTTATTATTTATTTATCTTCACTCCATATCCCTTGCGGGGTAGCCAGAGACGACGGAGCGCCAAACGCTACGGTCTCTGCATACCTCTTTTGCCTCGGCCACTGACATCAACCTCTTCACACATGTCCTCCGGGGTTCCTTGCTTTACGTGACCTTCCTTCAGTACCTTAAATACTGTGTTTTCGAAGGTCACTCAAGGCCTCCCCCCGTCTCTCTGACCGCTCACTTTTCCTATATATTTTTTTTTTACCATTCTTTCATCACTCATTTGTTTTCGACGTGCTCAAACCACCTGAGCACGTTCTTCTTCATTCTCACCGTGACATCTTAGCTAGTACCTGCCATTCTGTGAATCTCTTCATTATTCTTTCTATTATTATCTGTATATTTCATTATTTACTGTATATTGTAAGGCTTTTATAATGAATGTCCATGTAATATTGTTATATTTTTGTATTTTTTATTTATTGTTCAATAAATCCGTAGAAATCTGTAGATATTGGCGGTGAGCTACCATCCAGAACAAATTATTTCAAAAGATTAAAGAAATTTACACTTTATAAGGATATAATTCTAAATCGACAGACTATATTCGCACTATATATTAGGATTAGAAGATAGTAGTAGTCCAATTAGTAGAAGTAGCTTCATGGAGAAATAACGCAAAGAAATTACATCTCGCCTGATTATGGATATAATTATTGAGCTGAGCATAAGCGAAACTCTTAACCGTTTGGGAGATCTTTTTTTGTGTTTAGTTGTCTCCAGAATGCGACGAGTTAATTAGCTGAAATTTTTCTCATGTATGTATGAACCGAACGCGGATGTTATAGCAAAAACAGATTGAAAAAATGTTTAGCCATTCAAAAGTTATCAAGAAAAGAAGAAGCGAAGCGTTTGGCGGATCCTAGTTAATTTAAAGGTATATTATATTAAAGGACGTAGTGTATTAATCAATTATGTAAACCACACAACACATGCACATGTGTTCATTTTGATTACATATTAATTATGTGATGATGACTTTGTAATGACTCGGAGAACCCAATGCTTCGGACACTCCAAAGAAAATAGCTTTAAGCATTAACATCACATAAATAGACAATATATAATATGATTCTAAAATATCTAACTAACATATTATTAAAATGAAATTCTCAGTGTTAGTACGGCGGTGTTGTCGTTGTTTGTGTCACAGAGTAATGCAAAACCTGCAATTAATTTTGGTGTTGTTGTAAGTATTGGTTAATATTTATTATTAATTTTACTATGAACCTGCTACTAATGTATGGATATTATTTTCAGTAAATTGTCTTAGAAATCCTAAAAGCTTCTGGTAAGTTGGAGGACATCTACGACCACTGGCCCACAGACACGGACACTGACAATACAATAACATAAAAGATATTTGAGTACGTGTTTAAATATATTTGATGGAACTGTGAATATACAATTATAGTTTATTTTAATTAATTATATCTGATTAGTGTTTAGCGCTCTATAAAAGAAATAATAATAATATAGGAATGTTAAAGATTATTACGTTATTTTTTAATATTCTCTATAATATTTTCCTTTTTGTTATAAGATAATTCTGCTTTTACATCTCCATGTGTCTCATTTGTCTCTCATCGAGGTACTAAATCACAACTCTCATAAAATATCTCATTCTCAATATTAATATTTACAACTCTCTGCGGGTAACAACAAGATGTACTGTGTTTATTTAAAAAATAATTTTTACGAAGGGTTCTAAATATATGGTTTATTGATAAACAGCTGGTTTGTATTAAATATTTAACTTAATTGAATTATATAATTATTCCAATCACTGTTACATAATACCTAGTAAATAAATAAATAGTAACTACTAGTGCTAAATGTACTAAATGTAACATGTAACAGATGTATTTTATCATTTATTGGGAAGTATATTTTTAAATGAATCAACGTCTTATTATAATATATATTTTAATTAATGTTATTAAATATACTTACTATACGTACATGTTACTTGATAGATCATTTGTAATACTATACAGATTATAATAAATTTGTAATAAAAAGTTGCTAGCAAAAAGTTTCGTGATATTTTTGTCCGTTTTTTGACTGAAGTGTGTTTTTGAAAATTATGAAACTTTGCAATCAAAAAGACACACATTAGGTGATGGTTTTTAAAATAAAATTTTTGAAAAATATCCTCAAAAAAAAAATTTTTTTTTTCATATCATGTCCAAAAACTGATATCCCATTGAAGTCAATGGGAAACGATGAGTGAATACACTGGGCTCACTTCGCTCAATATGCAAACGCCACCCGAGATTTCGCAAGCGCAGCGAGTCGTAATTGAGGATTTGTTGCCCCTAGTTTATTAACGCACTATATTCATAAAAAAACTTAAAAAATCATCTTGTACAAAGGATAGCTTCTCTCTTTAGAGAGATCTCTTCCAGCTACGCTTGATTATGAGAAAACGAAAGAAACTAAAGATAACAAATAACAAATATTTACGCGTCTTTACAATAATTTCTCGAATTAGCTATATATATATATATATATATATATATATATAATTTCATTTAACAACTGTATCACATATAAAGATGATTTAATGTATGATAGTTTATTCGGTGTTGTTGTTATTTATTATGTAATATATATAGACAATGTATATAATATATTATGTGATAGATTCTGTCCATATACCGATGGCTGATTAGTCGTCGATGTAATATCAAAGATATTATTATAATATTATAACAATGTTATTTATTAAAGTCAATCTTGTTATAGTTATTTTACCAATAAATTAATACATATAAATGAAATTAAAATGTCTGTTAGTAATTCTTAATTAACAGTCTGTCAGTCTGTCGGGCTGTCTGTTTTATTTGGCTAATTTCTAAAACGGCTTGATATTTCGACAGGACTCCACTGGCGTGTAGCTCATGTTATAAGAAGTAACTTAAATATTGTAAAAACATATCCCGCGGGAACGAACAACTAGATAGTAATATAAAGTGAATCACTGTTAAGAAATGCGTCTTTAGTCCCGCGGGATCTTAAATATATTTTTAATGTACAATATCAATTTAGTCGGAGAAACAAAAATAAATAAATGTGATTAATTATATTTTAAAGTAAAAAAAAATACTATTAAAATATTTTTGGGACGTTTTTAAGAGTTATTAATATTTAAAACGCCATTAACTTATTCTTTGTAACTTCTAATTAATAACTGAGGGTGATTAATTACTTAATATTATAATTTGAATCTAAAAGACGAAAACCTGACACTCACCTGACATCAAATAATTAACGGATGAAATAAAATAGTTTGCAAATATTAATACTAATAATAACTAGGACCCATTGTAATATACAATTACAGTCATGAAATGACACTGTGTCTCAGACTATTGTAATTGTGTTTGAATAAAACATGTCTGTTCAAGATGTGTACGTTGAAGTATGAACATTGTATTATAATACCTAAGTATGAAATATGACTATTCTACTTACACATGTTAATTATTTTGGGTAGGCCTCGAAGAATTCGGTCTGCTCATTCAGGTGTACCCGACTTTCGAATTTTGGAAAAATTTCTTCACAGGAGATCTTCTTATGACCCCCTGAGTCCAAAATGACCATTGGTCAAAAAGTTTATATATGCGTGCGTGCGTCCAGATTCGACTTTTGTCAGCACGATAGCGGCCGCAATTTCGCTCGCTTACAAACGTTGCACAAAAATTAACCATCCAAAAATGAAGGTCAAGTTCGTTAACCAGAGAAATCCGGCCACAGGGGGCCGTTCATATTATATGATGTCTTTGATTAATACCTACAACTAATGTAGATAAACCGAAAACCTAACTTCAATAACTTAGGGGTGGGGGTAAGAAAACCGAAAATTTTTGGAAAAAAAATCATAACTTTTTTCTGGTAAACATTCTTACATGACAAGTATTTTGAAAAGTTATTTTTTACTCTAAATTTAGGTACCACAAGTTTTTCCGTTCTGTACCGTTTCCGAGAAAAAAAAATAAAAACCGCTTTTAGCTTGAAAATTTAAGGTAGGCAAAACCACGGCAACTTTTTTCTGGTAAACATTCCCTCCTCGCAAATATTTTTAATAGAAATGTTATTTTTTACTCTAAATTTAAGTACCAAAAGAGGTCTTACCCATGTACCCAAGTACCAAAAGAGGATACCATGATATCCGCAAAAACAATAATGAAAATAGTGTTGTATTTTCAGTCTGAATTATTTTAAAAGAAGTCCATAAATTTAAGATTCGTATATTTCCTTTATTTATTAATATTTTATTATTTTTCTCTTATAAAAATGTCTTATAAATATTTCATTAAATTAATAATCTCTTATAAATTACCTCTTGTTGATACAGTGTATATCGGTACACATTATACAATATAATAAACAATATTTCAATGAAGCCCTCTCGTAAACCGTAGAATATTTAATTAATTAAATTTTCCGCTGCTTAAAATTTCTCACTTTTAATTATTTAAAAGGTATAAAATTATCATAGTTATATACATATAGTAAATAACATTTTTATATAATCACATTAAGACAATATTTAATTAATTTATTTATTTAATTGATATTGATCGATTCTGGACTCGTATAACACTTTAAAGTTTACAAAGCGATGCTGTATCGGGTTTATAATGGCTGCTATCAGTTTCTGTATTTAAACAGTGAATAATGATTACAATTATATATATATTAATCAGTATTGAAATTCCAGATTATAATATACAGGTTTCTCAAACACTATAGAAATGTTTACTATGGATATCAAAACTTACCATTTCAGTATCTTTAATTTTAGTATCTTTTGTGCTATTGAATAGTACAAATATAGCTAACTCCATTAAATCCTAGTTATTATTATTATTAGTATATTAGTAAGGACCTCGAGTGGGTCAGTAATAACTAGCCCAGATTCCAAATTAATTAGCGTAAGTGCAATCAGTTATATATAACAATGCTATCAATATTTAATTATTTAATTATTGTACTACGTGTACTATTAATATCAAAAATTAACACTAAAACAGTTAGGTAAGATCAATCATCAAAACTATTTTTTCCATAATTAATCTTATTGGAAAGATAATATTAATATTAAAAAATAATTTATTAAACAGCAAGTAATAAAAGATTTCTTAGTAATTTTCTTTTACGTTCAATGTTCAATTCTTGTACAACAATCTTTGCCGAAGACAATTAAAAAGTAGAAAAGATGCCGTTAGCGTGTTACTTGGAATCACACAAAGTTCAGACTTACTTTATTATAACAGCTCAAAAGTATCATAAGCAATATTATTATTCGTGTTAAGTGAATCAATTGATTGTGTGATTATATTAATATCCTCCTTTAAGCCACATACACTTATATTTAAGGAAATTCCATACATTCAAACATCGGCATCACGTACTTTTACCTATTTTCTGATAACCATACTTAAGTATTGCACGCACGTAGCGAGGTAACTTGTAACATACAATATCGTATGGGAAGTTCATGTTATAAAACTTAATCAGCTAAGCATTTCGATGTTAAGGTAAATTGTGAGTGTGGATTTGAAATTCCCAAAAATTAATGGGCGACGATTGTTGTACAATATAAAGACAAGGAATCGTGGGTTAGCTTCATTCATATCGAGTTGTGAGTAGAGTACCGTGCAGTATCACAGAAACAACATGAAGATCTTCAGTTTGTTGGTGGTGCTGCTGGCGCTGCTGTCAGTACTCAGCGGAGCGCGCGCTGCGCCGAGAGGTAGCGGTATTGGTGCGATCAGAAAGCGGTAAAGTTATCGTAAGTAACACTTTCTGAGTAATACTCTTCCTGAGTACTTACTGTGCCCACGACTTCTTTCTCGCGGAATTTGTTTTTTATTTTGTAAAAGTAGACTAAGTCACTCCTTATAATATCAACTATCAGCCAGTGAAAGTCCTGTTAAAATCGATCCAGTCGTTTCAGAGATAAGTCGGACCACACGGACAGAGAACAATTTTAAAAATTGCTTTTTTATGTATCGTATATACTTTCATATGCATTTAGTGAAAAGCTGTTAATAGGGATACACACAGACACTTTAATTTTATTTATAGATTATATGTATAGATTATAAATTAAATATATATTTTTATTTACAGAAAAAAGGTTTGGGCGTGATTGGAGCCATAGGAACGGGCCACGAGGTCTACCAACACGTGAAAGACAGACGAGGTTGAGGATCACATTCACCATCACACGCTGAGCATCTGAATACCGATGAAATTGTATCTCGAACTTTAATAATAAAATATAGAAATGATATCAGAGGTCTTGTTGAATATCTTTAACAAATTCAATTAAACTATTCTTATGGTTCTTCTCCCTTTAAATTATTAAAATATATTTGAATTTTGCAATTAATTGAAATTTTTGATAAAGTATTGCTTTTTATTTTTAAGTTTTATATATTGTGTTCACATATTGTATCCGATTGTGTCTTCACATTATTAATTTACAAAAATACATTTTTTTTAAATTGTTATTTGTCGGTTACAAACTATGAAATCATACGATGAAAATTTACGACATAATATACTTAATTCTTGAATTACTCATTATTTACTAACTGGAATAAATGTACTTTATATTTATTATATTATTTGCTTGTTTTAGCCGTCATTATATAGAGAAATCTACCTTTTGTAGGAAGTAAAGATATAATAAAAACACTACATATAACACTAAAATAGTATATATAATACACTACAAACAATAAAATCACCAACAGTTCATCAGTTCAATAACAACTAGATAATAATTAATTAAATTAATACATACATAACACACAAAAGCTGTATGTGGTATTTAAAAAAATATAATATAAAAGCAGTACTTACTTAATGTAAGGTATAATAACTTGTAGCAGACCGATCAACGATCATTATCAATATTCATATTAAAATGTTCTATGACAAGTATTCGAAATGGCTGAATGCCTTGTAATATTTTTGAACTAAATATAGTCAACACTTGGACTATTATCAAAGTGTCATAAAGGAATGGGTATAGAAATACATGTTTCACATTTTTTCTATTTACTTTTTTAATAAAGATAAAAATATAAATATCGAAGAACAAAAACTTGTAAGTTTGATGAACTTCAACCTAGATGGCGTTATAAATAAGACTTCGTATGAAACCATAAGCTGTCAAATTATATTATTTATTTTTTAAATCGAATAAACATTAAATTGATCGATTATCATAAAATTCATTTTATCGCTAAATGGGTCATTTTTGTAATATGTGTGCATTTTATTTATTGATATACTACAATTATAGCTAAATACTGCTGACATAAGATGTACATACTATTTGCACGTGTAATAGTGGAAATTGAATTTGTGCGTAATACTAAAATATTATTGTTTGTTCAATTGTGTAGAACTGAATATTGATCCTGTTATAACCGGTCACATCTTAAACAAACACTTCTTTATTTGGGTAAGTTTACATGAAATTAAAAATGCTTTTCTTATTTAATGAAAATTGTATGGTGAAAATCGAATAGTGAAATTTACAAATACAATTTCAATTGTAGAAAGAATAATAGATACAGCTTTGTTAATATTCTTCTTTCTGACTGTAAACAACTCTGTGCTGTAAATGCTGATAATGCTTAAATATATATTTTGTTAAAAATTTGTTGCAATTATTGTGTTGCATTATATTGCAATGAGAAATCGTTTTCGGTATTCTTTAAGAGAGCTATATCTTTGTCGTAAATACAAATATTGGTTCTATGCTTAAAACTGTAATCTCTAGATTAATCAACAAATTCTTCCGTTTGAGAATTATTTACTCATTTATTCAGCAGTACGAGTAAATGATCAATGAACCAGAGGCTTTCTAAATCAGTAATTATTTCGTGTTATTAAAAAAATAAATTTATTGCTCACATTAAAAAAACATTAAGTATGGCTGGGCGATGTGACTTACTGAAATAACTGCTAAATGATCTATATTGTAAAATAACCACTAGAACATTCCGTAAGCGGCACTTTAGTGTAAACTTAATTTTCTTACAAATTAATTATTGTCTTGAGCTAAAAAATAGCAAAAGGTGAAGTCTTTCAAAAGTAATTCCATTATTTATAACGATGAATACAATTTTTAAGGATATTTTTATTTTAGTAAATATGAAATCAAGTAAGCAGGTTCAATAACAGCTTTCAAATGAAAAGATTATATTATATATTATACAACAATGACAAAAAGATATCTTTACCTATCAACTTCGAACTCAACCAACAAATTACTAGATTGTGCATTTTGATTCATCAATATTAAAAAAATTAATAAGTTGCCTACACCGATTACATCGGAGTTAACAATTATTTTTTATAAATATCACCAAAATCGATTAAAGCGATTATAAGTTAGGCCATTGCAAAAGACCACACAACGATTATACATTACCATATCGATATTATCTGGAAGCAGAAAATCGATTGAAAATCGAATTTTATGCGAATATTTTCGCTTGGCTGTTTATTAGTTTTGCAACACTGAAATGTCTTGTCGTCTGTCAGTATTCGATGACGAAATACTATACAAATATTGCATTTTAATACTGTTGTCTTTTTTCCGCAAATTGTTTTCCAAATAGTCCTTTCCTTTCGAGTGATATTCAGTTCGATACAGTGGTACACGGAAGTGGACAGCTGTCTTTAATAAAATCCAGTCATTAGATAATAAGTTGCTACTAGTATTAGTCTTGTCTACAAACACAGAATACATATTACTTAAATTATTAATATATATCCAAGAAATCGAAAGTAAAGGTAAGATACCTCCTATTATTTTTAGTTTTTACCGGTATCATTATTAGAATTTGCACTAACTGTATGCCGGTCGATTCACAATTAACTTATATTTTAAGTAAGATACATAGCAATTAAAATTCTTTGAATTATATCGTACAATATGGTGTAGTTTTTGAAATACATATATAACAATATCATGGTAACAAGATGTGTATTATTGCAATTCAGCTTGCTCCAAAGTAAATTATTTATTAATTAACTACATAGAAGTTAGGTACACAGAGGTTAGATTCGTACCGGTTACATCTAAAAGTACTTTGTATAACGATTACTAATTAGTATATTATAAATGAATAAAATATATTTAGTTCGACCTTTTCTAATGATTCTTAAATTACAAGTAATCTTACAAATGCGAATGTGTTTTACGTTATCACCTCATAACTTCACGTCTGATCGTCATTAAATTTTGAACACATGGTCGGGATTATGAAACTTAACTGTCTTGTGATATAATTAAATGAAAATAATTCCGTTTATATAAAAATATATCAACCTCAATTATTCTAAATCAATATGGTCTGAAACAAATTTATTTATTTGCAGACCATGTGTGGAATTTGGGCTACGTTTGGAATCGACGGTTCCGAGAAGCTGAAATGTGTTCAGTGTTTATTTAAAATTTTTCACCGAGGACCCGACGCTTGGCGTATTGAGCAAGACGCGAGGGAACCGCTGACTATGCTTGGCTTTCAAAGACTCGCCATAGTTGACGGTCTGCACGGGATGCAGCCTATGCGTCTCCATCAACATCCTCGTATAACCCTCATTTGCAACGGTGAAATATACAATTGTAAAAGGCTAGGCGATGAAAACAAATTTTCATATGAAACCAACTGCGATGTTGAAGCAATAATTCACCTCTATCAGCAATATGGTATCGCCCATACAGTTAAATCTTTGGACGGCGTTTTTGCATTCTGTTTGGTGGATGGAGAAAAGAGAAAAGTTTATATTGCCAGAGATCCGTACGGCGTGAGACCGTTGTTTAAATTGGATGACCAAGAAAATGGAGTTATGGCGGTCTGTTCTGAAGCCAAGGGTTTAGTCGGTTTAAAAGAAAAATCTAGCAAAACTTCAACATTGGGGCAATTTCGTCCGGGTCACTTTGAAGAATGGGATATACTGGACGGAGGTAAAGTCAAACTAATCAATACCGAGCAATATTACAAGCCTGGTATGCTTCCGTATTTTGCCCCATACGTATCGCAAGACGAGCTTTCGAAGTTTAACGTTTATGAAAAAACAGCATATTTATTGGAGGCAGCTTGTAAAAAGAGACTTATGTCGGACAGACGCATCGGTTGCCTGCTGAGCGGTGGTTTGGATTCATCACTTATATCCGCCCTAGTCGTGAAACTAACGAAGGAATATAAATTACCATATAAAATACAAACCTTTGCGATAGGTATGGGGGAGTCCCCGGACTTAGTGGCGGCGAGACAAGTGGCAGAATATCTCGGAACTGAACACCATGAAGTGAAATTCGATGAAAATGACGTGAGTCAAGCATTAGATAATGTTATTTATCATTTGGAGAGTTTCGACATAACTACAATACGGGCCAGCATACCAATGTATCTGCTTGCTAAGTACATTAAAGAGAATACCAACACCACTGTTGTTTTTAGTGGGGAAGGCGCAGATGAACTCGCACAAGGGTATATTTATTTCCGAGATGCTCCAGATTCGAACGCTGCCAATGAAGAGAGCGTACGTCTGCTCTCGGATATTTATTTATATGACGGATTACGAGCCGATCGCTCCACCAGTGCTTTTAGTCTAGAGCTTCGAGTGCCGTTTTTAGATATACAATTCACCAATCACTACCTGAGTGTAGACGCTGATATGAGAAGACCACAAAACGGTGTCGAAAAGCATTTTCTACGCAACAGTTTTGCGAAAAGTGGACTATTACCGGACTCTATACTGTGGAGACATAAAGAAGCATTTAGTGACGGAGTGGCGTCCGTGAAAAAATCATTGTTTACAACGATTAAAGAAATAATAGAAGAACGGATACCCGAAAACTTGCCCATGAAATATAACGGAGTTCAACCAACGACAACAGAATCGAAATATTATCGGTACATTTTCGAAAAATCGTTTCCAAACTTACAAAACTTCACGCCCTACTATTGGATGCCAAAATGGGTTCAAGTCTCGGACCCTTCCGCTAGATTCATTAATCATTATGCCGCCAAAGAATAAAGTGAATCCAAATGTTTGTCTGTGTGACACAACGAATCTCATTGATATTTTATGTATCAATAAATCAAATTCACGTTTTAATTTTTTTTTATCCATATCGATATTTATAACAAATTTGATTGACATTGACTAAAAATTTTAAATCAATATTTGAAATTTTAGAACTACATTTCTATTGTCCTTTAAAACATTTAAAACTTTCTTTGACTCAGTATTAAGGGGAAGAAGTAGCTCTTTCTTTGTGTATTTTGTCTAGTAAACAACAAAAATTTAATCAAAATTAGGCAAATTTCAATTATCGCTGATATATTTCTTTAAAGTGATACCAACTGGGTTGTCACCCAGAATATTTTTTCAACTACAAAGATGTAAAGAAATATTCGGAGATCACCTAAAATTAAGTAATGGCTTAAAATATTAAACCATATATTGTCGGTTTAGGACAAAAGACACACTTATAACATTGGCTTTGTTGCATTAAGTTTTCCTTATTGCCACATATCACCGTATCAAATGCTGAATGTTGTTTATCGGAGAATTGATACTATTAAGTAGGTTTGCTAACGTCAATTATTTTATTATTATTTACATTTCACCAAATACACCATGTAAGAAATAAATTGATCAAAATTTTAATACTGATGATAAGTATTAAAAATCGTAATCTATTAATGGTGGTCGAATCGAGTTGATAAAATTCTCCATGCAGAGGCAGTTTCCATTGTAAGAGGGTTCGCTGGTATGTTCTTTTCGATTCTCTATAAAGGAGACCTGGTTGCGATGTTTGGTGATCGGCACAGGGTACACTGAGAGGTCCGTGGAATATTCAGTCATTGTATCACAAAATGTAATGTTTGAGCATTTAGGGGTCAGTCTATTTGTCATAGAAGTAGCTTTCTCCAAAATCTTAACGTGTTTTTCCGTTGATTTGTCACAAGAGAACATTTCGCTTTTTGTTTCGGATTCTTCATCTTTTAAAACTCTAGCATCTTTATTCTGGAATAAATTTAGAGCCATATAGCATCCCGGGCAAAAGACGTTTTCTGGCAGACCATGACTTGGTATTTTATAAGTTCTAACTGATGAGGATGGGCTAACTCTTATTTGTGTTTCTTTATTGTTTTGTGGAGATGAAGCTAATATTGAATTATCATGATCAACACAAATTTTACATTTGCAGAAATTGTTAGCTAATTGGAGTTTTAGTCTCTTCAACTCAATCGGTTCGGAATTTCTGCTGGAATTTGGGGAAATGATCTGCCACATCTTTTATATCACATATTGTTTTTGATACTCACTAAATCATTTTGAGGATTATTTGATCAGCTCAGCCGAGCTCAGCTTCAGCAGAAAAAAATGCCTTTATTTATAACATTATAAATTAGAATAATATATTTTATGTAATTACATGATATCTATTGCTTTTAATGAACTGTTAAATCAGATGCCAATGTCAAAAAAAAAAGTTTTTATTTTTGTTTGTAAATTCCAATATTGCATAAACAATATTTTATATATTAATAAAAATAGATTTTATTATCTTATAATCGTGATAACAATAGATAAAAGAGGTTTAAACGTGCATTTTACGCGCTAATGAAATGACAGTTGACAACAATTCAACTAAGGTCCAATTCCAAAAAAAATCTTCAATTCTCAAAAAATATTAATAATATCTAAACAGAAACATGTCCCAGCCATAAATATGTTGCGGTATATTTATTATTGTAAACGTGTTCCGTGATTTATAAAATTATTTCGTGCGACGATAAAAATATCGTAAAAATGAAAAGAAGCAGCAAGGGACCTCCAGCACGTTCTAATTCAAAAGTAAGTAAATATACATGTAATGTATACATGATAATATCAATATTTGTTAATATATTTTTATATTAACATTTAACAGACCAAAAACAAAGCGGGATCTTCCAAAAAGAAGAAAGCGATCGAGATAACTGAACCGAAAAGACCAAGTCTGCTGGATGTATTGAAAAATGATGAAGACTGTAACTGCGAGATCGTCGCTCGCGCCGTGCGTTCCCACGTTCATATGAACCTCGGTCTATCGGAGCACAGAGTGAAGCAGTCCAAGGATCTAGATTTAAAATTATTAAAATGAAACAAACATTGTTGTGAAGACTATTTATTAAAAATATTTGTAAGCACTGGATGTAGTCGTTTCATTGTTGTCGATTTCGAGTCAAAAATGTATGTAATATTCATTGATTTAGGTAATTACTCTGGTTTCAATTATCGTTTTAAATTTGCTAGCCATGTAGTTCCAATACTTGGTTCTGATTTTATCATATTTATCGGACAACGCCTGGCATAGTTCCAGTGCCCTCTCCGGACCGTGCAGACAACTGACTTCCCCTTTTCTTATAGCTTCGTCGCAAATATCAATTATAAAGGCAAGTAAATATGGCGAGTGGCATCTATTCTTAAACAATTCCTCACAAAATGATATAACAACTGCGTTTCCGCTCAATCCCCGTTTATCGTGTATGAGGACTCCTCTCAGGTAGTTCCATGCACTTTCGTTGTTCTTGATGAATTTAATTTTTTCTAAAGTGTAACATATCTCTCTCTGCACGTTAAGGTCGGACCATCCGAGGTGGTTGTTCATTACGAAGTAGCGCTGGTTCCAGGCTGAATTGTTACGAACGTCCTCAGAGATAAGGTTATCTACAAACTCCATCTCCTTTTCAAAGAGTCTGGAATTAAAAAGAAAGGTTTTATATTATTGAATTTATCCACGCGATCTGTGTGTTGGAGCGTGTGGCGCGACGTAGCACTGATGCGGCTCAACACACATATACAAGTACATTCCATGTGCGCATCTTTACGACAGTTGTGTGTTTATTATTTATATTATAATTGACATTATGTGATAAAAACGAACTGCTATAAAACTATGATATTTTAATATATTTTGAATTTTATAATATCATGTTATAGTGTAGTAGTATAAAGTGCTAATTATAAAAACATAAATTGTGACATTCAATCCACACTAGTAAACGTATTCGGGTAATCGGTTAGGTTTGGGTCTTTAAAACAGATGCCTATCAAAATATTAATATATATATTAGGGCGTTTCAAAAATAAAAAAAAAAATTTTTTTTTCTCGGAACCAGGCTCAAAAGTTTCGTTTAGATGCCAAAATAGGCCTGTGAAAATATGAGCCCTTAATATTAATATTAAGGTAGTCCGCATCGCACTTTTCGATTTCCCATAAGAATAACACAGGAAAAAATTTTTTTTTTCTTTTGATTTTTATAACTAATGAACGATATATTGTATTGCAATACCCATTCATTATTTTTGTAGAGAATTTAACGCTCTACAAAACAGGTTTGAAGTCAATTTTTGATAAATCAACTCAGTCAAAAGTTATTCAAGATCAAAGTTTAAGTTACTCTCAATTCAGCTGTTTTTTAGTAGATTTCATAGAAATCTAACTATTGCATTGGTCCTCATGACGGAACTTTTGAAAAAAATTGTCATTTCCTTACTCAGCTCGGCGAGCTGATTAAGAAAATATATATGGTTCAAAAGTTTATATATGTATGTATATATATATATATATATATATATATATATATATATATATATATATATATATATATATATATATATATATATATATATATATATATAGAATATATATATAGAATATATATAGAATGAATGAAATCTACTAAAAACAGCTGAATTGAGAGTAACTTAAACTTTGATCTTGAATAACTTTTGACTGAGTTGATTTATCATAAATTGACTTCAAACCATTTTTGTAGAGCGTTAAATTCTCTACAAAAATAATGAATGGGTATTGCAATACAATATATCGTTCATTAGTTATAAAAATCAAAAGAAAAAAAAATTTTTTTCCTGTGTTATTCTTATGGGAAATCGAAAAGTGCGATGCGGACTACCTTAATATTAATATTAAGGGCTCATATTTTCACAGGCCTATTTTGGCATCTAAACGAAACTTTTGAGCCTGGTTCCGAGAAAAAAAAAATTTTTTTTTTTTTTTGAAACGCCCTAATATATATATATATATATATATATTTCTATTTTTGTTATTGTCTTTGTTTTATTTTTTTATTTAATTCCTTTTGTTACTTTTTACTTTTAGTGTACAATAAAGAGTATTATTATTATTATTATTATTATTATTATTATTATATATATATGCAGGGGCGTAGGAACGAAATTTTTACTGGGTGGGCAGGTTTGAAATCGTACCCCCCCCCCCTAGTTTTTAATAATGTCAAAGAAAAAAAAGTTCTACAGAAAAAAAAAATTTTTTTTTTTAAAGTTTAATATCGTTTTTACGTATCACATCAGGGAGTATTGAACAATATTGTGAATTATCAATGTTTGTGAGTCAATTTTATTTATAAAGTATTTCTTTCCTTCCCGGAAGCAAACAATGGCTTTCTGATTACAGGAGTCGATGAGTTATCTAATCCGCCCAAAATAGAAAAGGTCCATTTTGTCGTGAAAAGCGACCTTTTTGCTTCTAAAATGGTCTTGAACAAATTTCCATTGAAACAATAAATGTTCAATTTCAAAATTTTAATCCTGTGAACAAAAAGCATGGGTGGGCAATGCCCACCCTGGGAAATTTCTGGGTGGGCAGCTGCCCACCCTGCCCACACGGTTCCTACGCCCCTGTATATATGTAACTCGTATGAGATACGACAAAAGTGTTAAACATTTCCTTTCGGACCTTGAAAATAGAACTTAATTTAACTTAATTTATCTAACAGGCTGCTCACCAAACACTTCAGCAAGTTTAACAATGAGTAGTACAGACCTATTGTCTTAAGAAAATGAAGTCCTTACTGGTCTACATCAATAAAAAAATGAACTCACCTACAGCAAAACATACTAGATCTAGCCTCATAAGGGGTAAGATGGCAACACTAATTGTAACTGTCACGTCTCATAGGAATATGAGCGGGAAAAACTATTTTTATTACACCTAGTGATGTACAAATACACAAATAGCAAAGAAAATGTGCCAGCATTAGAAAATTTGTATAATATAACTGAACATGTCATAAAATATTAATAAAATATAACTTACCCAAAAGTTTTTATAGCCCACTGTCGGTGTTGCCAGGCGTGATAATTTTTGGGGTCTGATATAAGAGCGTCCCCTGTTAGTTCCAACTCCTGGGATGGATCTTGAAGCCATTCCACCAGGACCCTCCGGTGATGCCACACCTGAAATTTAATATAGCATATACAAATAAAATAATATGTTGTAGTACAAATGAATTGGGTGCATATGTGTAGAATTAATTATATATAAGTATTTAAATTTAATAAATTAAGTGATTTTTAGATATATATATATAACAGCCATCTCACCTGGTAGTTCTTTGGTGACTGTTTTATCACAGCTTCCACATTGTCTAATTCAGATCTTAAGTCACTGCCCAGTTCTTTTAACAGATCTCTCCTGCAATACAAGATGTATATGTTTGGACTATGTTTTGCCACTTTTACAATGCAATACTTATCTTTTTAATCTTAATTATTCAATTAATATTTTGAATGTTTTTTATATTTCATTCTTTGAGGGTTACACATATTGAAAAATATTGTCTAATGTATGTATATTATAATATATCACTATTGCAACACAACTTTTTTTCATTCATCACAAAATATCATACATAAAAATACTTCTAATTATCGGAAGTCTCTTGTACGAAACTAAAACCAATGTAATGTTATTTTTTTTTTTTAACACTAAAGTAGTGACAATCTGAATGTACACCACTCTTCAGTCATCAACCAACACAAGCTCACTCGCTCGCTTTATCTGTTACTTGACTTAAAAAAGGGAGTAATTGTTTTATGGAACAATGTATACACTTTACGACAAGCACCCAGTATACAATCCAATTTTACCCTTCAATAATTTTTATAAACTTATTAAGGAATGTTTATGTGATAAAAAAGATACTATGGTATTTACGAATATCTAGAACACGATGCACCCGAAGTATGAAATGCTCGCTGCTACAATGTAAATGTAATTTAGAGCTTTAAAGAAAAAGAACAACCAAGAGCTCTTCTCAGGTCAGTGGCAAATAACTTTCCGAGCCGGTGGTAGCTTTGAGAATGAAAAAACTGTTTTGTATAACTTACTTTCAATAAACCTAACAGATTATTAGACAAGAAATAGTTTAAAATAAATTATACATAAATATATTAACCTGTATTGCCACACGGTATAATTTGCTGGATTAAGTTCCACGGCGTCTTTGGTTAAGCGCAATGCCCGCTCGGACTTTTCATTCTTTTGCAAGACAGCTCTCAAGTAATCGTAGACATCTTTAACTGAAATTAGATAAATAGTTTTATACAGTAAATATGAAATAACTATGCTATCTGCAGGTGATTTTTACAACTTTTTTTCTATTATCTTAAGTAGAAGTAACCTTTGTAAACGATAGACCATTATTTTTTTGCCATTTGTCTATGTTTATTTGGGACAATCATTAAATAAATTATGTATTACATATTTATTTCACAGATATTTAAAAACTTTAAAATGAGTTGTGTTGTATTTGCTACTTATTAAAACATATTAATGATATTAAAAATTCAGTTTTCTAATTTCTAAACTCTAATAGTTTAGAAATTAGAAAATAGGGACAAACTGTAACTTTTTTATAATTCTATGAGCAATTTACTTCTATTATCATTTACATTGTAGTTCTATGGATCTTAAAACTGAAAATCCTATTAATTTAAAACATCTATATTCGGTAAACGCATGGAACTCATATTATGTCACATAGTTTTCAAAGATTTTAAATTAATTCAATGTAATTTAATTCATTAATAATACTTAAATGCCTCACACAATGTTTAGTTTTCAAATAAATGAGATTGTAGTTGACATTGAGCTTTGAAATATATTTATTGTTTCAAGGTTAAAAATCTTAAACTATTATAACTGATATTAAATTATGTTAATCAAAGAGATTTATCAGATATTACTTTATTTGTATAATTTACATTAACCAAAGATGTGATTACAAAGTTTTATTAAAGTAAAATTTCAATTATTGATTCATTTTCATGAAGCATGATGTACATATGTAAAGGAAGAAGTAATTAAAAAAGAATGTGTACAAATGACAAGTACATGTTATAATTTAAAAAAATAAAACTAGATGGTAAAAATTACAACTATGTTTTAAGACTTAACATCTTAAAAATCAACACTTACAGTTCCAGTTATATAGGCAATAGTCATAACATTAAATAAATCATATTGGAACTGTGGGTCAAAATACTCACATTTATCTGAATGTGCAATAACCACAACTGGTGTAATTCCATCATCTTCAGGAACAGGAGTCACATCGCTCCACTCTGGCCTGTCCTTATAGGGGATCCAGTAAACATCGCTGTCACCGCTATCAGACATGTTTTAGTCTCTAAACTAGTGAAATAATGAAAAAGTTATCCAAATATCAAGCTATATGATGCGAGTAGAATGTATGCTTTTTGATACAAGGTAATGTCTGTAAATAAACGCTATCTAGGTCGTGTTACGTGCATTATTTTAGATCTCTTTAATTAAACACAGGTAATTTATGTTAACAATTATTTACTGTCCTATACAATCATCTGACAAGTGACAATACAGATTACAGACGTCATGTAGCTTATAAGTATAAGCGATTTTATCGATATTAATAAAATTTCGATAATTCTTATTGTGGCATCGATGTATTAAAATAAAAACTATTTTTATTTAAACATCGATATGCAACTAATAAATACTGCAAAGTCGACAATTTTAATATTGTTTATTTTATTTTTTAGATATTAAATGTAATAAAAAAGTATTTAAAATTTACACAGTTCATAAAAGTTCATCACAATCTCAACTTAGAATTACATTACCGCTAAATTCTCTCATGAAAATATCAGTTGTATCATAGAACCATTCGTTATATTATATGTATATTTTTGTTATTTCTACCACTCTGATATTATAAAATACCGATAGTAAGTTATTGTTATTATTTATTTTCATTAGTATTGGCTTCCCTAATGTCATGTCTAAACTGTCAGATGCGATACGTTTACAATAAAAAGAAATCAGTTTTCCCAAATGCATAGAGTACACAATTGGTAAAATAAATATCATACAATCTTGTCAAATAATAATTATTATAATTTATCTAGCTTATTCCCTCCCGCTTCGCTGGGCATACTATTAATTTGGATGTGAACTTAGATTGCTATAGTAACCTTTGTCGTATTATCCGTTGTCATGGAAACATTGCTATGGTAACAGTTACTATAGTAACTCTTACCCCCGCGTTAAATGTATAGCTCCTACAGGTTTAAAACTCGTCGAAATGCAAGAAGTTGAAATCCGTTAGGACAGGAATTCCGTAAAGTCCGTTCTTAGTGGACGTCTACGTCACAAAAGATGTAACTATGTAAAATTTAAAGTTAATCGGATAGATAGTTTCGGAGATTTCGTGATGAGTCAGTGAGTGGTAAATCGCTTATATATTTATATAGATTAACAAAATTATAGATTTGCGTTAGGATGATTAACGATTACATTAGTGTATTATCCTAAATATCGAACGTATTAAATTAGCAAAATTATATTTGTGTACAATACTACAAAACTGTTTTGTTTGTTTCTGTTTTTCGTGACTACGATGCTATAAATTTAGAATTGTCGACTATTGATTTGGCTATGCCTCTGGATACATGTGATGTGGACGTAGCACTGAATAAATACTACGAAGTAGTTAATTCAATTATTCAAAAATATGGTCCAACGAAAAAGTGTAAAAGTGCACGATATACTCCATGATTATACTAAATCGCTCATGAAAATAATTAACGAGAAGTTAAAATTTCATAAAAAATAGAAAATATATGGGAGAGAGAGTGATTACAGTACTTTTAACCTTTTACGCGATCGCCAAAAACGTGTCCAGTCGCATTGTTATGATAAATATATCGAAAGGGCTAATAGTAGTATCAAGCGTAGCACCAATCTGTTTTGGTCTTTTTTAAGTCCAAAAAAGCCTCATCCGATATTCCGGACATAATGTTTTCTGACGGAATTCAATCATCTAATGGTAGCGAAATCTGTCAGCTTTTTAATTGTCATTTTCAATCTGCCTTTGCATCTGACTCACCTTGTTATAGTGACAGAGATACTTTGCGGGTAAACCACAGCCGTGACACTCAAACAATTTCTATTGGATCAGTTGATCTCTCCGCTAAATTAGTCAGGAAATACTTGTAATGTTTGGATATAGGGAAAGGGAGTGGTCCTGATGGTGTCCCTCCCGTTTTTCTTAAATCCTGCTACAGTTATTTGGATGTTCCTCTATCTATATTATTTAATATTTCTCTCCTTACAGGTAAAATGCCTAAAATATGGAAACAATCTTTTGTAGTACTTGTTTACAAAACCGGAGACAGACAGAATATACAGAATTATAGACCTATATCTAAACTAAGCACTATTGCAAAATTATTCGAAAAGATTATTTATGATCAATTATGTCCCGTTGTAAGACCATTGATCATTGATCAGCAGCATGGATTTATCGATGGTAGATCGACTGAAACAAACCTTTGTGAACTGACTCATCAACTTACAATGACAATGGACACGGGTGGGAAGGTGGATGTTGTGTACACGGACTTTTCAAAAGCCTTTGATAGGATTTCTCAGGATCTGATAGTCAAAAAACTTTGCGCTATTGGTATACACGGTGATTTGCTTCGTTGGCTTGAATCCTATTTGAGGGACCACAGTCAGGCTGTAGCTGTTAAGGGTTTTTGTTCGTCATTTGTGCCTGTTACTTCCGGGGTACCCAGGGCTCTCATCTAGGACCATTACTGTTTAATCTTTTTATCAATGACCTAACAGGATACATTCATAATTCTAGTGTTTTACTTTATGCTGACGATATGAAGGTTTTTAAGGTTATCGAATCTCATCAGGACTGCGTTTGCATCAGAATGATCTCGAAAACTTGAAGAATTACTGTAAAGATAACCTTTTAAAATTGAACATAAAAAAGTGTAGCGCTATAAATTCAAGTACAAATTACAGGATACCGTTTTGTCTAGAGTCTCTTAGATTCGAGATTTGTGTATTTTCTTGGATCAAAAGTTAAGTTATGAAAGTTATGTAACATCTAAGGCCTATCAAATGCTTGGATTTATTCTTAGATCTACAAGGGAGTTTAAGGATTGCCGCACGCATATTCTACTTTTTAATGCTTATGTAAGGTCCATCTTGGAATATGGTTCTACGGTTTGGAGCCCGTTTTACAAAAAATATATAAATAAAATTGAAAAAATTCAATCAAAATTTTTAAAACATTTGCGATTTAGAGATGCCTGTTCCGACCATTCAGACAGTAAAGTTCTTGCTATTGTTAGCCCATTGAGTATACGCAGAGACTTGAGAGATCAATTATTTCTATACATAATCTTGTTGATTCTAAAAGCCTCCTTAGTAAAATTTTATTTGAATGTCCACGTCTTAGTTCAAGAAATCAATCATTATTTTTTGTACCTCGTTGAAGAAATGATTATGCTAAAAATGTGTTTTTGTTACGTGCGTGTAAGAATCAGAATAAACACTGGAAAAGTTTAGATATATTCAATATGAAAATTAGTAATTATAAGAAAACTTTGCGTAAATTGCCATAGGCTGTAATATTTTAACTGTTTCATAGTTCTGCTTTCTTGTATTGCTTTTTTTAATTTTCAGTGGAAACTTAATTGATTTATGTTAAACATTTTGTAATTTTTATTGTATAAGTGTTATTATAATTGTATGTTTCCCAAACATAAATAAAATAAAATAAGAATATTTTATTAATGTAGTTTAAGGTAAATTGGTTACCACAATCCTCATAGATAGTAATTTATTGATATACGCATTGCCTACTACAAAATATATATGGAAAACCCTTCCTAGACTACACCTTTACTATTTCCTTCCCTGTAACTATTCCTAACTCTCAAAGGTAATTTTCATATTCGCAGATGTTCTTTCTATACTACTACTATGAGATGTATGATTTTTTTTTTATTTTGTCACTATAGTCCATGAAAGACTAACACGCTTTTATTATCTTCGAACACATATTTATAATATGTATGTAACGGACACTTTGAACACGATTTTGACGTTCATGATGTCAGATTTGAAACTTTGCGTACCTAAGAACCGATGACAACGCAATAATGTGAATAAATAAGTCTAAAAATATTTAAAAAAACACGTCGCACAGTGTCAACAGATCACTTAAAAAGCACCCAATTTACATTGCAATACATTTTGTATTATTTGCAGTGTAAATGTATTGCAAATTTAAATTAATTATAATGTAAGTTTTACACTATTATTAATTTAATTTATTTTTTTTATTATGTGTTGGTTTTGAGATTCATAACTAAAATACTTATTACATATTAAACACACAAGGGTATTTAAATAATAAAAGAGTTATTATATAAACATTTATATTATATTAACGTTAACAAATATCAGGTAACAAAAGAGGAATCCTTAATTAAACTTATATTAACATGAGTATTTTACCAGGCGTAGTTCAGTCCAAGTGCGTTAGTGTAAGTCATGTGGGAGACGGCTGGAGCAACGGAATACGCGACCCCCAACAGACCTGCTTGTACCTAAAATAAATAATATAATAAATACATTAATAATGAGAATAACTCCCTCCTCATCATTTCCTTTCACGTTTCCTTCAATTCCTTAAAGATAATGCTAATTGGTGATATGCAAATTATTATGAACACTCCACAAGTGAATTGTAGCAATAAAACACAAGTAAAGGCAATAAAATATATCAGTTGTTAAAATCCGTAGGTATTATGAAGTTACATTTACAATTGATATGAATATCTATATCAAAATAATAAAATATATTTCCTTAATGCTTGTTTAACTACTAATTCGTAATAAGTAATACAATTTGTATAACTAAATTTATTTGGTATTTGTATAAGTCAATTATGCAAATGGTTTACTTATAACTAAGTTATTAACTTACTTTGGGAGCTACCAAAGGTGCATGTGATATCGGTGCCAGAGTCTGGTACCCGGGAGCGACGGCCACTCCCGGGTTACTGACGCGGATATCCGCCTTACGAACACTTGAGAACGGTGTGTCAATAGCTTTGGAATACGTCGACACCTAAAATATACACAAACTTATCTTTATATTCATTTACTATCAGTTTTTACTTAACATGTATCTGTGTTAAACGAGTTCGCGTTAAACCGCGATTGGATATATAGTTTGTTTCAATTCTTGGAACCCTAAAAAGACCCTATATTTTCGTAATATCCGTTCGTCTGTTCGTTTGTAGACAGCCCAACTCACAGACTCTTATCACTACGACGCGTATCACGACGGGCACTTGCTTTATAGAATTTTTGAATTATAGGAATATTAACTTTTCATTTTGTAAAATACAATCAGATAGTAACGATTTAAATATATCATTTATATTTTTAATTAAAAATGCCACTTCATTCATACAAACATTCTTTCTTCTATGAGAGAAATACCAAAAGTACTTTTTTAGAATAAAAAAAATATAAGAAATATTTGCAGAAATATAAATATAAGAACCAAGAACATAAGCTTCGAAGGTCTATATAACAAAAACATACCTGTCCCAAGTTAAAGGGTGATCGAATTATATTGGACTGTTGCGTGGCTACAGCGGGTTGTGCTGGGTACGAGCTGTAGGGGTTCCAGCCATTGTAATAAGATCCGTAATAGCTGGCCGGGGCCACAAGACCTCCGGCGTTTACCGCCACGAAGGCGCAGACGACGATAAGTACCTGAGAGAATTTTAAAATAATCTTATTATTATATATATTGGGCTTTAATTTAAATCATTCGGCGGTAAAGCGGCGTTAAAAGTTGGCTCTTGGTTTTATGAAAAGACCCCGAATACCATTAACAATTTGGGGAAATTCAAATAAATTAACATGAAAACAGTCGATAAATACGTATATAATATTAAACAGTTTATTTAATAAACTATATGTCTAATAATATATTTCATATTAAGTATTACTTACCTTTAGCATCATTGTAAGTTTACCTTTCACAACTTGGATACAATATGGTCTAAAGGTAACACATTCTAGCTTTTATACTAATGTACGGACCCTGTATGTATGAATATGACCTAAAGGGCGTTGTTCATATGATAATGTAATTCTTAGAGTAGGTTGTATTGATCTAAATCTGAATGTTATTTACATGTAAGTACCGTTTAAGTTAATATAAATTATCTTTTACGACGAATAAGTATTGAATTTAATTAATTTATTAGCTTCTAATAGTTTAGTTCTAATTTAGTTTTGGGCGGCGGTGATCACATGTCATCTAATACCAAATACTAAAATGATCCGCACAGTCCTTACCTTCCTCTCATATATCAAAATATATAGTATAAGTATAAAAATAAAATAACAAAAAATAGCTTTTTTTTTGAGCTGGATTCATCGAATGAGATTTTTGACTCAATATGATTATTTAAGTTACACATAATATTTGATTTAAACGCAATGATATAAAATCTTGCGTCAGACATATATGATAGGTTTACTAGAGCTTTCGTGTTTGAAATAGGATCAAAATGTCAATAAATATTAGTGACCGTGAACAAGTGGAACAGGTCAGCGGGATATTATATGTATTAATAAATGCAATAACACGTTCTCAGATTTATGATTATTGTGATAAAAACATCAAAAAAATACTTAGAATTCTTTTTAATTTTTCTAACTTTTCATTACATGAAAACCTACATATACTTATACGTAAAAGAATAGCAACAAGACAAATGTTGTACATTATTTTTTTACCTCTTTCTACATATAAAACCATAGATTATAAAAAAATCGTCTTTTATTTTAGGTAGGCCAATCACTCGTTTGACGATATCTTAAGTAATTGGTGGTAACTATTGTCTTGGTCAAAATAGCTTATTTTAGGTACTTTACTACGGGAAATGTTTTTTTTCCGGTATACAAACATTCTAACTACAATAAAAGCAACTAAAACTGCATGAATTTTTAAAAAAATATTTGCTAATCTTTAACTACAATACTAATTATTTATTATAAAGTTAAAACATATATATTATATTAAGTATAGTTAGTTTAAGTATTAGTATAATTAATTGAAAAGGACACATATAACAAGAATGTGTACAATTTGTCTTTTAGTATTCCTAGCAACTTACTTATTATATAATAACTGTTTATTTAACACTTTTGTTAAGTTTAGTCGTATTTGTATGTAACGGAAACTTTGAACACGATTTTGACGTTCAAGATGGCGGATTTGAAACTTTGCGTCCTTAAGAACCGATGACAACGCAATAAAGTGAAAAAAATACAAATAAAAAAAAAATTATAATACTTCAATAAAAAAAACACACGTTTATAAAATCCGTTGTTTAAGTTTCGTTGTTAATTATTTGAATCTTTTGGTAACATGATTTACTTAATTTAAAATATCTTCTCGCATATCAAATATGATAGAGACTGAACACTATAAGAAATGTAAAATTAATAAGTTAATAAGAATATCCATAGAGTTTCTTGCCAGTTCTACGAATACTTAAACGTCTCTCAAATATTAAAGCTTTTTTAAACATTTAAGTTATCCTATTCTCAATGTAAACTATACTCTTAGGTTCCTGTCATGTTAAGTGTATGCTATATTGCTATGAACTTAAACACCACTCTGTGATATATTCGTGTACTAGAAGGCCTAAAGATATCTGTAAATTAATTGTCGAATTGATTGTAGCCCCACAATGTGGTTTTATTTAGAATAATTATTTTTATTTTTATATTAGTTTTATTTACAATGTATATATGAAGTTAATTACTTTTAGTATGATTATGAAGTGTTTAAATAAAGTAGTGTTTAAGAGATGGAGAAACGAGTGTCACAAAAGTGGGACAAATAAGTATATCATAACCGTTTCTAATACTATTAATTAAATACGCCAAGCTGTCCCGTGTGCAAAACCATAAAATAACGTAGTTCAGATCTGGCTTTTAACATTAACACTGGCTTAGAAATGAGTTTTCTAACTATTTATCATCTATTTTTGGTTTTGAGTGTCAAAGGACAATATTGGTATCCCATTACAAAAATCAGTAGTGATAATTTTACCGTTTTAAGTGATCAAGTCCAGACAAAGCGATTTATCCAACTACCTATTACTAAATTGAAGCATGTGTCTCCAGAAGTTGTAAGATATAAATTGGGATATAATTCAACAGTGATAGACAAGCCAACCAATAATCCTATATCGGACAATCAGAAGATTGTTCTCAATAATATTATAAGAAATACTAATTTAATTAATATAACGAGACCCAAGCGTAAGATTCGAAGATGTGGATCAAAAACCAAAGAATTAAATTTTAACACCAGTCTCAGGGGAAGATTTCTGGAGGTATTTGAAGTTGTTCAATTCGACCACGTTTCCTGCATTTCCAGTACTGGTTTAGAGGGAAGTTGTCTTCCAGAAAGTAACTGCATCAACCAGGGTGGAACTCCTATGGGCACGTGTGCAGATGGGTATGGTGCCTGCTGCATTGGTGAGTATCACATTTACGAAGCAATCATAATTAAATTATGATAATATTATTATTTTTGCAGTACTCTTTAATTGTGATGGTCGTTCAAACTCTCTTTCCGGATGGTTAACGAATCCAGGTTTTCCATCTCCAAGTATAGAGAGATTATCGTGTATATTTACGTTGGATAAAAATTCAGAAAACGTAAAACAGATACGGTTAGATTTCATGAATTTTGAGGTGTGTGTATACTTTTTATTAGGTAACGAATAATTGTAAATTGTAATAAAAGAATAAGGTAAATAAATTAATTGTTTTTTTACAGCTCTTACCTCCGATATATGGTAATTGCGAACAAGACCAATTTGTGGTGACCGCGCACAATACTAACAACGTCATACCCATACTTTGCGGTATTAATACAGGACAACATGGTATTATTTAAAAATAAACAAATTATTTTTAATTATTTCATTTAATTAGTATAAATTATTATTTACAGTGTACATCGAAGTTTCCAATGTCGATGGTCCGTTGATATTTTCCATACAAACTGTTACAGAGGATAGTCGAATTTACTCTATAAAGGTGATATAAATATATATATATATATATATATATATATATATATATATATGGGTTCATGGGTTTGAGTATACGAATATATAAAAAAGTTCCACAAGATATCTTAGACCATTCTTTTCTTAGTTTTAAATCTAAAATCAAAAGTTTATTATTAAATAAATCTTATTATAACGTTCAAGAGGTTTTAGTGGATCGAAACATGTGGAACTTGAGTTGTTGAATCATTTGCGGGATTTATATTATAATGTACATCATCTAGGATTGTTATATTTCTTTTGAAAAGAGCAACTGTTGAGTTTCTGGCCGGCTCTTCTCAACAGAGCAGCATTCCGAGCCAATGATAGCTTACTTACGGACTGACTACACTGACCTTTTTTTGTATTGTAATAATTGACGATTCAAAATTATTTTATATGTATAGATGTCTGTCTGAATACAATGTTTTATTAGATAACTCAATTAACTGCTTGGGATACGCTAGCGGCCCCTACAGGATGCTTACAATTTTATAAGGAGACTCAGGGACATTTAGAATCGTTTAACTATCGCGACAGATCGGAAATAGGGATCCCAAGGTCGTCCAGTTACGTGGTAATATTAATAAAGTATTTTTAATTTAATCCAATTATATAAAATTATTTTATTGTATATATACATTGTTTTGTTTTGGTTTTAAGAATAATTTGAATTATGCGATGTGCGTAGAGAGGTCACCGAACTCCTGCAGCGTCACGTACACTAACGCGGGAGAGATGCAGATAGTTAACTATGATACAGGTATTATTACAAAGATCAAACATCTAAAAATAAAATCTTTCCAAGTTACTACTAATTTAATTGCAAGACGATTATTAATTAAATAATTGTACATCGTTCAATCCTTTAATAATTTAAAGAATTAAAAAGTATGCATTTTAGAGTAGTCCTTACTGCCTTTGTTTTCAGAGGGTCTGCCAGTAATCCCTCCCCAGCAGGCCGGGGTGGAGATATTAAATTGCCCTACGGATTACCTTCTCATGGCCGCGGTGAGGTTGTGCGGAGAGCGCCTTAACGATGGCTCTGTGCTACAGGACTTTTCCTTGGACGCTCCCGTTACAGGTTAATCAACCTTCGTATTAATATATTCCAATATTATAATATTATTTATTTATTTAGCTTCACGCCATATTCCTTGCGGGGTAGCCAGAGACGACGGAACGCCAAACGCTACGGTCTCTGCATACCTCTTTCGCCTCGGCCACAGACATCAACCTCTTCATACATGCCCTCCGGGGTGTCCTCATGCTCTTTACGTGACCTTCCTCCAGTAACATTGATACTGTGTTTTCGAAGGTCACTCGAGGCCTCCCCCTGTCTCTCTTACCGCTCATATTAACTCGGAAATATTTATACAGATTCTTTTATATATTAAAATCTAACAGTGTTACTACGCTTTAAAGAAAATGTTTCATTGTAATATTCATTTTACTTATCGAACAGACCATTAACGAAGTATAGTTAAACTATAAACGAAACTATTGTAAACTTGTACCTACTAATTTAACTTTGGCAGAAATACGAATACAAATACATCAAATGTTCATTTCAATGACATAAAAGGTTGCGACAAAAATTAACTAAGAAACGAACGTAACGTTAACAATAAGCCGTACAATTTTTGAATACTTTATCCTTGTCAAATTATAACCAATTACCAAATCCGTTTCGCGTCAAAATACCTATTTGAATCTTTATAACCATTTGCTTTTAAATAATTTAAGAGTAATGACAGATCGAAATTATAAAAATATAAACTAAATAATTTATTTATTTTATCTGTTAATCTCATGTCAATATGTTTATTTACATTGTATATTTTAGTTGATAAAAATATTTTTTAATTTTCGTCTCTCTTTCAAGTCTAATGGTTTTTTATTATTGTTACATTTCAGATGACAGCGCGGGACCTATTGTGATTTGGTTTAGATCGGACGGAGTGTACACCGGCCGTGGATTTAAAATTCATTATCAACAAAATTCTTGCACAAAATGAAGATTTTTTGCAAATACAAAAAAAAGTGCTTTATAACAAAATGGAGCCGGTATTTTATTGTATAATACATTTTATTTGTTGTTTCTGGTTAGACCGGTTGGTAATTAATGTGTATAATGTTCCTACGTGAATATATTAGAAGAACTGTTTAAAAGAATAGTTCCTTCAAAATTTTAAAGGTATTTTGTTTATTAAAATTTATATTATATATTTTAAAAAAAGTGTTTTCTTTCTCATGTACTATTTTATAAGACAACTTAAAAAAGCTATTATAATTTTGTCATGTACTCAAAAAATATCAATTATTTTCATCAAAACCTATGTGAATGTATTGATGTCAGCTCATTACTGTTTATGTAGCTACAGACAATAATTAGGGTTGTTGATCAAAATGATTTATAGCTTAAAAACACAATGCAGTGAGGTTGGTCTTGTAGTGTGTCTGGTTATTATGCAAGTTTCATTCCATCAATGTATGTTTCATCATGTAATAAATCAATCTTATTTATTAATCAGTCTGCAGAACTTGGAGATACATGAGACAATGTTACTTTGAATTTTGTCTTTAAAATATATATATATATTGTTTCTTTCTGAAATTTGACAACTTACATCATTTATAAAAATCATAATTATTTTCTATCAAACTTAGTATATATAAATCAACTAAGAGTCAACATACTGCGTTGTCTGAAGCCTTCACTCAGAAAGGTAAATCTATATTAATAATTTCGGTTAAAACTTCGGCTCAGTAATAAAACATAAAAAAATAAAAATTTCGAATCGCCAACATGTATCCGCAAAATACGGATTGTCGAGTATTTTGTTATATTCTAATGACGATGATGGGTTATCATCTGGAATTAGAATAGAATTTAATAGTTGAAATTTAGTTTCAAACCGTCCTCTGCTCTAAATTCTCTTCTTCCAGGTGTGCGAAGCCACGGGCATAAGCTAGTTACATTTAATTACTTGGTTATATTTATGAATAAACAAAAATAATAAAACATCAATTTGTATATTTTTTATTATCAAATATAATGTGTATTTGTAACATCATTGAGACAAGATGCTACAGTACTAACTAACACTTACCCACTGAAATATATTACAAATATAAATGCAGTTTATTATTTTATTAAATTAATGCTATCTTTAGCCTTGGACTTGTAAATATTGCAATTCAACCCCTTATTAATATAATTATTGAAATAATAGACAAAATCACAAAAAAATGGTAAAAGTATTGAAAAAATTAAAACTATATTAAATAAAGCATATATTAAAACAAATAACAATATATTTTGAAATTATTACTATTTTAATAGTATTCTTCAAATTTATTTAATTTTTCTTAAAAACCATTTTTATATTTGAGTTTAAAAACTATTTTATATTTGACTTCATTAACACTAAACCTACCGACAATTCTTGTGTACCTGTTTCTACCGCACGCCGTCAAATTGACCGGCAATTAAAAGTTATTTTATTATATAATGCAGGTAGTAATGGAAATAACTAAAAGTAAAGAGTGAAGAAAATATTATATGCATATTATAAGAATTGTCATGTAATTTGATAACGATATTATAACTTTTGAAAATGTGTAAGTTATACAAAAGTTTAAGAACGATCAATTTGACCGGTACTTGGTAGGTTTAGTGTTAAACACAATTACTTTAATGACTATTAATACTCAATAACTGGTATAATTATTATAATTGAACTAAAAATGGTTTATAACGGACTAGATACATTTTCTATTTATCCTTATCGCTTTCAAGTTGCTTCTCTTTGAGACCATCCTTAACAATTTTCTGGAATGATAATTGTGGTACCAACATAACGGCTCGTAGGATGCCCAGGGACAGTATTTGAAGAAACACTTGGAATGCATTGTCAATTGTTGCACAGTAGAGAGTTGATAATAAATGACCACTAAATCCAAACACCGAGTAGATTCTGCCATTCTGAAACAAAGAATATATATAGTAGTGTGTTTACACTGCGTATTAATACTGGGAACCACAAACTGTTCCATACCTAAAGTATCAGAATATTTTATACCAACATTTGGATACTGTTTTTAATCTTTTTTTACTTTGTGAATGTGTCTTTATTTTTAAGACACATATGTTATTACACACAGTCCGTGAGTTAGCTACTACCAGCTCGGAATGCTACTCTGTTGAAAATAGCCAGCCAGAAACTCAACAGTTGCTCTTTTTAAAAGAAATTTAACAATCTTAGATTATGTACATTATAATATAAATCCTGCAAATGAGTCAACAACTCAATTTCCATAAAGTTTGATCCTCTAAAAACTATTGAACGTTATAATAAGATTAACTTATTAATTCACTTTAGATTTTAAATTTAAAACTAAGAGAATAACTAAGGAACGTTTGTGTGCAAAAGGATACTACAACGTATGTGAATACTTAGAGGATAATGCACCGTGGGTATGAAGCGATCGCTGCCAGGCTGCTTCAAGATTATTTATTTAGTATTGTGTAATGTATTTATGTTATTTAGAATTTAAGAACTAATAAAAAAAAAAAAACAAATCATGACAATCCCGCTGAGTTTCTGTCGCCAGCTCTTCTCAGGTCTGTGGAAATAATTTTCCGAGCTGGTGGTAGCTTTGACAATGAAAAAATGTTTTGTATGAAACTTATTTTCAATAAAGATTTTTGATTTTGATTTTTTAAGAAAAATAAGGTCTAAGATATCTTGTGGAACTTTATTATACAAGCCTTTGATGGATTTGTTAACTTTTTGAAGATGAAATTTTCGCTCTAAGAGTTTATTTTTATTTCTCCTATTAATCGTGTGTCTGTCCCTATTTTCTATATAATTATTAAAATTTTGGCGTATATATAATATGTTATTAAATATGTATTTTGAAGTGACTGTAAGAAAACCTATTACTTTAGAAACATCTCTCAGAGAATCTCCAGCTTTTAAGTTATAAATAGCCCGCACAATTAATTCTATATTTATTTTATGTAAAATATAGAATTAATATCGGCAGCACTGACCCATAATAAAAAATAAAATACCGTAAGATAAAATAATATGAAAATTACTAAAATAAAAGTCGAGTCGTATTATCGTCCGTTAATAATCTAACTTTTCTAATTGCAAAGACGGCGGAGCTGAGTTTGGCTGCGAGTGTTGAGAGATGGGGGTTCCACTGGAGCTTTTTATCTAATGTTATACCAAAGAAATTTGATGAGTCAATCAGTTCTAACACTTTATTGTTAAGAAACAAGCTAAAATGTTTTTTTTTTTTTACATTAGGATCTGTAAACTAAATTATTAACTTCGAACAAATGAAGAACACGTGACAGAGTATTGTTTACTTTGTCATAATTAGTTTTATCACGCTCAACTTTAAAAATAAATGAGGTGGCATCAGCACAATGACACGTAGACCTTTAACAAAAAAGGGCAAGTCATTAATATAAACTTAAAATAAAAAGGGACCAAGACCCTTGAGGAGCACCCATCTTTAGGTGAGAACTAGTAGATTTAAAATTAATTACGTAAACCGTCTGGTGTCTTTGATTCGGGTAAGAGGCAATAAGATCAAGAATATCAACCCTGCAACTCAGTGAACATTATAATATCAATCCTATAAATATGTCAACAAATTAAGTTCCACACATTTCGATCAACTAAATATTCTTGAAAGCTATAATAAGATCTATTTGATAACACACTTTTAATTTTACACTTAAAACAAACAAAAGGAAGGTCTACGATATCTCCTGTAATCTTATCATATATGCATACAAATAATGACATGATTATTAATAGTAATACTCTGAACTCTTAATAGATTTGTTTGTTACGCGTCAATGAAGTCTAAAGGAGAATAAGTTAGTAACTTTGTATTATTCATGATGACTTGCAATTAGAGTTGCAGGAAGTTATAATATATGCTAATCACTACTGTGTACGAATACAACAATATTATGTAACAATGTACATAACTACAAATTCTTATCAAATATAAAGATTATATTTAAAATGTTTACTTATTTTATTTATTTATTAACTTATATCTTTTCCACTTTGAATTAATACCAGTGATCACTTGTGTACGTCAAACGGAGTGTCCGAACGGCATATTTACATACTGTAGTTAACAGAATAAGCCCTTCTGTGAAGACATTCTCCAACCTCATTTTTTTTTTATTTAAAAGGGAGGGCAAAACAGCTAACGGGTCACAGATGGACGTGATCACCGCCGCCCATAAACTCTTGCAACATCCGAGGATTTACAAGAGTGTTACCGGCCTTGTAGGTAGGAGTAAACGCCTTTTTTGAAGGTACCCATGTCGTACCGATCTGGAAATACCACCGAAGGGAGTTCGTTCCACAAGTGAGTGGAACGTGGAAAAAAGATCCTTGAGAACCGCACAGATGAGGATCGACACGCTTCCAGGTGGTAGGGATGGTAAAGAAGTCGATGGCGCGCTGTGCGGTGATGAAATTCGGCGGCAGGCACCAGATCGAATAGTTCTTCAGAACACTCCCCGTTGTAAATGCGGTAGGAGACGCACAAAGAAGCCACGTCTCTACGCATTGCCAAAGAGTCCAGCCGTTCGCAGAGCACTGGGTCCCCGACAATCCGAACGGCTCTCCGTTGTACGCGGTCAAATGGTAGAAGCTGATATTGGGGTGATCCAGACCAGAGATGGGCACAGTACTCCATGTGTGGCCGGACCTGCGCTTTATAGAACGCAAGTCTTTGGACAGGTTTGAAATACTGCCTCGCTCTATTCACTCCCAATTTCTTCAAGGTCAACTTGGCTTTGCTTTCCAGATGACCACGAAACTGACAATCGCTCGAAATGTCGAGACCCAGTATTCTGATACTTGGCGAGGCAATGAGGGGAGTGCTCTCGAAGAGCGGTGATACGACAAATGGGGTTTTCTTAGTGGTAAACACGTAAACTTGTGTCTTCTCGGGATTGAATTGAACGTGGTTCAGTTCACCCCACTCAGAGACCATTCCTAAGAAAGTCTCTATAGAAGACACAAGTTTCTTTCGGCACTCGTCGACGTTTTCCCGAGAGAGACCTGCACGGCCGGAATATATCGCATCCCCAGTGCTGTCATCCGCATAACAATGTATGTTGGAGATATCCAACATATCATTGATGTGCAGGAGGAACAGAGTTGGGATAGCACGCAGCCTTGGGGTACACCAGCGTTCACGGGCTTGGGGTCCGAGCAAAAACTGTCAAGAACGACCTGTATGCTCCGCCCAGTGAGGAAGCTGTTGATCCACTTGCATAAACACTCGGGAAGCCCATAGGAAGGTAGCTTCGAAAGAAGCTCCTTGTGCCATACACGATTGAAGGCTTTCGCCATATCCAGACTAACTGCCAGACCCTCTCCCTTGCTTTCAATAACAGCTGCCCAACGGTGCGTAAGATATAACAGAAGATCACCAGCCGATCGACCATGGCGAAAGCCATATTGCCGGTGATTGACCAACTGGTGATCCTCGAGGTAGGTTAGGAGCTGTTTATTGATGATGCTCTCCTTTACTCTGGAGAGAAGAGAGGTAATGGCGATAGGTCTGTAGTTAGCTGGGTCCGGGCTATCACCTTTAGGGATCGGATGGACAAGGGCAAGCTTCCATGAGACCGGGACTACGCCTTTAAGGTACCGAAATAGACGCTTTAGCATTGGTGTCAACTCAGGGGCACATGTTCGTAGCACAACTGGAGAGATACCATCTGGCCCACTCGACTTATGAACTTCCAAGGAAAGGATGGCTTTTTGGATGAGTTTTTGCCAAAAAACTATTTCACTTGGACACAGTGGGATGATAGGCGGTGCCTTCCCCTGGTCGTCCAAAGTCAAGTTAGAGGCAAAAAGAGTGCCCAAGAGATCGGCTTACTCTTTTGCCGTGTGGGCCAAAGAGTCGTTCCCAGTGTGAAATGGCAGTAGGGATTGCTGTCAAAAGTTTCCCAGACTGGCTTTGGAAAGCGCCCAGAACTTGCGCGTGCCAGGTGGGTACTTTGCCAGCTTATCCCCAATTTTGACGACATGCTTCAACTTTGCTCTAGCAATTTTCGCGTTTGAAGAATCTGCAGGCACGATTATATTTCCTCTTCAGAACTCTAGTTCGGATTTTTTGTGACTAACACATTAGCCCAAGCTTGATAAGCCTGCCGTTTGCCAGCTGCTGCAGACCTGACAGACCGAAGTGGTACCACAGAGCTTGGTACAAATAGTTCCATGCCCTGAAATATCACATCAGCTACAGCCGCAGCACAGTCACTAGGATTATTGGAAGAGAAACAAATAGTGCCAAACGCGTCGAGTCGCAGGTCTTGTGCGAGCTGGGCGTTTAATGGGCACTACACTCCTTACCAAGCAATGATCAGAGGACCATAAGGGAGCCTCGACAGTGACTTGGTACTTTCCGGAATGTGTAGTCAGCAGAAGATCCAATAAAGAGGACATATGGCTGTCCATGTCCGGTAAACGAGTGTGTGTCTTGACCAATTGGGACAGACCACTTGCCAGTGCAAAGTCAAACACAGATCTCCTCGCGTAGTCGGTGGCACGTGATCCTAGCCAATCGGCATGGTGCACATTGAAGTCCCCGAGGACTACGACTTCGGCGGAGGGAGTCTGTGAAAACAGATTGTCACTCTTCGTCTGAACATGGCCCTTGGGCAATTTCAACTAGGAGGCTAGGAGGGTTCAAAATGCACCAATCTGACTATAAACATGTTAAACTATGTTAATAATTTGATATTATGTTTTTAATATATGTAATTAATTAAAAGTAGTGAACTGCTTACTTAAAATATCCAAAAAATATATTTTTATTCTGTAATGGTTGAATAAGTTTGACGAAAAACAACAATAAGTTGTATCCTTCCATCTCTTAAGAACTATCAAAGCCTTAACACACCAAATCATGCAAATAGTAAAACCTCATAGCATTAAAACTCACCATTGCATCCCGAATCATTTTCTTGCCAACATCCTCTGGTGTATGCAATCCTCCGGATTCAGATATCAATTTAGTTTCCTTTGGTTTAGTTAACTCTTCTTTCTCAAATCCAGGAGTATCAGTGTCAGGGGGAAATGCAAGAGTCAGTCTGACATTTGTTCCAACTAACTCCATGAATACCGATTCAGCCAGGCCACGGACAGCCCATTTGGCTGCTCCATATGCACTATAACCATATATACCTAGAAAATTTAGAAATTACACTTATTTCCATTAAATTATTCTAACAATAATCAGAACAGAGACAAACAGTAAGCGTAAGGTAATAGAAATATCTTTGTCTAAAATTATTTACTTTATAGTTACCTAATAAAGCTGCTTCTGTAGACACAAATACTATCGTTCCTTCATTACGTTTCTTCATACCCGGTAAAACACATCTTGTGGGATATGCAGTCCCAAAATAATTGAGATCCATCATTTGTTTTATAACTTTTACATCCATTTTATCGAACTCCCCACAGATGCATGATCCAGCACAGTTGATCAGCATAAATATGGGACCAACTTCTCTCTCTACTTTATTTAAAGATTTCTCTATTAATTCGTAATCAGAGGTTATATCTAATATCACATATTGTATCTTTTGGCCACTGTATGGTTTGCATTGACTTGATATATCACTTACAGACAAAATAAGCTTTTGAAGATCACGACCAATAATAGTAACATGAGCGCCCAATTTCGCTGCTTCTAAAGCTGCCGCCTTGCCGATGCCGCTCGAACCACCCGTGATCACAACGTGCCGGTTCTTTAGGTCTTTATATACAGTTCTTTTATCCAAAATTAGATATAGTACCATTAATAAAATACATAACAAAACAATAATAAATGCGAATATATAGAAAAACATTTTGGAGTTTTTGAACTGTACACCTTGTACGCGGCTATTTAAAAGTATACTAAATCGTTGAAACTTGAAATGAAACTGAATAGTTGAAGCCGGTCAAATGTCAACCACAGAGTAATATAAACTAACGTCAACTGAAACTGTAAATTAAGTACATGAAAATAACCGAAAACTCTTATTACTCTGTAGTCTGTGGTGAAGACTGATAAGCGATAACTGATTTAGTGAGTGTATTACTTATGCCACTATTTCATTAGCAAATCTTACAATCGCTGGGTCAACTGGTGTTCTAACAACGCATCGTGAAAAGGTTGTTACCAATGTTGTAATACGTAAACATTCAAAACACGCTGTTTTTGGCATCAAGTGGAGCACTCAAAATTTTAAATAAGACTAGGGGCGCCAACAAACCCTCAATTTCAACTCGTTGCGCTAACGAAATCTCGGATACCGTTTGCATATTGAGCGAAGCGAGCCCAGTGTATTGACTCATCGTTTCCCATTAATTTCAATGGGATATCAGTTTTTTGCATTGAAATAATAAAATAAAAAAATGTTAAGGAAATTTTTTAATTATTTTTAAACCATCACCTAATGTGTGTCTTTTTGATTGCAAAGTTTTATAATTTTCCGTCAAGTACTTTTCGAGCCAATTCGTGACAAAGAATGTAAAAAGTCTCCAGTAAAACGCTTCGCTCAATTAAATATCTGTGGACATAACAAAAAATTTTAAAGATTAGTATGGAGTGAGACCTAAAATTGAAAAATGTGGTCAAAAAAAAAATTGAAAAATGTCATGTCAAAAAACTGATATCCCATAGAAGTCAATGTTAAACGATGAGTCATAAGACTGGGCTCGCTTCGCTCAATATGCAAACTTCACCCGAGGTTTCGCGAGCACAGCGAGTCGAAATTGAGGGTCTGTTGGCGCCCCTAGTTATTATTTGTCAATTAACAATATTAGATTTTAGAGGTTGTAGATTTTTTGGTATTTTTTGTATATATATATATCATTTTCTGAAACAGAAATCTCTGTCTATGTTAAGTGTAGTTTTAATACTCAACAGATTCCGGACGAAGCCACATTTAAATAACAGTTCCCTTGCCTTAGCACTTCTCCAAAGCTTATATATTTTTAATAGCGTGAATGATTAAAAATATGTTCACAAGTATATTGGTACAAATTAATATATATTTATGATAATTTTAATGGGTATCTGTATAATAATTGGATAAATATTTGACATATCAAAGTTTTAATACATATACTTAAATAAAACCAAAAATAATATCTAAATAAATTTCAAAATTGTTATAAAGAAAAAAATAATGTATAACATTTATAATTAGGAATCTGAAAAAATATTTCTAACAGTACTAGTTTAAAAAAAATACATTTTCATTGCGATGTGTATACTACAGCACTTGATTGACATAAACGCAGATATTACTTAGACACACAAAATTAATCATATACGCTGCTCTTACTCTCCCCAAGATAATGTTTAAGTTTATTATATATTTGTATAATGAAAATAAATTATAGGAACATCAATAAAATTTGATTCTATACTTTTACATAAACCCCTTACCTCGGACCCATTTTTATTAATAATTCTAAAAAAGAAGGAAAAAGCAGTTTATATATACTGTTGTATGTCTTTTGATTTCATGAATATCTATTTTATAATATATTTTTTCATAATGTTTAAAATGGGAATAAATAATCTGGTTCTCATAAATCCATTATTCGAAATAAGATGTAGCTAAATTACCTGTGGTTGTTACTGAACTTTACTTTAATTATTAACCTTCAAAGAGGCTGACAATCTATTGGTCTTTTCCATTCGCTCTTGGGAAGAATTTAAAAACAACATTATTAAACTTCAAATTTGACATCCCAAATCCTAATATTGATTGATGATTCATAAAACTCCATTTATTCGTTTTTTTACATTAAATAGTAAAAACATATACAGTAGTTTAATATTATTTTTAGTTTTTAATTAGTTTAAGTTTAATATCTGAAATAAATTAATAATACAATTTGTGGACAATACCCAATCTGTATGATGAATCGGGAGGCAAATAGAATAAATACATTTTCAAATTGGCCAGCTTCAGCTCCTGTGGACTCTCAGAGGATAGCTAGAGCTGGATTTTTCTATACGGGCCAGGGAACAGAAGTAGAGTGTTTTAGTTGTGGGGGAAAAATATCCGAATGGAATTATGGCGATCAAGTTATGTGGAGACATAGGACGTTAGAGCCAAACTGCGCGTTTGTTGTTAATCCTGGATTATCAGGAAATGTGCCGCTAGTGTTGGGTCGCGAGTGTACGTCTGTTCAACCGGCTGTTCATGGACCTCCCTCAGACAGTGATCAAGATACACAACCCCAAGACTATGGATTGATTGAGGAAGATGAAATGTACAAGAGTGATGCATTACGATTATTGTCTTTCGTAAATTGGGATGTAAGTTGCTTTAGTTTTTTAACTAAATTATAATTGTTATTTCTTTACTATTTTTTTTAACCATGAAACTGATTTAAACATTTTCTTATAGAAGATTTTATCATAAAATTTACACATATTTTTTTACACATAAATATTACATCATAATTTGACCTCAAAGAAAAAAAATTACCTTACCTACTTAAAATGACCTTGTTTACTGTTTACCTAGAATATACTTCGAAGGTAGTATTATATTTTTGTCTATATTCATTAGTAGTTATAAAATAGACTATTCAAAACCATACAAACATAAAATGAAACAACAAATTATTGTAGTTTTAAACTGATAACTCAAAAATTATAAACCTATTCCCAACTGGCTACAACACAGGACTCATCAGTGTCCCGTGAAGAGCTGGTCAGTGCTGGGTTCTACCACGCGGGAGAGGGTAGGCTTCGCTGTGCTTGGTGTGGGGGGGAGCTAGCCCCCTTCCGGAGATTTGGGTCACTCGACCCTCCTCTAGAAGTACATAGAATGTAGGTGGTCACATTATATATATCTTGTAAAAATAAACTCATTTATTTAGTAATATCTTTTCCACTTTACATCAACAGTAGCGATCACTTGTCGTGTACGTCAAATGGGGGTGTCAGGAGGGTTTTTGATTACAGACTTATCAAAATAAGCCCTTTAGTAAAGACACTCTGCAAATATAAAATTAAGGCTATAGAGATTACAAACTCAAAATTATATATTTATTATGTTCTTGGCCCCTTTATATTATATTTTATAGTAAGTTGGTTCTTCCCCTGAGAAATGATTCATTATCCTACTAAGATTGTAATTTGTGTCAGTTAACAAATTTTTATTAAACAAACAATAATAACAATATTTTGCTATTTATATTGTAATATAAAAGAATTATCTTTGATGTTTATTAATAAAGATAATATATATTTGTTTAAATATTTAAATAAAATATTTGACATCAAATCATGTGATGCTCAGCAATAGATTTGCGGTTTAATGATGCTGCTATTGTAATTAAACATGATAATACTAGTTATTTTATAGAACAACTTAATTTTTACTTTGATTGTTACTTCTATAAAATTTTATTACTGAATTCTATTAAACATTAGTGATATTTTTGTAAAAATGTAATAACTGACAGACGTAATATATACTTTTACCTCACCAAATTAATAATCTACCCCACAAGGTGGATTGTTTATGAGCTGGATTTTTTATGAATGAGCTATAGAAACGAGTTTTGTTAATTAATTTTCATGTATCTTTTCCTAAATAAAATAACGACTTTATAACTGTATAATATAATAACTAACTGTATAATATAATATATAACTGTATAGTGTAATAAATAATGAAATATGGATGTACACTGATTAAAAAATGTTGTTATTTCTCTGTCTGTCTGTTTGGTCTGTCTAATCTCTGAAACGGCTGGACCGATTTTAAAAGGACTCACTGGCAATTATTTGATGGTATAAGGAGTAAGTTAGGCTACTTTTATTATAAAACCATCTTGCGAAAACCGTAGGCACAGCCAGTATATAATATATAAATAAAGATTAATAGATAAGATTAAATTTATAATGAAAATGTAATTATAAATTGCAGGTATTTCCCGCGGTGCGCGCACGCGGCCGCGCTGGAGGCTGGGCGACGCAACAATGACGTGTCTTCGCCCCTATCCTCTCCGTCCTACACTCCTCCCCTGATGTCGCCAGTGCAGTCCCCCCCTCCCACCACGAATGCACCACAGTCGTAAGATTTTTTTTTTGCACAGTTAATTTTTAATTTATTGTATTTGTATTGGTGTAAGATTTGTTTTCCCTACTATGTTCTCACAGACGAGTCCAAAAAATGTTCATAAAATATAACCAAGGAACGTTAAATGGACCAATTGATCAATTTAATTATTTTTTTATATTTATTTAGTTATATCTTTTTCACTTTGAATCCATACCGGCGACCACTTGTATATTTCAAATAAAATAGAAAGAAGTCTTCAGTAAAGACACTCTCCAACTTAAAATAAATCTATGAGTGTTCCCAACTATCTGCTCTGAGAGGAACCGCACCAAACTCGGCCGGTTTTTTTTAATAATATCTAAGGTAATATCCTATCACATTCAAGGTCCGGAGCCCAGCACAACGCTCGCGTGATGGAGGCGTTAGAGGAGTGGCGGTCCCTGGGGGTGGTCGGGGGCGGAGCGCGGCACCCCTCCCGCGCCTCCCTCGCCGCGCGCCTCGCGACATTCGAGCGGTGGCCGGCGGACCGCACGCAGGCGCCCCGAGCACTCGCCGCAGCCGGATTCTTCTACACCGGGGTCGATGACCAGGTAGGTGGGAGTCAATGTGAAATCCTACTATGTGAAAGGCCCCTGAGGCCGGCAGCGCTCCTGTGAATCCTCAGTTGTTGGAGTTCACGGGCGACGTTGATCACGTGTCACTAGTGATCACAGACTCGTTTGTCCTTCACTTGCACAACAGAAAAAAACCCGAAGACGCTGTACCGTTATGTTCTCTGATATCCTGATGCCGAAATTATATCAACTACTGGAACCGTGGCTATATCGATTAGGGGTCACCATGACATCAATGTAGGTTAAATACACAATTGTAATTTGTAAAATTGTAAGGTTGAAGCAAGAATGTGCCGAAGGTTAAAAAAATTATATGAATGATGCATTTAAATAAAAAATCGGTAATGATTAATAATAATCGAATGAATCGAATGTGTGCATCGGAGAGAAATGTTTTTATAGAAAGAGATAAATATATCTTTTATCTCGAAAGGGAAGTACAAGGATGTGCAAGTACTCGTAGTATTTTATTATTTTCATATAATTAGTTACCGTAAGGTAGAGTCGTGCTGTCGCGGACTTTGTTTAGTATTTTTGTAGATCTAATATTCTCTAATACATTGCTTCAGTGTGTCTCTGCTGGCCTCTTGAGAATAAAGCTCTCACGACCCACGACCTTTGCCACATTAATCATTGTATTTCAGACAATTTAGATAATACCGTAATATTTTTAAGGACTATTATAATATAGGAGTGATAATGTGTGTGTGTGTGCGTGCGTATCGCAGGTGCGCTGCTTCTACTGCGACGGGGGGCTCGGGAAGTGGGAGCGCGGGGACGCCCCCTGGTCGGAGCACGTGCGCTGGTTCCCGGACTGCGGGTACGTGCTACTCGTCCGCGGGAGGGACTTCCTAAAGGGATGCGGGAAGCTGTCCCAGAGGAGGGCGGTGAGATCATTTATCTTCTATCTTTTGGTCGTGTCTTAAAAGATATTCCCTTTTGTTTGTGTTCACGCTTAAATAACTCCATGATTTTTTTGTGTATTGAAGTATCTTTAGTTGAAGTATTTATACTTTTTTATAACGTATTTTTTTTGTTTGCTCCCCTTCCCGATGTCGCTTCTCTAATTTGTAATGACGCGCCCCACTACTTAACTAGTAGATGTAAATGTGTGATTGCTAATATGTAACGACATTATGTCTGTGTGCGTGCTTTTTTGTGATCTTCGATCTGTTTGCGCAACCACGGTCGACTCATCGTGCTATAATTCCGGCATCGCTGTACTAAAATCAAACTAGTTGAACAACAAATCCGAGAACAATCGTTCCTTAGCGAGTAAAGTCAACAAATTCTATTCGTATTTCGTGTTTCATTCTATAGTGTATTATTTTCAAGTCCATTCACCGTTTCACATTTCAGTCGATTGTAAACTTAGCAAAATCTTTTTCCAAAAAAAAAAAATCTCTGTTAAAATTTACTCAAGTTGTAAAAATAGTATTATCAAAAATTATACATAATTAAATGAGTAAAAAAATATATAAAAAATTAGTGATATTTTCACGACACCGGAGATGCTTTTTGTTGACGGTACTTTTGCGATGAAATGAAGCGTGCTCCTTCCTTTGAGTCTGACTGCCAACTGACTGACGAATAACAATTATGTATATATATGTGTGTTGTGTATGTATTATAAATTTTGCTTGTGTGCGTGAATACGAGAATGGGGGCGTGGTTTCTATTTATTCGTCTATTATTATTTAATATTGTATAGACTTTTGTAAATATTAGGCTATTATAAGTATATTATCTAAAACATTATAATATATATAATCTTATTAATCTATATTAGATTAAATTGAAGTATAGTGATAATATTAATTGCGTTTTCTAATAACTAATACTTCGTAATAGTAAACGTCGAGTGTGTATATACAGGATGTATTTTTAACTATTATATATTAAATAATTAATATTTCAGCTCCCACCCATCAGGGGCACGCGCTACGACGCCGTGAACTTTCCAATTGCGGATAGTCAGGTAATTTTAAACAAATCATTAAAAGAAACAATTATATTTGAAAATATCCCCCAAGTTAGTTTCACGAAAAACTATTTGTATGTGAAAAATAAATTAGATTGAATTTCGAAATTAATAATCAATCCTATCCTTAGCTAAAATCGTGTAATGTTGCCAACAATCAATTATATTTCTCCTTATCGGTGCAATAACCGAACCGCAGTTTGAGTTTATAGAAAGCTATCCGAGATCGATGTCGATTGATCGGTCGATATGTATTATCGTGTGCGTCAACAGATAGACGAGTGTATGGAGAGCGGTCCCGCACTGGCGGCGCTGGGAGCGGGCCTGGACGCCGCCAGGGTGCGACGGGCCGTGGGGAGGAGACTGCGCGCCACAGGTACACACACATACGGACGTACACACGTGCACACACACAAAGACAGAGGGACACACACGGATATAAAATTCATATATACACACTTGTGTTACTCGAAGTAACTCTAACGTCGACATCTCTATCTATAGTTTTATATCTACTATACTATGTATCTATGTTTAGCCTATTCTTTATCTGTCTATAATATAGTCAAACAAACAAACGCTTTACCGGTTATTCGTAATGAAAATAGAATTTAAACATAAATGATCCCATTTTTTACTTTATATTATTTTATATTATATATATTATCCGCCAGGCACGCCATTTACAACATCAGAGGCGCTCATAGACGCCGTCCTAGACGGACAGCTGAACGAGGAGGCATGGCTCATAACTCCCTCAAACCGTATAGCGAGAGACTTGATGTCCGGCACACTAACCGGGTTCACCTCCGGATCTAGGTATGTAATACATTTTAATAATTATTATCATGAATAAAGCCTGAAACGGAAACCGGAAAACAGTTTTTAGAGTTTTTAGGAGGAGAATATTCTGACTAAACAAAATATTTAAAACAGCGCCATCTATCCGACATATCTATAACTAAAATATAATACTTCAAATTACAATTAATAATAATTATTTGCTCTGTTCCAGCTTATTACCTCCAAGTTTAGAAGAAGAGAGATCTGACAGTCAAGCGTCTCAACCAGATAGTCCAATTGGGTCACCGGCACCGAGTTCACACACTCAACCAAACAGACAGACGGACAAACAAACACAAAACACCAATAACAACCAGGAACCAGAGAGTCCCGTGTCCGATAAAGAGCTGACTCTGGAAGAAGAGAACCGACAGCTGAAGGAAGCGAGGATGTGCAAAGTCTGTATGGACAGCGAGGTGAGATATTTGATATCAAAATTATTAACCGATCTCCGATCCAAGATTGAAGTCAACTTTTAATTACTTAGCACTAAATAATAAAACATTTTAAATGCGTTGTATTTTCAATATTGGATACCAAAATTCGATATATGCTTACATTAAAAATTTTATTTGTAGAAAGATATGATGTTTAAGAATTTATTCTATTCATTGTTGATTTTTTGCGAATATAGTGTTCAGAACGTGTGTGTGTGCGTGCGTGTGTACGTGCGTGTGTATGTGAGTGTAGTGTTGCCGCCGTGGTGTCGATACTGAAGTGTGCGTGTAGTTGAACGTGGTGTTCCCACCCTGTTTTTTTTTTCCTAGTTTGAAAATACTTTTACGTATCTAGAGTTTAGTTCAAACCCCGTATTTCGGACTCAATCTAATACCGACTAAAACCAATCCTCTATCAACAGTATCCCTGATCCCCGCGGCCGCTAGGCATTACTTCGCGGGGGGATTTAGCCGCAGCTCTTTCAGATAATGTGGTTATTCAGGCCAGGCTTCTGTCGCTCCTGCTCTCTTTTTTGCAGTTCCTTTAACACGATCGTAGAATACGTGCTCGTAATTTCCCAGGCCGAAGACGAGGATAGCATTGTAGCTATCAGAGTTCCAGGGTATATTTTGCAGCCTACATCTTCTTCCCAAGACTTCCTTACTTCGTTAAATCGAGGGCAGACAAAAAAGACGTGCTCTGCATCATCAATTATTCCAGCACATCGAACAGTAAGGGGACTCTTCATATTTGAACCTATAGAGGTACGCCCGGTAACAGCCGTGGCCGGACATCATCTGGGTAAGGTAGTAGTTCACCTCTCCATGGTCCCGATTAACCCATGGCTGTAGGTCTGGTATTAGCCTATGTGTCCATCTTCCTTTCGTCGACTTATCCCAAAGCGATTACAAGTGTTGAGAGGTTTTCAGTCTTCCCTGGGTTCGAAGCTCAACCGCAGTCAGGTCTGGGTTGCATTTTTTGCTTTGATGCAGATTCTTACTTTCATCTGCAAGAATCGCAACAGGAACTATTCCCGCTATCACTTCCAATACTGTACGAAAGGCGCTAGCTACTCGTAGTATGCTAATTCTATAAACTGACGCGAAATTCCGTCGGTATTCCTGCTTGCTCAGCACATCAGAGAATATGGGTGCACCGTACATAAGCACTGACGTGGTCACCGACGCTAATAGCTTTCTTCTGTCTTGCTTGGGTCCTCCGTCATTAGGCATGAGTCGGCATAATTTAGCTGTCACCTTACACGCTTTTCGCAGCTCTCTCTACCTGATCTTTGAAATTTATCCTATGGTCGATCATTATACCTAAGGTTGAGTTGCTATTTCACAATTACCGACATTGAGCGTGATGGTCTCCGCAACTTTCCTGCCGGTAATTAACACAGCCTCTGTCTTCTGCTCAGCCAGTTCTAGTCCGACTGACCTCATCCACCGGGTAATTATATGGAAGGATCCTTCAAATGCCCATTTCACTTCCTCCAGGTGTTTGGCCACTACACGATGGCTAGATCATCAGCACATGCGAAAAAATTTTGTTTCTCTAGGTAGATTCTTGTTCAGAAGTCCATCGTACATAACGTTCCATAAAAGTGGCCCTAGGACTGACCCTTGTGGGACGCCTCCGGTAACTTTATACTCCTTTCGTCCAGTTTGCGTAGTGTATTGCAGGACCCTATCAGAGAAGTAACTAGCTATTATTTTCACAGCTTAACATAACAGCTTGTTTAGGGGTATGTTAGGTATCCCATCTGGTCCCGAAGCTTTGTTGTTACCAACTCTACCGCATGCTAGCATTAGCTCCTTCTCTGTGATAGGTAGGGATATCTTTCGATTCCTTAATCCTTAGTTAAAAGGAGGATTTTGGTCGCGTAGGGAACAGAGTACTTATAATTCTCCCTAGTAGAATAGGACAAGTGGGCGTTGATTTTCCTTGTTGCAGTTGTTTAACTACAATCTGATATGGCTTGCCCCACGGGTCTTTCTCCACCTCTTCCAATAGTGCTGTTCACCTGTTTCTCTTGCTCTCTTTAATGACTTTATTTAATTTTGATCGCGCTTCTTTATATTTGCCGTAGAGCTGCTCTAATAGTGGTGTTTTCCGAGCCCGTTGGGAAGTTCTACAGGCCTTAACACTTATTCTCCTTAGTTCAGCGATGGTATCGTTCAACCAGTACACCGGTGGAGATCATTTGTTGCTGCGTCGCCTTGGTATTGTGGCATCGCAGGCCTCGGTCAGCCTCCTTGAGATTTCAACCGCCTTCTCACTAGTACTTTTTTCCAGCAATGGTCGATCGTTAAGTGCTATCTTAAACAGGTCGGGATCACACGTGCTGACTCTCCAGTCCACTGAAGTCTTGTATGTGGTGCTCTGCTTGTATTCGGCTTGTGTGATACCTCCCAGTATATGGCACAGTGGTCGCTAGCGTAGTAAGTATCAGAAACCTCCCAACTGTTATTTCCTCTTGCTAGGGTACTGCTGACGAAAGTGAGATCCATAATTGAACTCGCCTCGCCTCTTGTGAACGTGGGTTTATTGCCCGTATTAAGTAAGACGACGTCCAGTAATGTCATCGCTTCCAAAAGCAGACAGCCTCTAGTATTTGTGGCTTTACTACCCCAGTCCACCGTCCAAGCGTTAAAATTTCCAGCAATGGCTACAAAGGAGTAGTTTCGGGCATCCTCCACTAATTTGTTCAAGAACTCTGCAAATTCTGCATTTGTTAGGTTAGGTGGTGCATAAGAACTTTAGAAATGTATGGCATCAAATTTGGCAACTCTTACAAATCCGAAACCGGTTTTTTTGGCTGTCCTGAAGAGGTGTCGTGCTGCATGCCCAGACAGCCTTTTCTTGTAAAGTAGTGTAATTTTAGGCTACTGAGCTGCTTATAAGGTCCTGAGGCTAGTACTATATCTAAGTTTAGTTTTCGCGCAGTCTGCATAAGTAGGACTTGGGCAACCTCACAATGTTTGAGATTGATTTGCAACACCCTAATCATTTTTGAGGCTATCTTACCATCTGGATGGCTTATCTAAATACAGGACAGTTACTATATCCTGCAAGGTGGGCACAATCTGCAGTGTTCCCATTATCCACGCAGAATACACCGGGCTTCCTTACCGCACTCTTTTTGGCCTGGCTCTGCTGGCCTACTTCTCCACATTCAGCGCAGGTCTTCGATCTGTCTTCTTTGTTGCTGCATTTGCTTGCAACGTGGCCAAAGTGCCAGCATCTGAAGCATTTTATAGGCCTTTGAGTGGCTGTTATTCTGCAGTTGACCCAACCTTTTTTAATGTTTTGTCGCTCTGTTAAGATTTTAGCCAATCTTGCTTCCATTCTAATTGACGCTATAAGTGTTCCTCCGTATGTTTTGAGAAGGGATTTTAAGCAGTTTTCAGAAATGTGGCTTCCTTCACCAGTAATTTTCTGCAGGCCTTCCACGATTTCAGGCACTGTTGTAGTTTCATCGAGGTCCTTTATCTCTAACTTCTGTTCAGGTACCTTGCATACCACCATTGCATCCTCTCCAAGAACTTCAGAAATAGTATTTCGTATCTCCTGCGTTTTGTCCGTTTGGTTTTTCGCTAGTATAAGAAGCATAACCCCCGTAGTGGTCCTTCTAATTTTATCCACACATTTATGCGATCCGGAGAAGCATCTTTTGTGATCCGCCCGAGGATATCAGCGTACTGGTCTTTCTGGCTTTGGCGAATGATAAGTGCAGTAGAAAGTGTTACTGCTTTTTGCTTGAGTTGCTTCTTTTTTTTTAAATTCTCTCCATTCAGAGTGATCTTGTGGAAGAGCCGTCTTTGGTTTCGGTTCAGGCCCTGCCTTCCTCATTCCTTATTCCTCATTTTTTGCGCCTGGCTTATGTCCATCGGCGAAGTGCGTTCCCTCCTTTTAACTTTCCGAACTCTTCGGACCTTAGGTGATGCTGACTTGCCGTCTTCTTCAATTTCCGAGTCCTTTATCGTCGTCTCCGAATACTTTCTGTAAAGTGAAGGTGAGGTTTGTGCTTCTCCTACAGATGTGGTGACGTTGGATTTTTCGACCTTTTCGACTTCTCCAGTGACCTTTTTGAATGAGCTGCCCAGCGTAAATACATATTTACGGATCTCTCCATGTACATTCATCTTGCCCTTTATAAACTCCGCCAGGGCACAGATCGTGTTTTCGTGGCGCTCCAGCGCCTTCTTTAACTCCATCATGCTTTCATTTGTGTCTATTTGTTTATTTAATTTATTCATATTGTTCCCACGAGAACCTAGGAAAATATACAGCCCGTTCCGGAAGAGCCCCGGTTGCCGGAATAAGGCCACTAATTGCCTGAGGTGGAACCTGGTCCCTCTGGGAAGCGCTTGAGACGACAATACCCGTTCGCCTTACAGTCTTGGGCACGCTAGACCACTGACAGCGGGTTGTGTTTTGTCCGCGGGAGCTATTTTATTTCACTCCTACCCTGTTTCGCGTAATGCGATTCTCGGGCTTTTCCCTATCCGCAAAGTTGGGGACGCGCCACGTACTCGTAGCAGTACACCTCTGCCCGTGGTGTCGGTACTGAAGTGTACGTGTGTGTGCATGTAGGTGAACGTGGTGTTGCCACCGTGGTGTCGGTACTGAAGCGTCTGTGTGTGTGTGTGCGTGTAGGTGCGCGTCCTGTACTCTGCGTGGGGGCGACATTGATGTCTGTGTTGTCTGTAGGTACGCTTCATGGTCTTACCGTGGCGGCGATACTAATGTTTATGCGTGTGTAAGTGCTCGTAGTGTACTCATCTTGGTGTCGGCACTGATCTGCACGTGCATGTGTGTGTGTGTGTGTGTAGGTGAGCGTGGTATTCCTGCCGTGCGGTCACCTGGTGTCTTGTGCTGGGTGTGGCGCGGCGCTGGTGGTGTGTCCGCTGTGTCGTGCTCCAGTCAAGGCGCTGGTGCGGGCCTATCTCGCCTAATACAGGTATGTACATGATATAGTAACATAATGTATTTGGGACTTGTACTTTTTGTTGACACATGATTATATAAATAAATAAAATCTGTCAATTTTTTATCTCTTTTCGAAATGCATGAGCGAATTCAAAGTAATAAATATTATCGATAAATCAGTGCTGATCGTTATCATCTCTGATAGTGTAACGAGGCTCACGTACATTGGATACGTCGATACGTGGAATACTTCAATACAATGTATCAATACATTGTATTGAAGTATTCTGTATTATATTTCTTTTTTTTTTACAGTTTTGTGGACGCGGACTTTGGATTTCAAATTTTGTTGTGATTTAAAATATTTTTAATTAAATTTCGATTTATTTTTCTCGATACGTAGTTATTATTAGATAAATTGAGTAAATATAATATGACTGTCAGTGATTTAAATAATATTTGATATGTTATTTTATTCTACATTCTTTAGAAAATCATAAAATTTTGTTCGGACACATGAAGACATTTCAAACAATTTTTTCATAATAGAAATAGCGTTTTTCTGCTATACTGTATATATTTTGCAATTCATTGTACAATTGTGACAGCATTCAAAAAAATTGCTTTATAGTAAGTGTAGTTCAAAAAACTCTGAATGTGATTTTTTTTTAGTTTCATTTGTAATAATATAGCTAAATTATATATTACAATAGTATTTTACGGCTTCAGTAGAGTCAGTGTATTGAACAAGTATCTATCGAATAAAATACCAAAAAAAAAAACGTATTCTATCTATTTTTTAATAAATTATTGTATTAATGGATATTTTGTGTAAAATAAAATAAAAAAAAACTGATCAAATATATTGTATTTCGTGAACAAAATATTATTATTAACTTTTTTTTCATAGAAATTTTTTGTTCAATAATTTCAATGTTGGTAATAAAATTGCAAACTTGAAAAGGATTACGGATTAAGTAGATAATTATATATAATTTCTGTAATCATTGTAATATCTGTTATACGATTGTTTATAAAATGATCTGAATTTACAAAAGGCACGTCGCTTTTGATAAGATTAAAAATTATATATTTAAGGTAAAAAAATCAATTTTGGTTAATGTTCCGTTTTGAAGGTTTAACCTTAGTTTAAGAGAAAATTACACGTCTTTGGTATTACTTGAATTGAAATATAATTAGGAATATCTCAATATATATCATACTGGATGTAATAAGGACCGGTGTCCCAAAAAAGGGCACCTTCGTTTTTGAAAACAAGTCTAAGAATGTACTAATATTAGTTTTCCCGTCGTCGTCTGTACATGTCTGTACATCCTTATAAGATTTATTAACAGATGTTTCTGATCAAAAATTTTATTATACTTCTTCAGCTTTTCTTTCAGTTTTATTTTTGGTTTTCTCTGTTTTTAATATATCTATCTTAATAATAACTTATTAATTAATACGACCAAAAAAAACAGACATTGGACGGTTGTTACAAATATTTTTTCCTTGACACACATTTTTTTATCAAAAACAGTGATCAGAATAAGTTTTTTAGCAATAAAAATAAATTACATGTTTACCAAAAATTATAAATTTTAAGAAAAACTGTTTTTTTTACAGTTTTATCTTTTGTGACACCGACAGAGGTATCTTTTTACAATTTGTAAAGATACGAGTCTATCCAGAATGGTATATACCGAGATACACTCAGACATGTGAATATATATATTAGGGCGTTTCAAAAAAAAAAAAAAAATTTTTTTTTTTCTCGGAACCAGGCTCAAAAGTTTCGTTTAGATGCCAAAATAGGCCTGTGAAAATATGAGCCCTTAATATTAATATTAAGGTAGTCCGCATCGCACTTTTCGATTTCCCATAAGAATAACACAGGAAAATTTTTTTTTTTCTTTTGATTTTTATAACTAATGAACGATATATTGTATTGCAATACCCATTCATTATTTTTAAACTTTTGAACTGATTAAGAAAATATATATGGTTCAAAAGTTTATATAATATATATGGTTCAAAAGTTTATATATGTATATATATATACATACATATATAAACTTTTGAACCATATATATTTTCTTAATCAGCTCGCCGAGCTGAGTAAGGAAATGACAATTTTTTTCAAAAGTTCCGTCATGAGGACCAATGCAATAGTTAGATTTCTATGAAATCTACTAAAAAACAGCTGAATTGAGAGTAACTTAAACTTTGATCTTGAATAACTTTTGACTGAGTTGATTTATCAAAAATTGACTTCAAACCTGTTTTGTAGAGCGTTAAATTCTCTACAAAAATAATGAATGGGTATTGCAATACAATATATCGTTCATTAGTTATAAAAATCAAAAGAAAAAAAAAAAAAATTCCTGTGTTATTCTTATGGGAAATCGAAAAGTGCGATGCGGACTACCTTAATATTAATATTAAGGGCTCATATTTTCACAGGCCTATTTTGGCATCTAAACGAAACTTTTGAGCCTGGTTCCGAGAAAAAAAAAAATTTTTTTTTTTTTTTGAAACGCCCTAATATATATATATATATATATGTGTTAGTATGTAATTGTTATGTGATCCGTAGGTTACGTAGTGAATTATTGTAAATAAAATCTGTCCGGACGATTTTATTTCATTTTGAGATAAAAAATCGTTGTTCTCCAAGGTTGGAACAGATGTATGATGTATGAAGTACCGATTACAAATAAATTATATTAAATTATTACCGGTGTTTTATTAAAGGTACCTGCTTTGTTTGATATATAAATATGTTTGACGACTGACTTCTTATAAAATCAGTTATCCGCCAGTCAAAGTACTGTTGAAATTGATAATGTAGCTTTTAAGGGAATTTTTAAAATGGCTTCAGTAGTTTCTGAGTATATCCGTTACATACAAACATACAAACAAGTATCTATATAAATATATGTTATGTACACAAAACACCAGTTCGCATCGCATTTGAATAGTCAAAGTAAACAATGTCATTTTTTACTTTATTTATACATGTGACCTCACTCGAGACAACTAATTGAAGTGATGTCATTGTAATAAAATCCTTGTATCCGTCCGTGTGTCTGTGTGTTAGTGATTTAACATTTATAACAGCAATAAAATTGCAATGAAATGATCACAAAAATTGACTTCACTTGATGATCAAAGGAGTTTTTTTTGGGCATAAAGGTAAAGCTCCCGGCGCCGGAGTCCGTCTGGACGGGAATAGACATGTGTGGAGCGTGGACGACCGGGAATAACTCAGACGCCTCGCGACGCGCGCCTTCAACTATTAATATTAAAATGCAATATTATATATAAAGATTAAATTAATTTATAATAATGATTCCATTTGCTATTGATGGACTAGTGTTTTCCCGTGACTACACACAGACGCGTATATATAATTGGTGTTACTTAAACGGTGGGTAGTTTGAAATATCTTTATCAATTATATAAGTAATGAGAACAAAAAGTAATTTGATTTAGTTTATAGTGATGTAATATTATGGTAATGAGGCAGGTCTCGTCGTTTCTATGTACATACTAGCTCTGCCTGCAACATCGTTCGTGCGAAATGTGTTAAAATAAAAGTAGCCTAAATTACTCTTTACAACATCAGCTGTCCAGTTAAAGTTCGGTTAAAATAGGTCCTGCCGTTTCGGAGAATAGCCGGAACAAACAGGCAGACACTAAACCGAATTTCACAATATAGATTAGTTTAAGATTATATAATTTATGAAATATATGATCATAAGATAAAGACGCAATGTTTTAAATTCCAGTCTCAATACGCTGGAGTAGTCAAAGCATCGATGACGCAGTGCGTTAGTCGTCTGATGTCATCCCGCCTTAACAACGAAGTATTCTGTTACAATCCTTTATTTTTATCGAAATACATTGTATTTGTGGAATATTCCTTATAATATCTTTGATACATCTCTAGATAAGCACGTGTATGTCTTATCGGTAGCTTGGATTAGTTTCCTTTCACTAATTACTCACTGGACTAGTTCATAGAAAAATATTACTATGTTAAAATACTCATAAAACTAATATGGGTTAGCTTGAAACATATCGCTTAGTCATAATGAAAAGTTATACTCAGTCACATATGTTTTTTATTGGGTCCGACGGATGATACATAAGCATTTTCAATAGTTTAATTGTAATTTGTTACCCTTAAAAAAAGGGATAAAGTATGTTTTAATTCACTTTTAAATTTATTTACATACAACAGTAGAAAATGAATTGACAACTAACTCTAGTAATTCACTTAACACCGGCTGTTAATGACACGAGGGACATGTGTTTGGATATTTATATCAATATCAATTTTATATCAAATTTTTATATTCTGTTACAATTATTGGTACTTAATCTGTTCAGGCAACAGATATAATTTATACAATACAAAAGTGTATATTCCATACTACACACGCGCATACATTACCATAGTTTGGTTTGGTTTGGTTTGACATATTTGATAACTCCTCAGTTCCACTATCGCCGGTGATAAGATAATTTATTTTTCACATTGACCGAGAATATTATTTTTCAGTCATATTCAGGTCATTATTACGTCACTAGAATATATAACTATATGAAAATGAATATTTAAACAACATTTATATACTTAGAACACAGATAACAATTTTAATAAGAATAATTAAGTTTTATCTTTTAAGTGTCCTTATTAAAACCTTCAGTTGGTTGTTATTTTATTGATATCTGTGATACCTGTCTAAGCATTTGTATATTATATTAGTACACATCTACATCCAGTACATTCCCGGTAACATTCAAATATAAGGTCGTGAGAGCACGCTCCGGGAGATAACAGTGACAAGGACTCCTTCAAAACACGTTATCATTACGATTCGCTGATAGTACCTCCATTATATTATTAAAGTCTGTCTTTATGTAACTGTGACGCACGAATCAACCATTTTTTAACCCTTTTCTTATTACATGCCAAATACTAATATAAATATATAAATAAATAACTGCCAATCGACTCGAAGGCCGTTTGTTCACATTCGTGCCGCTAGATGGCGTCAGTACTTGATATAAAGTGCATTAAACATGGCGCAGTCTGTGAGTGGTGAGTCAGCTCGAGGTGGTATTAATTAGCTATAGTTGCATAGACATAGACGGACGTCCTTGCAAGGCTGCACTCTTGGTTCACGTGTTCTTGCACCTTTGAATTGCATTCCCTACTTAGTTGTTTGCCCTTAAAGTATTCTGTCACGCGCTGGTAGTATTGTTAATACACCTTGAAATTACATTCCATACATTGTCATATTCCATTCAAATTTCTTGTTTAATAAATTGAGGTTTGTTTCTTTGTTAATTGCTACTAAATCGTACAGCTTATTATTTATAACGGATCCCCCTAATTCGATATACTTATTTAATGAACATATTTTTTATTCTTCGTTATTTTGCTATTATTTGTAACCCTAAAGGGTTTAACGCTCACCGCCCACTCTCAGTCGCAATGACAAAGACGACGTCCGTGTGTACGACTATAATTAACTCAATTATAATATTGGATATTAAATTATTCGTTGTATAATAAATATTATTTAATTTTATATGTCCTCCATTGTTATATTTGACTTAACGTCCTATTCAGTACAATTTAAGGACTGGACGCTTCCTGTATATAATCTCAATATGGCATTCGCATAGAAACTATAATACTACGAAAGACTTAAGCAGTGGCGCCATCTCTCTCATAGAATTCAACGTTTAAGTTAAGCGTGGGCGCCACGGCGTGAGTCAGAGCAGACACTCCTTACTTAGGACGGCGTGTGCGCAGTAATGCCATTCATCACTGAATATAATACAGCCCTGGAATGTGACCTCTGGACTCTGGAACACGGACAGACATACAAATTACAACCTTATAGACAATATTAATAAATTATTATTTAAATTCATGGATTCAGTACAAGTCAGTGGGCGAGTTATTTGTACGCGGGGTTTTTTAAACTTTTCGATTATTTAGTTTGTCCTCAAACACCAGAGTTAGCGATATTATAATATTGAATGTTGTTTGTCTGTATGAGTCACACATTTAACATCCAGTCTATATTTAGAGTCATATCTCAAACAGTTTAAAATATAGCCTTAAGAAAACAGGTTTGTTGAAACTATAATGAGTTGTCTACGTCCTGACGTGACACCTATTTTATTATAAATAAAAGTTATATTAACTAGGGGCGCCAACGGACCCTCAATTTCGACTCATATTGAGCGAAGCGAGCCCAGTATAATGGCTCATCGTTTCCCATTGACTTCAATGGGAAACGATGAGCCATTGGAGTTTTTTGACGATTATTCCTTAACGACATGATATTTTTCAATAATTTTTCTTTTAAACCATCACCTAATTAATGTGTGTCTTTTTGATTGCAAAATTTTATAATTTTCCGTCAAGTAGTTTTCGAGCTTATTCGTGACAAAGAATGTGGAAAAAGTCTCCAGTAAAACGCTCCGCTCGCTTCGTTCGCTTCGCTCAATAAATAGAAATGAAATTTAAAAAAATATTATAAACCAAAATTAGTTTTAAATTAATTGTTCATATTATTTTATAATTTTTTGATTACAGCTTAAACATAGTAAATTCAAAATCGACTTCTGATTTTTGTGCTCCTCAATATTATTTATAAGTAACACAGAAATTAACAGGACACACTGTAACATAAAGACATGCATTTGCATGAGAATTTTCAATTTTAAACATTCATTCTAAATCACAATTTACTATTACATGATTCCATTGTGTTCTGTCAAAAATAATTTACTTTAATAAATTAAACATCAAAATGGCTATGACTTGTACCACACACCAAACAAATAAAACTTTTTTCGGATAGTCGCTAAAAATCTCAAAATGTTCATAAAAATCTACTGGTGATTTCATATTAAGTATATTTTAAGCAATTTTGTAAATAACTAATATAAAAGGGTATATTTGAAGAGAAGTAACAAAATAACATTGTTTAGTACATATCAGTGCCTCAATATAATATATTAAATCAATTTCTGAAAGTGTGTTTGTTCCGTGGTATGTTTTGGAGTAAGTTAATATAACTGAAATGTAACAACAAATGTGCCAACAGCGTCAGTGCAGTACTGTGGAAACACATCGATATGTTATTGAGTAACGTACCACGGGTTATATCAGATTACACATACACACATACACTCCGCGATCACTTTGTTATAATCGACTCGGAATAACCAATGATCGTGTTATGTTGCAATATATATATATATATATATATATGGTGTTTGTTTGTTCGTCTAGGTATTAACTGTAACATATAACCAATATACGTGTCCAGAAATCATATGATATATGACATATGACATCATCCATTGTCGGTGGAACAATGCGACGTGCGCGGGCGCAGAGCTGACTCAGGGACGGGATATTCCAAATCAACCGACATAGATAGGGTGGTTTTTTGTGTTGCAAAGTATTTATTTTTTATTTATTTTATTCATTTGTTGCACACACTTCAATAGGAGATTACAAACACAATTAAAAAAAATATGAGAAGCTGGCACTGGCGGTCTCGTCGGTAAAGCGATCTCTCCCAGACATTATTTTCTATTTATTGAATTTAATTTCATGGAGTTATAAATACTTAAAATATCCATAAATTATACTTACATTAGTGAAATTTGAATCAAAATCTGTTTAGTATTCAAACTTCATCTAGTTATAAATTGAATTTTAAAGTAAAAATTTCAAAATACATTTTATAATTAGCTGTGCCTGCTATTTCGTTCGCGTTGAATGTTTTTAAAAATTAAAAGTAGCCTAAGTTAATCCTTATAAAATTCGCTATCCACCTCTGTAAGTTTTATCAAAATCGGTCCAGCCGTTTTAGAGATTAATCGTAACGAAAAAAGAGGCAGAAATGTATAAAAAAAATATTTTTTATGTAAGTATAGTATATACTTTCACATGTATTTAGTGAAAAGCTGTTAATTTGGATACAAACAGACACTTCAATTTTATTAGTATATATTAAAATGCCCAACTTGTTTTTAAAATGCTATAAATGCTAATGTGTCTACGGATATGCAAAATGGTTGAAGTTACATAAGTATTGTGCTCCTTTGTTATACGTGTAGGTTTTCCTGTTACGAGTCCATGTAGGGAGCAAAGTTAGCATTGTGTGTCAAAGCATTCAACATACAACATATTAATAAATTAATTATATATATTATAGAGTTTCGATACTTATTTTACTATCAATTTTTACGTCATTTTGATAACACGTTAGTTATCTTTAGCTGTCAAAATTTTAAGATGGCGTCACGTTGTTGCAACAATATTTAAATTGTTACAACTATTGTAGTTGATATCTTGAAGGAATAATGATTAAATTAATGTCTTGTACATTAATTCTGTTATTCACAATGAATGGATTGGAACTGCAGCAGTTGGTGTCGCAAAGCCTCGCTTTCACAAGATCTTTATAATCCGGAATGTATGTTAAGTGAGTACGCGGATGTCGGGTTGGAAGGCTTTTGTGGAGACAACCACAACCCCAATTTGTAATATACCTTAAGTGACGGTTCATTGACTCTCACTTATATTTTACTGCTAACTAAACTGTTTTTGAAATATATTTTTTGGAGTCATAACTGGATTTTATAGTTTTATGTTAATTTAAAATTACCAGAAACACAAAAAATAAAAGAAAAATGGCTTCATTTACTTGATCAGAGATTACAGTAACAAATTTAATTTATTAGTGAAAAAAGATATATTATTATAAAGGGAAAATAAATAAACGAAACTGCTAAAGCCTTTATCTTTTCAACAACAACAACAATTCATTAATAAATGGGTAGAAGGAAAAAATATTTCCATTACATAAAAATTTCCACTGATAAACTTTTCTGGTCTTATCGTTATCTGTAACCTTTCAAATCAGTTATTTATGATATATTTAATAATATATGACATTGTGTATTCCATGCAATAGTTGTCCAGTGCATAGTACGCGTACTTTACCCACTGAGTAATAAAGGAATTTCAAAACAGTTGTTTCTGACAACTCACTGGCGCCTATGACTCGACCCTACATATAAATAAAACTGTAGTGTCTGTGCGTATCCGAATTAACAGAATTCACTAAATGCATATGAAACTATATACAGTAATTACGGATAGCTGATATTATACATAACATACTTATTAAAAGTTATTTTAAAAAGATATTCTGTGCGACCGAAGTCGGGGCACAGCTAGTATGGACATAAAGATAAGAAAATCTGAAAAGACATATGATTTATTTATTAATATGTCATAATAAGGAAAAAAAATATCCGTATTATTTTGAATTGTACAATCTATTTTAAAAAAATATATATACCTAGATAACCTTAATTAATGAGACATTGATATATTTATTTAGATTAGGTCATTTAATTAATTGCATTTAAATGACATTTAATTGATTGCATTTGAAGGACATTTAATTAATTGCATTTAAATGACATTTAATTAATTACATTTGAAGGACATTTTAAATAAACGTAGTCAAATGATGATTATGATAAATGTTTAAAATGCTCAACTCAGGTTATAAGGGAAGTCATGAATGGATCCATGGAATGAATGGGCCAAGGGCTAAGGGCTATGGTCCTAGTAATTATCGTGGAGCTAAACGGAAACTCACGATGCCCTTTCAGTACAGGACGATATACAGACGGACACACTATATGTATATATATATATATATATATATATATATATATATATATATATATGTATATATAAATAGCTTGCTTCCTTTAACTGTATGATAATAAATTATGATATCATATGCGTTAAATTATAATTATAGGAATTGAAATTCACTGCAATTTCGTTCTTTTGACAGTTAATCAAATAATATATATTATAAGGACATGGACATTGATGTATTTATATACAATACTAGCTCAGCACAGGACTTCGATCGATTTTGTTATTTAAATATAAAAATAATCATTTACTCCTAATAATATCAGCTATCTAGCAGTGAGTTCTGTTAAAATCGGTCCATCCGTATTAGATTAGCCCGACCAGACGGACAGACAGAGAAAAGTTTTAAAAATAGTTATTGAGGTGATCGTAACCGAAGCTCTTAACCGTTTGGGAGACCTTTTTTGTGTTTAGTTGTCTCCAGAATGCGACGAGATAATTACCTAAAAAAAATCTCATGTATGTTTGAACCGAACGCGGATGTTATAGCGAAAACAGATTGAAAAAATGTTTAGCCGTTCAAAAGTTATCAAGAAAGGAGAAGGGCTCGGCTCAACACCCGCCGTGCACGGTTGGCGGATCCTAGTTTATGTAAGTACCGTATATAATTCATAAGCATTTAGTGAAAAGCTGTTAATTTGGATACAAACAGATCTCACAGGTAATGTTGGTCGCATTATGAAAAATCTGTGTTTCAATGACATTCACGTCATGTATGCTCTTATCCTGATAAGTCATATTAAAGTCATATTTATACCTATATCTGACAAACAGACTGATAGATACACCAATAACACTTCTTCAATGTTGTACATAAATAAGAGGACAGCCACTGTCTCCTCTTACCAAATGATAATAGCTGTAATACTATGACTTAATCACAATATACTTATATTAAATTATATTAAAGAAATTGTTTATCAGTTCCATGAGAATTGTATAATATTGTGAGTAATATTCGAGTCACTCGGATGTCATAATGACGTCTGAAATTGAAATCCATAGGTTTATTTCTTAAAATATATTTTTTTCAATCTAATGTTTCTTATATTTTAATATTCTTACTATCTTCACACTTCTAATACATGATGTATGAACATACTCACAGACAAATAAATATCTGATATGTTCTTACGTATCAATTACTTTAAAATATAATTTGTAATATGTATATATTTGGCCTCGTTTCCATTACACACGATAAACCAACGTGTGGTCAAAGTGTTTAATATTAGTTATATATACATATATTACAGTTTATTTTGCTTTTAGTATTATAAATATAAAAGATATCAAACCCAGTAAAAGATAAACAAATGTTAAGGAAAACTATATCGGATTGTTAAGAAAAGAGTTCTTATTTGACATTTTCGTCTGACTGTGTATAATAAAGTTACTCCTTGTAACATCCGCTATCGGGCTGTCAAAGTCCTGTTAAAATCGGTTCTGCCGTTTCAGAGATCAGCTGGAACAAACATACAGGGATTTTTTTATATATAAGTACTATATATATATGTTATTTTCATAGACGTTTAGTGAAAAGCTGTTAATTTAGGATTTCAAACAAACACTACTATTTTCTTTATATGTGTAGATAAAAAAGCTTAAAAATCATTTAACTGCTTGTGTGAGCTTATATTATAAAAGCAATGTAACGTGTAGTCGTGAATTCAGTTCCCTGGTGGTCTGTCCGTCGTTGCTTCATCCACTCGAACCTTCTGGAATGCTGAGTCAGCGTTATTTTCTCTGGCTCGCTCTCAGGACACTTGGATGCTGTGATTTGTCAATCGCTGGCGATTGCAGATAAATATTCTTTTACATAAGCCATGAGATAAATTTATTAATATTATTTGTATTTTTTTGTCATATTTATTTACTTATTCAATACTATACTTTGATATGTTTAGGAATGGTTTTGAAAATGTGTTAGACAGGAAGGTCAGAGGCCGAAGTATAAAGTGCCATGTGTCCAATAAACAGGGCAGAAATTACTTGGTTATATAAGAAGACAAGAAATATATGTAATTGAAAGCTGCGACCGAAGTCAATGAAGTTTTTTTTAAGAAAGAGATAGAAAGAGAGAGAGAGAGACAAGACAGATTTTGACAAGAAAGTGGAAAATACTATATACTTACATAAGATAACTAAATACATACGAAAAGTAAGTCAAAGTAAACTATATTTGTATCCAAAATACTTTTTCTGTTAATTAACAACATAATTCTCTTAATAATTTTATTTCCACAAACGAATATTGGTATTTTAAGGAAAAAATTAAGTGTTAGACCATACAGGAAAATAAATATTGGCTTGCGATTCTCAGAAACAGACGAGTAACAATGTTATGCAAGGTGTGTTTAAAAGCACAAACATGTACATGTGCAAGTGTAAGTAGCAGACATGTACATGTAGGTACACTTAGCTGGATGTTTGTGTGTAAATAAATATTTGGGCCGTGACGAACTAGATCCGCTGATACCACTGACATTACCGAGGGCTGGCGACATATTTAGTATTATATATATTAGTTCATTTCAACATGCATTCAATTAAAATTGAAATATCGTTGGAAAATAAATAAATAATATCTTAGTACGTGCTTACGTAACATTAGACTAAGTTATATAAAGATATTTTAAACCGTAGTCACCAGCCCTGACAGTCATTGCTGACTTCCGCCGACGTATCCGGCGATGGATAAACAAGGGTCACCAACAGACATACCCACAGTATATATAACACACAAAGAATGCTTTGTTTATAATTATATCATAAATATATTATTTTTAAAATAAATAACATTATTTTTATTATCTATATATATATAAATATAATTGAAGTGTCTGTTTGTATCCAAATTAATTTTCACTAGATGCATATAAAAGTAATTACGGTACTTACAGGAAATAAAACAATGTGTGTCTGTCTGTTTGGTTATCTCTGAAACGGCTGAACCGATTTTAACAGAACTTTCACTGACGGATAGCTGATGTTATAAGTAACTAAGCTACTTATATTTTAAAAATCATACCAACCGAAGTCGTGGGGACAGCTAGTTTTGTATAAAATGTAACCCTAACTATACTGGCGACGGATAACAAATAGATTTACGAAGAATCCTTCAGAATGTTTTTAAGTCGAACACCAAAACAATACAATATTATATGTTACGATGAGATGTGAATAACCGGCTCCAAGGTTTCATTTATAAACGCATATTTAGTTAATAACGTGCATTATCGCGAATAACAATTAAGGGTTCGTTGAACCCGAACAATGCGAGCCCTCGAAAGGAGACCCAAATTGAATAACATAAAAAACAATTAACATTTAACATAAAAAACCTTTATTTATAAAATATTTAACCTACTATTATACTATTTATAAGTTACTTATTAGATTCTGCATCTAACTAAAAAAAATATACTTCATTACCAAAATTTAACCAAAATATAGAATCGAAATAATATTTGTTGGAACACAAAACCTCTAAATTGTAATATATACAAGATATTATTATTAATGTATATCACAGTAATCTGTATTGTATTAAAAACAAGTAAATAAAACAAAAGATGAGTATAGTATTAAAGTTGAGTTAAGGGAGTATAAAACACACAAATTCTCCCAAACTATCTGTCCTCTTCCTGTTTGGGAATCGACCCTACGACCCTTGGATCTACCTTGGGACAATAATAATTAGTGTAGTCTAAACTATCCGCCATTTTCATCATTTCAACTACATTTAAGCAAAATTGTATTAAAATTATATATTCAAATGACTTTAAGTACTTATTCAGTTTCCTTAATGAGCTCAGTTAAAAGGTCAGTCAGGTGACAATAGAATGACTAATTTGGTCAGAGGAATCAACAGTTCTGAATATTAATCTGACCCAGTCGACCAGATCTTTGGTGACGCCGACATATTGTTAAAGACTCTCCTAACCTTTGACTGACAGTGATGACAGTGATGACAGTGATGACAGTGATGACAGTGATGACTCGACAGTCGTTCAAGTCATTAGTCATTGAAGTTAGAAAATGGACGAACTTGAGAGGAGCCGCTCTGACAAATGTGTCTCATTGTACTGCACTGTAAGGACGGAACAGATCATGAATGAAGGATAATGTACATTATAGAAATTAACACACATGAAAAGCGGTTTTCTTTATTGTACAAAGCAAATCGAGTTGTAATTTTTCGTTTGAAACAAGAACAAGGTTGTTGTAAACACGATGCAACTCAAGCATTAATAACAAATAAAATTTTAAACGTCCATAAAATAAATAGTGTTTAAACGTAAATAAAATATGAGTAACAGTTTATTTTAATGTCGCTTTATGGATTACAATGTTATATATGATTTAATATCCTCGTCATAGGATATAAAAAGATGTTACGCAACAGATACAAAGCTTGTAATTTTCTATATAAAATTATCAAAAAATATATATATTTTAATTTACCTTCTAAATAAGGTAAAGTAAATTTGATTCACTTTTCATTCGTGTCCATTGTCTATAGTTAACTCGTATCCACGTGTCTGAAATGTTTTCAGTTCATGTTTTTCGCTCTCATGTTTACTTCATGAGAATAAATTGACCGGGGTTGTTGTCTTGATGAACTGCGTCTTAGCATTATTAAAAATATTTCATAAAAAAATCACTTCTCTAGTACTAAATGTCCCGGTCAGTCAGTTATTCAGTCAGTCAGTTTCTAGAAGAAAGTTTAATTTGACATTGATTTTACAACAGTCTTGACAGTTTTGATGAGCTCTTTAACACATCAAGAAATAAGAAAATTTAACAGAGGATTTATTATCAAATTAGTTTTTTCTTTAATCAGCTTTTGAGAAAGTAGATAGTATTTTAATTTGGTATTGTAAGTGACAACACCAAGTGACACTCAGAGGAGAGAGATAATGGCTGTCGCAAAGAAGGGTCGAGGATTCATAATTTCAAACTTGAAGATAATAACTAGTTAAAATTTTTTTAGTTGAATTGTTAAACCAATACGTGATGGTTTCTTAGTAATGTTATTATTTCATTAACACACATACATACACGTTTGTGTTGACCTATTAATAGATATTAATAATGTGAGTAGATTTGAAACTTGTTTCTTTCTGTGTCACGGAGAGCAGACACGTTAAGTAATTAGCTTTTAATAACAGAGATAAATTTAATTCAATGGAGTAAATGTTGAGAAAAATTCCACATTATAATAATTGAGAGAGAAGCTGTATGTTTTCGTCTTTATTTCTATAATAACAGGAGAAATAAAAATAATGAAATCAACATTAGGAAAGTTTTTTCAGCAAACAAAAGTAACTAATGTAAATTACAGTGAAAATGTATTTAACAAACGTTTTATAAATAGTTCCATTGCATATTTAAATCTAACTGACACAATAACATATTAAATAATAAAACCTAAATGAGGTTACAAGTGTTAATAATTGTCAAGTATAAAGATCTATCTAGAATTATCGTTGTAAAAAGAGAATTTTAGATTATTCTAGAATTATCATTTCTTTACCATTACTTGTTAAGGTAAATTGTAAATAAAGGTAAGTGGTAAGATATTTATTACAAATAAAGTATTGATTGTCAGATCTGACGGCTCGAGTTGTCACTTGGTCCGCCATTTTGTTACGCACGCAAACTAACTATAACGTTAGTAAGAAACTATCGATCAGATTTTTTAACTTTTTTTGCGAAAAAGTAAATTAGTTTTTGACTAATAAATATGAAAAAAATTACACGTATCGTTGCTTGAACAATAATACTGATAAAAATTTATCTTAATTGCCAATAGAACAAAGAAAACAGAAACGAAAGAGCGCTTAGGAACTGCAAAACACATGTATAAAGTAAATAATTTCTTATTGCAAAAAAAAAAAATGTATACACATTTATAATTTGTAGACGCAAATATTTAACATCAGCATTTGAAAAGATTGGTTAAGTGGTCCTAATCCTTGCACAGCCATCATTTAGTTCTACTGCATTCCATCACTACTCATAATAATGTACAAAAATAATTCTAACTATATAAAATAAGTTTTAAGGTATACCTTTAATCTTCATCTGCCAAAAACACTGAATATTGCCGAATACTTCATCAATTAAATTTTCAGGCAACCGATAATTGTGATTGTATTAAAAATGGTCACTCTTATATTAAGACGGTCGGCTACTTTCCTTCAATTATATATAATATGCTTCTATAAATAAATAAAAAAGTATAAAATAACGAGCCTTCGCATTATATGTTATTATTATAAAAGTATCTCTGTCTCACCCTCTCTCTCTCTCTCTCTCTCTTTGAGTCGGCTGAAATTTTGACAAAGTGACTCGTGTTTTCAATTCTTTTAAGGATTACCAAATATACATATATTTTAATTAGTTATATTGCGTCACACTTCACAGTGGCTCACTTTTGGTCGCACGGTGAGAAATAATTGCTAACCAGTATTGCATCTGTTTCAAAAACAACAATTTGTTTTCTCTCATTGCAAATAAGTTTCCAACTCTTTTTCTGAACGCCTCGTGTAAAAGGAAAATGTACATGGAATCGATTACAATCATAAATAAATAGATATAGATAAGATAAAATAAGATAGGATAGATAGACAACAACTGAAAGGGTTGTACATCGTGTCAAAATTTGAGCTCAATAATTTGAGTTTTCAGGCGCTCACAAACCAACACTCCCAGACGGTTCATCTCATTTCCGCACACGAAAATATGGCGTACTATTAGACTATTCACATATTATTATTTATAATTATATTATAATAAGTGGATTATCTACTTCACATTGATAAGTCGCACTGCGCCGCTAAAATATTCGTTATCAAACATTTCCATGAAATACGATAATTGTTATAATTTAATTAATTTTAAGCGCCAGCTGCGTATCAACCAAGATTTGAAGGATAATTTGATATATAGTTGCGCATTTTAATGATGAAATAAGTAATGTAAAACAAGTCATAAGTGTTTCAAGATTCTACAACCAATTATAAAGTGAGAATTAAGGGACACAATGTCAATTCACAAACTTATAAGATGAATTAGTATACTTAAGATGTAATTTCTGGTTTATTGGAAAAAGGAATCCAGGCATTAAATGTAGTCAAAAGTTAAAATAGTTTGGAGTTAATTATTCTAAGTAATTTAAAAATTTAACTAATTATTTGGGGCAGTTTGTGGGAAGAATGAAAATTGTCTACAAGCGAGCAGTCACGGGCAGCGGTAATAAGTAAGTAAGTAAGTAACTTGTACAGTATTGTAAAGATCTGATACTGATAAAGTTGTATTACTTGTCTGTCTGTAGATGTCAGCATCTCCATTATTCGCTATTCAGTTTTCAGCACCTTGTGTTTGTAAGTTCAGTGTTTTTAAGATTACTTTTCTACATGTTACAGGTATCATTAGGTATTTTTGGATATCACACTTGGGAACCTCATCAATTTGAGATTTCAGAAGTGTTAACTATTTAAAAAGCTAACTAATATCTCGTTTAAGAATACAATTTACGATTTGGATTCCCAAAATGTCTTTTTCATACCTACTTTCAAATTTAAGACCAATTGCAAAACAATAGCGTTGATTTTACAATGGTATTAATATTACGTGATTATTCCATTGTTTTTGATTATAATAATATAACTAATTAACTTATCAGAGCACGAATAATTAGGTGTACGTTTTAATAATAATATTTTCAGAGGAAAGAGATAAGGTTGTAGTAAAACGTAATAGTTCCTCAGAAATTGTGCAAATGAAAAGCAACAAAAGAGTTATTGCACGATAAATATAATATTTTGTGCAACATGAATAATGAGTTCTGTGCTGGCAGAAAACTATTCAACTACCACTTGTAGATGTATAGCTATAGCTATATCTACACAGGACCCGGGAAGGTTTGGTTTCTATATTTTATTATATTCTAAGCTTTTTGTAAACATATTATCATTATAATTGTGTGAAATCCATAGATTTATTTAGTTTATACGTAAAAATAAAAATCAAAAACCATAAAATATTTACAACTAAGTCTACAATAACAACTTATATGAAATGGTACAGATTTTAACAATTTACGAGATGACAAGGATTCCTGATAACGGAATTGTTTATTACAATACATTGTCTATAAACAATTACAGCAGTTCATTGAACTCGGTGGTTGCAGTAAGACCGCCTTATCAGTTATTCCCTTCATTTCTTACATTACGACACGTACTTTGCAGTTTAGCGACATCACACTCACCCTCAGTATTAACAGCTGTATCACTACTTATAATTATTAATATAATACATATAAATAAAATTGAAGTGTCTGTTTGTATCCAAATTAACGGATTATCAAATGCATGTGAATTATACATAAAAAAACTAATTTAATTTTTGTTTGTCTCTTTGTTTCGGTACATCTCTAAACAGCTGGACCGATTTTAAAAGAACTGTCACAGGATAGATTATGTTATAAGGCTACTTTTATTTGAAAAAAATATTTGAACTAAGTCGTGGGCGCTGATAGTTTATTACATAATTATTATTAATCAATTTTTTTTTTTTATAGTTTATCGAAATAATAAATTTTGTTATGATTATACTCAACTTAAGTATTTTTTAAAACACTGTAAAAACATCGGTTTGATTAAATATTTTAACATTTGGAAGTGATATAAATACACAAATGTTTTAAGTGAAATGGTCTTTGCAGGTGGTGAGTGCTCACCTAATTTTAGTTCATCATTTCATCTTAAAATAACTATCACTTTAGTATTATAATAATTTGGTATGAAGTCTATATAAAATATTCAGTATTGTTCAATGAATTGTATAGAATTGTTAAATAACATTACCACCAAAATGGGAATTCGTGATTTATTTATTGTTTTTATATTAGATATATATATTATAAGTTATAACGGTGGTAACACAGAAGCAGAAAGTAAGAAAGATGAATGCTGTGGAGATGCGATATCTTCGCAGAATATGCAGAGTCAGTCTTGCTGATCGAATCCGCAATGAAGAGATCCACAGAAAGGCAGGAACTAGCGAAGATGTCACGGTGAGAATGAAGAAGAACGTGCTCAGGTGGTTTGGGCACGTCGAACGAATAAGTAATGATAGAATGGTAAAAAAGATTTATAAAGGAAAAGTGAGCGGTAAGAATAGGCGTAGAATTGCTAGCCTCTCAGTATTCTATAGGATACATTTTGGTGAGTATGCGCTGGAATTACACGATCTAATTCCTCCGTCCCCCTTCCATCACAGGACGTCCCGACGCACGGCAGGTATCCATCCTTACGTTGTGGATATTCCCCCTGTCCGAACGAAGCGTTTTTCTTTGTCTTTTTTTATTCGTACAGCGAAGGACTGGAACAGCCTTGCCGATTTGCTTTGCTTGTCGTTTATTCCGTCCGATACAATGTGGGTGTCTTCAAGAGAAGAGTGAATAGGTTACTAGGTTAATGCGCTTTACCATCTAAGACTACATTTTCACTTTCCATCAGGTGGAATGTAGTCAAGCATTAACCTAGATAGTATACAAAAAAAAAAGAAAAGAGAGACAGGGGGAGGTCTCGAGTGACCTTTGAAAACACACTATCTATGATACTGGAGGAAGGTCACGTAAAGAGCACGAGGACCCGGGGGACACGTATGAAGAGGTTGATGTCTGTGGCCGAGGCGAAAGAGGTATGCAGGGACCATAGCATTTGGTGCTCCGTCGTCTCTATATATGTGTGAAGCTAAAATAAAATAAATAATAAATAAACCACAGTGATTATTGTGCAATATATAAATATAAATATTAATCTAAAATATCCAATCCCCTGATAAGACTACTTGTCTTGTTATCAGTCTTTATATTCATGTTCTTCTAGAATAACTATCCATCCAAAATTTATGTTATTCTCGTCACCTCAATATATTTTGGGCTTGTAAAGACGAAGAGACGTTACAAGATCATTTTGTCGTTGTCTCCCGTTACTCGTTATCTCTGTTCACAGTCCCTTCTTCTCCATATCGTCTTTTAAGCAATCCATCCATCTTTTCTTCGGAATCCTCTACCTGTCCATCCCTCCACTACCATACCCAGCACTCTTTTAGTCACATGCCTTTCATCTCTCCTCATAACATGCCCATATCATAACAGATGGCTACCTCTAATTTTGTCTGTCACTGGCGCTACTCCCAAGATTGCTCTAACATATTCATCACTTATTCTATCCCTTCTGGTTACTTCACACATCCATCTTAACATTCACATCTCCGTTGCACGCAAACGCTTTTCATCCATCACCTTCATCGCCCAAGAAATATAAGTACTGTTTTTGTCACAATTTTTATATTGATAATATTAATATAGGCCTTATATATATAGCAAAGGTTCTACAATGCCTCTTATCATTATGTTTATCACTACATATCAAAGTATACACTTGTACAAATACTCCATGTGAGAGCACTCGTGGCTAATCCTTGATTCATGAGGTGACGACAACACTTACGTTATATTATATATACATATATTTATTTTAATTGTACATCTGTTTATTGAACTGAAACTGTTGTTCTACGTATTAATTAAATAAATAGTTCTCTGTCGGCTGAAATGTATAACGATTTTGATCTTATTGAAATATAATTTTATTGAGTTATTAGTGACAATAGCTATAAATTAAGTATTAGCTCTGCCCGTGACTCTGTTTGTTTAATTAGTTTTTTCGGCAACTACAGAGTTGTTAACATTTTGGGATGCATTGAACACATTGGTTTTTTTTATTACTATTTAAATAAACAAAATATTAAATTTTAAATGACGAGTACAATAATAAATCCCTCATAACTAAATTCCAATCGGATAAGCCGGTTCAAAGATGAGCGCACAAATGCAAAGATAAACAGATGACAATCTAAAAAATATTATTTAAGACTATTCATTTCTAAATATAACTTTTCCCAATCTTCTATGTACAGACAGCGATGAGATGCAGATTTATTATACATATAGATAAAGTCATGTATGAAGGCATTCGAGGATGATTTCAATTTTGATTTTTAGATTGATTATTAATCTTAGATCTCTATTTAGATAATATTACACAGATATGTCATGTTTTGGTTTATTTATACTGATAGTTGACATATTTGCTACAGATAAATATAATTAAAGTGAGCTAAATATATCACCAGTTCATTTTTTGCAATTAAGGTAGTAGACTATTATTAAGAGTGGCGCCCGAGCAGGGCCGGCTAAAAGATATGATACGATGCGATAATTTTTTAATAAACTTTTATGACGACAAATATCATAATAAAAACCTTTTAAAAGGTGTAAAAGAATTGAAAATTATATGTCTTCTTCTTCTTGTCAGTCTATAGACGTCCACTACAAGACATAGGCCTCCCCCAAAAACCACCACAATGACTGGCGTAGTGCTGCCCATTCAGCAACTTCCCGCGACCTTGACTATGTCCATCTAGTGGGTCGGTCCATTTAGTGGGAGCCACCACCCACTACCCACTACCAATGACGCGTCTACCGGCTCCTAGTCACCACTCGAGAGCTTTTAGGCCCCAACTGCCGTCGGTTGCACGAGCGATGTGCCCCGCCTACTGCTACTTCAGACGAGCAAAACTTGGAGCTATATCGGTGATCTTGGTTCTTTTGCAGACCTCCTAGTTTCTTAGTCGATCTTGCAGTCAAATTCCGAGCATGGCCCTTTCTATTGCGCTCTGGGTGACCTTGAGCCTTCTCATAAGACCCATCGTAAAAGACCACGTCTCATAGCCATAAGTCATTACACACATTAGTGAAAGACCTTTCTCTTCAGATATTGGGGTTATTTTGACGAGAAGGTGTTTCGAACCTTCTCGAACGTTGCTCATCCGACTTGGATTCGGCGAGCAATCTCTTTGTCGAAATTGGACCTACCTACCTGGAGGGTTTGACCCAAAATTATGTAATCGTCTACTGCGATCATCGAGCATTGTACTCAAGTCTTCCATAGTCTCAGCCATTATGACGATGTCATCGACAAACCGAAGGTGAGTGATGTACTCGTCGATTATGTTTATGCCGAGCCCACTCCAGTCAATGAGGTTGAAAACATCTTCGAGTGCAGCGGTGAACAGTTTCTGAGAGATAACGTCTCTCTGTCTGACACAGAAGTGTGTAGGTCTTTAATTTAAGGAATTATCACATTTTTTGACGAACAGTTCCACCACTGCTCTATTCCATGCTAGATTCATGACTGCTTGTCCACCTTCAGAAGTTCACCCGTAATTCCATTTTCACCTGGCGTTTGTTGTTTCTCATCTGTTTAAGGGCCAAACTAAAATTGGTAACAGGTTCGCGTATCGAAGAGTATAACTGCGGTTAGAACTTCTCAACAATTGTCATCATCTTGGGTTTGGATAATACGATCTTGCCGTCATTGGTCAGTTTCGTCAGCTGGCGATGTCCAATAGACAGATATTTGCCAACACCTTAGAGCCCTTGTTCTGCTCTATTGGCTCCTAAAAGTGTATTAATGTATTAAATTGGTGCACGTCACGCGTTAGAGACTTTTAGATCCGTCTTTAGAGCTGACTATAGTTGGAAATATCATCAGACGATTATAGAAGCATATCGCTTCTCTCCTTCATTAGCTTGAGAGATTTTTTTATTTCCATTGATATGGCGGTCCATAAAGAACTTCGAGCCAACTGTATAGATAGTTTACAAGAACATGTCACTGTTCTCTTCCACATCTCAACTCTCCAGGCATTCGAAGCTGTTTTGGAGTACGAGCATAGTTTTCGGGGCTTTGGATATGGACAGGTGAGCCGGGATCTTTCCAGTTTAACATTTACGAGTATATTTAACGTGCCTCGTACAATTCGGTGATCACTACCGATTTTAACTGATGACGGAGACATCGTTATTTACCTGCTCTCTCTTCGACATGATGAAGTCAATCTCGTTTTCCGTCATACCGTCCGGGCTCAGCCAGATCCGCCTCCCTGCATGATTCTTTTAAGATTTAACATGAAGAGACCTATTATATATAATATAAAAATATTTTTATTTTTAAATAGAACCATTGAATAATATAATAATGTTTCAACATGACACAATATATTTACTGTAGATAAACTGGCGTCGGCGCCAATACAAAGATACTGCGATCACTCACAGACGCCGTGATATTGATATAAATAAACGTCACAGCTTATCGATTTAATCAATAACTTAAAAGAAATGCGATAAAGATAGTAAACAAACTAATCTGTTTTATTGACAGTAATTATTATTGTTTTATAATTGTTTTTATTTGATACTAACAATAACAAATGTGTGTAAATATGTTTGGCCATGATTGAACAAAATAAGTGTCTGTTTGTACATAACCAGACATTTAAAATAACCATGACGTCAGCGGACAATCGGCTGCCTTTTGTAGGGTGTGCCGTTCACTATCTTAGATTATCTTCTTATTTGATAACCGAGACAATATCTTATCACTTTTCTTTGAATTGTTTCCATGGCATACAAAAACAAAACGCTCCGGTCCGAGAAGAACCACACAAACCCAGGCGGGTATTTCTTCATTGTGATCAGTTTCACAAACGTCAGTATATTTATATAACATTCTTGGCGATTTTATTACTTTAATATAATAAATAGGTATTATCTACATTATTATTAATTCATTCAAGGAGATATAGAATATAAGAATGGTTGAGATCAATTAAGGTCTATTTCCATTGACGTGAGTCAGTTCATTGAGAGGTACTGTGAGTACTGGGTACTGTGGAAGGGAGTTATGATGTAAATTGTCGTTATTTCATTAAACTAATGTCTTTCATCCGGCTGCACTCGTGCTATGTTATTAACTAAAATAAATTTATTTATCGTTATCTCTGTTTTTAGTTTTTATGATTATAAAAGATTATAGTCTTATTGTATCTTAATAATTATAAAATGCTAAAACGTGTCATCTGACACTCGGTCGATTCCAAAAACGAACAATCTACTCAATTTGCATATTTAATACATATAATACGTTGAAGATTAGTTTATTTTCCTTAACTCAGACCTAACAAAGCTTCTTGAGTCAGCGCTGCGTAAATATTTTTATTTCGGCTGCTTCTTTGTTTTGCGAGTGAGCTGAGCTGAGCTGGCGCCATCTTTAACTGACAAAGAGATTTGATTTAATCCACATGTTTCTATCGTATTAATAACAATTGCGTTATAAAGAAGTTATTTAGGACCTTTAATTAATTGATATCAACCAAGGACTACAGATTGATAATTGTAATATACAGAATATTACAATTAGTGAAGCGGTGTCATTGAACCGTAAATGTCAAAGCCGTACAAGCATTTCAGGATTGCTCATCCGATCTGGTTTTAAAGGAAGAAGACCGCTCCGCATACTAAACAGGTGCAAATGAAGACCAGCCTATTAAGACCCACAACCTCGACAAAATTATGGACATTTTGGAGTTCACAATTGTCTAGATGTTTTAGGTTATGTGTGTTAAATAATATATGATTTGTGAATCCGGGAACAGAAATAGAGCAGGGAAGGTTATCGCAGCAGTTACTCAGGGTTCAATGTACGAATGCAACAAATGATAACACTTCTATTGTTTAGTTCTAGTATTAACATTGTTATCGGTTTAGAAAGTTTATAGAAGTATTGATAATAACGTGTAAGGTAACAAAGGTATAACAATAATTCGCATATATTCAAATCAATGTATGTTAGTTTTAGAAGTGTATTTTTTAGAACACTTATTATTTAATGACCATATTTGAAATAATAATATTGTACTTTTGAGTATGTCTAAGAGGTTATAATATATAATTTTAAAATGGCCGCCATGTGGTCGCGAGCCGGAGGAATGCACTTTAGACTAATTATTTGCGGTTTAATTGAAAACTTTATTAATATTACGTACGTATTCGTACACTTAGTATATTTGGATGTTCTTCGTGCGTATATCTGCTCTATACATGTAGTTTATTTTAATTGTACAATCTATTTATATTTTCTGATAATGTCTTAAGGAAACTTACATTAAGTGTGACTCATGGAGGTTGCTGGCAATAATTTATATCTTAGTTGCGAAAAGTTTAGTTGTAAATAAGTACTGTGAACTGGCAAATGCTAAAATAAATTTGTTTGTTCACTTTAAATATGTTTTGAATCAATTGGCCGCATTTTAGCACGCACTGGTCGGTTTAACTGTTATTTACCATTCAATACTACTTGTCTGTAGAGTATTTTATTAGACGGATAGCTGACTCAGTCGAGAAATGAAACGAGTTACAAATAATAAATACGTATAGCAAAACAAAGAGACGTCCATTTCAAAACAATTTTTTTCTAAACTTAAAAATCACGGACCTAAAGAATTTTAGTGTAAATGATAAATTATGTCAATTTTGATGAAACTCTCAATGCTTGTATATATATTCTTGATATTGTTTAATAATTCAGTATTATATGACGTCAACCCACTAAACTAATTGAACCAAACACTGTTAGAAGTGTTCTACTTCCCAAGATGGTGTGAGTGTGTGTGTGTCGGTGTCTTTGTGCGTTGACCCCTCCTTGGTCAAAACAATTGTCTTATAAATTTCATCCTCAAACCAGTTAAGAGTGCCTGAATTGGATTTATCTGCGATGATAGCTTTATAGAGTTTTTATTTTGCCTTATCGGCACCGGTCGTTCCTTAGGTTATTTTTAGTTATAAGTACTAAGCAGCAATAAAACTAAATATTCATTTCAGTATCTTCAAGTAAATGGGCATAAATGTAATTTATGTAGGTAGCTGGCAAGGATGACTCGCATCACTCTCGACGTAAGTCAGGAGCGGATGAAGGCGCAATTATATAAGATATTATAATTAAATTACTAACTAGCATCGTTAACGTTTGTTAGGTTTATTTCTCATTCACTTTATTTAATTAGAATGTGCATATCCATTGATTAAGTAAACCGATCAGCGCGCGTCTGTCGCCAACCTTGCGGCCATTTTAAAATCGCTTTATTACTCACAACGACGATAACATGGCGGTGATTAAAATAACTAAAATAACAGGAAAAGGAATTAATTTACCAATTTATGTATATTTTTAGTATTATACCGATCATAAACCTTATCGCTTTTAAACTGAGCTAAGTCCCAGCCGCATTCCTAGCCTTTACGGGCGGATATCTCCTTCGCAAGTGGCATCGCAGTGGGAATATTGCAATTGTACGATTCACACACTCCAAATGGATACAGCGACTTTTTTATTAGATAAAATGTATCCTCGCTATCCTGTTTACTGTTGTTAGAACAGTACTCCGCCCATGCTACAATTGTTATTTGATTGTAAGCTATAGCAGAGTATTTGAGAGCGGTATACCGTTACCCGGAATGGGACCACCCGCTCTATCGGCTGCTAACTGCGATTTAACTATTAAAGATTAAGCTATAATATTCTCTGATTTACAAATATACTTGTTTTATAACTATATTATTAGTGTCCATTAAAACTGTCACTGCTTAACGTCCGTCCGCTCCGCTCCGCTCGGAGATAAAGTAACATGTTTACAAGTTGGTTAGATCAGGACAATTTCTGTTTTCTTCTCAGAAGTGACTAAAACAAACGAGTTACTCAGAATCCTTTGTTTTTTTAAACAAATCAAAATATTTTAAGACAGTAATCTCTTGTAACGGTTTTGTATTTGTGTATAAGATACTTTTGTCAAGCGTCGTCATTAAAATTTGATTCTCAATGCTTCGGCACAACAAAGTACTTTGTTTTATTAAGTAACGTGTAGTGTGTATGTTAACCACCTTATCGTACCTGACTTACTTCCTGGTGCGATTAAAAGAATGTGTAATTAATATTTCATTTAACGACACGTAACGCACGCTTCGAACAATGAATACTGATGGTCGGTTGTCGGCTGTCGAGTGGCGACCGCCGACCAGTCGGATCGTGAGCACGAGTCGTCCAACGATACACGATTTTTAAAACAATATTATCATAAATTAAATAATTTTAGTCCACCCCTTCATGTGAGTCATGAATTTATTTAAAATTTAAAGTTCACACGACTTTATTATTATAATTTCTCAATCCAGAACACATCTGCGACCCATTTGTAGCACCGAAATGTATTTCTAACAAAAACACTCATTACATATGAATGGAAACTGGATTGTATTTATCAATATGTAATTGTACGGCCCCGTATTAGGGAGGCGAATGAAAGATGGCGAAATCTTTTAATAATAACACTTTGGACCCTTGCCCCCTATTAAAATGGCTAGAACACGTTCGTACTTGTCCTCGTCAGATGTTATATCATCTTTTTATCATCTCGTTATACTTATTAGTGTAACCGGTCCATCATGAGGACCGTCCTGTTTGGAAAAACCGACGAGTCTCTTTGTCTACGATAATATCAAATCATTTTTAGTTTTTTTCTCAACGTGAGAAGTTTCTTCACTTGTGTAAATATAGTGCTGTACAATCACACATACATACACACATATATACATGTACATACAGATAACTGTCCCAAAATAGTAACACAAATAGTTTAAGACAAACACGAATTAAAACAATGCATTCCGAATTTCGAAATCAATTTACACCCGGCATATCAATACAATGTACACACAACTCGGACCATAACAAGTAAACGATAAAAGTTTAAATTATAAACTTAAAATGTCCTGCATCAGTAGCCACAGTCTAACCACAGAATATATGAAGCCCACATATAATATACAGATTATAAAAATATAAAAAACTATTTTCCATTTTACGAGTTTGATATACGAGTACTATACGTTATTTATATTTTGGACCGCGTTTTTATATCTACAATATACATTTTTTTTTTTCAGATGGGGATTTTTGACAAAGAAGAGGTTATTCTTTTCGTGGGTTAACAAATAATCAGAACATTAAAGGAATATAACTTATTTATTAATATCATTTACTTTTTAGATAAATTAAGCTATAGGATTAGGATCCCAAGCGTATTTGCAGCCGTTATTTCCAAGAGTATCGAGCGCGGAGAGATCGGTTGACGCCATTTTGAAATTGAGTTTGATGTTCTCAGTAATTCTGTGAGCAGTCGTGGATTTTGGGATAACGGCGACCCCTCGCTGTAGAGCCCACGTGAGAAGAACTTGAGCTGCAGTCGCATTATATTTTGAAGCAATATCTCTCACTGTAGAATTCTCCATTAAGGAGTTATTACTGATCGCTTGTCCTCCAAACGAACAATACGCCTGAAGCCTAATATTGCGACTGTTACAGTACTCCAGCAGGTCTCGCTCGTAATAATGTGGATGCCATTCGACCTGCAGCGAAAGTTAGACTAAATTTCCTGCTATCATGTAATTCATATAGAATATCAAACCTACCTGATTGACCATTGGCTCTATCGCAGACGCTTTTGCCAATTGCGTTAAATGTCTAACGGTAAAATTAGAAACCCCAATCGCCTTCACCTTCCCCTCGTTATACAGTTCTGTGATGGCGTTCCAGGTTTCCGTCCGTAACCCTTCATTTCTTGAATCTTTTGAGTTAATTCCAGCCGCGCCCGGGAAATGTATCAAATATAGATCTACGTATTGAAGGCCTAGGTTTTCTAATGATTTATTAAATGCTTTCGGTACTAATAGAGAGCCGTGGTCGGAGGGCGCTGTCAATATAATAAATGAAGGTTTCCTTATTGTGTAAGCGTTACAAAGGTTACACGGGACAAGAACTTACATAATTTAGTGGTTACAAATATATCGCTACGAGCGAGCCCGTACTTAGGTAATAGTTCACGTAACGCGTTTCCCAATTGCCGTTCGTTCTGATAAACTGCAGCTGTGTCTGAAATATATAATATTGTAAACAAATAATTTCTAAATTAACTAAAATATATAAATATTTACCAAATAATCTATATCCGGCAGCCAACGCGTAATCTACGGTGTTGTAAAGAACTTGAGTGTCGCGGATGCGGAATGTTCCTACTGAGAAAATGTCCTAATTAAACGTTGCGAGAGAAATAATATTCACTGATAACAGTAACTATTGGCCTTACATTAATTATAAATGTGAATCATAAAGCAAATTGTGCTTCAAAACAAGGATAAAGCGGACATACACATGTATTATTGTACTTACAGCCAACAGCTGGCATCTTGACTCCGTTTCTCAAAGTAAACTTGGCGTCTGCGTAATTTCCATCTTCTGCCATTTTGTATTTAATTCTTAAACAAAATATAATATATTTATGAGTACTTAAATAACATAATGACGTCAGATCCATGCAATAGTTAGCGGCGGAGTGAATGTTCAATGTAATACAAACTTATAATCGATTTGACTCGAGTGGACGCAAAATGGCGGAAATGTTCTACTTCTACATTATGTTTTTAAAAGGACTATGTTTTTGTATTAGTGCTGGGTTTATAAGTCAGTTTTTTTATATAAAATAAAACATATTTCGTTAAAACAATAATATTATTTATATGATCATGAAAAATAATATTTAATTTAAATCTTATATATTTTATAGCTCATTGTTTCGTTGTTATATGTTAGTTATCCGTGGTTACTATTACTGGCTGACTCATGCTATTTTATTTCACAATTTTGTTCTACTCCAACATTAAATTTAGATTAGGTATATTTTAGATTTACACCTGTCAAAGCCGAGACGTAAACAAGGAAATAAGGATTTTTATAAGATAATATTGTTGAATGTAAACAGGTCTAAAAGAAACAAATATGGCTGACAATTGCACATGCGCGCGTTTTTTGTAATGACAAATCCACTTTTGGATAATAATGAGAATGGTGATCTCAGCGCCATTACAAGTCACCGTTCAAAATAACCAAGCCTTGTAAGTGTGGTTCGTATTGTTATACCAATTGGATCAATACAAATAATAACAATATATTTGATATTAATCTTATGAACTTTGTTTTTTATATAATAAAGACTATTTGTTTGTTTTTGTAAATTATTTTTTTTAACAATATCATTGAATAAAGGGTTATTTTAAATAGTTTGTTTTTGATTCCAGAACAAAGATTACAACTTGTAGTTAATGTTTTTTTTTTTAATAAAAGATCTGTTGTGCCTTAGGGACTTTAAAACCGACTCCTTAGGGGTTATATCTTTAAAAAAATAAATATTATGTTAAACCAAATAATATAACATATAAGCCAGGTATATTTATATATATACATTTACTCAGAAAACCTTTTAAATTGATATAATCAATAAACATACTTTTATTTCGTAATGTCAACAAAAAACAGTTTCACAAATCTTTTTGGAGGTTGCTGATTTAAGGAAAAGTTTTGGGGCCTTAGTTCGTTGACCTTCAAGTCTTGCTAAATGCAAACGCGTTCTACATTTTTAGGTATTCGTGAGAACTCTTTTCAACTAGTCAAAAACCTATGAATCAGATACTTTCTATAAAAGGAAAAAAATACAATCTGCATCATTATATTATTACTGGGTCAATGAACCCTGTAATTTTGACGGTTACATTAGAAACATCTCCTCCTCATTAGTATGTAAAAATAATTAATAAAATATACTGAATATAATAATGTATTAATAATAATATCCACAACGTAATACTTTGCACCTCGCCCACGTTTTCGATATGATATTTATGTTGGCGATGACTTTTGAAACATATTATATTATATGTAATTATCATATACGTATATATACGTATTAGTTGGCCTTTACTCCAATTAGACCAATTAATACACCTCTCGACGCTGGAAAATAGATTAGATTATCTTTCTGACTGCTTCCAGAATTTCCTACTATCTAAACTTTTGTCTGTAGTGGAAATTTCCTGATTCTTAAAAGGGAACAGCGTTGTCGAGAAATATCCCTGAAGACGTGACAGAGATTTTTTCCAGAATATTCTCATGTAAAGATCCTTAGGATCGATGTTCAATTCTTAATACTTTTTTTAGTAACAGGAGGTTTCGATTTAAAGTTTTGTAACTTGGAAGCTCTACATGGGACCGTTCAGTTGTAGAGGTGGGCGGTTATGTGGGTTTCGCTAACACATATCTGCTGGGTATTCACTAATGTCCAACGATATCTATTGCCATATTGAAACATCATGAGATACCATTCGAAGCCAAATATGATATTATACCAAGCCTGTCAGTCAATGATCTATCAGCTGACTTCACTTCACTTCAGATATCTTATAGGTGTTCTAACATTTGCAGTGGAAAATGTTCTTGGACGTTAGTTATTCGAACCTACTTTTCAAGGATTGCTTCTTACCAAATAGAATGTTAATTTAGTAATTATTATTATTATAGTATTATAAATAGAATACCTTCACCTTTTAGTACAAGAGTATTATTTTAGTTAATTCATTACTCTTAAACAGTAATAGAAGCATATCAAAAGGAATTACTGTCTCACCGAGCTATTAAGGTAAAGCGATGTAGGCGTAGTGAGTCACTCGCACTCTTATGCCGAGATTACACTGGGATGCTGCGTGATATGATCTTTGTTTATCTCCTTATTAGACTTTGAACCCTCGGAACATTTATCGAGACCTTGAAGACCTTGCGAGCGTCTTTAAGATAAACTATTTTTTATTCTTTCCTCGTAAACGAAAGCCATCAAAAGAAAATGTCTAAATCAGTTGCAATTGGTTCATTCGTTCTTAGAATTTATTTAAATTTGAATTTGGAATAACGACAATACTATAACTATACCTAATGTTGAAATGTCTAAATTTGAAACATGACATTTGTCAGTCTGTCTCAGGTTTAATGTTTGCTTCCAACCTTCAGTTATCTTGTATTTTATTGCTTTTGTGACATTCCTAAGGAGCTGTGGGTGTCAAATGTTAATATATGAATATATCACAGTGTATTGTTAGGTGATGTGATATTAAACCAATTACTTGTGTTATATGTTAGTTACGAAACGAACCCTGTACATGAAATATCTGGAAAAAAATTCATTGCAGCGGACATAACATAGAACACAAAACTATAGTTATTGAAGATGTAGTTTTATAAAAGGGGTCACTCTAACTACAGAAAATTCATTCATTCACGACAAAGGCAGCATATTATTTGATAAAGCTGTGGTAACTGAAGTCGCAGGTAAGAACTAGTCTTATCTTTATTAGATAATCTCTCTATAAATATAATAGGTAACCAGTAAGAGCTACGTAATTGTAAACTTCATTTTCTCCAAGGAAATCTTGTGAATTAACGTTCACTACACAATTTCCTGTCATTATCTACCTGCAAGTCACAAGGCCCTTCAAACTTATATATTTATACATATATATTAACTAATATAGAGTAAATAATCATTATCTTTGGAAAGATTTGAACCTCCCCTGGGACAACAACCCCACGGGAAGGTGACGTAAACCTAAAATGGCTAACATTAGTTTAAACATAACATTAATACATTTAATAAAAAGAATAGAAACAAATAAAACTGAGTGAAAGGCTTTTTTCGAACAGACAGAGTGTAAGTAAAAATTACAGATTGTAATTAAAACGAAACAAATTATCAGTAAACCTGACAGATTGTAAGTAAAACTGACAAATAGATGGTAACTGAAACGGACGAACAGGTTGCATAGGAAACAAACAGACGGAATGTAAGTAAAGTATATAAAAACTCCAATCGATAACACAGATGTAGCTGAGATCAAAAAGTAGACACATTCCTTTGTTGATTGGAAACGAGAGGCCGCCGCGGACCTCGAGCCACTAGTGGGAAATAGCTTTGGAGGTGACATTATTCTGTCAATTAACATTTATATTAGAGCAAATATTATAATTCTGTTAACACTGAAAATCTGTCTACATTTCTGATTGCTTCCAGAATTCCCTAACATATAACAAGTGCAAGTCAATATGGAAATCGGCTCCAAATTATCTGATCGGGAAACCTAATTTAAATTAAAATTTTATACATATCTGTAGAGGAGATAGCCTTCTTTTTTTTAAAAAACAAAAATTTTGAAACATAATTTAAATCTACCGATCAGTCGACCAACACATCGACCTACTCGTAAGTTGAACACCAATTAAAAGTATTAACAGATAATTAAAAGCACTCCATTAGTAGATATGTTAATTATATAAATATTAATATAACATTATCGCATCCATGGTTCGTGGTTTGTCGTACTCGGTCGTAGTCGGTCGTAATCACCGGAGCGTTCCCGTGAGAACGCGACCGCGCCATGTGGAGAGGTCAACTTATACTTTGCCAATTTTTATTTATATATACATATATAATCTACCAAATGTAATAGTTTATATTATTAGTATCTCTCTTTATCGGAATGGCGTCGTTAAATATTATATTTTACGTCAGATTGAGTTTTCTAACGATTAAGTAATTTATATTTAACGACCTTAAACATATAATTTGGGAAGTTTTCTCGTTAATGAACCAGCATTCCACGTCTAGAAAGGTTTAGGTTTTGTAGTTGTAAAGAATAAGTCTATTCCCGTCCCTAAAGAACACTGTAATGGCTAAAATAATAATAAAACAGAAAACTTTACGAACAAACATCAAAGTAATAATATAAATTAAATTATCTTACTTTGTAAATAAATACTTAGTAATTGTGATGAAATTACTTGAAATTAACTTATAAGAGACAACAATTCTCATGTAATAACAATTTTCCATCAAAGTGTATGAAAAAATCCTCCCACGATCCGAGTTATTTCTTGTGAACTATAGCTTTAACTCAAAGAAACAGTTCATTGAAGAGTCTAACAGTGAACCATTATATTTTGGTCTACCCCGTCCCGCAGACGCAGTTCTATTTTATGGTAAATAAGTGCAAGTCTTTGTATCGTAAGAGGGCACGGTAGATCGGCCGCTCCGCTCACATACTGCATCCATTGAGATTCCTTCACACGCTCAAAGACGACAAAAAATATACCGTTATGCTCCCAAAAAATGTTCCCATCTCTTGAATGTCTCATTGAGGAGGCCAATGTATTATGAAATAATATAAAGATATAAGATTATCGTGAAAAAAATGTTATCTTATACTTATTCAGTATCCATTTTAGTTTTCATTAATAAATCAAATTAACAACTTATTTTTTTAATTATTTTGTTAATATTCAAGATGTATATTGATTTTAATTTGATTTAAGCTAAAAATATTATTTCAAGTAGCACCAGAGGATCCTAATCTGGTGAAACAGATGGGTCACAAATGTGAGATAATTTCCATGAATGGCTGCAACTATAAACATTCTCACGACCCGTTCACGGAATACGAAAAAACTCATTTTTTGTAACTCATTTTAGATATTTTGTGTCTAGAATTTCGATACAGATGGTAGAGGAATGCGTGTGCGTTAATGCTTTAAGCTGTCTGTACTTGTCTGGTCGGCATTCTTGAGCCGGGTCCGGTGTCCGGCTCTGGAATGTCTAACAAGCAACCCGAGACGGAAGGAGCAACGGCGGAAGCGGTTCATGGAATCGTTGAAAACTTCTAGAACGATCCAACATACGCCAAACACCGACAAATATAAACCTTATTACCATGACATAAGAGACAAAATCACATAACTGTAGCCGCGCACTTGAATGATTACAAATGTTTAGCGATATGGATGATGTATTCGATAAGGACTTAAGTGTTATTACTTGTCATGGTATATTGGACTCTATCACTTTACTGTAAAGTCGATAAAGGCTTGTAAGTTGTTGTTGGTTATATGATATTATGTTATGTAAATTTGAGGCCACGACGCGCAACGGTCTCGCTCCAGTGTAGCGTGCATCCTGCCACAGTGTAGAATTTTCTATGTATTTTTAACAGTATCCTAAAGATAATGTAAAAAACAGGGACAGGGTAGATAATGTAATATTTCAAAGATAATTTACGTGTGTTCCAACAAATTATTACAAAATAACTCCCATATTATGACAATATCAGTTAAAAATATTTTTAGTTTAACGCTTACAATATGTGAATTCAATGCGACTGTAAACACTTTTTGAGATATAGATCTCTCGCTACGGGTGTATATAAATATATATAAGTATGAATACTATACGATATTTGGATATAGGAACACAGTTAAATAGTTATTCTCGTTAATCAAGCCCCGCATGCCCCATCCGTCTCAATTGTACACAGTTATTGGAAATCAATTGACACACTAAATTGACTGTCCGCCATTACAATAACAACTCAGCGTGGTCCGGTCGCGGCAATAATAGAAAACACATTGGAATTTATTTGAAAAAAAATGTAATGGACAATATTTTTTGTAATATTTTAATACTTAAATCTTTAAAATTATATTTAATGTATTAAAGTATCAATACATTGAGAATTTGTTGTTGTTTGACATTATCTTCCTAAGAGTACGTGACAGTTAGCTCGTCTACTTTTAGTTGTATTACCTCTTATTAAATTGATATTTAGTTTTGTTTTTACTCATTACATAGTGAAAGTGAGTTCACGACGCTTTCTATTCGTATATAACGTTTCGATCTTGCAAGGCAAAGTTCTGTCGCAAGCCGCCAGTCGATTCATATTAGAAAGCTGATCTAAACGCACAAACGCACTGCTGAAGTCACAATCTGTTAGGCTACGATATTACAACAAAATGCAGTTTGTCAACAAACAATTAAAATTAAAACGACGCGGTAATATAATATATATATTTTTATTTACAATATTGTCACTATTATCAATCCTACCTCCCGCGTATGTTACGTTCTACACGGACGGGAATTGTAGAGAAAATACGATGGGACATTTTCATTTATTCGAAAACAACACGTCTCCGAGCTCCAATATGTTAACTCCGCCGCCATTTTAAATCAGAATACCTACCGATTGAAAGAATGGAAGTCAGCCCAACTGCGTGCGAAGAACACAGTGTGTGAGACCATTCTTTGCTTCACGAACGTAAAACACAATGTCCATTGTGCGAGGACAGAGGAGAAACGAGATCCCTCCCGCAGTCATATGTATATTCCCAGTATTTGTTCATATTCCAGTCGTGAAGTATAATGGACTGGAATGGACAATATTTGCAAACTAATGCTAATGAGGATTTGAACATTGCTTTATCATTAATATCGGGATAAGTTTGTTAATGTTCGAGAAAATTAAATATTTTAAACTAAATCACAAACAAAGTCGTGTGTAATTTAAGATGTTCTTTGTCTCTCGTGGAGACGTCGACCGGGGATCCTATAACGTGATGTTTTGTCTAAGTTTTTAAACGCTAATATCATTTAAGAGATTCTACATTTTATTTTATTATGATTACTTAATAAGATTACACTTTATAAGACTAAACTGGCAATGTAGGTACTGTATATTTCTTATGTATACATATAAATAAAATTAAAGCGTCTGTTTGTATCCAAATTAAGTGATTTTCACAAAATGTATGTGATATAATATATGTTACTTACATAAAAAAATATTTTAATAATTTGTCTATCTGTCTGTTTGGCCTTAATCTTTAAACCTATTTTAACAGTACTCTTATCGGTGGATATGTGAAAAACAAATTTCAAACGCAGTCGTGGGCACAGCGAATTGTATGTGTAGCGAGTTTTACCAGCGGGTATGACGTCACCCCTTCAAATTTGGCAATGCCAGGCGCTGACCTCCAGCGCCTCTCGAGTCTCGACCGAACTGCGCAGTACGATAACAAAAACACTACACACTTTAGTAATACAATTATATAGACCACCAATTAATATAGTTCACTAGCGACCACGACTTCGGAATGTTTTTTAAATAGAAGTAGCCTAAGTTACTCCTTGTAACATCAGCTATCCGCCAGTGAAAGTCCTGTTAAAATAGGTCCAGCCGTTTCAGAGATTAGAACCAAACCATAAAAGATAATTTAATAATAATGTAAGTAGCGTATATACTTCCATATACATTTAGTAAAAAGCTGTTAACTTGTATACAAACAGACATTTCAATTATATTTATATATACAGATCACAACCTGAGGTATCACCAAGGTCGGAATGGGTTTAATATTAATGCCTTTAAATAGATCAATTATATATTTTTGACTATTATTTAATTAATTTAATATAACTCGAGAGATACGGAATGAAATGAAATTATTAATAATAATATCTTAATTTTGCAATAACTCGGATATACGAGTACATATATACGAAATAACAATTATATACGAAATAATTGATTTTAATATATACTCATTATCCAACTTCCAGCAGATGTATTATTATATACAATAAAAAGTATATTACATTTTGTTATTATGTACGCAAATAGGAGGATAATATTAATAATGAAAGACACGCAAAGCCGGCGCGTTTAATATAATTAGTTTTTGATTTGTCGTGGGAAAATCATTGTCACGGTAGTTGAGCAACAAGGTTACTTACCAAGGACTAACAGGTTGTAATAGAAATAATAAACAACACGCAACCAACTACGGGGTCTATTAATACCCCAAAACATTATTATCCCATAAAAAAATATAAGATTATATATATATATATATATATATATATATATATATATATATATATATATATACATATATATATATATATAGATATATATATGATATTGGTGTCAAAAAATTAATATAAATATCTGGGGTCTATATCGACCCCATTGTTTTAAAGTTACATGTAAAGTATTTAGGATGATTTTACTTCTGTATATCCTTAATAGAATAAAAACAGCGTCGAGAAAAATCCTGTGTTGGTTTTATGGACAGAAATATACACAAAGACCAAGACTGTGGATGACAAAGAACTATCGTGTGGGAATCGAACTCACGTCCAAAAACAGCTCAGGGTCACTGACTCTTCGACTGAATCACCTGTGGTCAATTTAACAAATATAATGGCACCTTTTTTCCCTCCACCTAAAGTGAGACTTCGGTTCTTGACAAAATATCCTTTTTAAAAGGCAATATATTTTAATTCCTTCGACCTAGAAGCATCTTTAGGCTTTTCTACGAAACAATTTGGACAATCACAACTTATCAAGATCTTTTTGCCTACGAGTAGAATACGTTTTAATCAAATATTAAATTTTAGGTGTATATTCAATTCCACGTCACTTCAAAGCTTTAAAGAATACTAAAAAAAAAGTCCTTCAAAGAAAGTTTCTTTTGTTTTAAGTTATAAAAAGAGAGTAAAGATAAAATGCGGGTTGGAACTATTAAAAACAAAAGATGCAGGACGTGTTAGGAAATAAAACATCCCTATTTAAAGGGACACCGGGACACCATTGCGAGTCGTTAAACGCACAGCCACATTGCGGTTAAACGTGCAAAACAGGATTTCAGAGATGCCACAAATAATTATGGCTAGATCCGTCTATCGAGAACACCGTGAGAGAAGGGATCAGATCGTTGAGTCAGCGTCGTGGCCCAAATTCCATAGGAAACCATCCGATAGATACATTCAAATACCATTCGTAATACCACAAACACACGAATCAAATTGGTTTGTTACATTGTTTCATAGCTTTCCATGTTGTATCAACGTCTAGGATATGTTTTATGGTTGTGGGAGAAATTAGATCAAACTATACATGTCTACTTTATAATGGAACCCAAGTGTCGTATAAATAATATTTATAAAATAGTTCCCCAAAACAAATTTAAGTAACATTAATACAAAAAAGAAATAAAAAAAATTGTTGTTAATTGGATGTTAAAAAAGGCGCCAAACGTACAATAGCCCTATAGCCCTTATTATTAGTGAAACGACCTTCAGGGCTCCGCTCGGGAATGTCTGTCTTCAAGAGTCCTATTTTCTAAGAATCGTGATCCACGCAGCACAACGCACATTTTTTCACATTTTGTACAGAAACATACCAAATCCGATAATTTTGATACTTGAGCTCTATTTTTAGATAGTTTTATTTATTTTAAATTCTATTACGTATCATTAAGATAGAAACACTTAGTTAATTATTAATACATTTAAAAACCGGCGGCTCGTTTCAAAACAACAACATGGTAATTGATCAATTGTTAATTCTATAAATGTTTATTTTTGTTATTATTAATGTTAAAGTTTCAATGTTCAAGTTCAATGTGTCGCGCTACATTCCATCGTCTTCTTAGCGCCAGTCTACCTGTGGAGTAAAAAAAGTATTCTGGTCGTAGGGCCGCGTCGGCGCGTTTGAGATAATTTATAATACTCTGCCTTTCTTGGAATTTCGAAATCTCCGAGCGACGTGTCTACTCGCAGCTTCAGCGAAAGGTAACGGATTTGGGTGAAAAAAACTCATTGTATTCGTATTAAATAAAGTAAAATCTATTCAAAAGAATTCCATTAACCTTTAATGTCAAAAAAACCGTAATCGAAATGTCTTAGCTTTTTTAATGTGAGATATCTTATTATTAATTAATATAATCATAATTCTTTAAATAAACACGCTTGTCATAATTATATTATCTTTGGAACGTTTAAGAATTATTTAATTTATAAAACGCCGTCTACATTCAGGTATTTTTGTACGTACTTAGCAGTCCCGCCCGATTCTGGGAAAAGAAGGCCGCATACCGATCCAAGGGACGCCATTGGTCGCCTCTCGAACCACAGACTTCAAATTCAGAAGCGCCGATTGTATTTTTCAGACCAGTTTCGTTCTCTTATAGTTTATTTAACTTGATACACAGTGTAGCACAAAAAATATTTCTTAACTGTTATAGAAGTGTTATACACCAGTTTATCCCGCCATTTTTTACTTGTCATATGAAATAAACGTCATAATACAAACGTCAAACGTCAGTCTGTTACGTTTACAAATAAATATATCTTTAATTAATGAAACATAAATTGAAATACAAAACGCGTCGTTTAAACTAAAAGTTATATTGTTATATAAAAATAAAGTAAAATTAAATTAAGTGAAAAGTTATTCTCGCAACTAATATGGTTTCTCAGTATACTCTTTATGTGGAATCACGAGCGCCCTGCGCCTAATAACCTGTTCCATTCATTAAAAGGACAGCTTTAATATAATATTAGGTGATTAACGCATTCACAAAATTAATATCTACATTTATTTCTATATTAATAATGCAATGAAATATTACACGATCATTTAAAGATAATATTCTCTTCATTCCGATTCCAATCGGAAAATCACATTAACGATATTTTTTCCTTATATAAAATACTTTACAACTACAAGGTATGTTTTGCGAGAATTTACGGATGTTATTGAAGCTGCTACTAAGAATTAAGTATTAATATATTAGAACTGATATTTAATTATAGTTCACTATTATTATGAATACGTAAAAAGGATCGTTACATATGCGTCACTAGATAATTGATGTGATTACTACAATTAACATTACTATTGTTAATTAAAATTATGAAAAATAACAAGAAAACTCGACATTGCATCATTTTGTGTAAATCGATTTTCATACTGACCCGTTTTAACCCACACTCCAGTCTAGTAGTCAAAGGGGAATGATGCACACAACACGTTTCCTGAAACCCAGTTAATGTGAATCAAGGACGGATAATAATGAACATAATTTTAAAATTACTTGTGTCCATGTTAAACTGCAACTCAGCGAAAAATGAAACTGGTGAGCAGTGTGCTGAAAATACAGGTAAATTCTTTTGCTGTTGCTAGTACTTCACTAAAACTGTAAACTTGAGTACAAACCGTATGGCGCGACTAGGAATTGACACTTTATAGATATTTGGCTTTATTGTGATTACTTCCGCAGGCAGATTTCGCGTCTTTGTGTTTGAAAGTTTAGGGAATAACAGCTGCCGAGCACGTGGCAGGGCAGATGCAACGCCCGCGCTGAGCAAGCTGCACTGACACCTGCCAAACTTTACCTCATTTTTTTAATCTATCAAAGCAACACATGGCATATTAGCATCTGCTTTTGATTATTGCATTACGGTTGGAATGATAATAACTTGGTTCCTTTAAAACATCCAGACAGTTGTAAAATATTGTAAAGGTTTTAGGATATTTTTTTTAAGTCAATAACAACAATAATAATTCATAGTTATAAAAAAGTACACGATTTTGTCATAATAAATTCTTATAATAATGACATAATACTGTTTGTAGTCACTTCATTTCTTAGATGTTATTGCATAATTATTTTCAAGATTTTAATGAATAATGTTAACAGAATTGTGCCGTCGTAATGTTGACAATAAATACTACAGTACTAAGTATTACAACGCCAATTTTACGTAACAAATATTTATCACAGCCAGGTATATTATCTCAGTACAACTATTCACGTCTGCGGCGACAACCGTATCGATAAATTGATTATTTTGATTCGATTTGTCGATCGTTTTGTAAATCTTTTTGGTAAGTAACAATTTCTAAACGATATAAAGTGTCATTAATACTTAACGTCATTGAGATCATAAACATTTATTTTAGGGTAAGTGGGAAATTATTGATTTTTAATTTTTCTAATATAATAATTAATATATTATGTTTTTAGGCATGCAAAATGAGACGTTTTCAGAAGAAATTAATGATGAATCTCAAGCAGCCGGGCCTTCTAATGCCAATAAAGGTATGAAGAATATTATACTTTAAACTCATAAATAATGTAATAACGACCATTTATAAAAATAAACAACGCGCACAATGAACTTATTCTAAACTAAATTATTACATTATAGCAAAATAAATACCAGATTACCGTGACCGAAAAAAAACAAATGTAGGTAGATTGAATAATAAAGATAAACGCATTAAATCTATATAATTAAAACTTGTGTACTTACAAAGTAATAATATTGTGGTGTTTTTATTTACTGAGTATACGAGCTAAAGAGAAACAGCTGATACTATTGTTGGAATGAGGCGCGCGGGCCGCGGAGGTCGGATAGTCATTTTGAACGAAGCTTCGGTGTCCGCCGTCCGCCGTCGATACAGTCAGGCTACAGGGACAGTTTCTGAACGTGACGCACGTATTATCGTACCCGGAGCGCCACTGGTACGATTCCGTCGATTCCACCGACAGTTGCGAGTTTCGCGCTCATGGAAAAGTTGTGTTGTTTATTATCGGTTCAACAAATTTAGTGATAGTGAGAACAATAGCTGTTGAGGTTTGGAAATTGATGTGGATTACCTGTTTTAGTGGATTTACCTTTGTTAGACATGGATTCTTTAAGAGGTAAATATTTTACTTACATAACCTATTTTTGTCATAATTTGAAGCGGGCCTACGTCACTATATTGACTTTCCTGTATTCGAAAATTATACATTAAAATGTGTTTGTAATGTAAATGTTGTTGTAGAATATGTATTTCCCCACCTCGATAATTAAATTATAAGGAAATATTGTAACAAATATTTTTACCACGTCAACAATTTATTATAAAGGCAAATATTAGATCAAAAATAATTTTAATTAGATTTATACATAATTGATTGAATATAATAGTATAAGTTGTTTCCACAATTTTTTATAATAAAATTATTTTTTGTATAACAGCTGTTGGCTCTCGGTTTCGTTTGTTTGACATTTGATTTCTTTCTTATTTTGCAAAGTTATATGATATTAACACAGCGAAGCTTGTTGAAATCTTATTATTTAGATTTGATTTTATTATTATTAAAATCCTATAATGATGACAAAGCTAAATACTAAGCGTAATGATTATTGTTAAATTCGATTAACTCAATCTGCAATATTACACGTAGCGCCATCTATACAATGGTGAAGCAAATAAAACAAATGTGTAAATTAAATGTATTAGTACGTTTAACATTAATTTAGAACTAATGTAAGTATAGATTTTATGAATTTTTCTGCATAATAACAACAAATTTAATTTGTCATTTATACCTAATTTGTAAAATAATAAGTAGGTACTTAATAAAATGACAAGGAAAACCAGCTCAAATACTTTACTGATAGTTTGAAGCAATCTCATATTGATAAAGATATTATATCTAACAAGTTTATTTCTTAGAACTGATAAAATTACTAATAACTTCACATTATAGAACTGTGTCACAACACTAGTAATAATTGTAAATTAACTTAACAATTAACGAGGTTTATGACTTGTCACCCGAATGTGCCTCAAACCTGACATCAACCTCGTGAACATTAAGCATTTGTTTATTTGCTACCAGCAAATTAAAAACGAGACTCATTAAAACTTGACTCCGTTAAATATAACACCATATATTTATTTTTATTAGCATTAATAACAGCTAGCGCCATCTCTTGACGGAAGGTGTATTTACATATGAGTGGGGGTATTTTTTAAAATATTTTATTTTTAAATTGAAAACTAAATAAATAAATAAATCAGGTTCCATGAATAAATATCACATTAAAATTCAAATATTTTTTAATAATAATTTTAAACATATATTATTATTTGAAGGAAATATAATTTTATTTAACAAAATGTATTTATTTTTTATTGAAAACAAAAGTATGTAATAAACAGATATATTTGTGTATAATATATATTAAAAAGAGATTGTTTGGTGTATCATAGTTGATATTTCAATTTGATCTTACAGTAAAGTTAACGGATGCAAACAGTATAGGAATTACTAACTGAGGAATGCGGTCCCCGTAACTAGATTCATGGGATTATTGCATCTCGTCCCAGCGGCCGCGCTCCACAAGACCATCAACTAATATCCCTTGTGTGTTTTTTGTCTTCATTCATATTCAAAAATAGCTATTCATTCAGTTTTATGTCCGACGGCGATCTGTACAAATGTGCCATCCATCTGGCGGATGCGCGTTTCCTCCGATGTTTCCGGGCTATCCGATTGTTTGTTGTTTTTATTATTTTTCACGATGACAACACTGTTTGTATTACAACCTCTAGGATGTCTAAGATTAGTTTATGTAGGGCGGCGTGCGCGTAGGTGTGGACGGAGGAATTCGAAAGCCGAGCCGACCACCCATAGTCATGAGAACGCGGCCCCTTCCACGCTCGGGCGCCGCCTCTCGCCGCTCTCTTGGCCACAGTGCTGAATTTCATTTGCTCTCAACGATACCAGCGGACCTTGGATACGAGGATCTTTTGTTTTATTTTTTTATTTAGCCTTTTTTTACACGAAGGCAACACATGTCGGTTACATTGCGCTCGAACAGCTCATTAATAACCCCGCGTTGGCCTCTCCGTCGGCAATTATACGCTATTCAAGATGTTTTAGATCTTAATTAGATTTATTTATATATATATGTACATATATATATAGATTGTTATTTGTTTCTAACATTCTTAAACTTGAAGGTAGCTTAATGTTTGTAATATTCAAATGACGATAACAGCTAAGTACTGTCCGCATTCCATTCCGTGATATTGTTATTCGGCGTTAGCGAGGAGCGAGACCCGCCACATTCCAAACTCCCTTTTTTACGTTGTGTGGTCGAGGTTTCCGCCGACGACGGCAACGCCGCGTCTCAAATATGAATGAAATCCGGTCGGCGGAGGGCGGAGCGGCAACGTCGCCTCAGACTCTAGCCCGATTGAGAACTACATCTCTCCCGCGTCGTCGCCTCGCGCTCCTCACTTGTTCATTTAAATGAATAAGTACACTAGTACGAGTATGCCACGGATGCGCCTCGGACCGCGGTGGTCACACGCATGGTGTGATGTCTTAGACTTACTTTTAACTTCACACGGCTTGCATTCTTCACGTTGGTCCACATGTGAACCCAATAAATACACGTACGGACGAAATTAACAATCGATCTACGATCCAAGATTATGATCTCGGATGAACCAATCTTTGTATTGACATAATATCGATCTTTGTAGCGAATACAGATTCAGGATTGATTACTAATATCGGTCTGTTGTTATAGTCATATGTTCGAATGTTATTAGACAATGGTCTCCAAAACAACATTGGGGAGACAGCTGTGCAACGCACCCCACATCGGCGAAACCGAGTCCCCCCAAACTACACGCATGCGCGACTGCGGAGTCAATGTTACTCGCACTCCGCAGTACCGTCGACTCGACACCGAGCTAACAATGCTAGTTCCATATAACATATTAATAAATATAAAATATTCACTATAGATTTAGTGTCTGGAATGTGTTGTCCGTGTGTTACGTGAAAAGAGTGTTATTCTTACATCCAAAATGCCGTTACTAGTAGATAACAAGCACAGGAATGGTAATTATTGATCGGTTCGCGGCCATTACCCGGATAGAGGTTTTCTTTTAGTGTTTGCGTTTTTAGTTGGTCGGTATTTGTAATTTAGTTTCTCTTTTCGGAACATACACATCTAATTTATTTTTAATATATTCACAAGTTGAGAATTCAAATAAGAATTTATATAATTATCAATATAACAAATAATAATTTAACAATACGTCCATATGTCATACATATATGTTATACAAATTGTATATTTTATTAGTCTTGAAAGTTAGTAGATGTAAGGTCTATTCCGAGTGCATGCGCACTGCGTGCACCGGAGGGAGAATGGAATTTTGATGACGCAGCAAACGGGCCGCAATGGCCGCGGACTTGTTGTGTGAGGCTCGCTAGTTACCTGCCTCCCGACTTCTGATACCGACCTACCTATGCGATACGACCAAATGTCTTTTAGATAATAACAATTCACTTGGAACTTCATTGATAGTTTTAGATTTGGGTGTGTGTATGTGTATTTGGTTAAGTTTGTTTTTTCTTCTTTACAGTACCAGCGAGTCCGACGGCTCCGATCGCCGCGGGGATGTTGGCTCAGCTCCTGAAAGGCCGGCCCCAGCTGGGCCAGCTGGTGCTGCCGCCGGCCTCTAGCCCCGGACCCTCCACCTCCAGCTCGCCCTCCGGCTCCGACAAGACGGACAACCGGGATTACTTCTCCTGGAACTGTTCGGACATGAGGCGCGAGGACGAGCGACTCAAAACTTTCGATAAATGGCCTGTCCCTTTTCTCTCCCCGGAGCTACTTGCGAGGAACGGGTTCTACTACCTCAACCGCGGTGACGAGGTGCGGTGCGCGTTCTGCAAGGTGGAGATTATGAAGTGGATGGCGGGCGACGACCCCGCTAGGGATCATCAGCGCTGGGCCCCACAGTGCCCGTTCCTCAGACGCCAGGCCGGCTCCGGGAACGTCCCAATGGAGGGGGACGCGGGGCGCGACGAGTGCGGGGTCCGTGCGCCCGCCCCTCCCCCCGTGCGTCTCGCGGGCCCCGTGCACAAGATGTACGTGTCCGAGGATGCGCGTCTCAAGACCTTCGGCGACTGGCCGAGGAGCATGAAGCAGAAACCCGAGGAGCTGGCCGAGGCCGGCTTCTTTTACACCGGCCAGGGAGATAAGACCAAGTGCTTCTACTGCGACGGCGGGTTAAAGGACTGGGAGAACGACGACGTACCCTGGGAGCAGCACGCGCGGTGGTTCGACCGCTGCGCCTACCTGCAGCTGGTCAAGGGGCGGGAGTACGTCGACAGGGTGCAGGCGGGGGGCAGCACCCCCGCCCCGAAGGAGGAGAAGGACTCCGCGGCCCCTCCCCCCGAGAGGCCCAAGAGCGTGGAGGACGCGAAGCTTTGCAAGATATGCTACAGCGAGGAGCTGAACGTGTGCTTCGTGCCGTGCGGGCACGTGGTGGCGTGCGCCAAGTGCGCGCTGTCCGCGGACCGGTGCCCGATGTGTCGCAGGACGTTCACTAACGCGGTGCGGTTGTACTTCTCGTGAAGGCCCGCGGGCTCGGTGCTAGTCAGTCCCCGCGGCCCCGCGGCCCCGCCGGAGCCGCGCGCCGCTCTCGCTGTGATGTAACGCACGCCATGTGTCCGGGCGGTGGGGCAAATGAGACCGAGAGTTCAGTTCGCGCGTTAATATTAGATGTTGAAACGATTTTAAATTATTTATTGTTTAAAAATATTAATTAATATCATCTGTAAATAATTAGTGATGTAAATAGTAGCTTATCATTTTGTCCCACCGACAAAAATGAGAACATTCAATAACCGATGTGAAGTCGCGTGCATTTATAGTATAGTGTTATCGGTTAGTTGTGAAACTTTGAGCTTAAACAGGCTTATTTTTATAACAAACTAATTGCGACACTTGACTCTGTCGATTGCGTTAGAGAAGTATCATTATCAATAATTACAAATTGATGAAAAATTAATGTAAAATATGAATTAGTCAGCACAAGTATCTGTACGTAGAAATAGAAATGACTCTATCACTAATGGTTCCTGTAAATATTTTATTTTGACAATAAAGATAGGAGACAATGATAAGCGGTTACGGATAAACCAACGGATATCCGGACAAATATTAATATATTGAAATTCAGTGGAGAAGTCATTTAATGAATAATGAATAGCAACGAGACACACGTTCGGACATTTTATAATCGAGAAGCGCATTTCATAACTAATTGTATCAAAGAACTGATTTATAATTTTAGCTTACAATTAATTAACTTTATCAGAATTATTGAGAATTTATAAGTCACATCTAATTTCATTATTATTTCTGTTGATGTTATTAATAAAGAGGAAATGTTATATTAATACGTGTTTTCTTCCACCCTTTGATAACTCGGCCACATCCTTTGACATTCAGCCGCAGGACTGAGGTTTACAAAAATTATATTTTTTATATATTACATTATATATTATACCACAAAAGGTATTGAAATTTGATTAAACGTTGGTTCTCGTTCAGTCTCTCCTCGTTAAAATTAATAAACACACTTAACTTCCAGTTAAATAGATAGTAAGATTACAAACTGCTGGTGACTCACTCAAATAAGAAAGGTATTGAACAAGTTTGCAAAGTATCTGGGATTTCCGGAAAACGGGAAAGGAAAGGACTGGATTCAGAATTTCATTGTAGCCAAGGTTCATTGCAGTGACCCTAAGATTTTCAATGTCCTCTTAAATATCCAGTGCAAGCAGCGCCGCGAAACTACACTAAATATTTTTAGTACATCTCCCCGAACACATACATACAAGGATCAGAGATACAGATAAGCTTTATAATGCTCAGACGACGATTGTTACTGAGCAGAGCAAGCCACTGCAGTTGGTGACTCCTGGAAAGTATCATCATCGAATTGGTCAATCCTGTTTCTATCAATTACAGCCTATTATTTCGTAATACAGGTATTTGTGTATACTTAAGCCCAGCGTTAACAACTTTGTTTCCGAATAAGGGGAGCAGAATTCCTTAAAAACATAAACTTATTATTTTTATATAGGACGTCATTATACATATCCGTAAACCATAAAATAAGCCACTTTTATAGATAACAATATGGAAAGTGTCCTTGGAATTACTTCAAATTTGCCTTTTTTAATTAGGATATAACATATATAAGGCCAAGTTGGCCATGGAGTACTGTTCTCATCTCTGGTCCGGATCACCCCAATATCAGCTTCTACCATTTGACCGCGTACAACGGAGAGCCGTTCGGATTGTCGGGGACCCGGTGCTCTGCTAACGACTGGACTCTGGCATTGCGTAGAGACGTGGCTTCTTTGTGCGTCTTCTAACGCATTTACAACGGGGAGTGTTCCGAAGAGATATTCGATCTGATGCCTGCCGCCGAATTTCACCACCGCGCAGCTCGCCATCACCTCCTTTACTATCCATATCACCTGGATGCGTGGCGATATTCCACTGTGCGGTTTTCAAGATTTTTTTTCCCACGTTCCACTCAAATGTGGAACGAACTTCTTTCGGCGGTATTTCCAGATCGATACGACATGGGTACCTTAAAAAAAGGCATATATTCCTATTTCCAAGGCCGGCAAAGCTCTTTTGAATCCTCGGATGTTGCAAGAGTTCATGGGCGGCGATGATCACATATCAACATTCAACGATGACCCGCAAGCTCGGTTGTCCTCCTCTAACATAAAATAAAAAAATATCTATTTTCCACCAATATTTGTAATTCCTTTTCAAATATTTTAAAGTTTTAGTTCTCTTATGTTTTAACTCAAGAGCAGAGTACCTCAGAAACATTTGGGTCCATATTTAGAATATATTTATGACATATAGCAAGAGTTTTTTAAGCAAACCCCCATCTCTCAACACTCGCAGTCAAACTCAGCTCCGCCGTCTTTGCAATTAGAAAAGTGAGACAATTAACGGACATTAATACGGCTCGACTTGTTTATTTTAGTTATTTTCACAGTATTTTATCTTACGGTATTTTATTATGGGGCAGTGCTGCCGAAATTAATTCTATATTTATTTTACAAACAAGAGCTGTGCGGGCTATTTATAACTTAAAAGCTAGAGATTCTCTGAGAGATGTTTTTAAAGAAATAGGTATTCTTACAGTCGCTTCGCAATACAGATTTAATAAAATATTATATATACGTCAAAATTTAAATAGTTATAAAAAAAACAGTGACGGACACACGATAAATACGAGAAATAAAAAGAAACTCGTAACTCCAAAGTTTCGGCTTCAAAAAGTAAAAAAATCCTTCATGGGTTGGAGTATACGCATATATATACCTATAATAAAGTTCCACAAGATATCTTAGACCTTTCATTTCTTAGTTTTAAATCTAAAATTGAAAGTTTATTATTAAATAAAGCTTATTATAACGTTCAAGAGTTTTTAGTGGATCCAAATATTTGAAACTTAAGTTGTTGAATCATTTGCAGGATTTATATTATAATGTACATCACCTATTGTTAAGAGCAACTGTTGAGTTTCTGGCCGGCTCTTCTCAACAGAGCAGCATTCCGAGCCGGTGGTAGCTTGCTTACGGACTGACTACACTCATCTTTTTTTTGTATTGTAATAATTGACGATTCAAAGGTGCGTGTAAATGCCTACTTGAATAAAGATATTTTGAATTAGAATTTGAAAAGAAATTGACACTTCAGACCCAATATTCAGCCACAAATCATGGAGGCAGCGCACTTGAAGAGTGGCGACAAGAGAAATCTGGATCATGGCAAGCTTATATATTTTTGAAAATAGTTTGTGTGTGATCTATCAGAGGGTACTTTTAGTATAAAGATTTTAATAAAAAAAGTATAACAATAAAAAAATTACGTGGTACCAAAAAAATTAATTTGCAAAAAAAAAATTATAACTGAATGAAATGCTCGATCTGATCAAAATTCTACAGTAAATTGAAACTTACAGACACGCTTTCTGATATATTGTTAATAAAAAATATTCATAAAAAAATGGAAAAAAAATTAAGAGAAAACGTTACAGATGCTTATCCGTTATAATTTGGTAATTGTATCTTTATTTTGGGGCCCCTCCTGTGGAGGCCCCGAGGCCCCTTCCACTAAATCTGACCAATTATTTTATAAAATAAACGTAAGTTTAAAAATAAAACAAAAAACCTTTATTAACAATACAAATCACTTTATTTACTTATTAAAGTTATATATTTGCTGTCTCTCTTCATCATCTCCTGTTTCAATTTCCTTATTTCCTCCATCATTGTGTCGTCACATGTTGTTGTTTCCTGTATTTGTTTACATTTTTTGAGAAAATCTATTATTAATTTCTGTCCTTCCGAGGTATCTTCACCTTTGACGGCAGACTCTACCTCGAACAGGTTGACCTCCAGCTCCGCCTGCTTCTCTTCCGCGAACTATAAATAAATATATAAAAAATGTATGTGTGTTTGTCTTTAATTTGTATACAAATTCCAAAAAAACATTGTCCAAGTTTTGGGCAAGATATATGTTATGCTTCCATTATTATTTTTCTTTGGTCGCTTGTTATTTAAGGCTTGAGATGATATAATTTGTTGTGAAGTTTTAATAATGATTTGAGCTGAAAATCTTTATGCACAATTTTTTTAAATAGACCAAGAGGAGCAGATTTCGGGGAAAGAGCCATCTCTTTAACTGAAATCTGCTTCTCTTCTCTCTCTCTTCTCCATAAAAGAGATGGAGATCCACATGCAGTGATAACAGACAAACAGACGATGTTATTATGACATGGGTTTTGCTAAGACTACCCTATTGTGTGTACTCGGGTTGTATAAAAAATCTCCTTTCAGGGCTTCGTAGATGTGAAATTTCGTTTTTTGGTATTTGTGGGATTGATTTCTAAGTGGCATTTACAAAAAGGTTTGTTTGTGAGGATTTGATCCTCTATCCTGAACACCAAGATCCTGTTGTGAAGGATATAGAGGATATAGAGTTGATTGTGAGGTATTGTTTGGTGTCACTAATGGGGACTGTAGTCTTGACGAGTGACCTCGTGAGTGGTGAAAATACTCGTCAGAGTGTGTCAGCACCGGGCAAAGGTGAAAAACAGAGCGGAAAAGTACGAAGCAAGTCGGGTGTATGCACTAGGTTATCGCGTCCGATGGTGAGAGAGGGACCCGGACCTCTTGCTCTTGAGCGGCTGTTTCCTGATGATTGTGAAGTATTTTGGCTTCCCACCAACTCACCTGCAGCAGTGACTGCGGCAGTCCAGCCAGCCTCGCCGCGTGTATTCCGAGCGAGTGCGTCGCGACCCCCGGCTCCACGCGATGCGGCAGCACCACCCCGCCGGGGGTCACCAGCGCGGCCGCACGCGCCCCCTTCACGACGCCGCCCACCAGCCGCGTCAGCTCGTGGTAGTGCGTCGCGAACAGACAGAAGCATTGGATATCCCGGGATAGCTTCCTAGGATGTAATATTATGCTGGAGTACTGAATAATCGTTGAGACCCGATAACACTAATTTGTGAAAATGAGTGCATCTACATCGACTTTTCGTAAGCCTCTGGTAAAATCAATGACAAATGTTGGGTCGCTAAATTATATTGTTTATGAGAGGAGGATGCTTCCAGTCGTATATTTTTTCATATCTAGTTAACAGATATTAAAATGTTTTAATCAGAGGTCACTTAAACTCCATACATAGAACAACATCAGAAGTTTCTCAAGGACCAATCTTGGGACCGCTTTAATTTAATATTTTAAAAGTGATCAAATCATCAAAAATTCAAATATATCTTTACGGATGACCTCGAGCGACCTCGAGCGAGCACGAAATACTTAAAATGATACTCAACCTTTACAAGAAGATACTCAGTGAATGCGGATTGGTATAAATGTATATGATATAAGGGTAATGTAATTTTATTTGCAATCATAAATAAAATAACAACAATTATTTATAACCCGTTACGTAACATAAAATATTCTTTTTATAACTGATAAGTGGTAAGGTGATGTACTCACTCGGCGATGGCCCAGGCGATGCCGCAGCCCTCGTACGTTGAAGTCCCTCTGCCCAGCTCATCGATCAACACCAGGGAGTCCGGGGTTGCACTCTGAAAATATATATTAATTACCATTTGTTTATACCTTGTTTTGAAGCTTTACTTAGTTTTATTAGATTTCGATACTGTTATTATACCATAATATTATTATTATGCCAAAAACACAATCCACAAATTCCAACTGGGGTCCCAACATCCCCCTACCCTGAGTAGTCCTGCAGTCTCGATCATTTCGACCATGAAGGTGCTGTGTCCCTTTCCCTCGCGGTCGGCGGCTCCCGCCCGTGCCCCCAATGCCCGCAGTATAGGGATGCGTGCCTCCGCTGCAGGCACCAGCGACCCCACGTGCGCGAGCAGCACGCACGCGCCGCACGACCGCATCCACGTCGACTTGCCGCCCATGTTGGGGCCCGTCACTATGTACATCAGGCTTGTGTCTGGAATGTAACCGGATTTACTCAAAGGTCAGTCAACGATCTAAACCAGCCAGGTCATGACGCTTGTATCTAATGATCTAAATCAGCTAGGTCATGACGCTTGAATCTATCGATCTAAACCAGCCAGGTCATGACGCTTGTATCTAACGATCTAAACCAGCTAGGTCATAACGGTCGTATCTAATGATCTAAACCAGCCAGGTCATGACGCTTGTATCTAATGATCTAAACCAGCTAGGTCATAACGGTCGTATCTAATGATCTAAACCAGCCAGGTCATGACGCTTGTATCTAATGATCTAAACCAGCTAGGTCATGACGCTTGTATCTATCGATCTAAACCAGCCAGGTCATGACGTTTGTATCCAATGATCTAAACCAGCCAGGTCATAACGGTGGTATCTAATGATCTAAACCAGCAAAGTCATGACGCTTGTATCTAACGATCTAAACCAGCAAGGTCATGACGCTTGAATCTAACGATCTAAACCAGCTAGGTCATGACGCTTGTATCTAACGATCTAAACCAGCAAGGTCATGACGCTTGAATCTAACGATCTAAGCCAGCTAGGTCATGACGCTTGTATCTAACGATCTAAACCAGCTAGGTCATGACGCTTGTATCTAACGATCTAAACCAGCCAGGTCATGTGGCTTATACCTAAAATAGAACTTTTAAGTTTTACTTTCGGACTTTTGAAAGAAGAAGAATATGTCCACTTTTTTGTGATTTACTTTTACTCAATTTGCTAAATTTAGTATATTCGAGTTTTTTCCATTGACTTCAATGGGATATCAGTTTTTTGACGATTATTCGTCAACGGCACGACATTTTATATATATTTCTTAAAACCATCTCTTACTGTGTGTCTTTTTGATTGCAAAATGTTATAATTTTCCGTCAAGTAGTTTTCGAGCCTATTTGTAACAAAGAATTTGAAAAAGTCTCCAGTAGAACGCTACGCTCGCTTCGCTCAAAAAATTTTTTTTTTAAAATTTGTCTCTGTCTGTCTGTCTGTTTGTTCCGGCTAATTTCTAAAACGGCTGGATCGATTATAAAACGATTTTGACTGGCGCATAACAAATTTTATAAGGAGTAATTTAGACATCTTGTATTTTAAAAAATATATTTCGCGCGAACAAAGTCATAGGCACAGCTAAATAAATAAAAAAAGCACACCTACATAAATATAAATTATTCGCATGACTTGTGAACACTGTTTACATTACTTTTCCCGTAGCCCGGATAGCTCAGTCGGTAGAGCATTGGACTTTTAATCCAAGGGTCCAGGGTTCAAGTCCCTGTTCGGGCGGACTACTTTTTTAATCCCAAACCGAACTTAAAACACTTTTTGTAACATATTTTAATAATAAAATAATATTTATATTCAAATAATTTCACAATTAATATTAATATGAACTTTACCTCGTTTTAGAATGACGTCATTGGGTATATAGGACACCCCTTCCTGTACTTCCAGACAGGGGTGCCTCGCTTCCTTCAGGATGAGTTCCTGGATGCTCTCGGTGAGCGTGGGGCGGCAGTAGGGCTCCGGGGCGCTCGCTGCCACCACCGAGAACGACACCAGCACGTCCAACTTGGATATCACGTGAGACAGAGAGCACAGACACTCCGAATAACCCGCTGAAAATATACATGAAATTTATTAATATTTTATTATGTAATTTTTTAGCATTTTTATATATACAGTATTTCCTATAACGCGGTGTATTAGTTCCGCGTTATAGGAACACGTGTAGGAATATTCTCGTATAACGCGTTATAAATGATTCACATTTAACGGGGTTTAAATCGAATATTAAGAAAGAACTTAATTTAATATTGATTAATCTTTACTTAATTTACTTTTATAACAACAATTGACACAATATGCAAAGGTAAGCGAAATTAATTATTATTATACAAATCATAAAATTCCTAGTACAGTTATATAAAGTGGGAAATCCTCGTTATATGGTGGGAAAAACGTTATACGACGGACTGAAAGCGTGTTATAAGGATTACTGTACATAACTCTTCTAATTTTATAATTTTAAAAACTCTTCTAAAATTATAAATACTAATAATAAAAAAATATATACAATTTACCAAAATTATTTTGTTATAATGGTTGTTGTGCAAAGTGCGTTATGACAGACAAAAAATCGATACAAATTAAATTAAATGTAATAAAAATATTTACATGCAATATTTATAATCTCGTTAACAACTTTATCTTGTTCCTTCTCGTAGAGTGTCTTGAAGTGTGTGTAGTTGTCCGTTATATTTTCCAGGGCGCCATTTTTGAACCTGACTCCTCCTTTCGTGGTGTCCACCATTTTATATTTCTTGTTACGGAGAGATTGTTCTTCTTTTAAAGTCACTCTTTAATAATACAATATTTTAAATTCTATTTTTGTTACTTTTTTATATTATATTATTAGTATATATATAAAATGTTGTCTGTATACATAAATATTACCTAAAAACAAAGCCGTGTTGTTGATTATTTTCTAGTTTAATGCTCTTCCCCGGCTCCAGGGAGAGGTCTCTCGCTGTTCTGTTGAGTTCTTTCTCGGCTGCCGTTTGTAGTTTCTCCAGTTCGTCTGCTAGATTTTGTAATTGTTCGTCGAAGGATGGCTTGACGAGAAAATCACCTGAAAATATGTTAAATAAGTTTTATATAAAAGTTTTTTTTCATTGCCAAAGTTGCCGGTGGAAAGTTGTTTACCCGAGGAGAGTTGGCGGAGAAGAGAGAAGAACGCATGTTTATCTTTAACAAGTTTTTTAAGTTATTAAAGGGAAAAATTTTAATATTTACTAGTTTTGGTTGAAAAAACATACATTACCTCATAAAAGAATTACTCACTCTTTTCACGTGAGTAACAGACTGAACAAACACCAGCGGGTAACCCTGTGTTTGTTCCTCGTACTTATATATAATATATCATTGTTTAATTAAATTATATACTTATTTATTAAATACAAGATATACATGAAAAATATATACAAGTATAAATAATATTGATATGTCTGTTTGTATCCAAATTAACATCTTATGGCATATATGCATTTAATGAAAAGTGTTACATAAAAAAAAAATTAAAATGGTTCCGTCTGTCCGTCTGTGTGTTCAAGCCAACCTCTGAAACGGTTGAATCAATTTTAACAGGACTTTCACACGCGGGAATATGTTATAACATGGACTACTTGTATTAAAAACAAATCAAATTCAATCTATGTCGCGGGCACAGCTAGTATGTAATATATAATCCACCTCTCTCGACGGCGTCCATGTCGAGTGTTGCTTCCACCATCTGCTGGTACTTCTCCAGGTCCACGTTCAGATCGGCGATGGGCTCGGAGAGAGCCGAGTGGACGGTCGTGTTGTTGGTCTCCGAGAGGCATTGCAGTAGTGACGGAATACGGTTAATGGCCTGCGATACACACATACACACAAACTTAATAAATAAAATAATATTTATAGTAATGGTAAAACACAATTTTCTTTTATCTAGTATTTCTTATAAAGTGTATCTTCATAGTCCCGAGAGAACGATTATTTATATCTTAGGATTATTTTGATATCCAAGGGCATTACAATAAGTACATTAATAATAAGAGAAATGTGGGAAATAGTAAAAGGATTTAAAAATACCCTTTTTAATATATAACCAAAGAATGCAAAGACCTGGTAGATCCTGTAGCAGTCCTGGAGGTTGGCCTTCCTCCTGGTGAGTCTCCTGGCCAGCTGCTGCAGGTCGGGCATCCTGCGGAGCTGGTCTCCGTGCAGCGTCAGACGGACCTGGGAGCTGGTCAGGAGCTGTTCCACGATGTCCAGCCTCTCGTTGATGAGGTTGATGTCCCTCAAGGGTTGGCGGAGCCATTGGGCTAGGAGGCTATGGGTTGAAATGTTATTCATTATAGCGTGTGTGTGTGTGTGTTCTCTAGTACAGTAGCTACATCTTATACATCTTCATGCCTTCCCAAAGGTGGTCTGAAGACATCTTTAGCAGTAAGGCCGTCGTTTTTACTTTTAAAAAGTTTTTTATTTTGTACAATAAAGAATATGTTTTTTTCCTGAACGTCTAAATTACCGAGATTTCCATTTCTTATATTTTTGGATACATTGGATGGTATAAATACTCAATTAGAGCAAAAAGTAAAATTCAATCACATATGAGTATTCTCTGAGCATATCGTAGTATTAATAAATACCAACACCGACTCTCATTAAATCAAAGTATAACTTACTGTCATTTACTAAACAATATTCATTTTCACACTTCATATAAACTATAATCCTAAAGATGGCGCTGTAGACGATATAAGTTCTTTACCGTTTCCCGTGTTGAGTTCTACACCTATCCAGCAATCCGTAAAGACTTCTGGCGGGTGAGGTGTTGAGTTCTCCAAGTTCCGGGAACACGTTCAGAGCTGTTAGCGCGGCAGAGTCCAGGTGGAGGAAGTCCGCTTGAATCGATGATATACGGAACCTGGAATAATACGGTTATCATAAATATTAAGCGGTTTTTTAAAAATAAATCTATTTTAATTGATATTAATTAATTATTCTTCGAGTGGTTCACTCTCGCATAAATCAGCAGTCTCTTAAGGGTCCGGACCCTGAGATATTGAGACAATTGTATATACATAATGTAGGTGACCTACAACTCGTGATGTTATCAACTTCCAGAGAATACTGTATTGTGACGAATCAATCATTAACTAGCCGTGCCCGTGACTTCGTGCGGAATATTTTTTTTTAATAAACTTAGGCAGGTCCAGCCGTATTCGAGATTAGTCGGAACAAACACACAGACAGATTTTTTTTTAAATGTTTTTTTTATGTAAATGTTGTTTATACGTTCATATGACATACATTTAGTAAATAGATGTTAATTTGGATAAAAAACAGACAATTTGTATTTATACGTATATATGTTTATATTTGTAAACATTTAATTCTAGATCTGTCTTTGATCTATTATATAATATAAGATTAACTAATATTATTATTATTATTGTGTTTATTTCGTATCATCTTAGACGACATATTTAATAAAAATATATATTTATCATGATAATGTAATAAAGACAATAGTTTTTATTTTTAATTATGTACTTAAATGTTTGTGTATATAAACATACATACAAAGGAACTAGCTTTTATCCGCGGCTTCGCACGCGTCGTGCAGATTTTTGACTACCCTGCGACCTCTTTAAAAGGAATCGTAATATTTCAGTAAATTTTTATAATACCGTATTATTGCACAACCTTTTAGTAAAAAATTCAAAACTTCAGTAGTTTTTTAAGAAAATTGGCTACATACCGACAGATTGTTTTCTTTTATAGATATTTTAGGACGAGGGATTTATTAGGGCAGAAAATAAATAGATCTACCTTCCAAAATTGGTGTTATCATTGAGCAGGGAGGTGTATCTGATGGCGGCGGCCAGGCCGCTCGTGGCCAGCTCCAGGCCGGTCTCCTGGAAGGCGGTGGCGTCGTGCTGCTGGTCGGGCTTGAATTTCAGGAGGCGGTTCAGATCCTGGATCACACCCTCGGTGGAGAAGTCTGATTTCTTAACCTTCGTAATCGTTACGTTAGCTCTGTCCATCACCTTTTTTAATGACTTGTACTGGAATTAGATAACACATTATTATTGTATATATTTAATAACAGGTTAAAACTCATTAGCTCGTGTTTTTGTATGTAACGGAAACTGAACACGATTTTGACGTTCAAAATGTCGGAGTTCACACTTTACTTACTTAAGAACCGATGACAATGAAATAATATGATTTTTTTTTTATTATTTACTGTATCCTTAATTTATTTGTTATACACATATATATAATAACAAATGAAGCAAACAAACGTACGTCGTCGTCCCCCAGCGCCGCGACGCACTCGGAGGGCGCCACTTGTACCGTGACGGACTCGAGCTCGGTCAGCACTTGGTCGTCCGTGAACTCTGACACTATTGTTATACACATATATATAATAACAAATGAAGCAAACAAACGTACGTCGTCGTCCCCCAGCGCCGCGACGCACTCGGAGGGCGCCACTTGTACCGTGACGGACTCGAGCTCGGTCAGCACTTGGTCGTCCGTGAACTCTGACACTATTGTTATACACATATATATAATAACAAATGAAGCAAACAAACGTACGTCGTCGTCCCCCAGCGCCGCGACGCACTCGGAGGGCGCCACTTGTACCGTGACGGACTCGAGCTCGGTCAGCACTTGGTCGTCCGTGAACTCTGACACTATTGTTATACACATATATATAATAACAAATGAAGCAAACAAACGTACGTCGTCGTCCCCCAGCGCCGCGACGCACTCGGAGGGCGCCACTTGTACCGTGACGGACTCGAGCTCGGTCAGCACTTGGTCGTCCGTGAACTCTGACACTATTGTTATACACATATATATAATAACAAATGAAGCAAACAAACGTACGTCGTCGTCCCCCAGCGCCGCGACGCACTCGGAGGGCGCCACTTGTACCGTGACGGACTCGACCTCGGTCAGCACTTGGTCGTCCGTGAACTCTGACACTATTGTTATACACATATATATAATAACAAATGAAGCAAACAAACGTACGTCGTCGTCCCCCAGCGCCGCGACGCACTCGGAGGGCGCCACTTGTACCGTGACGGACTCGACCTCGGTCAGCACTTGGTCGTCCGTGAACTCTGACACTATTGTTATACACATATATATAATAACAAATGAAGCAAACAAACGTACGTCGTCGTCCCCCAGCGCCGCGACGCACTCGGAGGGCGCCACTTGTACCGTGACGGACTCGAGCTCGGTCAGCACTTGGTCGTCCGTGAACTCTGACACTATTGTTATACACATATATATAATAACAAATGAAGCAAACAAACGTACGTCGTCGTCCCCCAGCGCCGCGACGCACTCGGAGGGCGCCACTTGTACCGTGACGGACTCGAGCTCGGTCAGCACTTGGTCGTCCGTGAACTCTGACACTATTGTTATACACATATATATAATAACAAATGAAGCAAACAAACGTACGTCGTCGTCCCCCAGCGCCGCGACGCACTCGGAGGGCGCCACTTGTACCGTGACGGACTCGAGCTCGGTCAGCACTTGGTCGTCCGTGAACTCTGACACTATTGTTATACACATATATATAATAACAAATGAAGCAAACAAACGTACGTCGTCGTCCCCCAGCGCCGCGACGCACTCGGAGGGCGCCACTTGTACCGTGACGGACTCGAGCTCGGTCAGCACTTGGTCGTCCGTGAACTCTGACACTATTGTTATACACATATATATAATAACAAATGAAGCAAACAAACGTACGTCGTCGTCCCCCAGCGCCGCGACGCACTCGGAGGGCGCCACTTGTACCGTGACGGACTCGAGCTCGGTCAGCACTTGGTCGTCCGTGAACTCTGACACTATTGTTATACACATATATATAATAACAAATGAAGCAAACAAACGTACGTCGTCGTCCCCCAGCGCCGCGACGCACTCGGAGGGCGCCACTTGTACCGTGACGGACTCGACCTCGGTCAGCACTTGGTCGTCCGTGAACTCTGACACTATTGTTATACACATATATATAATAACAAATGAAGCAAACAAACGTACGTCGTCGTCCCCCAGCGCCGCGACGCACTCGGAGGGCGCCACTTGTACCGTGACGGACTCGACCTCGGTCAGCACTTGGTCGTCCGTGAACTCTGACACTATTGTTATACACATATATATAATAACAAATGAAGCAAACAAACGTACGTCGTCGTCCCCCAGCGCCGCGACGCACTCGGAGGGCGCCACTTGTACCGTGACGGACTCGAGCTCGGTCAGCACTTGGTCGTCCGTGAACTCTGACACTATTGTTATACACATATATATAATAACAAATGAAGCAAACAAACGTACGTCGTCGTCCCCCAGCGCCGCGACGCACTCGGAGGGCGCCACTTGTACCGTGACGGACTCGAGCTCGGTCAGCACTTGGTCGTCCGTGAACTCTGACACTATTGTTATACACATATATATAATAACAAATGAAGCAAACAAACGTACGTCGTCGTCCCCCAGCGCCGCGACGCACTCGGAGGGCGCCACTTGTACCGTGACGGACTCGAGCTCGGTCAGCACTTGGTCGTCCGTGAACTCTGACACTATTGTTATACACATATATATAATAACAAATGAAGCAAACAAACGTACGTCGTCGTCCCCCAGCGCCGCGACGCACTCGGAGGGCGCCACTTGTACCGTGACGGACTCGAGCTCGGTCAGCACTTGGTCGTCCGTGAACTCTGACACTATTGTTATACACATATATATAATAACAAATGAAGCAAACAAACGTACGTCGTCGTCCCCCAGCGCCGCGACGCACTCGGAGGGCGCCACTTGTACCGTGACGGACTCGAGCTCGGTCAGCACTTGGTCGTCCGTGAACTCTGACACTATTGTTATACACATATATATAATAACAAATGAAGCAAACAAACGTACGTCGTCGTCCCCCAGCGCCGCGACGCACTCGGAGGGCGCCACTTGTACCGTGACGGACTCGAGCTCGGTCAGCACTTGGTCGTCCGTGAACTCTGACACTGATAACAGATAGTCGTTTTGATACACGCACGCTACACCTACGAGGCGACCCTGCAATCAAACATTTTAATTAACTTAACGTAATGGCTAAATGTACTTACAATTTTATTTCGGTCTGTCTAACTATTTGTTCCAGTTAATCTCTGAAACGGTCGAACTGATTTTAACAGGACTTTTACTGACGAATAGGTAATTGTGTTGCAAAGAGTAATAGTAATAGGCTTACTTTAAAAAAATTAAAGATATTCCGCGCAAAACGAAGTCGTGGGCACAGTTAATTTTGATTTGTTGTCACAGTTAACAATAAAATTTATTAATATTTCTGGCAGCAGACGGATGCCTCGTCGGAAGAATTCTTCATCTTTTGAGGCTATCGATGAACCGACCCAATTTTTGGTCTCTTCATACGATGTGAAGGGTTGCTCAGAAAGACCATGTGCCATCGTACGAAATAGATTTTAATCAGATGGAGCACCGTCCGGTGATAGGGCGGGTGGGGCAGAACTTCCCAATTAAGTGTTTTCAAATAAGTTTTTACCGGTGCCGCAACATGTGGACGAGCATTATCATGCAATAGGATAACATTGTCGTGTCTGGAGTAGTAGTGGGGCGCTTTTCCTTGATTGCTCGACTCAATCATCTATTGAGTTTGGTAGACAGCCCCAGAAATGGTTTCATTCGGTTTAAGCAACTCATAGTACACTACACCAAGCTGATCCCACCAAATAAGAGTTTTTTCCCATGAACATTTTGTCAAGCTTTAGAAGTTGAAGCATGGCCAGGTGGTCCCCGTGATTTTGTCCTTTTTCAATTATCGTACTGGCTACATTTTTCATCACCAGTTACTATACGGTAAAGAAAACCCATTCTTTTATGCCTGGTGAACAGCATTTCACATGTGGAAAATCGGCGGTCAATGTTTCTCGGCGTCAGTTCACATGGAACCCATTTTCCTTGTTTCTGAATCATCCTCAATGATTTTAATCGATGTGATATTGCTTGCTGAGTCACTTCTAATGTAAGTGCAAGTTGTTCTTGAGTTTGGCACGAATCTTGATCCAATAATGCCTCCAGTTCTGCTTCTTCATACACTTTTGGTTTTCCGCTACGTTCTTTGTCTTCGATGTCAAATTCACCATTTTTAAAGCTCTGATACCACTCCCGACTACTTCTCTCACTTAAGGCAGCCTCACCATATGCTTCTACAAGCAATCGATGGGCCTCAGCTGCAGACGTCTTCAAATGAAAGAAATAAATCATAAGCGCAAATGACGCTTATTAGGCTCAAAAGTCGGCATTTTCGCATACAAAGGAATATAGTAGAGTAATAAAGAATCCATTATATTTTAAAGTCAAAATGACTTTCACAGATTTCCCACCCAACTAAAACTCCTAATACGTCATCAGTTTCGACCATAATTAACTAGTGGCGCTACCTTTTATCAAACGGCGGAAACTTATTTGTAGGCTTATTATTAACACAAGGTCATAATTAATATGAAAAAAAATATCCATAAAAAAAATTAGTCTAGAAAATTTCACTTTCTTTTTATACTTCTTTCTTTTCATATATGAACTTATTATTTACAAATCATAAAAAAATACTTAGAACATTAACAATTTGAGCCTTTTTTGAATATCATAATATTTGTAACAAACAAACACCAAACTAAACCACAACTACGTACTATATTATCTTAATACTTTATATATTAATACATATAATTGATAACACAACCACATACTTTAATATTTATTAAACAAACAACATCTGTTGGTTCTCTCTTTATATATAATAATCCCGTCACAATGTTCGTTTGTGCTAATCTTTGAATTAAATTCAATAGATATTTTGGTCTAACTTAAAGTTTATCTATACTAGCTGTGCTCACGACTTCGTGCTGAATATGTTTTTTTAAATAAAAGTATCCTAAGTTATTCCTTATAACAACGGCTATGAGTCAGTGAAAGTATTGCTAAAATTGATCCAGCCGTTTCAGAGATTAGCCGGACCAAACAAACATATAGAGAAGATATAAAAAAATAATAATGTAACAAACTTTCATATCCACGTAGTGAAAAGTAATTAATTTGGAAACAAACAGACACTTAAATTTTATTTATATATTATATAGATTTTTAATGCTAAATGTACATAAACTTATTTCTATATGTGTATTTTAATCTCGTTACGTAAACAATTGTTAAATATTACTAATATTTTTTATTAGAAAATCTATTTCCGTGTCGAATGAGTGTCTTATATACTAGTGTTATATGCTTCTATGAGTATATAGCTTAATATTATCTGAGCGGTCAAGTTCAGATAAGACGCACTGTGCGGCGCGCGGTAATGACCTTCAGTGTAATAAACAATTATATACAACTCATATACAACTTGATAGTAAACCAATTATTTCAAGGAATACCATCATATGTCTATTGTTCCTGGAAATGGTTTTGGGAGCGTCATTGGGTTTAGTATATTTAATTTGTTTATTGTTTCTGGTAGGGGTTTTGAGAGCGTCTTTGGGTGGAGTGTTGACCTAGATGCCTAGACCCGGACAAGTTAAAGATTGTCAAGGCCGAGCTTGCGGACATTGTGAAGTGTCGCTCAGCTCGACCATCTGATTCACCGTGGTCTTTACCTTTATCTCCCAAAGTTGACAGTGGACGGCGACCATGTGGAGGCTACAGGATCCTGAATTCTCGCAGTTCCAGATAGAGATACAATACGCCATATCCAGGATTTTTCCACAGCCTAGTAGGATGTAAAGTATTCTCGACAATTGATCTGGTGAAGGCTTACAACCCGGTCTCGGTCAGCGAAGAGGATATGACGTAGACAGCCATTGCCCCACCTTTTGGAATGTTAGAGTTTATGACACTTTGTCTTCGTGACGCAGCTCAGACATTGCAAAGGTTTGTTGATGACATGTTAAGAGGACTAGAATTCTGTTAGGCTAATTTCGACGATTTTTTCGTGTATTCCAATGATCAGTAGTCTCATGAGAACCATCTTCGGTAGCACTTTACCCGATTACGAGATTTTGGCATGGTGGTCAACACCGCAAAAGGCGTATTCGGTGTACCTGAGGTGAGATTTTTGGGCGACAGCGTCTCATCTGAGGGGACAAAGCCGTTGCCTTCTAAGATCGATATCATACCCATTTCGGGAAAGGGCAATGTGATTGCTGACACATTATCTCGCTTAGAGCATGTAGTTCAGCCCATAGACCTCACAGCGCTCGCTAAGTCTCAGCGTTCGGCCCCTGAAATGCTTGAACTGAGCGATAACGCGTCTCTATGTCTAAAGAAAGTTTTGCTACTAGATACACATCTCAAGCTGTTATGCAATGAGAGTACGAGGGTGCCCAGACCTTTTGTGACCAAAGATCTTCGACGACAGCCGACATGTTTCTTCTACCTTAGGTATTTCCAAATTACCTAGTTCAAGGTATATGAACATACACATACATCTAATAGGACCTTTACCACCATCGCATGAGTAGCGATAATTCTTTGATTCCTCTCTGATTGCGACACTGATAGTACGGAGGTTGTTTCTCACTTTACTAATCACCTATTTTGAATCACAGTAGGAACCGTCATATCGTGTATAAAACCCTAGCCACCAGTTCACACGTGTTCCTGAGAGATGATGCTCGTCACAGTTCTTTTACACCAGCCTACTCCGGACCTCGCGAGGTTTAGCAAAGGGGATATAAGACTTAAACTACGGCTCAAAGGTAAAGATGTCACAGTATCGATAGACCGCCTAAAGCCAGCCTTCACGGTACACTCCCAGGATATCAGCATACCTGCTTCCTCGGTTTTGGTAAAGACACCCGAACCTGAGGTCAAAGTAACTCGACCAGGACGTAGGATACGCTTTCCTAACTATTATATGTAACTCAGTCTCTGGAACGGGGTGATGTGGCGCGTGGGTGATTAGCCTATGTCTCACCTACCTCTTTCTATTGTTATTCCGCTCACTCCTTCTATGCTTTCATTTTAGTAATTGTGATTTTTGTGTGCGAAATAAACAATATCCGTGGAAATAACTGTGTTTCGCTGGAATGTTCCTACCTACCTAAAAACCTAAGGTAGGGTACAACACCACAACTACACTACATATATATTTGTCAATCTGAACAAATTGTAGAAACTTCTACAATACAAACCTTGCTGACAGCGTCAGTTTTAATATTAACCGCCATCAAGCACGGCGCGTTCTCATTGGTGGATCCGAGGCCATCTCCCAGTATTTCCTCCAATTGGGACAGGTATCCCGGTGATCCCTTGTACTTCAACGACCAATCACTTGACTTCACCGATCCCTCTGACACGTATACCTCTACTCTGTATCTGCGCACCTGAAGAGTAATAACAATATAATTGATACTTTTATTATTGTGATATTAACTTTGTGGTTTATATTACTGAGAATGTATAGTTCAGTCATTTTAGGCGTTTATAACCATAATTGATGGGAAATTTTAATGTGAGAAAATTTGTTGTATACAGCTTTATTAATGAAAATGTGAAAAAAAATACATTGTTGTAGCGCCAGCTAAAGTTATAAAGCCAAAAGGTCACGAAAATCGTTCTTTCGCTACTTTAGTATTTACTCAGATACGGATAAAACCTAGAAAGACTGGACTATTAGGGTTTTTCGCTGAGCTTTTTTTTATATTTACCTGCATTCGTATAGATTTTAAACTAAGTTATATATATACGGTACAAAAACTAAATACTATAGAGTAAATTAACTATGTAATGACGCGGTTGCATAGAAATAACATGTAACACATATATTTTTAAACATTTCCTTAAAATATTACCTTCCAAAATTATAATTCTTAGTGACATTGGTTAAGACGGTGACTTTACTTGGTTAAGCCCATCGAATGTCATTATTGACTCACATTTCGCAGACTTATTTCGTAATATATATCTGAGTGATACATAAACGTACCAATAGTAGTTTTCTGATGAGTATTTCAAAATTTCTCTTCGATAGTACCAAATAATCGAGTTTGTTTGGTTCGATGCCCATTTTCTTGATGTTGGATATCGATGAGAACACCTCCCTGGAGGCCGTGGCCGCGTCCTCTCCGTGCACGCTGTAGTACTCATTACGATCGAAGATCCTCACTGTCGTCGGTGGTTTCTGATATAATAGTAATATATTAAATGGAAAGTTCGTTGTTTGTTTATATTTTACGCTAGAGGAGAAGAGACAATAAATGATCATCACCGGGAAGGAACTCCTGAAGGAAAGGGAGGGGAAGGAAACACTGGCCTCGGAAGAGGGAGTGCGGTCTTGGAAGAGGGAATAGTAAAATTATTAATTAAAACTATTAAAGCTATAAATATGGATATTGTAAAATAAATAATAAAAGACTAAAATAAGGAATAACTTTTTAAGTTTTACTTATATATATTTTATTTAATGTTTTTGTTAGAAAATAATGAATGAGGAAGTAGGTACTGTTAATAAGATAAGTAAATTGTAGCCTTTTTTTTATATATTTATTTCAAATATACAAACAGACTGGACCACGGGAGACTAATATTGAATAGTATAGAAAAGAATTCTACCTACACATTTAGAGATCAACTGTTAGATAATCTGAAACCATTTACATTGCTTCATGTTACATAAACGTGTGTTTGACATTCAACAAATAATTAATACAATAAATAACAACACTAAATAATTAGTCAAGTGATTATCAGTGACTCAGCGTGTCCTTTAAATAGTGACAAAAACAGGATACAGGATACTAACGTGTCTCGGTTACACGGGTGCGGGAAACATAATTGTATTAATTTTGACAATAAATACTTAATTTAAATAATTCAATGCGAGATCTCTAAGGGCTGCTTTTCTTATTTTATTTATACTTAAAAAATATACTTTTTTATGTATATCTATATTTTTCATCATTTTATTTTTTAACTTCTAATTATCGGGTTGACGCTTAAGTATCTCGTACCAATAATATTAACGTTTAAGAGATAATGTTTTACTTAGAATAAGTGATTGTAATTTCCAATTTTTTATTTTAGTTTAAGCCGAAATCAAAGTTATATTTAATTTAAATAACATTCTTAACAACGATTAGGTTTTCATGATAAGAATTCATCTAAAAATGAAAATTAATTTAACAATTCACTCTTATTTACATATTTTATACCGATGAATACTTTTTTTTAATTCTTAAATCATATCGGTGAACTTTTAAACACAAACAACATCGAAATCTGTCTATCAGTTTGAACTCTTAGTGATATACTAAAAGTGTTAATAAAACAATGCATACCGATGTACGTCTGTCCGTATTTAATAATACATACCAAAACAAATAGAATACCATATATTACTTTTAAAACAATATCAAATAATTATTGATTAAATATAAAAAATATATTATTTCCTCGCAGTATTATTGGATCGTGACCCAGTTCTCAGCGAGAGCAATGTCAGGATTATCACGGGAACTGATTTATTATATTTTGATATCAACGACACTGTCTGTACATATTAATAAAATTGAAGTGTCTGTTTGTATACCAATTAATAGTCTTTCATTAAATTCAATATGAAAGTAGTCTGAAACGGCTGGACCGATTTTAACAGGACTTTCACTTTGGTAGCTGATAACATAAGGAGTAATTTAGGGTACTTTTATTTAAAAAATGTCTTCCGCGCGAATAAAGTCGCGGACACGGCTTGTATAAAGTATACTTATAGTCGTAATACAAGTGTACTAGTGTTTGAATATTGTAATATATTAAATGCACATGAGGTCATACATTGAATCACAGGTATATATTTTTTCTTCATATCTGTCCGTTTGTTCATCAGCCGGTGATGTCATATTTGTCACAGCTTATACGAAATATTAATTGTATATTATTTTGCTTTGCTTCTGAGAATACGGAGTGACCTTAGGGTTATCGCGCGGTAGATATTGGAGTCATATTGAATAAATTCGCGGCTCCGGCCCGACCAATGTCAGTGCTCGAGCGTTTCCGATCCAGAAACACATACAACGGAGTTAATTAAGTAAGTTTTATTTAAATTAGTGGATGTGTTTTTTATAGCTCAGTAATAACCAGTGAAATAATATAAATTTTTTTATTAATATTATTCCGTAAATATAAATAATAAATTATAGAATAATTTAATGAATTGTGTACTGTGAAAAACGTATGTATGTAAGAAATATATGTTTCAGATATCTGGAAAGACTCTCCAAGATGAGGCTTCTGATTTTAACGGCCTCGCTGTGGGCTTTGGTCTCAGCGAAGCCCGAAATGTATAAAGAATCGGAAGACTTCCAGTATTCGAGAAGTTCTTCTGACGAGGGGACTAAGTCGGGATTTTATGGAGCACAGAGAGGAAATATGGGGGGTAATTTTGAGAAGGCACACAATATGGACTCAATGGCGCAACACCACATGAGTACCCTCGTGCGACAAGTTGACGGAGAGTTGGGAGAAGGCGCCAACACTAATACGGGCAGCGTATTTACTGCTGGAAAATCGAGAGGCATTTACGGATCGGGAAGTTACGACCTCAGTAATCTAAAGGGTCGGAACTTCGGAGAAAACGGCGTTTACGATGATACTCATTCACAGTCAGCTCTGTACCAAAACGCACGATACCAAGGGAACTCTTACGCCGCAAACAACGCGAGGTACGGTAGCGAGCAATCCCTCAGTTCGAAACAAAGATCTGGATATTCCGCGTCGAATCTTGCATCTCAGTATTCGAACAGTGATTCGACAAGTGAAAATAAATATCACGGTGCAAGCAACTATGATTATGGCGCCCGCGACGGAAGTAACACGAGGTACTACTCAGTTGCCAATAGCCAGGCTAGAGGAGCATACGATGAAAGTAATACGAATCTACACAGCACTTATGATTTAAGCAATCAAAATAGATTAACGAGTGCTACTCCCGTAAAAGTATATATCAGACCGGGTGGGAGGGTAGCCGTGCCTATATCTGCTCCAACATACACTTTATACAGCTCTAATTTACAAGATAAAAATGTAGATACTTCAAATGTTTTACGCAACAGTGAATCAGAATTAACCTACAAGCCCACTAACAATGCTAAGCATTACGAATCATCTTACAGGTACCATAAAAAGTGGGAAAAGCACGATACCCAACCGCTAGTGGTGGTCCCCACGGAAAATCCCTTTCCAGCAAATAGTGAACTTTACGAAGACAGACAAGTAGATCAAAATGGACAACGATACCAAAGTGAATTAGATTCTTTAAGTACTAATTTAAATGGGGATAATAAGGGTTATTCCGCTAATCAGAATTATCAAAGTGGAATTACTTCTGCCAGTATTCAGTCAAGTAAAACTAATAGCGCATACTCTAGCGGCTACTCTGCTAATACGAAAACGGCTTCAGCCAGTCAACAAGCAAGATATCAATCTGAAGCCCAAAAGGCAGCTAGCGCAAGTTCCAATACCTTTTCACATGACACACACAACTTGGGGACATCGTCAAATTTAAATAACCTCGTAGAAGATATAAATTCTCGACCCAAAAGTTATCATTCGTCATATTCATATCACAAGGCGTGGGAGAGACGCGGAGATCCTTACGTAATAATTCCCTCTGGTGATGTTAGTGGACAAACATCTCAGAGGCTAACAGCCGCATCGCAAAATCAAGGAGAATATTCATCTCAGCAATATGGAAGTCACTATAATCAAAAGAGTTATTCAAATATTGATTGTGATGCTATTTGTCATCTACGTAGAAAGCGATCGTACAATATAAACCAGTACGAACAAGATCTATATAACACAGATTTAGAGCAACAATCTCAAAATGGGTGGGATTTGGGACAGCAAACTGAAAATAAATTCGAAAATTTGGAGGATTTAGGTCAAGCTACCAAAAACACGTGGGATAATTTTGATAACTTAGGACAACAGACACAGAATAAATGGGACAATTTACAAAATGTTGGTCAAGAGACACAAAACAAATGGAATAATATAGAAGATAACTCAGGTCAACAAACACAAAACAATTGGGATCATCTCGCCGATTTGGGTCAACAAGTTCAAAGTGAATGGAATAATCAACATGATTTAGGCCAGAAAACTGAGAACCAAGGATTGCAGCTGGAGAATTTAGGTCAGGAAACACAACAGCAGACTCAAGGAGAGTGGAGTCAACTGGAAGATCTGGGTCAAACTCAAAGTCAATGGGGTGCGCTTGGGCATGAAGCTCAAAGCAAATGGGATGCCGCAGGTCAAGCAGCTCTAAACAAAATGGATAATCTTGGGCAAGAAACTCAAAGCGATTGGAGTAAACTAGAAGACCTAGGTGAACAGAAACAAACTAACCAGGGAAAACCACAAGACATTCCTCAAGCACATAGTAAGTTTAATAAACATCATAATTATTGAATAATCAAGCATTTAAATACTTAATATTAGATGTTACTTGTGTACTGCAATATATTTATCATAAGATGCATTTAATAGATTTACCTAGTTTAATTTGTTTTGTTATTTAAAATGTTAACTTTTACATTATATCATGTACATGTATTATATATCGTTAAACTATTTTTTATTTTATAATAATTAAATCAGATGTGGAGGAGAAAATACAACCTAAAGCTGAAGATAGTGTAATAAATGAGCATAAAAAGATAATCCCCATTGTTGATAATAACGAACCTGCCAACAAGTTTTTATGGGATACTATAAATCAAATGTTTGAAGAACCACCAAAAACTGATAATAATGATAGAGTCTTTAAAAATGGTGAAAGTTTAGTAAATAATAATAAAGAATTATTTGACGTTGAAAAAAAATCTACCAACAAACAGCCTAAAGACCAATTATCACAACCTAATGACAATGAAGAGAAAATTTCAACAACACTAAACAACAACCAACAATCTCCCTCAACTGTTTCAATACCGCATTCTGAACCAAAAGATGTACCGGATAAACCAACACCTGAAAGCACTCCAACAAATCCATTTGAGATTGAGCAAACTCAAGGTACCAATTTGGATCAACAAAGTGAAAATCAGTGGGCTGATTTGGGACAACAGAGTGAACATTCTTGGAGTAATTTGGGTCAACAGAGTGAAAATTCTTGGAGTACTGGGGAACAAAAAAACGAAAATGGTTGGAGTAATTTGGGCCAACAAAGTGAAACTCATTGGGGTAATTTGGGTCAAGAAAGCCAAAATCCTTGGAGTAATTTGGGTCAACTGAGTGAAAACCATTGGAGTAATTTGGGTCAACAAAGTGAGCATCAATGGGGTAATTTGGGTCAACAAAGCGAACATCAATGGGGTAATCTGGGTCAACAAAACGAACAGCAATGGGGTAATCTGGGTCAACAAAGCGAACATCAATGGGGTAATCTGGGTCAACAAAACGAACAGCAATGGGGTAATTTGGGTCAACAAAGTGAACATCAATGGGGTAATCTGGGTCAACAAAGTGAACATCAATGGGGTAACTTGGGTCAACAAAATGAAAATCATTGGAGTTACTCAAGTCATCAAACCCATCACGTATGGAGCAATTTAGATAAACAAAACCAATTTACTGGAGGACAACAACATAATTTCAATCAAGATAAAAGTAAGTATGATGGCTAATATAATTAATATTTGATAATAAGTAAAAACTTTAAGTCAACTGTTAATTATAATATACTTAGAATATGAAATACTACTTTAAATGCCATAATAGTAATAATAATGTGCCCTTTTGTGAATACATACAAAACATTCATTTATATCTTTTCCACTTTGATTCCACGCCAGTGATCACTTGTGTACGTCAAATGGAAGTAAATTCTTACATAATTATAATATAAATTGAACTATTTATTAAACTATATATAATTTTCAAGCAGGTTATGGAGAAGACAAAGACAAAACTGAAACTGAAATCACACAAAACGCTGAGGACATGAATCTTAAAGAGTTTCTTGAAAATTTTCAACAAGTACATAATTGGAATCATTATTCTCAGACCAATAAACAAAACCAACCAACAACTAAGGACACAGAAGAGTTTAATGAGAACCATAAGGATTTGATAACTGGAGACAGTGTAAGTGATGGAAACCAGAAAGTTGAACACTTACCACATGATTTTGATATCACTTCCAGTAATTTGCCAAATAATATAAATGAAAAAGAGGGTACAGCAAATTCAGAGACAACAACAACAACAACAACAACTGAGGTCCAAAAACAACCAAGTCTTAATAGAGATACTGCAAATATTGGTCGTGGAGATATTGGTTCAGATGATGATTCTTATGAGTTGGGTACCCATAACGTAGATGAAAAAGAGAAACCAAATTTAATAGTTAATAACCCGAGTACGACAATGAAACCCACAAACAGTGAATACAGGAAACCTTATAGCCCTATTTTGATAAAACCCACTAATTATAATGTACCTGAGGATAAGCCAAAATTTGTTGCTTTATCTTCACAGGAACAAAATACAGACCAGCAACAATTTGAACAACAAAATTTAGACTTACAACAGACACAGGAAGACCTTAGTGTCCTTCCTGCTTCCCCAAAACCAATACAGCTAGGAAGAAGTTTAGAAAGTGTACCACTAGAAAAGATTATCCAACAGCATGATTTAACAGTTAGTAAACCTAATGAATTTGCAGAACAGGCAACAAAACGGATTGTGGAAAATATAGAATTGTCCTCAAAGAAAGATACAGATATAGAAGCACCATTAGAACCAACTACAGAAAAACCAGGGTTCTGGAATTCTGTTTGGAATAAAACTAAAAAAGCTAAGGATAGTGTAGTTTCGTGGTTTAAAAATTAAATTTAATGATGGTCAAAGCAAATGCTTCTATAATTAAGCAGAGCTTTTAATGTGGTAAAATTAAGTATTATGTATAAGAAACTTTACTTACATTGGGTAAAGTGTGAAAGTATTTAATGAATGCTTGCTGTTGTACTGAATCTGAAATAAAAATATAATATACATATAAACGCTATATATTAATATATAAACACTAAATATTGTATATTTTATATTTTAAATATGACCTTAATGATAACACTATAGCCATAAACACCGATAATGGAGTTTAACTAATTAATAATAATAACTTTAATAATAATTATGTTAATATTTACAATTTTATTTATACTTTTACAAAATATAGAAGAAAAATAATATGTTGTTTTCTTGCGTTTCCTACCTAAACTTAACGCATGTACTGGTTGCAATGTCGACATTTTATTTGTATATTTTCTGAATAATATTATCAAAATGCTATTAGAATTTCAGTTAAAATTAAAAAAATAACATATATTTAACACAAGAAACTTTAACAATTTACCGCGCGACTTTAAACTTTTACGTCACTTTGACGGTTACAATCGAAGACAGATAATACTATGATTATGTTATCCTATTCCGTTTGTAATTAATAATATTGTATTATTTTGTTGATGTTAACATTGAGATTGAGTGTTAATTTCAATACCAATTATAATAATGGCAAACTTCATTTTATTTTTTATATTACTTCCGTCATGGAAGTAGGATCAAAATCGATTTTTGTTTTAAATTTCTATTATGAAATATCATTGTCATAAAGGTATATAGAACATTTTCTTTAAAATTGTATCGAGTAATCATATGAATAATAATGATCTTCATTATAGCATATTCAACTATATTACCGTTATGTCCGTCCGTACTTCTTTCTTAAATCGTTTACGTACCCTTACTTATATATACTTTCTCTGCGGTTAAGGTATCGCTATTTAGTATTTAGAAGCGATTTTTTTTTAGTTTTGACAGCTGGATTACGGAGAAATAATTCTGTAACCCTCGTCATTACCTTTCACTCTTACTCAATCCTACATACGTAACCGTATTTCTTAGTTCAGAAACAGATTGTTATATATTTTTGGGTCGACATATGACAGTTGACAGTGACAGTATTCGTGTATTGACGTCTCGTTGGTTGTGTTGTGTATAATACATTTTACAGTAATTGGATTTTGTTAAAATTAAGTTTTGTTTGTGCTTAATATGTTAATTTTTAAATGTGCGCTTATTGTATTATCATCCACTTATATTTTATCGTAAGTTTATTTGGTTTACAATCAATCTGTACTTTATATATTTATAAAATATGATCAAAAATATTTTTAAGAGCGAGATAATTTTTAAATTTCATTATAATTTATGTGTTGTTAATATATATATTGTTTTGCTAGTAATGTGCTTTATTAAATTATATAAATCACGTTCGTTGTACAGTTGGCTAAACTCAATTGCCTTTCACTTTGTGTCAAGTTTTTTATTTTTTATTGTAATGTTTCTTTTTTCAGACTCTGTACTCAAGTTGTTAAAGAAACAAATTTATATGATACTGGCCTCGCTTTAATGTATATTGCTAGTGGAGCATTAGGTAAGAATATCTTGTATGTTTCTTGTTTCTATCTTATAAATCTTAACTAGTATGATTTATTAGAGAAAACGGTTTATTTTTCTCCTGTCTGTTGATTGTTAAACGTTAGATATAATTTTGTATTGTTAGAAAGATGATGTTTTTTGTGTACAACACATAAATAATTATAGAAATTGGCTGTATTTTATTACTGTATTTTGTGTAAAAAACAGTCTGTACATAAGTTTCACCAGAATTTTTACATTTAAATTAGTTAAAACATTGGGTAGTTCATACTTATAATTTTATTAATTAATCTAACAGTCCTATTACTATTAAATAAAAATATAACTATTCTCAGCTATTAAACTAAGCTATTAGTCTTTTAATGTTCAATTTATTATTATAATTTTAAGGGTGTTATTTCAAAGTTTACCTTGAATTTAATATTTTGTCAAAATGTTATAAAACATTTTATAAAATAATATAATACTAAATAAAAAACTTATGGTGATAACCCTAGATCTTAGTGCTAACTAATTGTTTTTTCAGCTGGAAAAATCATATATGACAGATACCAGCAAATTCATATACTAGGGTCATTAACCCCAAACCCTAATGTGACTTCCTTTGCAAATAGGGTTGCTTCCTTCTCGGCCTCATTCTTGTCTCTGGGCTTCCTGGTCTACTTCTTTTTGTTTCTGTTTAAGGTGAGATTTGTTTATTAGACATGTTTATTGAGTTTTGCTTTATGTTAATAATAGATAATATTACATGAAGCAGTGGCGCGGCTACATAACCAAAGGCCCTCGATAAAAAAAAACTTTGGACTCAACTAAACTATTTAAAATCAGTTTTCTCTAGATTTTGGTTTTAATCCAGAATCTCAATTCAACCGTCTATATATATATTATTATAAATTTCCCCCTATTTTTTCTAATAATTGCCATTATTAAATTTGAAATCCTGGAATCTGATTTTGGAATATCCTGAGCATTGAAGAAATTTTATTACTTCTATTTATTAGTTGTCGGAGTCCGAGAGGCTCCCTGAGTTTGGGGGCCCCGGGGCCCTCGTAGCTACACCACTGACCTAAAGGAACTTGTTATTTGTGTGAAGGGACATCCCGTTACTCTATTAAGCTTGCTTCAATTAAGGTTCATTACTTTACTGACTCACGTCCCCACATATTAATGGCAATTTAACTAAATTTGTGGCATCAAAGATGAAAACTAGTCCAGTGGAGCAGTTAATAAGACCACAACATCAAATATCTTACTAAATGTAATCTTCTGTAATAATAGTTAAGAGTTACATAATTTTGTATAATCATTAATATGAACTCGTTATTTTTCATAGAGTTATGTGTTTTGCCGTATTACATAAGTTTTACGAGCCTTTCACTGAACTTATATTTTCTGTGGTTTTACTTACAACACAAATTTGACCTGGTATTTAAAATACCGAGATATTTCAAATACTAGGTATTTTTAATTAATATGATTATTATATTTCAGGTGGATAACCAATGTTTGAGAGCGTTGAGTATATTTATATGTGGATTTGGAACTTTATATATTTGGGTACAGGTACTACAGTCTTTATATTTATTGTTATTAGTTATTATCATTTTATTGTATGTATGTATGTAGATATATTATACAACCGCTACCTTGAGATGAACTGCCTCATTCCATACAAATACATAGTATTAATTAAGTGTTATTATTATTGTCTATTAACTGTTGTAGTATTTAAATTACAATATCAGCTTATTGGATAATGATGGATGGATGGGTGGTTGAATGGATGGATGGATGGACGGGATAGTGGATGAGCTTTTATTTCAAAATTCGCTTTGATTTAAAAGAATATTTCCTACAGCATATTTATTGCTTTTTTTATACCAAAATGAGAATGGTGTATATCTGGTGTGTGTTGTTCCAGTGCATCATAACCACGTACACCTGCACCCTGTTCTATGACAGGCGCCTGATGGCACTGAGGCAGTGTCTGGCCAACGTGAGCTTCCCTGTACTTATTGTGATGGCCGTTTTTGGTACCGTCACCTCGTTTTTACCAAACGGTGAGATATTTTATATTATAGTATAGTATAGTATGGTATAGCTGTAAGTGTACATCAAGGTTAATGATAAATGGTTGAGGGATATATGTATATATATATATATATATATATATATATATAATGTGGTTTTGAGTTGATTCCCAGTGTTAGATTTTAGGGAGACCTCACCCCTGACCCCAAAGGGAAAAATGAAAAAAAATTTCAAAGAATCTCGACGTTCTAAGCATTTTTTTGGGGTCGATCTCTGGGACGTTACTAACCCACTTGGTCAACCCCCATAATTCGATTTTGACCCCATTTATGATGAATCTTGATATACTGAGCATTTTTTTGGGGTCGACCCCCGGAGTATTACTGAACCCTCAGGTCAACCCCCAAAATTGAATTTTGAAACCCACTTTTCAACGAATCTCGACATTGACCCCGGGGGTGTCACCAAAAAAATGTATTATAATATCAAAATAATACTAACAGAATGTTAATTTAACTAATTGGAGTATAAAGTTTTCCGTGTTGAGAAAAATATGTCCCAACGTTACGGTACGCTGAAAACAACTGAAATTCTTTAACAACCTGACCCACTTACTCCCGCGGCCTCATCCGAAGTGAAACTGACTCTTGACGCGTGTTCAACAACACATTATGTATCAATTAAAACTATATGATATATGTATATTATAATTTTTTTGAGTTTTTTTTTGTGTCTCTAAAGGTAGTTCCGGTTTCCTCGTGTGTGACGTCATCACGTCGCTATGTACGTACACACTGACTACAATATTTTGTATATATATATTATCGTTTGAGAAGGAGTACAAATATTTTTCAGAGGTGAGTTTATATCAAAAAACTATCTGTGCCAACGAATTCGTTCGGTTAAAATCGGTCCAGCCGTTTTAGAGATTAGTCGTAACAAACAGACAGAAAAAAATTATAGATATCTTAGTGACATATAGTTATTCCCCCTATAACACGGTAGATTCGTTCCGCGTATTGTATAACGCGCTCATGTGACCGTATAACGCGGTATGTACGAATAATTAATTTTTCTCGTTAAAGGCGGTTTAAATGGAATATTAAAAAAGAACTTGATTATTTTAATTTTAACTTAATTTTATTTTTTATAACAACACAATGTGCAAAGATAAGCGAAATTAATTATGAACTGAAAAATATTATACTGTTATTGATAGTATAGAAGGGAATGAAATCGCGTTATAACTCTTATAAGAGTACCGCGTTATAGGGGGGATTACTGTACAAATGTTATGACCAAGAGCACTAATGACGCACCGTCTATGTAACGAGGCAATGCTATGGCATGTTGTTATGGAATATAATAATTAAATATGATTTTGATCTAAGATGCACATTTTGTGGCCATTTTGTTCAGATTTAAAATTTATTATTTAATATAATAACATTGAAGTGTCTCTTTGTAATTTCACTAAATGCATATTAAAGTGTATTCGGTACTTACATAAAAATAAACAATTTAAAAATTGTTCTCTGTCTGTCTCTCTGCTAAGGCTAATCGGCTGGACCGATTTTAACAGGACTTTCACTGGCGGATAGCTCGCTTTACATGTTTTTAATCTCTATTATTTGAATTATTTATATAATAAATAGCCTTCATTTCATTTTGTCAATAAAAAGACGAAATATAAAGATATTATAAAGTGAACAGCTGTAGTATATTGTTATGTGTCATTATAATATGTAACAAATTAAATAACTAAAGTTTAACCTTCTTTAAAAAAGGGGGAAGTTCTTGTAAGATATTAAAATTAAGGCTATTTTTTATAACATTACAATTTATTTTCAGGGATTGCGATCAGAGCTACTAATAGATGACGGTTGTTCGCTGAACAGCTCGTCAGTCGACGAGCGCGGGTCTCGCAGGCGGGAGATGATCTCCAACGTTGTTATAGAAAGTACGATAGCTTGCAGTAAGGTCTCCTGACCCTCGGCCGCGCCTCCGGGCGCGGGTAACAGGAACTACGGGAGTTTCGACAAATCTAAGCTTAAAATGACATCGACGGACAATTCGGCAGTGTGCTCGCCGTCGGACGGTCCCGACACGGACAGCGGAATGTCCTCCGGCGAGAATTCTCTACGTGTATATAATAATAGTCCGATACGTAACGAAATAAAGTGCCTAAATATAAAGCGGAATGATATTCCGAGCTGTTCGTCCGACGCCGACCGCCCGTCCACGTCCGGGGTGGACCCCTCGGTGGACAGCGACTTCACTGTGATAAACCTATACGAGGATGCGAAGCGGGAGCCCGTCGGCGCTGTGTACGGCATCGACTGTGACAGTACCAGCCTACTCAGCGTCAGTTCCAGTCAGAGTTTAGTTCCTGTCGCGAACAACGAGCTGGTGAAATCCGAGAGTCAGAAGCTGGTTAGCTTATCTCTCTCCATCCTCCTGGCGGCGTTGCTCCAAGCCATGCGGTGCTTCGCCCAGTTCCTGGAGGACATCGTGGCTCCACAGAGATTATAAACCAGAAAGTTCCAGAAAAATCCAGAAAGTTCCACAATGTTTCAGAATGTTCCAGAAAGTATTTTGTGTATTTACGAATTAATAAAGGGTATATTTAATAGCGGCTCGTCTCATTACATCAGTGAAACACCACAGTTATAATAATAATTTAATAAATTACACAAATACCGAATACACGAATCTACGACACAGTGAGGTTATAATAAGTATGGTAAGTTATTGTCAGAGGGAGGCCTCGTTGATGACTGTGATGAGTCTGTTGTTGGTGTGGCATTTCTTCTTGAATTTGATGGAGTTCTTCTGCTCCGGCGTCGTCTGCTCCTGGTTGGAAGGTTGGGGCGAGTTGGCCACCACTATGGACCAACGTCGGCCACGGCGCTCGTTCAGATTTGGGAGTTCAGCTATCAAGTTGTTCTCGTATTCGCTTAACATTAAATAGTTTTCCACCTGGAATTAATTAATTTTATTTTCAATAAATCTGTCATACTTATACTATACATATAATCGTAGTGTGTGTTTGGAGTTCCAAGTAAATAGCTTTTATACATATGAAAGTCTATACGGTACATAAATAAAAAATCTATTTTTTATTTATATCTCTGTCTGTCTGATTGTTCCAGTTGATCTCCGAAACGGCTGAACTTAGGCTACTATTATTTCTAAAACACATTCCGCGCAAACAAAGTCGTGGTCACAGCTAGTGTTAAATGTAAATGTAGAATATATTTTAAAACATTTCATTTTATTTATTATTGTACTAAACTACTAAAAATATTAATGATTTATATAATTACCTTATTGCAACTAGTAATACAATCCCCACCACAATCCAGGTCCTCCAGCAGGTGCTCGGGTATGTCTAGATCCAGGTCCAAATCTAACCCACCCTCCTCACTAATGCAGGTTAATTCTGGGGGTAAATTGGCAGGGGGGGAGCCTAGGCTGCCCGGACCGATGTCTAGAAGAATATCTCTCCGGCTGCCCGGCGCCACCAGCTCCGCGCCTAGAACTTGACAATTTCAATAATACATATATATAAAACAAATCAAATATAATTATAGTTTGTGATTATCTGAGTTTTCTATCTCTAATTTGTAAACTATTTATAATATTTTGTAATATTTTTAGTAGAGTCATATTTTGTTATATCAGAGATATATCTGCACTTGTGGAACTGTTGACACTCAATACTTTGCTATATTATTAATCTCCTTTGTTTGTCTGGTGTATAATAATGTATGTACCTATAGTGCTGGCTGGCCGCGCAGTGCGGTCTCGTGCCCGTCCCCGCGGACCGCAGGCCGTCTCACAACCAACCTTACCGTTTTCTCTGGAAATATTATTAAAATTGTCATTAATTTCACTCCAATACTGCTTTTTATATATTAGTTGATCTGAACTAACTTGGTGTGTTTGTGCGCGACGCTGCGGCGGTGCAGGTCGATGCAGAACAGAGACAGTGAACCGATCAAAGAACACGTGGAGCTGAAGTAGTATCCCGCTTTACCTCCGCATCCATCATTTATGTACCCTGTTGATATTGTATGATTAAATATTTCTAGAGCATCTTTTATCACTGTTCACTTCTATCCTAAGAGTCTATATAACGAGAACTATTACTATTCTAAAGAACAACTGTTGAGTTTTTGGCCGGCATTTGCAGCAGCAGAGCAGCGTTCCAAGTTGGTACTTACTCACTGTCGGAACTGACTACACTTACCTTTTTGATGTAATAATTTACAATTTTGAATTGGAATAATAAAAATAAATAAATTTTGAATATAAAGATTGTATATAGAACACTAAATTGTATAAGGTTGGTAAGGACAAGATATTTAATTTGACTGAACGATAGGGATGGACTTCTGGAGCGCTTCCATCACTTGTGGTAGTAAACTGTACACAGCATGGATATATTAAGTAAAAAATTAAAATATAATGCACATAAAGAAATTTAACGTGGACTTCTCTGACCACCTTTATTCTTAAAATCGTATTAGAATGTATTGGTGATGTTTGTGTGTGTGTGTGCGTGTGTATTAACCTGATAGCGGTACACCGATAGCAATGGGCACGGCCTGCGAGCACTGCACGAAGCCCCAAGTGCGGGCGAAGTTACGTGAACGAACACGCTCGTAAGTGTACATCTTCAGCGAGTAGTGGTAACCGCCGCAGAAAATACCTGTTGCAACATAATACAATGATTTGGTAACTAAACATAAAGTAACAATGAAATCTCGTCTTATTGGTGAGAAATCATAGGAAAAAAAAAGTGTAGACAGAGAACTGACATCTGTTCTTTCAAACGTTGTTCTCTCATTAGATGATGATATAAGGTACGTCCGACATTAACTGCTATTGAGAAGAAGAAATATAAATACTGACCGTAAACCCAAGCGAACATAACATATCCTCTATAGGAGCCCTCCACGGCCGTCAGCGCCATGGTCGCCAGAGCACAACCAAACACGGCAGCCTGAGTGAGGTACTGCCTCGCGATTCGACACTCCGCTGAGTTCTGCCGGACCAAGAGACCGAAGGCCGCACACCCCACCGCCCACGCCAGACCGAGATATGCTTGTAGTAACTCTGCTGTGTCGCCTAACCCTGAAATACACGAACAGGATATTAAAGTATAATTTACTTACCATATTATCAATACTGTTGCAAAAGTAAAAAAGTCCATTGAATTTGTTGCTAGTTTCTCGCCATGGGACTTTCCATTAATACTACGTCTTTATTAATTTCCTTTTATAAGTTCAAATTCGATACCTATATAAACATTTTGTTTGTAAATAACTCGTCTTAAATCATGAAAGTGACATAAATATGACGTACCTTCTTCCTCCGCGTGGTAAGCCAGATAAAAGATAGGCGTATTGATCCCGAAGGCCGATATCCCGGTAGACATGAGTAAGATTCTCACGGTCTTAGATCTCAAGGTCGAGAAGTCGAAGAACGGCTGTCTATCGTCAGACTTATTCCTGTCTTTCATTTTTCGTTTGATTTTGTTCTGATTCTTTAGGTGTAGTATGGCACGTCTCTGAGGGTGGTAGAGGGAAGCGGAGCGGTAAAATGTTCCTAGAATAAATGTCACAAAAACCACTCCTGTCACAGCCTGAAGTCCGAGACGCCAGCCTATCGCCCTGAAAGCAATTCATAGGTTAATATATTATTATATTGATAAGTGATTATTACCTGACTGAGCTAATAATAAATGATTATTACCTGATTGCGCCTTTTATAAAGGTCGACATAACAGCGATTCCAAGTCCACTTCCGCTGACTATGAATATCTCCACCAGTTCGCGGCGTCTTTTGAAGTATTGGGCCACCATCAGCGTCGAACAATCCCTCGTCAGACCCACCCCCACCCCCACGACTGTACCTGCAGCATTTTAAATATACAAACTAAAGCGTTACTAATCCTGGTATAAAGATTATATATCATGTGGTAATAATTATTAAAATTTTAGCATAATTTTTTAGCACACCTACTTTCAAGTTGAGAACAATTTATTATATTTCTTAAGAAACATGATAAGTTGCGAGTAGAAATTTCAAATACCCACAAATGTAGGTAAGTATATAATCATAATTTTAACATTGATATATATATATATATTATTATTATTATTATTATTATTACAGAATATATTTCATGGTATTTTGTATTTCAAAAACATTCCGTTGCAATCTTATTTCTAAAATTGGAAATTCTCTACAAAATCTATGCTATTTGCTCAAATGGGCAGATAGTCTTAAAGTCATAGAATAAATAAACATCTCGGAAACGTTTTCCTCATACATACATACATGTTATTAAATAAAAATAACGTATCCTCCTTATATAAAGTAGTATTACATGTATATATTTCATTCCTAATAAAAATAACGATTCCATAAACATTTTATTAAATGCAGTAGAAGTTGTCAAAATTGAGCGAATGATATCCTGGAGAGATAATCCTCCAGGATATCGTTTTTAAATAATGATACGTTTACGACAGAAATTGCGACATAAATGTCAGACATTAATATATGTCCTGTTTACACTTGTACGGATTTGTGTGTCTAACTGACAGTTGGACACGTGTTCATAGTTGAAGCGACACTTATTGTGTCGCAATAAATTTTGCAATTAGAGACACTCGTGTCCATACAGACACTCGATGTATACACCGAGTGTACAGTGTATAGTGTATGTATCTATGATTATCATCGCTTAAGAAACGGTAGGAATTACAAAGTGTCATGAATTTTATCACAATAAATAAACCCGCAGTAATAAGAGTATTATTCGTACATTGTTCGTATTATGGTTATTTCTTGAAATTGTATAAACCACACCATTTCCGCTCTCCGCACTGATCTAGTTACGGGGGCTTAGAGCGGGGATGGAACTAAATCTTCCTTTATACTTTTAAATAAAGGGTGTCTTTGTCCGTTTATACTTTAAACATTACGGCTGTAAATTTTTACGATGGTGACTTTATATAACACTGAATTGTATGTACGGGTTAAGACTTCATTTCGCATTGTTTTTGCTTATTTAAAGTGGAATTCGATCGTATATTCTGTTTGGTCGGAAAAGTTGAGTTATTTGCAAAGTCAATATATTTTATATCATTACATATCATAGAATAAATGTATATCTTTATGCTTTAATTTCAATAAAAATACATCTTTAATCGATCTTATATAAGATCTATGCAGTTTGTTGAGCGCTAAGTTAAGTAATATAAAGTAATTCGTATCTTGATAGTTCTACATAGATTGCCAAAAAGCTCGATGTAATTGTCGGCAATATCTATAAAATGTAGATTAATATCATTTTCATATAATAATCTCATCTTCAAAGCTTTGTTTGTTTATAAAGTAGCTATAAAATTATTATTTACTATCGCTATTACGTCTTTATATTTGGTTAAAATCAAAAAATTAAAGAAATTAAAAAGATACTATTTTTATAAGATTAAACAAAGATTGACGTCAAAAGCTTACTTACCATGGTTAAGACGCATATTGAAAGTAAACCAGAATAACATTGACATACAAATAAGTCAAAATGATATACATTTTGAATTTATTATTATTTTTATTTATTTATAATGATTTGAATATTTTAATTGTTATTGTTTGTTTTTATTTATAGATGAAATGTAATTGACATTTTTGAAGATATTAGAGACGACCTGACGGTAAATTAATATTTTCGGGAGTTTTGTAAATCAAAAATATTGCCAAATAAAAAATACGAATATGAATTTGAATTTAAAATGTGGTCTCGTGTCAGTTGTCTGAGTGATCCGTCAGCGCTGTGTCTGGCAACACATCAAATGAATGGTAATATAGTATCTTTGGATCACGGGCGATCCTGGAAATATGTATTTATGCACTAATAGTGTTGTATTAGGAATGCTTTTCACATATTTAGTTTTGTTACATGAAGCTGACTTAGTTTAATGATTTATATTATATTTATCCAATTTAATAATTATGCTTCATTGACGTACATAAAAATAAAACTTTCCCTCAATTTGTCTAAATGATCGTTTAATTACTTTTAATAAAAAAATATAATTACATAAATTATGTTGCGGATAAAATATGAAGTCGTCATATGACAGAGGTTAATTAGCAATTAATTTTTATTTATAATAATTATTGAATCAAACACTAATGTACGTATAACAATAAAATGTTAAAGTTATGGACATCTAAGATCTATTTACACAGTTGGAGTTCGAATGGGATACATTGGAGTCTGGATTCACTCCTGGAATCATTTGGTCAATTACGGCTTCCTTTGAAGTTCTTAAACGGGTGTCGGATGTGTTGATAATTAAATAAATTGAGCTGTCAGAAATTACGAGATGTAATTTTAAGTGAATTAAAATCCCATTGTTTATACGAGGTTGTATTTTTTGGTTATTCCGTTTTCGTAACGACTGTTTTTGTGTAAAGGGAGTGCGAGTTCTGTGTATTTGCATATGTGGGATGTGTTTTGGATTTCACACTTTGAAAGACATTATTCGGACAGATGAATTAGCTGCAGTGATGATATTCGGAGAAAATTGTGCATCCACCATCTTGCGGTGACTTGTCGTCTTACTAAATATTAAATATTCATTAGACTTATTGACTTGATTGCGATGGTTCCAGTTCGTCCATTGCTTAAATATATTCACGTTTGTAAAACAGTGATCACAATAAAAAACCGAGTTTGTTGTGTGGGTCTTCTCAGATGAAGGCGCGTTTGGAACCCTCGTAGCCTTAAGTAAGTAAAGATAAGTATGGTATCTAAATAGGCTTCTGCCACTCCCATTTGACGTACACACGTGATCACTGATATTGATTCAAAGTGAAAGGATATAAATAAATAAATAGACATCTGACTGCAGTTCTGGGCATATCGGCTAATTCGAGTGGGTTATTGCAACCCTCTCACAGCAGTTCAGATAACATGTGGCTGTCATAATTAAGTTATGTAGTGGGTTGGGAGAGTCTGAAGCCCAAAAACGCATTTTTCTTGCCCTTTCTCTTCCATTTCTCTCTATTTCTCGTCTATGTGTGCACCACTTATCTCTAGGATGAGCGTCTGTTCGTCTACTGCCTTTCATACAAAGATTTTGTATGAATAGTTATAGTTGTACCAAAATAATATATGGCTGAGTTATTTACTTTTAACGTTCTATGATACAGTCTTCGTCATCTTAATCAACTACTAAATAACTCATAATTTCTATTTTAATATTTATTGTTTAAGTTAATAATATGAAAAGCTTTGAAAATTTTTTTTTGGTTAGTAATATGAAATAATTTATATTAAAAAAGTTTTTACGTACTAAAAATATATATTTACACTTAAAACAGTTTAATTGCAAAAATTACATTTACTACATGCCATAATAATTTTAGAAGTACCATCAGTTTTTGACCTATATTATAAAAGAGTCATAGAAGTTACGTCGGCAATTCAAATATAAGATCTATGATATGTAGCGTTGGAGCAGCCCCTGTCTATTAATATTACCGTAACTGAAGAATAATTGATGAAACTGCGTAGCGAAAGACGTGAAGAGACAGCCGAGGGCGGCCACCAGCCCTCCGACCACCGCCGTCACGCGAGTCGACTTCCTCACACACAGGGCCACCGTCACCGGAGACAGGGCCAGCGCCAGCCCGGCGGACAGCGCGCCCAAGCAACCTGGAGACACATTAACATTACTTATCCTTATTCGATTAGGTTTTTAAACGTACTTTTAATCGAGCCAAAAACTCAACAATTACTCTTCATAAATGAAATTTAATAATCTTTGATGTATATAATGGTGTCAACCTGCAAATGAGTCAATAATTTAAGTACCACACATTTCAATCAACTAAAAACTCTTAAATGTCATAATAAGGTTTATTTAATAATACACTTACAATTTAAAACTAAGAAAAGGAAGGTCTAAGATACTCGTATCTTGTGGAATCTTATTATTTAGCAAGTACGAGTATAGCCCTTTTCAAATCTTCTTCATGCCAGTCAATTCTTATCGCATTTGCATCTATATTTGCAAATCCATGTTAGAGATAGTACATAGTACAGCACGCGCTTAATAATGTATTAAATTTAAATATTTAAAAATCTAAAAATACATTTCAATGTCAGTTACCTCATAATCAATAAAAATCAATTGAATTTTTTCCTCACTCACTAAGTACAATGCGCCGGCGAAGTTAAGATCAATTCAAAATAAATTACAGCAATTTTGAGTTAATTAATTTAATAAAAATAAAGGCACGCGTGGGAATTATTTAATAGAATCACCCGTTAACGTTAACTGAAGTGGCAATTGGCCGCGAAAACTTTAATTTGCACGGCGGCGCGGCGGTAAAGGATCTTGATGGTTATTGTCATCCGCCGTAATGACGATGTGATGTGATGTATGCCTCCATGTTCCGATAAACGTGTAACTTCAACCCCGTTATCGTGAAATTATCGTGTCATTACATCGGAGCAGAAAACTTTCATAAATTTAATTTTTATCTCCGCCCGCGGAATTGTATCAGTATTTTTATCTCCGCAATAAGTTCTTAACCCGTTTTGAAGTAAACAACATAATGTAACGACGATCTCGTTTCAAAAGTAGTTCTCGTAAACGCGACCAAATTTGAAATATCAAAAATATTCGTAAAATCACGGACCGCATCGCACGACTTCAATAAGAAAATAAATTTCAAGACACAGCTGGCATTTGCTAAAGTTTTCTAATTAATCTTTGAATGAAATGAGTAATGTATTTTATGTTAGAAAAATTCTTGGTGAAATAAATTTTGTTTTTCAACGCTTTTAGACTAAAACATCGAGATAAGACTTGGAACTATCAATCTTGACAGGATTTAGTGAAAAAGTGTCTTAAAAACACTTTCGTCACTAAACACAGATACGAAATACACCAACAGTTATGTGTAATACCTAGTTTAGTGATTCAAGAATCAAGAATGAATATCAATACAGGAATTACTTGTGAACTTACTTTGTATACCTTGTAGCTGTTATTAATATTGCATACCTTGGATTATCGTTATAATTCTCACATTCTCATGGTGAGAGTGTTATTAAATTCTGTTATACCTTTTTATATAATCTCAGTGTGAATGTAGCTTTGCATTAAGTTTATAAGTGACGAACACATCATATACTTAATGACAACGTAATGATATAAATAAAAAATTTGAAGTAAAAGTGATGTAGTGAATGTATTTTGTTAAACAAATCTCAAAACATTTCCCCTCTATTAGAGTATTGAGTTACAAACTCATACGTCTACAGAAGGTTGAGTTACAAAAAAAATAAGCTTCATAAGAGTAGTTTCTGTAAAAATATAAGCAATATGTCGTGTATTATGTATTATAATAAAAGCAGATCGTCTAGCAAGTTTGAAAGTGTTAATGAAACAGTGATACCGCCGGCCGGGCCATTGTCTTAAGACACAAACTGTTAACTTTAGGAAAGTGTCAAATGTCGCTATTGAAAAACTTTTGAAATATTTTAGGGCAGGGTTCGTCAGCATCTTAAGCGCACCACAGCTCGGGAATAAATCGGCTAGACAGTGTTTAATCTGCACTGTGCCGGTCTGTCCTCGTGTGTTTTAGTTATTCTGCGTCTAATTGCACCAGACCGAACAAAGCGAAACGAACATGTTGTTATCTAATTTTGATAAGACGCGTTTATTCATTTTATGTATTTACAAAACAAACCAAAACAACAATCTCAAAGTATATAATGTTCCGTTCACAACATTAAATATATTTTATAGTAGTTGTAGTATTAAAAATTAAATAGAAGATAATAATTTTGCATTCTTTACGTATTCCAGGAATCTTACACATTCCCGAGTTGAAAACGTATTTTTTTATATAAGATTGAGACATTGGACATTATTTTAAAAATACAATGAATGCTATCAAAAGCTTATAATTCCGTATCTACTTACTAACTTACATCTCTATGAGAGAGCCGTGTTAAGACCAAAATACGAAACTGTAAATAAAAGACGACTTGTCGCCAAAAATATATGAAATAAAAGTCCTGAGAAAACTACTGTTAGTTGTGTTTTTTTTCACTGAAATAAAATTTTGCTTTATCATCTTGTATTTATGTTTATTCCGGACTAGACAAGTTTATATTCAATTATTATTTTAGGGACTTGAAAAGTTAAGTATCATAACTTTTAACTTTCCTGTATATCTTTTGAAATTTTTATTCATCATCTATACATATAAATAAAATTGAAGTGTTTGTTTGTAATTCTAAATTAACAACTTTTTATTGTTTTTCTGTCAATTTTGATTAAAAAAAAATATTCCGCAAAAAAGAAGTCGTGGGCCCAGCTTGTTATAAACAAGACAAAAGAACTAGAACTATTTCGTTTTAATACAAACCAGAGAAAAATTTTAAAAACTCAAAAGTTTTAATTCTTGTATAGTTTTAGTATCGGGAAGTTGGTGTGATGTTAACCAAGTGTTAAGTTACTTCAAAGAGTTGTGACGGGGGACGACAAATTTTAGAAATGTATTTTTACGACGCGGAGCAGCGCGCGGACCACCACGACCACGACCACGACGCACTGGGGCCGTACGATATTTACTTTCTATTTTATTTAGTCGTCACTGTTTTAAGGTATTTGTTAATATTGAAATTGGGTTTACGATGAGTACCACTCGGATATACCAGAGGTACTTTAGTCTTCTTTTCAAAGCACCGACAGTTACTGCCTATTTATCTATTCAGTTTGTATAAATAGAGACAAAATTGATATTATGAATCTAATTATGATAATTTGAATTAAGATAAGTCTGTAGTATCATGGGTATGATATATTATTGAACTCATGCTGTAGATAACGTAAGTTTCCATAACTCATAAAAGCACATAACTTGTATATGTATGTATATAGGTTGGATGTGGTGGCGGCCATTTTTAAACCTATGATCTATAGATCTAAGGGATTTGTTGATTTATGTTGCTTGTTATAATGCTCCAGTGACTTGTTCTTTTCATAGTGACATTATTGATTCCTGGATCGTAAACGTCAAAATATCTGGTGTAAAGGAGCGGTGGCGCCGTGTTTGTATCAAATGAATGTGGATTTGTATAAGATATATAGTTTAATATAATTTATTATTATGAAAATGACTGAATGTGTGCTGTAATAGTAAAGCTTTAATTTATTAAAGATATTCTAATGTTTCAACCCACAGATTCATCACTATAATGTGACATGTTTATCTTCAAAGATACCTTAAACGTGAATAAGATAAAAGATAATATCCGTTGAAAACATTATTTATTACTGATATTAATGTAAAGAGTACCACAAATCATAAACGGTACCAAAAGTTGGCATATTAACGCGTAACGCGTGGAGTGTATAGGAGAGTATGTGTATAGGAGGTGTCATAAAAAGATATTAAAGGTTTGATGATAAATGTGTGAGGTACCAGTATCACGCTCCACGTCGATCCTAATAAACGATTGTGTATGATTGGCAGGAAGGCCGCAGGCCCGCTCACCCGCGCACCCGCACGCCCGCACACCCCCCGCCCGCCCGTCACTCGTAGCCTTTTTTTGTTATTTTTTGCGATTATAACCGAAAAAGAGGATAATCCATCACATATGTCATTTTAAACATATCTATTAGAATTATTTTTATATATCAGTGTTATGTAAGAATATTCTAATACCGAATACTCGTATATTTCGAGTGGCCGTTAGTTTGAAATGTTTTAAGAACTATTCCACAAGATATAAAGATAACGATAATCGATTCTTGACGACACTTAATACACTTAATGTTATATTTATCGACTGTTAGTTTTATGAGTCGAGTGTTACTGAAAACCATTTGGTAGTAATAAAACGAATAGGTTCGGTGAAGACGATCTCGAGTGCGATTTGTGTTGGTTGTGGTTGGATTTCGTTCGGAATGTTTTTAAAATAAACCTTGATTATTACTCCTTATAAAATCAGCTATCCGCCACTGAGACTGCCATTAAAATCGGTCCAGCCGTTTCAGAAATTAGCTGGACCAAACAGACAAATAGAAAAAAAATATAAATTGTTTTTTATGTAATTACTGTATATAATTTCATATGCATTTAGTGAAAAGATGTTCATTTGGATACAAACAGACACTTCAATTATATTTATGTGTACATTTTTATTAACCGCTTAAGGTTGCAGTACCTACTAACTGTAATAAGGGGTAGAATTTCCTGTCACAGAGATATTATTATGATCTAAATTTGGTATAATATATGATAATAAGTAAACTGGAAACCTTGGTTTAATCAGATCTTTTGGAATTGTATTCATATTATATACATATAGTTGGTATGTTTGGATAGTTATTTGTCAATGAGAGAAGTTAGATAATTAATAAACATAATCTAAGAAAAATATACCATTTTTATTTTTAATAATAGTTATGCAATCACTGTCACTTTGAGCCAATGTCGATGCCTTTTTGGCAACCCTCCACTTTATAGCGCATAAAGCAGCGCGCGGGTGCTAGTCACTCAAAGGATCTCGACTGTACTATATATACTGTAGGTTTATGTTCTATAGTTTTATTTTAGAACAAGCTGTTGCCACCAACTTTGTCTGACTTTAAATTGTAATCTATCATCTCTCCACTCGGACGGACGGAATGTTTATTGATAAAATATTTATATATATATTAACGTAGACAGTACCACATAGATTCTTATTTAAACCAGTTTAGTAATGTTGTTGTACCGAATTTATGGTAAAAAATATTATTGTGAATCTAAGATTTTTGTCGGAATAAACATATATTATAAGTCGATGAAGAGAATAAGTTAAAAAATACCAAATGATGTTAAAATCTGTTCACTACATTTAGAGTGAAGAGAGAACATAAAAAAGATAAACAGACAAATATTTTAAAATCTAAGTAAATATATTTTGGATTCATATCCTGAACAAATAGGTATATATCAATAGTTGGTATCAAAAAAAATATTGACTATTCGTTACTACTTTATTGTATATTTAGATGACACTTTGAAAAGGCATCTATGATAAAAGTAAGTAGAACATACGAGTAACTGGACATTCCGTAATAATATAACTTTAACATCTAGTCGTGGTGTATGTTTGTCAAAACAATAAATTGAGTTAAGATTTCTCGTTCGAAACCAGAATGCAGTACAAAAGGAAAACTTTCTAACAACTACAAGCTTAATACACAATTTAATACACAGCTACCATACTAGAAATACTTTTATTGCTTTTTATAACTCTAATATATCTTTAAAGTCTAACATTTTCCAAACCTTTTAACATTATAAAACTCCCGTGGATAAAATATCTTTACTTTACCAGGTAAAACGATCCTGTTTACTCCTGGAGTTGGAGAGCTTGTTTATTCACTTCAAATTGTATTTACATAAAGATAACATAGAATTTGTAGTCAAATAGTAAATAAATACTATTACAGAAAGTAAAAAGAGGTTTTGAAGTGTCTATGAAGTTAAATTATTAAATGCAGTGACGGAGGTTAACTTTACTTAAGACAGACATTGAACTTAATAAACACTAAGAAATCTGCGCTTGGATATCTTCCAACTGAACAGCTCCCGGGGGATGAAGATGGTGTAGAAATAAATACTTCAATGTATTGTAGAAACTATCGACAAAGTTTTTTTCATTAAAGTAATTCGATGAACAAATATTACTTTTAACCGTAGCATGTTATTGAATGCAATATTCTTTCAGTATTTGGCGTTTTTGCGTAATTAAGTATATTTTATTAATATTAAAAGTTATTACGATATATCTATTTACCTGCTTGCATTCGAACCTCCGGCCCGAAACGTCTTACAGCTTCGACGGCCAGCACTGACGCAGCTTGGTGCAAACCGTGAGCCAAAAGTTGAGCGATTGTCGCGGCCAACGCCACCCCCCATCCCCACCCTCCTTCGGGGTAGTAATGGCGAGTGAGAGTCAGCAGCTGTCGGGGGTCGAGCTTGGCTTGTCGAGGGGCCCCGCCACTCGCCTCGAGAACCAGCGGCAGGGATCGTGTGCGCAGGAGCGGCGCGCCGCCCGACGACCATGACTCTTCCATCAATGCGCGCGCGCATGGTGCGCTCCCGACAGTCTCATCACCGACACACACGCGCGGTCATGTCCGCTCACTCATCACACAATACGCGGACGGACACCATTCGACTGAAAAAACCCTAAGCCTCCGTAAAGACGAAGCGATCCTAAATATCGTTCGCTATGATTGCACGCCCCTTCGCAGTGAATATGTCTATGCGATTGGGTATCAAGAAAACTATCGAAATAAAGAGTCTCGATCGACGTTGATTTGACATATCTATGAGTTCTAAATGTAATAACGTCGTAAGCTTTCAGATAGAATCGTATAGAATCCGAATAAATCCTTTGAGACTTGCGTCACGAGGCTACGCGTACGAGCTGGAGGAGTTCTTATTACTTTCATTGTCTCTGCATACTCTGATTACATTATAATAATTAACATACTTTGAAACGATAGAAATCAATTAAGTAGTGCGATGAATTTAAATTAAGTTGCTTTAAATAAAATGATTCAATGGAATTCATCTGATAGTAAGCGGTACGCAAGCCCATACCACGGTCATATGTATGGACAGACTTAAGACTACCTACAAAATAAACATAATATATTCAAGCCTTCGGTAATATTTAATCAACCATACTCCATTATCTTTAAAGGTTAAAAGCCGTAATTAAAGTGAGTTATTAATTAATAATGTACAAAATCAGCCTCTGCTTTAATCTCTCAATCGTCCCAGGCGCGTCCCCGTCCCGTACATCCAACATGGCCGATCGACAACCAAGACAACATTTTGGAAAGTGGCTTAAGGATAATGCTCTTCGTAATGGCCTCGTGTGTCAGATATGGGTCTCAAATGGCCTGGAAATGGTAGGAAGATAGCCGATAGAAGTAATTCGCCGCTACGATATATCTCATTGCCCGGTCAAAATTTAGGTGACATGTTTATTATTCATAAGATATTACATAAATTTGGGGTCCGGATGGATCATTTCCTGTATTATAGTAAATTTTGCTGATTAATTCATAATAAATAAGAGTTTTGTTTTTCCCCAAAGAAATCTGTTACTGATGATCACTGGAGCGCGAAGTGTCAGCGATAAAAAGGCTTTCGCTTCAAAAACATCGCTCAGGTCGTTATAAGTATAAAATATTTTATATATAAATTAAATAGTATGTTATTAACGTAACCCGCGTTTATTAAGAGTTCAATTATCTTTAATTCGATGGTTTTAGATAACTTGTTTTTTTTCTCTGATAATAATAATAACTTAATTAATATTTCAGTTATTTTAAAGAGTCTACACTTTTTCTTACTCTACATAGCTATAGTACACATATGTATATATAAATCCCGTGTCACGATGTTCGTTTGGGCAAACCTTTGAAACCTCTAAACAGATTTTAATGAAATTTTGTAGATATTTATAGTTTGATCCAACTTAGAAGATAGAATTGTTGTTTTTATACATAGTTCTATAGATGTGCCACAGATGGCGGTGGTAATGATAATTTAATGAATGTAAAATAGTTTAAGACGCAGCAGACGAAGTCGCCGGCAGTGACCAGTATTATATAAAATAATGATAATTGTTCCCAGTCGTATTAAAATTCAAAATGATAATTCGTAATCAATTAAGGTCAATATTCCGAATGTCGTCACATAAACTTCACGAACTGATTTCTTTATTAGTCCGCTCAAAACATTAACCAAACTGGTTTGGCGCCGTCATACACACACCTTACTCAATACTCAATACTCAATAATATACTCAATACTCAATATAGAACTAGGCTATAGGAGGCTTCTCGCCCACTTTGTACGTGTATTTAAATTACTTAGATCAATGTTTAACGGCAAGTCACAATGTCTACCTCATTGTCGTTTCTTCATGTTGAATATATCTCTAATTTGGAAAAAATAAAGACTTAAAAACATTTATTTTATAATTTGTGTTATTAATACAAGTATATATACATATTTGAATTTAATGTTATTGCCAATAATAGATTAAATGGAAGTATATAACAGTGAAAAGTAATCAAGAATACTGATAACTTATGCATATACATATATTTTTATATAGTGATACATACAATAACGATCTAATGAAACGATAATTTGTAAGTGCATTTGTAATTTGTATTTATATTGTCAAATATCTGTCGGTAGTTCCTTTACGATGTAATTAATTAAATAATAATACCTACATATTTTAATTTTAAAATATTTTAAGTTAAAGCTCTTGTGAATTTGCGTCCTTCGCTCAGTTATGAAACGCCGGCAGTTTAGGTCTTTTTATGACAAAAAAATGCGTCCTCCATATTTTTTATCGTTTGTTTTATTACAATACCTTATTAAGCTATCTGTCGGTGACATTTTTTACTTTTTTCCCTTTAATTGCCACATCCATTGACGCATCCGAGACATTTGTCACAAAAAATAGTTAATTTACCGCCGCCTTTGAAATAGGACTCCGGGACAGTAAATGTGTCACTTCTGATAATTAAATTAACGAGTCGGGAGTTAAAATAAATTATAATATATTAATAAAAACGTTCCCGATAACATAATAGGCCGTTAACATTATTTAATGCGTGTCACGAATTTGTATGTCATTAAAAAATATATAAAACCGGTGTAATATTAATTAATATGACACTTTTACACTCGTTAACGTCACTTATACGTATCCCATAAGTCTCGAGCGTCTCCCTTTAAGATATATTTGGAAGGAAGCAGTTTTTTATATTCCGTTTCTTTCAAAGTTATCAATTAATTTACGTCCAAACAGCTTTACTGATTAAAATTAAGTGTCATATTTTAATTAACGATGCACTCGCGTAGCGCGGCTCAATAAATATTTATTGTATTTTATTTTCCCAAGACTCAAACTAAGATACTAGTATCCATTATCCACTTCGTTAGCATTAGCATCGCGTGTCTAATTACGCAGTCGGTAAAGCCATTTAAAATTATACCAAATCCTCCAATAAATACCTATTAAGTGTGTATGTGTGTGTAGTATGTATGTTGCTCGATTTAGTTTACGAGAATCGACAGTATATCGAATGGAAGGGATTTACATTCAAATTGAACCGAGTGCATCGCTGGAACAAGATTTTAGAGTGTTATGAAACTGATCAGGTTTGGACAAATTAAACTTTGGATATGCAAAATATATGTAATATTGATCTGCAAGGGCTGAGGCAATGCCAAGTGTACTCTAGCATCCACTCAATAAAACAGATATAATTAAAGACCAAGTTAGTTCTGAAGTGCAGTTAATTCATGGTTTAAAGTAATTTACATAGTTTCAGGCTTAATCTAGTAAATAACACCCTCTAATAAACTTGTCGTTTGTAATTACTTGTAACCAGGACTATATATACGAGTATGTAAAGACCGCAGATGTTTTCACTTATAATATATAGTTCCTCACCTAATATTTGCGTCAACGAATCTATGATTGTGCATAGTTTAAGAACATGCAATGGGGTCACTATTTCTGCTCCACTGTGACGGGGACGGTGAGTGCTGACACGTAATCTAGTGAGATCCATTAAGCTTTAGACTGGATTTAAAAATGTATTCCATCACCCATCTCCTACCAACTAATACACACGACAGAGTTGCCTACACTGGGTTTAATTTGCATACTAAATACAGCTAAATATTTTATATAGTATCGTATCATTTACTGCTTTAGATTACTTAGAAAATTGTATTCGATCTAATTAATATTATTATCCCTCGTCTTCGGTAGAATAAATCTTCAGAGACCTATACTTCAAGAAGTTAAATTTATTACATTCGTCTCTGGGAGGAAAAAACTTTTCCAACACAAAGCAATCAATAAAACGTTGAGATTTAGGAGATACGAGTACGATCATGAATTTAATAAACAACTACATACTTTAGACATTGAAAATAACTCATTTGTACTTAGTTAACTGTAGGCAAAAGTATATCTGCATTTTTGTATTTAACCGTTCCCAATCTACCCTTACTACTATGTACTTAACACAAGGACAGTCATTATAATATATATAATAATTATCTGATGATATGTATATATACTTCATATATTTGTCTTTAAGATTTTTTTCTAAAATAATTGAAGCTTCTAATATAGTCGCTTTTTATTTTATTTATTTCCATTAACAATAAAGAAATTGAAAAACATATTACGTAAAAAAAAATATTACTTGTAAAACTAATATTTTTTTATATAATAAATAAGTTATCACAAAAAGAAGCAACAACATAAATACACAATTAATAAAATTTATCTTATCTTATCTTATATCTTTTAATAGCCATTTAAGTGGATACTAAAAATAAATGATTAGAGCTTACTTTTACTTACTTTCTTAAATTATAAGAAAAAAGGCAATAAAGTGAAATTATAGAACCAGGATAAGCCGCAGTACAATCAGCCTTTGTTAACTTTAAAACATTAACTTTTACGATTATAATAGTATATTTATTATTTTGTTTAATATTAACGCCTCGTTAGCAGGCTCAGTCGGCGGCAGTCGCAGTCCGGTGGCCACTCCACTGCCGGGAGGTATCATCAATCTCTCCGCTCTTTAATGTCCAAAGTTTGCGGTAACAACATTATTTACAAAAATATACCATTACACCAAATCAACGAAGGTATTCTTAATCATTTAACGTAATATGAAAACGGATACTTTTATATTGTAAGAGTATTTGGTAGAGTAATGATAATCAAGCTCCAATTATAAATTTATCTTGTCATGTATGAAAGTTGAACTTTAAATTTAATTTTATCAGTTTTTTTTTGTATACTTCTGATTGTATCAAAACTTAGTTTCTTATTATACATGTTATGGTTACTTTGATGTGGAATAAAATGACCAATACTGTAATAATTAGGAATCAAACCTGCGACCTTTGTAATTCTAGATAAATAATGTAAAATGTTAAATGATAAATTTATATCAACTACACGATAGCTTAGTCGTAAGACCGACGAAAACAAATTTTAATTTATCTAAAAATTATTTAAAAAATTGCAGAGGTATGCTACTAATAAAGTAAGTCATGAGATAGTTATTTTAGTATTATTATATTCATAAATGTGCATAAAGATAAGTCAAGATAAGCTAAAAGATATAGATTGCAAATTGAATAAAGTAAAATATTTATGAAGATGGGGCAGATTATGGAGATGAGTGGAGATGAGAGATGAGAGATGAGAGATGAGAGATGACTGATGATTAGGGATTGTAAATCGTGCATTAGAACAAATAACTCTTAGTGAGAATAATAAACGTTTCAGAATCTCTAGATCACTGAGTGACATTATACAGTCTCTTTTAGTGTAAATATAATAAATTATGCAAAAGAAGCATACGATCGATTCTGTTTTTACGATCTTAGTATCAAAAGATTTTATACAAAATCTTATGTCTTCAGTGTTATTCTCAGTATTTATGTCCAAAAACAATACATAATGTTACCAAAATATAAGTAAATTATTGAATTGAATTCCTTTGGTTGCAAACATATTTGAAGACATATTTAAAGAATCCTTTGGCCGGGACCCAGGGAGTGGGACGTGACCAGAAATATCAACCGCCTATTCGCGACCTTATTTCATTATCTGTGACGAAAAATTTAAACTTACACATAACTTTGCTCAAAAGTTGTAACCGCTTTTGGCTTCAAAGTTACTTTAGAAGATAAAGTATCTTAGGAACCATTTCCTAAGATACTTTATCTATTTAAAAATTTATAACAATAATAAATAATACATTAAAATAAACTGAAACGGACTGTTGTTATTCGTGGGTTTAAACTCAACGGTAAGAAGAAAAAGTAACCTTATTAAGAATAAGTACAATATATGTTTTGTGTGTAGACAAAGCAATGTTGTCGCGGCTAACTTACAGTTTTTAGGGTTCCCGAGTCGAATGGTAGAGATGGAAGTCAATTGTCTATCTATTTCGTTATTAAGATTTTTCGATTTACATCCGTCGGTGATTTTTGTTAAACTCAGGATGAGTTCCAAAAATATCTAAACATATTTTTTATTTAGTTTTTTGTTGTACAGTTTAAAATTGAAAAGTTTCATTGGTGTTGCTTATTTCGAAAATATATTTAATTATTAAAATAAAATTAAAAATACTATAAAAGTTTTGTAATAATTATAATTATTATTGTTGATCTGCGGAACACTTTTTTCACGAATCAGACTCTTTCTCTTCTCTTTTTCTTTTCTCTTTAATTATATTATGTTTCCTTTTATAAAGGTTTTATTTAAGATGATCACATCACTCATTAAACAATTGATTAATGGATCATTATTAAAAATTGTTAAAAATATATTGAATTCGATAAAATAATTTACAATCATCACGAATGAATCATATTTTAAATTGAAATTGAAAAAATGTACTTCATTCAAACCAGAATATCTTACAATAAAAATAATGACAGCATTTTAAAACTGATTACAATGTATGTAATCAGTTTTAATATCCCTTGAATTTGATAACGTATTAATGTTTCGCTTCACAATAATTTATTACAATTTATTTCCTGTACTTTGTATTATTAGAGACAAAGAAATGAATGAATATCTCGGACAAGTAATTGATTAAAATCACAAATACATGTCCTATTTCATCATATATCATTTATGTTTTAAGTAAAATGAGTTATTATTTACATTTTTGTACAGAATTTATTAAAATATATAATAAAATCGTGAGGGACACTCGACCCAGCAATCATTTCGATTTAAGCTCTTTTTTATTTTATTCAAAGTAGGTTAAATGTTTATTATATATGGAACTAAGAATATTAAATAAAATACATTACTTATTGTATCGGTCGAGAGTTGTTCAAAATTAATTATAAACGTTCGTTTTAAGAAAGTTGTTACCGATTACGTTAAAAGTTACGATTCTTACGGACTTCTTACGAGTATACTTCACTTGAATTTCTAAGGACATTATATTTCGATTATATTAATAAAGTTCGATCCTAAACTTTTTATCTGCGAGCGATATTATTAATTTACACAAAACATTGTGTGTGTGTTATAAAAAGTAATGTCTATCAAAGTGAGCGGAGCCCGCGCGTCCACGTGCTGCCGCAGACCAGGCCATATGTTACAAACTTACAGACCAACCGAGCACTGTTCACTGTACTACCACTCCCTAACCCCTAATATAAGGGAAATGTTCCAAACTAAGCAAGTTCGCGATCTCGGCGGGATACGAGCGTGGAGCGAGCGACCGTGGCCGAGTGGTGCAGAATTTACACTGATTTTTTGTCGGAGGCATCGCGGCGTGCTCCACATTGGGACCGGTGAGCGCTCGGGCCTCGGCGCAGTGCTACTATTACCCGCCCTCGCGCGTCGTACACTACTATCGGGTATTAGCTTACGAATATTACACTCTTACACCTGGCTGGATAACTCGTACGTGTACAATTAGGTACTATTATCGTTTAATATTTATGCACTCGACTATCGGTGTCATTAGTTCCTATTTGTGTTTATTTAGAGGCGATATTTCCTAACCCCTTTACGCGGGACGGATCTCCTAAGATAGTGTTGTATATCTTGTTTATGACAGTTTTGAGAATGTTATAAGTTTTGAGTGATTAATTATATCCCTTTTGTAAATAATGTACGCCTGCATCGAAATTAATGTTACTAATTTATAAAAATAAATATAGAAAGAAATTTAGGACTAAGTTTCGACGACTGGAATTCGTTTTACGCTCAGTTTTGATTATTTTTCTTTAAATATTTAAAATTAAAAAGCCTTTTTAGTTAAAACATGCAACAATTCAAAAAATCTATACATGTAAATAAAATAGAAGTGTCTGTTTGTATCCAAATTAAGAGCTTTTCTCTAAAAGTATATAAATGTATACGGTACTTATATAAAAAAAATATATTTTTAATTTGTTGTCTGTGTGTCTGTTTGAACTTTCACTGACAGATAGCTAATGATATAAGGAGTACACAGGCTACTTTTATTTAAATAAATATTCCGCGCGCAGTCGCGGGCGCAGCTTATGGACATAAATATCATCAATATAAAAGTGTACTAGTTTAAAATAAAAATGATATTATCCCTAAACACTGGATTGATTATTAATAATGTGATAAACGTAAATTGATAAATACAGGTCATTAATAATGCTTGAAGTTATAAATTAGTTCGTGGCGCGAGGAGCTCGTCTCCGCCGCCATCTTTTATTTCGTAAAATACAAACATCTCACGAGAAGCTACTCGAAGTATATAAAAATATGTGACAAACTGACAAACATTTGATTTAATATAAAATAAATTAATAGCGTGGATTTCATAAAGTTAAAATAGAATATATTTCAAATGTATTATAAAAACAAATTTTATGGTGGATTGTTGGTTTTAGAAATTTGATAATAACAAGAATTAAATAATTTCGAAGCAAAATTTCTCTGTTCCTCTTCCTGTGGACTACTTTACACTAAGACGTCTTTGCATCTTCGTTTTATGAGATGGATGGATAGAGTATCGATTTTTATAATTAACTACTTGTACACACGACTTCGTTCGCGCGGAATATTATTTTAAAATAAAAGTAGCCTTTGTTACTCCTTATAACATCAGCTATCCGCCAGTGAAAGTTACATTAAAATCGGTCCAGCCGTTTCAGATATTAACCGGAACAAAGAGATAGAAAAAATTTAAAAATAGTTTTGTTTGCAACCACCGTATACACTTTCATAAGCATTTAGTGAAAAGTAATATGGAATTACTAACAGACAATTTGATTTATATGTATATACTAGCAGGTTACCCGTACTTCGCGACGGGAATAAACAAAAAAAAAACGGACTTTCGTGAGTATTGAACATATGACCCTACCCTTCAAACATACACGCTCTATCCTCCAACCCATCATGACTCGCTATCAGTGCGAGAAAGCCTTGAGTTTGATAACTACAGAGTTTCATTCCTATCGTGTTATACGAGTATGTACACTCTTGTTTCTCTCATCGCAGCGTGTTGAGAATAAACATAGTGACTGGCCAAATAATTTTAATTTCTACTGCAATGCAATGGGAGAAGAAAGGGAGCGGGGAGTAAACTTTGCAGTTTTTTAGCTGTAACTTTGGAGCGGTTTGGAACTTTTGCAAAATCCTTTCTTATTGCACCTATTCAATATGTCAGGAGTCTTATGTCCAAATTTCAGCTTTCTAGGTATTACGGTTTGAGACCTAGAGCGATGAATGAGTCAGTGAGTGAGTATCTTTGTGCTTTATATATTAAGATAAGTGCAATTTACAAAAAAATCCAAAAGTCGAAAATTTAGACACGAAAGTAAATAATTAATGAATACATTGTCTCAATCCGTAGCTATTAATAATGCTAAACAAACAAACATACACACATATAATATAAACTTAATAAAATATGAACCGACATATTTACTGATCATTTACAACCCACCACCCTCCACCACTCAATATCACTGAAATACAATATTTGTAGAATATATATAATATTTTAAAATCTTTTGTTCACGACTTTTATTAATGCCTGCTCTTAATAATGAGAATCGATTTATTTACTTTTAGTACATAAGTAATTGAATAAGAAATAAATTAATATTTTATATAATTAATATTAATATTAAGTAATTAATATATTTGTATGATTGGATAGGATAGGTTATTGGCACGGAGTTAATGGTTATTGTCATATGTACACAAACAAACAGCTGAAACGAGAACTCCGTCCTCTTTAAAGTCGGTTAAATGCAAAAGAGTGCCAAATTAATATTTTTATAATATCCCTTATCATACACGCTAAATGCGACTTTTTCTGTCCCGGGATGAAAACATTCCCGGTCTGGAATTTAATACGCTGCAGTCAGTTAAAAATTGTTAAAAGTTATTTTATTATTACGTGGACGTATGTTACAGAGAAAAACATTTATTAATTTAATATACAGACATACATTACATAGTTCGCTTAAATAATATATACATATAAATAAAATTTAAGTGTCAGTTTGTATTCAAATAGCTTTAAACTAAATGCATATGAAAGTACATTTGTCAAATAATAAAATAAAATTTTCTGTCTATCTGTTCGGTCCGGCTAATCTCTGTAATGCTGGACCAGTTCAACAGGACTATCACAGGCGGATAACTGATGGTCAAGGAGTAACTTGGCTACTTTTATTTTAAAACCATACGTGTGAAGTCGCGTGCCCAGCTAGTTGCAAATAAAACAGAAAAGCTTTCCATAAAGTTTTCTCACATTCAACGTCTATTTACCCAATTTTATCCCAGAGCTGGCTGGAATAGAATTTTCTATGTAAGGAATTTTCTAGTTCGGAATGAATGTGGAATATGTACAATGTATTTTACATATAATTTTACGTAATAAAATACTACAATACCATTAAATAATCTAATAAATAGCAACCGTGTATAAAAAACTTAATTTTGGTGTTATTATCTATCAAAGAGTTGAGTAACATTTTATGTGGCGAAAAGGAATTCAGATACTTTCATAGACTGAGACTGATTAATGAAGTAATGTTTGGAATTATTTGTTTCTGTCGACTTCTCAATGTCATTATTTTGCAAAGTTTGAAATATTAATATAAATTTTCTAAGAAGGAAGGGGTCTCTTAGATGTCATAGAATTATTTATAATGATAGATACATTACGACGGTTAGACACGGTGGCTCAATTCGCAGAGCGACTGGACGGTATTCCAGAGTAGAAGGTTCGAGTCATGAGCTGAGTGATTTGAAACTAAGGTATATTGTAAGTTAGACTGTAAAAAAAATGGCTAAAAGGATTTAAGAGAGGAATTATAAAAACATAATATTGCTAGATATACAAAAATACCGAGAACTACGTTGATTCGATAAAAAAATATATAAAAAGAAAATAAAATTTGTTACTTCAATGAAAATAGATATGATTTTGAAATATATAATGTAAAAACAAAAATAGTGTAATATTAATGAATGTAAACTTTGGGATTTACGAAAGAAATATTAAGTATAACTAAGAGGACAAACTAAACGAAGAGTTCAATAGAAAACATGACAAATGACAAGTTCGACAACATGAAGTACGCTAACAAAATTAAATACGAGTATTTTTAGTATGAGATATGAAATAGCAGTAAATTAAACATGCAGAAATAAAAATAGAAAGAGAGAGAGAGAGATTAATTAAACTTTGTTTGCTAAAAAACTCAAACATACATACAAAGCAAGTATATATAATTTCTAAAGACTGATTGAAATTCTACGCGTGTATACATTTTACTTTAAAAAAAACACAATTCTCTTAAACTCTTATACATGTATATATGATGATATCCTTAAGATACCATTGTAATCTGTGTAATACGCCGTGTAGATAATTAAACCATGTGTAAACATGAGCGGAGCCCGAGATACTTATTGAGATAGAGTAAACCGTTCTAATTATACCGGGAGCATTCGACTCTACATGTTAAATACGGTCTACACTTATTACAACCCCCGGGCTGGATATAGCAATGACACATCGTCAACAAATATTAACAACAATACGTATGTCATTAATAATATCAACAAGGTGCCAGTGAATGTAAACAGAACACGTGATAAATCTTACGCGTCGAAAAATGAAGACGAGTAGCGATTCCGACGATAAAAAAGCTTAAAGATGCCTTGAACTGTCAATTTTTGTATTATTTACTGCGCGAGCGCTCGAATTGAATGGCTTCAGATGTTTATTGGTCATTATAAATTAAATACACATTTATCTGCTTAAATGTGGACATTTGTTTGTTCATTTCAACATTCAAGTGTTTACAAAATATAATTAACTTGTGTTGTCATTAAATATGTCTTGATGTTGAATTTAAATATTGCATTTATTACAATAGTAAAAAACCTAATAACTCCAAAAGTTTAAGTAATTTCAGTAAGATTTAAGTATTTCTACTTAACGTTGAAATAATTCGTTTGATTTCATTTCGGCAATAATCATAAAACTATGTCGTCGGCGACGCGGAGGGAATTTTAAATTTTTACTGCTCTTAACAGTTTTCGATTACGGGAATGAATAGCATCTTTAATTTACTGTATTTAATCTAAACATTATTCATTAAAAAAAAGTCTATTATGTTATGAGAATGTACGATATTTAAGTGATAAATTAAACAGTACAAATTATTAGCGGTATAAGAACTCCATGATTAGCAAATTCAAGTCGAGATTTTTTTATAATTTATTTGTTAAAAAATTTATGATGTATAATTAAATTAATGACGCACCATTGAGAATTAATGTACAAATTGATATTTAAAAAAGTTATTTTCGTACACACAGACGAATGTACCAAGCCTATGCCGCTGTAGGTGGTAAATTACTGTAATATATTCCAGAAAAGATGAAAGACATTCCACCAAATGTTTTCGTAATAAGTCAATGAACCTTGCTGGTACGAGTATGTTTACATTGATTTTTACACAAAAAAGGTTTATATAGGTGCGAAACATGCCGCTTGGGATAATATTTGTGCGTTGGGAATAACAAATCTTGGCCTTGAAGTATTTTAATAGTTTGATCGCATATTGGGCCGTATTGGGCCATTGTTGATCGAAGTGGTGTTGTGATTTCATTATGGATATTAAGTAGGTTTGCCCGTCACGCTGCTTGTTTTTTTTATGCAAGAGTGAGTGAGTGAGTGAGTGAGTGAGACAAGTGATCACCGCCGCCCACGAACTCTTGCAACATCCGGGGAATCGCAAGAACGTTGGCGGCCTTGGAGGTGAGAGTATATACCTTTTTAAAGGTACCCATGTCGTATCGATCAGGAGACATCGCCGAAGGAAGTTCAAACATAGTGATATATGGAAGAAAGGTCCTTGAAAACCATACAGTAGAAGATCGCCATGAACCCAGGTGGTACGAATGGTATTACAGAGGATGACGTGCTGTGAGGTGAGAAAATTCAACATCAGGCATCATCGAATAGCTCTTAGGAACACTCCCCGTTGTAAATGCAGTAAAAGATTCACAGAGAAGCCACGTCTACGCAATGCCAAAGAGTCCGGCTGTGCGTAGAGCGCCGGGTCCCCGATAATCTGGACCGCTCTCCATTGTACGCGGCTGTAGCAGCGGACCAGAGATGAAAACAGAACTCCATGTGTGGCTGAACATTTGCCTTGTAAAGTGCAAGTCTTTGGTCAGGCCTAAAATACTGCCTGGCTTTATTGATCACACCCAATTCTATCGAGGACAACTTGGCCTTGCTTCTAGATGACTACGACAATCGCCTGAAATGGCAAGGTCCAGTATGCTGATACTTGGCCAGGCATTGAGAGGAGTGCTATCGAAGTGCGATGATACGACAGATGGGGTTTTCTTAGTGGTAAACGCGTAAACTTTTGATTTTTTTGGATTAAACAGAACGAGGTTAAGTTTGTTCCCTGTTGAGACCATCCCGAGGGACATCTCTATAGAAGACACAAGTTTCTTTCGACACTCGTCAACATATGATACAACATGGATACAGATGATTTTTTGCCGAAAAAAAAATCCGGCCTTAAGCTCTGACACCGCAGTGTGGTAAGCGATGTCTTGCCTTGGTCGTCCAAAGTCGAGTTTGAGGTAAAAAGTGTGTCCAAGTAATTCGCTTTCTCTTTTGTTGTTTGGGGTGTAGATTTATTGCCCGTGTCCGATGGCGATAGGAACGTTTGGCAAAAGTGGCTTTTGAAAGCCCTTAGCTAGGTTGGAGTGAATTCACCGGATGTTGCAGAAGCCATTTAGAATGGAGCGGAGTGCCGCTGCGTTGACTCGTCGTTTGCCCTCAGTAAACACAAAACCCGATATCTTGCTCGCCCCAGATAAAACGGACTGTCCGAGTAAAATCCGGGACTCGTTCCCCCGATTTTGGCCGGGGAAGGTTTCAATGAAGTCGGTACACTCTTGGGGAATATTTTTTTGAGGCATCGCTTACATATTTGGTGGAGTGGAGTGGATTGGGCTTTTGGACTCTCTCGCTCACCGAACGAACATAACCATATTAATTTGGTTACCTCACAGCGATCTTCTATTCTCCTTCTGCGGTTTAGCCCAATACGAGTTGCAGTCAGGTTGTTACAGCTACCACTCAGAAAATATTATTTTTTAAAGACTGTAATGTGTTTAATATAAATGCAATTAAAAATAAACATTACTCAATGAATGGTTAGATTTTCGAAATGTTAAATCATAAATACAACTTATTTTAAATACTTTTTTAAGCTAGTCATGAATTATAACACCTAAAGGTCCACTATAGATTTACAAAATACATTAAAAAGTGGTAAACGTTTCGACAAGTCACTGTAAATACAATGAGAATGATGGATTGTTATACGCGATAGAGGCATTGGTTTGGCATTAAATTGATGTATGGTGTGAATGATAAAGCGAATCAAACAACCCATTGTGCAAAATAACTAGATATTTTCACACTATTATATGTTTATATTCTAGTAAACAATATAATTTCATGAAAAACAAGTTTAAAAGTGATTTGAAGTTTAAGCTGAAGTTTAAACACACAAAGGTATTATAAAATATAATCATATTTCTTTCTATACCTTTGTATAAAAATAAATGTTCGATTGAATCCTGTCGTAGCGTGCTTAAGTTAAAAGAACCAAAGGTGAATGTTTCAGAACAGGAAAAGGATATGCTGTTGCTATTAAATTAATAACACAAGTATTTTTCCATGTTTTCAAATATTATCTATATTTGGATGATAATTAGATGTAATAAAAAATTACGAGAATAATAAAATAAATATGATTCTGTGTTCTCACTTAAACTATAATTGTCACATTTTAATGTGAAAAAAGTGGAATATTTTCGACATTCTGAGAATTTAGAATAAGTAGTTAAGTCACGTAATTAAATAGTTTAGGGTCGTAGTGTTGGTGGTCTTTTACGTATCTTGCTGCGAACTATCTTATATCATTAACTGATTAACTAAATGCTAACTCCAAAGCTATTTAAAGATATCTGCAGTTAACATTACGTGCGTTAGAAGGTAAATGGTGGAACTCTATCCAGGATCTGGCGTTTCTAAGAATAAACTAAAGGGAAACTTGCAAAGGATTGAAGGTTAATAATAATAATAATGTAATTAATAATTATACAATTATACAACATAATTTTTAAATGTGATAAAATAAATTTCACAGAATAACATTAATAAATATCTCAAGTATAAGTAACTAAAGCTACTCGTATCACTAAAGGCGAACGTAAGTTATTTCTTAAGTTACAATATTCTCTCAAGCATGTACCCGCAGTGACAAATGTCCCAAGAGCTCACATAACATATATCACTTTTCCGGGCAGTTTATTTTAAAGAAAAACAATTTAATTTAAAAGAGACAATCAGGCACTAAAATTGAACGAAATATAGAGCACGTTGGAAAATCCAACAAAAATGTTCTTAGCTCTGTTAACATGTAACATATATTTCACTTAACATTAAAACTATTATAACCAAATCCAAAATAATGGAAATGGTCTCTGGCACTGCGGTTCCTTGGTATGTTGGTTGTTGGTTCACACTTCGCTTCCTAATTTCTCAACTAACTGCAGGAGGTCTGGAATTAAGACCAGTGCGACCGCCAACTTCCTACTGGCGTGCGCATTACTTGCACCAGATGATTGTTTTAAGATAACTGTTATCTTTTTTGTAACATTTCACATACAACACCTGGAATATAGTATCATTATAAATTATAATATTTAAAAATATTTAAACTTTTGCTTTACATTATATTTTGGCCATGATACTAAAACCAACCCTAAAGGTTGCATCTCCCAGTCCTGTCTGTGTTCATTTTTAATTGTATATTAATAATTAATAATTAATAATTAATAATAGTCAATACGTCAGTGTGTTTGTGTGTCACGGACGCTTAATGTAATAAAATGTTAATGTTAGAGCCGTAATGGTGATAGCCAATGGTTCGTTTTCCTGCTATTATTAGTGTTAGTGTATGTAAGATGACGACAATCTTAACTATAAATATTCATAATTATGTAGTAATAAAATATATTTTATTGAATCTAATGTTATACAAAACAAGCTTGGATAGTTTCCTCCACTTAATGAAGTAAATACAAGTTAACGATTATGAAGTAAATATAAGTACAGAATTAAATAATTAAATAAATAACTTAATAAAGTTAAGTGTCTGGTTCCTGTATGTCATTTACCTGTTATCAGTGAACGAGGTCTCGGTGATATTTTGTTATTCTGCAACATAACTTTGGTGATTTGTCGAAGCTGCACGAAAGTGAGTTATTGGAAGGTCGCTATTTTTTCCTGCACAACCTACTACGCAGAGATTTATGATGTGTTTACAGAATGCAATGTTTATGTGTATTTATGTTACAAAAGACTCTCTTATCGACTTTACGTATTAGATTTTATGGGCTTTTTGGTGATTCAATTTAGAAAAAGCAATTTGTTTAGGGAAAATGAGTTTTATATTATAATTGTCCATTATGTAATGACATAGAGTAATAAGTTTCTTTTAAAACTAACTTTTATACATATACATTGTCATATCTTTTGTACATCTGTATGTATTGTTTATTTTGTAATAAATATATTTCTTTTTAGATATTATTAAAGCGTTCTACTTTATATCAATAATCTTACAATTTATTTATTTATGTCTATTTTAATTTAAATTAAATTAAATGAAAATTGTTTATATTTGAACGAATGAATAAATGAGTGAATGAAATGACTTGACCTATTAAATACCATTGCTTCATATAGAATTTAAAAGCGACCCAAAAATGTAAACATATATGAAAGTTTTTTTGATTGAAATATAACACATTAACATTAACGTTATAGTGTAATTGACATCTGATCTCGATCTGAAGCATTAAATGAATTGTGCTTTTTAAATGTATATATCCTGTCCGTCTGTGTGTAACTGTCAGTTTGATACGATTATATGTATATATATATATATATATACATATTTGTAATCCACGTGAAGGTGGCTCCGCGTCAAGATTGATCGCTTTAACGAAGAGTAAACGCGTTAAAGCTGAGAATGTTGTAGCATTTTTTATCATCTCCCATAATCTTGTAAACAGAATTGCCAAAAAATTGGGACATTTATCAGAAATTGTGAAAATAACAAACATATTTAAGAGGTCAAAAACATATATATATATATATATATATATATATATATATATTACAATACAACTAAAATTAAATAAAATATTATGTTTTTTTCTAAATTTTGTATTTTAAAATAGATGTAATGTTTCATAGCTTATTTAAAAAAAATATTTTTTATGATATTTTCTTTCTCTTTTCCGGTTTATAAATCAATGGTTAAATCGAGTGGAATATAATTTTAAAATCGCATTGCAATATAGTATTTCTGATTCATTTCTGATTTTATTTCTTTCCTTATGCGCCGTCCTATCCATCTCTGCAGATTGATGTCAAGGACTGATATGGATTGTGTTAAGTTATAAAACGCATTTTTCAATCGACGTTATTATTCTGAATTTAAGCTCTTCGGACTGGACTGATTGTGATGAAACTTTGTTCTTTTGTGACATACATAAAATAGAGACAGTAAAGCCTATTAGTACCTTTTTTTAGATGAAAAAGGTATATTTTGTATTCGAGAGTCGGATTCCAAAACCCCCTTTTTACCTCCTCTCTGTGTCTCTTTCTCTCATTGGGTGTCTCTCTCTCCTAATATCTAAAGATCTTCAAGGTATCTTGCCATTCAATATAACAGAAGTGGTTGCTAAGAGCTATTATTTTAAATCGGTTAACGAACTATTTAACAGAGATCCGTTAGCTCCTAATCTGTAATCTCTTGAGATAAAACAACCGGAGCTCAGTTAATTTATACACTGTCTGATTGATGAGGATTGACACACGCGCTACAGCCTCCAGTAGTACAAAATTAACTTACTTCTATCACGGGTTCCGTCCACTTCATACATGGCACTACTTTAATGAAATACCTTTTTTAACGAGATAAATGTAATAGATTGATAATTATTAAGTAATTAAACTATTATTTATATATAAATATTATTGTTAAGTTGTTTTTACAATACATTTGATAAGTGATGCGAGGGATCTTTTAATATTGGTTATTATTTCATTTTTGACATTAGCGCTGGTGGTGTAATGGTCAGCATAGTTGCCTTGTAGGTTGATCCGGGTTCGATTCCCGGCCAACCCACGCTTTACAAAAACCTGTACAAACAAAACATTGGAATATGTACATTTATTTATGATATAAAGGGTAATTTTTAAAACTTTAGATATCGTTATAGAGGGTAATAAGTTTAATGTTTTGCCAGTTTATATATACTAGCTGTGCCCGCGAATTCGGTTAAGTAAAAGCCTAAGTCACTCCTAACAGCATTAGCTATCCGCTAGTGAAAATCCTGTTAAAATGGTCCAGCCGTTTCAGAAATTAACCGGAACAAACCGACAGACAGACATAAAAACTGTAATATTTTTTTATTTATGTAAGAGCCGTATATACTGACATTTATATTGAGTTATTTGTATTTACAAACATACATTTTTATATAATTCCTGTGTATTTTAAGGTACAGAATGGATGAAACCGTTGGTTCTCAATAAACAAACGAACCAGGCGACGTGAATGCTGAGATCCCGCGGGTTTATGATATTTTTATTGTAGTTCATTGAAAACTGTAGTTGTTGACTGTCGAAGACAGGTAACTGCCGCAATACATTGCACCGGAGAGGAAAATGTTCATAATCTCGTTCCGGAAACTTTTCTTATTAAAAGTTTGGTTTTAAAATCTAGAATCCACTGACCGCACTCCGCGATCCTGAAACACCCATTGCATTGATATTTTATATCCAACTTTATCAGTGTATTAATAAAATTTACGATAATATCCACAGAAGTGATAAAAGAAGATATTAACGGAATGATTCATTAATAATTGCGAATTCAACACCATTTAGCACCATTGTAAAGACTTCAATCAGCGGGTGAGCGATGGACGCGGGGGGAACTCATTTGATGTAAAAATTATGCAAAAGCTCGGAGGACAGCAGGTTTACGACCGCAGTCTTGGGCGGACTCCAAGTATTTGACATTGCGGTAACGACTACATTACAATTTACGAAAATGTTTATAATATCTAATATCTATGTAAAGTATAAACACAACAGCAGCATTGTTAGCATTGTTCAGAGGACGTTAAAAATGTTTTTCTCGGAGATATTTATTAAATTATACACTCGGGAGTTGTACATTTATTTGTAGATGTTTTATTTTCACGGTCCCCCAATTCAGTTATATTGGGCCTCGAATATTTTGTTTTCTAACATCTTAAGATAACTGTATATTAAAGACACTCTTAGTTCTGAATATACGCAGTGTTCTCGGTAGTAGGTAGTAGGTAATAGGTAGTAGGTAGTAGGTAGTAGGTAGTAGGTAGTAGGTATTAATATATGATTGCACACAAGTCTTCACACAAGTCACTAGATATGATAGTAATCAATAAATTCATTAGAAATCTAGTTTTCGATAATGTGTTATGAAGAATCAAATATGGAATCTGTGAAGCAATTATGCCTTTAAAGTACTTTAATTACTGAGCTATCATGACCGCATGGATCGCAATATATTTAATAACCGGATACGCGGTATAAAGGTAGGTTTATATAAAAAAATCAAATTAGCTTTACGTTTCAGTTTTTCTTTGCTGTTAAAAATGCAAATTTACACACAATTATCTTAAATTATAACAATTGTAATATTATTAATACACAAAATGAAATATAAATATATAATAGTGAAGTATGAACCACGGACCAGTTTGGTCCCACGCCAAGACTTGTATGAAGCCTGATCCATGATCCATTGTCTTAATTACATATTCCGCTGGAGCGACGTCACTTAAGGCTTATCTGTTTAGACCGAATTAACATTTATACCGAGATACACTTTTATTTATTATTAATATAAAACATTCTCAATTGGAATTGCTTTTGAATGTTCAATTAATATTTGTATTCTCATTATAGAAGCCATGATACATTTACAACAAAGTCAGTTTTATGTTGGAATAGTTGCACGGTTCTAGATATATCAATGAATACTCGTTATATTACTAATAATTTCGAGATTTAACTTAGTTTTTGTAGGTAATTTTAGAATGTTTTCAAATATTGCTTACCCGATGAAATATTTTTTTTTCTAATCGTTACAAATTCCTTAAATAATAGTCATATTTAATTCCGTTTGAATAAAAGAACTTTTTGTACAGATTAAGTAATAAAGGGACAACATATGTAGGTATGTGTTAAAAGGATTGTCTATCGTAGTGAGAGCAAGAGAAGTCGCGGGCAACAACAAGTAGTACATATGTTTTAATATTACTGTATATGTCCATATAGGTTGTCTGTCCTGGATTCATAGTAAAACATTCACTATCTCTACTACTTCATAACTTCATATATATTAAATATAATTTAGATTACATTGTCTGTCCGTAACCGCCTTGTGCCATTATGTTTGATTTTAAGGCATAAATTGCTGACATTTTAATTTCTTAAAGGCATTATTGAATTAAATTTAATATAGATATCTTAAACAACCACCAGAGAATGTTTTAAGATTTTCGAAGGCTTCTGACAATCTAGAAAGGTGTTTTAACTATTCAGGGTTCTGAATGTTCAATTGTAATTTACTTTTATGACTCAACAGGACACTTTTGAATTATCCCCTGAATATTTTAAGAAGGTTTTTAATATGAGCTTTCGGTAAACAAAATACATGATAAGTGAAATTATACCCTCGTTTAATGTGGTTGGAATGTTTTGTAAGTCCTAAGTCTTTAACATATCAAAATAAAGCCAGCCTTTAAAACAAAACAGATTTTCGCTGAAATATATTTAATAACATTCAAAAGCTTCTAAGAGACACTCCATTAGGGAAGACCATTTATATTTTTTATGAACTAGGTAATGTCCATTCGTGTATTTTGTAAGTTTGTACACAACTGTCAACAACATTAACCGGAGGCTAACTGCGTCCTCGTTTTCACCCGTACCCATTACGGACCAAAACTAAACAACTCGACCCTTACCCCAATAGATATAGAGGCTACACAAAATTCGCTTCAAACCCATTGAAGGTATGAAAGGATAGCCAATCCAGAGGTCAGCGACCTCTTCACTCGTAAATCTGAATAGTAAACAGTGAGTCTGTTACATGTGTTGTGATGACGTCGGAGCGGTACGACTTCCTTTATCTGAAATGTTAAGTTACTTTGGAAACTTTTCGCATTCGATGTACACTTCACAGTGCTTCCATCATCGACTGTTGTTTATAAAAACGGGGAAATATACATATCTTTTTGCAACGCACCAAATATATAAAGCCGAAAAATATTAAAAAACTCATTCATTTTATAATATTATCTCTATATATACTTTGTTTCATGTAAACTAGTGTTTTAGCAATATGAGTACATAACACAATTTCCGGTTGTCATTACAAGCACCTAATGGTAAAATCATGTATAAGAATTTAGATGTGGTAGTTTGTGTTGTCACAGTCTATGGCCCGCAACAAGAATAACAATTTTCTTTGTTTTTCAAGTTGCCAATATGTTTTCATGTTAAATGAACACAAGGTTTCAATAACGTAAAGTGATAGGTAATATTTTATCATCCCATCCTTATCCCAAATATTCGGGGTTGTCAGGATTACTTCTACGGTCTTCTCAGGTGAAACTTGCTCCTCCGTCTCCGTCCATGTCTTCTTCGGTCACCGTCTTCTCTTATCTACATTTTTACTAAAGATGTTGTGAGAATAATATATATATTATATATCACAATTATTTAGAGTAGATTCGATTATTATATAATATACTGATAATGCCAAGTCATAACTATATGTTACATAGTTTTAGACTAGTCTATAGTACCTACTAGCAGCAACCGACTACTTGCAAACAGTAAGTTACTTCTTGAAATAAGAAGGATCAAATTATTATTCAAATCATGACAGACAATTATATTGTATAAAACATTTATTATTTTTAAATAATATGAGTAGGAGATTGTAAAAGTATTGCTAAAAACAAAAAAACCAAGATTCAAAGTAAATAAAAGTTAGAACCGACTGAGTATACATAATATATATACATAAGTGTTACATATATGTTGGTATTTTTAAGTAAGTGTAAGTATCAGTATCCTACTTATTAAATGTATAATATCTTTGTATCTATTGTCATCCTCTAAAACAATCTTTTTACATTCACTGGTCGTTGAAAGAGATATCTTCATAGACGCTCAAGCAGTTCACATCGTTTAATTGGATTGTAATAAAACATAGATAAATAAATAAATTACTAAATATAATATATAATTAATCTGTAGTTGGAGGAGACATAAACGAGGATCGTTTGTTTTAACCAATCTCATACATTCATACAAAAATGTAACATTTACACACGACTGAGATACTTTGTATGAAAACAATTTTCCTCTGAATCGTGCTATCAAATACAAATCTATACTGATTCCGAGAAAATTCAATTTGTAAGTTTAAACAAATTTTTGGTTTCATTTGTAAGTTCTGACCTCATACAGCTCAAGTACTTCTACAATTTTATAGAACTTTCTTGGTATTATAAAATATTTACGTCTATTATAAAAAGATATCTTCACAGAGAAGAGACGTCAAGATGTGTAATAGATAGAGTAAATAAAGATAAACAAGTATATATTTATCTTTTTCTTTTCCACGTGTAGTTTATCCAATCTAAAATATTTCTTAATAAATCTTAGATAATTAAAAACAAAATAAACAGTATTTTAAACTGGTCGATGTGGTTTAAATAAAATAATATATTATCAATACAACTTTAAAAAATTCACAATTTATTTGCATATCTTGATAACAACATTGTCTTTAAACGATTTATACGTGTGAGGGATCTTTTACTTTTAATAAATGTACCGACCTTGACACGCACACTCACTCCACAAGAGAAATAACTTGTTAGGTTATCAATGAGTGACATCAAATGAATTATCTTATACAAAACACGCAAACTTATTTAATACCGCCATGATTATTACGAGAAAGAGAGAGAATATTGAAAGAAAGTGACAGCACTATGACATTAACGTAATGATTATTTAATCTGTGCTAAATTTGACGTTTTTATTGTTTTGACACGTCCGATTTTCTTAGCGCCATTTAAATATAAATTCTTGTTTTTCAGATTATTAAATATGTAAAAACATTGTTTTAATACTTTCATCGGACACTGAATGTATATATTATATTTTTATTATAAATATATATATTATTCCTAATAAAATATGAATTTATAAAGGTGTGTATCGTTCACAATGTACTCGGACTGAAGACACCGAAATATAATAATTACTTTCTTGATTAGATAAATACATTTAAACAGTGAGGAATGTAATATTTTATGCAAATCAAATTCCAGCTTTAATCTAGACTGTCCGAGCGATCGCTGCGACACATTATTTAGAATAAAAAATGGAGATCAGTGTTGTACCAAAAACGGGACGTATTTATTATCGCATTTTTAAGACGCAGTAAAATCATTTGCATTTTGTTATTGTTTTTTAATGGATTTTGGCGTTTTAATGATTTTATGTAATGACAATTTATTAGAGGCACTTTAAAACATTGTTTAGTGTTATTTTAAAGTTCCACTTGTTTCGATCGATATATTTTATAAACAATGCATTAAGTCCAAGTGACGGCGAGATATCGCCCCGCCATTCCCGTGTCTCAATGACAAAGCATAATATTAATTATATTTAACCCTAACACCGTAAGAGATAAATAAAAAGTCGAGTGATCATTAATAAAAACGTTTATATGGAAACTTTCCAAAATACAATTCGTCGCGTGACTAACTTTTTTATTTTCGTCTAAAAAATAACATATAAGACAAATAAAATAAAATGCTGTCATCAAAATGTATTAAAAGTGCTAAATAAGCAGACACTCGACGCGAACGATTTAGAAGTGTCCAAAAAAAACACCGATCTGCCGGCGTTAAAGTGGCGGAGAACAGATTATGCTAAAAGCTCAAACACCCGCCCGCTCGTTATCTCGCTGACGACACAGAAACGCAAGAAAATATATTAAAAACGGGACCGCATTTGATAAATAACCAAACAATAAATCAGGATACACGAGCGTTTGGTTTGAACCCCGAGGGAGCATCGGGACAAAGGTGCTCCGGGGTGGCAATGGTCGCCGCCTCGCGTTTGAATTGAAATATAACAGGGTTGACTTCATTAATGATATTAATATAAAGTTTCTCAATATACTTTTTAATATTAAATTTCCGACTTTTTTGCAAGTAGCATCAATTTTCGAAAATCGGATCGCTTTTTTCGGGTTAAACTGATTGTCTAGAGGGGGGATGGGGGACCGAGGAAACCCCAAGTAACGTATTAAAGTGTCTAAATATGTGTATTAAGTATATGTTCAATATTTATTTGTTATAACTAAAACAGATAAATTAGTCTAGGAGCTACGACTTCCTTATGAGAGTTTAGGAAGTATGAAAATAAATTAATGATAAATCGGTCGTTCTGGAGTGTTATACGAGTAGCTCCAGTAACCCGTGTTCGTTATCCCCGGACGTTATATCTGAGGGATAGCGTTCCTTGTACTTGTTATGTCTGATAATTTCCTGATTCATGTCCCTTTAGATAACTCATGTTATGATGTGGATTTATGTATTATCTTCTAATATTCCTAATATTCTCTTCCACGTTTCTCGCTCCTTGTTGGCTGCGCTGTGACCAACTATCACTATAATATAGCATTCTAAACTGTTCCTTTAGTTATACTGGTTACTGTGTTAACAACGAAGTAAAATATTGCATTGTCAATTGAATTACTCGTAAAACACATTTTAAATTTTCCATGTTTGTTTTAGCGTCGCCCGTATTTCATTATAATCATACTAATATTATTATAAAGAGGAAAACATTTGTGTTTTGTATGTATGTTTGTAATGTTTTTACAAAAAAACTACTGGACTGATTTGAAAAATTCTTTAACCATAATATAGGTTATATTACATTAAAAAAAAATAATGATCCCTAATAAAAATGCAATAATGTAACCCAAAGTGTGTAAACATTGGTTATAAAAAATCTGTCATGGCGTGCGCTGCGGAAAGTATTGATGATAGAACAAAAAAATGTTCCACAGTATTAGTCTCTACAAGAAAGTCCGCGATACCATATATCCAACTACTGTAATTATGCCACTATAACAACTTTTTTTCATCTCAAAGTGCCGACTATAATCAAACCATGCTATTCATACCTGTGCACAAATTCTTATCCCATTATGTTATTGTTTATAGCAAACCGTTTTAACACATAAAACACTTTTTAAATTATTAAAATTGGAAATCCCATTCAAAAGTCCAATACCATAAAATCACTATCTACACGTGTGAAACCGCGGGGCATTGCTAGTATAATATAATAATTATCAATAGCGGAAGCTGTTAAATTTCTAATCACTATTGATCATAAGTTCTGATCACTTTCAAAAATGGCGACGATCATCATATCACTCCAGTCATACCGAAACGAATTATTATTTATCATAGATTGATAATTAATTATTTCTATAACTATCAAGTTTCGGCTACCTTTACTTACGAAACGGATTGATTAGGCTTAGCCATTAATTGAAGTTTTATTTGGTATAAAAAAACTTTTTATCAACTTTATTATTCCGTAGGTAACATTAAATAAATATAGAGTAAATAAAAACAACATGTCACAACTACATTTAAATAATATCACCCGTATTGTAAGTTTGTGATCTTCAAAAACATAAATCATCTATTCTAATATATTATTTTAGCTAATGAATAACTTTATATACATACTCGTATGAGATGATGAATAACAATTTAACTTTATCTTTAAAGGTAAAGTATTTCCTCACTTTTCCTAAAAACCCAAAATTTATAAAATGAACTTGAGGATATAATAATTGGATTCAAATATAGTCTTGTTATTTTGCCAGTTTTCGTTTTCGCAGTTTTCAATCAATTTTTATTTGGACGTTAAGTGATAGGTTATTTCTTTTACGCACAGTCCGTTTTGTTGTCACTAATTATCATACTTTATATTATTAAATTTCAAAAGTTCATGTTCACTAAGACAATGCTGTCAACACAACGAAATGTAATAAAAAACATTCTCTTTTTTCCTATAACACGCGAAATACAAACTAAAGACAAAAATTTTTATAATTTAGTATTTAAATATCAATAAAACAATGTATAAAGTATGTCTTGTGTTTAACATGTTACAATTACATTTAACTAAAAAACGTTTATTACAAATGTGGCTTCGTTATTGTTAAAATATTACTGCTGGTGCAGTGTAGTATTATAATAGTGGCGCCATCTTTTAAATGAACAGAAGTACCACTTTAGAGGAAAAACGTTCAAAATCTTTCGCAACCATCGTGAACTAGTATCATGTGAAGTTTACAAATAAATGTAGAGATGGCGCTGTTAGCAATATATAGAAATAGTACGATTGATCAACGTGTTAACTTATGATTTATGGAATGTATAGCATGTAATTTGTGTAAAACATTTCCAAATTTCTTAATATATTCATATAGTATTTATAATAACAAGTTTTGGTTAAAAAACTCAAAGGAAATAAGTTAGATTATCGTGTTATAAATGCTTCGAGTAAAAAAGCAGATTTAAACAATCTTTACATTTATATGTTTAATACAGACATACAAACTTTATTTGAAATTCATTTATGTTTTATCGTCATGTAACAAATTATAATACTTGAAAAAATATCACTCATTACAAGAAAATTCTTACAGAATGAATTGCAATAAAAGCAAAATAGATTTTAAATTGCTTTCAAAACTAATAGATGTTAGTATAATTGTTTCTGAAGAGGGCGCCTTCGCCATCGGCCAACGATCCAATACATTCAACGAGCCTAAGTGCCTTCTAATAGCTTTCAACTTATATTTCATAAAAAGTAACTTATTGTCTTTTTTATAAGTAATTATTTTTAAAATATAATCACTTTTAACTTTTTTATTTAAATTTTCATTATATGTAAAACTAGTTCTGCCCATGACTTCGATTGCGTGGTTTTTTTAAAATATAAAAGCCTAAGTTACTTCTTTTAACAGGTATCTACCAGCTCTGATAAAATCGGTCCAATCACTTCAGAGATTACCCGGACCAAATAGAAGACAGACAGTTTTTTCTATATATATTTTTATATGCATCTATTTCATAAGTAGTTAATTTTATAATCTTAGAATTATGCAAACGATTCTTTAATTGTAAAATACGTCAGCCACCACCAACTATCGCCAAGCATCACCAACAACCATCAACCGTCACCAACCATCACCAACTGTGGCTTTCAATTCTTATATTTCAATTGAAAAATATGACTTTAAAGTAAAGTAAATATAGTTGAACGTTGACTGACTGTACACTAAAAGAGTACATAAGTGATACGTATCTATTTGTTATCTGTAACCTTCATTTATCAAAACAATAAATTAGCCATCTTGTTTAGTGCAGTCCAAAAATATTGTATCTCTTGGAACATAGTTCGGTTGTTAAGTTTATCAGATAGTTCATTAACAACAAAATAAGGTTATTATCTCGTACTTAATTTGAAGTTGTCTATTGTTTTTCTCCATGTATTTATCTGATGGACCCGTGCGAGTGGAGCCTCGACTTTGCCTCGACTTTGAACCCCCCTCCTCCCCCCTTCCTCCGAGCCAAAAGACAGTTAGGGTGCAATGATAAAAGTAATCTAAATCTAAGTATATCTTATTTCGCAAGTGGTTAAAATTTTTTGGACGACTGACAACTCCATCTATTTTCTTTCAATAAAATTTACTTCTTAAATTGCCAGCGTGTTGTGTGTTGTGTGTTCATCCGTCAGTCTACAGAGTAGCGGAATACCTATTATAAATGCAGTCTAAACTCGATAATACTTCTTCTGACATATTTAATATTTTACGATTCCGTATCTTTGTGATTGATTAATAAATATAGCTACAAAAGAATTTAAATATTACTCGTAGGTGCAACATTCCAACAACAACGCAAAATAAAAAAAAAAACAAAATGGTTATTCAAAAATTACATTTTTTTACACCTACTATGCAATAGAATATTTTATTTAATAATATATATTTAATTTGACGAAATATTTGGAAACCAATATTAAAAGTCTTTGGAGTCTTTTCAGATAATGAGACTAATTAAATTGAATATGGCAGACTTATTTAAGATCTTCTTAAGTACAATGTATTTTTATTTTATAGAATTAAGATGTTCTGTGAAAAGACCTTCCTAACATATTTATAAAATTACATATATTTTAAACTTGATAATATAAATGTATTGATTGGGTAATTCACTACCAAATACATGTACAATTCTTTTCAAATATTATTTCTGTACTACAATGTAGAACAAGATCGCAAGTAATAAAGTGTTATTATACGGGTGTAGTAAAGTTGAGGTCCTTCAATTGTGTTAGAGACGCCGCGCGGGTCAAATGAAGTAATGTAACTACAGGTCCCGTGAAGTAGTCACGTAGTGCTGGAGAGATATTTATTATTCCCTTACGGTGTGTAGCTATGATGTAAGCTTGTGTAATATTTATATACAGAACTACTGAGATACAATAGAATTTTGTTTCATTTTGATTTATTTTAATCGCCAAATCAGTTTTAAGCTCAGGTGGATATGATTTGTCAGCGCCATCTTTAACTGCAGTAATCATACTGAAATTGTTAAATTTTTATATTCAAAGTTAAGGTTTTTTTATTTCAATTAGGCATAATATTATATATTTATTATTAAAATAATTTTTCATATAAATAATATAATTGTTAAATGATATTCATATTGATTTTTTCCCTGCTTTAATGATACGTTTTTTATTTGTTTCATTTAACTGTTGCTACCGAGAGACTGGAGAGCTTTTAAAAATATTCATAAATTAAAGTTATATTTAGTCTAAATTATAAGATTAAGATTAATTAGCATGTAACTATAACCACCGGGTGTTAACAATGACTCTATTTAGAGTTATCTGTTGGGTGACATCGAATGAAATAAGTAACGATAGCTTCATATTGATAAATTGACATATTATATATTATTAAGTATTAATTAATACATAAGCATATTTAAAAAATAACACAAATTTGACATTTTTATACGAAAATGTTATGAAAAATGTTATATTTGTATCTCGCTCGGTGAGATGATTCGAGAGAATGTTTACACAGTCGTCTGTATGAATTTTAATTAATACCAAAAATATGTTAATTAAAAAGGCACAAGCAAAAACAAAAACCCCCAGATCTCAGAATTTATTATGTTTACTGACAGTTAATTTATTTACTTTTGATAATACAAAAGAAATGTTTAGATGTAGATTATTATTATAACTCTGACCGCACGTGCACGGCAGCGTTGAATTATTCAAATACACAAAGTGAGAAATCTTCCAAACTTATTTATTTTATTCAATAAATCTCTGTTTCTTAGTTTTCACAAAATAAACTTGCAGACTCTTTACATTGAGGAGGTCATATGTCTCCGTGGCTGAGTACGTAAATGATGCTGAATGGACAGTAAACAGACGGAGGGTTTGTTTGAGCTAAACCACGGCGTTTGAGATGTTATTTATAGAGGTCTTAAACGATGTGGGTATAACCGTCTGTATGTATATACAATGTATAGTTTTATAAACTTTCGTAAAACTTAATTCAATGTTAATTTAATGACAATTGAAAATACACTCTGATTGATTAAAATGTATATAATTGTATTTCGACAAATATGTTATTTGATATCAAAATGTTGGTGTTTTAATTGTTAACGTTTGCATCGTGTTATTTACTTTATTCGTTCCGTGAAATTTATATATTTGGTTGTGATAAAAAAGCAATTCTTCGATATTGAAGACATAAGTCTGAAATATTATAGAAAATAGGAAATACACAATTACTTTACTATTATACTCTAAGAGCGTTAACACTGAATTTGGAGCAACGCCAAAATACCCCGGAGGTATTCAGTGTCTTAGAATACAGATAACACCAGAAAGATTGTTATCAATACCTTTAATTAAGATTGAGTAGATTATAAGGTAATATATCTTTTAACGAATGTTTAGTAACACATTTGCCAATTTGAATAAAGTTATATCTTTATAGGATGTAATCCTCACAGTTTGTGAACATAAATAAGAGCGATGTATTTTTTCTATGAACGAGAGAACTCATCTCGATATTGTCTTACTTCAAAAGCGCTTCTTAAACATTGAAAGTCGTTGAACGTGACCAAGTCTAGTCTTTTCGGTTTGTTCTGTATTTTTATATTTATCTTTTTTAAGAAGTATCACTTTAGGTTAAAATGTTGTGAGTCCTATAATCCTATTCTAGACGATATTCAGATGATATTGAGTATATACAATATTTTCAATTCACTCCTTAAGGATTAGGGATATGTCATATATAGCTCATATTTATGTCATACATGGTTTTTCGAAAGTGCATGTGTTTGGTAAAGAAAATGTCCCGGAAATTTCAATTAGATAAATTCCAACGGTTAGGTGGTAAATTATTGTTCATTCAGTTTTGAGCTTACTTTATTTTGATGTAAGAGGAGGGCAAAAAAGCTTGCGAGTAACAGGTGATTCGTGATCACCGCCGCCCATGAATTCTTGCAACATCCGAGGGAATCCTCGACCTTGGAGGTCTCTACGCAATGCCAAAGAGTCCAGTTATTCGCAGGGCATCGGGTCTCTGACGATCTCCGTTTTACGCGGTCAAATGTAAGAAATTGATATTGGGGACAGAGATGAGAATGGTTCTCCATGTGTGGCCGGACCTTATAGAGCGTAAGTCTTTGGCCAGGCTTGAAATACTGCCTCGCTATATTGATCACTCCCAGTTTTATCGAGGCCAACTTGGCCTTACTCTCCAAATGACCACGAAACTGACAATCGCTCGAAATGTGGAGATCCAGTATTTTGATCTCTCGAAGAGCGGTGATACAACAAAAGAGGTTTCTTAGTGGTAAACGCTCAAACTTGTGTCTTGCTTGTGTGTGCTTTATCGAAACCGGTACCCTCCTGGGGTATAATTTTCTGATGCATTGCCTTCATGTTTGATGGAGAGGGGAGGGTCTCGGCTTCCGGATTCTCCCACTCACCGACTGAACATAACCAAATGAATTTCGTTACTACACGTAGATCTTCTATGAGAAGGTGGTCCTTCCCCGGTCGAGCCAGTCCAAAACCAGCTGCAGTTAAATAATTACAGCTTTAACAAGAACACTTGCATAAAAAATTAATGAAATTATATAGATAAAGTAATTCTTCTATCAACATATCTAAAATCGCACGGACAAAGAACAGATATTGAAATCCATTTATATATGCTGAATCATAGCCATTATCAAATATTGGAGCTGAGTTAACCAACTCGCACCATCTATCAATGTTGGCCAGTCATCCGCTCTTTACTACGTCATTTAAATTTACGTGGGTATAACTGAATTATAAGTATAATCTAATTCCACAAGTTTTTAGTTCAGTGTTTTGACAAAAAGTCATAGAGAATATGACATACGATTTATACGTCACTGTAATGTCAGAAATGTGATGTTCGATCTGAAAAATATTTAACACAACTATCTTTTGACGCGACCAAAAATATCGCACGGTGGACAAATATAAATTGTATTTCTTATATCAAAAACTTTTAAAACCTTTCACACTCTAGGGATCAAGTTTTGTTTCAATGAGCTCCTCAGGCAGTACAAGAATTTGCACTTGAAATTACTTTTATGTTTCTTTAGCAGTTTAGTATCACAAATATCTTCTTATTATCTAACGAACAGTATTTATAAGAAAAACGTTGAAATAATATTATGTACTATTACCATAATATATACATATAATTGTTTTATTGCTTCCAGTGAGCTCTAAAACAATATGGATAAACAAGTCAATGTACAAACTTGAACATTATGGTCGAGCTAAGTTGAATAATTTATGCTTCAAACTTGAAGATACTTCGTTTAATGTGCTCAACTATAACATTATGAAATCATGTAAGCAAGTCTTGTAAGAGCACTTTTCTCCTTCTCTTTTGCTGCGAAGTGTAAAATATATATTAAAGATTATTATTTACAAATATATTATTTAACTGTCGGTTTGTCAACATTACTTACGATTCCCTTATACATTGCTTAACATTTTAATAGTATTAAGACATTTTTAATCATGCTTCAACATCCAGTATAGATTGATGTGTACACAAGAGAATATATTATTATAAAACCTTATATATTTTCCATCCACGTCCGCTGCGCAATTATTTAGTAAAAAGGCATCAAAATACGCTACGTGTTTTTTCCAGTTGAAGCTAAATGGTTTACTTGTTAAATGTACATATCGAATGTACCAATCACTGCCTTGTTGGTGGACAAGGATCCACTTAAAGTTCTACCATAGAATATAATTATTACCAAAAACTATAACTCTAAATATTGATTTCAATATAGATTGACAAAATCTAAAATATCAAAATCCCGTATCTCGATGTTCGTTTCTTAATCTTTAAAAACTAAACCGATTTCAATTATTTTTCAGATATCTATTGTTTGGTCCAAATTAAAATTTAGTTTTTACTTTGATGAAATTGACGGAGTCGGTAAAAGTTATCACGAACGAACTTTGTTCGTTTAGTATTGTTTTCATTTTTCTAGGATGGATGGATGGATGTATGGATGGATGTCTGTGGACAGGAAATTTTTTTTAGTATATTTTCATATTTAATTATTACTATTTTGTATTATTATTAATCACACTTTTTTTGTATTTTTTTTTACAATTATAAATATACATGTATTTAACATTTTCTTTTCTTCAATAAATTATAATCATTTTATTTAAAAATCAATTGTGTTTTTATAAAAATTTATAATTTCGTCAAAGTTCGTTCGGGATATTTGTATTTGCATCTTCACTGGTTTTTTATTGTTTATTTATTTATTTATCAGTTATTATTTACCGCCAGCTCTCTATACTTAAGATCTGAAGAAGATGAATAAACAGGACACTCCGTAAGTCATCAATTAAAATTATAATAGTTTAAAAATATTTTACAAGGACAGTTTAAACATTTTGTTATGTCAAATTTTAATTTTTTGGTGAAGTAATGAGCATTTAAAATAAGTAATAATGAAGCAGAGAGACAGAAAGAGCGAGAGAGAGAGAAAGAGAGAGAGAGAGAACTAGAGATAATAAAGATTAGATTTATAAAATCTATCTTATAAGTATGATTCAAAAAAAGAGAGGGATGGAATGATGTAAAGGGCAGTGAGTATATCTCATTGTGGTTTTGTAAGCATCGCATTAAAGAAATAATTCTTGGATAAAACAACATTTTATGTACTTATTCTTATAAATAATAATAATAAATTATAACTAATTTAATGTCAGAGTAGGTTGTCGACAAATAATATAGTAAACCCTATTTGCCTTCTACAATCATAGGATTGTACATAAAACCGTCACAAAAGGGTTAACGCCCCTAATATGTCATACACAAGTAAATTTTGTTATTTAATTTTTTTTAATACGCTCATTAGAATAATAAGACTACGTACCTCTTTAAACATACGCGAGCGTAGGATGTTTTGGAGATGGAATAAATGGATTTATACAAGAAATTATTTTAAACATGATGCGTGACGATAAATATTGAGTGGGTCGGGTCATAAGCGTGTCATGAACGTGACACAGACATGCCAATAACATATCTTTGGAGCCGTTACAAAGTCATGTATACTTAATTTATCTCCCAAGTAACTAATATAACATCGTATTGATTTTCTTTGAGTATGTCTAATTTTAAACTTCGTTGGTACTGAGTGCTGGGAAACTATGTTATATATAAAAACCTTATATTGTAAAATTTTGCGTTCAGTTTTTCTGTACAAAACTAACAGAAGTCCTATCGGTAAATAAAGAAACTAAATAATAATGATTATAAAATTTACTTGAATTTTGCTTATAGTCTTTTGATCATGTGTATTACTTTTTGGAAAATAACTGGTAACTGACTATATAGCAACTTACTATATACTTAATGTATAACTAATTTTGTAAGTCAAAACTTTAATCGCTCATTCTTTATAAAGACTTAAATACAAAAATAAGTCTTCAACAGAACGCATAAAAATCGTAAACGGATTTTATTTATAAAAGTATATAAAAATAACATGTTTATAACCAAAGGCATGCAAATGAATCGTTGCATTTCGTACCAATTAAAACAAATACTACCTGAATGTATCTGTAACGATACAATCACTATAATCAAAATTCAAATCCTGTGAATCAAAAGCATTATTAAGTTGAGTGCTAATGCTCTTCATATTCAAAAGCTCTTTTCATTTTCACCGTCAAAATTACTCTTATTGAGCGAAGCGAACGAAGTGAGCGGAGCGTTTTACTGGAGACTTTTTACATTCTTTGTCACGAATTGGCTCGAAAACTACTTATCGGAAAATTATGAAACTTTGCAATCAAAAAGACACACATTAGGTGATGGTTCTTTTAAAAAAAACTTTAAAAAAAGTCCTCAAAAAAATTTTTTTTTTTTTTTAATATTATTGCAAAAAACTGATATCCCATTGAAGTCAATACACTGGGCTCGCTTCGCTCAATATGCAAACGGCACCCGAGATTTCGCGAGCGCAGCGACTCGAAATTGAGGGTTTGTTGGCGCCCCTAGTATTACTCTTATGAATTGCATCGCGTTATAGTTATGGAAGTCACAATTTACCAGAGCGCGGAATGTGTTTGCGTTAGTTGAATTAGGCTTTTTAGGCTTCCTACGGATAAATGTTTCAAATTTGTGACATCTACTCGTATTACATTGTTTGTTATTTGAATAAATGTTATTATTTGTTCGTTTTTAAACCTTCATGAACATTGAAGGTGAAGATTTAACATATGATTCCGGTCTTACAGACAATAATTGAAATGGATAGAAAAATGTCAAAATATCCTTTATCTTTATGATGACAACAATAATTATAACATTATGTATCAATTGAAAAGTCATTAGAATGAGTGTTGTAGTGTGTGACACGGGTTATATTATAATTATAGAAATATTAGTAAAGATGTAATTCTTGTAGAATGTGAATCAAACATGTGACATAGTAATGAATACACAGTTTGTTCAGACCGACTTTATATAAATACACAAAGTGAAAAGTCTTGGAGCGCATTGCTTATTTTATTCTTCATAAATCTCTGTTTTTTAGTTTTCACAAAATAAACTTGCAGACTCTTTACATTGAGGCGGTCATATGTCTCCGTGGCTGAGTACGTAAATGATGCTGAATGGACAGTAAACAGACGGAGGGTTTGTTTGAGCTAAACCACGGCGTTTGAGATGTTATTTATAGAGGTCTTAAAGGATGTGGGTATAACCGTCTGTATGTATTTATAATTCAATATAATATAGTTGTTTATTGTTATTATAATGTATAGTTTTGTAACTTTTCAAAACTTATTCTAATATTTTTAGTATTAAATAAATATCTTAATATATAAATAAATAAAAATACCCCGGAGTTATTCGGAGTCTTAGAAGACAGATAACACCAGAAAGATTGTAATCGATACCTTTAATTAAGATTGAGAAGGTAATATATCTTTTAACGAATGTTTTGTAACACAGTTGCCAATTTGAATAAAGTTATATCTTATAAATTATAAGATGTAACCCTCATAATTTGTGAACATAAATAAGAGCGATGTATTTTTTCTATGAACGAGAGAACTTATCCGATATTGTCTTATTTCAAAGGCATTTCTTAAACACTGAAAGTCGTTGAACGTGACCAAGTCTAGTCCTTTCGGTTTGTTCTGTACTGTATTAATTTATTTTTTATAAGAAATATCACTTTAAGCTAAATTTTCATATATATTGACGTCAGACTTATAATCCTATTCCAGACGAATTTCAGATGATATTGAAATATATATGTGATATTGAAATATATTCCCTAAAGAGTGAATTGAACATTTTATATGTCATACAGAGGTCATAACTATGTCATAAATAGTCTTAAAAGAACTATCTTCATATGTCATCATATCTCAGTTACTAAAGAAAATGCAAATTTCAATTTTATAGATTCCAACAATTAGGAGTTTAATTACTATCAGCCACTAAAGAGCTTAATGAAACAAATATCGATGGAATATATAATATATTTGATGAGAAAACTTAAGACATAAGATATATTATAATAAATAATTCAGATATAATAATTCTCACGGACAAAGAACAGATACAGAAATCCATTTATATCTGCCAAATCATAGCTATTATCAAATATTGATGCTGAGTTATTCGATTTGGACAATCTATCAACGTTGGCCAGTCATCCGCTCTTTAGTACATCATTTAAATTTACGTGGTTATAATTGAATTATACATATTACCTAATTAAACAAGTTTATAATTCAGAAATAATAAGTTGTGATAAAAAATCATAGAAAATATGACAGGCGATTTATAAGTCACTGTAATGTCAGAAATGTGATGTTCAATCTGAAAACTATTAAATATTCAACTATCTTTTGATGCGACCAAAAATATCGCATGATGGACAAATATAAATTTCAGTTTTTTATATAAAAAATGGCAGACTTTTATAAAATCTTTCACACTCTAGGAGTAGAATTTTGTTTCAATGAGCCCCTCAGGCATCACAAGAATTTGCAGTTAAAACTGCGTTAAGTTTCTTTAGCTGTTTAGGTTAACAAGTATCTTCATAGCTAACAAAAATTATTTATAACGAAAGACGTTGAAATTGTTATTATATACTACTACCATCATATATACATATAATTGTTTTATTGCTTCCAGTGAGCTCTAAAACAATATGGATAAACAAGTCAATGTACCAACTTGAACATTATGGTCGAGCTAAGTTGAATAATTTGGCTTCAAACTTGAAGATACTTCGTTTAATGTGAATATTATAATATATTATAACATTATGAAATTATCTAACTAGGTCTTTTAAGAGTATATTTCTCCTTCTTTTGTGCTGGAAAGTGTAAAATATTCAATAGGCATTATTATTTAGAAAAATGTATTCTTATTGTCGTTTTGACAACTTTATGACAACGAAATCGCAAGTATTATTAATTTTTAATAGATTTAATACTAAACGCATTACGTATATGTATATTTTAATATAAAACATACACTGATGTGTGAACAGCACAAAGAATACAGATTTTAATTTAATACCTTATATATATTCCATCCACGTCAATTCGCCATTATTTAGCGAAAAGGCATCAAAATACGCTACGTGTTTTTTTCAGTTGAAACTAAATTGTTTCTTTGTTAAATGTACGTATCGAATGTGTTAATAATTCCTTTGTTGGTTTCACTTCATTCATTTATAGAATTACCAACAACTATAACTCTAATATTAAAATGTAGATTAACAGAATCTAAAATATAAAAATCTCGTTTAACGATGTTCGTTTGCGCTAATCTTTGAAATCACTGAACCGATTTCGATGAAATTTTGTAGATATGTATTGTTTGGAGTAACTTAAAATTTTGGATAGTTTTTATCTGGATTCAATTTTTATCTTCAATATTTTTTTCGCAATTTTGTTGTTTTTATACATAAAGGTTTAACTCTTCACCATCTGGTGGTGTTAATAATACGATTTTAATTGATGTTAAATACTTTAGAAGCAGCAGACGAAATCGCTAGAAAGACCTAGTAGAAATATATTTTTTATTGTTATTAAATGCTTAATTAAGTATCAGATTTTAATTTTACGCCGACGCTTCACACTTAAGTTAGTTTAAAACACCTTAAAATCTGAACAGGATGAACAAAAATGGTTATTATTGAAAATTAATCAATCAATTAATTTTCAATAATAACCATTTTTACAAAATATTATGTTTCAAATTTGTGGCATCAATTGTTTGTTATTTGAATAAAGACGATGCTATTGTTGTAGATTATTGAAGATCAAATTTACATTTGCTTTGAAACGTATATGAAGTTTGAAGGTAAATAAGATGGTGTACATGGTTCTGGCGTTATAGAAAATAAATGGGATGCATGGAAATGGATGGAAAAATTTCAAAATGGTTTTTAACTTTATGACCACGACGATGATAATAAATGGCAATTTGAATTTCATTTGAATTAATGTGGAGGAAATATGATGTGGATTATTATAATTATAGAAATACAGGGTGGGCCAAAAATTTTTGCACTTTTGAAACATGTCTAGAAATAAAAGTACAAATGTTATTTTGTTTATGATTTATTTAACGTAATTATCATTTATTAAAATTTATTTTTTAAAAATGACATCGTCGAGATGTGCTCCGTCTCGTCGTTGGCACTCCTGCAATCGACTACGTAAACTTTGGAAAACTCGTTGAAACATGCTGCGAGGAATCGCGGCTATCTCCGCGTGGATGTTTTCTTTTAATTGGGATATGGTCTTCGGTTTATTAAGGTATACCTACTCGACTCTTCAGATAAAGAAGAAAAAATCGCAAGGTGTAAGGTCCGGGCTTCTGGGAGGCCATGGGATATCACCTCTGCGAGAAATCAATTTGTTAGAAAACATTTCTTTGACCACCGGTAAAGTCACGTTTGATGTATGGCATGTTGCTCCATCTTGTTGCATCCAAGTCCGGCTATTGTATCCTTCAAATTCATGCAACTGTGGTGTCAAAAACTCTCGCAACATTTTCACGTATTCCACTGAGTTCACAGTTACGTTATTTCCTTGATTATTTTCAAAGAAGTATGGACCGATTATGCCCCTTTGCGGATATGGCAGCCTACACTGTCGTTTTTGGTGAATGAAGAGGCTTTTGGTGTTTAAAGTGAGGGTTTTCCGTGCTCCAATATCGACAATTATGTTTATTTACGTGAACATTAATGTGAAAATGGGCCTCGTCCGTAAACAATACATTCTCAAGGCTAGAGAATCGCTCCAGTGTAGTGTCAGCAAATAACTTGCGTTTGATGTAATCGTTTGGTTTCATCTCCTGTACAATTTGAAGCTTATATGGGTGCAGTTTAAGGTCCAAATGCAAGATTCGCCGCAGACCGGTAAGACCGCTTACGCGTAGATGATTCTGGATCGTCCCTTACAGAAATTTCAACCTCCCGAATGTTCTCTTCGCTTCTTCTTGAACGTGGTCGCCCAGTTTGTTTAATATTCGTTGTCGATCCCGTTTGCTCAAACTTTTTAACCCAAGCTTTAAATAAATTAACACTTGGACACTCACTTACACGTTGTAATCCGTATTCAACTCTAAAGTAACGTAGGAATCGTTGTTTTTGTAAAATTGTTTTACGCAAGAAGCACGCTGTTGTCCCGTGAAGCGCTCCATCGTGACTAAAATTGCACTAAGCGACGCACAATTCCCCGCCACCCGCGCGCCCCTTGCTCTCACGGTTTTGGAGAAATCAAGTGTTGCTATTTGCAAAAATTTTTGGCCCACCCTGTATTAGAAAAGATGTAAATCTTGTAGAATGTGAATCAAACATGTGACACGATAATGAATAAGCAGTTTGTTCAGACCGGCTCTATAAATACACAAAGTTTTGGAGTGAAGTATTTATATGTTTATGTTTTCTTCAAGGATGTGGGTACAATCTATTGTATTTATAATGTATAATTTTTTAACTTTATTAAATGTTTCATAAATTATATCAGATATCAAAATCTTGGTGCTCAAATTGTTAACATTTGCATCATGTTTTTAACTTTATTATTTACTTTTCTTTGTTCCCTGAGATTTATATATTCGGTTGTGATAAAAAAGCAATTCTTCGATATAGAAGACATAAATCTTTGAAATATTATAAAGAGTAGGAAATACACAGTTACTTTATTATTATACTCTAAGTGCGTTAGCACTGAATTTGGAGCAACGCCAAAATACCCCGGAGGTATTCAGTGTCTTAGAAGACAGATAACACCAGAAAGATTGTAATCAATACCTTTAATTAAGAATGAGTGGGTCATAAGGTTATATATCTTTTAACGAATGTTTAGTAACACATTTGCCAATTTGAATAAAGTTATATCTTTATAAGATATAATCCTCACAATTTGTGAACATAAATAAGAGCGATATATTTTTTCTATGATCGAGAGAACTTATCTCGATATTGTCTTATTTCAAAGGCACTTCTTAAACATTGAAAGTCGTTGAACGTGACCAAGTCTAGTTCTTTCGGTTTGTTCTGTACTTTTATATTTATCTTTTTTAAGAAGTATCACTTTAGGTTAAAATGTTGTGAGTCCTATAATCCTATGACAGACGATTTTCAGATGATATTGAGTATATACAATGTTTTCAATTCACTCCTTAAGGATTAGGGATATGTCATATATAGGTCATATATACAGGGTTTTTTGAAAGTGTATGTGTTTGGTAAAAGGAAATGTCCCGGAAATTTCAATTAGATAAATTCCAATGGTTAGGGGGTAAATTATTGTTAATTCCGTATTGAGCTCAGTTTATTATTATGTGAGAGGAGGGCAAACAAGCTTGCGAGTCACAGGTGATTCGTGATCATGACCCATGAATTTTTGCAACAAGGGAATATTCGGCCTTGGAGGTCTCTACGCAATGACAGAGTACAGCTGTTCGCAGAGCATCGGGTCCCCGACGATCTTCGTTGTACGCGGTCAAATTTTAGAAGTTGATATTGGGGTGATCCGGACCAGAGATGAGAATAGTTCTCCATGTGTGGCCGGACCTGCGCCTTATAGAGCGCAACTCTTTGGCCAGGCTTGAAATACTGCCTCGCTCTATTAATCAGTCCCAATTTTATCGAGGCCAACTTGGCCTTACTCTCCAGATGACCACGAAACTGACAATCGAATAGAAATGTGGAGACCCAGTATTCTGATACTTGGCAAGGTATTGAGAGGAGTGCTCTCGAAGAGCGGTGATACGACAAGAGAGGTTTCTTAGTGGTAAACGCGCAAACTTGTGTCTTGCTTATGTGTGCTTTATCCAAGCCGGTACCCTCCTGGGGTATAATTTTCTAATGCATTGCCTTCATGTTTGGCGGAGAGGGGGGGTTTCGGCTTCCGGATTCTCCCACTCACCGACTGAACATACCCAAATGAATTTGGTTACTACACGTAGATCTTCTACGAGAAGGTGGTCCTTCCCCGGTCGAGCTAGTCCAAAACAAGCTGCAGTCAAATAATTACAGCTTTGACAAGAACACTTGAATAAAAAATAAACAAATTTTTCTATCAACATATCTAAAACAGATATTGAAATCCATTTATATATGCCGAATCATAGCCATTATCAAATATTGGAGCTGAGTTAACCAACTCGCACCATCTATCAACGTTGGCCAGTCATCCGCTCTTTACTACATCATATTATAAATTTACCTGGTTATAATTAAAATATTTATATAATCTAATTCCACAAGTGTTTAGTTCAGTGTTTTGTCAAAAACTCATAGAGAATATGACATGCGATTTATACGTCACTGTAATGTCAGAAATGTGATGTTCGATCTGAAAACTGTTTAACACAACTATCTTTTGACGCGACCAAAAATATCGCACGGCGGACAAATATAAATTGTATTTCTTATATCAAAAATGAAAAACTTTTAAAATCTTTCACACTCTAGGGATCAAGTTTTGTTTCAATGAGCTCCTCAGGCTGTACATGAATTTGCAGTTAAAATTACTTTTATGTTTCTTTAGCAGTTTATTGTAACAAATATCTTCTTATTATCTAACGAACAGTATTTATAAGAAAAACGTTGAAATAATATTATAAACTATTACCATAATATCTACATATAACTGTTCTATTACTTCCAGTGAGCTCTAAAACAATATGGATAAACAAGTCAATGTCAAACTTGAAGATACTTCGTTTAATGGGAGTATTATATTATAACATTATGAAATCATATAAGCAGGTCTTGTAAGAGCACTTTTCTCCTTCTTTTGTGCTTGGAAGTGTAAAATATATATTAAAGATTATTATTTAAAAATATATATTTAATTGTAGGTTAGTCAACTTTACTTGCGATTTCCTTATCTATTGCTTAACATTACAATAGTATTAAGACATTTTTAATCATGCTTCAACATCCATTGATGTGTACACAAGAGAATATAAATTTTATTATAAAACCTTATATAATATATATTCCATCCACGTCCGCTTCGCAATTCTTTAGTGAAAAGGCATCAAAATACGCTACGTGTTTTTTCCAGTTGAAGCTAAATGGTTTACTTGTTAAATGTACATATCGAATGTACCAATCACTGCCTTGTCGGTAGACAAGGATCCACTTATTCTACCGTAGAATATAATTATTACCAAAAACTATAATTCTTACTATTGATTTCAATATAGATTGACAAAATCTAAAATATCAAAATCCCGTATCGCGATGTTCGTTTCTTAATCTTTAAAAACTAAACCGATTTCAATTATTTTTCAGATATCTATTGTTTGGTCCAAATTAAAATTTAGTTTTTACTTTGATGAAATTGACGGAGTCGGTAGAAGTTATCACGAATGAACTTTGTTGAATGAAACTATGAATTCGTTTTGTATTGTTTTCACTTTTCTAGGATGGATGGATGGATGTATGGATGGATGTCTGTGGACAGGAAATTTTTTTTAGTATATTTTCATATTTAATTATTACTATTTTGTATTATTATTAATCACACTTTTTTTGTATTTGTTTTTACAATTATAAATATACATGTATTTAACATTTTCTTTTCTTCAATAAATTATAATCATTTTACTTAAAAATCAATTGTGTTTTTATAAAAATTTATAATTTCGTCAAAGTTCGTTCGGGATATACCCTGAGTATTTGCATCTTCACTGGTTTTTTATTGTTTATTTATTTATTTATCAGTTATTATTTACCGCCAGCTCTCTATACTTAAGATCTGAAGAAGATGAATAAACAGGACACTCCGTAAGTCATTAATTAAAATTATAATAGTTTTAAAAATATTTTACAAGGACAGTTTAAGCATTTTGTTATGTCAAATTTTAATTTTTTGGTGAAGTAATGAGCGTTTAAAATAAGTAATAATGAAGTAGAGAGACAGAAAGAGGAAGAGAGAGAGAAAGAGAGAGAGAGAGAGAGAACGAGAGATAATAAATATTAGATTTATAAAATATATCTTATAAGTCTGATTTAAATAAAGAAGAGGGATAGAATGATACGAATATAAAGCGCATTCATTATATCTCATTGAGGTTTTGTAAGCATCGCATTAAAGAAATAATTCTTGGATAAAACAACATTTTATGTACTTATTCTTATAAATAATAATAATAATAATAATAACTAATTTAATGTAAGAGTAGGTTGTCGACAAATAATATAGTAAACCCTATTTGCCTTCTACAATCATAGGATTGTACATAAAACCGTCACAAAAGGGTTAACGCCCCTAATATGTCATACACAAGTAAATTTTGTTATTTAATTTTATTTTAATACGCTCTTTAGAATAATAAGTTTAAGACATACGCGAGCGTAGGATGTTTTGGAGATGGAATAAATGGATTTATAAAAGGAATTATTGTAAACAAGATGCGTGACGATAAATATTGAGTGGGTCGGGTCATAAGCGTGTCATGAACATGACACAGATATGCCAATAACATATCTTTAGAGCCGTTATAACAAAAGTCATGTATACTTAATTTATTTCACAAGTAACTAATGTAACATCATGTTGATTTTCCTTGACTATGTCTAATTTTAAACTTCGTTGGTACTGAGTGCTGAGAAACTATGTTATATATATTACTATAAAAACCTTATGTAAAATTTTGCGTTCAGATTTTCTGTACTAAACTAACAGAAGTCCTATCGGTAAATAAAGAAACTAAATAATAATGATTATAAAATTTACTTGAATTTTGCTTATAGTCTTTTGATCATGTGTATTACTTTTTGGAAAATAACTGGTAACTGACTATATAGCAACTTACTATATACTTAATGTATAACTAATTTTGTAAGTCAAAACTTTAATAAAGACTTAAATACAAAAATAAGTCTTCAACAGAACGCATAAAAATCGTAAACGGATTTTATTTATAAAAGTATATAAAAATAACATGTTTATAACCAATGGCATGCAAATGAATCGTTGCATTTCGTACGAATTAAAACAAATACTACCTGAATGTATCTGTAACGATACAATCACTATAATCCTGTGAATCAAAAGCATTATTAAGTTGAGTGCTATTGCTCTTCATATTCAAAAGCTCTTTTCATTTTCACCCTCAAAATTACTCTTATTGAGCGAAGCGAACGAAGTGAGCGGAGCGTTTTACTGGAGACTTTTTACATTCTTTGTCACGAATTGGCTCGAAAACTACTTATCGGAAAATTATGAAACTTTGCAATCAAAAAGACACACATTAGGTGATGGTTCTTATAAAAAAAACTTTAAAAAAAGTCCTCAAAAAAAAAAATTTTTTTTTTTTAAATATTTTGGCAAAAAACTGATATCCCATTGAAGTCAATACACTGGGCTCGCTTCGCTCAATATGCAAACGGCACCCGAGATTTCGCGAGCGCAGCGACTCGAAATTGAGGGTTTGTTGGCGCCCCTAGTATTACTCTTATGAATTGCATCGCGTTATAGTTATGGAAGTCACAATTTACCAGAGCGCGGAATGTGTTTGCGTTAGTTGAATTAGGCTTTTTAGGCTTCCTGCGGATAAATGTTTCAAATTTGTGACATTACTCGTATTACATTGTTTGTTATTTGAATAAATGTTATTATTTGTTCGTTTTTAAACCTTCATGAACATTGAAGGTGAAGATTTAACATATGATTCCGGTCTTACAGACAATAATTGAAATGGATAGAAAAATGTCAAAATATCCTTTATCTTTATGATGACAACAATAATTATAACATTATGTATAAATTGAAAAGTCATTAGAATGAGTGTTGTAGTGTGTGACACGGGTTATATTATAATTATAGAAATATTAGTAAAGATGTAAATCTTGTAGAATGTGAATCAAACATGTGACATAGTAATGAATACACAGTTTGTTCAGATCGACTTTATATAAATACACAAAGTGAAAAGTCTTGGAGCGCATTACTTATTTTATTCTTCATAAATCTCTGTTTTTTAGTTTTCACAAAATAAACTTGCAGACTCTTTACATTGAGGAGGTCATATGTCTCCGTGGCTGTACGTAAATGATGCTGAATGGACAGTACACAGACGGAGGGTTTGTTTGAGCTAAACCACGGCGTTTGAGATGTTATTTATAGAGGTCTTAAAGGATGCGGGTATAACCGTCTGTATGTATTTATAATTCAATATAATATAGTTGTTTATTATTATTATAATGTATAGTTTTGTAACTTTTCAAAACTTATTCTAATATTTTTAGTATTAAATAAATATCTTAATATATAAATAAATAAAAATACCCCGGAGTTATTCAGTGTCTTAGAAGACAGATAACACCAGAAAGATTGTAATCGATACCTTTAATTAAGATTGAGAAGGTAATATATCTTTTAACGAATGTTTTGTAACACAGTTGCCAATTTGAATAAAGTTATATCTTATAAATTATAAGATGTAACCCTCATAATTTGTGAACATAAATAAGAGCGATGTATTTTTTCTATGAACGAGAGAACTTATCCGATATTGTCTTATTTCAAAGGCACTTCTTAAACACTGTAAGTCGTTGAACGTGACCAAGTCTAGTCCTTTCGGTTTGTTCTGTACTGTATTAATTTATTTTTTATAAGAAATATCACTTTAAGCTAAATTTTCATATATATTGACGTCAGACTTATAATCCTATTCCAGACGAATTTCAGATGATATTGAAATATATATGTGATATTGAAATATATTCCCTAAAGAGTGAATTGAACATTTTATATGTCATACAGAGGTCATAACTATGTCATAAATAGTCTTAAAAGAACTATCTTCATATGTCATCATATCTCAGTTACTAAAGAAAATGCAAATTTCAATTTTATAGATTCCAACAATTAGGAGTTTAATTACTATCAGCCACTAAAGAGCTTAATGAAACAAATATCGATGGAATATATAATATATTTGATGAGAAAACTTAAGACATAAGATATATTATAATAAATAATTCAGATATAATAATTCTCACGGACAACGAACAGATACAGAAATCCATTAATATCTGCCAAATCATAGCTATTATCAAATATTGATGCTGAGTTATTCGATTTGGACAATCTATCAGCGTTGGCCAGTCATCCGCTCTTTACTACATCATTTAAATTTACGTGGTTATAATTTATTTACATATTACCTAATTAAACAAGTTTATAATTCAGAAATAATAAGTTGTGATAAAAAATCATAGAAAATATGGGATGCGATTTATAAGTCACTGTAATGTCAGAAATGTGATGTTCGATCTGAAAACTATTAAATACTCAACTATCTTTTGACGCGACCAAAAATATCGCATGATGGACAAATATAAATTTCAGTTTTTTATATAAAAAATGACAGACTTTTATAAAATCTTTCACACTCTAGGAGTAGAATTTTGTTTCAATGAGACCCTCAGGCATCACAAGAATTTGCAGTTATAACTGCGTTAAGTCTCTTTAGTTGTTTAGGCTAACAAGTCTCTTCATAGCTAACAAAAATTATTTATAACGTAAGACGTTGAAATTGTTATTATATACTACTACCATCATATATACATATAATTGTTTTATTGCTTCCAGTGAGCTCTAAAACAATATGGATAAACAAGTCGATGTACAAACTTGCACATTATGATCGAGCTAAGTTGAATAATTTGGCTTCAAACTTGAAGATACTTCGTTTAATGTGAATATTATATAATAACATCATGAAGTTATCTAACCAGGTCTTTTAAGAGTTTATTTCTGCTTCTTGTGTGCTGGAAAGTGTAAAATATTCAATAGGCATTATTATATAGAAAAATGTAATCTTATAGTCGTTTTGAAAACTTTATGACAACGAAATCGCAAGTATTATTAATTTTTAATAGATTTAATACGTTTGTATATGTATATTTTAATATAAAATATACTCTGATGTGTGAACAGCACCAGAGAATATAGATTTCAATTTAAAACCTCATATGTATTCCATCCACGTCAATTCGCAATTATTTAGCGAAAAGGCATCAAAATACGCTACGTGTTTTTTTCAGTTGAAACTAAATTGTTTCTTTGTTAAATGTACATGTCGAATGTGTCAGTAATTCCTTTGTTGGTTCCACTTAGTTCATTTGTAGAATTACCAAAAACTATAAATCTAATATTAAAATGTAGGTTAACAAAATCTAAAATATAAAAATCTCGTTTAACGATGTTCGTTTGCGTTAATTTTTAAAATCAATTTAATTTTGGATTTTTTTTATCTGGATTCAATTTTTATCTTCAATATTTTTTTTGCAATTTTGTTGTTTTTTATACATAAAGGTTTAACTCTCCACCATCTGGTGGTGGTGGTGGTGGTGGTTAATAATACGATTTTAATTGATGTAAAATATTTAAGAAGCAGCAGACGAAGTCGCTAGAAAGACCTAGTAGAAATATATTTTTTATTGTTAATAAATGCTTAATTAAGACGCTTCATACTTTAGTTAGTTTAAAATACCTTAAGATCTGTACAGGATGAACAAATAGGACATTCTGTAAGTCATTAATCAAAATGATCATAATTTTCAATAATAACCATGTTTACAAAATATTATGTTTCAAATTTGTGGCATCAATTGTTTGTTATTTGAATAAAGACGATGCTATTGTTGTAGGTTATTGAAGATCAAATTTACATTTGCTTTGAAACGTATATGAAGTTTGAAGGTAAATAAGATGGTGTGCATGGTTCTGGCGTTATAGAAAATAAATGGGATGCATGGAAATGGATGGAAAAATTTCAAAATAGTCTTTAACTTTATGACCACGACGATGATAATAAATGGCAATTTGAATTTCATTTGAATGAATGTGGAGGAAATATGATTTCGATTATTATTATTATAGAAATATAAAACGAGGGCAAATCTTGTAGAATGTGAATCAAACATGTGACACGATAATGAATAAGCAGTTTGTTCAGACCGGCTCTATAAATACACAAAGTCTTGGAGTGAAGTATTTATTTTATTCTTCTATAAATCTCTGTTTCTTAGTTTTCACAAAATAAACTTGCAGACTCTTTACATTGAGGAGGTCATATGTCTCCGTGGCTGTACGTAAATGATGCTGAATGGACAGTACACAGACGGAGGGTTTGTTTGAGCTAAACCACGGCGTTTGAGATGTTATTTATAGAGGTCTTAAACGATGTGGGTATAACTGTCTGTATGTATTTATAATGTATCATTTTTTAACTTTATTAAATGTTTCATAAATTATATCAGATATCAAAATCTTGGTGCTCAAATTGTTAACATTTGCATCATGTTTTTAACTTTATTGTTTACTTTTCTTTGTTCCGAGAGATTTATATATTTGGTAGTGCTAAAAAAGCAAGTCTTCGATATAGAAGACATAAATCTTTGGATGTGGAAAGACGTATTGCTGCCGGTAACAGAGTCAACGGTGCTTTGGCTGCATTGTTGAGACGGCGAAACATCAGCATATCTGCTGCTACGTTTGGCTGTACACAATGCAGTTTTGCTACCGTTGACTTTGTTACGTGTGAAAATTCACGTCGACGTTATCGTAATCGTAGATCAGTCAGCTGACAGTCTACCCTCAATAACACGTTGGGTACAATCCTACCGCGATTAGATGCAATAGAAACTAACATCATGGTTCTAAGTCCGGAATTACGTAGAAGTGAATCTTCTAGCGTAACTACGGCTCGAGCGTTAGTTGACGCGATTTAATGCCTCTACGCGTTCTTGCAACTACTATGTATCAAATTTCGACTCGTCTACGAGTTTACATGGTATTGATGTTTGGCGCGATGAGGTAGACCGCGCTCATTTATTGAATCGATGGAATGATAGTGAGTGTTTGTCGCGGGTTTGCAAACTGTTTGAAGGCCGATGCTAAAACGTGGTTAAGTGAACGGATTACCAGCGATAGATCATGGAGCAATTTTAGACGCGAGTTCAAACCATTGTGTCTACGTAAGTTGGACTACGCAAATATTTTAAAATAAATACTACCTCCGATAAATATTCATCGTATAGTATACATGCGCGCTCCACACTTTCACGTTTACGAAAAATAAAGGGATTAAGTGTCGAACTATTGACTCTAGTTGTCATTCGCGGTATTAATGACGTAGGTAGTTCAGTGAACTGATATGAGCTGAACTGAGTACCGAAAAAATGGTTTCATTTTTATAGATTTATCAAAAACTAAAAGATAAGTGTTTAGCGCAGGGTCAGTCGACGTTTCAACATAAAAAGCGTCTTAACGTGAACAAGGAAGCAAAATGTTTTCATTGTAATCAACCGGGTCATAGAAGTTATAATTACCATAAAAAGCTCAAAACATCTGAACCGATTAAAACTTGTTCATTTTGTAAAGAGATCGAACACATGGAAAATATTTGTTTTGTAAAAGCTAGGTCCCTGCCACAGAAACGTAATGTTAATCTCTGTAGTGAATATACGAGTTATGGTAGTAATCGTGACGTCACGACAGCGGTCGTGCAGGGCATCCCTGTGGATGTATTAATTGATAGTGGAGCACTCAACGTTTCCCTAATTTGATCCGATGCTCTCAAATATTTTTGTTATAATTTGAAGTCCTTTTACCGGCTTTCACAAACTAAAAGTCCATCCTGCCTCCGTTCATAAGACCGCATTCGTGACACCGGATAATGACACCGGACACCGGTCATTATAAGTATCTTAAAATGCCATATGATTTAAGCAACTCTCCGATCGTATATCAAAGGTTGATCAATAAGGCTGTTCGGAAACACGTTGACGCCGGCAATGTGTTGGTTTATATTGATGACGTCCTCCTAATGAGCGAAACGGTGCCCGATGGTATCCAATTGTTGCTTGATGTACTGGCAACCCTGACAAGTTCGGGTTTTTCTATAAACCTTTGTGTGTATTTTTAACAATAGAGATTGAATATTTGGGTAGGCTTATTAGTAAAGGTCAGGTTAGACCGAGCCCTACTACAATAAAGGCTCTCGTAGACTCACCGGCTCCACAAAACGTGAAACAGGCATGGCAATTTCCAAGACATGAGAATTTCTAAGTATTTTAATTGTGGATCTGCCCAAGAATCCGTTCGCCAAGACATCATTACTAAATTAACTACCGAACCCGTACTAGTCATCTATGATCCCTTACTGTCCTGAACTGAAATCCATACTGATGCGAGTAGTATAGGTACGGAGCGGTACTGATGTAGACCCACGAGGGTGGCAATAAAAGAGTAGTGGCCTATTTTAGTAAAGTAACCCAAGGGGCCGAATGTCGATATCAAAATGTCAATATCGAAATCAAAAACTTCAAATGGCGCAACAGGCTGACAATGAGATGCGGCGACACATTCAACGTTTAAATGAGGGTAGTCTTGACCCCAATCAACATGTTTTACGAAATAACGTTCTGTGTTACAAATACATTCCAGTCGGTGACGAGCTCAGACTACTGTGCTATATCCCTAAAGGAGTCTTTGTTTACTTCGTGTTTTCCATGACGAACATAGTCACGTTGTTTTTGAAAAGACCCTGAACCTAGTTCTGAAACACTTCTGGTTTCCGGGTTTAAGACCATTCGTGAAGAAGTACATTGACCACTGTTTGACATGTTACTCAAAAAAGAGAGTACCAAGAGCCAATACCTCTTGGCATACCCCTCTCAACCATTAATTTATATGCTTTGGGTGCCCTCCCTGAATCTCACGGCCATAAATTCGTTTTATTAATTGTTGACGCTTTTTCTAAATTCACTCTGTTATATCTCATATATAGACAAGATGTGAATGAACAGTAAAGAACGTTTACAAATGCTATTTCTCTTTTCGGTGTCCCAAAACTAACCATAACAGATAAAGGTTGTATGTTCGAGTCATCAAAGTTTACAAAATTTTTAGAAGAAATAAGTTCTTCTATCCACAGCATCACACCTGAAATGCACCAGGCAAACGATCAGGTTGAAAGATATGCTCGAACCGTACTTAACATGGTTCGTATTGAGGTCAATTAAAGAGCAGCCGCATGGTCTGAAACTCTGTGTAAAGTAACGAAGCAAAAGACTACTCAAATGTCCGCTCTGAACCTATTGATAAGCATTGACGCTTCGACGCCAGTAATTAGGTCTCTTATCCGTGACGTAGCGATAAAAGATTCTACTCAAATCGGGAATCGCGGCGGGAATTGCATCGGCGTCGAACGACTGCATTATTGTAGAGGAACCAAGTCCAGCAAGACGCCACTGTTAATCGAAGCAGACGACCACCACAAAGTTTTAATATTAATGATCTTGTCTTTGTTATTAAATATTCACAATCGACATGAAAACTAGACCCAGGCATGCGCTGCCCTAATCGGGTTGTACGTATTCTACCGAGAGGACGATATGAATTTCGGCTATTGAGTGTATCTTACGACTAGATAACTCAAGCCGCGGCAAAGTATATGGTGCTGCAGAAATGAGAGTGGTGTCCAGAAACTTGTGCTGCGTTATTTGAACGTAGGTACATATTAAGATGAACGCCGGGGCATCTTAATTGAGGCAGACTGTGGGATGCCTATAAGTTAATAAGAACGGAATGCGGGACAAACCTTAAAGTGTTGGACTGCGGGACGCACGCTAAGTAGTTTTGTGTGATATACAGAGGACGGACTGCGGGACGATGACATTTCATCAACAGACTGTGGAATGTTTGGCCTTTATGTGTATGTGTGTGTGGTACGATTGATGGTAAAATGATGATGAGATTTTGTATGATTTGCAGACTGAGTAACTATTTTAGCAATAGTGAGTGATGACTTTTGTAAGAGGGCATTGGAAGTGATGTTTGACAGAGTGTAGGCGTTACTATCATACCTAAAACTTTTATATAAAGAATTGTGTTTTACAGATCAAGGAAATGCTATTTTGTTAGACGAAAATATAGACGACAACCGCTTCCTAACCAATAGAACACCCTGGAAGCCGGTCCTTCCCACCGAATGCATACTCGACCATTGGAGTCTCAAAATGGTATTCCAGATACCCATGAAGCGGTCTTGGACGACGCATAATCAGGCTGGCCACTTTTTATGCGAAGTTATTTGCGGAAGCGCTGAGTGGATAGTGATTAACGGTGTGATCTGTGAATACATAATCGATATATCTGACTGATTTGATAACGAATATCAGTTTTGTTAATTAGTGTTAATGTTTAATGTTTAGTAATTTGATTTAAGACTGTAATCATTATCTAATTAGTTGAAGTATATAAATGTTGTAATTATATAAATCGTTATTTTTTTTAATTAAAATTCGTCCTGATTCCTAAAAATAATATTAAGGATTATTATTTAGAAAAACCTAATTTAATTGTCGGTTTGACAACTTGACTTACGAAATCGTCAATATTGTTAATTTTTAACAGTTTTATCATGTTTTTAACATATTTCAATTCTAATTCTAGTTAATATTCAATGCAGTGATGTGTGAAAAACACAAGAGAATATAGATATTATATTAAAACCTCATATATATTCCAGCTGCGTCCAATTCACAATTATTTAGTGAAAGGGCATCAAAATGCGCTACATATTTTTCTAGTTTAAACAAAATGGTTTCTTTGTTAAATGTAGGTATCGAATATACCAATTCCCTAGTTGGTAAGATTCGTTACCAACCAACATAGAATTAGCAACTGTAACTCGTAAGTATTGATTAAAATATTGTTGACAAAATATAAAAATAACCGGTTACGATGTTTGTTTCTCGCCCATCTTTCAATCCACTAACCGTTTCCAATGAAGGTGTGTAGTTATCTATTGTTTGGTCTAATTTAAAATTTACGATACTTTTTTCTCGATTCAATTTTTGTCTTAAATTTTTCTTTATTACAAATTTTAGGTTTTTGATATATAAGAGGTAGGAAATATATTTTTGTTGTTATTAAATGCTTAATTAAAAATCACGTTTTTATTTTCTGCCGACGCTTCATACTTTAAAGTTTAAAATACCTTAAGATCTGAACAGGATGAACAAATAGGACATTCTGTAAGTCATTAATCAAAATGATAATAATTTTCAATAATAACAATGTTTACAAAATATTTTACAAGGACAGACTAAATATTTTATTTTATAAAATTAAAATTATTTAATGAAGTAATGAAAGTTTAAAACAAATTAATAATAAATAAAGCACAGAGAGAAAGAGAGAGAGAGATAAGAAAGATTAGTTTTATAAAATCTTATAAGTTTGATTGGATTAGATAAAATTAGTTGAAGAATTATGTTAATTTGAACAGTTATCAATAGCTCGTAGTTCTTTAAATTTTAGCAACTATAATTTACTTACTATTATACTCTAAGTGCGTTAACGCTAAATTTGGAGCAACGCCAAAATACCCCGGAGGTATTCAGTGTCTTAGAAGACAGATAACACCAGAAAGATTGTAATCAATACCTTTAATTAGGAATGAGTGGATCATAAGGTTATATACCTTTTAATGAATTTTTGGCAACGCATCTCTTGCCAATTTGAATAAAGTAATATCTTATAAGATGTAATCCTCATAATTTATAAAACATAAATAAAAGCGATCTAATTTTTATGTGATCGAGAGAACTTATCTCGATATAGTCTTATTTCAAAGGCACTTCTTAAACACTGAAAGTCGTTGAACGTGACCAAGTCTAGTACTTTCGGTTTGTTTTGTACTTTATTAATTTATCTTTTATAAGAAATATCACTTTAAGTTAAATTTTCATATATATTGCTGTCAGAGTTATAATCCTATTCCAGACGATTTTCAGATATTAAAATATACTAGCAAAAAGTGAATTGAAAATATTTTATATGTCATACAAAGGTCATAACTATGTCATAAACAGTCTTTTAAAATAATTATCTTTACAGCATGTCTACTAAATAAAGTGTCCTGCAAAATTAAAATTTTATAGATTCAAACAGTAAGGGGTTTAATTACTATCAGTCATTAAAGAACCCCCCCGCCAAACATGAAAGCGATGCCTCAAAAAAATATACCCTAGGAGGGTACCGGCTTTGAAGAAGCCGGGGGACCCCTCCCCGAGCAAAATAGGGGGAATAATTCTCGGATTTTGCTCAGGCTGCCCATCATATCTAGGGCGGGCAAAGTATCGCCTTTTGTGTTGTTTGAGGGCAAACAATGAGTCAACGCAGCGGCACCCACTCTATATGGACTTTTGCAACATCCGGGGACTTCATTCCAACTTTAACGCCGTTGTTTCTGACGGAGACGCAGATATCTCAACCTAATGACACTGCGTTTCTGTCTCGCCTGTACATTTGGCTCGTACAAGACCTGCACCGGCATGGAACTATTTGTACCAAGCTTTTTGGTACCACTAGGTGGCAGATCGCGGTCTTGGTTTGATGGCTCTGTCAGGGCTGCAGTAACTGGCAAACGGCAGGCTTATTAAGCATGGGCTAATGCGTTAGTCACTAAGGATCCGAATTCTAGAGTTCTGAAGAGAAAATATAACCGTGCCTCCAGATACTTTAAACGGCAAATCGCTAGAGCAAAGTTCAAGCATGTCGTCAAAATTCGGGATCAGCTGGCAAAGTACCCGCCTGGCACGCGCAAATTCTGGGCTCTTTAAAAACCCACTCTGGGAAACTTTTGTCAGCCACCCCTACCGCTATTGCACACCGGAAATGACTCTCTGGCCCACACGGCCAAAGAGAAAGTTGATCTCTTGAGCACTATTTTTGCCTCGAACTCGACTTTTGCACAAGGAGCTTCTTTCGAAGCTACCTGTCTATGGTGTTCCCGAGATTTTATGCAAGTGGATCACCAGCTTCCTCACTGGGTGGAGCATACAGGTCGCTCTCGTCGGTTTTTGGCCCCCAAACTCGTGAAAGCTGGTGTAACCCAAGGCTGCGTACTATCCCATACTCTGTTCCTCCGGCACATCAATGATATGTTGGATATTTCCAACATACATTGTTATCCGGATGACAGCACTGGGAATGCGGTATATTCCAGCCGTGCAGGTCTCTCTCTGGAAAACGTCGACGAGTGCTCAAAGAAACTTGCGTCTTCTATAGAGACTTCCTTGGGGATGATCTCTGAGTGGGGTAAACTAAACCACGTTCAGTTCAATCCCCACAAGACACAAGTTGCCCATTTGTCGTATCACCGCTCTTCGAGAACACTCCCTTCATTGCATCGCCATTTCAACATTTCGAGCAATTGTCAGTTTCGTGGTCATCTGGAGAGCAAGGCCAAGTTGGCCTCGATGAAATTGGGAGTGATAAATAGAGCGAGGCAGTATTTTAAAACCTGGCCAAAGACTTGCGCTATATAAAGCGCAGGTCCGGCCACACATGGAGTACTGTTCTCATTTCTGGTCCAGATCACCCCAATATCAGTTTCTACCATTTGACCGCGTACAACGGAGAGCTGTTCGGATTGTCGGGAGCCCAGTGATCTGCAAAGGGATGGACTCTTTATCATTGCGTAGAGATGTTGCTTTTTTGGGCGTCTCCTACCATATTTCGCACGGGAAATGTTCCGATGAGCTATTCGATCTGATGCCTACCATAGAATTTTATCACTGCACAGCGCGCCATTTTCTCCAATACCATTCCTATCACCTGGATGCGTGGCGATCCTCCATTGTGCGGTTCTCAAGGAAGTTTTTGCCACTACCGTACCACTCGAAATCAAATCCAAGTCAAATGAAAACTCTTTATTGAAAATAAGTTTCATACAAAACATTTTTTCATTGTCAAAGCTATCACCACCTCGGAAAAATATTTCCCACAGATCTGAGAAGAGCTGGCGACAGAAACACAGCGGGATCGTCATGATTTTAAAAAATTTTTTTTAATTAGAACTTAAATTCATTACATAAATACATTACACAATACTAAGTAAATAATCTTGAAGTAGCCTGGCAGCGATCGCTTCATACCCACGGTGCATTATCCTCTAAGTATTCAGATGCATTGTAGTATCCTTTTGCACACAAATGTTCCTTAGTTATTCTCTTAAATTGGTTAAATGGTATTACTTGAACGTTTGCTGGAACTCTGTTGTAGAACTGTATACATTGCCCCATGAGAGATTTACTCACTTTTTTAAGTCGAGTAACAGGTAGCGCTAGCTTGTGTTTGTTCCTGGTATTTATAGCGTGTATATCACTGTGCTTAATAAAAATGTCAGTATTTTTATGTGCATATTTAAGATTTTCAAAAATATACTGACTGGCGACCGTAAGTACATTAATTTGCTTAAACTTATCTTTTAAAGAATCTCTAGGGCCCAGGTTGTAAATTGCACGGACAGCTCTTTTTTGTAAAACAAAAATGGTATTTATATCGGTAGCACTACACCACAGTAGGATACCAAAAGACGTTATACTATGAAGATAACTATAATACACTAACTTAGCAGTAGTCTCGTCAGTAAGGGATCTAATTTTTTTAACAGCGTACGTGGCTGAGCTAAGTTTACTAGCCAATCCAGCTATACGGGGGCCCCATTGTAGCTTAGCATCAACAGTGATTCCTAGCAAAACTGTGGATTCCACCACTTCCATCGCTTCCTCATTTAAAAGTACATTAGTTTGCACCTGTTTAATATTAGAAGTAGAAAATCTAAGAAGTTTAGTCTTCTTATGATTAAGCAACAGGTTGTTAACACTAAACCAATGCATTATTCGAGAGAGAGCCTTGTTTACATCGTCATACATTACTTGATGCCGTTTTACTTTATATATTAAAGAAGCGTCATCAGCAAACAATACTATCTCATTATGTTTGTCTACGTGTTTGTTTATTAAAGTGGAACAAACTCCCTTCGGCGGTATTTCTAGATCGGTACGACATGGATACCTTCAAAAAAGGCGTTTACTTTTACCTTCAAGGCCGGAAATACTCTTGTGAATCCTTGGATGTTGCAAGAGTTCATGGGCGGCGGTGATCACGTACCACCTGTGACCCGTCAGCTCATTTGCCCTCCTCTTATATAAAATAAATAAATAAATAAATAATTCTTCTACAAACACGTCTAGGCTCGCACGGATAAAGAACAGATACAGAAATCCATTTATATATGCTGAATCATAGCCATTATCAAATATTGGACCCGAGTTAACCAACTCGCATCATCTATCAGCGTTGGCCAGTCATCCGCTCTTTACTACATCATTTAAATGTACGTGGTTATAATTGAATTATAAGTATAATCTAATTCCACAAGTTTATAGTACAGAATAATAAATTGTGATAAGTCATATAGAATATGACATGTGATTTATGCATCAGTGTAATGTTCAATCCTAAAACTATTTTACACTAAACTATCGTAACATATTTGCGCCACCAAAAGTACTGCACGATGGATAAATATAAATTGCATTTCTTATATCAAAGAATGACAGACTTAAAAATCTTTCACAATCTAGGAGTAAAATTTTGTTTCAATGAGCCCCTCAGGCATTACAAGAATTTGCAGTTAAACTTACTTTTATATTTCTTTAGCAGTTTACTGTAACAAGTATCTTCATAGCTAACGAAAATTATTTAAAACGTAAGACGTTGAAATTGTTATTATGTACTATTACCATAATATATACATATAATTGTTTTATTGCTTCCAGTGAGCTCTAAAACAATATGGATAAACAAGTCGATGTACAAACTTGAACATTATGGTCGAGCTAAGTTGAATAATTTGGCTTCAAACTTGAAGATACTTCGTTTAATGTGAATATTATATAATAACATTATGAAATTATTGAACCAGGTCTTTTAAGAGTATATTTCTCCTTGTTTTGTGCTGGAAAGTGTAAAATATTCAATAGGCATTATTATTTAGAAAAATGTAATCTTATAGTCGTTTTGAAAACTTTATGACAACGAAATCGCAAGTATTATTAATTTTTAATAGATTTAATACGTTTGTATATGTATATTTTAATATAAAATATACTCTGATGTGTGAACAGCACCAGAGAATATAGATTTCAATTTAAAACCTCATATGTATTCCATCCACGTCAATTCGCAATTATTTAGCGAAAAGGCATCAAAATACGCAACGTGTTTTTTTCAGTTGAAACTAAATTGTTTCTTTGTTAAATGTACGTATCGAATGTGTTAATAATTCCTTTGTTGGTTTCACTTCATTCATTTATAGAATTACCAACAACTATAACTCTAATATTAAAATGTAGGTTAACAAAATCTAAAATATAAAAATCCCGTTTAACGATGTTCGCTTGCACTAATCTTTGAAATCACTGAACTGATTTCGATGAAATTTTGTAGATATGTATTGTTTGGAGTAACTTATAATTTTGGATAGTTTTTATCTGGATTCAATTTTTATCTTAAATATTTTTTATTGCAATTTTGTTGTTTTTATACATAAAGGTTTAACTCAAATGGTTGTGTTAATGATACGATTTTAATTGATGTTAAATATTTAAGAAGCAGCAGACGAAGTCGCTGGAAAGACCTAGTAGATATATATTTTTTATTGTTATTAAATACCAGATTTTCATTTTCCGCCGACGCTTCATATTTTAAAGTTAGTTTAAAATACCTTAAGATATAAACAGGATGAACAAATAAGATATTCTGTGATATAATGACTTACTAGTCATTAATCAAAATGATAATAATTTTCAATAATAACAATGTTTACAAAATATTTTACAAGAACTGACTAAACATTTATTATGTCCAATTAAAATTGTTTGGTGAAGTACTGAACGATTAAAGAGTGAGTGAGTGAGTACTCAACTCATTAAGCAGAGTGAAAAGAATGGTTAGTTTTATAAAATCTGTCTTATAATACTGATGTAAACATGGAGTGATAGAGTAATGTAAGGCCCAGTGAGAACAAGTTCATAATATGTCATTGAGGTTTTGTAAGCTCCACCTTAAATAAATAATTCATGGATAAAAATATTGTATGTATTAAGTCTTATAAATCATTTTATATAATTATAACAACTTTAAGAAAAGAGTAGGTTGTCGACAAAATAATATAATGAACCCTCTTTGCCTTTTACAGTCCTTCGACTGACATAAAACCATTGCAAAAGGGTTAACGACCTTTCATGTGTCCTACGTAAGTAAATTTTGACATTTAATTTTATTTTAATACATTAATTTAAAACAACTAAACCTCTTTAAACATAATCGAGCGTAGGATGTTTCAGAGATAGAATGGATGGTTGTATTTATAAAGGACTATTCTTAAACATGATGCGTGCTAAGTACTGAGTGTGACTGAAGAAACTTACATTGTGTATCTAAGTCCTATTGGTAAGCAAATATAATAATTATAAAATGATCTTCTCTTTTGTTTGTAATCTGTTGATCATAATATCTGTGAACTACTGTCTAGAAAATAACCAGTCTAACTATGTAGTTAACATATATATGTTGTAAGCCTTTCTTTAGTCGGTCAGTAGTCTGAATCTCAAATACAAAAATAAATCTTCAATAGAAACAATTAAGTATAAATAGGTAAAACGTATTTACGCTTTTTATTTATCAAAATATGGAACAAAATGTCTATGTGGAAAAGCATACAAATAAATGCGTTTCATATGCATTAACACAAACACTATCTGAATGTATGAAAACGATACAATCACTATAGTCCTGCCGGTCAAAAAAAAGCATCATCAAATTGAGTGCTATTTATCGCTCTTCATATTCAAAAGGTCTTCTTATTTTCACCGTCAAAATTACTCTTATAAATTGTATCACGTTAAAGCTATGTATTTATTTATTTATTTATATATTTTCCACTTTGAATCTATACCAGTGATCACTTGTGTAAGTCAAATGGAAGTGACAGGAGGGCCTATTTTGATATCGTATGTATAAAATTATCCCCTCTGTAAAGACACTCTCCAACTTAAAATAAGGCTACGAGGGTTCACAATGCCCCCTGGTCTGAGAAGAACCACACAACAAACTCAGCCGAGGTTTTTTTTTATTGTGATCACTGTTTCACAAACGTCAATATATTTAGTGAGTAATGTACGATAAATAATAAATGTAATAAATAAAATGAACGAATGGGGCGTTGGGGACCGCCAACCAACACGCTATGTTCCGAACGGCTGGAGGTGGAGGACGGAGCTAAAAATAGCTACGTGGAATGTAAGAGGAGGAATAGAACAGAAGATGAATGAATTATTAGATGTGATGGATGACAAAGATTTGTATGTTATTTGTGTGTCTGAGACCAAACGAAAAGGCAATGATGCGACCGATTTGTCTGGCAACCGGGTCGCTTTCTGGGCTGGGGTTCCAGAGGGTGAGCGAGGTTGCCAAGGTGTAGGCGTGTTGTTGTCCTCTCGAATGGTTAATGCAATGGTAGAATACAAGGCTATCAACCTGAGGCTTCTTTGGGTTCGCTTTAAGCTGGGGATAACAAGAGTATTCTTGTTGGCCATTTATCCTCAGCTCCAGTGAGCGAGCTCGAGGAGTTTTGGGAGAGTGTCAGGGTTGTTCTAAGTAGTGTCAGAGATAATGAAAAGTTGATAGTATGTGGAGATATGAATGGATGGGTTGGGACCGCGCGAAGTGGTTACGATAGCGTGCTAGGCAAGTACGGTGATAAGAGAGTAAATGAGGCTGGAAAGCTTATTTCCGAATTTTGTAAGGAGAAAAATTTGTTTGTAGCAAACACGATGTTTGATCACAAACAAATTCACATGTACACATGGGAGCGAGCAGAAGAAAGAAGTATGATTGATTTATTTCTAGTGGATCAGCGTATTCGAAGCCAAGTTATGGACACGCGAGTGTTTAGGGAGGCTGATCTGGGATCCGTTCCCAAATCAGCACCCCTAATCACTCGTGTTAAACCATTATCTGGAATTAAGCTGGAAGCCTCAAGATCCACCGATCAGAGTGGAATATCAAGAAAGGGTTTCCAAGAAGCTTCAAAGCTGTGATTCTGGAAATGAAAGTGCTGAAGTATGCTGGCAGAACCTTAGGAATGGTATGGTGAAAGTAGCGATAGAGGTATGTGCAAAAGAAAAAGAGGTTTTAGTAAAAAGCGCGATGAATGGTGGGATGATGACGTGAAATACGCCGTGAAGTTAAAGAAGAAAGCATGGCTGGATTATAAAGCCTCGGGTAAGGACAAGGACAAGCTGCAAAAGGACAAAACGAAAGCACTTATAAAGATGAAGCGTGAAAATTCTGAGAGAGTAAGGGATGAAAGGTTGACAAACAACTTCCGGGAAAACACGAAGCTTTTCTGGCGAGAAGTTACTAATTCCCGGGGTTGTTCCGTGACCTGTAGAATGAAAGGGGTGCTTTCGAAGAACGGTGAAATCTTAACAGAGAAAGCACACGTTTTGCAGCGGTGGGCGGAATTCTACAAGGAGACATATGAATGTGAGGACGCCTCGGCTTCCAGTACAAGCAAAATGCTGAGTCCCGATATAGCCGATGGTGAAATCAGTTTGGAGGAAGTGGAGAGCGAGATTCGAAGCCTAAAATGTGGTAAGGCTGCGGGAGCAGACGAAGTTACTGCTGAGATGATCAATTATGGTGGGCCACGCGTCTTGGACTTTTTCTGGTTTTTGTGCAATTTATGCTGGAAATCGGGGGAGGTCCCAGACGATTAGCGAGGTGCAGTCATCGTACCTTTGTATAAAGGCAAAGGTTCGCAGATAGACTGTGCAAGCTATAGGGCTATCAGTTTGATTAGCTTGGGCGGTAAAGTTTATGCTAAAATATTAGCGAGAAGAAGGCAAAAGAAAGATCTGAAAGGCTGTTGTGGAAGGCCCAAGGAGGTTTGAGACCTGGAAGAGGGTGTATAGATCAGATCTCTTCCCTCCGCATGATAACGAAAAAGTTTTTGGCCTTAAACCAAAAGGTTTTCTGTGCTTTTATGGATTTGGAAAAGGCGTTTGACAGGGTTGTGAGAAAGAAGTTATGGGAGATACGGCCCCGATACAATGTGAACGGACCCTTGCTACAGGCTGTAAAGTCTCTTCACAGAGATCACTCAGCCTGTGTGCGAGTAGGAGCTGGCATGTCGCCCTGGTTTGACACCCAATCGGGTGTTAAACAAGGTTGCGCTATGTCAGCTTGGTTGTTCAATTTGTATTTGGATAGTTGTCTCCAAGGCGTGAAAGACAGTGTCACGGGAGTGAAAGTAAAGTCAATTGCTTGCTATACGCAGATGATGCAGTACTCATTGCATTATCAGAATGCGATCTGCAGGCATTGGTCACCACTCCGAAAGATGGGTGTGAAAATAATGGTCTAAACCTGAATATAGATAAGGCGAAGGTTCTGATATTTGAAAGAAATGAAGAAAGAAAAGAATGTAAGATGATGAAAGAAAAGAATGTATGATGATGAAAAGAAGATCAACGTGAATGGTAAGATAATAGAACAAGTGAATGAAGCGGTATATTTGGGAAGTACGTTTAGCAGAGACGGAAGAAACGAAATTGTTGTGGAAAGGCGTATTGCTGCCGGTAACAGAATCAACGGTGCTTTGGCTGATTGTTGAGGCGGCGAAACGTCAGCATAGCTGCACGTTTGGCTGTACACAATGCGGTTTTGCTACCGATGCTGTTATACAGCAGCCAAACGTGGGTAACACATAAGAAGAATGTTAGAAAGATGAATACTGTGGAGATGCGATCTCTTCGCCGAATTTGCGGAGTCAGTCTAGCTGACCGAATCCGCAATGAAGAGATCCACAGAATGGCAGGTACTAGCGAAGATGTTACGGTGAAAATGAAGCAGAACGTGCTTAGATGGTTTGGGCACGTCAAACGAGTGAGTGATGAAAGATTGATAAAAAAGATTTATACAGGAAAAGTGAGCGGTAAAAGAGACAGGGGGAGGCCTCGAGTGACCTTCGAAAACAAAGTATCTATGATACTGGAGGAAGGTCACGTAAAAAGCATGAGGACCCCCCGGAGGGCATGTATAAAGAGGTTGATGTCTGTGGCCGAGGCGAAAGAGGTATGCTGGGACCGTAGCGTTTGGCGCTTCGTCGTCTCTGGCTACCCCGCAAGGGATATGGCGTGAAGTTAAATAAAATAAATAAATATAGCAATGCACGAAGTATGGAAGTCACAATTTAGCGGACTGAATTGGTAAATCGACAATGTGCTTGCGTTTGCTGAATTAGTCTTTTTAGGCTCGCTACAAACGTATGTATCAAATTTGTAGCCTCTATTGTTATTTGAATATAGGAGGTGTTTTTGTTGTATATCATTGTAGGTAAATGTTAAAGATCAAAATTACGTTTGTTTTGAAACGTATATGAAGTTTAAAAGTCAGGATTTATGTTACATCACATAGTTCTGGCATTATAGAAAATGATTCGGATGCATAGAAATGGATGGAAAAACGTCAAAATGGTCTTTGACTTTACGACCATGACGATGATAATAAATGGCAATTTGAATTTCATTTGAATGAATGTGGAGGAAATATGATGTGGATTATTATAATTATAGAAATATTAGAAAAGACGTAAATCTTGTAGAAAGTGAATCAAACATGTGACATGATAATGAATAAACAGTTTGTTCAGACCGGCTCTATAAATACACAAAGTGAAAAGTCTTGGAGCGCAGTATTAATTTTATTCTATAAATCTCTGTTTTTTAGTTTTCACAAAATAAACTTGCAGACTCTTTACATTGAGGCGGTCATATGTCTCCGTGGCTGAGTACGTAAATGATGCTGAATGGACAGTAAACAGACGGAGGGTTGTTTGAACTAAACCACTGCATTTGTCATGTTATTTATAGAGGTCTTAAAGGATGTGGGTATAACCGTATGTATGTATATGTTATAATGTATAGTTTTTAATTTTCTCAAAACTTAATTCAATACTGATATTAATTTGTTATTATTGACTTTGTTGTAGAAAATTTTATATTCAATTGTGAATTTAATTCTAATTCTAAATATAATTAAATTTTTAAATATCGTAACTTTCTAAACAATCAATAAATTATTTTAATTATTTCATTAATTTATTGTTAATTGTGTTTATGCACAATTTTGTAAATTTGAAATGTACTTTTAATGATTGTTTAATTTGGGAAACGACAACGACGAAAATAAACTCCGATAGTTTAATTAATCACAACGTGAGAATGTTTTTAGTATAATGTATTCAATTTAGAGCCTATAACTTACTTATTATTATACTCCAAGTGCGTTAACACTGAATTTGGAGCAACGCCAAAATACCCCGGAGGTATTCAGTGTCTTAGAAGACAGATAACACCAGAAAGATTGTAATCAATACCTTTAATTAAGATTGAGTAGATTATAAGGTAATATATCTTTTAACGAATGTTTGATAACACATTTGCCAATTTGAATAAAGTTATATCTTTATAAGATGTAATCCTCACAATTTGTGAACATAAATAAGAGCGGTGTATTTTTTCTATGAACGAGAGAACTTATCCGATATTGTCTTATTTCAAAAACACTTCTTAAACATTGAAAGTCGTTGAACGTGACCAAGTCTAGTTTTTTCGGTTTGTTCTGTATTGTATTAATTTTTTTTTATAAGAAATATCACTTTAGGTTAAATTTTCATATTTATTGCCGTCAGACTTATAATCCTATTCCAGACGATATTCAGATAATATTGAAATATATATATGATATTGAATATTGATTCAATATTTATGATAAATATTGATACAATGTTTCCAATTCACTATTTAGGAAGTAGTGATATGTCATACATAGGTCATATCTATGTCATAAATAGTCTTTTAAAAGAACTATCTTTAGTGCATGTTACGGTTACTAAAGAAAATGTTCCGTAAATTTAAATTGTATGGATTCCTACAGTTAGGGGTTTAATTAAATTTACTAATAATAATAATAATGAAATAATTAATTTTTATTTCATTAAAATAAAAATGGTCTGAAGATTTAATATAATCGATAAGAAAGCTTGAATCAAAAACATAGTACAGTAAATTATTCAGGCATAATAATTCGTCTACAAACACGTCTAGGCTCACACGGACAAAGAACAGGTACAGAAATCCATTTATATATGCCGAATCATAGCCATTATCAAATATTGGAGCTGAGTTAACCAACTCGCACCATCTATCAACGTTGGCCAGTCATTCGCTCTTTACTACATCATTTAAATGTACGTTGGTATAATTGAATTATAAGTATAATCTAATTCCACAAGTTTTTAGTAAAGAAATAATAAATTGTGATAAAAGCCATAGAAAAAATGACATGCGATTTATACGTCACTGTAATGTCAGAAATGTGATGTTCAATCAGAAAACTATTGAACACTAAACTATCTGTTGACGCGACCAAAAATATCTCACGATGGATAAATATGAGTTGCATTTTTTATATAAAAAATAGCAGACTTTTATAAAATCTTTAACAATATAGGAGTAAAATTTTGTTTCTATGAGCCGCTCAGGCATCACAAGAATTTGCAGTTAAAACTGCGTTAAGTTTCTTTAGGCTCTGTTTAGTGTAACAAGTATCTTCTTATTATCTAACGAACAGTATTTATAAGAAAATCGTTGAATTAATATTATGTACTATTACATACATATAATTGTTTTATTGCTTCCAGTGAACTCTAAAACAATATGGACAAACAAGTCAATGTACAAACTTGCACATTATGATCGAGCTAAGTTGAATAATTTGGCTTCAAACTTGAAGATACTTCGTTTAATGTGAATATTATTTTATAACATTATGAAGTTATCTAACCAGGTCTTTTAAGAGTATATTTCTCCTTCTTTTGTGCTGGAAAGTGTAAAATATATATTCGGGATTATTATTTAATTATCGGTTTTACAACTTAACTTACCATTTCCTTATTACTTGATTGAAATTTTAATAATTTTAACAGTTTTTTAATCATGTGCAATACTAAGTATACATTGATGTGGGAAACAACACAAGAGAATATAGATATTATTTTAAAACCTTATATATATTTTGGATGCGTCCAGTTCACAATTATTTAGTGAAAAGGCATTAGAATGCACTACATATCTTTCGAGTTGAAACTAAATCGTTGAAAATAGTTGTAAATGTACATATCAAATACACCAATCATTCCTTTGTTGGTAGGATCCACTACCAACCAACATAGTATCACCAAAAACTGTAACTCTAACAGTCTAAGTACTGATTAAGATATAAGTTGACAAAATCTAAATTATAAAAATAACCTGTTACGATGTTCGTTTCTCGCGGATCTTTTAATCCACTGAAATGATTTCAATGAAGGTTTGTTTGTAGTTATCTATTGTTTGGTCTAATTTAAAATTTAGGATACTTTTTTCACGATTCAATTTTTGTCTTAAATTTTTCTTTATTACAAATTTGAGGTTTTTGATATATAAGAGGTTTAACGGTCGAAAGGTAGCAGCTAATAGAAACATATTTTTGTTGTTATTAAATGCTTATTTAAATATCACGTTTTCATTTTCCGCCGACGCTTTATACTTTAAAGTTACTTTAAAATGCCTTAAAATCTGAGTAGTAATACAATTTATTCATTCAATAATAATATTGTATGTTATTATTCTTATAAAAATATATTTGTAACAAATTTAAGGAAAGAGTAGGTTGTCGACAAATAATATAGTAAACCCTGTTTGCTTTGTACAATCCTATGACTGACATAAAACCATTGCAAAAGGGTTAACGACTCATAATGTGTCCTACGCAAGTAAATTTTGTTATTTAATTTTATTTTAATGCGCTCATTAGAATAACAAGACTACGTACCTCTTTAAACATACTCGAGCGTAGGATGTTTTGGAGATATAATAGATGGTTGTATTTATAAAAGGAATATTCTTAAACATGACGCGTGACGCTAAATATAGAGTGTGTCATAAGCGTGTCATGAACGTGACACACGTGCCAATATCATCTCCTTGGAGCCGTTATAGCAAAGTCATCTATTCTTCATTTATCTTACAGGTAGCTAAAATAACATCATATTGATTTTCTTTGCTTCTGTCCGTCTAATTTTAAACTCAGTTAGTAAAAAACAGTTCTGAAAAACTATAGTATATATAAAAGCCTTATGTTGCAAAAAAACGTTTTGTTATTTTTTTTAACAATTTCTTACAAAAGTCCTTTCGGTAAAGAAAGAAACTAAATAATAATAATTATAAAATGAACTTGTTTTGCTTATAACCTATTTATCATAATAGTTGTTAACTACTCTAACTCTAGAAAATAATTAATATAGCATTTGACTATATAGTTGACATATATATGTCGTGAACCAAAACTTTATCGGTCAGTCGTTGAAAAGACTTAAATACAAAAATAGGTCTTTAGCAGAAAGGCATAAAAGGCGATATTTATTAATTAAAATATAGAAGAATATAAATATGTATTTCATATAGATTGACACAAACACTACCTGAATGTATCAACAACAACAATTTACTATAATCCTGACAATCAAGAGCATCATCACGTTGAGTTCTATCGCTCTTCATATTCTAAATCTCTCCTCATTTCCACCGTCAAAATAACTCTTATGAATCATATTACGCTAAAGCTATGGAAGTCACAATGTACCGGAGCGCGGACTGAATTCGTAAATCCACGATGTGTTTGCGTTACTCGGAGCTGAATTAATCTCGTTATGATCCCTCAGACGTATGTTTCAAATTTGTGGAGTCTAATTGTTTGTTATTTGAATAAAGGCGATATTATTATTGCTGATAAATGTTGAATATCAATGTGAAGATTTAACATGTGGTTCTAGCCTTATAGAATATAATTGAAACGGATAGAAAAAACCTTAACTTTATGATGACGACGATGGTAATGTTATGTACAATTTGAATATCATTAGAATGGATTTGGTAGTATTTTTACAAGATTATTATAACTATAGAAGTATAAAATTAAAACAAACGTAATCGCAGTAAATCCTCTAAGATGTGAAGCAATTCATATGGTATTTAACTAATACATACTCGTAGGTTAGACCTATGTTATGTATAGTTGTAGTTATAAAATCAAATATATAGTAATAAACAATTATATATTCTTTACTAATCCAATTTTAATATAATTGATTGTTACTTACTTTCATGGCCCGTAATCATTTTACTTAATATCAATTTTATTCCATTTGACAAGCAAAATTACAAAGATAGTGTTGTGATGGTTGTTGCTATATGAATGCTTATCTTCAGTGTATATAGAGTACAGTACTGTACAGTACCTTACGTGATTTACAAGGGATATGTAGCTTGAGATTAAGTGTTTACTTTAATACTGCAGTCGTTGATTGTTGTGTAAATAGGAACTCTCTAGCTGTACACAACGATTGCGTTTTTCTTGTTAAAATATTGTAATTTTTCTGTATTTCGTTAAGATATCGTTTGTTATGAACCTGTTGAGAATTGTTTATTTCAATTCAAATAATAACTTATCAATACCACTTTTTTATATTTTATGATTATTATTTAATTGAAATGCTGAATCTCAATCTCTAAAACATTTAAGTCATCTATAAATATAATCAAATCACGTTTTTAATATTTGTTGCCGCCGCATCGGACATTGAGTGTCGTTTGATTTATATCTTTAATATAATTTTCAATATATTTTTAGATAAAAAGTATCTCAAACTTTTATTACTTTTACTCGATGTGAATAACACCTAAAAACTGGACGACCATATTGACAGAATGACGAGAGAACTTAATTATATTGTAAGTAGTTTAATAGACATATTTTCCTACAAGGTTCATTGATAATTGTAAAAGTTGAATAAAATTACATCAGTATCACATATCACGTGCTTAACTGTGCCGTGAAGCTTGTCAACATTGCAAGTTCCGACGTCGCCGTGAACGCTGAAATGCATTTCGGTCAGTGATATCTTAGGTTTATTGCATAACCCGCAAAAGTAGCATGTGCAAGCTTGTGCGCACATTTTTACTATAATCTGAAGTAGATGTGAGAAAAGCTTATATATTTTGATATATGTCGCGGTTGAAATATTTACTACAGGCTATAGGCAGGCATAATACAGGCAATAATTCCTTTATTTCGCTTTTTTATTTAACTTTAATCATCTCAATATAGTACTATGGTATATGGTAAATAATACATCACGCAAGGCTTTGAGTCGGCTTATGAAGCTCATATTTTACCCTTCAACTTAGTCAATATCCCTGAGCTAGGATTTGCAATGCAATATTATATTAGCATATCTATAAATCCATAGCAGCCATTAATTACTGGCTTTCCGTAATTTTGTATGGTTTGAAGTTTATTATTACAATTGTATAATTTAAATACTATTAATATTATATATGTTATACATACTTTGTATGTTAGGATGTGAATCGCACAAAAAAGAAATTGCTGAATTGGTATGAAAATTTATACACATGGACACCTTGACTTAAACATGGATATAGGCTTTTTACTTTAGAAAAGTACTGATTTTCGCGAACAAAACGTGCGTAACTTGAAAAGGCGAGGCGCTATCGCTATTCTATACTTAAGTTGTTTTTTTAAGCAATGCTCTGTTTACACAAGTGAAGTAATTGTAAGCCAAAATCTTATATTATGTCACATGCCGAACGATAGTTATTCTTTATTTTTATTGATTGTAATGCGTCAATTTAAGTAAGATACAGATTAAAACCATGCTACTTTGTTGACTGACTTGCAGTTTCAGAGTAATTTTGTCCAATTATTATAAACACTTGCTCGAGTCCCTCTCTATTCGATTTTTATATTATATTTTTTCTAAAATGAACTTTATTTACTGGTGTTAAGACATATTCTTGATGCTATTCTATAAAAGCACTTCATCCTTTGTAAGTTCTTCTGTTCAGTTTAGTCATTATACAATAATTTTTTTGTTTTACTTGTACTTGTAATAAAAATAATAAAATATATATTTTAATAATAACTGTAAATGATTACACATATTTTAAATTAGGTATAATAATTTATTTTTACATAGCTTCCTAAAACGTAGTGTTTGGACGAGGTAAAACTTTTAAACCAAATACTTTAAAGCGAGAAACGAATTTATGATCAGGACTGAAGCCTTGTAAAACTTCTCTTGTAACCAAATAAGGGTAAAGTTTGAATTCACTCTCGCTTTAGATATCATAACTTGAATATGCCATCATTATCTTGGTGACTCTGGTAGTAGCTGGTAATAGAAAGTTGTATATTCAGTTTGCTGAAGCTTATTATTTAAAAATAAATATATTTGGAAACTTTGTATTTTTTGTATCTTCTTTTACCTTTTATTACAGTTCCTAACTTTATTCCAATATAATGCCAAATTGTGTTCAAAAGGATCTATTGAAATGTGAATAAATATTGAAACTACCCCAATATACCGTAGACTTTGAAAGTATTCCTCAGGGATTGTGTATTGTACTTGTTATTTTACTCAACTTTCACTTAACGTTAAGTTAAGGAAAATATTATTATCTCATTTTCAGGGCAACAAATAATATTTACGATCCACGGCAATTCTAGTAAATACAAAAAAAAATCAATACTTACCGTAGGTATAAAGCGGCTGAACCCTGTATTTGTCCGACGCTGCACATGCGATAGCACCGGTACCTCCGCCGAGTTGTAAACCGTGTGATAAAATTTGTACAATCGTTCCCACAACGGTAATGGTCCATCCCCAGCCTCCTTCGGGATAATAACGTCTCGCTAACGTGAGAGCCGCCCGAGCGCGGAGAGCAGACGCCGTCTCCGCTCCCACTGTGGCACCGGCACTAGCGCACCTATACACCACATGTTATAAATATGAAACCATTACATTATCACACAACCATCTAACCAACGACTAACCGACGGAATTGAGTCACTTCACGGGCCGCCTCGTATCCAACACTTTTAGATCGCTCGCGTTCAGCACTTTTGACCTGATTCTCCTTGATTTTCTCCTCAGCGACTCCACACGTACACAGCAGATCATCGGGTGGTGGTTGACGTAATTTAGAGGGACATCGGTTACTACATTCGCAGTCGGGAGTACGCCAGGAGAGAAGACGCTCAAGTAGCGTCCTCCGCCTCGCTGAATTTGTTTTCTTATCGACCGTAAACCTCTGGCAGTCCAGTGGAAATGATGAACTGCGATCCACGTCCTGCGCACCCACCGATATGTGCTTAATAGGATAAATATATTTTTTTCGAGCATCTCTATTATTGTATCCGGCTGGATATAAGTGATTCTTAATTGATATTCTTTTATTCGGCCCGTGGTTCGAGGTGTAATTGTTAACAGGTAAGCCATTCTTTATGTTCTTGACGTCCGTTTGAAGGGATTTCCAAGTGGCGATAATTTCTTCTCGGACGAGGGTATCTTTGAGATGCGGGTCTGTGTTGGAGTCCGGTACTTTGTCAGTAAAAGGTTGGGGTACTTCTGTCCTTCCAGTGGGCACTAATCGTAGTTTAGTTGGCAGACTGTCGCACCGGCGTAGCGTCATTGTTGGTCTCGAGTGACGATCGCATTTTTAAACACTGTCCCGGTCACATCCCACAGACACGTTCCTGAAAAAGAAAATACTCATACAATACTTATACATAACATAATATTAAAACTACAAACTGTTTACAGTAAAATTTTAAGCGTATATTTAATTAATGTAATATCCGAATTGGAATAAAAACTGAAAAATGTATATCAAAGAGTTTACTGTATAATGAGTCAAATTAAAACAAAGAATAATAAGAAAAAAACGTTTTTGCTCAATTGAGTTGGCTTAAATTTATTTAAATATAATTCTCGCTTTAAAATCTTATAAATATTCATAGCTAAAGGTAGTATTTTAATAAATAAATATTATATTAACACTAAACGGAGTCTGTCATTACGTATGCGTTATTTCATTAGCTCAGACCTGCCTCCAAAAAATTACAGAATAAAATTTCTAACTAAAACAAAGCAATTAGACATAACAATAACCAGTTTAATTTAACCCATTCCAGTGTACAGTCGACTGCTACTTCGTTAACGTTTAATTTACAAGGGTTTTTCTAAACAGAAATAAAGGACAAAGCGTACACTGAGATTCGGAAAAAAGATTTGCAGGTCATTGATCTACATTAGAAAAATTAATAGGTCCATGTGGGAATTGAAACCACAGCCGTCTGACTGCACTGGGTTATACCAACTGACGAATATATCTATTATATCGTTAAAACAACTTATACAGCTATATCGCGCTAAATTTTGTTATTTTCATAATACCTTAACATTGATATAAGTTACACGGTAATTATTGACTAAATAATCTAAAAGTTATTTAATAAATGTGTAACTGGACTGATATAAATCCGTAAATTATGAATCACGTATTGACAGTATTTTACCTTAATATTAAATGTAATGTAACATTCTCATTACGTCGCCATTTACTTAATATTAAAATCAGTCCCTTAGAATATTTAATTCAATGTAATGTCTCGTAATGCTCGTCATTATATTAAAGTGAGTCTATTATTTCACACTTAATTTAATTAAAATAGTTGTAATGTACAAAAGCGCACATTATTAACAAAAATAATCTGTAGTTTTCGCGAAAGCGAAGCAATAACATTTCACACGTTTCTTAATGTTCAGAAACACTATTAATTTAATTACATCACATCTTCAAAATATAATTAAAAATATATACTTATTTGTATAATAAGTGTTCATGTTCATGTTAATACGATTTTAATCTCGATTACAAAATATCTAATTTATTTCTTCACTTCGTCGATGTCTTGATAAACAAATTGGCAAAACAACATATTTTATCCAGTCAAGTTACTCATTGACACCAGATAAAAATAAAAATAACTTGAACGAAAGTATTTACACTAAAACGAGTGAATGCAGAAGTTTTCAGACATTCCATTTCGTCCGCCATTCATTCTGTAATTATCCTCTGATTCTTTTGTTGCCTCGCTCGTCCTCGCTCGTCCTCGCTCCGGTCAGACTCGCTCTCAAATATTTATTTTTGCCACTTAGAAATACTTACTTGTTATCACCTTCAGTGTAAGCATTCGACTATTGCTTAATGTTTATTAATATTATGTCTGGCGATCTACGGAGCGGTATCATCTTACTCTTTTCTACTAGATACAACATTTGAAGGATTTTAGAAAATTAATAAAATATATTGATTTAATATAAAATAGTTGTAACTTGTTGATTGGACTTTAAACATTATTTTTTAGGGTGTTTGTCGATTTGTTTGTCATTATACAAACATTATGCTGAACAAATTTTGATGTAATTTTATATTTTTTATAGAACTTTGCTCCAAATAGCATATAGGCTTTATTCCTATTTTATTCAGATTTTGACGCGTGCTCACGCAAAATGAATTGTTTAAAAATTACAATACAATACAATATAATAATGTAAATAAAAGGATAATTTTGTATAGTTTTTTGTTTATTATCTGACTCAACATATAGAATATACATTAATATCATCTATTGACTCCGAAAAATATATTTATTTATATCATTTTCAAAACACAATTAGTTTAAAATTTGTTTAATTTGGAAATAATCAGGAATAAAACATAAAATTAGGAATCAATATGGATATAGATTTCATGTGATAATTATTATTTATGGCTTATTTTTAATTACAAGGAGGGGGGGGGGGTTTGATAATACTCGTATAGGTCACAGGTTATCTATTTATATTGTACATCTTAAATTACAGATAATATTTATTATTATTTAATGTTCTTTTATTTATTCCAAATGTAAAGGTATTTTCTGTTTTAAGCTTTATAAGCATGTTCCACAAATCAGAAGCAATTTCTTCACTGTATTTAATGGGACGGATTACGAGTGCGCCGTGACGATGAATAATTGTATTAAAACGCGATTAAGGTATGTCTCGTGCAGCGTGACACAATGACACAATGACACAATGACACAATGACACAATGACACAATGACACAATAATCGTATTAAAGATTAAGACGGCAGTACGGGGTTTGTACTGAAAATTTTCTCGTTATATTTCTTTATGTATTTTCTCATGGAGTATTTGTTACTGTTTTGAACTGTTTAACATAGTAGATGAGTAAAAATTTAACAAACAGTACATCAGTTACATATTCATCCATCCTAAAACTATCCTACAAGTAGCCTTCGTCCGTGTATGAAGTATGTAGAAGATGTATAAAATCATTGATTGTCATATTACACTATCGTCACGTAGTAGATAAAATATACTTCAAAAGTATTGCGGCATTCTAATATCCTCAAGGTCTGACGTTAGATAGAAATAGTAGCAGTTTGTTTGCTAATCGTATATTTTTTTGTATTTATCGTATATGTATATTGTATATATATATATATATATATATATATATATATATATAAATCGAAGTTTTTTACTTTAAAACTTTTACACATCGCGATTATAAAATGCTCTCTACTTTGATGGTTCCAGAAGTCTGTAAAGAAAATTATCTAATGTCTTTACCTTATTAATTAATTGTCATTTGAGTCAGTCAGTGTAGACTGTTGAGTGTTGAGTGTTGAGTCAGACTTCATTGATAAGTGAAACATAAAGTAACTAACAATACCTCTCCTAATTCTATTATGTTATATGATTACAAAGGCCTACAGGATTGCGCTTTTATTATTGTAATTAAAATTATTCCTTATTTTTGAACAAATAATGCTCATAAAAAATATCTCCGAAGTGCAAAAATCCATAAACGAATACCATCTATTACCACCCATTTTGAGTTTAAGTAAATCTAATTTATTTTATTAGCTACTATTTTTATGTTAATAATATTTTCTTTTTACTTTAAATCTTTGCAAAATATTATGTGCTTACATTATATTACTAAACGAAGTGATGTAAGCGTAGGTATTAGCGGTTTTGCAACTTATAGGTGAGAGAATTCCCATGTCGTATGTAGCTACATCTGCCCCTGGTCCCTAGTTTAGAACGCTGTAAGACATGATTTATTATGAATGTACGCAAAGTTAACTAAAATTTATCTTTGTTTGTATTTCACTAAAACAGAGCTTATCTCTGCCGCGTATAGGACAGGTTTACGCGAGAAATTTTCAAAGTTTCAAGGGAAATTAAAAAATTGTGTTTCGTTAAAATTAAAATAAAAAAAACTCAATCGATACTCTGAAACTACCGCTTAAAATATTCGGTTCACTTCCAGTCAATAGAGAAGGGTAAGGCTATATAATACCTTACTCACACCGAGTATACAGTTAGTACGAGGTTATAATATAATATGAAATATCCTTTTGATAAGCAAGCGGCAGGCAGGTGTGAAATAGAGTCGACATGCTATAAAAGAGTCGTCAATAGTAAATCAACGTTCCGTCAAGTATGTATAAATAGTCGAATGTTCGTTGGTATGTATAACTTGAAAACTGAACTGATTTGTAATTTATTTTATGATTATAGTTTTACTTGAAAAGAAAGCATGAAAAATATAATTGTTATAGTAAGTATATAAATAGTTAATAGGACTATCAAAATGAGTCATAAAAATATTATATAAAAATTTTGTAGTTATCCCTTCTTTTATATCCTTTAGGAAGGAATTTACAAAAATAAAAAAAATTATAAAAAATCTTGTTAATGCTTTCTCCTGAAATGAAAGAAATGATCGATTCTCAATATAAATTTTATCCCCGTTATCTCCGCCTTCAAGCTTGGATTTCGCATCATTTTTGCTTTATTATTATTTTTGCAAACTATATTTAATTCCATCATAAGTAGTCTAGTGAGTGGAATCTAAAAGCGTAACAGACAGAGAGAGTTACCTTCGCATTTATAATATTAATGTAAACTATAGATGAAGAAATAATAATAGAACTAATATTTGTTTCGAGTTCGACGAGTAGTTAACTAACGACTAAACTTTTGAAACAAGATATTCTCATTTATTAAAATAACTTCACGGAATCAGTTTGGAACCTGGCTAGTGAATTATGTTATTGAAAATTATGGAAATACCTTGTAAATATGACTGAAATGGTATTTAAGTTATGTATGAGGCCATGTGGCTTTAGTCTTTTTAAGAATACAGTTTTTAAGCACAATTCTTTTCATATTCCAGTAAGGATATACCTTGTTATATATAGACTTGACTACAAATGCATAAAATAAGCGTTTCTTAGCCGAAAACTTAAGAACAGTTTAAGAGTTTTGAAGCTCAAAAACATAAACATCCCATTCAACTATGACCACACGCGCTGGCAGATATCCACTCTTTGATGTAACATCCATAAGTCATGTGTAATACTCATCAATCATGTCCTCGGGAAGAGATGTTAATGAAATCCCGACTAATTCGTCCGCAGCGCCGAGGACTATTTGACAAAACGACTCGTTCAGTCCGCTGACATCTGTTATATATTAACATACTCTAATTGATCAAGACAAATATTATATTATAGTAATCTATAATAGGTACATATGTTTTTAATGTTACCATGGTTCGTTCATTATTATAGATTATTAATAGATATTATTGAAATGTTTGCTTTAAACCAAACAGTTGTTATTCATCCACTAAAATAACTTTACTCTATAAACTGTTACAATTATTGTCATAATTAATGTGAACTAAGCTTAAAGAAAGAAAGACGATTAAATATTAATCTTTCTTAATTTTTAAATTGTAAAAAAAATAATTTTATATCAATTTATTATTTATTATTTTACAATAATCTTAAATTACGTGATCCTCCGTATATATCGTTATTATATAAAAATTATAACTACGTTTTGTTAACTTTGATACATGTAGAAGAATCATGGTGACGCTGTAATTAAATTGAGCTCAGTAACGCTGTAATTAAATATAGCACGAAAAGAAAGTAAAAGGAAATATTTGATTTCCAGATTTCCTCTAGTGACGTCGAACGAAGCTACAGAGGGATCGGTTTTCCGGAGGATGGGCAGCAGCGTTCTCTGACCCTGCGATTGCCAACTCGTCTGCTAAGCATGGCGATTATCTCACATCCCTACATGGTCCGCAATCTTTGAAAGACGCCTATGCCTGCAGTGGGCGTCTGTAGGCTGACAACAAGAAGAAGACTCTCTTAAACAATTTTATTAACAGTTACCAATTCCATTTTATTATTTTCGCTATAAATAGCATCCATATTATTTAATTGAAGATGCCTTTAGTTTGTTGTTGTTAATAACTTCTGTTTTCTATATTTCTAAACAAACCTATATATAGGAGTTTAAAGATCTTACGCCCACTGCTGATAACAGATCACTCACCTCTGGATAGTGTCAAGTTTTGTGTCTCTTGTATATAATTTCTTATAAGTAAAACCCTATTGCAGCTAAATGTGCTACAATCCCATTACAGCTAAATGTAATGGTTTTATCAGGTATATAAAATTATCTTATATATATATATATAATATCAAACAAACAATAAGAGATCGATTTTTATAAATTGAAATCTCAACACATGTACTTTTTATTTTTTGATGATCATTAAAAGATAAGAAAAATAATAATCGTGTAACAAGCTTCAGCTAAGGTTAAGAGAAATGATTATGATAAAATATTTGTCTTTTACAATTTTGAAGACTGCTTTGAGATTTTGCACAATTATTTGAAGGACTTTAGAAAAATCCTAATTTATGTAGTAATTTAGTATTTAGGTGTGGAATAATAGATCGTGAAAGATTAATAAGTCTTATTGTCTGTTTTCGATTTCCTGTCCTGCATAGATATTAATAAGTATTATCATTTGATAAGGATCTTAAATATTTGTGCTTATTATAATTTACATTTTTCTATTTGCTGTAACAAAGTAACTCGATACAGGTTCTATAAAGGTTAAGGCTTTAGCTTCGTTAATAAATTTTAATACAGTTTAAAATTTTCATATATTGATATTTAGTTCTTATCAATTAGAATTATTGGAGACGTTATGAGACAATGCAAAAGAATATTATGAAGAATTCACCAACTGCAGTTTGGAACCAGGTCACCTCTTGGTCATAAATATGTTCATTTTATAAGAGAAATGAACTACACAGCCAGTACTTACAGAGGTAAATAGAACAATATACAAGACTTTAATCATTCTGAGATAGCGACTCAAGAGCAATACCAAAGCGCGTGTAGAGCTTTGTAAGAGCATAGTTTGTGCCAAATCAATCATATTATTGGTTATTGGCAATACAATACGATACGATACGATACGATATCTGCAATAAGCCTAAGTGATTGTTATTATTCAACTCAATTACTACTACTTTATATTATATTTTTAAGTTTCTTTGATTGTATTTATATTTAGCTTTAGTTAATCGGATGATTTTACGTCTATTAATTTAATTTTGTCTTTATGGTTTTTAAGGGCATTTTAAAGTCTAGTTAATAGTAAATAGTCGTCTATTTGTCAACGAAAATAATTATAAAATGAAAATCATATTATCATTGTACTAAATTCTAAATATAGGTTTCGTCGTAGTTTTGATCTTTTGAGCAAGAGATCATTCCTTGTCAATTAACCTTATGGCGTGTTGTTAAAATGATTTCAGGCTGTAACATAATCCTTGAACCTCATTGCAAGGTCACCCTTAACCTATTTGTCAACCCCTGACGTTTATTATGTCCATACTTTATTTCCTGTGGCCGTTTTTACCACAGTACAATGAACTAAAGAAACATGATTAACAAGTCTCTTTTTACAAACGGAGTAAATTAACCGGCGTTTTTAGTAGGACAGTTATGAGTAATTTGTCAATGCCATCAAGAGTTGTGATTGGCTATCTAGTATCTACCGAGCGATCAACAAATTAGAAGAGATAACATGGGAATTGGCAATAAATTAGTAATTTTTTATTGGTCAGGCTTAGAGGAAACAATTGTATGTGAACTTCTGAATAAACAACTTATAGAAATGAACAAACAGATTGTACATATTCTTTAAACAAGGATGTTAGTAATACAGATACGGCGTATTTGGAATTACATAACCTACCTGACCTTTGTCCTATTATATAAAACACTTTTATTGCTGGTAAATACGATGATTGTGATTTCAAAAAATGTTACATTTCTTTTAAAATCGTCATTGTCTTCTGGATTTGTTGTATATGTGCAAAACATTGCCTATCAAGTGCACAAAATTATATCCCGGAATCAATGAATATGCAAATTTATTGAAACTCGTATATTGATATGTAACAGGGCAAATTTGAATTCATGATATTGTAATCAAAGCTTATTAATATTGGATTGATTATTTTAATCAACTTGATTTATGATTTAATTAATTTTGAATAAATTGAATCATAAATCATCCCATGCGTAGTTGTTTGTTAAAAATTTTACGCCTTAACTACAAAACCGATTATCTTAAAATTCCGTAGGGCACCTTCGTGTCGAAAAGTAATGCTTTGGAGGAACAAAAGCAGTTTAAGGTTACAACTGTTTTATACTTAAACAGAACGGACGAAGCCGCCGACAAACACTAGTTATTTATATTATTAAGCATTTTATTTATTCCTTGTTCTTTTACTTGTTTAAGCCAGTGCTTCAAGTGCAGTCCTTAGACAGTTCTAATAGTGTCATTGACATTCAATATGGTAATTTAATTCTGTCACATTTATAGATTTAAAAAATTATTATATGTTACATCCAAATTATCAGTCATTGTTCAATTTGTAGCAGTTTAATAAAAGCATACACGCTTATGTTGAGAGTATAATATACTAAAAGCGTCGAAAAAAATTAGACGATAAAGCATATTATTAAGCCTGGGATCTCAAGACTTACAAAATAATGAATAAATTTATTAAACAATGAAACTGCAATTTGTATGTATTCTCCAAAATATACATACATATTAGTTATAAATATATATACATACACATTACTGCGATGTCTCATCACTCAGTTTAGAGATATAAATGTTTTCTCATTAATGTTGTCTGTAACTAAATAACTTTCTAACAACTTGTATCGACTGCATCCTCGATGGCCAATAATCACATCTCTATATAAACTGTAACTTCCATCGTTACTTTAAACGATTTCTGTATGTTCGTTATCACCTGTTCAATGGCTTGTTATATTTTAATAAGTTTATGTAGTATTGGTAGAAGTAGTATATTTGTTGTCAGCATTATATTGTTGTCTCAAAGATTCCCTAAAAATCCATTTTATCTTAAAAATTAAAGATCACCATACAAATTCTTATCCAAGTTTTTGACCCATCAGGTTTGACGTTGGTTTTTGTAACTCTTAAAGTTAACATAACAGATGCGGAGAGAGTTCTCAGATGGCAAAGTTATCTTTCAACTTACTTGACACTTCAGGTTAAATTTTGGTTAACATACTTAATATTTATAAAAGATATACTACTGTAAAGTTTCATCTGAATTTGAACAATACTTTTGCGTAAAAGTGTAAAAACATCTATCCATCTTTACAAGTCTTCACACATTAAATATTAAAACATATATTCTTGTACAATTTAGTTCCATCTTGTAAATAGTATACAATGTGGAACAAGAACCTTTTCTCGGTTCCGAGTTTTATCTTCATTCGCGTTTGATTTATGACCGAGACCGGCAACGTCTGTCAGCGGCATGCGACATAATTCGGATCCACATCTTCCTGTCTTGCTTTCAGAATGTTCAAGATTTTTCACGTCGTCTAATTAATAGTTTCGTCTTGCTTTCATTTGGGAGAATATGATTTGGGATGATCTCATAGTGCTTGTAGTTCATTTTGGTTTATTGGGTTTATTTTGTATTGTTTACATTTCTTGTCAATCATGATAGTGATTAGAAAAATATTTGAACATTTTGAATAATTTCATACCTATATTCAAGAATATATTTATTTTTCTATTGGGATATATTGAAACTACTCACATAATTATGTTAATATGATATTATGTTGAGTATTCCTTGTAAAAAAAGATAGTATTGCCATCTCAAAAGTAAAAAAATAAATGCTTAACCTTTTAAAACCATTGACTTCTAAAATATGGAGCAACTTAAATAAAAACAATAAAATCTTGGCACATCTATTGAACAAAAAACATTGGCATACTAGCTGTTGCCAGCAATTCTGTTTGCTCTCCTGCACCTCTCCTCGTAAGCCGTCTATTGGCAGTTAAATTTTATACTGATCAATACATTTTTAGTTAGGATGTAATTATAACCCAATTTTTATGTTTTTTTCATGAAGGTTGAAGAGTTTTCCTATAGCCTACATTTAAAACAAATTTTAGAAGTAATTAAATTAAATAATTCTGTAACACATCATAAAAAAATACTTTTATTCTATTTATAAGGATTTTAATATATAAAGGAATTTAATAGCATTCTATTTTTAACACAGAAACCAATCTCATAAAAATTTATTTGATAATCTATGCTTGTAAGAACACTTGGTCTAAAGAGTAAGAGATGTTTAGTAATTTTAGAAATGTTTAAATTCAATAAAAAAGATAAACGGAAACCAAATCTATCTTATTATTTTGAAAGCCTAATTCTTTAATTACCCAAACTCAACCCTCCCAGTAGTGACAGAATAATGAAGATAATGAAATCGAAATGACTATAATAACATTCCATAGTCCTTTCTTCCATTTTGAGCCAAAGTCGTAATCAATTGTTAAAGTTTTCTATTTGTCTTATTATATAAATGCCACTGAAAAATTATATTTTGCCGGAAGTTTTAGAAACTTTTCGAACAAAGGGTATTTAGATTCAACAATGATTAAAATAATACAGAAGCTCATGTATGGAAATAAAGATTAATTGAAACTAAGGCTATTTTTGTACACAATATTGCCTGAGGCGTATCAAATTCTTATAATATGAGTTATTGATTATTATTGTTTGGAGTATGGATAAAGATACTGCAGGGTTGGATTACTACTTAATTGACTGAGAAGAAATGTAATAAAATTTTAAGTCTGTTCAGAAATATAGACACCGCCTATCATCCCGCGGTTTAAACACCGCCTATCATCCCGCGGTGTCCAAGCTTAATGCCGGAAATAGTGTTTCGGCAAAAACTTGTCCTTGGAAGTTCATAAGTCGAGTGGGCCAGATGGTATCTCTCCAGTTGTGCTACGAACCAGTGCTAACGCGTTTATTTCGGTACTCCTACCTTAAAGGCGTAGTCTTGGTCTCATGGAAGCGTGCCCTTGTCCATCCGATCCCTAAAAAAGGTGATAGCTCGGACCCAGCTAACTACAGACCTATTGCTATTACCTCTCTTCTCTTGAAAGTAATGGAGAGCATTATCAATAAACAGCTCCTAACCTACTTCGAGGATCACCAGTTAGTCAATGACACACTGTTGAGCAGCTGTTATTGAAAGCAAGGGAGAGGTTTGGCAGTTAGTCTGGATATGTCAAAAGCCTTCGATCGTTTATGGCACAAGGGGCTTCTTTCGAAGCTACCTTCCTATGGACTTCCCGAGAGTTTATGCAAGTGGATCACCAGCTTCCTCACTGGGCAGAACATACAGGTCGTTATCGACGGTTTTTGCTCGGACTCCAAGCCCGTGAACGCTGGTGTACCTCAAGGCTGCGTGCTATCCCCAACTCTATTCCTCCTGCACATCAATGATGTAAAATGGAATGGAATGGAAATATCCAACATACATTGTTATACGAATGACAGCACTGGGGATGCGGTATATTTCGGCCGTGCAGGTCTCTCTCGGGAAAATGTTGACGAGTGCCGAAAGAAACCTGTGTCTTCTATAGAGACTTTCTTGGGGATGATCTCTGAGTGGGGTGAACTGAACCACGTTCAGTTCAATCCCGAGAAGACACAAGTTTGCGCGTTTACCACTAAGAAAACCCCATTTGTCGTATCACCGCTCTTCGAGAGCACTTCTCACATTGCCTCGCTGAGTATCAGAATACTGGTTCTCGACATTTCGAGCGATTGTCAGTTTCGTGATCATCTGGAGAGTAAGGCCAAGCTGGCCTAGAAGAAATTGGGAGTGATCAATAGAGCGAGGCAGTATTTCAAACCTGGTCAAAGACTTGCGTACTATAAAGCGCAGGTCCGGCCACACATCGAGTACTGTTCTCATTTCTGGTCCGGATCACCCCAATATCAGCTTCTATCATTTGACTGCGTACAACGGAGAGCCGTTCGAATTGTCAGGGATCCGGTGCTCTGCGAACGGCTGGACTCTTTGGCATTTCGTAGAGACATGGCTTCTTTGTGCGTCTTCTACTGCATTTACAACGGGGAGTGTTCCGAAGAACTATTCGATCTGGTGCCTGCCGCCGAATTTCATCACCGCACAGTGCGCCATTGACTACTTTACTATCCCTACCACCTGGATGTGTGGCGATCTTCAACTATGCGATTCTCAAGGACCTTTTTTGCACTTTCCACTCGCTTGTGGAACGAACTCCCTTCGGCGGTATTTCCAGATCGGTACGACATGGGTACTTTCAAAAATTGCATTTACTCTTACCTTCAAGGCCGGCAACGCTCTTGTAAATCCTCGAATGCTGCAGGAGTTTATGGACGACGGTGATCACGTCTATCTGTGACCCGCCAGCTTGTTTGCCCTCCTCTTAAATAAAAAAAAAATGACAGCCAAGCTCGTAATAGTGCAACGTGGGATTATCCTGGCAAGCTTTTAATAAGAAAAGTGAGTACCTACTAGTGAATTTTCACATAAATAAGTGTACTACTATTTTGTCAATATTTATTACTCTTCTTTCATAATTGTTATATTAATGACTATATTATGTATATTTGTCCTCAATTAAGGTACACAAATGGCCAGAGTGTCGCCTGAATAGCTTTTATTGTATCGAGAATGAAGCGTTTTTGCAGATTGAAAATCGATGTACATTGAACGGCTGTTAAAGTAAAATGTAGGCTTTGGAAATGTAATCACCTGCTCACAATATACTGCATTGTAGAGACTGAATTTATTGTATTGATGCAAGTAAGTTAGTGGGAACCGTTATAGTTATAGTGGATTACTGACTGAACTGAGTTGAACTGGACTGGACTTGAGTGATTAATTATATTGAGTTACAATTAGATTTCTCAAATAAATAACTAAATAGATTTAGAATTAAAACTAAAATAGTTTCAATAAAAATTGTAACTGATTCTAATGATAATGATAAAGATTTATAAATAGTCAAATTAAAACAGAACATTTTCTTAATAAAATTTTAATATATTTTTAATTCAAAAAGTCAAACGCGGAAAATGGATTAAATGAAATGTAGTCGCAACAATGGGCCGCGGAGAGTGAAATTAGCTGACTTTTTTCTTTGATCTTATTTATATTTGTATAAATAAAATGAAGAGGAAAACACATTATTTATTGCGAGAAATTTTCAAATTTCCACGGGAAATTAGAAATTCTCAATCGGTACTCTGACACTACGAGGGTTTTTGAAATATTTGTTTCATATACAGTCAATAGAGAAGAGTAAGACTATATAACATAATACTTTACTCGCACCGAGTATACAGCTAGTAGATAATATAATATGAGAGATGCTTTTGATACATACACATGATATGCTGTAAAAGATTCGTCAATAATGAATCAACGTTTCATCAAGTATATATAAATAGTCGGATGTAGGTTGTGAGTATAACTTGAAAACTGAAGTGATTTGGTAATTTATGAATTATGATCGTTGTAGTTTTACTAATAAAATAATATCAAAACAAATAATTGGAAAATTTTGAAACTTTAAAACAAGTAAAAGTCCGTAAATTAGTTTCGTTAGTCTGTTGATTTAGATAAGTCAATAGGATCCGTGATTAATATATTTGAGGAAGGATTATTAAAAATAGAAGCAAAACTTCCTTCTCTCTTTTATAAAAAAAATTCAAAGATGATTTTTTCCTACCCCTATTTAAGAAATGCCTGGTTCTCCATACAAATTTCTTCCCTACTATCATCTTCTTTAAACTTGGATTTCGCAACGTTTTTACTTGGTATTTAACTATCTCTATATTATATTCTATCATAATTAGTCCAAAGAGGGGAGGGAACAACGTAACAGACTCATAGAATTGCTATCGTATTTATAATATTAATATCAACTACGAATGAGCAAATTAAAGTAAAGTTTTGAATAAAGATATTCGCCTATATTAAAATAACTCCACTGAATTAATTTAAAACCGATATAGCCTAATATCAATGTTATTGAAAATTATGGAAATATATGATTGAAATATTTTTGTAATATGTGGCAGTAGTATTTAAAAACAATACTTTTCAGTATTCCAACAGTTAGTACATACCAAGACTACAAATGCATAAAAGTAGCATTTCTTAACCGAAAACTTTGAAGCTCAAAAACATAAACGTTCCATTCAACTATCACCACACGCGCTGGCAGATATCCACTCTTTGATGTAACATCCATAAGTCGTGTGTAATACTCATCAATCATGTCCTCGGGAAGAGATGTTAATGAAATCCCGACTAATTCGTCCGCAGCGCCGAGGACTATTTGACAAAACGACTCGTTCAGTCCGCTGACATCTGCTATATATTAACATACTCTAATTGATCAAGACAAATATTATATTATAGTAATCTATAAATAGGTACATATGTTTTTAAAGTTACCATGGTTCGTTTATTATTATGGATTATTAATAGATAATATTTAAACCAAACAGTTGTTATTCATTCACTAAAATAACTTTACTTTATAAACTGTTACAATTATTGTCATAATTAATGTGAACTCAGTATGTTTAACTGATAATTAACCATATCTTAAAAATGTTCACAATTAGTTACTTATTCGTGTATTTTTTTTGTTATAAATAGGATTCAAATTTAATTGAAAATTCATTTACTTTATTGTTGTTGTTGTTGATAACTTCTGTTTTCTATATTTCTAAACAACCTATATATAGGAGTTTAAAGATCTTAATCCCACAGCTGATAACAGATCACCCACCTTTGTTAGTTGCAAAGATTTGTATATCTCTCTCTTGAATAGAATTTCCTATTTGTTATATCTTGTAAATAGTACACAATGTGGAACAAGAACCTTTCTCGGTTCCGAGTTTTATCTTCAGTCGTGTTTGATTTATGACCGAGGCCGGCAATGTCTGTCAGCGGCACGCGACATAATTCGGACCCACTTCTCTCTGTCTTGGGAATGTTCAAGATTTATCACGTTGTCTAATTAATAGTTTCGACTTGCTTTAATTTGGGAGAATACATTGGGTGATTTCATAGTGTTTGTTGTTAATTTTCTTAATCATTTTATTTGGATTTATTTTGTATTGTTTACATTTATTATCAATGATGGTAGTGATAAGGGTAGAATTGATTCCAATTTTCATTTATTTAAAAATTGTATACCTTTATTTAAAAGAATATTTATTTTTCTATTGGGATATATTGAAACTACTCATATAGTTATGTTGATTCGATATTATGTTGAGTATTCCTTTTTAAAAAAATATTATTGCCATCTCAAAAGTAAAAAAAATAGAAGTTTTTGACCTTTAAAAACCTCTGACTTCTAAAACCCAAAGCAACTTAAGTAAAAACAAAAAAAGATCTTGGCTCTGTTATTTAAACATTTTATTGACATACTAGCTCTCGCCAGCAATTCCGTCTGCTTTACCGCTCTCCTCGTAACTCATATCTCGGAACCTAAATTGTATACTTATGAATACATTTGTAGTTTTAATTGTAATTATAACCCAAACTTATTTTCGTGTTTTTTTCATGAATATGAGAGTTTTATCGGTGTGAAAATTATACGAGTATAACTATATATTAAACAGAGCTGATAACTTACAATTATAATAGAGTTTCTAGATAAATTAAAACAAATCATTTTAAAATATCCCTTTTTAGACCTGTTCTCTTTATTACAAACTCTTTACATTTATGATATTACTATTAGTTAATACCTCATATAAAAGTTTTTGTAAATGTCTGCTTGACCGACCACTTCATTTGCTTTCAATTTAATAAGTCTGTCAGTAATTTAAATGTTTAAAATTGTTCATTACTATCACAGTTTTACTATCTTGTACATGGTTTGTCCCAGTTCTAATAAATACACATATTTATTATTTCAATTGTAAAAGAAAATAAAGGTTCAGCTATTTTCAAAATATTTAAATTGAATGAAAACGGAAACCAAATCAGTTCCATTAATTTTGAAAGCTTCACTCTTTAATTACCCAAACTCAACCCTCCCAGTAGTGACAGAATAATGAAGTTAATAAAATCGAAATGACTATAAAAACATTCCAAAGGACTTTCTTCAAATTTTGTGCCGAATTCTTAATTGATTGCCAAAGTTTTCCATTGGTCCTGAGTCCCTACTTATTAAATAACACTGAACATTTTTAATTGGTGGAATGTCTTAGAAACTTTCAAAACAAAGATTATTAAAATTAAACGAAGATTAAAATAATAAAGACACTCATTTATGGATCTAACAACAATATAAATAATGATAATATTGTCTGAGTCATATTAAATACTTATACTAATTCTAAATATGAGGTACTGACCATTGTTTGAAGTTCGGAAAACGATAACTGGGTTTTGCTTGAAGGGTTGAATTGCCCCTTAATTAACTAAGAAAAATGTAACAAAATATTCTTTAAGTCTAATCAGAAATAAAGCAAGCAACCCCTCAATAGTGAAGCGTGGGATTCTGCATAATTATCCTAAGAAGTTAAACAAATAGGTTTTTACTTAAAATTGTGTACTATTATGGTGCTGATATTTATTACTCTTCTTTCATAATTGTTATATTAATGACTACATTATGTATATTTGTTCTCAATTAAGGTACACAAATGGCCAGAGTGTCGCCTGAATAGCTTTTGTTGTATCGAGAACGAAGCGTTATTGCAGATTGAAAATCGATGTACATTGAACAGCTATTAAAGTAAAATGTAGGCTTTGGAAATGTAATCACCTGCTCACGATATACTGCATTGTAGAGACTGAATTTATTGTATTGATGCAAGTAAGTTAGTGGAAACCGTTATAGTTATAGTGGATTACTGACTGAACTGAGTTGAACTGGACTGAACTTGAGTGATTAATTGTATTGAGTTTTAAATTAATCTTCCAAATAAATAACTAAGATTTAGAATAATAAAATAAAGATTTCTGATTCTAAAATCTATCTTTTAAATGCTTTTTAAATAACGATCTATAAATATGGGGTTAAAAATTGTTTAAATAATTGTACAAAAAAGAAACACCATTCTGTTAACAAAATAAGAAAATATTTTTAACTAAAAAGTCAAACGCGGAAACCGAATTAAATTAAATGCAGTCACAACAGTGGGCAATGGAGAGTGAAATTAGTTGACTTTTTCTGTCCGATGTTATCTACATTTGTATATAAAATAAAAGAGAAAACAATTTATTCACTGTGGGAAATTTTAAAATTTTTTGGAAAATTGGAATAATGTTTCGGGTTAAAATGACAATAAAACCAACTCATTCGAGACTCTGAAACTAGTAGGTGGGTACAATGTTTGTTTCACATGTTCAGGTTAAGGCTATATAACACAATACTTTACTCGCACCAGTACACAGCTAGTATATAATACGAGTTTAAGTATCTGATTCCCGGCCGCTTCGCTGGTTATACTATTAATTTGGATGTGAACTTAGACTTCTTGTGCTGATAAAATGTTTAATTTATATTTTATATTTAGTGTAAATTTTAAAAATTTTAAATAGAGAATTATAATGCTAATTATAATGCCAGTCAGTAAATACACAGATTTACACATCATCTATGGTACTGGTAATGTATAATGTATATGAAATTATTTTTTTATATAATATTTATTTATTTTTAAAATATATCAAATTCAATTTCGTAATCAATTATATTTTTACGTCCTTGATTTTATATTTATGACAATTTTTAATTTTCAAATTTCAACTTTTTGCTCGCCCCCTTCAACCTCATCTAAACTCTGGTTGACATGGTAACCGTTGCTATGGTAACCGTTGTCATAGGCTCCTACAGGTTTAAAACTTGGCGAAATACAAAAAGTTGAAATCCGTTGGGACAGGAATTCCGTAAAATCCGTTCTTAGTGGACGTCTACGTGATAAAAGAAGTACCTATGTAAAATTTTAAGTTAATCGGACAGATAGTTTCAGAGCTTATATCGCTGATATATGTATAGAAATGGAGTACCCGTATAATTAGCAAGCGGCAGGCAGGTGTGGAATGGAGTCGACATGTTGTAAAAGGCTCGTCAACAATGAATAATTTTTTTCATTATGTTAATTTTATTAATTTTTATGGGAAAATTGTTTCGGGTTAAAAGACAATAAAACCAACTTATTCGAAACTCTGAAATTACCAGGTTGTGGTCGAGTATACAGCTAATATATATTATAATATGAAGTACCGTTTGATCAACAAGCGGTAGGCGAGTGTAAAGTTAATAAATGATTGGTTCTCCGCTCTAATTTCATCCGTTATACTCTTTAAAACTTGGATTTCGCAACGTGTTTTGGTATGTCTTTCCCTCAGGCATTGAACTACATCTATATTAAATTTCATCATAATTAGTCCAGTCCGTTTGAGATAAAAATGTAATGCGAAAGTAACTCTGTCTGAGTTACTTTCGCATTTAAAATATTATTAGAAACTGCGGATGCACAAGGAAAAGTAAAGTTTTAAAAAAAGATATAATCATTTATTAAATATTATTTAAGTTATATATTTTTCCGTATGGCAGTAGTATTTTAAGGAATATAGTTTTCAAACAATGCTTTTCAGTATTCAAGTAATTAGTACATACCAAGACTACAAATGCATAAAAGTAGCATTTCTTAACCGAAAACTTTGAAGCTCAAAAACATAAACATTCCATTCAACTATGACCACACACGCTGGCAGATATCCACTCTTTGATGTAACATCCATAAGTCATGTGTAATACTCATCAATCATGTCCTCGGGAAGAGATGTTAATGAAATCCCGACTAATTCGTCCGCAGCGCCGAGGACTATTTGACAAAACGACTCGTTCAGTCCGCTGACATCTGCTATATATTAACATACTCTAATTGATCAAGACAAATATTATATTATAGTAATCTATAAATAGGTACATATGTTTTTAAAGTTACCATGGTGAGTTTATTATTAAAGATTATTAATAGATAATATTGAAATGTTTGCTTTAAACCAAACAGTTGTTATTCATCCACTAAAACAACTTTACTTTATAAACTGTTACGATTATTGTCATAATGAATGTGAACTCAGTATGTTTAACTGATAATTGACAATCTCTAAAAATATTTATAAATAGTTACCTATTCGATTAGGTTTTTTCACTGTAAATAGCTTCCTTAAGATCTCACGCTCACAGCCATTCACATCTGGATGTTGCAAAGATTTGTATAGAAAATTCTTATAGATAAAATCCCATTACAGCATTAAATGATATGGTTATATTGGGTATTTGAAGATGTCTCAGGTGTAAGGTGTAATGTGTTATATCAATCAAATAATAAAAGATCTATTCTTATAAATCCTAATTTTACTAATTTTATTTATTTATTAGATAAATATATTTTCTTTAATTTTGATGGTCATAAAAATTAATATAATTAATACTTTTTGTTATAATTCTGAAAGTTATTATTTAAATAGTTTAAAGGAGTCCAAAGCTGTGTAGCTACTTAGTGTGTAGGTTTGGGATATTATATTAGATCGTGGAAGATTGATTATACGTATGGATTATGTGTCTTCGATATCTCCCGTCTGGGATATTAATATTATCCCTTGGTACGGATTATAAATACTGACGCTTATTACAAATTAAATTATATTTTTCTATATACTAAAGTATAAGGTAGTCAAATACAGGTTTCATAAATGTTTTAAGAAGGGATTGACGTGGTTATAAATGTATATAGATTCCAAACCGCTTCATATATTGATATTTAGTTCAGATCATATTAGAATTATTTGATACAATGCAAAATAATATTACCATTCACCAAATTGCAGTTTTAAAAGAGGTCGTCGTTTGATTGTCCTTCTTATATAAATACGTTTATTTTATACGAATATAAGTTAACTACGAACACAAAACTTACATAAGTATGTCCACGGATACTACCTGACTTTTAATCAAATCTGAAATACCGACTCAAGAGCAATACTAAAGTGTATTACAGAGCTTTGAAAAAGTATAGTTTGTGCCAAATCAATCATATTATTGGTTATTGGCAATACAATACGATACGATACGATACGATATCTGCAATAAGCCTAAGTGATTGTTATTGAATGCATTTGCTACAGCCTGTACAGATATTACTGTCATTTCATTTTATATTATATTTTTTTTGTTAATTTGAACGTTATTCATATTTAGTTCTAGTTAAAAGCGTTTTAAAATCTGGTAAATAGTAGTAATAGTAAATAGTAATGTAGGAAAATAATTACAAAATGGAAATAATTTTATATCATTATACTGACTTCTAAATATATAATATGGGTTTTTGAGCAAGAGATTCGTTGTCAATTAACTTTATGGCGTGTTGTTAAAATGATATCAGGCTGTAACATAATCCTTGAACCTCATTGCAAGGTCACCGTTAACCTATTTGTCAACTCCTGACGTTTATTATGTCCATACTTTATTTCCTGTGGCCGTTTTTACCACAGTACAATGAACTAAAGAAACATGATTAACAGTCTCTTTTTATTCAACCGAGTAAATTAACTGCGTTTTTATTAGAATATTTTTAAAATATTCTTTAAATAAGGGTTTAAGTAATATTAATATATGACGGATCTGGCATTATAGAACCTACCTGACCTTTGTCCTATTATAACTAGTAGTCGTATGACAAATGATTGTGATAAAAATACGTCCCACGTTAATTTTAAGCCGACATCGTTTACTGGATTTCTTACGTTTTGGCAAACCATTGCCCTTTCAGTTCGCAAAATTATATCCCGGAATCAATGAATATGCAAATTTATTGAAACTCGTACATTGATATGTAACAGAGCAAATTTGAATTCATGATATTGTAATCAAAGCTTATTAATATTGGATTGATTATTTTAATCAACTTGATTTATGATTTAATTAAGTTTGAATAGATTTAAACATCATAATATTATATATTCGACTATGAGTGATTATGTATATGTATATTATCATACACATTGGGTAGATAAGGACGCAGGATACCTTTGTTTCGACGGACAGAAAAATAGCTTTAAGGACATTCAACATAACAAAACTGTTTTTATAATAATACAACGTGGGCAGAGCCGCTGACAAGAGCTAGTTATTTATATTATTTTTATTCTTTGTTTCGTTAACTGTTTTAGAGAAACTTTATAATGTACACTCAAAATGTTAACTTCATCCTGTTACAGTATTTCATCCAAAGTATCAGTGGTTGTTCAATTTGTAGCGGTTTAATTAAAGCATACGCTCGTTGTATTGAGAGTACAATATAATAAAAGGCGTCTGAAAAAATTGGACGATAAAGCAAATTATTAAGCCTGTGATCTCAAGACTTGCAAAATAATGAATAAATTTCTCAAATAATAAAACTGCAATTTGTAAATATTCCCCGAAATATGTACACAATGAAAGCTCAAATTGGGTAAATAATACCTACATGTATACATATATAACTTTAGTATGACGTCTCATCACTCAGTTTAGAGATATAAATGTTTTCTCATTAATGTTGTCTGTAACTAAATAACTTTCTAACAACTTGTATCGACTGCATCCTCGATGGCCAATAATCACATCTCTATATAAACTGTAACTTCCATCGTTACTTTAAACGATTTCGTCCTTCTGTATGTTCGTTATCACCTGTTCAATGGCTTCTTATATTTTAATTAACAAAGTATTCCTAACTGTTAAGAAGGTAGCAAGTAATATAAAGTAATAAGACAATATATATTTTTTAAAGGAGTTAGAAAAATCTTATTTTAATTATGTCTGAAATTTGTTAGGACTGTAAATTTTAATCTTGCACTTTCTTGAAAAAACACTGACTGTTTGTTATATTAAACCCAAACAAAAAAAATCCGTGCCCGCAGGGGGACACGCGTGGGTAGACCTCGTGTGTAACTCGTTTAAAATATAACTCACTACCTAAGAATAATACATGATGCCGTTGTTTACATCAAACATTTTCAAGTAAAAAGCAGTTTTAATTTTTTTTCTCGGAAAAGGTATCTTTTTTGGAAATACTTTTGGTACTTAAATTTAGAGTAAAAAATAACCTTTCTATTAAAAATATTTGAGACGAGGGAATGTTACCAGAAAAAAGTTGACGGGGTTTTACCTACCTTAAATTTTCAAGCTAAAAGTGGTTTTTATTTTTTTTCTCGGAAATGGTACCTTTTACGGGCAAAACTTCTGATACTTAAATTTAAAGTAAAAAATAACCTTTCTATTAAAAATACTTGTGATGTAAGAATGTTTACCAGAAAAAAGTTATGAATTTTTTTCCAAAAATTTTCGGTTTTTTTACCCTCACCCCTAAGTTATTAAAGTTAGGTTTTCGGTTTATCTACATTAGTTATAGGTATTCATCAAAGACATCATATAATATAAACGCGATTGATCTTCTTTGTATAGGGCAAAAGTTATGGTCGAAAAACTGAAATCAGAAAAAGTGAGGCCCTACCGCCCCCTGTGTCCGGATTTCTCTGGTTAACGAACTTGACCTTCATTTTTGGATGGTTGATTTTTGTGCAAAGTTTGAAAGCGATCCGAGTGAAACTGCGGCCGCTATCGTGCTGACAAAAGTCGAATCTGGACGCACGCACGCATATATATATATATATATATATATATAAACTTTTTGACCAATGGTCATTTCGGACTCAGGGGGTCACAAGAAGACCTCCTGTGAAGAAATTTTTCCAAAATTCGAAAGTAGGGGACAAATGAATGGGCAGACCGAATTCTTCGAGGTCTACCCAAAATTGGTTTGGGCTATTTATCAATAAAGCCGGATTCAAACTTGTGACTTCCATTAAATTTTTAAGCAGAACTAGCCAGCGGCTTTGCCCGCGCCGCATTTTTAAGAAGAGATAAAGATGTGTAAAGCGAGATTTTTTATATATTTAATACAGACAAGCCCGTAAAAACCGATTTTGGTTTACAAAAACTACGACAAGGATAACAACAAGCTACAACAAATAAATCTGTTACCTTCTATAATAAATACAAGCCTTTAACCCGAATATCAACCCTGTGAGACTTCGAGGTTGATTTCTGTAATTCTTAAATTTTAGGTAACAGATGCGGAGATAGCTCTTAGACAGAGTTATTTTTCAACTCATTTTACATTTCAAGTTATATTTTGGTTAATATACATAATATTTATGTAAAACTTAGTGTAATACTTTTGTCCTGACGTAGTAAAAAAAACCATTCTTATTTTCGCATATAAAATATTAAAACATAGGTCCTTGTAGAATATAAGTTCCATGTTGTAAATATTGTACAATGTGGAACAAGAACCTTTTCTGGGTTCCGAGTTTTATCTTCAGTCGTGTTTGATTTATCACTGAAGCCGGCAATGTCTGTCAGCGGCACGCGACATAATTCGGACCCACTTCTCTCTGTCTTGGGAATGTTCAAGATTTATCACGTTGTCTAATTAATAGTTTCGTCTTGCTTTCATTTGGCAGAATACATTGGATGATCTCATGGTGCTTGTTGTTAACTTTGCTAATCGTTTTGGCTTCTAACTATATACTTATATGATGTTAGTATTAGTTAATACATTCTCTTTTATGTTATTCGAAAATTATTTCATTGTAACGTAAAACAGCTTTTTATTTAAATTCAAAACTGGAACTCTCTTAAAAGTCTTTGTTAATATATGCTCGAAACACCACTTGAGTTACTTTCAATTTAGTAAGTTTCTTATTACTTTACTTTGTCACAGTTTTCACTGCTTTACGAGTTTAAAATTATCTATAACCATCTTAATCATGTTACGTTCAGGAACGACAGAATAGTTCAATGTGCAGAACGACGGGCTCGTATAGCCGCAGGTCGTAGGTTCAAATACAGTGTGTGTTATTATTTTTTATTCATGCACACATATATTATTTTAATTGTAAACGGAAACCAAAATCTATTGCAATAATTTTGAAAGCCACATTCTTTAATTACCCAAACTCAACCCTCCCAGTAGTGACAGAATAATGAAGTTAATGAAATCGAAATGACTATAAAAAAATTCCAAAGTCCTTTCTTCAAATTTTGTGCCGAATTCTTAATTGATTGTCAAAGTTTTCCATTGGTCTTGAAGCCCCTACTTATCAAATGCTACCGATAAATTGTAATTTGCCGAATGTCTTAGAAACTTTCAAAACAAAGAGTATTATAATTAAAAGAAGATAAAAATAATAAAGACGCTCATTCATGGATCTAATAATAAAAGAAATAAAGATTAATTGAAACTAAAGTATTATTGTAAACAATATTGTTTGAGATTTGTCAAATACTTATACTAATTGTACATATGAGGTATTGATCGTTGCTACAGGTTGGATTTTTTGAATTGCGGGTTTTGGTTTCAGGGTTGGTTTCTAAATAAACAAATTTGTAATAAAACGCTAAGTCTAGTCAGAGAGATAGAAAGATATTCACAATAGTGCAGCGTGGGATTCTCCATAATTATCCTGAGAAGCTTTGAATAGGAAAAGTCAGTCAACAGTGGGTATCCACCGGTCGGTTTTCACTTAAATAAATGCACTACTATGGTGTCAATATTTATTACTCTTCTTTCATAATTGTTATATTAATGACTACATTATGTATATTTGTCCTCAATTAAGGTACACAAATGGCCAGAGTGTCGCCTGAATAGCTTTTATTGTATCGAGAATGAAGCGTTTTTGCAGATTGAAAATCGATGTACATTGAACAGCTATTAAAGTAAAATGTAGGCTTTGGAAATGTAATCACCTGCTCACGATATACTGCATTGTAGAGACTGAATTTATTGTATTGATGCAAGTAAGTTAGTGGAAACCGTTATAGTTATAGTGGATTACTGACTGAACTGAGTTGAACTGGACTGAACTTGAGTGATTAATTATATTGAGTTACAAATTGGTCTTCCAAATACATAACTTAGACATAGAATAAAATAAAAATATTTCAATAAAAATTGTAATTAATATTATAATAGATTTTTTAAAAGTTTAATTAATTAATGAAGATAAAAAAATAGTAGGGTTAATATTTAAAGAATATTACAAAAGAGAAAGACCAAAGAACAAAATAAGAATATATTTTAAATTAAAAGTCAAACACGGAAACCGAATTAAATAAAATGCAGTTGCAACAGTGGGCCATGGCGAGTGAAATTAGTTGACTTTTTCTGTCCGATGTTATCTATATTTGTATATAAAATAAAAGAGAAAACTCTTCTGTATTTAGTAAAAAGATTGACTTTCTGTTTCAGTTTATTTGTTGGTCACACGACCTATAACACTTAATTAATCTATTTATAAATCAGAGATAGATACTCAAAAAAATAGAAAATGTTCAATACATAACTGAAAAGGTAGAGTGAATAAATTTTTTATATACTTTGAATATATATTATGATTGCTATTCAATGAAAATATTTTTTCCTAACATTAACTTCTAACATACTGACTTCAATATTGTACCAAGGAATGAATTTAATTCATTTCAAACAAAGCTTGTGTTTAATGAAGAAATGCTTGGAACTAGCGTGCTCTCTTCAAGATATATAAGGTTTAATTTGTGGTGGATGATAAGCGTGATGAGCTCAATGTGAGTGTGATAAGGAATCCTTAGTATAAACATACAATATGTGTATGTTTGTTTGTAATTCACATATAGATGATTTTGAGTTTATAACAATTTTATTTTTGGGTAAGATTTTTTTTATTTTAGATATCTATTTAATGACATCAGTAATTGAATAGATACATTTATTTTTAATTTTATTATTTTTAATTCATATGTATAAATCGATTCCTGGATTCAAAAGGTTTTACTTAATATTATAGATATTCAAAGAAGTACAATATATTACATATAAAATAATAAATATTTTAATTATAAAGAAATAGAAATCTAAATAAAGCTGAAGAATTTGTTTGTTTGAACACAACAAGACTGTGCAGTTGGAGACAGCAATCTGATTTAAAAAACTCCTTGTTTGTCATAGGTCTTTTATTAGGGAATTAAAAGAATGCTTACTTTATTTTAAAAACTTAGTTTTTTACGAACATTTCTTAGTTGGTATATAGTAGTAGCGGACAAAGTCGCTGCAAACAACTAGTTACACTATACGGTAGCAGATAAATTTAAATTGCAAATGCATTTCCACTTAGTGACCCAGTTTGTTTAAAAACTCACTTGACCGTTCATTAAAATGGAGATAATAAGAGCGATTAAAATATCTTTGAATCATTTTGTTATGTTTAAATTGTACCAAAGGTTAAAGTTCATTGTCTCTTGCCAGCTGGAAAGTTAGAGAATTTACTTAACAAACTATTTATTTATATAAAATATTTTGTTACTCGCAAGAAATAGTTTCATTAATTTTCCAATGTCTAGATTCTTATCAGTTTAAGAGGAGGTCTGTCAGTCTTTTGAATGTCACCGCTCGTACAAGTGGACTGTTGCAATATATTGAATGCCATTTGTACACACGATAATAAGAAATAACATTCCGTATAAATAATAAGACACAAATTACAGAGCTGTAAGTTCATTTGATGCTTTTTTTGACTCATTCTATTTATATTTTCCATATTATTAGATAAATTATTCAATGTAATTGTTAAATTTGATGGAGAAAGTCTAAATATGTATCAGAGACATGATTTTATTATTCGCGAGCCGTCGGTACGAGTGTGTTGCAAGTGATGGAATATTAATAAGGGGATTCTTTACACTCTACGGTGACGACATCATGACAATATAGTAAGTAACCTTTTACATATGTATATATAGAGGATATTATAGGACTTAAAAAGAATCATATTATAAAGTATAAAGAAATAAAATATCATAATTAAGAGTAAAAATATGTAAGAGTAAAATTAAAATATTTAATTATCTCTTCAATGTTATATGTAAGTTATATATAATATTTATGATTAATATATAAAAATGTAGTTACGATATTTATTGGTAAGTAAAAATTTCAATAACGAAACCAAGACCGCAGTCGCTGTGGGCGCCGCGCCGCGCTGCGCTGCGCTCGCCGGACGCGACGGCTACTCGTGTCAAGTGCTCCGGTGTGGTTGAATTAAATTGGGTTCACATGTGCTGTACCGTGGTACCGTGCACCTCCAACACACACTTTAATAGAAAATTACATACAGATATTGGATATGGTAAATCTTATTTATATACTATATTTTATTGTAAAGTTCCTTCATTCATCTTTAACGTTATATTTGAGTGGTGTGGAGATTGGCGTCAGATAAATGCTTTAAAAGTGCTACTTTAATGATGATGAATTATGTAGTTTTATTATAATAGTAATATTGATATTAATGTTTATAGCCGTATTAATATTAACATTTTATAAAGTAATTAAATATAAACGAGGCGTGAAATTAAACTCAAATATTTCGATAATATGTTGATATTAAATTTATTATTAATTTTAAGTTAACGGCTCATTGACCGCGTCCCGCGTGTCAGGGGCTCGTCCTCGTCCTCCAATATTTATTATTATTTATATAATATTTTTGATAAATAAATATATACTAATTAAAAATGTCATCCAAATTCATAAAATATTTATGTGATCAAACGACATCAATAAAAACACTGGTTTCTATGAAACTATTGACGTATACCTAATAGGGACCGGCTCGTAGAAGGAATAATTACACCAGACGTAACAGATACGTAACACTCCACTTGAATATCATTTAAATAACTTTAAAGAATATGTACATAACATTCAATTATAATACTTGATTTACTTTATTTATTCACGATTATATAAATGTATGACTTCTGACAGATGACTTGATTTTCCCAAAAATTTTAGTGTTTAATTAATAATAAACGTTATAAATTTTCTTCAATACACCAAATGTGGTCAAATAATATACCATAATGACTCGGTGACGGTGACTTGACTCGGTTTTTTTATTCAAATGTATATAAACTTGTAGTCCGTCTGGCAAAGTTGGTTTTCATTAAAATTTAGTGTTTATTACAAAGTAAGTCAAACTAATGAATATTAATTACTTTAAAACAACAGGTGCCCGTGCCGTGTACCCGCACTGAAAATGAAGTCAACGAAATATAAAAACACATCTCTAATATGAATATAGATTACTTTTTATTAAAAAAGTTGAAGTAAAACTTTACTTTTGTTAATTTTTTAGTCTCTCTAGTACACAGCATTTAATATTTGTATATATATATATATATATATATATATATATATATATATATATATATATATATATAACAACAGACCGTCGGAGCGCCTGAATTAATTTTAACCTTTCTTTTTTGTCAGAACCAGTCGGCACGATGCACTTGTTCAGTCCCGATACTTAATTGTACAAATATTAAAATATATGTTAATTGTAATTAACACATTTTTATGTAATGTCTCGTGATCATTACCTTACTTACTTTATCGCAGTACTTTAAAATATTGATTCCTTTGATTTCTGTCGTGGAATCTGAATAATGACACACTTTAATGAAGTTAGTGTATGGAAAAATAAATGTACCGTAATTAAATAACAAATGGAAAATTATATAAATGAATTAAATATTACTTGAACCTGAATAATTATTTAATTTAATGAAGAATGAAGTACGAAAATAAAATATGATACAGTTTCTTTAAATAAAATATATGTATCGTATTTAAATTAAGAAATAGATAAATTAAATAAATGAATAAAGAATAATTTAACTTTAACTTTCATTGAATAATATTTTAATTTATTGAAGTAAAGTTTTATTCAAGTATAAATAATAAATAAAAAAATGTATATATTTAAACATGTCACGTATTTAAAGTAAGATATTGAAAAAAATAAATAAATGAACTTAATAACATGTGAATAAACCTGAATATTTATGTCTAATTGTGTTTGACGAAACATAAAAATTTGTCATTTTAAATATAAAATATCTAAACATGTACCGTAATTAAATGAAGAAATATAAAACAAATGTAATGTTGTAAAACAATTGTTCTCAAATATGTTTTTGTTTTGTTTGTGTTGTTTATTGAAATAAATTGTTTTTAATTTCCGTAAATGACACCGTGTCCAGTGCGTGATAATAAAAGCAATCTGCGAGTGCGCTCTGATGATATTAAAAATATAATCATAGTTAATTTTTGAGTTATTTGTTAGCTTTGTGTTGTATTTCGAGTACATACTATGAATGTACCAACAACGGAGTTAAAAATATTAAGTCACAAATAATAAACTTTGCTCCTTAATAATGACGAAGTATGCTAATTGGTATAATTCTTTATCTAACTTTTGCAAGTTCCAAGTTCGTTAGCAATATACGCAGTAGGAACAATCTCGAAAGAGTTTGAAATGTCATTAAAAGGGGAAATAAACATAATGTTTTTTATTTGTAACTAAATAATTAACCTTCAGTAATACTTAAAAGAAACACTTTGTATATTTAAGATACAACTACGCTGATAAAAAACACTACATAACAATTTTAATACAACTACTTTTACAAAAACAGTTCATTCAAAAATACAAAAAAATATACAATAAAAATCCATGAAAATTTTCTATAAACCTGAATCAAATTAACTTTAAATAGAAAATAATAAAAGGAATGGAATTAAATTTAAGATAAAATAATTTACCACTTACCGTAAGAAAGTTAAGTGATGCGATCGTGTGCGAGAGGCGCGCGGCGACGCGTCCGACCCATGCCGCTGGCGGGCGTGCACTGCCTGCGCCTCGCGCCTCCGCCTCGCGCCCGGTGCCTGATAACTGATAGCGTCCGACGCAGACCCTCTGATACATTTTGAATTGCAATTATTTTCTACTCACAACCCTTAAGGGATTGGGATAATTGAGTGGACGTTTATATTTTTTTGTCGTTACTATTTAATTGAAATATTTTAAGTTATGTTTTATAATTCTATATTTTATATAAAGCTGCTTGTTTCTGTTCAGTGTGTGAGTAATGTCATATAATTTTTTAGTGTATTAGAGTGTTTAAATCAATATTTATTAGTATATTCTTATGATGTAGTTATTGTTTTTTTTTAATATAAAATCAAATGATAATAAAACTGTTTGTTCATTTGTTTAAACTTTATTGTTTTAATTAATCTAATATGATGCAGGTATTTCTTTACCAGACGTCATATAAAAAAGCCACGTCTAACTGAAAATCTCATAAGCAATTAGATAAATATACATTATGCTGAACTTAAAGATATATGTTTAATCTTCTGTATGTTCTTTAAAGAGCTATTAAGTTAATCCAACATTATTAATGAAGTAGTCTTGTATCTTGTAGTCTTGTAATGACAATTCTTGTTTATTGTATGGCCCTTATTTGTTGCAAAACTTTCTGCAACTAAATTTTATCGAGCTTTAGTTAAGTTCTATAATTATGTATATTGAAGTTTTTTGGCATAAATAATAGAATAATTTCACGAAGTTTTCTTTGACATAAATAACTATAATACATAAAATGTACGAGAGAGACGTCTTTGCAGTTTAGGATATTTGATTTGTGTGAATGGTGGTGTTAAACTTTTTTTCAGTAGTTTGTAGTCCCGTCGCCTTCTCATCCGTTATTCCACTCGTCCGTTCATCCGATCGTCCGTCTTGCAAACATTGAAATGACTAACAACGCCAAAACTGATATTTTATACGAATATTTATTCTTCATTTCAATAAATTTCTCGGAATATTTTTACTTGTTTAAATAGAAAAATGTTATTGATGTGAATATTTTAATAAATTTATTCAATCTCTTTTTTGTTCATATTTCGTTATCATAAAGCTTGCATACATCGAGGTATTTATTTTATTTTATTCAATGCCAAAGTCATGTTATTGGTTGGTTACTTTTAAAATTAATTAAATTACAAATTTAATGTTTGTAACAGAATGTTGTGACCTGAAAAAGAACTAACTCGAGTGTCTTTTGGTGGTCAATTAGCCACCTCCAGGATCTCATCCTTACATTGACAGAGTGTAAGTGTTAGAGCCCATCGGTTAATAATAATAGAGAAAGAGTAAACAGCCTGGTCTGTAGTCCGGAGAGTATATACTCATACCACATTCAACTTACATAAAAGCATTTTTCTTATAAAAGTATAATTTGAATATTTTTATTAGACGTAATTGTAATATTGTATAATGTATTATCACTATATCTTAAAGCTAACACATTATACAATCCGCATGTTGCGGTGCAGGTATTTGGTGTGAAGTCAACAGATGGCGCTGAAATCTATACTTGCAGTTTAGAATGTCACGAAATTTTGTTTTCTTTTTAAGGAAACGTCTCCTACAGTACATAATAATACCCATGTCGGATTATACCCAGAGCTTCAACAACACAACTGTCCCGATTGAGAATAGAACTTCCCTTTGATTTAAAAATAAGCAAGTGATTGCGACAAAATTTTGTAATAGTGTGTACTAACTATAAAGCTATTTCATTATGGTAATATATAACCAATTATACAAATGTATGACCATAATATATTAAATTCATACAATTATAATTATATTATTACGTTAATAATGAAGAAGCACACCGACGCGACGGCCGCTGACGCTGCTCCGTTCCTCATAATAGCTGCTCCACTTCAGTTTAATGAGATTTGAATACAAGTTAGAAATATTACTCGTAGATCTTAGGTTATGTTTTATTGGTTTATTTATTTACATACAACTTACATGTACCTATCTGGGACTCAACTTTATAATATATAGTTAACGTAATTGGAAAGGTTTTTGTTTACGAAAATCGAAATTGGTTTTCTGGGTAGTCTTTTTTATACCATATATTTATTTTATACAGAATTATCAGTGAAGGCTTTACTATATTTTTTGTGGAGATTTTGCAATGTAATTTTATCTTTTGATAAAAAAGTTTATCGTGTATCGAAACAAAACAATACTGAAATTGAAAGATAACAGAATTAATATAAATATTAGGTTATGAGGTTACTTAAACATACTTTGATACATTTTTGCGATTCTACGAGGTATGTACTGACAGAGCATATCGGTAAAGTTATTAAAAATGCAGATCTTCAATGCAGTTATTTGGGTAAATTATGTCGGGTATAAAATAAATAAAAACAGAAAACTAAGTTATAATTGATATAAGTTACAATATATATATACATACAGTTACAATGTTATAATTATTATTCTGGAGCATAAAAACCCTTTTAAAGAAGCATCCTTACGTATTTTGTATAAGAGCGACGCGATTATGAATTTTGAAATAGTCCATCTCGTTACTTATTATTGCAGATGTTAAATATACATACATAGTATTTTGGTCCCTTTCATCTAAAGATTACATTCAAACATTTTTATCATTTCGGGAAATTGTTTCCGTATCTTTTATATTTTATTTATAGCTATATTGATAAAAATATGTTGTTCATTAAAAATATATATTTTTATATTTTATTATATTACAATTTTACTTTTATTAATTATAAATAAAAACATATTTTTTATGACATTAATATTAAATGAAGACTCTGTCTTTATCAATAATCAAAAAAGTCATTATCATATTTATTTATTTATTTACCTTCACGCCATATCCCTTGCGGGGTGGAAAGAGACGACGGAGCGCCAAACGCTACGGTCTCTGCATACCTCTTTCGCCTCGGCCACAGACATCAACCCCTTCATACATGCCCTTCGGGGAGTCCTCATGCTTTGTACGTGACCTTCCTCCATTATCATAGATACTGTTTTTTCGAAGGTCACTCGAGGCCTCCCCCTGTCTCTCTTACCGCTCACTGTTCCTCTATAAATATTACCTAAGCACGTTCTTCTTCATTCTCACCGTAACATCTTCGCTAGTACATGCCATTCTGTGGATCTCTTCATTGCGGATTCGGTCAACTAGACTGACTCCACATATTCTGCGAAGAGATCACATCTCCACGGCATTCATCTTTCTTACATTCTTCTTCTGTGTTACCCACGTTTGGCTGCCGTATAAGAGCGTCGGTAGCAAAACTGCATTGTGTACAGCCAAACGTGCAGCTATGCTGACGTTTTACCTTCTTAACAATGCAGCCAAAACACCGTTGATTCTGTCACCGGCCTTTCCACATCCATTTCGTATCTTCCGTCTCTGCTGGACATACTTCCCAAATATAACATTTCGTTCACTTGTTCTACTGTCTTACCATCATCAGAACCTTCGTTTTATCTGCATTCAGGTTCAGACCATTATTTTCACTCCTATCTTTCAGAGTGGTGACCAATAATAAATCTGGAATCAATTATACTCTTAAAACTGTTCCTTAATATATAATTCAAATATCCAAGAATATTTTCTATTACCTTATTGTGAGACTGATTTAGTATAAATATAATTTTAACTCAAGTAATATATTGAATGAAGTTGGTTTTACTCGAACTTATCAAATGTTAGTACATTAATATTAACTACCATTTAAAGTAAATGTTTATTTGATTTACAACTTGAAGAACATTTTCAACTGAGTGTCCCTTTATATTTTGTATTTACTCGGAATATAGAACTTTGGTGAATTTAAACAATTCTAAAGTGTTCCATGTCTTAAAAGATTATTAAAGTCAGAAAAAAGCATTATACGTGTTACTCACTAAGCAAATTATGATAAACATCGTATATAAAAATAAATAGAGCATATTCTGTTTAAGTAATACAGACAGATTTAACACGAGACAAATTTCGAACTTCATAGTTAGCATAATATAACAAATGCAATATGTATCAATGCAATGCAATGCAAGTATTGATTTGTGTGTAGACATGTAGGCGGTAGTGGGCGCACTGAGACTAACAACTTCACTCACAAATCAATACGGTACTTGGAAATGAAAAAACAGAACAAACTTTCGCTTTTTCACTATTGAAAATCCAATTTTATTCGCCATTCCCACCTTCCGCTACACCAGGCTCGGTAACAGATGATGTAACAAATTCTATCCCAAAATTGGTCGGGGATCTTTGAACACAGCGAAGGTGAAATCCCTTTGAAATTGATGATACCAGATTGGCAAGGCAAGTGTTGTTTACTAACCTCTACCTATCTATCTAAACTATTTTATAATATGTGTAGATTTAAGATTATTATTTATTTTTTATTTATTACATAATTTATAGTATATCAATAAGTTTATGTTATACAGCAAACGTGTGGGCAGTACTACTAAAGAAGTGGTACAGACTAAGACAACAGTGTTCCGGGTGTGTCCGGGTCCAACATGCTTTCCCATCCTTAAGACTAACAACTTTGTATATTTAAAGATACACTGATACCATCATTCACCGTCGGGGAATCATTTGCAAAATCCAATTATAAGTTGTAATGACAATATTGCAGATCACAGCAATAATGTACAGCGGTGGTTCATATGAACCACCGCTGTACATTATTTTAATTGAAGCATGTACGAGTATTTTAAGCACAATATTGACATCAACGACGCTTTATCGAGTTTATTAAATTTATAGATTAAATGCTATTTAATTAACATTTTAAATATATTTTAAGAATATTGTTATTCCATTTTTTTATTGTAATTGGTAGTCCTACTTTATCAGTTTTTAAGAATCCTTTAAAGCAACATTATCTATATATGTAGGCATATAAGCTAGTATAAGTATGTTTATCATCTATGAATATTAATATGTATTATCATTAGCACTATCCAGTCTGATCTCTTATTGTTAATCATCTTCAAAGGTTGTTTGTAAGAGATCGCTTTAAGCGACAAGACCGCCTTTGCACGGTTTGTATTTCTCTTTTTGTTTCACTGTCTATTCTTGTTATTGTGTATATTATACAGTGCAATAAAGTGTTTAACTAAATACGTATAAATTAATTTTTCATCTCTTGTTAACAATACATACGGTAGTTAATTTTCTATATATATAATATTTTACTTGTTAAAATTATCGCTTTTACTATTAGAAATATAAGATAATATAATTTTTAATACTATCATGTCAAGGTTTTATTTGTGTTGCCTCCTAATTATTAAGGACATGAATTAAAACTAAAAACGTTTGAAACGCGTTGTAAATCAGTGCACCGACAGATACTCTCAGACAGTTTATACATATATAAAAAAATGTAAAAGCCTCTTAAGTAACCTTGTAAGTAAATATCAATTCGTAAATCAGACAAATATGTTAAATATACCTATATGTATAATTGATATATCACTAGGAAGGGATAAGTAAAATGTGTTCAAATTCGTATATTTATTAAATTGTATCTTCTGCGGGTTCACACGGAGAGACCTTTTAGGGTGGGTACGCTGGCAATATATTACATAGTGTATAAGAACACTCAGTACTTGTAAATAAATGATCGCGAGGTTGTAGCGAGCGAGCTAATTCAATACTCTGATGAGAGCTGTTATTTATTAAATCACTGCCTTGTTGGCAAATGAAGCAGTTTACTAACGGTTGAAATACTTTACTTTGGGTTTTTGTTTTGTATATATTTATTGTTTAGGGCTCCGTAGTACACTATTAATACTTGTCGGCGTGTGAGCTCAAAAACTATTAATATAAGAAAGATTTAATTCAACATTAACATACATATTAGTCACGCCGATAAAGTTGTACAATAAAATATTAAAAATAATTTTGGGGTAGCTCTTCCACACGTATAGTGGGGTTATAATTTTTCTGTATAATCCAACGATGAAGGATATCGTTAGATAGGTATTTTAAAAAATGGTGGGTATAAGTAAACTACCTTTCGATAAAGTTATTTGTTTATGAATTATTAGCCCTTAAAGTGCAATTTTTGGATAGGTTAAAGTATTCTCCCCCTACTCTTCCCCTCCGGCAGCTAATCGGCTAATTTTTTATGTTAAATTTACTGTTTTTGTCTTTAATAAAAACACAACAAAAGTATTGGTTCATTATATAATTTCAAATGTGCAATACACATGTAACTGTATACATTTATATACAATTGAGTCCCAAGAATGTAATGAAGATATAACATGACTATTCTACAACAGGTTATTTTTTAATACAACTGTTATTTAATAACATTCAGTTAATAATAAATCCAAATATGATGTTTAAACAGTTATAACTATTATCCATACGTTAGATTAACTACTCGTATATGTAAACATGACATGTACACTAATGTGTACATCAATATGTTGAGCTACAGGTAATACAGGCTCAGATGTTGAAACGTTCAATTACTCAGTTGAACTAGTAAGAACTAACCATTTATAGCAGCAACTATATATATAACAAAAGTGCTATAAAACAAAAGCCTTTACTATCCGTGAATGTATTCGTGTTTCGTTTGACATTATTTAATACATATTTGCTTTAAACGAATTTTCAATATTATTATTAAAAACAAGTTAGGTATTACTTGTGATTGATTTTCAAATTGATTATAAGGAAATTAAATAAACAATATTTAGACTTATCTTCTTCTATGTGGTTAGATACATGATATTTTAGAATTATTCGATAATATACATATTTTTGGTTCAAATGATAACTCTTGAAGATGATACCATACAGTATAATAACAGTATTTATAATGCTTCGATGCCAGCGAGGCTCCTGCATGTGGTTCGTTTAGGACAACGATTCGTTAGCTTTGCTAATCTAAATGTAAATAGCTTCCTGGCTCACCGTGAAGCTGCAGTACAAAATCATAGGTTTATTCTAAACTAACAAGCCACGTAACAACGTCACCTATTTTGTACGTATAATATATAAATCTATAAGCTAAAATATCGCAATATGTTATGAAGTGTAGTAAAACATCGTAAGAGAAAAACACATACTGTTTTGTTAATACAGTTATAGAATTCCTAGCAGTTATTAAAAGCTCTGTCACCATATTTTAAATAAATCTAACATAGTTATTATATAGTTTCAACTTCAATGAATTCCTATTAATATATAACGTACAAATCATCGAGAATATAAGAACACATGAGCCTTAAAAACCTATCTCACATGGCAGAAGGTTGGTATTTTCCAATATAAAACTATCTGTCTAAAACACTACTCCAATCCATTGAGTACACTAAGGAATGTGACATTAAAATTGTAAGATTTTCAGTTAGTAATTCAAGATATTTATAAAGACTGTTTTAGGATTATGAGTTTACAGAACTCACATCACTTGACAGTCAGAGGTTTGCTTGAACACACTTCCTTCGTATAATTAGGAAGCTATTTGAATGTAAACTGCAAGTGTCTTTATAGTCTGAAGTGAAGTGGTTTTGTTGAGTCCGTATTTAGTAGTGAAGCAACTTCTAACATAAGGGATTACGGAGCTAGGGACGGCATACAGAGTACGTATCTTATAATAATAAAAATCAAATAGTATTATTAAATAATTAACAATTACCCATAGACAATAAAATTAAAGACCAATAATGGAACTGAGCAATTATTGTTACATATAGGTATAGAGATACAAGTGTATAAATTTGGTAAGTTTTTACGTAGAAAGTGATATTTAAAACTGTTTAACTTCAAATGAGATGAAGGAGCAGTCCAGTGTACACGGTTCCTAAGTACGCCGCCTCAGTCCACGCGGACCGAGTCGCGGGCAACAACTCGTAACGAATAAATGGAAGGTTTCAAATAAATGATGTTCAAGCGTTATTTACATAATGAAATTTCCAAGTCACATATCAAGTGAACTTTATTAATGTTTCCACGTACCTTTTTAATCTGAGTCTACTTTAGCATATTTACAAGACGTTTGGAACATAATATACACTTTTCAAACAAGGCTGAATTTATTACATTGTTATGCATGACGTAACAAGTGATTTATTAGCTTGCTTCTCATTTATAATAAGGAATTTGTAGTTTGCATTAATATGAGTTTGGAGGAGGGTGTTCGGGATTAATGTCATATCCGTAATGGTATAATTAAATATTTATTTTTATTTTTTAGAAGTCATAAGAACGTAAAATAATAAGTCTCAAATAAATAAAACCATCAAGGCTCGTTTCATGTCACACTGATTCCATTTTCAGTGCACTAATTCAGTTGTTTCCTGCAGTGACATGTTTCAAGCTGCGAAGTCTGACGTTTCTAACTGAGACAGACGAGATAGGATTAGGTCATGGTCCGTAACTATTTGATAGAGTGCATGTGTTTTGGAGTTCATTCTATTTTAACACAATGTTTTTTTTATTTAGTAGTAGATTGTAGCTTTACTGACTGGGTAGACCATGGCAGTACCTCCTAGCGACAATAATCATAAAAATGTGCATTTACTTCTCCTTCTCGTTATTGTGTTTTAAAGTTGTTCTGTACAAATATTCCTATTAATATTTGTTAAATATCACAATATTATAATTATTTCGGAGGTACATTTACATCATTTACATGCACGGCAGGATACAGGAAAATCTTACATGTTCAATTTTCGTTTGATAAAGGATACCCGGTTAATTTTCCGCCCAAATTTCAAAAGGCAATTATGTCCATTGAATGGCGATGCCTCCGATACCCCAATTACCTGTCATTGTGTCTAATGTAAGGACCAGAGGGCATTCATTTGATTGCTCTTTGGTCTTTTATAGCTAATGCGATGCTAAAACAAAACATCGATAAAACCAAAGCCAGCGTATCTAAAGCACTATAACTTTTAGACATATTCCATTTTGTAAATGTAAATATAAAATAAATGTTTGTTTGTTTAACTGCATTTTCTTAAGGTTAGCTCATGTCTAAAAATATAGACTTTTATACATCATATTATACTCAAAAGATTTCTAATAGATAGAATTTCAGTTTATTAATGAAAATGCTTTGTCATATTTTTTAAGGATCTGTTAACAAATATTTTTTCTTTTTTTTTTTTTTTTGAGTTTTTTCAGTAAAAATGAATGTAGCTATCTATAAATCCCATCGGTAGTTTTGTAGAACTGTATTCACGAAACAGATTTGGGTATAAATATACCAAAATCTGTTTTTTTGTACGCCGACGATTGAATTCTACTTAAAATTAGTTAATTAATTAGTTACTTTTTATATTAATAAATTCAAAAGTAAAGTTATAAGGATATAATTTTGGTAGCTCTACCGCCACCGCTCCGCAATGCTGCATTTTACAACGTATTTTTTTCAAATACATTCATTCGTTACCGCTATTTATTAAACGGCAGGTTTTCAATCGAATGTATGGAAGGTATGTATGGAATGAAAAATAAATTCATTCGTATACTTTAATTGAGCAGTTTCATTTCGATTACACGGTAATTATTGCACAACGAGCCGACGAACAAACAACATACAGACAAGCAAATATAAAGACAAATTAAAGATTTTTCTTAAAGCTTTTTTTTAGAAGTTAAACTCATGTAATAAATAATTTTTAATCATCTTTAAAAGTATAAATATTATATGTACATGTCTATTTTTTTTATACGTGCTCAGCATATGTTGCTTGACTTGCTTCCTTGCTTGCTTGTATTATAATTGGTAGATATTGAATATTTTCCAAGGTTTCCGTAATGTCTATTATCATATTCAGTTCAAAAATAAGGTATTATATAGCATTATATGATTATTATTTTGAATGAGTAAATAAATATAAATATATCATAGATCAGTAGGGCGTGCTTATCTACTGTAGTCTTCATTTGGAAACACGCTTCTCTTCAATTCAATTTTTTTCTCAGACATATCAGACATATTATGACTTCACAGATTGAGAATTGAGTCACCTCAATGTCAAAATTATAAAAAAATTTAAACTTAAATGTACTTAAGATATTAGTTAAAATATATTCATTCATTTTCTTGTCGGTTCTCCTCCATGGACCTACCTGTCGAAATCAACTAATGTTTGACGTTTTGTAAATGTTACTCGTATGTTTGAAATAAAAAACGTTAATTGACTCTATAATATATAATTTTGATTCAGTATATAAGCTAACACAAAATAATATATTTTGTAGGTTTTGTTTTTTTCTTATATTTTATAACAGTATGTTGCAAGTACATTTTTTTGAGGCAAAATATGTTTAATAAAAATAAAATTTTTTATTCATCGGACAACAAAAGATCCATAAGTGTTAGTATTTTTTTAAATAAAGCTTAACACTAGATGTTGGTACCTAATAACTAATAGTGACCTTGTAATGTCACACAGGTGCTCGATCAGCGGACAGTTCCCACCATCGGCGATGTCCTTCAAGATATTGTTGCGGCTGCCGCGCACTCGCCTTAAAAGAGAGCTAGCTTTCTTACGAAGAATGGCCGGGAAATTGTCAACTCGTGCGTGCGCAAACATACTTGAGGCGCTACAGTACCGCAACAGTCCCAGCAATGCCTTGAAGGCATTATTATATTGAACACACAAGGCGCTATACAACCTCTAAGTATAGTTGACCCACAGATTGCTCGTATAAAAAGAAGTACAGTAGGCTTTAAAAAGCGTTATCTTAACTGGTGTTGAACAACGGGCAAATCTGCGAGCCAACATGTTCGCCCTGATCGATAACGCCCTGCGCTCTCGCTCAACATCTAAATCGTTCTTTAGCCCTTCTGAGACAATTTCCCGGTAGTCTGTTACCAGTTTTGAAGACCAGATATTCACTCTTCTTCTTATTGTACCCCAATTCACGCACTTCAGCGTATGACAAAAAGCCAGCATCTTTCTAATAGCACTGCCTGAGGGAACCAGCAGCACCATGTCATCTGCATAACTAATATTATTAAAACAAACCAACCTATACGGCTCCGAGTAATCTTTGCCCACTTCACAAAGTTTATGTAATTATCATACCAATATTAAAACAAAAAATTAAGTTCTGTGGGCATTACCACCTGCTGTAATATTTCCCACAAGATATAGTATACGACCAGATTTAAAACTTTAAACAGGTCCAAGAAGCAGACATAAACAGAAGTGTTTCTTTTTGTGTAATACCCGACAGCATGCTTTAAACTCAGAATTGCACTTTCCGTGGATAACTGAGGTCTAAATCCAAATTATAGTTCGTGAATGTGCAGATAACTATCTAACTGAGCGTTTACCACACTGTCAAGAATCTTGGCTATGATTGATGCTAATGAAATAGGCCTATAATTTGAACTGTTAGCCGAATCTCCTGTCTTGTTTTTGACTATCGGTACCACAACCGTTCTTATCAAATTTGGGGGTAGGTATAAGTGTACGATATACAAATTAAAGAGATAGGCAATCACCTCGGCCAGGTGAGGCCCCGCGTGCTGCAGGTGCTCGATGCTGAGTCTATCATGGCCAGGTGATTTGCCGCTAGTCATCGACTGTAATTTTTGTAACTTTTGTAACCCATTTAGCGTTTACAGAAGTAATACGTTTGAAGTTAATGTCAGCATTAGGCACCCTCTCCGGCGATTTCTGTGAGGACTGCACAGTAAGTTTATCCTTAAAAAGGTTCGCTATAATTTTGGGCTCACCTGCACCATCTATGACTGCTGGCAGACCAGGTCTAGAACTTAGTTTATTCGTTGATTTTCAGAATTTGCCAAAATCACCCTTACTGTGATGAGTGGCGAGCGCGTCCATCTTTATTTGTTTTTGATGACTTTGACACCATTGCAGTCTATTTTTAAAGATTTTACGACTAGTTAATGTAATGGGACAATAAGCTTTAATAAAAGTAAAGGTCAATGGGCAAATTGTATGGGGAAAAAAAAAATCCGTGCCCGCAGGGGGACACGCGTGGGTAGACCTCGTGTGTAACTCATTTAAAATATAATTCACTACCTAAGAATGATACATGATGCCGTTGTTTACATCAAAAATTTTCAAGCAAAAAGCGGTTTTAATTTTTTTTCTCGGAAAAGGTATCTTTTTTGGAAATACTTTTGATACTTAAATTTAGAGTAAAAAATAACCTTTCTATTAAAAATATTTGCGAGGAGGGAATGTTTACCAGAAAAAAGTTGCCGTGGTTTTAACTACCTAAAAATTACAAGCTAAAAGTGGTTTTAATTTTTTTTCTCGGAAACGGTACCTTTAACGGAAAAACTTTTGGTACCTAAATTTAGAGTAAAAAATAACCTTTCTATTAAAAATACTTGTGATGCAAGAATATTTACCAGAAAAAAGTTATGATTTTTTTTCCAAAAATTTTCGGTTTTTGTACCTCCACCCCTAAGTTATTGAAGTTAGGTTTTCGGTTTATCTACATTAGTTATAGGTATTTATCAAAGACATCATATAATATGAACGCGATTGATCTCCTTTGTATAGGGACAAAGTTATGGTCGAAAAACTGAAATCAGAAAAAGTGAGGCCCTAGCGCCCCCTGTGACCGGATTTCTCTGGTTAACGAACTTGACCTTCATTTTTGGATGGTTGATTTTTGTGCAAAGTTTGAAAGCAATCCGAGTGAAACTGCGGCCGCTATCGTGCTGACAAAAGTCGAATCTGGACGCACGCACGCATATATATATATATATATATATAAACTTTTTGACCAATGGTCATTTCGGACTCAGGCGGTCATAAAAAGACCTCCTGTGAAGAAATTTTTCCAAAATTCGAAAGTAGGGGACAAATGAATGGGCAGACCGAATTCTTCGAGGTCTACCCAAAACCCATGGCGGACAGAAATGAAATTGTGAGATTATATTGATAAAAGCCTCTAGTTTATTATGGTAAGGGTCGCTATGTTGTGGGTTGTGGGAATTTCGAAAAAAAAAAAACATTTCATGTTTTAAATTATTTATTCAGCGTGATCAATATCAATCGTGATTTGATCTAAAAATCCGGCAGGGGCATTGATTTGCTGTTGGTGCCTAGCCCAAGATAAAAAATAAACTATACTGGCAATATGCGCGCAGCTCCCGACGGTACGGCGGCCGTGTATACACGAGCAGTAGTAGTCTACAGAACTTTGTCTTCCTTGTCTCGCTGGGTTTATTAAAGTATATGTGCAGTATTGTAGCGCTCTGACATGTCGCGACTGGATTCGTCCTCTTATCAATATATTATTGTTAATTAAGCCTAGGTGTCGGTAGATTTCGATTAAGTAGACACCATTTGGTCTCATGTGTTCACGGCAATACGACCAGGCCAGTCTTAAATGATAACTGCCTAAAGTGAATAATATTAATTCTTCGTAGGTTAGCTGTGGTAAATCCCTTAAATCTGGATTGTTTCCATCTAATGGCATAAATGCAACTCTGTCGATTTATATTATTTTCAATGACATATTTTGCCAGTTGATTTTATAATAATAATAATAATAATAATAATCTTTTATTTGCAGAAAACATGGCATACATAACACAATATCGTTAATATATGTGTACATGTTTAGTCAAAGGCGTGACATGCAAAATTTTTATTACAGACTATTTTAACTTCATAAAAATAACATTAACTAAAATTATCAAATTAAATTGTATTATATAAAATTACATTTAATTAACTAAATAAAATAAAATAAATTATACAAGATTAAATTAAGTCAAATAATTATATGTCAAATAATTATTTATATATATTTTTACATCAAAATCACATATTACAAAATTCTTTTAGGGAGTAAAAGCATTTGTCAACCAACCAGTCACGAAGTTTCACCTTAAATCTTAAGTATGGCAAATTTCTAATCGCAGAAGGCAATTTGTTGTAGATGACTATCATCATGTGATAGCAGTTTTTAGAACCAAAAGCAGTCCTAATTTGAGGGTAATAGATTTTATTCTTATCCCTTGTATTAAATGATAGCACATTTCCACGAGTCTCGTAGTAGTCATGGCCAAATCTTTTCATAAAACACCCAAGTTCGTATATATAAATGCCTGGCAACGTAAGAATTTTAAGATGTCTAAAATTTGGTTTACATGATTGCATTGGATTCATATTACAGATTGCCCTGGTGCACTTTTTTTGTATCAGAAATACTTTATTTATGTCTGAGCCATTTCCCCAAACCAAAATCCCGTAACGAAGATTTGATTCAACGTAACCATGATATGCCAATAGTGCTGTGCTCTGATCAGCAATCCTTGAAATTTTTCTTAAGGCATAGACAAATTTATTAATTTTTTGACATAAGGTTGCTATATGAGGACCCCAGGAACAAAATTCGTCTAAACGTACACCTAAGAAACTTATTTCTGTAACTTGTTCTATTCGTTCATGGGCACATGTTATTACGTTACCTTTAATAGACATTTTCCTATTCCTAAGCATCATATATTTGGTTTTTTTTAGGTTTATACACAAATTTTTCATTTTTAGCCATTCGTGCACATCTTTTAAAGTGTTGTTTATTTCTATACAATTATTATTATTTTTTATACACGGTACGATGATTGATACATCGTCTGCAAACAAAATACATTTGTGTTTTGTGCAATTAGGAAGATCATTAATATAGATTAAAAATAATAGTGGCCCAAGAACACTACCCTGGGGTACGCCAAAAGCATTTATTTCGAAAGACGAGTTAAAATTTGTTAATATCTTTTTCTCGTTCAATTTCGAAATTTGAACAAACTGTTTTCTGTCTTTAAGATAGCTTTCCAACCATTTATTGCATACTCCACGTAGCCCATAGCATTCGCATTTTTTCAATAATAAGTCATGCGACACATAATCAAAAGCCTTTGTCATGTCGCAGAACATAACACAGGCTGGACTACCGCTGTCAATACACGATATAACGTTTTTTAGTAACATAAAAAGTGCCAATGTCGTTGATTTCTCTTTTTGAAAACCATTTTGCTCATTTTTAATTGTCTTGCATTTTGTAAGGAAAGTAATAATACGTTTGTGCATAATTCTTTCAAACACTTTAGAGATAACTGAGGTAAGTGATATAGGACGATAATTATTGATGTCAGTAATATTACCCTTTTTATGAACTGGCTTTATAATGGACGTTTTTAAATTTGACGGAAAAGTGCCACAGATAAAAGACAAATTAATCAAATAGCACAATATTGGCGACAACTCTTCAACAGCAACTTTTAGCACCATAGTACTTATACCATCCTGTCCTATTCATGTTGTCGTTTATAATGTTAATAAACTGCTCGACGTATACACTATCTTCATACGGACGCCTAATAGCGTTTATAATTGCTGCCGTGATTTTGAAGTCCGCCATCATATTTCGCACTGCTACATTAAAATAAGTATGTCGAAATATTTTGTAATCTTTTTTAAAACGGCCATTTAGGGCCTCAATTACCCATCGACACATTGTTATTAATCGTGACTTATTGGCATCTATCGTTGTCAATTGTTCTCCTCTTGCTCTGGAAGGTGGCATATGTGGAACATAATCACATTCTTCAATTAAAGGAATTACATCGTGAAATCCACGATCCAGTATAAAAACGTCGTTAGCTCTTAAAAACCAATGCCAAGGGGATACTTCATTCTGTAACAGATGACGAACGATTGAGGCATCTGACGTTGTCGCTGGATATGGCCCCACAACATCTATTATATAGCCATCGGTGCAAACAACCAAAAAAGGTTTAACTAAGTTTCGGAATTTGTGAAGACTATGTTTTTCTTTGGAATAAAAAATTGGCACTTTTTTTTGTACATATAAGTACGTGCCGTCCATGACGAAAATTCCATTTTCATTTTGGTTACCACCAAAATGAACCACGTGTGGCGTCTTTGCTGCGATTTTTTTGTAGTTTATTAATAGAACGATAGCATATCCAGTAGATTCTAAAATACGACATTTTAACAATATGTTTTAGGTTTAATCTTTTTTCTCCCATGGATTCCAAATAAAGTAACATCATATAATATTAAGGAAAAATATACACTTTCATTTTATAACATTTTCAATAATGTCCGCGACCGGGTCGGATTGTGCCCAATGACCTTACATCATAATTAGTCTAGTAGTTTTTGTTTGCCAAAAAATTAGTACATTCCTATATATATGGATATCTTATTCTAGGCATCTCTGTGAAGAAGCGACTGAATATAAGCAGAAATCCAATATTTTATTATAATTCGCGGGCTGTCTCGACATCGTCCGCAATTTGTTTCACTATCACTTCACTTTCAATTTTCTTGAATAATTCAACAACCAGAGATTTCGATTTCATTGTGAGAATCGCACGTCTTGTTAGTTCTGAGCGTCACGTTTGATCCATATCAACTATTAATTCAGTCTGTCAGTCAGTCATACTGTATTAATAGTTTCAGTCTTATTATAATAATCTATGCAAGAAGTTGGATTGGTGTTTATTATTATTTTTATTTTTTTATTTATTAAATACTATTTTTTTACTAAACGCAAGCTTAATGATATTCATTTTATATGTTTTGAGTTAAAACAATTTTCTTAAATATGTTTGAAATATCCAAGTAGATTTTCTATTACGTTTTTGTAAGACTGAGTCAGTATAGCAGGATAAATACTTACTAAAGGTTAGCACATTAATATTAAACTTTTAATTTTTGTTTTAGTTGTCTTAGGTCTTTTTTATGAAGATAAAAAAACGAAGTATTGTACCTGTTACTCACTTAACTCATTATGATACATTTTGTATATAAAAAATTAAAAGAGAATATTCAGTCTTAGTCAAAATAATACAGACCAAAAAATTAAACTGAAGACATTTTTTAAATTTCAAAGTTATCATAACATAATAAGTGCAATATGTATCAATGCAATGCAATGTGAACACTTATTGATTTGTGTGTAGACATGTAGGCGGTAGTGGGCGCACCGAGATTAACAACTTCACTCACAAATCAATACGGTACTTGGGAATAAAATAACAGAAGAACTTCTCCTCTTTTCCCATTGAAAATCTAATTTTATTTGTCATTCACAACTCCTGATATACGAGGCGAGCTTCGAATAGCAGATGATGTAACAAAATTCTCTTTAAATAAAGCGAAGGTGAAATCCCTTTGAAATTGATGATACCAGATTAGCAACGCGATCTGTGTTGTTTACTTAACTCTACCTATCTATCTACTTCTTAAAGTGGAAAAACTATTTTATAAAGTATGTAAATTTAAGATGACCATTTTTTTTTATTTATTACAATTTCTTTTTGATTATGCAAACGAGTAGACAGTACTACTGAAAACGTGGTACTGACCAAGACATCAGTGTTCCTTGTATCTAGGCCCAACATGCTTCCTCATACTTTAAGAGTTACAGCTATCTACAAAATATTTAAAGACATATTGATATCATCAATCAGCATCAGGAGAATCGTCTCATTTAGAAAATAGTATTAAAAGTTGTATTGATGATATTATAAAGTTTTAAAATTATTTTCTGGCCAATATGAACCACCGCTATACATTATCTTAATTGAAGCGCCCGTATATTTTAATCACAATATTGACATCGACGACGAGTAACCGAGATTATTAAATTTATAGATTAAATGCTATTTAATTAACATTTTTAATAGGTTTAATAAAATAAAGTATATTGTTATTACAGATTTTTATTATTTTAACTTACTGGTTTTTATAATGGGTTGCGGAAAAAGAAATCCATTATTTTTGCGTGAAATTCGGGACTCTATTTGAGATGCTTCGGATAGTCCGATTTGGGTCAAATAAGCACCGTTTTTGGCTACAATTTGTCGCCATTTTAAAGGTAATTTCATAATGCCTCTTTCGTAGAAGCCTTGGTCCTTATTGGCGAAAAACTCTAATAATCGTTTTTCACAATCTTTTCGTGATCCTAATTTCTTATCGCTCAGGAAGTTTTGCAATGCGAGAAAAAGGTGGTAATCGCTTGGTGCCAGGTCCGGACTATATGGTGGATGCATTAAAAACTCCCAACCAAGCTCCCGGAGTTTCTGGCGAGTCACTACAGACGTATGAGGCCGTGCGTTTTCCTGATGGAGCACAACACCTCTTCTGTTGGCCAATTCTGGCCGTTTCAGGTTAATCGTTAGTTTCAAACGGTCCGGTACGGTCCGTACGGTACGTCCGTACGGTAGTTGTTCACAGTACAAATTTGAATTTAGTGTTTGGCCATACGGAAGCAACTCATAATGAATGATTCCTTTAAAGTCCCACCAAATACACAGTAGAACCTTCCTGGCCGTTAGTCCTAGTTTGGCCACCGTTTGAGCTGCTTCACCACGCTTTGACCACGATCGTTTTCGCACGATATTGTCGTATGTGACCCATTTCTCATCCCCAGTTACCATCCGTTTAAGAAATGGGTCGATTTCATTCCGTTTGATCAAGGCTTTGCAAATGCAAATTCGATCGATTATGTTTTTTGATGTTAATTCGTGCGACACCCAAACATCGAGCTTTTTTTGTATCCATCTTTGCGCAAATGGTTTAAAACTTTTGTATGGTCAATATTTAGCTCCTTGGCGATGCTGCGACTACTAACATGCTGGTCAACTTCGATTTTTTTGATGATTTTATCGACATTTTCGACTATGGGCCTGCCTTTGCGAGGTGCATCTTTAACATCACAATTGCCTGAACGGAACCGACGAAACCAAAATTGCACGTAATTAGCTGTTACCGTATCAGCACCATAAACACCATTCACAATTTCAGCAGACTGACTTGCATTTTCACCTTTGTCAAAGAAAAACTGTAAAATATACAGAATTTTCTCTTTGTTGGCTTCCATTTTTAACGCCCTGTAACTCACGACAGAATGGAACAAGCGGAAAACAATTGAAGGTATTTTTAGTGTGAAAGATCACCTTGACAACGAGCATAAACTTGAAATTGTTTGATAGATGCTTTTCGAGATATCGATCACTAAAGCCACCTATCGAGAAAATAATGGATTTCTTTTTCCCCAACCTTATATATACAGTTTATTATAATACTATCATGTTATGGTTTAGTCAGAGTAGCATTCTAATTATTTCAGAATTAAAATTAAGATTAAAAAGATTTGAAAGTTTTGAATCTCTGCCGTAAATTAGTACATCAACAAATAACTAGACAAGAAGATCGCGTATACACATAAAAAAATAGTAAAAGCTTCTTAAGTAACCTTGCAAAGAAATATCAATTCATAGACCAGACAGATGTATTAAATATATATATATAAAAGAGTCAGCGCAGAGAAGGGGCAAGTAAAATATGTGTTCCAATTCGTAAATTTTGTTAGTAGATTATATTTTCGTTGGGTCCACACGGAGAGACCTCTGAGGGTCGATACGCTGGCAATATATTACATAGTGTATAAGAACACTTAGTACTTGTAAATAAATTATCGCGAGGTTGAAGCGAGCGAGCTAATTCAATACTCTGATGAGAGCTGTTATTTATTAAATCACTGCCTTGTTAGCAAATGAAGCAATTTACTAACGGTTGAAATACTTTACTTTGGGTTTTTGTTTTGTATATATTTATTGTTTAGGGCTCCGTAGTCCACTATTAATACTTGTCGTCGTGTGAGCTCAAAAACTATTAATATAAGAACGATTTAATTCAATATGAACATACATATAAGTCACACCGATAAAGTTGTACAATAAAATATTGAAAATAATTTTTGGGTAGCTCTTCTATACGTATAGTGGGATTATATTTTTTCCTAAATAATCCAAGGATATGGGATATCGTTAAATAGGTATTTAAAAAAATGATGAGTTTAAGTAAACTACCATTCGATAAAGTTGTTTGTTTGTGAAATATTAGGCTCTTAAGTGCACTTTTTGGATAGGTGAAAGTACTCTCCCTCTGCTATTCCCCTCCAGCAACTAAACGGCTAATTTAGAGATATGGAAAAAATCACAATAGTAGTAGACAACAAATTGAAAAGAAAAGTAAGGCTTTACAAGTTTACGAGTCACAGTAGCTTTAATTAAAATATAATCTTACAAGATAGATCTAAATAATGCGCTATACAATTTTATCTTCTTTATATTTGATGTTCATGTAATTTAATTTGGCCGGTTTTTTTAATATTAGATTTAGCAAAAGATATCATCTAAATATAATAAAATTGTATCAGTATTTCTGTACACTAAATGTAAAATGAAATTAAGATTTTTATAATTTTTTTATTTTTCTGTCATTGAGATGTTTGAAAACCCATCACTCCAATTCTACTTTAAAGGGAAATGCAAATACTGATTTGGTCTATAATAAGAAGTCAACCGCATACATTTTTATGCATTCTACGTCGGAGAGAAGAGAGGCCGTATCACTGTGACCTGTCCCCAGAAATGTAATGAAGGTATAATATGCTTTCATTCTACAACAGGTTATTTTTAGTATTATTTAATAAAATTCTGTAAATAATAAATCAAAATATGATATTTAAACAGTTACGACTGTTATGTATACATTATATCAACTGTATGTAAACATGATATGTACACATTAGATTAATATGTTGAACTACAGGCAATATAGGCTCACAAGTTGACTCAGTTGAACCAGTAAGAACTAACCATTTGTAACAGTAGGTAGCAGTTTTATTATATATATATATATATATATATATATATATATATATATATATATATATAATAAAACTGCTATAAAACAAAAGTCTTTACTACCCATTAATGAATTCATGTTTCATTTGAAATATGTGTTGACATTGTACAATATACGAGGGTCAAACTGAAAGTTCTTAGAAAATCAAAAACTAAGCATTCTAGCAAGTTATTAGTTTTATTGTAACTTTTCAAAATAGCGTCCATTTACATCAATACATCGCTGCATTCGATGGAACCATTGAGAAAAGCACCTTGCCCACTCGGCCTTAGGGGTCTCTTCGACGGCGTTTTGAAACGCAGCCACTGCTTCTTCGGCGTCTATAAAACGTTTTCCTCGAAGTTTTTCTTTTATTTTCGGAAATAAATAAAAATCGCAGGGTGCGAGGTCGGGGCTATACGGCGGGTGACCCAGTAATTCCACGTCTGAGGTCACCAAATAGTCGATCGTTTGCCTGGCGGTGTGCGACGAGGCATTGTCGTGATGAAGGAGGATCCTGCTGCGAGGTCGTTTCTCTCGAACTTTTTCCAAGACAAGTGGCAAACAATTGTTAGTATACCACTCTGCATTAACCGTTTTCTGATCTTCTAAGACTACTGTCGCGTAATGACCTGTCTTTCCGAAGAACGAGGCCACCATCTTTTTTCCAACACTTCGACCTCTCTTCACTTTAGTTGGCAACTCTTCGGAAGGAAATACCCACTGAGCAGACTGTCTTTTGGTTTCCGGATCATAACAGTAAATCCAGCTTTTATCACCCGTTAGTATGTCGAACACAGCATTTGAGTCACCTCCGGTAAATTTTTGGATCATTTCTCGGCACCAATCAACACGGCGGAGTTTTTGAGCCTCGGTCAAATTATGCGGTATCCAGCGGGCACAAAGCTTCCTGACCGCTAAATGTTCATGGAGTATTTTGTGCACTTGACTCATACCTATGCCTAGACTTGTCCGAATCTGCTGATAGGTCACTCTTTTGTCAGTCTCTATCATACGCCGCACAACACTGATGTTATTTTCAGTCGTCGCTGTAGAAGGCCGTCCCTCACGCAAATCATCGGTGAGATTAGTTCGACCACGTTTGAATTCATTAAACCAGTTGTAAACTGTGGCACGAGATGGGGCTTCATCGTGAAAAGCCAATCGAAGTCTATCATAACTTTCTTGTTGTCTTAAATGACATCGAAAGTCATAAAAAATCATTGCACGAAAATTTTCTCGGCTTAAATTCATTCTGACGTGCACAGACAATTTTCAATTTGCCGCCAAATCGTAAAACAAATGACAAATGAATGAAATGTACACTCAATAATATTGGTAAAGAGTTCTATTTTCAAAATTTAAACTATTTTTTTTTAATATAATGCTTTTAAGTGGCCAGTTCTAAAAACTTTCAGTTTGGCCCTCGTATATTTGATTTAAACGAATCATTTGAAATATAACCCAAAAACGTTAACTAGGAGTGTTGGGTATTTTTGTGATTGATTATATTTCAAATTGATTATAAGGAAATAAAATAAACAATATTTAGACTTATCTTCTTGTAATGTGTTTAGATACCTGATATTTTAGAATTATTCGATAATATATATATTTTTGGTTCAAATAACATACAGATTGATCTTGAAGATGATACCATACAGTATAATAACAGTATTTATAATGAAAACATATTTTTACTGTAATCCCCAACAAACAGATAAATTTGCTAGATTTGCTTCGATGCCAGCGAGGCTCCTGCATGTGGTTCGTTTAGGAAAACGATTCGTTAGCTTTGCTAATCTATATGTAAATAGCTTCCTGGATCACCGTGAAGCTGCAGTACAAAATCATAGGTTTATTTTAAACTAACAAGCCACGTAACAACGTCACCTATTTTGTACGTATAATATATAAATACATACTAAAATATCTCAATATGTTATGAAGTGTAGTAAAACATCGTAAGAGAAAAACATATACTGTTTTGTTAATACAGTGATAGAATTCCTAACAGTTATTAAAAGCTCTGTCACCATATTTTAAATAAATTTAACCTATTTATTATATAATTTCAACTTCAATTAATTCTTATTAATATACTAGCTGGTTACCCGTGCTTCGCGACGGAAATAAAAAAAAATAACTGACTTTCGTGAGTATTGAACTCATGACCCTACCCTTCACACATACACGCTCTATCCTCCAACCCATCATGACTCGCTATCAGTGAGAGAAAGCCTTGAGTTTGATAACTACAGAGTTTCATTCCTATCGGGTTATACGAGTATGTACACTCTTGTTTCTCTCATCGCTGCGTGTTGAGAATAAACATAGTGACTGGCCAAATATTTTTAATTTCTACTGCAATGCAATGGGAGAAGAGAGGGAGCGGGGGGTAAACTTTGTAGTTTTTTTAGCTATAACTTTGGAACGGTTTGGACCCTTGAAAATCCTTTCTTATTGCACCTATTCAATTTGTCAGGAGTCTTGTGTTCAAATTTCAGCTTTCTATTGTTGTTATGCATGACGTGACAAATGATTTATTAGCTTGCTTCTCATTTATAATAAGGAATTTGTAGTTTGCATTAATATGAGTTTGGAGGAGGGTGCTCGGGAGGAATGTCATATCCGTAATGGTATAATTAAATATTTATTTTTATTTTTTAGCTACTTTTTAGAAGTCATAAGAACGTAAAATAATAAGTCTCAAATAAATAAAACCATCAAGGCTCGTTTCATGTCACACTGATTCCATTTTCAGTGCACTAATTCAGTTGTTTCCTGCAGTGACATGTTTCAAGCTGCGAAGTCTGACGTTTCTAACTGAGACAGACGAGATAGGATTACGTCATGGTCCGTAACCATTTGATAGAGTGCATGTGTTTTGGAGTTCATTCTATTTTAATACAATGTTTTTTTTTATTTAGTAGTAGACTGCAGCTTTACTGACTGGGTAGACCGTGGCAGTACCTCCTATCGACAATAATCATAAAAATGTGCATTTATTTCTCCTTCTCGTTCTTTTATTTTAAGTTGTTCTGTACAAATATTCCTATTCAAGTTTGTTAAATATCACAATATTATAATTATTACGGAGGTACATTTACATCATTTACATGCACGACAAAATACAGGAAAATCTTACGTGTTAAATTTTCGTTTGATAAAGGATCCCCGGTTAATTTTCCGCCCAAATTTCAAAAGGCAATTATGTCCATTGAATGGCGATGCCTCCGATACCCCAATTACCTGTCATTGTGTGGAATGTAAGGACCAAAGGGCATTCATTTGATTGCTCTTTGGTCTTTTATAGCTAATGCGATGCTAAAACAAAACATCGATAAAGCCAAAGCCAGGGTACCTAAAGCACTATAACTTTTCGATGTATTCCATTTCTTAAATGTCGATATAAAATAAATGTTTTTTTGTTTAACTGCATTTTCTTAAAGTTAGCTGATGTCTAAAAATCTATACATCATATTATACTCAAAAGATTTCTAATTGATATAATGTTTGTGACGGTGGAGCATTTTGACGGTTTTAATATAAATTTAAATGCAAACTATTCAGTTTATTAATGAAAATGCTTTGTCATATTTTTAAGGATGTGGTAACAAATATATATATTTTTTTTCTCTTTGTTCCGTATAAGTAAATGATCGTTTATAATATTCGTATGTTTTGACACATTCTCAAATATATTTACCGTAAATTCATATCAAAGAGACCGTAAAACAGGACAGCCGTGACGTATATAGCAATAGATAAAATTTTTATATTATTAAAATTGGCACAAATATTTTTTTGAGTGTTTTCAGTAAATATGAACGTAGCCAAAATCCCATCGGTAGTTTTATAGAACTATATTCACGAAACAGATTTGGGTATAGATATAGATATACCAAAATCTGTTTTTTGTACGCCGACGATTGAATTCTACTTAAAATTAGTTAATTAATTAGTTACTTTTTATATTAATAAATTCAAAAGTAAAGTTATAAGGAAATTATTTTGGTAGCTCTGCCGCCACCGCTCCGCAATGCTGCATTTTACAACGTATTTTTTTCAAATACATTCATTCGTTACCGCTATTTACGAAACGGCAGGTTTTAAATCGAACGTTGTTTGGAATGAAAAATAAATTCATTCGTATACTTTAATTGAGTAGTTTCATTTCGATTACACAATGAGCCTACGAACAAACAACATACAGGCAAGCAAATATAAAAACAAATTAAAGATTTTTGTTAAAACTTTTATCTAGAAGTTAAACTCCTGAAATAAATATTTTTTATTCATCTTTAAAAAGTATAAATATTATATGTACATGTTTATTTTTTTTTTATATGTTCGCAGCATATGTTGCTTGACTTGCTTCCTTGCTTGCTTGTATTACAATTGGTAGATATTGAATATTTCCCAAGGTTTCCGTAATGTCTATTATCATATTCAGTTCAAAAATAAGGCATTATATAGTGATTGTTATTTTGAATGAGTAAATAAATGTAAATATATCATAGATCAGTAGGGCGTGCTTGTCTACTGTAGTCTTCATTTCGAAACACGCTTCTCTTCAATTCAATTTTTTTCTCAGACATATTATGACTTCACAGATTGAGAATTGAATCACCTCAATGTCAAAATTATAAGAAAATTTAAATTTATTTATAATTAAGTTATTAGTTAAAATATATTCATTCATTTTCTTGTCGGTTCTCCTCCATGGATCTACTTCTCGAAATCAATTAATGTTTGACGTTTTGTAAATGTTACTCGCATGTTTGAAATAAAAAACGTTAATTGACTCTATAATATATAATTTTAATTCAGTATATAAGCGAATACAAAATTATATATATTGTAGGTTTAGCTTTTTTTGTTATATTCTATAACAGTATGTTGCAAGTACATTTTTCTGAGGGAAAATATCTTTAATAAAAATAAAATTTTTTATTCATCGGACAATAAAAGATCCATAGTGAGTGTTAGTAATTTTCAAATAAAGCTTAACACTAGATGTTGGTACCTAATAACTAATAGTGACCTTGTAATGTCACACAGGTGCTCGATCAGCGGACAGTTCCCACTATCGGCGATGTCCTTCAAGATATTGTTGCGGCTGCCGCGCACTCGCCTTAAAAGAGAGCTAGCTTTCTTACGAAGAATGGCCGGGTAATTGTCATCTCGTGCGTGCGCAAACATACTTGAGGCGCTACAGTACTGCGACAGCCCCAGCAATGCCTTGAAGGCATTATTATATTGAACACGCAAGGCGCTATACAACCTCTGAGTATAAAAAGAATTACTTTAAAAAGCGTGATCTTAACTGGTGTTGAACAACGGGCAAATCTGCGAGCGAACATATTCGCCCTGATCGATAACGCCCTGCGCTCTCGCTCAATATCTAAAGCGTTCTTTAGCTCTTCTTCCCGGTAGTCTGTTACCAGTTTTGAAGACCAGATATTCACTCTTCTTATTACTGTACCTCAATCCACGCATTTCAGCGTATGACTTGCAAAAAGCCAGCATCTTTCTGACTGAAAGAGCCAGCAGCACCATGTCATCTGCATAACTAATATTATTAAAACAAACGCCACCGATCTGGCATCCGATACCCATGCCGCTGAGACCCTCAATCAGCGCATTGACATAAGTGCAGATAACTATCTAACTGAGCGTTTAACACACTGTCAAGAATCTTGGCTATGATTGTTGCTAATGAAATAGGCCTATAATTTGAATTATTAGCCGAATCTCCTGTCTTGTTTTTGACTATCGGTACCACAACCGTTCTCATCAAATTTGTGGCAAGCACATCTATCCTTATTTGTTCTTGATGATTTTGACACCATTTTAGTCTACTTTTAAAGATTTTACCACTAGTTAATGTAATGGGACAATAAGCTTTAATAAAAGTAAATTACATCAAAATTAGTCTAGTAGTTTTTGTTTGCCAAAAAATTAGTACATTCTTATATGTATGGATATCTTTTTCTAGGCACCTCTGTGAAGAAGCGACTGGATATAAGCAGAAATCTAATATTTTATTATAATTCGTGGACTGTCTCGACATCGTCCGCAATTTGTTTCACTAGTTCAATATTCAATTCAACAACCAGAGATTTCGATTTCATTGTGAGAACTTCTTGTTAGTTCTGAGCATCACGTTTGATATGGACTGAATTAATAGTTTCAGTCTTACTATAATAATCCATGCAAAATGTGATCCATGCAAATATATATATATATATATATATATATATATATATATATATATATATATATATATTATTAATTATTATTTTTTTTACAAAACGCAAGCTTAATGATATTGATTTTTTAGATTTTTTATGTGTTTTGAGTTACAACAATTTTCTAAAATATATTTGAAATATCCAAGTCAAGATCCAAATATCCATGATTTTCTATTACGTTATTGTAAGACTAAGTCAGTATGGCAGAATAAATACTTACTAAAGGTTAGTACATTAATATTAAACTTTTAATTTTCTTTTAGTTGCCTTAGGTCTTTTTTTATCAAGATAAACGGAGTATTGTACCTGTTACTCACTTAACTCATATGATAAATTTTGTATACAAAAAATTAAAAAAGAATATTCAGTCTTAGTCAAAATAATACAGACCAAAAAAATTTACTGAAGACATTTTTAAAATTTCAAAGTTATCATAATAAGTGCAATATGTATCAATGCAATGCAATGCAAGTATTGATTTGTGTGTAGACATGTAGGCGGTAGTGGGCGCAGTGAGACTAACAACTTCACTCACAAATCAATACGGTACTTAAAAATGAAAAAACAGAACAAACTTTCTCTTTTTCACTATTGAAAATCTAATTTTATTTGTCACTCACAACTCCCGATATACGAGGCGAGCTTCGAATAACAGATGATGTAACAAAATTCTATCCTAAAATTGCTCAAGGATCTTTAAATAAAGCGAAGGTGAAATCCCTTTGAAATTGATGATACCAGATTAGCAACGCGATCTGTGTTGTTTACTTAACTCTACCTATCTATCTACTTCTTAAAGTGGAAAAACTATTTTATAAAGTATGTAAATTTAAGATGACCATTTTTTTTTATTTATTACAATTTCTTTTTGATTATGCAAACGAGTAGACAGTACTACTGAAAACGTGGTACTGACCAAGACATCAGTGTTCCTTGTATCTAGGCCCAACATGCTTCCTCATACTTTAAGAGTTACAGCTATCTACAAAATATTTAAAGACATATTGATATCATCAATCAGCATCAGGAGAATCGTCTCATTTAGAAAATAGTATTAAAAGTTGTATTGATGATATTATAAAGTTTTAAAATTATTTTCTGGCCAATATGAACCACCGCTATACATTATCTTAATTGAAGCGCCCGTATATTTTAATCACAATATTGACATCGACGACGAGTAACCGAGATTATTAAATTTATAGATTAAATGCTATTTAATTAACATTTTTAATAGGTTTAATAAAATAAAGTATATTGTTATTACAGATTTTTATTATTTTAACTTACTGGTTTTTATAATGGGTTGCGGAAAAAGAAATCCATTATTTTTGCGTGAAATTCGGGACTCTATTTGAGATGCTTCGGATAGTCCGATTTGGGTCAAATAAGCACCGTTTTTGGCTACAATTTGTCGCCATTTTAAAGGTAATTTCATAATGCCTCTTTCGTAGAAGCCTTGGTCCTTATTGGCGAAAAACTCTAATAATCGTTTTTCACAATCTTTTCGTGATCCTAATTTCTTATCGCTCAGGAAGTTTTGCAATGCGAGAAAAAGGTGGTAATCGCTTGGTGCCAGGTCCGGACTATATGGTGGATGCATTAAAAACTCCCAACCAAGCTCCCGGAGTTTCTGGCGAGTCACTACAGACGTATGAGGCCGTGCGTTGTCCTGATGGAGCACAACACCTCTTCTGTTGGCCAATTCTGGCCGTTTCAGGTTAATCGCTAGTTTCAAACGGTCCAGTTGTTCACAGTACAGATTTGAATTTAGTGTTTGGCCATACGGAAGCAACTCATAATGAATGATTCCTTTAAAGTCCCACCAAATACACAGTAGAACCTTCCTGGCCGTTAGTCCTAGTTTGGCCACCGTTTGAGCTGCTTCACCACGCTTTGACCACGATCGTTTTCGCACGATATTGTCGTATGTGACCCATTTCTCATCCCCAGTTACCATCCGTTTAAGAAATGGGTCGATTTCATTCCGTTTGATCAAGGCTTTGCAAATGCAAATTCGATCGATTATGTTTTTTGATGTTAATTCGTGCGACACCCAAACATCGAGCTTTTTTTGTATCCATCTTTGCGCAAATGGTTTAAAACTTTTGTATGGTCAATATTTAGCTCCTTGGCGATGCTGCGACTACTAACATGCTGGTCAACTTCGATTTTTTTGATGATTTTATCGACATTTTCGACTATGGGCCTGCCTTTGCGAGGTGCATCTTTAACATCACAATTGCCTGAACGGAACCGACGAAACCAAAATTGCACGTAATTAGCTGTTACCGTATCAGCACCATAAACACCATTCACAATTTCAGCAGACTGACTTGCATTTTCACCTTTGTCAAAGAAAAACTGTAAAATATACAGAATTTTCTCTTTGTTGGCTTCCATTTTTAACGCCCTGTAACTCACGACAGAATGGAACAAGCGGAAAACAATTGAAGGTATTTTTAGTGTGAAAGATCACCTTGACAACGAGCATAAACTTGAAATTGTTTGATAGATGCTTTTCGAGATATCGATCACTAAAGCCACCTATCGAGAAAATAATGGATTTCTTTTTCCCCAACCTTATATATACAGTTTATTATAATACTATCATGTTATGGTTTAGTCAGAGTAGCATTCTAATTATTTCAGAATTAAAATTAAGATTAAAAAGATTTGAAAGTTTTGAATCTCTGCCGTAAATTAGTACATCAACAAATAACTAGACAAGAAGATCGCGTATACACATAAAAAAATAGTAAAAGCTTCTTAAGTAACCTTGCAAAGAAATATCAATTCATAGACCAGACAGATGTATTAAATATATATATATAAAAGAGTCAGCGCAGAGAAGGGGCAAGTAAAATATGTGTTCCAATTCGTAAATTTTGTTAGTAGATTATATTTTCGTTGGGTCCACACGGAGAGACCTCTGAGGGTCGATACGCTGGCAATATATTACATAGTGTATAAGAACACTTAGTACTTGTAAATAAATTATCGCGAGGTTGAAGCGAGCGAGCTAATTCAATACTCTGATGAGAGCTGTTATTTATTAAATCACTGCCTTGTTAGCAAATGAAGCAATTTACTAACGGTTGAAATACTTTACTTTGGGTTTTTGTTTTGTATATATTTATTGTTTAGGGCTCCGTAGTCCACTATTAATACTTGTCGGCGAGTAAGCTCAAAAACTATTAATATAAGAACGATTTAATTCAATATGAACATACATATAAGTCACACCGATAAAGTTGTACAATAAAATATTGAAAATAATTTTTGGGTAGCTCTTCTATACGTATAGTGGGATTATATTTTTTCCTAAATAATCCAAGGATATGGGATATCGTTAAATAGGTATTTAAAAAAATGATGAGTTTAAGTAAACTACCATTCGATAAAGTTGTTTGTTTGTGAAATATTAGGCTCTTAAGTGCACTTTTTGGATAGGTGAAAGTACTCTCCCTCTGCTATTCCCCTCCAGCAACTAAACGGCTAATTTAGAGATATGGAAAAAATCACAATAGTAGTAGACAACAAATTGAAAAGAAAAGTAAGGCTTTACAAGTTTACGAGTCACAGTAGCTTTAATTAAAATATAATCTTACAAGATAGATCTAAATAATGCGCTATACAATTTTATCTTCTTTGTATTTGATGTTCATGTAATTTAATTTGGCCGGTTTTTTTAATATTAGATTTAGCAAAAGATATTTAGATGATATCTTATAAAAATAAAATTTTATCAATATTTCTGTACACTAAATGTAAAAATAAAATGAATATTTTTACAATATTTTTATTTGTCTGTCATTGAGATGTTTGAACACCCATCACTCTAATTCTGTTTGGGGGATTTTGATTCTAAATTATTAAGTCGGTCAGCATAAGAGATACTTTAAAGTTCAGCTAATATTAAAACTTTCAAATACTAATTTTATCTTTAATAAAAACACAACAAAACTATTGGTTCATTATATAATTTCAAATGTGCAATACACATGTAACTGTATACATTTTTATACATTTGAGTCCCCGGCGATGTAATGAAGATATAACGTGACAATTCTACAACAGGTTATTTTTTAATACAACCCTTATTTAATAACATTCAGTTAATAATAAATCCAAATATGATGTTTAAACAGTTATAACTATTATCTATACATTAGATTAACTACTCGTATATGTAAACATGACATGTACACTAATGTGTACATCAATATGTTGAGCTACAGGTAATACAGGCTCAGATGTTGAAACGTTCAATTACTCAGTTGAACTAGTAAGAACTAACCATTTATAGCAGCAACTATATATATAACAAAAGTGCTATAAAACAAAAGCCTTTACTATCCGTGAATGTAATCGTGTTTCGTTTGACATTATTTAATACATATTTACTTTAAACGAATCATTTGTAATGTAATCTAAAAACGTTAACTAGGAGTGTTGGGTATTTTTCAATATTATTATTAAAAACAAGTTAGGTATTACTTGTGATGGATTATATTTCAAATTAAGGAATAATTTATTCAAATAAGGAAATAAAATAAACAATATTTAGACTTATCTTCTTCTATGTGTTTAGATACATGATATTTTAGAATTATTCGATAATATACATATTATTGTTTCAAATAACAACTCTTGAAGATGATACCATACAGTATAATAACAGTATTTATAATGAAAACATATTTTTACTTTAATCCCCAACTAACAGATAGATTTGCTAGATTTGCTTCGATGCCAGCGAGGCTCCTGCATGTGGTTCGTTTAGGAAAACGATTCGTTAGCTTTGCTAATCTAAATGTAAATAGCTTCCTGGCTCACCGTGAAGCTGCGGTACAAAATCATAGGTTTATTCTAAACTAACAAGCCACGTAACAACGTCACCTATTTTGTACGTATAATATATAAATCTATAAGCTAAAATATCGCAATATGTTATGAAGTGTAGTAAAACATCGTAAGAGAAAAACACATACTGTTTTGTTAATACAGTTATAGAATTCCTAGCAGTTATTAAAAGCTCTGTCACCATATTTTAAATAAATCTAACATAGTTATTATATAGTTTCAACTTCAATGAATTCCTATTAATATATAACGTACAAATCATCGAGAATATAAGAACACATGAGCCTTAAAAACCTATCTCACATGGCAGAAGGTTGGTATTTTCCAATATAAAACTATCCGTCTAAAACACTACTCCAATCCATTGAGTATACTAAGGAATGTGACATTAAAATTGTAAGATTTTCAGTTAGTAATTCAAGATATTTATAAAGACTGTTTTAGGATTATGAGTTTACAGAACTCACATCACTTGACAGTCAGAGGTTTGCTTGAACACACTTCCTTCGTATAATTAGGAAGCTATTTGAATGTAAACTGCAAGTGTCTTTATAGTCTGAAGTGAAGTGGTTTTGTTGAGTCCGTATTTAGTAGTGAAGCAACTTCTAACATAAGGGATTACGGAGCTAGGGACGTCATACAGAGTACGTATTTTATAATAATAAAAATCAAATATTATTATTAAATAATTAAATAATTAACAATTACTCATAGACAATAAAAACAAAGACCAACAATGGTACTGAACAAGTATTGTTACATATAATTAAAACATATGTATTTTTCATTTTGACGTGTCGATATGTATAGAGATACAAGTGTACGAATTTGGTAAGTTTGTACGTAGAAAGTGATATTTAAAACTGTTTAACTTCAAATGAGATGAAGGAGCAGTCCAGTGTACACGGTTCCTAAGTACGCCGCCTCAGTCCACGCGGACCGAGTCGCGGGCAACAACTCGTAACGAATAAATGGAAGGTTTCAATTGAATGATGTTCAAGCGTTATTTACATAATGAAATTTCCAAGTCACATATCAAGTGAACCTTATTAATGTTTCCACGTACCTTTTTAATCTGAGTCTACTTTAGCATATTTACAAGACGTTTGGAAAATAATATACACTTTTCAAACAAGGCTGAATTTATTACATTGTTATGCATGACGTGACAAGTGATTTATTAGCTTGCTTCTCATTTATAATAAGGAATTTGTAGTTTGCATTAATATGAGTGTGGAGGAGGGTGTTCGGGATTAATGTCATATCCGTAATGGTATAATTAAATATTTATTTTTATTTTTTAGCTACTTTTTAGAAATCATAAGAACGTAAAATAATAAGTCTCAAATAAATAAAACCATCAAGGCTCGTTTCATGTCACACTGATTCCATTTTCAGTGCACTAATTCAGTTGTTTCCTGCAGTGACATGTTTCAAGCTGCGAAGTCTGACGTTTCTAACTGAGACAGACGAGATAGGATTACGTCATGGTCCGTAACCATTTGATAGAGTGCGTGTGTTTTGGAGTTCATTCTTTTTTAACACAATGTATTTTGTGTAATAGTAATTATGGTAGCTGTATCAAATTGACATCAGTCAGTGAAAATAGTATCTGATTAGACCGTGGGGTACGTCGTGGTCACGTGACACGAGGTATTGACTTTTTATAGAAAATCAAAGATCATAAAAATGCTCAATAACTTCTAGTTCTCATTCCTGTAGTTTAGGTTGTTTTGTATCATTACGCGGTTTTACTGTACGTTTGTTCACTGCTAATATATTTATTCACATTTGTTAAATATCACAGTAGTGTAATTATTACGGAGCTACATTTACAATATTTACATGCACGATAGGATACAGGAAAATCTTACGTGTTCAATTTTCGTTTGATAAAGGATCCCCGGTTAATTTTCCGCCCAAATTTCAAAAGGCAATTATGTCCATTGAATGGCAATGCCTCCGATACCCCAATTACCTGTCATTGTGTGGAATGTAAGGACCAGAGGGCATTCATTTGATTCGAACCTTTATAGCTAATGTGATATTAAAGTTGTAGTTAATTATTAGAGATAAAACATTTTACATGTTGTATAAAAAGGTGTCAATATTTTACAATTTTAATTATATAATTTATGCAAATAAATCATATTTTAAGATTGAATAACTATTGGTGACATGGTTTGATGTGATAGTATTATGTAGCTAATTATTGGTTATCGGAATAATTAGGTAAATCATCAATTGACCAATTTAAGACGAAAATCTTATTATTTTAGATTCATATTGCAGTTTTTTTATGGTCTTTTGCTGATGTCTAAACAGCACAGCACTTTTCTATACAGCACATTATACTTAAATGATTTCTAATTGATTGAGTGAATAATTAAAAGGTGGATCATTTTGATGGTTTTAAAATAACTTTAAATTTTGCAAAATATTCAGTTTATAAATTATTATTATTTTTTTATGGTCTTGTAAATACATACTTTCTATTTTCGCTCGCTTCGTTCCGAGTATGTAAATAGCCATAAATAATATTTGTATGTTTTATCACACTACCAAATACATTTGCTGTAATCACATGAAATAGACCGTAAAACATGATAGCCATGACGGTTATAGCAAAACACTAAACTTTTATATTATTAAAATTACGATACGTTTTTTCTTGATCCTTTAATGTATAACACATTTTATTCTGTAAATAAATTGCATTCTAAGAATATTTTATTGAAATAGTAAAATCTTTCAGAAATAAACATTTTAGAGCATCATTTAAACTTTAAAACATATATAACTTATTGTATTTACTTAAATAAAAAACACATTTCATTCAGCTGAGCGTAAGCGAAGCTATTAACCGTTTGGAAGACCTTTTTTGTGTTTAGTTGTCTCCAGAATGCGACGAGATAATTGGCTAAAAATTTTCTCATGTATGATTGAGCCAAACGCGGATGTTATAGCAAAAACAGATTGAAAAAATGTTTAGCCATTCAAAAGTTATCAAGAAAAGAAGGAAGGAGAGGGGCTCAGCTTAACACCCGCCGCGCACGGTTGGCGGATCCTAGTTTTTAAAATGACGTCAATCCCTTTAAAAACATTTTCTTAACTTTAAATGTGTTGAATATTAGTTTAATTAAAGAAGCCATTTTGGTGCACACCGACAACTGCTAGACAGTCTTTATGTTTAACGAAAATAAGAACTAATTTAATAAACTGCGCTGAAACGAAGCATAAGTTTAACCTTTTCTTACTGAGGTTAAGGTTTTTTATATTAATTAGTTGTCGACAGTGTCTGTGGCTGTTCCGTTACACACTTAAATACTGAGACATCCGCAACTAACATTAACCGATTTAGATAGTACAAAGAAATGTGTTTCCAAATAAAAATGAACGCGTAACCACAATCCGATCGGTAGTTTTATAGAACTGTAATTATATAAAAAAAAAAAAATGTGTTTTAATATAAATTGTATTGTTGTAATACATTAACAGTTAGTAATACAACAACGATCGATTGCTAATATTAAGAATTTGGTCCAGTAACTTACTATATTGATTCATTAGAATGGCTCGTTATGATGAAATTAGCAGCGGTAGCTGAAGCGCTTTCGTTAGCGCTTTTTACACCGCTACCGCTACCGCGTCCATTAAAACGATTCACCTCCCGCTATCGCTTGCCGTTACCGCATTTTATATTGTGAGCTTTACAATTATCTTACGCGTTAAAGCATAGGACTTGTTTTCCGATTTCGAAGAATATGACTAAATTCATTTCTATGCTAAGTATATAATACTAATTGAGCGGAGTTTCTTTCCATCACAAAGTATTTTTTTGCATAATGAGAAACAAATATATAGATAAACTTGAATTTAAAAATAAAATATTTTCTCTAGAAGAATCTTTTATCTGAAGTTAAACTCCACGAAATAATATATATTTGTATCATCTTAAAATAAAGGATAAATGTTATCTGTATTATACATATACTTAATAATAATAGACCTCTAGGCCGCGTTTAGTTGTTGTGTTCTTTGGAGACACAGACATCTATTACGTCTATGTACTGTAACTTAATAGTTGACTATTTAAATTGCCCATAATATTGATATTATGAGAAGATTTAAAGTATCATTTAAATAATTAGTTAAAAGATAACATGGAGTTTCTTCTCTGTTCTTCTCCATGCTTTGCAATCATGCGACTAGAATCTGACTTACAAATGCTACGTACTATTTAATATAAAAAAAATAAATATTGACTTTTATTAGTTTTTGTTATTATAAGCTATGTCAGTATGTTTGTTTTTTCATGCAAATATTTAATATAAGGGGGAATAAGCTTTAATAAAAGTGAATTAGATCCAAATCAGTCCAGTAGTTACGGCGAGACAAAAAAATAGTACATTCTTATAAGTATGTATATCTTATTCTAGGCACCACTGTGAAAAAGCGACTGGATATAAGCAGAAATCCAATATTTTATTATAATTCGCGAGCTGTCTCGACATCGTCCGCAATTTGTTTCACTATCACTTCACTTTCAATTTTCTTGAATAATTCAACAACCAGAGATTTCGATTTCATTGTGAGAATCGCACGTCTTGTTAGTTCTGAGCGTCACGTTTGATATGGACTGAATTAATAGTTTCAGTCAGTTACAATAATCCATGCAAGAAGTGGTGTATATTATTATTTTTATTTGTTTATTTATTAATTCACTTTTTCTTTACAAACTTAACGCCTTGTTGTACTCTCTACCAGTTAATTTAATGTATCGAAAATTTACTGCAAGTAACAACAAAATAAAGATTATAAACATTAAATATAACAAATAATACGATTTATATAACATAATAAGAATTAGTTCGTATAATATTATTAAAATAAATTAATATAACATATAAAAATATATTTTAATTTCGAGTTACATACAATAAGAGTACAAAGTGATATGTATATTATTATAATATTTCAGTTTATGTGTAATATCGGGAGTCCAAAGAGAATTCGTTGGTAATGAAGAATTCCTAAAAGTTTTTTTGAATCAATAAAGTGTGAATATTCACGTTATATCTCGCTGTGACTAAAGTTGTATTGTTGTGTTGTTGTCTGTCCGTCACTCACAGATATGAACGATAAATCTGTTTAGAATTTGATTTCCAAATTCATTACTCATATTCCAAATACATCAAGCGTTTTATTGCTTTGAATATAATAGAAATTCACATAAAATTTTGTGATTTAGATCAACAACTGTCGTAAACTTAATAGCGATTTAAAGACATTGACGTCTACAAACTACACCATGCATCCTTTAATCGATCATATATAATGTAAATAAATTTAATATCAATGAAGAATCAAATCATTTTATTGAATTTTTAAGATGCAATGACAAGGTAAAGCAACAACTCTTTACAAAATCAACATATAGCTTAAAATAGTTTTAATATAAGAAGTTAATTTATTAAAAATAATCTAAAGAATAAAAAAACATTTTAAATAATGAAAATTCTTGCTAGTGCTACCTTCTATTAAATTTATATTATAGAATATTAAATTTAATTCTCAGATAAAACCTTCCGTCCGTCGGGGACAAAGCCCTGCAAGTGCAGTTATTTTTAAACCCCGGCATTTTAAATTTCTCGAGAAGATATAAGGAAGATGCGTGGGATGTCGATGCAATTTTATGGAAGAGAGATCCTTAGAAAATTTTTCTCATTAAAAGTATTTTAAGATCTACCCACGTGGATGAAACGCAGAGTACTATTTAGTTAATACGTTTTATATTAAAAGAGGAAAAATATAGTATCAGAATAAAATATAATAATATAACATATATAATAGAAAAAATGAATTCAAATATTCGCTTCCTTTGTAATAAAATAAGAAAAAGAATTGAAAATTAGCTTTAAAATATAAATTATCTACGTTTTATTTATATAAAACTTAATAAATATATAAAACAAATGCACTAAAAAAGCAAGACTCGAATCTGTAAGCTCTCGGAGTGTTAGTGCCTCTCCGACTGAACGCTCGCTACTCGTACATGCAGTACACTCGTTTATTAACTTACCTTCCAAAAAACTGTTGTTTTGTTAAAAAGTTCTATTCATTTATTTGTGACAAAAGATTTTACATCTTGTGTAAGATATGTCTGGCTCTATAATAACATTATATGAATCTATTGACGTGTGTATGTGTATTGTGTGAATGTGTGTAAGTGTGTATGTGTGTGTGTGTATGTGTGTATGTGTGTATGTGTATGTGTGTATGTGTATGTACCTGTCATAGTATTCTGAGTCACGAGCAACATTTAATAAAGCTATAAAGTTCATACGACACTTAGATATATCATTTGTGTATAATGAGAGATTATCCACTTTATATGACTCGGTTGAATACAACTTTGCAAGCAAATAGAAATTGGTCGCTCAATAAAGTCAGAGACCTTCTATTTGACCGTAAATTTGAAATAAGTCCAAAACTCATAAAGTGTTTTTATTTATTGATCGATCAAACTGAACTCTTCAAATGTGGTCTTCATTAAACATCTGCTCCGGTTGTTAAGATATACTCGTAAAATCGGATCATCTTAAAACCTACTTTACTCTTCACTTATAAGATACTATTTATTAAAAGTAAGATAATCTATTTTTTTCAGTTAACTTTTTTATTGTTTATTTTATCATATAATCTATTTGTGCGAAATAAAAGAATATCGTTTCACAAACATTTTTGATTTCATATTTTAATATGGAATTTGTAATTGTAGACCTTTTTAAATGATAATGTTGTATTATTTAAAATAAAAAACTTAACAATTTTAACCTGATTTTGTATAATACCGAGAAAAATATTAAAGGGGTCAATGTACCTCTGTTAAGGTTTGTAGATTTAGAAGCTTTAAATATATTTTTATTATACCCTTACGGGTAATTTATGCTCTGGATAGGCTTATCCACCTTTAATCCTAACGTCCCACTCGCTACAATATTCATAGAAATGAACCCTGACCTAGATATACGTTTAGACTTTGCTAAACATTTGGAATTGTGAAATAAATTATTGTAAATGAAATTTCAAGTGGTACGTGAAAGCGTTGATGTCCCCATGAAGTAGATGTCGGCAGACTGAAACATAAAGATTTGCCATCGATCTTAAACAAACATTGTCTCGTCGGTGAAACGTGACGCACTGTTTTTTATGACTTTGAGGTAAACACCTTTTGTTAAATGGATTAAAATAGTTTTCTTGAGAATTTTCTTTGCTTTACAATATTAGGTTCGTTTATGTATTTTATAGTGAGAAGGTAATCAGAGTGATTGGAGTGTTTTTTACAGTATTTTTTTTCAGTGTTGTGAATCATGTATGTGTTATTTGTCTAACGGGATGGTGATGGTGACGGTGATGGTGACATCCATTTTTATATTAATTCTAATATTGCTTTTATGAAAGTGGCCAAAAAATCTCAAAGTCGTGCTGTTTTTTAGTCATAATGTAAGTCTGTTACTTTATAATAGAACAACAGATGCCTACTTTGCCGATTGTAGATTGCTACTACTGTTTGTGAACGGAAGGCCGTACATTTTAAAAACTGAATGTCTATATCGATTTACTTCCAGAGCAGCGGGTGGCTAATATAATTGATTATGAAGCAACTCAAGAATATCAATTCATCTGCAGTTGGTCTCATATTACAAATGTGACATTGCTATCTGTTAGAACATCTGTTTAATGAGTTGTTGTGAATACAAGCATTTTGATTTATTTAAAGTACCTCCTGTGTGGTATTAGCCAAAGGAAACCCGTCGCTTGGAATGTCTATGTTCTGATAAAATGTAGGTGGTTTAGGGAAAATCGATAACCTACTTTTTAAACATCAAAATAATTGAATCGATTAAATACTAAAATAATAAAGAAAGTAAGAATATACTTAGATATTTTAAAATTCTAAAGTGTATCTCTTCGGCTTCAAAATTACACACCCTTCTAACGAGGTTGTTACGTCTCGGAAGGTGCTTGTAAAATAAAATTTAATGTTTCTCCTGTCATAAGTGCCTTGACCCTAATACGAGAACTGTAACAGTTATCTTAACCGGCAGTTTAAGTTTTATATATTTTCTTCAAATAATGGTAGTTATACATACTAAAATGCTATGTTTTGGCTATAAAAGGTTGTTGTAATTTAACTAAATTAAGCACATTTGGCAAGTATGAAGAAATGTGATTCCAAATTTGTTATTAATCTCCGCCAATGCGTGCCGCAGCCAATAGCTATTCTACTGTTCACGAACTTTCGAAATCTTGGTCGTAAACATTTTATAGAGTGAAGTCGATCTGGCCACTGTGAACACCATCTGACTGCTATTTAGGGCATCTATAAACTCTCCACTCACTTCGCTGTGTGGCCTCACTGAGCCAAAACCATATTTTGTTTTGAATTGGTAAAACTATTATGCGGCTTGACTCTCTTGATACTAAATAAATCCATAAATTTTAATACTTCAGGTCGCTTATATATACTAAAATTTTTTCGTTTGGTAAAATAATTTATTTATGAAACTTAAATTATATAATACAAAAATTTATTGTATGATATCTCTAAAAAAATGTGTACTCGCCCTAAATTGTAAAGCACGTAGCACATGAAACTGTTGACACACTCCGGCGCATACTAACACTCATTGACAAAAATCAATTTACGATATCAACTATGATGTCATTTGAATAAGGCAATGAATATAAAGAAGTGCAGCCTTGGTACGATATGAGCGTGAATCATAAGTCAATTTAAATAAGAATGTCTTTGAATCGATTAAACTTTCGTATCAGTATTTTTTTTTATTGCAACATTTTGATGGTTTTATAATTATCACTATTAATAGAGACGTCATACTCATAGATTCAATTTCAGACTCGTCAGAATTATAATATTTTTTCCGTAGTGAACAGATCGATCACTTAATAAAAATATTTATATTAAAGAAAACGGCAAAAAAAACTAATCTTCATTCCCTGCACACTTTCTCTCATCACCTATACTATGGAACTATAAGCTTTTATAATTTAATCCACATATATTTTGAAATCATTATAATTTACAAATCAATGCCAAATAACTGTGTCACTCCAATCTCAGACGGGATTCGAACAAAGTATGTCGTTTGCGGGAAAACTGTACCTAAATATAGTCGGAAGATTATTTTCGCCGCCGCCTGTCGCGCTATCCCGAAATCTAAACACATTACGGATCGTCAGGTTAAGCTCTGAACGTTTATTGCGTGAGTTTAAACGTAATTGAGTCTATCACCATCATGTGCTTACAACGTGAGTTTATATGTTGTTAAGTTTTATCTTACAAAGACTACAATGGATTTAAAAGTGTTTTTGTTTGTGTCAGTGATTATAAAATGTGCCGTCTCCGACCAACCAATTATTGGTATGTTATTTATATGGGTTAATTTAACTATTATTTAAATGTTTTACAAATATTAAATATTGAAATATTGAAACTCAGAGAGATTGTGAACTGAATATATATTTGTATGTTATCATAACCTCTATGTAATGTAATGTATAGAGTGAGAATTTTTCCAAATTTTCAGGTGGTTTATTTTACAAAGAAGACGAAAATCTACAAACGGCGCTTACTGTAAGTGCTAAAATGTCCAACTTCACACCGGCCATACGTACTGTGTCTAACAGAGGAGAGGTGATTGAAATATCCAATCACATCTGTTCTCTGGTTGAAGTGAGTTATACTGTAGAAATTATTATTTGTCATTTTTAAGATAAGAAAAGTCAATATGTAAGAAAGTCTTGTAAAAAAGCTTCCTTTTCATGTCATGAAACTATAAACTACTACCTACGATGGTACTGGAAGTGAACTGTAATCCGTTCAAATAAGTGCTTGAGTGCTTAGCAAGTTCAGAGGGCAGGTCACATTGAAAGAAAATATTATTATAATTGTAAATACGAATTACTGATTTATACACTTATTGACCAATACTAGTAAATCTTTTAGAATTATTATTATTATTATTAAAGTCGAACAATTCCTTTTTGTTCTTTTAATACGATTCTAAAATAAAATCTTTACTTAAAAGGATAATAGTTATCCTTAGGATATATATTTATTGTTTTCAAAGGAAGGTATAGTCGGGTTGATTGAAGGTCTCGGCGGTAAAGCAACTGAAATAGTGCAGTCCCTCTGTGACGTTCTTGAGATACCTCTAATCGTTCTGGAAGACAATGATTACTTTACAAAGGACTGGTCGCTTATCAATTTATTCCCGAGTCCCGCTGCATTTAATATGGTAAAGTATTTCAAAATATATATAAGTTAATGGAACTGTCATATTCTGAAGGATTTTAATCTTAATGAGAATCTTGATTAACTGTAGTCATTAAGTACCGTCATATTTTCGTAAATTTAACCAACATAGACATTAATGGTAATATTTTATTAGAGATAAATTTAATTTAGTATTTTTAGGCATTAGAAAATCTAATCTTATTGAAAAATTGGAGAAATTTTACAATACTATATGTAAAAGGCCACAGTCTAACAAAAGTTCACAAATTAATGAAAATGGGTGATCCAGCTGACAAATACACCGTCACTATACGGGAATTAAGTGGCTCGGATTACAGGTTAATTAGATTTAGCTTACCATTGTTTTTAAAATATGAAAGTTATCACCGGTGTTCTAGTGAATTAATTTTAAAATTATCTTTTAGAGATACTTTGATTAGCTGCAGACAGGCCGGCGAAACTAATTTTGTAGTAGATTGTCCTTCCGCTAACTTGGAGCAGATCCTTCAGCATGCACAACAAGTTGGTATCATGGCAGACGAACATTCCTACATATTCGTATCTCCAGATTTATTCACTATAAATTTGGATCGGTACAGATATGGCGGAGTTAATATGACGGGTAATATTTTATTTCTCTCTATTCTCTCGTCGGGTCTTTATTTTCAAAGATTGATTATAATATCTTGTCTCCAGGATTTAGGTTGGTAGATTTAAGGAAAAATGAACACTTATGGGACTACACAACGAATTACAATCTGGAATCCGGTTTCGCGATTGAGGCATATGAACTCAAGACGAAGTCAATTCTCATACGTGATGCGGTTTTGGCAATATCTGATGCTTTATCCAAGGTCAAGCTAGAATCACAATCACTTAGCTGTGAAAAATATGAATCTTGGCAATATGGATCCACTCTGATTAATTTTATGAAGACGGTAAGTACACGAGAGCAGTCTTTGTTAACAAAAAAATAAAAATGTACTATTCTTTTAAAATCGCTAGGTTTGGAAGGAGTTACTTTGTCTTTGTTGCAATCTTGTTGAATATAGTGTCTTTGTTTAAGAACAAAATAGAAGGCGTCACAAGAACATTATTATTCGATGGTTTTGGACAAAGAAACGATGTCATAATGGATATATTAGAGTTGACACCAGCTGGAAATCAAACGGTAAGTTGACAATAATGATACCTCGACTGTACTTCAAAATAACGCGCGTTCAAGCGGGTTTATTTGATATAAGAAGGTTGGCCCTATATAGATGAAAATAAATAGGATACTTTAAATAAAATTATTTTGATATTTTGTCATGTCTGTATTATTTTATTGTTGTTATATTAGATTGGTAATTGGAGTAGTGATGGCTTTATACTAGATAGACCTTTCGTGCCCGCAGCTGAAATAGCAGAAGAAACAATAATGACAAATAAAACCTTCAAAGTGCTCATATCTACGGTACGTATGTGAAAGCTTACAAAAAATAATAATAAAGAGAGGAATATTATAAGAACGAACTAAGCTAAATGTACTACTTCAATTGCGTCATTGCAGACTGCTCCATATGGTTATATTAAGGACTCAGATAAAATGTTAGAAGGTAACGATCGTTACGAAGGGTTCACGATAGATTTAATAGATCAGCTGTCTCAAATTTTGGGATTTAACTATGAATTCGAAATTGAATCGGACTACGGGAATTTGGATCCAATTACCCAAAGATGGACTGGGATGGTGTTGAAACTGCGAGAGGAGGTGCGCTTATTAAATTTTTTTATTGGATTTAAATAATCAAGTAGCAATAAAATCTTTTTCGAAAATTCTTTTATATAACTTATTTTATTTTTTCCTTTATATAACTTATTTTATGTATTTTGTTTCTTACAGAAAGCCGATTTCGCAATTTGTGACTTTACAATCACCGCGGAGAGACAGTCCGGAATCGACTTCTCAACTCCCTTTATGACTTTGGGCATCGGTATACTTTACAAACAACCCAGTAAACAACCGCCTGAAATGTTTTCATTTATGGCCGTGTTTTCTAAAGAGGTATTATTTGTTCGGGATATACAAAAACAATAACCAATACTACCTATATAAAAGTGACATTAACCTAAAACTCATATGTTGTCGGGATAATAAATAATACTTTGTATTTTATGATATAGGTGTGGTATTATATGATGCTCGTTCAAGCTGGTCTCGGAGTTATTATGATATTTGTGGGTCGGATATCACATAAAGAGTGGCAGAACCCAGTGCCGTGTATAGAAGAACCGGAGGAGTTGAACAACCAGTTCAGTTTTGCGAATTCAGTTTGGCTTATCATTGGATCAGTTATGCAGCAAGGCTCGGAAATTGCCCCAATGTGAGTTCTTGGCATTTTCATTATGATCAAACCATCATAAAAGTCTTATTTATATAAAATTTCCGTATTTATAATTGACAGTGTCGAAAAAGTTCTAATAATATCTAGCCATAGTTTATGGTAATAATATGTTATATTTACACTTTTATTTTCAAGTGCTTTGGCTCCACGTATAATAACGAGTGTATGGTGGTTTTTCACCATGATCATGGTAGCCTCTTACGTGGGAACTTTAGTAGCTTTTCTTACTGTTGAAAAGAATGTTCTTCCATTTACAACAGTGGAGGAATTGCACGATCACAAGTCCATTTCATACGGCGCTAAAAGCAAAGGATCTACTCTTCAGTTTTTCAAGGTATTCTTTTGAAAATATTACTTTTTGAACCCACCAGAAATCATATCAAATATTCGTACATTGATATTATAAATAATTATATTTATTTTTGATCCTTTCTTCTAATAATATAGAATAAAATAGTTCGCTATTTCTAGAATTCATCCTCTCCGACGTATCAAGATATGTATGCAAAAATGAAAGCAAAAAATTGGCTTGTCTCAGACAATAATATTGGAGTTGAAATGTAAGAGAATTTATCTTATTCATTTAGTAACTCTAAATAATTTTAGAAAATCTTATTAAAATATGTATATCAAAAGATCTTTCTCCATACCTGTTATTCGTCCTTGAGAATTGTGTATGCAAACTCTACACAATGTAATATCATATTCCTATTTTTATCAAACATACAGTTTCCATTACTTAGTATAATTTGTATTCAGAGCCGAGAACTCGACATATGCATTTTTCATGGAATCCACATCCATAGAGTATTACAAAGAGAGACATTGCGATCTACTTCAAGTCGGTGGACTGCTTGATTCAAAAAGTTATGGCATTGGAATGAAGAAAGGTAAATACGAGTAATACGTTTTACGTTTTAATAAGGAAATATTTTTTAAATTAATAAATTATGTTATTTTTCTTTTTAGAAAAAGTTGTTAAAATCTCTTCTGCATTAGAGCACATTGTATTATTGCAACTTCATTTTAAGTTAACCAATAATAATAAAAAGAAACGAACACTGGGCTTGTGATTCATTTTAACCGTTTTATTTATTAAGTAATTTATTTAGGATCGAAGTACAAGAAGCACGTCGACGACGCGTTACTTCAACTTAAAGAGAGAGGCGAAATACAGAAACTGAAAGATATTTGGTGGAAAGAAAAACACGACGGGGGTAAATGCGGCGTGAGTGTTATTTATCTTAAACTTTTATTATCTACTTCGCTTATTTATTAACTCGACCGAGCTCGAAGAAGCATTTTTACAATTTAATACATGAATATATATAATAATATGAATTGAACAATATATCGTCTATTTAGTTTTGCATTTGGATATTTTTAAATTACCTTTAAAGTTTTCTTATTTAAAAATATTATCAAATAAATAGTTGTATGAGCTTTAACACTTCGAATATATTTCAAATCTCAATTCAAATAGTTTTGTATCTTTGAAATAGCTACAAAATTTTAAATCCTAAGTTTATTAACAAACATCCTTAATTATTGTAAATGATTTGTAAACAGGCGAAGAGAGATGAGGAACAAAAACAATTAGGTATGAAGAATATGTTGGGAGCCTTCGTGGTGCTCGGTGTTGGCTCTCTCATTGGACTTCTAATATCTACTTTGGATATGTTGTGGGGGGTGTTCAAGCGCTCCGTCAAGTATGAAGTAAGTATACAGAATAATACACAAAAAATATATTTTAACAAAACTATTCTATTGATTTAAATTGCAGTCATTTATAACTTTATTGATTAGTATTTTTCAATGTTTTCTTTTATTAAAAGCATATTTTATATTTCATTTATATTAAAATGCTTACTATTCATATGCATATATAATTATTAGTTAAATATTAGGTAGAATATAACACCTACAAAATACTTTTACTTGCTAAATCTTGTTTATTTTATTTCAGACCACGTTTAAATACGAGCTGATAGAGGAACTCAAGTTTGCTCTTACATTCAGTGGAGATGTAAAACCAGTAAAGCGTCCTAACAAAGAGAACAGCGACAGTGTTGAAGCGTTGGCGGAATTGGAGGGGAAAGATGAGATCAAGTCTCTTCACTCGATCAAATCCGGAAGGTCTACCGACACTCACAGGACACACCACTCGCACGGATCCCGACATTCCTCTGGTGGTTTAAGCGTGGCTTTTGCGAGACGACGAGAATACACTTAACATAATTATATGCATTTTTATATATATTATAGTAATATTAATATAATATAAGTGTTACTAGTACTGTAGTATTGTATATATGATTAAAGTAGTTATACATTTATATCTACATTACTTATAAACTTTTAAATTAAATTGATCATTAAAACAAATATTTACACTGAATAAATACGGATAATCATTACAAAATATCACATCGAGTATAATTTTATTATTGCCTTACAATAGATATTTATTACCTTACGAAAGCATTAATTTTACAAAGATACTGACTCTAATGGAATAACATACTTTAGGTCCTCAAAAATAATGGAAAATTCTCACACGTAGGGAGCAAAGTATTTGCCCTATTATTGCTAGTACCTTTTATCCTACAGAAAAATAGTAGTATCAGATATATTTATTATGAATTATTTATGTTGATATAAAATAAATGTACATAGGGATGTGTGTACACTGTGTGAAGAGACGGAAATGTAATTATGTTAATTTAAACTCTAAACTAACTAAAACTTAAAACCTCTATCAATCAGAGTCCACTGCCCAGAATGGATACTAAAAAATACACAAACATGTAAATTTGTACGGTGGCTCGAGACTTTACAGACATAAATCAGTACCGTTTTGAAAGATATGATATACATGTTCATTATTTCAATGTCCGCGACAAAATGGACACCGACCTCAGCTACAACGATCTTTCACCGGCCGTCCATTAGCTGAATATATTGCTTGCAACGTTGTTACTTTGTTTTCTGTTTTTTCGTGCTTGTTAATTTTAATATACATACTCTGTTTAAGATGTTACTTAACTTGATACTTTGATACAGACAAAATAAAATAACATTTTAAAATATAATCTATTATTTACTATGTTTCACGTCAGTAATTTGTTACTCATAATAGAACAGATATTAACTAGTGTTGGTGGCTGGATTTCCGTACTTTTGCCATATGATTAGCATTGCTCTGTCGTCGACTGTGTGTCAAATGTCGTGAGTGACTTGATCTCTCCGAGGGCGTCGGTACCGGGACCGGTATCTCATCTTCTTCCCCGTGAGTTTCGACATCGTCCTCTTTATCTTCTTTTTTAGAACCTTTGGATCCACTACCGGAAGGTTCCCTGTGACGGACAGGTTTAACGTCGCCAGTAGAACTGATGATAAACTTCAATTCGGCTTTTAACTCTTCTATGAACGGTACCTGATAGTTTGAAATTGATTTTATATTTTTTGATTGATTAATAAATAGGTTTCAGCGCCACGAGACAGGTCGAATTTGTGATATTAAACATGATATATAAATTATCCTTGTGATTCAAGTAGGGTGAAGTCGTCGTGATCTATTGTTGTTATTTAAGTCACATTAAAAAAGATTTAGAAATGCAATTTTTCCGATTTGAACGTACATTAAAAACTCTTTAAATATCTTATAATATTAAAAATAAGCAACGTACAAATGTGATATGTAAAATAGTATTTCATACCTTTTCTTTGTGCGAGGTTATCCATACATCTATAACCATTTCTATGAATGCGCAGATGACCGCCAAGCCGGATCCGGCAGCGAGTACTATGAAAACACCGCCCACATTAGCTAGGACTAATGGTTGAGCGTCTCCACTACTTGTATCGTCATCCTGAAAGTGTCCATTCATCCATTAACCATTTATTATATATTGCCTTACTATCGAACCAATAATCGATCTAAAATAATATTTATTGAGCTGAGCGAAGCGAAGCTCTTTACTGGTCAAATCGCAAAAAATGCGAACTCTCTGTTCTTAAAAACTATTCGAGCTACGTTAACGAAACTCGCCACAACGATTGCGAGCATAAGGCGCTAAGCATATATTTAATTTTGTACAAATTGGAATTTTAAATTCAATATAATTTACTAATTCAGTTTAGGAGAATTTACGTGCTAGCTCAGAAACTACGCATACCACAGTTTCGAAACTCGGCATGGTGTTTGATGCTACATTGCTTAATGACTGTGCAAAATTTCGGTTAATTTTGATCGACAGATCATGAACAATTAACAAAACTAATTTAGTTCGATTAGTGACTCACCAGCGCGCGCCTGCTCGATGCACAAGTTACGAGTGGATTGAAATCTAAAAAAGTTTGTAACTACTCTCATACATAGCAGAACTGACTATAAATTCGTCAGAATGCAGTTCACATTGAGCTCGAAGCACACTAAAAGAATGGTCAGTTTTCGAATTACAGAAAAAAAGTTTCAATTCACCAGAAATTTGTTTATAGACTTCTCATACCGGCGCGCGCCTCAAGTTAAAAGAATAACAAAATAGAAGGAACAACTAAACGAACGCTTCAGTTGCGTGTGAGGTTTCGAACAGGCAAGGTTCCGTCCGAATATTTTCTTTCACTTTTATTTTTAATTTTGCTATCCCAATTTAATATTTTATGTCCACTCGCTATACATTTCATCGAATTTCATCTAACTTCCATTTAATTATTGCTCAATGTTATTATATCATCCCATTATCGTAAAATAGAACGTGGACGAGGCAGAGGAAGAGACAGACGGCGTGCAAGTGGCATATCGCGATACACAGCAACTTCTGTCCGTTCACAACAGTATCGAGATAGTGCAGCCACACATATCACGCTTCCTAATATCGCAGCAAATAAGCGTCGATTCAATAAAGAATTAGAAAAAATGGCATACGTTTTCTGTTCTAAATGTTCAAGAACCGACTTAAAAGAAGCAAGAGTTCCCTATACTTATAAATAGCATGCCGCGCACAGAGCAAAAGTTAGCTCAGCTCATGACCCCGCTTGCGTGACCTAGTTTATTTATCTTCACGCCATATTCCTTGCGGGGTGGCCAGAGACGACGGAGCGCCAAACGCATACCTCTTTCGCCTCGGCCACAGACATCAACCTCTTCACACATGCCCTCCGGGGGTCCTCGTGCTTTTTACGTGACCTTCCTCCAGTATCATAGATACTGTGTTTTCGAAGGTCACTCGAGGCCTCCCCCTGTCTCTCTTACCGCTCACTTTTCGTGTATAAATCTTTTTTACCATTCTTTCATCATTCATTCGTTCGACTTGCCCAAGCCATCTAAAATAATAAGATGGCTTTTTACAAACTCACACCAAGAGCTATTATTTAATCCAAACCTGAGTATAGTTTTAACATTAAGTAAGAAAAATTGGATAGAAATCGACTACTGCCAAGCAGTTAGTATATTAAATTAATATTAAATCCTATTATAAAAGGCAAACTTTTTCATTATGTATCCTTTTATCCAGCATGTTGTTGAGAAAACCTGCATTTATTTCAATCTAATTTTATAAGACTTTCAATGCTTCATATTTTAAATAATTCTCAATTAGACTGGAAATAAATATTACCTCCTTTTATATACAAGATACAAGAAATACGAGTATATATATATATATATATATATATATGTATATATATATATATATATATATACTCGTATTTCTGTCTATTAACGTTATTTATTATGATAATTTTATAATTTAAAAAATCAACATATAATACAAATATTTGTAAAAAATATCTTGTATGTTAAAAACAAATTGTTTAATAATGAAGTTAATTCAAGTATGTTTTTTCACCGTTGTCAACAAATTCGCCTATATTTATTAAATTATAGTATATACTCACATTACTAAGACTGTCAACAAAAGATATTTTTAAAGCATCGTTGTAATAAGGTAAACCTTATTTAAAGTACGTAACTATACATTACCGCACAAGCTCCACCACCTCTCTTCTCCTTCCACCATTTATCTTTCATTCTCGTTATTTTGCCCTGTTCCTGTAATTGCAATATCGATTCACTCATTGGCTGCCTATACTCCGAATCTGCAAATATAATTATCGTTTTCATGTTAATTATCAATCATATATTCATATTTAAATAAATAATACAATCTATCATAATCTTTGTAATTTGACGGTGTATGGGTGTAGTGATCTTTGGGTCTAACTGCTGAATCAAAGGTTTCGACTGTCACATGGATCAATTCTTTGTGTGAACCTCAGATTGTTCTTAGTCTGAGTATACTTTTGTCCGTGTTTTTATATTTGTAATTTTTCCACTACACAACGATGACTTTTACTAAATCCGGAGTTGTTTTTTTAAATAGTATTTATTTCAGTTGTAATATACTTACTTTTCTTCATAGCGATTCCATACCCCTTGCTATCCAACTCGTCTCCTACTTGAGCTACGTCACAGTTCCTTTCTACTATATACTCAATAGACGTAGACTCCATGAGAAACGCGTAATTTTCTGACTTTACCCTGAAGTTATATTTCAAGTTATTATTATTCAAAACCAAATCGTGAATATTTTATACAGGGATTTAGACGTTTTGTTTAAGCGCTTTATAGAAATCCTTTTCTTATTAAGATGAGATGTAAGTGTGTGTCAGTGAACAGTGTTTATTTTTCAACCAGCTTCAGGGATTATACAGATTTAGCTATAAATCTCAGAATATTCTACATCCTTCCCCATCTCGGAGGGGAAGACACGAATATTATAAAATTGGTTTATTTAATTATGTGTGGTACATATAAATAAACTGTTTGACTAGAAATCTAAGAAATTTTTAACTATAAAATATATATATATTTTTAATTGTTTACTACCTTTCCAGACCAATTTCATTTGAAGGCGTCATTAGCTCGTCGTGAGCTTTCATATACTCATACATCTTTTGATATAGTATGTCGTCGGATTCCTGAAATAATAAATCTTTTCATCACTATAAATTAGGAAAATAAAACTACTGGACATAACATATTTATGGAATTTTTATAGTTATTTTTACTTAACGGATTAAAACTTTCTAAGTAGACAGTAACAAAAATAATATTATAAAAATAGTATTAAACAAATTACCAATACCTTGAAAAAACTGAACGTGGCCCCTCCTTTCTTTGCACCGTACGTTATGCCATAGGGGTTAGCAGATAAATCTGTAACGCTTTTAATGGCATAGAATTTTGATTCAATTGTCAAAAATGCAGCTAAGTTGGCCGTGTAGGAGGAGACCATGATGAGAGTAAAGAACCACCACATGCTACCGGCCATTCTTGTTGATACAGCGCTTAAAATTTAATTTATAATAATCATTTAAATTTAGAAATAAAAATAGTGCACATAAAAACAGTCCACTAAAATACATTTTAATTAAGACTTTATTAAATATGCACGATATCTAAAGCTATTTCTTTTACCAGACATTGGAAATTTAAAAATTCTTTCAGAAAAATTTTTGCGTTTAATCCCGCCAGATAGACTTTGATCGATGCTTTTATGGTAAATAAATACCAGACATGAAAAACTGGATAGATTTTAAATATAATCTTCGCTCTGTTGCTCGGCGACGCGTGAAGATATATTGAATGAAATTACATCGGAGCTATTTCTGATCCCTGGGTGAGCACGCTGCCCAACGTGAACCAAAATGAGTTTGCTAAAGTGAACTGATTATCCAAAGTTTCCGGCTCTTCTATACATGGATACGGGTTTTGCCATTCTTCTGGTGCAAAGCGGCCTAATATGAATAGTAGGACCGACACCCCGACATAAGCACCGGCCAGCCATCCCCACACCTGTGTTAAAGAAGACATTTAAAATGACCTAAACCCAATTGTTCTAGGTTCAACAGAGTATTCTATCAAAAATTTAAAATTTCTTGAAGATCAATCAAATCAACATAAGCACTGTAATAAACATATATAAATCTTATCTTTTACATATTAATTTCAAATCATTAGAACAAAATCTGCAAAATGTAGTTTTTTTTTGTATATGGATTCAAGACTTCTTAAAGGGTATTTAGTCTATTTTTATGTTCTGAATTATTATTCTTGTTTAAAAACATGTTTAATAAATTAAAGAAACATACCTGATACGAAAATGGTGAAATAAATGAAAACAAGTTAGGTGGTTGCTTGGTTGGTTTTTTATACAAAATGGTTATACCAAGATTCATGAAGGGGCTTGTGAAATCTACTGCCTTCTGCCTTGCTGCAGTAATAGTTAAATCGGTAATAGCAAAATCAGCCCTCTGTGATCAGAAAAAAGTTAACGAATTAATACATTATAATATTTGATAGAACGATATAAAAACAGTTTGAAGTTTAAACACTTCTATACTTAATATTTTGTAGATGATAAATCGATTTTTAGATATGTATTATTGAAAGAAGACTATTTACACCATCCATTATTTTTTCCATCATTCCAGTCCATTTGCCTGTATTGGTATCATACGATCCATAAACGCCGTCGGCTTGGATATCAAATGTATAGTTGAATTCATTCATTTTCGCCAGTTCTTCAATAATTTCTATTCCAAAACCCTCGTAGCGGTCGTTTCCTTCGAGCTTTTTTGAAGACTCCCTCAACATTCCATATGGAGCACTCTGCGTGAAAACAGATTTTTATATGTGAAATAAATACATTCATGTTTGTATTTATAATTCAATTACGTACCAAAGCCGTTAGAACAATAAAATGTTTTCCTTTCATTGTTTGTGTACCCTTCGTTTCTACGGGAGGAATAATTTTCCTCGCTTCAGTAAACCCAGCATCAGAAGTCCAAGTTCCAACCTGTAATTGTTATATATTTATAAAAATATTAACCAAAATAAATAAGAGCTAACAAATTTTAATGAAAATGAAATGAGCCTCAACAGAGACTATTTATTTGTTAATTCATAAAAACTGGTACCAGTACCTCAATAGACTGCGACGAAAATGGAATCTGCGATTTGAAATCTACTGTTGGTTATTAATTAGTTTTTTTTTTGTATTTTACCTTTTCAGATCCATGGCCCATAACTTCGAATATTTCAACTTCTAAATCTGTTCGAAAACCTTCTTCATCAAACTTGATAACTCCGGTTAAACCATCGATTTCAGTCTATAAATATTACGTTATTAAAAATCATAGAAAGTTATTAGTCCTAAAACATACATCAAACTTACTGTCCTGGCATAATTGATGACACTCGATCCAAAATTCCACGATTCATCAAAATCACAAGTAATATTTGCACCTTCTTTTAAGTCCATGGCCTTAATGACTGAAGTATATAACATCACAGCATCATATACTAGAGCTAAATTTAATGTAAGTCCACTATTTTCAAGCGCATTATTTATTTTTTCCTCAGAGAGTTCTTTCACCTTTTGATTTATTGAGGTAATTAATTCTTTAACTTCTTTCAATTCAGGATCAAAAAATCTTATTCCTATAATAAATATGCATTCACTGAGAACATTTATACTTTTAGGTACATATATTTTAATTTAACCAATTCACCTGTTATATTCGATCCTCCATGCTTGAATGGACTAATATCAATAGTTTGAAAATCGGGATTCATTATTAGATAGCTGTGATCGTCAGACATTATACCAACTTGTTGCGCTTGTTGCAAAAAGCGCAATAAATTGTCTAGTCTACAGTTTACCAAGTAGTTTACTGAACCTGAAGCTTTTATAGTCTTCAGTTGCGATCTAAAAGGGAAATGATATTTTTGGTCATCTTTTTACATTATTTTGTTGCAACATAAAGATAATACAAACCTGTAGTCATCCCCGTCTGGAAGCTGAGTAACTTTTATCACAATATTCTCACCTGAGTCAAAGTCTTCTAAAGAAATAACATTATTCAAAAATGGCAAAAGTTCAGCACCTTCATAAATTATCGTGAACTCTGTCCAACCCTTCTGTGTGATAATATCAGCAAAAATCTTTGAAAGGATATTAAGTCGGTCAAAGATTTTATATTCAAAATTAAAATGACCAAAAATAATCTGCGCATTTACCTGAGAATAAGCATTGTGATTCGGATATAAATTAATAGCAGACCAATTTCTAGTTTGAGTTTCGATGGGTTCAGTAATTATTTGAGGTATTTCTAAAAAATCTGCCAATGACTGAACATGTTGCAAAGTGTTTCTACTCTGTGGTCCAAACACTCCAAATATGGTGTACTGGAACACGTAGAATTAGTTTGTGTATAGTAATGTAAGGTATTGATATATATAGTGTACAATTTTATTCATATTTGTGAACCTTCAAAAGGGAGCACATAGCGTCTTCGGCGTCCATAATATCACCGGGAGCAGTCCGAATAACCTGAGCAACGAATAAATTTTCTTCATTTTTAGATGCGGCAGCTATCGCTATGTTAAATGTTGCGTCTTGTAAAAAACTGCCATCGTCAAAAATTGCTCCTTCAATAATAAAATACAACAACATAAAATATAAAACATTGTAACAAATGGTATTATAAATACAATTTAACAATGTTGCAAGTACACACAAGCACACACAAGCACACACAAGCACAACACTCACCAATACTTCTATCCCCGTCTACACAAAGTAAACAATCCATTAGTATAAAGTACGTGTACCATTTTAAATTCACCTTCATCTCGGCTCACGTTCGTTAAATATTAAATGATGTGTTATTTCCTCACTTCTCATCCTCATATCGAAGTGATGTGGATTAGCTTAGTGTATTTTTGGATCTATTGTATAATTTGTTATACCTTTTAACACATACTAGACGCGTCGCATGTGCAGCGGTTGGCGTTCCATCGCATTGGCTCGAAATAGACAAACCGCTAATATTAATGTCCCCGACCTAAAATTTCGTTGGAGTGCAGTTGGAAATTAGTAATAAATTTGATTATTAAATGTTTTTTAACATTACCTGGTATTTTAAATAAAAATAGCAGTTTATCTTTTATTTAATAATAACTATATATTGTTAAGTTTATTGTGGGTACAATAGATACCAAACCAGATACCTTTAAATAAGATATATTAAAGTATCCATTGCTCACAGCTATCCACAGCTATCAGCTATGGAAGACACATCTTGACATGTTAACTTACCACTCTTTTTAATTTTACATTGTATTGGTAACATAAAATATAATTTTATTGATACAAGCGACATCTATGATTAAACTCGAAGAAACACCTGTGCTTTTGCTACCATTGCTACTATACCTTCTTAACTTATGCTCTTTCAGTTAATTTAGATATTATATTCTAGATGTCTCTCTTTTAAAATTGATAAGTTGATAAATGGACAAGAACCATAACTTATTAAGATATAATATTTTTGAATATAAATTAGTTTATTTTCTCGTGTTTATTTATATTTAATATTAGATTATATGTGTGTATATTTAATATTAGATTATTATTATGTAATATTTATTTACCAAGCTTTAATTTTTTCGGAAACGGAAAAGATTTTATTTATATACCTACATTAAAAGAGTTTATGGTCATTTTTATTATTTTACGATCTTCTAAAAGAAACCTAATAAACGGAGACGCCAAGGTTATTTTTATAGTACTAAAGATAGACGAAGATAGCTCCAACATTATTAACCTATATTATAATAATATTATTATGAAAGTTTTCATTCAAAGAATATAAGGTACACACATAAATGGTGAATTAAGATATATAATACCCATACAGTCACTATAGCACTGCTTTTATAACAATGACTATAAAAAATATATATTATTATAATTAATTTTACCAGCAGTTATCTGAGGTTATATATAATGGTGTTTGTATTTGGGTTTAACAATACAATATCTCATTTACGAGGGTCGGTAGGCAGCGCGTGCGCCGCCGGTGAGGTCACAACGTAATCCTCAGTTAATTGTTTAATTGTTAAAGTTATTTACCTCAGTATTACATATTATAATGTTATTAAATATGAAACAATACACTATTGTCTTCATTTGGTGTAAATATATAAAAGTTTCATTAAAATTAATTAGTGTTAAAGTAATTAATTTGCGTAAGTATAACCCTCAAGTTAAAATTAGGATTCTAGATTTTAAGTACAAAATTCTTGTTAGCGATGGACTTTAATTAAACCTCGAGCTAAGGAAATGTAAACGTAACTCAGAAATGTAGGCTTTAATATTACCGTAGCAGGTTAATATAAGGTGTAGCAAAATGTTTATACGAGAGTATGCACTTTTATTGTTTGTGATTCTGATTTAGTAATGGTGGTACAAATTATGTACTTTAAATAATTATATTATTCATATAATTGACATTTGGGGGTTGATTTTTTTAAAATTTCGTCCATAAATTTAAAGATACGAGAAAATATAGAAATCGAATTTGTATTATTTTACAACGACCCAGTTCGTTTATTACCGGGACGGCTTTTACTTCAGCACTTAATTGTGTTCCAGTTAAGTTAACTGATACAAACTGTAACTTCAGTGAAATATAATATTTATAATATGTAGCTAAATTAACCTGTGAACCATCGATTAAATTAATTAAATACAGAAATATATAACAATCAACAATATTATAATGTTTATTGACGTAAAGATATTATTTATTATTATTTAACAAAAGCGGCCCTTTTTTTATCTTTCACTATTTAAAAAGATTTCCCGCTCTGACTCGGAGTCGTAAATAGGAAACGCTGTCCTCCTTTCGGCTCGTACTCGAAGCCATCTTGAGGTCAGTGACCTTAAGATTCATTCTGGTACGTATCTTTTAGAAGATGATAATAGCAAATATCAGCCAACTATAATTACGAATGTGTATGAGATAAATATCCTATAATAAGTCGTTTGTATTGGGTACAGCTGCGCTATACAATTTTTGTAACGAATACAATAATTGACTCTTTTAGATCTGAAACATTTTTAATTTAGTTTTATTCTTATAAAATGCGTGCTTCGTTTTGTCGAATAGCTTCATTACAGCTGCAGTATACAGTACGTAAGCAATATAATATAATGTAAATATTTAATAAGTTGTGGAAAGAAAGAAAAATGTTTTTTGAAAGTTTTATTCTTATATTCTTGTGCACGAGAATCTTATTTCAGCTCCAGACGATATATAAAATTCAAGTCGCATGTCTCGTGCAAGCAATCCTGCAAGACTATTACATATGAATTATTTCATAACTCTCTAGTATTTTCTCTAAGAATATATACGGCGAGATATTATACTTTAAAATCTTCAAAATTAAAGCGTCTCTTTTAAATTGTAACAGTTTCGTTTTATTCAAATATAAAATAATAGTTCTTAGCGCTTTATTTGATAAATGTTCTTCATGTTGTTTGATAATCGATAAAAAAAATATATAAATATATATTAAATGAATTTCGGAATAAATAAAATATTTTTTGATTATAAAAAATTTATTAGGACTATATTAGACCTCGGTAATAAATACTAATACTTAGATTTATATAAATGCAGATAATTATGGGAATCACTGTTTGTGCATTTTCAAATAAGCACGTCTCCAGTATCTTGAGTAACAAATTCTATTCAAGTTGTGTGATAGCAGGTGATGTCCATTTGATAAGATAGATTGCCTATTCACGTGTTGCGTTTGGACGCAGCAAAGGCTGGGTGCCCACACATGTCTATCGTTATCTTGTGAAGTTCGTTATATCAATTTACCGTAAGGACTCCAAATTTATCCTCATTGAAGTCTAATAGCATTTGCTTACACGCTCTAGTTGGTTCAGTCATATTGCAAAATATTGTTCAGGAGATCTTTCATTATATTATTTCACCCACTCTTATAGGTTGTCGGTTAACACGGGCCGTCGTAAGTGTGAAGTGATATACTTTGTCAGTAATAGTATGATTGTTATTGAGATAATTCATTTCTTTTTTTTTCAACAATCTTTTGTTACCAAATATATTTTTTTCGTGTACACGTATTTTGGCCGACATTCAATTAATAGCAAAGAAAATAAATTCTTATGTCTTGATTGTTTCTGTATTTTTTTATTACGTTTACTAAATTAAGGATGAAATCAATCTTTAAATCTTTGATTCCGTGACCTCAATGTTCAATGTACGTAAATATTATTTTATATATTAAAGTTTCCAGAGCATAATAATATCCTTTACGTATCCAGTCAAGCTCCCTCGGGAACCAACAAAGTTGTCGTAACCTACCATACTTACCGCGGATATTAAATACCCCGACCCCTCCCTGGGAATTATTAGTTTCTAACTTCCGCTGGTTAATCTATACTAATATTATTACCATAATTAGTTAATTCCAAACCGCTAATCTCCAAAGTCACCAGATTAATTTTTAAATATTTCTTAAGACATACAGTTAAATGTCATATTTGCGTACAACCGTTAGTCCATTGTGAACTCTAAGTAACGTTATTGCATGGTTAATATGTCTGTCATGTTAAAAGTAAACCTGTTAACGGAGAATACACTTCTGTTCAACTCGTTTCACAATGGGGACATTTTTCATAGTTATAAGTAATATCATCACACCTCGAATAATAAAAGAATATCATTTTTAATAGATAAGAACAACGTAACGTAATGCGTTCAATATATTAATTACGATTAATTTCCACAAAGAAAAATGTCGTCATACCCATTGCAGTAGGCTTTTATGTATGACGAAATATTTCGTCATACCCAGTTAACAGGTTAATATCTCGACGACATGATACCATTCCAAAGTCTATTTTGAACTATTCAACTATCCAATAATTAAAATAAATGTAAATTGTTAATGAAAGTGACACTCGATTTCTTTAAACAGATGAGTCTTTCGTTAATGTTTTTTATTTCGTTTGAAGGATTTAAAACAGCGCTATTTTTAGTCTACTTTTTCAATACTTCTGATACAACCAACTTAAATTCTTGGTCTATTTTTACTATTTCTTACTATGAAATTAATTTTCCGCGAGTAACTTCTTGCTTGCTTTTCGATGGTTGAAGCTGGCAGGCAAATAAATAATATTTTGGTTTGACGATTTTTAAAGATTTATTACCGGGTTATATAAATTATTGACTTATATAAAAATTCTATTTTTCAAAATTATTCGAAAAATATTTGACCTGCAAAATATATGGTTTTACCAAAAAGTACTCCTATCATACAGGTATGTCGAAAACAAGGTCGTGAAGTAGGTTTTTATATGCTTATTTGATATTGTTATAATTTAACAACCAAATTCCACGGCACATCCAGACTACTACAATAACATATTTGTTATTAGTAACTGTCGGAAAAATATCACATGATAGATTACAATGTTCTTCACCCACACGACACAACGCAGCGGTTATGTATTACGAGCACCGGTCGGACCAGATGATCCTCAACTTTGACAAAATGTCTTCCTCTGCTTGTATGTTGTTAGGTTTTTTATTATGTGCTAGTGTTATTTTATACTTATATATTTTCCTTATGTAACTTCTTGTTTTGTGATATGGCTAAGGCTAGGCTACATAAGGCTAGTATATGAACGAAGTATATAAGGAAAGTGTTCAAGACTAGTACATAAGGAAAGTAGGCCTTGTGTACTTGTTTTATATACCGGTCTTATTTACTTGCTATGTAAATTATCCTTAAAGTTATACCAATTGGAATAATATTCAATGTAGGTACAAGAGCTTAGGTCCAGGTCATCGTATTAATTACCTGCAATATTAAATATTCCGTTGTATTTATAATCTGGTGATTATAATTGAAATTTATTTTATTAATTAATAGATGTACTCACCGGATGACTTTTAACGAATTACGAGATTACGTTAAGAACATATTAAATACTAGCTTTACACGCGGCTTCGCTCGCGTTTCAGTCTTTAAATAAATATTAGAGATATGACAAACGACGTTTTTATCTTTCTAAATTTATTTAAGTTTCCCCAAAAAAAATTTTTTTTTTTTATAAAAAGTATGCTGTGTTACTTCTAATACCTCCAAAAGTATGTGTATAAAGTTTAAAGTAATTAGTAGGGATGTTGTAAAAGTTATAAATACACATAATAATAAATAATCTTTTTATGGAAAGGACTAGCTTTTGCCCGCGACTTCGTCCGCGTTTCCGTCGTTTTTCGAAAAAAAATTAGCAGATGTCCTCCCTCATAGTTTTGACGTAACAGGCAGATTCACTTTCGTATTTTAGAAGGGCAATAGTAATATAATATGCCAATCCACAAAACTGTTGAAAAATATAAGTAACCGCAGAATATTATAATATACCCACGCTATACCCACGACTCGGTCAACGTGTAACTCCTTGTTTTTTATTAAGATAATATATTGCTAATATTTTTAGATCAAATTAAAATGTTTCAGCGCAAAGCTTCTGGGTAGACTATGTTAAGAGTCGACCCGTCCGGCACGTGAACGTAAAGATTCCTAGAATTGCTAACCCGGGAAAGAGCGACGTATAATTGACCATGCGAGAAACAGCTAACACCGAGATCTACTCCAGCAACACGAAAAGTCTGCCCTTGAGCTTTATTGATAGTCATGGCATAGCACACCGATACTGGGAATTGCGTTCTTTTAAATTGGAATGGAAAATTATTTGGTATTATGGGAATTCTGGGAATAAAGACAGTTTCTCCTGCACCGCAACCTGTTAAAATTTGAGCCTCGATTACATTTTGTTGCAACTGGGTTACTTTTAGCCGAGTTCCATTGCAAAGTTGAGGTGGTCTTAAATTTCGGAGCAGAATTATCGGTATGCCAATTTTTAAACAAATTATATGAGAAGGTAGTCCAGGCATACTTAAAGAATTTAAAAATTCTATCGGGTAATTAGTGGCTTCTTGTTCATCAACCATTCTATTTATTGAACTATAAACTTTGCTTTCTCCCTGTATATTAGACAGTATTTTATTATTAATTTCAGATGCCTGGTCATTGCGAGGAGTCAAAATGGACCTTTCGCAAAGCCAAGAATTGTCCCTATTTAATATAATTGTTATGTCACCGTAAACCGAAGATATAAGATGTTGTTGGGATTGCACTATACAACATAACTCAGGTGTCAGAATAAGTTTTCCTTGGTGTAGTTGTGGATAGGTACCTTCACCAATCTTCAATATGTATCAGAAAATTCACGATTATCTGCGTTGTCTCCAGTTCTCACTCGCATATTTATAGTCAAATGCACCGATTGTATATCACGCCACAAATAAGAGCTTTTCAGGCAAGCCCTAATCTCATCAGCTCGGGTTCCCCGTGGTATTACCGGTAAGGTTTGTCGGAAATCACCACAAATTTTTCCCATAATTGGACAGGATCAGATAAATTACAAAATGTGAGTAATGTTACAAATAAATGGCGTAACCGTCGTGGATTATCACTAACACAGGATTCTGCTAAAGCGTCATCCCAATGTTGATCATTTTCAAGCAAATGACGCGCTTGGCAAGCTGCATGATAAGTTGGATAAACAACATCGTCTACTTTTCTCAAATCTATAAATGATGTTGGTCCTCGCACTGTATGTAATAATAATCTCAAATAAAAACACTCTGCGTTGTTAGGATGAACAGTATACACTCTACCAAGAACATGTTCTTTGAAAATACCTGTCTCGCCATCTACAGGCCTGCCTCGGCGTCTACGGTTAAAGACACCTCGTTGTTTATCGTAGGTATAATACGATGGAACTTCTTCATACAAAAGAGACTTTGCGAAATTATCAGTTTGGCAAAGTCGAAAGAATGCCAATAAAGTTGTTTGTCTAGGGTTCTCTAATCGTTCTGTAACATTTTCGGCGTTAAAATATATACGTTGACCGCCTTCGAGATGAACATCCAGATGGGTCACAGGTGGATATCTTTCGTGAATATTAAAACTTAAGATCCGCCACACAGCTTCTGAAGAGCTGATATATCTGCCTGACTGAAATCTAGTAACTTCATCATGTTCATTTCTTAACGCAAACGTAGCTTGGTCACTGCCCTTGTTAATGTACTTACAAATATATTTAATTGACTCTACACTATTACACATTTCTACATTTATGTGAGCTTGAAATGCTCTGGACAATACAGGCGAATACGGAACGACCCACCTATTATCTAAAGTAACCTGTTGTCCAGACATTCGCTTTTCAACAGTAAAACCACCATTGTCTCTTGAACGGCGACGATATAATGGGTATCCATCATGTCCTGTTACAGTTTCATCCACTAATGCTTTTGGATACCTTTTAGTGCAACGACCGTCTTGCATGCAAGGAGCATTTGCGTTAAATGCACCACATGGACCATGTATCATATGAGTTTTAACAATGTCGTATAACAGGGGATCTGCAGTCGGATCTGGAATTTCAGCACTGATTAATCTGTCTACATCATTAGGTCGAACCTTATCTTTTAACCAAAGCAAGATATGTGCGTGAGGTAAGCCGCGTTTTTGCCACTCAACACTATACATATAACACAATACTTCTCCAAAAATGTTATCTTTGGTAAGAAGATCTATCATTGATTTTAATTTTAAATGAAACACTCTTGCAATAATATCATGGCGGTCATGCGGTGCCTGACCCTCAAGAAGCTCCCGAGTGATTTCATCCCACTTGGGATTGGTAGTTACAGTAACAAATAAGTCGGGACGTCCATATTTTCTTACGTAACAAAAAGCGTCTTGAGTACGTTCATGCATGTAGCGTGGACCACCAGTAAAAGAAGAGGGTAAAATAACTAAACGACCCATATTCACAGTATCGTTATCTTGCTGCATGGCATCGCGAAGGTGCACGTATTCTTCAGCGCGCAGCTGCCTTTGATTAGATCGTATATAAACTAATCTTTCGGTTTCAATTTTTGCGTACATGTCAACAATAAACTGATTAAATAAGCCACGAAAACGTTGAAAGTATACCAATCTATTCCGTCTCACTTGCAGGTGGTAACAATAAAATTGAAGGCATGACACCTTTTTATTATAATTAGGTGCGCCTGTGCGCGGATCGGTTTGGTATACAGCGAAATTATAACCATCTTCCCCTCGACAGTATATCATAGGATATTGCAAACTGTCGTAAGCCCTGTGGGTTTCGAAAATACGTTGCAAACGATTGTCTCTGGAACGTATAACGATATCACGCCTATCACATTCCTGGTCGACCAGTACTACAGCAACTTCATTCGTGGATGGAACGTTATGACGCCCAGGGTGTTCCTGAGTTGGACGCTTATCGGCATTTATAACAATTTTATAATTGTTATTACCATCTTGAGAAAGGGCTTCTAATGCCGATTTAAAACTGCATACGTACGAATTAACCTGATGTAACATGTTCTGAAGTTGTGAAATGAGTTCAGTATTTAAATTCGGAAAATATTGATTTCTTATATTCGACTGTTCGTTGTAATCGGATACAAAATATATTTGAAGAAATTTAGGTTGTTCTTCAGGCAAAAGGGACCCTATCAAATGGTAAACCTGACCTTGTACCTTAAAAGTAGGCATGAAAGGGCCTTCTGAGATTTGTTTAGCACCAAAGGATGTCATTTGGAATGCACTATTATAAGTGCGAATATTATCTAAAAACTGTTTGGATTGCAAATGTTCCCCTAAAAGTAGTGATTTTAAAGGTTCCGGTGGGTCTTCGAACGAAGGCAAATTTATTTTACCTCCAGAACAACAGAAACCAGCAGACTCCTTCCTCCACTTCGAAGCATTACAAAAGGAACATACTACGTTCATATCGCCTATTTCAGAAGATGATCTGTAATCAATTGTGAGGTTATAAGCAAACCCACTTTTATATTTATCGGACCACGCCACCGAATTTGTAGATTGATCTACCACGTGTATATCTAAGTCATTAAGACCATGTCGAAATCTATCTGCAGTAAGACGGGCCTCTCGCTGTTCTTCTGTTTCAAGCGACCGAATATTTTCAATTCTTAATCTTTCATTAGATAAAGTAATCAATTGTTCTTGTCTCAAAGAATTGTAATAATCGCGTCCCGACTCTAGTCGTTGTTCATGCTCATGTTCATCTTCAAGAGATCGAATCATGTTATGGTGCGCCCTATCATTTGTCAAACGGTCTTGATATTGAGTAAAAGTTTCAGATTCTCGAGACAAAATATGACGTTCGCGATCAGCTGTAAGCCGTAATTCCCTCTCAGTGAAGGTTTCGGACTCGCGAGATAAAATATGACGTTCGTGGTCAGCTGTAAGCCGTAATTCCCTCTCAGTGAAGGTTTCGGACTCGCGAGATAAAATATGACGTTCGCGGTCAGCTGTAAGCCGTAATTCCCTCTCAGTGAAGGTTTCAGACTCGCGAGATAATGTATGCCGTTCGCGGTCAGCTGTGAGTCGCAATTCTCGTTGTAAAGCAGTTTCAGCTTCTCGGGATAACGCATGTTGTTCCCGGTCAATGGAACGCCTTAGCTCTCGTTGAGAAGAGCTTTGAGAAGCCCGTGTTGTAGCTCGTCTCGCTCTTTCAGCTGCTAATCGCATCTCCCTTTCTGGAGAGCTTTCATTAGCTCGAGATGTTGAGGCACTAACTCTCATAGAGTTTAACCGATGTGCTCTTTCCTCTTCCGATTCTTGAGAACGCGTCATTCTCATTCTCCTAGCTTGACTCGAAGTTCGAGATAAAGATGGTCGTTTTTTAGGTGGCATCGTTTATTTTATTTTTAATCGACGGTAACTTAAATTCTATTTAGTTACCCAACAAAAAACTTACGTCAGAGGTCCTAACTATAGCTAAGTATATAATAAATAGAATATAAATCTAAGTGCCTATTAAAACTAAAATAATATTCTAATCGAATTATAAATATGTACGTAGGTACCTACAAATTACAAAAGAATAAAAAATGAAAATAAAGCTATACTTAATGCGTGTGCAATACTATCTACACTTACCTACTTCACTTAAAAATGAATAATAAGAAATACCTACAACTACTGTAATTAATCAAAGTACCTATGCTAATACAAAAAAAACCTTAGATGTTCTAAGTACAGCTGCTATATAATAAAAAAATATAAATCTAAGTGCCTATTTAAACTTAAATACCTAATATTCTAATAGAATTAAACTAAGAAATATGTACCTACCTACCTACAACTTAGGTACAAAAAAAAAAGAAATGAAAATAAAGCTAAAACACGTGTGCAGTATAGGTAGATAGTAGGCAATATCTACCTATACCTACTTCACTTAAAAATAAATAAAAAATACCTATGAATACTATAATTAATAAAAGTACCTACCTACGCTTTTATCTACTCAATACAAAAAAAACTAAACATAAAATGCCCAAAACTAACCTATCAGTAACTAAAAATCTAACAATAATCTAATCTATCTATCTATTATCTAATCTAAAAATCGAATCTAAATCTACTTAAAAAGAAATAAAATAGGAACTATTAATAGTTAAGAATTTAAACAAAACTAAAACTAATTTAGAAAATAACAACAAAAGAAATTAAAATAAACTATTTAAAGACAAAAAGTCGCGCTGATAAGCACGGTTTATAAAATAACAATTATTGTCTGTCAATAAAGTTCAACACTCTGAACGCATCAACAGCCAAATATTGAATGACGCTTGCGCTCGCCTCCCGCCCCTTTTATACTTTGCCGCCGCGAGCCCCGTCGAGCGCGGCAACCGTTACGCAAAAATAATCCTTATAGCTTGATTCACTATTCACGCGCGATGTCTTGTTGGCGTATTTCATGTAAGTAAGTATAAGTTTGGTGTTTCTATACCGATTTCAATGATTCTTTTTTTATTGAATTGGTGCTAATGTTTATTTTTTTTTTAATTAGGAATGATGGTGAGCATTATTGGTTTTATAAACGTAAAAATAAACAAATATAATAAGAAATCTCCGAACTGCTAAGCTATCGAGAGTTATGCGTGTTATTGTGAGTTAACTATAAAAGGTAGATATATGCTGTCTTGGAATATTTTTCGTGTATTTTTATGTAGAATATTTCCGTTATACATAGTTTCTATGTAGCTCTAACCATTAAGGCTGCACACGCGACGGAAGCTTAAAAAATCAAGCAACTTCTCCCATTTTCTCAACATTTCCTTTCACTGCTCTGCTCCTATTCATTGTAGTGTGATGAAAAGTATACTATTACCTGCCCAGGAGTATAAAGAATAATTGTACTAAGTTTCGTTAAAATCCGTCGAGTAGTTTTTTTTTCTATAAATAACATACAAACAGACAGACAGACAGACAGACAGACAAAAATTTTTTTAACTGCATTTTTGGCATCAGTATCGAACACTAATCACCCCCTGCTACTTATTTTGTAAATATATTTCATGTACAGAATTGACCTCTCTACAGATTTATTATAAGTATAGATTAAGAAATTGCTAACTAAATATAATATCTACCTTACTTGTCCACGTTGGATCCGTTACTGAGGGTAGGTATATCGTAGTATAATAATATTGTTCTGTAAATTTTCTTGTATAATTTAATGAAATGGTATATCATTCCAACAAGAGAATCTTTCGAGCTCCGCAATGGTAATGCTATGATTCGTGTCGGTTATTTTCGTGCGGCAGTTTTCGCTCCTACGAAGTGACTTATGAGTGTTAGTTCCAAAAGAAAAGTTTGTTATATTATTATTGTAAGAAAATACAACGAGATATTTACTTTTATGTCGTTGTTTTTTGTATTACGTTGGATATTTTCGTTTGGAATTATTTCGATTAAGGATTTTGTCCATGAGTTACGGGCGGAATTGGAAGTTCGCTTTAGGCAGATTACTTTGGTTCGGAGCCGTGGCGTTGCGTTGCGTCGGACATTTTGTAATTAGTGAGGAAGACAAAATGTAGATTTAAAATAAAACAAGAGTTAGGTTACCGATTAAAAAAACTATTCAATTTATTTTAACATCCTTAATTTGCAATGTTATAGTCATACTATAAATAAGTCATATATTCTGAAAAAAATGTCACACAAAAATATATAAAAAATATATTGTATGTGTTTAATAAGGAAATTAATTGTAAATATTCATTTAGTACTTAGGCTTTTCATGACTGTTCTATCGAGAGCCACTCGACATCAGAATAAGATATTGATTTATTGATTGATATTGAGATAAAAATAAGATTTAAGTGAGTGAAAGAAATATTATTTTTATAAATCGACTCGAGGCTCACAGGTATAAGGAAAATGAGAAATGACGGTCACAAGCCAACCATCAGAGGTCTGCTTCATTTATATCGGTATCAATAATAAATTAACTTGTATTAATAAAGATAAATAAGTAATAATATTACTCATATTTAAGTTAATATATTTTTCTATACGAAAATACCATCAGATAAATATTACTTCAACTATCTGCAATATTTGTACTATTGTAGTACCGATTTTAGCTGAGGTATCTATCCGTTAGCCGGCGTTTACTTGATACAAAAATGTTATCTTCTGATTTCACAGCGTCCCGTCCCGCCTCCGACTCGATCTCGAGCTAATATCACATATTGAATTCTGTTTCATGATACTTATCTTTATCGTCGTTTTAACGTGCTGTCAATATTTTTCTTTGAATGTACCATTAGCTATAACATTTATTTTTCAAACCTTCTTTTATTGTCGAAGTACTTAACAGTATATTATAGTATTCAACGAACAAAACAAGTGTTTATACATTTTATTTAACGTAGTAGTGAGTGGTCCTAATTACAAAGTAAACAGTAGGAGAGGCGCGGAGAGGGAGTGCTTCTTATTAAATATTAAGCTATCAATTAATGGTGGTCCGGATTGTTGAAATTATGAAGAGGTCTGAGAGCGAGACGTTTATAAATAAGAAAATAATGTTAAGTGATTAAACGTTATTCTGAAGATATAGTTTATATAAAAATGGTAGACAGATTAAAAATTAGATATATTCTCAATTCAATTCATAAGTGATGTGGAGCCGGTACTAGGAGACTCTTAAGATTTTTTTCCTTATTTTTCTACTGCATTAATTTAATACACTTTAATTTCATAATGACTTCTGACCAGACCGATATTTTATTTTAGTTTCGTACTGTACTGCAACGAGCTAAAAGTACTTAACTGATGTTAATACAACTTTCAGGTAATAATAACTTCCATATATTAATAAATAATCCAATATATACTGGTAGATCTAATTAGAGATAAATACGTGACAGGTTGGTATGATAACTAGTTCAAGTGTCTGATCTTTCTCTGAGCTGTAACAAAATCACGGAACATTTGGCCGGCGCGGCCGGACGTGACGTCACAAGGCCGCTCGGTTCAATTCGATTTTGCCAACATTAATTACTGTCAGCAACCAAGGTGTTGCCGAAACCTTGAAACCGAATTAAAGTTATAAATATGTAATAAATTATTTTTTACATTTTTAAATTAATCTATAGATTTATCGATTTATATATAATCTTATCAACTTGACCATACATCAACTTGTTACAGTAAGTACGCTCCGCGACACTTCTGTGAGAAAATAAATTTAATTCTCTGAAGATGTCATTAATTATAGAAAAGCGACTGACTGACTGAAGCACGCTGTTCTCTATTGTTGAAGTTTTTTTAATCCCTTGTTTGTTTAAACAATAATTGAAAATAAACAATAATGCCATCATTGTTGTGTTAATATTTATTACATAAGACGGACGGAGAGGCTCACGATGCACAGATCTAAATATAAATCATGTGTTTCATATATTTTGTTTCGGGAAATTCTATATTATTTACATATTCCATACGGTTGCTTTATATAATATCCGATGCCGTTGTAAACGTTGGACCTCTCCTTCCACTCCGCGGCGCCACATGTTTGAAACATATATTTAACTCGATATTAACATGTAATCGAAGTATATTTTGAGATTTAATTTTACCAAATAAATCAATATATACTTACACATAAATAAAGAGCGTTGCTGATTTTATTTCTCCTTTGTATATGTTATTGGTTTTCATTCATATTTAATACATAATACTTAACCAAATTATATCAACTTAATTTAACTTATCATTCGGTTAGTTAAGTTGATATAAGTCCTCTCGAATATTAAAGTTATTTTTCAAAGTATTAAGATCTTAATTGCCATAATTATGTTTTCTGTAAGGGTTTGTTTACTGTTTCCTGTTAATGTTAGTTTGCCTGTTTCTTTATTAACAGTACTCGTACTCAATCTGGTAAAATGTGTTAAAATATCGTGGTATATAAAAATCGTGGCACATACACTGTGTTTAGAAAAGTATTGAGTATAATTTTTCGCAGCGAACAAGTTATTCTTGCAAGAATATTATATATATAATATTACTACCTATTCCACTACCTATTCCACTACCTCTCACTATTCCACTTTCTCACTGATGAAATCAGCTTACGTACTTGTAAGCTAAACCAAGCTATGACATAAACCATTTTAATAAAAATAATAATATAAGTGATACCAGGAGGAAGGTGCTTCAAGATTTGATAAATTTATGTTATTTAAGAATACTCTTTATGCTATACTCGTATATATGTTGCACGTCTGATGATATCAAGGGAGTTAATACACGGCAGGTGAGTTAGCTGCTAAATGTTGCAATAATTTTTATTGGATTTTAATAGCAGATAAATCAAGATTACCTTATACGAGGGTCAAACTGAAAGTTCTTAGAAAATCAAAAACTAAGCATTCTAGCAAGTTATTAGTTTTATTGTAACTTTTCAAAATAGCGTCCATTTACATCAATACATCGCTGCATTCGATGGAACCATTGAGAAAAGCACCTTGCCCACTCGGCCTTAGGGGTCTCTTTGACGGCGTTTTGAAACGCAGCCACTGCTTCTTCGGCGTCTATAAAACGTTTTCTTCGAAGTTTTTCTTTTATTTTCGGAAATAAATAAAAATCGCAGGGTGCGAGGTCGGGGCTATACGGCGGGTGACCCAGTAATTCCACGTCTGAGGTCACCAAATAGTCGATCGTTTGCCTGGCGGTGTGCGACGAGGCATTGTCGTGATGAAGGAGGATCCTGCTGCGAGGTCGTTTCTCTCGAACTTTTTCCAAGACAAGTGGCAAACAATTGTTAGTATACCACTCTGCATTAACCGTTTTCTGATCCTCTAAGACTACTGTCGCGTAATGACCTGTCTTTCCGAAGAACGAGGCCACCATCTTTTTTCCAACACTTCGACCTCTCTTCACTTTAGTTGGCAACTCTTCGGAAGGAAACACCCACTGAGCAGACTGTTTTTTGGTTTCCGGATCATAACAGTAAATCCAGCTTTCGTCACCCGTTAGTATGTCGAACACAGCATTTGAGTCACCTCCGTTAAATTTTTGGATCATTTCTCGGCACTAATCAACACGGCGGAGTTTTTGAGCCTCGGTCAAATTATGCGGTATCCAGCGGGCACAAAGCTTCCTGACCGCTAAATGTTCATGGAGGATTTTGTGCACTTGACTCATACCTATGCCTAGACTTGTCCGAATCTGCTGATAGGTCACTCTTTTGTCAGTCTCTATCATACGCCGCACAGTCTTCAGTCGTCGCTGTAGAAGGCCGTCCCTCACGCAAATCATCGGTGAGATTAGTTCGACCACGTTTGAATTCATTAAATCAGTTGTAAACTGTGGCACGAGATGGGGCTTCATCGTGAAAAGCCAATCGAAGTCTATCATAACTTTCTTGTTGACTTAAATGACATCGAAAGTCATAAAAAATCATTGCACGAAAATTTTTTCGGCTTAAGTTCATTCTGACGTGCACAGACAATTTTCAATTTGCCGCCAAATCGTAAAACAAATGACAAATGAATGAAATGTACACTCAATAATATTGGTAAAGAGTTCTATTTTCAAAATTTAAACTATTTTTTTTAATATAATGCTTTTAAGTGGTCAGTTCTAAAAACTTTCAGTTTAGCCCTCGTAAATGACTAAAACGGCTGCTTGCCTTTTTAAATGATTTTGTAATCGTGTTTAAGAATGTCTTAGAGTTTGGACTAAATTAGAAGATGTAGAAGTGTTTCAGTATTTTTATTTGTACTTAAGAGTTTTTACAAATCACAGCAAACGGCGCGTATTTCCAATTTGTTTTAAATATATATTTCACTTTTTACACTTATTGTTTTATTCTTAAAATTATTCTTATTTCATTACAATAAATCTTTTCAGAAATTAAGATGCAACAGTGCTAATTGTGTAACTCTCATAGAAATGAAAACATGAACCAATTTCAATTTTTTTTTCTATTGAATAAATACGAACGCGTAAGTCAGAAGCATAACATCGATGCGAGTATCGATACCTCGATATCTTCTTTAACTGCCAATTTTCTACACCGACTGACGTGTGAGGTACTCGTAAGCCGGCGCTCACTGGATACAGCAGTGTTATCTTATTATTTTACAACACTTTTGACACGATTCCGATGCAGAGGCATAAAGCATACATCGAATTGGTTTAATAATGGTATTGTGTATTGTCGTGTGAGAGACGCTTTATAAAGAACTAGCTGTGCCCACGGCTTCGTTTGCGAGCAACATGTTATTAAAAATAAAAGTATGTCAACTTATTTTTTATAACATCAACAATCCGCCACTGAAAGCCCCACTACAATCAATTAAGCCGTTTCAGAGATTAGCCGAAATAAACAAACAGATAGACAGAGTAAAATGAAAACAAAATGTAAGGATAAACTTTCATATGCATTTGGTGAAAAGTTGTTAATGTATAATTACATACGGACACTTACATTTTATCTGTATGTATAGATTAAGTATTAAATGTGTAGAACTTAAAAGAAGATTAAAAGATATATTTTAACAATCTACGAGTACACACAAGTATTTATAACACGTGTTGTAGATTTAAATATTTTACGTTTATTTCATTTATTTATTTCATTGAAACTTTTACAAAAATAGAAATTACATACATTATCGATTAAATAAATAACTGTTATATAAATGAATTAAAACCTCTCCCTGTAATATAAATGTCTTAATTACAAAATAAACAGCACGAGAGACAATCCCGCGGCTGGAAACGAAGTGGTTTCTCATTAAATATTGAACTGTCGGTTAATGGTAGTCTGGATTGTGGGATTATTAAGAAATCCCGAAAGCGAGACTTTTATAAATTAGACTATAATTTAATGGAACCGCCACAGTGACGAGGAACTATTAAAAAATGAATTAAATGCTGTTTAATGATTAATGATTGGAATGTAAACATAATATTGGAAATAATATCTTTGAAATATGAAAATGTTAAAAAGAGATGTCTATATATATATATATATATATATATCTTAGCGTCAGACATCGACCTCCCTACTCTACTGTCTCAGGTCAAACACAAACGTCTAACTACGGTGGTGTTTGATATAGGTAATATGTATATATTTGTAATATTTTAAGTACTTGTTCATTGAACATGTGGTAATAATAGAATCAACTGTTGTACGCGACTGTCCGCTGAATGTCCAATTTTGGGTAGACCCCGAAGAATTCGGTCTGCCCATTCATTTGTCCCCTACTTTCGAATTTTGGAAAAATTTCTTCACAGGAGGTCTTTTTATGACCCCCTGAGTCCGAAATGACCATTGGTCAAAATGTTTATATATATATATATATATATATATATATATATATATATATATATAAGCGTGCGTGCGTCCAGATTCGACTTTTGTCAGCACGATAGCGGCCGCAGTTTCGCTCGGATCGCTTTCAAACTTTGCACAAAAATCAATCATCCAAAAATAAAGGTCAAGTTCGTTAACCAGAGAAATCCGGACACAGGGGGCGCTAGGGCCTCACTTTTTCTGATTTCAGTTTTTCGACCATAACTTTTTCCCTATACAAAGTAGACCAATCGCGTTCATATTATATGATGTCTTTGATAAATACCTATAACTAATGTAGATAAACCGAAAACCTAACTTCAAAAACTTAGGGGTGGGGGTAAAAAAACCGAAAATTTTTGGAAAAAAATTCATAACTTTTTTCTGGTAAACATACATCACAAGTATTTTTATTAGAAAGGTTATTTTTTACTTTAAATTTAAGTATTAGAAGTTTTGTCCCTAAAAGGTACCGATTCCGAAAAAAAAAATAAAAACCACTTTTAGCTTGAAAATTTAAGGTAGGTAAAACCACGTTAACTTTTTTCTAGTAACATTCCCTCGTCTCAAATATTTTTAATAGAAAGGATATTTTAAACTTTAAATTTAAGTACCTAAAGTATTTCCAAAAAAGATACCTTTTCCGAGAAAAAAAATTAAAACCGCTTTTTGCTTGAAAATGTTTGATGTAAACAATGTTCTTAGGTAGTGAGTTATATTTTAAACGAGTTACACACGAGGTCTACCCACGCGTGTCCCCCTGCGGGCACGGATTTTTTTTAATTTAAATATTTGTAGGTGTACAATATTAGTATATAAAATTCATTGAGTAGTTTTCTCGTGATTTACAATTAAATAGATTAAAATTATATTAAATCTTGTCCTCTTTCAAACTCTTATTATCAAGGTCCGAGTAAGAAACTTCTTAACCTGATTATGTTTCACAGAAGAACTGCAATTCATTAAAGACATTCATTGAAGGCAAACAAAAATAAGACTTAATTTTTGGTTATCTGCAAACAATTTAGAAGTATTTTGTAATTTCTTCTTCAGTCAAATAATGTCCCTCAATCGGTTCAGATAATCTATGTATTTTTGGGTAGACCTCGAAGAATTCGGTCTGCCCATTCATTTGTCCCCTACTTTCGAATTTTGGAAAAATTTCTTCACAGGAGGTCTTCTTATGACCGCCTGAGTCCGAAATGACCATTGGTCAAAAAGTTTATATATATATATATATGCGTGCGTGCGTCCAGATTCGACTTTTGTCAGCACGATAGCAGCCGCAGTTTCGCTCGGATCGCTTTCAAACTTTGTACAAAAATCAACCATCCAAAAATAAAGGTCAAGTTCGTTAATCAGACAAATCCGGTCACAGGGGGCGCTAGGGCCTCACTTTTTCTGATTTCAGTTTTTCGACCATAACTTTGTCCCTATACAAAGGAGATCAATCGCGTTCATATTTTATGATGGTTTTGATAAATACCTATAACTAATGTAAATAAACCGAAAACCTAACTTCAATAACTTAGGGGTGGGGGTAAAAAAACCGAAAATTTTTGGAAAAAAAATCATAACTTTTTTCTGGTAAACATTCTTGCATCACAAGTATTTTTAATAGAAAGGTTATTTTTTACTCTAAATTTAGATACCAAAAGTTTTCCTGTAAAAGGTACCGTTTCCGAGAAAAAAAATTAAAACCACTTTTAGCTTGTAAATTTTAGGTAGGTAAAACCACGGCAACTTTTTTCTGGTAAACATTCCCTCCTCGCAAATATTTTTAATAGAAAGGTTATTTTTTACTCTAAATTTAAGTACCAAAAGTATTTCCAAAAAAGATACCCTTTCCGAGAAAAAAAATTAAAACCGCTTTTTGCTTGAAAATTTTTGATGTAAACAACGGCATCATGTATTATTCTTAGGTAGTGAGTTATATTTTGAATGAGTTACACACGAGGTCTACCCACGCGTGTCCCCCTGCGGGCACGGATTTTTTATATTAGTTATTGATAAATGTGTCTTATCTTTTCTTAAGTAATTGTAATAGTAGTCTAAGTCAAACAGGTATGGTAGAAGGCAGGTACGTCCAATTGATTGCGGCTCAAACGGAGTGGCTTCTAAAGATCTCTCACAGAAGATAGGTATTGTAATAGTAAGTGATTATACTAATTTATTTATATACTTCATTGTATGACATAAAAAACATAAAAGGTACAAAAATAAACAAAAAAATAAACATTGGGAACACACAAATGGCGATCTTATCGTTAAGCGACGATTTCTTCCAGACAACCTTAGGGTTAGTGGAACTGTAGACAAAATCGGATGATATAAAAAAAGCTATAACAATAGACTTACATACACACTAATAAGTAAACCTTAGACATATATATTTATATACAATAAATATATAACAATTATCTAAACTAAACAAATAAAAATTAAAAATTTTACACAATGTGTGATATATAAAAATAATAAGTTTTAAATATTATAAAATCGGCACATGTGAAGTGTTAGTTATCATTGGATAAGTAGTAGTAGTATTCTTACGAACTTTTTAAATTTATTTAGGGATTCAGAACAGCGTACAGATAGAGGCAGTGCATTCTACTGCAATAACATTGCAGGCATTTATAAAATTTTGTATTATGAAAAGGAATTCTAATTATAAGTTGTTGTGATGCTCGCCAGTCGGCTGGTAAACCTAAAAACTGACATTTCAGAAATGTGGTCATATTTGTGCAAGCCGTATAGTGTCTTGGAATGAAAATTGAGATAACTTGGCTTCGCATAATCAATTATGTAGAGAGAAGACAGAGGAGAGAATGTGTTAACATAATTTTGATAGAACTTGGAAGAAAGTCTCGCACAAGTCTACAGAAAGGTACAATTAAATCATAACATGATTTAATGATAAGGAGGAAGATTTCTCCATTGAAGTACCTAATCTTTGGTAGATTAGGTACTGTAAGATCAGAAATGCGAATACACTCTCCTCTCTCTGTGACTTCATCTATTCCTCCAGGATAGCAAAGTGACGAAATTTGGTTTTTCGTAAATATTAGCGAAACAGGAAATTTTAATGTCTATATTAAAATTATAGACATCATTTGTCCAAAGTCTATTTTTCTACCTAACAGGATTAGAATATATTGAAGTGTCGGATACTTTATAGCTTAGTATTTTAAGTAGTAAGTGCCGGGGTAAATTCAAGTTTTATCTTTTGGAGATGTTCCAACGTAAGACTCACTTTAACTTGCACAAGTTTAGCAGTCCTTGTGATTTCTTTATATTTTTTGGGAGCATACTTCTGTTATGTCATTTATATGTCGGTTTGACGAAAAGAAGTAGAACGGATTGATGGGAGGCGAGGATGGGAGGCGCTACGCTCCTACACATATCTTAGTTACCGAAATAAATGTTAATATAAAAGCTGCAACCTCAAATGAAAATACACATATTAATATAGTTTATTATTCACTCTAAAATGATGATAAAAACATAAAAGTAAACAACAGAACACACAAAAGAACGAACCATACCAGAGGTAGGGTATGAAAAAGTGGATAAGGAATTTTTACAGACAACTTATAAAGAACAAATTGTTTATCGAATGTCGTGGGAGAATGCAAGAAATAAATATATATACGTGGTAATACATATATAAAATTAAATAGTATTAATATAAAAATAAAACATTTCAATAGATCGAGCCTTCTTAAAGTTATACCAAATATGTTACTCGTATATAATTGGTATAAGTTTAAGATGGTCTTTAAAGACATTTATTATTAAATTTTTAATTATTGGACCATATACTTTTGTCAAAAGTGGTTACTATTTAGAGATAGATATTATAACCTTAATAAAATAAGATAAAACAGAAAAGGCAGAAATAAAAGGAGATGAAAGAATAGCCCTATAAAATTTTTGGTCTAACCTTACAGACAGCCTCAAAGAAATATTAAGTATTTAAAAACATATAAAAATAAATACAATAATAATGTTAATATCTTTTTTTTTCTGTTAAGTCCTTTGTTCAGGTTTACTTTTAAAAGGGATGCTTTGTAATATAAGCCTTAATAAGGTGAAGTCATTAATCTCCGGTCGCCGCTCCGTCTGCGTCTAATCCGAACTGAATCAAATGTAAGTAATGTTTTGTTTTATTTATATAACACATACCAAGTTATGTTTGGTTTGTGATAGTTACTCTTTAATAAATTGTTAAAAATCTACGTAAGTATATTTGATCATTATGTACCTGCCCTTATCCTTTAACGTGGGTTCAAAGGCATATATAACTTCTCATCTCAGTGGAGGCTTGCTTTTATATCTTCAAATTTTTTACGCATTACATCCATGAATCTTCGGCCGCCCTCTTCCCTTGTCCCATCTACATTTATACTTAAGACTTACATTACTTAGATGGTCTTCGTCCCTTCGCATTACGCGACCACACCGCGCTGATTGTAATGGTATCATAATCATTTTGAAATTACCATTTAGATGTAAAATGTGTTAGGATTACTGTTTAGTTCTGGTCAAATCTAAGAGGATCTCAGTGTCTGTTGGAACGTGGCCAGTAACCTACTTTGATGACGTTTTCAGAAAATATTTTAAATCAAAAAAAGCTAGAAAAAAATACCTGTGATATTAGTTAAAGAAAATATATTTGTTGTTTTACAAAACGAAATAAAGAAATTACCTTAACAATGACGCGAGTTCAACTCAGGTCAATGACGTCTATATTTTTTGCAAACTCTGTTGTCTGACGTCAGATATTAAGGGTTAAATTTATATTTTTATATTTATTTATATTAATGCTGCCCGCAGTACACCATTAACAAATCAACAATATTATCCTCGTAAATGATTATTTTAATAAATGTTAATATTAAAGCTGCTAACTTTTGGGGTAAAACATTTTATATATAAATTGGTGAATTAAAATATTTGAGTGTGACATAATTTAATAATATCAAAAATTGTTCTCAGTGACTGGGTAGGGTTTGACGCACGCGCGGAGAGGCTTCCTGCGCTCCGACCCGCCAAAGCCAGCCCGACGGAGCCGACAGCGCGGACGGCCGCTCGCTGGCGGCCTACATTTACTATTTCATATTCCGACTCAATTCATACATAAATCGATAGCACTCGATCAAATAAGCCGAAACGACCTCATATTAATACGAAGAAATGATGTGCTCAATTTTGTAAAGTAATCCATACTGCCTCAATAACAACGATTCATTCTGTGATTGGTGTTTGTGACTAATGTTATTGACGTGAACTTAACATAATTAAATGATTCTCGAGCGATGTCTCCATCTCATCACTGGTTTGTTGTCTGAAGTCTCGAGAAGCAGGTAATTGTATTATTTATTTCTTTTTTTATAATCTTTTATTAAATTTTAAATATTAATGTCAAATTGATTTTATCCTGTATTTTTTTATTCCTGTAATCCTTATTTAGCTAAAAGTATAAGTGCATAACTTTAGTTATTAATTATTTACATATTTCATATCTTATTTTATTGAAAATTAAAAAAATAAGCGTTAAATAATTTCTACGTAGATCTGTGTATACATTGTGAAAAACACAAAAATACTTATTTTTTGTCTGTATAATTTGGAATATAAATGAAAAATATAGTAGGGTTTCTTCACGCCTCGAATATTGTAGAAATAATCTGTTATTGAAAAGATGAAGCTTATATATAATTCCTTTTAACTAGAACATAAAAATCCAATTTCGCGTGTTACCAATAACGCGAGTTATAAAAACTGAGGGTAAAAGAGATCCGGGGTCTTTACCTCATGATTGATTTCTTCCACATCGTCATACAGATTGATCATGGTTTCGGGATTCCCTTAAACGATATATTTGGTAGGGAACAAATTGCACACTCATGTAAAAAGATTTTATCACAGTAAATAGTTTTTTATCCTGGTTATTTCCTTTATAACAATAAATTTTCCTAAATTTTGTACAATAATATAATATATCCAAAGACATATTTTTTTCCTTAAAAATATATTTATCTAATCTTTTTAGCCAAGGTCATGAAAGAAGAACAAAGGAAGAGTATATTATCACTGATTTCAGAAATAAAAGAAAAGAAAAGATCACCTTCTTAAAAGCTCTCACGGTGGAAAGTCATCTTAGATGAGAACACTCGAGGAGATTCAGAACGCTTTAAAACTAATTTTTATTATTATCAAATTGGAATCCGCAGCATTTTATTTATTATTTAGATCTTAGTAGATGAAACATACATTTCAAGACATTATTTAAATCCGTAATCCTAACACAAACAAAACTCGTACCCATTGGGAAGAAAAACTAAATTTTATATTAACTTACTTTGCATTTGTCGTACTTCGACCTCATTAATTGGGCATTCAGGTGTTAGTTTCCATATATCTTATTTGTAATTGTATATTCTATAGGTAATCAAGCTTAATTTTAACATTTGTTGGAAACATTATCCAGACACCAAAGTAAAGTTATCTCGTATAACCCCCCCTGTGACTCACATCTATCAAAACAAAACTATTTACTTTACCAAATAAGGACTCGTCATATCTTCGTCTCCAACTTCCGTCATTGATATCGTACTCGTGTCAACATTTGAAATGTTATATCGTTTGATAAATGTGCTGTAAAGATGAAAGAATTCTCTTGAGATTCAAGATTGTAGCTTATAAATATATTTTTTTTATTAAATCTTTCACAGAAACTGAATTTCTTCATTTGAGATAGATCTTTATTTTAAAAATTATTACCGTTTTAGAATCTGATGAAATCTAAACTTTAGGCAAGCCAATGTGTTTCCACATGTGCAACTTCTGTGGAAGGTTAGAAAAAAAAAATCTCCTTTCGTAGTACCTAAAGTACGCAAATATAAATATCTATTTAGTCAACATAAAATATTTTACAGGTAATAGATTTACTGTCATCTATTTAAGAAATATATTTTGGAGTCTGGAGGCTTGAATATGCAAAATATAATAAAGATTCAAAATAGTCTTTAAATATCTAAACACTTCAGTAGATGACGCCCGTCGACAACCAAAGGCAATAGGACGATTATTTGATTTCATATTCTAAAATGAGTCCCAGGTGAGGTCCCAGGTGTCCCAAATAACATTAAACGCCTTTTATAACCAGTCCATAAAATACAGAAAAATCTTATATATAAAATGTAATAAATTAAAATTTTATTCTTATAAATAATAAACAAGAATTTCGTTACCGTTGTATCCTAAGAGATTTAAGAATAATTATTAATTCTTTTAATCTTTCACTCCTGATAAATTACCTTTTTTAAATAAGACGTTAATTAAGTGGAGCGAAGGCTGTCCTCGCTGTAGTTTAGTCATCGTATCGTAATTTAAATGTTAGGATTTTTTTTCTTTCCACTGAACCGTAAAATCTATATTTATCTACACTTTCAAGCACTGAATCATTTTTAAATTGTAAAATACTAGTATCTTTAAAAGTATTATAAATATACAGAGACTAAGTAACACATTTTATACAAATATAATGAACATTTATCAACATCAACACGAGCTGTACTTGAACCTGTGTCGTGTGAGAAATTTTCCCGTCGCTCTGCCAACTGAGCTACAGCATCGATGAATTTAGTGTATATATATATATATATATATATATATATATATATATATGTATACGGTTGCGAATTTTTTTACGTTTATCTCGAAAATATTCAATGTTTTTACCTTCGCAGTATATAATAATATTGAAAACAAACGAAAAACCACCCGTAAAATAATACCAAGTATCAAGTTCTTCGTAACTGTAGTATTCACAACTACTCTCATTTCAGATATTCATTAGTTTTATTTTGTAACCACGACAACACTTTAAACATTACTGTGTGTATTGTGTGTAGTTCAATCCACAACAATGTAAAGAAAAGTTGGAATATACATTAAAACATAAAATTTATTACAATTACAAATGTGCACTCGGTCGTAATGCATTCCATTTTCCTCGAAGCTATATAAAAATATTTAATTGAAGTTGTTTTATTGTTTCAGAATGAAAGGAACAAAAGTGGTATTCCTCATTTTGTTGATCGGTCACCTCTCGGCTCTACCGGATACTATACGGATAGGTGAGTGAAAAACAAAATTAATTTATCGTTCACTTTTTGTAATAACAATACGGAGTGCTCGACTTAATAAAGCGCAACTTTTCGTGTCTTAAAAAGTTACTTGGCACGAATTAATTTTGTTCCACAAACATCAAAGGGAACCGTGAAAATGACGACGAAATGCGCTAAAGGAAGTGTCGGGCGTGTAAAAGAGTACACGCCCTTATTTCCTACATTTTGGTCCCCTCGACCTAATATGTTTTAGCCCTCTGGCTGCGATGATACTTAAGACTTTTATATTGCAAAAATATTAAGATTTCCAAATTTTATATACTCAAGTTATGATACCGCGATCAAAACTAATACCGCTGCTCTTCGTCGATGTCAGCTTTGATGTTCCTGTAATCCGATTAATATTATACATCCAAAAGTTTTGGGTGTCTGTCTATCGATGTGGATGAAATGACAATATTTTTTTTAACAAAAGAAGAAGAGGTTCCATTTCTATAATTTTTAGAATATCGTAGTTTTTATCGAGCTTTAAAACTTTTTATATTTTAGTAAATCTTCTAAGCAAATATCGTAAGTATCAGTAAGAAAAAATATAACATATTGTAATTTGTGTGATATTCGGCGATCATTCTGCAAGAATTAATTAATCTTCCGAATCTCATTAACAAAACGACGGTCAAATATCGGGATAATAACATTGGAAGATTAAGATTCGTTATATAATATAAAAATAGTTGTTTAATATTACATCTTTGTTAATAAAATATTATTAATGACTATAAGTTTTATTCAATTTGTATTTTCCCGCTGATTAACCAAAAAAGTCTATTTTAAAGTTGTAAGTTATTAACAATCGTGTCCCTATCCTTGTGCAATGATTGTTAAATATTTTATAATATGTTTAATATAATCTTATTAGTTTAATCCACATCTCAAAAGTTAAGATATTGTTCTAAATTTAATGATCAAAATATTAAGTTATTGAATTGTAGGACTTTTAAGTAATTAGTGTATAATGTGTTAAATAATAATTAAATATAGTTAATGGCAAGAAAATAAAAATTACCGACCGCAAACTGACTGACTGACCGCACTTAAAACGATATATTACAAATAGAAAGAACACCGATCAAGAAAATCCTATTTGATAGTTAAGATAGGTAGATAGATAAGTTGAAAAAAATACCTTCCATCTCTCTTAATACCGTCCAAATTAGGTTTTTAGTCCCTGACGAGATTGAGCTTGGATAAATTGTAAATCATTTGCCAAGGTATGTATAAACTCTGTTGGCAGGGGGCCTGTTCCATCCCGAGGATGACAAACAGGAGGTTGCGTTTCGTTACGCCGTGGAAAGGGTTAACGCAGACCGCGCCGTACTGCCGCGAGCAAAATTACTCGCTCAAGTTGAAACCATATCTCCACAAGACAGTTTTCACGCTTCTAAAAGAGGTTTGTTTGATATTATATTTTATGATAATATTATATCCAACTACACAGTCTGTTTTTAGATTATTCCTTGAGAGTATCGTTATAATAGAATAAAATAATTAATTTAACTAAGATAAAGGATGAAAAGTAATAATATAATTAGTAGGTCTGTTGGCACGGTTAGATTGCTCTGTTTGCCGCATCGTCTTACAAACAAAACAAATAATCTATTCTTTGCATTAGTATGCCATCTCCTCCGGAGCGGAGTAGCGGCTATTTTCGGACCACAATCTGCTCCAGCTGCTGCTCATGTCCAATCTATCTGCGACACAATGGAACTACCACATTTGGAGACCAGGTGGGATTACCGAACCCGTCGGGAATCTTGTCTCGTCAACTTGTATCCGCATCCAGCTGCTCTCAGTCGGGTGAGTGAATCATGAACGGATTAAGACACGGTCTGATAGTTTAATGTTATGTGCCTACATTTTGGTAAGATACGTAACATTCTACTAATGTTGTACCTTTGATATATATCTCTATGTGCGAGTTATTAGCATCGAAATTGTTTGCTAACGTGCCCTGTTATCTATTTGTGTTTTAAGACCTCAATATTTATCTGGATACTTTAGAATCATGATCAAATATTAATAATAGCTAAAAATATGAATTCGATAAAATAAAGGCTAACTTCGTGTTTCTACTAAGTTCTTTGATTGAGGAAGATCAGATGTCAATCGATACAATAATGTTTGCTTTCGCGTGCTCAAATAATAAGACAGAACATAAAAAACATAAAATTAAGTAAAAAAAAATTGCTTATAGTCCTTTCTATCATGACCCTACCTATATATTTATTTATTTAATAACGTACTTGAATATATCTTTACATTTAATTATAAGACTTCATAAAGTTATATTACTTTTTGAGTTTTATTATTATGAACAAGATAAAAGATTTTCAATCAATTGTTCTCTTCAACAAAAGACAAATCAAAAGGTTTTAATAAAACGTATACAAATAATAGAAATGACTTGTCTCTTTTAACACATTGTCACCAGAGAAACCCAATGTGAATTCAATATAACGAAAATATATATTCCATTAAGCAATAAAGAAAACACTTTTCCTCGCTCAGCCTGTTGAGACGACTTCGTTGAGTTCAATTGAATGTATTGAAAAGAAACATTTATTATAGGTAAGTTTACATTTATCAGACATAAATCTCTAAGTTGAACATTTATTACAGGCGTACGTTGACCTCGTGCGCGCCTGGGGGTGGAAATCATTTACAATAGTTTACGAGAACAGCGATGGCTTAGTGCGTTTGCAGGAGTTGTTGAAAGCCCACGGGCCCTCGGAACTGCCCGTGGCCGTCAGGCAACTACCGGATTCATACGATTATAGGTTACCGTTTGTGATTTTATTACACATATTTAATGATTTCTTGAATTGTTTACTTTCCGTCTTCACTAGACATAATTAATGACAAGAGAGAGACGAAAAACGTCTCTGTAGTTCCACAGAGACTTTGTGAAGGATCGGTTTATGCAAAACAAACGGCGACAAAGACATTATAAATTGTTTTATCTAAACACAACATAGCGAAATGTAAAGTTAAAAATAGTATCCAATTTTGTAAATTATTACAACAAGTTGATATTATTAGAACATGCATTGGTAGCATTAATATCTATCGTGAACTCGTAAACAGGCCGCTGTTAAAACAAATAAAGAACTCGGCGGAGTCGCACATAGTGCTCGACTGCGCCACCGAGAGGATAAGGGACGTGCTCCAACAGGCGCAACAGATCGGCATGATGTCGGATTATCACAGCTACCTCATTACGTCACTGGTATAATATTATTTTAAGACATCGTTAATTTATATCACATCTCAATATTAACAAACATGATCTAATCTAAATAAGATCTAGACTCATTTCTCGTCATTATAATGTTTACTATTTATGTTGTAAAAATATCTTTAAATTATGAAATAAAAAATTCAATTCAACTGAAGAACAAAAGCTTCCTTTACCAGGACCTGCACAGCGTAGATTTAGAAGAGTTCAAATATGGCGGCACGAACATAACGGCGCTGCGGTTACTCGATCCCGAAAGAGCCGAAGTACAGCGGGTCGTCCGAGATTGGGTTTACGACGAAGCCAGAAAGGGACGGAAGCTGCAACTAGGCCATACATCGGCGAAGGTAATAAAATTTTATATATTTGTAGGACACTCCAGCACGGCTCCGGAACGAAACACTAAATCGTTTTCTTTGTTACAGGAAAATATGACTTTTATAAAGGTATGCCGTATATTTTTGTTGCTAAATAATATATATAAATATAATAATAATCATACTTATTTGATTATAAAATAATCAAGCAATATTACTATTTCATCAAATAACTACATACATCTATGATATGAGATTTATGTTTTGAAATGGGAATTTCTAAATCAATGTTGAGTTTTCCCGTAGACTGAAACCGCTTTAATATACGATGCGGTTCATTTATTTGCGAAAGCCTTACACGACCTTGACACTTCACAACAAATCGACGTGAGACCCTTGTCATGCGAAGCCGAAGACACATGGCCCCACGGGTACAGCCTCATTAACTATATGAAAATCGTAAGTACACTATTAAAACCCTTATTATTTACTTTGGAAGTTTCAGTTTCGCGCAATACTTTATTCAGATGGTATTCAGGTTAATACTAGTCGGAGGGATGGTTAAGTAGAATGTAATAAATATTCTCATTGTTGAGATTCACTGAATTATCTAAATAGAATATATTGAGATATAATGAACTCTGAGAGATATAATGACGTACGAATGACTCTACCTCCTTCATTAGACTTACAATAAATTTGATGACAATATATACTCGTATATATTTTTAATGTTTATATATAAATATTTAAAAAAAATTGTAGGAGGTAATACAAAGATTATATATATATACGTGATTTGAGTTTTCACTTAAACTTGTTCCTCTCAATAGCAAATAATATTTTACCTCAAATGAAATCTACATTATCGTACTTTGTTCTTAAAATATTAATTAACTTAAAACTTTGTACCGAAATAAATACCCGCCGAGCGGTTCTAGAACTTAACAGTAATTGTATTATACAGCTGTCTTGAAGCAATTTGAATTATTACATCGACAGTTTCAATTGTTTATAACGGACAGGTTGAAATGAAAGGCTTAACTGGAGTTATAAAGTTCGACCATCAAGGGTTCAGAAGTGATTTTACTCTCGATATCATCGAACTAACTAGAGACGGACTTCAAAAAGCGGGAATTTGGAACTCTTCAGAAGGCGTCAACTACACGAGATCTTACGGAGATAATCAAAAGCAAATAGTAGAAATACTTCAAAACAAGACCCTCGTAGTTACTACTATTTTGGTAAGATTTATTTAATACATTAATGTGTTTTGGTGGATCAATACCGTGTATGTAGCTTAAGCAATATCTCGCAGCGAAGATATAAAACAAATAAATAATATATATGAACATAGAAGATATTAGTAAATTATGCCATTACATTATACCTGATGGCAAACACTCCGAAGGGAGTATTATTGAAATAACGTTCTTATTCATATTTATGTTATATCATTACAAGCTATTTGAATTCAGTCAATTCCATGATTGTAACCTAATGGAGTCGATTATGGAAATTCTTTTATTGCGAGTTTAACTTGCGTGATGCGTTTATTTGGTAATAATACGAGACGAGTATCTATTCACTTGGTTAATGAAGTTTATCAATATCGGGAAGACTGTGGTTAAACTTCGAGTAAACGGGTCGGTAAATTTATTGTAATTTGAAATTCTAAGGGAGTACTTTGAAGTTATTCAATTTATAGAGTTCTCCATATTGTATGCGGAGAGAGGCGAGTGAAAAATTGACAGGCAACGCTCAGTTCGAAGGCTACGCCGTTGATCTCATTCATGAGATATCTAAAATTCTGGGTTTCAATTACACATTCAAGCTTGCGCCCGACGGTCGATACGGGTCCTACAACAGGGAGACCAAAGAGTGGGACGGAATGATAAGGGAATTACTGGAACAAAGGGCAGATGTGGCCATAGCTGATCTCACAATAACTTATGACAGGTAATTATTGGTTTCGAAACAAATAAATGAATATTGTATTGTGTTGAATATTTTCTCTATCTTCTAAATTTATATAAAACAGTAACTATTTCCGCAACAACTTATTGGAATATCTATTAGTTTAAAACATCTTATTTATAATTGTATAATTTATATACTCCTGAGATATTTCATCAATAATCTTATTTGAAGAGTTAAAATATCCGTGAGTGATTTCCCACGAGTTTCAACGCCTACGCTAACTAAGTAGAGAGATTATTAATGAATTATAATTTGTAATACAGATGGTTTATCGCATAAATGTTATATCGAACAGAAATTTGAACAGTTGTTTATATTGCTAAAAATAATTTATAATTAATGAAGTTCTATTTTATAAGTATAATTTAACGTTAAGAATTTTATACGTACCTTCGTGTAAAATATTCGTATAAACCGGAATAAACTGGTTATTTAGGTAACAATCTTACTTCCTGTGGTAAACCGTATTTTATTGTGACAGGGAACAAGTGGTGGACTTCACCATGCCGTTCATGAACCTCGGTATTTCCGTCCTCTACCGCAAACCTATTAAGCAGCCTCCGAACTTGTTCTCGTTTCTCTCACCTCTCTCGCTGGACGTCTGGATCTACATGGCCACTGCATACTTGGGTGTTTCTGTTCTTCTCTTTATACTTGCCAGGTATGTTGTTCTGTTCATTTATGTGCACTTTATCTAAACATCTAATATATTCAAAACATATACTTATAAAACTTATCAGGAAATTTATCAGGTTCAGGAAAAATGGTTGAGATAATGAAGACATGGAATTTAGAATTGTTAAAGAATATCTTGTATTTTATATTATGTAAAAATGTAGGGATAACAAAAACCGTGGTTTTATTATAAGTAAATGTTTACAAAACTTATTAATTACTCAATATGTACAAATAGTATCGTCAAGTCAAGTCAATTCATTTATTGATTAATTTTGACATAATTATGAAAAATTCATTCATTTATTCCTAAGCGATTACCTTGAAAGATTAATTTGATTTCTTTTATGTATTATTTATCGTGTACGTGATTGTGCACGATGTGTGATAATTGCAATGCGTTATCAAGCGGGAAAAACCATATGATCGTAGTATGTTAAGTGAATAAAAAAGTTAATCCAATAGGTTTACTCCATACGAATGGCATCAAACGCATACGCCGGACGGAGAAAAAATGGAAAATATTTTCTCTCTCTCCAACTGCTTGTGGTTTGCAATTGGATCACTTATGCAGCAAAGTTGTGACTTTTTACCCAAGTAAGATACCATTTAGAGAAACAGAATTGTACAAAGGTATCCACAATATTTAAATTTAAGAGATTCATTGTATCAGGATTTTAGTGAACTCAGCGAAGTCCACAGAAGTTTATATTGCGGTCCTGCTGGGAACATCTTGAATTTCTTGCCTTTCTTCAATAATTCGATAATCCAAAACAGCCCTATTTTTGGTCAATGCTCTGACTCGAAGTCGGTATATCATAAATTGGCAATAAAATTCAAGACAAGAAATTTAAATGGGCATATTTGGGCGCAGGTTCAGCCCGTACGAGTGGGACAACCCAAGGAACTGTCTTGACGAGCCGCAGGTGCTGGAGAATCAGTTCACACTGTTGAACTCGCTGTGGTTCACTATCGGATCCTTGATGCAGCAAGGTTCGGATATCGCACCGAAGTAAGTCAAACGATTGCTGACCATGATAAAAATCACTAAAATTTGAGTCAATATTTGACTTAGAGAAAATTCTCAAAGGACTTAGTCTAGTTACGATAAAACAAGAAGTATGAATTAAGTAAGCAAATCTCAATGTAGAAGGGAACTATTGCCTTCTATAATACATACCTCAGAACTTCCTTTCACTAATTAGTTTCAAAGCGACCACAGCCCTTTGTGAATTTCAAGCTTCGGCAGTCGCCAAGAGCGACCAATGGAAATAGAGACGTGTTGAGAATTCCAAATACTCTTGGTCGTCACTAGTAAGCTAAAAAAATATAATTTAGTTGCTAATTTGAAATAGGTAAACTTTAACTACTGCACGCCCTATTTTTGTGCTTTTATAGTATCCATAGCTTGCTGCATCAAGTTTGAAGTGTCGTAGCATATAATCTGAAGAACGATTTTACATTTAAAACTATTTCAGTCATAATGAAACTTTAACAAAATATGCGAAATCGTTCTTATCGTACTAATTAGATATGGACTTTACTCTGTAAAATCCTGTCCAATCAAATTAAATCAAATGCAAATGACAAATGTATTTGATTTAAACAGATTAAGTGTCACGCTTCCTGTCGTGTTGAGACGTGAGATGAATATAACGAAATTTTCCGCGCCCACCACGTAACGGTTTCTATTAATTTTCACGTGATTTCACGTCACATTTACGACATTAGGAAAATTGACATCAGACGAGCGTAATCTGACGTATTTTGCGTTGTTTTTAATGTTAGAATTTATTAATCGACTTGCTTGTATATATATAATTTATTGCTGATTGTGCGTCATTATTCACGGCCAGTTTAATAGTTGTGTTACTTATACCAAATTAAAGTAAACAATATTGTTTCTAATTTTAATATGATGGATAAATAAAATTAGTCATTTATTTTGGAGCCATTTTGTTAGGAAAATTAAGTGAGTTATACACATTATTACACGACACAATTTATACCGCTTAATTACGCTGGTCTGGTAACTCACAACAACACTCTGGTAATGACCAACTACGAGGGACGTCCTTCTTGGAAATATTTGAAACAAATTGAACTGACATAATGTCGATTTTTAGTTATATAAGAAAAAAGTTACTTACAAAAATAATTATCTAAATATTGTTTTTTAAAAAAACATGAAAAAGTTAAGATCGGAGCGTTATATAAGTTCAATTTGGCGCTTTGTTTTAAGATGAATCAAAGCATTTGGGCTACGTTAAGTGTTGTTACTAATCCACATTAAATACTTTTACATTATCTAGAGCGGTGTCAACAAGGATGGTGGCTGGAATGTGGTGGTTTTTCACATTGATCATGATATCCTCCTACACGGCTAACTTAGCCGCTTTCCTGACAGTAGAACGAATGGATTCGCCAATTGAGAGTGCTGAAGATTTGGCAAAACAAACTAAAATTAAATACGGTGCTCTGAAAGGGGGATCCACGGCTGCCTTTTTTAGGGTAAAATTACAAGCAATAGATCTTTCAGAAACTGCCTTATTGTGATCTTTGCTATTTATGGAATTCACTTACATTATTATATCTTTCTTACTCTCAGGTTTCGATTTTCTATTTAAATACAGACATAAACATAAGGTTCTTTTTTATATTTAACTCAAAACAATATTCATAAACAAAAGCTTTAACCATACCTTTTGTGTCACTGACATTCAGCATTCTTTTTTTCTATTGCTTCTCTTTTAAAAGCGTCTCATTCAACCGTTCATTTTTTTGCAAAACAATTAAAAACTAAAACGGTTGTTTGAAGTTTCAAAATAACAAAATCTAAATCTTTTTGGACTGCTTTAACACAATTGCTAAAATAACTCTATCAGCTGACAATAGCTATTGTCAATATTGACATTTAATCAACAGGATTCAAATTTTTCGACATACCAACGAATGTGGTCATTCATGGAGTCAGCGCGACCTTCGGTATTTACAAGTAGCAATAAAGAAGGGGAGGAAAGAGTTATGAGAGGAAAAGGTGCTTATGCGTATCTCATGGAGTCTACTACCATAGAGTACGTGGTCGAGAGAAACTGTGATCTCACTCAAGTTGGGGGAATGTTGGATTCCAAAGGATATGGCATTGCCATGCCACCAAGTAAGTTGTAAATTAAAGTAAGTTGAAAAATTAATGTCTTCTTATTTCTTATATTATACAAAAAAAAATTACTGATGCAGGCAGCCTTGCAGACAGTGTTTTGCTATCTTCTCCTCCAATTCAAACAATATATAATTAAAATGCAACTTGTAGTTGTAACACAATGTGAAAATGAAAATATTTTCTGGAATGAAAAGTAACATATGGTCTTTAATAATCTATAGTCGTAATACGTTTCATCATATCTGTCTAGCAAATGTTTGCATCATACATAAACAAACAAAGAAATTAAAAAATATTATTTTCGAGATCTGTTATATCTACCGATTATCTTAGGACATAATATTTAATGCACAGATTTGTGAACGTTAGTATATTATAAAATGAAGGAATATATTAACTGAGGAACCTTTTATTAAAGCAGTTATATTTATTTAAAAAAATAAGTAAATATGTACCAGTTCCGGTCATAGATCTTAACGTTTCTAGATTCACCATACCGTACAGCTATAAGCGGGGCCGTTTTGAAATTGCAAGAGGAGGGAAAACTGCATATATTAAAAACAAAATGGTGGAAAGAAAAGCGCGGTGGAGGATCTTGTAGAGTACGTTATCTTTTTATAAAAATTCATTCCCCATAAAAAAACTAATCTCTTAATTAAATATTTCAAAAATGTTGATTAATGACATAACATATATTCATAAATTCATTTCATCCCTTAACGAATTGTAAATAGAATATGAAGTTGACTCTGAAGAATACAAAATAAAAAATCGTGACGTGAACTTTACAAAGCAATTTATCTTTCAAAAGGTCGTTACTAACTAACCTTATTACATTGAATGGTCGGATGGATGGATGAACAAAGTATGAATCTTCTCGTGTTCATCCAAAATACGGACGGTTATCAAAATACTCTGTATTTATTTTATGGCTGACCTACTTTCACCGAGTAGCCTTTAAACATAATGTGATTATTAACATTGTGTTACCCTTTAATATTTTTTAATGTTTAACATCAAACGATTATCCGATATTTGATAAGGATGAAACGTCGAAGTCTTCATCCACGGCCAACGAGCTGGGTTTAGCGAACGTGGGAGGTGTGTTTGTGGTGTTGATGGGTGGTATGGGAGTCGCCTGCGTAATCGCGGTCTGCGAATTTGTTTGGAAGTCCAGGAAAGTTGCTGTTGATGAACGGGTAAGACAAATATCTCTTTACAGTGCGAACTGCATAATTATTTACTAAATATATTAATATACTTTTAGTTTCAATCAATTTAATACTAAAACATGTTTTTAATAGTATTTGGAAAGTATTGAAATGTGTTAATATTTTTTCATTATTTTTTATCTATATTACTTTTTATAAATCAACCGAGACCAAAAGACATTTTCGTTTTATTCAAAATAAATTCTTCGGCATATTTTTGATAAAAAATGTTTTTTATTTGAATACTTTATTACTAAGCTCGTTTAAACATTCATTACATTGGCGGAAACATTTATTATTTTCTCAGAAGAGAAGGTGCTTAAAATTTAATCAAAGACTGTCCTGAGTAAACTATGTTAATAAAACCGTGGGAAAGTAAAGTGTGTACCTTTGTTTTACATAAGGTTTAAATTTATTTAATACAAATTTTAATTTGTTCTAGGTTTACTTTTAAATAGGTAACATATTTGTTTAATTACTCCGCTAGTTGGTAGAATAACCGCTCTAATGGGTGATATTTCTAGTTCGGCTAGACTGTGCGTCAGACTGTGCGTCAGACTGTACGTCAGACTGTAGGTCAGACTGTATGTCAGACTGTGCGTGTACACGTTTAGTTAAATTGACCTAATGTAATAATAAATTTTCTCAGCAATAATATTTTCTGTTTCACCGCTACCAGAAGGAAGAGGTAAATTTATTCTAAGCGTTTTCTTTCGTCTGCTGTTTTACATTTTATACTGTTTAATTTGTTTGCTCAGGCTTCGCTTTGTTCGGAAATGGCATCAGAGCTGCGTTCCGCGTTGAAGTGTCCGAGTGGGGGGAGCGGAGGGGCGGGAGGGACGCGGGAGGGCGCCGACTCCCCTTACTTGCACTATGGCTTCAGTACGAAAAGCCAGCTTCACTAGCGCCATGAGGCTGCCTCCTCGCCCCTCAGCGATGTGTAGGTAGAGCAGAGACAGTACTGTACTGTACTCGTTCACGGGTCGACTCGAACCAAGTGCCGCAGTGGTAACTGCCAGACCTCAGACTATACAGTTTATACATAAACCATATCGCGTTAAGGTTTAAGGTACAATAATGTTGTTGTGAATCTGTGTTTAGTTTTTAAATCTCCGGCTCCTTGTAAATATCGTATATAATTATTGATATTCGTGTTTCTTATATCTGTAGTGATTTTTATAACTATTTTACGTAGTCAATGTAAATATTTCACTTCAGTAGCATCGGAGTTATATTTTCATGTCTCTCGTAATGACTTAATATTGAATATTACTATACAATAATCGATCGATTTAATTGTTTATCGATTCCAATTATTCGGATATTATTATGTAGATTAAGTGTATGTGTAGTTCGAACATACGTTAGACTTAGGACCGATCGATTGATTTGTGTGACCGCAGTGGGTACTACTACATAAACATTTATCGACATAATGATAACATATAAATCGATATTATATCGAAACTAAAGCAATCGACGACGACAGCTCAAAGTGTGCCAAACCCAACAACCATTCAAGATATTTTATAAGTTTACATTTAAAGAAAGTTATTAAAATTTTCAATAATTATGTGAAACTTGTTTTATTTACATTCCCTCATAGATTTCTCAATAACTATAAGGGCATACTTCATTTCTATTAATACCGTATATTTTAGTTATCCACATATCTAATCGGTAAAACCAAAAATATAACAATAATGTTATGTAAACTTTTAAAAGTTACTTTAAAATAATTTAATTTTTAATTTTTTTTAACGATTTCATTCAAGAACGAACTAAAGCTTAAAGTAATTTAAAAATACTTTTTGTTGTGTAATTTTTCTAGTTTTGTATTTTTTATATAATAATATTAATATACGTATACGTAGTGTCCAACATTTAATACATTTTCAATTACTTACAGCGAGAAACTTTATTAGTTATAATACGTAATTTAACCTCTGAATAGAACTTCAAATTTATTTCAGTTTGTTAACTGCTGTAAACTTAGTTTGAAACATCATTTTAACTTTCAAACCGTTCCGCTTAAACTGCAAACCTTAAAATTCTATTGGTTTTCTCGTATGGTAATAACAGTCATTAGTATATTGTTGTAATCTCAAATTAAGTAAAAGAAATAAACAAATTATATTTCAAATAACATAAGAAATGGTCAAATATTTTGGCTTGAAACAATTATAAATCGTAAAGGAGATGATTTAAAAATATTTCTGTGTCCTTCGTAAATATAGTGAGTACAAATTTAATCCATTTATAGCATACTATTACAATATGTACATAATGACTCAAATCTATTCGAGTTATACTTATTTCTAATCAATCAAATTGATTTAGATTACAATAACTATGAACATACTACGGTAAAGAAAGATTGACTAGTTTAATGTAAAATGCTGTCAGTGAACACAATAGACAGATGAAACAGATGCCATCATGTATTATTTGTCAACAAAAACGTTATTTTTTGGACGGAATTCCACGGGGAGTAATAGTACCCAGACATGTACAATGAGCAAAAATTACAAAAATGAATACATTCAATAATAACCTTTATTTTAAAGGCGTTAAGTCTTTTTACTGCTCTAAAATATACGTGATTCACTGTACGACACAGAATAAGCCTCGTTATAACGGACGAGCTCATAACACGACACTGTTAGCATCGCGCCGCCTCGCACTTTGTACCAAAATGGCCTTTAACTGTAACGTAAAATGCACTTTCATTTATAAATGCAAGTTGGTCTGTTTGTTTGTAAACAATTAATAAAACATGAAAACAAACATATCTCATACTGTAACTTATTTATTAAGTTATAGTGAGTGGCAGATTTGTCAACATACTAATATAAATGATATTACTTCAGTTAATATAATTTAACAAGTGATCCCTGGTATGGATTCTAAGTGAAAAAGATATAAATAAATAAATAACTAATTATACTAATATTATAACTAATTATACTATAACAACTAATTATATAATAACTAATTATACTTTATAAAAATGCAGTAATGTGACCCAAGGTGTGCAAAAATTGGTCATAAAAAATCTGTCATGGCGTGCGCTTCGGAAAGTATTGATGAAAGAATAAAAATGTTCTACAGTGTTATAGAACGTATTAATCTCTACAAGAAAGTCCACAATACCATATATCCAACTACTGTAATTATGCCACTATAACAACTTTTTCACATGTTAAAGTTGATAAAAGTGTCGACTGTAATCATTCATATCACTGCACAAACCCTCATCCCATTAAGTAATTTTGCATAACAGACCGTTTTAACACATATAAAATACTTTTTAAATTATAAAATTGAAATAAATAGATTGATGTAAGATTCGAGTAAAAAGCTACTTTTGGGAACCATGTTATTTATTGCAGCATTCCAAGACAAAAAGTCAGCAGCGCGATCATTTTCATACATACATCATACATGACGCATCAATGAACTTTTTATAAAACAGTGACATCGTCAATTATTGCATATTATTAATTATTGTATTTATAAAAAAATATTTTTTTCCTATATAAAGCTATTCATATTAAAGTACTTCATACATAATATTTTATACATAACTAAGCTAGAGAACAAAGGAACGGTTTTTTTAAATTTTCAGTGACAATATTTTCATTAACATTAATCCACGCAGTGTATACAGTAAACGGGTTGAAATGCGACATGCGATTTACTTGCCCTTAGCTCCGTGCAATTTAATCACATTAAAATAATCCATTAAAAAAGCGAAAACTAAATAAAACTGTCAATATCACAGAGATAGTGTCGTTTTATGGCTAAAATCTATTGAAGTTGTGGCTCCGGGCGCGCTGCCGTAGACGGTAAAAGTGTTCCGCGGAATTAATGGCTCAGCGGTTGACCCGTTTATTGCCTTCCAAACAATTTATACACAAAATTGTATTCACATTTAATCTACCGATCTACACTTTGATGTTACTTTCGTATATGTATTGTTATTTCACTTATTACGGTTTCATATATAAAAGTAAGAACGTCGATATTTGTGTCCCTCGGCGACTTAAGCCATCTGTCCTGAGTAGTACTTGGTGTAAAACATATAATTATTTAGTTACATCTGGTATTAGGAGTAATCAATATAATGTTCTGCATAGAAATTGAGATTTGATATTTTTTTCTATGAAAAGTGTTTTCACTTGTAAATTTTATAATTTAATTTGATGTAATGTGAAGTTAACAGTAACATTGGAAGACAAAGTCGAAGTTCTCATTTCCAATAGGCCTACATTACGCTAATGAAACCTCAGACTAATTACTCTGTTCGGACGGACAGGTCCATGGTCCATGGAGTAAAACCGGCAAAGGCTCCATGAATTAATCCATTAATCTTATTACCCTCACCTCTTTTTATTTTTAAACCAAAGTTATTAGTCCCAAACGCTCAGCTCTACGGATTATACTCTTACAACTTTTATTATACTTCATAGGTTCGTTTTAAAAATACATGCGAATGATACTAATAAACTATATTTAAATAAAGTTTAAAATAAAGTCTGGAGGCTGATTTAAAAAAATGGCTGTAGTTTAGGAAAGCACTTTATTTGTAATATTTATTAATATTTGGTGCAAATAAGTATACACTTATTGATATATGTATCTATATAGATACATATATCATAATAGACTATTATGGACTATAGATATAATGACAATTTTTTATCTTTACAGCAGCTTTTCTAGTGAGACATGATTTCATTGGATTTACATTGTCATTGTTATAAGTGACCATTCTAGATTTCATATTAACGGTTACAATAACGAGAATAATTTTTAATAAAATGATAATCATTCATCATCTTTCATCTAATAAAAACATTTTTATTTACGTTTAACTGGTTTGAGAATCTTTGCTAAATGAAAAAGTCAAAGATCAAGGTAATGTGCGTTCTGAATAACAATTTTCATCGAAAAATTTTTGCTCTTAACCTTTATAACTTGGCGCAAACTCTTAAATCAATAAGTTACCTAATATTAACACATTGTTCAGTCATTTCCCTGACATATAAAATAAATTTGAAAAAATATTTTTCACAGGCTGCTCTTCATCAAACATAAATTTCAGATTCATTAAAAAACACAATTTAAAAAAACATTATATTTCATAAGATTATATTGTACTACTCGTGATAAGGAAAGTGAAGTGAGCAAACTAAGAGATAAAAATAGTCTTTTATTCATTTTTTATTGTCAAAACTACCACCGGCTGCGAAAAATATTACCACAGACCTGAGAAGACTTAGCAGCAGACAAAATACATACTACAATTAATAATAATATAAACTTATGCATTATTTTCTACAATTCTAATATTTGTATCGTGCACTTTAAATTATAATAAGATGATATCACATTTATGCAAAGCTTGAGGCAGTGTGACGAGAACAACGATAATGTAACAAGCTGCTCACTTACAAACGAGGCTTATTCACTTCTGCACAGTGAACCACATGTTTTATCATAAGACATAAAAGAGGCCTTATGGGCTTTCAGATACCGGTCAATATCGAATGGCTGTAGTGCGTGTTGCTGGTTGTATCGTCTAGATGACGTCACAACTCATGGGTATTCGTAGACAAAGAGCACGTTTGTTGACATGTTAAACATGATTGCGTATCCTTCTTCTTTTACAGCGATATTTGTTTTAATACTTTCTCATTATGTATGGAAAATATATTTTTCCACAGAATCATCAGAAAAATCCTCACGAATATGAAATATTTAGAGAGACTTTACAAACAAAAAAAATAACTAACTTGAACACAAATCAATGTTTTTAAGGATCCAATAAGACTTAACGAGTTATATGGTTTATATTTAACATAAGTTAAATACTTAGATATATAAAAGTTGATTGCAATACTATGTGTCCGCCCGGGCTCCGTTGTATGTATTGGCCGAACGCAGGTGAAACTGCAAATAAAAGTTAGTTAGAAATTAAAAAACATTCAGCACTGAACGATATCACAACTGTGTAAAATAAAAGAAGACAATCTGAACACATGACGCTGTAACACTACTTGGGTGTAATCTTGTCGTGGTTTGAATTAAGAGTCCCGTCTGTTATTGCATTTTTGAAGCACGCAGCATCCGGATATGTAGTTACAACTACTGACAATTTTGTACCTCGAATGTTTCATTCATTTTTTTATAGCCTTCATCCGTGTTTTCTCTCGTGTGACATTTAAAAAGTTGTTTGCGATACATACCTTAAAACTTTTTATACGTGTACAGTTTTCAAAGATCTTTCCTAAAATTATATATTATGATGTATAAATAAAATATAAAAAATATGTAACATTGAAAAGTCTAACGTCAGATGAGTAATTCAGTAATTAATTCATAATTTCTAAATCAATATCATCAAGAAACAGCGTTAGTTTAAAGTGATCGTACTGAACAAGTAACTACTGCCTGCAAGGTATAGAGCTATGGCCGAATTCTGTAGTGTCTGTAAATCCAAGAAGAAGAATTGCTGAGTTGCTATCGTACTTTGCATACTCAATCCTTCATCTAAAGTTTATTGATTTAACCTACATTGTTGATATTGTTGATATAAATAATACATGATTAGAATAGTATTGTTTCTATAATCATCTAATATCGTATTAATTAAAAAAGTATAAATTGAAGGCAATTAACCTATTATTATAAATCATTTCTATGTAAGCTGTAAAACCTATTTTAAAAACGCTCCTATAATGACGGAACGTGTTGAGAAACCTGATAACGTGACTTTTATAATATAAATATTTCATAAATAATCAGTCGTCATGGAGTCGTCATGGCGATTATTTTTAATGAGCGAAGTCGTCACGTTAGGTGCATAAGGTTTTAAAACAAATATATTATTTTATGAACTTATGTTTAATGGTTTTTTTAAAATATTATATAGTTGTTATGAAATATATTTAAAAGTATTTTTTTTACGAACTTACTTTCCATAACAAAGGAAAAAGAATTTTATAGAAATGGAACATTTTCGAAGTGTGAATAGCGCGATCTTACTCGTATATGTTTAAGAGGCGATGCTGCGTCTAAAAGATAGTTTGATACTCGACGTACCTCCTGTAATATTTATGAAATGACTGTGATGTGAAATATGTATTATGTAATTTTCACATCAAATTCAAAATATCTTTATTCAAGTAATCATTTACACGCACTTTTGAATCGTCAATTATTACAATGAAAAAAGGTCAGTGTAGTCAGTTCGTGAGTAAGCTACCACCGGCTCGGAATGCTGCTAGATAAATAGAGATGAACTAATTCTTATTTAACGCATGATAATACTTTATTTCGTTCAGCAGAGACTGACATATAAATATGTATGTATGAGTAACCTAACCCAATCATTATTATATGTTTTTGTATTTGCATACAAAGGATATGTATAATACGATGCGTACGAGACAAAATACCTTTAGTAAGTTCTGAGCCAATTTCAAGTTGTGAAAGTTGTACGTAATGAGGCAGTTGAGAACACTCCTGAATCTGGACTGCACTTCGAATATACTTTTATAAGCAAACACGCATTTTTATAACATTTCCATGATTAAGAAAAAGGTCTGTGATTTGAGACTAGCTAAATATTGTGTTTTTTAGACACAGCCTACTGAAGGTGCCATGTATTTGTTAAGTTATTTATTACACAGACTAACAGCCTTATTAATAATAATAATAAAATAATACGACAAATTAGAGTTAATAGTAGAATTAAAGTATAAATATTTAGTAAGAGATATGTAAATATAATAATGTGAACAAACGAATTTGATGAATCATTAAAAAACAGAATAATATAAAGTTTTACTTGTTTATTTATTTATTTATATATTAAATAAAAGTTATTTAAGAAAAAATATACCACGCTTTACTTATTAAGTTTTCAGTAAAATATTCTTGGAATGCAAAACTGAGTAATGCTTCTAATAAGGTAATATAAAATTCACGATAAGGAAATAAAAAGTCAAAGTCAAAATTCTTTATTGGAATATTTTTTCATTCACAACAGGTTCGGAAAATGATTTCCCGAAAAAAGCCGGCCTCAGCAACCCAAAAGAAACATAACAGATACCACAGATAATAATAATAATGATACTTAAGAAATATATGTAATGTCTTTAATTACTGCAATATACACTACCATAAAAAGTTTGGAAGCATCGAGGTAAAATCAAATAAAACATAATAACGATCTTCAATTACTTATATTTATATGAAATTTAAAAATTTAACAAAAAGTAACTTAGACCAAATGTGAAACATTATCAAATTTTAGCTTCATCAAAGTGGCCACCTTTTGCTTTAATGATTTCAGCACACTACCACCACCATGCTTTATTGTTGGTACTGTACATGTTTCGGAAGCTCTTTTTTCTTTTGATCGGCGTACATGTACATGTCTATTGGATCTGAAAATCTGAAATTTCGATTCATCACTCGATATAATATTTTCCCATTGATCTATAGTCCAATTTTTGTGTCTTTGCTTTATCTTTGCTTTGTCCATTCTAGTCTATTTTTATTGTGTCGAATTGTTAATTTGGGCTTCTTAGCAGCAACACATCCTCTTAAACCCACAGCCAGAAGTCGTCGTTTATTAGTTGTTACTATGATGGCGTTTCTCGCGTGCCATTCACTGTTGCAGAAATTTGTGGCGCTGTTAAGCGTTGATTCCATTTAAACAGAACTTTGATGAAGTTATCCTCTTAAGTAGTTGTGGTCTTAGGCCTGCCTGTCCATTTTCTTTCTGCGTTTGTCCTCGTTTCTTGTTTTCTTGTAAGAGTGTAGTGAACCTTTTTTCAAAAAAATTCTAAATTGCTTCCTGTAATTTGACGTTCACTGTAACCTTCCTCTCGAAGCATACAAATAACACTTCGCTGTTCAAGCGTGATTTTCTTGCATTTTGCCATTTCAGAAGAAAAAATGCGGAAAAAACCGTAGTCAATAATTTCCGAAAAGAGATAATGGTAATGCCACAACATGCGCGTGCCAATACTCAAGTGCGACTAAACAGGAACCAAAAAAGTTAAATATAAGAAATAACACCGACAGCAATACTACAAACCACAAAAGAATGCAACCGCAGTCCTAAGTCATAATGCACTTGTTTCGTCAAAAAATTTAAGAAATTGGTAAAACATGTTTAATGAGAGCCGACGATCCCATTGTTAATATGTTAACAATAGTAAAAAGCTACAAAGAAAACATTCATTACATATTTTTACAGCCTATAGCAGATATTGTTTCGTTTTGGCCAATAACAAATGTGCTTAGAAACTTTTCGACGGTAGTATAAATGATTTAATATTTAATATTTATATCGTGCACTTTAAATAATAATAAAATAACATCACATTTGTGCAAAGCTTAAGGCAGTGTGACGAGAACAATGACAATGTAACAAGCTCCTCACAAACGAGGCTTATTCACTCCTGTACAGTGTTTCCATGTTTTATCATACGATATAAGAGAGTCCTTATAGGCTTCAGGATAGCTGTTAATATGGCATGGCTGTAGTGCTGGTAGTAATCTGGATGACGTCACAAGCCATGGGTATTCGTAGACAAAGAGCACCTTTCTGTTGACATATTAAACATGATTGCATATCTTTTCGTTTTTTCAGCGACATTTGTTTAAATATTTTGTAATTATATATGGATTTTTTTTTCATAATCATCAGAAATATTCACATATAAGAAAAATCAAGTGAAACTTTCTAACATTTTATTTACGGTTATAAGTTTATATATTAAATAATTAACACAGAAGAAGAATGTAAGAAAGACGAATGCTGTGGAGATGCGGTCTCTTCGTCGAATATGCGGAGTCAGTTTAGCGGACCGAATCCGCAATGAAGGGATCCACAGAATGGCAGGTACTAGCGAAGATGTCATGGTGAGAATGAAGAAGAACGTGCTCAGGTGGTTTGGGCACGTCGAACGAATGAGTGATGAAACAATGGTAAAAAAGATTTATAAAAGAAAAGTGAGCGGTAAGAGAGACAGGGGGAGGCCTCGAGTGATCTTTGAAAACTCAGTAGCTACGATACTGGAAGGTCACGTAAAAAGCATGAGGATCCCCCGGAGCGCATGTATGAAGAGGTTAATGTCTGTGGTCGAGGCGAAAGAGGTATGCAGGGATCGTAGCGTTTGGCGCTCCGTCGTCTCTGGCTACCCCGCACGGGATATGGCGTCAAGTTAAATAAATAAATATATATAAATAACTTATATATAAATATTTGCCGCCCGGATTCCTTTGGTGGCGTTGGAGGAGCAGGTGGAGCCGCGAATAAAAGCTCGTTAGAAATGTAAAAAAAACATTTATTTCGGAACGATATCACAACTGTGTAAAATAAAAGAAAACAATCTGAACACATGACGCTGTAACACTACTTGGGTTTAATCTTGTCGTGGTTTGAATTTAGAGTCCCGTCTTTTATTGCATTTTTGAAGCACGCAGCATCCGGATATGTAGTTACAATTACTGACATCTTTGTACCTCGAATGTTTCAACTCCATTCGTTTTTTTTAGCCTTCATCCGTGGTTTCTCTCGCGTAACATTTAAAATGTTGTTACGATACTACATACTTTAAAACTTTTTTATATATGTACAGTGCTTTGATTTCTCCTAAAGATATATATTTTAATATCTACTGTAAAAAGAAATTAAAATTATATTGTGAATTTTATATTTTAAAAGTTTTAATATTTGTGATACGAATAAAAATAATACCAAATTATTGTACTACAAAAATATTTTGTAATTATTTTAAAAATGAAGTCAATTCATAAATACATTAATTCTTAAAAATATTTGCCTTTGAATTTACTAATGTCAAGTCAAACAATTGCTACTCGGTCTAATAATATCACAAAGTACGTAAAAGTATTTCAGATCTATTATTATAAGAACTATTTCTTTATTTAATAATTTGTGCTGCATATATTAGTAGCATAAGTTATTAGTGGAACTTGCTAAAGTAATACGTTTATGAATAATAAACAGTTTAAAGACTGCGAAAATATATAAAAATTCTTCTCTTCCTTTTCATTCTGCTGGTTCTAAAAACATTTGACTTATGATATCCCGAAAGTTATAAATCAGAACTAAAAGAAAACATGATGTCAGGACAGAGTATCTGTGGGCTTTTGGCCAACTTCAACTAATAAACATTGACCTTCTCTTCTTCTTCTGCAATACAAAAATATCTTTTCAGCTACTTTTCACACCAACTTACCTCTTAGTTTCATATGTGAACAATATTTAGAAAATATAAAAGTTCATCGCATAAAAGATCTAAAATGTATGTTTAAGTATAATATACTAACCTTATCACTGAGCGAAGCCTTTCTTTTTACACGTGAAAAGGATAAAAGGCCTAACCCTAAAAAACACCAATCCAGTGTTAAGTGTAGGTTGTATATTTTAGTGGTAGTAAAATACTTTTTTAACGATTGATTGTATGTTTCAAAGTCATGAGTTCGATCAATAAACATTATGCATTAAATGCATCCAATTGATTATTTTTTCAGTCGCCGTTATAACGGCTTTAAGCTTTTAAACTTTCGTAGGCACATTTTATATAATCTCATACAACCAAATTGTAAGCATCAATCATTCCAATCCAATCGTGCATCATTTTCCACAGCGCAATCCTAACATTAATTTCATAACGATAAGTGTAAGTCAAAAGTGTGTAAAATACTCCACGTAGCGGTAACGCGGTGAGAGTTGAGCTTTGTCGTGATTTGCATGTAAAGTGCCTTCAGTTATAGCATTTTGTGATCAACGTCAGGATATTCGACGTACTCTGTATAAATTATAATGTTTAAAGCGACGATTTACGTGTAGTTTTATAGTATGTTGTCTTAGAGGAAAAACAAATATCATTTCAATAAATAGGTTATAAATAGCTTACAAAGCATTATCTTCTAAAACTTAAGAATATTTCCAAATAAACCAAAGATGCTTTGATAACTTGCAATTATTTGCCATATAAATACCGAAATGTTATATTTATATTAATAATATTAAAACTACAATTAACTGGCTGCCTTCGCTCATTAAAGATAACCGCTCGTCTAGATAATGACTTTGTTTATTTCTTAAATATTTATATTTTCCAATCCTAATCCCTGAGTTTTTAACACGTTCCTTTGTTATGAAGATTGATTAATTTTTAAGTCACAGGAATTTATTACTTAGGAGCTATAAAATGTTTTTGATAATAACATAATATACCTAACATAGAAGGTTTTTTTGTTGTTTTTGATTTATCATTAACAAATTAATAATAAAATAGTATTTTTTACAGATTCACATACAAATTTCTATCGTAAGTAATTTATTATGGTATTGTTTTACAGGGGCGCCACTCATCCACCGAGGCAGAAGTCTCAATTACAAGTCAATATTTTAATGTTAATACACTTTATTAATGAAATAATTACTCAAGAAAATACTATATTGTATGATAATAAATATTCCAGCAACATATGATATTATTAAAAATAAAGAATATAGAGACAGTATAATTTGTAGACACTTTATTCGTACGCTGGCATGTTGCATTAAGGTGAATATTAAGTAAATAAAGCATTTACATAAAAAATATAAACCTTCATTTTGATTCCCCCCCTCCCCTAGTATTAAATCTGTATCGTACAAAGGGGCTCGGCGGACCCCACGACACAACCTCTAAACGGGCAACGTCATCAATAGCTACGAATACAATTACTCTCTAATTTGCTTATTAAAACTAACGACTCACCTGTCTGCTTCTGTTATGTTTCAAAGAAGGAAGTCACTTAGTCAGTCTGTACTAGTAAAGGATTTGATTTGATTTGAAGGGTTCCCCAGAGTGTAGGGTAAATTGTATAATATTTAGTAAAAAGGGAAATAAATATGGGACAAAGAATTTGATACTTAAGTGTTCCGTCGCGTGACCTCTGGTTCCACGCACACTTCGAGGCAGCCACCAATTCGGCGCTGCAGCCAACAATTCAAATACTCGACACTAATGTAATTTACTCTTTTGGAAACTACTAGAACCGATAATGATTACTCCGCAAAATCGTTAAGCACCAAGGTTCACCGAGAGCTGCTCACCGAGAACTATGTTCGAGAACTGTCTATGTTCGAGAACTGTCACACCACCAAAAACGTAACATCTACCCTCGTTTTGTTAATAATTTAAATATATTTAGCGCCTGACGATTGCTATTAGCAACTGTACAATTTACTTAATAGCTATTCCGAACAAAATCGAATATATTTAATTTCTAGTTTACCCTACAGTGATAAATACGCGTAGCTTGAATGCTAAATGTGTATGTTTCATATAACACTAATGCCGCGGCTTTATCACCTACCGACGATCGCACAGTATTTCAAGGGGCTCTTCAAAAGCTACTTTGACTATGCTGTGGGACACCCAAACCCGCTGGTGGTTAAGGCCACAGGATACACGGCCCGTAAGACTCCTAAAGTCAGAAAGAGAAGACCCAAGTCGGTACTTTTCGATCCGGACGACGCGATTACGTTAGGGAACGCTATGTAAAAGCGGCAAAGCGAACATAAATACTAGACATACACAAACACAGCGTCTTCGCCGGCGAAGACGAGGCCCCCATCCAAGCACGTTGCTCCGGCGTTCTGCCGTCGGAGGACGTTAGTGTCAAATCCTTACCCACATCCAACCCTCGCTTCCCACCTAACGGCGTCCTGGGCCGTGGTCCGAGCCTCACAGGAGGCGCCCTCAGGACGCGCATTCCCCTGGGGCCTTTCAGGCCCCCCTTTTTCAAGGGCGGGTCTCTGCACCTGTCCATTCCACCGGTGACGCTCTCTTGGCCGGCAGGGCTAACAGCAGAGACACAAAAAAAAAAAAAAAAAATGCCGCGGCGGTACAAAGCGAGAGTCAAACAAAGTATATATATTTTTTTTTTAATGTAAGAGGAGGGCAAACGAGCTGGCGGGTCACGGATGGACGTGATCACCGCCGCCCATGAACTCTTGCAACATCCGAAGATTTACAAGAGTGTTGCCGGCCTTGTAGGTAGGAATAAACGCCTTTTTTGAAGGTACCCATGTCGTACCGATCTGGAAATACCGCCGAAGGGAGTTCGTTCCACATTCGAGTGGTACGTGGAAAAAATGTCCTTGAGAACCGCACAGTGGAGGATCGCCACGCATCCAGGTGGTATGGATGGTAAAGGAGGCGATGGCGAGCTGTGCGGTGGTGAAATTCGGCGGTAGGCATCAGATCGAATAGTTCTTCGGAACACTCCCCGTTGTAAATGCGCTAGAAGACGCATAAAGAAGCCACGTCTCTAGGCAATGCCAAAGAGTCCAGCCGTTCGCAGAGCACCGGGTCCCCGACAATCCGAACGGCTCTCCGTTGTACGCGGTCAAATGGTAGAAGCTGATATTGGGGTGATCCGGACCAGAGATGAGAACAGTACTCCATGTGTGGCCGGACCTGCGCCTTGTAGAGCGCAAGTCTTTGGCCAGGTTTGAAATACTGCCTCGCTCTATTGATCACTCCCAATTTCGTCGAGGCCAACTTGGCCTTGCTCTCCAGATGACCACGAAACCGACAGTCACTCGAAATGTCTAGACCCAGTATTCTGATACTTGGCGAGGCAATGAGGGGTGCTCTCGAAGAGCGGTGATACGACGAATGGGGTTTTTTTAGTGGTAAACGCGCAAACCTGTGTCTTCTGGGGATTGAACTGAACGTGGTTCAGTTCACCCCACTCAGAAACTATCCCTAAGGAAGTCTCTATAGAAGACACAAGTTTCTTTCGGCACTCGTCGACGTTTTCCCGAGAGAGACCTGCACGGCCGGAATATACCGCATCCCCAGTACTGTCATCCGCATAACAATGTATGTTGGAGATATCCAACATATCATTGATGTGCAGGAGGAACAGAGTTGGGGATAGCACGCAGCCTTGGGGTACACCAGCGTTCACGGGCTTGGGGTCCGAGCAAAAACCGTCGAGAACGACCTGTATTCTCCGCCCAGTGAGGAAGCTGGTGATCCACTTGCATAAACTCTCGGGAAGCCCATAGGAAGGTAGCTTCGAAAGAAGCCCCTTGTGCCATACACGATCGAAGGCTTTCGCCATATCCAGACTAACTGCCAGACCCTCTCCCTTACTTTCAATAACAGCTGCCCAACGGTGCGTAAGATATAACAGAAGATCACCAGCCGATCGATCATGGCGAAAACCATATTGCCGGTCATTGACCAACTGGTGATCCTCGAGGAAGGTTAGGAGCTGCTTATTGATGATACTCTCCATTACTTTGGAGAGAAGGGAGGTAATGGCGACAGGTCTGTAGTTAGCTGGGTCCGAGCTATCACCTTTTTTAGGGATCGGATGGACAAGTGCACGCTTCCATGAGACCGGGACTACGCCTTTAAGGTAGGAGTACCGAAATAGACGCGTTAGCACTGGTGTCAATTCAGGGGCACATGTTCGTAGCACAACTGAAGAGATACCATCTGGCCCACTCGACTTATGAACTTCCAAGGAAAGGAGGGCTTTTCGGATGAGTTTTTGCCGAAAAACTATTTCCGGCATTAAGCTCGGACACCGCGGGATAATAGGCGGTGTCTTCCCCTGGTCGTCCAAAGTCGAGTTTGAGGCAAAAAGAGTGCCCAAGAGATCGGCTTTCTCTTTTGCCGTGTAGGCCAGAGAGTCGTTCCCAGTGTGCAATGGCGGTAGGGATGGCTGACAAAAGTTTCCCAGCGTGGCTTTAGACAGCGCCCAGAACTTGCGCGTGCCAGGCGGGTACTTTGCCAGCTGATCCCCAATTTTGACGACATGTTTGAACTTTGCTCTAGCAATTTTCCGTTTGAAGAATCTGGAGGCTCGATTATATTTCCTCTTCAGAACTCTAGAGTTCGGATCCTTAGTGACTAACGCATTAGCCCAAGCTTGATAAGCCTGCCGTTTGCCAGCTGCTGCAGCCCTGACAGACGCATCAAACCAAGGCCGCGATCTGCCACCAAGTGGTACCACAGAGCTTGGTACAAATAGTTCCATGCCCTGAAGTATCACATCAGCTACAGCCGCAGCGCAGTCACTAGGATCATTGGAAGAGAAACAAATCGGCCCCCATGGGTAGGATGCAAAAAAGGACCGCATTCCATCCCAATCCGCTGACTTGTAGTGCCAAACGCGTCGAGTCGCAGGTCTTGTGCGAGCTGGGCGTTCAATGGGCACTACACTCCGTACCAAGCAATGATCAGAGGACCCTAAGGGAGTCTCGACAGTGACTTGGTACTTTCCGGGATGTGTAGTCAGCAGAAGATCCAACAAAGAGGGCATATGGCTGTCCACGTCTGGTAGACGAGTGTGCGTCTTTACCAGCTGGGACAGACCATTTGCCAGAGCAAAGTCAAACACAGATCTCCATGCGTAGTCGGTGGCACGTGACCCTAGCCAATCGGCATGGTGCGCATTGAAGTTCCCGAGGACTACGACTTCGGCGGAGGGAATCTGTGAAAGCAGATCGTCAATCTTCGCCTGAACATGGCCCAAGAGTTGAACCGTTTCTGCATTACCACTATGGGACCTGTAGAGGCACGCGTAGACTCTGACATGGTCGTCCATGTCCAGACAGGTCCCGACCTTCAAAAACCTGAAGGCGACGGTAGCAGATATCCTCCCTTACGATCACAGATACCCCGGCGTGTGGTATAAAATGGTGTTCTAGTTTATACCCGGGGTATGACAGGTACGCTGTGACGCTAGGTTGAGATATCTGCGTCTCCGTCAGAAACAACAAGGCCGGCTGCGCCGTCTCTAGGTGATAGTGGACGGCGTTCAAGTTGGAATGAAGTCCCCGGATGTTGCAAAAGTCCACATTTAGAGTGGGTCGGGGTGCCGCTGCGTTGACTCGTCGTTTGCCCTCAAAAAACACAAAAGGCGATACTTTGCCCGCCCCAGATACGACGGGCAGCCCGAGCAAAATCCGAGAATCATTTCCCCGACTTTGCTCGGGGAGGGGGTCCCCGGCTTCATCAAAGCCGGTACCCTCCTGGGGTATTTTTCTTTTCGGCATCGCTTTCATGTTTGACGGGGGGAGGGGGGGGTTGGGCTTCCGGATTCTCTCACTCACCGACGGAACATAACCAAATGAGTTTGATTACTACGCGTCGGTCTTCTGTGAGAGGGTGGTCCTTCCCCGGTCGAGCCAGCCCAATACGAGCTGCAGTCAGATGACTGCAGCTAGGCTCTACCACCTAGTTTATGCTAAAATACTAGAGAAGAATGCAAGAGAGACCTGAAAGGCCAAACATGGGTAACAGAAGAAGAATGTAAGAAACATGAATGCTGTGGAGATGCGATCTCTTCGCCGAATATGCGGAGTCAGTTTAGCTGACCGAATCCGCAATGAGGAGATCCACATAATGGCAGGTACTAGCGAAGATGTCACGGTGAGAATGAAGAAGAACGTGCTCATGTGGTTTGGGCACGTCGAACGAATGAGTGATGAAAAAATGGTAAAAAAGATTTATAACGGAAAAGTGAGCGGTAAGAGAGACAGGGAGAGGCCTCGAGTGACCTTCGAAAACTCAGTAGCTACGATACTGGAGGAAGGTCACGTAAAAAGCAGGAGGACCTCCCCAAGGCATGTATGAAGAGGTTAATGTCTGTGGTCGAGGCGAAAAAGGTATGCAGGGACAGCAGCGTTTGGCGCTCCGTCATCTCTGGCTACCCCGCAAGGGATATAGCGTGAAGTTAAATAAATAAATAAAAGATATTCCCCTTTATATAATATACATACTATTATAAAAATCGAATTTATGTACTATTTTGAGAATCCCTACCCGGATCTTTTATTAATAAACAATTCGAAAGAGAGAAAACTATTTTAAAGAGCAAAAGTTTTCCGTAACGAGACCGTTAATAACACTATCGAAGCTGGACTGCACTTTGAATACAGTTCTATGAGTTCACTCAAACTTTCTCAACACTTTTCTGCTTAAAGAAATGTCACTGAATAGAAAAATGTTTGCCCTAATAAAAAAAGTTTAAATATTCTAACATTTATAAACGAGTATCTTTTGGAATATCTTCTAACGCATTAGGGAACAACCATTTATTATTGAACTAAACATATAATATTTTTTTAAACTTTTCAGTTCAAGTAAGTATAATGCTCAGTGCATTACCTACAATCATTTACAAAAAATAACGTACCACTTATAACAATGTTTATTTATCCTGCAATATCAAACATAATATCAGATCTTAATCAACTGTATGTTGATGTAAAAAGTATCCTACAGAGAAATATATGGTATTAAAAATGTCAAACACAATAAAGGTCACTGCTGATCGTAACGGTTCCTTGTATAAATTTATTGCAATTATGAATATGGCTATAAACGGTTCTCGTTGTTTTAAAATAAAAATACACAATATTTGATAAAATAAACAAAACATTGTATAGTTATTTCATATTTCTTCTTTCGTAAACTGTTTTAAACTATGAAGTACTTATAAAATCTTCTAATATTTCTAATCTCATCGGAACAAAATTTAATCGGGCGGCGGATATTAGTGTCACATAAATCTTTTCCACTTGATTATATTTCCTCAAGCTATATCTCTGTGACCAATAAATGCAGCCCTTAAACACTACAGAGTATTTTTCGGAAAACAATCATGAAACAAATATACATAATATAGACTCATTTCTTGTACATTTATTCTGTTGTGTTTAAGATAATATGTGAAATCAACGAAAAACTGAGATCGTGTGGAAGATCATACGACGAGTCGAGGACCTATAAGTGTAATATAATGGTTTTTGCCGATTATGCGAAAAACACAGACGTGGGTACTAAAACTTGCATGTGGTGCTTGTAGAGGTGTATGTGTTGACCATAAGGTTATTAAATCCTGAAGTATCCGGACCAGAGATGAGAACAGTACTCCATGTGAGGCCGGATCTGTTCCTTATAGAGGCAAGTCTTTAGCTAGGCTTGAAATTCTGCCTCGCTCTATTGATCACTCCCAATTTTATAGAAGCCAACTAGGCTTTGCTCTCCAGCTGACCACGAAACTGATTATCGTTCTAAATGTCGAGACCTAGTATTCTGATACTTGGCGAGGCAATGAGGGGAGTGCTCTCGAAGAGCGGTGATACGACAAATGGGGTTTTCTTAGTGGTAAACGCGCAAACCTGGGATTGAACTTAACGTATTTCAGTTCACCCCACTCAGAGACCATCCCCAAGGAGGTCTCTATAGAAGACACAAGTTTCTTTCGGCCCTCCTCAATATTTTCCCGAGAGAGACCTGCATGGCCGGAATATACCGCATCCCCAGTGCTGTCATCCGCATAACAATGTATGTTGAGAATATCCAAAATATGATTGATGTGCACTCTGTTCCTCCTGGAACAGAGTTAGGGATAGCACGCAGCCTTGGGGTCCACCAGCTTTCACGGGCTTGGGGTCCCAGCAAAAACCGTTGAGAACGACCTGTATGCTCCGACCGATGGGATCGGATGGATAAGGGCACGCTTCCATGAGACCGGGACTATGCCTTTTAGGTAAGAGTACCGAAGTAGATGCGTTAGTACTGGTGTCAACTCAGGGGCACATGTTCGTGGCACAATTGGAGGGATACCATCTGGCCCACTCGACTTATGTACTTCCAAGGGAAGAAGGGCTTTTCGGATAATTTTTTGCCGAAAAACTATTTCCGGCATTAAGCTCGGACACCGCGGAATAATAGGCGGTGTCTTCCCCTGGTCGTCCAAAGTCGAGTTTGAGGCAAAAAGAGTGCCCAAGAGATCGGCTTTCTCTTTTGCCGTATGGGCCAGAGAGGCGTTCCCAGTGTGAAATGGCGATAGGGATGGCTAACAAAAGTTTCCCAGAGTGACTTTGGAAAGCGCCCAGAACTTGCGCGTGCCAGGCGGGTACTTTCCCAGCTGATCCCCAATTTTGACGACATACTTGAACTTTGCTCTAGCAATTTTTCGTTTGAAGAATCTGGAGACATGGTTATATTTCCTCTTCAGAACTCTAGAGTTCGGATCCTTACGACTAACGGATTACGTTCAGATTCATACGTCTCCTTGTAGAATTCCGCCCACCGCTGTAAAATGTGCGCTTGCTCTGATAAAATTTCACCGCTTTTCGAAAGCATCCCTTTTTTTCTTTCTTTCTTTCATCATCCCAAAATTCATCGCGCTTTTTACTAAAACCTGTTTTCTTTTTACCACATACTTCTGTCGCTACTTTCACCATACCATTCCTAAGGTTCTGCCAGCATACTTCAACACTTTCATTTCCAGAATCACAGCTTTCAAGCTTCCAACCCATTCATTAATACCTCCACATACTATCAACTTTTCATTACTTCTGACACTACTTAGAACCTCCCTGCCACTCTCCGAAAACTCCTCGAGTTCGCTCACTGGATACTATAGCATGAACGGCTCATAAGAATACTCATGTTATCCCCAACTTAAAGCGAAACCAAAGAAGCCTCGAGTTGATAGCCTTGTAGTCTACCATTGCATTAACCATTCGAGAGGACAACAACACGCCTACACCTTGGCAACCACGCTCACCCTCTGGAACCCCAGCCCAGAAAGAGACCCGGTTGCCAAGCAAACCGGTTGTATCATATTTCCTTGACCTTTTCGCTTGGTCTCAGACACACAAATAACATCCAGATCTTTGTCATCCATCACATCTAATAATTCGTTCATCTTCTGTTCCATTCCTCCTCTTATATTCCCCTTAGCTATTTGTAGCTCCATCCTCCACCTCTCGCCCTTCGGAACATGGCGTATTGGATGGCGGTCCCCAACGCCTTATTATTATTAACTTACATAAATATATCTTCTGGAGATCGTGGAATGCCATTTTTGTTTCAATGCCCTCGAGTCTGTATGAGAACACGTTGAATGATGTAGAGTTGAAGTAATCGATGTACATTGGAGACCCTCAATCTTTTAATTACTATATACATTTACGTACCTAGATACTCAGAGATTAAGCAATTCCTATTTCAGTCATGATAATACTTGACGTCGTTTGGAAGACTTTGACTATACCTTTATAAGTAAACATTAAGTTATCAACATCTTTATGATTTAGCTGAAGCTATGAAGTTGACATATTGCTATGTATTTATTAATTTACTTATCACTTAGACATATAGTTTTATTAAAAACAGTGAAATTAAGAACATAGCCAATAACATCTCCACCTATTATTTCATACAACAATATACACGGTAAGACAGTGATAAATACGAGTATAAAATCACATTTATAGACAAATATCTTGAAACTCTTAAAACAGAGTAGAATAAAGCTTAACTAAAAATGTACATTATTTGGCAATGAATAGGATACAGTATAACATAAATAACTAAAGAAATGTAGAAAAAATGATTATTTTTATTTTTTTTATTTTAATATGTTGAGTTCCATTGTGAATATTGCAAGAATGATACACAACATAATATCATGTGAGCAACTCGTTTTAGGTTTTGGTAAAGAAAGTAATATTTGAGTGTTTGTAATCCGGGACACCTTAAATAAATATTGGGAATAAAGGGACATTCAATATTATTGTGTAATATCTTTATAGTCGAGGTTTGTTATACGTTTTATTATATATATTTCTGGTATAATGCTACTGATATTAATGAATGAATGAATATGAATACTGCTGAAGAATACTATGATTTACGAAATAAATGGACCAAAAGAAAAATAGAGGTACTTGTATATGTTTAATGAACTCAATGTTATGATTATTATTTGCCGCCTCGTGATTATTGACAGTGAAATATCGATATGAAACAAACATCTCTTTACTATCAGAAATATCTCTTTTGTGTTCGTCCTCATTAAGAATTAACAATGACACAAATGGAAGGACCTTAAAAAGTCTAATATCTATATTATTACTATAATGGTTAAGTTAGTGCTTTGTTCAATCACTTGCTGATATTGTAAATAAAGGTTGTAATCAGTTTTCAAAATCAACTGTTTATTAAATAAAATAAATTAATAATTTCGAGTCCAATTTGTTAGGTTTATTTGTTTTCAGTAAGATATTCTTTAGATGGAAAAAAACTTGATTGTGCTCTTGTATAAGATAATATTAAATTCACAATAAGGAAATACAAAGGCAAAGACAATTATTATCCCAGACCTGATAAAATCTCTAATTACTGTAATGATGAATGGTTTGAATATTTGTATCGTGCACTTGAAATAATAAAATGATATCACATTTATGCAAAGCTTGAGGCAGTGTGACGAGAACAACGATAATGTAACAAGCTGCTCACTTACAAACGAGGCTTATTCACTTCTGCACAGTGAACCACATGTTTTATCATAAGACATAAATATGATCTTATTGCGTTTGATATAACGGTTAATATCGAATGGCAACTGTGTATTTTGCAGGTTGTATCGTCTGGATGACGTCACAACCCGTGGGTATTCGTAGACAAAGAGCACGTTTGTTGACATGTTAAACATGATTGCGTATCTTTCTTCTTTACAGCGACATTTGTTTAATATTCATTATATATAGAAAGAAGGTATATTTTTTGTCACAATTATCAGAAATACTTCGCGAATACGAAATATCTAGTACATAAAACTTTCTGAAATAGAATGAATGAATTTTATATGGTTTATATATAAAATAATGTAAAAGACACGTACTATGGTTTATATATAAAATAACTTAAATGGTTGGAAATACAAATTTTTATTGCAATACTTTGCCGCCCGGTTGTATATGTATATTTATTGGCTGGAGCCGGGTGAAGTAGCAAAGAAGAGTTAGTTAGAAGTGAAAAAACAGTCAGCTCTGTACGATATCACAGCTGTGTAGAATAAAAGAAAACAATCTGAATGCATGACAGTACTTGAGTTTAATCTTGTCGTGGTTTGAATTTACCCATTTAACCGTTTTTTTCATGAGTGTGGATATTTCATCTATACCAGCACTATACCTTAAATTTTTAGAATAATAATGTAGTAAATACCTCAACTACAAAGATATAACAGAAAAATATTGAATCTTGTTTTATTTCCATCAATATTCATTAATATAGGAGTATAATACAAACACTCAAATATTATTTTCCTTACCAAAAACTAATACAAGTTACACATGATGTGTGTGTCTTTTGTGCCTTATTTTTAATACTCAGCTCCACATAGGCTATATACAAAAACTACAATGCTTTTCTTAAAGCTTAGCTTCCATTCATGGACTTTTCCCTTCTCATAAAAATATTGTTAAATCTTATGTTTTCTTAGAAATGTATATTCAAAGTCGATTCCGGCTTGTTCTTAACTGTCTCATTAGGTAAAACTCTTATAACTTGAAAATAGTTCAGACATTATTATACGTCTTTTGTTTTTATTTTTATTTTAGTTCAACGTGCCCGAACCAACTGAGCACGTTCTTCTTCATTATCACCGTGACATCATCGCTAGTACCTGCCACTCTGTGGATTTCTTCATTGCTGATTCGGTCAGCTAGACTGACTCCGCATATTCGGCGAAGAGATCGCATCTCCACAGCATTCATCTTTCTTTCATTCTTCTTCTGTGTTACCCACGTTTGGCTGGCGTATAACATTGTCGGTAGAAAAACTGCATTGTGTACAGCCAATCGTGCAGCTATTCTGACGTTTCGCCGTCTCAACAATGCAGCCAAAAGCACCATTGACTCTGTTACCGCCAGCAATACGCTTTTCCACATCCATTTCGTATCTTCCGTCTCTGTTAAATATACTTACCAAATATACCACTCCATTAACTTGTTCCATTATCGTATCATTGATCACGTTGATCTTACTTTCTGTTCTTTCTTTATATCTTTTAAATATTTTTAGGTTAAGACCATTATTTCACACCCATATTAGAGAAAAAAAAAAAAAAAAAAAAGGAGTTGTGACCAATACCTGCAAATCGCATTCTGATGATGCAATGAGCACTGCATCATCTGCATATAGCAAGCAATTGACCTTAAGGTCACCTACTTTCACTCCCATGTCATTCATTGTCTTTCACGTCTTGCACTACTATCCAAATACAAATTGAACAACCAAGCTGACATAGCGCAACCTTCCTTAACACCCGATTGGATGTCAAACCAGATCTACATGCAAGTTCCTACTCACATACAGGCAGAGTGATCTCTGTAAGGAGACATTACACTACAGCCTGTAGCAAGGGTCCGCTCACATTGTATCGGGGCCGTATCTCCCACAATTTCTTTCTCACAACCCTGTCAAACGACTTTTCCAAATCTACAAAATCACGGAAAACCTTTTAGTTTTGGACCAAAAACTTTTCCGTGATCATGTAGAGGGAAAAGATCTGATCTATACACCCTCTTCCAGGTCTAAAACCTCCTTGGGCCTCCCAAAACAGCCTTCCAGATCTCTCTTGCATTCTTCTCGCTTACATTTTAGCATAAACTTTACCTCCCAATTGCTTAATAATTAGCTAATTGAACTGATAGCCATATAGCTTGCACAATCTATATGTGAACCTTTGCCTTTATACAAAGGTACGATGATTGCACCTCGCCAATCGTCTGGGACTTCCCCTGATTTCCAGCTTAAATTGCACAAAAACCAGAACAAGCCCGAGACGCGTGGCGCACCTTATTTGATCATCTCGGCAGTAACTTTATCCTTACCATATTTCAGACTTCGAATCGCGCTTTCCACTTCTTCCAAACTGATTTCACCATCGGCTACATCCGGACTCAGGATTTCGCTGATACTCAAGGCCGAGGCGTCCTCACATTCATACGTCTCCTTTTAGAATTCCGCCTGACGCTGCAAAACGTGTGCTTGCTCTGTTAAGATTTCACCGCTGTTCGAAAGCACCCCTTTCATTCTACAGGTTATCGAACAACCCCGGGAATCACTAATTTTTCGCCAGAAAAGCTTCGTGTTTTCCCGGAAGATGTTCGTCAACCTGTCATTCCTTTTCCTCTCAGAATTTTTACGCTTCATCTTTATTAGTGCTTTCGTTTTGTACTTTTGCAGCTTGTACTCTCTTTTTCTTTTTTTTTCTTTTTTATGTAAGAGGAGGGCAAACGAGCTGGCGGGTCACAGATGGACGTGATCACCGCCGCCCATGAACTCGTGCAACATCCGAGGATTTACAAGAGTGTTGCCGACCTTGTAGGTAGGAGTAGACGCCTTTTTTTAAAGGTACCCATGTCGTACCGATCTGAAAATACCGCCGAAGGGAGTTCGTTCCACAAGCGAGTGGAACGTGGAAAAATGTCCTTGAGAACCGCACAGTTGAGGATCGCCACGCATCCAGATGGTAAGGATGGTATTGGAGGCGATGGTGCGCTGTGCGGTGATGAAATTCGGCGGCAGGCATCAGATCGAATAGTTCTTCGGAACACTCCCCGTTGTAAATGCGGTAGAAGACGCACAAAGAAGCCACGTCTCTACGCAATGCCAAAGAGTTCAGCCGTTAGCAGAGCACCGGGTCCCCGACAATCCGAGCGGCTCTCCGTTGTACGCGGTCAAATGGTAGAAGCTGATATTGGGGTGATCCGGACCAGAGATGAGAACAGTACTCCATGTGTGGCCGGACCTGCGCCTTATAGAGCGCAAGTCTTTGGCCAGGACTGAAGTACTGCCTTGCTCTATTAATCACTCCCAATTTCTTCGAGGCCAACTTGGCCTTGCTCTCTAGATGACCACGAAACTGAAAATCGCTCGAAATGTCGAGACCCAGTATTCTGATACTTGGCGAGGTAATGAGGGGAGTGCTCTCGAAGAGCGGTGATACGACAAATGGGTTTTTCTTAATGGTAAACGCGCAAACTTGTGTCTTTAGGGGATTGAACTGAACGCGGTTCAGTTCACCCCACTCAGAGATCATCCCCAAGGAAGTCTCTATAGAAGACACAAGTTTCTTTCGGCACTCGTCGACGTTTTCCCGAGAGAAACCTGCACGGCCGGAATATACCGCATCCCCAGTGCTGTCATCCGCATAACAATGTATGGGGATATCACGCAGTCTTGGGGTACACCAGCGTTCACCGGCTTGGAGTCCGAGCAAAAACCGTCGAGAACGACCTGTATGCTTCGCCCAGTGAGGAAGCTGGTGATCCACTTGTGCCATACACGATCGAAGGCTTTCGCCATATCCAGACTAACTGCCAGACCCTCTCCCTTGCTTTCAATAACAGCTTCCCAACGGTGTGTAAGATACAACAGAAGATCACCAGCCGATCGACCATGGCGAAAGCCATATTGCCGGTCATTGACCAACTGGTGATCCTCGAGGTAGGTTAGGAGCTGTTTATTGATAATGCTCTCCATTACTTTGGAGAGCAGAGAGGTAATGGCTATAGGTCTGTAGCTGGATCCTAGCTATCACCTTTTTTAGGGATCGGATGGACAAGTGCACGCTTCCATGAGACCAGGACTACGCTTTTAAGGTAGGAGTACTGAAATAGACGCGTTAGCACTGGAGTCAACTTAGGGGCACACGTTCGAAGCACCAATGGAGAAATGCCATCCGGTCCACTCGACTTATGAACGTCTAAGAAAAATAGAGACTACCTAATAGTTTTCTGCCGAAAAACTATTTCCGGTATTGAGCTCTGACACCGCGGGATGATAGGCGGTGTCTTCCCCTGGTCGTCCAAAGTCGAGTTGTAGGCGAAAAGAGTGCCCAAGAGATCGGCTTTCTCTTTTGCCGTGTGGGCCAGAGAGTCATTCCCCATGTGCAACGGCGGTAGGGACGGCTGACTAAAGATGCCTAGAGTTACCTTTGAAAGCGCCCAGAATTTGCCCGTACCAGGAGGTTACTTTGCCAGCTGATCCCCAAGTTTGACGACATGCTTAAACTTTGCTCTAGCGATTTGCCGTTTGAAGAATCTGGAGGCACGATTATATTTCCTCTTCAGAACTCTAGAGTTCGGATCCTTAGTGACTAATGCATTGGCCCAAGCTTGATAAGCCTGCCTTTGGCCAGCTGCTGCAGCCCTGACAGGCGCATCAAACCAAGGCCGCGATCTGCCACCAAGTGGTACCACAGAGCTTGGTACAAATAGTTCCATGCCCTGTAGTATCACATCAGCTACAGCCGCAGCGCAGTCACTAGGATCATCGAAAGGGAAACAACTTGGCCCCCATGGGTAGGATGCAAAAAAGGATCGCATTCCACCCCAATCCGCTGACTTGTAATGCCAAATGCGTCGATTCACAGGTGTTGTGCGAGCCGAACGTTAAATGGACACTACACTCCGTACCAGATAATGATCAGAGGAACCTAACGGAGCCTCGACAGTGACCTGGTACTTTCCGGGTTGTAGTCAGCAGCAGATCCAACAAAGAGGGCATATGGCTGTCCACGTCCGGTAGACGTGTGTGCATCTTGACCAATTGGGACAGACCATTTGCCAGAGCAAAGTCAAACACAGATCTCCCCACGTAGTCGGTGGCACGTGACCTTAGCCAATCGGCATGGTGCGCATTGAAGTCCCCGACGACTACGACTTCGGCGGAGGGAGTCTGTGAAAGCAGATCGTCAATCTTCATCTGAACATGGCCCAAGAGTTGATCCGTTTCTTTATTATCACTAAGGGACCTGTAGAGGCACGCATAGACTCTTACATGGTCGTTCATGTCCACGCGCAGCCAGAGTACAGACAGGTCCCGACCTTCAAAAACCTGAAGGCGACGGTAGCAGATATCCTCCCTTACGAACACAGATACCCCTGCGTGTGGTATAAAATGGTGTTCTAGTTTATGCCCGGGGTATGACAGGTACGCTGTGTCGCTAGGCTGAGATATCTGCGTCTCCGTCAGAAACAAAATGGCCGAATGTGCCGTCTCTAGATGATAGTGGACGGCGTTCAAGTTGGAATGAAGTCTCCGGATGTTGCAAAAGTCCATATTTAGAGTGGGTCGGGGTGCCGCTGCGTTGACTCGTCGTTTGCCCTCAAAAAACCTGAACCTTTCTTATCTCTTTCATACTTTTATCCTTACCCGAGGCTTAATAATCCAGCCATGCTTTGTACTTTAACTCCACAGCGTCTTTCACTTCATCATCCCACCATTCATCGCGCTTTTTACTAAAACCTCTTTTCCTTTTACCACATACTTCTGTCACTACTTTCACTATACCATTCCTAAGGTTCTACCAGCATACTTCAACACTTTCATTTCCAAGATCACAACTTTCAAGCTTCTTGGAAACACTTTCTTGATATTCCTGTCTGATCGGTGGATCTTGAAGCTTCCAGATTCTTATGCGATAATTCGACTCCAATCTTGGACACGCCTAATACGCTAATTCATTAAGAATAAATCAATGATACTTCTTTCTTCCGCTCGCTCCCATGTGTACATGTGAATTTGTTTGTGATCAAATATCGTATTTGCCACAAACAAACTTCTCTCCTTTCAAAAGAAGCCTCGGGTTGATAGGCTTGTATTCTACCATTGCATTAACCATACGAGAGGACAACAACACGTCTACACCTTGGGAACCTCGCTCACCCTCTGGAACCCCAGCCCAGAAAGCGACCCGGCTGATAGGCAAATCGGTCGTATCATTGCCGTTTTGCTTGGTCTCAGATACACAAATAACATTCATAATTCATTCATTTTCTGTTCCATTCCTCTCTTACATTCCACGTAGCTATTTGTAGCTCCGTCCTCCACCTCCTGCTGTTCGGGACATGGCGGGCGTGTTAGCGGTCCCCAACGTCGCATTTTGTTTCTTATGTATTGTAATCTCAATATTCTTTATACGCAAATACAAAAATATAAAATGATGGTTAGTAACCATTTCCATCCATTGCTTAAACTTAACTTCTTTCAACCGTTCTCATATATACCCAATGATAGATGAGACTGAGAACAAAATTATAATGATTTACGTATAAAGTGCTTTAGTTATAGTATTTTGTAAAAGGTTTCAGAATAATGATACTCAGGATACCCTGTATAGATTACAATGATTCAAACAACTTTCTACCCATATTTTTACAGTTTTTTCCACAGAGAATAGTATTTATATATATCAAACTAACTTTTATACTCGCTATTCATATTCCATAAATGTTTCATTTCTGTACAATTTTTATATCCTTTGCTATGGAATAAAAAAATATACGATTATAATTTCAAGTTTCTAAAACTTTTCATTGATTTCAGTCGGTTGGAAGCATTATATATTTAAGTTGTTAACATTTTCTTTTAAAACTATACTTAACATAATTATTCTTTTACGGCTGGATTCTCACCCTGATTATGAAATATATTGAAACCCAATAAATTCTCTAATTTCGTACTTTAATATATTTTGTAATAGAAAATCACATCATAAATCCCTGAACTAATCTGTTGTATTCTTTTCAAAAGTTTAATCTTCTAACTGGACGACTTCGCTCATTAAATATAATCACCCGCCTCGATGATGCATCTGTTCATTTCTTAAATGTAATCTTGCAAGGAAACAAACAAAATAAAACAAACGAGGGATACGAGTTTTTACAAGTTATTAAACTCTATTATGTTTTGTAGTTTAGGTAGTACTGATTTATAATAATACAATGCTTATTCTCCCTAATGAATATTTTTTTTAAAGATATATTATTAGATGTTTATGAAAAAATGTTATTCTAATCATGTATTAGGTATCTATCTGCACTAAAATTTTGGGTTTACTCAAGAACATAACCTATATAAACAATATAGGTTAAAACAATCAACTTAAAGATGAAGCATTCAGTACACAAAGTACAACAGGAACTCAGGAAGTTGTTGGGTTTATGGATTACTTGCTCAATACACTTTCTTTAAACTCAATGCTATTATTCCTTATTAAAATTCATTTAGAAAATCAATAATAAAAAAGATGTTCAAATGTATTTAAATCATAATTGACCTGATCGTTAATACAAAGGGCGTGGCTTCGTTTTCTAGACGGAACAGTAGTTTGTCTAATGCACGGATCTCTCGTCTCAGTCTGTGTGTGTGTGTGTGTGTGTGTGTGTGTGTGTGATGTGTATTTACGAGTAAGTAACTCGCTAATGCTGTTGATGTTTTTTTACATAAAGTAACAAGTTTGAGTTAAGTTACTCATAGTTATGTCATTGGACCATCTATGACATTTAACTTAAATTATATACTGAATTGGTTATATAAGTTCCTAAGAAAAGATATATTCGAGTATGTAAGAGTATCAGACACATCAAAACATACAGGAAACGCGTTTGCAAGTACCATGATTGTAATCGTACAATAGTAGTCCTTGAGTGACGGCAAACAGTTACTTATGTTTTAATTATGAAGTTGTATAATTTGTAGATGAAAATTAAATATTTAGTATCCATTGTAATCAAAATGTAAGGCAAAATTCGATGTCGGTACAATGTATTTAGATGGCTCGTCGCCAAACTGAGATTGTCCTACGTACTCGTACTTCTCTTCTATAAATTTGACTGTGCTGTTTGTAATTGCTATTGTTGAATCTTATTCGACCCAAAATATACTCTCACGGGTTTCTATGACAGAGAGTTCCCCGATTTTTATTTACTGGATGAAATTTTATTATTCAAAAATCACTTGATAAGAGATTATACATAACTTTAACTACGAAGATACATTTCATAAATAAAATGTTAAATTCTATGCAATTTCGGCGAATGAACAATTAGTTAAATATTTAATAAAGAACATAACCTAATTTTATCGGACCAGGTTAAGACCGAAGGATGTGGGAGTAAACGAGTAAGTAAACAGCATAAAGAAAATGAAAAATTTACTTGTCTATAGAAAACTCTCACTTCGCTTTGCTTTGTCAAATAGAACTTAATAAATAATTCTCGGGGTTGAGCTTGAAAGGAATATTTTTTTAAATAAAGAATAATAAATGATACCCATCTTATTAAAACATTTAAGTTACGTAATAAATAAAACTAGGGGCGCCAACAGACCCTCAATTTCGACTTTGCATATTGACCGAAGCGAGCCCAGTGTGTCGTTGTTGTGTAATCATTAACCCATCGTTATGTCGGTAATGTAAAGCCAATTTTTCTGGCCATTTTTTTTTCCTGTTGACTTCAATAGGATATCAGTTTTTTGACGATTGTTCCTCAACGACATGTCATTTTGCAATTTTTTTTAAACACCATCACCTAATGCGTGTCTTTTTGATTGCCAAATTTCATAATTTTCCGTCGAGCAGTTTTCGAGCCTATTTGTGATAAAGAATATGAAAAAGTCTCCAGTAGAGCGTTTCGCTGACTCAATAGAGTCTGCAGCACATACTGCATTATAAATAACATATTTCATTTCATTTATTTTAAATTATAGTTAATTGAGTTTACCAAAAAACTTCAAAGTAAAATATATTGAATAAATAATCTGATATTCTATAATTTTTCATGAAATCTCTGGATATTTTTTTCGTTATCCGACCTTTGAAACCGTCTTACTGGAATCTATGGTTTCTTAAAGTGGTTACTGCTATAACAATGATAAGGCTTGCAAGTTATTAGACTGTAGACGTTATTAGAATAACATTGTTGTATGACAAATGTTTATAGTTATTTGTTAAGGAAACTACGTAATTATATAGAGTCATATAAGTATGTGATAAGTAACTCAGCTACACTCTGTGAAGCGGGGAGATGTGTTAAGCTCCACACTCTTTGCATTATTAATATTTTAAAACTGAAAGTCTACCGCGCTACGTAATTCAATGGATGAGATGAACACACCTAATGAAGATACATATTACAGTAGCGCTTAGGAACATATTGTAACTAAGAAATAACGATACTCTAAATAATTTACGCATTTAGTTTTATTGTTTCAGTGCCGATTAGAATATTCACGTAATCAAAACAACTTAAATTTAATTTGCCTATTGGAAAACAAACATCCAAATATTTCTTACAAAAATTAATGGGCGACTAAAAGATTTTAGAGAACAGATTTTGAAGAAAAATGTTCATCCTAAAACAAAAGGAATATATATATATAAGGTAAACTGACATCAGTAAAAGTCTTACGAAGAGAAGCCGATAATACAAATACATACAAGCGAATACAAGTCCTACGTCGATACTAACTCGAAGTTTTGATTTCAATCAACTTTAATGAATTAAATTATTAACTTATGTGTTATTCAGCAGAAGAAAGAAAGAAAGAAGGTAAAGATTTTTTTCTTTTTAATGGATATCTTTAATAGGAATCTTTGAACGATGCCTTTTGTCAGTGACATGGTTTAGCTATTTAATATTCAGGTATGATTTACTACGAGCTGCGTAAGTTACTTCAAATTACTTCAAAAGGACCGCCAACAAATATGCGGGTCAATGACGGGAAGCCCTCAATGTCGTCCTCTGCGGCCGTCACCAGTTTGCACAGTATTTGATGAAACTGGAAAACTTGTTGGTTTATTATCAGAGTCTATAATTTGTCCTACTTGGACGATATTTTTCTTCTTCATTATCTATCCACTTATGAGGGAATACTCGATTATTTGAAAACCAAAATAAATTGATAACAAATAATAAAATAAATAAATAATAAATAATAAATAATAAGTGCAAGTACAAAGTCCATGACTGCAGTTTCTGGAAAAACAAATATATTATTTTTAACCATAATTTATAATTATATAAATTATAACTCTTTTATTTGTTATTAATACTCATCTTAATGATGTGTCTCAATTGAACCCTGCACTGGTCAGTGTGTGGTACTCGTAGGTCTCGTAATATTGGCGCTATTAATATTTATCACGGACTAAAATGTACACTTTGTAATGACAGAGGTAATTGGGAGTTTTGAAAACTTTTTTTATATAACATCATATAAGGTATAATTTAAAAATATATATAAATATAAATATTTTTAGTGCTTTAAATGTAAACAGATTCATTTAAATCTGTTGAAATATAACACAGTTTAAAAATGTACTTTCCCAGGTGTTTGTACAACATCGATAACGCAGTTGTGTTTTGTCTGCACATTTGAGGACGACCAACATCGCTCAGGTGTCATTAATGGCGTCCATGATCACTCTGCACCACTCAGCACTACACTAACAAATACTATCAGGTTGTTTAATTACAAAAATAAAAGCAGACAAACACATTTATTACTATAAGTAGGTGGATATTTTAAAATATGATAAATGCAGATTCTTGTGATTGATAATAATTTACCCACGGTTAAAAGAACAACGAAGCAGAGATTAAAGGCTTCAACAACAGTTTAATATTTTTAACCAAACACGAGATCGTAATAAACAGAACGAGCCTTGTTTGTAACGAACGTGCTGTGACATTGTTTGACTGTCGCTTTGCACCGCGGCATTTAGCGTTATATGACACACACACTCAGCATTCAGACTATTTATTATTGTTGTATGTTTTATTACTAAAATGCTTTATTTAATACTCACTAAATAATGAAGGAACGTGTTAAAAACCTCAACTTTATATAAATATTCTTAAAAATATTAATATTTAAGAAATTAACAGTCTTCATCGCGGCGGGTGATTATTTTTAATGAGCAAGGTCGTACAATGAGTTGATTGATATAACTATAATAATATAACTGAAGGCACTTTACATGCAAATTACGACAAAGTTCAACTCTCACCGCATTTTACACACTTTTGACTTACACTTATCGTTATGAAATTAATGTTTGGATGGCGCTGTGGACTGTAAAGAATTATTTGTGCCTACTTATTTCAGTTATTTTGATCTTTCTTCATAAAATGTTCATTGCACAAACTAATTAATAGTTAATTAACGGCTTCTCCAGTGATAAGCCTTGTATGTCATACTTTAAAATATATTTTAGATCCTTTATACAATCGCTTTTTAAATTTTCGAAATATTATTCTCATTTTAACCTAAAAGAGGAGTGTTAAAAGTCATTTAAAAGACAGGTATTGTTGAAGAGGTAAATATTCATGAGTTGAGGTTGTCGGAGAGCCAACAGTTACGCCGTCCTGAGAACAAGTTTTTTTTTAAGTTTTTATTTAATACCTTCTGAAAGTCATAAGCCAAATGATTTTCATACGAGCAGCAGAAAAAAATATGACAACGTATGTACCATACATATTAATAAGTTAATATTTTTATATTCATAAAGGTATGACTCTAACAGACCTCACGAGTATCTTATAATTTTACTAAAGCACACCAAGATGCATATGGCATTACAAATTACTAAAATAGGAAACAGATTTTTAAGTTGTACTGAAATGTAAACACACACACACACACTACACACACACACACACAGTTCACACAAATATAAACATATTAAACCTACTCATTATACATTATAAGAAAATAGAATTTTAAAATGTTTTCTTCACCACTGGCAATAGAATATACATGAAATATAATTATTTTATTGGGATCTATCCCATGATGTTGTCCCATGATGAGACATTATCCAGTAGTTTGCTCTCAGTGTTCTCAAATATTAAGTATCAGTATTAAAGTGTCATCATCTCAAGACGTTAGTTCTATCAATATATACTCAGCCTGGTATTCACAATTCACAATATTCAATCTACTGGCGCCGAAATACAATATTTTGCTATTTCAATTAGCCAGGACCACGCTCTTTTAATTATTAAACAATTATAAATAAAGAGAAAACTATTTTTATGCCGAAAACCTTTTTCCTAACGAGGCCGATAAGAACAGTCTCGAAGTCGGACTGCGCTTTGAATGCCGTTCCACGAGCTCACTCAAACTTTCTCAGCACTTGCTTAAAGAAAAGTCACTGAATGGAAAAATCTTTCCCCTAATAAAAAAGTGTTAATATAAATTCAAATATTTTAATTTTTATTACTGATAAAGACTTTGTTACTTGACGTTAATTTTAGTTAACGTAAATTAAAGAGTAATTAATTTGTAGAGACAAGCCTAAGTTTATAATGGAGCAGTCTAAAGACAGATTGTTTGTTTTCACCACGAAGGGGTTATTATATATTCCGTGGGGAAATTGAGCTTTACACAATATGTATTTCTAATTTACAAAGTATACTAGTTACTAGAGCTATATCATCAATAAATCAATCGCAGAATAAACAATTGTTAGGTTTATTCATTTTCGTTTTGAATTTTTATATATATCATGCGACTGATCGCATGCATTTGAAGTTACTTTTTGTTTGGTATAATTAGATAAGAATAATGTATTTTAATAAGCAAGAGAGCTCATTTTAAATATATTACTCAAAAAGGTAATGTAATTTCAATCTTTAATATAAAATACGCTTTATGCTTAACATCAGTATTACAAAAAGTACTTTTTCCCGAAAAGTTATTAGAACAAGAGCCTATTATTTCCATATCAAGAAACAATCTGAACACTCCAGAGATTCTGTTACCTTTCAGAATAAATAAATTTCTAGTTATTATGTTCGAAACAAAACGTCAAAAGACTAAATATACATAACGTTTTCTGTTGTTGTACATTATTCATGAAGCAAATACAGCCTTTGTGTATTTCTTTATTTGCATGAAAAAACAGAATACATTTGTGTGACACATGTACGGGTATTAGAATACACTTGATATATCTTTATTTTAGAATATTCGGAAAATTTTAGAAATATTTGGAGATAAAGGTTATGGATTTGAACTGACAAACCTTTATATTTATAATAATTTATTAGATTTTAAGTGAAGAAATATCGAAATGTTGCGTATTTTAAACGGTCTCTGTTTGTCTTTTAGTGTTCGCTGTACAACTCCCCGAGTGGTTTTTAAGCTTTTAGCATTTATCTCAGTTGGGTGAGGACCACAAAAATTGCTAAACCCATGTTAGTGATTGCTCTTAAAAATTTTGCATTTGAAAACATTTCCGTTTCGCTCTTTCGCCCTTAAAAATATAATAAATATGCAATTTTTTTAAAACAAAATTTGTCTGTGAATTACATTTTTTTTAATACTATAAATAAACTTATTTTGTTGAACTTTCATTATTCAGTAGGTAATATAGTAATAATACACATTGCAGTATAAAATAAATGTAAACACTTCAAAACTGATACAAAAACTGAAGTATCTCCGCTAATAATAATAGCATCGATTCTGTCAGCTGGCCTGGATTCCTGCCAGTCACGCGACCCTGGCGCATTGAACTCACCTGCTCGCGCTTTGCTAAACTTTCATGACAACTAGATTAACTGAAAACAAAAACTTCCCTATTCTAACCCGATACGGTTCAACTTGGTGTAAGTTTTGCTCTTTTGATCCCATTAATTTAAATAACTCCGAATATTCATTACCGTTTTATTAAATTCAGTACATTACGCCTCCTGCTGCCTTTTATTAGTATGATAACGAAATAATATTTTCATACTAAAAAGATAGTCGTAATTTTAGAAACATGATTTAATTTCATATATATATATTTTAAAGGTTACATTATTTAAAGGCGACATCGTTAGAGTGCGTAATTAATAGGTGATAAATACATTTGGGTAAGACTGTAAGATAAGGCAAGTGTCAAAGCATGTGGACAGTTTGGTCACGAAAGTCGTCTGGATCTCGGCTCTTCTTTTCCTGTATATCTATTCTAGTTTAAATGCATTTTAAAAGAGATTTTTAATATGGTTAATGTTATTTAAAAGGATGATGGGCAAAAATGTATGGGATGTGTACCCACGACCAATAACGACCAGACGTATGTCGTTAGAAAGCTCTTTTCATGACTATCATTTGTTATTATGGGGGCTAGTCTAAGTTCATTGTGGGAAAAATGTTATAGTTACTTAAATGATATCTATTAAAATAAAAGTAGTTAGTTCCAGATATTTTATCTTTGTTATTATGGGGGCTAGTCTCATATCGTTTTGGGGTCTACTAGATATTAAAAGAAATGTGTTTAAAAGTAAAAAATCCCTACGTAATATCCCTATGCAAGGTGTAATTGCCGAAATGCTCATTGCGTACGCGTGCGTCACCCGCGCGCCGCCCGTCGCGCCCCCGATCGCCGCCTTTATTTGTACGGAACGGCGTATTTAGTAACGTATTTTTTTTTTATTTTTTAATTCAATTATATTGTATATTGGTTACTCAAGGCATGAGATATTCAATCCTCCAGCAGCATTTTTAAATGATGTAATTGTAGACAACATAGATAACTAGTTTTTAAATAATAAGTATTCTGTTTGTAAATCAGTAATAAACCATTTTTTTTTATTTTAGGTTTCTTTTTCACAATTTGACTGTCCTAATATTTCATTCATCTTAAGTTAACGCTGAAAGTACATGGAGTCTACACAAAAACTGTTTTTTTATATATCTAGAACTAACAACTTTTATTTTAATAGATATCATTTAAGTAACTATAACATTTTTCCCACAACGAATTGAGACTAGCCCCCATAATAACAAATGATAGTCATGAAAAGAGCTATCTAACGGCATACGTCTGGTCGTTATTGGTCGGTGGGTACATTTTGCCCGTTATCCTTTATGTACAAAGTTCGAGTGACATTCAAAATTAAATAAAAAAATATTAGGTACAAAAATGTCATCTTAATAGTCACCAGCTGTGCAGAAATCCATTGTGATTTATTATTGGATGAAGACATCTGCCAAATGCTGTGCGAGTATAGTTTTGGTATATTAAATCTTATTTATATATTTGTCCACTACCCTTTGTCCGCTACACTCCTACATCATATATCTTGCAGAGTTCTACATAGAAAAACTACAAACCGAAAATAACATAAATGGCAGATAATTTTTATCGTAAAAGAACGAAAATTCCCGTCATTTCCATTTTTTGTAATAAAAATAACTTTTATCCTCTTCCAGGCACCTAAATATATATATAAAAAATTCGTTACTTTTTTGTGACGGAGAAACAATCAAACTTTCATTAAATATATTAGTATAATTATAACCACTTATAGATTGTATATTGTAAAGATTGCTGCTGGTTTGGATATTATATACCAATCTACAATGCGCATCCCGAAGTATCGAATCTGTGAAACAAATTATGCCTATTGGTAAGTTTTCATTTTGTTTACATTTCATTGAAATAATTGTGTTTATTACTATATATATATATTATTATAGGTGTTATATTACCTCCAAACACAGTCACCGAGGCTGCGTTCATGATCAGCCTAAGGATATATATGTATATCTAATAGTCCTATGTTTTAAAGCGTTATATGTTTAAATAAGAAATGCATTGAATATTTAATATTCATTGGACCAAATGAACAAAAATTTATCAATTTTTAGATAACTTTTCTTTCGTTACGGCTTTTCCCGATGCGCCATGATTTGGGATAGATTCTGCATGCAGATATATTAATTAATTTATATTAATTTATATTTACCTCTCTTACCACTCGCTTTTCCAGTATAAATCTTTTTTACCATTATTTCATCACTCATTCGTTCGAGGTGCCCAAACTGCCCAAACCACCTGAGCACGTTCTTCTTTCTTCTCACCGTGACATCTTCGCTAGTACCTGCCATTCTGTGGATCTCTTCATTGTGGATTTGATCAGCTAGACTGACTCCACATATTCTGCGAAGAGATCGCATCTCCACAGCATTCATTTTTCTTACATTCTTTTTCTGTGTTACCCACGTTTGGCTGCCGTATAAGAGCGTCGGTAGCAAAACTGCATTGTGTACAGCCAAACAGCTATGCTGACGTTTCGCCGTCTCAACAATGAAGCCAAAGCACCGTTGACTCTGTTACCGGTAGCAGTACGCCTTTCCACATCCATTTCGTATCTTCCGTCTGTGCTAAATATACTTCCGAAATATATCACTTCATTCACTTGTTTGTCTTACCATTCTCGTTAATCATACATTCTGTTTTTTCTTCATTTCTTTCAAATGTCAGAACCTTCGTCTTATCTGCATTCAGGTTTAGACCTAATGGTCTAATGATAGGTGGAATATAATTTTTCACACCCATCTTTCAAAGGGGGGACCAATGCCTGCAAATCGCATTCTAATGATGCAATGAGCACTGCATCATCTGCATATAGTAAGCAATTGACTTTAAGGTCACATACTTTCACTCCCATGTCTTTTAAGTCTTGGAGACAACTATCCAAATACAAATTGAACAACCAAGCTGACATAGCACAACGTTCCTTAAGACCCGATTGGATGTCAAACCAGATCGACATGCAAGCTCCTACTCACATACAGGCAGAGTGATCTCTGTAAAGAGACTTTACACTACAGCCTGTAGCAAGGATCCGCTCACATTGTGTCGGGGCCGTATCTCCCACAATTTCTTTCTCATAACCCTGTCAAACGACTTTCCCAAATCTACAAAAGCACAGAAAACCTTTTGGTTTAGGGCCAAAAACTTTCCCGTGATCATGCGGAGGGAAAAGATCTGATCTATACACCCTCTTCCAGGTCTAAAACCTCCTTGGGCCTCCCACAACAGCCTTTCAGATCTCTCTTGCATTCTTCTCGCTAATATTTTGGCATAAACTTTACCGCCCAAGCTAATCAAACTTATAGCCCTATAGCTTACACAATCTATCTGTGAACCTTTGCCTTTATACAAAGGAACGATGACTGCACCTCGCTAATCGTCTGGGACCTCCCTTGATTTCCAACATAAATTGCACAAAAACCAAAACAAGTCTAAGACGCGTGGCCCACCATGTTTGGTCATCTCGACAGCAATTTCATCTGCTCCCGCAGCCTTACTACATTTCAGACTTCAAATTCGGCTTTCCACTTTTTATTTACTGATTTCACCATCGGATTCATCACATCGGGACTCGGCATTTCGCTGGTACTCAAGGCCGAGGCGTCCTCACATTCATGCGTCTCCTTGTAGAATTCCACTCACCGCTGCAAAACGTGTGCTAGTTCTGTTAAAACTTCACTACTCTTCGAAAGCACCCCTTTCATTCTGCAGGTTACCGAACAATCACTAACTTCTCGCCAAAAAAGCTTCGTGTTTTCCCGGAAGTTCGTGTTTTCACGCTTCATCTTTATAAGTGTTTTTCGTTTTGTGCTTTTGCAGCTTGTACTCTCTTTTTCTTTTCTCTTTAATACTTTTATCCTTACCCGAGGCTTTATAATCCAGCCATGCTTTCTTCTTTAACTCTACAGCGTTTTTCACTTCATCCCACTATTCATCGCGCTTCTTACTAAAACCTCTTTTCCTTTTACCACATACTTCTGTCGCTACTTTCACCATGCCATTCCTAAGGTTCTGCCAGCATTCTTCAACACTTTCATTTCCAGAATCACAAATTTCACGCTTCTTGGAAACCTTTTCTTGATATTCCTCTCTGATCAGTGGATCTTGAAGCTTCTTATACGATAATTCGACTCCAAGCTGGGACACGTCGTGCGGCTGCGCCAACCTGCAAACAGACCTCTTATTCTAGCAACGACTAGATAATGGTCTGTTCCTAGATAAGTACCCCTAAACACTCGCGTATCCATAACTTGACTTCGAATACGCTGGTCCACTAGGAATAAATCAATCATACTTCTTTCTTCCGCTCACTCCCATGTGTATATGTGAATTTGTTTGTGATCAAACATCGTGTTTGCCACAAATAAATTTCTCTCCTTACGAAATACAAAAATAAGCTTTCCAGCCTCGTTTACTCTCTTATCACCGTACTTGCTTAGTACGCTATCGTAACCACTTCGCGCGGTTAAAACCTATCCATTAATATCCCCACATACTATCAACATTTCATTATCTCTGACACTACTTAGAACATCCCTGACACGCTCCCAAAACTCCTCGAATTCACTCACTGGAGCTGAGGATACAAGCGCATAAACGGTTAACAAGAATACTCTTGTTATCCACAGCTTAAAGTGAACCCAAAGAAGCCTCGGGTTGATAGCCTTGTATTCTACCATTGCATTAATCATACGAGAGGACAACAATACGCCTACACCTTGGCAACCTCGCTCACCCTCTGGATGCCCAGCTCAGAAAGCGTCCCGGTCGGTCTTATCATTGCCTTTTCGCTTGGTCTCAGACACACAAATAACATCCCGATCTTTGTCGTCCATCGGTTATCGGAGTATCGGTTGGCGGTCCCCAACGCCGCAGATATATTATTAACAAATATACGAGTATCATATCATAAATGAATAACATTTGATCGATTAGCACACCTACTATTTTTTATATATCGTTGTATTATCCATTACAAACCTAAACTGAAACTTTGTTTTTTATCGTGATTTATGTCTCATAAGTTTATAAGAAGTGATGAGATACTGTAAGAGAAATCTTTGAAAATTATCAAAATTCTTTGCAGTAAAAATCATAAAACTATATACATATTGATTAATATCTATGAAGAAAAAGATGTTATTCTTAATTACAACCTTTTTTTGTCAGATACAATAATGTAACGATTAAAGAATTACCAAACCTATTCAGGATACTATTCTCCTACTTCCTCTACAAAATAAAAAAAACTGCTTTCAGCTATGACTGCGGGACATAATTTAACTAAACTAAACATAATTTAAAAAAGAATGATATGATAGATGGCTTACTTGTTGAGGGGATTAGAGACTCAGATACAGTCGCTGGGGAAGGTTATATGTTATAGTTATAGATAGGTCTAAATCTAAGGTTTCGCAAAGTTCTTGAACAAAGTTTTTTTTTGTTTTTTATTTAATTGTTAATCTAAATTAAAAAAATAAAAGAATCAGAATCAATGAATACATAAGATCCATAGACTTATCAGAATTAATCATACTTACTCCTATAAATTTTTAGGAAAAAGAAAACAACTGATATAATCAATTAAAACAGATCAAAATTTATTATCAATACTAACTAATTTGAAATAAAAGTTATCTACTCTCTACACTCACTCTTTATATTCACTCACAACCTGTGGTATGTAACAGACGTTGCTGTTGAACTGAAGTTAAGTGTCGCACAAATCACCATAATATGAAAATAGGTAATCTTATTTCGCATTCTCTACCTTTTTAACAACTGTCTTTCATAACTTTTTTTTTACAGATGACTGAACCAGAAGCACATTAGACTGAATTGTCATTCGCTTTGAGTTTCTGGGCAACCGAAAAACCAGTACATCACTCCGGGTCCTCTTCACCTGAATCGGATTCAAACATCGCGTCGGGAGCTTCCTCCGTTTTACGACCTGCAGTTGATTTATTTCATCTCAACGTTTTTAAGAAATAAAAAAACTATTTTATTTATTTGAAAATAATGTTTCAAATAAAATAATTAAGTACTACTCATAGAATTGTTTGTATGTGATTATATCATATTATTATTATTATTACTAAAATTATTTAGTAATATAATATGACTACAATATACTACGAGAAACAGCTAACACCGAGATCTACTCCAGCAACACGAAAAGTCTGCCCTTGAGCTTTATTGATAGTCATGGCATAGCACACCGATACTGGGAATTGCGTTCTTTTAAATTGGAATGGAAAATTATTTGGTATTATGGGAATTCTGGGAATAAAGACAGTTTCTCCTGCACCGCAACCTGTTAAAATTTGAGCCTCGATTACATTTTGTTGCAACTGGGTTACTTTTAGCCGAGTTCCATTGCAAAGTTGAGGTGGTCTTAAATTTCGGAGCAGAATTATCGGTATGCCAATTTTTAAACAAATTATATGAGAAGGTAGTCCAGGCATACTTAAAGAATTTAAAAATTCTATCGGGTAATTAGTGGCTTCTTGTTCATCAACCATTCTATTTATTGAACTATAAACTTTGCTTTCTCCCTGTATATTAGACAGTATTTTATTATTAATTTCAGATGCCTGGTCATTGCGAGGAGTCAAAATGGACCTTTCGCAAAGCCAAGAATTGTCCCTATTTAATATAATTGTTATGTCACCGTAAACCGAAGATATAAGATGTTGTTGGGATTGCACTATACAACATAACTCAGGTGTCAGAATAAGTTTTCCTTGGTGTAGTTGTGGATAGGTACCTTCACCAATCTTCAATAATGTATCAGAAAATTCACGATTATCTGCGTTGTCTCCAGTTCTCACTCGCACATTTATAGTCAAATGCACCGATTGTATATCACGCCACAAATAAGAGCTTTTCAGGCAAGCCCTAATCTCATCAGCTCGGGTTCCCCGTGGTATTACCGGTAAGGTTTGTCGGAAATCACCACAAAATAAAACCGTAATACCGCCCATTGGTCGATCATTTTGTCTTATGTCCCTTAGAGTTCTGTCTACTGCTTCTACTCCTTTTCGATGGGCCATCGTACATTCATCCCATACGATTAAATTACACTCACGCAATACCTTAGCTTTGTCGCTATTTCTTGAAATACTACAGGTTGGACTTTCCGTGCGATCTAAATTAATTGGTATTTTAAACATAGTGTGAGCAGTCTTACCTCCTGGTAGCAATGTTGCAGCTATACCTGATGAAGCCACGGCAAGAGCGATTTTACGCTGATTTCGAACATAAGCTAATATTAATTTAGTCAAAAAAGTTTTCCCAGTTCCTCCAGGTGCATCTAAAAACCATATTGTTCCTAAATTATTCTGCACACTCTCGCACACGCGATCATAGACTAAGCGTTGTTCTGCAGTCATCATTGGGACACCGTTTTCTAATGTTACCAGCAGTTCCATTGGGTTGTAACCAATCTCTGCGGAATATTCCCTATTGGTAACCTCTCCGACTGAGGTTGGCGTTGGCAAACCATATTCACAAAGTGATTTACCGCCTACTGCTGTTAAGTCTTCCTGAAGAGCTAATAAGCACTGATTTATAGCCAGATCTCGAAAATTATCATTAGTTGCGCCTTCATTATTGTGAGATAAATTCCGAAGAAAGTCTTCTGCAAATTTTTCTTTATATTTTTCCCATAATTGGACAGGATCAGATAAATTACAAAAATGTGAGTAATGTTACAAATAAATGGCGTAACCGTCGTGGATTATCATTAACACAGGATTCTGCTAAAGCGTCATCCCAATGTTGATCATTTTCAAGCAAATGACGCGCTTGGCAAGCTGCATGATAAGTTGGATAAACAACATCGTCTACTTTTTTCAAATCTATAAATGATGTTGGTCCTCGCACTGTATGTAATAATAATCTCAAATAAAAACACTCTGCGTTGTTAGGATGAACAGTATACACTCTACCAAGAACATGTTCTTTGAAAATACCTGTCTCGCCATCTACAGGCCTGCCTCGGCATCTACGGTTAAAGACACCTCGTTGTTTATCGTAGGTATAATACGATGGAACTTCTTCATACAAAAGAGACTTTGCGAAATTATCAGTTTGGCAAAGTCGAAAGAATGCCAATAAAGTTGTTTGTCTAGGGTTCTCTAATCGTTCTGTAACATTTTCGGCGTTAAAATATATACGTTGACCGCCTTCCAGATGAACATCCAGATGGGTCACAGGTGGATATCTTTCGTGAATATTAAAACTTAAGATCCGCCACACAGCTTCTGAAGAGCTGATATATCTGCCTGACTGAAATCTAGTAACTTCATCTTGTTCATTTCTTAACGCAAACGTAGCTTGGTCACTGCCCTTGTTAATGTACTTACAAATATATTTAATTGACTCTACACTATTACACATTTCTACATTTATGTGAGCTTGAAATGCTCTGGACAATACAGGCGAATACGGAACGACCCACCTATTATCTAAAGTAACCTGTTGTCCAGACATTCGCTTTTCAACAGTAAAACCACCATTGTCTCTTGAACGGCGACGATATAATGGGTATCCATCATGTCCTGTTACAGTTTCATCCACTAATGCTTTTGGATACCTTTTAGTCCGTCGTCGACGTCGACGACCGTCTTGCATGCAAGGAGCATTTGCGTTAAATGCACCACATGGACCATGTATCATATGAGTTTTAACAATGTCGTATAACAGGGGATCTGCAGTCGGATCTGGAATTTCAGCACTGAATAATCTGTCTACATCATTAGGTCGAACCTTATCTTTTAACCAAAGCAAGATATGTGCGTGAGGTAAGCCGCGTTTTTGCCACTCAACACTATACATATAACACAATACTTCTCCAAAAATGTTATCTTTGGTAAGAAGATCTATCATTGATTTTAATTTTAAATGAAACACTCTTGCAATAATATCATGGCGGTCATGCGGTGCCTGACCCTCAAGAAGCTCCCGAGTGATTTCATCCCACTTGGGATTGGTAGTTACAGTAACAAATAAGTCGGGACGTCCATATTTTCTTACGTAACAAAAAGCGTCTTGAGTACGTTCATGCATGTAGCGTGGACCACCAGTAAAAGAAGAGGGTAAAATAACTAAACGACCCATATTCACAGTATCGTTATCTTGCTGCATGGCATCGCGAAGGTGCACGTATTCTTCAGCGCGCAGCTGCCTTTGATTAGATCGTATATAAACTAATCTTTCGGTTTCAATTTTTGCGTACATGTCAACAATAAACTGATTAAATAAGCCACGAAAACGTTGAAAGTATACCAATTTATTCCGTCTCACTTGCAGGTGGTAACAATAAAATTGAAGGCATGACACCTTTTTATTATAATTAGGTGCGCCTGTGCGCGGATCGGTTTGGTATACAGCGAAATTATAACCATCTTCCCCTCGACAGTATATCATAGGATATTGCAAACTGTCGTAAGCCCTGTGGGTTTCGAAAATACGTTGCAAACGATTGTCTCTGGAACGTATAACGATATCACGCCTATCACATTCCTGGTCGACCAGTACTACAGCAACTTCATTCGTGGATGGAACGTTATGACGCCCAGGGTGTTCCTGAGTTGGACGCTTATCGGCATTTATAACAATTTTATAATTGTTATTACCATCTTGAGAAAGGGCTTCTAATGCCGATTTAAAACTGCATACGTACGAATTAACCTGATGTAACATGTTCTGAAGTTGTGAAATGAGTTCAGTATTTAAATTCGGAAAATATTGATTTCTTATATTCGACTGTTCGTTGTAATCGGATACAAAATATATTTGAAGAAATTTAGGTTGTTCTTCAGGCAAAAGGGACCCTATCAAATGGTAAACCTGACCTTGTACCTTAAAAGTAGGCATGAAAGGGCCTTCTGAGATTTGTTTAGCACCAAAGGATGTCATTTGGAATGCACTATTATAAGTGCGAATATTATCTAAAAACTGTTTGGATTGCAAATGTTCCCCTAAAAGTAGTGATTTTAAAGGTTCCGGTGGGTCTTCGAACGAAGGCAAATTTATTTTACCTCCAGAACAACAGAAACCAGCAGACTCCTTCCTCCACTTCGAAGCATTACAAAAGGAACATACTACGTTCATATCGCCTATTTCAGAAGATGATCTGTAATCAATTGTGAGGTTATAAGCAAACCCACTTTTATATTTATCGGACCACGCCACCGAATTTGTAGATTGATCTACCACGTGTATATCTAAGTCATTAAGACCATGTCGAAATCTATCTGCAGTAAGACGGGCCTCTCGCTGTTCTTCTGTTTCAAGCGACCGAATATTTTCAATTCTTAATCTTTCATTAGATAAAGTAATCAATTGTTCTTGTCTCAAAGAATTGTAATAATCGCGTCCCGACTCTAGTCGTTGTTCATGCTCATGTTCATCTTCAAGAGATCGAATCATGTTATGGTGCGCCCTATCATTTGTCAAACGGTCTTGATATTGAGTAAAAGTTTCAGATTCTCGAGACAAAATATGACGTTCGCGATCAGCTGTAAGCCGTAATTCCCTCTCAGTGAAGGTTTCGGACTCGCGAGATAAAATATGACGTTCGTGGTCAGCTGTAAGCCGTAATTCCCTCTCAGTGAAGGTTTCGGACTCGCGAGATAAAATATGACGTTCGCGGTCAGCTGTAAGCCGTAATTCCCTCTCAGTGAAGGTTTCAGACTCGCGAGATAATGTATGCCGTTCGCGGTCAGCTGTGAGTCGCAATTCTCGTTGTAAAGCAGTTTCAGCTTCTCGGGATAACGCATGTTGTTCCCGGTCAATGGAACGCCTTAGCTCTCGTTGAGAAGAGCTTTGAGAAGCCCGTGTTGTAGCTCGTCTCGCTCTTTCAGCTGCTAATCGCATCTCTCTTTCTGGAGAGCTTTCATTAGCTCGAGATGTTGAGGCACTAACTCTCATAGAGTTTAACCGATGTGCTCTTTCCTCTTCCGATTCTTGAGAACGCGTCATTCTCATTCTCCTAGCTTGACTCGAAGTTCGAGATAAAGATGGTCGTTTTTTAGGTGGCATCGTTTATTTTATTTTTAATCGACGGTAACTTAAATTCTATTTAGTTACCCAACAAAAAACTTACGTCAGAGGTCCTAACTATAGCTAAGTATATAATAAATAGAATATAAATCTAAGTGCCTATTAAAACTAAAATAATATTCTAATCGAATTATAAATATGTACGTAGGTACCTACAAATTACAAAAGAATAAAAAATGAAAATAAAGCTATACTTAATGCGTGTGCAATACTATCTACACTTACCTACTTCACTTAAAAATGAATAATAAGAAATACCTACAACTACTGTAATTAATCAAAGTACCTATGCTAATACAAAAAAAACCTTAGATGTTCTAAGTACAGCTGCTATATAATAAAAAAATATAAATCTAAGTGCCTATTTAAACTTAAATACCTAATATTCTAATAGAATTAAACTAAGAAATATGTACCTACCTACCTACAACTTAGGTACAAAAAAAAAAGAAATGAAAATAAAGCTAAAACACGTGTGCAGTATAGGTAGATAGTAGGCAATATCTACCTATACCTACTTCACTTAAAAATAAATAAAAAATACCTATGAATACTATAATTAATAAAAGTACCTACCTACGCTTTTATCTACTCAATACAAAAAAAACTAAACAATCTAACAATAATCTAATCTATCTATCTATTATCTAATCTAAAAATCGAATCTAAATCTACTTAAAAAGAAATAAAATAGGAACTATTAATAGTTAAGAATTTAAACAAAACTAAAACTAATTTAGAAAATAACAACAAAAGAAATTAAAATAAACTATTTAAAGACAAAAAGTCGCGCTGATAAGCACGGTTTATAAAATAACAATTATTGTCTGTCAATAAAGTTCAACACTCTGAACGCATCAACAGCCAAATATTGAATGACGCTTGCGCTCGCCTCCCGCCCCTTTTATACTCTGCCGCCGCGAGCCCCGTCGAGCGCGGCAACCGTTACGCAAAAATAATCCTTATAGCTTGATTCACTATTCACGCGCGATGTCTTGTTGGCGTATTTCATGTAAGTAAGTATAAGTTTGGTGTTACTATACCGATTTCAATGATTCTTTTTTTATTGAATTGGTGCTAATGTTTATTTTTTTTTTAATTAGGAATGATGGTGAGCATTATTGGTTTTATAAACGTAAAAGTAAACAAATATAATAAGAAATCTCCGAACTGCTAAGCTATCGAGAGTTATGCGTGTTATTGTGAGTTAACTATAAAAGGTAGATATATGCTGTCTTGGAATATTTTTCGTGTATTTTTATGTAGAATATTTCCGTTATACATAGTTTCTATGTAGCTCTAACCATTAAGGCTGCACACGCGACGGAAGCTTAAAAAATCAAGCAACTTCTCCCATTTTCTCAACATTTCCTTTCACTGCTCTGCTCCTATTCATTGTAGTGTGATGAAAAGTATACTATTACCTGCCCAGGAGTATAAAGAATAATTGTACTAAGTTTCGTTAAAATCCGTCGAGTAGTTTTTTTTTCTATAAATAACATACAAACAGACAGACAGACAGACAGACAGACAAAAATTTTTTTAACTGCATTTTTGGCATCAGTATCGAACACTAATCACCCCCTGCTACTTATTTTGTAAATATATTTCATGTACAGAATTGACCTCTCTACAGATTTATTATAAGTATAGATGAACAGTATTGAACTTGATGGGGCCTACTGGTACTTGGTATAAACTCATGAGCAATAAACTCCTACAGTTTTTCAATTAATAAACGCCTCAAAATAATATTCAATCTGAAACTAGATTAAATTTGACCTAACTAACTAGGTCGTTCTTAATTGCGTCCGGCGGTCAGGAGGCAATCGCTACGGGGCATAGTTAGACTTATAAGCAAAATGGTGCAGGTTCAGAATAACATTAAGTTATAGAGGAATACAATATTATATATACAAACTAAGTGAGCCTACTTATTCGACAATAATATGAAAAAGGAAATAGAGATCATCTAAATTCGTATGAATTATCTGCGGGTCGCATTAACAGTTTTCTCGCATCAAAATTAATGCTACTGTTAACAGATAATTATTAAAAGAACAGATCATGAGATATAGTTATCTTTTATTAACAAATCTCGTCCAAGTTAATAAGAGAGACGGAGACCGCGCGAGACTGGGGGTCGAGACGGCGCGACCAGGCGATGCAGCGCCCGGATCCAGCGATAAACGCCACTCACTCAGTAGTGGTTCTTTGACCGATACCTGGAATATTAATCGTAATTGTTTATTGTATTACAGTTAGCATAGGTCGATGCCATATCTTCTTGAAGGTGCCATAAGATCCATAAGTGAATACCGTCTAATACCATTTATATATATCTCAATAAATTAGATAAGGTGGATGATGTTAAGTAGTTCTTATAAATAAGCAGGTACATAAAGTCACAAAATTTTTACTGAGTTCTTGGTTGCAACAATAATAATTAAAAAACATTATAATACAATTCACTCACCAAATAAATATTATTCTTTCTGAGATTTTTCAAATAAATAATAAAGAATACCATTTATGAGTATTGGCATTTGGTGCACCGATTGTATCTAATGAGATTGGTTTTTAATATAATTATATTTTCAATGATCAAAATTAAAGTTTGGCACATTGCAATATAATTTTTATTAATAAAAAAGTTTTAAAACAAGAGTTTGACTTACTATACTCTATGTCTTTGTAAACATTTGAGAAGTAAAATAAATATCATAACAAACAAACTGTAACAAACTAAATCTTTTAAGACCCATATTTCTACCTTTTCTTCAACACAGATTGTCTTAACGTGTAAGAGGAAGTCTATAATGGCTACGAAACATCCTTTAATACCGCCAGATCCAAGCACAAGAAATATTCCGCTAGTATTATTCATTTGTAGGGAGCCGCTGTCTTCCTCGCTTTCTGTTTACTGCAAAGGAAATTCATATCTAAGACCTACCGACAACTTTACTGTACGCATATAGTTTCTATATTGATATTATAATAATACTATTAAAATAATATGTAATAAAATACCTTACAATCTTGGGCTATTATCTTCTTCCTCCCGCCATTTTGTTTTTAATTTCAATATTTCTCCCGATACTTGTAGCGCTAATATAGCATTATCAATTCCTCTTTTGAGTAGTGAATCTTTTAAACCGAACAATTATATTGAAATTTAATGACATAGTATATAAAGCTTAACATTCTTTAAAGTATGTTAATTATGTGCAAAAGCTTTCAACTTCCATATTTTTGTAATAGTGTTGTAATATTTTAAGTTTAACATATTTTTAGTAACTGAATAGAAGAATAGCTGAATTAAATCCAATTCAAGACTTCGAAAACCTGCATTATGCATACTTTTCGGCATCGCTATTCCGTAATCCTTTGAATCCAGTTACGCTCCAGTCATTTTTAAATTGCAGAACCGCTGCATGTAGTATTCAATTGATGTAGATTCCATAAAAAGGCGTATGTATCTTCGCTTCTTAAAGCACGACCCCGACTCTCCGTGTTCGAATTTGTAAAATCTGTAGACCTTGCAGATTACATTATGTTTTTAAATTTCTTGTAAAGTGTTTACGTTTTTGTAAACTTTAGACTTTATACATGTTTATATATGCGTAAATAATCAAATCAGGACATTTATATATTATTGAGAATATAATTCATGCGATCTATCCTACTGTAATCTCACCTAAAAGTAAATATCCAAAAATACTATTTATAGCTATAGGACTCCCAGTACCAGGTGGTCAGGATTTGACGAGTCAAATGTGGGATAATATATCTGCACCTGAATAATTCCCACTGCTTGTGGAGTGTGAAAATCTGGATCAGTTTCATTTTTAATATAATGCTACTTATTTTGAGGCAAAGGTATGTTAGGTACATTATCAATATGAAAGTATTTACTTGTAAAATAGGAAATTTTGAATTGGAATGTTTAGGTTGATACAAAAAGAAACCACACCCTTCGGATATACCGGTTACTGCCTCCGATACTATCCGATACCAAACACTGATTTCACTATCCAGTGCTATAACGAATTACACATTTTCTGCGAATGTTTTACGAAGATGAATATTAGAAAAAAACAATTTGAAGTTAAGTGTAGGTTAACAAAAACCCGACTCAAAAAAAAAAAACATTTCGAAACAAATTAATATTCAAATTCAACAACCTATATTTATGTGACACACCTCTATACAAAATAATAATAATAAAGGTCATAAAAACAATAAAAAAAACCTAAATGATATTTAAAAACAAAACACCAACAAAAAAAAGGTAAAATCAATGCAAAAACGAAATAATCAAAAATAGTAACTAATGATCACATAAAATAAAAATGAAGAGGAAAAAAAAGGAGTTCCCATTCATAACACTAGTTTGATATTTCGAGCATGAAAGTAACTTTGCGTAAAGATGTGGCGCCATACATTGGATAACACTCAGCTATTGTTGAAAAAATAATTCTCAACGCTCATTTTCAGTACTACCCTCCTCCTCGGCTGCGAACAGCGGGACAGTGATCGTTGCTCATAATTGTAAAAAAAATAAACAAATAATTTAAATATAATATTATCCTTGTACGTATTAGAAGACTTATTCCCGCGGTATAATTTATTAACCACTATAGTTGCTATTCACTAATCACTAGCGACTTCACTTCTTGATGCTAGCAGTTCCACGATACGAATGAGCCCTATGTATGTAAATCCACTTCCCGCTTATTGAGCGGGGTGCTGCTTTCGGGGCCTTGCCCCATAGCAGGGTAGCTCGCGCGGGTGGCACACTGTCCACCCGGTCCGAATGAGCCCTACTGACCGGCGAGTGACTTATATACCGTCTTGAGGCAAGTTTCGTAATAGCGGTGCTACCCTCTTTAACAATTAATCATGGCAAACTTCACGCACCAAGTATTGAGAATGTTAAAAATACCCTCCGAAAAGTACTGGCGATAACATATGTAAACAAATAATTTTGTGTATATAATGTAAAATGTGAATATTAAATCATACAATGTATAATATATAAGAAGTAGAATAAATATTAATGTATAAAATATTGTATGTATATTGTATAAACTATGTATTGAGTATTATTTGGTCATCGTGATCGGAGAATAGTCGGCGTTCGGTAGTCACGAGCGCGACTTCTTTGAATGATGACATATAAGGAGCTTAACAGACACTGCGTCGTTTAGCACATAGCTATGTATTATGTATAAATGATTATAGTTCAACATCACTTAAAAAGGGTAAACCGCGATGAATGCGTACGTGAGTACTTCTCTTTATATAAATAATTAATTGTAATGTTATAAGTTAAAATTAAGTAAACTAAGAAATATCATAAATAATATTTTCAATTAATTAATAAATTACATTGGACTAACATAAAAATGAGTTAAATATCTAAAAAAATACAATAAAAAATAATATATAGTTGAATTAATAACTTTGAATGATTTCAAGTTAATTACAGGTATTGCTTAATAGTAACTGGAAATTGCAACCTTTGATGTTACGAGCTGCTATGTACCTCAGACAGATACAGACACGAGCCTCCGTCACCTACAAACGCTGTAAGGATTACAGAGTTGGGGAGGTGAGATTTTAAGATCAGCTTTCCTGTTGTTGAATTTCCAGAAACAGTTGTTTACACTTTTTTTGTAAACTATATATTGTTTCCAGATTCCGACATCGTGGTGGCAGGTCGTTCCAGCATTTGGATGCGGCGTGCCTGAAGCTACCACGGATGGCAGTAGTTTTGTGGGAAGGTATAACTTGTAACTTAAACGAAGCCCTAGTGTTTTAATTTGTGTTGGTTTCATTGCACCACTTTAACTTTGCAAAGGGAGAAGGAGGAACTTTGTATTTTACAACGCCAAACAATAAAGATACAAAGTGCAATCGCCTACGAAAATTCATTTCCAGGGTGTTTTCTTTGTTTAGGAACGGCGTAACGTGACTGCGTGGTGGTACTTGTATGTTAAAACAATATCGTGCACAAGCATTTGATAGCAGCTTCAATGTAAATTTTAAGATCCTTGTAGTAAGTTATATGAGTAGCGTTACGGGTCAAACGAGATCTTACGTGAGCTTCATCTCAATAGGATTAAATTGTCTATAGAATTTTAATTTCGGCTTAGGTTTTTCTTTAGTTATTTGTAGTTCGCATGATAGAAATATAATCAACATGTGTGTTATATACAATGCTGTTCGTACAGATGAGATCTGTCAGTTTCGCTATGTTCAGTAAAGTGGGTTGGCTGTGTAATATGTTGATGCACGTTGGTGTATACTAAAAATCATTGAGAGAATTTGGTTTTTAAAATTACTATTGTCAAAATAATTTATATTAAAGTCACCGACTAAAATTACATGATAGTAGTCCCTAAATGTAGCATATGAGTTAGTAAGGGCGTCTAGAAATATTTTTACATCAAGCCAAGGTGGTCTACAGACCATTATAGGTACTGCATACATGCTGTACCTATAATGATTTTTTTTCCACCAAAGTTTGAAGCAAATGTGGCTCACATTTGTTTCACTTCCTCGGCCACAGGATGGGTTAATGTGCATACCGTTATTCCCTGTCGGAGATAAAATCCTATCCCACCCCCATGAGCCCGATTTCCCAAGGGACGTGGTCTATGCCGCAGCCGATATCCAGGAACCCTATGCGCCGTTCCTTCTTCATTTGATCGTAACCAGGTCTCGCTTATAGCCATTATGTCAATGTCGTGGCGACTCATAGCTATTATAAATTCATCAAAACGTGCTCCCAATGACCCTGGATTTAGAACACCAATTTTTATTTTTTTAAGGACTAACATTGATAAAGGAAGAATCTTATATGCGAGTAAATAACGTCATAACATAATTTGTGGCTGATTGAATCCGAGTATACACATATATAATAAAGTTCCACAAGATATCTTAGATCTTCCATTTCTTAGTTTTAAATCTAAAATCAAAAGTTTATTATTAAATAAAGCTTATTATAAAGTTCAAGAGTTTTTAGTGGATCAAAATATGTGGAACTTAAGTTGTTGAATCATTTGCAGGATTTATATTATAATGTACATCACCTATTGTTATATTTCTTTTGAAAAGAGCAACGGTTGAGTTTCTGGCCGGCTGTTCTCAACAGAGCAGTATTCTGAGCCGGTGGTAGCTTACTTACGGACTGACTACAGTGACCTTTTATTGTATTGTAGTAATTGACTAATTACTACAATACAATAATTAATAAGTGTAATGGTGTAACATATTATTAATAATGGGAAGGGTTCTTTTTATTCTTGTAAATTAGAACATTTCTGTACTGATTTAAGGTACTCGTAAATATTGACGTCACATCTTCAAGCGAGTAACCTTGAACACTATCGCTTATACAGGTTAATAATTAATAAGAGATTTACTATCACTTTTGCATTAACATGCAAGATAGTTAGCGACATATGACTATTATGAGTTATGAGACAAAGAAAGTAAATATTAATGCTTTTACTATCTTTAGTGAAATATTGCGGTAACATAATATTGAAAAAGTAAAAGAAACCAGCAGCAATGGCAAGGTCAAATTGCTTAGGTATAATAAACCTTGTTTAAATCATCCTCATTACGAATACGACTCACAGGATCGTCGATAATTTTTCTAACATAGATGCGGCCGTTTTTTCTCCAAGCAAATCGCCAACATTTGCGCTTTGCTCCCTCTCGAGCTTTATATAATAAATAACGATTACGCAAAGTGAGACGCTCGTTTACATATATCCGTCTCGGGGCACCTTCTGTTAAAACGACTGAGACTATATATTATGCCGCACGTGAGCCGCGCGTAGTATTGCATCGCGAATCACAGGTCGCGCTAGACGAACAACGTATAGGTCGCGGACGTTGTTGCCTGTCATCTCCAGGTGTTGTGAATCGTCGCGGCCCTCATCTTTCAGCACTTTTGATGTCTCGGTCTTCTAATGGTTTTCCGATTCTTTTTAGCCACTAACATCACTAAGTTTACCGTATTTTCACCAGCATATTCTTGAATACAAGAGATTTCTATATCATTGCCGTAATATTCCTGGTCACTGTCATTTAATTGAGTACGTAGCCGGGCTATGGCACTGCTATCAAATTCAGAAGATTTTCTATTTTTAGATCTCTGGAGTAGTAATTCTACTATCCAAGGCTTCTAATCTTTCAGAGTGTACCGAAGCAGTTTTCTGTAGCCGACTTAGTTCTTCGGAAAACATATCCATTTTTACAGATATTTTGTGTACATCCTGCCGCGATCTGCGTATTTCTTCAATGAGTAAAAGATTTAATGAATTATTAGAACTATTTGGGATTAGGTCTGCGTCACAGAAAGATTCATCTAATTTCGATCCCACATTAATATTATAAGATTTTACCGGGGAGCACATTTTAGTCTTCGATCTACAATTTTTACAAGACCACTTGTCGGAGATACACTTAGCTCCAACTGTTAGCGAAATAAACTTGCCACATTTGTAACCTCTATTTGCCATTGTTAAGGTCAATACTGCTTCCTCTACTTAGTATATAAATGTCGTACTAGATGGCGTTATAATAAACGGTTATCTGGGTTTAATTTTAATATATAATTATTTATGATGAAATTAATGTGTATTGCTTGTGTGTTTTGGTATGATTAAATACTTTCCCTGCACTTCTACGGTTTGTATACCAATTATAAAGATAAAATATTTTTATATTTACGACTTAAGGGTACACTCTAGCGATCAGTTGTTTTTAAAATGCACTAAAAATAAATTAGTATTTTTGGATTCGGTGTCAGCCAAGGAAATACTACAATACCTAGCAATAACACAAATGATTTTTTATATTCAACAATATGCTGTGAGGATATCTGCAACCTTTGAAGTGTAAATAAAATTGGATTTAGCTTTCGAAAACTTCTGCAGGTGTACAATTTAATGCGAAGTTACCTTCGCAATTAATATCATAACAAAATTGTTTTTAAAATTACAATGAAAGGCGTGGACAAATGTCTATGGATATTAAGATAAAAAAAAAAAAAAAAAAGAAAATTTGGATTGGGTTAGCTACCAGTTTTAGTACATAGTTATCAAACCTAATTTCCAATTATAAAAAAATATATATTGTAGCACGACCTCCAAAATGTGTTTATTTTATGTTAGAGAAGGACAAATGAGCTTGCGGGTCAGTGATAATACGTGATCACCATCGCCCATGAACTCATCATTTTAGACTCCCCGTTATACGAGTATATCCGATAACACAAAGAAACCATGTCTCTACGCAATGCCAAAGAATCCAGCCGTTCCAGCACCGCGTCCCCAACAATCCAAACAGCTCTCTATTGTAAGCGGTGAAGCGGTAGAAGCTGATAAAAAGTTGCTCCGGACCAGAGATGAGAACAGTACTCCATGTGTAATCAGAGCTGCTCCTTATAGAGCGCAAGTCTTTGGCCAGGTCTGAAATAATGTTCCGCTCTATTACTCTCAATTTGTGCTCTCGAAGAGCGGTGATACGACAAATAGGGTTTTCTTGGAGGTAAACTCGCAAATTTGTATTTTTTGGCGATTAAAATTAATGTGGTTTCGTCTACCCATTTCGAGACCATCCCTAGACAGGTCTCTATAGAAGACACATGTTTCTTTCGGAACTCGTCGACATTTTCAGTGTTGTTGTCCGCATTACAATATCACATACAATTATTTACAGTTACATTACATTACATCCGCATTACAATTACAGTATATTGGAAATATCCAACATATCTTGATTTACAGAAGGAACAAAGTTGGAGATGGCACGCATCCTTAAGGTACACCAGTATTAACGGGCTTGGGGTCCGAGCAAAAATCGTTGAGAACGACCTGTATGCTCCGCCCAGTGAGAGGGCTGGTGATCAACTTGCTTAAATCTCGGGAAGCCCATAGGAAGGAAGCTTTGAAAGAAACTTCTTTTGTCATAAGCGATCGAATGTTTTTTCTATATCCCATCTGACTGCCAGACCCTCTCCCTTGCTTTCCATAACCACTGCTCAACGGTGTGTATTTTTATAATATCATGTTGAAATATATCAACATGTTTTACCCGAGTACCTTAAATAGTTTATGGAAGTGAAAATTATACCACATGTTATTCCAATAATGAGCTAACACAATACAAATTTCATCAAAATTAACCCACCAATTTTGTAATATTGTAATGAGAGCCCAAATAATTCTTATGACTTCTCACTAACCGCATTGTGTGATTATTTAATTTTACTTATATCGCGACAACATTGAATCACACGACAAATGCGATTAGTAAATGATGTAACTAAATGTGTCTTAAGATTGAATATTTTAACATAATGTATTACATTATATTACCCATTGCATATCAGACAGAGTTACCTCTTTCTTAATCGCAGAAACGTCTTAAATAAAAGTAGTGTCTAAAATGAGTTCTCTTAAATTAGAGAGGAGAAAAAAGTACAATTTTTTTTATATATATAATAATTTAATTTGTTAACATACTACAAAACGTATTATTTTTATGTATATTTTGATTCGTTCCCCAATTCTAAATATCCAAAATATTACAAAGGTATTCTTTAGTAGTTACGATTCTGCAAAAGACCGAGACCTGATTTGATCACTTTTTTCTGCTGAATTTCATAAGATATAAGTTAGTAATTTAACTCAATCAAGTTGATTGAAATCAAAACTTCGAAGAAATATCGTCGTAAAACTATGTATTAGCTTTCTCTGTGTAAGATTTTTACTAATATTATTTTTGTTTTATGAAAAATATAGACATAGTGGATAGGAGAGTTACCTAATATAACGTGACAGTCTTTTTGTATACACAGTTTCTGTAACAAATATCCTTTTCGATTACACTCAAATATCTCTAAGTCTTTATCCTACAGTTACGTTACTTTACTTTTATTTTATTTATTTATTTATATCTTTTCCACTTTGAATCATTATCAGTGATCACTTGTGTACGTCAAAATGGAAGTGACAGGAGGGCCTATTTCGATACCAGATTTATCGTAATAAGCCCTTTTGTAAAAGTACTTTCCAACTAATGTTAAAGCTATGAATGGTTCCAAACGCGTCCTGGTCTGAGAAGAACCACACAACAAACTCAGCCGGATATATTTTTTTAATATTGTGATCACTATTTCACAAACGTCAATCTTAAAAGCTATTTTGGAACAACTAGAACCGTTGCAATAAAATAAAAAAAAATAATGATGATAATAATAGTAAAAAATATAAAAATCGGCCTGCTACATAACCAGTCGCCGCAAGCGGCACCCGTTCACGAGCATATCCATCAATATTTCTCGAGAAATATATAATATATATATAAAAACATGCGTTTATGAAAGTTAATCTCTAGTTAAGACTATTTTAATTGTTGTTTCATTCAAGAAACCTGACCAGAAACTAAACAAAATTTCTAGCTATTAATTATATAATAAAATACCTTAAATAACCTTTTTCATTTACATTTATACTAGTATTAATACTACAATAAATATCAACTCACAGAAACACTATGAACACATACATATGAACACGTCATAATGCAGTATGTGCTGTCGACAATTCGACCTTAAAGCATTGCGTTCAAAAGCTTTACCAGTTTTATCCAAGTGAATAATAAAACTTCAGAAATGTTTTATATGTTGTGTATAATATTCTTAAGTGATTTTTAAATATTAGCTATTCAATCTTGTTATAGAAACTTGTTAAAACATATTTTGGTTAATATAAGAGTTAACAATGATAATTACAAACACAACACTCAAACTTACAGAAGAGAGTTCGCAGAATAATCTGAGTTCGGCGGCGAGGCAGATAAATACATTGCACTCACATCGAGTTTCTCTTAGGTTTTGATAACAATGGATACAACATTTTAAATTTAATTTTACCAATTAAACAACTTATATAAAAGTCTGTTTATTTTGGAAACTTGTTTACTAAGTTTCGTCACAGCTGAACAGCGAGTGCTATATTAATGACCCCGTTCTCATGATCCTACTCTATATAGCCACACACTGTATAATTCTCACAAGTCCCCACGGTACCTATATAACTAGCCCCGTAAATGTGAGGATCTTTTCAAGACAATAGTAATAGTGGTAATTTCAAATGCTTTACATGTATGTTGTAATGTATTATATACCTTTTTCTTAAGAACTTACGTAACCATTTCAGTAGCCGACAATCTTTGGCAACTTATGACGATCAGATAAATGATGATGTTGTATACATTTAAATTAAAATTCTTTTATTATTGCGGCGACTCTTTTATAACAAAAAATAAGAGTACATATACGAGTACATATTGTCAGAATAAAGAAAATATAAACAAACTTAGTAGGCATAAGACAGAAAGATTATATACACAAGTACTGTCGTACGTAAGTAAGTAAAGAAGAAGAGTACAATAGACAATATATTGTTGTGAGTAAATATTATCTTAAAAATTATAAGGTATCTCATCTATTGTAATAAAACGAGATTCTCTTCATAAAACAGAATAAACTCTGATTTAATAACGTGCTCGTACCTAACATAGTATTCATCATTCTCCTCGCGCTCTGTATCACCAAGATGTCATTGTTCTGATGTAAAATACAGTTTTCAGTATTCAAGGTATCAGTCATTGCAGCGAAGATAGATTAACTAAAATTAACTAGATGTTAGTCTGACTTGATATTTAGAAATATGATTATCATGTTTCTGATATCTATAAACAGGTTTAATAATTTATATATATATATATGTATAGGTCCTATACATTTTATATAAATGTACAGTGAAAATTTCTTCAATGAACAATACTCAAACTTGCTACCATAGAAACTGTCCCGTGGGAGTTATTTCAGTTCAAAATCCTATTGCAGTTAAGACTTTCAAGGATGGATATTCATGTTTATGAATTCCGTAGAATTAATAGTGTATAATAGTGTATAACGTAAATATTTTATGTGTTCATAAAATATTATATTGATTGTTATTTATAGTATTTACTAAACAAGTGTATCATTAAATTAAATATACAGGTACAGGTGCCATACAATGTAAACAACGAGCCGCAAATAACATTACTTACTGTAATTAAAATTTTAAACATTCATATTTACTGTAGATTTTAATCAATGAGACTACACTTTTATGACTTTCCTTGATATACGGTCTATGATACCTTGTTATTCATTAGCTTGCGCTATGAGACAAGAAAGTTCAACATAAAAAGCCCAATGTCTGATAAGCAATACAATAATTAATTCAAAATGTATTTATGTAGAATAAATAAAAATATAAGAACAAAGTTGTTTGAAACATTGTAATCTATACACAGTATCCTGAGTATGAGTATTTTGAAGCTGTTTACAAGATGCTATTACTGGAGCACTTTACATGTGAATCACTGTTATTCGTGCTCAGTCTCACATACCTGTGATTCAAACTTTCCAAGATGACATTAATGTGTGTCTTGGACTATAGATTTCATTGAATGAATTATGTATACTTAAAATAAATATTGTACCAATACCGAGTACCAATAAAAGTTGTTGTAATGTGTATTGTATTGTATATTTGAGTTTTAATGAGTTTGAATGTAAAACAGTTTTGGCCTAAATTATTATAACAAGGTACTTTACTACGACGCCATTTTTACTTTTCGGCTAATAAAAAACATAACATGCGGTTCATATATAATATATTTTAGTGTGTAGTACGAAGTGTTAGAACAGAGAATAAGTATTTAAAACCTAAAGTATGGTATATATTTTAGGTAATAAATCCTGTAATGTTTATGAAATTACGTCGATGCGAAATGTGTTATTTCATTTTAATATTCTAAAAAACTATATTAATATAAACTTTTTAATATGATTTACTTACATAAATATGACTTTAGGAGATCATGAAATGTTTAGCGATGTGCCAAATTCTAAAAAAATACATTTATAGATTTTAAAATTACCGATATCGTAAAACAGCAAAATGAACGGTTAAGAGCTTCGCTTACGCTCAATAATCGCATAGTGTGTATCCGCGGACGGAAACAATAATGAATTGATCAATTTGAGATAAATAACGGTCTTAGCAGGATTCCAGCCCACCATCTACAGTTCAGGATCACTATTGAATCTTGTTACGTAGAAATATCATTTCTGTAGTAATTTAAATACTTCTTTAGTTTAGTCTGGGAGTAGGTTGATTGATTGTCTGTTAACAATTCGAAAGACAGTAGTGTGTATTCGGGGGTTCTGCCTCATTGGTATTGGGGGATGTTCTGGCTCAGCGGGGGTCTCGCTCAAGTTTGGGTCTGACTCAGACTAAAAAAAAAAAAAAAAAAAAAAAAAAAAAAAAAAAAAAAAAAAAAAAGGTTTTGCTATCATCTAAATCGTTTGCTGCTATCCCCGTTGCGCTAGCTCTTACGGTTACAGAGATAGCTTTTTGAATTCGACTACCTGGCCGAAGGCTGATAAGACCATTCATTCCCTACTCAACTCGCCCGGCGTTATCGCCGCAGGCCGATAAGGCGCACCGACACTAATTACTACAGTATTTGTTTATATACATGTTTGTTTTATGCAATAATACCACAAATTAAAATTTATATTTTATTTAAAATCATACTTGATTAAATTATTAATTATTACATCCTAACCAAATAATCTATTTTATATACATTTTTATTTTATGCAATAATTATTACATCATTGTACAGGGTTTCATCTTCATCGAATATCCTAAACATAATCTATACAACCTAACATAACCTAACCAAATAATCTATTTTATATAGATTTTTGTTTTATGAAATAATACCACAAATTAAAATTTTACATTGTATTTAAAATAATACTTGATTAAATTATCAATTATTACATCATTGCACAGGGTTTCATCTTCATCGAATATCCTAAACATAATCTATACAACCTAACATAACCTAACCAAATATAATTAAAATTTTACATTTTATTTAAAATAACACTTGAATAAATTATCAACTATTATATCATTGCACAGGGTTTCATCTTCATCGAATATCCTCACGAAGTTCTGCATGCTCTGACCGTAGAACATATGATGTAGGTATACCAAGCAGTATTCACCACACACCGAAGTCCACTCGTTTTGTATTTTCTTACTATTAAAATACCATATTTTACAGTTTCTATTAAGAAATGCTTTATGGAAGCCTTTCGGTGCTCGGCCAAATGAATCAAAATATTGGCCGATTTTGTTTTTGTCTACATGTATGGCTACCCAGTGAGAACCTGGCTGAGTATCATAATCTAGATTGCTTACTAAAAATGTAGGGGCTTCAATATGTATCGGCAATCTGTTTGCAGGAAATACATTCATTTGTAACAATGGATTAATCCTATTTAAGCATTCCTGAATTTGTAGGGTATTCATATTTTAGAATAGATATGTGTACACGTGCTCTATCATGCATAGACATGTAGTGAATAGTTAGGCATCTTAAAACATGTCTTTATAGTAAGGAGATTATGTACAGCAAGCAATGCATACGCTAAATCGTTGGAATTTATAAACTAGTGACTAACGTTGAAATACCAAAGAAATAGTTTTAAGGAATTTTGAATAGACAAACCATTACTTATCAGGTTTTACTCATAAGTCAACAATGTAAATGTTTCGTTTAGAGTTATCGTTTTACGATAATAGTAAGCACTTACTATCGCTATATAAGTCCAAAACGAAAGAGGACCACCACATAACAATATTCGTCTACGTGCAGTACAGTGTATCCAAGTTACAAGTTATTGTGTGGTTACATTAAATTTCTTTGGGGTCACCATGGAGGTAAGCTAACTATTTTTAAATATTTATTCGTGTTGTACTTCTTTCAATATGTCTTACATGGATCTAATCACTTTTAATCTAGTGCGTTGCTATGTTTGTGCTTAAAATTAATGTTATTGTTACAGAATACATTTGAAAAAAATACCTTCAAAGATTATTATTACAAAAACCAATCGGATGATAGCAACGATAGTCTTATGATAACCAGAGATTCGTCAAAACTTAAAGCGAAACGTGGAGAAGAAGACCGGCTTGACGACTTGTTCAAGTTAGCTACTAACAAAAGGAAAAAGCAGTGCTCGTCTGTATCGCGAGCGCAAGCAAATGGAGGCGTAGCATTCATATCAACAAACAGAGAAGATGCGGCCTCATCATCTCACTTGATAAAAATAGAAGTGTATGATATGAAGAAACTTGCCAACGTGCCACAAGAACAACATTGGAAGAATGCAAATATTAGATTGAAATATTTTACCAACGATACTAACCAACACATGGAATCTATCAATAAGATAATTTACAGTATAACGAAAGAAATAACACAAATAGATAATTGTAAAAAAATGTGTTTCAATAATAACAATTAACGATATGAATGTTTAGATTTTTTTTTTACAACACAAAAACTGTTACTTGAATATACTGTTTCAATGTAATAAGGTATTATAAAAAATAAAGGCTTTAAATTCATTTTATCATTTTATTTATAAACAATAGGGACAACTTAAACTAAAATACAATAGAAAATCTTAACTACTATAATCTACGATTACATTGCGATTCTTATCTATTTCAATAACATTATCGAATTCAGCATAAACAATACAGTTTATAGTTTGCGTTAGAGAAGATTCAAAACGAACTTCTAATCTTACACTACCATTCCTTATCAAATTCCAATGACTTGAGGAGTTAGCTGATAAATCAGGTGTTAAGTCAAAAGCTAAAAGACAATAACCATTCGCATATTGTTCTCTAGATATTCCATTGCCCTCATTTAAAAAATGTATTCCTGTTCCAGAGAATAACGAATGGTAAGCTGAAGTGAACATGTTACTTTCAAATGATGGTTGCAATGCTTTAGAAGGTATTTGCTGACCGTCAACGTATAAACAAAATGAACTCATCTGATAGTTCTTGAAATTAAAAGGATTTTTAACAAGAGTACCATTGAACGCTGCATTATTGATAAATCCAACAATACATCTTTTTGGAATTTGGCCAAGAAAGATATTATCCAGAGTTTTTCCTTGAACACCTGAAGGTATAGTTAAAACTTTAACTTCAGCACGGGTAATAGGATACTTTGCTGTTGTAGAGGCTAAAACTTTTTGATGTGCAAGTAATACACTTGGATTAATTCTGGCTCTACGAATTATGAGAGTAGCATCCGAAATACATACTTTTAACTTTAAATCACTTGAAGATGCCATCAAATTAAAGGTTTCTCTAGATCTTACTAATTTAACAGACATATCAACCCCATTTATCAAAAATTTTTCTTGATTGAATAAATCACCATGTAAATGTCCAATCATTTCAACTTCTTTGCTTTCGGCTATAAGCTCTTGACGTTTTGTAAATCCTTTGTTGGCTTCGTCGGTTGATTCCATCTTTTCAGAAGTATCTTCATACCAGAGACCGCAAGTCAGGTGAGACGTTTTAGCGGCCGGGGCATAATTAAGTAATGTCTCTATATATGAACGGTAAGCATATGTGTTATTAGGAGGTGAAATAAGTTTTTGATTTAAATAGATATCAAGCTGACTGAAAATGGTTCGGAAAGTTTGTACCTAGTGATTATTTAGAATTTGATAAATTTCACAAGAAAATTAAAGTCCCGTTCGTAGTTTATGCTGATTTTGAAGCATTCTTATACCCAATACAAACATGTGCTAATGATCCATCAAAACCATTTACAAAAACATGAACCTTACAGTTTTGGTTATTATATAAAATGTTCCTTTGATAATACTTTGAGTAAATATGAGTCATACAGTGGTCCAAATTGTTCAGAAGTGTTTATGAAACGATTATACAATGATGTAAAATTAATATATGAAAAGAATAATTATCTACTTCTGACAGTCCTTTGAAATCTCTCAACAACACTAGCCTTAATGTCAGGGTTGTTTGTAGTATAATAATTAATATTCTTGGTTTTAAAGTAACGTTGTAAATCTTTGGAAACGAACTCCGTACCTTTGTCGGACTGTATATGAGTAGGGGTACTGTTCGCTTCTTCAAATATACTTTCAAAAGATTTACAACGTTACTTTAAAACCAAGAATATTAATTATTATACTACAAACAACCCTGACATTAAGGCTAGTGTTGTTGAGAGATTTCAAATGGGCATTTCCATTGTTTTAGTCACATATACCATACTTTCTTGTTCTTGCACAGTAAACATTGTACACGGATATTGAAACTCAACGATACCAACATCCCACGTTCCTTCAAGTACTATTGGTTTCGGTAACTTTGTTGAAAAGCGTGTTGTCGTATTGTTAGGAAAGTACTCCATTGAACTGTTACTGAGTAAAGTTAAATAAAAACTTATTTTCGTCATATTTGTTTTAAATTTGAGGCTAAAACCCAACTGTTAAATTTATCTGGATAACCTTTCCACTTGACTAACACTTCCTTTCTGTTTCCAGAGAAGCGTGAACGAATTATTTTATCTATTTTATAATTTAAAGTGGTGTCATATGTTACCTTTTGTAATTCTCTTTCATAAAACGTTCCTACTATCGGCTCTTTTACTAAATCTGTCAGTGTGTAGACCACCCATGGAGAACGATCTACAATTGATGAAATAATGAATATTTCATCACTCCAATTAGATTCATATCCCTTTTGAAACATATGTTTAAATTTAGTTATTCTGACATAATCTCCTACATTAAATTTTGGCTGTGAAAGGTATGAAGTTTTTGTATCTTTTGTTTTCCTATCATATAAATTTCTCCAAACTGTCATTATATTCCCTGAGCTAACATCGCTAGGACTCATTTTTATACTAGAGTGACGACTATGATTATATGAATACATTAAATCTTGTAAAACATCTATGTACCTGTAAGTGTTCCTGTGAGTAAAATATCGCCACATTTTCATTTTTAAAGTCCTTTGAAATCTCTCAACAACACTAGCCTTAATGTCAGGGTTGTTTGTAGTATAATAATTAATATTCTTGGTTTTAAAGTAACGTTGTAAATCTTTGGAAACGAACTCCGTACCTTTGTCGGACTGTATATGAGTAGGGGTACTGTTCGCTTCTTCAAATATACTTTCAAAAGATTTTTTTATAGTTTGAGAATTTTTATTTTTTATTGGTCTAGCATAAGCATACTTAGAAAAAACATCAATAACACAAAGTATGTAATTATAGTTGTCATTATATTTCACATAAGTTCTCATATCACTTAAATCAACTTGCCAGAGTTCGTTAAAATTTGATAAAACATACTTATTTCTAGGAAATTTTCTATTAACAGGTCTATGGAGCGTATATGTTTCTTGAGACTGCAACCAATTTCTTACTTCATTTTTATTCATATATTTATTCATAGCTTTAGTTAATTTTTCAATGCTACTATAACTACCAGGGTGCGATGGATTATAATAAATTTCGTTAATCCGTTCTAGTGGATTGATTCTATCATTATCTAGTAGGGAGTCCATTTTTCCCAGTCAAGTTTTTTATGGATTTTTTTATTCACAAGTTTGTTTGAAGGAGTAGAATATTCTTCATCCGGTGAGAGATCGCCAAGGTGTCTTAATTTCAATTTGTTTATAAATTCAACTCTCTTTGGATTGCCTAAGTATGTGAGTGGGATTTTTATTTCATGTAACGCCTTTGCAAAGTGTTCCCAACCTATTGGATCATCTCTTTTAAGTGGTCTTAGTAAATCATTAACCAAGTCTACAATATTGCTTCCCGAAATACTCTTGTTATCTATGATAATCGTACCATTCTCATTCCAACGAATTTTATTTTTACTTAAAGATATTAAACGTAACAGAGTTTCACCTTTTTTCACATACGTTTTTGGTATATGACTCAGTATTTGATTTGTTGAATAAAGAGGATCAATTTCCGATGCTGGTTTAAATTCAAGCTTTTCATCCTTCAATGCTTGGTTCGAGACTGAATCTTTAGTATCAATTCCATCATTTATATTCGTTTCCATGTTTATTTCATTATTAGCCATTATTGGTAATTCAATAGGTCGTCGATTTTCTTCATTGAAATGTAAATATCTTTGTAAAATTTGTAAGTAAAGAATACATTTCTTTCTGTCATCCATATTGCTATTTAAAATAGTTTTCATCTCACCATCTAATCTAGATGTTGGATTATCATCATTATTATGGTGATTTAACTTTTCAATAACACTTGGTTCAATTAGTATCATTTTCTTAGCATGTTGCATTTTACAATCTGTTAGTTTACAGAAGCGATTGAACAATTACACTCAAAATTGAACCTAATATTATTGGTAAAAATGCACCACCTTTTTGAATAATTATCCTCTTCCTTAATTTATTTGCGCCTTTTTTGACTAACTTGCGTAGAACAGATTTATATTTTTGTAACTTTTTCTTATGTTTATCTTCGAGGGGTACTTTCCCTTGCAAAACGTTATGAATACACTCACAAATACAGTTTATCTCATCTTCATCACAAGATTTTAACAAAGCTGCTCTATATTTTGGTTTGAGCTTATGCAATGCTAACAATAAGTCTTTATGCGTGTTGACACTTCGGGACATTATTTATAAATGATTGGAATTTGTTGGTTATCAGCGTATTTAAAACCCTTTGTAGGTACGTATACTTGACAGTAACCATCCGAAGGAAAAATATTTGTTTTTATACGACATATATCGCTTGTACCTTGCTTTAAATCGATCATTAAGTATCCATGAGCTTCTTTTGTTGCATCTCTGTAAGCATCTTCAAGGAATTTTGTATTTTCTGGTAATATTTGTCGTGCCAAATGTCGGATTTGAGTTTTGTCTCGAGGATTTTTGAAATAAATCATATAACTAGAGTTTAAAGAAATATCTCTTTGTCCCTTCCCTTGATGAAAGAGATTTTGTGTTATGTAAAATACGCTTAAGTTTCTATGATGACTACCCTTAGTGAATATATCGACAATTCGACCATCGGATTCCCTCATGAGATCATCAATTATGATAAGATTTGGTTTTTTACCATCAAACATATTTAGATCTGGAATGCCCTGATAAAAATTTACATTCTGTAAATTATTGTACAAAGGTTGCATTTCATCAAAACACCACATTATCTGAGCAAATGAAGTATTACAAATATCATTTGTAGACTTTAAAAAGTTTTTTACAAAATTCGATTTTCCACAGCCACTTGGCCCCGCTACTATTGCGGTGAATGGATGTACAAAATGAAACATTTTGTAATACGTGTGAATTATTAAAAGACTAATTTAGAAGTGAAGACTTTTATTGGATAACAACCATTTTATTTTGTTTCATAAAGAACTTAACATACTATACATATAATAATTTTATTTTATTACATTTAGTCTAGAACATAACATTTTTTATATCTTAATATTAACAACCTTACAATTTAAAGATAATACATGTCTGAATAACAATGATAATAATTGACAATCAATAAAAAATATTAAAGCTTCGCTTACATAAACATCGCTATTTCAATTTATAGTGACCCCAAGCCAATGTGTCCACGTTATTTGGTAAAATGTGCCTTTTCGTATCATTATAGGATAAACATACTTTATTAACTTGCTGTGTAAAAATGGTGTGTTTAATTGATCTGAATCTTAACATTTTATCATATTTAATATTTTTATTATAAAGACAAGATTTATAACTCTCCATCGTCATTCTTTTTGTAACGCTTTTGTTAACACCTTTTGCTTTAGTTGTTAATTTTGTATTCGTTTCTATTGCATACATTTTTGATCTTAAACCAACGAATTCCTTAACAATATTTCCGTTGTTTTCATCTTTAAAAAATCCTAACTGTTTTTTATTTATTATCGGATAATCAAATAAATTATTTAAGGGATAATCGGATGTATCAAATCGCGAAGCAAGATCAGGTTTTATATCATCATAAAAATCCTCAGTAAAAATTTGATATATTAAGCTATCAGTATCGGTATATAATAATTTAGTTTTGTTTTCAAATTTTGGTAACATGTAATCATAATGAAATTCGTACATGAGGGTTTTCGACATATCCAAAATGGAAAATCCTAAGTATATTGGTTTGTCATAACTGATTTTAGTCTTTTGTAACTGAACAGCTACTAAATTTTCTGAAAATATCGATAAAGTTTTAAATTCAGGTTTAGCTATTAAATCTTGGACACCTAAACTTTTTCCTACATTTTCCCAATGAGTTATTAACTTAACATTTACTCTTTTTTCAACATTTTCCATGGTTTTACCGAATACAGAATTATTCATTAATTTAAAGAAATCTTTTTCGAAGTTAGATTCTGCTTTTTTCCTTAAATCTGTATTTAAATCAATATATTTTTTTAGCCATGGACTCTGTCTAAATTTTAAAACTCTATGTACTTTTGTTAATTTAAGACCTAATTTTAAATATTGTTTTAAATTTCTATAGTGAATTTTATATTTTTCTTTGTTGTTTAAATTTGGGATGAGTTTTTTGTCCTCCGATCTACCTATGGATATATTTTCTGGACATAATGGTAAATCTGAATGCAAATCATGAAGGTGTTCAGGATATTCCAAATCAACTTCTAAAATGAAACCAAACTCAGATGTGTCTTCAACTTCAAAATTGGTCTCTGGACTAGTCCACTCAAATTTATCTAGAGGAAGGTATTGTGACATAGCCCATCCATAAAGGTTATTAGCATCAAAGTAAGTTATATAAGATGAGGGTTCGTTTTTATTAAAATCGTTTAAGTACTTATTATTAGCTTTTGCATGACGATTACTACATTGAGATACACCTCCTCGAATCCCTGATTTAATGAATGATATTTGATCTATGTCCGTCAATAACTCTAATCTAACTTTTGTTAATTTTAACATTGCATCCCAACTAAGTCCTGGTGCTGTATAATAGTGAGCAGCATCTAAATCATACGTTTTGAGACAAAGATTTCTGAAATTTTCAAATATATCGACTAACAATAAAACATCTGTCTTTAAATATAAGTTTGAATAGTCTAACATATTGCGACAACCAAAATGTTGCCAAACGTCTTGAGCTCGATGGTAATCGTCTGCCGTTATGTTTGTATCATTCAATGAGTCATAAAATTCATCTTTACTTGGTAATTGTGTACAGTTTAATAAGTCAAATGATTTCATGAACTCATAAGGATAGACTCCTTTCTTTCGTAGGCGATTGAAATCTTCTATCTTTGGAAAGTTTTTTTTAAGATCATGAAATTCTTCATCTTTTAAATTTTGAGCTAATTTATCAAGACTACATGACAAAAATCTAAACGAATCTACAAATCTCAAACTAACTTTTTGATTGTTAATGCAAATGCTTTTAGAAAATGAAATATATTTTTCTTTATTTTGTGGTATTAAGTCTATTCCACCTTCTACAAAATTAAGAGCATGAACAATGAAATGAGCATCGTAATTGCTCAAATTGTGTAAAAAAATAGGGATGTATCGCGGGACATGACATTTATTTATACAGATTTCATGTACAACACCTTTAAAATCACCAGTTTGCCAGTCAAAATCTAAGGAGTTTTTGTTATTCAAATCTGTTTCACAAATGTGACAAAGTTTGGCGTTACTTATTTTATAATTATCTACTTCTGACAATGGTTTTGGAGATCGTCGAAAATTATTCTTTTCATATATTAATTTTACATCATTGTATAATCGTTTCATAAACACTTCTGAACAATTTGGACCACTGTATGACTCATATTTACTCAAAGTATTATCAAAGGAACATTTTATATAATAACCAAAACTGTAAGGTTCATGTTTTTGTATGTTATTTGTAAATGGTTTTGATGGATCATTAGCACATGTTTGTATTGGGTATAAGAATGCTTCAAAATCAGCATAAACTACGAACGGGACTTTAATTTTCTTGTGAAATTTATCAAATTCTAAATAATCACTAGGTACAAACTTTCCGAACCAATTTTTAGTTAGCTTATCACTGCTAGGTAAATTAGCAGTGACATGAGAGCAATCGTGAAGTTGATGGTTGCATAATTTTTCTTGGGTAGTAAAATGTACTAAACACCCATCACATATATGTACAGCTACTTTTTTCTTTATTAATTGTGCGCTTACTAAACGAGATAAGTTTTTAATATAACAGTAGTGATAATTACTACCATTTTGCAAGAGTAATAAATTAATATGATTAGTTTTACGACATTTACTAAAATAAAGTGGTCCAACTACGGAATGCTTTTTCGTCTTGATATCCCATTCTAAACCAAAGACATTTATACTAATATTATTTTGTTTTTCTACTTTAGGTATATCATTCAATTTGACCGGGAAGGATATCCCATTAAGTTTAATTCTATGAGAATTTAAAGTGTAAGATGATGGTCGATCGGAATTTTTGTTCACGGGGTATAAAGCCGAAAGTATAGACCACTTTAAGCATAACTGATCTGAGTTTTTAACATTTATAACAGCTTTTTTAAGTTTTATATCTCTTGGTAAGTCAATGTAAGAACCACTACGAAATGGGGTAAATTTGTTTATATTTAATTCTATGTAATTTATATGTTTTAAACTCCAACCACTATCTTTTCTTTCAAAAGAACTAATTTTATTTGACAGCATATCTTTCAACGATATCATAAAAATGTTTAAATCGTCAGCTTCAGTTATTATAAAATTACTTGTTTGAAAATCAAAGGAGTTATTTATTTGTTTTGTTTCATGCACAAAATCAGCATGTAGAACAAAGTTAATCTTTAAAGATCTATGTTGTTTGATGACTTCATTGATTAAAAAAATAATATCACTTTTGATAGATTGCAAAAATAATTCTGGTGTTTGGAATGTTATGTCAGATTCTTTTTTACTTTCAATTTTAAAAGATATTATGCGCTGTCCAAAAGCGGAACCTACAACAGACACATTGGCAAGGGAGCAGTGTGATTTTAAAACATTATTTTTGTGTAAATTACTCTTGGTATGATTTACAAAATATCTTCTATTAACGTAAGTGTTACAAGTTTCACAGAGTACCTTATTCCCATCTTCGGTTGAAGTTGACGGTTCCTGGTGTCGTGGTCTCTTGTCTTGACTGCTGCTTTGTCCGGAGTCATCCATTAATTTTTTTGCTCCACAACCCGTCTGACATAGTAATAATGGTGGCTGACTGTGGATGAACTATATTGATTACTTTTAATACACCAAAATACATTATTTACACTACTAAACCGATTAGTCACTGATTTCACTAAGTACATACCTCTCAATATCTGACTGTGTTATTTCTTTCGTTATACTGTAAATTATCTTATTGATAGATTCCATGTGTTGGTTAGTATCGTTGGTAAAATATTTCAATCTAATATTTGCATTCTTCCAATGTTGTTCTTGTGGCACGTTGGCAAGTTTCTTCATATCATACACTTCTATTTTTATCAAGTGAGATGATGAGGCCGCATCTTCTCTGTTTGTTGATATGAATGCTACGCCTCCATTTGCTTGCGCTCGCGATACAGACGAGCACTGCTTTTTCCTTTTGTTAGTAGCTAACTTGAACAAGTCGTCAAGCCGGTCTTCTTCTCCACGTTTCGCTTTAAGTTTTGACGAATCTCTGGTTATCATAAGACTATCGTTGCTATCATCCGATTGGTTTTTGTAATAATAATCTTTGAAGGTATTTTTTTCAAATGTATTCTGTAACAATAACATTAATTTTAAGCACAAACATAGCAACGCACTAGATTAAAAGTGATTAGATCCATGTAAGACATATTGAAAGAAGTACAACACGAATAAATATTTAAAAATAGTTAGCTTACCTCCATGGTGACCCCAAAGAAATTTAATGTAACCACACAATAACTTGTAACTTGGATACACTGTACTGCACGTAGACGAATATTGTTATGTGGTGGTCCTCTTTCGTTTTGGACTTATATAGCGATAGTAAGTGCTTACTATTATCGTAAAACGATAACTCTAAACGAAACATTTACATTGTTGACTTATGAGTAAAACCTGATAAGTAATGGTTTGTCTATTCAAAATTCCTTAAAACTATTTCTTTGGTATTTCAACGTTAGTCACTAGTTTATAAATTCCAACGATTTAGCGTATGCATTGCTTGCTGTACATAATCTCCTTACTATAAAGACATGTTTTAAGATGCCTAACTATTCACTACATGTCTATGCATGATAGAGCACGTGTACACATATCTATTCTAAAATATGAATACCCTACAAATTCAGGAATGCTTAAATAGGATTAATCCATTGTTACAAATGAATGTATTTCCTGCAAACAGATTGCCGATACATATTGAAGCCCCTACATTTTTAGTAAGCAATCTAGATTATGATACTCAGCCAGGTTCTCACTGGGTAGCCATACATGTAGACAAAAACAAAATCGGCCAATATTTTGATTCATTTGGCCGAGCACCGAAAGGCTTCCATAAAGCATTTCTTAATAGAAACTGTAAAATATGGTATTTTAATAGTAAGAAAATACAAAACGAGTGGACTTCGGTGTGTGGTGAATACTGCTTGGTATACCTACATCATATGTTCTACGGTCAGAGCATGCAGAACTTCGTGAGGATATTCGATGAAGATGAAACCCTGTGCAATGATATAATAGTTGATAATTTATTCAAGTGTTATTTTAAATAAAATGTAAAATTTTAATTATATTTGGTTAGGTTATGTTAGGTTGTATAGATTATGTTTAGGATATTCGATGAAGATGAAACCCTGTGCAATGATGTAATAATTGATAATTTAATCAAGTATTATTTTAAATACAATGTAAAATTTTAATTTGTGGTATTATTTCATAAAACAAAAATCTATATAAAATAGATTATTTGGTTAGGTTATGTTAGGTTGTATAGATTATGTTTAGGATATTCGATGAAGATGAAACCCTGTACAATGATGTAATAATTATTGCATAAAATAAAAATGTATATAAAATAGATTATTTGGTTAGGATGTAATAATTAATAATTTAATCAAGTATGATTTTAAATAAAATATAAATTTTAATTTGTGGTATTATTGCATAAAACAAACATGTATATAAACAAATACTGTAGTAATTAGTGTCGGTGCGCCTTATCGGCCTGCGGCGATAACGCCGGGCGAGTTGAGTAGGGAATGAATGGTCTTATCAGCCTTCGGCCAGGTAGTCGAATTCAAAAAGCTATCTCTGTAACCGTAAGAGCTAGCGCAACGGGGATAGCAGCAAACGATTTAGATGATAGCAAAACCTTTTTTTTTTTTTTTTTTTTTTTTTTTTTTTTTTTTTTTTTTTTTAGTCTGAGTCAGACCCAAACTTGAGCGAGACCCCCGCTGAGCCAGAACATCCCCCAATACCAATGAGGCAGAACCCCCGAATACACACTACTAAAGACTAAAAATTAGATGTTGCCAGCTTTGGGTTCCTCGAAACTTAATACTACTTTTTTGAAATAAGTATTTAAATTTTGGCGTATAAATAGTATGCTCAGGGAATCAATTACTTTAAAGTCATAACATGTCTAAGCATAAATATGTGGAATGTCTTTTATTATGTTTGTAAGAAATCACTTGATTTATGATTTTCATAAAGTTTTAAATCAAAACCTAAAAGGACAGGACATCGTATCTTTTGGCTCTCCGCCAACTTTAAGTAAAAGCATTAATTTAATATTTACCTCTTACACAATACACAATACAATAGTCTTTTTTAGCGATTTTTCAGCTTTTTTACCTCCTTTAACTTTTTATACAAATTGAACGTTGGGCAAGTTGTACAAATATCAAGTATCTAATATTCAGTATATTAGGACAGAGTCTTACATTTGAACAATATTTTTTTATAAAATGCAACGTAAAAGACAATAATCACGTGTATAATATATTAACTTTGTTTCAAATTATCTTATTAGAACTCTAAACGTTATTCCAGTTACATGGCATAGCTTTTAAATCTAAATTCTTTCGGTAATTTATTATAAATTACAATATTTTGCAAATTAGTACTTTTCGTAATATTCGTAACTTCTTAAAAAACAAAATTATAAACAGATTATAATATCTATTGCAGTAAATAAATAATGCTTCGGAGTCCATGGCGCAATCCTAACACTAATTTCATAACGATAAGTGTACTCGTAAGTCAAAAGTGTGTAAAATAGTTCACGTCGCGATAATTTATTTATTTATTTATTTATTTATTTATTTATATATTTATTTATTTATTTATTTATGTAACACCAACAACACAGACGCCCACAACAGACAGTTACAATAAAATACAAGATATCATACAAGCTAAGCGTTGTCTTAATTATAGGTGTTAACATCACTCCAATATTTAAACACGTATATACAATTTAAAAAAAACAATAATTAACAAAAATTTAGACACAGTAAAATGAGTTAATTAAGAAAAAAAAAAAAAACAAAAAACAAAACAATAAGAGGGAAAAGAACAAAAAATTAACATTAAGGATGCAGTATCATGCAATTATATATCATTAATAATCATATTTCTAAATCTTGATAGTTCACTTGAAAAAATATCAAAATTAGCATTACACTCGGGACGCTTTACGAATTCTTTTATAACAAGAGTTGAAACTCATCACAATTCTATTTATCGGCGAGTGGCGTCCCTGACGAGTGCGTGTAAGTTTCTCCACAAATGGAGTAAACGAAGTTGGTCTTACTACTCTTAAAGGGGCATGAAAATTTAATTTGCTTAGTAAATCCGAACTGTCCACAACACCGTTAACCAACCTATGCAGAAACACAAGATCGTGGAGACGTCTTCGATTCACAAGTGGGGGAAGATTGAAATATTTTAATTTGTTCTCGTAACCTTTGAGCGACCTACCGTGATAAAATGAGAGGTGCTGTATGAATCTTTTCTGAACCTTTTCTATTCTTTTACAGTATACATCATAATATGGATTCCACACGACACTACCATACTCCAAGTTTCTACGAACTAGGGCTGAATATCGAATATCTGAAATCGGAGTTGATTATCAAGCGTTATTCCCAAATCACGCACATGAGACACCTCTAATAAATTTCTACCCTCAACAGAGTATGACCTTTCAAATGTGATTTTCTTTCTCGAGAAAGAAATAAAGTGGCATTTATCAGAATTAAGGACCATGCCATTGTTTTTACACCATAACACCAATCTGTCCAAATCATCCTGCAAAAGTTTAGCATCAGCATCGGAACAGACCGGTCTAAACAACTTAAGATCATCAGCGAACAAACAGCAATTTGAATTGGTAAAACAGCCACTGATGTCGTTAATGAATATGTTAAATAATAAAGGCCCTAAATGGGAGCCTTGTGGTACACCTGATCCAGTAATGAATTTAGAAGAAGTATAACCGTTAACGACAATAGTAGAACTCCTATTTGTGAGATATGATTGGAACCATGCTAACAGCGGTCCATCCATTCCGATCCTATTCAATTTATTTGTTAATACAACATGAACAACTCTGTCGAAAGCCTTACTGAGGTCAGTGTAAATAGCATCAACAAAATTCCCGCCATCGAGAGCCTCGACAACATTCTCAACAAAGGTGACCAGATTCGTGGTTGTTGAACGAGCTTTTACGAAACCGTGTTGCTCTGCCGCTACATGATGTTTAAAATGCCATGAAATAACACGACAAACGAGTATTTCGAATACTTTAGCGAACACCGAAATTATAGAAATGGGTCTGTAATTTTTAATTTCCTCTCGATCCCCGTTCTTAAACAATGGCAAGACCAACGCTTCCTTCCATAAAGCTGGGTATGTGCTAGTTTGAAGCGAAGTGTTAATGATTAATGTTAGCGGTAAAGCGAACGAGCTAGCGCAATTACAGACAAAAATCGATGGTATACCGTCCGCTCCTGTCGCCTTAGAAGAATCCAGACTTTTTAACACTTTATAGACTTCGTCCACAGAAAAAGATAGACGGTTAGGAAAATTACTATTACACGACTTTTCATCACCAAATGTGGCCCATTTGGTGATGTAAAGCATTTTACTGTGTCAGCGCCATAAATTGACGAAAAGTTACTGGCGAACTAATCACAAATATCCTTTCCGTCGATAGCGATTCTATTATCCATTTTCAACTTTGAAGGATAAGAACTCTTACCTCTTTTATGTTTCATAAATGACCAAATTAGTTTTGGATTAGATCTTAAGAATGTTTCAAGACTCTCCAAGTAATTCGTGTATGCGGATGACAACAGCATATCACATCTTCGTTTTAATAGATCAAAAGTTAGTTTATCACGAGGATTGTCATACCTACGTAACTTTATTCTGTATTTATACTTTTCCTTAATACAATTAATAACACATGGAGTAAACCAGGCTGGGTAACGATGGCTGCGAGGTTTAGATTTAGGAACGTACTTTTTAATTAATATACCAAGCTGTTCGTAGAATTTGGCAACCATTGCATCGACAGATGGGCATTTGCTTAGGATTTCCCTCCAGTCAATCTCGTGGAGAGTATTTTTTATACGTTCATAGTCAGCTTTATAAAAACAAAATTTTGTAACCTTAGAGTTCAATGGCATAGAAAAATCTTTGTTGAAATGCAATGAAAAAATTAATGGGGGATGAAAGGAATCGAGAGAAATCAAAGGGTCAAGACAAGGAGAAACATCTCTAATTGGACTGTCACAAAGAATTAGATCTAATAATCTATTTTTGCTATTTTGTATATTGTTAAACTGACTCAGGTTATTACACGCTAGGAAATCCAATAACATATTCTGAAAATTACTAGTAGATAACTCTGCTAAAAGATGACCTTGAGGTTTATGTTACCAGTGAATACTGCTTAGATTAAAATCACCCGCCATAAGAGTGCGACCATGCAGTGATTCCAAGACTCGATTTGAATTGTCAATAAAGCATTTTAATATATGTTTCTGCACCGGGGGAGGAATATACACAGCACATATGTTTATCCTCTCAGAACAACCCTGATCACCACTCAAGTAACCCAGAGATCTTCGCATTCAGATTCAAAGCTATATTGTAGTGTAGAATAAAACTGCTTAGATACTGCAATTAGCACGCCACTGCCGTTTTTATAAGCGTGAAATCCGCTACTTTCGCGATCGCGTCTATAAACTATATATCGATCATCAAACATTTCCGAATCGAAAACGCCATCATTCAACCACGTCTCAACCAAAATAATGACATCATATGAACTACAAATTACATTATTAAATAAGTCTAAAGTTTTTGTTCTTAATCCTCTCACGTTCTGATAATAAACAGAAATTTTATCAATGTTGCCCTACGCAACAAATATAATAAATTAATTTAGCGGCACACTATGACAAATCATTTAAAGTATCATGATTGCGAATAAGCACATATCCCGCACCCTCATTTTTCCTAACAAAAATTTTACCGTCACGAACCCACACAAATTTGAATCCAAGTTCCTTCGCTTTTATCCGCGTTGCAGCGTGCAGAGCTTTTCCTTCTGGAGTCAGATTTTCAGCTATATATATTGGTGTCTTCTTTGTACTCGTAGAACCCAAATGGCCAGTATTTAGTTTGTCATCCGGATTGTTTTTGTTGAATTTTAACGTGGCCGCCATAAATTCATCACGCAATCTAGGACTACCAAATTTCACTAAAATAGCTCGTGGTCGAGGACTTTTAGTATTTAGTTTTGCCAGTCTTGCGCAATAATGTATGTTTTAATTAGCAATAGGACACTTAATAATTCTACCCAGTTGCTGCAATTACCCAGTTAATGCGGTGAGAGTTGAGCTTTGTCGTGATTTGCATGTAAAGTGCTTTCAGATATAGCATTTTGTGATCAGCGTCAGGACGTATACTGTATAAATTTAAATGTTTTGTTATTTCTTAAATATTAACACGTTAAACGCCATGGGGGACTACATATGAGCCACACTTAATTAATGAAAGAGGCCAGATTAAAAATCGTTGTTCACATATTTTTCAATACAACTTTTTATTAATTAAGAGGCGATAAAATGTAATAAATCACCTGGAACATACTAAAGAAAAGTAATTAAATACTTTATTTCGTCAAAATACTGCTGTCACTCATAAGTTGTCCCCCATGGCCTCAGCGGTCAAAAACTCGTGTTTTCGTCTGTGGGGGCCGCGGGGGTCGAGGTGTCGGTCATCCTCGTTGCCAATCGTGTTGCGAACATTTTGTTAACATTTTCGGGCAGGTAGTAGAAGATACCAATTAATTTGCTATTAACACCATCACACTGCGCAATGTTTCAAGAACAGCACGAATTCGTAACTAGTCACCAACTAATGTGCATGAGATAAAGGCTTTAGTGGCATTAATTATGTTCATGGGATTGGTGAGACTACCTAAACTGAAAAAATTAAACGCATATAGTTGGTACCATTAGAAAAAACAGAAAGAATTTACCAAAAGAATTTACTATCGCTAAATGGAAGAAAGGCGAGCATATAGCAAGAGAGAGCAATGATGGTATAATCTTGAAATGGAAAGACAAAAGAGACGTGCTTGTTGTTTCGACAAAACACTCAGACCGTTTCTTGACAATCTCAAAGCGAGGAAAAGCAGTTTTGGAGCCGAAAATTGTTCTCGTTTATAATAGAGCGAAAGGAGCAGTCGATTTGCCAGATCAAATGGCAGCTTACTTCTCGCCACTACGGAAATCTGTTAAGTGGTATAAAAAAAGTTGGAATAAATCTGCTGTTAAATACTGCGGTTGTTAATGCATTAATAGTATATCAGAATGTAAGCGGAAATGAAATTCAAATAGTTGAGTTTAGAAAACAACTTCTGAAAAGTTTGTTGGTGAGAGGTGAAGAAACCTCATACAATGTCACTAGGCCAAAAAGAATTAGACACAAACTTACAAGAAAATATGGTACAAGTAAAAACAATCGAAGAACTTGTCAGCAGAGCGGTAAAGAAAATACAAGTACAAGTGATGGGGCGATTATTGGCCAAAAATAAAACAAAAAAAAGTTGTAACTTTTTGCGAAACCTGCCGTAATAAACCATATTTATGTTTTGATTGTTTTCATAAAATCTACTAATTAGATATATTTAAATTACGTCGATCTCAATTTAGAAGGCTGATTTTAATTTGCTTTCTTTTTAATTATTTCATCTAATAAATTATTCGTGTGATTTACAAATATATTGTTTGATTAAAAACGTATCCCCGAAAACTTATTTGTTCTTACATTATACATTGTGAAACCTTAGGTTCTAATTCAATATCTGAATATTAATACTATGTATTTATTCTGTACAAAATAACTATTTAAAAACACAATAAAAACTAATTTTGTAGCAAATAAGATAATAAATATGTAATTATACTATACCTGAATCTTACAGTGAAAATATTGTCCCAACATTATCAAACCTATTTTTCAAAGTTAAATTTTTTACTAAAAACCAAGTAATGTAAATTTGTCTAGAGGGCCGTGGGGGTCACAAACAATACACATTAGCTTTAAATACGTGCCCCACGGCTCTATAGCTAAGCTTCAATTCATCTATAGCTTGCGGTCATATGGTGTCCCCCGCGGCCCCAATGGAACAATTGTATGTCGACTAAATGGTGCCCCCCACGGCCCAAACGTTAAGACTTAAAAATTACGACGGCGTTTAACGTGTTAATATTTTCAAATCCCTAATACCTGAGTTTTTAACACGTTCCTGTTGAAAATGTTGGTAATGTAGGAGATTTCAGATAAGGCTGACAGTCGCGTCACATTCCCATTGACTTCAATGGGATATCAATTTTACGACAATTTTTCCTCAACGACATGACATTTTACAAAAATTTTCCAACACCTAATGTGTGTCGTTTTGATTGCAAAATTTCATAATTTTCCGTCATGTAGTTTTCGAGTCCATTCGTGACAAAGGATGTGAAAAAGTCTTCAGTAGAGCGCTCCGCTCGCTTCGCTCAATTAATGTAGATTAATTATTAGGTCACAGGAATTATTTTATTACTGAGGAGTTATAAAATGTATCTATAATAACACGATGTACCTGACATTGCCTAATTCTTTTGTTATTTTTGATCTGTGGTGTTCAATAAATAAATTAAAAACTATTTTTTACAGATTAGCACAGAGTTTTCCACCGTGAGATACTTTATTATGGTATCGTTTTATAGGGACACAACTCATCCACGTCTTTATTACAAGTCAATATTTTAACGTTAATACAGTTTATTAATAAAATAATTTCTCAAGAAAAATTAATACTATATGATAAAAAATATTGTAGTAACATATGACTCATCATCAACTTCTTGTCCTTATTCCATTGTTTTGGGGTCGGCGCTGTATGTTTTTTCCCTCCATACTCTCCTGTTACTCGTCATCTCTGTACACACTCCTCTTTTCTCCATATCGTCTTTAACGCAATTCATCCATATTTTCTTCGGCTGTCCTCTTCGTGTCCATTCTTCCACTACCATACCCAGAACTCTCTTGGTTACATTACCTTTTACCTCTGCTCATAACATGTCCATACCGTGACAGACGGCTACCTCGAATTTTTTCTATCACCGACACTACTCCAAAGCTTCCCCTAATATACTCATTTCTTATTCTATCCTTTCTGGTCACCCCACACATCCATCTTAACATTCGCATCGCCGTTACATGCAAACGCTTTTCACCCATCACCTTCATCGCCCAGCACTCTGATCTAAAAATAACATTAATATAATATATATATATAGTATTTTTTCCTTTCAAAACCACTCTCCCTTCCCTTCCACATCCACACTACTCATATAAGTAGTGTGTTGTATTTTTTTCTTCCACCCTTCACTTACACAAAACCAATAACAACATTTTCCACCCTCATTCTTTCATTTGATTTTGAAGTGTGAACATCTGTTTTTTGCTTTCTTTTAATTTAAAATTTAAGTTTTCATTAATTAAATTTAAGGATAAAGTTTAACGAAGGGAAATAAAATTTAACGTATGGATTAAAGTATAACGTGGGGATTAAAGTTTAACGTGAGGATTAAAGTTTAACGAGGGGATCAAAGTTTAACGTAAGGGAATTCGAGGGGTGGGTGGAAGTCTTTTTCTTGGCTAAAAAGGCATAAAGTCCTATCTTGGTTGAATAGGCAAAGCCTAAATTGTTAAAGGCATATTAGTTTTTCCTTGTCTGGAAATTCTAAAAAAAAGTCCCACCTTGGCTGGCGGGCACAAAGTCTTATTTTGGCTGGTTAGGCGAAGCCTATTGTTCATTGGCAATCATATTTCCTTGGTTGGAAATTGTTCATTATTACAACGAAACAAAATAGGCATAAGTCTTTTTTGCCAACAAATAAAATTTTCTTAAAGTCGGTTTACACTGAAAACTCATAATGCCAAGAAAAAGAAGAGCAGGCAGCAGTTTTGGAGTTCCTAGAGCTGTTGCACAAAGGCAAAGAGATCGCCAAAGACTACAAAACGAATCTGAAGCTAAAACTTCTGAACGGCTGCAAGCTCAAAGAGAACGAGACAGGCAAAGAGTAGCATATGAAACTGACAGTGAAACTGCTGCCAGACTCCAAGTCCAGAGGGAAACAATGAGACGAAGGCTTGCAAATGAATCGGATTTGGCCCGTGAAAGTCGTTTAGCGGCGCAAAGGCTAAATGAGCGAGAACTCCGAAATGCTGAATCTCCCCAAGCAAGAAATATTAGAGTGTCATCACGTAACCAACCAAATCAACCTAGACAAAGACCTCCAAGAGTCAATAATCACAAAAAAACATGTGCTGAATTGATTGATATTGCAGTAGCAAATATTGAAGAGCATTACTGCGGTCAACTAGACGAACGTTGTAATTCATGTGGATCCAAAAATTTTAAAGGTGAAAAAACTCCAACAGGGTTTAATTCTTGCTGCCATCGTGGCAAAATAATGCTACCTCCTTTAAGAATTCATCCATTAATTAAAGATCTCATGACTGGAATAAACGAACTCTCGAAAAATTTTATGGAACATATAAGATCTGCCTTTGCCTTTGCATCATTTGGTGCTCAAATAAAACCACCACCTGGCAATGGTCCATTTTGTTTTCGTACTCATGGGCAAATATACCATTCCACTGCTCCATTGCACCCTGCACAAGGTGATGAGCCACAGTTTGCCCAAATTTACATCTTAGACCCCGAAGAGGCTAACAATGCGAGAGTTGGAAATCCAGCAAATGCTGGCTGTCAACCTTAATGTCCACACTTGATGAAATTATGCGAGAAAACAATCCATTCGCTCAGGCATGGAAAATGATGCGAGATTTCGAAATTGAAGAGGAAAATCGGTCCCTATTGCGAGGAATTGAGCCTCCACAAGTTGTTATGTCAATTGTAAATGACAAATTCCATGACCAAAGAAGGTATAATGCTCCAAGATGCAATGAGCTTGCACTTATTTTCTAAAGTGCATTGGGTGAACCTCCATTTAATCGAGACATAAGAATTTATTCTCGAACTGATAATCGAACAATTTGAATCTCCTTTTTACACAAGAAATGTGACGCAATGACTTACCCTATCCTCTTTCCATTCGGAGATAGTGGTTGGAAAATCATTTTAACTAGCCTTGAAGCTCTTAGTGAAGCTCACCAGCAGCCTAATAATTGGGAAATCGTTGAACCTATTTACAACAATGAAGGCAATAAAAACAAAATTTCTCAACTACAATATTACTCCTACAGGCTTGCTATTCGTGATGAGTTCAATCCATTACTTAATGCTGGAAAATTAACACAGCAGTTCATTGTTGACACTTATGCCAAAATTGAAGCTAATCGGCTCAATTACATCAAGTCAAATCAGAAAAAGCTCCGTGCTGAAAATTATGCCGGACTTATTGATTTCGTTCAAAATCGGGCAGAACAGCAAGGTCTAAACGCTGGAGTTCCTGTAATATTGCCTTCCTCATTTCAAGGAGGACCAAGAGCAATGCATGAAAATTTCCAAGACGCAATGTCGATTGTTCGAAAATAAGGGAAACCAGATTTGTTTGTAACTATGACTTGCAATCCAAAATGGCAAGAGATCATAGAAAATCTTGAACCCTGGCAAAGACCTGCGTACAGACCTGATTTAGTTGCCCGAGATTTCAATTTAAAACTGCATGAATTGCTTCATGACATAACCAAAAAACGATGCTTTGGTGCAGTGATTGCCCATGTACATGTAATTGAGTTTCAAAAGCGTGGTTTACCTCACGCACACATGCCTACCATTCTAAGCTCAAATGATAAACCAAGAGATCCTTCAATGATTGATGAAATTGTGTGTGCTGAAATACCAGACCCAGAAACTCATCCAAGATTGCATCAAACTGTCATGCAAAACATGATTCATGGTCCAAGTGGATACTTGAATCCAAGATCACCATGCATGTGCGATGACAAGTGTCAAAAGAAATTTCCTAAAGAATTTCAAAGTGATACGAATCCTAATATGGACGGTTATCCAAGATACCGAAGACGCAATACAGAAAAATCTTATAACTTTGGCAGATATTCCATCAACAATCAATGGGTTGTACCCTACAATCCATTTTTACTGCTAAAATATAAATCACACATCAACGTCGAAATTTGCGCTTCAGTTAAAAGTGTCAAGTATCTTTTCAAGTATATTTACAAAGGACACGATTGTGCTAATGTCAGATTAAATACATTAACATGGAATGAACCTGACATGTATCTCGATTCTCGGTACATTAGTGCCCCAGAAACCACGTGGCGAATTCGAGAATACAAAATGCACGACAAATCTCATTCAATTGTAAGACTTGCCATCCACCTTGAAAAAATGCAACAAGTCGTTTTTGAAGAAGATGAAGAAGAAATTGGTATTGCTCAGCATACCGGCCTTACAACGCTCACTTCATGGTTTCAATTAAATCAGCATGATGAGCAAGCCAAAGAACACCTGTACATGGAAATTCCTGAGCACCATACATTCCAAAACAAAATTTGGAACCCTAGAAAAGCCAACAGAAAAATCGTTGGTAGAATGTACTCCGTTTCTGTTGCTCAAGGAGAATTGTATTACTTAAGACTACTTCTCTTGCACGTTGGAGGAGCAACATCATTCGAGCATTTAAGATCAGTTGACGGAATCGTCTGTGAAACCTACAAAGAAGCAGCTACAAAGTTGCAACTTCTTGCTGATGATTCCCAATGGGAAAGTTTTCTGATGGACGCAGTAGCGTTACAAATGCCTTATCAGCTAAGAGAAGCATTTGCCATTGTTTGTGTTTTCGGAGAACCAACAAATACCTTAGCTCTATGGGATCAATTTAAAGATGATTTCTGTGAAGATTACACTAGAATCCATGGAGGTGTTTTGGCAGAACAATATGCCTTAAGAGATATCCAAGAGATTCTTCTTATTCACAAAAGAAAAATTCTGATTTTGGTCTACCAGATCCATCAGATGATTTAGAAAATTTAGCTCATATGCTTGACTTGGAAGCTCTAGCATCCGAAGCCGATGAATTGATTGCAAAATTAAACTTAGCTCAAAGACAAGCTTTTGATGCAATTGTCGAAGCTTGCAATCAAGAAAATTTACAAGGACGATGCTTTTTCATGATGGTCCTGGAGGAAGTGGGAAAACTTTCCTCTACAATACTCTGACCAAATATATTCAGTCAAAAGGTAGTAGCGTTATAAGCGTAGCCTCCACTGGACTTGCTGCCACTGAGCTTGAAGGTGGAACAACATACCATTCAAGATTTGGACTTGGAATTAACACAAGTGAAACTACCACTTTCAAAATTAAGCCCAATTCTAAAGCTGGGAAAGAATTGCAAAATGCTGCGCTTATAATTTGGGATGAAATAACTATGACCCCATGTTATAATATGAATGCAGTTGACCGCCTTTTAGGAGATGTAACTAATGTTGACCTCCCATTTGGTAACAAAGTCTTAGTCATTGGTGGTGACTTTAGACAAACCTTACCAATCGTAAGACAAGGAGGAAGAGTACAAATAGTTCAATCGAGCATTAAATACAGACAAAGTTGGCGTCATTTCCGTAAGTTCACTTTGTATCAAAATATGCGAACTGTAAACGGATCTGACCAACATAATGATTGGCTTATAAGACTCTGTAATGGAGAACTTTCTAACGATCATGACCTTGGCGAGGACATAATTGAAGTTCTACAAAAGTTTATTGTAAATGATGATTGAACAAATGCTGTATTTGGAACTTCAATCGATCCTACCAAAACTGATGAACTTGGTGAAATGGCCATTCTAACACCAAAGAATGAGCACGTTCACAAGCTGAACAACAAAATTATTAAATCAATTACCGGACAAGTCAGAATTTACCAAAGTAAAAAGTTAAAATCATGTATGTATTTGTATTTTTATGAGGGACTAACTCCTAGCCTCGACTTACGGGTCCATTGGGCATGGGCAGGGCCTTGGGGGAAGTTCTCAAGTGCGCTCAACCATGAAAAAAAACAACTAGCCGTAGGGCTCGATTAGCTCGCCTACGGCGTTTATCATATAAAACTTAAGCATAACAAGAGCGATTTCAGTCGAGACTCTGACACGTTAATTAGTGCTCTGCGGACTAGACGTAGGCGAGCGAAGCGAGCCCTACGGCTAGTATAAAATGAGAATGATATAGAAAGTATAATTTTGAGATACTTTATTCTTAATCAAACATGTTGCATTAAAGTGAATACTAAGTAAATGAATTCATTTTTATTACCCTACCCCTAGTATTAATTTGAATGGAGCTATTTCTAGTTTACACTACAGTGATAAATACGAGTAGCCTGAATGCTGAGTGTGTGTTTCATATAACACTAATGCCGCGGCGGTACAAAGCGAGAGTCAAACAATGTTACAGCACGTTCGTTATAAACTCGTGTTTAGTTGAAAAATATAACTCCGTTATTCAGGCCTGTAACTTCTGTTTTTTTATTTTTTTATTACCAGTTATTAGAACACAATAGAGCGTATCGCGAATATAAACATCATTGTAAAATTGTAAATTATCCTTATACTGTTTTTATTATTACCAGAATTAAGATTTAATAATTGTTTAAAATAATTGTATCCTACTATTTTCCAATTGTGCAATTTTAAAATATTTACCTCTTATTATTTAAACCATCAGACTGTTGGCTTCTGATAAAAAAAAAACTTTTTTAATTGTTTTTATTTTTGTAATTAAACAACCTGATAGTATTTGTTAGAGTAGTGCTGAGTAGTGGTGAGTGGTGGTGCTAGAGTAGTGGTGCAGAGTGATCATGGACGCCATTAATGACACCTGAGCGATGTCGCTCGTCCTCAAATGTGCAGATAAAACACAACTGCGTTATCGATGTTGTACAAACACCTGGGAAAGTACATTTTTAAACTGTGTTATATTTCAACAGATTTATATATAGCCATCTCTAAATCAGATGTATACAAGAATAGTGAAAGGGTCAGTAAAAAATACATATAATTTAATATGAGTATTTATAACACAACAATAAGTACGTTGTAATAACAATAATTAAGGTATGATTAAACATTTTATTTTTGTTTTGCTCGACGCTGCTCCGTGGACGTTGTGCAGCGATATTGATTGATATCAAATCAATTTAATGTAAAAATAATTGAGTATTCGTTCATAAGTGGAAATATTTGTGACACTGATTTTTACTATAGTATATGTATAATATGTATAACCCTCTTGTTCGATCATTTGGCAATGAAATAAGACAGCAACGAATGTTCAAATTCTTTACGTGCTAAGGTTCCTCGTAAAAATATACGATATGAAAAAATAAATCATATTCTTTACTTATATTTTGCTGAATTTCCAAATTAGTAATTAAACTCAATCAAGTCGATTGAAATCAAAACTTCCACGAAATATCGACTTAGAACTATGGTTTTGTTTTCTCTCCGTAAGACTTTTATTCATATTATTTTACTTTATAAAAATAAAAACTATGTTAAAGGTTTTGTAAGCGTCTATATTATTTTTGTTTTAGGGCGACTTTTTTTTTTAAATTGCTTTCTCTATAATCTCTCACTCAACTATTATTTTTTTGTATAAAACGTTTCAATGTTGGTTTTATTTCTTTTCACATATTTCAATTAAATTATATTTGTATTAAATAACTGAAAAGTGAATACATATTATAAATATTATATTATACATATTATAAAATCTTTTACTTGGCGTTTCAGTGAGTCACGAGACGGCGCTTTTCTTATATATTCCGGTAACTCGTTCCAAAGTCTGACGGCAGTTAGAGCAAATGAGTTGGATAAGAAACCAGTCCGATGAAGAGGAGTGTGGAGCAGTAAATTACTAGAAGAACGAAGTAATCTGTCATGTACATCTGCTAAGAAGGAGAAATTGCATTTTAAATATTTATGAGTAGAAGGATTGAACAAAATCGAGTAAAGGAGACACAGAATTCGTACACTGCTTCGTTTAAAATGGGCAACTACTGAAGTTTTGATCTATAGTCGGCGACATGGTCAAACTTACGAAGTGTGAAAATGAAGCGGATACAGGTATTAAGGAGGCGATCTAATTTATTTAGAAGTATTTCATTGGCATCGACGAAGCACACATCAGCATAGTCAAGGATTGGTAGCAGAACATGTTAACCACCTCTATATATATGTATTATATGTGGGTATGTGATATGTTATATTATATGTGCGTCACGTAATATAGCTAAGTATATAAGTATTAGTATAGGAAATAAGTATTACTTACGTAAAATATATGCCTCGCATAATGACGTTGATATGAAATATGTATTATGTGAATTTAATATTCTAAAAAAAAATTAAAGTTAAATTAATATATATTTGATTTTTAATTAACTTTCATAAATACAGCTCCAGTATAAAGATCATAAAATGTGGTTACAGTTGTTATTAAATTACATTAAGAAGACAATGACAAAAGTATGTTACTAACCGTCACTATATTTGTATTTGCATGTAAAGGATAGCAACAATACAATACACAAGGAAGAGAACACCTACAGTGAAGTATGAACTATTTTATATTCAAGAAAGTTTTATGTAACGAGGCAGTTAAGAGCACTCTTGAAGCCGGACTTTGAATATACTTGTATAAGTAAAAATACAGTTTATCACCACTTTTATGATTAAAGAAAATTCCTTGAATCTAGGTAAAATAAAATAAAATAATAATAAATAATTTATTATGAACATTAGAAACACAGTATACCAAAACGTTACGTGCGTAACTCGTTTGAGGTTTGGTAATGTTTTTGTATTCTTGGACTTGAACACTAATATTGCTTACAATAAAAGGAGATTCAATATAATTATGTAATATCTTAGAGTTTAACTTTATGTTATACTTTTTATTGGACAAATTGATTGAATAATGAGACTATTATTATCACATTAGTGAAATATGATACTGCTCAGGAGAAAGATGACTATGATTTGCGAAATGGATGGACCAAAAGAGAAGGAGAGGTACTTGTATGTGTTTAATGTACTCAATGTTATGATTATTATTTACCGCCTCGTGATTATTGACAGTGAAATATCTTTTGTGTTCGTCCTCATTAAGAATTGGCATAAAAATAGTTTGCTCCCAGTGTTCACAAATATTAAGTATCAGTATTTAAATCTCATCTCCTCAAGACGTTCGTTCTATCAATATATACACAGCCTAGTGGTTTAGATTGATGTAATAAATATTCTATCCATAGTATATATATAATCATAATATCTATTACGTAGAAAGTTATACTATGCTATTTCAATTAACCAGGACTACTATCTTTTAATTATTAAACAAATCTAGATAAAGAGAAAACTATTTTTATAAAAAAAAAGGTTTTCGTAACGAGGCCGTTAAGAACAGTCTCGTAGCCGAACTACACTTTAAAGGCCGTCTATGTAATCTACGAACTCACTCAAACTTTCTCAACACTTTTCTGCTTAAAGAAAAATTACTGAATAGAAAAATATTTGCCCCAATAAGAAAGTGTTAATATAAATTCACATATTTTAACATCTATTACTGAAATAAACGTAGAATATTATTATTATAATCGATCAGTTCAAAGGCAGTTACTAGTAGTAATAATTACCATGATTGAATCGCACTCGCTGTTGACACTTAATGCTTACAGAGCTTCGGAAGATCAGCAAACGTACTCGAGATGATTTATCAGAAAGGCATCTTACTACAAAAAATTACTTACCACTTATTTCAATGTTTATTTATCGTGCAATACCAGACTTATAGATCTCAATCAACTGTATGTTGATGTAAAAAGTATCGCACAGAGAAATACATGGTATTAAAAATGTCAAACACAATAAAGACACTGCTGATGATGTATAAATTTATTGCAATTATGAATAATTTTATAAACGGTTCTCGTTGTTTACAATAAAAATAAAAATATATATATATAAAAGAAAGTGGTGTTAGTTACAATATTTATAACTCAAGAACGGATGAACCAATTTGGCTGAAAGTTGGTGGAGAGGTTGTTTAGAACCAGGAGCCGGACAAAGGATATTCTTATCCCGTTTGGCCGCGTTTGTGTCAAGTCACTATAAAACGTGGTATAACAAAAACGCATCTGACATGGAATAACAAAACGCAAATGACAGTGGAATACCAAAACATAAATGACAGCTAAACGTAGTTTTGTCTTTGGTTAAGTATGGTAAACAATTTTACAATTAGCAAAATGATAGCTAAACGTAATTGATAATATCAACAATAATTTCAGTAATTTCAGTAACAGTAAGACGATCAAATCTTTCCCGACAAAGCCATAATGCCATAATGAAACACTGCGAATGAAATAGCTGAGCAAAGCAAAGCAGCCCGTGAAACGGCTCGGTTGGCAATGCGAAATCTTCGAGCGAATAACAGAGTCGATGAAGTAAATAATTTTCGACGCAATATACTTCATGGGCAACATGGAAGAAGAAGTTGATCGACGTCAAGAGATAAATGCAGCAATGCAAAGAGTAATTTTTCAAGATCTACAGCAACTGCTTCATGAACATCATACATTGGTCAGGCTGTTCAAGAGTGCCTTGGAACGCATGCCAAATGACGACTACAAATTCTTTTTCTTTTTTTTTGATATTAGAGGAGGGCAAACGAGCTTGCGGGTCACCGTTGATATGTCATCACCGCCGCCCACGAACTCTTGCAACATCCGAGAATTCACAAGAGCGTTGCCGGCCTTGGAAATAGGAATATATACCTTTTTTGAAGGTACCCATGTCGTATCGTTCTGGAAATACTGCCGAAGTAAGTTCGTTCCACATTCGAATTGAACGTGGGAAAAAAGTCCTTGAAAACCGCATAGTGGAAGATCGCCTCGCATTCAGGTGGTATGGATGGTAAAGGAGGCGATGGCGAGCTGTGCGGTGGTGAAATTCGGCGGTAGGCATCAGCTCGAATAGTTCTTCGGCACACTTCCCGTTGTAAATGCGGTAGAATACGCATAAAGAAGTCACATCTCTACGCAATGCTAAAGAGTCCACCCGTTCGCAGAGCGCCGGGTCACCAACAATCCGAACGGCTCTCCGTTGTAAGCAGTCAAATGGTAAAAGCTGATATTGGGGAGATCCGGACCAGAGATGAGAACAGTAGTCTATGTGTGGCCGGACCTGCGCCTTATAGAACGCAAGTCTTTGGCCAGGTTTGAAATAGTGCCTCGCTCTATTGATCACTCCCAATTTCATCGAGGCCAACTTGGCCTTGCTCTCTAGATGACCACGAATCTGACAATTGCTCGAAATTTCGAGACCCAGTATTCTGATACTTAGCGAGGCAATGAGAGGACTGCTCTCGAAGAGCGGTGATACGACAAATGGGGTTTTCTTAGTGGTCAACGCGCAAACCTGTGTCTTTGGCGAATTGAACTGAACTTGGTTCAGAACTGAACTTGGTTCAGTTCGCCCCATTCAGAGACCTTCCCCAGGGAGGTCTCTATTGAAGACACAAGTCTCTTTCGGCACTCATCGACGTTTTTCTGAGAGAGACCTGCACGACCGGAATATACCGCATCCCAAGTGCTGTCATCCGCATAACAATATATGTTGGAAATATATAACATATCTTGATGTACAGAAGGAGCAAAGTTGGAGATAGCACGCAGCCTTGAGGTACACTAGTATTAACGTTCTTGGGGTCCGAGCAAAAATCGTTGAAAACGACCTGTATGCTCCGCCCAATGAGAAAGCTGGTGATCCACTTGCATAATAAACTCTCAGGAAGCCCATAGGAAGGAAGCTTTGAAAGAAACTTCTTTTGTCATAAGCCATCGAATGTTTTTGCTGTATCCCAACTGACAGCCAGACCCTCTCCCTTGGTTTCAATAACCGCTGCCCAACGGTGCGTAAGGTATAACAGAAGATCATCAGCTGATCGATCATATCGAAAGCCATACTGCCGGTCATTGATCAACGGGTGATTCTCGAGGTACGTTAAGACCTGTCGGTTGATAATAATCTCCATTATTTTGGAGAGAAGGGAGGTAATGGCGATAGGTCTGTAGGTAGCTGGGTCCGAGCTATCACCTTTTTTAGAGATCGGATGGACAAGGGCACACTTTCATGATACAGAGACTACGCCGTTAAGGAAGGAGTGCCGAAATAGACGCGTTAGCACTGGAGTCAACTCAGAGGCACGCCTTCGTAGCACCAATGGAAAAATGCCATCCAGCCCACTCGACTTATGAACGTCCAAGGAAAATAGAGACTACCTGATAGTTTTCGTCGTGGTCGTCCAAAGTCGAGTTGGAGGCGAAAAGAGTGGCCAAGAGATCGGCTTTTTCTTTTGCCGTGTGGGCTAGAGAGTCATTTCATATGTGCAACGGCGGTAGGGACGGCTGGCTAATGTTACCCAGAGTGGCCTTTGAAAGCGCCCAGAACTTGCACGTGCCAGCCGGGTACTTTGCCAGCTAATCCCCAATTTTGACTACATGCTTGAACTTTACTCTAGCTATTTTCCGTTTGAAGAACCTGGAGGCATAGTTGTATTTCCTCTTCAGAACTCTACAGTTCGGATCCTTAGTGACTAACGCATTGGCCCAAGCTTGAGAAGCCTGCCGTTTGCCAGCTGCTGCAGCCCTAACAGACGCAGCAAACCAAGGCCGCGATCGTTGTCGTTATCAGAGTAGATATATGACATCACCGCACGTGTATTCAGACAAAAAATGCGGTCCCTGATAAATTATATTGTTAAATAACGCGTCTTTGGAGATACTCGATGCTGGATGTATTCAATCGAATGGCAGAAACGAAGCCTGCCGCACGCACACATCCTTATTTGATAAGTGGAAAAAATCCAACAAGACAAAATAGATGATATAAAATATGCCGAGATTCCCGATCACGAAGCCGATTCAGACCTCCATGATAATAATAATAATAATAATATACTTTATTGCAACCACAATATAAGATAACAGTACGGGAACAAATAAAACATTTAAACTATTTATGAGTATACAATAAGGCGGTCTCATCGCTAAGTAGCGATCTCTTCCAGAAAACCTTATATCTAAATTTAAGGTGAGTTGCATACAGAAGAGTGATGCATAATATTAACATACATAAATTCATAAAAAAAACATAAATAAAATATATATATACATATAGAATAATATGTTGTTATGTTTATTTATGTTTTATTTATGTTATACGTAATATAACATAAATAAAACATAAATAAACATATATAAATCATATTAAAATATATATAATACTATTATGAACACAGGAGATAGATTATTTGATATGAGCATGAAAAAAACAGGGGAAAAATAAGAGATAGAATAATATAAAGATATAAAAAAGCGTTAAAGGGTAATATATAATTACATATAATTTACATTATAGAGACGAACAGAGACCGAGATAATGATCTTTAACCAACCTCTTAAAGGCAGTCAAAGACCTTGCTTGTCTGATGACTACAGGTAATGCACTCAAAAGCAATATTGCTTGAACAGTAAAAGATTTTTTAAAGAAACGAGTAGAGTGAGGAGGTAAGCGGAGAGTGAGGTTATCAGAAGACCTAAGAACTTTACTATGAGTGCCCAGAAATGGGATTTTTTCCTTTAAATAATACGCACAAAAAAGTTGGATTGAATAACACACAGTACAGAAGTGAAAGGATATGAAGATTCCGGCGAAGACGGATTGGTAACCACTTGAGTTTGGTAACCACATGATGTTGTAATTACAAATATGATTCATGGACCGTGTGGCGCCATCAATCCCCAATCACCTTGCATGGTCGACGGCAAGTATTCTAAACGATATCCACGGAAATTAACGGCGTCACTGGCAACAATGGTTATCCACTGTATCGTCGATCACGCGATGATAAGGGTCAAACTATCACAACAAAAGTGAAAAGAATGGATTTCGTTCTCGACAACAGTTGGATTGTTCCATATTCGCCACTTATTTCCAAAACATTTAAGACACATTGCAACGTTGAGTATTGCAATTCAACAAAGTTCATAAAATATATTTGTAAATGTGTCACGAAAGGCAGCGATGTGGCGGTTTTTGGTATCGAATCCTCTAATTCCAACGACGAAATTGCGCTTTATTAAGTTGGTCGTTATGTGAACTGCAATGAAGCAATTTGGTGTATATTCGCATTCCGTATTCACGAACATTATCCTACTGTTGTGCATTTGGTGGTGCACCTGGAGAATGGTCAACGAGTATATTTCACGGCTTCGAACGTTGTTTAAACACTTGCTGCTGAAACACCTCCAGCGACAACATTGACCAGTTTCTTTGCGATCTGTCAAAGCGATCCGTTTGCAAGAACTTCGCTATACTCGGAGATGCCACATTGTTACACTTGGAATGCTTCATCGAAGAATTTTCAACGATGAAAACAAGGCGATACGGTTCCTGGTTATCCGGATACTGATGCTCTAGGTCGTATGTATACAGTTCATCCATAGAATGATGAATGCTTCTAACTGCGATTGTTGCTGATAAATGTGAGTGGGCCAACGTCATTTGAGTTACAACGGACTGTTAATGGTACAATATTCCCAACATATCGTGCTGCATGTGAAGAACTCAATTTACTAGAAAACGATACCCATTGGGATACGACAATCGTTGAAGCCATTATCTCTGCATCTCCAAGTCAGTTAAGCACATTATTTGCTATCATAATTTCGACATGCTTTCCATCGAACCCATCTAACATGTGGCATAAATACAGGGATATTATGTTAGAAGATATTTTACATCAAATTCGTGTCAGTTCCAGAAATCCCGATCTTGAGATGAGTGAAGAGATACATAATCGGGCTTTATTCTTGATCGAAGACATGTTTTACCTTATGTGCGGCAGTTTTTAAGTCGAGTTAGGAATGTTAGCGTCAAATCATGAAATGAATGTCACGTCAACGTCAATATTATCACCAGGAATTAGATTTAGTTGTTCAAACGAATATACCACTGTTGAATCCCCAACAAATGGAAGTTTATGATACATTAATGAAGGCAATTGATGATGGAAATGGTGGCTTTTATTTCCTGGATGCCTCTGGTGGAACTGGTATGACATTTCTGATGACATTAGTTTTAGCCACTGTTCGTGCGAGATCCAACATTGCGCTTGCAGTTCATATCTCAGAAACTTAACTCTCTAACTCTAACAACCTTGCTATCAAACGCATACATAGAAATTCACTCTCTATTGACTAAAAATTTAAAACCACCTAGAACTAATCAATACTTAAGTATAAGCCAAGTCACCAAATGATGCGCCCCACGTTTTCAGTCTTCAGCTTAGTACAAGATTACGAGTGACACAAATTAAGGCAATAGCTTCAGGAGGGGTGTTGCAGTGAGGCAGACGTGGAGCTCAGAGCTGCCATAGGTCAAAATTATTTTCTTGTTTTGAGTGCATTTGTACAACGTGAGTTTTTTTATTATTTCATTATTTTCTACATTTTAGGATTTTTTTTTATGCTTGAATATTGCATTGTCATTGACTTCTGAGCTCTAGCTAGCTGGAAAGTGGGTGAAATTTTGATTGCAAGATTTCACAAACAGACAGACGTGATGAAGACGAGCTAAGTAAAACGTGGTAAAAATGAATGTAATTTCAATCTTTAATATAAAATATGGTTTATGCGTCATATCAATATTACAAATCATACACCTGAAAAAAATCCTAAAAGTACTTCTTCCCGAAAAGTTATTATAATAAGAGCCTATTATTTCCATATCAAGAAACAATCTGAACACTCCAGAGATTCTGCTACCTTTCAGAATAAATAAATTTTTAGTTATTTTGTTCGAAACAAAACGTCAAAAGACTAAATATACATAACGTTTTCTGTTGTTGTACATTATTCATGAAGCAAATACAGCCTTTCTGTATTTCTTTATTTGCATGAAAAAACAGAATACATTTGTGTGACACATGTACGGGTATTAGAATACATTTGATATATCTTTATTTTAGAATATTCGGAAAATTTTAGAAATATTTGGAGATAAAGGTTATTGATTTGAACTGACAAACCTTTATATTTATAATAAATTATTAGATTTTAAGTGAAGAAATATCGAAATGTTGCGTATTTTAAACGGTCTCTGTTTGTCATTTACTGTTTGCTCTACAACTCCCCAAGTGGTTTTCAAGCCTTCAACATTTATCTCAGTTGGGTGACGACCATAAAAATTGCTAAACTGATCTTAGCGGTTGCTGTTAAAAACTGTTGCATTTGGAAACATTTCCTAAATTTTTCTCTAAAAAATGTAATAAATTAGCAATATTTCAGATTTTTTCCAATACTACTATGATAACATATTTTAGTGGAATCATACTAACCTACTATAGTAAACATTGCAGCATAAAATAATTGCAAGCCATTCAGAACTTAAACAAAAACTAAAAATATCTCCGCTAATAATAATAGCATCGATTCTGTCAGCTGGCCTGGATTCCTGCCAGTCACGCGACCCTGGCGCATCGAACTCACCTGCTCGCGCTTTGCTAAACTTTCATGACAACAAGATTAACTAAAAACAAAAACTTCCCTATTCTAACCCGATACGGTTCAACTTGGTGTAATGTTCTCTTTTGACCCCATTAATTTAAACAACTCCGAATATTCATTACCGTTTTATTAAATTCAGCACATTCCGCCTCCTGCTGCCTTTTATTAGCAAAATAGAAAATGATAGTAGTAGTTTTTGAAACATGAATTAATTTTATACATATATTTTTTAAAAGTTACATTATTTAAGGGCGACATCGTTAGAGTGCGTTATTAATAGGTGATAAATACATTTGGCTAATTCTCTGAGATAATGCAAGTGTCAAAGCATGTGGCTATATGGCTGCTGCATAATTAATTGTTTGTTTGTTATTTCTTATTTTAGCTACGTATTCAATATTGAATAAATTATCAAGTACACATACTTTATTAACAAATACAATATTATTGAAAATTATCATATACTCATTACCATATTATTTGCAGGCAAGTCTCCCGAGGAATGGAAAAATATTTGGCATATCAAAAACTCCTGCTGCCTCACCGTCAGAGCGATTATGACCCAAGGATCTGATATATTAGCGAAGTAAGAAATTCCTCATTATTTCATTACAACATTCTTGGTTTTGTGAATAAGAAATACCTTTTGGACATCTTCACACTATTTAAAGAAATTATATCATATAGAAGATATGAGATGAGAATAATAATGATAAAAAAAAAATCTTAAGAAACAATATGTCATAACTATGTTGTACCTTTTAAAAAAAGTTTTGATGTAATAATGAATAATTCGAAATTTAAAAAAATCTAGGGGCTACTCCACTGTGGGGTGTGATGGGTCTGTGGTATGTGGTGGTACTTTGCTCTCATCATGTGTTCCTCATACACCGCCAACCTCGCCGCCTTCCTTACCAATGCGGCTATGGACGACTCCGTTAAGAGTGTGGAAGATTTACCTTTGCAAACTAAAATAAAATATGGAACTGTAGGAGGTTCTACGTATTTTTCTTTCAAGGTGAGATATTTGTTTCTTATTTGTTGCTATTACCATATATATTATTATTACTACTGTTTAAAGGGTCGTGGGAGGTTTTACAAACAGAAATTGTCGGGGTGTTCAAAAAGCACACAAAAATTTTGAACATCAGTCTCTGGGTTATTTAAACAACTATTCAATGTTGAAAACGTACCCGTCCTTTGACTTAATAGTCAGGGTCAATAAAACTATACCAAAAAACCACAAAAAATAATGTGAAGCTTTGCTAACTTGAAATTTTTGGAAAAAAACGCAATACACAATATTAGATTAGCGGCGAACCTACTTCTAGAATATGTACGTAATAAAAACATAATTCATATAATTTTATATGTATTACCACCAGAAGTCAAATGTGTCTACTTTTAAAAGAATGTATAAGGCTATGGAGTCAGCGCGACCATCAGTCTTTGTCAAAAATAACGATGTGGGTGTTGACAGGGTTTTAAAATCAAAACAAGCGCACGCCTTCCTAATGGAGTCCACCGCGATTCAATAGCAATTAGAACGGCGTTGCGATTTAATGCAAGATACCATGCCATTATGTAAGTAATTTTAATTATGTACATCCATTCAATCATATACAACATTTACTCTTACTTGAAAGGTATAATATAAATTATATTAATCTTAGTAATATTATAAATGCGACAGTATCTTTATGTATTTCCTCATTTTCCTCGTCGCAACCGCGCATCGGAGCGAAATGATTGTTTTGGACCGAGACGGGCGGAAGGGTAAAAAGCGATATATTCAGCCTGAAAAATATTTCATGAAAGGAAATTGCATACCGAGAAATATATTTCACAAATAATATTATGTTATATAAGAATATTAAAATTAAACTTGGTTTTCGAAACCTAAAAAAAGACAGAATTTATTTTGTTTAAAATTTTTTATTTCACTTATTGATTGTATAATATATCTAAAAGTTTCCTTAAAATGAGAAATTTCATTAAATCTGTTAATTAATATTTGTTTTACATTAATATATTTTTTAGAGATGTATGTACAGAACAGCTCTGGATAACGCTGTATTTAAACTTGCTAAACGTGGTAAATTGGTAGAACTGAAAAACCATTGGTGGATACCAGAAATTCCATAATGTAAATTCGTTTGTAAAATTTTTATGTTCATATAGTTTTAAATATGTTTTCTAGACAGTACTGAGAGACCGATCAAAACTTTTTATACTTTATTCTAGAGATCAGTTCTAGGGCAGTTAAATATAAAATAACTCTCTTACTCTCTCCAATCACAACTCCCTAGTTTACTGCAAAAATAAAATATATTGTTTTACAATCATTACGTCTATCCACGATAAAAATAATCACAATGAAGCCATTATATGTTACATATATAATATTTTTTAAATATTTAATGTTTTTAAGTAAGATTTTTAGGCAATTCTCTTAGATACATCGCGTTATAGTTAGAGGAAGCTGGTGAAGAAGGAGCAAGCACTGCAGAGCTAGGGGTCAATAATGTTGGGAGAGTTTTCGTGCTGCTTGGTATTGGGTACGGTGTAGTTGTAGCTATGAGAGTTTTGGAGTGCTAATAGCATGTGAGAGATGTTGCTGTTGGACAGAAGTTGAGCTTTACATAAATCACCACAATATAAAAATAGGCAATCTTACCTCCCATTCTCTACCATTTTAATAACTGTCTTTCATAACTTTTTTTTTACAGATGACTCAATCAAAAGCATTTTGGGCTGAATTGATTCACTTGAGTTTCTGGGAAACCGAAAAACCTGTTCATCACTCCCGGTCCTCTTCACCTGAATCAGATTCAAATATCGCATCGAGAGCTTCCTCGGTTTTACGATCTGCAGTTGATTTTTTTAGCTCCACATTTTTAACCAATAAAATACTGATATTTAATTAACTCTCTGATAAAGTTTGTTATCAAATGAATTATAATTTTTTTCGACAATAATGTTTCAAATAAAGTTATTAAATTCTACTCATAGAATTGTTTATATGTATTATATTATTATTAAATTAATTATTATTACTATAATTCAAGTCATGTTATAATAAAATAATTAATAAACTAATATCTATTTAAAAAAAACTATATACTATAACAATTTATATAAATTTCAAATAGTGTTTTTCTAACCTAATTGTACGTACTCGTATATCTTCTAATGTAATGTACTGTTAATATTACAGTTCTATAACAAAGTTAGAGTAGAGTACGAACCGATAAATCTAATTTATTTAGTAAAAGATTCCCTGGTTAGGAGATGTTGCGGTGAAGTTCATTTTGCTTAAAATATTAACTAAGAACAGTATTTAACTTTATATAACTAACTATTGGTGATTGATATAATTCATGATCAATAAACCTCTATAGTTTATTATAGGGCAAACGAGCTGGCGGGACACAAAGGGTTTGTGATCACCGCCGCCTATGAACTCTTGCAATATCCGAGGATTCACAAGACCATTGCCGGCCTAGGAGGTAGGGAGTAAACGCCTTTTTGGAAGGTACCCATGTCTTACCGATCTAGAAATACCGCCGAAGGGTGAAACTGAATGTGGTTCAGTATACCCCACTCAGAGACCATCCCCAGGGAGGTCTCTACTGAAGACACAAGTTTCTTTCGGCACTCACACCGCGGGATGATAGGCGGTGTCATTCCCTGGTCGTCCAGTCAAGTTTGAGGCAAAGAGAGTGGCCTAGAGATCGGCATTCTCTTTTGCCGTGTGGGCCAGAGAGTTGCTCCCAGTGTGTAGTAACGGTAGGGATGGCTGACAAAAGTTTCCCAGAGTGGCGGATACTTTGCCAGCTGATTCCCAATTTTGACGACAGGCTTTAACTTTGCTCTAGCAATTTTCCGTTTGATGAATTTGGAGACACGGTTATATTACCTCTTCAGAACTCTAGAGTTCGGATCTTTAGTGACTAACGCATTAGTCCAAGCTTAATAAGTCTGCCGTTTGCCGGCTGCTGCAGCCCTGACAGAATCATCAGACCAAGGCCGCGATTTGCCACCAAGTGTTACCACAGAGCTTGGTACAAATAATAATGTATGTTCCATGGGATCATTGGAAGGGAAACAATTCAGCCCCCATGGGTAGGATGCAAAAAAGGACCGTATTCCATCCTAATTCGTTGACTTGTAGTACCAAACGCGTCGAGTCGCAGGTCAAACGGACGTTCAATGGGCACTAAACTCTGTACCAAGCAATGATCAGAGAACCTTAAGGGTAGCCTCGACAGTGACCTGTTACTTTCCGGGATGTGTAGTCAGCAGAAGATCCAACAGAGAGGGAATATGGCTGTCCACGTCCGGTAGACGGGTGTGTGTCTTGACCAACTGGGATAGACAATTTGCCAGAGCAAAGTCAAACACAGATCTCCCCGTGTAGTTGGTTGGTTGGCACGTGACCCCAGCCAATCGCAATTGTGCGCATTGAAGTCCCCGAGGAGCACGACTTCGGCGGAGCGGGGTCTGTGAAAGCAGATCGTCAATCTTCGCCTGAACATGGTCCAAGAGTTGATGCGTTTCTGCATTATCACTATGGAAGCTGTAGAGGCACGCGTAAACTCGGACATGGTCGTCCATATCCCGGCGCAGCTAGAGTACAGACAGGTCCCGACATTCAAAAACCTACGACGTAGCGTAGCAAATATCTCCCCTTACGAACACAGATACGCCAGCGTGTGGTGTAAAATGATGTTCTAAATTATAGCCGGGGTATGACAGGTACGCAGTGTCGCTAGGTTGAGATTTCTGCGTCTCCGTCAGAAACAACAAGGCCGGCTGCGCCGTCTCTAGATGATAGTGGACGGCGTTCAAGTTGGAATGAAGTCCCCGGATGTTGCAAAAGTCTATATTTAGAGTGGGTCGCGGTGCCGCTGCGTTGACTCGTCGTTTGCCCTCAAAAAACACAAAAGGCGATACTTTTCTCGCCCCAAATACGACGATTGATTGTTCCCCCGATTTTGCTCAGGGAAGGGTTCCCCTGATTCGTCAAAACCGGCAGCCTCCTGGGGTTTTTTATTTGAGGCATCGCTTTCATGTTTGGCGGAGGGAGAGGGGGGTTTGGGCTTCCGGATTCTCTCACTCGCCGCCGCTGTCTTGCTCGCTTTCTGTTTTCTGCAAAGGAAATTCATGTCTTATATCGACCGACAACCTTATTTTACGCATATATTTTATATGATATTATAATAATAATACTAACAATAAGAATTAAAGTGTAATAGACTACCTTATAATTTTGGGCTTTATCTTCTTCCTCCCACCATTTTGAAATTCAATAATTCTCCCGATACTTGTAGCGCTAATATAGTATTATCAATTCCTCTTTTGAGTGGTGAATCTTTTAAACCGAACAATTTTATTGAAATTTAATGACATAGAATATAAAGCTTAACATCTTTAAAGTATATTAATTATGTGCAAAAGCTTTCAACTTCCATATTTCTGTAATAGTATTGTAATATTTTAAGTTCAACATATTTTTAGTAACTGAATAGATGAATAGCTGAATTAAATCCAATTCAAGACTTCGAAAACCTGCATTATGCGTACTTTTCGGCATCGCTTTTCCGTAATCCTTTGAATCCAGTTACGCCCCAGTCGCTTCGTATATCTTCGCTTCTTAAAGCACGACCCCGATTCTCCGTGTTCGAATTTGTAAAATTTGTAGATCTTGCAGATTTCATTATGTTTCAAAATTTCTTGTAAAGTGTTTTGTCCGAAGTCTGCAGTTTATTGTAATTTTTGAAATGAACTCAAAATAGTATTATTTAAATGTATAAACTTTAATCCCTATACAAAGGTTTAGGTTTATATTAGTGTAAATAATCACACAAGCACATTTATTGGTTAAAACAATGTAACACATGTGATCTAATCTAATGTATTCTTACCTGAAAGTATAGGAGTACCAGGGGACTGGTCAAATTTGGGACAATATATCCGCACCTAAATAGTTCCCACTGGTTATGGTGTGACAATCTGGATGAGTTACATTTTTAACACTTATGCTGAGGCAAAGGTATACTAGGAATATTTTCAAAAGTAAATTACCTATTTGTAAAATATGAAAATTTGAATTTGAATGTTTAGGAGAATGCAAAAAGAAACAACACTGTTTGGATATATCAGTTACTGTCACCGATACCATTTACTGAATGTTTTGCGAATATAAATATCAGAAAAAAAAACAATTAAAAGATAGTAGTATCTTAGCAAAACCCTAGTTAATAAAAAAATATTTCAAAAAATAAATATTCAATAAATATTCATTAGTATTTTTGATGCATTAGCTGACTTCCGGTTTTTGTACGTTGTTAGGTACGTGTTTTTAACCAACCTCATTTCCAATAAAGAAAAATTATTGTAAGACGATCTCCAAAATGGTTTCTTTTATGTTAAAGAAGTACAAATGAGGTTGCGGGTCAGTGATGATACCTGATCATCGCTGCCCATGAACTCTTGGAACATCCGAAACTCCCCGTTGTAAATGCGGTAACGCAGAGGTGCCACGTCTCTACGCTATGCCTAAGAGTCCAGCCGTTCGCAGAGCACCGGGTCTCCGACAATCCGAAAGGCTCTCTATTGTACGGTCAAACGGTAGAATCTGGTAAAAGAGTGATTCAAACCAGTACTCCAGATCAATACTCCATGTTTGGCCGGACCTGATTTTATTTGCGTTTTGGTGCCCTTAACTAATATAATTTTCTATACTTTCCTCAATATAACTAAGTATTATTTATACTGCTTTATAATTATTAAACTGGATAAACGACTATAATATCTGTATAAATCAAACTTAACCAGTATTTAAAGCACGGATTCGAAAAATATTCTTATCGCTACAAAAAATATTGACACGCAGAAACACAATAAATATGTACATTTATATGTGAAAATGTCATAATGCATTATTTGTATATTTTTCATTATCTGACTTTAATTTTTTAATATGAATGTTACTTACTATTATTTTTATTTAATAACATGCCCCTTCCAAACTCAAATCCGAGAGTGATTAAGTTAGACTTGGTAAAGCGAGTACTTTTTAATATAATTTATAAACAGGTTTAATAATGTTTTGGTCATATACATTTTAGGTAGATTCCATAGATGAATCTACCTATTGCAATCGATGCGATGACGGGACCCAGACCCCAGAGTAGGGGCGCTACGCCGTTTATGAACTGGAGATTGAGAATCCGTCGAAAAAAAAAATATATATATCCCGCTATATATTATATATGTATATATTATCCATCAGTCCAAATTCATCGTAGGCAAAATCTGACTTCACAGGTCGATAGGATAAATTAGTAGGAAAAACGTAGCATCTCGTTTTTTTGGAAAAAGTGAAAGGGGGAGCTGGGAGGGGGGGTGAAAGTGCAAACCTTTTGGACACGCTACAAGTCGCAAATATTGACGGAGGACTTTCAAACTCGGTATACACATTCTTAAAGACAAAATGAAGGTTAAGTTCTTGAACGGGGGAAATTGGTCGGGGGGTTGGGGGACTGAGGGGGTTGAAAGTTAAAAACTGAAAAAAGTCGCAGAAGAAGGCAAAATTTTGCCGTCGGAAAAATCTTAGAAAATTAACAAATTAAAAGAAGAAACTTTTTTGTCCGAAAAGTTTTTTGATGCGACCCCCCTTTTAGGAGATAGGGGTGGGGGTGGTTCCCCCTCACTCAATATATGCAGAGTGACCCGTCATAAGACTCGTAATGACCAGTAGAATACTGCAGGCTAGTTTTTCTTTGTGGATCCGACCGACGGGAATCTACCTAACACGATCGACCCTGTCGAACGAGGTATATTATATAAATATACAGTGAAAATTTCTTCAATGAACAATACTCAAACTTGCTACCATAGAAACTGTCTCGTGGGAGTTATTTCAGTTCAAAATCCTATTGTAGTTAATACTTTCAAGGATAGATATTAATGTTTATGAATTCCGTAGAATTAATTGCAGACCCCTACACTCGTTTATTTTTATTGTTATCTTTTTCTGTAAGTATGATTTTGTATAATTATTGCTGCCTTTACTTGTAACTGTAGACGGATGTTAACCATTCTACATGTAGTATTGTATTGTATGATATTAAATCTAAAATCAAAAGTTTATTATTAAAGCTTATTATAACGTTCAAGAGTTTTTAGTGGATCGAAATATGTGGAACTTAAGTTGTTGAATCATTTGCAGGATTTATATTATAATATACATCGCCTATTGTTATATTTCTTTTGAAAAGAGCAACTGTTGAGTTTCTGGCCGGCTCTTCTCAACAGAGCAGCATTCCGAGCCGGTGGTAGCTTACTTAGGGACTGACTACACTGACCTTTTTTTGTATTGTAGTAATTGACGATTCAAAAGTGCGTGTAAATGCCTACTTGAATAAAGATATTTTGAATTTGAATTTAAATTTAAATAATATTTTTTATTTATAACAAATATTTCATATGTTCATAAAATATTATATTGATTGTTATTTATAGTATTACTAAACAAGAGTATCAACAAATTAAATATACAGGTACAGGTGCCATACAATGTAAACAACGAGCCGCAAATAACATTACTTACTGTAAGTAAAACAAAACAAAAACTTCTCAACGAAGTAAATACCGAGTGACGAAAGCGAATCCACTGACAAAACTCCTGATATGAATTTTGCGACGAAAAAAACCACGAGCATTTTTATTCACAAACGTAAACAAACACAAAAAATGTGAATGTGCTCGAAACGTTGCACAAATTGCATTTTTGTTTTTATTTTATTAGATTGATCAAGGCAATTTGGTAACGTTCCGAACACATTCACATTTTTTGTTTGTTTGTTTGTTTGGCAACGTTCCGAACACATTCACTTTTTTTGTGTTTGTTTACGTTTGTGAATAAAAATGTTCGTGGTTTTTTTCGTCGCAAAATTCATATCAGGAGTTTTGTCAGTGGATTCGCTTTCGTCACTCGGTATTTACTTCGTTGAGAAGTTTTTGTTTTGATATCAATAGTTTTGTAAAAGGATTGGAAACAAAATGCTGTGCGATTATTTTTCATGCAAATATATACTCATTTATTTGACCAACACATGGAATTATCTATAATGACATGAGGGACTCTCCTAGGGCCTTTAAAAACAAACTTAAATGGTGCCAAGACAATTCAGAACAGATTAAAATGGACATACTGGCTACGTCATATAGAAACAAACATTTTGGAAAATTCTGGCAACAAACAGACAAACTGAATACAAAATCGAATATTCCGGCTGAAGTAGTGGGGGAGTGAGCGGTTGCCGTAACATAGCAAATATGTTTAAAACACAATTTACAGTGGATCCCTGTGAGATCAATTTCGCCGAGGCTGGCAGGGGGGATATCATAAATAATGGGGAAAGCTTTGTACGTTTCACGTCTAGCGAAGTAGTAGATACAATAATGGGTATGAAGCGTGGAAAGTCGCCTGGACATGATTGCCTGAGTGTTGAGCATCTGCGACACGCTGGTGTACACCTTCCTAGAGTCCTAGTTTTGTTGTACAATATTTGTATAAGCCATGGCTTTCTGCCGGACTCGATGACAAGGACAATAGTCGTGCCTATAATCAAGAATAGGGCGGGGGATGCGGCGGACAGAACCAACTACAGACCGATATCTCTTGCTACCATCATAGCCAAAGTGCTTGACGGCTTGCTTGATACTCAACTTAGCAGAACAATTAACATACACGATGCGCAGTTCAGTTTTAGATCAGAGCTGTCAACTGAGAGCGCAGTATTGTGTCTCAAGCAAGCTGTAAGTTACTACACGGATAGAAAGACCCATGTGTTTGCATGTTTTTTGGATCTGTCGAAGGCATTTGACCTCGTATCCTATAAAATTTTATGGCAGAAGCTTGAAAAGGATAGCAGTTTAAGACCGGAGTTGATATCACTATTAAAGTACTGGTATGGTGCCCAAAGTAATGTGGTAAGATGGGGTGATGCACTTAGTGAACCATATAAATTAGGGTGTGGAGTAAGACAGGGGGGCCTGACGTCACCCAGATTGTTCAATCTTTACATAAACGGGCTCATAGAGAGGCTTAGCGGGGCAGGCGTCGGTTGTTCGATAGATGGCGTAATGATGAACAATTTTAGTTACGCAGACGATATGGTTCTGTTGAGCCCGTCGGTCAGTGGTCTTCGAAGACTGATAAAAATCTGGAATATGCAAAGGAGAATGGACTGAGGTATAACGCTAAAAAGAGCGAAATTTTAAGTTTTCGAGGAATAAACAAACAGTTAAATTTCATTCCTAAAATACATCTGTGTGGAACTTCTCTGAAACTAGTATCTGAATTTAAATACCTTGGTCATATTGTGAATGAACGCCTGGGTGATGGTAGTGATATCGAGCGGGAGCGCAGGGCTCTGTCGGTTAGAGGCAATATGTTGGCCCGTAGGTTTGCACGGTGTTCGACACAGGTAAAATTAATATTATTTAAAGCCTATTGCCAGTCCTTTTACACGTGCAGCCTATGGGAGAACTATACGCGGCGGACATATAGCGCACTGCGTATTCAGTACAACAATGTGCTGAGGGCTTTGTTGAGGAAGCCTCGATACTGCAGTGCATCGGCAATGTTTGCGGAGGCTCGTGTAGACGACTTCTATGCGATAATACGAAAGCGGACCGCGTCCGCAATGACAAGATTACTGAACAGCTCCAACAGTCTTCTCAGCATATTGGCGTTAAAGCTAGACGCTCCCCTCTGGAGGTCCTGGGATAGTGTACACGTAGCATCGAAGCGTAGCGTATACTGACTGTAGGAGTATAGCGTTGAGTTATTTGTACAATTAAAAAAAAATAATAATTAGAACGATGATTTCCATGAATTTAATTTTATTTAATTTCTTTAATAGTATTTTATGGTTTTAATTATATTTGATTTGAATTGAATTTATATTTAATTTTAATAATTTTATGAATTTTGTGCATTTTATTAATTTTATTTTTCTGTATAATTTGAGATTGTTATTGTGAATACTAACTACGAATACTATTATAACATTAGTTACTTAAGTTAAAATGTTAGTAACACTTATGGATGAATTATCTGAAATAAATTGATTTATTATTATTATTATTATTTGGAATAGTTGCCTCTGACAAAATGAGAGTGTTTTGGCTCAGAGGATGAGCGTTGTAATGGTAATGACAAAGACGAGACCTCGAGTTCGATTCCCACAGGTGCCCGATTTTTTTTTCATTTGATTTTTTCAGTTTCCATTTATTTTTTTAATTCATTGCTTCAAAACAGAATTTCTTCAGTATTCGGATTTTTTTCTGTAAATTTTGTTTTATTGTTACAGACGGCAATGCGTTAGTGAGTTTATTCATTGTTTATTGTTGTTATCATGTGTTTATTACTGTGCAACTAACATTGAATTTTAACCGTGTTGTGAGTACGATTCTGGCTTTAAAAGTAATTTTTTGGCCATTTTTGGTCATTTTTCATGATTTTTTGAACTTCTCAGGGCCATATCTCAAAATTACGAGTTTTCCCACATATGTGCTATATACCAAATTTTAGCTCTAATTTGGGGCTACGAATGAGGAAATTTTGGAAAAAATCGTTGGCGCTGTTTTCGAGAAAATGGCCGATATGTCCCCGGCCAGTCGGCCATTTTTTGGTTTTTGACCAAAAATGTCACGCCAAAAAATGTATTATCCATCCAAAGGGATATTATTCAAAAGATGAGCTTGAGACCTTTCCAATGACGCCCAATTTGTCAATGTACGTCAACTGGTTTGGCCACAGTCCCTGTACGAAAAATGGCCATTTTTGGCCTTTCGAGGGCTGGCCACGGCCAACATGGCGGCCAAATCGAAATGTCGTAGAACAAAAAAGTCTTAGTTTTTGATGTACTTCAATCCCTGAAAGTTTGAACAAAATCAGTTGAAACTACGAATATACCCACACACAGACAAAGTAATCATCGATGGAGGCGCCAGTCAAAATTTTCAAAATGTCATATTTCATCAACCGGTGGTCGGATTTTGGCGTTTTTGGGCTTGTTGAAAAGGTCTCGACGAGGACCTTTAGGAAAATCTTTTTCAAGGTGGAAATAAGTGATTTTGTACTGGTGCGGAGCCAAAAACTAAATTTTAGTCTCATTTTTCAAACGGCCGTAGAGGTGAGGCGGTAGGTATATTGCTAAGTGTAAATGCATTTTCTGGGTCTATGGGCCAAGGGCTTTCTAAAAATACCACACTCATACCAGAAAGTCTCTTGTATAAAAAAATCGATATTGCTCGTATATATACAGAGTTAGACTTTCAGCACTATGGGTGCTTTCGTCACTCTGAGCTAGCTAACGCCCGCTTTGATTTTAAAATTCACTATTTATTGTAGATTTTAATCAATGAGACTACACTTCTTCTGTGACTTTCCTTGATATACGGTCTATGATATCTTGTTATTCATTAGCTTGCGCTATGAGACAAGAAAGTTCAACATAAAAAGCCCAATGTCTGATAAGCAATACAATAATTAATTCAAAATTTCTGTAGAACAAATAAAAATATAAGAACAAAGTTGTTTGAAACATTGTAATCTATCCACAGTATCCTGAGTGTGATTATTTTGATGCTGTTTACAAAATGCTATAACTGAAGCACTTTATTCAAACTTTCCATGATGAAATTAATGTGTGGCTTGGACTATTGATTTCATTGAATTAATTATGTATACTTAAAATAAATATTGTACCAATACCAAGTACCAATAAATGTTGTTATAATGTGTATTGTATTGTATATTTGAGTTTTAATGAGTTTGAATGTAAAATAGTTTTGGCCTGAATTATTATAACAAGGTACTTTACTACGACGCCATTTATAATTTTCAGTTAATAAAAAAACATAACATGCGGTTCATATATAATATATTTCAGTGTGTAGTACAGTGTGTAGAACAGAGAATAAGTATTTATTACCTAAAGTATGGTATATATTTTAGGTAATAAATCCTGTAATGTTTATGAAATTACGTCAATGCGAAATGTGTGTTATTTCATTTTAATATTCTAAAAAACTATATTAATATAAACTTTTTAATACGATTTACTTACATAAATATGACTTTAGGAGATCATGAAATGTTTAGCGATGTGCCAAATTCTAAAAAAATACATTTATAGGTTTCAAAATTACCGATGTCGTAAAACAGCAAAATGAACGGTTAAGAGCTTCGCTTACGCTCAATAATCGCATAGTGTGTATCCGCGGACGGAAACAACAATGAATTGATCAAATTGAGATAAATAATGGTCTTAGCAGGATTCCAGCCCACCATCTACTGTTCAGGATCACTAACCATTGAATCTTGTTACGTAGAAATTTCATTTCTGTAGTTATTTAAATACTTGTTTAGGTTAGTCTGTGATTAGGTTGATTGATTGTTTGTTGACAATTCGAAAGACTAAAAATTAGATGTTGCCAGCTTTGGGTTCCTCAAAACTTAAAACTACTTTATGGTTTAGATTCAGTGTTATTCTTATGTCATCAATTATATCTACAAATAGATAGCGTACTATTGTATATTAGTTAAAACTAATTGATTTTTGTTTCAGATGGTCTGATAAAATATTGAATTCCTGTTGCCGGCATTTCCTTGTCAGTTTAAAAGTTCATTTGAGGGACATTTGCTAAGTTATTTGAATTTCAATTATAAATTAGGTGTTCTTTAGTTTTCAAAACTTTCGTTAATGCTTAACGTTGTATAATTTCAGAATTTATCCTGTTTCGACAATCGGAGTCGACATGGGCTATAGTACTGCTTGTGTGGCCTTTTTCCTCTATATATTATATTTTGTTATTATTTGAATAGATTACGAGGTGATTAGTGCTATTTCGTAGTTTAACCTGCACATTGTTCATTACAAGAGGTTTTTTATTCTTATAAATATCTTTACCCCGGCGCATACATACGTGTACCTTCGGGTCGTCGACCTGCATGTCTTTCTTCTGAACAGCTCCTGTAACTGTAGCTGCATGTGAGCTCTGCCTTCAAACGCCTGCTCCTCGTTAAATATTAAGATGCTATGTGATATAATATGTGATGTATTACTTTATGTATAACTGTTTTACATTGCATATTAGTAAAGTATAGTAAGCATTGCATATAAGTAAGTTTTTTTTGTTTACCTCAAATGACCCACCTTTGAGTCTAGTTGGCAAATTATCTATTGTATTCATATAAATTGAGTCTTAAATATTAAATTTATATTTATTTATTTATTTACCTTCACGCCATGTCCCTTGCGGGGTAGCCAGAGACGACGGAGCGCCAAATGCTACGGTCCCTGCATACCTCTTTCGCCTCGACCACAGACATTAACCTCTTCATACATGCCTTCCGGGGGGTCCTCATGCTTTTTACGTGACCTTCCTCCAGTATCATAGCTACTGTGTTTTCGAAGGTCACTCGAGGCCTACCCCTGGCCTTACCGCTCACTTTTCCTTTATATATCTTTTTTACCATTCTTTCATCACTCATTCGTTCGACGTGCCCAAACCACCTGAGAACGTTCTTCTTCATTCTCACTGCGACATTTTCGCTAGTACCTGCCATTCTGTGGATCTCTTCATTGCGGATTCGGTCAGCTAAACTGACTCCGCAAATTCGGCGAAGAGATCGCATCTCCACAGCATTCATCTTTCTTACATTCTTCTTCTGCGTTACCCACGTTTGGCTGCCGTATAACAGCGTCGGTAGCAAAACTGTATTGTGTACAGCCAAACGTGCAGCTATGCTGACGTTTCGCCGTCTTAACAATGCAGCCAAAGCACCGTTAACTCTGTTAGCGGCAGCAATACGTCTTTCCACATCCATTTCGTATCTTCCGTCTCTGCTAAACATACTTCCCAAATATACCACTTCATTCACTTGTTCTATTATCTTACCATTCACTTTGATTTTACATTCTATTCTTTCTTCATTTCTTTCAAATATCAGAACCTTCGTCTTATCTGCATTCAGGTTTAGACCATTATTTTCACACCCATCTTTCAGAGTGGTGACCAATGCCTGCAAATCGCATTCTGATGATGCAATGAGCACTGCATCATCTGCATATAGCAAGCAATTGACCTTAAGGTCACCTACTGTCACTCCCATGTCACTGTCTTTCACGCCTTGGAGACAACTATCCAAATACAAATTGAATTAAAGACACCCTTTGGTTACAAACATTAAATGGGAAAGGATAGTCTAAAAACCATATAACCATGTTATACAGACATACCTACGTGCAAATATATCATCTATATTGATTAAGGGCTCTGTGTCATGTACTTAACACGTGTAGATACCGATGTGTGTCGGTAATGTTTATATAATAACTATTATATAATAAATGATCTACTATTAATTTTTATTTATTACAACCTATACTTTTATTGAATGATATTATTCACTCTGTTTTTAATAAATTATGGTTTGTATAATATTTATGAATATTTATGAATCTGACAAAAAAAGGTTATAATTAAGAATAACATCTGTTTCTTCTTAAATATTAATCAACATATATAGTATATAGTTTTATGAATTTTACTGCAAAGAATTATGATAATCTTCAAAGATTTCTCTTACAGTATCTCATGACTGACGTGTATTTAATATCGTCCGTGTTTCGTGTCCTTCATCCGCTAGACGTGACACCATTTGAGCGTCCGCGGGCTCGAAGATTCTCAAGCACGTGATATTGGACAATCCGTATCCCAATTCTTCGATACTCTTATTAATGGATAGATTTGTCGAAATATATATAACAATAATCCTTTAATGAAAAAAAGGTGTAGGATACACAGAAATAGTAACCATATAGTCTTCAAATAATTTAACTTCAAAGGCCTGTCGTAAGCATTGCAGCACTCCATCAGCGGGGGACAGTGACAATAATTTCAGGTTAGTTTTGTAGTTGGTAATACAATGATATATAAAGATAGATGTGTAGATGAAACAAATGTTATTCATTTAATATATATTTGTTAAAAATATATCGGCATGCATCCTTAATCATGGCACATAGTAACGCAAGAAGACTTATCTAAAAATTAATAAATTTTTGTTCACTTGGTACGATGAATATTAAATATTCAATGCACTGCTAATTAAAACATATAATGTTTTATATATATCCTCACCCTGATCACCGTCATACGACGATCCATCCCTCGGGCGTGAGGGGGGCGCCATATTGCCTGAAAGAATTTAACATCGGTGAATTATAAATATTAATTTTAACCCATTAACTATATACTTTGTGTGTATATATGTATGCATTTTTATCTGAACAACAAATACATTGCGTATATATATTGATATATAGATACACACAAAGTGTGTAATTAGTGGATAAAAATTTAAACCATAACGGGAGAGGTAAATCCGTACAATATTTTTATTACAATAAGTATTACTTATACCGTAAATAAATATTATTACAGGTTTTTGGGCAATTTTAAAGGGACTGTACCAACAAAATTAGTTATACATTTAACTGAAGTTAAGTTTGTTTCAATATTGTTACATAAATTACATTAAAAAGTTTAAAAACAGCTCCATATTTTTTTTATTCCGATATTTTAAGTAAACGCTTCATAGATATTAATAACATTTTTATTTGTTTTAATAATATCCGTATATTTGCTGAACGGTTGTTTCCAATTCCTGTTAAAAGCTTGCGTTTATTGTTTTACCATCATAATTGTGTATGCAAGGAGGTACTTTCATATGTTTGTTTGTTCTGTAGTATTTTTTATTACATGGAGGAAATACGAATGCCTTTTCATACTTACAAATAAAGTCGTATTATTATTTATATAAATTTAAACTTATATATTTAAATGTACTTGAATATTTTGACAGATCGACAACGCGCTTCCACAACTGCTGATGTTGCTGATGATGATGATGATGATGCTGATGTGATGTCAGTGGGAACAAAGAAGGCAATTACACCACCACATAACAGCTCACAGGCTCACAGATCAAATTGTAAAAAAATAACAGAAACAATACTAAAAAAATGAACACAAGTGAAACAAGACGAAGAGAGATGTAATATATATATCATAAATTTGATACCTGCTTTTGAAGCTACAAAACTATCTCTATAAAGTGCAGAAACAGTTTTCATAGAAAATTGGTAATGTTATTTTTTTTATTGAGGCTCTTGATAGAGCAGATGTAACGCTTATAATAATATAAATATATTTACATATAAATGAATGTGCACAAATATTTTTATGTAAAATAAATAAAATGACATTTTTCGACGCTGCGGCATCCGCAGTGCACATTGGTTGATAATGTCCAACCTAGCAGCGTCAGTGGCAGCTCTGAAAATGAAAGACTTGTAAAGATAATGATCTGTATCTGGTGGTTATAATTTTACAAATTAATGAAAGATTGTATGTTTGTCCGTCACGTAAAAGTATAAGATTTTTATAGAGACATAAGTGCCTGGCGAAGGACAAAAGTTATTTAAGTAAAAAGTCTTCCGTTGAATAAAGGAGCAGTCATTAGTATCACCATCGTTATCATAGGATGTGAATGAGCTGAGATTGTATTTTCGTTTTTTTAGGTAAATCTCTGCAACATATGCGATGTAGGAGTATAGCGGACAAACGGACAAACAAATTATATATATATATATTGTTTTAAAATACCATAAATTTACTCGACTAGCATTTTCCAGATGTCTTGATCAAATAATAAGTCACAATGAATTTCTGAGAATTTAGTGCCTAATGTTTATATATTGCATTGTTAAGGTATATATTTATATACACTTTATTGTGCACAAAAAAAACAATTACAAAAGAAACAAAAAGAAAATAAACATTGGGAACATACAAAAGTCTTATCGCCAAACGGCGGTTTCTTCCAGACAACCTTAGGGTTAGAAGAATTGTAGACAAAAAAAGGATGATATAGTTAGATGCAATACAATATAACAATAGACTTACGTATACATAACTCCACTCTCATACTCATATCTAATACATATATATTTATATAACATAAGTATGTACTTAATAATAAACTAAACAATATAAAAATAATAAAATATACATTATATGTAAATATAAAAAGTTTTACATAATATAAAATCCGCAAATTTCAGTTATCATTTGATAAATTGCAATTCTTTACGGAGTTTTTAAATATATTTAGGGATTTGGATCTTCTTACAAGTAGTGGGAGTGCATTCCATAATTTGGTTGCTTGTATAGTGAAAGAGTATTTATAAAATGTTGTGTTATGTTTAGGCATTCTAATAATAAATTGGTGAGATGTTCATAAGTCGGCTGGTAAACCTGGTACTCATCTGTGTGCGCTGCCGACGGCCAGTGAGGTAACTCTGAAACCAATCTATCACTGATAGAGATACGAGTATGTTGAGAAAACGCAATATACATAGGAAGATATCGTAGTCCACAGTGTTGAACGCATTACTCAAATCGAGCAATGTTAATATAGTGAGCTAATTAATATAGCGCTGTGACCGTACTATGACCAGACTGAAATCAAGATTGGAAAGGATTTAGAAGGCGATAGCTGTTGAGGAATGAGCTAAATTGTTCATAAATTAATTTCTCGAGGATTTTGGACAGGAAGGGTAGAACAGAGATAGGACGAAAATCATTGATATTTGAAGGCTTAGTCTTCTCAGGTAAGGATATAACTTGGCAAATATGTGTGAAAGAAAAGAGCCGATACCCAACCGATTGTGACCAAACTCCTAACATCGTCCACATGCTTTGACACTTGCCTTATCTCATATACGTAGCAAAATATGTTTAATTAAAATTAAAGAATGTTTCAAACACTACTACTATCATTTTAGTATTAAAATATTACGAGTATCTCGTTATCTTGCTAATAAAAGGCAGCACAAGGCGTAATGTACTGAATTTAATAAAATGGTGATGAATATTCGGAGTTATTTAAATTAATGGGATCAAAAGAGCAAAACTTACATATAGTTGAACCGTATCGGGTTAGAACAGGAAAGTTTTTGTTTTCAGTTAATGTAGTTGTCATGAAAGTTTAGCAGAGCGCTAGCAGATGAGCCCAATGCGCCAGGGTCGTGTGGTTGGCAGGAATCCAGGCCAGCTGACAGAATCGATGCTATTATTATTAGCGGAGATACTTCAGTTTTTGTTCAAGTTTTGAATGGCTTATTTTATGCTGCAATGTGTATTATTACTATACTAGGGGCGCCAAGAGACCCTCAATTTCGGCTCCCTGCGCTCCCGAAATTTCGGGTGCTGTTTGCATATTGAGCGAAGCGAGCCCAGTGTAAAGACTCATCGTTTCTCATTGACTCCAATGGGATATCAGTTTTTTGACGATTATTCCTCAACGTCCTAATATTTTTCAAATAATAATGTGTGTTGTGTGATTGCAAAATTTCATAATTTTCTGTCAAGTAGTTTTCGAGCCCATTTGTGACAAAGAATGTGAAAAAGTAGAACGCTCCGTTCGCTTCGCTCAATAAGTCTTTTTTAAAAAATATATTTCGTAATTCACAGACGATTTTATACAGATAAATTGTTTTTTTTTTTTTTTAATTTTTTTAGGTTAAAAACGTAGGAAATGTTTCCAAATGCAACATTTTTTAAGAACAACCACCAGGATCGGTTTAGCAATTTTTTGTGGTCGTCACCCAACTGAGATAAATGCTGAAAGCTTAAAAACCACTCGGGGGATTGTACAGCAAACAGTAAAAGATAAACAGAGACCGTTTAAATTCATATTTAAAATGAGCTCACTTGTTTATTAAAATATGTTATTCTTATCGAATAATACCAAATTTCAAGTGCATGCGATCATATGCAAGATGTTACGTACAAAGAAATTCCTTCATTGCAGTATAAATCGAAAATAATTATTATATACAGTAATTGCAGTACAAATTGAAAAACGAAAAAAAAAAGTTATTCTGAGATATAATAGATTTATGAACATTAATTTATTGATATAGCTTCAGCTACTAGTATACTTTTATAAAATACAATTAGATAATCTGCAAAGTTTTAATTCCTCACGGAATATTTAATTACCCCTTTGTGGTGAAAACAAACAAACTGCTCCATTATAAACTTAGGCTTGTCTCTACAAATTTATTGCGCTTTAATTTACGTTAATTAAAATTAACATCAAGTAGCAAAGTATTTAATTTTCTTTAATATGTACGTACGGCTGCGGTAATTTAAATTTAATTATTAGTAATCTTAGTTTTAGGCCTTTTAGAAAATGATAATATATTGTTCTGTTATATGTTTGATAAGATTTCAAAGATCATTTCAAAGCCGACAATATCGACGGAGTTACGTCACCAGATGTCGACACTACGAAGTTATTCCGCTGTGTCTCGATGAGCTGTCAAATAAACATTTTCGAACAAAAACAAAACTTTATAAGAAAACAAGCTTTTTCGGTGGATAAATATTTTTCTGAAACCTTTAAATAAAATTAAGACAATATACCCGAAAACACAACAACGGTTTATCAAATTGCACTAACGACGTTCATCAAGATCTCATTGGTCAATGTTAAACATACAGTTTATTGTCAGATAGAAAGAGGTACGTGGGTAACGTAGACAATGTTTTCGCTGGTGGTTTCATACATAATCACCTTAAGTCATAATAATAAAACACTTATGCTAAGTTGATCAAAGTAATTATGAACTCAAAAAGTAGTATGTTGTTCCGTTGGTGAGTTAGTAAGTTAATTCATATCTATATTAACATATGTATCTATAAATTAAAAGCTAACTTGACCTAGAAGTGTTTAACATAAGACTATCCATTAACCAACATTCCGTTATGGACAGACAGATTATTATATTTATTAATAACCTTCTCTTTATCATAACATTCATACTTAACTTTCTTTTTGTACAACTTATTCATTATTTTGCATTAGGAGACCACATCAAGACAGACCATTACTTCTCATGTTTTCTATCACCAATCTTTATACTAGTTCCAAGAATATACCCATTTCTAACGAAAGTTCGATTTATTAAACCATCATCTTTTAGGACCAGATCAAGGCACCAATAATCTGAACAAACTAATTACACAGCACCGTACAGAGCCTTTGGTTCAAAACTAAAGAGATCGCCGCAATTAAGAGCGTTTCTTCAGTTTAAGTTTACTTAACCAATTTTTATAACAACATAATTTTGATTGCGGCTTCTATAGTCTACTCTGGAAGTGAATAATAGTCATCTAAAAATAAAATGTCGTCTTGAAAAAACACATTCCAGGGAGCCGCCGTCTTTGTGCCCGGTTTTTTAAATTTCAGCTAGTTTATAGTCTAGCTAGTTTATACTCTCATAGTTTTTTAAAGTTTAGTTAGTGTTTAAGAGCTGCGTTTATTGGGCACGGGAATATGACTTGAAGAAATATAATCAAGTGGAAAAGATTTATGTGACACTGATATCCACCGTCCGATTAAATTTTGTCCCGATGAGAATAGAAATATTAGAAGATTTTATAAATACATCATAGTTGAAAACAATTTACGAAAGAAAATATATGAAATAACTATATAATGTTTTGTTTATTTTATCAAATATTGTTATTTTTATTATATATTATTTAAAACAACGAGAACCGTTTATAGCCATATTCGTAATTGCAATAAAATACAAGGAACCGTTACGATCAGCAGTGACCTTTATTGTGTTTGACATTTTTAATACCATGTATTTCTCTGTGGGATACTTTTTACATCAGCATACAGTTGATTAAGATCTGATATTATGTTTGATAAATAAACATTGTTATAAGTGGTAAGTTATTTTTTGTAAATGATTGTAGGTAATGCACTGAGCATTATACTTACTTGAACTGAAAAGTTTAAAAAAATATTATATGTTTAGTTCAATAACAAATGGTTGTTCCCTAATGCGTTAGAAGATATTCCAAAAGATACTCGTTTATAAATGTTAAAATATTTAAACTTTTTTTATTAGGGCAAACATTTTTCTATTCAGTGACATTTCTTTTAGCAGAAAAGTGTTGAGAAAGTTTGAGTGAACTCATAGAACTGTATTCAAAGTGCAGTCCAGCTTCGATAGTGTTATTAACGGTCTCGTTACGGAAAACTTTTGCTCTTTAAAATAGTTTTCTCTCTCTCGAATTGTTTATACATATATTCTATTTGTATAATAGTATGAATATTATATAAGGGAGAATATCTTTAACATCCATCTTTAAGCCACCATGTTGTGTATATAATGATAGGACTAACCACTTAATGGGAGAATAATTGAGAATACTGGGACCAAAATATCCAATCCACTATCCATGGGATGAGTGAGACGAAAAGTACTGCTCCATCATGGGACAACATCATGAGACAAGACAAGACAAGGTATAGATCCGAACAGATTACCATCTATTTATAGTATTTTTATAATAATAGATGAATATCTTTTAAAGCCACTAGGTGAAGATATTTAAAAATACTATCCTTCTAATTTTTTATAATTTATAATGAGTAGCTTTAATATTAATGGTTTTTTCAATTCAATTCTATACAGTTAGCGACTTAGCGATTTAATTATCTAAAATATTTGGCTTAAGATGTTTTATGTAATATCCATCTTGTTTTTCTTTAATACATCTTATGATACTGATGAGATCTGTTAGAGTCCTACCTTTATAAATATAAAAACATTAACTTATAACGATGTCTGCCACACTGTTATGAGGAGATTATTGTATATTCTTTTGCTTGTACGAATAACGTTTGGTTTATAAATTTCAAAACTGTTTGTGTTTAAATATATTATACTATCATTGTCACTGGGAGAGAGCTTACTTTCTACATCTGAAAAGACTAAAAAGCTTTAAATTTGTGTTTATTTTAATGTATGGTGTATCTTTTCAAGGATTTTTTTTGAGGATTCTTTATATGTTTTAAATTTACGAGTTCGGGTACAATAGTACAATAAACATTATTTGTGTTAAATGTCATTATCACTACAGAAATATATAAAAACGTAAGATTTCAATAATTAGTAGGCACATTTTGCATATTCTCATAAAACAAATTTATAAAGACAGAACAATATATCTTAAATAAGATTCCACCGCCCACAGCGCAATCCAAACATTAATTTCATAACGATAAGTGCAAGTCAAAAGTGTGTAAAATAGTTCACGTGGCGGTAATACAGTGAGAGTTGAGCTTTGTCGTGATTTGCATGTAAAGTGCTTTCAGTTATAGCATTTTGTGAACACCATCACGATATTCAACGTACTCTGTATAAATTTCAATGTTTAAAGTAAATTTAATGTTTAATTTTATAATTCGTTGTCGTAGAGGAAACACAAATTTCATTTCAATGACAACAAAGCGATTTCTACAAAAAGTTCATATACATTTACAAAAGTTCAATTTCCAAACGAAGCAAAGATTTTTCAATGACCTGTATTTATTTAAATAGGATATGATCAAATACGAGCAGTATTCAAACTACAATTAACTCACTGGACGACGTCACTCATTTAAAATAATCACCCGCCTCGATGACGACTCTGATTATTTCTTTAATATTTGTATTTACAAACCGCTGTAAAAGTTGAGGTTTTTAAAACATTCCTTCATTATAAATGTAAAGTGTTTTATTATAATTGCATTAAACAATGTTCTAGTTTTGAAACGAATACCGAAATATTGAATTATTGTATTTCTTACGAGTTATATTGTTGTTTATAATATCATGTTATACTTAATAAATCAAAATTATATATTATATATTATAGAGCCAAACCACATTATTGGTAAAATTCACCGCTCGAAGATTCCTATTGAAGATGTACAATAAGAGAAAAAGAAATAATATTCTTTGTTTTTCTTTTGCTGAATTTCAAAAGATATAAGTTAGTAGTCATTAAACTCAATACAGTAGATTGAAATCAAAACTTCGAGGGAGGATCGACGTTGAAGTATCTATTTCCTTTCTCTTCGTAAGACATTTAGTAATATAATTTTACCTTATGAAAAAAATAGACTTATTTTTTAAAGATTTCGAAAGCTGGTTTTTGTTTTTCATTTATCCTTAAAATATGTTCTCTAGAATCATTTGAAGCATTTGTTTATTTTCCAATTTTCCTAATACCCCATTCAATTTTTTTTTTAATTGAATAATAGAATATTGTAAACGGCAGATGAAACTGATAAGGATAAATCGTGGCAGGATTCCTTAGGGGAGGTACAACTCGCACTTAACTGTACTGTCAATAGAGTAACAAAGGCGAGCCCATTGGAGCTTTTGATAGGAAAAGTCGAGCGACCTCTATATTTAATGGCTAATTACGATGATGAACCGGTTCGTCTTGACGAGGTTAGGCAGATAGCTTCCAATAACATTGAGAAATCCGCGCGGTATGATAAAGAACGTTTCGATAAAACAAAGGCTAACGTAAACGGGTTTTCGGTTGGTGAATTCGTTCTTATTGAGAACGAGGAGAGAAATCAGACTAAATTAGATGCAAAATTTAGAGGTCCTTTCCAAATTGTTAAAGTACTAGACGGTAATCGTTATGTCCTAAAGTCATTAACTAACAATCGTACCTACAAATATGCCCATGATCGTATCCAAAAAATGCCTGAAGGACAAACACCAATAGACGTAGGTGAAAATTATGAAGTCGTTGAGGACTCTCGAGTCCAGTTAAGTTTTAAATTGATTATGAAGAAAAATAGAGTTTCTATCCTTTCTATCTTGGGTTTGTATTGATAAATGAAACAGTTAGGACAATTATGTATTATTATTGTTATAATTAAAGCCTTTTATACTCTCGTAACTTTCGTAATTCTACGATTCTCTCCATGATTGGATGCAAGCACTATTTAGAGATTCATTCTGGAATATATTTTTATTTTTTATATAATATTAAAGAAAATACTACTTTCAATTCAATACAGAAATCATTTCATAAATAAATTATACATTTCTTTAATAATGTATTATATTCGTTTTAAAACTTTAACCAACTAACAGAACGACTTCGCTCATTAAAAATAATCACGTGCCTCGATGAGGACTCTGTTCATTTCTTAAATATTTATATTTTCAAATCCCTGCAAAAGTTCAGCTTTTTTACACGTTCCTTCATTATAAAAATAGTGTCTTGTATTTCTTTTTTTAAATAAGTTTTTTGGTTTAAATATATTATTATTATATCTCTGTACCATTTCGGCATTAAATAACTTGGCGTCAGCTGACATTAAACTGGATGCTGTGCTTGATGAGATTTATTTAGAAATATTAAATAATTATTGTGGTAGTTATCGGCCTTGCAACGCAGTCTTTTAACATAAGTGTATTCTCGTTAATTGATATTAGCTATATTGGATACAGTTTCTAACTACATTAGATAAATGTTGTTTTATTAACAACCTAAATAAAAATATGCTCCTTATTTGTGAAACTTTGTTTACATCGTATTTCTTTTAGGTAGATTGCATAGATGAATCTACCTATTGCAATCGATGCGATGACGGGACCCAGACCCCAGAGTAGGGGCGCTACGCCGTTTATGAACTGGAAATTGAGAATCCGTCGAAAAAAAAAAATTTATATATCCCTCTATATATATATGTATATATGATCCATCAGTCCAAATTCATCGTAAGCGAAATCTGACTTCACAGGTCGATAGGATAAATTAGTAGGACAAACGTACCATCTCGTTTTTTTGGAAAAAGTGAAAGGGGGGGCTGGGAGGGGGGGTGAAATTGCAAACCTTTGGGACACGCTACAGGTCGCAAATATTGGCGGAGGATTTTCAAACTCGGCATACACATTCTTAAGGACAAAATGAAGGTTAAGTTCTTGAATGGGGGAAATCGGTCTAGGGGTTGAGGAGCTGGGGGGGTTGAAAGTTAAAAACCGAAAAAAGTCACAGAAGAAGGCAAAATTTTGCCGTCGGAAAAATCTTAGAAAATTAACAAATTAAAAGAGGAAACTTTTTTGTCCGAAAAGTTTTTTGATGCGACCCCCCGTTTAGGAGATAGGAGTGGTGAGTGGTTCCCCGCTCACCCAATATATGCAGAGTGACCCGTCATAAGACTCGTAATGACCAGTAGAATACTGCTGGCTAGTTTTCTTTGTCGATCCGACCGACGGGAATCTACCTTACACGATCGACCCTGTCGAACGAGGTATTTCTATTAATATCTGATATTTCAGAAGTGTTGCAAGCGTTGTGTTGATACAAATGATTTTCACCTATTCTTTGTTTTCAATCAATATTAAAACATGTATTTTGATGAAAAGTATAATGTATTGTAGTTTTATGTGTATATTGTTATATACAATTAAGAATGGTAAAAACTGTACTCTACTGTACTCTAGATTTAATCTAATATTTAATAATTCTTCGGAACTCCTAAATACGAATACCAATACCTGAGAGACTCAGCTTCAATAGATTGTACTATCAAGAGAATAATCTTCCTCTCTCTACCGGGTATTAGTACGGCTTCCCGGTCCTTTGTTCCAGCCCTGCCAATGTTTTTGATGTTTTCATTCCATTTTTTTAAAGTTTATATAAATTACTAAATATATGTATTAAGAATTTCTAATATATCTTAATATAAATATTATTAATATCATTAATAGTTATTGTTTAGTTAATCTATCTCCGCTGCAATAACTGCCTGAATACTAAAAAATGCTTCATCAAAAAAAAATCGTCGCAATATTAATTAAGAAATGGATTAAAATGTATTCAACATCATAATTAGCCTGATCTGATGATAAGCTCCTGAGATAAAGGTATACAATACGTTAGAACTTAATACATTAGAACGTAACGCATGCGCATGCGCCTCACCTAGCGATTATTTTCAATAACGATGCTGGTGTTTTCTAATAAAAGATAAATTATTAAAGGCCTGGGCGAAATCATAGACCGCTCTTGAGTATATTTGTGATTCATCTAAGGAGTTCAGCATGAAACATTGGTCCGTCAATTACTCGTATACCACTATGGCAATAAGCACAATGATCTTAATTTTTTTTATTTTTTATATATCCAATAGAATTCAAAGGGTTCAAGTCCAAGGAAAGAGTTTGCTTGGTGCTCCGATTGCTATGGATTGAGGAACTTTGAGAAAGGTTCAATCTTAGGCCCATTTCTCTTCCTTGTTTGTAAAAATGATCTGCGTAATTTTGGACACAAGCATAATGAGATAAGACTCTTTAATGACGAGACTACTGCTAAAATAATTTATTATAGTTATTTCATAGTATAACGTCGTATAGTATCTTACTATGGGGTAACGCAGCTAATATATATATATATATATATATATATATATATTTTACAGAAGTCAACTAACCGTGGAATTTACATTCTGGGCGCTAGGCATTCCTTACGAGATAAGTTTAATCAATGTAAGCGACACGCTGTAATGTGTTGCCGATCAGTATATTTTTGAAACTCTTAAATATGTATATAAGAATAAGGATAACTTCATTGAGCACATGACGTACATCACGTATATATGAGAAACAAACATAATCCTTGTACCTGTTACTCGTTTCTAAAACGTGAGTAATTCTTTTATGGGACAAGTATTAACGTCTTCAACAAGCTCCCAGTGAAAGACCAGGTTTTACCCTTTAATAAATGTATAACTTTCCGATCTAGCGGTAACTTTAACAATGACAAAATGTTAAGTAAAAAACTTACTTCCAATAAGATTTTAATTTCGAAACTAGCACAATCGTAAGATACGCATAAGTGACGGTAACCATTTACTATATGGGAAAACGATAGTTCTCCTCTCCCCCTTGATTACGTACAAGTGTCTAAAACCAAAAAAGTCTCACATTTAGAAGTCTCTGCTTATTTGTCCACTTATAATTTACCTTACTTTTATAAGTACCGTAGGGACTTGTGTTATTCAGTGTGTGGCTTTATACAGTAGGAACATAAGGAAGGGATTATTAAAATAGCATTCACTATTCCGCTGAGATGTAAGTCGGTAAATAAGTATCCAAAATAAATTTATTTTTAAGTTGTTTAGCTTATAAAGGAAATAAAAAAAATCCATTGTAATCAATAACTAATAGAAATCTCGATGTCGCTACAATGTATATAGCTGGCTCGCCGCCAAACTGAAATTATTCTCTGAACTTCTCTCCTGTAAGTTTGACTGTCCTGTTTGTAATTACTATTGTAGACTGTTATTCCACTTACAATACAGTCTCACAAGTTCTATAACAAGATTTACAGATTTTAATTTATACTGGATCAAAATGAAATTTAAAAAAAACACTTAATAAGATTACACAAAACATAAAGTACATTTCATAAATTTTATTAAATAAATATTTATACAATGCAACGAAATGCGAAAAAAATGTTAAATATTCAAATATAAAACTTAACCTACTTCTTTCGGAATATGCCTTACGTCTAAGTCTGATTGAAACCTTAAAATATTTAGATTATAAAATTCCAAGTTCTAAGTAAGTAAATTATAAATCTTAGTTTGTTGTCACATAATAACCAGTAAAAGAAAAAATATTTATCAATAGTAAAAATAATTTCATTTTGATTATTTATTACGGAATAGAACAAGGCAAGTCTAACTAGATCTCTCTCGGAGTTTGAGCTTGGAAAGGCCATTGTATTAAAATAATAATAATAATAAAATTCTTAATACATTTAACTTAAATAATTATTCGACGAACGAAATAAAACAAATATGCTATTATTTATTGTACTTGATACGTACTTGACCTAAAGGACTTATTCACTTTGACACAACTGGCAGAGCTTTTGACACCAATCCTTTGAGACGGACCTGACCGTTTCATCAAATAAAGTCGGCAGCACACTGCATTATGACATTTTCTCATATCTCTATATTAATAGTATGTATGTTTTCTGTGTTTTGTATTTTTACGTTTACGATTTGAGTTATATATTTGATAAGATATTATAATCGTTTATAAGAATAATATTAGCTTTAGAATAAATTGATACATTTGACTATTTTATGAATTATAAAGTTAATATATACAATGCTTGACTCTGTTGAGGAAAAAAGAGAAAACAATGTCAGTTGAGGGCAACGTATTGCAAAAATAATATAATATAGTGTGAATGTACATATTTTCAAAATTTCTTGTTTCAAAATTACCATACATACATACACACATCCAATAATTTTCTGCTGTATAGGAGATTATTTATTTAACAATTGAAATTGTCTAACTAGACTCTGACTTTTATAAACGCATGTGGTTACTGATATAGCAGTAACAACGCTTGCATTTAAATTGATTTTTCTCGAGATATATCTCTAGATATAAGAACATAATTGTATGAAAAAAGCTTAGAATTATTTGTTCGTATTAGATAATGAGATTTGGTAAGGAAAACTATGTATTTATATTTACAAAACCATTATCACATTATATTATGTGATATTTAATTCACTCATCCGCTGTTAAGCAGAAAGATGACGCTCCTTTCCACCGGTGACGCTCTCATGACCAGTACGGCTAACGGCAGAGACATTACAAAATATAAAAACATACTAAAAAAAACAACTCTCCGCACCGTTTGCATAAATAATGCTTTTAGTAAAGAAAGTGCACCAAGCTTCGTCAACCTGAGATGCAAATACACCTAATTATTACATATTACATTAGCACTTAGGAACATATTGTAACTAAGATATATCGGTGCTATAATAGATTAAAGGATTTCGATTTATTATTTAAGTAACGTTTAGAACATTCAGTTATTGTGAATACAAATATAATATAATTTTAGATAATGTAAAAAATCAAGCGACATCCATTTTTTTACAATAAATAATGGTGGATGATGGTGGTGAGAAATCAATGCCACTCCCAGATTTTTGCAGAATCTTAACTGCTCAAGAAAACCGTTGTAATGTTTTGTATCTTACAAAATATTTTGAAAAGAAGCAAATCAAAATATACTTAATAAAATTACAATAAAAGCAAATCATTTACTATTCTCTTTAGTCATTCCCAATTTAAATCAATAAAGGCCCTAAATGGTAGCCTTGTGGTACACCTGATCCAGTAATTAATTTAAAAGAATCATAGCCCTTAACGACAACAGTGGAAGTCCTATTTGTGAGGTATGATTGGAACCAAGCTAACAGCGATCCATCCATTCCGATCATATGCAATTTATTTGTCAACACAACATGATCAACTCTGTCGAAAGCCTTACTGAGGTCAACGTATCAACATAATTGCCGCCATCGAGAGCCCCTACAACATTCTCAACAAAGGAAGCCAGATTCGTGGGGCTCTTTACCTTTTGTGCGAAAAACAGAGATGTGGGTGCTAAAACTTACAAATAGTGCTTATCGATTTGGAAAAAAACATTTGAAATATTAATCTGTAAGGTTTTATTATATATCCTGAAGATATTGTATGCCGTTTAAGAGAATATAATTGATATCTGCTGTGTATACTGCTCTATGTAATATATAAACTTTTGTCTTATATTGATGCTGATCTAGCGTACATTTTTGTTCTTACCTCCTCCTTTTGAAAATTCATGCCTCGATATCGGGCACAAAGACGGGGGCTCCGTGGAGTATGCTTTTTCCTGACGACACTATTCTTTTAGATGAGTATTATTGACTTGCAAATCAAACTGACGAAAAAAATGGGTATTAGATTTTTTTTCTTATTAGAAATACAAGATTCAATGGATTGTAAAATATTTCTAAAATATTACAAATCATAACTCTGAAAAAAATCCTAAAGTACTTCTTCCCTAAAAGTTATTATAATAAGAGCCTATTAATTCCATATCAAGAAACAATCTGAACACTCCAGAGATTCTGTTACCTTTCAAAGTAAATAAATTTCTAGTTATTTTGTTCGAAACAAAACGTCAAAAGACTAAATATACATAACGTTTTCTGTTGTTGTACATTATTCATGAAGCAAATACAGCCTTTGTGTTTCTTTATTTGCATGAAAAAACAGAATACATTTGTGTGACACATATACGGGTATTAGAATACACTTGATATATCTTTATTTTAGAATATTCGGAAAATTTTAGAAATATTTGGAGACAAAGGTTTTTGATTTGAACTGACAAACCTGTATATTTATAATAAATCATTAAGTTTTAAGTGAAGAAATATTGAAATGTTGCATGTTTGTCACGGACTAAAATGTACACATTCTATTAATATAGATAATTAATTGGGAGTTTTTTATAACCTTTTTCATATGAAAAAATGATGTCATACCATATACAGTACAAATTAAAAAATATATATAAATGTAAATATTTTTAGTGCTTTAGATATAAACTGATACATTTAAATCTGTTGAAATATAACACAGTTTAAAAATGTACTTTCCCAGGTGTTTGTACAACATCGATAACGCAGTTGTGTTTTATCTGCACATTTGAGGACGAGCGACGTCGCTCAGGTGTCATTAATGGCGTCCATGATCACTCTGCTCAACTCAGCACTACTCTAACAAATACTATCAGATTGTTTAATTACAAAAATAAAAGCAGACAAACACATTTAGTACTATAGGTAGGTGGATATTATAAAATATGATAAATGCAGATTTTTATGACTGGTAATAATATACCCACGGTTAAAAGAACAACGAAGCAGAAATTAAAGGCTTCAACAAATTAAAAAATAAATAACAGTTTAATATTTTTAACCAAACACGAGATCGTAATAAACAGAACAAGCCTTGTTTGTAACGAACGTGCTGTGACATTGTTTGACTGTCGCTTTGCACCGCGGCATTTAGCGTTATATGACACACACTCAGCATTCAGGCTATTTATTATTGTTGTATGTTTTATTACTAAAATGCTTTATTTAATACTCACTAAATAATGAAGGAACGTGTTAAAAACCTCAACTTTATATAAATATTCTTAAAATACTAATATTTAAGAAATTAACAGTCTTCATCGCGGCGGGTGATTATTTTTAAAGAGCAAGGTCGTACAATGAGTTGATTATAGTTTTAATATTACTAGTATTTCAACATATCCTCTCTAAAACTTAAAAAAAAAAACATTTGTCTATGTGTATGGAAAATAATTTATACAAAGTACGTCAAATATTCTAAAGCTGGTCACAAAATGATATAACGGAAGGCACTTTACATGCAAATCACGACAAAGCTCAACTCTCACCGCGTTAGCGGTACGTGGAGTATTTTACACACTTTGACTTGCACTTATCGTTATTAAATTAATGTTAGGATTGCGCTGTGGATTGCGAATTATTTGTGTCTACTTATTTCAGTTATTTTGATCTTTAAATAAAAGTTATTAATTTGAACTGACAAACCTTTATATTTATAATTCTCGGTGGTAGACCATAACATCGAGTCGCCGGCAAGGTTACCACCCATCGGGCAAAATCGTGCCGCAAAGCGACCTAGTCGTGTTCCGGCACGTTGTTCGATGAAGCCGTCTATATGGGAAATGGGTGGGAGGACGTTAGTGTCAAATTCTAACCCACATCCAACCCTCGCTTCTCACCTAACGGCGTCCTGAGCCGTGGTCCGAGCCTCACAGGAGGCGCCCTCAGGACGCGCGTTCCCCTGGGGCCCTTCAGGCCCCCCTTTTCAAGGGCGGGTCTCTGCACCCGTCCATTACACCGGTGACGCTGTCATGGCCAGTAGGGCTAACAGCAGAGACAAAAAAAAAAAAAAAAAAAAAAAAAAAAAAAAAAAAAAAAAAAAATTGGAAATGGGTCTGAACAGTTGCGTTACGTTGGCGAACCGGTTTGGCGTTGAGTTGGTGCTTATTGTGTCGGGTGTCTAGTCGAGGAGGGTAGCGGGATCCGAAGCGACAGCTTTCCGCTGGCCGCCTGCAGATAATTGGGGGCCCAATTAGTGGGCCAGCCACCCACGAAAGGCTGCCCCGCCAGCTGCGTAAAATCCCAGGGTGGCTCCATCGTGCTGGTTGGCGACCAGATGAGGAGGCCCGATGGCGATCCCTTGGGGGGTTCGGGCGTCCCCGCAGTCTCCAGACTAGCCTCCCAGTGACATGACATCACCAATTTCGGCGCCGGGTTTGATACTTACCGCCTCGTTCAACTGCCATTTCTCATCCTATTCACTCTTTTATTTTATTTTTTATTATGAAAAAGTCCATTAAAAAGAAGAAGATTTTACAGCGGTTGCACTCCTCCTCATTTAAAGTGCACCTCACTAAAATTAGGGGTTTGCACTCTAATCTCTTACCTGTCCACCACCACCTGGAGACAGAGCAACCGCACTTGCTCTTTTTGACGGAGACACAGATACAATGTCCTCTAAGCGCTGCGTACCTGGATCATCCCGGTTACTCGTTAGAGTACAACTTTCGCTCACGTGCCGGGGTCTGTGTATACGCACGGAACGACCTCTGTATCCTGCGTCTCCGTCAACTTGAAGACCCTACTTTTTCTTCCTTATGGATTTTAGTAGACACAGGAAACGGAAAAATCCTGTATTGCTGTGTCTACCGTTCGCACAGCGGTGATCAGGAGACAACTAAATTATTTGAGTATCTCGGTGAGGCTGCTGATATGGCTCTGCATCAGTACCCTTCAGTGCAGCTCGTCTTTCTGGGGGACTTTAATGCCTGTCATCAGGACTGGCTGTTCCCGTACCAGAAGACCGACGACCATGCTGGAAGAGAAGCGCGGAATTTTGCGTTGTCTTTCGACCTCTTTCAGCTGGTGAGGCAAGCGACGAGGGTACCAGATGTAGTTGGCCATACAGCCAATTGCCTGGACCTTTTGCTGACAACTGATCCGGACAAGTATCGTGTTGAGGTGACCTCCCCCTTGGGAACCTCCGATCACTGTTTGGTGAAATCTGTATTTACATATTCCCCACCAGCTTTCGAACCACCTGGTGTTAGGCGAGTATGGAAATAAAAGTCAGCAGATTGGGATGAGATGCGGCACTTCTTTGCGTCTTATCCTTGGCGGCAGGTCTGCTTCTCTTCTTTGGATCCGTCGAGTTGCGCGGATGCTATAACCGATGTGGTACATCAGGCAATGGAGTACTTCATTCCTTTTGCTGACGTACCCATCGGTGGCAAAGCTCGCCCTTGGTTTAATGCCGAATGTGGTCATGCTGAAGACCGAAAACATTTGGCATACCTAATTTGGGCTGATGCTCGAAGCCGCAAAGCTCCGGATGTAAGTTTAAAGAAGAGAGCCTTTAACCAAGCTGCCAAGTCCTATAAAAAGGCATTAAGGAAAAAAGGTCGTCGCGATCGTATCGATAAGAATGGCGAAAAGCTCTCTGTCAGACCTACTGGCAGTCGAGCTTTCTGGTCTCTTGCCAAAGCGATCGAGTCGAACTTCTGCCAACCCTCACTACCTGCTCTGCTGAAGCCGGATGGATCTCTGGCCTATACAGTGACAGAGAAAGCGAATGTATTTGCTTCTGTGTTCGCTGATAATTCACATCTAGACACTGGAAATGCTTCTCCAGCACATCTTCCTCACTGCGATATTTCGATGCCTGAAATCCGCATCACTAACAAAGAGGTATGGAGAGCATTGTGTCGTCTTGATGTGAATAAAGCCAGTGGTCCTGATGGTATACCAGCCATTCTGCTCAAGATATGTGCAGCTGAGTTGTCTCCTGTTTTGACACGTCTGTATCGTCTCTCTTTCAACTCTGGAATAATGCCGAAATCTTGGAAGCTTGCTAACGTGCAACCAGTGCCCAAAAAAGGCAGTCGTGCCGATCCTGCCAACTATATACCGATTTCAATCACCTCCATACTCTGCAAGATTATGGAGCGTGTATTGAACTCGCGCCTTTTAGCGTACCTTGAAGGTAAGGATCTCCTCAGTGACCGACAGTACGGGTTTCACCGAAATAGGTCCACTGGGGACCTTCTAGTGTACGCTACGCACATTTTAGGCGAGGCCATCGAGAAGAACGGAGAAGCGGTCGCCGTCTCTCTTGACGTCTCGAAGGCATTTGACAGGGTCTGGCATGCGAGCCTTATAAGCAAGCTTTCAACATACGGCATATCTCCTGATCTGATCGGCTGGGTAACGGACTTTCTGAACCAAAGATCTCTCCGAGTAGTTGTCGCCGGGTGTTCCTCGGAACCCTTGACAATAAATGCCGGAGTGCCTCAGGGGTCCGTTCTTTCTGCAACTCTCTTTCTGCTGCACATCAACGATCTGCTGAAGCCCGGTATCTATGGGTATGCAGACGATAGCACAGTTGTAGAAAGATAAATGCCGAGTAGTCGGGTTAGTAGAGATCAAGTACAGTCTGAAAGAGAAGCCATGGTGCAACGTTTAAATGACAAACTTCAGGCAGTCTCCGCATGGGGCAAAGCCAGTCTTGTCAAATTCAACGCCACTAAAACGCAGACGTGTCTGTTCACCGCCAAAAGGAGCCCCTTCACCTTGGCTCCTACTTTCCAGAGTGTATCTTTGGAATACAGTGATCGGCTTCAGTTGTTAGGCTTAGAGATTTCTTCGAACCTCAACTTTTGTCGGTGTATTGAGTCCAGAGCAAGAGCAGCTGCAGGAAAGCTTGCCGTTCTTGCGAAGGTCCGTCAGTACTTTACACCGGGACAGCTACTTGTATTATACAAAGCACAGATCCGGTCGTGTGTGGAGTACTGTGGGCATATATTCGCTGGTGCCGCTAAGTCTCATCTTGCGGTTCTGGACTCAATTGAGAGGCGAGCAAAGAGGCTTATAGGCGACCCTGAATTGGTTGAAGCCAACCTCCACAGCCTTGAACACAGGCGTAGAATTGCTAGCCTCTCTATAGTATTCTATAGGATACATTCTGGTGAGTGTGCGCAGGAATTACATGATTTAATTCCTTCATCCCCCTTCCATCACAGGACGTTCCGACGCACGGCAGGTATCCATCCTTACGTTGTGGACATTCCCCCTGTCCGAACAAAGCGCTTTGCTTCGTCTTTTTTAGTTCGTACAGCGAAGGACTGGAACAGCTTGCCTGCGTCGGTATTTCCGTCCCAATACGATGTGGGTGTCTTCAAGAAAAGAGTGAATAGGTTACTGGGTTAATACGCCTTACCATCTATGACTACATTTCCACTTTCCATCAGGTGGAATGTAGTCAAGCACTAACCCAGAGGGTATAAAAAAAAAAAATAATAATAAATTGTTAGATTTAAAGTGTAGAAATATCGAAATGTTGCGTATCTGTTGCTAAACCGATCCTAGTGGTTGCTCTTAAAAAATGTTGCATTTGGAAACATTTCCTCCGTTTTTCCCTAAAAAAGTAATAAATAAGCATAATTTCAGATTTTTTCAAATACTACTCTGAAAACATATTTTAGTGGAATCACACTAACCTACAATAGTAAACATTGCAGCATAAAATAATTGCAAGCCATTCAGAACTAAAATATCTCCGCTAATAATAATAGCATCGACTCTGTCAGCTGGCCTGGACTCCTGCCAGTCACGCGACCCTGGCGCATTGAACTCACCTGCTCGCGCTCTGCTAAACTTTCATGACAACTAGATTAACTGAAAACTAAAACTTCCCTGTTCTAACCCGATACGGTTCAATTTGGTGTAATTTTTGCTCTTTGACCATTTTAATTTAAACAACTCCGAATATTCATTACCGTTTTATTAAATTCAGCACATTCCGCTTCGTATTCGTGCTGCCTTTTATTAGCGAGATAAAGAGATAATATTTTAATACTAAAATGATAGTAGTAGTTTTTTAAATATGATTTAATTTTTTTACATATTGTTTAAAGGCCACATTAAGTAAGGACGACATCATTAAAATGTGTTATTAATAGATGATAAATACATTTGGCTAAGTCTGTAAGATAAGGCAAGTGTCAAAGCATGTGGACAGTTTGGTCACGAACGTCGCCTAGATCTCGGCTCTTCTTTTCTTGTATATCTGTTTTACTTTAAACGAATTTTTGAAGAGATTTTTAATATGGTTAGTGTTATTTAAAATGTATATACAAAGTTCGAGTGACATTCAAAATGAAATAAATAAACATTAGGTACTAAATTGTCATCGTAATAGTAACCAGCTGTGCAGAAATCCATTGTGATTTATTATTGGATGAAGACATCTGCCAAATGTTGTGCGAGTATATTTTTGGTATATTAAATGTTATTTATTTATTTGTCCACTACACGCCTACATCATATATCTTGCAGAGTTCTACATAGAAAAACAAAAAACCGAAAATACCATAAATGGCATATAATTTGCATCGTAAAAGAACGAAAATTCCCGTCTTTTCCACGGGCATTTTTTGCAATAAAAACAACTTTTGTTCTACTGCAATCACCTAAATCTATATAAAAATTTCACAACTTTTTTTGTGAAGGAGAAACCTACAAACTTTTATCAATAATATCAGTGAAATTAAAATCACCTATAAGTGGTGTAATGTAAAGATCTTTCATTTGTAGGTCTGCCAATAACACTACTAGTTTGGATACTATCTACCAATGTACAATGCGCATTCCGCAGCTTCGAATCATTGCAACAAATTATGCCTATTATTAAGTTTTCAATTCGTTTATTTTTCGTTGAAATACTTGTGTTTATTCCTATATATTTATATTATTATAGGTGTTATATTGCCTCCAAACACGGTCACCGATGTTGCGTCCGCGTTTGCTCTAGCAATAGAGCCTCAATAATATATATATGTATCAATATCATATCTCTCTTCCTCCTGTTTCACTTTTCACATTTTTTCTTTACTTTTAATGTTAATTGGTTATAATTATTTGATCAGTTAGCCTGTGAGCTGTTATCTGATGGTGTAATTGCCTTCTTCGGTCCCATTGACATCACATCAGCCGCAGTTGTGGAAGCACGATGCGCGCTGTTAAAATACCGCATATTTTTTTTTTTATTTATATGAATAATAATACAACTATACTTTAAAGTATAAAATGGCATTCGTATTTTCTCCATATTATAAAAACTAATACTATTATACAACCATAACCGTATGTAAATACTGGTAGACACAATTGTGATGGTAAAATAATATACGGATGTAAAACGAAAAAATAAAAAAGTTATTAATAGTTATGAAGCGTTTACGTGAAAATGAGAATGAAAAAAAATGTTATAACACTTATTTAAAGAAAACTAATGAACGGATCTATGTCACAAACGTTATGTTTTTATTTTAAATTAACCCCCTAATTACATACCTAGTGTGTATATGTGTGTGTATGTGTACCCGAACAGCAAATACATTGTATGTATCACAAGTTTTACTAATTAATACAAAAGATCTCTATATACTTTTATTTTCTAAATTCTTTCAGGCAATATGGCGCCCCCCTCACGTCCGAGGGATGGATTGTCCTACTAAATCTGGCATTAATTTGTACCCAGAAGCAGTGTCGCTATCGAAGGCAGTCGCTTTCTTCTTAAAAGACGGCGATGTTAATACTTATATCCTTTTATATGACGATGATCGGCGTAAGGATGTTAATACCTAATAGTCATATGTTTTAAAGCATCATATGTTTTAATAAGCAATGCATTAAATATTTAATAATACATCTACTATTTTCAATATATATTTGCATTACGTATAGTATAGTATGTATGTAGTAAGCCAGGCGAGGACAATAGACCATTACTCAAATCTCTGAAAGCTTACGGCGAAACTAGAATTAGACACTAGACACACGACATTACTGTAAGAGAAATCTTTTACGTTTTTTAAAGATCAATGATCTAAAATATTTCCAGCACAATTCATGAAATACATATGTATTTTGTTCAGTATTTATTAAGAAAAAGGTTTTATGCTTAATTGTAATCAAAATAACTAAATATATGTGCCAACGATTGGACTCACATAATGAATATCATCAGTGTTTCCTTGACACTGAAGGTGGAGGCTGCCCCCGCCAGTGACGCGGCGAAGTTGATACCGGATGCTATTGTGAGTGCACCAGAAGAGTTCAAGATAGAAGTTCAATCAATTAAATGTGACTCTGACGATAAATGGAAAGACGGGGATGAGTTCATACATCATTTGTTAACGGTATTCTATTTTCAAAATAAAATATTTTAATTAAATGTTAATACATTTTATACAAAATATTGTATAATGAAAATATTAGACCCTATAAAAATATTTTGAACAACAGATAATTTATAATAATTAATATATAAACAGTACCAACACATTTATCAGTATCTATACGTGTTAAGTACACAATTATTATAACAAGATTACGTGTTGTATTAGGCCGTGGGTTCGAATCACAAGACAATTATTGAACACAAGACAATTATTGAACATCTAGGCAATGTTTTTGTTGTTGTAATGTTTTTAGATATCTATATAAAAGATTAAATAATATTTTGTTAACTTTTCCTTATTTTTGATCGTTGGATAGGAACTGAGCGTGAAAATAACTGTGATAATAATTAAAAGTATATGTATATTAAAATCAACAAATACATTTAACTGTGCGTGTATATTGAATATAAATATTCACTTATGAGATGTTTTATTCCAATTCAATTAACGTATAACAATAAAAGTATGTTGCTAGACAATAAATTCATTATTCATTTTTGCTTACATCAAATAGTCTTATGAATATTAGGGATTAGAATTGAGTAAATCTTATTTTTTAAATTGGTATAACTGGACAGATAAAGGTAGACAATACTACAAGAGAGAGAACCAACTTTAATGTCTAAATAATGGAGTTATCCAACGGCGGTTTTAATAGCATTGCAAAATGGAACGCGGAGACGGGCTTTGATTACGCTCGAACGGCGAATGAAGTATCGGATCTTTTAGCAGAAAAATGGCAGAACAAAACATTTAGAATCGTTTCTAGAATTCGGGCTCCTTATCTAATTGAAAAATCTGCAGGTTTTGGTTGGAAATGACCGTTATGAGGGTTACTCGAAAGATCTGATACATGAAGTATTGAAAGACATCCTAAAATAGAATTATGTAATCGAAATCATACCAGGACATGGATATGGGTCATATATTTTTTTTTTTTGCGGGTGGATGTGAGTACATGAACATCAAAATTTTTAGCTATCTTTACTTAATTATTAAAAATTCGTTTATTTATGATTAACAGTCTCTTTATGTATTATTATTAAATATTAAACTAATTCTACACTACCTGGCAATAAAACACAACTTTACCCAGTAATCTTCTTTATTAACTAAAACTAAAATGGATCTACATAGTCAAGTGACAAAGAACATGGATGACATAATAAAAATGTTTGAGTCCAGAATGGATAGCTTTGATAAAGCACTCACACAATCACTTGTCACTAATAAACAGCAACTTCAGAACAACACTTTTAGTGATATTTCTGCACTGGCCCATGACTATTCCATCTTTAAAGACCTGGTTTGGAAGGCGCTCTCCATGTTACAAAACCAATTACAGCTGCTCTCTGCCGGTTTTGATAGGCCTGAGGTATTCTATCGCCGAAAGGTTCTCCTATTTCATGGCATCACTGAAACCACTAATGAGAACGTTGTGATGGCCGTCAATGATGTCATAAAAAACTTAAATTTGAGTTGCTTTAAAATCTCCCACATTGATATTTGTCATCGTTTGGGTGTGAAGAAAGAAAAACCCAGGCCAATACTTGTACGGTTCACTACCTTAAAGCAGAGATCTGAAGTCTGGAATTCAAAAACTTCTCTAAAAGGTTCCGGAGTTACAATTTCTGAGTTTTTAACAAAACCCAGACAGGAGGTCTTTGCGGAAGCAAGACGGCACTTCGGTATCAGAACTTCGGTATTCAGAACGGTATGTTGGACTGCTGACGGTATCATCATTGTTTCCTTGCCAGACAAGAGCCGCAAGAGAATCCAAAATATGAAGGAGCTGCAAACTCTAATGGCTACTTCTTCTTCACTTGATACCGCGCAGGAACATAAGACGAGACCCCGACGTGTGCCCAAAAAGTAGTTAAGTAGTTTTATTGTTTAAAATTTTTTTTTACATAGTTTTGTAAACATTTTCATTACTTTTCTTAATGATTTTAAATATTTCATGGTGTTGGCCGGTATGCAGTTAATTTATTTTCCTTTTATTTTATCTAATATCAATTTTCAATCTTCAAGTTCACTTTTTAATTTTAAGTTGGGTATTCTTTTATTAATTGTACTTGAAACTTTTAGTTAATATTTGTAAATATACTTTAATGTCAACTTGACAATACTATATTTAGACATGACAGTTATGTTATACGAGATCTGTCACTCGGTTAAAAACCGGTTCAGTGTTACCATTTATTATTATTATATTTATGTTTTTTTTTTGTTTATAATTTTGATTACTTTTTGTAAAAATATTTTTAGTAATGCCAGTGAGTTTATATAATTATATTATATTAATAAATTGAATCTATTAATTATATTATTTGCATATATATATATATTTTGTTTTGTTATTGTTATTATAATTTTTTTTATTGTATATATTCTACTACGACAGACGCGATTTTTGATTTTAATAATATTTGTTTGCCTTCATCTTCCTCTGATGAATTTTACAGTGCTTCAAGTAACCCTTCATCTGACGATGAATTCATTCCATTAGATGCCAGACTTCAGTCTATCTTCTCTGACGGAACTAGCTTTAATATTGTTCATATTAATGCTCAAAGCATACCGGCTCATTACTCTGATTTACTTGCAACATTTAGTAACGTCCAAGTCGATTGTATTCTTTTTTCCGAATCATGGCTAAAACCTTCCCTTTCTTCCTCTCTTTACAGTTTACCTAATTTCACATTGGTACGCAGTGATCGCCTAGAAAAGCGTGGTGGTGGCGTGTGCATGTACTTGAAAAATCACATTTCCTTTAAAACTATTAGCTCACCTACCTATCACCTACCTCAGATTCCACACCATTAGAATACCTTCTCATTGAAGTAGTACTTCATCACTCAAGATTACTTCTTGGCGTTATGTACAGCCCCTCCTCCACTATTGACTACTTCAATGACCTTGAATTACTATTGCATAATTTCTTACCTTCTTATGAGCATGCTGTTATCATGGGTGACCTAAATACATGTCTTGTTAAAAATAACTATAGATCTAATAAACTCAAATTTTTACTTGACTCCTTCAATATTTCTATTCTTCCTCTTTCTGAAACACATTTTTCACCGCACTCTGAACCATCTCTTCTTGACTTAATTATGGTCTTTACATCCAACAACGTGCTATCTCACGGTCAACTAAATGCTCCTTTCTCATATCATGATCTTTTATTTCTCCGTTATAATCTTTCTACTCCCAAACGCAAAGGTAAGGTTATTCTGAGGCGTAATTTCAAATCGATAAATTGGGCCAATTTACTTTCTGACGCTAGAAACATTGATTGGTCCAGTGTATTTAACGCTCCTACAATAGACTTAAAAGTAGAATTATTTAACTTTTTTATCACGTGCTTATATGATTCCCATGCCCCCATCAAAAAGATCAAAGTTAAGCACTATCCTGCACCGTGGCTAACCGCTGATATAAATATATATAATAATATATATAAAAGTTGCGCAATCGTTGCAATAGATTGTGTAGAGACGCCAAACGCCGTTATATTTTCTCTTGTGCTAATAAGTCTACTCCTCCACAATTGTGGAGATTTTTTCAGTCACTAGGTGTGGGTAAATCTCGGCCTTCTTCAAATACTTATATTAATTTAAATTCTCTTAATAATTATTTTTCGACACCGCCACTTATTATAGATAATATAAAAAAAACCTCAGTTCTTACTAAATTAAATAATATCACTCCACCTATCTGTGACAGTTTTACCTTCGCTGAAGTTACGGAGTGTGATGTTAAGACAGCTATAGTTAGTATCAGTTCCCGAGCCGTGGGTGAGGACAACATTAGTCGAGACATGTTAATTCCGCTTCTTGACATTATATTGGCCGTGTTAACTTTTCGTTAACAACCAATTCCTTTCTTTCTCCTTGGAAATTAGCACATATACTTCCTCTACCTAAAAACAATAATCCAAGTTCTCCCTCCCACTTTCGTCCGATATCTATACTTCCTTTCTTATCCAAAGTCCTAGAAAGCGTTATATCCAAACAACTAACATCTTTTTTAAACATTAACAAGCTCCTTAGTCCTTTCCAATCCGGTTTTCGTACTGCACACAGCACATCCTCCGCCTTGCTTAAGGTTACTGAGGATATCAGATACGCTATGGACAACCAAAACCTTACTATCCTTGTTCTATTAGATTTTAGTAATGCTTTCAACACTGTGGATTTTGATATATTGCTAGGGATCATGCGCAGTCTTAACATATCTCCACCCGTATTTGAATGGTTTCGTACTTACCTGTATGGACGTCGACAGATTACCTGTTCTGATGATTCGTCTTCTGAATGGGCTGAACTCTCTGCTGGCGTTCCTCAGTGCGGCGTTTTATCTCCTCTACTTTTCTCCATTTTTATTAATGAAATCACAAAAATTATTTCATGTTCCTACCATCTATATGCTGACGATTTACAACTTTATAGACATTCATCATTTGAAGATTTAAATATAAATATTAATCAGATTAATTATAACTTAAATTTAATAAAGGAATGGACTGCGTCTTTTGGGCTTCTTGTGAATCCCAAGAAATCGCAAGCCATTATTATAGGTAGTAGACATTTTAGAAATAAGATTATTATTAATAACCTCACTAATATTTTATACGATGAATCAATTATACCTTTTTCTGATGTAGTTAAAAATTTAGGATTGACATTTGACAAATTTTTATCGTGGACGGCGCAAGTTAATGATATCAGCAAGCGCATTTACATGTCTATTCACTCTCTTAAACGTTTACAGAATTTCCTACCAATGCGTACTAAAATCCTCCTAGCGCAATCTCTTTTATTACCCCTTCTCGACTATGCTGACGTTTGCTATCTGGATGTATCTGAGGAGCCGCTTAACAAATTAGATCGCCTTCAAAACTTGTGTATCCGCTTTATTTTTGGATTACGCAAGTTTGACCATGTTTCAGTCTTCCGACATCAGCTTAAGTGGCTTCCAATCCGCCTTCGCCGGAATATGCACGTCCTAACCGCGCTGTATAATCTCTTCTCCAACTCAGCTCCCTCCTATCTTCATCAACGGTTCCATCTTGCAATTCCTAGTAGTCGTCCTAAACGCTCCTGTGTTATAGTAAAAACCTTTGATATTCCCTCTTATAAATCGCACTTTTATTCCAAATCTTTTACTATACAAGCAGCGCGGTTATGGAATTCCTTACCAACCAGTATAACATCCAGTCGTTCTGTCTTGGCATTTAAACGTAAATTAAAGCACTACTATCTCTCACACGATTAAATTATAATGTACAATAGATATATGTATTTCTATATGTTATTATTATATGTATGTACTTCTTAATTTATGTAGGTATAAATGTATATGTATGTATCTAATTTTATATAGTATTATTATATGTATGTTCTTTTTAATTTATGTAGGCATAAATGTATATGTATGTATCATATTTTATATAGTATTATTATTATGTATATTATTATAACATACCTATTTACCATTCTCTGTCCTCTTAAACCTTCTGTCCAACACTCTAAGGGTAGCTGGAAGAGGTAGATTTTTTATGGTGCATAAATAAATAAAATAAATAAATAAATTATAATAAAGAAACCAAGAAATGGGAGGGTCTAGTCGGACATCTTTTAGAAAGCTTGAATATCGAGATAAATACAATTATAAATATTAACTTTACTTATTACTTATAAGTATTCTTTTTACAGAAAGCTGATTATGACTTTGTAATTTAACTATAACTTACGGAGAAAAAGCTTTCGTGGATTTTACGACCCCATTTATGACTTTCGGGATCAGCATTCTGCATTCAAAAGTAACGCCACCAGAGCCAGAACTTTTCTCATGTTTGAAGCCGTTTTCGCTAGATGTTTGGATTTATATAACTGCTGCATATTTAATGGTTTCATTGTTACTTTATATTTTAGCTAGGTATTAAATATTGATTGGTAGACTTTGATAAAAATCCTTTTAAGTACTCTAAAAACATTTTCAAAGACGAAAAGGTAAGCTTCTCTTGACCAACAAGCAAACTTTTGATAACTATAAAAACACATACGAAGTGTCTAAAAATCCATAGGGATCCCAACGAACGAAAACCTTCTATAGATTTTCATGCCAACCCCCCAACTTTGGAGGAAATCAATAAAAAAGAAACTATCTATATTCGGTATATATTTAGTAAAATCTGGTCAAGAGGACAAACACCGGTAATATTCGGAAATGCTCTTTTTGTCCTCATTCCTAAAAGCAACAATGTCTCAGATCCTGGGGACACTAGACCGATATCTCTATCTAATATCAAAAATATTTTTTTCTTTTTACAAACAAATATGACCCAATTCATGATAAATATTAAATATTTCGGGCCTTATCACCAGAAAGGGTTTTGGCCTGGCATTTCTGGATGCCTCGAACATAACATGTTACTATCGGAAAGCCTTAAAGATGCCAGAACTAGTGAAAGACAAATAACGGTATGTTGGATAGACTAAGAGAACGCTTTGGGGTCGGTACGACATGAACTGACGATGTTCACGCTAAGGTGGTATAAATTTCCAACGTTAGTAAGTGACATGATTGCACCATATTATTCAAAATTAAAATTTTCCATAATCACAAATGAAAATCATTCCAAACAATTAAATTTCAACATAGGTTTATTTCAAGGTTGTTGTATTTCTCCAATTATATTTAACATAGTGATCAATATTTTAATAGATAAATTAATTAAAAACGAAAAGAAATGGGGTTATCGGTTTAAGTTTAACAATAAATACACAGAATCCACATCCATTCATTTGCAGACGATCTCGCGATACTGACACGTAATCCAGAACAATGTCAGCTACTTTTTAATGTTGTGGAGGATTTCTGTGCTTGGACGGACGGATTGAGGACAAAACCCAATAAATGCTACAGTCTATGTCTGGGTAGGCGGCACACCAGATATACCTCTTAGGATCCGGGTCTTATAATAGGCGGTAAGTGCGTTACTACTATTACCAACGCAGCTCCGTTCAAATTCTTAGGCAAAAAAATCGATTACCAAGGGCGCACTCCATCGTTAGATATAATAGTCGATAGCTTTTTGAATGATCTTAAAAAGGTAGACAATCAGCCAATAAGTAACATCAGAAAGGCTTGGATATATGATAATTATTTAACATCACGTTTAAATTGGCCTTTCCTCGTTTACGATATTAATAAGACTCTTTTCTTAAAGTTAGATGCAAGTGTCATAAGAACATTGAAGTCATGGCTCGGGTTAGCGCATCCAGCGGACTCTTCTACCTTATTTAGAGACCGACACAATTTTGGGTTAAAATTAAAGAAACCATCGGAACTTTATAAACACCTAAGAGTGACCAAAAGACATATCATCTCAAAATCGAATGATGATACTATAACATCTCTCCCAAAAGATAAAATTGCCGCAGAGCTGGAGTCACGACTTCAATTCCATAAACAATTTATGATAGGTGCTCAAACAAATAAAGCAGGACTAGGATCAAATAGGAAAGAACAAGACTTGGAAATAATAAAATCCTTTATTCGGCAAGATGAAAATGATAATTACCGGTTGCACGCGATGAGCCTAGAATAGCAAAATGAATGGGTGACCATAGGAGATTTTTGTATACCACTTTAACATGGCGCACCCTGCTTCATGATTTGTCCTCAACATTATTAAAATTTTATATTAATGCAGTCGAAATGACTCTCCCAGATTAAAGTAAGTTAGTAAGATGGGGCAAAGCTACCGACAAATCTTGCAATATCTGTGGGGAGGCAGTAGGAACCGCGAAACAATTGGTAGTAGGGTGTAGAGTACTTTTAAATAGAGGTAAATACTCGCGTCGCCACGATAAAGTATTAGAAATCGTACGAGAAGCGGTTAGTCTTTCTGTAGCAAGAGCACAGAAGGGTATAACAACTACCAAAATATCAGTAGAGTTTGTAAAGGCAGGTTCGTACAAAAAATCTAAACAAAAACCTTATTCCATCTTGGACGCATCTCCTGACTGAATTCTCATGGTGGACACGTATGAAAGGCAATACAAAATCCCCGGGGATGTTTGTGTTTCGTCATCTAGGTCGGACTTATTCGTGTACTCAAAACAACTAATGCGCGTTACACTTGTAGAGCTTACTGTACTCTGGGAAACAAACATACCCAAAGAACATACATTTAAGCTTAACAAGTATTACGAACTATGTAACGAACTGATCAGGAATAAATTTATAGTTAATTTGTACGCTGTAGAAATAGAAGCGAGAGGTATAACAGCAAAATCTCTTTACAACTTATTTAAGGATCTCAGCCTTCCTTGAACGATCATCAGTTCATTTCTAGAACGTATTTCAAAGGCGGCTTTAGTATGTTTTTACGATATTTGGTTAAGTAGGAAGAGGAGCGTGAATAGTGAAGGTGAGCGTGTATGCGCATAGTAAAGGGGCCCTAAACCTACACCTGGGTCGCAAGTCCCAGGCATTATTTCTTTATTATCAAGTACGCATACTTTACTAACAAATTTTACATTGCCTCATAAATTCATTCCACAGCGTTCTTAAACATCCAGGCTGGGAAAAAGAGAAACCTATCATTTTGACAAGATAAGCACTACTGTTCGTGATATCGTAGACAATTGCATTATATGTCGAATCTCAACACAATCATTCGGAGCTACGAAGGTACGACTAAATCCTATTACTAAACCAGTCGTGCCATTTAAAGTCATTCAAAATTCAAAAAGTCAAAATTAGGAACTTCGAATGAGCGTGAGTATGTAATGGTGACGATAAGCCACAATAGTACCCTGAACCCTGCCTTAAAACAAGTCGTCCATCTCTTTGGAGCCCCGAGGCAGATCGTCGTAGATGGCGATCGTGAATTTCTAGGCGACTTTAAATTATAGCAACATATTAAATATAGACATTCACTCTATAGCACCGGGTGCTAGTAGGACCAACGACAAGTTGAAATGATGATGGCAACGTTGAAGAATGGTCTCGTCATGATAAGAAATTATGAAACGCAAAACTGGTATAACAGCACTTGAGAGTCTTCAACTGGCTCTGAACTGCACCGTTCAAAAAAGCAAGGGTGCAGCTCCACTGACATTATTAACTCGACGACAAAATTGTGTGCCTCCCAAGTTATTGAACTTAGTTAGTTTGTACAACAGAAAATGAGTCAAGTCTCCGCTTAGGAAAAAATAAGATTTGACAAAGGAAGAGCTAAAGTTCACAGATTCTAAAGAGGCGATTTCGTTTTGATAAAAAATCAACCTAGAAACCAAACATCTTTGGACCTTAAATTTAGTGTATTCTATGAAGTTCACAGGGTTCTTGAAAACGACCGCTAACTCGGTAAAAAAGGCCTAAAAATAGGACACCATGGGTGACCTTGCAAAGTCGCACATGATCAACTACGGCGGGCCCCTCATCCTGGGGCGCAGGCAGCCGTGTCGCCTCCAGACGAGGAGCAACTTGGAACCTCTAATATCGTAAGTAACTCACCACTCCTAGCCACAACAAATATCTGCCCGACTGCAGATGACATTACCATAATATCCCTGACAAGACTACGTCGCAGAAATGATGAGAACCTTTCATTATAATTCTTGTATGAGAAAACAAGTTACAATAAAAATAAATGAAAAAAATAAAAAATAAATAGTAATAATTTAAAAAAAATGATAAAAGAACGAAAAACCCAAAAAATTATAATACTAATTATTATTAGTATTATTTTTATAAAAAGATGCTATTGGCGTGTGGAGCCGTCAAATAAGCCACTTGTTTCCTAAAAGAATTATAATCCCCTGTGTACCACGGCGTACAAGACCGCCCAGAGCACAGCATTGACCATTCCTATTATACTTAGAGCCTCTACTTTTTGCAGCATCGACCCTTCAATCAACTTATCCATTCCTTTTACATAACTAATATTAAATAACGGTTGTCATGTGGAATGAACAGTAATACTGTAACATAAGGTTTCATTTTCTATTTGATATTTGGGTCAATTACCTGGTTTTAAATGGTAATTTATTTAGTACAGGATAGACACCAGGAGCGATGCAGAGCATTCATCACATTTCAGAGTGGCCGTGTCGCCACGTTGCATATTATTGAGAAATCAAATTAATTGATTTACGTTCATATAATTATTTTAACAATCATTGTAAATGCAACTCGTCAATGTCTATTATAATAATCGATGCCATATTTGTTATTTACACATCCGGAATTGTTTATTAAGATGGCCGACGTAAGATTTAAGAAGTTGTGATTTTGACTATGTTTAATTGAAGGATTGTTAAATTTAATGTTGTTTGTTTGTAAACAACTTCTTAAATTATTATTCTTTCTTTATAATATTATTTTATGAATTGTAATCCCTAAAGCCGTCCGAATAAGAGTTACTTAAATAGTGTGTTTGATAGTATTATGTGAAAAAGTATTGTGATTATATTGTGACTAGCAACGATTCGCTTCAAGAAAGGAGAATCTTTGTGCAAAACGGTGTTTTATGAGCAGAGCTCAGATTGTTGCTTATTTTCAAGGAATACACATTGTAAGTAGAATCTATGTCAGTTTGTCTAATTTAATTAAATTAATTTAATTAAATTAAAAAGTTATTTATTTATAATAATAATTAACTTGTTTCATTTGTTAATATTCTCCTTCCTGTAATTATTTCACTATGATAATTGTCACTTACTTAACTAATATAAAATCATAGAACTATAGTTGGTATATCTTATTATAGTTATGATTACAATAGAATCGATGACTACTATACGGTCAGCGATTCTACGTTTTTTTAAAAAAGAATAATAATTCAGTAAATTTCCGATATATATTAATTTAAAAAGTAATTGTCATCGTCTTTGTTACCGACCCCTTCTTTTAACACACAGTAGTCGTAGTATTTATTTAACAACTATATTATTATACTTCTGCCAGATGTCCAACTATGTAACTCTTAAATCTCTAACCACAACTTCCTAGGTTGTTCCAATAGAAGAAATATTTTTTTTAAGCACTGTAATTTTTTTTTTTAAACACTCCACAGAAAAAAAAAATAAAATGAAGTCATTCTAAGTTACATAGACAGTATTTTTTAATATTTATAGTTAGAAAGTTTGAATTTAAGATTTTCGAGGCTCTTAGATAACGACGTCTTATAGTCAGAGGAAGCTGGTGAAGAAGGAGCAAGCGCTGCAGAGCTGGGGGTCGACAGTGTTGGTAAAGATTTCGTGGTGCTGGTTATTGGATGCGGTATAGCTGCAGCTATGGGAGGATTCTAGTTCCTGTGGCATGTGAGAGATGTTGTTGTTGAACTGAAGTTAAGTTTTACAGAATTCTTTTCTTTCTTCACCTAAATAGACATTTTTTATCTCTCATTCTCTTCTATTTTAGCAAATATGGTTAATGATTTTTTTATTTTTACAGACGACTCAATCAGAAACATTTTGGACTGAATAGATATTCGCTTTGAGTTTCAAAAAAAATATATATTATATTTATTAAAAACAAAAAAACTATTTTATTTATTTCTTCGAAACTAATGTTTCAAATAGAATTGTTTGTATGTGATGATATCATATTATTATTATTACTAAAATTATTTAGTAATATAATATGACTACAATTATAGTAACCTATAATAAAATGGATAATACAAATTATTACTTAAAAAAAATGTTATTGATTACAATATATATTACACACTTTATAAATGTATAATAATCTTTTGCTAACCTAACTGTATGTACTCGTATATCTTCCTGTATTGTTAATGTTACACCTCTACTATAAAGTTAGAGTAAAGTACATACCGCTAAATCTATGTTGCGGTGAAGTTCATATTATCCATGATCAGTATTGAACTTGATGGGGCCTACTGGTAATTGGTATAACTCATGATCAATAAACCTCTACAGTTTTTCATCAATCAATAAACTCCTCAAAATAATATTCAATCTGAAACTAGATTAAATTTGACCTAACTAACTAGGTCGTTCTTAATTGCGTCCGGCGGTCAGGAGGCAATCGCTACGGGGCATAGTTAGATTTATAAGCAAAATGGTGCAGGTTCAGAGTAACACTAAGATATAGATGAATACAATATTAAATATTACTTAATTAAGAATATACCGAGATATTTTACCGTTTAAAATTTTACGTGGGCATTTTATTATTATAACAAATTTTACACAAACTCACTGAGCCTTTACATTCAACAAAAGAATAAAAAAGGGGAGGGAGACCACCTTAATTTGTTATTTAACAATTATTTATGGGTCACATAAACATTTTTCTCGCATCAAAATTAATCCTGTTGTCTTTGGCATAACAGATAATTGCTAAACGAACAGATCATGAGCTACAGATATCATGGATTAACAAATCTCGTCAAAGTTTATGAAGCTTGTAGCGCCTCTAAGTACGGAGTCCGCGCGGGACTGCGAGCGCTCCCAGGAGATGGCGGTGGAGCTGTAGATCGAGGCGGTGCTGGCAGGCGATACGGCGTGCTTGTATCCAGCGATGTACGCCACTCGCTCAAAAGCGCTTCTTTGAACGATACCTGGAATATTAATTATAATTGTTTATTGTTACAGTTAGCATAGAACGACGCTATATCTTCCTAAAGAGCCCAAGAAACTGAAATATAAGTGAATAACATCCAATACCATTTATATAAACCTAAATAATTTGGATAAGTGTAGGTGAATAATATTCTTTTATGTCTTTGGCCAGGCCTGAAATACTGCCTCGCTCTATTGATCACTCCCAATTTCATCTAGACCAACTTGGCCTTGCTCTCCAGGGTCTGAGCTATCATCTTTTTTAAGAATAGGATGGGCTACTTACTACTACTTAGGAATCCGAGTGCCGAAATAGATGTGTTAGCACTGGAATCAACTCAGGACACATGTTCGTAGGACCAATAGAAAAATGCCATCCGCGATCTGCCACTAAGTTGTACCACAGATCTTAATACAAGTATTTCTATGCTCTCTAGAATCACATATATCCTCACAAATATCCTCCCTTCGAAAACCAAAAACTCAATCGTGTGGTATAAAATGATTTACTAGTTAATACACGGGGAATGGTAAGTAGGCTGTGTCGCTAGGTTAAGATATCTGTATCCCCATAAAAAAACACAAATAACAAAACGCGATATTTTGCTCGACCCAGATACGACTGGCAGCCCGAGCAAAATCCGACAGTCAGTTCCCTGGTATGCTTGGGAAAGGGGTTCGTCGGTTTCCTCAAAGCCGGAAACCCGGTGAGGTATACTTTTTGGAGGCATCGCTTTCACGGTTATCGGGGGAGAGGGAGTTGGTCTTCCGAATTCTCTCATTCACCGACGAAAGATAACCAAATAAAATTGGTAACTGTACGTCGATCTTCTATGAGAGGGTGGCCCTTCCCCGGGCGAGCCAGCCGGCCCAATACAAGCTGCAGTCAAATAATTACAGCAATTAGGCTCTACCACCATGAGATATGTTAAATCGTTCTTAGAAATAAGTAGATGAATACTAACCAACTAAACTTCCTAACGTTCCACTGCGTAATTGGTTGCAACAATATAGCAATAATTAAAAACATTATAATACAATTCACTCTACCAATAAAGTTACTTTTCTGGGACTTTTCCAATAAATAATAAAGAATACCATTTATGAGTATTGGCATTAAGTGCACTGATTGTATTTAATGAGATAGGTTTTTTATTATATTCACAATTTGAATTACCAAAATTTAAAGTTTTGCACATTGCAATATAAGATTTTTATTAGTAAAAAGTTTTTAACGCAAAGTTTGACTTCATACTCCATGTCTTTGTAAACATTTGAGAAGTAAAATATTATCAGAACAAACAAAGTGTAACAAATTAAATCTTTTAAGATTTATTTATTTATTTTTATATTTTCCACTTTGAATCCATACCAGTGATCACTTGTGTACGTCAAATGGAAATGACAGGAGGGCCTATTTTGATATCGTATCAAAATAAGCCCTTCTGTAAAGACACTTTCCAACCTAAAATAATGCTTAAAGTAACGCCCAAAAAAAACATTATTCGTACTTTTCGGCATCGCTAATCCGTCATTGATATAATTTAAAGTGAAGGATGATAATAAAACGGATACAAATTATTCTCCAACGTAGCGGACGGCTCCCATGCCAATACTAAATGAGATATCTACAATTAAATAAAAGGTTACATTAATTAAAAGCGATGCAACGCTTTAAGGCATTGTTAAATATTACAGCTTAAGATAATAGCTTGTATTTTTACCCTTAATATATATTACTTTTAACATTATATTTTTATGTGAAAAAAATAAATTATAATACTGAAACATAATAACTGTAGCTCTCATATCTGATATAACTTGCACAAAATACATGAAATAGACTAAATACAGTGAGGACTAATTATATTTACTTACATTTAGCCTATTGCATATTGAACACGTGACATCACAAACACCGCTTGTTGGTCTCGCGTCAATTAGCGCTACCATTCCATTACCGGCCGTCGTATTTGCACACACTAAGCGTACGATTAATAATTGAGTTCATATTATGAAGTTTCAGTTTGTGAACAAATAATACTCACTCTCTAAAGCCGTGGAATAACTGTCAATAACCTGCGACGTGATCAATTTGCCGTGATAAGCGTTAGTGCTTCCAATTTTCAGTATATTTTCAAAAGCCTGCGCCGAACTCGGCAACGTCCTCGAGTTAAATAGCCCTCCTGGAAAATAACAAAACTTTAACAATGTTAATTCGGTGAATATCTCGTAATTGCACAACACGCACACATCGGTAAACGTGCACTGCCTGCAGCGTCAGCAGTTGCGACGAAGTCGTCATTATTGTCGACTGATTCCTAATTCAGATATTAATTATAGTACAACAGCTTAAAACTTGCTACATTTATTCAATAGTGTTGATATAACGTGAAATAAATAATAAAGTTACATGGATTTTGCGAACAGTGTTAAACAATGTGGTGTTAATTTAGTTAATTCTTGTTTTTATTTATATACATCCATTAAACTCGGAGATCCGTTGTACGGAAACCCGTCAAAGTTTTTATCAAATTGGTAAGTGCTAGACTAAACTTTACTTTGCATTTTCTCCAAACAAATTATATCATTGAAACTCACAGAGATGCAAAAACAATTGCCGTTTCCTGCAAATGATGTTGTAGTAATAACCATAACAGTACAGTGCTGTATAATTTTAGCGAGAACTGCACTTATACCAGTTTCATTTAGTCTGATCTGGTAATAAAGTAAATGTATTTTCAGCTGGTATTTTTGAAAACAATGCACTCAAACGACGACTCGCTTTTAATGAAAGCATACGATACGCAAATTTAAGAAAAGCGGAATTGGAATCTATGCGTGACTCTCATGGCGGCAAAGGTATGGAGGCAAGGCAAGCTTTATGTATGTAGATATTAAAGCAAATACGAGATTAACTTTTTAAATTTTTTATCTGTATAATTAAAGCCACGATTAAAATATTTCATGATTGTATATACTTATAATTACAGTAAGTTTTGACAAAACATCTACAACTCTACCTCAAGTAAATGTTGAATGAATTTAGTTATACTATATACTAATGTATAAATATTATTTTATGAATACTTTATTCTTATTATGTCTGGTTTAGTTAAAGATCTACGTCTTGAAACAGTTATCCTGCAACCATGCAGATGTGACAGTTATTCCATTTGGAGAGATTGTAAGTACACCATACACCATAAATTATAATACAATTATCAAAAAAAATATATTTTTTTGCTGTATTTTCTTATATTTTCAAATATCAAATAAATTTTATGTTACTTTCTAAATAATTGTCTTTAAGTGTGTTCCTTTAAAACTATGGAACCAATACCTTGGACCTCAGAACCTCGTCACTGATTGTATAATACGTGATCAATGTTACATCGCTAACATCCCGCACCTACAGGCACCTGGCAGTCTGCGGACCTTGATCTACAACTAACCGAAAAAACTAATACGACTGAGGAACCAACGCAAAATCAGAAGCTTCAGTTTAAGAAGATATCCATTAACTTTTATCCAGCGGCCGAAGAGATCTTGTAAGCGTACGCTTCGTTGTTAAAGTACTACAAATGGAAAAACTTTGCCGTTTTGTACGAAGACGACTTGGATAAGAGTTCACGGAACTTACAGAAAAGTTTTTGTTCTTCTAAAAGAGTACTTCATCGGTATTATTAGATAAGATATATTTAACTTGTCTGATTTGACCTCAGAGTGAGTCTCAAAGGATTCATTAATGGAGGAAATAAAATTGATGATCAAATTATTTGGTGAATGCGACAATAAAATAGTATTACACAAGTTTATGCCTGTCTTATCTTAATTTCTTATTAAAATTCTAGGTCTACTAAGGATACAGAAGATACTTTCAGAATTCAATAACAGATTATTCAATAACAGTGAGAAGATTAGATTCGGATACTGACAACCATAATGTAAGTTTATTTCTTGCTGAAATACTTTGAGTAGTTGATTTGATTTACCTTAACTACAGGAAATTTATTACGATGATTATTTTATATTATTATTTTAATAAATCGATATCAAATATTTTTTGTTCCTTTAAACTAAATATTTTTAAAGCTAATTCAGAATTAATCCTCACAATGTTATTATAGTACAGATGTAAAAAAAAAATCTATTAAGATCACACATACACACACACGCACACACAAGACACACATTGAATGGTTTCCAATATCGACAATTTATTCTTGCAGCAAATTTCATTAAAACATAGAATTAGTTATAAAATATGTAATCTAAACTTTATTGCACTAAATATCGACATTTAATAGCAAAGTAAAGTTCAACTCAATAACTAAAGAATCGAAAGAATTATTTATCATAGAAACTTAAACATCCCGTGTGTTGTGATGACTTTACTATCAATACTCGTATATCATAGCAAGGGGCCGGGGACTTCGATATCTTTAGAGTGCTCTCAATAAGTTTGATATTCAAAATTAAACCTTCAAAACTAGTAGCAATCCTCCGTCCAGGCTGTCTAAAGGCTGCTCACGTCTCTTAGTAACACTTTTAATGTTTATAAACTAAAAATTTACCGGGACTCTGCAGATGTAGAATTAGAGTTGCTCCGTGCGGAAACAACATTAATTATATACGATGCTTAAGTAAACGACACATCTAACACTCGTCTACTACAAAGTACTTAGAATTCTGTTCTTAGCATAATTTTGTAATGATATGCAAATAACTTAAGCGCGTCGACATTTAGAACAAAATACTCGAGATCATATCTTTATCTACGATGTGAAATAGAATACTTACAATATAGCAAATGATGTCGCAGATGGATCGTTTTTGTGGTTAACTTTTGTAAACAAAATAACGTACCTGTTGTTCTCAAGGACATATACAATAATTAAAAAAGAAGCATTACATAAGATCTCGAACTTGTTATTTTCCAATTAGTTATTGATTATCAAATTATCGGCTAATTACTGTATCGTCTGAGTTTAGATCTCACTAGTAGCTAAAACCAACTACTGACATTCAGCATGTCAAATATGTATTAATAGATCAATAGGTTGATTTTCACAATACGCAAATTTTACCCCCAAAATAACCAAATATATCTGTAGCGTGAGGATCGAACCACCGCCACGGCGCCATTGACCGCGAGTTAGCGCTCCGTCGTAGAAACGTTAATGTTTGTAAATTGTAAGGTGTTAAAAATATTTTAAAAATTTCCCAGGTATTCAAGGTCCTCAAAAAATTTAATGAGTACGTATAATCATGGACTGTGACGTCGACCGCGTCGTCAGATACTTGACTGAAGCCAGCAGTGTCAATATGGTAATGGTCAACCGTTATGAGGTAATTTAATGTTATCGTCATTGTTATCGTCAGTGTGTGCTACACGTTTGGAATATTACGTAAACAGCGTAATATTGTTGTGCAAAGCAATTCTAACATTTTGTTATATTTTTGTAAAAGGCAATTTTATTATATTTTGCTGATGTTGCTTGTAAAACGACTTGTTAAGTTCGTTTAAACATAACATTAAAACTGTTACTACATTAGTACAAATTAGTGTTTATATTTACTTATTTTTTCTACTATTTTGAATGAATATTGAAATTGTTCTTTAACGGTGAGTGTGAAGAAATATTTAATTTAAAAAATCCCTATATCCTATGAGAGGTAACACCTCTCAACCCGCAGTGAAGAGTCAGAACACTCGACTCCTTCTTCATAATTGTAAGCGAAACCACTTGTTTGAAATATTTACTCGTAAACTAATGTTACATACATTTGTATTTTGATCACCATGGATGCATCTATCGCTGCGGAGGAACTTACTACGCCATTTCCAGTCAAACATAACGTGGTACGTAACGTAACGTAACGTAACGTGATAACGTGGCTCAGTATTACAGAATATGATAAATTACAAAATTCACAACACTTCCTGACTCCGAGTATTGGCAGATGGACCACTGAATCCAGTATTGTGTATCCACCAGTCACTGACGTCAAAGTATAAAATTAAATCTAAAAGTTATTTTCCTTGTTGATAACTAGCGCGTATTACAGTTATCGTCGTATCGTCGTATTATTAAGCACAGACAAACAATAAGAATCATAATCTATTATATGATAATCTATTAAAATGTATTATAAATCCCCTTTTTAAAGTTTTTATATATATATCTATTTTATAATTGTTCTTTTTTTCTTCTGATTGTAGCCAATTAAGTATATATTATTATACTAATATATTTTGAAAAGGTGAATGCCTTCCTAATGGACGACGTGGCGAATCACGTTCTAAAAGCATTACAAAAAGTGGAAATAGTCGAGAGTATAGAAAACAAAACCAGGAGTGATATATGTGGATCCGAAAACGAACCGTGGGCGTTCGGAGCTCTCCTTCAAGATGAAATATTGAAGGTACCTCATCTCATTTTCATTTGTTTGCAGAAACTAAATTATTCTTGGCGTGAAACGAGAATAAATATAAATAAATTCCACCCTCACCTCTTAGGGTGTTGATTGGTTTGAATAAATCTACACATCCATTTACGATAATAGCTCGTTTATTTTACTATGCACATTTTTAGAGAATATAAAACATTTTTGTGTTAATTTTATGTACTTTTTTATTTCAGATTTTACTTACTCATTTTTAACTAAAAATTTCACTGATTATGGAAAATATAGAAAAGAAATGGGATGGCTTAATCGGTGACCTCTTAGACAAAGTATGTATGACCTTTAGAAATGCAGCAAAATTATCGTTCTTAATACTTTTCATATTGGTGTCAAAGTTTATAACTTTAATTCCTTAATTTAATTTATTATGCGGTAAAATATTTAGTAATAGCAAGAATTTCATACACGTCCAAATACTGTCATGTTTAGTTTAGTCAAACACGAACCGCCACTATTACTTCCATTTTTTCCAACAGAGTGCAGATTGGCAGTTTGTGATTTAACTATTACAGAAGAAAGGAAGAAAGTTCTGGATTTTTCAGTACCGTTTATGTCATTGGGAATAAGTATACTTTATATAAAAGAAAAAGAGGTACTTCCTGCAATGTTCTCCTTCCTTAATCCGTATACTTTTGATGTTTGGATCCACACAGCGACTGTCTTTTGCGTTGTTTCAATTGCTCTCTTTGTATGCTCCAGTTAAAAGGGAAAGATTTATATATTTTGATAAAGATATATCGATGTTATTAATATATTTTTTATAAGGATATCACCGGCCGATTGGAAAAATCCACAACCGTGCGATAAAGATCCAGAAGAACTAGAAAATATCTGGGATTTTAAAAACTGTACCTGGCTAGCGATGGGTTCTATAATGTGCCAAGGATGCGACATCTTACCAAAGTATTTTGATTATACATATAATTAAGTTTTCTGTGACGAGTATTACAAAGTAGTCGTATTTCAGGGCTATCGGTACTCGGTGGGTTTGTTCAATGTGGTGGTTCTTTGATGTCGTCGTCTGTCAGACATACACAGCACAGTTGTCAGCTTCTATGACGTCGGCGTTGGAATAAGAACCTATTACTAAGGTAGAAGATCTTTCAGCGCAAACCAAGGTATAATATATGGGACACTTGTTGGCGGGTCGACTCTTGATTTTTTAAGGTAAAAAAAACAAATATTGTCAGAACTATATTTAAGTTGGTTTTATGAATAATCATTTATTTATTCTGAATTCCAACTAGGATATTTTTAATAATTATAATTATGTTTGTAATCACGTAAAGTAAATTTGTTAAAATTTTAAGCCGCTGGTCTATATTATTTATTGTCAAAAACTTTATTTAAGATTTCCAAGGATAACATTTTTAATAAGATGTACGAAAACATGGTAATAAATTCAGCAGTGTTAGTAAAAAGTAATAAAGAGAGTTAACACCAACAGAGGGTCTTAAAAGGAAGTGAAAAATATGCTTTCTTTATGGAGTCAAAGTCAATACGAATTAAAAAGAAACTGTGATTTTAAAAAAGTTGGCTAGGAGTTGGACTCCAAGGACTACGGTATCGCTAAGACTGCAAAAGAGTACCTGCAGTAACACGTTTGTTTATATTTATTAGATACAAATAAATATCCACCATTTATTTTCCAGATAATTTGGTTTTCATTGACATTGTCAATTCTTAATCTAGAATAATAATTGTTTTTATATCAACTGTTACCATTCATCACAGTGATCTAATATACTACAATTTGTTTTATAATATTTCATACGCTACAGACTCACCGTTTAGAAAGTATATAAACCGGGCAATTTTAGAGTTAAAGGAATTGACTATATAAGATAAAATCAAACGTAAATGGTGGGAAGAAAAAAATGTTAGTCAGCGCGTGAGGTGATACTGCTCTGCAATATTATTAATATTGATAGTTTTCTGACTTACTGCAAATTAATAATATAATTTTGTGGATACCATTATTTTGTAGATGTTTTCAAAGAAATATTACATTACAATCTTTTATTAAGTAAAGAAATACTTTACAGGCGACGAAAGTCACGGAAACCGACTGGTTAGATGTGTAAAGAATACCAATTTTGTTTTTTGGATTTCATCTTATTTACAGGTAGAGGAAGACAAAATGACAATTGAAGGAGATTTGAAAATGAAGAATTTGAACGGCTCCTTCGTTCTGCTCATCGTCGGACTTGCCTTCGCACTCCTCAGCACTGACATTGCGTTCTTGTTGAAGTCAAGAACATCGTTGTCAGAGAATACCTAAATACTACTACTAACTTTAAATTTTATATACAATAACATTAAAGAATAAAGCAATTGAATATTGACATATATATATATATATATATATATATATATATATATATATATATATATATATATATATATATATATATATATATATATGTATACATTATTACATTATTACATAATAATATGGTTTGTATTGTTCAGATATCACGGATAAGAATAAGAAAGTTTTTATGAAATAGTTGAAATCGTCCCTGAACTTTTTCCGGCTGCAGAAGCCAGTTCTTAGAAATCCGGGTCGCGCGCCCTCTGTCGAATCTTTGAATAACAAAAAGAATAATATCAGGAACGTTATAGAAAACTTACTAGAATTTGAAAAGGGAGTCCAATAAGCTGTTAATTTTCGCTGAATTCTTTTGTAATCAAAGTTTGTATTTCAACTAATGTTTATTATAATTTAGTCATTACATAACATTGAGGTAAAATTACTCACAAAAGAGCAATGTCAAGTAACTTTTTCAACTATATTTAGTTAAAATATCCCAAATATATAATTACATGTTAAAATACTTTTATTTAATATTTATAAACACTGAAATCCGTACTTACTGACTGATTCTCCTTCACTAACTAAGACAAGAACTTGAAATTGAGACAGAAGGGTCCTTTGTAACGTAAAACCCGCTAAGATTGTATTTCTTTAACACCTGAACGTTTGAGAATCATGAATCTTAAATTCCAATCGACTGGTAAGAAATTTATTTAAATTTAATTTGTAACTATTTCAAGTGTATCAATCGGTCAGTGGGCTCTGTACACTACTATATTGTTCATGTGCCTACGTATATATATAATATTCAATTTACTTTTTTCATTCTAATTAATACTACTATATATTTTTTTGATTGGATATACTTTGAATGTAACGACATGTACACACATATTTTACATCTTCATTAAGATAAACTAACCAAAGCACTTAACAATAAATAAACGAAATTAGTGTTTAATTGAATGTGACTACAAATACTCAATTAAAACATTATTAAATCAGAAATACAATAATCCATAACACCCAAACTGTTCATGTCACTGATTAAACATTCATTTGCAAAATATTACAGTTGATATTATGATGTCGAGTAAAACAACCGCAAAGTTGATATTAGAACTGTTCATAGACACAGTATGGTATGGACAAGTTATAATATTTAGATGCATCGCGTGTTAGCAACGGACCAGCGACTGCACGCAGCGGCAAGTCCGCCGAGTAAAATATGTCTTATTATTAATATAAATTGATGTTGTTTTGCCAAATTAGATCATGCCAACTACATACGCAAAAATATTATTCTTATAAACTAAATATTTAATAGAATTTCATTTGAACCGACCCAAATAATAGGACATGTAGTGTAATAGTAACAAGTTTTCCTTTATTTAAAAAAGTAGAATATTTACTCATTACACTGCTAAGATTACATTTTTAAAAAATTATTTGTTTTTCTAAAACATTTTCCAGCATATTTAAGCCTTTGCGATTGCCAAAACACCCTCCAAATCGCTTCGTCACATATTGACGAAGCGATTTGGAGGGCCTTAAATTTACGGTTATATATATTTTTAAAATAATGCAATATATATCTCAATTTTAAAATGTATAAATTCAAAATCTTCCCGTACAAAGTTCTCCAGTCTAATACACTCCACACACACATCATGTATAATGAACTGTTCCTCCCGGTATTGCTTCCCGTATAATGTGGGTCCGTTAACTGCACTCCGCGGACCTACTTTATGATTTCATACGAAAAATATTCTCTTAGGATTTATACCGCCGCGGTACGTACTGCATTGTTAAAATCCCAATGTGCCAAATATTTCTAAACAGTAACATGGTATCTGAAATATGTATTCAATATCATTTATTTTCTTTTTAAGTAAAATAATTCTGTTTAATCTTAAATTCCACAAACCGGAACCCATCCAGAGTGTGAAAATCTGTTATTTTTAACTAGCCAATGAGCTGCTGACCCGCAGTCCCCGGCCTGCTGTCAACATACGTACTGCTGACGTCATCACATATGTTTCCGGAGGTATTATGAAATCAATTACGACTAACTTTTAATTTAATTAAATAGCGTTCATATCAATAACAAACTCTTGAGAATATCTATTAGATCTTTATGAGGCATATTTTATTTGCAGAATGGTAATTGTTAATGTCAACATCACATGTCGATTACATTTTATTTTAGTGCAAAAATATTAGGAAAAATAATAAGAGTATAAGATAACAAAACATCCAGTTACAAATAAAACACAAGATTTATGTCTTATTTAAAAGTTAATTTAGTTAATAAAGTTAATTATAATAAAATGTTTTTGTAGGTAGTTTTCTAAAGTAAGGGAAATCAAAATTATATTAATACTATAAGCAGGAAATAACTAAGTAAGTTTAGTAGTTTCAGAGTTTATACATCACAAACATATCAAATCTTTTAGTTTTTAGCGGAAAAAAATGTTTTATATTAGTTACAGACTGAGATTATTTTACTTAGAAGTTTCAGAGATAGGCATCACAACGTTAAACATGCGTTAAACAGTGATCACAATAAAGAAATACGGTTAAGTTGTTGTGTCGTTCTTCTCAGAGCGGAGCGTTTGGAGCATGAGCTTTATTTTAAGTTGAAGAATGTACAGAAGGGCTTATTTCGATAAGTATCAATATAATGCCGACACTCCCATTTAAAAGCATTATATTAAAAAAAATAGTTTAAATTTTGAAAATAGAACTCTTTACCAATATAATTGAGTGTACATTTCATTCATTTGTCATTTGTTTTACGATTTGGCGGCAAATTGAAAATTGTCTGTGCACGTCAGAATGAATTTAAGCCGAGAAAATTTTCGTGCAATGATTTTTTATGATATTCGATGTCATTTAAGTCAACAAGAAAGTTATGATAGACTTCGATTGGCTTTTCACGATAAAGCCCCATCTCGTGCCACAGTTTACAACTGGTTTAATGAATTCAAACGTGGTCGAACTAATCTCACCGATGATTTGCGTGAGGGACGGCCTTCTACAGCGACGACTGAAGATAACATCAGTGTTGTGCGGCGTATGATAGAGACTGACGAAAGAGTGACCTATCAGCAGATTCGGACAAGTCTAGGCATAGGTATGAGTCAAGTGCACAAAATCCTCCATGAACATTTAGCGGTCAGGAAGCTTTGTGCCCGCTGGATACCGCATAATTTGACCGAGGCTCAAAAACTCCGCCGTGTTGATTGGTGCCGAGAAATGATCCAAAAATTTAACGGAGGTGACTCAAATGCTGTGTTCGACATACTAACGGGTGACGATAGCTGGATTTACTGTTATGATCCGGAAACCAAAAGACAGTCTGCTCAGTGGGTGTTTCCTTTCGAAGAGTTGCCAACTAAAGTGAAGAGAGGTCGAAGTGTTGGAAAAAAGATGGTGGCCTCGTTCTTCGGCAAGACAGGTCATTACGCGACAGTAGTCTTAGAGGATCAGAAAACGGTTAATGCAGAATAGTATACTAACAATTGTTTGCCACTTGTCTTGGAAAAAGTTCGAGAGAAACGACCTCGCAGCAGGATCCTCCTTCATCACGACAATGCCTCGTCACACACCGCCAGGCAAACGATCGACTATTTGGTGACCTCAGACGTGGAATTACTGGGTCACCCGCCGTATAGCCCCGACCTCGCACCCTGCGATTTTTATTTATTTCCGAAAATAAAAGAAAAACTTCGAGGAAAAAGTTTTATAGACGCCGAAGAAGCAGTGGCTGCGTTTCAAAACGCCGTCAAAGAGACCCCTAAGGCCGAGTGGGCAAGGTGCTTTTCTCAATGGTTCCATCGAATGCAGCGATGTATTGATGTAAATGGACGCTATTTTGAAAAGTTACAATAAAACTAATAACTTGCTAGAATGCTTAGTTTTTGATTTTCTAAGAACTTTCAGTTTGACCCTCGTATTATATGTATCAGTAAATAAAGATAAAAATACAAACATTAAGATGATCAAATTCGTTATATAACTAAACCATGTGAAGGTCTGGACCGCGCTTGATCGATAGCATCCGAAGACTGCACGCGCTGGGCGGTACGAGTAAGTGGAAAACATATATATATTACATCGTGTTAGTTAAATAGTATAATTTTGATAGAAAAATAATATTCTACATAATCCTAATTTTTTAATACATTAATAATATAAGTTGTATAATTTCTTGCCAACTCGTTAATTATTTTATTTACAAATTGTATAATTTTTCTTTTCGGGTCGGTTTATATATAATTGTGACAGAGTATTTTATATTTTCATTGTCTGGACAAAGTGCAATGATTCCGATATGTTTTTTTCTGATTGGCCTCTTCAATCGTAAACCTGTACTGCGGGCAAACGCAGTGGCTTTATAATAAGTAATATATCTCTGGGTGACACTAATTTGTCCGGAGGTTGGACCAAAGGAGCCGGGGTGAGGGGCCCCAATTGTCTTTGGCAATGGATTGGCGCGGGGGACAGACACATACTACAAACAACCTTAGGATACAACCAACTTGGATGGAGGATAATGCGTAAGTCTATTGAATTAATTTAAATAACATACTTATAATAATAACAAGAAAATAAAATATTAAAAATTCTACTTAGCTTCATTTTAGATTAAAAAATCTGGAAGTAAACGAACTTCATCGACATTTCAGTAAAATACGTTTATTCCTTTTTATTCTAATATATTTTATTAAGTTACTTATTTTTTATGACAACATCATAAATATAGAAAATTCACTTAATAAATAGAAAAATGAAGGTGATTAGCCTTGCTTGGTTTACCAAATGTATTTAATAAATGAAAACAACATTCTTTGAATTCATTTTAAAATGTTAAGTGACATACATCTCTCTGCCAAGAAGTTAACAAGAGATACCTATATAAATATACTCGGCTAGTGCCCGCGACTCCTTCCTCTTATATTATAAGAGTACGTCGCTGTAGGTTCCTAATATCCCGTATAATTAGATAACAATCCCCGCTTGGAGTGAAGGATGTGTTATCCTCATTCGATATATTATATTAAGACCTACTGAACGTATAACAATAACTTAAAGACGGTTTTCTTCAGTATGTAGAGTCTCTCGGGGAAGATGAATAATTTATAGAAGTTTTATGTCAATTTTCTGAAATATTATGTTGGTTGACTCATAGATTTGAGCTGCATTTAATAATCAAACGTGTATCTAGTCTCAGGAAAATGTATAATCTTAGGAATCATAAATCGGTACATATATGTACCTAGTTTAATTGTCGGCATAAACGTGAGTTAAGTTTTGGTTGTAAAGAATAATTTGATATACTTAATCCTCATTGCGAGATCTGTTTGTGATGTTATCTTTTTTAACTTCAGGGAAAGAATAAATAAGCTGCGGATTGGAGATTTGGTAATCCCGGGCACTCACAACGCGGGAGCATGGCGGTTCGATACAGAGATCAGTTCCTTATCCCGGGATAGCTTCGCGCTCTGCCAGGATAGATCCATCTGGGCACAACTAGTCCACGGCATCGGATACTTCGATTTTAGGATAGCGTATTATGACTTCTATCCACGGATAGAGGATAGGTACATATCGTAACTTTAATAAGATACATGTCACAAATATTTAATAATATAATTATTTTAATTGCCATATAATGTTAGTTTTAGAAACTTATATAATAATTGCAATTAAACATAAATCTCTGAAGTAACTCGATTTATGAATATTTAAAAAGTTTAAAACACTTAACTCATAATAATCCTTTATATATTATATACATTGGCAGTACTCAGTATGTTATATATATTGAAACTGAAATAATTTATAGACTTTGCTACAGAATGAAAGAAGGAAAAAGATGAGTAAAACGTCAATTTGTAATCTTTAGTTACATCGGGGTATTCTTTATTAGATTTCTTGTTTTGATTTAAGATCTAATTAAATCATTCGTTGAATTTTAAAAAGACAATTTATTCATTTATTAAGCATTTGATGTTAGAATAATTTTAATCCGTCGGAATTTTTTACGCAAATTATAGTTTATAAAACTTTTGACAAAAAACATAATTACCATCAAATTTTATCCATTAATATCGTTTACGTTAAAAGTATGAAACTTATAAAAAGATATCAAATTGTACAATCTTTTACGTAATGAGAAAACAAGCAAGACCAATTAACCGTTCACTTCATTACTGCGTACTTTGGTCTAGAACATTGTCGTGAAGCAAAAGTTCTTTCTTTATTTAATACTTAAAAAATAATCCTTTCAGATCAGTTTTTATAACTTTACAAGATCTTTTGGTATAAAATTAATTTAGCACTGTTATGGAGAGTGTCATAAACATATTTTAATTAGATTAATTTAACTAACTTAAAATCACGTAACGTTTATGGAAATGTTAGTAACATTAAAAAATGATACTTTTATCAAACACCAAAAAATGAATACTATTACATATAAACGCAAATCATAACGGTGCTCCCGGCTGATCACATTTGGTACTCGTATAAGCGACAGCAAACATTACAACATACAAACAACTACCCACTAACTCAGATTTGTGATTCCATCGAATACTAAACCACGCTACGTGCGCTGCGGTCACCGGCCAGCTGTCACGCCTCGCTTCCCATTGGCCAATATATAATTACTCGGTACAATGTTGGCTAAAGTCAAAATAATAGAATATAAAACGTTACAGATTATTAACAGTTTTCATGAACGCGTTCTTATTTTTCTCATTCTTTCATTAACTTCACTTAATTTAACAGTGTTTATTGACTTGATTCCACTACTACACTAATTGTTCAAGTGTGTTGAGATTACAACAATATTTTATCTCTAGATATTGGCTGACTCACGACTTAAAAAATCCGTCCCTCGATACCACTTTTGAGAGAAATAAGAGCATTTTTGGACCGCACTAGAGAGGTCAGTGAAATTAGATTCTAAAATGTTTATATAAATATAAATACAGACTTATATTATTCTTTCTAAATAAATACATTTATTTAGATAACAATTAATACTGTTCGATGCCATCTCTACCTTTTAGCAATGCTGGTAGTTGTAGCAATTAATCAATAATTTATTTCATCTCATTAATGTAAGCCGTAGGTGGTTTACTATGCTTCGATTTAAACTGTTCGTGTTCTTTTATAAAAAAAACCAAACAAAATCGTTATGGGTAGTATTTCTGGACGCTCACCACTTCCCCATAGGCTTCTACCAGCAAAGTGGAACTCCGATCTGGGAAGTCAAGCATCCCAGGTCAGTACCGGTCATGGTAACAGAGGACCTGCTCTCCAAAACTTAACAGACGCTGATAAACGCTTACTCTTAATATCGTAATCGTAATATCGTAATTGGTGAGATATGATTTAATAATAGTTACTAATTACAAAATTATTTTTCAATTAATCTATCAAATTACATCGATATTATTGACATATCAATATTAACATGAATAATGACGGGTTATAAGAATATTAATCTGATTAAATTGTTATTAATAAAGGTGAATAAATAAGAAAGGTTAAAGTTGAACAGTCATCGATAAAAAACAATGCAAATAAAGCGAGTTATTGACTCTGATGTTTGATTGTTGTGCCTGTTTGAACAAACATGAAATTTGAAACAAATTCCATAAACCAAATAAACATCTCTCACAAAATTGTCCAAAATAGAGTGTTTGGAGAGCATTTGAGTAATACAGATTAGCACAAGTGAAGACGCCCCACATCAGACCCTTGTGTTTCTTGTATTTAACGAGCACTGTCCTTAAGCGATCTGCACTTTATGTTTCTTTAAGCGACGACGCTTAGCAGTTGCTGCAACTTAGTAGTTATTGAAATGTTTTGTTTTTGTCCCATTCTTTCCAAAATATTACAAATTTCAGTCTCTTTTATGTGAATGCTACTAATTTCCATATATCACATAATTATATATTAAATAATAGTATATATTAGTTTTATTTAATGATAACATGCTTCATTATTTTTCAGGTAACAGGTGTTTATGGCCGATATTGCCTCATCTTTGGACCAATACTAACAAACCTACGGAGCTCTTCCACTTTTTAGATCGCTCGATTAGTAATTCTAGATATTTTATTCCTTCGTGGCTCCTTGTGGGAAAACGGCGACGCTATCAATCGTTGTGTAACAGCACGTCTCATGAGTCGATGGCGAAATAAAGTCAATATTATATCCACAGATATCTTTCTAAGAAATGACGTTATCGAGATTTCAATAAATCTAAACGTGGAGCGATTTAATTGATTATGACGAAGCGATCGTTTTAGAAGTGGCGGAATTATAGTGAATAGTGGATATCGCCCTCAAATAGAAACCAATGGTCGCCGTCCCCCGGGGTTCCCTCTCACCGAGTACAATCGAGACCGGGAATGCGCTAAGACACTTCCCTGACTTTACAAATTGATTTTGTTGCTTTACTGATCGTATATTTCCGGTGTATCAAAACAATAACACTGCCTGAAGTTGTGATATAGCATTGAGACACGGACGGAGCACAGTGAGATATTAAGTAAGTAAAGTATTTTATTTAGTCTTTAACTTTGAAATAGTCCATTGTTGTTTTATAAGACGCCATTGATTGACTATTATTTTATAATTGATTAAATTTGTATTCCGAACGTGTTTTTTTTTTATCTTAACATTTATAAATAGGTTAAGAGTGGAACAAAAATAACTTTAATCGTTCTTATATTAACTATTACAATAAATAAAATCTAATCATTAATAATAATTGTACTTGCAATAAAACGAGGTAGATTAACCGTGCACGATGCACGACAGTCAAACTTTATCACGTGTGAGGTGTTCATAGTGGCAGTAGTTCAGCACAACTCATCCGAGAGAGGGCGCGGGCGTCCAGACCCATCGCAGCTACAGCGCCGCGCACGTCGCGACCAAAGCTCTGCAGCAGAGATGCCAGAGCAACCTCCTCTCCGGTTCGAGGATCCCGAAATCGAGGACAAAAGCTACTACACTGCGGCCACGAGCACCGCTCTATAGCCTCTGTGGTGCACAACGAGCACGCTCTTTTCTATTAACGCTGCTGAATCTTTTTTCCCAGCAGTAAATCGCTTTTGGTAATGGTACTCCTGATACATTTATTGCCAACCATTCCGGGCGTGCCCCCTGAGCGATGCATGCAAGTGCAAATGTAGCCCGTACGTTCTTTAGACTCCCTCGAAAGGCTGCACCAGTCTCGTGTACGGCATCCCACTGGGCCCTAGTCCGTGGAGCACGCACTCCTGCCGTAAGCTGTGCAGAATCAAGAAGGTATTGAAAAAGAAAATGAGGTGTAACGTATATACAGATAAAAATTTGGATTTCCAAAACATAACCAGGGTTTTTCACGAAACTGTAACACAAGAGTTAGGTGATGAGCCTAACCACAATAATTGGCCTAATCGTCAACGGCATTTGTTAATGAGGCGCGTCTCACTCACCGTGGACGATCCAAAAACCTAACTTTTATTGGAATTTGATAACTTTATAGTAAAAAACCGCTGTAATGAGATGACAATATTAGACTGATATACAGTTACATACCCTGCAGGAGAGCCGTCATTACACGTCAGCGAAGTGCTAGACAGGCGGACTAGTCGCTAGCTGTCTGGCGGAGCGCCGCACTCGCAGCCCGCCATAGACACCGCCTAAAACATTAAAGTAATTTTTAACTACATTAGCCATATTACTGGATTTTGGTCTTGTCACTTGTGTATACTTGTAGGATTGGGAACAAATGAAACCACTACTGAATACTGATCTATAGCTCAGAAACTCTAAACAAAACAAGACAATCTTTTATTTGGAATTGAAGTCTCTTAACTAAAATCATTTTTGTAAATGATTTCGTGATCTAGAATACCACTAACGACATCTATTATGACGAACATACATCTCTTGTAGTTACATATAATTTTCTACTTGATTGATTTAGATCGTTAACATATTAACTGCTTGCGTAACTCTTATTTGTAACATAGGTATATAAAATATCATATAATTATAGCTTAGTTCGGTTATTTATTGTTACTCAGTTCAGTATAAGATCTTTGGTACACAGTTACATAAATATTCGTACATAGATGCTCATATTATTAAACAAAATCTTCATTCAGTGATCGGCTCTTGTCTTACATACATAGGTATAGGTACTTTAATCACAGCAATAACGCCTAAAATTAGATATTATTTATATTTTAAGATAAACGTACTATGGAGTCGTCCATTAAACACGTAATTTCTTTAGAGTCTTCTTAATCCCACTTTAAAGCATTTTTTTGTAATATTACCTTTATATGTAAATATTATTAAGGTAGCATTATATACCACAGATAAAAAATTCACGTGACAATTCACTACATCCCCTGCCGCATTCAACTAGAGATATTTAATTATATTCCCGCATTTAATACCCACTTGATTAATGATTAAATTAAAAATGTTGGAGAAGTTAGAGGTATTTTCTATTGATTCGCGTTCGCATACAAAAAACCGTAAGTGGTCGTCGTCGTGGTGTAAATACATCAATATTAAATATAAACTCCACCCAGACCCTGCAGAGTCGTATGCTATCGTTAGTTAAATTTTTATTTGGTTGTTTTTTTACGAAAACCAGTCTCAGTTTGTTTTTACCGTTTTCGCCTTTCTAAAACGCAGCTACACACAATTTGCAGTCTACGAGTGTTTATGAAGTAATAATAAGAATCATATTACAAAGTGCCTTTAAAAATATATAGCACAGATTAAAATATATAACGTACAGATTATGTTTTTCCAATTCGATATCAATACAATAGTTCGAACTTTTTTAATTCAATGAAGTATATCATAACGGTAATCAATTAAATTATAGTTGCGATGCGGTGAGAGTACACAGCCTCGTGAAGGCAATATTAGATTTGGCTCTAAAGTGTTACCGATATTTATTTGTTCCCTGAAACATTGCTTTTATCGAAAGCGCAAATATAGAACGGTAGCTAACTACCATTATACCATAAGATAAATAGATTTGATAGATTAAATATTTTATTCTTCATTTAAAGTAAAACACCATATATAGTTCCTAATGTTCTTATTTTTAATGTCCACCACTATCCACTGCTTTTCAATGTTTAAATGAAGTTGTTAATTTTTAAAAGATAATAATTATCAAATCACTTAGCAACGATATTTGTAAATATATTATTATGATACTAAGAATTACAAACTAAATACAACCTATAATAAAATATTAACAATGAAAACTAATTTAAAGTAATGAACTATGATCTATAACTTTGTAGTCTTATTGGCAAAAGATTCTTAAATGGCACGCCAGGGTACGATACTTATAATTCACAGCGGCCATGAAACATGAATGAGGCTGTACAATCTTTGTATGACTGATTATATTTTAAACCGCATCTAATTGCACGCAGAGATAAACCTCGATACGATAACGACAGTTATTATTAAAGCCTTATATATAAACTATACATATTTTTTTTTTTAAATAGACTATAAAAAGATAGAAAACGTTTTAATAACAAGTGTATTTACATAGTTGCCTTGCACTCCGGAATTTTATACACTTTGATTTTATCATCACAATATCTTACATAAAGAAATGTATAAATATTTTATTTAATATTTATACTTTAAGCAACATAAATAACACAAATCGATGAAGCGCATTTTTTTTTCACAAAACAAAAACAAACAAATAATGCGTACACAGAAGGTCCAAGTGAGTCTGCAAAAGAGACTTCCGATCATCACTAAGAAGCATCAGCGTTAGAGGAGAGAGAGAGAGAGAGAGAAAGCACACCACAGACTGACAGTCCGACCACGACACTGCTCACGATCGCTCACGACGCACGGTAGTTCGGATGCTTCCTGTTTACAAAATAAAGCCTATTTAGAACGAGGGCAGAGGGCCACCTCGTCGCGCGGCGTCCGACCGATTAAAGGTAAGAGGCGGGCGGCTCGTTTGTCAGGGACCGGCTCCGGCGGAGATCAAACGCGCCGCAATTCAAAGGGGCCGCCGCGATCGGCTGCCGTCATTATAATTATGCAAGCATTACGGAGCGCGTGACTCAGGTGAATAGGCCTCGCGAGCTGCTGCGCGGGCGCCGCCTCGACCCCTAGCCTGGCGACAGCAATGCACCTCAATGCACTCAATAACTTCGCCTGCTGGAACCACCAGCCGCTCCTGACCCCTAACTAATTCCAACTTTTTTTCGCATTATATTAGTCATTTTGTACTTATTTATTTAAAGTTGTTTGAAATTGTAACGCTCAAATAATTCGAAATCGTTTCCGCGTACTATCTTATTTATCTATCTTACTATGAGGTAAGCAGGCGTAAAGTTTTTAAGAAACTTCAAAGCAATTTAGTTATTTATTGGAATGCCAGGAATACATGTAAAGGAATTAAGGCTTTGTCTTTATAAAACACTGGTATTGTTCTTCGATGTAAGTATTACAACAATTAGAAGCGATACATACGTAGATGAAAGGGGGAATGTGGATACAGAGCTAAGCAGTATATATTTGGCGGGCGGCTCGGCTCGGCTCGATTCAAAGCCGGTACCTGCCTGTAAAAATGCCAAGATGCCACAATTTGTCCTTTGACAGTTGGTACCTCTATGATACCGACTCTGATATAAGACCGATACAAAATCTAAAGCTACCCGTATAATAAATCAGGACATCTAACGCACCGGAAGAATGAACCGTTTAGATCGTTCAAAATCTTTATGGCTTATTATTCAATCCCATTATGTAAGTCGGGACGCTCTTTTAAGGGGCTTTGATATAAAAGACCTTTTTCCATAACAAAGGTTTTGTTGTGTTTTAATAGTCTTATTAATATTTTAGAGGCAGTAAACTGAGCTACGATACGCTGTTTGTACGTCTTTTATTTTTATATACAAAAGGTTTTTATGTTTTCTAAAGTTATTTAAAAATATATGACTACTTTATTATGAAATTACCTTTTAATGTTATTTTAATTAAATCAGCTGAAATTATAATAATGTGAAAAATTTAGGAAGATATGAAAAAATTATGATAATTGACTTGACTGGTATCTTTTTTACCTTTATTATTATTATTATTTAATCTTAAAAATCTGATTTCAAAGTAATGCATAAGTCAGTCAGACGTCACACTTGCAACATTTAATTAAGTTAAGAGCCTTGGCGGGTAAAAGCGTTTCTTCTATCCTGGAAGTCAGCCGTAAGTCCGGCAACCTTAAGGGCACCATGATAAAGGCCCTTAAGGTAGCCTCGCGGGACTTGCTGGAGGTGGTGGATACGCTCGTCAGCCTTACTGAGGCTGACGAGACCCGCCATCTGAGGGCTGCAAACGCCCGTCTGATCCGAGAGGTGGAGGCCTTAAACGCCGAAATTAAAGCTAACAGGCGGGAGTTTGTGGAGCTCGCTAGCTGCCGTAGCCACGTCCTCTCTGGACGCGGACTGTATTGAGGAGTTGAGGCGCTCCATTGTGTCCTCGGTGGGGGTGATGGTGAACGCCCGGTTCGCCAACATCGAGGAGCGCCTCCTCCCTGAGAGGGTCATGCGTCCGCATTTGGCAGCGAACCGTAGGGCTAGTGCGCAGACCTCGGTTGCCGACTCGCGGCAGCCGAGGTCTATAACTAACATCTTAGAATAAATTGTTATAGATTAGGTCTTGACGCCGCAGATAACCACAAGAAATCAATGACTAGGGCTTACTGTCTTAATTTAAGTGCGACATTAAACGTGTGTTTTTAGAGGCTAAGACTATATCTTCCAGTTACATGGTTAGGTTTTAATCTCAAAGTAAAATCTATTACTTATATATGAGTATAAAATGTTATAGATATGGTCTTGATGTCGCAGATTACCACAAGAAATCAATGATTAGGGCTTACTGTCTTAATTTAAGTGCGACATTAAACGTGTGTTTTTAGAGGCTAAGACTACATTTTGCAGTTACATGGTTAGGTTTTAATCTCAAAGTAAGTTCTATTACTTACATCTTAGAATAAATTGTTATAGATTAGGTCTTGACGCCGCAGATTACTACAAGAAATCAATGATTAGGGCTTACTGTCTCAAATTAAGTGCGACATTATAAGTGTGTTTTTGAAGCTAAGACTATATCTTGCAGTTACATGGTTAGGTTTTAATCTCAAAGTAAGTTCTAATACTTACATATGAGTATAAAATGTTATAGATATGGTCTTGATGTCGCAGATTACCACAAGAAATCAATGATTAGGGCTTACAGTCTTAATTTAAGTGCGACATTATAAATGTGTATTTAGAGGCTAAGACTGTATCCTACAGTTACATGGTTAGCTTTTAATCTTGAAGTAAGTTCTATTACTTACAGTTTTGTAAAATTTTTTATAGATTAGGTCTTGACGCGGCAGATTACCACAAGAAATTAATGATTAGGGCTTACAATCTTAATTTAAGTGCGACATTATAAGTGTGTTTTTAGAGGCTAAGACTATATCCTGCAGTTACATGGTTAGGTTTTAATCTCAAAGTAAGTTCTATTATGTACATGTGTGTATAAATTGTTATAGATAAGGTCTTGACGCCGCAGATTACCACAAGAAATCAATGATTAGGGCTTACTGTCTAAATTTAAGTGCGACATTAAACGTGTGTTTTTAGAGGCTAAGACTATATCTTCCAGTTACGTGGTTAGGTTTTAGTCTCAAAGTAAGTTATATTACTTACATTTTAGAATAAATTGTTATAGATAAGGTCTTGACGCCGCAGCGTACCACAAGAAATCAATGATTTGGGCTTACTGTCTAAATTTAAGTGTGACATTAAACGTGTGTTTTTAGAGGCTAAGACTATATCTTGCAGTTACATGGTTAGGTTTTAATCTCAAAGTAAGTTCTATTACTTACATATGAGTATAAAATTATTATAGATTAGGTCTTGACGCCGCCGATTACCACAAGAAATCAATGACTAGGGCTTACTGTCTTAATTTAAGTGCGACATTAAACGTGTGTTTTTAGAGGCTAAGACTACATTTTGCAGTTACATGGTTAGGTTTTAATCTCAAAGTAAGTACTATAACTTACATTTTAGAATAAATTGTTATAGATTAGGTCTTGACGCCGCAGATTACTACAAGAAATCAATGATTTGGGCTTACTGTCTTAATTTAAGTGCGACATTAAACGTGTGTTTTTAGAGGCTAAGACTATATCTTGCAGTTACATGGTTAGGTTTTAATCTCAAAGTAAGTTCTATTACTTACATATGAGTATAAAATATTATAGATATGGTCTTGATGTCGCAGATTACCACAAGAAATCAATGACTAGGGCTTACTGTCTTAATTTAAGTGCGACATTAAACGTGTGTTTTTAGAGGCTAAGACTACATTTTGCAGTTACATGGTTAAGTTTTAATCTCAAAGTAAGTACTATAACTTACATTTTAGAATAAATTGTTATAGATTAGGTCTTGACGCCGCAGATTACTACAAGAAATCAATGATTTGGGCATACTGTCTTAATTTAAGTGCGACATTAACCGTGTGTTTTTAGAGGCTAAGACTATATCTTGCAGTTACATGGTTAGGTTTTAATCTCAAAGTAAGTTCTATTACTTACATCTTAGAAAAAAATTATTATAGATTAGGTCTTGACGCCGCAGATTACCACAAGAAATCAATGACTAGGGCTTACTGTCTTAATTTAAGTGCGACATTAAACGTGTGTTTTTAGAGGCTAAGACTATATCTTCCAGTTACATGGTTAGGTTTTAATCTCAAAGTAAATTCTATTACTTACATATGAGTATAAAATGTTATAGATATGGTCTTGATGTCGCAGATTACCACAAGAAATCAATGATTTCGGCTTACTGTCTTAATTTAAGTGCGACATTAAACGTGTGTTTTTAGAGGCTAAGACTACATTTTGCAGTTACATGGTTAAGTTTTAATCTCAAAGTAAGTACTATAACTTACATTTTAGAATAAATTGTTATAGATTAGGTCTTGACGCCGCAGATTACTACAAGAAATCAATGATTTGGGCATACTGTCTTAATTTAAGTGCGACATTAACCGTGTGTTTTTAGAGGCTAAGACTATATCTTGCAGTTACATGGTTAGGTTTTAATCTCAAAGTAAGTTCTATTACTTACATCTTAGAAAAAAATTATTATAGATTAGGTCTTGACGCCGCAGATTACCACAAGAAATCAATGACTAGGGCTTACTGTCTTAATTTAAGTGCGACATTAAACGTGTGTTTTTAGAGGCTAAGACTATATCTTCCAGTTACATGGTTAGGTTTTAATCTCAAAGTAAATTCTATTACTTACATATGAGTATAAAATGTTATAGATATGGTCTTGATGTCGCAGATTACCACAAGAAATCAATGATTTCGGCTTACTGTCTTAATTTAAGTGCGACATTAAACGTGTGTTTTTAGAGGCTAAGACTACATTTTGCAGTTACATGGTTAGGTTTTAATCTCAAAGTAAGTACTATAACTTACATTTTAGAATAAATTGTTGTAGATTAGGTCTTGACGCCGCAGATTACTACAAGAAATCAATGATTTGGGCTTACTGTCTTAATTTAAGTGCGACATTAAACGTGTGTTTTTAGAGGCTAAGACTATATCTTGCAGTTACATGGTTAGGTTTTAATCTCAAAGTAAGTACTATAACTTACATTTTAGAATAAATTGTTATAGATTAGGTCTTGACGCCGCAGATTACTACAAGAAATCAATGATTTGGGCTTACTGTCTTAATTTAAGTGCGACATTAAACGTGTGTTTTTAGAGGCTAAGACTATATCTTGCAGTTACATAGTTAGGTTAGGATAGGTTAGGTTAGGTTAGGTTAGGTTGGTTTTCGTGGTTTTTGATGCTTAGTGATTTTGATTCGCTGTTTGTGGTGTTGTTCCCTTCGGTGTTTCAAAAGGCCCTTTTCAGGGCCCCGTTGGTTGTTTCTATTTCGTTTCTTTCATATTTTTTTTTTTTTTTTTTCTTTTTTTCTTTTCTTTCTTTCTTTTCTTTCTTATCTTTTTTTTCTTTTTTCTTTTCTTTCTTTCTTTTCTTTTTTATCTTTTTTTTTTTTTTCTTTCTTCTTTTCCGTGGTTGTGTTGCTTTCGTTGTTTTCTTTTCTTGCGTGTGTGTCTTTCTTTATCGTGTTTTGTAGCCTTTTTTAAGGCTTGTTTTGTTTTCGCTGAGACCTCTGTGGCTCGGACATCATGTCCGACCACGAGGTAACAGGCACGCGCAAGCGTCCCCTTAGCGGGATAGCTGATTCTCAAAGCGACGCGACCGATAGCGACTTTGAGCTTGGTGTTGCATTAGGTAAATGCAACACCGCTCGTCGCGGTCGCTCTGCTGCGAGCGTACGAGGGACCGGGCTTGCTCGGGCGAAGGCTGACTTACGGGCCCTTGCCGTCGAAGCTGAGGACGAGGAGCTAGAGAGGGCTCTTAGTTCGCGGGCCTTCCAAAAAGCCGCTTCATCCTCCGAAACATTAGTATGTTCGGAGGAAGAAACTACTCGGGGTGATGCTCCGAGGACTGACCCAGAGATGCTGGGGCCCGAGGAGCTTCGGGCCTTGGCAGGTAAGTGCGCTGCTTCTATTTTAGAAGTAAGCCGGAAGTCAGGCAACCTAAAGGGGACAATGATAAAGGCCCTTAAAGAGGCATCGAGGGATCTCCTCGAGGTTGTGGACACCCTCCTGAGTCGCACCGAGGCGGACGAGACCCGTCGTTTGAGGGTCGCTAATGCGCGTCTTTTAAAGGAGGTCGAGGGACTTAAGGCGGAGGTGAAGGCCCACCGCCGCGAATTTGCCGAAATGAAGTCGGCAGCGGCTAAGGCCGCCCCTGAAGCTCCCGCCCGCGACGCAGACTTTGTGGAGGAACTGAGGCGCTCCATCGTTTCCTCTGTTGGCAATATGGTCAACGCCAGATTTGCCAACATCGAGGAGCGCCTCCTCCCTGAGAGGATGATGCGCCCGCCGCTGGCGGCAGATCGTAGGGCGAGTGCGGCAGCTGTTGTTGCCTCTCGTCAACCGGGTGCGGCGAGATCTGCTGGAAGTCCCGTGGCGGCCAGAACACCGGCAGCTACAACGCCGGCGCCTGCTCCCGTCTGCGCTGAGGCTTGGTCCACTGTGGTGCGGCGAGGTCCTAAGAGGGGCCCTAGGGTTGTGGGCCCTGCTCCGCTGGCCCAGCCATCCGTGGCTCCAAGAGCGGTCCAGCAGACACCAGTGGGCCTCCAGACGCAGAAAGGGAAAAAGGGAGGGAGAAGAAAGGGCGGTAAGGCCAGCCAGCCCGTGCAGGGCCAAAAGCCCCCTCCGAAGCTGCCGTCCTCTCGGTCTCCGGCTGTTATCATCACGCTGCAGACCGGAGCTGCAGCTAAGGGGGTGACCTATGCCCAGGTCCTCGAGCGCGCGGCCGAGAAAATAGATCTCGGTGAGATCGGGCTCGAGGCTGGGCTAAAAATCCGCAGGTCTGCCACGGGGGCTAGACTTCTGGAGTTGCCTAAGGCGGCTCCAGAAAAGGCCGAGAAATTGGCCCAGTCTCTCCGCTCGGTACTAGACGGGGTGGCGGACGTCGTCCAGCCCATCAAACGGGTCAGTGTGAGAGTTGGGGGCCTGGACGATTCCGCCACATCCGAAAAGGTGAAGGTGGCGATCTGTCGCGCTGCCAATTGCCCTAGCGAATCGGTCCTTGTGGGCGAGATTCGCTGGGGCTACGGGGCTACGGGCTCCGTTGTTGCCCGCTGCCCTGTCGAAGTGGCTAAGACAATTTTGAATGCAGGCAGACTCCTGGTGGGTTGGAGCTCGGCCAGGGTCGAGCTCCTAGAAGAGCGTCCGATGAGGTGCTTCCGGTGCCAAGAGCCGGGGCACACTCGGGCGCTCTGCCCATCAGGAGTCGACAGAAGCGATGTCTGTTTCCGGTGCGGCTTGTCGGGGCATACCCGCGATAGCTGCACCGGAGTCCTTCGATGCGCCGTCTGTGCAGACCTCGGTCTCCAGGCGGGGCACGAACTGGGGAGCCGAGCCTGCAAGGCTCCCCGTAAAAGAGGAAATGCAGCTGGTCCCTCCCCAGCTGCCCCAAGCAGAGGGCGCCTACAGGCGCCAGTTGAAGCCATGTCGTCATGAATAGACGACGACATGGCTTCCTACAGGCGAACCTGAACCACTCTGCCAGGGCCCAGGATTTGTTCATCCAGACAATGGCGGAGTGGGATATCGGTATAGCGGTGGCCGGTGAGCCCTACTATGTCCCCCCTAATTCCAACTGGGCGGGGGACACTAGCGGTTCCGTGGCTGTGGTTGCGGGTTCTGGTCCCGGTCCCCCTTTCTCCACCTTGGAGACTGGCCCGGGTTTGGTCGTGGCGCGGTGGGGGGAGTACGTCGTCATCGGCGCGTACTTCTCCCCCAATCGTCGCCTGGCGGAGTTCGAGACTTTCCTCGACTCCGTCAGTGCGGCGATTGGCAGACAGGCGTTGGGGAAGCTCATCTTCCTCGGCGACCTGAACGCCAAATCCGCGGCCTGGGGGAACCACGCCACGGACGCTAGGGGTAGGGCCGTCCAGGCCTGGTCGCTCCTCTCCGGTCTGTCCCTCCTCAATAGAGGGACCGATGCGACCTGCGTGCGACAGCAAGGGAGTTCTGTGGTGGACGTTTCGTTCGCCACCCCAGCTGTCGCACGCACGGTCGTCGACTGGAGAGTCGAGACGGAGTTGGAGACTCTATCGGACCATCTCTACGTCCGATTTGAGATCTCCACCTCCCGGCCGGACCAGGCCGGGCCACCGCGGGGGGGGAGTCGCTTTCCTCGTTGGGCAATTAAGCGTCTGGATCGGGAAATGGCCAGGGAGGCAGCCATCGTTCAGAGCTGGGCCTTTCCCGATCCGCCCAACGAGGAAACCGACGTGGAGGTGTCGGCTGGCCGCATGCGCGAGGCCCTATCACGGGTCTGCGATGCGGCCATGCCGAGGGTGGGGTCTAGGCCCCGGCGCAGAGCAGTGTACTGGTGGTCGTCCGAAATAGCCGAACTTCGGACGGCCGGTTAAAGGGCTCGGAGGGCCTTCGTCCGGTGTCGCCGTCGTCACGGCTTTGACCCGGATCTGGAGGCCCAGCTGCGGAGTCGTTATCGCGAAGCGAAGTCGACTCTGCGGCTGGCGATTCGGAAGGCGAAGGACCTGGCTTGGGAGGAGATCCTGGCAGGTCTCGATAGGGACCCATGGGGGCGCCCGTATCGGGTGGCGCGGAACAAACTCCGCGCCGCCTGCGCCCCGGTCATGGAGTCCCTTCAGCCGGATCTCCTCGAGCGGCTGGTGGGGGACCTATTCCCGGAATCCACCGGCCACTCGCCTCCCGTGATGGCCCCCCCTTCCTCTAATGGGGGGGTGGGTTCTGTCCCGGACATCACGGAGGCCGAGCTGGAGGTCGCCTTGAGTCGTCTCCGAGCCCGCAGTACTGCGCCGGGGCCGGACGGTATTCCGGGGCGAGTTCTATTCCTCGCCCTGGAATACCTGGGGGGCAGGCTTCGGGAACTGTTCAACCTTTGTTTGCGCACTGGACAGTTCCCGAAGGCCTGGAAAGAGGGCAGATTGTGCCTGTTGCGGAAGGACGGTCGTTCTGCCGACTCCCCTTCCGCATACAGGCCAATCGTGCTGCTGGACGAGACGGGCAAACTCTTCGAGAGAATTCTCTCTGCCCGTCTCGTCCAACACCTCGAGGAGGTGGGGCCGGGTCTCTCGGATGCTCAGTTCGGCTTCAGGGCGGGTCGATCGACGATCGACGCCCTGAGGGCTCTGAGAGACCTGACCCAAGAGGCAACTCGCGAGGGGGACGTGGTCCTGGCGGTATCGCTGGACGTCGCCAATGCCTTCAACAGTCTTCCGTTTGAGACTTTGGTTGAGGCATTCCGGTTCCATGGAGTGCCTCCCTATCTTCGGAGACTGTTGGGGGGCTACCTGCAGGACAGAGAGGTCCTGTGGGTTGGCGGCGACCAGCGTATACACCGGCGTAGCGTATGCCGCGGGGTTCCACAGGGGTCCGTCTTGGGCCCGGTCTTGTGGAACCTCGGGTACGACTGGCTGCTCCGCTGTCCTCTCCTGCCGCGGATGAGGGTGTTGTGCTACGCTGATGACACCCTCGTCACATGCAGGGGAGGGACGTATGCGGAGGCGGCCCGTCTGGCAACAGTCGGAGCTACGCTGGTTGCGGACCGCATAGGGCTGTTGGGATTGGAGGTCTCCGTATCCAAAACGGAGGCCATCCTCTTCCACGGCCCTCGCCGGGGTCCCCCTCGCCGGGCGTCCATCTCCGTCCAGGGTCAGGAGGTGGTGGTGAAGGCCCAGTTAAAATATCTGGGTCTCACCCTGGACGGAAGATGGAACTTCGGGGCTCATTTCTCCCTTCTGGCCCCGAAGTTACTGTCCACCGCGGCTGCCTTGGGAAGGCTTCTGCCCAACGTCGGTGGGCCGCAGGCTCCGTGCCGGCGACTCTACGCCGGCATCGTGCGAAGTATGGCGCTGTACGGTGCCCCCATATGGTCGGGGTCTCTCACCGCCGATTCCAAGACCCTCCTGCGAAGGACGCAGAGGGTCTTAGCGGTGAGAATGATCAGGGGATACCGTACAGTGTCGTACACTGCGGCCACACTCCTGGCGAGCGATCCGCCTTGGGAGCTGCAGGCGGAGGTGCTCGCCGGGGTGTATTGGCACCGGGCGGAAGCCAGGACCAGGGAGGTAAGGCCCGAGGCAGCTCGAATCAGGGCTTCAGCTCACCGAGCCCTGATTCGACGGTGGACGAGGGACTTGGAGTCCCCTGCCGCCGGTCTGACGACAGTGGGGGCAGTTCGCCCCCACTTGGATCGTTGGATCAACCGGCGACACGGGACTCTGACGTTCCGTCTTGTGCAGGTGCTCACGGGGCATGGGTGCTTCGGTGAGTACCTGCACAAGATTGCAAGAAGGGAGGCGGCCCCGTCCTGCCACCACTGTGACGAGTCCGTCGACACGGCTCGTCACACCGTGGCGGAGTGCGCAGCCTGGGGTCATCAGCGCGCTGAGCTGGTGGCCGTGGTTGGTGGGGACCTCTCGCTGCCGCGCCTTGTTGGCGCGATGGTCGGCAGCGAGAGGTGTTGGGCCGCTATGGCCTCCTTCTGCGAGCAAGTCATCGCCGCGAAGGAGGCCGCGGAGCGGGTCAGGGAGCAAGCCTCTTCCTCTGACCCGCTCCGCCGGGGGAGGCTGGGAAGGAGGAGGCGGGAGTACGCCCGCCGCTTCCTCTCCCAGCAGTAGGCCTTGGTGAGAGGGGGGGTGACCCCTCTCACTAGTAGCTAGACTAGGGTGTCGATCCCGGTCCTCCTGCCTCCGGCAGAGCTGGCTGTGCGATAGATACCTCTGTCTGGCTAGCGGCGGACCGATCCCGATGCCGGTTGCCGGTGTGGTGTTCATCAACGTGCTCGGTGGCGAATGGATCTGGGAAGCCGTAGCTAGAAGTAGTTAGCGGTAGTTAGAAGTAGCTAGTTCTAGTTTAAGGGGCGTTTTGGCCCGGACCCGATGCCAGTGGCGAATGGTCGAGGGCATGTCCGGATCAGTGGCCGTCGTTAGCGGTGGCCCTGTTGCCGGTCGGTCGGCGAGTCCGGTGGGTACTTAACTGTGCAGCCGGACGGGCATTTTTTGCCATCGTCGAGTCGTAAACTCCTGCAGGTGTGGCGGTCATGTGAAGCAGCCTGCAGGGGAGCGAGGGTCTTGCCTTAATTGGCCGGACCGCGAGGAGTAAACCTCTATAAAAAATCCTCAATTCTCGGCGTTTCGTTGCGTGACGTCGGGGTGCTCGAAAGAGAGGCTGGGGAGTTCATCAGCCGCTAGCGCACAACCCTGGAATACCACCCGACCTTCCAGGTGTATTAGGGTTACCCGGGCAAGAGGCTCTGCCGGGGTTGACTTACTATTCCTCAGTACTCGTGGGATTTATCATGGGAAATTTTAAAAAATCAAAAGACGTTGAGGGAGAGGAGAGGAGGACGAGGAGGGGAGAAAGCAAAGAGAGGCGGATGACGAGGAGCGTCACCAGTAGGGAGTCCAGTGCGGGGCGGCAGGACGAGGACATGGACTCCGACTGCAGCTTCGCCACTGGACGGTCCCAAAGCCCCGCTACGGGCGGGAAACTTTGGCGCAAGAGGCGACATCCGAACCCCGAGTTGGAGCTGTCCGACGACGAGGATTCGGAGCGGTCTGCGTCTGCGACAAGAGGCCGAGGGCGGCCCCCGACAACGGGGGAGTATGTAGGTTTGGCCGATGCCAAAAGGGCGCTTCTCGCTGCAAAGCGGGAAGAGTTCAAGGCGTTGGTGGAGGAAGACCTGGAGAAGAGCGTCGCCGTCACCCGCAAGAGGCGGGAACAGCGAGCCGCTGAACTAGCGTCGACCTCGGGGGAGGTAGCGGAGTCGGGCGTCGGACCCAGCAATAGGTCCACGGCCCTGAGCAAGCAGCAGGTCGTAGAGGACTTGGCTATTATTGCGAAAATAGCCACAAAGTCCAAAAACCTGAAGGGGACCATAGTCCGCGAGCTTAAGGATGGGGTGGCTTCAATAGCCGAGGCCGTGGAAGTCCTGGGGTCGCGGACTCTCACAGAAGAGACACGGCGGCTGCAGGCGGACAATGCTCGTCTGCAAGCCGAGATGGACACTCTCCGCAAGGAGATGTCCACATTACGAGAGGACATGGAGAGGGCACGGAAGCAGGGTTGTCCGACGCCCACTCCCACCGGATTGACGGAGGCTGCGTCCCCTGCAACGCAGCCTCAGACAACCTCGCTGGAGGAGATCTGTCGGGCGGTCATGTCCCAGGTGGGGACCATGGTGACCGCCCGACTGGCCTCCATAGAGGACCGGCTCCTGCCGGAGACGAGGCTTCGGCCTCCACTGGCGGCCGACAAGAGGCGGGAGGCGGTGCAGACCACAGAGTCTGTTAAGATCGCCGCCCCACCCTCTGCGGGCCCCAGCGGATCGGCACAGAAGACGTCTAAGGGAGCGAAGGCGAAGCCAAAAGCGGCTCAGCCGCAGGCAAAGCCGAAGGCTACCAAGCCTCAGGCGAAGCCAAAAGCGGCAAAGCCGCCCAAGAAGGGACAGGGAAAGGGCCCTGCTGGACCTTCTGCATCGCGGTCGAAACCGCAGTCGCAGAAGCCAGGGACCGCTCCCAAAAGAAAGCTCCGGGCAGAACGATCCACGGCTGTGGTATTGACTCTGCATCCCGAAGCCGAGGCCACTGGCGTCACTTACGCCCAGGTCTTAGCGGAGGCGAAGCAGAAGGTCAACCTGGCCGACCTTGGTATTAAGGACCTAAGGTTCAGGAAGGCGGTCACTGGTGGCCGCATCCTGGAACTGCCCGGAGCGAATACCGGGGGTATGGCGGACTCTCTCGCTAAAAAGCTGAGAGAGTCACTGCCCGAAGGGCAGGTCAGGGTCTCTAGACCCACGAGGTGCGCAGAAATGCGCATTTCGGGACTGGACGACTCCGTGTCCAGCGTTGACGTGGCTACGGCCGTCGCACGGGTTGGTGGGTGCAACGTCGACGAAGTCCGGTGTGGGGCTGTCACCGTCGGCGCCGGTGGCCTCGGTGCTGCGTGGGTTCGTTGCCCGGTCGCAGCGGCCAAGAAGGTGTCCGGCGGCGGCAGGCTCCTCGTCGGTTGGGTGTCGGCGCAGGTCCGCGTCTTGGACGATCGGCCCCTCAGGTGCTTCCGGTGCCTGGAGATGGGGCACGTCAGGACCAAGTGCACTGCGGAGGTCGACAGGAGCGACCTCTGCTATCGGTGCGGAAGGCCCGGGCACAAGGCCCAGGAGTGCTCTGCCGAGCCGCACTGCGTCACATGCGCAGCGGCCGGCAGACCGGCCAAGCATCGGGTGGGGACCAAGGAGTGCGTCCCCGCCCCGAAGGGAAGGAAGCCGGGCAAGGCTGGCAGAGGTCTTAGGGCCTCAAAGCAGCCTTCCAGGCCCGTAGAGGATCCCATGGTCATCGAATAAGATGGCCATGCGGATTCTACAGGCGAATATCAACCACTGCGCCAGGGCTCAGGACCTATTGTTCCAAAGCATGGCGGAGTGGTTGGTGAACGTCGTCGTGATCGCCGAGCCCTACTACGTCCCTTCGGGGGACGACTGGGCCGGCGACAGGGACGGTGTGGTGGCGATCGGGACCCGGACAGCGGCCGGATCCCCGGTCTTCGGAGGAGTGACGAAGGGTCGAGGCTACGTCTCGGCTCTCGTCGGAAACGTGACACTGATCGGGGTCTACTTCTCTCCGAATCGCAGTGTCGCCGACTTCGAACAGTTTCTGGTCGAAGTCGGTGCCCTCGTCGGGAGGAGTGGCCCCGGTCGGGTCCTCGTGGTCGGCGACCTGAATGCCAAATCCATGGCTTGGGGTTGCCCGGCCACGGACGCACGTGGAGAGCTCCTCGAAGACTGGGTAGTCGCGTCCGGTCTTGTCGTCCTGAACCGCGGGTCGGTACATAAGTGCGTGCGGCAACAGGGTGGTTCGATCGTTGACATCACGTTCGCCGATCCCACCCTGGCGCGCCGTATCCGAGGCTGGCGGGTGATGGAGGATGTGGAGACGTTGTCGGACCACCGCTACGTGAGGTTCGACGTCTCCGCACTCCCCGCCCCGCCGAGTGCCCCGAGTCGACACTCGCGCGAGGAGGGCCCGCGATGGGCTCTGAAGCGTCTGGACAGGGAGGCGCTGGTGGAGGCTGCCCTGGTCCAGGCCTGGGTAGGAGCGCCGGAAGGCGCTGTGAATGTAGAGGCGGAAGCTGTGCGTCTGGGCCAGACCATGTCGCACATCTGCGATGCGGCGATGCCCCGCGTACGTTCCGCGACTCCGAGGCGCGGCGTTTACTGGTGGTCTGAGGAGCTATCGCGGCTCCGAGAGACCTGCGTGGCTCTCAGGCGCCAGTACACCAGATGTCGGAGGCGGCGGCGACGGGACCAAGAGCTTGAGAGTCAGCACTATACTCGATATCGTGAGGCAGTGCTGGCTTTCGTAGCGGCCATCGCCAAAGCCAAAGACCTGGCCGAAGCGGAGATGGTGGAATCCCTGGACAGGGATCCGTGGGGGAGGCCGTACAAGATGGTGAGGCGAAAGCTTCGACCGTGGGCCCCCCCGCTGACCAAGACTCTCCAGCCGGAGTTGCTGGAGTCCGTAGTCACGGCATTGTTCCCTCGAGGTACCGACCATCGGGTACCTCGTATGGCGCCGGTGACTGAGGCGGTAGAGGATGAGCGTTGGGACGCAGCACGGGATGTCTCCGTAGGTGAGTTGGGGGCTGCAGCGCTTCGGCTTCGGTCGAAGAACACTGCGCCGGGACCCGACGGCATCCCCGGGCGCGCCTGGGCCTTGGCTATAGGGCCTTTAGAGCCTTTAGTGCTGAGCCTCTTCAACGCTTGCTTGCGGCAGGGCTGGTTCCCGCGGACGTGGAAGAGTGGGAAACTGGTGTTGTTGCGCAAGGAGGGGCGGCCGGCTGCCGAGCCATCGGCATATCGGCCGATAGTGCTTCTCGACGAGGCGGGTAAGCTCTTTGAGCGGGTCTTATCCGCTCGCCTCGTCAAGCACTTGGGGGAGTCCGGTCGGGATCTCAGCGACCATCAATTTGGCTTCCGGAAGGGCAGATCCACCCTCGACGCTGTCGGTCGGGTGAGGGCCCTGGCAGAGGCCTCGGTGTCTAGGGGCGGGGTGGTGTTGGCGGTGTCTCTCGATATCGCCAACGCGTTCAACACCCTTCCCTGGGCGACCATTTTGGAGGCGCTGAGGTTCCACGCCGTGCCCGGGTACTTGCGTCGCGTCGTAGCGGATTACCTCTGCGACCGCGCCGTCTGCTACCCGTCCGGCGACGGCTGGATTCGTAGGGAGGTGTCGTGCGGTGTTCCTCAGGGGTCGGTTCTCGGACCTCTCCTGTGGAACATCGCCTACGACTGGGTGCTGCGCGGTGCCAACTTACGGGGTGTCGAAGTAACCTGTTACGCCGACGATACTCTCGTAACGGCACGCGGCGACAGCTACCGGGAGGCCAGTGTTCTGGCAACGGCTGGGGTCGCGCAGGTAGTGGCGCGCATTAGAAGGTTGGGGCTGGAGGTTGCATTTGCACAAATCCGTCGCTGTGTGTTTTCACGGGCTGCGGAACGCACCTCCTGCCGGGTCGAGTGTGGTGGTCGGAGGAGTTTCCATCGCCGTCGGGCGTTCTTTGGAGTACCTTGGACTCGTCCTCGACAGTCGATGGAGCTTCGACGAGCACTTTCGGCGCCTAACGCCGAAGCTAGTTAGGGCAGCCGGAGCGATGTGTCGCGTCCTCCCAAATGTCGGGGGACCGAGCATGAGCTGCCGGCGTCTGTACACCGGGGTGGTAAGGTCCATGGCGCTCTACGGGGCACCAATATGGGCCGATAGTCTCGACTCCCGCAACCGGGCCCTCTTGTGCAGAGCGCAAAGGGTCATGGCTGTCAGGGTGATCCGAGGGTATCGCACCATCTCGTGCGAGGCGGCCTGCGCTCTGGCCGGGACCCCACCGTGGGACCTGGACGCTTTGACGCTGGCGGAGGAGTATCGACGGAGGAGGGATGCCCGTCGTCGGGGGGAACATCCTCCGTCTGGGGAGGAGGGTGGGAAGTCGGATTGGAGGCGCAGGGCGCAGGAAGAGCTCCTTGTCACATGGCGAGAGAGGCTCAGGATGCCCGGCGCTGGCATATCGACGACCCTGGCGATCGGTCCCATCCTTTCGGATTGGGTCGGTCGTAGGCACGGGGTGATGACTTTCCACTTGACGCAGATCCTTTCGGGGCACGGATGCTTCGGGAGGTATCTGTTTAGGGTGGCGGGTCGTGAGCCCACGATGATGTGCCACGAGTGCGGCTGCGCCGAGGATACGGCGCTGCACACGCTGGCTTCGTGCCCGCATTGGGCGGAGCCGCGTGCTACACTCGTGGCTTCCATCGGGTCGGACCTCTCGCTCCCGGCCGTGGTCAAGGCCATGGTCTCGAGCGAAGAGGCGTGGGGTGCGGTGCGTTCCTTCTGCGAGGTCGTGATGTCGCAGAAGGAGGCGACGGAGAGGCTCAGGGAGGAGGACGGAGCCGCTCCACCGATGCGCCGGAGGAGGGTGGGGCGCAGGCGTGTCGCTCACGAGCGTCGTCTGCCGCCGTAGCCCCCGGTACGGGTGGTGGACTGCGAAGTCCGCCACTCGCCACGGTCCCATCTCGGGGCCGGGGCTCTAGTGGGTATGAGTCGGATCGGACTTCCTAGATTCTGAGCTCGGCGGCTTGCCGTCGGCTCGGAGATAAAGGTCGTCCAAAACGATCTGGCTCGGTCGGCTTGGGTGGGGAGCACGGGAGCTCCTCGCCAGAAAACAAGCCGACCATCGGAGTGGGGCGCATCCCGGTCAACAGTTTGCGCCGCTCCATTTGGGGGGGTGGTGGCCGCCTACTTTGGGGAGCCATGCTGGAAACCTCCTCGTGTGCCCGTCCGCTACCAATGTTGTCCGGATTCGTCCGGCGGGATTGGAAGCGGTACGGGCCGGTGCGCCCTGGGGGACGGTTAATGCGGTCTTTCGGGATCGCGTTAGCCGTCTGCTAATGTCCAGCGCGGGGTTGTCAGCCGTGAGGTGCCCGAGTCTGGCTCATGGTTGGCAAGGGGGGTTCACGCGGCGGTCTGCCCTTAGGGGTGGTCCGTCTGCGGCGGCGGGCTCGGGTCCCTTTCCTTCGGCCTCAGCCGTTGGAAAGTGGGCCTGGGCAATTCGGTGGGAGGGCACAGGCCCTCTTTTCCGGGGGACAGCCGCGGGGTCATTCCGGGTACTTCTCTGTTTGCAGAGTTGACCTTGGGGTGGCCTCGTGGTTTCGGGGTTTTAGGGGTGTTTAGGGCTTGGGGTTCTTCCTTTCGAGTCGCTCTCTAAGGAGCGGTTCGGACGGTTGTTTCTCCTTGCAAAAGATGGTGCCCGGATTAACCTTCGTGGAGCGAGACACCACGGTCTTGCTCGGCGATCGTTAGTCCCGGCTTGGTGGGTCCCCGACTTATGCCTCTTTCTTGCTGGACTCGGTTGACCACCGTGTTCGGCGGTAGAGGCCTGTCGGGTTCGAGGTCGGGCTCCCTTTTTGAGTGGTGGTCTTGCGCGGCGGCGGTCCGTTGGCAGTTTCGGCCCTGTCAGCCAGCCGGGTCGTGCTTGACTCTCCGCTCATGTGGAGTCCGAACGGTGGTCTTCCTTCGGGGAGATCACCGCCGAGGGAGCTGGGCCTGGACGAGGTCCTCAGGCGTCTTGGGGTTGAGCATAGACTCCCCCGGGCGTTTGGGTTCCGGACCGGGCCTGGCTAGAAGAGGGCTTCGGCCTTCTTCTTAAGGTGGGCTTGGGTGGGGGGGAGGGGACCCCCCCGCGATCTATCAAGCCTGCCGACTATGGAGGGGGCCTCTCGTTGCGGGGTGCCCTCTACGTGGTGTCCGTCGGGGCGCCGCGGTTGTATGCGCAAGCGTTCCCGCGGTGTCCCATCATGACGGCGACGGCAACCGTCTGGTTTAGTGAGTAGGAGTCTCACATACCCAGCGCCTTCCTCCCCTGGAATGCGGTGGGACCCATGATGGGTTCCAGAGGTTAAAAAAAAAAAAAAAAAAAAAGGTAAGTCGAGTGCCGGAGTTCGTACAGAGCGGACGTGTCGAGACTATTTAATATAATTAATTAATTCGTGGTTTTTGATGCTTAGTGGTTTTGTTTCGTTGTTTTGTTGTGTTGTTCCCTTCGGTGTTTCAAAAGGCCCTTTTCAGGGCCCCGTTGGTTGTTTCTATTTCGTTTCTTTCTTTTTTTTTTTTTTTTTTTTTTTTTTTTCTTTTCCGTGGTTTTGTTGTTGTTTTCGTTGTTTTCTTTTCTTTCGTGTGTGTCTTTCTTTATCGTGTTTTGTAGCCTTTTTTAAGGCTTGTTTTGTTTTCGCTGAGACCTCTGTGGCTCGGACATCATGTCCGACCACGAGGTTACAGGCACGCGCAAGCGCCCCCTTAGCGGGGTCGTAGATTCTCCCAGCGACGCGACCGACAGCGATTTTGAGCTGGGTGTTGCAGGTAAATGCAACACCGCTCGTCGTGGTCGTTCCGCTGCGAGTGTTCGAGGGACCGGTCTTGCTCGGGCGAAGGCCGATTTACGGGCCCTTGCCCTAGAAGCTGAAGATGAGGAGTTTGAAAGGGCTCTGGGTTCGCGGGCCTTTAGTAAGGCTGCTGCATCCTCCGAAACTTTAGTGTGTTCGGAGGAAGAATCTGCTCCGGGTGTTGGGGCCCGAGGAGCTTCGGGCGCTGGCAGGAAAGTGTGCAGCCTCCATTTTGGAGGTAAGCCGGAAGTCGGGTAACCTCAAGGGGACGATGATAAAGGCCCTTAAAGAGGCATCGAGGGATCTCCTTGAGGTTGTGGACACCCTCCTCAGCCGCACCGAGGCGGACGAGACCCGACGTTTGAGGGCCGCTAATGCGCGGCTTTTGAAAGAGGTCGAGGGACTTAAGGCGGAGGTGAAGGCTCACCGACGCGAATTTGTGGAGCTGAAGTCGGCTGCGGCTAAGTCCGCCCCCGAAGCTCCCTCTCGCGACGCGGATTTTGTGGAGGAGCTTAGGCGCTCCATCGTATCCTCTGTTGGCAATATGGTCAATGCCAGATTTGCCAACATCGAGGAGCGCCTCCTCCCCGAGAGGATGATGCGCCCTCCGCTGGCGGCTGATCGCAGGGCGAGTGCGGCAGCTGTTGTTGTCCCTCCTCAACCGGGTGCAGCGAGATCTGCTGGGGGTCCCGTGGCGGCCAGAACGCCGGCAGTACCAACGCCGGCGCCTGCTCCCGTCTGCACTGAGGCTTGGTCCACTGTGGTGCGGCGGGGTCCTAAGAGGGGCCCTAGGGCTGTGGGCTTTGCTCCGGTAGCCCAGCCTTCTGCGGTTCAACGGACAGTCCAGCCGGCACCAGCTGGTCTCCAGACCAGGAAGGGGAAAAAGGGGAAAAGGGGAAATGGCAATAAGGCCAGCCAGCCCGTGCAGGGCCAAAAGCCCCCTCCCAAGCTGCCGTCCTCGCGGTCTCCGGCCGTTATTATCACGCTGCAGACCGGGGCGGCAGCTAAGGGGGTGACCTATGCCCAGGTCCTCGAGCGCGCCGCCGAGAAAATAGATCTCGGCGAGATTGGGCTCGAGGCTGGGCTTAAGATTCGTAGGTCTGCCACGGGGGCCAGACTTCTGGAGTTGCCCAAGGCGGCTCCAGAAAAAGCCGAAAAACTGGCCCGCTCCCTCCGCTCGGTGCTGGACGGGGTGGCGGACGTCGTCCAGCCCGTCAAACGGGTTAGTGTAAGAGTTGGGGGCCTGGACGATTCCGCCACCTCCGAAAAAGTGAAGGTGGCGATTTGCCGTGCTGCAAACTGCCCCAGCGAATCAGTCCTTGTGGGCGAGATTCGCTGGGGCTACGGGGCCACGGGCTCCGTTGTTGCCCGTTGCCCTATCGACGTCGCGAAGACTGTTTTGGGTGCGGGCAGACTCCTGGTGGGATGGAGCTCGGCCAGGGTTGAGCTCCTAGAGGAGCGTCCGATGAGGTGCTACCGGTGCCAAGAACCGGGGCACACTCGGGCGCTCTGCCCATCGGGAGTCGACAGGAGCGACGTCTGCTTCCGGTGCGGCTTGTCGGGGCATACCCGCGACAGCTGCACCGGAGTCCTTCGGTGCGCCGTCTGTGCAGACCTCGGTCTCCAGGCGGGGCACGAACTGGGGAGCCGAGCCTGCAAGGCTCCCCGTAAAAGAGGAAATGCAGCTGGTTCCTCCCCAGCTGCCCCAAGCAGAGGGCGCCTACAGGCGCCAGTTGAAGCCATGTCGTCATGAATTGACGACGACATGGCTTCCTACAGGCGAACCTGAACCACTCCGCCAGGGCCCAGGATTTGTTCATCCAGGCAATGGCGGAGTGGGATATCAGTATAGCGGTGGCCTGTGAGCCCTACTATGTCCCCCCTAATTCCAACTGGGCGGGGGACACTAGCGGTTCCGTGGCTGTGGTTGCGGGTTCTGGTCCCGGTCCCCCTTTCTCCACCTTGGAGACTGGCCCGGGTTTGGTCGTGGCGCGGTGGGGGGAGTACGTCGTCATCGGCGCGTACTTCTCCCCCAATCGTCGACTGGCGGAGTTCGAGACTTTCCTCGACTCCGTCAGTGCGGCGATTGGCAGACAGGCGTCGGGGAAGCTCATCTTCCTCGGCGACCTGAACGCCAAATCCGCGGCCTGGGGGAACCACGCCACGGACGCTAGGGGTAGGGCCGTCCAGGCCTGGTCGCTCCTCTCCGGTCTGTCCCTCCTCAATAGAGGGACCGATGCGACCTGCGTGCGACAGCAAGGGAGTTCTGTGGTGGACGTTTCGTTCGCCACCCCAGCTGTCGCACGCACGGTCGTCGACTGGAGAGTCGAGACGGAGGTGGAGACTCTATCGGATCATCTCTACGTCCGATTTGAGATCTCCACCTCCCGGCCGGACCAGGCCGGGCCACCGCGGGGGGGGAGTCGCTTTCCTCGTTGGGCAATAAAGCATCTGGATCGGGAAATGGCCAGGGAGGCAGCCATCGTTCAGAGCTGGGCCTTTCCCGATCCGCCCAACGAAGAAACCGACGTGGAGGTGTCGGCTGGCCGCATGCGCGAGGCTCTATCACGGGTCTGCGATGCGGCCATGCCGAGGGTGGGGTCTAGGCCCCGGCGCAGAGCAGTGTACTGGTGGTCGTCCGAAATAGCCGAACTTCGGACGGCCTGCTGCAGGGCTCGGAGGGCCTTCGTCCGGTGTCGCCGTCGTCACGGCTTCGACCCGGATCTGGAGGCCCAGCTGTGGAGTCGTTATCGCGAAGCGAAGTCGACTCTGCGGCTGGCGATTCGGAAGGCGAAGGACCTGGCTCGGGAGGAGATCCTGGCAGGTCTCGATAGGGACCCATGGGGGCGCCCGTATCGGGTGGCGCGGAACAAACTCCGCACCGCTTGCGCCCCGGTCATGGAGTCCCTTCAGCCGGATTTCCTCGAGCGGCTGGTGGGGGATCTATTCCCGGAATCCACCGGCCACTCGCCTCCCGTGATGGCCCCCCCTTCTTCTAATGGGGGGGTGGGTTCTGTCCCGGACATCACGGAGGCCGAGCTGGAGGTCGCCTTGAGTCGTCTCCGAGCCCGCAGTACTGCGCCGGGGCCCGACGGTATTCCGGGGCGAGTTCTATTCCTCGCCATGGAATACCTGGGGGGCAGGCTTCGGGAACTGTTCAACCTTTGTTTGCGCACTGGACAGTTCCCGAAGGCCTGGAAGGAGGGCAGGTTGTCCCTGTTGCGGAAGGACGGTCGTTCTGCCGACTCCCCTTCCGCATACAGGCCAATCGTGCTGCTGGACCGCCCGTCTCGTCCAACACCTCGAGGAGGTGGGGCCGGGTCTCTCAGATGAACAGTTCGGCTTCAGGGCGGGTCGATCGACGATCGACGCCCTGAGGGCTCTGAGAGACCTGACCCAAGAGGCAACTCGCGAGGGGGACGTGGTCCTGGCGGTGTCGCTGGACGTCGCCAATGCCTTCAACAGTCTTCCGTTTGAGACATTGGTTGAGGCACTCCGGTTCCATGGAGTGCCTCCCTATCTTCGGAGACTGTTGGGGGATTACCTGCAGGACAGGGAGGTCCTGTGGGTTGGCGGCGACCAGCGGATATACCGGCGTAGCGTATGCCGCGGGGTTCCACAGGGGTCCGTCTTGGGCCCCGTCTTGTGGAACCTCGGGTACGACTGGCTGCTCCGCTGTCCTCTCCTGCCGCGGATGAGGGTGTTGTGTTACGCGGATGACACCCTCGTCACATGCAGGGGAGGAACGTATGCGGAGGCGGCCCGTCTGGCAACAGTCGGCGCTACGCTGGTTGCGGACCGCATAGGGCTGTTGGGATTGGAGGTCTCCGTATCCAAAACGGAGGCCATCCTCTTCCACGGCCCTCGCCGGGGTCCCCCTCGCCGGGCGTCCATCTCCGTCCAGGGTCAGGAGGTGGTGGTGAAGGCCCAGTTAAAATATCTGGGTCTCACCCTGGACGGAAGATGGAACTTCGGGGCTCATTTCTCCCTTCTGGCCCCGAAGTTACTGTCCACCGTGGCTGCCTTGGGAAGGCTTCTGCCCAACGTCGGTGGGCCGCAGGCTCCGTGCCGGCGACTCTATGCCGGCATCGTGAGGAGCATGGCGCTGTACGGTGCCCCCATATGGTCGGGGTCCCTCACCGCCGATTCCAGGACCCTCCTGCGAAGGACGCAGAGGGTCTTAGCGTCGAGGATGATCAGGGGGTACCGTACAGTGTCGTACACTGCGGCCACACTCCTGGCGAGCGATCCGCCTTGGGAGCTGCAGGCGGAGGTGCTCGCCGGGGTGTATTGGCACCGGGCGGAAGCCAGGACCACGGGGGTTAGGTCCGAGGCAGCTCGAATCAGGGCTTCAGCTCACCGAGCCCTGATTCGACGGTGGACGAGGGACTTGGAGTCCCCTGCCGCCGGTCTGACGACAGTGGGGGCAGTTCGCCCCCACTTGGATCGTTGGATCAACCGGCGACACGGGACTCTGACGTTCCGTCTTGTGCAGGTGCTCACGGGGCACGGGTGCTTCGGTGAGTACCTGCACAAGATTGCAAGAAGGGAGGCGGCCCCGTCCTGCCACCACTGTGACGAGTCCGTCGACACGGCTCGTCACACCGTGGCGGAGTGCGCAGCCTGGGGTCATCAGCGCGCTGAGCTGGTGGCCGTGGTTGGCGGGGACCTCTCGTTGCCGCGCCTTGCCGCGCCGCGAAGGAGGCCGCGGAGCGGGTCAGGGAGCAAGCCTCTCCCTCTGACCCGCTCCGCCGGGGGAGGCTGGGAAGAAGGAGGCGGGAGTACGCCCGCCGCTTCCTCACCCAGCCGTAGGCCTTGGTGAGAGGGGGGGGGTGACCCCTCTCACCTGCCATAGGCCTACGCCGTGAGGGTGTCCTAAGTTGCTCGGGGCACCCTCGCTCGGGGGGTAACCGCCGGGGCGGCACGGTGAGTGCTAACGCGATCCCGTGTCGTCCCATTAAGGCGTTGAGGGCAACCGTTGGTTTTTTAGTGGGTAGCCTTAAAAATGGCGGCGTCCTATATGCCGCCGGGTAGTCCCACATAACCCTCCGGCCATCACCTTCCTGGTCGGCGGGTATCCGTAACGGATTTTTCCAACGCAAAAAAAAAAAAAAAAAAAAAAAAAAGGTTAGGTTAGGTAAGGTTAGGTTAGGTTAGGTTAGGTTAGGTTAGGTTAGGTTAGGTTAGGTTGGGGGGCCATGCTGGAAACCTCCTCGTGTGCCCATCCGCTACCAATGTTGTCCGGATTCGTCCGGCGGGATTGGAAGCGGTACGGGCCGGTGCTCCCTGGGGGACGGTTAATGCGGTCTTTCGGGATCGCGTTAGCCGTCTGCTAATGTCCAGCGCGGGGGTCGGCTATGAGGAACATAGCCGACGAAACGCTACCAAGGTGCCTTGGTCTGGTTTTCATGGTCTTCGTGTCCGTGGCGATCAGAACGGAGGTTCTTGGCTAGCGTGGGGAGGTGTTTTCGGCTGCCTCCTTCCGGGGCAGTCGATGGGAGGGCCCGGTACCCCTTAGTGAGTGTTTCGGCGCGCGGTCTCGGGGTATTGGGATGCGGGGTCCCGTCTCTCCCTGCAGCGGGCTTGTTCGCGGGTCCGCTGTGGACGGAGTTCAGACCTGGGAAGCAGTAGCTAGAAGTAGTTAGCGGTAGCTAGTAGTAGTTGTAGTACCGTAGCTAGTTTTAGTTTTAGGGACGTTTTGGCCCGGACCCGATGCCAGTGGCGAATGGTCGAGGGCATGTCCGGATCAGTGGCCGCCGTTAGCGGTGGCCCTGTTGCCGGTCGGTCGACGAGTCCGGTGGGTACTTCACTGTGCAGCCGGGCAGGCATTTTTGCCACCGTCGAGTCGTAAACTTCTGCAGGTGTGGCTGTCATGTGAAGCAGCCTGCAGGGGAGCGAGGGTCTTGCCTTAATTGGCCGGACCGGGAGGAGTAAACCTCTATAAAAAATCCTCAATTCTCGGCGTTTCGTTGCGTGACGTCGGGGTGCTCGAAAGAGAGGCTGGGGAGTTCATCAGTCGCTAGCGCACAACCCTGGAATACCACCCGACCTTCCAGGTGTATTAGGGTTACCCGGGCAAGAGGCTCTGCCGGGGCTGACATTTTAGTTCCTCAATACTCGTGGGATTTGTTATGGAAAATCTGAAACACACAAACGACGATGAGGGAGAGGAGAGGAGGACGAGGAGGGGAGAGAATAAAGAGAGGCGGATGACGAGGAGCGTCACTAGTAGGGAGTCAAGTGCGGGGCGGCAGGACGAGGACATGGACTCCGACTGCAGCTTCGCCACTGGACGGTCCCAAAGCCCCGCTACGGGCGGGAAACTTTGGCGCAAGAGGCGACGCCCGAACCCCGAGTTGGAGTTGTCCGACGACGAGGATTCGGAGCGGTCTGCGTCTGCGACAAGAGGCCGAGGGCGGCCCCCGACGACGGGGGAGTACGTAGGTTTGGCCGATGCCAAAAGAGCGCTTCTCGCTGCAAAGCGGGAAGAGTTCAAGGCGTTGGTAGAGGAAGACCTAGAGAAGAGCGTCGCTGTAACTCGCAAGAGGCGGGAACAGCGAGCCACTGAACTAGCGTCGACCTCGGGGCAGGTATCGGAGTCGGGCGTCGGACCCAGCAATAGGTCCACGGCCCTGAGCAAGCAGCAGGTCGTAGAGGACTTGGCTATTATTGCAAAAATAGTCACAAAGTCCAAAAACCTGAAGGGGACCATAGTCCGCGAGCTTAAGGACGCGGTGGCTTCAATAGCCGAGGCCGTGGAAGTCCTGAGATCGCGGACTCTCACTGAAGAGACGCGGCGGCTGCAGGCGGACAATGCTCGCCTGCAAGCTGAGATGGACACTCTCCGCAAGGAGATGTCCATGTTGCGTGAAGACATGGAGAGGGCACGGAAGCAGGGTTGTCCGGCGCCCTCTCCCACCGGATCGACGGAGGCTGCGTCCCCTGCAACGCAGCCTCAGACAACCTCGCTGGAGGAGATCTGTCGGGCGGTCATGTCCCAGGTGGGGACCATGGTGAACGCCCGACTGGCCTCCATAGAGGACCGGCTCCTCCCGGAGACGAGGCTTCGGCCTCCGCTGGCGGCCGACAAGAGGCGGGAGGCGGTGCAGACCACAGAGTCTGTTAAGACCGCCGCCCCACCCTCTGCGGGCCCCAGCGGGTCGGCGCAGAAGAAGCCTAAGGGAGTGAAGGCGAAGCCAAAAGCGGCTCAGTCGCAGGCAAAGCCGAAGGCTACCGAGGCTCAGGCGAAGCCAAAAGCGGCTCAGCCGCAGGCAAAGCCGAAGGCTACCGAGCCTCAGGCGAAGCCAAAAGCGGCAAAGCCACCCAAGAAGGGACAGGGAAAGGGCCCTGCTGGACCTTCTGCATCGCGGTCTAAACCGCAGTCGCAGAAGCCAGGGACCGCTCCCAAAAGAAAGCTCCGGGCAGAACGATCCACGGCTGTGGTATTGACTCTGCATCCCGAAGCCGAGGCCAATGGCGTGACTTACGCCCATGTCTTGGCGGAGGCGAAGCAGAAAGTCAACCTGGCCGACCTGGGTATTAAGGACCTAAGGTTTAGGAAGGCGGTCACTGGTGGCCGCATCCTGGAACTGCCCGGAGCGAATACCGGGGGTAAGGCGGACTCTCTCGCTAACAAGCTGAGAGAGTCACTGCCCGCAGGGCAGGTCAGGGTGTCTAGACCCAGGAAGTGCGCAGAAATGCGCATTTCGGGACTGGACGACTCCGTGTCCAGCGTCGACGTGGCTACGGCCGTCGCAAGGGTAGGTGGGTGCGACGTCGACGAAGTCCGGTGTGGGGCTGTCACTGTCGGCGCCGGTGGCCTCGGTGCTGCGTGGGTTCGTTGCCCGGTAGCAGCGGCCAAGAAGGTGTCCGGCGGCGGAAGGCTCCTCGTCGGATGGGTGTCGGCACAGGTCCGCGTCTTGGACGATCGGCCCCTCAGGTGCTTCCGGTGCCTGGAGATGGGGCACGTCAGGGCCAAGTGCACTGCGGAGGTCGACAGGAGCGACCTCTGCTATCGGTGCGGAAAGCCCGGGCATAAGGCCCAGGAGTGCTCTGCCGAGCCGCACTGCGTCACGTGCGCAGCGGCCGGCAGACCGGCCAAGCATCGGGTGGGGACCAAGGAGTGCGTCCCCGCCCCGACGGGAAGGAAGCCAGGCAAGGCTGGCAGGGGTCCTAGGACCTCAAAGCAGCCTTCGAGGCCCGTAGAGGATCCCATGGTCATCGAATAAGATGGCCATGCGGATTCTACAGGCGAATATCAACCACTGCGCCAGGGCTCAGGACCTATTGTTCCAAAGCATGGCGGAGTGGTTGATAAACGTCGTCGTGGTCTCCGAGCCCTACTACGTCCCTTCGGGGGACGACTGGGCCGGCGACAGAGACGGTGTGGTGGCGATCGGGACCCGGACAGCGGCCGGATCCCCGGTCTTCGGAGGAGTGACGAAGGGTCGAGGCTACGTCTCGGCTCTCGTCGGAAACGTGACACTGATCGGAGTCTACTTCTCTCCGAATCGCAGTGTCGCCGACTTCGAACAGTTTCTGGTCGAAGTGGGCGCCCTCGTCGGGAGGAGTGGCCCCGGTCGGGTCCTCGTGGTCGGGGACCTCAATGCCAAATCCATGGCTTGGGGTTGCCCTGTTACGGACGCACGTGGAGAGGTCCTCGAAGACTGGGTAGTCGCGTCCGGTCTTGTCGTCCTGAACCGCGGGTACATACGTGCATACGTGCGTGCGGCAACAGGGTGGTTCGATCGTCGACATCACGTTCGCCGATCCCACCCTGGCGCGCCGTATCCGAGGCTGGCGGGTGATGGAGGATGTGGAGACGTTGTCGGACCACCGCTACGTGAGGTTCGACGTCTCCGCATCCCCCGCCCCGCCGAGTGCCCCGAGTCGACCCTTGCGCGAGGAGGGCCCGCGATGGGCTCTGAAGCGTCTGGACAGGGAGGCGCTGGCGGAGGCTGCCCTGGTCCAGGCCTGGGTAGGAGCGCCGGAAGGCGCTGTGAACGTAGAGGAGGAAGCTACGCGTCTGGGCCAGACCATGTCGCACATCTGCGATGCGGCGATGCCCCGCGTACGCTCCGCGACACCGAGGCGCGGCGTCTACTGGTGGACTGAGGAGCTATCGCGGCTCCGAGAGACCTGCGTGGCTCTCAGGCGCCAGTACACCAGATGTCGGAGGCGGCGGCGACGAGACCAAGAGCTTGAGAGTCAGCACTATACTCGATACCGGGAGGCAGTGCTGGCTTTCGTAGCGGCCATCGCCAAAGCCAAAGACCTGGCCGAAGCGGAGATGGTGGAGTCCCTGGACAGGGACCCGTGGGGGAGGCCGTACAAGATGGTGAGGCGAAAGCTTCGACCGTGGGCCCCTCCGCTGACCAAGACTCTCCAGCCGGCGTTGCTGGACTCCGTAGTCACGGCATTGTTCCCTCGAGGTACCGACCATCGGGTACCTCGTATGGCGCCGGCGACTGAGGAGGTAGAGGAGGAGCGTTGGGACGCAGTACGGGATGTCTCCCGGGGTGAGTTGGAGGCTGCAGTGCTTCGGCTTCGGTCGAAGAACACTGCGCCGGGACCCGACGGCATCCCCGGGCGCGCCTGGGCCTTGGCCCTAGGGGATTTAGAGCCTCTAGTGCTGCGCCTCTTTAACGCATGTTTGCAGCAGGGCAGGTTCCCACGGACGTGGAAGGGTGGGAAACTGGTGCTGTTGCGCAAGGAGGGGCGGCCGGTTGCCGAGCCATCGGCATATCGGCCGATAGTGCTTCTCGACGAGGCGGGTAAGCTCTTTGAGCGGGTTTTATCCGCTCGCCTCGTCAAGCACTTGGGGGAGTCCGGTCGGGATCTCAGCGACCATCAATTTGGCTTCCGCAAGGGTAGGTCCACCCTCGATGCTGTCGGTCGGGTGAGGGCCCTGGCGGAGGCCTCGGTTTCTCGAGGCGGGGTGGTGTTGGCGGTGTCTCTCCGCTCTCGCCGTGCCCGGGTACTTGCGTCGCGTCGTAGCGGATTACCTCTGCGACCGCGCCGTCTGCTACCCGTCTGGCGACGGCTGGATTCGTAGGGAGGTGTTGTGCGGTGTTCCCCAGGGGTCGGTTCTCGGACCTCTCCTGTGGAACATCGGCTACGACTGGGTGCTGCGCGGTGCCAACTTACGGGGTGTCGCAGTAACCTGTTACGCCGACGACACTCTCGTAACGGCACGCGGCGACAGCTACCGGGAGGCCAGTGTTCTGGCAACGGCTGGGGTCGCGCAGGTAGTGGCGCGCATTAGAAGGTTGGGGCTGGAGGTTGCATTGCACAAATCCGTCGCCGTGTGTTTTCACGGGCCGCGGAACGCACCTCCTGCCGGTTCGAGTGTGGTGGTCGGAGGAGTTTCCATCGCCGTCGGGCGTTCCTTGGAGTACCTTGGACTCGTCCTCGACAGTCGATGGAGCTTCGACGAGCACTTTCGGCGCCTAGCGCCGAAGCTAGTAAGGGCAGCCGGAGCGCTGTGTCGCGTCCTCCCAAATGTCGGGGGACCGAGCCTGAGCTGCCGGCGTCTGTACACCGGGGTGGTAAAGTCCATGGCGCTCTACGGGGCACCAATATGGGCCGATAGTCTCGACTCCCGCAACCGGGCCCTCTTGTTTAGAGCGCAGAGGGTCATGGCTGTCAGGGTGATCCGAGGGTATCGCACCATCTCGTGCGAGGCGGCCTGCGCTCTGGCCGGGACTCCACCGTGGGAACTGGACGCTTTGACGCTGGCGGAGGCGTATCGACGGAGGAGGCACACCCGTCTTCGGGGGGAGGGTGGGGAGTCGGATTGGAGGCGCAGGGCGCAGGAGGAGCTGCTCGTCACATGGCGAGAGAGGCTCAGAGTGCCCGGCGCTGGTAAATCGACTGCCCTGGCGATCGGTCCCATCCTTTCGGACTGGGTCGGTCGTAGGCACGGGGTGATGACCTTCCACCTGACGCAGATCCTTTCGGGGCACGGATGCTTCGGGAGGTATCTGTTTAGGGTGGCGGGTCGTGAGCCCACGATGATGTGCCACGAGTGCGGCTGCACCGAGGATACGGCGCAGCACACGCTGGCTTCGTGCCCGCATTGGGCGGAGCCGCGTGCTACACTCGTGGCTTCCATCGGGTCGGACCTCGCGCTCCCGGCCGTGATCAAGGCCATGGTCTCGAGCGAAGAGGCGTGGGTTGCGGTGCGTTCCTTCTGCGAGGTCGTGATGTCGCAGAAGGAGGCGGCGGAGAGGCTCAGGGAGGAGGACGGAGCCGCTCTACCGATGCGCCGGATGAGGGTGGGGCGCAGGCGTGTCGCTCACGAGCGCCGTCTGCCGCCGTAGCCCCCGGTACGGGTGGTGGGCTGCGAAGTCCGCCACTCGCCACGGTCCCATCTCGGGGCCGGGGCTCTAGTGGGTATGAGTCGGATCGGACTTCCTTGATTCTGAGCTCGGCGGCTTGCCGTCGGCTCGGAGATAAAGGTCGTCCAAAACGATCTGGCTCGGTCGGCTTGGGCGGGGAGCAGGGGAGCTCCTCGCCACAAAACAAGCCGACCATCGGAGTGGGGCGCATCCCGGTCAACAGTTTGCGCCGCTCCATTTGGGGGGATGGTGGCCGCCTACTTGGCGCTGCCTGCCGTTGGAGCAACGCGGATGTATGCTTCGGCGTTCCCGTGGCGCTCCTCCATACGGCGATGTGTTGACCGTCTGGTTTAGTGAGTAGGAGTCTCACATACCCACCGCCTTCCGCTCCCCTGGAATGCGGTGGAACTCATGAGAGTTCCAGACGAAAAAAAAAAAAAAAAAAAAAAAGGTTCGGTTAGGTTAGGTTAGGTTAGGTTAGGTTAGGTTAGGTTAGGTTAGGTTAGGTTAGGTTAGGTTAGGTTAGGTTAGGTTGGGGGGCCATACCATGGTGAACGCCCGACTGGCCTCCATAGAGGACCGGCTCCTCCCGGAGACGAGGCTTCGGCCTCCGCTGGCGGCCGACAAGAGGCGGGAGGCGGTGCAGACCATTGAGTCAGCTAAGACCGCCGCCCCACCCTCTGCGGGCCCCAGCGGGTCGGCGCAGAAGAAGCCTAAGGGAGCGAAGGCGAAGCAAAAAGAGGCGCAGCCGCAGGCAAAGCCGAAGGCTATCGAGCCTCAGGCGAAGCCAAAAGCGGCTCAGCCGCAGGCAAAGCCGAAGGCTACCGAGCCTCAGGCGAAAGCGGCAAAGCCGGCCAAGAAGGGACAGGGAAAGGGCCCTGCTGGACCTTCTGCATCGCGGTCGAAACCGCAGTCGCAGAAGCCAGGGACCGCTCCCAAAAGAAAGCTCCGGGCAGAACGATCCACGGCTGTGGTATTGACTCTGCATCCCGAAGCCGAGGCCACTGGCGTCACTTACGCCCAGGTCTTGGCGGAGGCGAAGCAGAAGGTCAACCTGGCCGACCTTGGTATTAAGGACCTAAGGTTCAGGAAGGCGGTCACTGGTGGCCGCATCCTGGAACTGCCCGGAGCGAATACCGGGGGTATGGCGGACTCTCTCGCTAAAAAGCTGAGAGAGTCACTGCCCGAAGGGCAGGTCAGGGTCTCTAGACCCACGAGGTGCGCAGAAATGCGCATTTCGGGACTGGACGACTCCGTGTCCAGCGTTGACGTGGCTACGGCCGTCGCACGGGTTGGTGGGTGCAACGTCGACGAAGTCCGGTGTGGGGCTGTCACCGTCGGCGCCGGTGGCCTCGGTGCTGCTTGGGTTCGTTGCCCGGTCGCAGCGGCCAAGAAGGTGTCCGGCGGCGGCAGGCTCCTCGTCGGTTGGGTGTCGGCGCAGGTCCGCGTCTTGGACGATCGGCCCCTCAGGTGCTTCCGGTGCCTGGAGATGGGGCACGTCAGGACCAAGTGCACTGCGGAGGTCGACAGGAGCGACCTCTGCTATCGGTGCGGAAGGCCCGGGCACAAGGCCCAGGAGTGCTCTGCCGAGCCGCACTGCGTCACATGCGCAGCGGCCGGCAGACCGGCCAAGCATCGGGTGGGGACCAAGGAGTGCGTCCCCGCCCCGAAGGGAAGGAAGCCGGGCAAGGCTGGCAGAGGTCCTAGGGCCTCAAAGCAGCCTTCCAGGCCCGTAGAGGATCCCATGGTCATCGAATAAGATGGCCATGCGGATTCTACAGGCGAATATCAACCACTGCGCCAGGGCTCAGGACCTATTGTTCCAAAGCATGGCGGAGTGGTTGGTGAACGTCGTCGTGATCGCCGAGCCCTACTACGTCCCTTCGGGGGACGACTGGGCCGGCGACAGGGACGGTGTGGTGGCGATCGGGACCCGGACAGCGGCCGGATCCCCGGTCTTCGGAGGAGTGACGAAGGGTCGAGGCTACGTCTCGGCTCTCGTCGGAAACGTGACACTGATCGGGGTCTACTTCTCTCCGAATCGCAGTGTCGCCGACTTCGAACAGTTTCTGGTCGAAGTCGGTGCCCTCGTCGGGAGGAGTGGCCCCGGTCGGGTCCTCGTGGTCGGCGACCTGAATGCCAAATCCATGGCTTGGGGTTGCCCGGCCACGGACGCACGTGGAGAGCTCCTCGAAGACTGGGTAGTCGCGTCCGGTCTTGTCGTCCTGAACCGCGGGTCGGTACATACGTGCGTGCGGCAACAGGGTGGTTCGATCGTTGACATCACGTTCGCCGATCCCACCCTGGCGCGCCGTATCCGAGGCTGGCGGGTGATGGAGGATGTGGAGACGTTGTCGGACCACCGCTACGTGAGGTTCGACGTCTCCGCACTCCCCGCCCCGCCGAGTGCCCCGAGTCGACACTCGCGCGAGGAGGGCCCGCGATGGGCTCTGAAGCGTCTGGACAGGGAGGCGCTGGTGGAGGCTGCCCTGGTCCAGGCCTGGGTAGGAGCGCCGGAAGGCGCTGTGAATGTAGAGGCGGAAGCTGTGCGTCTGGGCCAGACCATGTCGCACATCTGCGATGCGGCGATGCCCCGCGTACGTTCCGCGACTCCGAGGCGCGGCGTTTACTGGTGGTCTGAGGAGCTATCGCGGCTCCGAGAGACCTGCGTGGCTCTCAGGCGCCAGTACACCAGATGTCGGAGGCGGCGGCGACGGGACCAAGAGCTTGAGAGTCAGCACTATACTCGATATCGTGAGGCAGTGCTGGCTTTCGTAGCGGCCATCGCCAAAGCCAAAGACCTGGCCGAAGCGGAGATGGTGGAATCCCTGGACAGGGATCCGTGGGGGAGGCCGTACAAGATGGTGAGGCGAAAGCTTCGACCGTGGGCCCCCCCGCTGACCAAGACTCTCCAGCCGGAGTTGCTGGAGTCCGTAGTCACGGCATTGTTCCCTCGAGGTACCGACCATCGGGTACCTCGTATGGCGCCGGTGACTGAGGCGGTAGAGGATGAGCGTTGGGACGCAGCACGGGATGTCTCCGTAGGTGAGTTGGGGGCTGCAGCGCTTCGGCTTCGGTCGAAGAACACTGCGCCGGGACCCGACGGCATCCCCGGGCGCGCCTGGGCCTTGGCTATAGGGCCTTTAGAGCCTTTAGTGCTGAGCCTCTTCAACGCTTGCTTGCGGCAGGGCCGGTTCCCGCGGACGTGGAAGAGTGGGAAACTGGTGTTGTTGCGCAAGGAGGGGCGGCCGGCTGCCGAGCCATCGGCATATCGGCCGATAGTGCTTCTCGACGAGGCGGGTAAGCTCTTTGAGCGGGTCTTATCCGCTCGCCTCGTCAAGCACTTGGGGGAGTCCGGTCGGGATCTCAGCGACCATCAATTTGGCTTCCGGAAGGGCAGATCCACCCTCGACGCTGTCGGTCGGGTGAGGGCCCTGGCAGAGGCCTCGGTGTCTAGGGGCGGGGTGGTGTTGGCGGTGTCTCTCGATATCGCCAACGCGTTCAACACCCTTCCCTGGGCGACCATTTTGGAGGCGCTGAGGTTCCACGCCGTGCCCGGGTACTTGCGTCGCGTCGTAGCGGATTACCTCTGCGACCGCGCCGTCTGCTACCCGTCTGGCGACGGCTGGATTCGTAGGGAGGTGTCGTGCGGTGTTCCTCAGGGGTCGGTTCTCGGACCTCTTCTGTGGAACATCGGCTACGACTGGGTGCTGCGCGGTGCCAACTTACGGGGTGTCGAAGTAACCTGTTACGCCGACGACACTCTCGTAACGGCACGCGGCGACAGCTACCGGGAGGCCAGTGTTCTGGCAACGGCTGGGGTCGCGCAAGTAGTGGCGCGCATTAGAAGGTTGGGGCTGGAGGTTGCATTGCACAAATCCGTCGCTGTGTGTTTTCACGGGCCGCGGAACGCACCTCCTGCCGGGTCGAGTGTGGTGGTCGGAGGAGTTTCCATCGCCGTCGGGCGTTCCTTGGAGTACCTTGGACTCGTCCTCGACAGTCGATGGAGCTTCGACGAGCACTTTCGGCGCCTAGCGCCGAAGCTAGTTAGGGCAGCCGGAGCGATGTGTCGCGTCCTCCCAAATGTCGGGGGACCGAGCATGAGCTGCCGGCGTCTGTACACCGGGGTGGTAAGGTCCATGGCGCTCTACGGGGCACCAATATGGGCCGATAGTCTCGACTCCCGCAACCGGGCCCTCTTGTGCAGAGCGCAAAGGGTCATGGCTGTCAGGGTGATCCGAGGGTATCGCACCATCTCGTGCGAGGCGGCCTGCGCTCTGGCCGGGACCCCACCGTGGGACCTGGACGCTTTGACGCTGGCGGAGGCGTATCGACGGAGGAGGGATGCCCGTCGTCGGGGGGAACATCCTCCGTCTGGGGAGGAGGGTGGGGAGTCGGATTGGAGGCGCAGGGCGCAGGAGGAGCTGCTCGTCACATGGCGAGAGAGGCTCAGAGTGCCCGGCGCTGGTAAATCGACTGCCCTGGCGATCGGTCCCATCCTTTCGGACTGGGTCGGTCGTAGGCACGGGGTGATGACCTTCCACCTGACGCAGATCCTTTCGGGGCACGGATGCTTCGGGAGGTATCTGTTTAGAGTGGCGGGTCGTGAGCCCACGATGATGTGCCACGAGTGCGGCTGCGCCGAGGATACGGCGCAGCACACGCTGGCTTCGTGCCCGCAGTGGGCGGAGCCGCGTGCTACACTCGTGGCTTCCATCGGGTCGGACCTCTCGCTCCCGGCCGTGGTCAAGGCCATGGTCTCGAGCGAAGAGGCGTGGGGTGCGGTGCGTTCCTTCTGCGAGGTCGTGATGTCGCAGAAGGAGGCGACGGAGAGGCTCAGGGAGGAGGACGGAGCCGCTCCACCGATGCGCCGGAGGAGGGTGGGGCGCAGGCGTGTCGCTCACGAGCGCCGTCTGCCGCCGTAGCCCCTGGTACGGGTGGTGGACTGCGAAGTCCGCCACTCGCCACGGTCCCATCTCGGGGCCGGGGCTCTAGTGGGTATGAGTCGGATCGGACTTCCTAAATTCTGAGTTCGGCGGCTTGCCGTCGGCTCGGAGATAAAGGTCGTCCAAAACGATCTGGCTCGGTCGGCTTGGGTGGGGAGCAGGGGAGCTCCTCGCCAGAAAACAAGCCGACCATCGGAGTGGGGCGCATCCCGGTCAACAGTTTGCGCCGCTCCATTTGGGGGGGTGGTGGCCGCCTACTTGGCGCTGCCTGCCGTTGGAGCAACGCGGACGTATGCTTCGGCGTTCCCGTGGCGCTCCTCCATACGGCGATGTGTTGACCGTCTGGTTTAGTGGGTAGGAGTCCCACATACCCACCGCCTTCCTCTCCCCTGGAATGCGGTGAAACCCATGAGGGTTCCAGACGAAAAAAAAAAAAAAAAAAAAAAAAAAAAAAGGTTGGGGGGCCATGCTGGAAACCTCCTCGTGTGCCCGTCCGCTACCAATGTTGTCCGGATTCGTCCGGCGGGATTGGAAGTGGTACGGGCCGGTGCTCCCTGGGGGACGGTTAATGCGATCTTTCGGGATCGCGTTAGCCGTCTGCTAATGTCCAGCGCGGGGGTCAGCTATGGGGTTCGTGCCCGGTACATAGCTGACAATGGGGGGTAAACGTTTGTGTCGTCTTCGGTTTGTTTAGTCCTTGTCTCTTTTGTCTATGTATCGAGAGTGTTTTGTTCTGTTTTAAGAGTCGTGGGTGTTAGTGTTTTGTGTCAACCCCGAGGTCTGGCGCCTGCCGAGGGGTTGTGTAATGGCTAGGGCGTCCTCCGGGGACCTCACCCCTTAAAGGAAATATAAATGAAGGCGACTCTAAAGAGAAAACTACCCCAGGAGGGTACCAGCTGCTCCGCAGCTGGAGAATCCCTCACGGACGCTACGGCCTCCGTCTTCCCCTCGTATTCTGGGGGGGGAAAAGACCGCCATTCAAGCTACAATGAACAATCAGATTCCAGCATGGTAACGGCTGGATCAAGGGAGTCCCCGCCGCCGTTATCATGCTCTAAAAAACGGACCAGTGTCACAGACAGGTGCCGTTCGGGCTCGGACGATACTTCGAGCGAAGATGAGGTGTCTGCTGTCACGGTTACGAAAATAGTGACACCTAAGAGAGGGCGAGGTCGTCCTTCTACCACAGGCCATTATGTGGGCCTGAAAAAGGCCAAGGAGGATTACCTCAGACTCCAACGGAGGGAGTTAGAGCTAGAGGCCGAGAAAGATATGCAGGAGCAAATACGTGTGCGCCAACAGTCCAGAAGCGTACGTGGCCCACCAGCATCACCTCAAAATGGGTCAGTCATTGACCTACAAAAACAGGTGGAAGAGCAGTTAGAGATAGTCTGCAGCGTTGCGACTAAATCAAAAAACCTAAAGGGCACATTCCAGCGAGCCCTCAAGGATGCGGCGTCTTCCATAAGATCTTGTGTGGAAAGTATAGCGGGGAAAAATATCACAGAAGAGACGCGACAACTGCAGGAAGCCAACGCCCGCTTGCAATCGGAGCTAGCTGAATTAAAAAAGGAAGTTGCCCAGCTTCGTGTCCTTAGTGAGCAGATGTCCCGGAGTCGTGCTGAAGAAAACGATATAGCAACTCAAAGACTTGATATCGATATTCAGCAACTCTCCCGCTCTGTTATGGCTGAACTTGGAAATATCATGATTTCTAAATTCACAGCTCTCGAGGAAAAATTATTTCCAGAAAAGAGCTTTAGTGCACATTTACCCAATGACAGTGTTAGGGAGGATTCGATTCTAGGCCCAGCGGAAACTTCAGCGCCGGAGCCGCAGCAAAGAACCGTAGAACCTGAACGTCTGGAATCGATAGCGAGTAAAGATAAAGTCAAAGTGAGACCGAAGAAGAAAAAGGAAAAGAAAAACACTAGTACTACCAGAGCTAGACAGACAGAGGCGGACACAATCCCTCACCCTCTTCCCAGCGTCCCCGTTAGCACGGAAGATGATTGGGTAAAGGTTACCAAACGACGCATCAATCGTCAAAAGAAGCCTGGCGCCCCACAAGGTAATCCGAAAAGAGAAGAAGCACTTCCTAAACTACGTCCTCCTCGTTCAGCAGCAATTGTGCTGACTTTAAAGCCCGGTGCCGAGGAAAGAGGCGTCACATATGCTAGTGTACTTCGAGACGCAAAGGCAACAAATTTGACCGGAATAGGTCTTACCTCTATCCGCGTTAGGAAATCTGCCACCGGTGGTAGAATTCTCGAAATACCGGGTGCCACCAGTGGTGAAAAAGCAGATGAAATGGCGAAGCGATTAGAGACTACTCTTAACAATGGTGATGTACGAGTATCTAGGGTCATGAAATGCGTAGAAATGCGTATTTCTGACCTAGACGACTCGGTCACAAAAGAGGAAGTTATCACCGCTATTTCCCGCATAGGAATTTGCCCGGAAAGTCACATTAAGTGCGGAGAACTACGAGAAGATAGGAGTGGCATGTTTACCGCATGGATACGCTGTCCAGTCGCTGCAGCTAAAAAGATCATGCAGAATACGCGTATCCTAATTGGTTGGGTCTCTGCTCGAGCTAAGTTGTTGGCTCCGAAAGCGAGATTCTGCTGGCGGTGTCTTAAAGCGGGCCACTTAAGAGAAGGATGCACCTCCGAGACAGACCGAAGCAACATCTGTTTTCGTTGCGGTATGCCTGGCCACAAGGCGAATACCTGCTCGGCAGCACCACATTGCGTGTTATGCGCAGATGATAGAAGACCTGCAACCCACACGATAGGCAGCAAGCTCTGTGCATCTTACCGTACGAGGAAACCTCAGAGGAAAGAGAACGCAACTGTTTCCAAGGTCAAAGAAAAACGGGTAGGCATTTCGGCGCTAAGTACGAGATCTAGGGTAGAGGTGCAAATAGACCCCCAGTGATGGCTAGGTGGCACTATATTCAGAGCAACATCAACCACTGTGCTAGAGCCCAGGATTTACTTATCCAAAGCCCAGCAGAGTGGTCGATCGACATAGCAGTAATTGCCGAACCTTACTCGGTTCCCCAATCGTCTAACTGGATCAGCGACCAAGACGATCAAGTGGCAATTGTCAAATCCAGATTTCTTCAACACTCCTTCACGAAAATCATTATCAGACGGGGATGCGTCGGAGCATTGATAGGCGAAACTGCTGTTGTCGGAGTTTATTTCTCTCCTAACAAATCTCTGGCAGAATTTGAAGTTTTCGTGACGGAGCTAGGAGCAGTCATAGGACAATTGCACCCGTATCAGGTGATTATGGCGGGAGACTTCAATGCCAAATCTCAGGCATGGGGTTCACCAGCTACAGATGCTCGAGGCGAGTTGATGGAGGAATGGTTGCCATCCGCTGGCCTGGTCATCCTTAATAAGGGGTCTATTCACACGTGCGTGCGGTCGCAAGGCGGATCCATCGTGGACATTTCGTTCGCAAGCCCTGCGTTGGCGAGCCGCGTGAAAGGTTGGAGAGTCCTCGAGGATGTCGAAACCTTGTCGGATCACCGATACATCCGGTTCGAGGTACTCACCCAGACCGTCCCTCAACGCCGCCAAACGCGGATTGCCGTTAAAGAAGGTCCGAGGTGGCAACTGAAACACCTGGACGAAAGCATGATCGTTGAAGCAGCAATCGTCCAAACCTGGATGCCTGCAGATGGCGAATCTTGTGAGGTTGAGGACGAAGCGGACTGGTTCCGTGGGGCAATGTCGCAGATCTGTGATGCCTCTATGCCCCGAGCCAGGCTCAATCCTCCCCTTAAACAAGTATACTGGTGGTCCGTGGAAATCGCGCAGCTCCGTAGGGACTGCGTGTCAGCGAGACGCCAGTATACTCGCAGCCGCCGAAGAAGACGCAGAAATCTGAATCTCGAAAGTGAGCTGTATTCTCTTTATGTCGCCTCAAAAAATACGCTTAAGGACTGCATAACGCGCTCGAAAGATGCTGCAAAAGCAGAACTTATAGCGTCGGTCGACAGAGACCCGTGGGGGCGCTCGTATAGGATGGTGCGAGGAAAGCTTCGACCCTGGACCCCCCCACTTACCGAAACTCTTCTACCAGAAATAACACAGAATATAGTAGCAAAATTATTCCCGCTCACAATGGAGATTTCACCACCTTCAATGCCCCCTCCAGTATATGGCAACGAGGCTGCCGAAACACCTGGGATAACCGATTTCGAATTCGGGGTAGCGGTGGCGAGGCTCAAAGCCAAAAACACTGCCCCCGGTCCAGACGGCATACCCGGTCGGGTGCTAGGATTGGCTCTGCGGGAACTAGAACCCAGATTTAGGAGGCTACTAGATGCGTGCCTGGAGCAGTCGCGATTTCCAAGTCAATGGAAAACAGGCCGCCTAGTGCTGCTCCGAAAAGAAGGACGTCCTCCGGAGTCCCCCTCGTCCTATCGACCTATAGTGCTACTAGACGAGGTAGGTAAGCTATTCGAGCGGATAATAGCCACACGCATAGTAAGCCACCTCGAAAATACCGGACCCAACCTGGCGGAGAATCAGTACGGATTTCGAGCAGGCCGATCGACCGTGGACGCCATCCTGCGGGTAAAAACCCTGGCACAGGAGGCAGTCAAAAGAAGGGAGGTAGTATTGGCGGTGTCTTTAGACATCGCCAATGCATTTAACAACATGCCCTGGAGTTGCATAAGAACGGCACTCACATACCACAGGGTTCCTCTCTATCTGCGTAGCATAGTCGGGAACTATCTCTCCGAACGCTCTGTTGCATACCCAACACATGATGGGCAGCAGACCAGAAGAATGTCTTGCGGGGTTCCACAGGGTTCAGTTCTTGGACCGCTACTGTGGAACCTCGGTTACGACTGGGTTCTACGCGGCAGTAACATCAGGGGGATCGAAGTGCTCTGTTATGCAGATGATACTTTGGTCACGGCTCGCGCAAAAACCTTCCGGCAGGCAGTAATTCTTGCTGAAGCTGGTGTGGCGCACATAGTAGAGCGAATACGTCGTCTAGGCCTTGAGGTGGCTCTCAACAAGTCCGAGGCTCTATGTTTCCATGGACCTCGGAACAGGCCGTCCTCTGATGCCTACATTAATGTGGGCGGTAACCACATCTGTATCGGGACGACGATGAGATATCTCGGTCTCGTCCTCGATAGCAGATGGAGTTTTACCGCCCACTTCGAACGTCTTTCTCCTAGGTTGCTTACGGCTGCGGCAGCTCTGGGGAAATTATTGCCAAACTTGGGTGGACCTAACATCTTGAGCAGGCGCTTGTATACTTCCGTTGTGAGGTCAATGGCCTTGTATGGAGCTCCGGTGTGGTCCGAGTCCCTGAATAGCCGGAATATCGCTCTCCTGCGCAAACCGCAGAGAGCGATGGCGATCAGGTTGATTCGCGGTTACCGCACCGTCTCATATGAGGCCGCCTGCGTCCTGGCCAACTCGTTGCCCTGGGACCTTTACGCGGTGGCCCTCACGACGATTTATAATCTTCGTGGGGAAGCGTCAGTCCCGGGCCTCCGTCCAGGAGTTACGGATAGTATGCGGCGTGCAATACTTGGTCACGCTATCGCAGCTTGGCAGATAAGACTAAGTGAACCTACTGCGGGTACCAGGATAATTGAGGCAGTTGCCCCGTCTTTCGACAGTGGTTGAACAGAAGCTTTGGTGCCCTGAGTTACCGGTCGACGCAGGTGCTTACCGGACATGGTTGTTTCGGGAGTTACCTGTTTCGGGTCGCGGGGAGAGAACCAACTGCGATCTGTCACCACTGCGACGGTTTTCCTGTCGAAACTGCTCAACACACGCTCCAAGAATGCCCTGCCTGGGTAGTACAAAGAGCACTCTTAAGCGCTGAGATCGGGCTGGATCTCTCTTTACCGACTGTGGTTCGCAGAATGACCGAAAGCAGGTGGTCATGGGATGCAGTACTTTCCTTTTGTGAGCAAGTCATGCTCCAAAAGGAAATTGCAGAGAGAGACAGGGAAGCTAACGCCACGTTAGCCATACGACGCCGAAGACCAGGTCGTCGAAGGGAGGCTCACAATCGCCACCTCCCCCCCTGACACTGGCTAGGGGGTGCTGGATTCGGGGGAATCCTTCGCCCGCAAAACTAGCCCGAGTAGGCGCGGGCGTGTCCTTGCGCGCCACTCTGAACAAATGTTGCGTAGTGGAAGGACCACCATCTGTCCTCCACTCCAACCGAGCAGGGGTCTGGTGAGACCGCCTCGTCGCCGGGTCGCGGACGATTGCCAGTTGGATGTTCCCGTGACCCCGGCATATGACGACGAGAAGGACACCGTGGGGTTTTAGCCGGTTAGAGCCCGGCATAACCAGGTCGCCTCCCCCGAGGCGGCAGGGTATCCGTCCTGGATTTCCCCACGTAAAAAAAAAAAAAAAAAAAAAAAAAAAAGGTTAGGTTAGGTTAGGTTAGGTTAGGTTAGGTTGGGGGGCCATGCTGGAAACCTCCTCGTGTGCCCGTCCGCTACCAATGTTGTCCGGATTCGTCCGGCGGGATTGGAAGCGGTACGGGCCGGTGCTCCCTGGGGGACGGTTAATGCGGTCTCTCGGGATCGCGTTAGCCGTCTGCTAATGTCCAGCGCGGGGGTCAGCTATGAGGGACATAGCTGACGAAACGCTACCAAGGTGCCTTGGTCTGGTTTTCATGGTCTTCGTGTCCGTGGCGATCAGAACGGAGGTTCTTGGCTAGCGTGGGGAGGTGTTTTCGGCTGCCTCATTCTGGGGCAGTCGATGGGAGGCCAGACCTTGAGTGATTGCTCCTGGCTGGTCGGGGGGGCCCGGTACCCCTTAGTGAGTGTTTCGGCGCTCGGTCTCGGGGTATTGGGATGCGGGGTCCCGTCTCTCCCTGCAGCGGGCTTGTTCGCGGGTCCGCTGTGGACGGAGTTCAGACCTTCGCAGAGGTGGGTCGAACCTTACGGCCGGTCTCTTGGGGGTGGTGCTTGCGCTGCTCTCGAGGGTTGTAGGTTTGGGGCGTAGTGCTGCTGCCCATGCTTCACTAGTTTTAGGCCCGGTCGTTAGCTTCCGGGCGAGCGGCCATAGGTAGTCTAGTTAGAGGCTTGGCATAGTAGTAGTACTAGTTCGTAGTGGTGCTTAAGCTTGCTTCTAGTGTTGGCCCGGCTGACCCGCAGTGAGCCCTGTTTGGATTATCCAACTTGCTCGAATGCGGAGGCCATAGGTAGTCTAGTTTGTGGCTTTAGTAGTTAGGTAGCTAGACTAGGGTGTCGGTCCCGGTCCTCCTGCCTCCGGCAGAGCTGGCTGTGCGATAGATACCTCGGTCTGGCTAGCGGCGGACCGATCCCGATGCCGGTTGCCGGTGTGGTGTTCATCAACGTGCTCGGTGGCGAATGGATCTGGGAAGCCGTAGCTAGAAGTAGTTAGCGGTAGTTAGAAGTAGCTAGTTCTAGTTTAAGGGGTGTTTTGGCCCGGACCCGATGCCAGTGGCGAATGGTCGAGGGCATGTCCGGATCAGTGGCCGTCGTTAGCGGTGGCTCTGTTGCCGGTCGGTCGGCGAGTCCGGTGGGTACTTAACTGTGCAGCCGGACAGGCATTTTTTGCCACCGTCGAGTCGTAAACTCCTGCAGGTGTGGCGGTCATGTGAAGCAGCCTGCAGGGGAGCGAGGGTCTTGCCTTAATTGGCCGGACCGCGAGGAGTAAACCTCTATAAAAAATCCTCAATTCTCGGCGTTTCGTTGCGTGACGTCGGGGTGCTCGAAAGAGAGGCTGGGGAGTTCATCAGTCGCTAGCGCACAACCCTGGAATACCACCCGACCTTCCAGGTGTATTAGGGTTACCCGGGCAAGAGGCTCTGCCGGGGCTGACATTTTAGTTCCTCAATACTCGTGGGATTTGTTATGGAAAATCTTAAACACAAAAACGACGTTGAGAGAGAGGAGAGGAGGACGAGGAGGGGAGAGAATAAGGAGAGGCAGGTGACGAGGAGCGTCACGAGTAGGGAGTCTAGTGCGGGGCGGCAGGACGAGGACATGGACTCCGACTGCAGCTTCGCAACTGGACGGTCCCAAAGCCCCGCTACGGGCGGTAAGCTTTGGCGCAAGAGGCGACGCCCGAACCCCGAGTTGGAGCTGTCCGACGACGAGGATTCGGAGCGGTCTGCGTCTGCGTCAAGAGGCCGAGGGCGGCCCCCGACGACGGGGGAGTACGTAGGTTTGGCCGATGCCAAAAGAGCGCTTCTCGCTGCAAAGCGGGAAGAGTTCAAGGCGTTGGTAGAGGAAGAGCTAGAGAAGAGCGTCGCTGTAACTCGCAAGAGGCGGGAACAGCGAGCCGCTGAACTAGCGTCGACCTCGGGGCAGGTATCGGAGTCGGGCGTCGGACCCAGCAATAGGTCCACGGCCCTGAGCAAGCAGCAGGTCGTAGAGGACTTGGCTATTATTGCGAAAATAGCCACAAAGTCCAAAAACCTGAAGGGGACCATAGTCCGCGAGCTTAAGGACGCGGTGGCTTCAATAGCCGAGGCCGTGGAAGTCCTGGGATCGCGGACTCTCACCGAAGAGACGCGGCGGCTGCAGGCGGACAATGCTCGCCTGCAAGCCGAGATGGACACTCTCCGCAAGGAGATGTCCACATTAAGAGAAGACATGGAGAGAGCACGGAAGCAGGGTTGTCCGGCGCCCTCTCCCACCGGATCGACGGAGGCTGCGTCCCCTGCAACGCAGCCTCAGACAACCTCGCTGGAGGAGATCTGTCGGGCGGTCATATCCCAGGTGGGGACCATGGTGACCGCCCGACTGGCCTCCATAGAGGACCGGCTCCTGCCGGAGACGAGGCTTCGGCCTCCACTGGCGGCCGACAAGAGGCGGGAGGCGGTGCAGACCACAGTGTCTGTTAAGATCGCCGCCCCACCCTCTGCGGGCCCCAGCGGATCGGCACAGAAGACGTCTAAGGGAGCGAAGGCGAAGCCAAAAGCGGCTCAGCCGCAGGCAAAGCCGAAGGCTACCAAGCCTCAGGCGAAGCCAAAAGCGGCAAAGCCGCCCAAGAAGGGACAGGGAAAGGGCCCTGCTGGACCTTCTGCATCGCGGTCGAAACCGCAGTCGCAGAAGCCAGGGACCGCTCCCAAAAGAAAGCTCCGGGCAGAACGATCCACGGCTGTGGTATTGACTCTGCATCCCGAAGCCGAGGCCACTGGCGTCACTTACGCCCAGGTCTTGGCGGAGGCGAAGCAGAAGGTCAACCTGGCCGACCTTGGTATTAAGGACCTAAGGTTCAGGAAGGCGGTCACTGGTGGCCGCATCCTGGAACTGCCCGGAGCGAATACCGGGGGTATGGCGGACTCTCTCGCTAAAAAGCTGAGAGAGTCACTGCCCGAAGGGCAGGTCAGGGTCTCTAGACCCACGAGGTGCGCAGAAATGCGCATTTCGGGACTGGACGACTCCGTGTCCAGCGTTGACGTGGCTACGGCCGTCGCACGGGTTGGTGGGTGCAACGTCGACGAAGTCCGGTGTGGGGCTGTCACCGTCGGCGCCGGTGGCCTCGGTGTTGCGTGGGTTCGTTGCCCGGTCGCAGCGGCCAAGAAGGTGTCCGGCGGCGGCAGGCTCCTCGTCGGTTGGGTGTCGGCGCAGGTCCGCGTCTTGGACGATCGGCCCCTCAGGTGCTTCCGGTGCCTGGAGATGGGGCACGTCAGGACCAAGTGCACTGCGGAGGTCGACAGGAGCGACCTCTGCTATCGGTGCGGAAGGCCCGGGCACAAGGCCCAGGAGTGCTCTGCCGAGCCGCACTGCGTCACATGCGCAGCGGCCGGCAGACCGGCCAAGCATCGGGTGGGGACCAAGGAGTGCGTCCCCGCCCCGAAGGGAAGGAAGCCGGGCAAGGCTGGCAGAGGTCTTAGGGCCTCAAAGCAGCCTTCCAGGCCCGTAGAGGATCCCATGGTCATCGAATAAGATGGCCATGCGGATTCTACAGGCGAATATCAACCACTGCGCCAGGGCTCAGGACCTATTGTTCCAAAGCATGGCGGAGTGGTTGGTGAACGTCGTCGTGATCGCCGAGCCCTACTACGTCCCTTCGGGGGACGACTGGGCCGGCGACAGGGACGGTGTGGTGGCGATCGCGACCCGGACAGCGGCCGGATCCCCGGTCTTCGGAGGAGTGACGAAGGGTCGAGGCTACGTCTCGGCTCTCGTCGGAAACGTGACACTGATCGGGGTCTACTTCTCTCCGAATCGCAGTGTCGCCGACTTCGAACAGTTTCTGGTCGAAGTCGGTGCCCTCGTCGGGAGGAGTGGCCCCGGTCGGGTCCTCGTGGTCGGCGACCTGAATGCCAAATCCATGGCTTGGGGTTGCCCGGCCACGGACGCACGTGGAGAGCTCCTCGAAGACTGGGTAGTCGCGTCCGGTCTTGTCGTCCTGAACCGCGGGTCGGTACATACGTGCGTGCGGCAACAGGGTGGTTCGATCGTTGACATCACGTTCGCCGATCCCACCCTGGCGCGCCGTATCCGAGGCTGGCGGGTGATGGAGGATGTGGAGACGTTGTCGGACCACCGCTACGTGAGGTTCGACGTCTCCGCACTCCCCGCCCCGCCGAGTGCCCCGAGTCGACACTCGCGCGAGGAGGGCCGGCGATGGGCTCTGAAGCGTCTGGACAGGGAGGCGCTGGTGGAGGCTGCCCTGGTCCAGGCCTGGGTAGGAGCGCCGGAAGGCGCTGTGAATGTAGAGGCGGAAGCTGTGCGTCTGGGCCAGACCATGTCGCACATCTGCGATGCGGCGATGCCCCGCGTACGTTCCGCGACTCCGAGGCGCGGCGTTTACTGGTGGTCTGAGGAGCTATCGCGGCTCCGAGAGACCTGCGTGGCTCTCAGGCGCCAGTACACCAGATGTCGGAGGCGGCGGCGACGGGACCAAGAGCTTGAGAGTCAGCACTATACTCGATATCGTGAGGCAGTGCTGGCTTTCGTAGCGGCCATCGCCAAAGCCAAAGACCTGGCCGAAGCGGAGATGGTGGAATCCCTGGACAGGGATCCGTGGGGGAGGCCGTACAAGATGGTGAGGCGAAAGCTTCGACCGTGGGCCCCCCCGCTGACCAAGACTCTCCAGCCGGAGTTGCTGGAGTCCGTAGTCACGGCATTGTTCCCTCGAGGTACCGACCATCGGGTACCTCGTATGGCGCCGGTGACTGAGGCGGTAGAGGATGAGCGTTGGGACGCAGCACGGGATGTCTCCGTAGGTGAGTTGGGGGCTGCAGCGCTTCGGCTTCGGTCGAAGAACACTGCGCCGGGACCCGACGGCATCCCCGGGCGCGCCTGGGCCTTGGCTATAGGGCCTTTAGAGCCTTTAGTGCTGAGCCTCTTCAACGCTTGCTTGCGGCAGGGCCGGTTCCCGCGGACGTGGAAGAGTGGGAAACTGGTGTTGTTGCGCAAGGAGGGGCGGCCGGCTGCCGAGCCATCGGCATATCGGCCGATAGTGCTTCTCGACGAGGCGGGTAAGCTCTTTGAGCGGGTCTTATCCGCTCGCCTCGTCAAGCACTTGGGGGAGTCCGGTCGGGATCTCAGCGACCATCAATTTGGCTTCCGGAAGGGCAGATCCACCCTCGACGCTGTCGGTCGGGTGAGGGCCCTAGCAGAGGCCTCGGTGTCTAGGGGCGGGGTGGTGTTGGCGGTGTCTCTCGATATCGCCAACGCGTTCAACACTCTTCCCTGGGCGACCATTTTGGAGGCGCTGAGGTTCCACGCCGTGCCCGGGTACTTGCGTCGCGTCGTAGCGGATTACCTCTGCGACCGCGCCGTCTGCTACCCGTCTGGCGACGGCTGGATTCGTAGGGAGGTGTCGTGCGGTGTTCCTCAGGGGTCGGTTCTCGGACCTCTTCTGTGGAACATCGGCTACGACTGGGTGCTGCGCGGTGCCAACTTACGGGGTGTCGAAGTAACCTGTTACGCCGACGACACTCTCGTAACGGCACGCGGCGACAGCTACCGGGAGGCCAGTGTTCTGGCAACGGCTGGGGTCGCGCAAGTAGTGGCGCGCATTAGAAGGTTGGGGCTGGAGGTTGCATTGCACAAATCCGTCGCTGTGTGTTTTCACGGGCCGCGGAACGCACCTCCTGCCGGGTCGAGTGTGGTGGTCGGAGGAGTTTCCATCGCCGTCGGGCGTTCCTTGGAGTACCTTGGACTCGTCCTCGACAGTCGATGGAGCTTCGACGAGCACTTTCGGCGCCTAGCGCCGAAGCTAGTTAGGGCAGCCGGAGCGATGTGTCGCGTCCTCCCAAATGTCGGGGGACCGAGCATGAGCTGCCGGCGTCTGTACACCGGGGTGGTAAGGTCCATGGCGCTCTACGGGGCACCAATATGGGCCGATAGCCTCGACTCCCGCAACCGGGCCCTCTTGTGCAGAGCGCAAAGGGTCATGGCTGTCAGGGTGATCCGAGGGTATCGCACCATCTCGTGCGAGGCGGCCTGCGCTCTGGCCGGGACCCCACCGTGGGACCTGGACGCTTTGACGCTGGCGGAGGCGTATCGACGGAGGAGGGATGCCCGTCGTCGGGGGGAACATCCTCCGTCTGGGGAGGAGGGTGGGGAGTCGGATTGGAGGCGCAGGGCGCAGGAAGAGCTCCTTGTCACATGGCGAGAGAGGCTCAGGATGCCCGGCGCTGGCATATCGACGACCCTGGCGATCGGTCCCATCCTTTCGGATTGGGTCGGTCGTAGGCACGGGGTGATGACTTTCCACTTGACGCAGATCCTTTCGGGGCACGGATGCTTCGGGAGGTATCTGTTTAGGGTGGCGGGTCGTGAGCCCACGATGATGTGCCACGAGTGCGGCTGCGCCGAGGATACGGCGCAGCACACGCTGGCTTCGTGCCCGCATTGGGCGGAGCCGCGTGCTACACTCCTGGCTTCCATCGGGTCGGACCTCTCGCTCCCGGCCGTGGTCAAGGCCATGGTCTCGAGCGAAGAGGCGTGGGGTGCGGTGCGTTCCTTCTGCGAGGTCGTGATGTCGCAGAAGGAGGCGACGGAGAGGCTCAGGGAGGAGGACGGAGCCGCTCCACCGATGCGCCGGAGGAGGGTGGGGCGCAGGCGTGTCGCTCACGAGCGCCGTCTGCCGCCGTAGCCCCCGGTACGGGTGGTGGACTGCGAAGTCCGCCACTCGCCACGGTCCCATCTCGGGGCCGGGGCTCTAGTGGGTATGAGTCGGATCGGACTTCCTAGATTCTGAGCTCGGCGGCTTGCCGTCGGCTCGGAGATAAAGGTCGTCCAAAACGATCTGGCTCGGTCGGCTTGGGTGGGGAGCAGGGGAGCTCCTCGCCAGAAAACAAGCCGACCATCGGAGTGGGGCGCATCCCGGTCAACAGTTTGCGCCGCTCCATTTGGGGGGGTGGTGGCCGCCTACTTGGCGCTGCCTGCCGTTGGAGCAACGCGGACGTATGCTTCGGCGTTCCCGTGGCGCTCCTCCATACGGCGATGTGTTGACCGTCTGGTTTAGTGGGTAGGAGTCCCACATACCCACCGCCTTCCTCTCCCCTGGAATGCGGTGAAACCCATGAGGGTTCCAGACGAAAAAAAAAAAAAAAAAAAAAGGTTAGGTTAGGTTGGGGAGCCATGCTGGAAACCTCCTCGTGTGCCCGTCCGTTATCAATGTCACTCGGACTAGTCCGGTGGGATTGGAAGCGGTATGGGTCGGTGCTCCCTGGGAGACGGTTAACTCGGTCTTTCGGGATCGCGTTAGCCGTCTGCTAATGAGAGTGTTTTGTCGTTGTCTTTGGAGTCGTGGGTGTATCTGTTTTATGTCAACCCCAAGGTTCGACGCCTGCCGAGGGGTTGGGTAATGGCGAGGGCGTCCTCCGGGGACCTCACCCCTAAAAAGGAAAATAATGTAATGGTGTATCTTAAAGAGAAACTACCCCAGGAGGGTTCCGGCTGCTCAACAGCCGGGCAATCCCTCACGGACGCTGCGGCCTCCGTCTTCCCCTCGTATTCTGGGGGGGGAAAAGACCACCAAACGACATCTACGGCAGAGTCTGATCATTCAGACACAAGCATGATAACGGCTGGTTCAAGGGAGTCCCCGACACCGTTATCATGCTCAAAGACACGGCCCTGTTCTAAAGAGAGGAGCCGTTCCAGCTCGAAGGAGCGATCGAGCGGAGATGAAGTGCTCACGGTCAAAAAGATCATGACACCTAAGAGAGGGAGAGGTCGTCCTCCTACAACAGGCCAGTACGTGGGCCTCAAAAAGGCTAAGGAGGACTACCTCAGACTCCAAAGGAGAGAAATGGAGATCGAGGCAGAGAGAGAGCTACAGGAGCGCATCCGGAAGCGTCACCAGATGACAAGTGCTCAGATAGTTTTACCGGAAGTGGATGCCTTATTAGACCTCAGGAGAAGAGCAGAGGAACAGTTAGATCTCGTTTGCAGCATAGCGACGAGATCTAAAAATCTCAAAGGCACTTTCCAAAAAGCTCTGAAAGACGCGGCTGCTTCTGTCAGAGCTTGTGTCGAGAGTTTGGTAGAGAAAAATTCTACAGAAGAAATGCGTCAGCTGCATGAGACAAATGCGCGCTTACAGTCCGAATTAACTGAACTTAAGAAGGAAGTAGCCCAGCTCCGGAATACCAGCAAAATAGCAGCCCAGTCTCTGGAAGAATCAAACGGTCGAGCCCCGGAAAGCCAGCGTATTGACATTGAGCACCTCACACGTTCCATTATAGTGCAGGTTGGAACCATGATGAACTCAAGATTTGAGGCGATTGAGGAAAGGCTTCTTTCAAGACAGCATATCGGCCCGCCTTTAAATCCAGCTCCCATCATGGAACCAACAATCGCACCAGTGACGGAGCAACTGACAGTGCCCGCAACATCCGTAGGTCCAGAGAAAGACCACGTCAAACAGAGGCGCACTGGGAATGCTAAAAGGAAAAGGAAGATTTCACCAAAAGCCACAAACATCCAACCATTGCAGACGCAGACGGAACCTAGTCAACTCTCTACGGTTCCCCTTGCTGAGGATGAAGGCTGGACTAAGGTGACAAGACGTAAGCGCAAACCTCAGAAGTCGGCAGACCCACGAGACAGGGGAAAGAATCTGTTCAAACAGAAAAAGACGTCGGTTGGACGGTCACCACGATCGGCTGCGATAATCCTGACTTTGCAGCCGGGAGCTGAGGCGAGAGGAGTGACCTACGCTAGCGTTCTCCGACAGGCCAAATCAGCTGACCTCTCGGGATTTGGACTAACTGCGATTCGAGTCAAGAGAGCCGCCACAGGGGCAAGAATCCTGGAAATATCCGGTGCAGCAAGTGGCGAAAAGGCTGACGAAATGGCTAAGCGGCTTGGTAACACTCTGGGAAAGGAGGACGTTCGAGTGTCCAGGGTAACGAAATGCGCAGAAATTCGCATTTCGGAGCTGGACGACTCCGTCACCAAAGAGGAAGTGGTTTCGGCCATTTCCCGTTCAGGTGTTTGCCCTTGCAGCCAGGTGCTTGCTGGAGAGGTACGAAAAGACTTTCGAGGTCTTTTCACGATTTGGGTGCGATGTCCAGTTGCAGCAGCCAAAAAAATCGCGGAGAGCGGTCGAATTACGATCGGCTGGGTTTCCGCAAGAGTAAAGTTGTTGCAGGCGCGAACGAGACGATGCTGGAGGTGTCTTGAGGAAGGACACGTGAGGGAAAGCTGTACTTCAACAATAGACCGCGGAGGTCTATGCTTTAGGTGCTCTATGCCCGGCCACAAGGCAAAAACCTGCTCGTCAGCTCCTCATTGCATACTTTGTGCTGATCATAAGAGGCCCGCTAATCATACAGTGGGCAGCAAATCTTGCCCCGTTAACCCTCCCAGAAAGATTAGGATCATGCGAAATGCAACTAGTGTTGAGCCCCATAATGGTATGGTGATACCAGATAATACCGGGTAATGGCTGAGTTTTCTGTCTTACAAACAAACCTCAATCACTGTGCTAGAGCTCAGGACCTGCTTCTCCAGAGTCTGGCACAGTGGATGATAAAGATAGCGGTGATAGCTGAACCATACAACGTCCCCTCTAGGCCGAACTGGGTCGGCGACAGAGACGGCCTAGTTGCAATTGTTTGCTCTAGCGCGTACTGGTCACAGCCCCCCGCAAGGGTGATTAAGGGGCGGGGATATGTAGCAGCAATGGTGGATGAGATTGCAGTTATTGGCGCCTATTTCTCCCCCAACAGAAGTCTGGCTGAATTTGAAGTCTATATGACTGAAATTCTAGCCATTATTGGGCAGTTTCTTCCATGCCCTACAATGGTGGTTGGCGACTTTAACGCAAAATCGATAGCCTGGGGATGTGCCGTTACTGATGTCCGTGGCGAAATAATGAATGAGTGGTTGTCATCTGCTGGACTGGTTGTTCTGAATGGAGGGTCTGTTCATACGTGCGTACGTTCGCAGGGCGGATCTATAGTCGACGTTTCTTTCGCGAGCCCTGCGTTGGCGAGTCGTGTGGTACAGTGGAGAGTCCTCGAGGATGTGGAAACATTATCGGATCACCGATACATCCGGTTTGAGGTTCTCTTTCCCTCTGACAGACAACATTCTCTTGTGCGGTCTACCCAAGAGATAGGTCCTAGGTGGCAAGCAAAGCGGCTAGATAAAGGCATGCTGATTGAGGCGGCAGTCGTCCAATCCTGGGTGCCCGTGCCCGATGGACCAACTGAGGTTGAGGATGAAGCGAACTGGTTTCGTGGTGCAATGACTCGCATATGCAATGCCTCAATGCCCCGGGCCAAGCTGAATCCTCCCTTAAGACAGGTGTACTGGTGGTCGTCGGAAATATCGCAGCTACGCGAAGCCTGCGTATTGGTTAGGCGACAGTACACCCGTAGCCGTAGAAGAAGGCGAAGAAATCCTGAACTGGAGGCTGAGCTCTATTCGTTGTACGTGTCGGCCAAGGACGCTCTAAAGATCAGAATCTCGCGAGCCAAGGATGAAGCCAGGACAGAGATGCTAGAGTCTGTTAACAGAGATCCATGGGGGCGACCATACAAGATGGTGAGAGGGAAACTTCGACCCTGGACCCCCCCACTGACGCAGACTCTCCCGCCCGAGCTAACAGACCGGGTTGTGGCTGCATTATTTCCTCGAAGGGAAGACTACTTGCCACCGCCGATGGCAGGTTCTACAAGAGTGGAGGAGGAGTCCGATATACCCGGGGTGACCGATATGGAATTCGGTGTAGCGGTGGAGAGGCTTAAGGCCAAGAACACTGCTCCCGGTCCAGACGGAATACCCGGTCGGGTATTAGGGCTTGCTCTAGAGGAACTCGAGCCAAGACTAAGGAGTCTTTTGGACGTGTGCCTGTTGCAGTCGCAGTTTCCACAGCAGTGGAAGACGGGCCGTCTAGTGCTCCTTAGTAAGGAGGGACGTTCTCCGGAGTGTGCCTCGTCATACCGTCCGATTGTCTTGCTGGACGAAGTGGGAAAACTGTTTGAGCGACTGTTAGCTGCTAGAATAGTAACCCATCTTCGAGATACCGGTCCTGACCTCTCCGAAAACCAGTTCGGATTCCGATCTGGTAAATCGACGGTAGATGCTGTCCTGCGAGTGAAGACCGTTACGCAGGAGGCGGTGAAACGAGGGGAAGTTGTTTTGGCGGTGTCCCTAGACATCGCCAACGCGTTTAACACTTTGCCCTGGAGCTGTATCAGAGAGGCGCTAAGGTACCATCGAGTGCCCTCTTACCTTCGTCGCATTATCGGTGCATATCTCTCCGATCGTTCCGTTCTGTACCCGGTCAAAGGGGGTTTTCAGAAGAGGGACATGACTTGCGGTGTTCCACAGGGGTCGGTCCTCGGGCCGCTCTTGTGGAACATCGGGTACGATTGGGTCCTGCGCGGAGGTAACATTTCCGGTATCGATGTTACCTGTTATGCCGACGACACTTTGGTCACAGCTCGCGCTAAAACTCCGAGAGAAGCCGCAATTCTTGCCACGGTTGGAGTTGAACATATGGTAGGGCGTATTCGTCGTCTTGGGCTTGAAGTAGCCCTTAACAAATCCGAGGCTTTATGCTTCCACGGTCCTCGTAACGCCCCATCTTCGGACCTCGGCATCACAGTGGGCGGTACTCGTATCTGCATCGGGTCGACGATGAGATATCTCGGTCTCGTCCTCGATAGCAGGTGGAAGTTCACCGCCCACTTTGAGCAACTAACGCCGAAACTGCTGAGTGCAACAGCGGCATTCGGCTGGCTGCTGCCGAATCTAGGTGGACCAAATTCGTTGACCAGACGACTTTATGTCGGAGTCGTGAGGTCAATGGCTGTGTATGGAGCTCCGGTGTGGTCCCTGAATAGCCGGAATATCGCTCTCCTGCGCAAACCGCAGAGAGCGATGGCGATCAGGTTGATTCGCGGTTACCGCACCGTCTCATATGAGGCTGCTTGCGTCTTGTCGGGATTGTTGCCCTGGGACCTCTACGCGGTTGCCCTCACGACGATATATAATCTTCGTGGGGAGGCGTCTGTCTCGGGCCTTCGATCTGGAGTACGGGAAAGCATGCGGCGAGCAATAGTGGGCCATGCTAATGCAACATGGGCGGTAAGGCTGACGGAGCCCAGCGCAGGAGCCAGGGTTATTGATGCAGTTGCTCCCGTCTTAAAACAGTGGCTGAACAGACGCTTTGGTGCCCTTAGCTTTCGGCTGACGCAGGTACTCACGGGACATGGTTGTTTCGGCGAGTACTTGTGTCGGGTTGCCGAAAGAGAACCAAGTGCAGTCTGCCACCACTGCGACGATTGCCTAGTTGACACGGCTCAACATACCCTAGAGGAATGTCCAACCTGGGGACATGAAAGAGCGGCCCTGAGAGCAGTTATAGGGCAAGACCTCTCACTACTTACTGTGGTTCGAAAGATGACCGAGAGCAGGGAGTCGTGGGACGCAGTAAAAACTTTCTGCGAGCAAGTAATGCTCCAGAAAGAAGATGCGGAGCGAGTAAGGGAGGAAACTACGTCTTTGGCTATCCGCCGCAAAAGACTGGGTCGTCGAAGGGAGGCACACATTCGCCATCTTCCGCCCTAACACTAGCTAGTGGGTGACGGACTCGGGGGAGTCCCTCACTCATTTAAACTAGCCCGAGTAGGCGTGGGCGTGTTCTTTCACGCCACTCTGATCAACTGTTGTGCAGTGGATGGACGCCCATCTGTCCTCCACTTCAATCGAGCAGAGGTCTGCTGCTGAGACCGCCTCGTCGCCGGGTCGCGGACGATTGCCAGTTGGATGTTCCCGTGACCCCGGCATATGGCGACGAGAAGGACACCGTGGGGTTTTAGCCGGTTAGAGCCCGGCATAACCAGGTCGTCTCCCCCAAGGCGGCAGGGTATCCGTACTGGATTTCCCCACGTAAAAAAAAAAAAAAAAAAAAAAAAAAGGTTAGGTTAGGTTAGGTTAGGTTAGGTTAGGTTAGGTTAGGTTAGGTTAGGTTGGGGGGCCATGCTGGAAACCTCCTCGTGTGCCCGTCCGCTACCAATGTTGTCCGGATTCGTCCGGCGGGATTGGAAGTGGTACGGGCCGGTGCTCCCTGGGGGACGGTTAATGCGGTCTTTCGGGATCTCGTTAGCCGTCTGCTAATGTCCAGCGCGGGGTTGTCAGCCATGAGGTGCCCGAGTCTGGCTCATGGTTGGCAAGGGGGGTTCACGCGGCGGTCTGCCCTTAGGGGTGGTCCGTCTGCGGCGGCGGGCTCGGGTCCCTTTCCTTCGGCCTCAGCCGTTGGAAAGTGGGCTTGGGCAATTCGGTGGGAGGGCACAGGCCCTCTTTTCCGGGGGACAGCCGCGGGGTCATTCCGGGTACTTCTCTGTTTGCAGAGTTGACCTTGGGGTGGCCTCGTGGCTGCGGGGTTTTAGGGGTGTTTAGGGCTTGGGGTTCTTCCTTTCGAGTCGCTCTCTAAGGAGCGGTTCGGACGGTTGTTTTCCCTTGCAAAAGATGGTGCCCGGATTAACCTTCGTGGAGTGAGACACCACGGTCTTGCTCGGCGATCGTTAGTCCCGGCTTGGTGGGTTCCCGACTTATGCCTCTTTCTTGCTGGACTCGGTTGACCACCGTGTTCGGCGGTAGAGGCCTGTCGGGTTCGAGGTCGGGCTCCCTTTTTGAGTGGTGGTCTTGCGCGGCGGCGGTCCGTTGGCAGTTTCGGCCCTGTCAGCCAGCCGGGTCGTGCTTGACTCTCCGCTCATGTGGAGTCCGAACGGTGGTCTTCCTTCGGGGAGATCACCGCCGAGGGAGCTGGGCCTGGACGAGGTCCCCAGGCGTCTTGGGGTTGAGCATAGACTCCCCCGGGCGTTTGGGTTTCGGACCGGGCCTGGCTAGAAGAGGGCTTCGGCCTTCTTCTTAAGGTGGGCTTGGGTGGGGAGGAGGGGAGCCCCCCGCGATCTATCAAGCCTGCTGACTATGGAGGGGGCCTCTCGTTGCGGGGTGCCCTCTACGTGGTGTCCGTCGGGGCGCCGCGGTTGTATGCGAAAGCGTTCCCGCGGTGTCCCATCATGACGGCGACGGCAACCGTCTGGTTTAGTGAGTAGGAGTCTCACATACCCAACGCCTTCCTCCCCTGGAATGCGGTGGGACCCATGATGGGTTATATAGGTTAGGTTGGGGAGCCATGCTGGAAACCTCCTCGTGTGCCCGTCCGTTATCAATGTCACTCGGACTTGTCCGGTGGGATTGGAAGCGGTACGGGCCGGTGCTCCCTGGGGGACGGTTAATTCGTCTTTTGGGATCGGGTTAGCCGTCTGCTAATGTCCAGCATAGGGGGAGTCAGCTATGGGGTTGAAGCCCGGTACATAGCTGACAAATCGGGGGGGATGTGGTGTTTTGTCTTTGTTTCGTTGGTCCTTTGTCACTGTTGTTTGTGTTGAGAGTGTCTTGTATTTGTTTTATGAGTAGTGGGTGTATTTGTATTTTATGTCAACCCCAAGGTGTGACGCCTGCTGAGGGGTTGGGTAATGGCGAGGGCGTCCCTCGGGGACCTCACCCCTAAAAGGATTAAATGAAATGGTGAATCTTAAAAAGAAATTACCCCAGGAGGGTTCCGGCTGCTCAGCAGCCGGGCAATCCCTCACGGACGCTCCGGCCTCCGTCTTCCCCTCGTATTCTGGGGGGGGAAAAGACCACCAAACTACGTCCGCAGAGTCTGACCATTCAGATACCAGCATGATAACGGCTGGTTCAAGGGAGTCCCCGACACCGTTATCATGCTCAAAGACACGGCCCTGCTCTAAGGAGAGGAGCCGTTCCAGCTCGAACGAACGTTCGAGTGGAGACAAGGTGCTTACGGTGAAGAAGATCGTAACACCGAAGAGAGGGAGAGGTCGTCCGCCTACAACTGGCCAGTATGTGGGCCTGAAAAAGGCCAAGGAGGACTACCTCAGACTCCAAAGGAGAGAAATGGAGATCGAAGCAGAAAGAGAGCTACAAGAGCGCATAAGGGAGCGTCACCAGACGAATCGTTCCCAGAGGATATCACCTGAAGTTGAGGCCATCATCGATCTCAAGAAACAAGCGGAGGAGCAATTAGATCTCGTTTGCAGTATAGCAGCGAGGTCTAAAAATCTAAAAGGCACGTTTCAAAAAGCTCTTAAGGACGCTGCTTCTTCTGTAAGAGCTTGTGTCGAAATTCTGGCCGAGAAGAACACCACTGAGGAGATGCGAGAATTGCAAGAGGCGAATGCACGGCTGAAGTCCGAGTTGTTGGAGCTTAAGCAGGAAGTGGCCCAGCTGCGCACTGACAGTGAGACGAATGCTAAGTTTCAGGGAAACGGTAACAATTGCACATCTGAGAATCAACGCATCGACGTAGAGCAGCTATCTCATTCCATCATAGTGCAGGTTGGAACCATAATGAACTCTAGGTTTGAGGCACTAGAGGAAAGGCTACTATCAGGAAAGCGTATCCGTCCGCCTTTAAATTCCGACGATGTCATTATGGAACCAGCAACTCTACCCGCTTCGGAACAATCTACTGTGCCTACAACGTCTGGAGGCCACAATCGAGAGCCCAAAAATGTCCAGGAAAGTAGTAAGAGGAAGATTAAAAAGAAGAGGAAAGTCTCACCAAAAGCCACGAACCTCAAAGTAGTGCAGACAAAACCTAACCAACTTCCTACTGTCTCCCCGGCTGAAGATGATGGTTGGGTGAAGGTAACGAGACGTAAAGGTAAGCCTCTGAAGTCTGGTGACCTACGGAGTAGGGGAAAGGATATCGCTAATAAGAAAAACCCAACGATTGGACGACCACCTCGATCTGCGGCAATAATTCTAACAATGCAGCCGGGAGCTGCGGAGAGAGGAGTGTCTTATGCCAGTATTCTCCGACAGGCTAAATCAGCGGACCTTTCTGGATTTGGACTAAATGCAATTCGTGTCCGAAAAACTGCCACAGGAGCAAGAATCTTGGAAATATCCGGTGAAGCAAACGGTGAAAAGGCTGACGAATTGGCGAAGCGGTTGGGCAACACCCTTGACAAAACTGACGTTCGAGTGTCCAGGGTGACGAAATGTGCTGAAATGCGTATCTCGGAGCTGGACGACTCCGTCACTAAAGAGGAAGTGGTCTTGGCCATTTCCCGCTCAGGTGACTGTCCTCCCAGCCAAGTTATTACGGGAGAGGTTCGGAGGGACTTTCGAGGTCTATTCACAATCTGGGTGCGGTGTCCAGTGGTAGCAGCCAAAAGAATTATTGAAAGCGGGCGAATTAAGATCGGGTGGATTTCCGCCAGGGCAAAATTATTAGCAGGACGAACAAGACGTTGCTGGCGGTGTCTCGAGGAAGGACATGTTAGGGAAAGCTGCACTTCAGCAATAGATCGCGGTGGTCTATGTTTCCGTTGCTCCGTCTCCGGACACAAGGCAAAAACTTGCTCGGCCGCCCCACACTGCATACTTTGTCATGACCGTAATAGGCCAGCGAATCATATCGTGGGCAGCAAATCATGCCCTGTCAACGCTCCCAGAAAAGGTAAAGTGACACAGAACGATATTAGAGTGCAGCCACAACGGCAGCCCCCATCGTCTAATGTTAGTTCAGGGGAAGCGGTGGTACCAGACAATACGCAATAATGGCTAAGTTTAGTGTTCTGCAAAGTAACCTCAATCACTGTGCCAGAGCCCAGGATTTGCTTCTCCAGAGCCTTGCACAGTGGATGATTCCAATAGCGGTAATATGTGAACCCTACGTCATTCCGTCCAGACCGAACTGGGTCGGTGATAGGGATGCCCTAGTCGCTATTGTCAGCCCTGATAGAAATTGGTCACTATCCAATGTGAGGGTCTTTCAAGGGAGAGGCTATGTCGCAGCTTTAGTGGATGAGATGGCTGTTATTGGTGCCTACTTCTCACCCAACAGAAGTCTAGCCGAATTTGAAGTCTTTATGACCGAAATTCTGGCCACTATAGCGCAGTTTCTTCCGTGCCCTATATTGGTGGTTGGAGACTTCAACGCCAAATCGACAGCCTGGGGATGTCCCGCTACCGATGCCCGCGGCGAAGTAATGGAAGAGTGGTTGTCGAGTGCTGGTCTAGTTGTACTGAACAAAGGGTCCGTACATACTTGCGTGCGGTCGCAGGGCGGATCTATCGTCGATGTTTCTTTCGCGAGCCCTGCGTTGGCGCGCCGTGTGGTGCGGTGGAGAGTCCTCGAGGATGTGGAAACCTTATCGGACCACCGATATATCCGGTTCGAGGTTCTCTCCCTCTCAAGCAGACAACATGTTCCAATGCCGTCTTCCCACGAGGTAGGGCCCAGGTGGCAATTAAAGCGACTACATAAAGACATGGTGATGGAGGCAGCAATCGTCCAATCCTGGGTGCCCATGCCCGAAGGACCAATTGAGGTTGAGGATGAAGCGAACTGGTTCCGTGGTGCGATGACGCATATATGCGATGCCTCGATGCCCCGGGCCAGGCTGAATCCTCCCTTGAAACAGGTGCATTGGTGGTCATCGGAAATATCGCAGCTACGCGAAGCCTGTGTGCTGGCGAGACGACAATACACCCGTAGCCGGAGGAGAAGACGACGGAACCTTCAACTTGAGGCAGACCTCTATTCCATTTACGCTTCTGCCAAAGATGCGCTGAAGATCAACATCTCGAGAGCAAAAGATGAAGCCAGAAGTGAATTGTTAGAGTCTGTTAACAGAGATCCATGGGGGCGACCATACAAGATGGTGAGAGGGAAACTTCGACCCTGGACCCCCCCACTGACGCAGACCCTACCGCCCGAACTAACAGACCGGGTTGTGGCTTCATTATTTCCCCGAAGGGAAGAGTACTTGCCACCGCCGATGGCGGGTTGTACAAGAATGGAGGAGGAGTCCGATATACCCGGGGTAACCGATATGGAATTCGGTGTAGCGGTGGAGAGGCTTAAGGCCAAGAACACTGCTCCCGGTCCAGACGGAATACCCGGTCGGGTATTAGGGCTTGCTCTAGAGGAACTGCAGCCAAGACTAAGGAGTCTTTTGGACGTATGCCTGTTGCAGTCGCAATTTCCACAGCAGTGGAAAACGGGCCGTCTAGTGCTCCTCAGTAAGGAGGGACGTTCTCCGGAGTGTGCCTCATCATACCGTCCGATTGTCTTGCTGGACGAAGTGGGAAAACTGTTTGAGCGACTGTTAGCTGCTAGAATAGTAACCCATCTTCGAGATACCGGTCCTGACCTCTCCGAGAACCAGTTCGGATTCCGATCTGGTAAATCGACGGTAGATGCTGTCCTGCGAATAAAAACCATTGCTCAGGAGGCGGTGAAAAGAGGCGAAGTCGTCTTGGCGGTGTCCCTCGACATCGCCAATGCGTTTAACACTCTGCCTTGGAGCTGTATCAGAGAGGCGCTAAGGTATCATCGAGTGCCCCCTTACCTTCGTCGCATTATCGGTGCATATCTCTCCGATCGTTCCGTTCTGTACCCGGTCAAAGGGGGTTTTCAGAAGAGGGACATGACTTGCGGTGTTCCACAGGGGTCGGTCCTTGGGCCGCTCTTGTGGAACATCGGGTACGATTGGGTCCTGCGCGGAGGTAACATTTCCGGTATCGATGTTACCTGTTATGCCGACGACACCCTGGTCACAGCTCGCGCTAAAACTCCGAGACAAGCCGCAATTCTTGCCACGGTTGGAGTTGAGCATATGGTAGGGCGTATTCGTCGTCTTGGGCTCGAAGTAGCCCTTAACAAGTCCGAGGCTTTATGCTTCCACGGTCCTTGTAAAGCCCCATCTTCGGATCTCGGCATCACAGTGGGCGGTACTCGTATCTGCATCGGGTCGACGATGAGATATCTCGGTCTCGTCCTCGATAGCAGGTGGAAGTTCACCGCCCACTTTGAGCAGCTAACGCCGAAACTGCTGAGTGCAACAGCGGCATTCGGCTGGCTGTTGCCGAATCTAGGTGGACCAAATTCATTGGCCAGGCGACTTTATGCGGGGGTCGGGAGGTCAATGGCTGTGTATGGAGCTCCGGTGTGGTCCGAGTCCCTGAATAGCCGGAATATCGCTCTCTTGCGCAAACCGCAGAGAGCGATGGCGATCAGGTTGATTCGCGGCTACCGCACCGTCTCATACGAGGCTGCCTGCGTTCTAGCAGGATCGTTGCCTTGGGATCTTTACGCGGTCGCCCTCACGACGATATACAATCTTCGTGCGGAGGCGGTCGTCCCAGGCCTCCGACCAGAAGTACCGGAAAGGATGCGGCGAGCAATAGTGGGCCACGCAGATGCAGTATGGGCGGATAGGCTGACGGAGCCTAGTGCAGGCGCTAGGGCTATCGAAGCAGTTGCTCCCGTCCTAAAACAATGGTTAAACAGACGCTTTGGTTCCCTTAGCTTCCGGCTGACGCAGGTGCTCACGGGACATGGTTGTTTCGGCGAGTACTTGTGTCGGGTTGCCGGCAGGGAACCAAATGCTGTCTGTCACCACTGTGACGCTTGTCTCGTCGAGACTGCTCAACATACGCTGGAGGAGTGCCCAGCTTGGGAACTAGAAAGAGCGGCCCTCAGAACAGCTATAGGGCAAGAACTCTCACTACCAACTGTGGTTCAAAAGATGACCGAGAGCAGGGGGTCGTGGGACGCAGTTAAAGCGTTCTGTGAGCACGTAATGCTCCAGAAGGAAGATGCGGAGCGACTTAGGGAGGAAACATCTTCCTTGGCTATCCGCCGCAGAAGAATGGGTCGTCGAAGAGAGGCTCACATTCGCCATCTTCCGCCCTAACAATAGCTAGTGGGTGGTGGACTCGGGGGAGTCCTTCACTCAATTAATCTAGCCCGAGTAGGCGTGGGCGTGTTCTTTCACGCCACTCTGACCAGTTGTTGTTGTTGCGCAGTGGATGGACGACCATCTGTCCTCCACTCCAACCGAGCAGGGGTCTGCTGAGACCGCCTCGTCGCCGGGTCGCGGACGATTGCCAGCTGGATGTTCCCGTGACCCCGGCATATGGCGACGAGAAGGACACCGTGGGGTTTTAGCCGGTTAGAGCCCGGCATAACCAGGTCGTCTCCCCCGAGGCGGCAGGGTATCCGTCCTGAATTTCCCCACGTAAAAAAAAAAAAAAAAAAAAAAAAAAAAAAAAAAAGGTTAGGTTAGGTTAGGTTAGGTTAGGTTAGGTTAGGTTAGGTTGGGGGGCCATGCTGGAAACCTCCTCGTGTGCCCGTCCGCTACCAATGTTGTCCGGATTCGTCCGGCGGGATTGGAAGCGGTACGGGCCGGTGCTCCCTGGGGGACGGTTAATGCGGTCTCTCGGGATCTTGTTAGCCGTCTGCTAATGTCCAGCGCGGGGGTCAGCTATGAGGGACATAGCTGACGAAACGCTACCAAGGTGCCTTGGTCTGGTTTTCATGGTCTTCGTGTCCGTGGCGATCAGAACGGAGGTTCTTGGCTAGCGTGGGGAGGTGTTTTCGCCTGCCTCATTCTGGGGCAGTCGATGGGAGGCCAGACCTTGAGTGATTGCTCCTGGCTGGTCGGGGGGGCCCGGTACCCCTTAGTGAGTGTTTCGGCGCTCGGTCTCGGGGTATTGGGATGCGGGGTCCCGTCTCTCCCTGCAGCGGGCTTGTTCGCGGGTCCGCTGTGGACGGAGTTAAGACTCACGCAGAGGTGGGTCGAACCTTACGGCCGGTCTCTTGGGGGTGGTGCTTGCGCTGCTCTCGAGGGTTGTAGGTTTGGGGCGTAGTGCTGCTGCCCATGCTTCACTAGTTTTAGGCCCGGTCGTTCGCTTCCGGGCGAGCGGCCATAGGTAGTCTAGTTAGAGGCTTGGCATAGTAGTAGTACTAGTTCGTAGTGGTGCTTAAGCTTGCTTCTAGTGTTGGCCCGGCTGACCCGCAGTGAGCCCGGTTTGGATTATCCAACTTGCTCGAATGCGGAGGCCATAGGTAGTCTAGTTTGTGGCTTTAGTAGTTAGGTAGCTAGACTAGGGTGTCGGTCCCGGTCCTCCTGCCTCCGGCAGAGCTGGCTGTGGGATAGATACCTCTGTCTGGCTAGCGGCGGACCGATCCCGATGCCGGTTGCCGGTGTGGTGTTCATCAACGTGCTCGGTGGCGAATGGATCTGGGAAGCCGTAGCTAGAAGTAGTTAGCGGTAGTTAGAAGTAGCTAGTTCTAGTTTAAGGGGTGTTTTGGCCCGGACCCGATGCCAGTGGCGAATGGTCGAGGGCATGTCCGGATCAGTGGCCGTCGTTAGCGGTGGCCCTGTTGCCGGTCGGTCGGCGAGTCCGGTGGGTACTTAACTGTGCAGCCGGACGGGCATTTTTTGCCATCGTCGAGTCGTAAACTCCTGCAGGTGTGGCGGTCATGTGAAGCAGCCTGCAGGGGAGCGAGGGTCTTGCCTTAATTGGCCGGACCGCGAGGAGTAAACCTCTTTAAAAAATCCTCAATTCTCGGCGTTTTGTTGCGTGACGTCGGGGTGCTCGTAAGAGAGGCTGGGGAGTTCATCAGCCGCTAGCGCACAACCCTGGAATACCACCCGACCTTCCAGGTGTATTAGGGTTACCCGGGCAAGAGGCTCTGCCGGGGCTGACAATTTAGTTCCTCAATACTCGTGGGATTTGTTATGGAAAATCTTAAACACAAAAACGACGTTGAGAGAGAGGAGAGGAGGACGAGGAGGGGAGAGAATAAGGAGAGGCAGGTGACGAGGAGCGTCACGAGTAGGGAGTCTAGTGCGGGGCGGCAGGACGAGGACATGGACTCCGACTGCAGCTTCGCAACTGGACGGTCCCAAAGCCCCGCTACGGGCGGGAAGCTTTGGCGCAAGAGGCGACGCCCGAACCCCGAGTTGGAGCTGTCCGACGACGAGGATTCGGAGCGGTCTGCGTCTGCGTCAAGAGGCCGAGGGCGGCCCCCGACGACGGGGGAGTACGTAGGTTTGGCCGATGCCAAAAGAGCTCTTCTCGCTGCAAAGCGGGAAGAGTTCAAGGCGTTGGTAGAGGAAGAGCTAGAGAAGAGCGTCGCTGTAACTCGCAAGAGGCGGGAACAGCGAGCCGCTGAACTAGCTTCGACCTCGGGGCAGGTATCGGAGTCGGGCGTCGGACCCAGCAATAGGTCCACGGCCCTGAGCAAGCAGCAGGTCGTAGAGGACTTGGCTATTATTGCGAAAATAGCCACAAAGTCCAAAAACCTGAAGGGGACCATAGTCCGCGAGCTTAAGGACGCGGTGGCTTCAATAGCCGAGGCCGTGGAAGTCCTGGGATCGCGGACTCTCACTGAAGAGACGCGGCGGCTGCAGGCGGACAATGCTCGCCTGCAAGCCGAGATGGACACTCTCCGCAAGGAGATGTCCACATTAAGAGGAGACATGGAGAAGACACGGAAGCAGGGTTGTCCGGCGCCCTCTGCCACCGAATTGACGGAGGCTGCGACCCCTGCAACGCAGCCTCAGACAGCCTCGCTGGAAGAGATCTGTCGGGCGGTCATGTCCCAGGTGGGGACCATGGTGAACGCCCGACTGGCCTCCATAGAGGACCGGCTCCTCCCGGAGACGAGGCTTCGGCCTCCGCTGGCGGCCGACAAGAGGCGGGAGGCGGTGCAGACCACTGAGTCAGCTAAGACCGCCGCCCCACCCTCTGCGGGCCCCAGCGAGTCGGCGCAGAAGAAGCCTAAGGGAGCGAAGGCGAAGCCAAAAGCGGCTCAGCCGCAGGCAAAGCCGAAGGCTACCAAGCCTCAGGCGAAGCCAAAAGCGGCAAAGCCGCCCAAGAAGGGACAGGGAAAGGGCCCTGCTGGACCTTCTGCATCGCGGTCGAAACCGCAGTCGCAGAAGCCAGGGACCGCTCCCAAAAGAAAGCTCCGGGCAGAACGATCCACGGCTGTGGTATTGACTCTGCATCCCGAAGCCGAGGCCACTGGCGTCACTTACGCCCAGGTCTTGGCGGAGGCGAAGCAGAAGGTCAACCTGGCCGACCTTGGTATTAAGGACCTAAGGTTCAGGAAGGCGGTCACTGGTGGCCGCATCCTGGAACTGCCCGGAGCGAATACCGGGGGTATGGCGGACTCTCTCGCTAAAAAGCTGAGAGAGTCACTGCCCGAAGGGCAGGTCAGGGTCTCTAGACCCACGAGGTGCGCAGAAATGCGCATTTCGGGACTGGACGACTCCGTGTCCAGCGTTGACGTGGCTACGGCCGTCGCACGGGTTGGTGGGTGCAACGTCGACGAAGTCCGGTGTGGGGCTGTCACCGTCGGCGCCGGTGGCCTCGGTGCTGCGTGGGTTCGTTGCCCGGTCGCAGCGGCCAAGAAGGTGTCCGGCGGCGGCAGGCTCCTCGTCGGTTGGGTGTCGGCGCAGGTCCGCGTCTTGGACGATCGGCCCCTCAGGTGCTTCCGGTGCCTGGAGATGGGGCACGTCAGGACCAAGTGCACTGCGGAGGTCGACAGGAGCGACCTCTGCTATCGGTGCGGAAGGCCCGGGCACAAGGCCCAGGAGTGCTCTGCCGAGCCGCACTGCGTCACATGCGCAGCGGCCGGCAGACCGGCCAAGCATCGGGTGGGGACCAAGGAGTGCGTCCCCGCCCCGAAGGGAAGGAAGCCGGGCAAGGCTGGCAGAGGTCTTAGGGCCTCAAAGCAGCCTTCCAGGCCCGTAGAGGATCCCATGGTCATCGAATAAGATGGCCATGCGGATTCTACAGGCGAATATCAACCACTGCGCCAGGGCTCAGGACCTATTGTTCCAAAGCATGGCGGAGTGGTTGGTGAACGTCGTCGTGATCGCCGAGCCCTACCACGTCCCTTCGGGGGACGACTGGGCCGGCGACAGGGACGGTGTGGTGGCGATCGGGACCCGGACAGCGGCCGGATCCCCGGTCTTCGGAGGAGTGACGAAGGGTCGAGGCTACGTCTCGGCTCTCGTCGGAAACGTGACACTGATCGGGGTCTACTTCTCTCCGAATCGCAGTGTCGCCGACTTCGAACAGTTTCTGGTCGAAGTCGGTGCCCTCGTCGGGAGGAGTGGCCCCGGTCGGGTCCTCGTGGTCGGCGACCTGAATGCCAAATCCATGGCTTGGGGTTGCCCGGCCACGGACGCACGTGGAGAGCTCCTCGAAGACTGGGTAGTCGCGTCCGGTCTTGTCGTCCTGAACCGCGGGTCGGTACATACGTGCGTGCGGCAACAGGGTGGTTCGATCGTTGACATCACGTTCGCCGATCCCACCCTGGCGCGCCGTATCCGAGGCTGGCGGGTGATGGAGGATGTGGAGACGTTGTCGGACCACCGCTACGTGAGGTTCGACGTCTCCGCACTCCCCGCCCCGCCGAGTGCCCCGAGTCGACACTCGCGCGAGGAGGGCCCGCGATGGGCTCTGAAGCGTCTGGACAGGGAGGCGCTGGTGGAGGCTGCCCTGGTCCAGGCCTGGGTAGGAGCGCCGGAAGGCGCTGTGAATGTAGAGGCGGAAGCTGTGCGTCTGGGCCAGACCATGTCGCACATCTGCGATGCGGCGATGCCCCGCGTACGTTCCGCGACTCCGAGGCGCGGCGTTTACTGGTGGTCTGAGGAGCTATCGCGGCTCCGAGAGACCTGCGTGGCTCTCAGGCGCCAGTACACCAGATGTCGGAGGCGGCGGCGACGGGACCAAGAGCTTGAGAGTCAGCACTATACTCGATATCGTGAGGCAGTGCTGGCTTTCGTAGCGGCCATCGCCAAAGCCAAAGACCTGGCCGAAGCGGAAATGGTGGAATCCCTGGACAGGGATCCGTGGAGGAGGCCGTACAAGATGGTGAGGCGAAAGCTTCGACCGTGGGCCCCCCCGCTGACCAAGACTCTCCAGCCGGAGTTGCTGGAGTCCGTAGTCACGGCATTGTTCCCTCGAGGTACCGACCATCGGGTACCTCGTATGGCGCCGGTGACTGAGGCGGTAGAGGATGAGCGTTGGGACGCAGCACAGGATGTCTCCGTAGGTGAGTTGGGGGCTGCAGCGCTTCGGCTTCGGTCGAAAAACACTGCGCCGGGACCCGACGGCATCCCCGGGCGCGCCTGGGCCTTGGCTATAGGGCCTTTAGAGCCTTTAGTGCTGAGCCTCTTCAACGCTTGCTTGCGGCAGGGCCGGTTCCCGCGGACGTGGAAGAGTGGGAAACTGGTGTTGTTGCGCAAGGAGGGGCGGCCGGCTGCCGAGCCATCGGCATATCGGCCGATAGTGCTTCTCGACGAGGCGGGTAAGCTCTTTGAGCGGGTCTTATCCGCTCGCCTCGTCAAGCACTTGGGGGAGTCCGGTCGGGATCTCAGCGACCATCAATTTGGCTTCCGGAAGGGCAGATCCACCCTCGACGCTGTCGGTCGGGTGAGGGCCCTGGCAGAGGCCTCGGTGTCTAGGGGCGGGGTGGTGTTGGCGGTGTCTCTCGATATCGCCAACGCGTTCAACACCCTTCCCTGGGCGACCATTTTGGAGGCGCTGAGGTTCCACGCCGTGCCCGGGTACTTGCGTCGCGTCGTAGCGGATTACCTCTGCGACCGCGCCGTCTGCTACCCGTCTGGCGACGGCTGGATTCGTAGGGAGGTGTCGTGCGGTGTTCCTCAGGGGTCGGTTCTCGGACCTCTTCTGTGGAACATCGGCTACGACTGGGTGCTGCGCGGTGCCAACTTACGGGGTGTCGAAGTAACCTGTTACGCCGACGACACTCTCGTAACGGCACGCGGCGACAGCTACCGGGAGGCCAGTGTTCTGGCAACGGCTGGGGTCGCGCAAGTAGTGGCGCGCATTAGAAGGTTGGGGCTGGAGGTTGCATTGCACAAATCCGTCGCTGTGTGTTTTCACGGGCCGCGGAACGCACCTCCTGCCGGGTCGAGTGTGGTGGTCGGAGGAGTTTCCATCGCCGTCGGGCGTTCCTTGGAGTACCTTGGACTCGTCCTCGACAGTCGATGGAGCTTCGACGAGCACTTTCGGCGCCTAGCGCCGAAGCTAGTTAGGGCAGCCGGAGCGATGTGTCGCGTCCTCCCAAATGTTGGGGGACCGAGCATGAGCTGCCGGCGTCTGTACACCGGGGTGGTAAGGTCCATGGCGCTCTACGGGGCACCAATATGGGCCGATAGTCTCGACTCCCGCAACCGGGCCCTCTTGTGCAGAGCGCAAAGGGTCATGGCTGTCAGGGTGATCCGAGGGTATCGCACCATCTCGTGCGAGGCGGCCTGCGCTCTGGCCGGGACCCCACCGTGGGACCTGGACGCTTTGACGCTGGCGGAGGCGTATCGACGGAGGAGGGATGCCCGTCGTCGGGGGGAACATCCTCCGTCTGGGGAGGAGGGTGGGGAGTCGGATTGGAGGCGCAGGGCGCATGAAGAGCTGCTCGTCACATGGCGAGAGAGGCTCAGAGTGCCCAGCGCTGGTAAATCGACTGCCCTGGCGATCGGTCCCATCCTTTCGGACTGGGTCGGTCGCAGGCACGGGGTGATGACATTCCACCTGACGCAGATCCTTTCGGGGCACGGATGCTTCGGGAGGTATCTGTTTAGGGTGGCGGGTCGTGAGCCCACGATGATGTGCCACGAGTGCGGCCGCGCCGAGGATACGGCGCAGCACACGCTGGCTTCGTGCCCGCATTGGGCGGAGCCGCGTGCTACACTCGTGGCTTCCATCGGGTCGGACCTCGCGCTCCCGGCCGTGGTCAAGGCCATGGTCTCGAGCGAAGAGGCGTGGGGTGCGGTGCGTTCCTTCTGCGAGGTCGTGATGTCGCAGAAGGAGGCGGCGGAGAGGCTCAGGGAGGAGGACGGAGCCGCTCTACCGATGCGCCGGAGGAGGGTGGGGCGCAGGCGTGTCGCTGACGAGCGCCGTCTGCCGCCGTAGCCCCCGGTACGGGTGGTGGACTGCGAAGTCCGCCACTCGCCACGGTCCCATCTCGGGGCCGGGGCTCTAGTGGATATGAGGCGGATCGGACTTCCTCGATTCTGAGCTCGGCGGCTTGCCGTCGGCTCGGAGATAAAGGTCGTCCAAAACGATCTGGCTCGGTCGGCTTGGGCGGGGAGCAGGGGAGCTCCTCGCCAGAAAACAAGCCGACCATCGGAGTGGGGCGCATCCCGGTCAACAGTTTGCGCCGCTCCATTTGGGGGGGTGGTGGCCGCCTACTTGGCGTTGCCTGCCGTTGGAGCAACGCGGATGTATGCTTCGGCGTTCCCGTGGCGCTCCTCCATACGGCGATGTGTTGACCGTCTGGTTTAGTGAGTAGGAGTCTCACATACCCACCGCCTTCCGCTCCCCTGGAATGCGGTGGAACCCATGAGGGTTCCAGACGAAAAAAAAAAAAAAAAAAAAAAAGGTTAGGTTAGGTTAGGTTAGGTTAGGTTAGGTTAGGTTGGGGGGCCATGCTGGAAACCTCCTCGTGTGCCCGTCCGCTACCAATGTTGTCCGGATTCGTCCGGCGGGATTGGAAGCGGTACGGGCCGGTGCTCCCTGGGAGACAGTTAACTCGGTCTTTCGGGATCGCGTTAGCCGTCTGCTAATGTCCAGCGCGGGGGTCAGCTATGGGGTTCGTGCCCGGTACATAGCTGACAATGGGGGGTAAACGTTTGTGTCGTCTTCGGTTTGTTCAGTCCTTGTCTCTTTTGTCTATGTATCGAGAGTGTTTTGTTCTGTTCTGTTTTAAGAGTCGTGGGTGTTAGTGTTTTGTGTCAACCCCGAGGTCTGGCGCCTGCCGAGGGGTTGCGTAATGGCTAGGGCGTCCTCCGGGGACCTCACCCCACAAAGGAAATATAAATGAAGGCGACTCTAAAGAGAAAACTACCCCAGGAGGGTACTAGCTGCTCCGCAGCTGGAGAATCCCTCACGGACGCTACGGCCTCCGTCTTCCCCTCGTATTCTGGGGGGGGAAAAGACCGCCATTCAAATACTTCTGATCAATCAGACTCGAGCATGATAACGGCTGGATCAAGGGAGTCCCCACCACCGTTATCGTGCTCTAAAAAACGGACCAGTCTCAAAGAGAGGTGCCGTTCGGGCTCGGACGAAAGTTCAAGTGAAGAGGAGGTGGAAACTGTCATTGTTACGAAAGCAGTTACACCTAAGAGAGGGCGAGGTCGTCCTCCTACCACAGGCCATTATGTGGGCCTGAAGAAGGCCAAGGAGGATTACCTCAGACTCCAACGGAGGGAGTTAGAATTAGAGGCCGAGAGAGATCTGCAGGAACAGATACGAGTACGCCAACAGTACAGAAGCGTACGTGGCCCACCACCATCACCTCGAAATGGGTCAGTTACGGATCTCCATAAACAGGTAGAGGAGAATCTAGAGGTCGTCTGCAATGTCGCGACGAAATCTAAAAACCTAAAGGGCACTTTCCAACGAGCCCTGAAAGACGCGGTTTCCTCCATCAGAACTTGCGTGGAGAGCATAGCTGAAAGAAACGTGACAGAGGAGACGCGACAATTGCAAGAAATGAACACCCGCTTGCAATCGGAGCTGGCCGAATTAAGAAAAGAGGTTGCGCAGCTTCGTTTAGCTAGTGAGCAAGCTCGTGGAGGTCAAACCAATGATCACGGTATTGTAGTTAAAAGCCACGACGTTATTATACAACAGCCCTCCCACTCTGTCATGGCTGACCTTGGAAACATCATAGATTCTAAATTTAAAGCTCTCGAGGAAAAACTATTTCCAGAAAAGACTTTTGGTACCCCTGCACCCAATCACAGGGCCAGGGAGGGCTCTGTTCCGGAATCTATCCCAAGACCAGCTGATACTGTTATACCGGTGTCTCAACAAGAGGTCATAGTACCAGAACTTTCGGAACCTTTGACCAGAAACGAAGTGGAAAAGAGATCCAAAAAGAAAAAGAAGAATAAGAAGAGTAGTTCCGCTAAAGATAGACAGATCCAGGCTGTTACAAAACCTCACCCTCTTACCGCCGTCCCCGTCACTACCGAGGATGGTTGGATAAAGGTAACCAAACGACGCCCTAATCGTCAAAAATCTGAAGCCACACAAGGCAAACAGAAAAAGGTAGGGACAAAACCTACACTACGACCTCCTCGTTCAGCGGCAATAGTGCTGACACTGAAGCCCGGAGCTGAGGAAAGAGGAGTTTCATATGCCAGCATACTCCGAAATGCAAAGAGCGCTGATCTGTCAGGAATAGGTCTCACCTGTATTCGAGTGAGGAAAACCGCCACAGGTGCTAGAATCCTCGAGATACCAGGTGCTACTAGTGGCGAGAAAGCAGATGAAATAGCAAAGCGGCTAGAGACTACTCTTAACAGTAGTGATGTAAGGGTATCTAGGGTCATGAAGTGCGTAGAAATGCGTATTTCAGACTTAGATGACTCCATCACAAAGGAGGAAGTGGCCGCCGCTATTTCCCGCATAAGTGGTTGCTCTGAAAGCCATGTTAAGTGCGGAGACTTACGGGAGAACAGGAGCGGCATGTTTACGGCATGGGTACGCTGTCCAGTTGCCGCAGCCAAAAAGATCCTGGAGAGCGGGCGAATCCTAATTGGCTGGGTTTCTGCTCGAGTGAAGGTGTTGGCGCCGAAGACAAGATTCTGTTGGCGGTGCCTTAAAGCGGGCCACGTGAGAGAAGGATGCACATCCGAGATCGACCGCAGTAACCACTGTTTCCGTTGCGGGATGCCTGGCCACAAGGCAAATACCTGCTCGGCAGCGCCACACTGCGTATTATGCGCAGATGGCGGAAGACCTGCAACTCATACAGTCGGTAGCAAGTTCTGTTCCTCTCACCATAATAGGAGAATTCAGAGGCAGCAGAATGCAACCGTTGCGAAGTCCCAACGAAGAAGGGTAGACCTCTCGGCGCTCAGTGCTAGGTCCAGGGTAGAGGTACAAATAGACCCCCAGTGATGGCTCAGTGGTACTTCCTTCAGAGCAATATCAACCATTGCGCTAGAGCCCAGGATTTACTGATCCAAAGCCTAGCGGAGTGGTCGATAGACATCGCAGTAGTAGCCGAACCTTACTTCGTTCCCCCAGCACCCAATTGGATTAGCGACCAGGAAGATCAAGTGGCCATCGTCAAATCCAATAGGTCTCTTCAACACTCCTTCATGAAGGTCATCAAGAGACGGGGCTGTGTCGGGGCGTTGATAGGTGATACCGCTGTTGTTGGAGTTTATTTCTCTCCCAACAAGTCCCTGGCTGAATTCGAAGCCTTCGTGACGGATCTCGACACGGTGATAGCACAGTTGCACCCTTATCCCGTGATTGTATCTGGAGACTTCAATGCCAAATCTCAGGCGTGGGGTTCTCCTGCTACAGATGCCCGAGGCAACTTAATCGAGGAATGGCTGCCATCTGCTGGACTGGTCGTTCTTAATAAGGGGTCTGTGCACACGTGCGTGCGGTTGCAGGGCGGATCCATTGTGGATATTGCATTCGCAAACCCTGTCCTGGCGAGCCGTGTGCAAGGTTGGAGAGTCCTCGAGGATGTCGAAACCTTGTCGGACCACCGATACATCCGGTTCGAGGTACTCTCCCAGACCGTCCCTCAACGCCTCCAGTCTCAGAACACCACTACGGAAGGCCCGAGGTGGCAACTTAAATTCTTAGACGTGAGTATGGCTGAGGAGGCAGCAATCGTCCAAACCTGGATGCCTACGGATAGAGAATTTGTTGAGGTTGAGGACAAAGCGGATTGGTTCGGTGAAGCACTGACGCAGATTTGTGATGCGTCAATGCCCCGAGCCAGGATCAATCCTCCCCTTAAACGAGTATACTGGTGGTCCGTGGAAATCGCGCAGCTCCGTCGGAACTGCGTGTCAGCGAGACGCCAGTATACTCGGAGTCGTCGAAGAAGGCGCAGAAACCTGGATCGTGAAGCAGAGCTCCATTCCTTATATGTCGCGGCGAAAGAAATGCTTAAGGACTGCATAACGCGCTCGAAAGATGCAGCGAGGGCAGAACTTCTAGCGTCAGTCGACAGAGACCCATGGGGGCGGCCATATAAGATGGTGCGAGGTAAGATCCGACCTTGGACCCCTCCGTTAACCCAGGTTCTGCAACCAGCTCTGACACATCGTATTGTGGCAAAACTTTTCCCAAATACGGTAGAATTCGCTCCACCCCCCATGGCTCCTCCTCCAGTAAATAGAATCGAGCTCACTGAAACACCTGGGATAACCGACTCGGAAATCAGGGTAGCGGTGTCGAGGCTCGCGGCCAAAAACACTGCTCCTGGTCCCGACGGGATACCCGGTCGGGTGTTAGGGCTTTCTCTGAGGGAGCTGGAACCTAGATTCAGGGAACTTTTGGATGATTGCCTAATGCAGTCACGGTATCCAAAGCGATGGAAGTCCGGTCGCTTAGTACTGATCCAAAAAGCTGGACGCCCACCGGAATCCCCCTCATCATATCGCCCTATTGTGTTACTTGACGAGGTAGGTAAGTTATTCGAGCGGATCATTGCCACACGAATAACGAGCCACCTCGAAAGTACCGGACCCAATCTGGCGGGGAACCAGTACGGTTTCCGCAGAGGCAGATCGACCGTGGACGCCATTCAGCGAGTAAAAAAGATAGCACACGAGGCAATCGCCAGTGGAGAGGTAGCATTGGCGGTATCTTTAGACATTTCAAATGCGTTTAACAACATGCCCTGGAGCTGCATAAGAACGGCACTTACATACCACAGAGTTCCACCCTACCTGCATCGCATTGTCGCCAACTATCTCTCCGACCGCTCTGTGGCATATCCAACTCGAGAGGGGCTACAGACTCACCGAATGTCTTGCGGGGTTCCACAGGGTTCGGTTCTCGGTCCGCTTCTGTGGAACCTCGGTTATGACTGGGTTTTGCGTGGCGGCAACATCAGAGGGGTCGAAGTGCTCTGCTACGCTGACGACACTTTGGTCACTGCCCGCGCTAAAAACCCCCGGCAGGCATCAATTCTCGCAGAGGCTGGAGTGTCGCACGTAATAGAGCGAATCCGTCGCCTGGGCCTTGAGGTGGCTCTCAACAAGACCGAGGCTCTATGTTTCCATGGACCTCGGAACAGGCCGTCCTCTGATGCCTACATTAATGTGGGCGGTAACCACATCTGTATCGGGTCGACGATGAGATATCTCGGTCTTGTCCTCGATAGCAGATGGAGTTTTACCGCCCACTTCGAAATTCTTTCTCCTAGGCTGCTTACGGCTGCGGCAGCTCTGGGGAAATTATTGCCAAACTTGGGTGGGCCTAACATCTTGAGCAGACGCTTGTATACTTCTGTTGTGAGGTCAATGGCCTTGTATGGAGCTCCGGTGTGGTCCGAGTCCCTGAATAGCCGGAATATCGCTCTCCTGCGCAAACCGCAGAGAGCGATGGCGATCAGGTTGATTCGCGGTTACCGCACCGTCTCATATGAGGCCGCCTGCGTCCTGGCCGGCTCGTTGCCCTGGGACCTTTACGCGGTGGCCCTCACGACGATTTATAATCTTCGTGGGGAAGCGTCGGTCTCGGGCCTCCGTCCAGGAGTTACGCAAAGTATGCGGCGTGCAATACTTGGTCACGCTAACGCTGCATGGGAGATGCGACTAGCGGAGCCTACTGCAGGGGTCAGGATAATAGAAGCAATTGCCCCAATCTTTCGACAATGGACGAATAGATGCTTTGGTGCTCTGAGTTACCGGTCAACGCAGGTGCTTACCGGGCATGGTTGTTTTGGAAGTTACCTGTGTCAGGTCGCGGGGAGAGAACCATCTGCGATCTGTCATCATTGCATCGATTGCCTCCTCGACACTGCACAGCACACGCTTGAAGCATGCCCGGCCTGGGACGAACAAAGAGCACGTCTGAGTGCTATCATAGGACTGGATCTATCATTACCGACTGTGGTTCGCAAAATGACCGAAAGCAGGAGGTCATGGGATGCAGTACTTTCCTTTTGTGAGCACGTCATGCTCCAAAAGGAAATAGCAGAAAGAGAAAGGGAGGCTAACAGCACGTTAGCCATACGACGCCGAAGACCAGGTCGTCGAAGGGAGGCTCACAATCGCCACCTCCCCCCCTGACACTTGCTAGGGGGTGCTGGATTCGGGGGAATCCTTCACCCGCCAAACTAGCCCGAGTAGGCGCGGGCGTGTCCTTGCGCGCCACTCTGAAACGAGGCAACGTGGAAGGACGACCAATAGTTCTCCACATACAAAGAGACGGGGTCTGATGAGACCGCATCGTCGCGGGGTCGCGGAAGATTGCCAGTTGGATGTTCCCGCGGCCACCGCATATGGCGACGAGAAGGACGCCGTGGGGTTTTAGCCGGTTAGAGCCCGGCATAACCAGGTCGTCTCCCCCGAGGCGGCCGGGTATCCGTCCTGGATTTCCCCACGTAAAAAAAAAAAAAAAAAAGGTTAGGTTAGGTTAGGTTAGGTTAGGTTAGGTTAGGTTAGGTTAGGTTAGGTTAGGTTAGGTTAGGTTAGGTTAGGTTAGGTTAGGTTGGCCGCATGCGCGAGGCCCTATCACGGGTCTGCGATGCGGCCATGCCGAGGGTGGGGTCTAGGCCCCGGCGCAGAGCAGTGTACTGGTGGTCGTCCGAAATAGCCGAACTTCGGACGGCCTGTTGCAGGGCTCGGAGGGCCTTCGTCCGGTGTCGCCGTCGTCGCGGCTTCGACCCGGACCTGGAGGCCCAGCTGCGGAGTCGTTATCGCGAAGCGAAGTCGACTCTGCGGCTGGCGATTCGGAAGGCGAAGGACCTGGCTCGGGAGGAGATCCTGGCAGGTCTCGATAGGGACCCATGGGGGCGCCCGTATCGGGTGGCGCGGAACAAACTCCGCGCCGCTTGCGCCCCGGTCATGGAGTCCCTTCAGCCGGATTTCCTCGAGCGGCTGGTGGGGGACCTATTCCCTGAATCCACCGGCCACTCGCCTCCCGTGATGGCCCCCCCTTCTTCTAATGGGGGGGTGGGTTCTGTCCCGGACATCACGGAGGCCGAGCTGGAGGTCGCCTTGAGTCGTCTCCGAGCCCGCAGTACTGCGCCGGGGCCGGACGGTATTCCGGGGCGAGTCCTATTCCTCGCCCTGGAATACCTGGGGGGCAGGCTTCGGGAACTGTTCAACCTTTGTTTGCGCACTGGACAGTTCCCGAAAGCCTGGAAAGAGGGCAGATTGTGCCTGTTGCGGAAGGACGGTCGTTCTGCCGACTCCCCTTCCGCATACAGGCCAATCGTGCTGCTGGACGAGACGGGCAAACTCTTCGAGAGAATTCTCTCTGCCCGTCTCGTCCAACACCTCGAGGAGGTGGGGCCGGGTCTCTCGGATGCTCAGTTCGGCTTCAGGGCGGGTCGATCGACGATCGACGCCCTGAGGGCTCTGAGAGACCTGACCCAAGAGGCAACTCGCGAGGGGGACGTGGTCCTGGCAGTATCGCTGGACGTCGCCAATGCCTTCAACAGTCTTCCGTTTGAGACTTTGGTTGAGGCACTCCGGTTCCATGGAGTGCCTCCCTATCTTCGGAGACTGTTGGGGGGCTACCTGCAGGACAGAGAGGTCCTGTGGGTTGGCGGCGACCAGCGTATACACCGGCGTAGCGTATGCCGCGGGGTTCCACAGGGGTCCGTCTTGGGCCCGGTCTTGTGGAACCTCGGGTACGACTGGCTGCTCCGCTGTCCTCTCCTGCCGCGGATGAGGGTGTTGTGCTACGCTGATGACACCCTCGTCACATGCAGGGGAGGGACGTATGCGGAGGCGGCCCGTCTGGCAACAGTCGGTGCTACGCTGGTTGCGGACCGCATAGGGCTGTTGGGATTGGAGGTCTCCGTATCCAAAACGGAGGCCATCCTCTTCCACGGCCCTCGCCGGGGTCCCCCTCGCCGGGCGTCCATCTCCGTCCAGGGTCAGGAGGTGGTGGTGAAGGCCCAGCTAAAATATCTGGGTCTCACCCTGGACGGAAGATGGAACTTCGGGGCTCATTTCTCCCTTCTGGCCCCGAAGTTACTGTCCACCGCGGCTGCCTTGGGAAGGCTTCTGCCCAACGTCGGTGGGCCGCAGGCTCCGTGCCGGCGACTCTATGCCGGCATCGTGAGGAGTATGGCGCTGTACGGTGCCCCTATATGGTCGGGGTCTCTCACCGCCGATTCCAAGACCCTCTTGCGAAGGACGCAGAGGGTCTTAGCGGTGAGGATGATCAGGGGGTACCGTACAGTGTCGTACACTGCGGCCACACTCCTGGCGAGCGATCCGCCTTGGGAGCTGCAGGCGGAGGTGCTCGCCGGGGTGTATTGGCACCGGGCGGAAGCCAGGACCACGGGGGTTAGGCCCGAGGCAGCTCGAATCAGGGCTTCAGCTCACCGAGCCCTGATTCGACGGTGGACGAGAGACTTGGAGTCCCCTGCCGCCGGTCTGACGACAGTGGGGGCAGTTCGCCCCCACTTGGATCGTTGGATCAACCGGCGACACGGGACTCTGACGTTCCGTCTTGTGCAGGTGCTCACGGGGCATGGGTGCTTCGGTGAGTACCTGCACAAGATTGCAAGAAGGGAGGCGGCCCCGTCCTGCCACCACTGTGACGAGTCCGTCGACACGGCTCGTCACACCGTGGCGGAGTGCGCAGCCTGGGGCCATCAGCGCGCTGAGCTGGTGGCCGTGGTTGGCGGGGACCTTTCGCTGCCGCGCCTTGTTGGCGCGATGGTCGGCAGCGAGAGGTGTTGGGCCGCTATGGCCTCCTTCTGCGAGCAAGTCATCGCCGCGAAGGAGGCCGCGGAGCGGGTCAGGGAGCAAGCCTCTCCCTCTGACCCGCTCCGCCGGGGGAGGCTGGGAAGAAGGAGGCGGGAGTACGCCCGCCGCTTCCTCTCCCAGCAGTAGGCCTTGGTGAGAGGGGGGGGTGACCCCTCTCACCTGCCATAGGCCTACGCCGTGGGGGTGTCCTAAGTTGCTCGGGGCACCCTCGCTCGGGGGGTAACCGCCGGGGCGGCACGGTGAGTGCTAACGCGATCCCGTGTCGTCCCATTAAGGCGTTGAGGGCAACCGTTGGTTTTTTAGTGGGTAGCCTTAAAAATGGCGGCGTCCTCTATGCCGCCGGGTAGTCCCACATAACCCTCCGGCCATCACCTTCCTGGCCGGCGGGTATCCGTAACGGATTTTTCCAACGCAAAAAAAAAAAAAAAAAAAAAAAAAAGGTTAGGTTAGGTTAGGTTGGGGAGCCATGTACTCGCTTCGGCAGTACATATACTAAAATTGGAACGATACAGAGAAGATTAGCATGGCCCCTGCGCAAGGATGACACGCAAAATCGTGAAGCATTCCACATTTTTGGGGGGCCATGCTGGAAACCTCCTCGTGTGCCCGTCCGCTACCAGTGTTGTCCGGATTCGTCCGGCGGGATTGGAAGCGGTACGGGCCGGTGCTCCCTGGGGGACGGTTAATGCGGTCTTTCGGGATCGCGTTAGCCGTCTGCTAATGTCCAGCGCGGGGGTCGGCTATGAGGAACATAGCCGACGAAACGCTACCAAGGTGCCTTGGTCTGGTTTTCATGGTCTTCGTGTCCGTGGCGATCAGAACGGAGGTTCTTGGCTAGCGTGGGGAGGTGTTTTCGGCTGCCTCCTTCTGGGGCAGTCGATGGGAGGCCAGACCTTGAGTGATTGCTCCTGGCTGTCGGTCTCGGGGTACTGGGATGCGGGGTACTGTTTCTCCCTGCAGTGGGCTTGTTCGCGGGTCCGGTGTGGACGGAGTTCAGACCTGGGAAGCAGTAGCTAGAAGTAGTTAGCGGTAGCTAGTAGTAGTTGTAGTACCGTAGCTAGTTTTAGTTTTAGGGACGTTTTGGCCCGGACCCGATGCCAGTGGCGAATGGTCGAGGGCATGTCCGGATCAGTAGCCGTCGTTAGCGGTGGCCCTGTTGCCGGTCGGTCGGCGAGTCCGGTGGGTACTTGACTGTGCAGCCGGACAGGCATTTTTTGCCACCGTCGAGTCGTAAACCCCTGCAGGTGTGGCGGTCATGTGAAGCAGCCTGCAGGGGAGCGAGGGTCTTGCCTTAATTGGCCGGACCGGGAGGAGTAAACCTCTATAAAAAATCCTCAATTCTCGGCGTTTCGTTGCGTGACGTCGGGGTGCTCGAAAGAGAGGCTGGGGAGTTCATCAGTCGCTAGCGCACAACCCTGGAATACCACCCGACCTTCCAGGTGTATTAGGGTTACCCGGGCAAGAGGCTCTGCCGGGGTTGACTTACTATTCCTCAGTACTCGTGGGATTTGTTATGGAAAATCTGAAACACACAAACGACGTTGAGGGAGAGGAGAGGAGGACGAGGAGGGGAGAGAATAAGGAGAGGCGGATGACGAGGAGCGTCACAAGCAGGGAGTCAAGTGCGGGGCGGCAGGACGAGGACATGGACTCGGACTGCAGCTTTGCCACTGGACGGTCCCAAAGCCCCGCTACGGGCGGGAAACTTTGGCGCAAGAGGCGACGCCCGAACCCCGAGTTGGCGCTGTCCGACGACGAGGATTCGGAGCGGTCTGCGTCTGCGACAAGAGGCAGAGGGCGGCCCCCGACGACGGGGGAGTATGTAGGTTTGGCCGATGCCAAAAGGGCGCTTCTCGCTGCAAAGCGGGAAGAGTTCAAGGCGTTGGTAGAGGAAGACCTGGAGAAGAGCGTCGCCGTCACTCGCAAGAGGCGGGAACAGCGAGCCGCTGAACTAGCGTTGACCTCGGGGCAGGTATCGGAGTCGGGCGTCGGACCCAGCAATAGGTCCACGGCCCTGAGCAAGCAGCAGGTCGTAGAGGACTTGGCTATTATTGCGAAAATAGCCACAAAGTCCAAAAACCTGAAGGGGACCATAGTCCGCGAGCTCAAGGACGCGGTGGCTTCAATAGCCGAGGCCGTGGAAGTCCTGGGGTCGCGGACTCTCACTGAAGAGACGCGGCGGCTGCAGGCGGACAATGCTCGCCTGCAAGCCGAGATGGACACTCTCCGCAAGGAGATGTCCATATTAAGAGAAGACATGGAGAAGGCACGGAAGCAGGGTTGTCCGGCGCCCTCTCCTACCGGATTGACGGAGGCTGCGTCCCCTGCAACGCAGCCTCAGACAACCTCGCTGGAGGAGATCTGTCGGGCGGTCATGTCCCAGGTGGGGACCATGGTGAACGCCCGACTGGCCTCCATAGAGGACCGGCTCCTCCCGGAGACGAGGCTTCGGCCTCCGCTGGCGGCCGACAAGAGGCGGGAGGCGGTGCAGACCACAGAGTCTGTTAAGACCGCCGCCCCACCCTCTGCGGGCCCCAGCGGGTCGGCGCAGAAGAAGTCTAAGGGAACGAAGGCGAAGCCAAAAGCGGCTGAGTCGCAGGCAAAGCCAAAGGCTACCAAGCCTCAGGCGAAGCCAAAAGCGGCTCAGCCGCAGGCAAAGCCGAAGGCTACCGAGCCTCAGGCGAAAGCGGCAAAGCCGCCCAAGAAGGGACAGGGAAAGGGCCCTGCTGGACCTTCTGCATCGCGGTCTAAACCGCAGTCGCAGAAGCCAGGGACCGCTCCCAAAAGAAAGCTCCGGGCAGAACGATCCACGGCTGTGGTATTGACTCTGCATCCCGAAGCCGAGGCCAATGGCGTGACTTACGTCCAGGTCTTGGCGGAGGCGAAGCAGAAAGTCAACCTGGCCGACCTGGGTATTAAGGACCTAAGGTTTAGGAAGGCGGTCACTGGTGGCCGCATCCTGGAACTGCCCGGAGCGAATACCGGGGGTATGGCGGACTCTCTCGCTAACAAGCTGAGAGAGTCACTGCCCGCAGGGCAGGTCAGGGTCTCTAGACCCACGAAGTGCGCAGAAATGCGCATTTCGGGACTGGACGACTCCGTGTCCAGCGTCGACGTGGCTACGGCCGTCGCAAGGGTAGGTGGGTGCGACGTCGACGAAGTCCGGTGCGGGGCTGTCACCGTCGGCGCCGGTGGTCTCGGTGCGGCGTGGGTTCGTTGCCCGGTCGCGGCGGCCAAGAAGGTGTCCGGCGGCGGCAGGCTCCTCGTCGGATGGGTGTCGGCACAGGTCCGCGTCTTGGAGGATCGGCCCCTCAGGTGCTTCCGGTGCCTGGAGATGGGGCACGTCAGGGCCAAGTGCACTGCGGAGGTCGACAGGAGCGACCTCTGCTATCGGTGCGGAAAGCCCGGGCACAAGGCCCAGGAGTGCTCTGCCGAGCCGCACTGCGTCACGTGCGCAGCGGCCGGCAGACCGGCCAAGCATCGGGTGGGGACCAAGGAGTGCGTCCCCGCCCCGAAGGGAAGGAAGCCGGGCAAGGCTGGCAGGGGTCCTAGGGCCTCAAAGCAGCCTTCTAGGCCCGTAGAGGATCCCATGGTCATCGAATAAGATGGCCATGCGGATACTACAGGCGAATATCAACCACTGCGCCAGGGCTCAGGACCTATTGTTCCAAAGCATGGCGGAGTGGTTGATAAACGTCGTCGTGGTCGCCGAGCCCTACTACGTCCCTTCGGGGGACGACTGGGCCGGCGACAGGGACGGTGTGGTGGCGATCGGGACCCGGACAGCGGCCGGATCCCCGGTCTTCGGAGGAGTGACGAAGGGTCGAGGCTACGTCTCGGCTCTCGTCGGAAACGTGACACTGATCGGGGTCTACTTCTCTCCGAATCGCAGTGTCGCCGACTTCGAACAGTTTCTGGTCGAAGTCGGCGTCCTCGTCGGGAGGAGTGGCCCCGGTCGGGTCCTCGTGGTCGGGGACCTCAATGCCAAATCCATGGCTTGGGGTTGCCCGGCAACGGACGCACGTGGAGAGGTCCTCGAAGACTGGGTAGTCGCGTCCGGTCTTGTCGTCCTGAACCGCGGGTCGGTACATACGTGCGTGCGGCAACAGGGTGGTTCGATCGTCGACATCACGTTCGCCGATCCCACCCTGGCGCGTCGTATCCGAGGCTGGCGGGTGATGGAGGATGTGGAGACGTTGTCGGACCACCGCTACGTGAGGTTCGACGTCTCCGCACTCCCCGCCCCGCCGAGTGCCCCGAGTCGACCCTCGCGCGAGGAGGGCCCGCGATGGGCTCTGAAGCGTCTGGACAGGGAGGCGCTGGTGGAGGCAGCCCTGGTCCAGGCCTGGGTAGGAGTGCCGGAAGGTGCTGTGAACGTAGAGGCGGAAGCTGCGCGTCTGGGCCAGACCATGTCGCAAATCTGCGATGCGGCGATGCCCCGCGTACACTCCGCGACTCCGAGGCGCGGCGTGTACTGGTGGTCTGAGGAGCTATCGCGGCTCCGAGAGTCCTGCGTGGCTCTCAGGCGCCAGTACACCAGATGTCGGAGGCGGCGGCGACGAGACCAAGAGCTTGAGAGTCAGCACTATACTCGATATCGGGAGGCAGTGCTGGCTTTCGTAGCGGCCATCGCCAAAGCCAAAGACCTGGCCGAAGCGGAGATGGTGGAGTCCCTGGATAGGGACCCGTGGGGGAGGCCGTACAAGATGTTGAGGCGAAAGCTTCGACCGTGGGCCCCTCCGCTGACCAAGACTCTCCAGCCGGCGTTGCTGGAGTCCGTAGTCACGGCATTGTTCCCTCGCGGTACCGACCATCGGGTACCTCGTATGGCGCCGGCGACTGAGGAGGTAGAGGAGGAGCGTTGGGACGCAGCACGGGATGTCTCCGGGGATGAGTTGGGGGCTGCAGTGCTTCGGCTTCGGTCGAAAAACACTGCGCCGGGACCCGACGGCATCCCCGGGCGCGCCTGGGCCTTGGCCCTAGGGGATTTAGAGCCACTAGTGCTACGCCTCTTTAACGCATGTTTGCAGCAGGGCCGGTTCCCGCGGACGTGGAAGGGTGGGAAACTGGTGCTGTTGCGCAAGGAGGGGCGGCCGGTTGCCGAGCCATCGGCATATCGGCCGATAGTGCTTCTCGACGAGGCGGGTAAGCTCTTTGAGCGGGTTTTATCCGCTCGCCTCGTCAAGCACTTGGGGGAGTCCGGTCGGGACCTCAGCGACCATCAATTTGGCTTCCGCAAGGGCAGGTCCACCCTCGACGCTGTCGGTCGGGTGAGGGCCCTGGCGGAGGCCTCGGTGTCTCGGGGCGGGGTGGTGTTAGCGGTGTCTCTCGATATCGCCAACGCGTTCAACACCCTTCCCTGGGCGACCATTTTGGAGGCGCTGAGGTTCCACGCCGTGCCCGGGTACTTGCGTCGCGTCGTAGCGGATTACCTCTGCGACCGCGCCGTCTGCTACCCGTCTGGCGACGGCTGGATTCGTAGGGAGGTGTCGTGCGGTGTTCCTCAGGGTTCGGTTCTCGGACCTCTCCTGTGGAACATCGGCTACGACTGGGTGCTGCGCGGTGCCAACTTACGGGGTGTCGAAGTAACCTGTTACGCCGACGACACTCTCGTAACGGCACGCGGCGACAGCTACCGGGAGGCCAGTGTTCTGGCAACTGCTGGGGTCGCGCAGGTAGTGGCGCGCATTAGGAGGTTGGGGCTGGAGGTTGCATTGCACAAATCCGTCGCCGTGTGTTTTCACGGGCCGCGGAACGCACCTCCTGCCGGATCGAGTGTGGTGGTCGGAGGAGTTTCCATCGCCGTCGGGCGTTCCTTGGAGTACCTTGGACTCGTCCTCGACAGTCGATGGAGCTTCGACGAGCACTTTCGGCGCCTAGCGCCGAAGCTAGTTAGGGCAGCCGGAGCGATGTGTCGCGTCCTCCCAAATGTCGGGGGACCGAGCCTGAGCTGCCGGCGTCTGTACACCGGGGTGGTAAAGTCCATGGCGCTCTACGGGGCACCAATATGGGCCGATAGTCTCGACTCCCGCAACCGGGCCCTCTTGTGCAGAGCGCAGAGGGTCATGGCTGTCAGGGTGATCCGAGGGTATCGCACCATCTCGTGCGAGGCGGCCTGCGCTCTGGCCGGGACCCCACCGTGGGACCTGGACGCTTTGACGCTGGCGGAGGCGTATCGACGGAGGAGGCACGCCCGTCTTCGGGGGGAGGGTGGGGAGTCGGATTGGAGGCGCAGGGCGCAGGAGGAGCTCCTTGTCACATGGCGAGAGAGGCTCAGGATGCCCGGCGCTGGCATATCGACGACCCTGGCGATCGGTCCCATCCTTTCGGATTGGGTAGGTCGTAGGCACGGGGTGATGACTTTCCACTTGACGCAGATCCTTTCGGGGCACGGATGCTTCGGGAGGTATCTGTTTAGGGTGGCGGGTCGTGAGCCCACGATGATGTGCCACGAGTGCGGCTGCGCCGAGGATACGGCGCAGCACACGCTGGCTTCGTGCCCGCATTGGGCGGAGCCGCGTGCTACACTCGTGGCTTCCATCGGGTCGGACCTCTCGCTCCCGGCCGTGGTCAAGGCCATGGTCTCGAGCGAAGAGGCGTGGGGTGCGGTGCGTTCCTTCTGCGAGGTCGTGATGTCGCAGAAGGAGGCGACGGAGAGGCTCAGGGAGGAGGACGGAGCCGCTCCACCGATGCGCCGGAGGAGGGTGGGGCGCAGGCGTGTCGCTCACGAGCGCCGTCTGCCGCCGTAGCCCCCGGTACGGGTGGTGGACTGCGAAGTCCGCCACTCGCCACGGTCCCATCTCGGGGCCGGGGCTCTAGTGGGTATGAGTCGGATCGGACTTCCTAGATTCTGAGCTCGGCGGCTTGCCGTCGGCTCGGAGATAAAGGTCGTCCAAAACGATCTGGCTCGGTCGGCTTGGGTGGGGAGCAGGGGAGCTCCTCGCCAGAAAACAAGCCGACCATCGGAGTGGGGCGCATCCCGGTCAACAGTTTGCGCCGCTCCATTTGGGGGTGGTGGCCGCCTACTTGGCGTTGCCTGCCGTTGGAGCAACGCGGATGTATGCTTCGGCGTTCCCGTGGCGCTCCTTTATACGGCGTTGTGTTGACCGTCTGGTTTAGTGAGTAGGAGTCTCACATACCCACCGCCTTCCGCTCCCCTGGAATGCGGTGGAACCCATGAGGGTTCCAGACGAAAAAAAAAAAAAAAAAAAGGTTGGGGAGCCATGCTGGAAACCTCCTCGTGTGCCCGTCCGTTATCAATGTCACTCGGACTTGTCCGGTGGGATTGGAAGCGGTACGGGCCGGTGCTCCCTGGGGGACGGTTAATTCGGTCCTTCGGGATCGCGTTAGCCGTCTGCTAATGTCCAGCGCGGGGGTGTCAGCTATGGGGTTCGTGCCCGGCACATAGCTGACCAATTGGGGGGATGTGTTGTTTTGTCTTTGTTGCGTTTGGTCCTTTGTTATTGTTGTCTGTGTCGAGAATGTCTTGTTATTGTCATAGGAGTTGTGGGTGTATTTGTTTTATGTCAACCCTAAGGTTTGGCGCCTGCCGAGGGGTTGGGTAATGACGAGGGCGTCCTCCGGGGACCACACCCCTTAAAGGATTTTAATAAAATAATGGTGAATCTTAAAAAGAAATTACCCCAGGAGGGTTCCGGCTGCTCAGCAGCCGGGCAATCCCTCACGGATGCTACGGCCTCCGTCTTCCCCTCGTATTCTGGGGGGGGAAAAGACCACCTAACTACGTCTGCAGAGTCTGATCATTCAGACACTAGTATGATAACGGCTGGTTCAAGGGAGTCCCCGACACCGTTATCATGCTCAAAGATCCGGCCCTGCTCTAAAGAGAGGAGCCGTTCCAGCTCAAAGGAGCGTTCAAGCGGAGATGAAGTGCTCACGGTCAAAAAGATCATGACACCAAAGAGAGGGAGAGGTCGTCCTCCTACAACAGGCCAATATGTAGACCTCAAAAAGGCTAAAGAGGACTACCTAAAACTTCAAAGGAGAGAAATGGAGATCGAGGCTGAAAGAGAGCTACAGGAGCGCATCCGGGAGCGTCACCAGACGACACGTGCCCAGAGAATTACGCCGGAGGTGGATGCCTTATTAGATCTCAGGAAAAGAGCAGAGGAACAGTTAGATCTCGTTTGCAGTATAGCAACGAGATCTAAAAATCTCAAAGGCACTTTTCAAAAAGCGCTTAAAGACGCGGCTTCTTCTGTCAGAGCTTGTGTCGAGAGTTTGGCAGAGAAAAACTGTACAGAGGAAATGCGCCAGTTGCATGAAGTAAATGCGCGTTTGCAGTCAGAGTTGACCGAACTTAAGAAGGAAGTGGCTCAGCTTCGGATTACCAGCAAAATAGCTGTCCCGTCTCAGGAAGAATCAAACGGTCGAGCCCCAGAAAGTCAGCATATTGACATCGAGCATCTCACCCGTTCCATTATAGTGCAGGTTGGAACCATGATGATCTCAAGATTTGAGGCGCTTGAGGAAAGGCTTCTGTCAAGACAGTGTATCGGCCCGCCTTTAAATCCAGGTCCCATTATGGAACCAATAATCGTACCAGATACAGAGCAACAGACTGTGCCCGCAGCATCCACAGGTCGCCATCCAGAGCTAGATAATGGGAAACGAAGGCACACAGGGAAAGCAAAAAGAAAAAGGAAGCTATCACCAAAAGTCACAAAGATCAACCCATCGCAGGCACGGACGGAACCTGAACTTTCAACACTTCCCCTTGAGGAAGAAGGCTGGGTAAAGGTGACGAAACGAAAACGAAATCCTCAGAAGTCGGATGGCCCACGAGTCAGGAGAAAAACAAAATTGTCCGAAAAGGAAAAAATCACGATTGGACGGCCACCTCGATCTGCCGCCGTTATCTTGACTTTGCAGCCGGGAGCTGAGGCGAGAGGAGTTACCTACGCCAGTGTTCTTCGACAGGCCAAATCAGCTGACCTCTCTGGATTCGGACTAACTGCGATTCGAGTCAAGAAAGCCGCCACAGGGGCGAGAATCTTAGAAATATCCGGTGCAGCAAGTGGCGAAAAGGCTGACGAAATGGCAAAGCGGCTTGGTAACACCCTTGGAAAGGAGGACGTTAGAGTGTCCAGGGTAACGAAATGCGCAGAAATGCGCATTTCGGAGCTGGACGACTCCGTCACTAAAGAGGAAGTGGTTTCGGCCATTTCACGTTCAGGTACCTGCCCGAGCAGCCAAGTAATTACTGGCGATGTGAGGAAGGATTACCGAGGTCTCTTCACAATCTGGGTGCGATGTCCAATTACAGCAGCCAAAAAAATCGCGGAGAGCGGACGAATTACGATCGGATGGGTTTCCGCAAGAGTACAGTTGTTACAAGCACGAACAAGACGCTGCTGGAGGTGTCTCGAGGAAGGACATGTGAGGGAAAGCTGCACTTCAACAACAGATCGCGGCGGTCTGTGTTTTAGATGCTCTAAGCCCGGCCACAAAGCAAACATCTGCTCATCAGCACCGTACTGCATACTTTGTGCTGATCACAAAAGGCCAGCTAGTCACACAGTTGGCAGCAAATCTTGTCCCGTTAACCCTCCCAGAAAGGTTAGGATTATGCGAAATGCAGCTAGTGTGGGGCCCACTAATGGCATGGCGATACCAGACAACACCGGTTAAATGGTTAAGTTCTCTATTCTACAAACAAACCTCAATCACTGTGCTAGAGCTCAGGATTTGTTTCTTCAGAGTTTTTCACAGTGGATGATAAAGATAGCGGTAATAGCTGAACCATACTACGTCCCCTCTAGGCCGAACTGGGTCGGCGATAGAGATGGCTTAGTTGCAATTGTTAGCTCTAACGCGCACGGGGCACAGCCCCCTGAAAGGGTGATGAAGGGACGGGGTTATGTCGCAGCAATGTTTGATGAGATTTCAGTTATTGGCGTCTATTTCTCCCCTAACAGAAGTCTCGCTGAATTCGAAGTCTTTATGACTGAAATTCTTGCCATCATTGGGCAGTTTCTTCCATGCCCTACAATGGTGGTTGGCGACTTTAACGCTAAATCGATAGCCTGGGGATGTGCCGCTACCGATGCCCGCGGAAAGGTAATGGATGTGTGGTTGGCATCTGCTGGACTGGTTGTTCTGAATAGAGGCTCTGTTCATACGTGCGTACGTTCGCAGGGCGGATCTATCGTCGACGTTTCTTTCGCGAGCCCTGCGTTGGCGAGTCGTGTGATACAGTGGAGGGTCCTCGAGGATGTGGAAACATTATCGGATCACCGATACATCCGGTTCGAGGTTCTCTCTCCCTCTGACAGACAACATTCTCTTGTGCGGTCTACCCACGAGGTAAGTCCTAGGTGGCAAGTAAAGCGGCTAGATAAAGGCATGCTGATGGAGGCGGCAGTCGTACAATCCTGGGTGCCCGTGCCCGATGGACCAACTGAGGTTGAGGATGAAGCGAACTGGTTTCGTGGTGCAATGACTCGCATATGCGATGCCTCAATGCCCCGGGCCAGGCTGAATCCTCCCTTAAGACAGGTGTACTGGTGGTCGTCGGAAATATCGCAGCTACGCGAAGCCTGCGTATTGGTTAGGCGACAGTACACCCGTAGCCGTAGAAGAAGGCGAAGAAACCCTGAATTGGAGGCTGAGCTCTATTCGTTGTACGTGTCGGCCAAGAACGCTCTAAAGATCAGCATCTCGCGAGCCAAGGATGAAGCCAGGACAGAGATGCTAGAGTCTGTTAACAGAGATCCATGGGGGCGACCATACAAGATGGTGAGAGGGAAACTTCGACCCTGGACCCCCCCACTGACGCAGACTCTCCCGCCCGAGCTAACAGACCGGGTTGTGGCTGGATTATTTCCTCGAAGGGAAGACTACTTGCCACCGCCGATGGCGGGTTCCACAAGAGAGGAGGAGGAGTCCGATATACCCGGGGTGACCGATATGGAATTCGGTGTAGCGGTGGAGAGGCTTAAGGCCAAGAACACTGCTCCCGGTCCAGACGGAATACCCGGTCGGGTATTAGGGCTTGCTCTAGAGGAACTCGAGCCAAGACTAAGGAGTCTTTTGGACGTGTGCCTGTTGCAGTCGCAGTTTCCACAGCAGTGGAAAACGGGCCGTCTAGTGCTCCTTAGTAAGGAGGGACGTTCTCCGGAATGTGCTTCGTCATACCGTCCGATTGTCTTGCTGGACGAAGTGGGAAAACTGTTTGAGCGACTGTTAGCTGCTAGAATAGCAACCCATCTTCGAGATACCGGTCCTGACCTCTCCGAGAACCAGTTCGGATTCCGATCTGGTAAATCGACGGTAGATGCTGTCCTGCGAGTGAAGACCGTTACGCAGGAGGCGGTGAAACGAGGGGAAGTTGTTTTGGCGGTGTCCCTAGACATCGCCAACGCGTTTAACACTTTGCCTTGGAGCTGTATCAGAGAGGCGCTAAGGTATCATCGAGTGCCCCCTTACCTTCGTCGCATTATCGGTGCATATCTCTCCGATCGTTCCGTTTTGTACCCGGTCAAAGGGGGTTTTCAGAAGAGGGACATGACTTGCGGTGTTCCACAGGGGTCGGTCCTCGGGCCGCTCTTGTGGAACATTGGGTACGATTGGGTCCTGCGCGGAGGTAACATTTCCGGTATCGATGTTACCTGTTATGCCGACGACACTTTGGTCACAGCTCGCGCTAAAACTCCGAGACAAGCCGCAATTCTTGCCACGGTTGGAGTTGAGCATATGGTAGGGCGTATTCGTCGTCTTGGGCTTGAAGTAGCCCTTAGCAAGTCCGAGGCTTTATGCTTCCACGGTCCTCGTAACGCCCCATCTTCGGACCTCGGCATCACAGTGGGCGGTACTCGTATCTGCATCGGGTCGACGATGAGATATCTCGGTCTCGTCCTCGATAGCAGGTGGAAGTTCACCGCCCACTTTGAGCAACTAACGCCGAAACTGCTGAGTGCAACAGCGGCATTCGGCTGGCTGCTGCCGAATCTAGGTGGACCAAATTCATTGACAAGGCGGCTTTATGCTGGGGTCGTGAGGTCAATGGCTGTATATGGAGCTCCGGTGTGGTCCGAGTCCCTGAATAGCCGGAATATCGCTCTCTTGCGCAAACCGCAGAGAGCGATGGCGATCAGGTTGATTCGCGGCTACCGCACCGTCTCATATGAGGCTGCTTGCGTCCTGTCGGGATTGTTGCCTTGGGACCTCTACGCGGTAGCCCTCACGACGATGTATAATCTTCGTGGGGAGGCGTCTGTCTCAGGCCTCCGATCTGGAGTACAGGAAAGCATGCGGCGAGCAATAGTGGGACATGCTAATGCAGCATGGGCGGTAAGGCTGACGGAGCCCAGTGCAGGAGCCAGGGCTATTGATGCAGTTGCTCCCGTCCTAAAACAGTGGTTGAACAGACGCTTTGGTTCCCTTAGCTTTCGGCTGACGCAAGTGCTCACGGGACATGGTTGTTTCGGCGGGTACTTGTGTCGGGTTGCCGGGAGAGAACCAAGTGCAGTCTGTCACCACTGCGACGTCTGCCCTGTCGAGACGGCACAACATACGCTGGAGGAATGTCCAGCCTGGGAACAGGAGAGATTGGCTCTCAGAGCGGTTGTGGGGCAAGACCTTTCACTATCCACTGTGGTTCGAAAGATGACCGAGAGCAGGGAGTCGTGGGTCGCAGTCCGAGCTTTCTGTGAGCAAGTTATGCTCCAGAAGGAAGATGCGGAGCGAATAAGGGAGGAAACTTCTTCTTTGGCTATCCGCCGCAGAAGAATGGGTCGTCGAAGAGAGGCACACATTCGCCATCTTCCGCCCTAACAGTAGCTAGTGGGTGGTGGATTCGGGGGAGTCTTTCACCCAATTAATCTAGCCCGAGTAGGCGTGGGCGTGTTCTTTCACGCCACTCTGACCAGTTGTTGTTGTTGCGCAGTGGATGGACGACCATCTGTCCTCCACTCCAACCGAGCAGGGGTCTGGTGAGACCGCCTCGTCGCCGGGTCGCGGACGATTGCCAGTTGGATGTTCCCGTGACCCCGGCATATGGCGACGAGAAGGACACCGTGGGGTTTTAGCCGGTTAGAGCCCGGCATAACCAGGTCGTCTCCCCCGAGGCGGCCGGGTATCCGTCCTGGATTTCCCCACGTAAAAAAAAAAAAAAAAAAAAAAAAAAAAAAAAAGGTTAGGTTAGGTTAGGTTAGGTTAGGTTAGGTTAGGTTAGGTTAGGTTAGGTTAGGTTAGGTTAGGTTAGGTTAGGTTAGGTTAGGTTGAGTTTGCGCCGCTCCATTTGGGGGGGTGGTGGCCGCCTACTTGGCGTTGCCTGCCGTTGGAGCAACGCGGATGTATGCTTCGGCGTTCCCGTGGCGCTCCTCCATACGGCGATGTGTTGACCGTCTGGTTTAGTGAGTAGGAGTCTCACATACCCACCGCCTTCCGCTCCCCTGGAATGCGGTGGAACCCATGAGGGTTCCAGACGAAAAAAAAAAAAAAAAAAAAAAAAAAAAAAGGTTAAGTTAGGTTAGGTTGAGAGTCGTCCGCCGGCAGCCGCCGCGAGCGCACGCGCGCCCGCGCGCGCTCCGCTCTCGCGCCCGGGATGCGGTTGTGAACTATATTATTTTTGTTTGTTTTTCGTGTCGCGTGTGTCTGTGTGTGTCTGTGTAGGTGTGTGTTGTGTTTTTAGTTCCAAGGCGGCAAGACGAGGAAGGGGTGCCAGAGAGGGTGCTCGTGTATAGAAAAGTTTTGTGCGAGCTTTCGTGATGTGTAGTGTATAAAGTTGTTTTGTGGAGCTTCCGGTTGTGTGATGTTCAGTTAGAGCGTGAAGCGAGCTCCTGCGCCGGTTCGCGTGTTTTCGCCAGAGCTTTCGCTGTGCAGCTTTCGCGATTCAGATGTCATTGCTGCGTTTGGTCCTTTGTTACGGCTGTCTGTGTCGAGAGTGTCTTGTTAGTGTTTCAGAAGTGGTGGGTGTATTTGTTTTGGGTGTTCTTACTCAACGCAAACTGTACGACGAAGACTTGGATCGGATTGTATAACCTGGCTAGGGCGACGCCGGAGTTTATGACACCTTAGCAGCGCAGGTGTCTTTCCAGGAATCTTGAGTCTTGTCGGCTTCTTTCATTTCACTGACAATTGTTATCACTATGGGTTCTTTGGACCCGTATGGTACTGGCCTGTACCGGCCGGTACGGTACGTAGTGGTACGCGGAGCAGGTAGTCGGGACATGTGTTCGGTACTAGCCGGTACGGTATGGAGTGGTACGCGGAGCAGGTAGTCGGGACATGTGTCCGGTACTAGCCGGTACGGTATGGAATGGTACGGACAGCGCGGGCGGGAGCAGGTAATCGGGACATGTGCCCGGTACTGGCCGGTACGGTATGGAGTAGTACGCGGAGCAGGTAGTCGGGACATGTGTCCGGTACTAGCCGGTACGGTATGGAATGGTACGGACAGCGCGGACGGGAGCAGGTAGTCGGGACATGTGCCCGGTACTGGCAGGTACGGTACGGAGTGGTACGGACAGCGTGGGTACATGGGAGCAGGTATTTGCGACTCGTGTCCGGCCCAACTCCACGAAGCGAAATTCAGGTAGTAATTAGTAATTAATTATATAATTTTTACTTAGGGGTGTTTTGTACTTTAGGGGTGTTTTGGCCCAGACCCGATGCCAGTGGCGAATGGTCGAGGGCATGTCCGGATCAGTGGTCGTCGTTAGCGGAGGCCCTGTTGCCGGTCGGTCGGCGAGTCCGGTGGGTACTTAACTGTGCAGTCGGGCAGGCATTTTTTGCCACCGTCGAGTCGTAAACTCCTACAGGTGTGGCGGTCATGTGAAGCAGCCTGCAGGGGAGCGAGGGTCTTGCCTTAATCGGCCGGATCGCGAGGAGTAAACCTCTATAAAAAATCCTCAATTCTCGGCGTTTCGTTGCGTGACGTCGGGGTGCTCGAAAGAGAGGCTGGGGAGTTCATCAGCCGCTAGCGCACAACCCTGGAATACCACCCGACCTTCCAGGTGTATTAGGGTTACCCGGGCAAGAGGCTCTGCCGGGGTTGACTTTTTATTTCCTCACTACTCGTGGGATTTATTATGGTAAATTCAACAGAAACAAACGACGTTGAGGGAGAGGAGAGGAGGACGAGGAGGGAAGTGAGTAAGGAGAGGCGGATGACGCGGAGCGTCACAAGCAGGGAATCCAGTGCGGGGCGGCAGGACGAGGACATGGACTCCGACTGCAGCTTTGCCACTGGACGATCTCAAAGCCCCGCTACAGGCGGGAAACTTTGGCGGAAAAGAAGACGCCCGAACCCCGAGTTGGCGCAGTCCGAAGAGGATTCGGAGCGGTCTGCGTCTGCAACCAGAGGTCGAGGGCGGCCTCCGACGACGGGGGAGTACGTCGGCTTGGCCGATGCCAAAAGAGCGCTTCTCGCTGTAAAGCGGGAAGAGTTCAAGGCGTTGGTCGAAGAAGACCTTGAGAAAAGCGTCGCTATCACTCGCAAGAGGCGGGAACAGCGAGCCGCCGAACTAGCGTCGGCCTCGGGTGAGAAGGCTGAGTCGGGCGTCGGACCCAGTAATAGGTCCGCGGCCCTGACCAAGCAGCAGGTTGTCGAGGACTTGGCGATCATTGCTAAAATCGCCACAAAGTCCAAAAACCTTAAGGGGACTATAGTCCGCGAATTGAAGGACGCTGTGGCTTCAATAACCGAGGCCGTGGAAGTCCTGGGATCGCGGACTCTTACAGAAGAGACGCGTCGTCTGCAGGCGGACAATGCTCGCCTGCAAGCCGAGATGGACACTCTCCGCAAGGAGATGTCCACATTAAGAGAAGACATGGAGAGAGCACGGAAGCAGGGCTGTCCGGTGCCCTCTCCCACCGGATTGACGGAGGCTGCATCCCCTGCAACGCAGCCTCAAACAATCTCGCTGGAGGAGATCTGTCGGGCGGTCATGTCCCAGGTGGGGACCATGGTGACCGCTCGACTGGCCTCTATAGAGGACCGGCTCTTGCCGGAGACGAGGCTTCGGCCTCCGCTGGCGGCCGACAAGAGGCGGGAGGCGGTTAAGACCACAGAGTCTGTTAAGACCGCATCTCAACCCTCTGCGGGCCCCAGCGGGTCGGCGCAGAAGACTCGTTCGGAGCCCGTGAAGAAGGCTAAGGGGGTGAAGGCGAAGCCTAAAGAGGGCCAGTCGCAGGCAAAGCTGAGGCCTACCAAGCCTCAGGCGAAGCCAAAAGCGGCAAAACCGCCGAAGAAGGGACAGGGAAAGCCCGCTCCCAAAAGAAAACTCCGGGTAGAACGATCCACGGCTGTGGTATTGACTCTGCTTCCCGAAGCCGAGGCCACTGGCGTCACTTACGCTCAGGTCTTGTCGGAGGCGAAGCAAAAGGTCAACCTGGCCGACCTAGGTATTAAGGATCTAAGGTTTAGGAAGGCGGTCACTGGTGGCCGCATCCTGGAACTGCCCGGAGCGAATACCGGGGGTATGGCGGACTCTCTCGCTAAGAAGCTGAGAGAGTCACTGCCCGAAGGGCACGTCAGGGTCTCTAGACCCACGAAGTGCGCAGAAATGCGCATTTCGGGACTGGACGACTCCGTGTCCAGCGTCGACGTGGCTACGGCCGTCGCTAGGGTTGGTGGGTGCGACGTCGACGAAGTCCGTTGCGGGGCTGTCACCGTCGGCGCCGGTGGCCTCGGTGCTGCGTGGGTTCGTTGCCCGGTCGCAGCGGCCAAGAAGGTGTCCGGTGGTGGCAGGCTCCTCGTCGGATGGGTGTCGGCGCAGGTCCGCGTCTTGGACGATCGGCCCCTCCGGTGCTTCCGGTGCCTGGAGATGGGGCACGTCAGGGCCAAGTGCACTGCGGAGGTCGACAGGAGCGACCTCTGCTATCGGTGCGGAAAGCCCGGGCACAAGGCCCAGGAGTGCTCTGCCGAGCCGCACTGCGTCACGTGCGCAGCGGCCGGCAGACCGGCCAAGCATCGGGTGGGGACCAAGGAGTGCGTTCCCGCCCCGAAGGGAAGGAAGCCGGGCCAGACTGGCAGAGGTCCTAGGGCCTCAAAGCAGCCTTCCAGGCCCGTAGAGGATCCCATGGTCATCGAATAAGATGGCCATGCGGATTCTACAGGCGAATATCAACCACTGCGCCAGGGCTCAGGACCTCTTGTTCCAAAGCATGGCGGAGTGGTTGGTAAACGTCGTCGTGATCGCCGAGCCCTACTACGTCCCTTCGGGGGACGACTGGGCCGGCGACAGGGACGGTGTGGTGGCGATCGGGACCCGGACAGCGGCCGGATCCCCGGTCTTCGGAGGAGTGACGAAGGGTCGAGGCTACGTCTCGGCTCTCGTCGGAAACGTGACACTGATCGGGGTCTACTTCTCTCCGAATCGCAGTGTCGCCGACTTCGAACAGTTTCTGGTCGAAGTCGGCGCCCTCGTCGGGAGGAGTGGCCCCGGTCGGGTCCTCGTGGTCGGGGACCTCAATGCCAAATCCATGGCTTGGGGTTGCCCGGCCACGGACGCACGTGGAGAGGTCCTCGAAGACTGGGTAGTCGCATCCGGTCTTGTCGTCCTGAACCACGGGTCGGTACATACGTGCGTGCGGCAACAGGGCGGTTCGATCGTCGACATCACGTTCGCCGATCCCACCCTGGCGCGCCGTATCCGAGGCTGGCGGGTGATGGAGGATGTGGAGACGTTGTCGGACCACCGCTACGTGAGGTTCGACGTCTCCGCACTCCCCGCCCCGCCGAATGCCCCGAGTCGACCCTCGCGCGAGGAGGGCCCGCGATGGGCCCTGAAGCGTCTGGACAGGGAGGCGCTGGTGGAGGCTGCTCTGGTCCAGGCCTGGGTAGGAGCGCCGGAAGGTGCTGTGAATGTAGAGGCAGAAGCTGTGCGTCTGGGCCAGACCATGACGCACATCTGCGATGCGGCGATGCCCCGCGTACGTTCCGCGACTCCGAGGCGCGGCGTTTACTGGTGGTCTGAGGAGCTATCGCGGCTCCGAGAGACCTGCGTGGCTCTCAGGCGCCAGTACACCAGATGTCGGAGGCGGCGGCGACGGGACCAAGAGCTTGAGAGTCAGCACTATACTCGATATCGTGAGGCAGTGATGACTTTCGTAGCGGCCATCGCCAAAGCCAAAGACCTGGCCGAAGCAGAGATGGTGGAGTCCCTGGACAGGGACCCGTGGGGGAGGCCGTACAAGATGGTGAGGCGAAAGCTTCGACCGTGGGCCCCCCCGCTGACCAAGACTCTCCAGCCGGAGTTGCTGGAGTCCGTAGTCACGGCATTGTTCCCCCGAGGTACCGACTATCGAGTACCTCGTATGGCGCCGGCGACTGAGGCGGTAGAGGATGAGCGTTGGGACGCAGCACGGGATGTGTCCGGGGATGAGTTGGGGGCTGCAGTGCTTCGGCTTCGGTCGAAGAACACTGCGCCGGGACCCGACGGCATCCCCGGGCGCGCCTGGGCCTTGGCCCTAGGGGATTTAGAGCCACTAGTGCTGCGCCTCTTTAACGCATGTTTGCAGCAGGGCCGGTTCCCGCGGACGTGGAAGGGTGGGAAACTGGTGCTGTTGCGCAAGGAGGGGCGGCCGGTTGCCGAGCCATCGGCATATCGGCCGATAGTGCTTCTCGACGAGGCGGGTAAGCTCTTTGAGCGGGTTTTATCCGCTCGCCTCGTCAAGCACTTGGGGGAGTCCGGTCGGGATCTCAGCGACCATCAATTTGGCTTCCGCAAGGGCAGGTCCACCCTCGACGCTGTCAGTCGGGTGAGGGCCCTGGCGGAGGCCTCGGTGTCTCGGGGCGGGGTGGTGTTGGCGGTGTCTCTCGATATCGCCAACGCGTTCAACACCCTTCCCTGGGCGACCATTTTGGAGGCGCTGAGGTTCCACGCCGTGCCCGGGTACTTGCGTCGCGTCGTAGCGGATTACCTCTGCGACCGCGCCGTCTGCTACCCGACTGGTGACGGCTGGATTCGTAGGGAGGTGTCGTGCGGTGTTCCGCAGGGGTCGGTTCTCGGACCTCTCCTGTGGAACATCGGCTACGACTGGGTGCTGCGCGGTGCCAACTTACGGGGTGTCGAAGTAACTTGTTACGCCGACGACACTCTCGTAACGGCACGCGGCGACAGCTACCGGGAGGCCAGTGTTCTGGCAACCGCTGGGGTCGCGCAGGTAGTGGCGCGCATTAGAAGGCTGGGGCTGGAGGTTGCATTGCACAAATCCGTGGCTGTGTGTTTTCACGGGCCGCGGAACGGACCTCCGGCCGGGTCGAGAGTGGTGGTCGGCGGAGTTTCCATCGCTGTCGGGCGTTCCTTGGAGTACCTTGGACTCGTCCTCGACAGTCGATGGAGCTTCGACGAGCACTTTCGGCGCCTAGCGCCGAAGCTTGTTAGGGCAGCCGGAGCGATGTGTCGCGTCCTCCCAAATGTCGGGGGACCGAGCATGAGCTGCCGACGTCTGTACACCGGGGTGGTAAGGTCCATAGCGCTCTACGGGGCACCAATATGGGCCGATAGACTCAACTCCCGCAATCGGGCCCTCTTGTGCAGAGCGCAGAGGGTCATGGCTGTCAGGGTGATCCGAGGGTATCGCACCATCTCGTGCGAGGCGGCCTGCGCTCTAGCCGGGACCCCACCGTGGGACCTGGACGCTATGACGCTGGCGGAGGCGTATCGACGGAGGAGGGATGCCCGTCTTCGGGGGGAGGGTGGGGAGTCGGAGTGGAGGCGCAGGGCGCATGAGGAGCTGCTCGTCACATGGCGCGAGAGGCTCAGAGTGCCCAACGCTGGTAAATCGACTGCCCTGGCGATCGGTCCCATCCTTTCGGATTGGGTCGGTCGTAGGCACGGGGTGATGACCTTCCATCTGACGCAGATCCTTTCGGGGCACGGATGCTTCGGGAGGTATCTGTTTAGGGTGGCGGGTCGTGAGCCCACGATGATGTGCCACGAGTGCGGCTGCGCCGAGGATACGGTGCAGCACACGCTGGCTTCGTGCCCGCATTGGGCGGAGCCGCGTGCTACACTCGTGGCTTCCATCGGGTCGGACCTCTCGCTCCCGGCCGTGGTCAAGGCCATGGTCTCGAGCGAAGAAGCGTGGGGTGCGGTGCGTTCCTTCTGCGAGGTCGTGATGTCGCAGAAGGAGGTGGCGGAGAGGCTCAGGGAGGAGGACGGAGCCGCTCTACCGATGCGCCGGAGGAGGGTGGGGCGCAGGCGTGTCGCTCACGAGCGCCGTCTGCCGCCGTAGCCCCCGCTACGGGTGGTGGGCTGCGAAGTCCGCCACTCGCCACGGTCCCATCTCGGGGCCGGGGCTCTAGTGGGTATGGGTCGGATCGGACTTCCTGATTCTGAGCTCGGCGGCTTGCCGTTGGCTCGGAGATAAAGGTGGTCCAAAACGATCTGGCTCGGTCGGCTTGGGCGGGGAGCAGGGGAGCTCCTCGCCAGAAAACAAGCCGACCATCGGAGTGGGGCGCATCCCGGTCAACAGTTTGCGCCGCTCCATTTGGGGGGGTGGTGGCCGCCTACTTGGCGCTGCCTGCCGTTGGAGCAACGCGGATGTATGCTTCGGCGTTCCCGTGGCGCTCCTCCATACGGCGATGTGTTGACCGTCTGGTTTAGTGAGTAGGAGTCTCACATACCCACCGCCTTCCGCTCCCCTGGAATGCGGTGGAACTCATGAGAGTTCCAGACGAAAAAAAAAAAAAAAAAAAAAAAAAAAAAAAAAGGTTAGGTTAGGTTGGAGTTGCGGAGTCGTCCGCCGGCAGCCGCCGCGAGCGCACGCGCGCCCGCGCGCGCTCCGCTCTCGCGCCCGGGATGCGGTTGTGAACTATATCATTTTTGTTTGTTTTTCGTGTCGCGTGTGTCTGTGTGTGTCTGTGTAGGTGTGTGTTGTGTTTTTAGTTCCAAGGCGGCAAGACGAGGAAGGGGTGCCAGAGAGGGTGCTCGTGTATAGAAAATTTTTGTGCGAGCTATCGTGATGTGTAGTGTATAAAGTTGTTTTGTGGAGCTTCCGGTTGTGTGATGTTCAGTTAGAGCGTGAAGCGAGCTTCTGCGCCGGTTCGCGTGTTTTCGCCAGAGCTCTCGCTTGCAGCTTTCGCGATTCAGATGTCATTGCTGCGTTTGGTCCTTTGTTACGGCTGTCTGTGTCGAGAGTGTCTTGTTAGTGTTTCAGAAGTGGTGGGTGTATTTGTTTTGGGTGTTCTTACTCAACGCAAACTGTACGACGAAGACTTGGATCGGATTGTATAACCTGGCTAGGGCGACGCCGGAGTTTATGACACCTTAGCAGCGCAGGTGTCTTTCGAGGAATCTTGAGTCTTGTCGGCTTCTTTCATTTCACTGACAATTGTTATCACTATGGGTTCTTTGGACCCGTATGGTACTGGCCTGTACCGGCCGGTACGGTACGGAGTGGTACGCGGAGCAGGTAGTCGGGACATGTGTTCGGTACTAGCCGGTACGGTATGGAGTGGTACGCGGAGCAGGTAGTCGGGACATGTGTCCGGTACTAGCCGGTACGGTATGGAATGGTACGGACAGCGCGGACGGGAGCAGGTAATCGGGACATGTGCCCGGTACTGGCCGGTACGGTATGGAGTAGTACGCGGAGCAGGTAGTCGGGACATGTGTCCGGTACTAGCCGGTACGGTATGGAATAGTACGGACAGCGCGGACGGGAGCAGGTAGTCGGGACATGTGCCCGGTACTGGCAGGTACGGTACGGAGTGGTACGGACAGCGTGGGTACATGGGAGCAGGTAGTTGCGACTCATGTCCGGCCCAACTCCACGAAGCGGAATTCAGGTAGTAATTAGTAATTAATTATATAATTTTTACTTAGGGGTGTTTTGTACTTTAGGGGTGTTTTGGCCCAGACCCGATGCCAGTGGCGAATGGTCGAGGGCATGTCCGGATCAGTGGTCGTCGTTAGCGGAGGCCCTGTTGCCGGTCGGTCGGCGAGTCCGGTGGGTACTTAACTGTGCAGTCGGGCAGGCATTTTTTGCCACCGTCGAGTCGTAAACTCCTGCAGGTGTGGCGGTCATGTGAAGCAGCCTGCAGGGGAGCGAGGGTCTTGCCTTAATCGGCCGGACCGCGAGGAGTAAACCTCTATAAAAAATCCTCAATTCTCGGCGTTTCGTTGCGTGACGTCGGGGTGCTCGAAAGAGAGGCTGGGGAGTTCATCAGTCGCTAGCGCACAACCCTGGAATATCACCCGACCTTCCAGGTGTATTAGGGTTACCCGGGCAAGAGGCTCTGCCGGGGTTGACTTTTTATTTCCTCACTACTCGTGGGATTTATTATGGTAAATTCAACAGAAACAAACGACGTTGAGGGAGAGGAGAGGAGGACGAGGAGGGAAGCGAGTAAGGAGAGGCGGATGACGCGGAGCGTCACCAGCAGGGAATCCAGTGCGGGGCGGCAGGACGAGGACATGGACTCCGACTGCAGCTTTGCCACTGGACGATCTCAAAGCCCCGCTACAGGCGGGAAACTTTGGCGGAAAAGAAGACGCCCGAACCCCGAGTTGGCGCAGTCTGAAGAGGATTCGGAGCGGTCTGCGTCTGCGACCAGAGGTCGAGGGCGGCCTCCGACGACGGGGGAGTACGTCGGCTTGGCCGATGCCAAAAGAGCGCTTCTCGCTGTAAAGCGGGAAGAGTTCAAGGCGTTGGTCGAAGAAGACCTTGAGAAAAGCGTCGCTATCACTCGCAAGAGGCGGGAACAGCGAGCCGCCGAACTAGCGTCGGCCTCGGGTGAGAAGGCTGAGTCGGGCGTCGGACCCAGTAATAGGTCCGCGGCCCTGACCAAGCAGCAGGTTGTCGAGGACTTGGCGATCATTGCTAAAATCGCCACAAAGTCCAAAAACCTTAAGGGGACTATAGTCCGCGAATTGAAGGACGCTGTGGCTTCAATAGCCGAGGCCGTGGAAGTCCTGGGATCGCGGACTCTTACAGAAGAGACGCGTCGTCTGCAGGCGGACAATGCTCGCCTGCAAGCCGAAATGGACACTCTCCGCAAGGAGATGTCCACATTAAGAGAAGACATGGAGAGAGCACGGAAGCAGGGCTGTCCGGCGCCCTCTCCCACCGGATTGACGGAGGCTGCATCCCCTGCAACGCAGCCTCAAACAATCTCGCTGGAGGAGATCTGTCGGGCGGTCATGTCCCAGGTGGGGACCATGGTGACCGCTCGACTGGCCTCCATAGAGGACCGGCTCTTGCCGGAGACGAGGCTTCGGCCTCCGCTGGCGGCCGACAAGAGGCGGGAGGCGGTTAAGACCTCAGAGTCTGTTAAGACCGCATCTCAACCCTCTGCGGGCCCCAGCGGGTCGGCGCAGAAGACTCGTTCGGAGCCCGTGAAGAAGGCTAAGGGGATGAAGGCGAAGCCTAAAGAGGGCCAGTCGCAGGCAAAGCTGAGGCCTACCAAGCCTCAGGCGAAGCCAAAAGCGGCAAAACCGCCGAAGAAGGGACAAGGAAAGCCCGCTCCCAAAAGAAAACTCCGGGTAGAACGATCCACGGCTGTGGTATTGACTCTGCTTCCCGAAGCCGAGGCCACTGGCGTCACTTACGCTCAGGTCTTGTCGGAGGCGAAGCAAAAGGTCAACCTGGCCGACCTAGGTATTAAGGACCTAAGGTTTAGAAAGGCGGTCACTGGTGGCCGCATCCTGGAACTGCCCGGAGCGAATACCGGGGGTATGGCGGACTCTCTCGCTAAGAAGCTGAGAGAGTCACTGCCCGAAGGGCAGGTCAGGGTCTCTAGACCCACGAAGTGCGCAGAAATGCGCATTTCGGGACTGGACGACTCCGTGTCCAGCGTCGACGTGGCTACGGCCGTCGCTAGGGTTGGTGGGTGCGACGTCGACGAAGTCCGTTGCGGGGCTGTCACCGTCGGCGCCGGTGGCCTCGGTGCTGCGTGGGTTCGTTGCCCGGTCGCAGCGGCCAAGAAGGTGTCCGGTGGTGGCAGGCTCCTCGTCGGATGGGTGTCGGCGCAGGTCCGCGTCTTGGACGATCGGCCCCTCCGGTGCTTCCGGTGCCTGGAGATGGGGCACGTCAGGGCCAAGTGCACTGCGGAGGTCGACAGGAGCGACCTCTGCTATCGGTGTGGAAAGCCCGGGCACAAGGCCCAGGAGTGCTCTGCCGAGCCGCACTGCGTCACGTGCGCAGCGGCCGGCAGACCGGCCAAGCATCGGGTGGGGACCAAGGAGTGCGTTCCCGCCCCGAAGGGAAGGAAGCCGGGCCAGGCTGGCAGAGGTCCTAGGGCCTCAAAGCAGCCTTCCAGGCCCGTAGAGGATCCCATGGTCATCGAATAAGATGGCCATGCGGATTCTACAGGCGAATATCAACCACTGCGCCAGGGCTCAGGACCTCTTGTTCCAAAGCATGGCGGAGTGGTTGGTAAACGTCGTCGTGATCGCCGAGCCCTACTACGTCCCTTCGGGGGACGACTGGGCCGGCGACAGGGACGGTGTGGTGGCGATCGGGACCCGGACAGCGGCCGGATCCCCGGTCTTCGGAGGAGTGACGAAGGGTCGAGGCTACGTCTCGGCTCTCGTCGGAAACGTGACACTGATCGGGGTCTACTTCTCTCCGAATCGCAGTGTCGCCGACTTCGAACAGTTTCTGGTCGAAGTCGGCGCCCTCGTCGGGAGGAGTGGCCCCGGTCGGGTCCTCGTGGTCGGGGACCTCAATGCCAAATCCATGGCTTGGGGTTGCCCGGCCACGGACGCACGTGGAGAGGTCCTCGAAGACTGGGTAGTCGCGTCCGGTCTTGTCGTCCTGAACCACGGGTCGGTACATACGTGCGTGCGGCAACAGGGCGGTTCGATCGTCGACATCACGTTCGCCGATCCCACCCTGGCGCGCCGTATCCGAGGCTGGCGGGTGATGGAGGATGTGGAGACGTTGTCGGACCACCGCTACGTGAGGTTCGACGTCTCCGCACTCCCCGCCCCGCCGAATGCCCCGAGTCGACCCTCGCGCGAGGAGGGCCCGCGATGGGCCCTGAAGCGTCTGGACAGGGAGGCGCTGGTGGAGGCTGCTCTGGTCCAGGCCTGGGTAGGAGCGCCGGAAGGTGCTGTGAATGTAGAGGCAGAAGCTGTGCGTCTGGGCCAGACCATGACGCACATCTGCGATGCGGCGATGCCCCGCGTACGTTCCGCGACTCCGAGGCGCGGCGTTTACTGGTGGTCTGAGGAGCTATCGCGGCTCCGAGAGACCTGCGTGGCTCTCAGGCGCCAGTACACCAGATGTCGGAGGCGGCGGCGACGAGACCAAGAGCTTGAGAGTCAGCACTATACTCGATATCGTGAGGCAGTGATGACTTTCGTAGCGGCCATCGCCAAAGCCAAAGACCTGGCCGAAGCAGAGATGGTGGAGTCCCTGGACAGTGACCCGTGGGGGAGGCCGTACAAGATGGTGAGGCGAAAGCTTCGACCGTGGGCCCCCCCGCTGACCAAGACTCTCCAGCCGGAGTTGCTGGAGTCCGTAGTCACGGCATTGTTCCCCCGAGGTACCGACTATCGAGTACCTCGTATGGCGCCGGCGACTGAGGCGGTAGAGGATGAGCGTTGGGACGCAGCACGGGATGTCTCCGGGGATGAGTTGGGGGCTGCAGTGCTTCGGCTTCGGTCGAAGAACACTGCGCCGGGACCCGACGGCATCCCCGGGCGCGCCTGGGCCTTGGCCCTAGGGGATTTAGAGCCACTAGTGCTACGCCTCTTTAACGCATGTTTGCAGCAGGGCCGGTTCCCGCGGACGTGGAAGGGTGGGAAACTGGTACTGTTGCGCAAGGAGGGGCGGCCGGTTGCCGAGCCATCGGCATATCGGCCGATAGTGCTTCTCGACGAGGCGGGTAAGCTCTTTGAGCGGGTTTTATCCGCTCGCCTCGTCAAGCACTTGGGGGAGTCCGGCCGGGATCTCAGCGACCATCAATTTGGCCTCCGCCAGGGCAGGTCCACCCTCGACGCTGTCAGTCGGGTGAGGGCCCTGGCGGAGGCCTCGGTGTCTCGGGGCGGGGTGGTGTTGGCGGTGTCTCTCGATATCGCCAACGCGTTCAACACCCTTCCCTGGGCGACCATTTTGGAGGCGCTGAGGTTCCACGCCGTGCCCGGGTACTTGCGTCGCGTCGTAGCGGATTACCTCTGCGACCGCGCCGTCTGCTACCCGACTGGTGACGGCTGGATTCGTAGGGAGGTGTCGTGCGGTGTTCCGCAGGGGTCGGTTCTCGGACCTCTCCTGTGGAACATCGGCTACGACTGGGTGCTGCGCGGTGCCAACTTACGGGGTGTCGAAGTAACTTGTTACGCCGACGACACTCTCGTAACGGCACGCGGCGACAGCTACCGGGAGGCCAGTGTTCTGGCAACCGCTGGGGTCGCGCAGGTAGTGGCGCGCATTAGAAGGCTGGGGCTGGAGGTTGCATTGCACAAATCCGTGGCTGTGTGTTTTCACGGGCCGCGGAACGGACCTCCGGCCGGGTCGAGAGTGGTGGTCGGCGGAGTTTCCATCGCTGTCGGGCGTTCCTTGGAGTACCTTGGACTCGTCCTCGACAGTCGATGGAGCTTCGACGAGCACTTTCGGCGCCTAGCGCCGAAGCTTGTTAGGGCAGCCGGAGCGATGTGTCGCGTCCTCCCAAATGTCGGGGGACCGAGCATGAGCTGCCGACGTCTGTACACCGGGGTGGTAAGGTCCATAGCGCTCTACGGGGCACCAATATGGGCCGATAGACTCAACTCCCGCAATCGGGCCCTCTTGTGCAGAGCGCAGAGGGTCATGGCTGTCAGGGTGATCCGAGGGTATCGCACCATCTCGTGCGAGGCGGCCTGCGCTCTAGCCGGGACCCCACCGTGGGACCTGGACGCTATGACGCTGGCGGAGGCGTATCGACGGAGGAGGGATGCCCGTCTTCGGGGGGAGGGTGGGGAGTCGGAGTGGAGGCGCAGGGCGCATGAGGAGCTGCTCGTCACATGGCGCGAGAGGCTCAGAGTGCCCAACGCTGGTAAATCGACTGCCCTGGCGATCGGTCCCATCCTTTCGGATTGGGTCGGTCGTAGGCACGGGGTGATGACCTTCCACCTGACGCAGATCCTTTCGGGGCACGGATGCTTCGGGAGGTATCTGTTTAGGGTGGCGGGTCGTGAGCCCACGATGATGTGCCACGAGTGCGGCTGCGCCGAGGATACGGCGCAGCACACGCTGGCTTCGTGCCCGCACTGGGCGGAGCCGCGTGCTACACTCGTGGCTTCCATCGGGTCGGACCTCTCGCTCCCGGCCGTGGTCAAGGCCATGGTCTCGAGCGAAGAGGCGTGGGGTGCGGTGCGTTCCTTCTGCGAGGTCGTGATGTCGCAGAAGGAGGTGGCGGAGAGGCTCAGGGAGGAGGACGGAGCCGCTCTACCGATGCGCCGGAGGAGGGTGGGGCGCAGGCGTGTCGCTCACGAGCGCCGTCTGCCGCCGTAGCCCCCGCTACGGGTGGTGGGCTGCGAAGTCCGCCACTCGCCACGGTCCCATCTCGGGGCCGGGGCTCTAGTGGGTATGGGTCGGATCGGACTTCCTGATTCTGAGCTCGGCGGCTTGCCGTTGGCTCGGAGATAAAGGTGGTCCAAAACGATCTGGCTCGGTCGGCTTGGGCGGGGAGCAGGGGAGCTCCTCGCCAGAAAACAAGCCGACCATCGGAGTAGGGCGCATCCCGGTCAACAGTTTGCGCCGCTCCATTTGGGGGGGTGGTGGCCGCCTACTTGGCGCTGCCTGCCGTTGGAGCAACGCGGATGTATGCTTCGGCGTTCCCGTGGCGCTCCTCCATACGGCGATGTGTTGACCGTCTGGTTTAGTGAGTAGGAGTCTCACATACCCACCGCCTTCCGCTCCCCTGGAATGCGGTGGAACTCATGAGAGTTCCAGACGAAAAAAAAAAAAAAAAAAAAAAAAAAAAAAAGGTTAGGTTGGAGTTTCCATCGCCGTCGGGCGTTCCTTGGAGTACCTTGGACTCGTCCTCGACAGTCGATGGAGCTTCGACGAGCACTTTCGGCGCCTAGCGCCGAAGCTAGTTAGGGCAGCCGGAGCGCTGTGTCGCGTCCTCCCAAATGTCGGGGGACCGAGCCTGAGCTGCCGGCGTCTGTACACCGGGGTGGTAAAGTCCATGGCGCTCTACGGGGCACCAATATGGGCCGATAGCCTCGACTCCCGCAACCGGGCCCTCTTGTGCAGAGCGCAGAGGGTCATGGCTGTCAGGGTGATCCGAGGGTATCGCACCATCTCGTGCGAGGCGGCCTGCGCTCTGGCCGGGACCCCACCGTGGGACCTGGACGCTTTGACGCTGGCGGAGGCGTATCGACGGAGGAGGCACGCCCGTCTTCGGGGGGAGGGTGGGGAGTCTGATTGGAGGCGCAGGGCGCAGGAGCAGCTGCTCGTCACATGGCGAGAGAGGCTCAGAGTGCCCGGCGCTGGTAAATCGACTGCCCTGGCGATCGGTCCCATCCTTTCGGACTGGGTCGGTCGTAGGCACGGGGTGATGACCTTCCACCTGACGCAGATCCTTTCGGGGCACGGATGCTTCGGGAGGTATCTGTTTAGGGTGGCGGGTCGTGAGCCCACGATGATGTGCCACGAGTGCGGCTGCGCCGCGGACACGGCGCAGCACACGCTGGCTTCGTGCCCGCACTGGGCGGAGCCGCGTGCTACACTCGTGGCTTCCATCGGGTCGAACCTCTCGCTCCCGGCCGTGGTCAAGGCCATGGTCTCGAGCGAAGAGGCGTGGGGTGCGGTGCGTTCCTTCTGCGAGGTCGTGATGTCGCAGAAGGAGGCGGCGGAGAGGCTCAGGGAGGAGGATGGAGCCGCTCTACCGATGCGCCGGAGGAGGGTGGGGCGCAGGCGTGTCGCTCACGAGTGCCGTCTGCCGCCGTAGCCCCCGGTACGGGTGGTGGACTGCGAAGTCCGCCACTCGCCACGGTCCCATCTCGGGGCCGGGGCTCTAGTGGGTATGAGTCAGATCGGACTTCCTTGATTCTGAGCTCGGCGGCTTGCCGTCGGCTCGGAGATAAAGGTCGTCCAAAACGATCTGGCTCGGTCGGCTTGGGCGGGGAGCAGGGGAGCTCCTCGCCAGAAAACAAGCCGACCATCGGAGTGGGGCGCATCCCGGTCAACAGTTTGCGCCGCTCCATCTGGGGGGGTGGTGGCCGCCTATTTGGCGCTGCCTGCCGTTGGAGCAACGCGGATGTATGCTTCGGCGTTCCCGTGGCGCTCCTCCATACGGCGATGTGTTGACCGTCTGGTTTAGTGAGTAGGAGTCTCACATACCCACCGCCTTCCGCTCCCCTGGAATGCGGTGGAACTCATGAGAGTTCCAGACGAAAAAAAAAAAAAAAAAAAAAAAAAAAAAAAAAAAAAAAAAAAGGTTAGGTTAGGTTAGGTTAGGTTGGAGTCGTCCGCCGGCAGCCGCCGCGAGCGCACGCGCGCCCGCGCTCGCTCCGCTCTCGCGCCCGGGATGCGGTTGTGAACTATATTATTTTTGTTTGTTTTTCGTGTCGCGTGTGTCTGTGTGTGTCTGTGTAGGTGTGTGTTGTGTTTTTAGTTCCAAGGCGGCAAGACGAGGAAGGGGTGCCAGAGAGGGTGCTCGTGTATAGAAAAGTTTTGTGCGAGCTTTCGTGATGTGTAGTGTATAAAGTTGTTTTGTGGAGCTTCCGGTTGTGTGATGTTCAGTTAGAGCGTGAAGCGAGCTCCTGCGCCGGTTCGCGTGTTTTCGCCAGAGCTTTCGCTGTGCAGCTTTCGCGATTCAGATGTCATTGCTGCGTTTGGTCCTTTGTTACGGCTGTCTGTGTCGAGAGTGTCTTGTTAGTGTTTCAGAAGTGGTGGGTGTATTTGTTTTGGGTGTTCTTACTCAACGCAAACTGTACGACGAAGACTTGGATCGGATTGTATAACCTGGCTAGGGCGACGCCGGAGTTTATGACACCTTAGCAGCGCAGGTGTCTTTCCAGGAATCTTGAGTCTTGTCGGCTTCTTTCATTTCACTGACAATTGTTATCACTATGGGTTCTTTGGACCCGTATGGTACTGGCCTGTACCGGCCGGTACGGTACGTAGTGGTACGCGGAGCAGGTAGTCGGGACATGTGTTCGGTACTAGCCGGTACGGTATGGAGTGGTACGCGGAGCAGGTAGTCGGGACATGTGTCCGGTACTAGCCGGTACGGTATGGAATGGTACGGACAGCGCGGGCGGGAGCAGGTAATCGGGACATGTGCCCGGTACTGGCCGGTACGGTATGGAGTAGTACGCGGAGCAGGTAGTCGGGACATGTGTCCGGTACTAGCCGGTACGGTATGGAATGGTACGGACAGCGCGGACGGGAGCAGGTAGTCGGGACATGTGCCCGGTACTGGCAGGTACGGTACGGAGTGGTACGGACAGCGTGGGTACATGGGAGCAGGTATTTGCGACTCGTGTCCGGCCCAACTCCACGAAGCGAAATTCAGGTAGTAATTAGTAATTAATTGTATAATTTTTACTTAGGGGTGTTTTGTACTTTAGGGGTGTTTTGGCCCAGACCCGATGCCAGTGGCGAATGGTCGAGGGCATGTCCGGATCAGTGGTCGTCGTTAGCGGAGGCCCTGTTGCCGGTCGGTCGGCGAGTCCGGTGGGTACTTAACTGTGCAGTCGGGCAGGCATTTTTTGCCACCGTCGAGTCGTAAACTCCTACAGGTGTGGCGGTCATGTGAAGCAGCCTGCAGGGGAGCGAGGGTCTTGCCTTAATCGGCCGGATCGCGAGGAGTAAACCTCTATAAAAAATCCTCAATTCTCGGCGTTTCGTTGCGTGACGTCGGGGTGCTCGAAAGAGAGGCTGGGGAGTTCATCAGCCGCTAGCGCACAACCCTGGAATACCACCCGACCTTCCAGGTGTATTAGGGTTACCCGGGCAAGAGGCTCTGCCGGGGTTGACTTTTTATTTCCTCACTACTCGTGGGATTTATTATGGTAAATTCAACAGAAACAAACGACGTTGAGGGAGAGGAGAGGAGGACGAGGAGGGAAGTGAGTAAGGAGAGGCGGATGACGCGGAGCGTCACAAGCAGGGAATCCAGTGCGGGGCGGCAGGACGAGGACATGGACTCCGACTGCAGCTTTGCCACTGGACGATCTCAAAGCCCCGCTACAGGCGGGAAACTTTGGCGGAAAAGAAGACGCCCGAACCCCGAGTTGGCGCAGTCCGAAGAGGATTCGGAGCGGTCTGCGTCTGCAACCAGAGGTCGAGGGCGGCCTCCGACGACGGGGGAGTACGTCGGCTTGGCCGATGCCAAAAGAGCGCTTCTCGCTGTAAAGCGGGAAGAGTTCAAGGCGTTGGTCGAAGAAGACCTTGAGAAAAGCGTCGCTATCACTCGCAAGAGGCGGGAACAGCGAGCCGCCGAACTAGCGTCGGCCTCGGGTGAGAAGGCTGAGTCGGGCGTCGGACCCAGTAATAGGTCCGCGGCCCTGACCAAGCAGCAGGTTGTCGAGGACTTGGCGATCATTGCTAAAATCGCCACAAAGTCCAAAAACCTTAAGGGGACTATAGTCCGCGAATTGAAGGACGCTGTGGCTTCAATAACCGAGGCCGTGGAAGTCCTGGGATCGCGGACTCTTACAGAAGAGACGCGTCGTCTGCAGGCGGACAATGCTCGCCTGCAAGCCGAGATGGACACTCTCCGCAAGGAGATGTCCACATTAAGAGAAGACATGGAGAGAGCACGGAAGCAGGGCTGTCCGGTGCCCTCTCCCACCGGATTGACGGAGGCTGCATCCCCTGCAACGCAGCCTCAAACAATCTCGCTGGAGGAGATCTGTCGGGCGGTCATGTCCCAGGTGGGGACCATGGTGACCGCTCGACTGGCCTCTATAGAGGACCGGCTCTTGCCGGAGACGAGGCTTCGGCCTCCGCTGGCGGCCGACAAGAGGCGGGAGGCGGTTAAGACCACAGAGTCTGTTAAGACCGCATCTCAACCCTCTGCGGGCCCCAGCGGGTCGGCGCAGAAGACTCGTTCGGAGCCCGTGAAGAAGGCTAAGGGGGTGAAGGCGAAGCCTAAAGAGGGCCAGTCGCAGGCAAAGCTGAGGCCTACCAAGCCTCAGGCGAAGCCAAAAGCGGCAAAACCGCCGAAGAAGGGACAGGGAAAGCCCGCTCCCAAAAGAAAACTCCGGGTAGAACGATCCACGGCTGTGGTATTGACTCTGCTTCCCGAAGCCGAGGCCACTGGCGTCACTTACGCTCAGGTCTTGTCGGAGGCGAAGCAAAAGGTCAACCTGGCCGACCTAGGTATTAAGGATCTAAGGTTTAGGAAGGCGGTCACTGGTGGCCGCATCCTGGAACTGCCCGGAGCGAATACCGGGGGTATGGCGGACTCTCTCGCTAAGAAGCTGAGAGAGTCACTGCCCGAAGGGCACGTCAGGGTCTCTAGACCCACGAAGTGCGCAGAAATGCGCATTTCGGGACTGGACGACTCCGTGTCCAGCGTCGACGTGGCTACGGCCGTCGCTAGGGTTGGTGGGTGCGACGTCGACGAAGTCCGTTGCGGGGCTGTCACCGTCGGCGCCGGTGGCCTCGGTGCTGCGTGGGTTCGTTGCCCGGTCGCAGCGGCCAAGAAGGTGTCCGGTGGTGGCAGGCTCCTCGTCGGATGGGTGTCGGCGCAGGTCCGCGTCTTGGACGATCGGCCCCTCCGGTGCTTCCGGTGCCTGGAGATGGGGCACGTCAGGGCCAAGTGCACTGCGGAGGTCGACAGGAGCGACCTCTGCTATCGGTGCGGAAAGCCCGGGCACAAGGCCCAGGAGTGCTCTGCCGAGCCGCACTGCGTCACGTGCGCAGCGGCCGGCAGACCGGCCAAGCATCGGGTGGGGACCAAGGAGTGCGTTCCCGCCCCGAAGGGAAGGAAGCCGGGCCAGACTGGCAGAGGTCCTAGGGCCTCAAAGCAGCCTTCCAGGCCCGTAGAGGATCCCATGGTCATCGAATAAGATGGCCATGCGGATTCTACAGGCGAATATCAACCACTGCGCCAGGGCTCAGGACCTCTTGTTCCAAAGCATGGCGGAGTGGTTGGTAAACGTCGTCGTGATCGCCGAGCCCTACTACGTCCCTTCGGGGGACGACTGGGCCGGCGACAGGGACGGTGTGGTGGCGATCGGGACCCGGACAGCGGCCGGATCCCCGGTCTTCGGAGGAGTGACGAAGGGTCGAGGCTACGTCTCGGCTCTCGTCGGAAACGTGACACTGATCGGGGTCTACTTCTCTCCGAATCGCAGTGTCGCCGACTTCGAACAGTTTCTGGTCGAAGTCGGCGCCCTCGTCGGGAGGAGTGGCCCCGGTCGGGTCCTCGTGGTCGGGGACCTCAATGCCAAATCCATGGCTTGGGGTTGCCCGGCCACGGACGCACGTGGAGAGGTCCTCGAAGACTGGGTAGTCGCATCCGGTCTTGTCGTCCTGAACCACGGGTCGGTACATACGTGCGTGCGGCAACAGGGCGGTTCGATCGTCGACATCACGTTCGCCGATCCCACCCTGGCGCGCCGTATCCGAGGCTGGCGGGTGATGGAGGATGTGGAGACGTTGTCGGACCACCGCTACGTGAGGTTCGACGTCTCCGCACTCCCCGCCCCGCCGAATGCCCCGAGTCGACCCTCGCGCGAGGAGGGCCCGCGATGGGCCCTGAAGCGTCTGGACAGGGAGGCGCTGGTGGAGGCTGCTCTGGTCCAGGCCTGGGTAGGAGCGCCGGAAGGTGCTGTGAATGTAGAGGCAGAAGCTGTGCGTCTGGGCCAGACCATGACGCACATCTGCGATGCGGCGATGCCCCGCGTACGTTCCGCGACTCCGAGGCGCGGCGTTTACTGGTGGTCTGAGGAGCTATCGCGGCTCCGAGAGACCTGCGTGGCTCTCAGGCGCCAGTACACCAGATGTCGGAGGCGGCGGCGACGGGACCAAGAGCTTGAGAGTCAGCACTATACTCGATATCGTGAGGCAGTGATGACTTTCGTAGCGGCCATCGCCAAAGCCAAAGACCTGGCCGAAGCAGAGATGGTGGAGTCCCTGGACAGGGACCCGTGGGGGAGGCCGTACAAGATGGTGAGGCGAAAGCTTCGACCGTGGGCCCCCCCGCTGACCAAGACTCTCCAGCCGGAGTTGCTGGAGTCCGTAGTCACGGCATTGTTCCCCCGAGGTACCGACTATCGAGTACCTCGTATGGCGCCGGCGACTGAGGCGGTAGAGGATGAGCGTTGGGACGCAGCACGGGATGTGTCCGGGGATGAGTTGGGGGCTGCAGTGCTTCGGCTTCGGTCGAAGAACACTGCGCCGGGACCCGACGGCATCCCCGGGCGCGCCTGGGCCTTGGCCCTAGGGGATTTAGAGCCACTAGTGCTGCGCCTCTTTAACGCATGTTTGCAGCAGGGCCGGTTCCCGCGGACGTGGAAGGGTGGGAAACTGGTGCTGTTGCGCAAGGAGGGGCGGCCGGTTGCCGAGCCATCGGCATATCGGCCGATAGTGCTTCTCGACGAGGCGGGTAAGCTCTTTGAGCGGGTTTTATCCGCTCGCCTCGTCAAGCACTTGGGGGAGTCCGGTCGGGATCTCAGCGACCATCAATTTGGCTTCCGCAAGGGCAGGTCCACCCTCGACGCTGTCAGTCGGGTGAGGGCCCTGGCGGAGGCCTCGGTGTCTCGGGGCGGGGTGGTGTTGGCGGTGTCTCTCGATATCGCCAACGCGTTCAACACCCTTCCCTGGGCGACCATTTTGGAGGCGCTGAGGTTCCACGCCGTGCCCGGGTACTTGCGTCGCGTCGTAGCGGATTACCTCTGCGACCGCGCCGTCTGCTACCCGGCTGGTGACGGCTGGATTCGTAGGGAGGTGTCGTGCGGTGTTCCGCAGGGGTCGGTTCTCGGACCTCTCCTGTGGAACATCGGCTACGACTGGGTGCTGCGCGGTGCCAACTTACGGGGTATCGAAGTAACTTGTTACGCCGACGACACTCTCGTAACGGCACGCGGCGACAGCTACCGGGAGGCCAGTGTTCTGGCAACCGCTGGGGTCGCGCAGGTAGTGGCGCGCATTAGAAGGCTGGGGCTGGAGGTTGCATTGCACAAATCCGTGGCTGTGTGTTTTCACGGGCCGCGGAACGGACCTCCGGCCGGGTCGAGAGTGGTCGTCGGCGGAGTTTCCATCGCTGTCGGGCGTTCCTTGGAGTACCTTGGACTCGTCCTCGACAGTCGATGGAGCTTCGACGAGCACTTTCGGCGCCTAGCGCCGAAGCTTGTTAGGGCAGCCGGAGCGATGTGTCGCGTACTCCCAAATGTCGGGGGACCGAGCATGAGCTGCCGACGTCTGTACACCGGGGTGGTAAGGTCCATAGCGCTCTACGGGGCACCAATATGGGCCGATAGACTCAACTCCCGCAATCGGGCCCTCTTGTGCAGAGCGCAGAGGGTCATGGCTGTCAGGGTGATCCGAGGGTATCGCACCATCTCGTGCGAGGCGGCCTGCGCTCTAGCCGGGACCCCACCGTGGGACCTGGATGCTATGACGCTGGCGGAGGCGTATCGACGGAGGAGGGATGCCCGTCTTCGGGGGGAGGGTGGGGAGTCGGATTGGAGGCGCAGGGCGCATGAGGAGCTGCTCGTCACATGGCGCGAGAGGCTCAGAGTGCCCAACGCTGGTAAATCGACTGCCCTGGCGATCGGTCCCATCCTTTCGGATTGGGTCGGTCGTAGGCACGGGGTGATGACCTTCCACCTGACGCAGATCCTTTCGGGGCACGGATGCTTCGGGAGGTATCTGTTTAGGGTGGCGGGTCGTGAGCCCACGATGATGTGCCACGAGTGCGGCTGCGCCGAGGATACGGCGCAGCACACGCTGGCTTCGTGCCCGCATTGGGCGGAGCCGCGTGCTACACTCGTGGCTTCCATCGGGTCGGACCTCTCGCTCCCGGCCGTGGTCAAGGCCATGGTCTCGAGCGAAGAGGCGTGGGGTGCGGTGCGTTCCTACTGCGAGGTCGTGATGTCGCAGAAGGAGGCGGCGGAGAGGCTCAGGGAGGAGGACGGAGCCGCTCTACCGATGCGCCGGAGGAGGGTGGGGCGCAGGCGTGTCGCTCACGAGCGCCGTCTGCCGCCGTAGCCCCCGGTACGGGTGGTGGGCTGCGAAGTCCGCCACTCGCCACGGTCCCATCTCGGGGCCGGGGCTCTAGTGGGTATGAGTCGGATCGGACTTCCTTGATTCTGAGCTCGGCGGCTTGCCGTCAGCTCGGAGATAAAGGTCGTCCAAAACGATCTGGCTCGGTCGGCTTGGGCGGGGAGCAGGGGAGCTCCTCGCCAGAAAACAAGCCGACCATCGGAGTGGGGCGCATCCCGGTCAACAGTTTGCGCCGCTCCATTTGGGGGGGTGGTGGCCGCCTACTTGGCGTTGCCTGCCGTTGGAGCAACGCGGATGTATGCTTCGGCGTTCCCGTGGCGCTCCTCCATACGGCGATGTGTTGACCGTCTGGTTTAGTGAGTAGGAGTCTCACATACCCACCGCCTTCCGCTCCCCTGGAATGCGGTGGAACCCATGAGGGTTCCAGACGAAAAAAAAAAAAAAAAAAAAAAAAAAAAAAAAAAAAAAAAAGGTTAGGTTAGGTTGTAGTGGGGAGCCATGCTGGAAACCTCCTCGTGTGTCCGTCCGCTACCAATGTTGTCCGGATTCGTCCGGAGGGATTGGAAGCGGTACGGGCCGGTGCTCCCTGGGGGACGGTTAATGCGGTCTTTCGGGATCGCGTTAGCCGTCTGCTAATGTCCAGCGCGGGGGTCAGCTATGGGGTTTATACCCGGTACATAGCTGACAATTTGGGGGGAAATGTGTTGTGTTCGTTTTGTCTTGTCGGGTCCTTGGTCTATGTCGTTTTGTCTCGAGAGTGTTTTGTCGTTGTCTTAGGAGTTGTGGGTGTATTTGTTTTATGTCAACCCCAAGGTTTGACGCCTGCCGAGGGGTTGGGTAATGGCGAGGGCGTCCTCCGGGGACCTCACCTCTTTAAAAAAGGAATTATGTAATGGTGAATCTCAAAAAGAAACTACCCCAGGAGGGTTCCGGCTGCTCAGCAACCGGGCAATCCCTCACGGACGCTCCGGCCTCCGTCTTCCCCTCGTATTCTGGGGGGGGAAAAGACCACCATAAAACTTCAACCGCTGAGTCTGAACATTCAGACACTAGCATGATGACGGCTGGTTCCAGGGAGTCCCCGACACCGTTGTCATGCACCAAGACACGGCCCTGCTCCAAGGAGAGGAGCCGTTCTAGCTCTAGTGAGCGATCGAGTGGAGACAATGTGCCTACAATAAGGAAGATTGTTACACCAAAGAGAGGGAGAGGTCGTCCTCCTACAACCGGTCAGTATGTTGGCCTGAAGAAGGCCAAGGAGGACTATCTCAGACTCCAGAGGAGAGAAATGGAGATGGAAGCAGAAAGAGAGCTGCAAGAGCGTATACGGGAGCGTCACCAGGCGAAACGCTGCCAGAGGATTTCACCTGAGGTGGAGGCTATCATCGACCTTAGGAAACGAGCGGAGGAACAGTTAGATCTCGTTTGCAGCATAGCAACGAGGTCTAAAAATCTAAAAGGCACGTTCCAAAAAGCTCTTAAAGACGCTGCTCCTTCTGTAAGAGTGTGTGTCGAGAGTCTGGCCGAGAAAAATACCACGGAGGAGACGCGAGAATTACAAGAAGCGAATGCACGTCTAAAGTCCGAATTACTTGAGCTTAAGAAAGAAGTGGCCCAGCTGCGGATTGTCAGTGAGACGAATGCTAAGTTTCGGGAAAACTTAAATAATCAATCCACTGAAAATCAGTGCATTGACGTAGAGCAGTTATCTCACTCCATAATGGTGCAGGTTGGAACCATAATAAACTCTAGGTTTGAGGCTTTGGAGGAAAGGCTACTATCAGGAAAGCGTATCGGTCCGCCTTTAAATTCTGACGATGCAATTTTAGAACCAGCAGTCCTGCCCGTTTCGGAACAATTGATTGTGCCCACAACGTCTAGAGATCACAATCGAGAACCTGAAAACGTCCAGCAAAGAGCTAAAAGAAAGGTTAAAAAGAAGACGAAAGTCTCAACAAAAGCTACAAACCTCAAGAAAGTGCCGACAAAGCCTAGCCAATTATCAACAGTCTCTCCAGCTGATGATGAAGGCTGGGTGAAGGTAACGAGACGTAAGGGTAAGACTCTGAAAAACACACGAGATAGGAGAAAAGATTTGGTTAAAAAGAAAAAGCCAACAATTGGACAGCCACCCCGATCAGCTGCGATAATCCTAACTATGCAGCCAGGAGCTGCGGAAAGAGGAGTATCTTACGCCAGCATTCTGCGACAGGCCAAATCAGCCGACCTTTCTGGATTTGGCCTCACCGCAGTTAGAATCAAAAAAGCCGCAACTGGAGCAAGAATCCTGGAAATATCCGGTGAAGCAAATGGCGAAAAGGCTGACGAAATGGCAAAGCGGTTGGGCAACACCCTTGACAAGGCTGATGTTCGAGTGTCCAGGGTAACGAAATGCGCTGAGATGCGCATTTCGGAGCTGGAGGACTCCGTCACCAAAGAGGAAGTGGTTTTGGCCATTTCCCGTTCAGGTGGCTGCCCTGCCAGCCAGGTTATTACGGGAGAGGTGCGGAAGGACTTCAGAGGTCTATTTACAATATGGGTGCGATGTCCAGTGGCAGCAGCCAAAACAATTGTTGAGAGAGGCCGGATTATGATCGGATGGTTTTCTGCTAGAGCAAAACTATTAGACGGACGAAGAAAACGTTGCTGGCGCTGTCTTGAAGAAGGACACATGAGGGAAAGCTGCACTTCGGCAATAGATCGCAGTGGTTTATGTTTTCGTTGCTCCATGCCCGGCCACAAGGCAAACACTTGCTCAGCAGCACCTCACTGCATACTTTGTCATGACCACAATAGGCCAGCGAATCATATCGTGGGCAGCAAATTGTGCCCTGTTCAAATGTCCGGAAAAGGTAAAATGAATAATAGTAAAGTGCAGCCTCACCGTCGGTCCCCATCGCCCAAAGGAAAGTCAGGGGAAGCGATAGTACCTAAAAATACCATATAATGGCCAAGTTTAGACTTCTTCAAAGTAATCTCAATCACTGTGCCAGGGCCCAGGACTTGCTTCTCCAGAGCCTAGCACAGTGGACAATTAATATAGCAGTAATCTGTGAACCCTACGTCATTCCTTCCAGACCAAACTGGATCGGTGATAGGGACGCCCTAGTCGCTATTGTCAGCACTGGCAGAAATGGGTCACTGTCCAATGGAAGGGTCATTCAGGGAAGGGGATATGTCGCAGTTCTAGTGGATGAGATGGTAATTATTGGAGCTTATTTCTCACCTAACAGAAGTTTGGCAGAATTTGAAATCTTCATGGCTGATGTTCTGTTCACTATAGGGCAGTTTCTTCCGTGCCCTATATTGCTGGTTGGAGACTTTAACGCCAAATCGACAGCCTGGGGATGTCCCGCTACTGATGCTCGCGGCGAAGTAATGGAAGAGTGGTTGTCGACTGCTGGGTTGGTTGTTATGAACGGAGGGTCTGTACATACATGCGTGCGGTCGCAGGGCGGATCTATCGTCGATGTTACTTTCGCGAGCCCTGCGTTAGCGAGTCGTGTAGTACAGTGGAGAGTCCTCGAGGATGTGGAAACCTTATCGGACCACCGATACATCCGGTTCGAGGTTCTCTCCCCCTCCAACAGACAACATGTTCCAATGCGGTCTTCCAACGAGTTAGGACCTAAGTGGAAATTAAAGCGGATAGATAGAGACATGTTGATGGAGGCAGCAATCGTCCAATCCTGGGTGCCCATGCCCGAAGGACCAATTGAGGTTGAGGATGAAGCGAACTGGTTCCGTGGTGCGATGACGCATATATGCGATGCCTCGATGCCCCGGGCCAGGCTGAATCCTCCCTTAAAACAGGTGTACTGGTGGTCATCAGAAATATCGCAGCTACGCGAAGCCTGTGTGCTGGCTAGACGACAATACACCCGTAGCCGGAGGAGAAGACGACGGAACCTTCAACTTGAGGCAGACCTCTATTCCACTTATGCTTCTGCCAAAGATGCGTTAAAGATAAGCATCTCGAGAGCAAAAGATGAAGCCAGAAAAGAATTGTTAGAGTCTGTTAACAGAGACCCATGGGGGCGGCCTTACATGATGGTGAGAGGGAAACTTCGACCCTGGACCCCCCCGCTGACGCAGACTCTCCAGCCCGAGCTAATAGATCGGGTTGTGGCTACATTGTTTCCTCGAAGGGAAGAGTACATGCCGCCGCCGATGGCGGGTTCTATCAGGATGGAGGAGGAGTCCGATATACCCGGGGTGACCGATATGGAATTCGGTGTAGCGGTGGAGAGGCTTAAGGCCAAGAACACTGCTCCCGGTCCAGATGGAATACCCGGTCGGGTATTAGGGCTTGCTCTAAAGGAACTCGAGCCAAGACTAAGGAGTCTTTTGGACGTGTGCCTGTTGCAGTCGCAGTTTCCACAGCAGTGGAAGACGGGCCGTCTAGTGCTCCTTAGTAAGGAGGGACGTTCTCCGGAGTGTGCCTCGTCATACCGTCCGATTGTCTTGCTGGACGAAGTGGGAAAACTGTTTGAGCGACTGTTAGCTGCTAGAATAGTAACCCATCTTCGAGATACCGGTCCTGACCTCTCCGAGAACCAGTTCGGATTCCGATCTGGTAAATCGACGGTAGATGCTGTCCTGCGAGTGAAGACCGTTACGCAGGAGGCGGTGAAAAGAGGCGAAGTTGTTTTGGCGGTGTCCCTCGACATCGCCAATGCGTTTAACACTCTGCCTTGGAGCTGTATCAGAGAGGCGCTAAGGTACCATCGGGTGCCTCCTTACCTTCGTCGCATTATCGGTGCATACCTCTCCGATCGTCATGTTGTGTACCCGGTCAAAAGGGGTTTGCAGAAGAGAGACATGACGTGTGGTGTTCCACAGGGGTCAGTCCTCGGGCCGCTCCTGTGGAACATCGGATATGATTGGGTCCTGCGAGGAGGTAACATTTCAGGTATCGATGTTACCTGTTACGCCGATGACACTCTGGTCACAGCTCGGGCAAAAACCCCGAGACAGGCGGCAATGCTTGCCACGGTTGGAGCGGAGCATGTTGTGGGGCGAATACGTCGTCTTGGGCTCGAGGTGGCCCTTAACAAATCCGAGGCGCTGTGCTTCCATGGGCCTCGGAACACGCCATCTTCGCAACTCGGCATCACAGTGGACGGTACTCGCATCTGCATCGGGTCGACGATGAGATATCTCGGTCTCGTCCTCGATAGCAGATGGAAGTTTACCGCCCACTTTGAGCGACTAACGCCGAAATTGCTCAAAGCAACAACGGCTTTCGGGTGGTTATTGCCGAATCTGGGTGGGCCAAATACATTGACCAGACGACTTTATGTCGGGGTCGTAAGGTCAATGGCCTTGTATGGAGCTCCGGTGTGGTCCGAGTCCCTGAATAGCCGGAATATCGCTCTCCTGCGTAAACCGCAGAGAGCGATGGCGATCAGGTTGATTCGCGGTTACCGCACCGTCTCATATGAGGCCGCCTGCGTCCTGGCAGGATCGTTGCCCTGGGATCTATACGCGGTTGCCCTCACGACGATGTACAACCTTCGTGGGGAGGCGGTTGTCTCGGGCTCCCGACCAGGAATACCCGAAAGGATGCGGCAAGCAATAGTGGGTCACGCCAATGCCGTATGGGCTGAAAGGCTGACAGAGCCTAGTGCAGGTGCCAGGGCTATTAACGCAGTTGCTCCCGTCCTAAAACAGTGGTTGAACAGACGCTTTGGTGTCCTTAGCTTCCGGCTGACGCAGGTACTCACGGGACATGGTTGTTTCGGCGAGTACTTGTGTCGGGTTGCCGGCAGAGAACCAAATGCAGTCTGTCACCACTGTGACGATTGTCTCGTCGAGACTGCTCAACACACGCTGGAGGAGTGCCCAGCTTGGGAACAAGAGAGAGCGGCCCTCAGAACAGCTATAGGGCAAGAACTCTCACTACCAACTGTGGTCCAAAAAATGACCGAGAGCAGGGGGTCGTGGGACGTAGTTAAACTGTTCTGTGAGCAAGTAATGCTCCAGAAGGAAGATGAGGAGCGAGTTAGGGAGGAAACTTCCTCTTTAGCTATCCGCCGCAGAAGAATGGGTCGTCGAAGAGAGGCACACATTCGCCATCTTCCGCCCTAACAGTAGCTAGTGGGTGGTGGACTCGGGGGAGTCCTTCACTCAATTAATCTAGCCCGAGTAGGCGTGGGCGTGTTCTTTCACGCCACTCTGACCAGTTGTTGTTGATGTTGCGCAGTGGATGGACGACCATCTGTCCTCCACTCCAACCGAGCAGGGGTCTGGTGAGACCGCCTCGTCGCCGGGTCGCGGACGATTGCCAGTTGGATGTTCCCGTGACCCCGGCATATGGCGACGAGAAGGACACCGTGGGGTTTTAGCCGGTTAGAGCCCGGCATAACCAGGTCGTCTCCCCCGAGACGACAGGGTATCCGTACTGGATTTCCCCACGAAAAAAAAAAAAAAAAAAAAAAAAAAAAAAAAAAAAAAAAAAAAAAAAAGGTTAGGTTGTAGTCCAAAACTGGGTGCCCGTGCCAGATGGCCCCATCATGGTTGAGGAGGAAGCTCGCCGATTTCGTGTCACAATGACGAACATCTGTGATGCCTCAATGCCGCGATCAAGTTTCAATCCTCCATTAAAACAGGTGTATTGGTGGTCCGCAGAGATAGCGCAGCTCCGCGTAGCCTGCGTGGTAGCAAGACGCCAATACACTCATTGCCGCAGGAGAAAGCGTAAAAACCCTAATCTTGAGGCACGGCTCTATTCCTCCTACAACTCTGCTAGAGACGCCCTTAAGACCTGCATATCGCGTGCAAAGGATACCGCGAGGAGTGAGCTGTTGGATTCTGTCAATAGAGATCCATGGGGGCGGCCATACAGAATGGTTAGAGGGAAACTTCGACAGCAAGCCTCTCCATTGACGCAGACCCTCCGGCCCGAGATGACTGATCGAGTTGTGGCCAAATTGTTTCCCAGAAGGGGTGACTTTCTTCCACCCAGAATGACTAGCAACATTGCACCCACTGAGAGGGGTCCGACGTACCCGGGGTGACCAGAAGGGAGTTTGGTGTAGCGGTAGCTAGGCTCAAAGCCAAGAATACTGCTCCCGGCCCCGACGGCATACCCGGACGGGTACTTGGACTAGCCCTGAAGGAGCTTGAGCCAAGACTGAGGTGTCTTTTGGACGCGTGCCTGTCCCAATGTCAGTTTCCACAACAGTGGAAGATAGGCCACCTAGTACTCCTCCAAAAACAGGGACGCTCTGCTGATTCCCCTTCGGCTTACCGTCCTATTGTTCTGCTCGATGAGGTGGGCAAGCTATTCGAACGCATAATAGCAGATAGGATTATTCTTCACCTCCAAACCACTGGTCCAGACCTCGCAGAGAACCAATTTGGATTCCGCCGCGGTCGATCGACAGTGGATGCCATCCTACGGCTTAAAGCAGCTGTAAAAGAGGCAGTTGAGCGTGGAGAGGTCGTGCTGGCTGTATCTTTAGACATAGCCAATGCGTTCAATAGCTTGCCCTGGTGCTGCATCAAGGAAGCGCTTCGGTACCATCGTTTGCCTTCCTACCTCTGCAACATAGTTAACGCCTATTTATCCGATCGGGCTGTCTCATACCCGACGCGAGAAGGTTGGAAAAGTCAAGAGATGTCTTCCGGTGTTCCACAGGGGTCGGTTCTGGGACCTCTCTTGTGGAATATCGGGTATGACTGGGTCCTACGCGGAGGGAACATTAGGGGTATTGACGTCATTTGCTATGCCGATGATACTCTGGTGACAGCTCGTGCGGCAAATCCAAGTCAGGCTGCGATCCTTGGTACAGCTGGAGTGGAACATGTGGTGTCACGTATTCGTCGCCTTGGCCTTGAGGTGGCCCTTAATAAGACTGAGGCTTTGTGTTTTCACGGGCCTCGGAACGCGCCATCCTCAGATGCCAGTATTACAGTGGGCGGTACACGCATCTGCATCGGGTCGACGATGAGATATCTCGGTCTCGTCCTCGATAGCAGATGGTCGTTCACCGCCCACTTCGAGCAACTGACTCCAAAATTACTTACTGCGTCGGCTGCACTAAGTAGCTTATTGCCTAATCTGGGGGGACCAAGCGAGATATGCAGGCAGCTCTACATCGGAGTCGTAAAGTCGATGGCCTTGTATGGAGCTCCAGTGTGGTCCGAATCCCTGAATAGCCGGACAATTGCTCTCTTGCGTAAGCCGCAGAGAGCAATGGCGATCAGGTTGATTCGCGGCTACCGCACTATATCCTACGAGGCCTCCTGTCTCCTAGCTGGTTCATTGCCATGGGACTTGCATGCGAGAGCCCTCACAACGATCTACTTCCGACGTGGGGAGGCGCATTACGAGGCCCATCAGTCCACTTCAAGAGGTAAAATATGGCGAGCTATTCTCCGAAGCACTGTAGTAGAGTGGAGTGAAAGATTAACAGAACCCAGCGCAGGTGTTCGGACCATTGCGGCAATAAGGCCAGTTTTCCGTCAGTGGTTAAACAGACGTCACGGAGTTCTCTCTTTCCGGCTAACGCAGATTCTGACGGATCATGGCTGTTTTGGCAAGTATCTGTGTCGGGTGGCGGGCAGAGAGCCATCCACGATCTGCCATCATTGCGACAGCTGCAATGTGGATACAGCCCAGCACACGATGGAGGCATGCTCAGCCTTTGCTGAAGAGCGAGCGGATCTAATGGCGGTTATAGGCCAAGATCTCTCTCTGACAACTGTGATCCGAAGCATGACCGAAGACAGGCGATCATGGGTAGCTATCCAACAATTCTGCGAGAAAGTCATGTTTAAAAAAGAGGAGGCGGAGAGAGCAAGAGAAGCGATGAGTTCTTTTGACATCCGTAGCCGAAGAAGACGACGCAGAAGGGAGGCGTTTATACGCCATCATCTTCCTCCCTAACACAGGCTAGAGGCTGATGGACTCGGGGGGGTTCATCAGCCCTTCAAAACTAGCCCGAGTAGGCGTGGGCGTGTTCCTGCACGCCACTCTAACCCGATGAGTGTAGAAGGACGACCACCTGTCCTCCACCTAAAACGAGTAGGGGTCTGATGAGACCGCATCGTCGCCGGGTCGCGGAAGATTGCCAGTTTGGATGTTCCCGTGACCCCGGCATATGGCGACGAGAGGGACACCGTGGGGTTTTAGCCGGTTAGAGCCCGGCATAACCAGGTCGCCTCCCCCGAGGCGGCAGGGTATCCGTTCTGGATTTCCCCACGTAAAAAAAAAAAAAAAAAAAAAAGGTTAGGTTAGGTTGGGGAGCCATGCTGGAAACCTCCTCGTGTGCCCGTCCGCTACCAATGTTGTCCGGATTCGTCCGGCGGGATTGGAAGCGGTACGGGCCGGTGCTCCCTGGGAGACGGTTAATGCGGTCTTTCGGGATCGCGTTAGCCGTCTGCTAATGTCCAGCGCGGGGGTCGGCTATGGGGTTCATGCCCGGTACATAGCTGACAAATTGGGGGGGATGTGTTGTTTTGTCTTTGTTGCGTTTGTTCCTTTGTCAATGTTGTTCGTATCGAGAGTGTCTTGTTATTGTGTTAGGAGTAGTGGGTGTATTTGTTTTATGTCAACCCTAAGGTTTGACGCCTGCCGAGGGGTTGGGTAATGGTTAGGGCGTCCTCCGGGGACCTCACCCCTAAAAAGGGTAATCATGATGGTGAATCTTAAAAAGAAATTACCCCAGGAGGGTTCCGGCTGCTCAGCAGCCGGGCAATCCCTCACGGACGCTTCGGCCTCCGTCTTCCCCTCGTATTCTGGGGGGGGAAAAGACCACCAAACTACGTCAGCAGAGTCTGATCACTCAGACACTAGCATGATAACGGCTGGTTCAAGGGAGTCCCCGACACCGTTATCATGCTCAAAAACGCGGCCCTGCTCTAAAGAGATTAGCCGTTCCAGCTCGAACGAGCGTTCGAGCAGAGATGAGGTGCGCACAGTTAAGAAGCTCGTGACACCGAAGAGAGGGAGAGGTCGTCCTCCTACAACAGGCCAATATGTTGGCCTTAAGAAGGCCAAGGAGGATTACCTCAGACTCCAAAGGAGGGAGTTAGAAATTGAGGCTGAAAGAGAGCTTCAAGAACGTATCCGAGGGCGTCTTCAGACGAAACGCACTCAAAGAATATCTTGTGAGGTGGAGGCAATTTTCGATCTGAAGAAAAAGGCAGAAGAGCAGCTAGATCTCGTCTGCAGTATAGCAACGAGATCTAAAAATCTAAAAGGAACATTTCAGAAAGCTTTGAAAGACGCGGCGTCGTCTATTAGGGCCTGTGTAGAGGGTCTTTCTGAAAAGAACTCCACCGAGGAGATGCGTCATTTGCAGGAGGCAAATGAGCGGCTGCAGTCCGAGTTATCGGAACTGAAAGAGGAAGTTGCCGAGCTCCGTGCTGTTAGGGAGATGACAGCCAAGTCTCAGAAACAAGGAAATGGTCAAGTCCGAGCTAACCACGATATTGACGTTGAGCAACTTTCGAACTCTATTATGGTCCAAGTCGGAACCATAGTGAATGCAAGATTCGAGGCGTTAGAGGAAAAGCTTGTCTCAGGAAAGCGTATTGACCTGCCACTAAGTCTTGAGGCTCCTATGGAACCGCCAGGTTCAGTAGCTCTAGAGCAATCGCCTATGTCACTGAATCCACACTAAGACCCAAATACTGGAAAAGGCAAAAACAAGGGAAAAGCTAAAGGGAAACCTAGAAAGAACCCGAAACAACCGCAGACAAAACCTGATCGAGTGCCTGACGCTACTGAAGGAGTTGATGAAGGCTGGGTTAAGGTCACGAAGCGGAAAAGAAGGTTTCACAAATCGGCTGGAACACGAGGCAGGAGAGATGACACGGTAAAGAAGAAAAAACCGACACAACTGCGGCCACCGCGATCTGCTGCCATAGTCATCGCCTTGCAGCCGGGGGCTGAAGAAAGAGGAGAGTCTTATGCGAGCATTCTCCGCAAAGCAAAAGAAACGGATCTCTCTGGACTAGGACTCACTGCCATCCGCGTCAAAAAGACCGCCACAGGAGCACGGATTTTAGAAATCTCCGGTGCCGCCAGCAGCGATAAAGCCGACGAGATGGCGAAACGACTGGGCAACATTCTCAACAAGGATGACGTTCGAGTGTCCAGGGTCAGGAAATGCGCAGAAGTGCGTATTTCTGAGCTGGACGACTCCGTCACTAAAGAAGAAGTTGTTGCGGCCATTTCCCGCGTTGGTGGCTGCCCCGCAAATCATATTACCAGCGGAGAAATACGAAAGGATTTCAAAGGCCTATATACAATCTGGGTACGGTGTCCGGTTGTTGCAGCCAGAGAAATTGTTAGTAGAAGTCGGATTTTAATTGGATGGGTGTCTGCAAGAGTAAAGCTGCTGGCAACAAGATCCCGACGTTGTTGGCGATGTCTTGAGGAAGGGCACTTAAGAGAAAGTTGCACTTCTCCAATAGATCGCAGCGGATTATGCTTTCGGTGCTCGAAATCTGGCCACAAGGCAAGCAACTGCTCTGCAGCACCGCATTGCATACTCTGTGCTAGTAGCAATAGACCTGCCAATCACACTGTGGGCAGCAAACCCTGTTCCGACAAGAACGTGAGAAACGTTATGTCGATAAGACGCGCGGCTAGTGCCCAGTCTCAAAGGCCCACATCACCTAGCGCGAGGTCAGGGAAAGAGCTGGTAACAACACGAACAGAAAATGGCTAAGTTCTCTTTCCTGCAAGCCAATATCAATCACTGTGCCAGAGCTCAGGACTTGCTTCTCCAGAGCTTAGCAGAGTGGACGATACAGGTAGCTGTTATAACGGAGCCCTATTTTATTCCAGCCAGACCAAACTGGGTTAGTGATAAGGATGACCTAGTAGCAATTGTTACATCTGGTGGGAATTGTGTACTCAATCCTGCAAGAGTCATTAAGAGAAGAGGATGTGTAGCAGCTGTGCTGGATGACATTCTAGTGGTTGGTACTTATTTCTCACCCAACAAAACTCTTGCAGAATTTGAAGCGTTTATGACAGGAATCACAGCTATTATAGGGCAGTTTCTTCCATGCCCCGTATTAGTAGTTGGTGACTTAAACGCCAAGTCAACAGTCTGGGGATCTTCGGCGACAGACGCCCGCGGGGAACTACTAGAAGAGTGGCTACCGAGCGCTGGGCTGGTTGCTCTGAATAGAGGGTCTGTACACACGTGTGTGCGGCTGCAGGGCGGATCCATCGTCGATGTGTCATTCGCAAGTCCTGCATTAGCAAGTCGTGTGAGACGCTGGAGAGTCCTCGAGGATGTGGAAACCTTATCCGACCACAGATATATCCGGTTCGAGGTTCTCTCCCCCTCTGACAGACGACATGATCCCACACACTCTTCCAACGAGGATGGCCCAAGGTGGCAGATAAAGAAGCTAGACAAGGACATGCTTCTAGAGGCGTCAGTGATCCAAACCTGGGTTACCATGCCCGAAGGAACAATCGAGGTAGAGGAGGAAGCGAACTGGTTTCGCGGCGCGATGACATGCGTATGCGATGCCTCGATGCCCCGAGCCAGGCTGAAACCTCCCTTAAAACGAGTGTATTGGTGGTCTTTGGAGATATCGCAGCTGCGTGCAGCATGCGTGTTTGCGAGACGACAATACACTCGTAGTCGCAGAAGGAGGCGAAGGAACCAAGATCTTGAAGCTGAACTGTATTCTTCATACACTGCCTCAAAAGATGCGCTTAAGATCTGCATCTCACGCGCGAAAGAAGATGCTAGAAGGGAGATGTTAGACTCTGTAAACAGAGATCCATGGGGGCGGCCGTACTTGATGGTAAGAGGTAAACTTCGCTCCTGGACCCCCCCACTGACACAGACTCTCCATCCTGAGCTAGCAGACCAAGTTGTTGCTTCACTATTTCCTTCTAGGAATGAATACTCTCCACCGTCAATGGCTACTTGCAGGGATGTGACGGAGGAGCCCGAAATACCCCTTGTGACTGAAATGGAATTAGGTGCAGCGGTGAGGAGGCTAAAAGCCAAGAACACCGCTCCCGGTCCCGATGGAATTCCAGGTCGGGTACTAGGGCTTGCTCTAAGTGAGCTCGGACCACGACTGAGAAGTCTTTTGGACGCGTGCCTGTTGCAGTCGCAATTTCCACAGCAGTGGAAAACAGGTCGTCTAGTGCTCCTCAGCAAGGCGGGACGTTCTCCGGAGTGTGCCTCATCATACCGTCCGATTGTCTTGCTGGATGAAGTGGGAAAACTGTTCGAGCGAATACTAGCCGCTAGGATATTGATGCACCTTGAAACCACTGGACCTGACCTCTCCGAGAACCAGTTCGGATTCCGACCTGGCAAGTCGACAGTGGACGCTGTCTTGCGAGTAAAGGCCATAGCACAGGAGGCGGTGAAACGAGGGGAAGTCGTTTTGGCGGTGTCCCTAGATATCGCCAATGCGTTTAACACTCTGCCCTGGAGCTGTATCAGAGAGGCTCTAAGGTATCATCGGATGCCTCCTTACCTCCGTCGCATTATCGGCGCATACCTTTCTGATCGTCACGTTGTGTACCCGGTAAAAGGGGGTTGGTGGAAACGAGACATGACTTGCGGTGTTCCACAGGGGTCCGTCCTCGGGCCGCTCCTGTGGAACATCGGGTACGATTGGGTCCTGCGCGGAGGTAACATTTCCGGTATCGATGTTACCTGTTATGCCGATGACACTCTGGTCACAGCTCGCGCTAAAACTCCGAGACAGGCTGCAATTCTTGCCACGGTTGGAGTGGAGCATGTTGTGGGGCGTATTCGTCGTCTTGGGCTAGAAGTGGCCCTTAACAAGTCCGAGGCCTTATGCTTCCACGGTCCTCGTAACGCCCCTTCTCCGGACCTCAGCATCACAGTGGGCGGTACTCGCACCTGCATCGGGTCGACGATGAGATATCTCGGTCTCGTCCTCGATAGCAGATGGAAGTTTACCGCCCACTTTGAGCGACTTACGCCAAAATTGCTCAAAGCAACAGCGGCTTTCGGGTGGTTGTTGCCGAATCTAGGTGGGCCAAATACACTGACCAGACGACTTTATGTCGGGGTCGTAAGGTCAATGGCTTTGTATGGAGCTCCGGTGTGGTCCGAGTCCCTGAATAGCCGGAATATCGCTCTCCTGCGTAAACCGCAGAGAGCGATGGCGATCAGGATGATTCGCGGCTACCGCACCGTCTCATACGAGGCTGCTTGCGTCTTGTCGGGATTGTTACCTTGGGACCTTTACGCGGTTGCCCTCACGACGATGTATAATCTTCGTGGGGAGGCGTCTGTCCCGGGCCTCCGATCTGGAGTACAGGAAAGCATGCGGCGAGCAATAGTGGGCCATGCTAATGCAGCATGGGCGGTAAGGCTGACGGAGCCCAGTGCAGGTGCCAGGGCTATTGATGCAGTTGCTCCCGTCCTAAAACAGTGGTTGAACAGACGCTTTGGTTCCCTTAGCTTTCGGCTGACGCAAGTACTCACGGGACATGGTTGTTTCGGCGAATACTTGTGTCGGGTTGCCGGGAGAGAACCAAGTGCAGTCTGTCACCACTGCGATGTCTGCCCTGTCGAGACGGCACAACATGCGCTGGAGGTATGTCCAGCCTGGGAACAGGAGAGAATGGCTCTCAGAGCGGTTGTGGGGCAAGACCTCTCACTATCCACTGTGGTTCGAAAAATGACCGAGAGCAGGGGGTCGTGGGACGCAGTCCAAGCTTTCTGTGAGCAAGTTATGCTCCAGAAGGAAGATGCGGAGAGAGTTAGGGAGGAAACTTCTTCTTTGGCTATCCGCCGCAGAAGAATGGGTCGTCGAAGAGAGGCACACATTCGCCATCTTCCGCCCTAACAGTAGCTAGTGGGTGGTGGATTCGGGGGAGTCCTTCACCCAATTAATCTAGCCCGAGTAGGCGTGGGCGTGTTCTTTCACGCCACTCTGACCAGTTGTTGTTGTTGCGCAGTGGATGGACGACCATCTGTCCTCCACTCCAACTGAGCAGGGGTCTGGTGAGACCGCCTCGTCGCCGGGTCGCGGACGATTGCCAGCTGGATGTTCCCGTGACCCCGGCATATGGCGACGAGAAGGACACCGTGGGGTTTTAGCCGGTTAGAGCCCGGCATAACCAGGTCGCCTCCCCCGAGGTGGCAGGGTATCCGTCCTGGATTTCCCCACGTAAAAAAAAAAAAAAAAAAAAAAAAAAGGTTAGGTTAGGTTAGGTTAGGTTAGGTTAGGTTAGGTTTTTTTTTTTTTTTTTTTTTTTTTTTTTTTTTTTTTTTTTTTTTTTATTACTGCACCTCCGGCGAAAGTGCCGCAGACTTTATTAATACAGCTTCTCTTTCATACCAGTTCTCGCATTTATTCCTCTCGCACTTTTATTCTTCATTCCTTGTCTTTCTATCATACATCAATCTTTTGCTCTTTATACGGATGGGGCTTCCGTCTAATTTGTTATTATATATATTTGCTTTGCTTTATAGCTTATGTTCTGTAGTTTTTCTTATATTAGGGTTCTATCTGGGGTAATTGAATTTATGTGCACAGTTCTTATTCTTATTTTAACAATACATTAATTAATCACTAACTTATTTTCTATACAATCTTATTTTCTACTACTACTAATTATACTAATTATACAGCTTTAGACTAGTTTTAGAGATATTTTCATTTACACTGCTTTGTACGTTAGTTTAAAATATACAATTATATTTTGCTAACTTACTTTTCTTAATCTACTTATTTCTTTTATTAACCTTATTTACTATTTGTATACAATATTCTAAAAATTTATATCTATTACTGCTTAACATAATTTTACTAACATTTTCTATATTTATTTTTATGTCTAATGTATTTTCTAATTCCAGTCTGTCATAAAGGTGCACAGGGCACTCGAGTATCACGTGGAGTAAAGTCTCGTCACTGTCTGGTTGACAGATACACGATGGGTTCTCCTTGCACTTGAAGCGATGCAAGTACCCGGAGAACCCACCGTGTCCTGTCAGGATCTGTGTCAGGATACCGGTAAGTTTAACCTTACGTGAGATTTTGTAAGCTACCATTGCATCTGGAAGGAAGATCTTTGTGACACTGGCCGTTAGTTCCTTTGTGTAGCGTTCGTTCCATTCGCGAATAGAGTTTTGCCGTATGGTCTTTTTAACAAAAGATATCGGGCACTTATCGTAACTATGACGACTTTTGGATTTGGTAGCTGCTTCTTTAGCCAGTTGGTCAGCGCGCTCATTGCCCTCCAAGCCAGCATGCGCCTTAACCCAGAATAAAGCTAAGGTTTTATTGAGCTGTGATATGGTACGCATGTTTTCTCTAGCTTGGAAGGCTAATGGGTGGTGTGAATCGAGGTTGGTCAGAGTTTGTAGGGCTGACATAGAGTCACTATAAATAGCTATTGACTCGTCCTTCCTTTTAAGAGCTATATTTGTGGCCTCGCAAATGGCCAGTAGTTCCGCCTGATAGACCGTACAGTAGGATGGCAGACTAAGTTTGACGGCTTTGGTTTCTGTCTCGTTATTCCATAAGGATAACGAGGCACCAACCTTGCCGTCAATCTTGCTGCCATCAGTGAAGATACGCACTGCGAAGTTCGCGTTCTCTTCATAGCTGTGCCGGTCTACCAGGGAGAGGAACTTGAAGCCAGTTTGGTTGGCTGGGTGCGGGGTCACACTTATGGCGTGCTTCTGTTCAACCTCCCTTCCACAGAGCTCCGGGAGTGGGTAACCTTTCCTGGCTTCGTAAAGAGAGGCAGACTCTCTAGCCCTGATGTCTAAAGGCAGTATACCCGTAATAGCTAGTGTAGAGTTTAGCGATACGGTCCGGTATGCTTTACATAATTTCTGCAAGAATCCTCTTTGAACAGCATCGAGCCTTCTTTTCACGCAGAGCTTTTTGGTTGCCGGCGCCCACGCGCTAGCCGCGTAAAGCAAGATGGGTTCGACGGTTGCCAGATATATAACTCTAAGGACTTCGGGATGAAGTCCCCAGGTTATTCTGGCGGCTCTCGTTAGTTGCTTGTATATTGCGGCTCCTTTTTTACAGATGTAGTCTATGTGCGCATTGAATGTCAATTTGTTATCAATTATGAGTCCAAGAAGTTTAATTTTATCCTTTATGGCGATAGCTGATCCTGCCATGTTTAGGCGGGGAGTGTCATATTTAATTTTTCTCGTGATGACTATCGCGTTGGTTTTACTTGGCGCAAATTTTAATTTATTTTGATTCCCCCATTTCCAAACGTACTTCAAAGTTTCATTAGCGGAGCTTTGTATTTCTTCGGACGTGTCGCCATCAAAAACCAGGACTATGTCGTCCGCGAATGCTTGGACATAGTCGCCTTTGTGTTCCAGATCCTTGAGCAGAGGGTCCAGGAGGATGTTCCACAAAAGGGGACCACCTATCGAACCCTGAACGCACCCTTTATAGGTCCTCCTTCTATGTTCTTCACCAGCGTACTTCACCGTCACCTCCCTGTCTTCCAGGTAGCTGGAGATCATGCTTCTGAGGTTTATCGGGCATCTCTCTTCCGCCAATCTAGTCTTAATCTTGGGCCACCAAGCACTGTCGAAGGCTCCCTCTATGTCCAATGATACAACTGTAATAATTTTCTTTCCATCAATTTTGGCTCTTATGTATTTCATTAGGTCATAGAGGGAGTCTTCGGTGCTCTTCCGGGGCGTAAAACCGTATTGGCGTGCACTCATGTTTGGCAGAATGTAGTGTCTAATTCTCTTCACTAACATTTTTTCGAGAATTTTGCCAAGCACTGGAAGAAGGCCGATCGGTCTATAGGATTTAGGGGATCTGTAATTATCCTTCCCTGCTTTCCGTAGAATGACGACTGTCGCCTTCTTCCAGATTTTGGGGAAGTACTTTAGCTCCAGGCATTTGTTGATGATGCTAAGGAATAGCTCTGGGTGGTGCCGAATCGCCCTGCCACAGATGTCAGATGTGAGTTCATCGTCACTTGGCGCCTTTTTGGGGTTAAATGTCGATTCGGCGGCGCACAATTCGGTCATTGTAAATGGTGGATCAGGAGATTCAGGGTTCGTGTCTGAGCTGTTTACTGTGTCTGCAAGGCGCCTTACTTGCCGGTGTTCATCGCTGTCGTAAGTGGGGTCGTCTTCCGGATAGAAAGTAACGGCCAGGAGTTCCGCTGACTCTTTTGAACTGAGGGATTTTCCATCTTTTTCTAGCGGGATATCCTCCTCACGTTTCTTTGTTCGTCCTATCACCCGATATATACCATCCCACATACTCTCTCGGTCTTGTTTTGAGCAGAATCCCTTCCAGCTTTCAATTTGTGCATTTGCTGCTTCTGTTTCATATTCTTCTCTCTTTCTTAGATAAGCATTAACCACTCCAGCTCTTCTTACTTCTGCGGCTCTTGATATTCGGTTTTTAAAAGTTTTTACTTCCCGCTTTAGGTTCGCCAGTCCTTCCGTCCACCAAGGCAATTTGACCTTATCCTTATTTTTTATTCTGGGAATTGCCTTATTGCATGCCATGATTATTGCCTGGGTGTATTTGCCTACAACGCTCTCAAGATGCTCATCATCTTTTATGTTTTTGACAGTGTCCGGTGTCAATTTATCACGTGTCAGCAACTGGTCTAATTCCTTCAGGAATTCAGTCCAGTTTGCTTTCCTCGTGTTAAATTGACGGGTTGTCCTGGACACGCCAACGGCATTGCAACTCCTCAGGCTTACCCTAAACAAAATTCCAGAGTGATCAGAACTAGTCAGCCCCTCTTCAACGCTCCAATCCGTGACCTTGTCTAGCAGGCTTGTAGAGCAAGCCGTTAGGTCGATAAAGCTGGAGTATCTTCGCCCTCCTCGGAACACATCAAACGTCGGTTTGTCCCCAGTATTGAGTACGTGAAAGCCCATCTCATCTAGGGTTCCCATAAGCTCTTCACCCCTAGAATCGGTATAAGTGCCCCCCCACCAAGCATTCTTTGCGTTTACGTCTCCCCCGATTAGCGTGGAGATTGATCCTAGTTCATTGGCGATCCTTTTTAGGTGTTTCAAGTAACTGTCAAGGGGTTTATCCGGCTCTAAGTAGACAGAGATGATTTTGATCCTACTGTTGCCGATTTGAGCGCTGACCACTACTATATTTGGCGTGGTGAGGTGAGGGTGCTGAGTGATTATTATTCCAGAGTCAAAGACAGCTATCGCAGATTTGACGGTATTTTCGTCCGCACTCTGAAATATTCTCACTCCCCTGTAGGTTTTAAGGCGCTGGATTCCACCCACGTAGGGCTCTTGTATGAGCGCGATCGCAACTCTGCGCCTATCCGCCTCAATCATCAACTCATCGGTGGCTAGCTTTTTCCTCTGCAGATTTGCTTGACATATAAGGTAAGCACGCTTGCTACCATCGATGTCTTTAGCAATACGCTACAGAGGAACGAGCCAGCCTATCCCATCGCTTCCTGATCGGGCAGTCCTCGCTGAATGCGTTGTGCTCGCTCTGGTCACTCTTTGCGCTTAGGCAGTTCTTGCATGATGGTTCGCTACCCGCGATCCATTCCGCACAGTCACTCCGGAGGTGGGCACCACCGCAGTGACTGCAGGAATCAGTGCTGTCCTTGCAGAAGCGTTTTGAGTGACCAAAACCGAGACACCTCGTGCATTGCACAAGAGGCGACTGATCTTCCACCTTTACTCTTTGCAGGTCAATATGCATTGTTCCAGAGTCAATAGCTCTCCGCCATATCACCGGTGACACCCTAATCACGACGTGGTTTGTTAAAGGATTCCTGGCTCTCCTCCGATACTTAATTTCCGCTCGGCTTTCCGCTTGGTCCAGACCCTGGAAGATGTGTTTATTCTGGTTGCGCAGTGCCTTCAGAATATCTGAGTCGCTGTGCATGGACAGAACATTTAGTAGGATGAGAAGCGGGTCCTTATTATTCACCTCCTCGCAAATTAGGCGTTTCCCTGACTTTTCTAATCTATCTTTTATACGACTTCGTTCCTCCCTGCTTCCAACGCTCATAATAATCTTCCTATCCCTCGCCTTCCTAATTCTTTCAACCTTTACCCAGCCTTCCTTTGCGTCAATGGTATCCCTAATTTTGTCTAGGACTAGCTCTCCCGTATCATCTACGTCTTCCGAGGCTACTATAATTGTGTGCATCGTTGTTTTCTCCGAGTGTGGTTTGATTGACGTATTGGATGTCACACTTGCGTAGGTCTGTATGTTGTGCTCTGAATTTTGTTTCTCTATAACTTTTCGTAGCTCTTCCAATTTTGAATTGTTTTCTTTCACACTCTCTGTCGTCTCTCTTAGCTGCTTTATTATCTCTTCCTGATTTGTAACTTTCGAATGGTCTTTCTCAGCGGTAGGTCCTTTTCCTTTGTCTTTGAGTGCCGTTTCTAGCTCTTTTACAATTTGGTACATTCTATCTATGGCCTCGACAACTCCATTTTTAATCTCCGATTTCAGGTTCCTTGAATTGCTAAGATTTAACTTAGCTTTGTTAAGACAAGCCTTAGCTTCGGACGTTTTATCGGTGAAAGCTGTTTTCGAAGAGGTGCCTATTCTTCTTTTAGTTTGGTCGTTATCATCTGGATCGGAGTCCAGAGATAACGTCTTCTTTGTTCTAGCTTTCACGGGTGCTGGCTGGCTATTTGATGTCGTAATGGGTGTTATTGTTTGTTCAGTACCTGCCGCCTCCCATTCGCCGATACTTCTCCTTACCTTGGAAAGAGTAATCTTTTTCGGAGAAGACTTACTTCTCTCGTCATTAGCGCCAGTAACTTTTTTGGGTGTATGAAACATGCCGGAGGTGAGATGTCAATATTATAAAATGTAAAGTGTATATAGTGAATTGTATATATGATAGGCGTAAATTAACAAAAGTGTTAATTTATAATCCAATGGTCATGTAAATTTCGTTACAGTATAAATATAGAGGTAGGTCCTGCCTACCAGTCAGGGACTCTTGTGAGTCGCTATAAAGTCTATATAATCAGTAGAGCAAGGTAGAGTCGTTATAGTAATAAGCGGACTTGTCTAGTAATTTTACTTAAAGAAAAACAGAAAAAATTTTTTCAAAAATTTTCTTGACTCTACATAGAGTCGTCAAGAGTCTTTAGATTTAAAGGTATTTGTATGCCTTAAGTACAGGAGAAAACCGCGTCCTCCTGCGACCACTGGTTCCCGAGATAATCGTGTTTGAAATTTGGCAATATGGCGGCCAATATGGCGGTTAGAAGTTAAAAAATGTGATATCTCAGGCTCCAGAAGGCCGCCAGAGGCGTGCGAGGGCTCCCCGATCCTGTCTCGATCCACTCTACACAGTCAGTGTAGCAGACTCTACATGTAGAGTTGCGAAAAATTTATAGCAAACAGGCTATTTGTCTTGTAGAGATAAGAAGAGGAAGGACGGAGGAGAAAACCCCAGCTCCGTAGTGCAATTAATAACAGAGTTATACAATTTTTAATATTTTCAAAATGGCGGCCCTAAAGTGTGGTGAATTAATACAATTATGTTATTTCCTTAATTACTATCCGAATCCACCCGTGTTTGGGCTCTATCGATAGGTCTTTTTATAGACCATCTGAATTTAAGGTTTATATATTTTTAGTTCAACCCCCCGATTTAATTTATTTAAAAAACTAATTTTAAAACAGAATTTTTAAGTTTAAAAATAGGAAAAATTTTGTAAAAATTTTGAAAAAATTCACAATAACTAGGAAAATTAAATGCTATTTTTTGACATTCAAATAAATTTCCCAGGTAAAAGGGAAGTGGCACCACGTGTCACCCCCAAATTTTCGAAAAATCGTAACTCTGAAACCCCTTACACAAAAATTTTGAAACTCGGCACAATTGTTGTCCTTAAGGAGGACTCTAAAAAGAAATAATAAAAAATAGGGGTCGTCGCTTTTGATTTCGAGATACGATTTTTTGAAAAAGTGGTAAAATTTTTAAACACTATAACTACTAAACTACTAAATATTTTTTCGAAATTCAAACGCTGGTCTCTTCGTCCCCAGAAGGTGCACCTGGATCCCTCGTCAGAAGTAGTGGCGCGCGGCCAGAAGACTGACCACGTGGCCACGTGGTAGTTGTTTTTTTGGTGATATTTCCGCGCTCGTAAGCGCGAAAAATCCAAAATGATACTCCAATGATAGAGCCTTCTGCAGGCTATCCGTAGACACTATAAAAACTATACGTCACCGCTTTACTTTTTGCAGCGTGATTTTTAAAAGTTTTAAATTTTTCACTTTTCACTGTTTTTAAGTGATTTTGGGTTTAAAAAATTGTCCAATTTTATTGCACTTTTCACTAAAAGAAAGATCGCATTTTTGTGCGTCTTTTGATATATAACACATATATGCACAGTCACTTTTACCCACTTTTTAGAATTTTTAAAGTTATTTTCTTGGGACTTAGAGCACGGAGCGTTTCAGTAGATGACTTGTCGCGACTGCGGGGAGTGCGGAACTGGGTTAGGTTAGGTTTTTTTTTTTTTTTTTTTTTTTTTTTTTTTTTTTTTTTTTTTTTTTTTTTTTTTTTTTCTAGCACCTCCGGCAGCAGTGCCGCAGTCTTTATTATTGCGTATGACTCTTTCATTCCAGTTCTCGCTTTTATGCCTCTCGCACTTTTATTCCGCATACTGTTTCTTTCTTTCATCCATCTCTCATTCTTACCGTTCCAGCTGGGATAGCCGACTAACCTTTACTACTATTTACTTTAATTTATTTGTTTCTTATTATACTAACACGGGGTAAATGAATATGGGCGTTGGGGATTTAATATGTTTTACAAATTTTGCTTTTTACTTTTTCTAATACCTATGATAATCTTGTTTTTATACTCTACTTTATACATTTATACTTGTTTTATCTATTATTTTTACAGAATTTTTATTGAACTTATTCTAACAGATTACTTATTATCTAACATTACTTTTTTATACTCTACTTTATGACACTTTTCCTTATCTTAAATATTATTTAACAAACTTACTGACTAGATACTTAACTACTTTCTTATTTATGAATGACATGTTTTGTTTATTTGTTTACTTTTAATCTCTTGCATATGTTCTATATAAATATCCTCAATATTTATTAGACATATATTTCTTATGCTATTTATTCCTATTATTAACAATCTTAACTATTTTTTTGCAGTATTCTAAAAACCTGTCCCTACCCTTGCTTTTCATTATCTCTTTTATTGTTACTCTATTTATAATTAAGTCAAGTTCTTGTTCTACGTTATGTCTGTCAGTGGCGTGTATTGGGCAGTCAATGAGAACGTGTAAGAGAGTCTCGTCCTGGTCAGGCTGACAGGCGCACGCAGGGTTCTCTTTGCATCTGTAGCGATACAGATACTCCGAGAACCCCCCGTGTCCAGTCAGCGTCTGTGTCAGAGTTCCGTCGAGTCTTAAGGTCCGAGTTATTTTGAAAGCTGTCTGAACGTCAGGGAAAAACACTTTGGTCGTGTTGGCAGTTGTACCGTCAATAAATCTCTGATTCCACTCCTGAATTGATCTTTCCCTGATTAGGCTTTTTACGTAAGAAACTGGACACTTGCTATACTTATGTCGCCTCTTAGATCCTAACGCTGCTTCCTTGGCTAGTTGGTCTGCACGCTCGTTACCTTCCAATCCGGCGTGTGCCTTTATCCAAAACAAACTTATATGTTTGTCTTGCTTTGATAATTCCATGAGATTATGCCTGGATTGTACGGCTAGCGGGTGTTGCGACTCTAAATTGGTCACGGTTTGTAGCGCGGATAGCGAATCGCTGTAGATGGCGATGTTTTGAACGGCAGTTTTTGTCGCGAGGCTGGTAGCCTCGCAGATGGCCAGGAGCTCCGCCTGGTAGACCGTGCAGTATGTCGGCAGGCCAAGCTTGACGGCTTTGGTTTCGACCTCGCTATTCCATAAGGATAGCGAGGCCCCAACCTTGCCGTCAATCTTGCTGCCGTCGGTGAAGATACGCAGTGCGTAAGCACTGTTACTTTCATACTGCTCACGGTCCACCAGGGAACGGAAGTCCAAGCCGATCTGCAGAGCTGGGTGTGGAGCCTCGATGAAGGGAGCTCTAAGCTCTACCTCCCTACCGCTTAGTTCAGTTTCTAATAGGCCTTTCTTTGCCAGGTATAGTGCCGCCGCCTCCCTGACCCTGATGTCTAACGGGAGGATTCCCGTTAGCACCAGGGCAGAGTGCAGCGAAACCGTGCGATACCCTTTACAAATCTTCCTTATGAACCCTCTCTGGACGGCCTCGAGTCTCTTCCTTACCCCGACTTTACTTGTTGCCGGAGCCCAAGCACTGGCGGCATAGAGCAGGATAGGCTCCACGGTCGCCAGATAAATAACCCGGAGAACTTCAGATTGAAGCCCCCAGGTTACCCTGGCGGCCCTGGAGACCTGCTTGTATACCGCCACCGCCTTCTTACAGACATTGTCGATATGGTTGTTAAAGGTGAGCTTGTCATCGATTGTTAGCCCTAGTATTTTAATGTTCCTGGCTAGGTTTATGGGCGTGCCTCCCATGATGAGTCGGGGGTTGTCATATTTTACCTTCCTGGTCACGACCATTGCATATGTCTTCGCGGGGGCAAACTTCAGTTTGTTCGCTCCTCCCCATTCCCACACGATTTTCAATATTCTGTTTGCATCGTTTTGAATCTGCTCTGCTGTCTCGGCCGCGAAGACTAAGACGATGTCGTCCGCGAACGCCTGGACATGACAACCCTCGGTTCCCAGTCTTTTCAAGAGGGGGTCCAGCAGCAGGTTCCACAGCAGGGGGCCGCCAATGGAGCCTTGAACGCATCCCTTGTGCGTCACCCTGCTGTGTTCCTCTCCCGCGTAACGGACCGTTACACTCCTGCCGCTCAGGTAACTGTCTATAAGGGCCCTTAGGTTCTGAGGGCACTCTTCTTCGGCCAGTCTGGTACGGATCCTCGGCCACCAGGCGCTGTCGAAGGCTCCCTCTATGTCCAATGATACCACCGTGATTAATTTCTTTTCGTTTAATTTAGCTCTTAAAAGTGTCATTAGGTCATAGAGGGAGTCCTCGGTGCTCTTCTGGGGCATAAATCCGTACTGGCGGGTACTGAGCTTCGGGAGTGTATGGAACTTTATTCTTTTCATTAACATTTTCTCAAATATTTTGCCTAGAATCGGCAGAAGGCCGATTGGTCTGTAAGATCTGGGGGACCGATAGTCGTCTTTGCCCGGCTTCCGCAGGATGATCACCGTCGCTGCTTTCCACATCGTGGGGAAGTGTCTGATGTCCAGGCACTTATTAATTATCTCGAGGAAGAGATTGCGATTGGTCTCGATCGCATGTGCGCAGATGTCTGCTGTCAGTCCGTCTGCGCTAGGCGCCTTCTTGGGGTTTAGTGTCGAGAGCGTTGCTTTTAGTTCCGTCGCTGTGAAAGGTGGATCATGCGGCTGATCACAGCCGGTAGGTAAGTTAATCTGTTTAGCGAGGAGACGGATGCGCTGGTGTTCCTCAGTCTCATTTTCTTGGCTATCTTCCGGGTAAAAGGTTTTGGCCAATAGTGCCGCCGATTCAACGGGATTCAGGCTTTTACCGTCCTTCTCTAGTAAGATGTCCTCTTCCCTCTTCCTGGTCCGACCTATGACTCTATAAATACCATCCCAGACGCTCTCCTTGTTTTGCTTTTGGCAGAACTCCTTCCAGCTGCTAACTTGCGCTTCCGCAGCTTCCCCTTCGTATTCGGCCTTTTTGGCCAAGTACTCCCTTATCACAGTTTCCTTTCTGACTCGTGCGGCGCGCGGGATCCTGTTTTTGTAGGTTTTCACCTCCCTTTTTAGTCCTTCGAGTTTGTCCGTCCACCACGGCAAGCGGTTAAATGTTCTTTCCTTCCTAAGAGGGATAGTATCAGTGCACGCTGCTATGATAGTTTCGGTATAAGCTCGTATAGCCTCATCCATACTCTGACGATCGGTGATTCCGCTAATGTGTTCCAAGCTTATGCTGTTGACCATGAGCAAATGGGCAAATTTCTCACGAAATTTGTCCCATTTTGCTTTACCGGTATTAAACAGGCGCGTAGTCTTGGGTACACATTTGGCGTTCACCTTACCCAAGCCCATCCTGAATAGGATGGCAAGGTGGTCCGAGGTGGTGAGTCCGTCATCGACACACCAGTCCTCGACCCTGCCCAGCAACTTGGTAGAACAGGCCGTCACGTCAATGTAGCTCGCATACCTTTTGCCACCACGAAAGGTGTCAAAAGTAGGCTTCCCACCCGCGTTTAGCACGTGGAGCTCTAACTCGTCCAACATCCCCTCGAGCTCCTCGCCCCTTGCGTCGGTGACCGTGCCTCCCCACCAGGTACTCTTCGCGTTAACGTCCCCGCCCAAAAGCAAGAAGTCGCTGCCTATCTCGTTAATTGTTTTTCTAATATGTGTCAGGTGTGCATCGATGGGCCGGTCGGGCTCAAAGTACACGGAGATCAGGTTTGTCCTCCAGGCGTCGGCCCGAGCGCTCACCACCACGATGTTTGGTGTGGTGAGGTGATGGTGCTGGGTGATGGCTATCTCGGGGTTGAATACCGCGATAGCCGCCTTCACAGTCTCAGGACCGTCGCTCTGAAAGACCCTGACCCCCTTGTACGACTTTAGCCGCTTTGTACTCCCCACATAGGGCTCCTGTAACAGGGCTATGGTCGCCCGCCTCTTTATAGCCTCCATCATGAGCTCATCTGTTGCCAATCTTTTCCGCTGTAAGTTCGCCTGGATTATTAGATGATCCCCCGTGTTGCCGTGGGTGCCCTCAGCAATACGCTACGGACGATCGTGCTAAGGCATCCCACCTCTTCCGTACTGGGCACGTGTCGCTAAAGGCGTTGTGCGTGAGCTGCTCGTGTTTGGCACTCTTGCAGTTCCTGCACATTGGTTCCAGGCCGGCCGCCCAGTCCGGGCATGCCTCTCTCATATGAGGGCCTCCGCAATGGCTGCAGAGGTCGGCCGGTTCCTTGCAGAATTTTCTGCCGTGCCCGTATCCCAGACACCGCGTGCACTGCACTAGCGGTGTCTGGTCCTCTGCTCTCACTCGCTGGAGGTCTATGTGGAGGTAACCCGCATCCACCACCCTGCGCCACGCAGCCGGGGAAGTGGAGACCACCACATGACATGTGTGGGGGTTTCTTGCCCTTTTCCTAAATTTAATTGCCAAGCGGCTCTCTTCCTCCTCCATGCCACCCAAGATCCCTCTGTTCTGTTTTATGAACGCTTTTTTAATGTCCTCGTCGGTGTTCGCGGACAGAACGTTCCTCAGTATCAAGAGGGGATCCTTATTCCTAACTTCCTCTACCGTTAGCCCATTTTCCTTCTCCTCTAATCTTGACCTTACTTTATCTCTGTCGCTCTTATCTTCAAAACCCATTATTATTTTCCTATCCCTTGCCTTCCTTACTCTCTCTACCTTCACCCATCCTTCCTTTGCGTCCACGGCCTTCCTGACCTTTTCCAGGACTTCCTCTCCGGTTTCCGTAGCAATCTTGGATGTCACCACCACAGTGTGCAGTGCGCTACGCCGTTGTGGAGGAGCGCTGGCACTCTGCGCGGCAACGTTTGCGTAACTCCTGGTCTGCTCGATGAGTTCAGCTTGCTTATCCATGTGCGCTTTGAGCTCTTCCATTTTTCCATTGCTCTCCACGATCAATTTTGCGTGCATCTCTAGCTGCTTCTTCAGCTCTCTTATTTCCGAGCCTGCACCAGGGCCCACTAGGAAGGTGGAATCAGTGGGGTTGGCCACTGCTTCCACCTCCCCAGCCACCCTCTTGCCGGCTTCTGCTTTATTTGCTGGTCTGGGGTCCTTTTCCAGCTCCTTAACCAACTGGTAGAGTCGGTCCAGGGCCTCAGAGACAGCTACTTTTATTTCATTTTTAATATTTCGCGAGTTGCTTAGGTGGAGTTTCGCCTTAGAAAGACATGCCCTGGCCTCCGCTGCCCGGCTAGGGTATCGCACTTCGGATGGTGGTGTGCGTACCTCTGTCGATAGCTTGCGTGTGGTGACGGTCCTAGTCTTAGACGGTTGGGCCGTCTCCATTACTGTGTTTGAGGGGCCAGCCTGCTGTATAATGTGAGGAGGGGAGACTGTTGGGGTTGGGGCTGTACTAGCCGACTCCCATTCCCCAATGCTCCTTCTTACATTAGGTGCCGTCGATGTTTGCGGCGATTTTGGCTTTTCTGCCTGTTTGGAGGGTGTCCTGGTTACGCCGAACATTGCTGAGGTGCGCGTCAATAATAAAATATAAATATACTAATAATTGCTCAATAGAGCTGGTTGATGTCTGGCACTGCCAATGTCAATTTAAGATAATTTGGGTATGTAAAGGTACCCGTCGGCTGTCGAGTTAGAGTCACCTCAAATAAGGTCAGTACAGTCTCTAAATGGTGTCAATTATAGTTATATAAAGTCCAAAAACAAAAAACAGAAAAAATAATTTTTTGACTCTATGTAGAGTCGTCAAGAAAGATTCAGTTTTAAAGGTTTTGCTGCGCTTAAACTGGCAGCGAAAACCGCGTCCTTGTAGGACCCTTGGTTCCGGAGATAATCGCTTATGAAATTTCGCAATATGGCGGCCAATATGGCGGAAAAAAGGTGGAAATGGCGATATCTCCGGTTGCAAGCGGCCGACAAAGGCGTGCGTGGGCTCGCCGAGCTTGCCCCGTTCTGCTCTACCCCTCTATAACGTTGACTCTACTTATAGAGTCCGGAAAAAATTTGTATCCTGTAGGATACTAGTCTTGTGGACTGTACCGGGTGACGTGCCGGGGAAAAAACCCCGAAGTCGTAGCTGCCTTGGTTGCGAAGTTAGTCAGGTTTTAAACTTTCCAAGATGGCGGCCGAAATTTACGTAGACTTCACTAACTTCGCACCCTTTGTCCTAAGATACCCGTGTTTGGGCTCTATCAATAGGTCTTAACAAGACGAAACAGACTACGCTATTTGCTTAAAGCTAGTTCCTACCCCTAATTTAATAAACTGAAAAAACGTGAAATTTACACTAAAAATTAAATTTAAAAATATGAAAAAATTTATAAAAAATTTGAAAAAAATTTACACTTGCTGCTTAAATTAGGCACTAATTTTCTAGATAAAAATAAAAATTCTAAGTACAGGGTTTAGGGCACCACGTGCCAACCCCTAATTTTCAAAAAATCGTAACTCAAAAATCCCTTGTAGTAAAATTATGAAAATTACCTTGTTCGTAGAGCTTAAGGCGCTCTATCGAATGGTCACATAAAAGAGGGGGGTCGTCGCTTTACTTTTTGAATTACGATTTTTTGAAAATACACCAAAAACAAAAAACTTAATAACTAACAAACTACTTATTATTTTTTCAGGTTTTGAACGCCGGCCTCTTCGTCTCGTTGGGGAGCATCCGAATACGTGCTCCAAAGCAGTGGCACGCAGCTAGAAGTCCGACCTCGTGGCCACGTGGTACTTGTTTTTTTGCTGATTTTTCCGCCCTCGTGAGCGGAAAAAATCCAAAGTGTAGCTCGTTTGGTAGAGCCAGGTGGTGGGTATCCGGGCGCACAATAAAAAATATAGGTCACCGATTTAGATTCGTCAGCGTAATTTTTTGAAGTTTTAAAATTTTCACTTTTTACAGTTTTTGCGTCAAAACAGTGTCCAAAAAATGTCCGATTTTCAAAATTTTTTCACTGCACGATAGGGCGCATTTTTGCGCACAGTTTGATATATCACACTGAACTAAACGGTCACTTTTAACCACTTTTATGATTTTTTAAAGTTATTTTCTTGAGACTTAGAATGCGGAGCGTATGCGTACAGGTGTTTTCGCGACTGCGGGGAGTGCGGAACTGGGGTTAGGTTAGGTTAGGTTAGGTTAGGTTAGGTTAGGTTAGGTTAGGTTAGGTTAGGTTAGGTTAGGTTAGGTTAGGTTAGGTTAGGTTAGGTTAGGTTAGGTTAGGTTAGGTTAGGTTAGGTTAGGTTTCGGACGGTTGTTTCCCCTTGCAAAAGATGGTGCCCGGATTAACCTTCGTGGAGCGTGACACCACGGTCTTGCTCGGCGATCGTTAGTCCCGGCTTGGTGGGTTCCCGACTTATGCCTCTTTCTTGCTGGACTCGGTTGACCACCGTGTTCGGCGGTAGAGGCCTGTCGGGTTCGAGGTCGGGCTCCCTTTTTGAGTGGTGGTCTTGCGCGGCGGCGGTCCGTTGGCAGTTTCGGCCCTGTCAGCCAGCCGGGTCGTGCTTGACTCTCCGCTCATGTGGAGTCCGAACGGTGGTCTTCCTTCGGGGAGATCACCGCCGAGGGAGCTGGGCCTGGACGAGGTCCCCAGGCGTCTTGGGGTTGAGCATAGACTCCCCCGGGCGTTTGGGTTCCGGACCGGGCCTGGCTAGAAGAGGGCTTCGGCCTTCTTCTTAAGGTGGGCTTGGGTGGGGGGGAGGAGACCCCCCCGCGATCTATCAAGCCTGCCGACTATGGAGGGGGCCTCTCGTTGCGGGGTGCCCTCTACGTGGTGTCCGTCGGGGCGCCGCGGTTGTATGCGCAAGCGTTCCCGCGGTGTCCCATCATGACGGCGACGGCAACCGTCTGGTTTAGTGAGTAGGAGTCTCACATACCCAGCGCCTTCCTCCCCTGGAATGCGGTGGGACCCATGATGGGTTCCAGACGTTAAAAAAAAAAAAAAAAAAAAAAAAAAAAAGGTTAGGTTAGGTTAGGTTAGGTTAGGTTAGGTTAGGTTAGGTTAGGTTAGGTTAGGTTAGGTTAGGTTAGGTTAGGTTAGGTTAGGTTAGGTTAAAAATATGGCCACTCAGACAGCGACGGCGCCCCACGCCTCTCCCGAAGGAGAGGTGAACGATCATCGAAGACTGATGACCGAGAGTCATCGTCCGCCTCACGCTCAGGACGCCGCGCCACGCCTCATCAACGCGGCCGGTACGATCTCACGTAGTGTGTAGATCTCGTGAAGAGCTTACTATAGAAATGATCCTATGAAGTAAGGTAAGGCGGATGTATGCTTCGGCGTTCCCGTGGCGCTCCTCCATACGGCGATGTGTTGACCGTCTGGTTTAGTGAGTAGGAGTCTCACATACCCACCGCCTTCCGCTCCCCTGGAATGCGGTGGAACCCATGAGGGTTCCAGACGAAAAAAAAAAAAAAAAAAAAAAAAAAAAAAAAAAAAAGGTTGGGTTAGGTTAGGTTAGGTTTTTTTTTTTTTTTTTTTTTTTTTTTTTTTTTTTTTTTTTTTTTTTTTTTTTATCTAGGTCCTCTAACGTAGTCAGAGCCTTTCTACAACAATAGTGAGAGATTTCCACATTCATACCAGTTCTCGCATTTATTCCTCTCGTACTTCCATGCCGCATACTAACCTTACATTCATCACCTTTTGTGCTATTGGGCTGGGATTGCCCACTATCTAAATCTTTTCTGTTCGAATATCTATTTATTTCTTTATTTTACTGTTTACATTATATTACTTATTGGGATCTACTTCTGATTGGGTAAATAAAGGGGGGGTACACACTTTTTAATATTTTCCTTATTTCTATGTCTAATTACATACCTTAGGTTTCCTATCTTATTCTAACTTTTTCTTTACATTCTATATGTTTCTATATTTTAGTCTTATGTACTATTTACTTGTTAATTTATAATTCTTATTTTTAGTCCTTATATTTACTTATACATTTCACTTTATATATTACATGTACATATAGACATTATATGTTTTAATATACCTTACTTATTCTGTTTTATTTCTCTTGTTAACTTTTAGTATTATTTCGCTACAATATTTTAGGAACTTTTCTCTATTCTGTCCTTTTACTATTTCTACAATACTGTCTAGACTTAATTTTATATCTATGTTTTGTTCCAGATCATGTCTTTCTTTTCCAAAAACGGGGCAATCAAGGATGACGTGGGGGACGCTCTCTTCTACACCGGGATCGCAAACGCAGGACGGACTCTCCTTACACCCAAACCGGTTTAGGTATGAGGAGAATCCCCCGTGCCCCGTGAACAACTGTGTGTGGGTGTATGTTATTTCTATATTTTTTAATATTTTGTGTGCTGTGATTGCATCAGGGAAAAATAATTTTGTGATGGACGCCGTCTGCTCCAATCGGTATCTACTGTTCCACTCGTCAAGCGTTTCCGAGCGGATACTGCGCTTGACGAATGAAACAGGGCACCAGTCGTAGTCCATCCTACGCTTTGACCCGAGGGCAGCCTCCTTAGCCAGCTGGTCGGCTCTCTCATTCCCTTCCAGACCGATGTGCGCTTTGATCCAGAACAAGGAAACTTCCTTGTTCTGGAGTTTGCAGTCCTGTAGGCAATTTCTTGATTCCACTGCAAGAGGATGGGTCGAGGCGGGATTGCTTATGGTTTCGAGAGCCGCTCTCGAGTCACTATATACGCCGTATGTTGACTCCGGCCTTTTTCTCGCAGTTTCCAGGGCTCTGGATAGAGCCAGCAGCTCCGCCTGGTAGACGGTGCAGTATGACGGCAGCGCAAGTTTGACGGCCTTAGTCTCAGCACTTCCTTTCCATAAGGATAATGCTGCCCCGACTTGGCCGTCAATCTTGCTGCCGTCTGTGTAGATACGCACATCGTAATCGATGTGCTCATTATGCTGTTCCTCGTCTATCAGGCATTGAAATTCCCGGCGCAGCTGTTGCGCTGGATGTGGAGCCTCCAGTTTTGAGACCGCTTTTTCAATCTCCCTGTCGCATAACTCTGCTCTGTTTAATCTCCCTTTCTTCACGTCGTAAAGCATGGCTGCCTCCCGAATCCTGAGATCAAGCGGAAGGAGACCAGCCAGGACCAGAGCCGAGTTCAGGGATACCGTTCGGTATGCCCTGGTAATCTTTTGGGCGAATCCCCTTTGCACGGACCCCAGCTGCTTTCTGACCCCTAGTTTGCACGCCGTGGGAGCCCATGCTGCTGCGGCGTACAGAATTATTGGCTCAACTGCGGCAGTGTAAATAGTTTTAGTTACCTCCGGGTTGAGTCCCCAGCTCGCTTTGGCAGCTCTGATTAGCTGCTTGTAAACCCCTACGGCCTTCCGACAGACATCAGCAACGTGGGAATTGAAGGTAAGCCTTTCGTCGATCGTCAGACCCAGGATCTTGATTTCCGGGGACGTTACAATGGCGACCCCTCCCATGTTCAGGCGTGGTGTGTCGTACTTCAGCTTCTTTGTAAGCACCATAGCACATGTCTTGTGTGGTGCGAACTTGAGCTTGTTTCTGATACCCCACGCCTGGACATGTTCGAGAGCGCCATTTGCTCGTTCCTCAATCTCTAGTGCCGTTCCACCGTCGAAGACCATCACCACGTCGTCCGCAAAGGCCTGGCAGTAGTGACCTTTCTCCTCCATCTGTCTCAGGAGAGGGTCCAACAAGACGTTCCAGAGAATGGGTCCTCCGATAGAGCCCTGGACACACCCCTTCCCCGTCGCCCTCGTATGGGCCTCTCCCGCATACCTAACTTCTACATACCTGTTGCTGAGATAACTGCTGATTGTCCGTCTCAAGTTTATGGGACAGTTTTCCTCCGCCAATCTAATCTTTATTGCTGGCCACCAAGCGCTATCGAAGGCGCCCTCGATGTCTAGCGAAATCAACGTCACTATTTTCTTGTCTTTTATTTTAGCGCGGATCCGTTCTATGAGAGCAACGAGGGCGTCTTCCGTGCTCTTCTGTGGCATGAAGCCATATTGGCTGGAGCTTATTTTTGGGAGGATATGGTACTTGAGGCGGGCAATCAGCATCTTCTCATAGATTTTCCCAAAGACAGGAAGCAGCCCGATCGGTCGGTATGCCTTTGGTGTGGAGTAGGTTGGTTTTCCGGGTTTTCGGAGCACCACCACTGCCGCTCTCTTCCACAGAGCCGGGAAATAATTTAGCTCTAAGCATTTATTAAGCAGTGCGAGGATTTGCTCTGGAGCAGCTTTTATTGCTCTGGAGCAGATGTCTGCCGTCAGACCGTCGGAGCCGGGGGCCTTCCTAGGGTTGAAGGACCATGACGCCGCGACCAGTTCTTCGTCTGTGAATGGCGGATCATGTTTTTCAGAATGATGCGCGTCATCAACAGTTGCCGCTTGAGTCCTGATTTGTCGATGGTATAATGTGTCCTGGCCCTCGTCGTCTGTTGGGTAGAATGTCTCAGCCAGCAGCTTCACCGAATCTTTGGCGTTCAGTGTTTTCCCGTCTTTTGTCAACAGCGTATCCTCCTCCCTTTTTGTTGTTCTTCCTATAATTCTGTACACTCCTTCCCACATCCCCTCTCTATCCTGCTTCCTACAGAACTCCTTCCAACTTTCTGTTGCCGCCTTTTTGACTTCTTCTTCATATTTTTCTTTCTGTTGCAGGTACAGCGTCACGACCTCCTGCCTCCGGAGCGGTGCTGCGTTCCTGATGCGTCGTCTTCGAGTGGCTACTTCTTTCTTCAATTTGGAGAGCTGTTCGGACCACCATGGAAAGGTAAGTAATTCTTTTTTCTTTTTTATTGGTATGGTTTGCTTGCATGTTTGTGTGATTGCCTCTGTATATTTTACTATTGCTTCTTCTAATTGTGGTGTGTTGTTTATGTGTTTTATTGTTTCTATTGTAATGTGCATCTCTACTATAAGCTGGGGCAGTTTCTCATGAAATTGCTCCCAGTTTGCCTTCTTAGTGTTATAAATTCTCGTTGTTCTCTCGATGTTTATACCTTTTGCGTCCTGTAGTTTCAACTCGAACAGTATCGCATTATGGTCCGAACTGGTCAAACTTTCCTCCACTCTCCAACTTTGCATCTTGCTCAGCATATCCTCGGAGCAGGCTGTCACATCCACGTGGCTGCTGTATCTTCTTCCCCCTCGAATGGTGTCAAAAGTTGGAAGGTTCCCCGTGTTGGTGATATGGTAACCCATCTCCATTAACTCTCCGCTCATCAGTTCACCCCTGATATCCTCCACTGGGCTGCCCCACCACGTGCTTTTTGCATTGGCGTCTCCGCCTATTATGACTCCACTCCCTGCCCATTCTGCTACCTTCTTCAGATGCCCTATGTAGGATTCCAAGGGTTTGTCGGGTTCGAAATAGTATGAGACCAGGGTAACCATCCATGCACTTGTCCGAATCCTAACCACAGTGATGTTGTTTGAGGTTAGTTCCGGGCACTGTATCACATCCACGTCATTATTCAATACGACAATTGCCGCTTTTACAGTGCCCTCACCGATATCTCCATTTTGGTATACCCTGATGCCCCGTCGGTTCGCCATTTTCCTTTCTCTTCCTACATAGGGTTCCTGGATGAGCATCAGCATGATGTTCTGCTTTTGGGCTTCTAGTAAGGCTTCATCCGTGGCCAGCTTACTGCGCTGCAGGTTTGCCTGTAAAATTTTGTAGCTTTTGTTGGTCGGTGGGACTACCTCAGCAATAGGAGACTGATGCTCTCGCTATGCTGTCCCATCTTTTCCTCACCGGGCAGTCTTGGCTGAAGGCGTTGTGCGCGCAGTTCGCTACTTGAGCCTTTCTGCAGTTTCTGCATTCCGGTAGTGCTCCGGACAGCCTCTCGGGACAGTCCGCGTTGAGATGATGGCCACCGCAGTGACTGCAGACATCTATTGTATCTTTGCAAAATCTGCGGCCGTGGCCGTATCCGAGGCATCTGGAGCACTGTACCAGAGGTGACTGGTCCTCCACTGTGATGTTTTGGAGGTCTATTTTTAGCCTCCCAGCCTGTGTTGCTCTCTTCCATACTGCGGGAGAGACCGACAGCACGATGTGCTTTGTGTGTGGGTTTCGTGCTCTTTTGATATATTTGACCTCTACACGGTCGTCCTCACTGTCGAGGACTTGAAAAACACCCCGGTTCTGGTTCCTAAGAGCCCTCAGTACATCGTCATTTGTATGCACCGATAGTACGCTCTTAAGAACCAGAAGCGGGTCCTTATTTTTCACTTCCTCCACAATGAAGTTATTTCCGGCAGTCTCCAGTCTCTCTTTAATCCTTTCTCTATCTTCCTTAGTTTTGCAACCCATCACTACTTTTCGATCCTTAGCTTTCCTAACTTTCTCCACCGTAATCCATCCTTCCTTTGCATCCATTGCCTTCCTTACCTTCTCTAGTACCTCCTCTCCCGTTTCTTGTTCGTCTCTCGAAGTGACGACCACCGAGTGTAACGCTGTCCTTTCTATCCCCGTTCCAGGGTTTGGTCTGGTTGCTGTCACTCTCGCGTAGGTCGTCCTTTCCAGGTTTTCCTCTTTCTGTCTTTCTAGCATCAATTTAATTTCTTCCAGTCTCCTTTCATTCTCTCTCAGTATTTTAGTGTTTTCTTCCACTCTTATTTTGACACTTTCGACACTTTCGTCTATATTTTCGGTCTTCCCTGCTTCCCCCACTTGGGTGTTCTTTTCCCCTTCTTCCTCCTTTTGACCTTTCTCTTGGAGTTTCTTTATTTCCTTCTCCTGCTCCTTGACTATCTCCAACAACCTACTTGCGGCCGACATCACTTCAGTTTTCACTACTTTCGATGTCGACTTTGACTTATCCAGTTGTTTTAGGATAGATTGCCATCTTGCACTGGCCTCCGTAATCCTGTTCTTATAGGTCTTGTTGGTCTTTGGCGGCACCAGTGGTAGCAGCGCGCAGGGGCTTGGGGAATCAGTGGATGGTGTCTCTTCCTCTTTTGTGGGGCTTTTCTCCGGGCTTGGTCGCTTAAGAGTGGAGGTGGTCGCTTCTGCCCTCTCTTCGAACTCCCCTGTAAGCCTTCTTACTGATTTTTGGTCTACGTCAGTTTTCCTGTCTGTCTTCGGGTTCCTTGTCATCGTCCTACCCAATGGAGGGCTGGCCTTGTCCCTGAAATTTTGCGGTCTCGTGGGGGTCCTATTGATAGGCATTATAGAAGCGTCAATTATCGTATTAGGGTCAATAAACCCTTATCAATTTGTATAATTTAAATATATATATATTTGTCAGTTTAAATATATATATAATTTACATACAATGATGCAGAAACGATTAAGGTAAGAAAAATAGAGAATATGTACAGTAAGGAAATAGGTGTAATAAAGGTTTGTAAAAGTTATATATTTTATTTAATTTGTGTGTGTGTTAATATACTTTCTGTCTTTTCCTTTCAGGTGCGGTTGCGGTCCCGGTCAACGGTCGTCCAGCTACAGTCCACTAGTACCTGTGCCTCCAGCTATAAGGTAAGTACCTGTCCTATACGATTACTATACACATATATGTATGACTCTATTATAGAGTTGTCCTGGTGGTGTTGAACTGCCCCGTTCTTAGAAAGATAATAACAGTTCTTCCCGATTTCTGGGAAAATTTTTGTCTCTACCTTGCTCTACAAGGTAGTTATCAACACGGTCAAAGTCTTACACACTAAACTATTCACTTATATGACTATTTTACAAATTAAAATAACTTAATGTCTATTTTTCTATTTGCTCTATAACTACTCTATGTAGAGCGTCTGTTAATTATTGGTCCAAAAGTACTCTGCGAGCCCTTTCACCCGACACCAAGATCGTCTAAATCGGTAAAAACCCGAGGAAGATATCAGGGTTCGAAATTTTCCAAGATGGCGGCTAAAATGGCCGACCAAAACTTGTAGCCTTTCTTGTCCTCTTACAACAGTAGAAAACCCCGTCCTCCTACGACTTCTGGTTCCGGAGTTATTAAGGTTTTAAATTTTTCAATATGGCGGCCAGTATGGCGGATAATTCTGAAAATAATAATATCTCCGGTTCCAGATGGCCGACCAAGACGTGCGAGGGCTCTCCTGTCATGCCCCGATCAGATCTACAACGTCAACGTGCTTTCTCTACATGTAGAGTTGACAAAAAATATATTTCTAAGTTTTAAATAATATGACAGGTGAGACGCGGCAAAAGGAGAGGGTGAAAACCCCAACTCTGTAGCTTAATAATTGGCGGAGTTATAGGACTTTTAAACTTTTCAAAATGGCGGACCCACTGTAACACTATACACAAAAAGTAGATTACTTCCGTAAAAATTGTCTGAATATACCCGTGTTTGGGCTCGTTTTATAGATCTTTTTACGAGTAATCTTATAAAGGTACTGTTTTATTTTTATCTTCACCCCCTGATTTGATTTATTGAAAAATTTAATATTTTAATTGAAAATTTAGGTTAAAAAATATAAAAAGTGACGGAAAAATTTCGAAAAAATTTGAGCATACAATTAAAATTACATCTTATTTTTGTACATAAAAATAAAAAATCTAGGATAGGAGGAACTGGCACCACGTGTCAGCCCCGAATATTCAAAAATTCATAATTTGCAAACCCCTTACGAAAAAATTTTGAAAATAAGGTTATGTGTAGAGCTAATAAGGCACTATAAAAAGCAGTAATAAAAATGGGGGGTCATCGATCTATATAAATAAATATAAATTTTTGAAAATTTGGAAAAAATTGAAACTCGAATAACTTAAAAACTATTAAAGATTTTTTCAGTCTGCAAACGCCAATAATCCTCTCTCCTTATTCTGCGGCGATCCCTGTTGTCAAAAGTAGTGGCACGGCCTCAGAAGGGGTACCACGTGGCCACGTGGTACTTATTTTTTTGGCTTTAATTCCGCCGTTTCGGGCGGAAAAAATCCAATTTTTTGTCTCGAAGATAGACCTTATAAATACGCTTCCGAAGGCACTAAAAAACATATATGTCACCGATCGCGTTTGCGCAGCGTTAATTTTTAAAGTTTATAAAATTTTACTTTTCACAGTTTTTCACAGATTTTAGGCACTAAACAATGTCCGATTTTCACAAAAATAGCACCACTAGATAGAGCGTCCAATTTCGCGTCTTTTGGTGTATCTCACTTAACTGTACGATACGAAAAAAACCACTGACACTAATTTTTAAAATGTTTACTTTGCAGGAGCTGCTACGGATCGCCTTGCGTATGCGTGTTCTCACTTCAGAGGGGTGAGCGGAACTGGTTAGGTTAGGTTAGGTTAGGTTAGGTTAGGTTAGGTTAGGTTAGGTTAGGTTAGGTTAGGTTAGGTTAGGTTAGGTTAGGTTAGGTTAGGTTAGGTTAGGTTAGGTTAGGTTAGGTTAGGTTAGGTTAGGTTCCGCATGCGCGAGGCCCTATCACGGGTCTGCGATGCGGCCATGCCGAGGGTGGGGTCTAGGCCCCGGCGCAGAGCAGTGTACTGGTGGTCGTCCGAAATAGCCGAACTTCGGACGGCCTGTTGCAGGGCTCGGAGGGCCTTCGTCCGGTGTCGCCGTCGTCACGGCTTCGACCCGGACCTGGAGGCCCAGCTGCGGAGTCGTTATCGCGAAGCGAAGTCGACTCTGCGGCTGGCGATTCGGAAGGCGAAGGACCTGGCTCGGGAGGAGATCCTGGCAGGTCTCGATAGGGACCCATGGGGGCGCCCGTATCGGGTGGCGCGGAACAAACTCCGCGCCGCTTGCGCCCCGGTCATGGAGTCCCTTCAGCCGGATTTCCTCGAGCGGCTGGTGGGGGACCTATTCCCGGAATCCACCGGCCACTCGCCTCCTGTGATGGACCCCCCTTCTTCTAATGGGGGGGTGGGTTCTGTCCCGGACATCACGGAGGCCGAGCTGGAGGTCGCCTTGAATCGTCTCCGAGCCCGCAGTACTGCGCCGGGGCCGGACGGTATTCCGGGGCGAGTTCTATTCCTCGCCCTGGAATACCTGGGGGGCAGGCTTCGGGAACTGTTCAACCTTTGTTTGCGCACTGGACAGTTCCCGAAGGCCTGGAAAGAGGGCAGATTGTGCCTGTTGCGGAAGGAGGGTCGTTCTGCCGACTCCCCTTCCGCATACAGGCCAATCGTGCTGCTGGACGAGACGGGCAAACTCTTCGAGAGAATTCTCTCTGCCCGTCTCGTCCAACACCTCGAGGAGGTGGGGCCGGGTCTCTCGGATGCTCAGTTCGGCTTCAGGGCGGGTCGATCGACGATCGACGCCCTGAGGGCTCTGAGAGACCTGACCCAAGAGGCAACTCGCGAGGGGGACGTGGTCCTGGCGGTATCGCTGGACGTCGCCAATGCCTTCAACAGTCTTCCGTTTGAGACTTTGGTTGAGGCACTCCGGTTCCATGGAGTGCCTCCCTATCTTCGGAGACTGTTAGGGGGCTACCTGCAGGACAGAGAGGTCCTGTGGGTTGGCGGCGACCAGCGTATACACCGGCGTAGCGTATGCCGCGGGGTTCCACAGGGGTCCGTCTTGGGCCCGGTCTTGTGGAACCTCGGGTACGACTGGCTGCTCCGCTGTCCTCTCCTGCCGCGGATGAGGGTGTTGTGCTACGCTGATGACACCCTCGTCACATGCAGGGGAGGGACATATGCGGAGGCGGCCCGTCTGGCAACAGTCGGTGCTACGCTGGTTGCGGACCGCATAGGGCTGTTGGGATTGGAGGTCTCCGTATCCAAAACGGAGGCCATCCTCTTCCACGGCCCTCGCCGGGGTCCCCCTCGCCGGGCGTCCATCTCCGTCCAGGGACAGGAGGTGGTGGTGAAGGCCCAGTTAAAATATCTGGGTCTCACCCTGGACGGAAGATGGAACTTCGGGGCTCATTTCTCCCTTCTGGCCCCGAAGTTACTGTCCACCGCGGCTGCCTTGGGAAGGCTTCTGCCCAACGTCGGTGGGCCGCAGGCTCCGTGCCGGCGACTCTATGCCGGCATCGTGAGGAGCATGGCGCTGTACGGTGCCCCCATATGGTCGGGGTCCCTCACCGCCGATTCCAAGACCCTTTTGCGAAGGACGCAGAGGGTCTTAGCGGTGAGGATGATCAGGGGGTACCGTACAGTGTCGTACACTGCGGCCACACTCCTGGCGAGCGATCCGCCTTGGGAGCTGCAGGCGGAGGTGCTCGCCGGGGTGTATTGGCACCGGGCGGAAGCCAGGACCACGGGGGTTAGGCCCGAGGCAGCTCGAATCAGGGCTTCAGCTCACCGAGCCCTGATTCGACGGTGGACGAGGGACTTGGAGTCCCCCGCCGCCGGTCTGACAACAGTGGGGGCAGTTCGCCCCCACTTGGATCGTTGGATCAACCGGCGGCACGGGACTCTGACGTTCCGTCTTGTGCAGGTGCTCACGGGGCATGGGTGCTTCGGTGAGTACCTGCACAAGATTGCAAGAAGGGAGGCGGCCCCGTCCTGCCACCACTGTGACGAGTCCGTCGACACGGCTCGTCACACCGTGGCGGAGTGCGCAGCCTGGGGTCATCAGCGCGCTGAGCTGGTGGCCGTGGTTGGCGGGGACCTCTCGCTGCCGCGCCTTGTTGGCGCGATGGTCGGCAGCGAGAGGTGTTGGGCCGCTATGGCCTCCTTCTGCGAGCACGTCATCGCCGCGAAGGAGGCCGCGGAGCGGGTCAGGGAGCAAGCCTCTCCCTCTGACCCGCTCCGCCGGGGGAGGCTGGGAAGAAGGAGGCGGGAGTACGCCCGCCGCTTCCTCTCCCAGCAGTAGGCCTTGGTGAGAGGGGGGGGTGACCCCTCTCACCTGCCATAGGCCTACGCCGTGGGGGTGTCCTAAGTTGCTCGGGGCACCCTCGCTCGGGGGGTAACCGCCGGGGCGGCACGGTGAGTGCTAACGCGATCCCGTGTCGTCCCATTAAGGCGTTGAGGGCAACCGTTGGTTTTTTAGTGGGTAGCCTTAAAAATGGCGGCGTCCTCTATGCCGCCGGGTAGTCCCACATAACCCTCCGGCCATCACCTTCCTGGCCGGCGGGTATCCGTAACGGATTTTTCCAACGCAAAAAAAAAAAAAAAAAAAAAAAAAAAAAAGGTTAGGTTAGGTTAGGTTAGGTTAGGTTTTTTTTTTTTTTTTTTTTTTTTTTTTTTTTTTTTTTTTTTTTCTACTACCTCCTACATAATAGGAGCCTTTTTTAATCTACTCTTTCATTCCAGTTCTCGCATTTTTACATCGGCACTCATTCCTCATACTAGTTCTTTCTTTCATCCATCCGCTTGCATTAATACATTGGTGGGATTCCAATGCTATTTCTACTTATCTCTAGCTCTCTTAATTATAAGTGGGTTTTTTTTTTTAAAACAAATAAAACAAGAAGCCTATTCCTAATTCTAATACAACTCTACTTACTAAGCTTTGTTATACACCTATACAATTTCATAAATACAATCTTATATATTAAAATTTCAGAGAAAGCTACCTATTTACACTACTCTATTTCTACTAATACATTACTAATTTTATTCTTACACGGATTTATTAACATAAAAATAAAGTTTGAAAACAAATTAACTCAATTTTTCTTTCCATCTGTGCCTACGTACTAAGTTTTATTTAATGATATTAACCTAAATCCTTATAATTATAGTATTTTATTCATTTATTTTTAATTCTAACTAACTCTACTATCTTTTTACAATATTCTATAAACTTATCTCTACTTTCTTTATTATTCACAATTTCTGATATACTATTTACACTTATACAAACTCCCAGCTCCTCCTCTATTTGTAATCTTTTATATTCATAGATGGGACATTCTGACAGTAGGTGAACAACACTCTCCTCCACGTCTGGGTCGCATCTGCATGAGGGGCTCTCTCTACACCGGAAACGGTGCAGGTAAGAGGCAAACCCTCCATGTCCCGTCATAAGTTGTGTGAGGGTGGCATCCACGTTCATGTTCTTGATCACTGGGTAGGCTGCCACGGCATCTGGAAAGAACATTTTAGTAACTGATGCAGTGCTTCCAATCCTGTATCGACGATCCCATTCGTCAAGGGATTCCAGACGGATCTGTCGCTTTACAAATGACACCGGACATTTGTCATAGGCTGGTTTGACTTTCAATCGTAGAGCAGCTGTTTTTGCCAACTCGTCCGCTCGTTCATTGCCTACTAGCCCTGCATGCGCCTTGATCCAATGAAGGCTTACTGTTTTGCCTCTCTCACGTAGTAGGTCCATATTCTCCCTTATCTGAACGACCAAGGGGTGTCGTGAGGTGACGTTTGAGATCGTTTCTAGGGCGGCTCTTGAGTCACTGTAAACCTTGACATCTGTTGGTTTGCATTGCAGGGCTAGGCGAGTTGCCTCCAGCAAGGCGAGCAGCTCTGCTTGGTAAACAGTGCAGTATGCCTCCAGCTTCATCTTTTTGTGCCTTGTTTCTTCGCCATTTGCCCATACGGACACCGCTGCTCCGACTTTCCCTTCAATTTTGCTGCCATCTGTATATAGTTTGATTCCTTCTCCATTGTTACTTTCCAGCGTCGCTCCGTCGGTGATGCAGGTGAAATGAGGCGCCGTTAGTTTTGCCGGGTGAATTGAATCTTCAAAAGCCATCGGGCTCTCCAACTCCCGATCTCCCACTACTTGCCTACTTGCTTTCTTTATTGCGTAAAGTGAGGCTGCTTCTCGGACCCTGATATCCAAGGGAAGCAGCCCCGCAAGCAGTAGTGCCGAGTTTAAAGAAACTGTCTTGTAGGCCTTTACTATTTTTTGTGCAAAGCCACGTTGCACTGCGTCGAGGCGTTTTTTGACGCATAGCTTTTCAGAGGCGGGGGCCCATGCACTTGCAGCGTACGTTATTGTTGGCTCCACAACCGCTATGTAAATGCTCCGGATGACCTCTGATTGCAGACCCCACTGCACCTTAGCAGTTCTGGAAAGCTGTTTGTAGAAATTGAGGGCTTTCCGGCAGACGCTCCCAACATGCTTGTTAAAGGTCAACTTGTTGTCTATTGTGAGGCCTAGTAACTTGATATCATCGGACATAGCAATCTCTACCCCGCCCATACTCAACCGTGGGGTGTCATACTTGAGCTTCTTTGTAATGACCATAGCGCTGGTTTTATGTGGCGCGAACTTCAATTTATTTTTGACACCCCATTTCAGAACGTATTTCAGAGTTTCATTTGCGCGACGCTGTATTTCGGAGCCCGAACTTCCAGCGAACACCAGGACCACGTCGTCCGCGAATGCCTGCGCGTACTCTCCTCTGCCTTCTAGTCCCCTGAGGAGGGGGTCAAGTAGCAGGTTCCACAAAATGGGGCCTCCTATGGAGCCCTGCACACAGCCTTTTGTGTTAGTTTTCGCGTACTCCTCGCCGGCATATCGTACCTTGACCCTTCGCTCACTCATATAGCTGTCAAAAACTCTTCGGATATTTACAGGGCATCCTTCCTCCGCCAGACGCACTCTAATTGCCGGCCACCAGGCGCTGTCGAATGCCCCCTCTATATCTAGGGAGATCAAGGTTACTATCAGTTTTTGTTTCAGCTTCTCTCGAACGTTGTTTATGAGGGTATAGAGGGAGTCCTCCGTGCTCCGCTGCGGCATGAACCCATACTGTTGGATGCTCATCTTAGGGATCAGGTGATATTTTAGCCTGGCCACCAGCATTTTCTCGAAAATCTTTCCAAGTACGGGCAAGAGCCCAATTGGCCTGTAGGCTTTTGGGGAGTCGTAACTATCTTTCCCAGGCTTACGAAGTATGACCACTATAGCCTGCTTCCAGGCGCCTGGGAAGTGATATAGCTCCAGACACTTGTTTGAAATTGCCTGGAAGACCCCTGGATCGCTCCTTATTGCTCGGCTACATATGTCGGAGGTCAACCCATCGCATCCTGGAGCCTTCTTTGGGTTGAAGGAATCCATTGCCACATGGAGTTCGGTCCGAGTGAATGGTGGGTCACAAGTGCCTTGTTCCCCAACATTCACTCGTTCCGCAAGATTTCTCATCAGCTGATGTTCTTCCCCTTCACCTTCCGCCGAGTCTTCCGGATAAAAAGTGTTTGCAAGGAGTCGGACAGACTCTTTGCTGTCTAAGGTTTTACCTTGGTCTTTTAATAATTGATCCTCTTCCCTAGTTTTCGTCCTTCCTATCACTCTATAGATTCCTTCCCACATCCCTTCCCTGTCCTGCTTCTTACAAAAATCCTTCCAACTTTCCGCCTGTGCTTTCCCAGCCGCTGACTCATATTCATTTTTCTTTTGCAGGTACTCATCCACGACCAGCGCTCTTCGGACTGGCGCAGCGCAACGGATCCGGTTCTTCCTGGTACGTACTTCTTTCTTTAGCTTTTCAAGATCTTCAGACCACCAAGGTACAGTAAACACTTCTTTCTGTTTTTTCTTTGGCATTGTAGCGTTGCATGTCTCGGTGATTACTTGTGTGTAGCTCTCGATTGCTGTGTCTATCTGTTCCTTGCTATTTATTCTTTGTATGTGCTCTTCCTTTAGGTTGTTCTCTAAAATTAGTTGTTTCAACTTCTCATCAAATTCGATCCAGTTGGCTTTCTTCGTATTATAGATGCGTGTTGTCCTCAAGATTCTCGTACCCTTTGATCTTCTAAGTAGAATGCCGAAAGATATCGTATTATGATCTGAGCTTGTTAAGCTCTCTTCAACCTTCCAACCTTCTACATAGTTTAGCAGGTCTGCAGAGCACGCCGTTACGTCCACGAAGCTATGATATCTTCTATTTCCCCTGATCGTGTCGAAGGTTGGTGTGTTTCCTGCGTTTAACACGTGCAGGTTCAGTTCTTCGAGGGTTGCCGCCATGTCATCGCCCCTGTGGTCGGTTTTGAGGCTTCCCCACCACGGACTTTTAGCGTTGGCGTCTCCGCCAATCAGCAACCGCCGAGAGCCGGTCTTCTTTGTGATGTTGGCAATGTACTCTAAGTATGGGGCTATGGGTTGATCGGGCTCAAAGTAATATGACACCAGCGTGATCTCCCAGGCTTGTGTTCTGACGCTAACCACCACGATGTTATTAGTGGTTAGGTCTGGGTACTGGATAATGTCCAGGGTGGCGTCCAGAACGACTATCGCCGCCTTCACTGTTCCTTCTCCTTGGGATTGGCTCTGGAAGACCCTTACGCCCTGGTGTGTTCTCATACACTTCTTCCCCCCCACATATGGTTCCTGGAGCAGAGCGACTGTTGCCTTCCGCTTTTTGGCCTCAATGAGTATCTCAGCGGTTGCCAATTTCTTCCTCTGGAGATTTGCTTGCAAGACTCTGTGGACAACTTTCTCAACAATAAGCTACGGCACTTCTGGCTATCGCCTCCCATTTCCGCCTTACTGTGCAATCGTTGCTGAAAGTATTATGGTCCACCTTTTCCAGCTTAGCCTTTACACAATTTGTGCAACTAGGGGGAGTGTCTGCGAGCCATTCCGGACATTCTGCCCTCATGTGCTCACCTCCGCAGTGACTACATATATCCACAGTATTTTTGCAGAATTTGCGGCCGTGACCATAACCTAAACAACGTGAGCACTGGACTAAGGGTGATTGGTCTGCGACCTTCACTCTCTGCATGTCAACTAGTGCCTCACCAGCATCAGTCAGCCTTCGCCAGATAAAAGGTGACACTCTTGCTATGACATGCGCTACGTGTGGGTTCCTTGCCTTTTTCCTATACTTGATTTCTATTCTGTTTTCTTCTTCGCCCATTCCTTTCAGTAGGTGTTGATTTTGTTTCCTTAATGCAGTGACTATGTCCTCGTTCGTGTTGTACTGTAGTACGCCGAAAAGGATTATCAGTGGGTCCTTGTTTTTGATGTCCTCCACGTTTAATTGACTCCCTTTTTCCCGGATGCTTTTCTTTATTTTGTTTATGTCGTCCCTTGTTCGACAACCCACTATAATCTTGCGGTCTTTGGCCTTCCTCACTCTGTCAATCTGCACTCCTCCTTCCTTTGCATTTACAGCCGTTCTTATTTGTTCAATCACCTTTTCTCCGGTGTCCGTTCCATTTTTAGCTGTAACAACTACCGAGTACAGCGCACTTGGAGGAGCCGATTTCTTAACGCTCCCTCCCGCTGCTACACTCGCGTAGGTTGTTGCCTCCAGATTCATCCGGTGTTCTCCCAGTTTATCCTTCAGTTCATCAATTTTCTCGCTATTCTGTTTAAGCAGCCTGTGATGTTCGTCCAATTTTCTCATTAGGGCATCCTGGTCGGGGAGGGTTGCGACTGTCGGAGGGAGGGCTTTTAGTCTAGCGTCGGCCTCATATGTGAGCCAACGTACTGACTCCGCCTCCTTTCGCGTCTTCTCCACCTTTTCCAGGATCTCGTTGTTTGTCATCTGTTGTTCCTTAACCAGTCTATTTAAAGCGTCAGCGTGTCTCGCCTCTGTCTTAGCCAATAGTTGCTCCCTCCTCGCAACTATTTTCTCCTTTTCTGTTATGTGCCGGTTTCTGGAGTCAGCTAGCCGCAGGATCATTTGATAGAGCCCGTGGAGCCCGCCGATCACCTCCTCTCGGATGTCCCTATTGAGATTCCGGGACTCTTCCAGCCTGGTCTTGGTTCGCTGTAGGAGCTCCCCAGCCAGCCTTGGCATTTCGTGGAGGGCTCCTCCGCCGAAGCTCGACACGTCCGAACGCAGAGTTCCAGCGTTTTCCTCCTCGGTCTCTGATGCTAAGTTGACGCTGGTCTCCAGACTCGCTCGAGAGGCGGCTCTCACTTGGGCTGTGATCCTTAGCAGCGCCGACTCCGATCTGGTTTTATTGTGGAGACCTCCTTCTGGTGTCGACGTCATTGTGGCCAACCCACCCTCACTCTGCGTCTCGTTGATGGCATCCTGGTATTCCTCGTCAGGTCCTCGAAGCGAGACTGTCTCAGCGTCCAAGAGCCTTGCCTCCTCAGATGTTATAGGCGACAAGGCTCTTCGCTGCTCCCCCGTGGGTTTTGGTTTCGCTGGTTTTTCCTTTGAAGGTGCCCCTTTGACTGGGACGCAGGGCTTGCGGGGGACCTTCTTGGAGGTTGTCGTGCTCGTCGACATACTCATTTGGTTGTTTTCTGTCTCGCCAGCAACAGAAAATGTGCTAGACTAAAAGCTCTATGTAGAGCCGGCGTGAGAAAAGTACTTTGGGGCTAATTGAAGCTGCTGGAGCAGCCAAAATACTTTTGGAGATGAGTAGAATTGACTCTACCTTTAGCTCTACCTAGAGTCGCAACTCTAGACTAAGAAGAAGGAGGACCCAATGGCCACGCTATTGAAGAAAACTAGAGTTCGCTGCGACTCCTGGTTCCGGAGATATCGCCAAAAGAAATTTCCAAGATGGCCGTTGGAGAGGGGATTGAATGGTGGTGATATATTGCCGTGGATCGCGTGCTCCCAGTCCTGAGATGGACTTAGGTGAAAACCGCGAACTCGTAGGGCCTCCCGTTCCCGAGATATCGGGGAAAGAAGATTTTCAAGATGGCGGTCAAAAATGGCCGCCAAAACAAAAATGCTTGTAACTCTCCAACCGATGGCCGCAGAGATGCGGGGTTTTTTCCACTATGGATGGCGAGAGCTCTATTAATTTTTGGGGTGGCTAAATCTTAAATTTTCTGGAAGATGGGAATTTATACTTCTGAGACCTTGCTGTGGTCAACAGTGAAAACCCCGTAGTTCTCCGCCCTCTAGAACTTAAGATATTTGAAATCTTAAAAAACCAAGATGGCGTCCGCGCAAATTTTAAAGCTTCGTAACTCGCGAACGCCTTATCGCAGGAAGCTGATCTTGGTGTCGCCTATTAGGTATTTTATCTGTCTATACAAATAAAATGTAAAATTGGGTTGTCGAACAACACCCTCTTTTTCCGACAAAACACGAAAAAGGAAGATTAAATAGGGAGAGGGTTGAAAACCCCGTGTCTCTACCACTTGTAGTTACTGAGATATAAAAATTTAAAAATTTTCAAAATGGCTGCCAAAAAGTTGAATTTACACTAAAATTGCGATTATTTTCCTTCCGGTAGACAGAAACTACCCGTGTTTGATATCGAAATTTGAGGAATTTGACGAGGAGTCTAAATCCCTTGTCAGAAAAATTTTATGTCGCTCCGTTTCTAAGATATCGCGGAAAAACGCGGAATTTTGCGGAAAAATCAATATCTTTGCCGTTTCTGAACGGATTTTCAGTCTGAAAACGGATAAAATTATGACAAAGAACTGGCAATTTACTAGTTTAATAAGATCTACCAGATTACAACGGGAACACCGACCACGTGTTTTTTCCCCGGTAGTTTTTAGCCTGGCGCTCGGAAAATACTTGTCGGTTTGCGACGTAATTAGACACGTTTATAGAGCCTAATCTGCGCTATCCTATAGTATTTTTTGTGCACCAGTACTTACAACGGTAGAGATTTTATTAAACTTACAAAAATTTTGTACACTTTTTCAGTGAATATATCTCGGAGCAGGAATAAAATAATTCGAGTCTGATTAATTAAGGAGGTAGCTAAAACTGTCCTCTTTCGATATAAATTAATTAATTTGGATTTTCTAACAAAAACCTGCCATGTGCTTTTCAGTTAATTGGTGCTAGTTTTGTGAATTTTCAGGATAAAAATCTGAAAAGACACACAAAACGTGGGCATCAACTAGGCCTACAAATGGCACAAATAAAAAGTGGTGCTCACCGCTTTAGATTGGGCAGCGTTTCACGTTAAAGTTAAGAATGACTTAACTTTAACCCCGGAGTTTACTGGTTTTCCAGTAATTTCTCCCAAACGCCTAATCCGATCGGGATGACACTTTCACCAACACGTAGACACTCACAAGACGCACAATTAGACACCAAATATAGCACAATAACTTAACTTTTTACCACTGAAACTGATTTTTAACTACGGAGCGACACGGAAAAAGATGTGTTCACGACGCCGGACGGGGGGGAACTGGGTTAGGTTAGGTTAGGTTAGGTTAGGTTAGGTTAGGTTAGGTTAGGTTAGGTTAGGTTAGGTTAGGTTAGGTTAGGTTAGGTTAGGTTGGGGAGCCATGCTGGAAACCTCCACGTGTGCCCGTCCGCTACCAATGTTGTCCGGATTCGTCCGGCGGGATTGGAAGCGGTACGGGCCGGTGCTCCCTGGGGGACGGTTAATGCGGTCTTTCGGGATCGCGTTAGCCGTCTGCTAATGTCCAGCGCGGGGGTCGGCTATGAGGAACATAGCCGACGAAACGCTACCAAGATGCCTTGGTTTGGTTTTCATGGTCTTCGTGTCCGTGGCGATCAGATCGGAGGTTCTTGGCTAGCGTGGGGAGGTGTTTTCGGCTGCCTCCTTCTGGGGCAGTCGATGGGAGGCCAGACCTTGAGTGATTGCTCCTGGCTGGTCGGGGGGGCCCGGTACCCCTTAGTGAGTGTTTCGGCGCTCGGTCTCGGGGTATTGGGATGCGGGGTCCCGTCTCTCCCTGCAGCGGGCTTGTTCGCGGGTCCGCTGTGGACGGAGTTCAGACCTTCGCAGAGGTGGGTCGAACCTTACGGCCGGTCTCTTGGGGGTAGTGCTTGCGCTGCTCTCGAGGGTTGTAGGTTTGGGGCGTAGTGCTGCTGCCCATGCTTCACTAGTTTTAGGCCCGGTCGTTCGCTTCCGGGCGAACGGCCATAGGTAGTCTAGTTAGAGGCTTGGCATAGTAGTAGTACTAGTTCGTAGTGGTGCTTAAGCTTGCTTCTAGTGTTGGCCCGGCTGACCCGCAGTGAGCCCTGTTTGGATTATCCAACTTGCTCGAATGCGGAGGCCATAGGTAGTCTGGATTGTGGCTTTAGTAGTTAGGTAGCTAGACTAGGGTGTCGGTCCCGGTCCTCCTGCCTCCGGCAGAGCTGGCTGTGCGATAGATACCTCGGTCTGGCTAGCGGCGGACCGATCCCGATGCCGGTTGCCGGTGTGGTGTTCATCAACGTGCTCGGTGGCGAATGGATCTGGGAAGCCGTAGCTAGAAGTAGTTAGCTGTAGTTAGCGGTAGTTAGAAGTAGCTAGTTCTAGTTTAAGGGGTGTTTTGGCCCGGACCCAATGCCAGTGGCGAATGGTCGAGGGCATGTCCGGATCAGTGGCCGTCGTTAGCGGTGGCCCTGTTGCCGGTCGGTCGGCGAGTCCGGTGGGTACTTAACCGTGCAGCCGGACAGGCATTTTTTGCCACCGTCGAGTCGTAAACTCCTGCAGGTGTGGCGGTCATGTGAAGCAGCCTGCAGGGGAGCGAGGGTCTTGCCTTAATTGGCCGGACCGCGAGGAGTAAACCTCTATAAAAAATCCTCAATTCTCGGCGTTTCGTTGCGTGACGTCGGGGTGCTCGAAAGAGAGGCTGGGGAGTTCATCAGTCGCTAGCGCACAACCCTGGAATACCACCCGACCTTCCAGGTGTATTAGGGTTACCCGGGCAAGAGGCTCTGCCGGGGCTGACATTTTAGTTCCTCAATACTCGTGGGATTTGTTATGGAAAATCTGAAACACACAAACGACGATGAGGGAGAGGAGAGGAGGACGAGGAGGGGAGAGAATAAAGAGAGGCGGATGACGAGGAGCGTCACTAGTAGGGAGTCAAGTGCGGGGCGGCAGGACGAGGACATGGACTCCGACTGCAGCTTCGCCACTGGACGGTCCCAAAGCCCCGCTACGGGCGGGAAACTTTGGCGCAAGAGGCGACGCCCGTACCCCGAGTTGGAGTTGTCCGACGACGAGGATTCGGAGCGGTCTGCGTCTGCGACAAGAGGCCGAGGGCGGCCCCCGACGACGGGGGAGTACGTAGGTTTGGCCGATGCCAAAAGAGCGCTTCTCGCTGCAAAGCGGGAAGAGTTCAAGGCGTTGGTAGAGGAAGACCTAGAGAAGAGCGTCGCTGTAACTCGCAAGAGGCGGGAACAGCGAGCCGCTGAACTAGCGTCGACCTCGGGGCAGGTATCGGAGTCGGGCGTCGGACCCAGCAATAGGTCCACGGCCCTGAGCAAGCAGCAGGTCGTAGAGGACTTGGCTATTATTGCAAAAATAGCCACAAAGTCCAAAAACCTGAAGGGGACCATAGTCCGCGAGCTTAAGGACGCGGTGGCTTCAATAGCCGAGGCCGTGGAAGTCCTGGGATCGCGGACTCTCACCGAAGAGACGCGGCGGCTGCAGGCGGACAATGCTCGCCTGCAAGCCGAGATGGACACTCTCCGCAAGGAGATGTCCACATTAAGAGGAGACATGGAGAAGGCACGGAAGCAGGGTTGTCCGGCGCCCACTCCCACCGGATCGACGGAGGCTGCGTCCCCTGCAACGCAGCCTCAGACAACCTCGCTGGAGGAGATCTGTCGGGCGGTCATGTCCCAGGTGGGGACCATGGTGACCGCCCGACTGGCCTCCATAGAGGACCGGCTCCTCCCGGAGAAGAGGCTTCGGCCTCCGCTGGCGGCCGACAAGAGGCGGGAGGCGGTGCAGACCACAGAGTCTGTTAAGACCGCCGCCCCACCCTCTGCGGGCCCCAGCGGATCGGCGCAGAAGAAGTCTAAGGGAGCGAAGGCGAAGCCAAAAGCGGCTCAGCCGCAGGCGAAGCCGAAAGCGGCTCAGCCGCAGGCAAAGCCAAAGGCTACCGAGCCTCAGGCGAAGCCAAATGCGACAAAGCCACCCAAGAAGGGACAGGGAAAGGGCCCTGCTGGACCTTCTGCATCGCGGTCTAAACCGCAGTCGCAGAAGCCAGGGACCGCTCCCAAAAGAAAGCTCCGGGCAGAACGATCCACGGCTGTGGTATTGACTCTGCATCCCGAAGCCGAGGCCAATGGCGTGACTTACGCCCAGGTCTTGGCGGAGGCGAAGCAGAAAGTCAACCTGGCCGACCTGGGTATTAAGGACCTAAGGTTTAGGAAGGCGGTCACTGGTGGCCGCATCCTGGAACTGCCCGGAGCGAATACCGGGGGTAAGGCGGACTCTCTCGCTAACAAGCTGAGAGAGTCACTGCCCGCAGGGCAGGTCAGGGTGTCTAGACCCAGGAAGTGCGCAGAAATGCGCATTTCGGGACTGGACGACTCCGTGTCCAGCGTCGACGTGGCTACGGCCGTCGCAAGGGTAGGTGGGTGCGACGTCGACGAAGTCCGGTGTGGGGCTGTCACTGTCGGCGCCGGTGGCCTCGGTGCTGCGTGGGTTCGTTGCCCGGTAGCAGCGGCCAAGAAGGTGTCCGGCGACGGAAGGCTCCTCGTCGGATGGGTGTCGGCACAGGTCCGCGTCTTGGACGATCGGCCCCTCAGGTGCTTCCGGTGCCTGGAGATGGGGCACGTCAGGGCCAAGTGCACTGCGGAGGTCGACAGGAGCGACCTCTGCTATCGGTGCGGAAAGCCCGGGCATAAGGCCCAGGAGTGCTCTGCCGAGCCGCACTGCGTCACGTGCGCAGCGGCCGGCAGACCGGCCAAGCATCGGGTGGGGACCAAGGAGTGCGTCCCCGCCCCGACGGGAAGGAAGCCGGGCAAGGCTGGCAGGGGTCCTAGGGCCTCAAAGCAGCCTTCGAGGCCCGTAGAGGATCCCATGGTCATCGAATAAGATGGCCATGCGGATTCTACAGGCGAATATCAACCACTGCGCCAGGGCTCAGGACCTATTGTTCCAAAGCATGGCGGAGTGGTTGGTGAACGTCGTCGTGATCGCCGAGCCCTACTACGTCCCTTCGGGGGACGACTGGGCCGGTGACAGGGACGGTGTGGTGGCGATCGGGACCCGGACAGCGGCCGGATCCCCGGTCTTCGGAGGAGTGACGAAGGGTCGAGGCTACGTCTCGGCTCTCGTCGGAAACGTGACACTGATCGGGGTCTACTTCTCTCCGAATCGCAGTGTCGCCGACTTCGAACAGTTTCTGGTCGAGGTCGGCGCCCTCGTCGGGAGGAGTGGCCCCGGTCGGGTCCTAGTGGTCGGGGACCTCAATGCCAAATCAATGGCTTGGGGTTGCCCGGCCACGGACACACGTGGAGAGATCCTCGAAGACTGGGTAGTCGCGTCCGGTCTTGTCGTCCTGAACCGCGGGTCGGTACATACGTGCGTGCGGCAACAGGGTGGTTCGATCGTCGACATCACGTTCGCCGATCCCACCCTGGCGCGCCGTATCCGAGGCTGGCGGGTGATGGAGGATGTGGAGACGTTGTCGGACCACCGCTACGTGAGGTTCGACGTCTCCGCACTCCCCGCCCCGCCGATTGCCCCGTGTCGACCCTCGCGCGAGGAAGGCCCGCGATGGGCCCTAAAGCGTCTGGACAGGGAGGTGCTGGCGGAGGCTGCCCTGGTCCAAGCCTGGGTAGGAGCGCCGGAAGGCGCTGTGAACGTAGAGGCGGAAGCTGCGCGTCTGGGCCAGTCCATGTCGCACATCTGCGATGCGGCGATGCCCCGCGTACACTCCGCGACTCCGAGGCGCGGCGTGTACTGGTGGTCCGAGGAGCTATCGCGGCTCCGAGAGACCTGCGTGGCTCTCAGGCGCCAGTACACCAGATGTCGAAGGCGGCGGCGACGAGACCAAGAGCTTGAGAGTCAGCACTATACTCGATATCGAGAGGCAGTGCTGGCTTTCGTAGCGGCCATCGCCAAAGCCAAAGACCTGGCCGAAGCGGAGATGGTGGAGTCCCTGGACACGGACCCGTGGGGGAGGCCGTACAAGATGGTGAGGCGAAAGCTTCGACCGTGGGCCCCTCCGCTGACCAAGACTCTTCAGCCGGCGCTGCTGGAGTCCGTAGTCACGGCATTGTTCCCTCGAGGTACCGACCATCGGGTACCTCGTATGGCGCCGGCGACTGAGGAGGTAGAGGAGGAGCGTTGGGACGCAGCACGGGATGTCTCCCGGGGTGAGTTGGGGGCTGCAGTGCTTCGGCTTCGGTCGAAGAACACTGCGCCGGGACCCGACGGCATCCCCGGGCGCGCCTGGGCCTTGGCCCTAGGGGATTTAGAGCCTCTAGTGCTGCGCCTCTTCAACGCTTGTTTGCGGCAGGGCCGGTTCCCGCGGACGTGGAAGGGTGGGAAACTGGTGCTGTTGCGCAAGGAGGGGCGGCCGGTTGCCGAGCCATCGGCATACCGGCCGATAGTGCTTCTCGACGAGGCGGGTAAGCTCTTTGAGCGGGTTTTATCCGCTCGCCTGGTCAAGCACTTGGGGGAGTCCGGTCGGAATCTCAGCGACCATCAATTTGGCTTCCGCAAGGGCAGGTCCACCCTCGACGCTGTCGGTCGGGTGAGGGCCCTGGCGGAGGCCTCGGTGTCTCGGGGCGGGGTGGTGTTGGCGGTGTCTCTCGATATCGCCAACGCGTTCAACACCCTTCCCTGGGCGACCATTTTGGAGGCGCTGAGGTTCCACGCCGTGCCCGGGTACTTGCGTCGCGTCGTAGCGGATTACCTCTGCGACCGCGCCGTCTGCTACCCGTCTGGCGACGGCTGGATTCGTAGGGAGGTGTCGTGCGGTGTTCCTCAGGGGTCGGTTCTCGGACCTCTTCTGTGGAACATCGGCTACGACTGGGTGCTGCGCGGTGCCAACTTACGGGGTGTCGAAGTAACCTGTTACGCCGACGACACTCTCGTAACGGCACGCGGTGACAGCTACCGGGAGGCCAGTGTTCTGGCAACTGCTGGGGTCGCGCAAGTAGTGGCGCGCATTAGAAGGTTGGGGCTGGAGGTTGCATTGCACAAATCCGTCGCCGTGTGTTTTCACGGGCCGCGGAACGCACCTCCTGCCGGATCGAGTGTGGTGGTCGGAGGAGTTTCCATCGCCGTCGGGCGTTCCTTGGAGTACCTTGGACTCGTCCTCGACAGTCGATGGAGCTTCGACGAGCACTTTCGGCGCCTAGCGCCGAAGCTAGTTAGGGCAGCCGGAGCGATGTGTCGCGTCCTCCCAAATGTCGGGGGACCGAGCCTGAGCTGCCGGCGTCTGTACACCGGGGTGGTAAAGTCCATGGCGCTCTACGGGGCACCAATATGGGCCGATAGCCTCGACTCCCGCAACCGGGCCCTCTTGTGCAGAGCGCAGAGGGTCATGGCTGTCAGGGTGATCCGGGGGTATCGCACCATCTCGTGCGAGGCGGCCTGCGCTCTGGCCGGGACCCCACCGTGGGACCTGGACGCTTTGACGCTGGCGGAGGCGTATCGACGGAGGAGGGATGCCCGTCTTCGGGGGGAGGGTGGGGAGTCTGATTGGAGGCGCAGGGCGCAGGAGGAACTGCTCGTCACATGGCGAGAGAGGCTCAGGATGCCCGGTGCCGGCATATCGACGGCCCTGGCGATCGGTCCCATCCTTTCGGATTGGGTCGGTCGTAGGCACGGGGTGATGACTTTCCACCTGACGCAGATCCTTTCGGGGCACGGATGCTTCGGGAGGTATCTGTTTAGGGTGGCGGGTCGTGAGCCCACGATGATGTGCCACGAGTGCGGCTGCGCCGAGGATACGGCGCAGCACACGCTGGCTTCGTGCCCGCATTGGGCGGAGCCGCGTGCTACACTCGTGGCTTCCATCGGGTCGGACCTCTCGCTCCCGGCCGTGGTCAAGGCCATGGTCTCGAGCGAAGAGGCGTGGGGTGCGGTGCGTTCCTTCTGCGAGGTCGTGATGTCGCAAAAGGAGGCGGCGGAGAGGCTCAGGGAGGAGGACGGAGCCGCTCTACCGATGCGCCGGAGGAGGGTGGGGCGCAGGCGTGTCGCTCACGAGCGCCGTCTGCCGCCGTAGCCACCGGTACGGGTGGTGGGCTGCGAAGTCCGCCACTCGCCACGGTCCCATCTCGGGGCCGGGGCTCTAGTGGGTATGAGTCGGATCGGACTTCCTTGATTCTGAGCTCGGCAGCTTGCCGTCGGCTCGGAGATAAAGGTCGTCCAAAACGATCTGGCTCGGTCGGCTTGGGCGGGGAGCAGGGGAGCTCCTCGCCACAAAACAAGCCGACCATCGGAGTGGGGCGCATCCCGGTCAACAGTTTGCGCCGCTCCATTTGGGGGGGTGGTGGCCGCCTACTTGGCGCTGCCTGCCGTTGGAGCAACGCGGATGTATGCTTCGGCGTTCCCGTGGCGCTCCTCCATACGGCGATGTGTTGACCGTCTGGTTTAGTGAGTAGGAGTCTCACATACCCACCGCCTTCCGCTCCCCTGGAATGCGGTGGAACCCATGAGGGTTCCAGACGAAAAAAAAAAAAAAAAAAAAAAAAAAAAAAAAAAAAAAAAAAAAAAAAAAAAAGGTTAGGTTAGGTTAGGTTAGGTTAGGTTAGGTTAGGTTAGGTTAGGTTAGGTTAGGTTAGGTTAGGTTAGGTTAGGTTAGGTTATGCTGGAAACCTCCTCGTGTGCCCGTCTGCTTCCAATGTCATTCGGACTTGTCCGATGGGATTGGAAGCGGTACGGGCCGGTGCTCCCTGGGGGACGGTTAATTCGGTCTTTCGGGATCGGGTTAGCCGTCTGCTAATGTCCAGCGCGGGGGTCAGCTATGGGGTTCATGCCCGGCACATAGCTGACAAATTGGGGGGAAATATGTTGTGTTCGTTTTGTCTTGTCGAGTCCTTTGTCTCTTGTTCCACGTGTTGAGAGTGTTTTGTGTTGTCTTTGAGTTGGAAGGCGTTATTGTTACATGTCAACTCTTTGGTCCGGCGCCTGCCCAAGAGTTGTGTAATGGCTAGGGCGCCCTCTCGGGGACCTCACCCCCTAAAAGGAACCAAATGAAGGCGAATCTCAAGAGAATTTTACCCCAGGAGGGTTCCGACTGCCTCGCAGTCGGGGAATCCCTCACGGACGCTTCGGCCTCCGTCTTCCCCTCGTATTCTGGGGGGGGAAAAGATCGCCAATGCAATAACTCCGAAGAATCGGACTCCAGCATGATAACGGCTGGATCAAGGGAGTCCCCGCCACCGTTATCATGCAGTAAGAAACGGCCCTGCAACAAAGGGAGAAGCCGTTCGGGCTCGGGCTCTGATATAAGTTTGAGCGAAGACAGAGTGCTCACTGTTAAAAAACTAGTGACACCAAAGAGAGGGAGAGGTCGTCCTCCTACCACAGGCCAGTACGTTGGCCTGCGGAAGGCCAAGGAGGACTACCTCAGACTCCAAAGAAGAGAAATGGAGATAGAAGCGGAGAGAGACCTGCAGGAAAGGATTAAGGAACGTCAACAGGCCAGACGTGGCCCACGGACAACTCCAGAGGCTGAAGAAATCCTTGACCTTCGGAAGCGAGTTGAAGAGAATTTGGATCTTGTGTGTAGTGTGGCAACGAGATCAAAAAATCTTAAGGGAACTTTTCAAAGAGCCCTCAAGGATGCCGCATCCTCCATTAGGGCTTGTGTGGAAACCCTTACGGAGAGTAACACTACTGAGGAGACACGCCAACTTCAAATTGCAAATAGCCGTTTGCAGTCTGAACTATGCGAGCTGAAGAAAGAGGTTGCTCAGCTTCGAGCTGCAAGAGAAAATGCTCTCCATGTACAAGAGGCGGAAGCTGTGCCTGCTTCAAAAAGACTCAGCTTCGACTTTGAAAAGCTGTCCAGTTCCATCATGCTTCAAGTGGGTAGCATGGTAAACGCTCAGCTTGAGGCATTCGCAAAGAAATTGCTACCGGAAATGCCTAACCATCTACCCCCAGGCATAAAAGACAAGTCTGTGGAAGGGCAAGCTATCGTTGCAAACCTCGACTCATTAATAGAACCACCTGCAGGCTCAGGTGGCGAGTTGAAAAAAGGTAAAGGCAAAAATAAGAAAAAGAAAAAGATTGGTACTGCCCAATCCGGCCCGGCGAAAATACCAGTAGGATCAACCCACCTCGATACCTTGGATGATGGATGGGTGGAAGTCACAAAAAAGCGATCCAAACACAACAATGTGGGCGCTTTTTCGGTTAAAGCTAGTCAGAAGTCGACAGTAAATAAGCCTGCTAAGCTACGACCCCCTCGCTCGGCTGCTATTATACTATCCTTGCAGCCTGGAGCCGAAGAAAGAGGAGTGTCATACGCAAGCGTGCTCCGGCAGGCCAAAACGACGGATTTCTCTGGAGTGGGTCTCACCTCCTTCCGAATCCGGAAAACTGCTACGGGGTCTAGGATCCTGGAAATTCCCGGAGCAGGTAGTGCCGACAAAGCTGACGAAATGGCTAAACGCCTACGAATTGTCCTCAACACAGAAGACGTTAGAGTGTCCAGGGTAACGAAATGCGCAGAGTTGCGTATTTCGGATCTGGACGACTCCGTCACAAGAGAGGAAGTGGTCACGGCTTTATCTAGCAGTGGGGGCTGTCCAGCAAGCCAGATCAGGGCTGGTAATATGCGTAGGGACAACAGTGGGTTGTATACGATTTGGGTTCGTTGTCCAGTAGCTGCAGCGAAAAAAGTGACGGAAGAGAGCGGCCGTTTACTTATCGGTTGGGTTTCCGCTCGAGTAAAACTGTTGGCAACAAGACCGAGGCGCTGTTACCGTTGCCTTGAAACGGGACACTTGAGGGATACTTGCCCATCCACAATTGATCGCAGTGCTCTCTGCTTCCAATGTGGCATGCCAGGTCATATGGCTAGTTCTTGTTCTGCAGCACCCCATTGTGCACTTTGTGCTGACGCCAAGTTACCCGCAGACCACAGAATTGGCAGCAATTCTTGCACAGACAATTTTTCGTCAAAAACACGAGCAAGAAGGGATATCAGGGGAGCAAAACCACAAGTTCATCCGTCTTCTAGGGCTAGATCAGGACAAGAGGTGGCACCAACAGTAACTCTCTAATGGCTTTGTTGTCACTCCTTCAAGTTAATACTAACCACTGTGCCAGGGCTCAAGATCTACTCATCCAAACCCTATCAGAGTTTTCAATACAGATTGCAGTAATATCGGAACCCTATTTCATCCCGTCCAGATCTAACTGGGTCGGTGATCGAGATGGGTTAGTAGCAATCATGTTTCCTGACGGCAATGCTTCGCTTTCCTTTTCCAGAGTTGTCAGAGGAAACGGATATGTTGCGGGTTTAATAGGCAACATCATCATCGTTGGTGTTTATTTCTCTCCCAACCGATCGCTCTCGGAATTTGAAGCATTTATTACCAATATTGGAGCCACTATAGGGTACTTCTCTCCTAGTCCAGTTATAGTAGCAGGGGACTTCAATGCGAAATCCACAGCCTGGGGTTCGCCAACTACTGACATCCGAGGAAAAGTATTAGAAGAGTGGCTACCGGCTGTCGGTCTGGCAGTGTTGAATAGAGGGACGGTGAACACGTGTGTGCGGTTGCAGGGAGGATCTATTGTGGACCTCTCGTTCGCAAGCCCTGCATTGGCAAGTCGTGTTCAAGGCTGGAGAGTCCTCGAGGATGTCGAGACTCTTTCCGACCACCGATATATCCGGTTCGAGGTACTCTCCCAGTTCGCCCCTCTAGTCAACAGTATAGATAGTACCATCGACAAGAGTCCGAGATGGCAATTGAAGCGCCTGGATAAGGTTATGGCCATGGAGGCAGCAGTAGTTCAGTCCTGGGTGCCCATTCCTGACGAACCAGTTATTATCGAGGACGAAGCGGACTGGTTTCGTCGTGCACTATCGCATATTTGCGATGCATCCATGCCCCGAGCCATGCTCAATCCTCCACACAAACAGGTATACTGGTGGTCCGTGGAAATCGCGCAGCTACGCGTGGCTTGCGTGTCAGCGAGACGCCAGTATACCCGTAGCCGTAGGCGCAGGCGCAGGAACTTGATCCTCGAGGCGCAGTTGCACTCTGCATATGTCTCCTCGAAAGCTGCGCTCAAGGACTACATAGCCCGTGCAAAAGACGCAGCTAGAGCAGAACTTCTGGAGTCTGTGGATAGAGACCCGTGGGGCCGACCATACAAGATGGTCCGAGGAAAGCTGAGACCACGGGCACCCCCATTGACCCAGACACTTTGCCCTGAGCTAATTGATCGGGTAGTCAACGATCTATTTCCGCAGAGAGATGATTTTTTGCCGCCACAAATGGCTTCTTTTGCGGGTCCTTCGGAGGAGTCTGATATACCTAGGGTGACTGAGAGGGAGATCGGAGCAGGGGTGGATAGGCTCAAGGCCAAGAACACTGCTCCTGGCCCTGACGGAGTTCCTGGACGGGTATTAGGACTTGCTCTGATGGAGCTTGGCGATAGATTTAGAGGTTTCTTAGACGCGTGCCTGTCGCAGTCACAATTTCCACGACAGTGGAAGACAGGCCGCGTAGTACTCCTCCACAAAAGTGGACGACCGGCTGAATCTTCCTCAGCTTATCGCCCCATCGTACTGCTTGACGAGCTTGGCAAACTTTTCGAGCGCATCATTGCAGAAAGGATAGCAATCCACCTTCAAAATACCGGTCCGGATCTCGCTCAAAATCAATTCGGCTTCCGCCGTGGTAGATCGACGGTGGGTGCTATCTTACGGGTGAAAAATGCGGCAGAGGAAGCGGTGAACCGTGGTGAGGTAGTCTTAGCGGTATCCTTGGATATTAGCAACGCTTTTAATAGTCTACCCTGGAGCTGTATTACTGAAGCTCTCCGATACCACCGCGCGCCTCGGTACCTAAGACGCATCGTCGGAGCCTATCTATCCGACCGCTACGTTTGTTATCCAACGCGAGATGGGATGAGAAGACGTCAGATGTCTTGTGGTGTTCCACAGGGGTCGGTGCTTGGGCCACTCCTGTGGAATATTGGATATGACTGGGTCCTACGAGGTGGCAACATCAGAGGCGTAGACGTAACATGTTACGCTGACGATACACTGATAACAGCGCGAGCCAAAACTCCAAGGCAAGCCTCCATCCTTGCCACAGTCGGGGTTGAGCATATTGTGGGGCGCATTCGACGCTTAGGCCTCGAGGTGGCTTTGAACAAATCGGAAGCCGTCTGTTTCCACGGGCCTCGAAACTCCCCATCGTCGGATGCCAGCATCTTAGTGGGCGATACTCGCATCTACATCGGGTCGACGATGAGTTACCTCGGTCTCGTCCTCGATAGTAGATGGAAGTTCACCGCCCACTTTGAAAAACTCACTCCTAGACTGCTTGGTGCATCAGCAGCTTTAGGCAGACTGCTGCCGAACTTGGGAGGACCAAATGCACTCAGCAGGCGCCTTTACCTCGGGGTCGTGAAGTCCATGGCCTTGTATGGAGCGCCAGTGTGGTCCGAGTCCCTGAATAGCCGGAATATCGCTCTCTTGCGTAAACCACAGAGAGCGATGGCGATCAGGTTGATTCGAGGCTACCGCACGGTTTCATACGAGGCCGCCAGCCTCCTGGCCGGTTCCTTGCCATGGGATTTGGAAGCGAGAGCCCTCACTGCTTTCTATCATTGGCAGGAGGAGGCGCAGTCCCATGGCCACCAATCAACTGATGGGGGGAATAGGATACGTCGAGCCATAGTGCGTCGTGTTACAGAAGATTGGGAGGCTAGACTAGTAGATCCAAGCTCGGGAACTAGGACGATCGAAGCAGTCAGGCCCATATTTAAACAATGGTTAAAGAGACGTCATGGGGTACTTTCTTTCAGAATGACACAGATCATCACTGGTCATGGCTGCTTTGGGAGCTATCTCTGTCGGATCGCGGGTAGAGAACCATCTGCAAATTGCCATCATTGTGACGATTGCCCAGAGGATACAGCACAGCATACCTTGGCGATATGTCCAGCTTGGGAGGAGGAGAGAGTAGCTCTCAGTGCAGTGGTAGGTCAAGACCTTTCGTTACCAGCATTGGTAACGGCAATTGCCAAAAGCAAAGGGGCCTGGGCGGCTCTTCAACACTTCTGTGAGTGTGTAATGCTGCGGAAAGAGGACGACGAGAGAGTACGCGAAGCAACTAGCTCACTGGCTATGCGCCGTCGAAAACGGGGTCGTAGAAGGGAGGCGTTCATTCGCCATCTTCCTCCCTAATACTGGCTAGTGGCTGCTGGACTCGGGGGGGGTCCATCAGTCCTCCAAAACTAGCCCGAGTAGGCGTGGGCGTGTTCCTGCACGCCACTCTGACCCGATGAGTGTAGAAGGACGACCATCTGTCCTCCACCTATATCGAGCAGGGGTCTGACGAGACCGCATCGTCGCCGGGTCGCGGAAGATTGCCAGTTTGGATGTTCCCGTGACCCCGGCATATGGCGACGAGAGGGACACCGTGGGGTTTTAGCCGGTTAGAGCCCGGCATAACCAGGTCGCCTCCCCCGAGGCGGCAGGGTATCCGTTCTGGATTTCCCCACGTAAAAAAAAAAAAAAAAAAAAAAAAAAAAAAAAAAAAAAAAAAAAAAAGGTTAGGTTTCCGGGCTCCGGGTAGAACGATCCACGGCTGTGGTATTGACTCTGCTTCCCGAAGCCGAGGCCACTGGCGTCACTTACGCTCAGGTCTTGTCGGAGGCGAAGCAAAAGGTCAACCTGGCCGACCTAGGTATTAAGGACCTAAGGTTTAGAAAGGCGGTCACTGGTGGCCGCATCCTGGAACTGCCCGGAGCGAATACCGGGGGTATGGCGGACTCTCTCGCTAAGAAGCTGAGAGAGTCACTGCCCGAAGGGCAGGTCAGGGTCTCTAGACCCACGAAGTGCGCAGAAATGCGCATTTCGGGACTGGACGACTCCGTGTCCAGCGTCGACGTGGCTACGGCCGTCGCTAGGGTTGGTGGGTGCGACGTCGACGAAGTCCGTTGCGGGGCTGTCACCGTCGGCGCCGGTGGCCTCGGTGCTGCGTGGGTTCGTTGCCCGGTCGCAGCGGCCAAGAAGGTGTCCGGTGGTGGCAGGCTCCTCGTCGGATGGGTGTCGGCGCAGGTCCGCGTCTTGGACGATCGGCCCCTCCGGTGCTTCCGGTGCCTGGAGATGGGGCACGTCAGGGCCAAGTGCACTGCGGAGGTCGACAGGAGCGACCTCTGCTATCGGTGTGGAAAGCCCGGGCACAAGGCCCAGGAGTGCTCTGCCGAGCCGCACTGCGTCACGTGCGCAGCGGCCGGCAGACCGGCCAAGCATCGGGTGGGGACCAAGGAGTGCGTTCCCGCCCCGAAGGGAAGGAAGCCGGGCCAGGCTGGCAGAGGTCCTAGGGCCTCAAAGCAGCCTTCCAGGCCCGTAGAGGATCCCATGGTCATCGAATAAGATGGCCATGCGGATTCTACAGGCGAATATCAACCACTGCGCCAGGGCTCAGGACCTCTTGTTCCAAAGCATGGCGGAGTGGTTGGTAAACGTCGTCGTGATCGCCGAGCCCTACTACGTCCCTTCGGGGGACGACTGGGCCGGCGACAGGGACGGTGTGGTGGCGATCGGGACCCGGACAGCGGCCGGATCCCCGGTCTTCGGAGGAGTGACGAAGGGTCGAGGCTACGTCTCGGCTCTCGTCGGAAACGTGACACTGATCGGGGTCTACTTCTCTCCGAATCGCAGTGTCGCCGACTTCGAACAGTTTCTGGTCGAAGTCGGCGCCCTCGTCGGGAGGAGTGGCCCCGGTCGGGTCCTCGTGGTCGGGGACCTCAATGCCAAATCCATGGCTTGGGGTTGCCCGGCCACGGACGCACGTGGAGAGGTCCTCGAAGACTGGGTAGTCGCGTCCGGTCTTGTCGTCCTGAACCACGGGTCGGTACATACGTGCGTGCGGCAACAGGGCGGTTCGATCGTCGACATCACGTTCGCCGATCCCACCCTGGCGCGCCGTATCCGAGGCTGGCGGGTGATGGAGGATGTGGAGACGTTGTCGGACCACCGCTACGTGAGGTTCGACGTCTCCGCACTCCCCGCCCCGCCGAATGCCCCGAGTCGACCCTCGCGCGAGGAGGGCCCGCGATGGGCCCTGAAGCGTCTGGACAGGGAGGCGCTGGTGGAGGCTGCTCTGGTCCAGGCCTGGGTAGGAGCGCCGGAAGGTGCTGTGAATGTAGAGGCAGAAGCTGTGCGTCTGGGCCAGACCATGACGCACATCTGCGATGCGGCGATGCCCCGCGTACGTTCCGCGACTCCGAGGCGCGGCGTTTACTGGTGGTCTGAGGAGCTATCGCGGCTCCGAGAGACCTGCGTGGCTCTCAGGCGCCAGTACACCAGATGTCGGAGGCGGCGGCGACGAGACCAAGAGCTTGAGAGTCAGCACTATACTCGATATCGTGAGGCAGTGATGACTTTCGTAGCGGCCATCGCCAAAGCCAAAGACCTGGCCGAAGCAGAGATGGTGGAGTCCCTGGACAGTGACCCGTGGGGGAGGCCGTACAAGATGGTGAGGCGAAAGCTTCGACCGTGGGCCCCCCCGCTGACCAAGACTCTCCAGCCGGAGTTGCTGGAGTCCGTAGTCACGGCATTGTTCCCCCGAGGTACCGACTATCGAGTACCTCGTATGGCGCCGGCGACTGAGGCGGTAGAGGATGAGCGTTGGGACGCAGCACGGGATGTCTCCGGGGATGAGTTGGGGGCTGCAGTGCTTCGGCTTCGGTCGAAGAACACTGCGCCGGGACCCGACGGCATCCCCGGGCGCGCCTGGGCCTTGGCCCTAGGGGATTTAGAGCCACTAGTGCTACGCCTCTTTAACGCATGTTTGCAGCAGGGCCGGTTCCCGCGGACGTGGAAGGGTGGGAAACTGGTACTGTTGCGCAAGGAGGGGCGGCCGGTTGCCGAGCCATCGGCATATCGGCCGATAGTGCTTCTCGACGAGGCGGGTAAGCTCTTTGAGCGGGTTTTATCCGCTCGCCTCGTCAAGCACTTGGGGGAGTCCGGCCGGGATCTCAGCGACCATCAATTTGGCTTCCGCAAGGGCAGGTCCACCCTCGACGCTGTCAGTCGGGTGAGGGCCCTGGCGGAGGCCTCGGTGTCTCGGGGCGGGGTGGTGTTGGCGGTGTCTCTCGATATCGCCAACGCGTTCAACACCCTTCCCTGGGCGACCATTTTGGAGGCGCTGAGGTTCCACGCCGTGCCCGGGTACTTGCGTCGCGTCGTAGCGGATTACCTCTGCGACCGCGCCGTCTGCTACCCGGCTGGTGACGGCTGGATTCGTAGGGAGGTGTCGTGCGGTGTTCCGCAGGGGTCGGTTCTCGGACCTCTCCTGTGGAACATCGGCTACGACTGGGTGCTGCGCGGTGCCAACTTACGGGGTATCGAAGTAACTTGTTACGCCGACGACACTCTCGTAACGGCACGCGGCGACAGCTACCGGGAGGCCAGTGTTCTGGCAACCGCTGGGGTCGCGCAGGTAGTGGCGCGCATTAGAAGGCTGGGGCTGGAGGTTGCATTGCACAAATCCGTGGCTGTGTGTTTTCACGGGCCGCGGAACGGACCTCCGGCCGGGTCGAGAGTGGTCGTCGGCGGAGTTTCCATCGCTGTCGGGCGTTCCTTGGAGTACCTTGGACTCGTCCTCGACAGTCGATGGAGCTTCGACGAGCACTTTCGGCGCCTAGCGCCGAAGCTTGTTAGGGCAGCCGGAGCGATGTGTCGCGTCCTCCCAAATGTCGGGGGACCGAGCATGAGCTGCCGACGTCTGTACACCGGGGTGGTAAGGTCCATAGCGCTCTACGGGGCACCAATATGGGCCGATAGACTCAACTCCCGCAATCGGGCCCTCTTGTGCAGAGCGCAGAGGGTCATGGCTGTCAGGGTGATCCGAGGGTATCGCACCATCTCGTGCGAGGCGGCCTGCGCTCTAGCCGGGACCCCACCGTGGGACCTGGATGCTATGACGCTGGCGGAGGCGTATCGACGGAGGAGGGATGCCCGTCTTCGGGGGGAGGGTGGGGAGTCGGATTGGAGGCGCAGGGCGCATGAGGAGCTGCTCGTCACATGGCGCGAGAGGCTCAGAGTGCCCAACGCTGGTAAATCGACTGCCCTGGCGATCGGTCCCATCCTTTCGGATTGGGTCGGTCGTAGGCACGGGGTGATGACCTTCCACCTGACGCAGATCCTTTCGGGGCACGGATGCTTCGGGAGGTATCTGTTTAGGGTGGCGGGTCGTGAGCCCACGATGATGTGCCACGAGTGCGGCTGCGCCGAGGATACGGCGCAGCACACGCTGGCTTCGTGCCCGCATTGGGCGGAGCCGCGTGCTACACTCGTGGCTTCCATCGGGTCGGACCTCTCGCTCCCGGCCGTGGTCAAGGCCATGGTCTCGAGCGAAGAGGCGTGGGGTGCGGTGCGTTCCTACGGCGAGGTCGTGATGTCGCAGAAGGAGGCGGCGGAGAGGCTCAGGGAGGAGGACGGAGCCGCTCTACCGATGCGCCGGAGGAGGGTGGGGCGCAGGCGTGTCGCTCACGAGCGCCGTCTGCCGCCGTAGCCCCCGGTACGGGTGGTGGGCTGCGAAGTCCGCCACTCGCCACGGTCCCACCTCGGGGCCGGGGCTCTAGTGGGTATGAGTCGGATCGGACTTCCTTGATTCTGAGCTCGGCGGCTTGCCGTCAGCTCGGAGATAAAGGTCGTCCAAAACGATCTGGCTCGGTCGGCTTGGGCGGGGAGCAGGGGAGCTCCTCGCCAGAAAACAAGCCGACCATCGGAGTGGGGCGCATCCCGGTCAACAGTTTGCGCCGCTCCATTTGGGGGGGTGGTGGCCGCCTACTTGGCGTTGCCTGCCGTTGGAGCAACGCGGATGTATGCTTCGGCGTTCCCGTGGCGCTCCTCCATACGGCGATGTGTTGACCGTCTGGTTTAGTGAGTAGGAGTCTCACATACCCACCGCCTTCCGCTCCCCTGGAATGCGGTGGAACCCATGAGGGTTCCAGACGAAAAAAAAAAAAAAAAAAAAAAAAAAAAAAAAAAAAGGTTAGGTTTGGTTGGGGAGCCATGCTGGAAACCTCCTCGTGTGCCCGTCCGCTACCAGTGTTGTCCGGATTCGTCCGGCGGGATTGGAAGCGGTACGGGCCGGTGCTCCCTGGGGGATGGTTAATGCGGTCTTTCGGGATCGCGTTAGCCGTCTGCTAATGTCCAGCGCGGGGGTCGGCTATGAGGAACATAGCCGACGAAACGCTACCAAGGTGCCTTGGTCTGGTTTTCATGGTCTTCGTGTCCGTGGCGATCAGAACGGAGGTTCTTGGGTAGCATGGGGAGGTGTTTTCGGCTGCCTCCTTCTGGGGCAGTCGATGGGAGGCCAGACCTTGAGTGATTGCTCCTGGCTGGTCGGGGAGGCCCGGTACCCCTTAGTGAGTGTTTCGGCGCTCGGTCTCGGGGTATTGGGATGCGGGGTCCCGTCTCTCCCTGCATCGGGCTCGTTCGCGGGTCCGCTGTGGAAGGAGTTCAGAACTTCGCAGAGGTGGGTCGGCCCTTACGGCCGGTCTCTTGAGGGAGGTGCTTGCGCTGCTCTCGAGGGTTGTAGATTTGGGGCGTAGTGCTGCTGCCCATGCTTCACTAGTTTTAGGCCCGGTCGTTCGCCTCCGGGCGAGCGGCCATAGGTAGTCTAGTTAGAGGCTTGGCATAGTAGTACTAGTTCGTAGTGGTGCTTAAGCTTGCTTCTAGTGTTGGCCCGGCTGACCCGCAGTGAGCCCTGTTTGGATTATCCAACCTGCTCGAATGCGGAGGCCATAGGTAGTCTAGTTTGTGGCTTTAGCAGTTAGGTAGCTAGAAGTAGTTAGCTAGAAGTAGATAGTTAGCTAGAAGTAGTTAGCGGTAGCTAGTAGTAGTTGTAGTACCGTAGCTAGTTTTAGTTATAGGGACGTTTTGGCCCGGACCCGATGCCAGTGGCGAATGGTCGAGGGCATGTCCGGATCAGTGGCCGCCGTTAGCGGTGACCCTGTTGCCGGTCGGTCGACGAGTCCGGTGGGTACTTCACTGTGCAGCCGGACAGGCATTTTTGCCACCGTCGAGTCGTAAACTTCTGAAGGTGTGGCTGTCATGTGAAGCAGCCTGCAGGAGAGCGAGGGTCTTGCCTTAATTGGCCGGACCGGGAGGAGTAAACCTCTATAAAAAATCCTCAATTCTCGGCGTTTCGTTGCGTGACGTCGGGGTGCTCGAAAGAGAGGCTGGGGAGTTCATCAGTCGCTAGCGCACAACCCTGGAATACCACCCGACCTTCCAGGTGTATTAGGGTTACCCGGGCAAGAGGCTCTGCCGGGGCTGACATTTTAGTTCCTCACTACTCGTGGGATTTGCTATGGAAATTCTTACAAACAAAAACGACGTTGAGGGAGAGGAGAGGAGGACGAGGAGGGGAGAGAGTAAAGAGAGGCGGATGACGAGGAGCGTCACTAGTAGGGAGTCAAGTGCGGGGCGGCAGGACGAGGACATGGACTCCGACTGCAGTTTCGCCACTGGACGGTCCCAAAGCCCCGCTACGGGCGGGAAACTTTGGCGCAAGAGGCGACGCCCGAACCCCGAGTTGGAGCTGTCCGACGACGAGGATTCGGAGCGGTCTGCGTCTGCGACAAGAGGCCGAGGGAGGCCCCCGACGACGGGGGAGTACGTAGGTTTGGCCGATGCCAAAAGAGCGCTTCTCGCTGCAAAGCGGGAAGAGTTCAAGGCGTTGGTAGAGGAAGACCTAGAGAAGAGCGTCGCGGTCACTCGCAAGAGGCGGGAACAGCGAGCCGCTCAACTAGCGTCGACCTCGGGGGAGGTAGCTGAGTCGGGCGTCGGACCCAGTAATAGGTCCACGGCCCTGACGAAGCAACAGGTTGTGGAGGACTTGGCGATTATTGCGAAAATCGCCACGAAGTCCAAGAACCTGAAGGGGACTATAGTCCGGGAACTCAAAGACGCGGTGGCTTCAATAGCCGTGGCCGTGGAAGTCCTGGGATCGCGGACCCTCACGGAAGAGACGCGGCGGCTGCAGGCGGACAATGCTCGCCTGCAGGCCGAGATGGACACTCTCCGCAAGGAGATGTCCACGTTGCGTGAGGACATGGAGAGGGCACGGAAGCAGGGTTGTCCGGCGCCCACTCCCACCGGATCGACGGAGGCTGCGTCCCCTGCAACGCAGCCTCAGACAACCTCGCTGGAGGAGATCTGTCGGGCGGTCATGTCCCAGGTGGGGACCATGGTGACCGCCCGACTGGCCTCCATAGAGGACCGGCTCCTCCCGGAGAAGAGGCTTCGGCCTCCGCTGGCGGCCGACAAGAGGCGGGAGGCGGTGCAGACCACAGAGTCTGTTAAGACCACCGCCCCACCCTCTGCGGGCCCCAGCGGATCGGCGCAGAAGAAGTCTAAGGGAGCGAAGGCGAAGCCAAAAACGGCTCAGCCGCAGGCGAAGCCGAAAGCGGCCCAGCCGCAGGCAAAGCCGAAGGCTACCGAGCCTCAGGCGAAGCCAAAAGCGGCAAAGCCACCCAAGAAGGGACAGGGAAAGGGCCCTGCTGGACCTTCTGCATCGCGGTCTAAACCGCAGTCGCAGAAGCCAGGGACCGCTCCCAAAAGAAAGCTCCGGGCAGAACGATCCACGGCTGTGGTATTGACTCTGCATCCCGAAGCCGAGGCCAATGGCGTGACTTACGCCCAGGTCTTGGCGGAGGCGAAGCAGAAAGTCAACCTGGCCGACCTGGGTATTAAGGACCTAAGGTTTAGGAAGGCGGTCACTGGTGGCCGCATCCTGGAACTGCCCGGAGCGAATACCGGGGGTAAGGCGGACTCTCTCGCTAACAAGCTGAGAGAGTCACTGCCCGCAGGGCAGGTCAGGGTGTCTAGACCCAGGAAGTGCGCAGAAATGCGCATTTCGGGACTGGACGACTCCGTGTCCAGCGTCGACGTGGCTACGGCCGTCGCAAGGGTAGGTGGGTGCGACGTCGACGAAGTCCGGTGTGGGGCTGTCACTGTCGGCGCCGGTGGCCTCGGTGCTGCGTGGGTTCGTTGCCCGGTAGCAGCGGCCAAGAAGGTGTCCGGCGGCGGAAGGCTCCTCGTCGGATGGGTGTCGGCACAGGTCCGCGTCTTGGACGATCGGCCCCTCAGGTGCTTCCGGTGCCTGGAGATGGGGCACGTCAGGGCCAAGTGCACTGCGGAGGTCGACAGGAGCGACCTCTGCTATCGGTGCGGAAAGCCCGGGCATAAGGCCCAGGAGTGCTCTGCCGAGCCGCACTGCGTCACGTGCGCAGCGGGCGGCAGACCGGCCAAGCATCGGGTGGGGACCAAGGAGTGTGTCCCCGCCCCGAAGGGAAGGAAGCCGGGCAAGGCTGGCAGGGGTCCTAGGGCCTCAAAGCAGCCTTCCAGGCCCGTAGAGGATCCCATGGTCATCGAATAAGATGGCCATGCGGATTCTACAGGCGAATATCAACCACTGCGCCAGGGCTCAGGACCTATTGTTCCAAAGCATGGCGGAGTGGTTGGTAAACCTCGTCGTGGTCGCCGAGCCCTACTATGTCCCTTCGGGGGACGACTGGGCCGGCGACAGGGACGGTGTGGTGGCGATCGGGACCCGGACAGCGGCCGGATCCCCGGTCTTCGGAGGAGTGACGAAGGGTCGAGGCTACGTCTCGGCTCTCGTCGGAAACGTGACACTGATCGGGGTCTACTTCTCTCCGAATCGCAGTGTCGCCGACTTCGAACAGTTTCTGGTCGAAGTCGGCGCCCTCGTCGGGAGGAGTGGCCCCGGTCGGGTCCTCGTGGTCGGGGACCTCAATGCCAAATCCATGGCTTGGGGTTGCCCGGCCACGGACGCACGTGGAGAGGTCCTCGAAGACTGGGTAGTCGCGTCCGGTCTTGTCGTCCTGAACCGCGGGTCGGTACATACGTGCGTGCGGCAACAGGGTGGTTCGATCGTCGACATCACGTTCGCCGATCCCGCCCTGGCGCGCCGTATCCGAGGCTGGCGGGTGATGGAGGATGTGGAGACGTTGTCGGACCACCGCTACGTGAGGTTCGACGTCTCCGCACTTCCCGCCCCGCCGAACGCCCCGAGTCGACCCTCGCGCGAAGAGGGCCCGCGATGGGCCCTGAAGCGTCTGGACAGGGAGGTGCTGGTGGAGGCTGCCCTGGTCCAGGCCTGGGTAGGAGCGCCGGAAGGCGCAGTGAACGTAGAGGCGGAAGCTGCGCGTCTGGGCCAGACCATGTCGCACATCTGCGATGCGGCGATGCCCCGCGTACGCTCCGCGACTCCGAGGCGCGGCGTGTACTGGTGGTCTGAGGAGCTATCGCGGCTCCGAGAGACCTGCGTGGCTCTCAGGCGCCAGTACACCAGATGTCGGAGGCGGCGGCGACGGGACCAAGAGCTTGAGAGTCAGCACTATACTCGATATCGTGAGGCAGTGCTGGCTTTCGTAGCGGCCATCGCCAAAGCCAAAGACCTGGCCGAAGCGGAGATGGTGGAATCCCTGGACAGGGATCCGTGGGGGAGGCCGTACAAGATGGTGAGGCGAAAGCTTCGACCGTGGGCCCCCCCGCTGACCAAGACTCTCCAGCCGGAGTTGCTGGAGTCCGTAGTCACGGCATTGTTCCCTCGAGGTACCGACCATCGGGTACCTCGTATGGCGCCGGTGACTGAGGCGGTAGAGGATGAGCGTTGGGACGCAGCACGGGATGTCTCCGTAGGTGAGTTGGGGGCTGCAGCGCTTCGGCTTCGGTCGAAGAACACTGCGCCGGGACCCGACGGCATCCCCGGGCGCGCCTGGGCCTTGGCTATAGGGCCTTTAGAGCCTTTAGTGCTGAGCCTCTTCAACGCTTGCTTGCGGCAGGGCCGGTTCCCGCGGACGTGGAAGATTGGGAAACTGGTGTTGTTGCGCAAGGAGGGGCGGCCGGCTGCCGAGCCATCGGCATATCGGCCGATAGTGCTTCTCGACGAGGCGGGTAAGCTCTTTGAGCGGGTCTTATCCGCTCGCCTCGTCAAGCACTTGGGGGAGTCCGGTCGGGATCTCAGCGACCATCAATTTGGCTTCCGGAAGGGCAGATCCACCCTCGACGCTGTCGGTCGGGTGAGAGCCCTGGCAGAGGCCTCGGTGTCTAGGGGCGGGGTGGTGTTGGCGGTGTCTCTCGATATCGCCAACGCGTTCAACACTCTTCCCTGGGCGACCATTTTGGAGGCGCTGAGGTTCCACGCCGTGCCCGGGTACTTGCGTCGCGTCGTAGCGGATTACCTCTGCGACCGCGCCGTCTGCTACCCGTCTGGCGACGGCTGGATTCGTAGGGAGGTGTCGTGCGGTGTTCCGCAGGGGTCGGTTCTCGGACCTCTCCTGTGGAACATCGGCTACGACTGGGTGCTGCGCGGTGCCAACTTACGGGGTGTCGAAGTAACTTGTTACGCCGACGACACTCTCGTAACGGCACGCGGCGACAGCTACCGGGAGGCCAGTGTCCTGGCAACCGCTGGGGTCGCGCAGGTAGTGGCGCGCATTAGAAGGCTGGGGCTGGAGGTTGCATTGCACAAATCCGTGGCTGTGTGTTTTCACGGGCCGCGGAACGGACCTCCGGCCGGGTCGAGAGTGGTGGTCGGCGGAGTTTCCATCGCTGTCGGGCGTTCCTTGGAGTACCTTGGACTCGTCCTCGACAGTCGATGGAGCTTCGACGAGCACTTTCGGCGCCTAGCGCCGAAGCTTGTTAGGGCAGCCGGAGCGATGTGTCGCGTCCTCCCAAATGTCGGGGGACCGAGCATGAGCTGCCGACGTCTGTACACCGGGGTGGTAAGGTCCATAGCGCTCTACGGGGCACCAATATGGGCCGATAGCCTCGACTCCCGCAACCGGGCCCTCTTGTGCAGAGCGCAGAGGGTCATGGCTGTCAGGGTGATCCGGGGGTATCGCACCATCTCGTGCGAGGCGGCCTGCGCTCTGGCCGGGACCCCACCGTGGGACCTGGACGCTTTGACGCTGGCGGAGGCGTATCGACGGAGGAGGGATGCCCGTCTTCGGGGGGAGGGTGGGGAGTCGGATTGGAGGCGCAGGGCGCAGGAGCAGCTGCTCGTCACATGGCGAGAGAGGCTCAGAGTGCCCGGCGCTGGTAAATCGACTGCCCTGGCGATCGGTCCCATCCTTTCGGACTGGGTCGGTCGTAGGCACGGGGTGATGACCTTCCACCTGACGCAGATCCTTTCGGGGCACGGATGCTTCGGGAGGTATCTGTTTAGGGTGGCGGGTCGTGAGCCCACGATGATGTGCCACGAGTGCGGCTGCGCCGAGGATACGGCTCAGCACACGCTGGCTTCGTGCCCGCAGTGGGCGGAGCCGCGTGCTACACTCGTGGCTTCCATCGGGTCGGACCTCTCGCTCCCGGCCGTGGTCAAGGCCATGGTCTCTAGCGAAGAGGCGTGGGGTGCGGTGCGTTCCTTCTGCGAGGTCGTGATGTCGCAGAAGGAGGCGGCGGAGAGGCTCAGGGAGGAGGACGGAGCCGCTCTACCGATGCGCCGGAGGAGGGTGGGGCGCAGGCGTGTCGCTCACGAGCGCCGTCTGCCGCCGTAGCCCCCGGTACGGGTGGTGGACTGCGAAGTCCGCCACTCGCCACGGTCCCATCTAGGGGCCGGGGCTCTAGTGGGTATGAGTCGGATCGGACTTCCTTGATTCTGAGCTCGGCGGCTTGCCGTCGGCTCGGAGATAAAGGTCGTCCAAAACGATCTGGCTCGGTCGGCTTGGGCGGGGAGCAGGGGAGCTCCTCGCCAGAAAACAAGCCGACCATCGGAGTGGGGCGCATCCCGGTCAACAGTTTGCGCCGCTCCATTTGGGGGGGTGGTGGCCGCCTACTTGGCGCTGCCTGCCGTTGGAGCAACGCGGACGTATGCTTCGGCGTTCCCGTGGCGCTCCTCCATACGGCGATGTGTTGACCGTCTGGTTTAGTGGGTAGGAGTCCCACATACCCACCGCCTTCCTCTCCCCTGGAATGCGGTGAAACCCATGAGGGTTCCAGACGAAAAAAAAAAAAAAAAAAAAAAAAAAAAGGTTAGGTTAGGTTAGGTTGGGGAACGCAGACGATACCCTGGTCACAGCGCGAGCCGTAACTCCCAGGCAGGCTTCCATTCTTGCCACAGTCGGGGTTCAGCATGTTGTGGAGCGCATTCGACGCTTAGGGCTCGAGGTTGCCTTAAACAAATCAGAAGCTGTCTGTTTTCACGGGCCTCGAAACTCCCCACCATCGGACGCCAGCATCATAGTGGGCGGTACTCGCATCTGCATTGGGTCGACGATGAGTTACCTCGGTCTCGTCCTCGATAGCAGGTGGAAGTTCACCGCCCACTTTGAAAGACTTACACCTAAGCTGCTTGTTGCATCAGCGGCTTTGGGCAGACTCCTACCGAATTTGAGAGGACCTGATGCACTCAGCAGACGGTTGTACGTTGGTGTCGTGAAGTCCATGGCCTTGTATGGAGCGCCAGTGTGGTCCGAGTCCCTGAATAGCCGGAATATCGCTCTCTTGCGCAAACCGCAGAGAGCGATGGCGATCAGGTTGATTCGTGGCTACCGCACGGTTTCATATGAGGCCGCTACTCTCCTCGCCGGTTCTTTACCCTGGGATTTAGAAGCGAGAGCCCTCACGACGATGTTCCATCGACGTGGGGAGGCGCTAGCCCAGCGGAATAGAATGCGACGGGAAACTACACGGCAAGCTAACATAGCATGGAGAGAAAGGCTGACGGAACCCTGTGCTGGGATTGTAACGATTGAGGCAATTACTCCAGTCTTCAATCAGTGGTTGACAAGACACCACGGTTCCTTGTCGTACCGAATCACGCAGGTCCTCACCGGACATGGTTGTTTCGGTGAGTACCTGCACAGGGTGGCAGGTAGAGAGCCGACCGCTACATGTCATCACTGCGATGGTTGCCCAGTTGACACGTCTCAGCACACGCTGGAGATCTGCTCAGCTTGGGACGCTGAGAGAGTGGCGTTAACCGACGTCATAGGTATGGACCTTTCCTTTCCAATGCTGGTAAGGAAAATGGTGGAGAGTAAGGATTCCTGGGCAGCAGTTCAGCATTTCTGTGAGCAAGTCTTGCTCAAAAAGGAAGACGCAGAAAGAGTGAGGGAGGCAACAAGCTCACTCGCTATGCGCCGTCGCAAGAGAGGTCGAAGGAGGGAGGTATTTGTTCGAAATCTTCCCCCCTAACACTTGCTAGGGGCTGGTGGACTCGGGGGAGTCCATCAGTCCTCCAAAACTAGCCCGAGTAGGCGTGGGCGTGTTCCTGCACGCCACTCTGATCCGAGGAGTGTGGAAGGACGACCATCTGTCCTCCACCCCTAACGAGCAGGGGTCTGACGAGACCGCATCGTCGCCGGGTCGCGGAAGATTGCCAGTCTGGATGTTCCCGTGACCCCGGCATATGGCGACGAGAGGGACACCGTGGGGTTTTAGCCGGTTAGAGCCCGGCATAACCAGGTCGTCTCCCCCGAGGCGGCAGGGTATCCGTCCTGGATTTCCCCACGTAAAAAAAAAAAAAAAAAAAAAAAAAAAAAAAAAAAAAAAAAAAAAAAAAAAAGGTTAGGTTGGGGAGCCATGCTGGAAACCTCCTCGTGTGCCCGTCCGCTACCAATGTTGTCCGGATTCGTCCGGCGGGATTGGAAGCGGTACGGGCCGGTGCTCCCTGGGGGACGGTTAATGCGGTCTTTCGGGATCGTGCTAGCCGTCTGCTAATGTCCAGCGCGGGGGTCGGCTATGAGGAACCTAGCCGACGAAACGCTACCAAGGTGCCTTGGTCTGGTTTTCATGGTCTTCGTGTCCGTGGCGATCAGAACGGAGGTTCTTGGCTAGCGTGGGGAGGTGTTTTCGGCTGCCTCCTTCTGGGGCAGTCGATGGGAGGCCAGACCTTGAGTGATTGCTCCTGGCTGGTCGGGGGGGCCCGGTACCCCTTAGTGAGTGTTTCGGCGCTCGGTCTCGGGGTATTGGGATGCGGGGTCCCGTCTCTCCCTGCAGCGGGCTTGTTCGCGGGTCCGTTGTGGACGGAGTTCAGACCTTCGCAGAGGTGGGTCGAACCTTACGGCCGGTCTCTTGGGGGTGGTGCTTACGCTGCTCTCGAGGGTTGTAGGTTTGGGGCGTAGTGCTGCTGCCCATGCTTCACTAGTTTTAGGCCCGGTCGTTCGCTTCCGGGCGAGCGGCCATAGGTAGTCTAGTTAGAGGCTTGGCATAGTAGTAGTACTAGTTCGTAGTGGTGCTTAAGCTTGCTTCTAGTGTTGGCCCGGCTGACCCGCAGTGAGCCCTGTTTGGATTACCCAACTTGCTCGAATGCGGAGGCCATAGGTAGTCTAATTTGTGGCTTTAGTAGTTAGGTAGCTAGACTAGGGTGTCGGTCCCGGTCCTCCTGCCTCCGGCAGAGCTGGCTGTGCGATAGATACCTCGGTCTAGCTAGCGGCGGACCGATCCCGATGCCGGTTGCCGGTGTGGTGTTCATCAACGTGCTCGATGGCGAATGGATCTGGGAAGCCGTAGCTAGAAGTAGTTAGCGGTAGTTAGAAGTAGCTAGTTCTAGTTTAAGGGACGTTTTGGCCCGGACCCGATGCCAGTGGCGAATGGTCGAGGGCATGTCCGGATCAGTGGCCGCCGTTAACGGTGGCCCTGTTGCCGGTCGGTCGACGAGTCCGGTGGGTACTTCACTGTGCAGCTGGACAGGCATTTTTGCCACCGTCGAGTCGTAAACTTCTGCAGGTGTGGCTGTCATGTGAAGCAGCCTGCAGGGGAGCGAGGGTCTTGCCTTAATTGGCCGGACCGGGAGGAGTAAACCTCTATAAAAAATCCTCAATTCTCGGCGTTTCGTTGCGTGACGTCGGGGTGCTCGAAAGAGAGGCTGGGGAGTTCATCAGTCGCTAGCGCACAACCCTGGAATACCACCCGACCTTCCAGGTGTATTAGGGTTACCCGGGCAAGAGGCTCTGCCGGGGCTGACATTTTAGTTCCTCACTACTCGTGGGATTTGCTATGGAAAGTCTTACAAACAAAAACGACGTTGAGGGAGAGGAGAGGAGGACGAGGAGGGGAGAGAGTAAGGAGAGGCGGATGACGAGGAGCGTCACGAGTAGGGAGTCTAGTGCGGGGCGGCAGGACGAGGACATGGACTCCGACTGCAGCTTCGCAACTGGACGGTCCCAAAGCCCAGCTACGGGCGGGAAACTTTGGCGCAAGAGGCGACGCCCGAACCCCGAGTTGGAGCTGTCCGACGACGAGGATTCGGAGCGGTCTGCGTCTGCGACAAGAGGCCGAGGGCGGCCCCCGACGACGGGGGAGTACGTAGGTTTGGCCGATGCCAAAAGAGCGCTTCTCGCTGCAAAGCGGGAAGAGTTCAAGGCGTTGGTAGAGGAAGACCTAGAGAAGAGCGTCGCCGTCACTCGCAAGAGGCGGGAACAGCGAGCCGCTGAACTAGCGTCGACCTCGGGGCAGGTATCGGAGTCGGGCGTCGGACCCAGCAATAGGTCCACGGCCCTGAGCAAGCAGCAGGTCGTAGAGGACTTGGCTATTATTGCGAAAATAGCCACAAAGTCCAAAAACCTGAAGGGGACCATAGTCCGCGAGCTTAAGGACGCGGTGGCTTCAATAGCCGAGGCCGTGGAAGTCCTGGGGTCGCGGACTCTCACGGAAGAGACACGACGGCTGCAGGCGGACAATGCTCGCCTGCAGGCCGAGATGGACACTCTCCGCAAGGAGATGTCCACGTTGCGTGAGGACATGGAGAGGGCACGGAAGCAGGGTTGTCCGGCGCCCACTCCCACCGGATTGACGGAGGCTGCGTCCCCTGCAACGCAGCCTCAGACAACCTCGCTGGAGGAGATCTGTCGGGCGGTCATGGCCCAGGTGGGGACCATGGTGAACGCCCGACTGGCCTCCATAGAGGACCGGCTCCTCCCGGAGACGAGGCTTCGGCCTCCGCTGGCGGCCGACAAGAGGCGGGAAGCTGTGCAGACCACAGAGTCTGTTAAGACCACCGCCCCACCCTCTGCGGGCCCCAGCGGGTCGGCGCAGAAGAAGTCTACGGGAGCGACGGCGAAGCCAAAAGCGGCTGAGTCGCAGGCAAAGCCACAGGCTACCAAGCCTCAGGCGAAGCCAAAAGCGGCTCAGCCGCAGGCAAAGCCGAAGGCTACCGAGCCTCAGGCGAAAGCGGCAAAGCCGCCAAAGAAGGGACAGGGAAAGGGCCCTGCTGGACCTTCTGCATCGCGGTCTAAACCGCAGTCGCAGAAGCCAGGGACCCCTCCCAAAAGAAAGCTCCGGGCAGAACGATCCACGGCTGTGGTATTGACTCTGCATCCCGAAGCCGAGGCCAATGGCGTGACTTACGCCCAGGTCTTGGCGGAGGCGAAGCAGAAAGTCAACCTGGCCGACCTGGGTATTAAGGACCTAAGGTTTAGGAAGGCGGTCACTGGTGGCCGCATCCTGGAACTGCCCGGAGCGAATACCGGGGGTATGGCGGACTCTCTCGCTAACAAGCTGAGAGAGTCACTGCCCGCAGGGCAGGTCAGGGTCTCTAGACCCACGAAGTGCGCAGAAATGCGCATTTCGGGACTGGACGACTCCGTGTCCAGCGTCGACGTGGCTACGGCCGTCGCAAGGGTAGGTGGGTGCGACGTCGACGAAGTCCGGTGTGGGGCTGTCACTGTCGGCGCCGGTGGCCTCGGTGCTGCGTGGGTTCGTTGCCCGGTCGCAGCGGCCAAGAAGGTGTCCGGCGGCGGAAGGCTCCTCGTCGGATGGGTGTCGGCACAGGTCCGCGTCTTGGACGATCGGCCCCTCAGGTGCTTCCGGTGCCTGGAGATGGGGCACGTCAGGGCCAAGTGCACTGCGGAGGTCGACAGGAGCGACCTCTGCTATCGGTGCGGAAAGCCCGGACACAAGGCCCAGGAGTGCTCTGCCGAGCCGCACTGCGTCACGTGCGCAGCGGCCGGCAGACCGGCCAAGCATCGGGTGGGGACCAAGGAGTGTGTCCCCGCCCCGAAGGGAAGGAAGCCGGGCAAGGCTGGCAGAGGTCCTAGGGCCTCAAAGCAGCCTTCCAGGCCCGTAGAGGATCCCATGGTCATCGAATAAGATGGCCATGCGGATTCTACAGGCGAATATCAACCACTGCGCCAGGGCTCAGGACCTATTGTTCCAAAGCATGGCGGAGTGGTTGGTAAAACTCGTCGTGGTCGCCGAGCCCTACTACGTCCCTTCGGGGGACGACTGGGCCGGCGACAGGGACGGTGTGGTGGCGATCGGGACCCGGACAGCGGCCGGATCCCCGGTCTTCGGAGGAGTGACGAAGGGTCGAGGCTACGTCTCGGCTCTCGTCGGAAACGTTACACTGATCGGGGTCTACTTCTCTCCGAATCGCAGTGTCGCCGACTTCGAACAGTTTCTGGTCGAAGTCGGCGCCCTCGTCGGGAGGAGTGGCCCCGGTCGGGTCCTCGTGGTCGGGGACCTCAATGCCAAATCCATGGCTTGGGGTTGCCCGGCCACGGACGCACGTGGAGAGGTCCTCGAAGACTGGGTAGTCGCGTCCGGTCTTGTCGTCCTGAACCGCGGGTCGGTACATACGTGCGTGCGGCAACAGGGTGGTTCGATCGTCGACATCACGTTCGCCGATCCCGCCCTGGCGCGCCGTATCCGAGGCTGGCGGGTGATGGAGGATGTGGAGACGTTGTCGGACCACCGCTACGTGAGGTTCGACGTCTCCGCACTTCCCGCCCCGCCGAACGCCCCGAGTCGACCCTCGCGCGAAGAGGGCCCGCGATGGGCCCTGAAGCGTCTGGACAGGGAGGTGCTGGCGGAGGCTGCCCTGGTCCAGGCCTGGGTAGGAGCGCCGGAAGGCGCAGTGAATGTAGAGGCGGAAGCTGAACGTCTGGGCCAGACCATGTCGCACATCTGCGATGCGGCGATGCCCCGCGTACGCTCCGCGACTCCGAGGCGCGGCGTGTACTGGTGGTCTGAGGAGCTATCGCGTCTCCGAGAGACCTGCGTGGCTCTCAGACGCCAGTACACCAGATGTCGGAGGCGGCGGCGACGAGACCAAGAGCTTGAGAGTCAGCACTATACTCGATATCGGGAGGCAGTGCTGGCTTTCGTAGCGGCCATCGCCAAAGCCAAAGACCTGGCCGAAGCGGAGATGGTGGAGTCCCTGGACAGGGACCCGTGGGGGAGGCCGTACAAGATGGTGAGGCGAAAGCTTCGACCGTGGGCCCCTCCGCTGACCAAGACTCTCCAGCCGGCGTTGCTGGAGTCCGTAGTCACGGCATTGTTCCCTCGAGGTACTGATCATCGGGTACCTCGTATGGCGCCGGCGACTGAGGAGGTGGAGGAGGAGCGTTGGGACGCAGCACGGGATGTCTCCGGGGGTGAGTTGGGGGCTGCAGTGCTTCGGCTTCGGTCGAAGAACACTGCGCCGGGACCCGACGGCATCCCCGGGCGCGCCTGGGCCTTGGCCCTAGGGGATTTAGAGCCTCTAGTGCTGCGCCTCTTCAACGCTTGTTTGCGGCAGGGCCGGTTCCCGCGGACGTGGAAGGGTGGGAAACTGGTGCTGTTGCGCAAGGAGGGGCGGCCGGTTGCCGAGCCATCGGCATACCGGCCGATAGTGCTTCTAGACGAGGCGGGTAAGCTCTTTGAGCGGGTTTTATCCGCTCGCCTCGTCAAGCACTTGGGGGAGTCCGGTCGGGATCTCAGCGACCATCAATTTGGCTTCCGCAAGGGCAGGTCCACCCTCGACGCTGTCGGTCGGGTGAGGGCCCTGGCGGAGGCCTCGGTGTCTCGGGGCGGGGTGGTGTTGGCGGTGTCTCTCGATATCGCCAACGCGTTCAACACCCTTCCCTGGGCGACCATTTTGGAGGCGCTGAGGTTCCACGCCGTGCCCGGGTACTTGCGTCGCGTCGTAGCGGATTACCTCTGCGATCGCGCCGTCTGCTACCCGTCTGGCGACGGCTGGATTCGTAGGGAGGTATCGTGCGGTGTTCCCCAGGGGTCGGTTCTCGGACCTCTCCTGTGGAACATCGGCTACGACTGGGTGCTGCGCGGTGCCAACTTACGGGGTGTCGAAGTAACTTGTTACGCCGACGACACTCTCGTAACGGCACGCGGCGTCAGCTACCGGGAGGCCAGTGTTCTGGCGACGGCTGGGGTCGCGCAGGTAGTGGCGCGCATTAGAAGGTTGGGGCTGGAGGTTGCATTGCACAAATCCGTCGCCGTGTGTTTTCACGGGCCGCGGAACGCACCTCCTGCCGGGTCGAGTGTGGTGGTCGGAGGAGTTTCCATCGCCGTCGGGCGTTCCTTGGAGTACCTTGGACTCGTCCTCGACAGTCGATGGAGCTTCGACGAGCACTTTCGGCGCCTAGCGCCGAAGCTAGTTAGGGCAGCCGGAGCGCTGTGTCGCGTCCTCCCAAATGTCGGGGGACCGAGCCTGAGCTGCCGGCGTCTGTACACCGGGGTGGTAAAGTCCATGGCGCTCTACGGGGCACCAATATGGGCCGATAGCCTCGACTCCCGCAACCGGGCCCTCTTGTGCAGAGCGCAGAGGGTCATGGCTGTCAGGGTGATCCGAGGGTATCGCACCATCTCGTGCGAGGCGGCCTGCGCTTTGGCCGGGACTCCACCGTGGGACCTGGACGCGTTGACGCTGGCGGAGGCGTATCGACGGAGGAGGCACGCCCGTCTTCGGGGGGAGGGTGGGGAGTCTGATTGGAGGCGCAGGGCACAGGAGGAGCTGCTCGTCACATGGCGAGAGAGGCTCAGAAAGCCCGGCGCTGGTAAATCGACTGCCCTGGCGATCGGTCCCATTCTTTCGGACTGGGTCGGTCGAAGGCACGGGGTGATGACCTTCCACCTGACGCAGATCCTTTCGGGGCACGGATGCTTCGGGAGGTATCTGTTTAGGGTGGCGGGTCGTGAGCCCACGATGATGTGCCACGAGTGCGGCTGCGCCGAGGATACGGCGCAGCACACGCTGGCTTCGTGCCCGCACTGGGCGGAGCCACGTGCTACACTCGTGGCTTCCATCGGGTCGGACCTCTCGCTCCCGGCCGTGGTGAAGGCCATGGTCTCGAGCGAAGAGGCGTGGGGTGCGGTGCGTTCCTTCTGCGAGGTCGTGATGTCGCAGAAGGAGGCGGCGGAGAGGCTCAGGGAGGAGGACGGAGCCGCTCTACCGATGCGCCGGAGGAGGGTGGGGCGCAGGCGTGTCGCTCACGAGCGCCGTCTGCCGCCGTAGCCCCCGGTACGGGTGGTGGACTGCGAAGTCCGCCACTCGCCACGGTCCCATCTCGGGGCCGGGGCTCTAGTGGGGTATGAGTCGGATCGGACTTCCTTGATTCCGAGCTCGGCGGCTTGCCGTCGGCTCGGAGATAAAGGTCGTCCAAAACGATCTGGCTCGGTCGGCTTGGGTGGGGAGCAGGGGAGCTCCTCGCCAGAAAACAAGCCGACCATCGGAGTGGGGCGCATCCCGGTCAACAGTTTGCGCCGCTCCATAGGGGGGGTGGTGGCCGCCTACTTGGCGCTGCCTGCCGTTGGAGCAACGCGGATGTATGCTTCGGCGTTCCCGTGGCGCTCCTCTCTATACGGCGATGTGTTGACCGTCTGGTTTAGTGGGTAGGAGTCCCACATACCCACCGCCTTCCGCTCCCCTGGAATGCGGTGGAACTCATGAGAGTTCCAGACGAAAAAAAAAAAAAAAAAAAAAAAAAAAAAAAAAAAAAAAAAAAGGTTAGGTTAGGTTAGGTTAGGTTAAACCACACCCCTTAAAGGATCTAAAAAACATGGTGAATCTTAAAGAGAAACTACCCCAGGAGGGTTCCGGCTGCTCAGCAGCCGGGCAATCCCTCACGGACGCTTCGGCCTCCGTCTTCCCCTCGTATTCTGGGGGGGGAAAAGACCACCAAACTGCAACTAGTGTAGAGTCAGACCATTCTGACACCAGCATGATAACGGCTGGTTCAAGGGAGTCCCCGACACCGTTATCATGCCGTAAAAAACGGCCCTTCTCTAAACAGCGGAGCCAATCAGCTTCGAATGAAAGTTCGAACGGTGAAGAAGTGTCCACCGTTAGAAAAATAACGACACCAAAGAGAGGGAGAGGTCGTCCTCCTACCACAGGCCAATACGTGGGCCTGCGGAAGGCCAAGGAGGACTACCTCAGACTCCAGAGAAGAGAAATGGAGTTGGAAGCGGAGAAGGAGCTTCAAGAACGGATCCGGGCACGTCCACAAGTCAGACGTGGCCCGCGTACATCGCCTGAGGTTGGAGACATTGTTGACTTGAGAAAGCGGGTGGAAGCTAATTTGGATCTCGTCTGCAGTGTAGCGACGAGATCCAAAAACCTCAAAGGCACGTTCCAAAGAGCCCTCAAAGATGCCGCATCTTCCATCAGGGCTTGCGTAGAATCCCTTACGGAGAGCACCACCACTGAGGAGACCCGCCAATTGCAGATTGCCAATGCTCGTTTACAGTTGGAGCTTTCTGAATTAAAGAAGGAGGTTGCTCTCCTTCGGGCATCAAGCGAGCGCGCTCCTCAAGCTCAGGAAGTAGCAGCTGCGCCGACGTTGAATAGCATTAGCTTCGATGTGGAAAAACTGACCACCTCTATCATGACTCAAGTAGGGACATTAGTAAACGCTCAGTTTGAGGCCTTCATCAATAAACTGCTGCCAGAAATTTCTAAGCCACAGCAGAAGCATTCAACACCTGCCGAAACCAAGGACAAGTCTGGTGAAGTGCCACCTGTCATCGTAGTCCGCGATCTTATCGAGACACAAACGAAGAAGGGTAAAGGCAAAACCAGGGAAAAGAAAAAGAACGGTACTGCCCTAACCGGATCGGTAAAAGCAACAGAAGGAGTACCTACACCAAATACCTTGGACGATGGGTGGGTTAAAGTGACAAGAAGGCGTTCCAAGCATCAGAATTTGAGTGCTCCCAAGGTCAAAGGAAAACAGACGACGACAGTGGAGAAGCCACATAAACTACGTCCTCCTCGATCGGCTGCAATTATACTTTCCTTGCAGCCTGGAGCAGAAGAAAAAGGAGTATCTTACGCAAGTATTCTCCGGCAGGCCAAAAACACCGATTTCTCCGGAGTGGGCCTCACCTCCTTCCGAGTTCGGAAGACTGCCACGGGAGCTAGGATCTTGGAGATTCCCGGAACAGGTAGTGGCGATAAAGCCGATGAAATAGCTAAGCGCTTGCGTATCGCCCTCAACACGGAAGACGTTCGAGTGTCCAGGGTAACGAAATGCGTAGAGTTACGCATTTCGGATCTGGACGACTCCGTTACAAAGGAGGAAGTGATCATGGCTTTATCTAGCGGAGGAGGATGCCCAGTAAGCCAAATCAGGGCCGGCAATATGCGTAGGGATAATAGTGGATTGCTAACGGTTTGGGTACGTTGTCCAGTCGCCGCAGCAAAAAAAGTTACCGAAAGTGGCCGATTACTAATTGGGTGGGTCTCTGCTCGGGTAAAATTGTTGGCAACCAGACCGAGACGATGCTACCGTTGTTTTGAAGCAGGGCATTTAAGGGATGCTTGTCCCTCCCAAATTGATCGCAGCGGATTCTGCTTCCGATGTGGCGTTCCAGGTCACAAGTCGAATTCATGCTCAGCCACTCCACACTGTGTACTCTGTGCTGATGCTAAATTACCGGCAGACCACAAAATTGGCAGCAATTCTTGCCCAACCACTGTCCCTTCAGAGGAAAGGTCAAGAAGAAATGCCAGAGAGAATAACCGTCAGGTGCAACGCCCGTCGTGCAGTGCGCGATCAGGCCAAGAGGTGACGCCGATACACGCTGACTAATGGCTTCGATGTCGATCCTTCAGGGTAACATAAACCACTGTGCTAGGGCTCAAGATCTTCTACTCCAGAGTCTGGCAGAGTGGTCGATACAGATTGCAGTGATAGCGGAACCCTACTTCATCCCGTCTAGGACTAACTGGGTCGGTGACCGGGATGGACTAGTGGCAATCGTATCTCCTGACAGCACAGCTTCGCTCTCTTTTTCCAGGGTGGTCAGAGGTCACGGATATGTTGCGGGTTTAATAGGCAACATCGTCATTGTTGGCGCTTATTTCTCTCCTAACCGACCGCTCTCGGAATTTGAAGTATTTGTTACCGACATTGGAGCTATGGTAGGACACTTCTCTCCTTGTCCTTTTATAGTAGCGGGGGATTTTAATGCAAAATCAACAGTTTGGGGCTCGCCCAATACTGATACCCGAGGCCAGCTGTTGGAAGAGTGGCTGCCGGCTGTAGGGCTGGTTGTGTTGAATAGAGGTACGGTGAACACGTGTGTGCGGTCGCAGGGAGGATCTATTGTGGACCTATCGTTCGCAAGCCCTGCATTGGCAAGTCGTGTTCGACACTGGAGAGTACTCGAGGATGTCGAGACTCTTTCGGACCACCGATATATCCGATTCGAGGTACTCTCTCAGTCCGTCCCTATAAGCAACATCACAGAGACTTTCATCAATGAAGGTCCGAGGTGGCATTTCAAACATCTAAACAAAAATATGGTCATGGAGGCTGCAATCGTCCAGTCCTGGTTGCCCACTCCTGTCGAACCGATAGTGGTCGAAGAACAAGCAGATTGGTTTCGTGGTGCATTGACGCATATTTGCGATGCATCCATGCCCCGAGCCAGGCACAATCCTTCCCCAAAACAGGTATACTGGTGGTCCGTGGAAATCGCGCAGCTACGTGTAGCTTGCGTGTCAGCGAGACGCCAGTATACCCGTAGTCGAAGGCGTAGGCGTAGGGATTTGATTTTGGAAGCACAGTTACACTCTGCATACGTCTCTTGCAAAGATGCACTCAAAGACTGCATAACTCGTGCTAAGGACACTGCGAGAACGGAACTGCTGGAGTCTGTGGATAGAGATCCGTGGGGCCGGCCGTACAGAATGGTACGAGGAAAGTTAAGACCCCGGGCTCCTCCACTGACCCAGACCCTCTGCCCCGAGCTGATCAATCGAGTAATCTCTGACCTGTTTCCGCAGAGGGGAGATTTTTCACCACCTCAAATGGTTTCTTCCGCGGATCTGTCTGAGGAGTCCGAAATACCCAGGGTGACGGAGAGGGAGTTCGGAGCAGGTGTGGATAGGCTTAAGGCCAAGAACACTGCTCCCGGCCCTGATGGAATCCCTGGACGGGTGTTAGGACTTGCTCTGGGGGAGCTTGGTGAAAGATGTAGGAGTCTTCTGGATGCGTGTCTTATGCAATCGCAATTTCCACGTCAGTGGAAGACAGGCCGAGTAGTGCTTCTCCATAAGGAAGGACGACCGGCTGAATCTTCCTCAGCATATCGCCCTATCGTGTTGCTCGACGAACTTGGAAAACTTTTGGAGCGCATCATCGCGGAGAGGATAGTATTCCACCTCCAAAGTACCGGTCCGAATCTCGCCCAAAACCAATTCGGCTTCCGCCGTGGTAGATCGACGGTGGATGCTATCCTACGGGTGAAAACAGCAGCAGAGGAAGCGGTGGGTTGTGGGAAAGTTGTCTTGGCGGTGTCCCTGGATATAGCCAACGCCTTTAACACCTTGCCTTGGAGCTGCATCACAGAAGCTCTCCAATACCATCGTGTGCCTCGGTACCTCAGGCGCATTGTCGACGCCTATCTGTCCGACCGTCACGTATGTTACCCAACGAGAGCGGGTATGAGAAGACGGCAGATGTCTTGCGGTGTTCCACAGGGGTCGGTTCTCGGGCCACTCCTGTGGAATATTGGTTATGATTGGGTACTGCGTGGTGGCAATATTAGGGGAGTAGATGTCATATGCTATGCTGACGATACCCTGGTCACAGCGCGAGCCGAAACTCCCAGGCAGGCTGCTATTCTTGCCACAGTCGGAGTTCAGCATGTTGTGGAACGCATTCGACGTTTAGGGCTTGAAGTTGCATTGAACAAATCGGAAGCTGTATGTTTTCACGGGCCTCGAAACTCCCCATCATCGGACGCCAGCATCATAGTGGGCGGTACTCGCATCTGCATCGGGTCGACGATGAGTTACCTCGGTCTCGTCCTCGATAGCAGGTGGAAGTTCACCGCCCACTTTGAAAGACTTACACCTAAACTGCTTGGTGCATCGGCAGCTTTAGGCAGACTTCTACCGAATCTAAGAGGACCAAATGCACTCAGCAGACGCTTGTACGTTGGCGTCGTGAAGTCCATGGCTTTGTATGGAGCGCCAGTGTGGTCCGAGTCCCTGAATAGCCGGAATATCGCTCTCTTGCGCAAACCGCAGAGAGCGATGGCGATCAGGTTGATTCGTGGCTACCGCACGGTTTCATATGAGGCCGCTACTCTTCTCGCCGGTTCTTTACCCTGGGATTTGGAAGCGAGGGCCCTCACGGCGATGTTCCACCGACGTGGGGAGGCGCTAGCCCAGCGTAATAGAATACGACAAGAAATTACGCGACCAGCTAACATGGCATGGAAGGAAAGGCTGACGGAACCCTGTGCTGGCGTTGTAACGATTGAGGCAATTATTCCAGTCTTCAATCAGTGGTTGACAAGACACCATGGTTCCTTGTCGTTCCGGCTTACGCAGGTGCTCACTGGACACGGTTGTTTCGGTGAGTATCTGCACAGGGTAGCAGGTAGAGAGCCGACCGCAGTATGTCACTACTGCTACGGTTGCCCTGTCGATACGGCCCAACACACTTTGGAAGACTGTCCAGCATGGCATGATGAGCGCAGGGTCTTGACTGGCGTTGTGGGATTGGACCTCTCTCTCGCGGCTGTAGTACGGCGCATGGTCGAGAGCCAGGATTCGTGGAAAGCGGTTGAGGACTTCTGTGAGCGGGTTATGCACAACAAAGAGAGCGCAGAAAGAGCTAGAGAAGCCACAAGCAGTGTAGCCATTCGTCGTCGCAAAAGGGGACGCAGGAGGGAGGCGTTCATCCGACAACTTCCTCCCTAACATTAGCTAGTGGCTGGTGGACTCGGGGGGGTCCATCAGTCCTCCAAAACTAGCCCGAGTAGGCGTGGGCGTGTTCTTGCACGCCACTCTGACCAACCGTTGCGCAGTGGAAGGACGACCATCTGTCCTCCACTCCAACCGAGAAGGGGTCTGATGAGACCGCCTCGTCGCCGGGTCGCGGACGATTGCCAGCTGGATGTTCCCGTGACCCCGGCATATGACGACGAGAAGGACACCGTGGGGTTTTAGCCGGTTAGAGCCCGGCATAACCAGGTCGTCTCCCCCGAGGCGGCATGGTATCCGTTCTGGATTTCCCCACGTAAAAAAAAAAAAAAAAAAAAAAAAAAAAAAAAAAAAGGTTAGGTTAGGTTAGTCCCTTCAGCCGGATTTCCTCGAGCGGCTGGTGGGGGATCTATTCCCGGAATCCACCGGTCACTCGCCTCCCGTGATGGCCCCCCCTTCTTCTAATGGGGGGGTGGGTTCTGTCCCAGACATCACGGAGGCCGAGCTGGAGGTCGCCTTGAATCGTCTCCGAGCCCGCAGCACTGCGCCGGGGCCGGACGGTATTCCGGGGCGAGTTCTATTCCTCGCCCTGGAATACCTGGGGGGCAGGCTTCGGGAACTGTACAACCTTTGTTTGCGCACTGGACAGTTCCCGAAGGCCTGGAAAGAGGGCAGATTGTGCCTGTTGCGGAAGGAGGGTCGTTCTGCCGACTCCCCTTCCGCATACAGGCCAATCGTGCTGCTGGACGAGACGGGCAAACTCTTCGAGAGAATTCTCTCTGCCCGTCTCGTCCAACACCTCGAGGAGGTGGGGCCGGGTCTCTCGGATGCCCAGTTCGGCTTCAGGGCGGGTCGATCGACGATCGACGCCCTGAGGGCTCTGAGAGACCTGACCCAAGAGGCAACTCGCGAGGGGGACGTGGTCCTGGCGGTGTCGCTGGACGTCGCCAATGCCTTCAACAGTCTTCCGTTTGAGACATTGGTTGAGGCACTCCGGTTCCATGGAGTGCCTCCCTATCTTCGGAGACTGTTGGGGGCTTACCTGCAGGACAGGGAGGTCCTGTGGGTTGGCGGCGACCAGCGGATATACCGGCGTAGCGTATGCCGCGGGGTTCCACAGGGGTCCGTCTTGGGACCGATCCTGTGGAACCTCGGGTACGACTGGCTGCTCCGCTGTCCTCTCCTGCCGCGGATGAGGGTGTTGTGTTACGCAGACGACACCCTCGTCACATGCAGGGGAGGGACGTATGCGGAGGCGGCCCGTCTGGCAACAGTCGGTGCTACGCTGGTTGCGGACCGCATAGGGCTGTTGGGATTGGAGGTCTCCGTATCCAAAACGGAGGCCATCCTCTTCCACGGCCCTCGCCGGGGTCCCCCTCGCCGGGCGTCCATCTCCGTCCAGGGTGAGGAGGTGGTGGTGAAGGCCCAGATAAAATATCTGGGTCTCACCCTGGACGGAAGATGGAACTTCGGGGCTCATTTCTCCCTTCTGGCCCCGAAGTTACTGTCCACCGCGGCTGCCTTGGGAAGGCTTCTGCCCAACGTCGGTGGGCCGCAGGCTCCGTGCCGGCGACTCTATGCCGGCATCGTGAGGAGCATGGCGCTGTACGGTGCCCCCATATGGTCGGGGTCCCTCACCTCCGATTCCAAGACCCTTCTGCGAAGGACGCAGAGGGTCTTAGCGGTGAGGATGATCAGGGGGTACCGTACAGTGTCGTACACTGCGGCCACACTCCTGGCGAGCGATCCGCCTTGGGAGCTGCAGGCGGAGGTGCTCGCCGGGGTGCATTGGCACCGGGCGGAAGCCAGGACCGCGGGGGTAAGGTTCGAGGCAGCTCGAATCAGGGCTTCAGCTCACCGAGCCCTGATTCGACGGTGGACGAGGGACTTAGAGTCCCCTGCCGCCGGTCTGACGACAGTGGGGGCAGTTCGCCCCCACTTGGATCGTTGGATCAACCGGCGGCACGGGACTCTGACGTTCCGTCTTGTGCAGGTGCTCACGGGGCATGGGTGCTTCGGTGAGTACCTGCACAAGATTGCAAGAAGGGAGGCGGCCCCGTCCTGCCACCACTGTGACGAGTCCGTCGACACGGCTCGTCACACCGTGGCGGAGTGCGCAGCCTGGGGTCATCAGCGCGCTGAGCTGGTGGCCGTGGTTGGCGGGGACCTCTCGCTGCCGCGCCTTGTTGGCGCGATGGTCGGCAGCGAGAGGTGTTGGGCCGCTATGGCCTCCTTCTGCGAGCACGTCATCGCCGCGAAGGAGGCCGCGGAGCGGGTCAGGGAGCAAGCCTCTCCCTCTGACCCGCTCCGCCGGGGGAGGCTGGGAAGAAGGAGGCGGGAGTACGCCCGCCGCTTCCTCTCCCAGCAGTAAGCCTTGGTGAGAGGGGGGGGTGACCCCTCTCACCTGCCATAGGCCTACGCCGTGGGGGTGTCCTAAGTTGCTCGGGGCACCCTCGCTCGGGGGGTAACCGCCGGGGCGGCACGGTGAGTGCTAACGCGATCCCGTGTCGTCCCATTAAGGCGTTGAGGGCAACCGTTGGTTTTTTAGTGGGTAGCCTTAAAAATGGCGGCGTCCTCTATGCCGCCGGGTAGTCCCACATAACCCTCCGGCCATCACCTTCCTGGCCGGCGGGTATCCGTAACGGATTTTTCCAACGCAAAAAAAAAAAAAAAAAAAAAAAAAAAAGGTTAGGTTAGGTTAGGTTAGGTTTTTTTTTTTTTTTTTTTTTTTTTTTTTTTTTTTTCATCTGTGTACCTTCGAATGGTTGGTCGAAGCCTGTGTTCAGGTAAATAAGTTTTTCAGTATGTATTTCTTTATTACATATGTAGTGTGTTCGTTATGTTGTTTCTATTTGGTGTTTAACCATGTGGGCAGCTATTTCAATATCTTATTATATCTTATTATAATTAATCACAATAGAAAAAGAAAGGTTGTCTATCTTTATGTATATATATATATCTTTTCAGTTACTTAACATATATTTGATTTTAGAAATTTTATTAAATATTAACATTACAAGTTAGTTTGTTCTGTTATCGTCTTAGCTGCCTCACATGTACTATACTAACTAATATATAAGCTATTTACAATTTTACAATTTTAATCGACTAATTTATTTTAATACTATATTACTATTACTATTATTATATTACTATGCTACTTATTCTAGGAACCTTGGACAGGTAAGTTTTTTTTTTTTTTTTTTTTTTTTTTTTTTTTTTCAGATGCTCTGCCGAAGCTGCCAGATGCTGCCGATGCTGCAGATGTCCCATCCGTGAATACTGCTGCTGAAGGTAGGTATTTTATATTATACCTCCTTCTTTGTCTCGTCCAAGGCCCTAAACAGTCCATGTGGACGCACATGGTGTTAGGGCGTTTTCCTATTTTCTGTGAGTTGTTGTTCATCCGGTGTTCCGAATGGCGGCGGCTGCTGATGTCATACCTGTCTTAGTCATAGTCATTATTTTAATCTGTACGAGTTTATAGTCAGAGTAAGTCAGTTTAAGTCCTGCCCAAGGTCCTGTCTGCTATCATTTTAGATTCTCATGTCTTGTTTTCCTTAATTACTACCCCCCCCGCATATTTACAAAAATCTAGAAACTTACTTCGTGCCCCTTGGTCCGTCATTATCTTTGAAATGTTAGTCCTGTTAATAGTCATGTCGATTAAATTTTCCGTTTCCCGTCTCTGTCTGTTGAACCTTGGGCATTCCGTTATCAAATGTATTATGTCCTCGTCAGTTAAGTCGTCACATTGGCATGTCGGCCCTTCTTTCAATTTATATTTGTGTAAGTAGGATGCAAATCCCCCGTGCCCGGTGAGGATTTGCGCTGTCAGTGAGTCCATGTCAAGTTGAGTCATAATTTTCGCCGCCATTCTCACATCAGGTAGGAAGGTCTTGGTAACCCCTGCTGTGTCTCCCTCTGTATACCTCTGTTGCCAGGTGTCAATTGTTGCCACCCGCAGTCTTCCTTTGGCATATGATAGGGGAAAGTCATCATATGTTACCCTCCTTTTGGTGTTCAATGCCGCCTCCTTGGCCAGCTCGTCGGCCCTTTCGTTTCCTGGTACACCCACATGCGCTTTAATCCAGAAGAGTCTTATTTTGTTACCTTTGTTTTTGATTATCCGTAGGTTTTTTGTTATGTTGAGCGCAAGTGGGTGCACCATTGGGTCAGTGTTTAATGCATCCAAGGATGACCTGGAGTCGGTCATTAAGTTAGTCTCAGTCCAGTTTCTATTTCTCTAGTTCGATTGCAGTTGAAATCGCGACCATCTCCGCCTGGTATACTGAGCAGTGGTCCGCCAGTCGTATTTTCCTATACTGCATTTCTCTTGTTGAGTCCCACACAGTTAGGGCAGCACCCACCTTCCCTTGTATTTTACTCCCATCGGTATATATGAATTTTCCTTTCAGGTCTAACTCTCTTATTTTTTCAGGTGTAAGCGCGTCCAGACAGGTGTACTCGTTTATACGGATTTCGGCAGGATGTTCTAAGTCGGCGTACTCAACTCTTCCCTCCAGTCTGTATTCGTCGGAAACTTGTGAGAACGGGCGTCCTCTTCGGATTTCGTAAAGCGTCGCCGATTCCTTTATCCGTAGGTCGAGTGGGAGGAGCCTTGCCAGAATCATGGCCGCATGTTTGGACACTGTTCTGTGTGTCCGGCCAATCTTCTGAGCAAAGCCCCTCTGCACCACCGAGAGCTGCTTCTGTATATATTTTTTGTCGACCTCCGTAGCCCAGACCGCCGCGCCATATGATATGATCGGGACGATCACCGCCGTGTAAATTGTCCTCGTAATGTCTGGGTTTAGTCCCCACGTCGCCTTTGCCGCACGTGATAGCTGGCCATGGATGGTTAGGGCCTTCCGGGTCACATAGGAAACATGTTTGGCAAAGGTGAGTTTTTCGTCGATGATGACCCCCAGGATTTTTATTTCGTTAGTTAGAGCGAGATGTTCATTGCCCATAGTTATAATCGGGTTGTCATATTTTAACCTCCTGGTGATCACCATCGACTTAGTTTTGTGAGGCGCAAATCGGAGCTTATTTTTGCGTCCCCAACTTTGGACCAATTCCAGCGCGCTGTTTGCTTCCCTTTGGATCTGGATTGTCTCGCGGCCAGAGAAGACCAACACGATGTCGTCAGCAAAAGCCTGACAGTATGTCCCAGTCCTTTCAAGTTCATTTAGGAGCGGATCAAGAAGAACGTTCCAGAGGAATGGTCCACCCACCGAGCCCTGGACGCACCCCTTGGTAGTTTCTCTCTCCACTTGTCTTCCCAGATAATTGATCCTAACCTTCCTCCCGCTCAAGTAATCCGCCATTATGTGCCACAGGTTTGCAGGGCATCCCAACCGGTTCAGTTGGACCTTTATGGCCGGCCACCACGCGCAGTCGAAGGCACCCTCTATATCTAGGGATATCAGGACTACAATTTCCTTATTTTTCCTCTTAGTTCTAATGTAGTTAACCAGATCATAGAGGGCGTCCTCCGTGCTGCGCTGTGGTGTAAATCCATACTGACGCGGATTTAGCTTGTGTCGTAGGTGCCATCTTAATCTCCTGATGATCATTTTTTCCAACACCTTGCCAAAGACGGACAGCAAACCAATCGGTCGGTATGACTTCGCCTCGTGATAGTCACTTCTCCCAGGCTTCCTGAGGATAATCACCTCTGCAGTTTTCCATGCACTTGGAAACACTGAGAGTTCCATGCATTTATTTAATATCCCCAGGAAGGTGGCAGGTGCCCGTTTGATCGCAGCCTGACAAATGTCCGCCGTCATTCCATCCATTCCCGGGGCTTTCTTGGCACTAAAGGAGTTTGCTGCCTTATGCAGCTCCGCCTCCGTGAATGGTGGGTCATTCTGGGTACTAGGTATTATGGTTTTGGCGATCTGTCTGGCCTTTGCGTGCTGCTCCTCATCTGTCGCTGTAGTATCGCTAGGGAAGAAGATATGAGCCAAATGGTTAGCCGACTCAGTGTCACTGAGGGTACGTCCCTGCGTTACCATCGGAAGGTCGTCGCTCTTTTTGTGCGCATTTCGAATTACCCTATAGATGGAGTCCCACATGGATTCCCGCTCTTGTTGGGAGCAGTACTCCACCCAGCTGTCCGTCTGTGCCTTCCTTGCCACCGCCTCGTACTCCTCCTTTCTTTCCAGATATTCGGATATGACGTACTCCCTCCTCCCCGGTGCCGCATTCCTTATCCTTCGTTTCCTCGTCATAACCTCCCTCCTTAGCCGTGTTAGTTCCTTTGTCCACCAAGGTATAGGGGGCCTCTCATACGTTCGCGCCTTAGGTACTGTTTCCTCGCATGTCTCCTGAACAGTTCTGATATAACTATCCACCATAGCCTCCAGCCCTTCACGTCGATCCACCCGTTCAACCCCCTCCACGGTTATTCCCGCCTCCCTCATATTTATGTCAAAGCGCTCACAGAATTGGGTCCAGTCGGCCTTCCTAGAGTTGTACACCCTCGTTGATCTATTGTGTATCGCCAGCTCAATTTTCCACTTAATGGTGAAGGTGATGGCGTTATGGTCAGAGTTGACCATGCCCATCTCCACCCTCCAGTCATCCACCCTTCCAAGCAGGTCTTCCGAGCACACCGTGATGTCCACTACGCTCGTACACACTCTTCCTCCTCGGATCGTCATAAAGGTAGGCAGGTCACCCGAGTTAAGCAGCTGCAAGTCGTTGGCGTTGATGTACCCGCTAAGCTCCGCTCCCCTTGGGTTCTCGCGTATGCTGCCCCACCAGGGGCTCCACGCGTTCACATCCCCGCCAACGACCGCACTCTTCCCCGCATTGTTTTGCAATATTCGAGAGATGTGGCATAGGTAAGTGTCCAGTGGCTGATCCTCCTCAAAATAGATCGAGACTAGCTTGAGGGTGTCGTTCTTGGTTCTGATGTTTACCCATGCCACATTCTCGGTCTGCTCAGTCGGGTCCCACTCAATTGGCAAGTCAAGATGATGCACTATTATTGCTGCTTTGACCGGTTTCAGGTGGTTCGTGGTCTTTTGGATCACCTTCACTCCTGGGTAGGCTGCAACAATGCCACTGGCCCCCACATACGGTTCTTGCACTAAACTTATATACGTGCCATTTGTCTTTGCAGCCCTGAGTAGTTCCGCCGTGGCCAGCTTGCTCCGCTGCAGGTTGACTTGTGTCACCTTGAGATTACGTTGGGTGCCCTTAGCAGTATGATGTTGCGGATCTCGCTATAGCATCCCAACGCTTTCTCACTTGGCAGTCTTTATCGAAGGCGGAATGATCCGTCTTATCCGCCTTTGCCGTCTGACAATTGATGCATGACGGTCGGTCGCCATTGGTCCATGCCGTGCAGTCCGCCCTAAGATGGCCACCGCCGCAGTGACTGCAGGTGTCTGCAGCTGCCTTACAGTATTTCCTTCCGTGACCATAGCCCAAGCATTTTGTGCATTGGACCAGCGGGGATTGATCTTCGACGGTGCATCTCTGTAAGTCAACGTGCAGTTTGCCCGCTGATATCAGCGCATTCCAGATTCTTGGGGACACCTGGAGGACGGCATGGCACTCATGGGGATTTCTTGCCCTTCTCCTAAATTTGACAATGGCACGGTACTCCTCAGGTGGTATTTTTTCTACGAGGTGCCCATTTTGTCTTTTTATGGACTCGAGTATGTCCTCGTCCTTGTTGTAGTTCAGGACGTTGTATATTATTAGGAGCGGGTCTTTGTTCTGCGCATCCTCAACCTTTAATTTTTTACTTTCTTGCAGCTTGGTCTTCAATTTGTTGACGGTATCTTTCGAGGAGCAGCTGATAACCACCTTTTGGTTTCGCGCTTTTCTGATGCGTTCCACCGCTACCCCACTCACTCGGGCATCAGCGGCTCCCCGAACTCTCATCAGCACGTCCTCACTCGTGTCTTTTTCCTCCGTGGATGACACGATTATAGTGTAGTTAGGCTGCTTCTCTCTATAATCCCGCTGCCCGGATCCTGCGGCCTCGGCGTACGTTCTCCCGAGGCTTGTTCCTTCTACTATGCTAGCGAGCTTCCTTCCAGTTTCCTGGAGTTGTTTGTTCAGATCGGTTGTCTGTAGCATATGCTGTTGCTGATTTGTCTTTGCTAGCAGGTCTTTAATCTGCTCGCTGTTGCGATGAAGCATTTCCTGATGCTCATCGAGCTTCTTCAACAGGGCTTCTTGGTCCTGGGAGGTTGCAGGTGCCAGAGGGAGGGCTTTCAGTCTGGCGGTTAGGTTAGGTTAGGTTAGGTTAGGTTAGGTTAGGTTAGGTTAGGTTAGGTTAGGTTAGGTTTTTTTTTTTTTTTTTTTTTTTTTTTTTTTCATCTGTGTACCTTCGAATGGTTGGTCGAAGCCAGTGTTCAGGTAAATAAGTTTTTCAGTTTGTTTTTCTTTATTAACTATGTAGTGTGTTTGTTATGTTGTTTCTAATGTTTGTTTATCCATGTGGGCAGCTTTTCCTAATATCTTACTAATTACTATTTGTTCGAGTTATGATTAGTCTCAATTTATGTTATACTTAGCACAAATTATTTAATTATTTACAATTGAAAGAGAGAGGTTGTGTATCTATATATACATATCTATCTTATCAGCTACTTAACAAATATTTGATTTCAGTAATTATTTTAAATATTTACATTACAATTTATTATATTCTATTATCATCTTGGCTGCCTCACATGTACTATACTTACTAAACATATACGCTATTTACAGTTTTATAATTCTAGTCGACTAATTAATTTAATACTATATTACTATTACTATGTTACTATGCTATTTAATTATTTAATCTAGGAACCTTGGACAGGTATGTTTTTTTTTTTTTTTTTTTTTTTTTTTTTTTTTTTTTTTTTTTTTTTTTTTTTTTTTTTTTTTTTTTTTTTTTTTTTTTTTTTTTTTCCAGATTCTGCCGATGCTGCCAGATGCCGTCGATGCTGCCCGATGTCATCTGCCACTCCTTCTGTCCATTCCGTGATTACTGGTGGTGAAGGTAGGTATTCTTAGATTGATACCTCCTCCTTTGTCACATCCAAGGCCCTAATCAATCCATGTGAGCACACATGGTGATAGGACGTTTTTGTTCTCCGTTCTGTGTCCAAATATGCAGTGGATTGATGTACCGGTACTGTACCACATGGTATTTCAGAGATGCAGCGGCTGCTGATGTTATTTTTGTCTAGTCATTTTCGTCGTGTTAATCTGTAAGTGTTAGTCGTCAGTCCTGTCCTGTCCAAGGTCCTGTCAACAGTCATTTTTGAGTCTTATTTTTTATTTTCTTTTATTACTATCCCCCCCACATATTTACAAAAATCCAAAAATTTAGTTCTTGCCCCTTGATCCGTCATTATTACTGAGATGTTTGTCCTATTGATTGTCATGTCTAGTTGAGTTTCCGTTTCCTGTCTCTTTCCGTGAAACCTTGGGCACTCCGTGATTAGATGTATAATGTCTTCGTCAGTTAAGTCGTCACATTTGCATGTCAGTCTGTCAGTCAATTTGTACTTATGTAAGTAGGCAGCAAATCCCCCGTGCCCGGTGAGGATTTGCGCCGTCAGAGAGTCCATGTCCAGTTGAGTCATTATCTTCGCCGCCTTTCTCACATCAGGGAGGAAGATTTTTGTTACAGCTGCAGTGTCTCCTTCTGCATATCTCTTTTGCCAGGTGTCAATGGTTTCCTCGCGTAGTCTTCTCTTAGCATAAGATAGTGGGAAGTCGTCATACGTTGTAGCTCTTCTGGTGTTTAAAGCTGCCTCCTTTGCCAGCTCATCCGCCCTCTCATTTCCTGGTACACCCACATGCGCTTTAATCCAGAACAATCTCACTTTTAGACTATTGTTGCTGATGTCTTGTAAGGCCTGTGTTATCCTAAGCGCAAGTGGGTGCACCATAGGGTCCGTGTTTAAGGCATCCAGGGATGATCGCGAATCAGTCAAAATATTTGTTTCTGCCCATTTCTTCTTTGCTATAAGTTCAGTTGCCGTTAGTATGGCTAGCATCTCCGCCTGATACACTGAGCAGTGGTCAGCCAGGCGGAGCTTTCTGAACTGTAGCTCTCTTTCCGAATCCCACACCGTCAGGGCCGCACCCACCTTCCCTTCAATTTTGCTCCCATCCGTAAATATAAATTTCCCTTTCATGTCGAGTTCTCTTCTGATTTCAGGGGTGAGTGCGTCCAGGCAGGTGTATTCGTGGATCCGGATTTTGGCAGGATGTTCAAGGTCAGCGTAATCCACTCTCTGTTCCAGTGTGTGTTCGTCGGATGCGTGTTGGAACGGGCGACCTCTTCGGGTTTCGTACAGCGCCGCTGATTCCCCAATCTGCAGGTCCAGAGGAAGGAGCCTTGCCAGAATCATGGCTGCGTGTTTGGACACTGTCCGATGTGTCCTCCCAATCTTCTGGGCAAAGCCCCTCTGCACCACCGAAAGCTGCTTCTGTACGTACTTCTTTTTTATCTCTGTTGCCCATGCTGCTGCCCCGTACGCGATGATCGGTACGATCACCGCCGTGTAGATACTTCGCGTTATTCTTGTGTTTAGCCCCCAGGTCGCCTTTGCTGCGCGCGAGACTTGGCCGTAGATGTTGAGGGCCTTCCTGGTCACGTAGGAGATATGCCTAGCGAAGGTAAGCTTCTCGTCGATGATGACCCCCAGGATTTTGATTTCATTCGTCAAAACAAGGTTTTCGGTTCCCATGGTGAGTATCGGGTTATCGTACTTCAATCTCCTGGTGATCACCATCGACTTTGTCTTGTGAGGCGCGAATTTGAGCTTATTAGTGCGTCCCCATTTCTGTATTATTTCCAGCGCCCTATTTGCTTCCCTTTGTATCTCCAATGTCTCGCGCCCAGAGAACACCAACACGATATCGTCCGCAAAGGCCTGAGAGTATGCCCCGATCCTGTCCATCTCGTTAAGGAGCGGGTCAAGTAGAACATTCCACAGGAATGGCCCCCCCACCGAGCCCTGGACGCATCCTTTGGTGGTTACTCTCTCGACTTGTCTACCCATGTAATTGACTCGTACTTTCCTGTCGCTCATATAGTCCGCCATCATCTGCCACAGATTTGCGGGACAACCCAGCCTGTTGAGTTGGGTTTTTATTGCTGGCCACCACGCGCTGTCAAAAGCACCCTCTATGTCTAACGATATCAATATTACTATCTCTTTATTATTTCTCTTTGCTCTGATGTAGTTCACCAGATCATAGAGGGCATCTTCCGTACAGCGCTGTGGTGTAAATCCGTATTGGCGTGGGTTCAATTTAAATCTAAGGTGCCATCTTAGTCTCCTAATGACCATTTTCTCCAGCACTTTTCCAAAAACGGACAGCAGACCGATCGGTCTATAGGATTTGGCTTCATGGTAATTGCTCTTTCCAGGCTTTCTGAGAATAACCACCTCTGCAGTCTTCCAGGCTTTTGGAAACACCGATAACTCCATGCATTTGTTTAAAATCCCCAAGAATGTGTCCGGTGCCCGCTTGATAACCGCTTGGCAGATGTCCGCGGTCAGCCCATCCATTCCCGGAGCTTTTTTTACGCTGAAAGTATTTGCTGCGTTATGCAGCTCCGCTTCCGTGAATGGTGGGTCGTTCTGGGTGCATGGAGTTATGTTCTCGGCTATTTGCCTGGTCTTTGTGTGCTGTTCCTCATCAGTCTCTGTGGTGTCGCTGGGGAAGAAGATGTGGGCTAAATGGTTGGCAGACTCGTTGTCGCTGAGAGTGCGTCCCAGTGTGACCATAGGAAGGTCGTCGCTCTTCCTATGCGCACCTCTTATGACCCTGTAGATGGAGTCCCACATCGACTCCTGGTCCTGTTGGGAGCAGTACTCCATCCAGCTGTCGGTTTGTGCTTTCCTCGCCGCCGCTTCATATGTTTCCTTTTTAGCCAGATATTCGGCTATCACATACTCCTTCCTCCCAGGCGCCGCATTCCTGATCCTCTTCTTCCTGATCATAGCTTCCCTTTTGAGTTTGGTTAGTTCATTCGTCCACCACGGGATGGGTGGTTTCTCGCGAGATCGCGCTCTGGGCATGGTCAGCTCACAGGTCTCCCTGACAGTTTCAATGTAGGTGTTAACCATCGTCTCTAAACTCTCCCGGCTGTCGACACGATCTACATCTTCTACAGTGACCCCTGCTTCCCTCATCTTGACGTCCAGGTATTCTCCAAAGCGGGTCCAATCCGCCTTCCTTGTATTGAAGATCCTAGTCGTTCTTTTGTTAATCACCAGCTCCGGTTTCTGCTTAATTGTGAATGTAATGGCATTATGGTCGGAGCTGGTCATGCCCGTTTCCACCCTCCACCCATCTACCTTCCCAAGCATGTCCTCTGTGCACAACGTTAAATCCACTATACTGGAGTATTCTCTTCCACCTCGGACTACCAGGAATGTGGGGCTGTCACCCGCGTTGAGCAGCTGCAGGTTGCTGGCGTTTATGTAGCTGCTAAGCTCCGCTCCCCTAGGGTTTTCGCGTATGCTACCCCACCAGGGGCTCCACGCATTAACATCCCCGCCAACAACCATACTCCTTCCCGCAACACTTTGTAGTTTTCGAGAAATGTGGTCTAGGTAGGGGTCTAATAGCTGGTCCTCCTCAAAATAAACCGAGGCTATGTTGAGGGTGTTTTTATCGGTTCTAATACCCACCCACACCACATTCTCAGTCTGCTCGGACGGGTCCCAAGCGATCGACAGCTCTGTATTGTGTATCATTATTGCTGCTTTAACTGGTTTTTGGTGATTCACGGTCTTCTGTATCACCCTTATTCCTGGGTAGGCTGGAACGACACCACTGGCCCCCACATATGGTTCCTGGACTAAGCTTATGTGTGTGCCGTTTATTTTTGCGGCCCTCAGCAGCTCCGCGGTGGCCAGCTTGCTCCTCTGAAGATTTGCCTGAATCACCTTAAGTTCAATTTGGGTGCCCTTAGCAGTATGAAGTAGTCGATCTAGCTATTGCATCCCATCGCTTTCTTACTTGGCAGTCCGAGTCAAAGGCAGAATGGTCCGTCCTGTCCATCTTTGCCGCCTGGCAATTGGCGCATGTCGGTCGATCCCCATTAGCCCATGCCGGGCAATCAGCTCTGAGATGGCCACCGCCGCAGTGGCTGCAGGTGTCAGTTGTCGCCTTACAGTACTTACGGCCGTGGCCATAGCCCAGGCACTTCGTACACTGGACCAGCGGGGAGTGGTCCGTCACGGTGCATCTCTGGAGGTCCACATGAAGTTTGCCTGCTGTTGTTAAAGCAATCCAGACCTTGGGAGATACCTGCAGGACGGCGTGGCACTCGTGGGGATTCCTGGCCCTCCTCCGGAATTTTACCACCGCTCGGTACTCCTCCGGCGGTATGCTCCCCACTAAGTGCGCGTTCTGCCTTTTAATCGACTCCAGTATGTCATCGTCCTTGTTGTAGCTCAACACGTTGCTAACCAGGAGGAGCGGGTCCTTGCTTTGCGCATCCTCTACCTTTAACTTTTTGCTGGCTTTTAACTTGGTTTTTAGTTTATTTACTGTTTCTTTCGAGGAGCAGCTTATCACAACTTTTTGGTTCCTGGCCTTCCTGATCCGCTCAACCGCTACCCCGCTAGCTCGGGCATCAGCGGCACCGCGGACACGCATCAGGACATCCTCGCTTGTATCCTTTTCTTCTGTGGACGATACTATAATTGTGTAGCTCGGTTGAAGCTCTCTGGGGTCCCGCGTCCCAGATCCCACAGCCTCAGCATAGGTTCTCCCCAGGCCAGTCCCCTCAACAATGCTGGCTAGCTTCCTCCCGGTCTCCTGGAGTTGTTTGTTGAGGTCAGACGTCTGCTGTACGTGCTGCTGCTGATTGGAGTTTGCGAGGAGGTCTTTTAACTGCTCGCTGTTACGGTGTAGCAGCTCCTGGTGTTCGTCGAGTCTCTTCAGCAGCACCTCTTGGTCTGGGGAGGTCGCAGCAACCGGAGGGAGGGCCTTTAATCTGGCGTCTGCCTCGTAGGTCAGCCAACGCACCGACTCTGCCTCCTTACGCGTTTTTTCCACTTTATCGAGGATTTCGCAATTTGTTACTTGTTGGGCTTTGATAAATTGGCTCAAGGCATCCGCGTGCCTCGCCTCCGCCTTCGCCAACAACTGTTCCCTTCGTGCTACTATCTTCTCCTTTTCAGTGATGTGCCGGTTTCGGGAGTCCGCCAGCCGCAGGATCATTTGATAGAGCCCGTGCAGCCCGCCGATCACCTCCTCTCGGATGTCCCTGTTTAGGTTCCGGGACTCCTCCAGCCTGGTTTTAGTTCGCTGTAAGAGCTCCCCAGCCAGCCTTGGCATGTCGTGGAGGGCTCCTCCGCCGAAGCTCGACACGTCCGAACGCAGAGTTCCAGCGTTGTCCTCTTCGGCCTCCGATGCCAGGTTGACGCTGGTCTCCAGGCTCGCCTGAGAGGCGGCTCGCACTTGGGCTGTGATTCTCAACAACGCTGACTCCGATCTGGTCTTGTTATGGAGGCCATTCTCAGGTGTTGACGTCATCGTGGCCAAACCGCCCTCACTCTGAGTCTCGTTGATAGCGTCCTGATATTCTTCATCAGGACCTCGAAGTGAGACTGTCTCAGCGTCCAAGAGCCTTGCCTCCTCAGATGTTATTGGTGACAAGGCTCTTCGCTGCTCCTCAGTGGGTTTCGGTTTGACCAGTTTTTCCCTTAAAGGTGCCCCTTTTACTGGGACGCAGGGCTTGCGGGGGACCTTCTTGGAGGCTGTTGTGCTCGTCGACATAGTGTGATGCTTTATTCGTGCCTCTACAGCAACGGAGAGTGTGTTGGATTAAGGGCTCTATGTAGAGCTGACAGGGGAAGGCTATTTGGGGGTAATTGACTCTACAGGAGCTGCTAGAATGCAGTTATATCAAGTAAAACTGACTCTACCTTTTGGCTCTACCTAGAGTCACAACAGTAGGTCGCAAGGAAAGAGGACCCAATGGCCTTATAGTTGGAAAAAACCACAGGTCGCTACGACGCTTGGTTCCAAAGTTATCGCCAAAAAAGTTTTCCAGTATGGCTGGATGGAAGGGGGTGTAGTGGTGGGGGTATACTGTCTTGGAACAGCTGCTCCTTGTCCCGAGAGGGACTTAGGTGAAAACCGGAGCCTTCTACGACCACCCGTTACAGAGATAACCGGGAAAGAAGATTTCCAAGATGGCTACCCAAAATGGCCGCCAAAACAAAAACACCTATAACTTCACAACGGATGACCGCAGAGAAGTGGGATTTCTTCCTCGACAGTTATTAGGAGGTTCCCGATTTTCTGAGGTGGCCAAAAGTCAAGTTTACCCTGAGATGTAGTTTCGGGTGGATGAGACCGCGCTATGGTAGATACAGGAAACCGCGCGTTTGTACGACCCTTGGAACCCGAGAAATCGGGATTTAAAGAAAACCAAGATGGCGTCCGCGCAAAATTCGGAGCTCTGTATCTCCCGAACTGCTCGTCCTAGAGAGCCGATCTTGGTACCAAATTGTAGGTATTTCCTCTGCCTATCCAGGGAAATCGCCAAATTGGGTTGTCCAGAGACACCCTCTTTTCTCGACAGAATCCTAAAATTAAGAGTAGGTCAGAAATTACGCCGAAAACCCCGCCTCTCTACGTCCAATAGGTGCTGAGATATTAAATTTCGAAAATTTTCAAGATGGCTGCCAAAACGTTGAAATTTCGACAAAAACGCGATTATTTCTCTTCTGGTAGGCGGAATTAGCCCGTGTTTGGGCTCTGAAGATGGGGAATTCGACAAGGATTCCAAATCCAGTGCCAGAAAAATTTTCAGATATTCCGTTTATGAAATATCGCGGAAAAATGCGAAATTTCGCGGAAAAGTCCGCAGCTCCGCTGTTTTCCAACGGATTTTCAAATAAAAAACGGGTAAATTAAGGGTAGCTGACAGGCTATTCAATTATAAAATTTACTTTTTGGAAATCCCACGGGAACACGGACCACGTGTTTTTTCCCAGTTGGTTTTTCACTTGGCGCTCGGAAAATACTGGTTGTTATGTGTTGTAATTAAACCCGTTTATGGAGTTTAATAGGCGCTACCTGCCAGTATTTTTCGTTTTCCAGAAGACCAAACGGTTGAATTATTATAACTATTAAAAGAAATTTAATCAATTTTTGATCAATTATATCTCTACAGATAATGAAGATATTTCAAATCTAACAAATTACGTGAACAGTTCTGACAGTGCTCTTTCAAGGTAAAAAGGTGATTCTAAATTTGGAGACAAAAACCTGCCATGTGCTTTCCACTATTTTAATTGTGGTGTCGCGAATTTTGGGAGGAAAATTCTACAAAGTACACCAAAATGTGGGCACCTATAAGGCCGACAAAATACACAATTAAAAACTATGGCTCACCGCTTTACTTTCAGCAGGATTTCAGGTTGAAGTTAGGAAACAACTTTCCTTAACCTGTGAAATTGCTGGTTTTCCAGCAATTTCTCGAAGACGCCTGATCCGATCTGGATGAAACTTTCACCAAAACGTGGACGATCACAAGACGCACAAACAGATACCAAATTTATCACAATCACAACACTTTTTACCACTAAAACTGAATTTAAACGACGGAGCAATACGGAAATAGGTGTGTTCACGACGCCGGACGGGGGGGAACTGAGGTTAGGTTAGGTTAGGTTAGGTTAGGTTAGGTTAGGTTAGGTTGGGTTAGGTTAGGTTAGGTTAGGTTAGGTTAGGTTAGGTTAGGTTAGGTTAGGTTAGGTTAGGTTGGGGGGCCATGCTGGAAACCTCCTCGTGTGCCCGTCCGCTACCAATGTTGTCCGGATTCGTCCGGCGGGATTGGAAGCGGTACGGGCCGGTGCTCCCTGGGGGACGGTTAACTCGGTCTTTCGGGATCGCGTTGGCCGTCTGCTAATGTCCAGCGCGGGGTTGTCAGCCATGAGGTGCCCGAGTCTGGCTCATGGTTGACAAGGGGGGGTTCACGCGGCGGTCTGCCCTTAGGGGTGGTCCGTCTGCGGCGGCGGGCTCGGGTCCCTTTCCTTCGGCCTCAGCCGTTGGAAAGTGGGCCTGGGCGTTTCGGTGGGAGGGCACAGGCCCTCTTTTCCGGGGGACAGCCGCGGGGTCATTCCGGGTACTTCTCTGTTTGCAGAGTTGACCCTGGGGTGGCCTCGTGGTTGCGGGGTTTTAGGGGCGGTTAGGGCTTGGGGTTCTTCCTTTCGAGTCGCTCTCTAAGGAGCGGTTCGGACGGTTGTTTCCCCTTGCAAAAGATGGTGCCCGGATTAACCTTCGTGGAGCGAGACACCACGGTCTTGCTCGGCGATCGTTAGTCCCGGCTTGGTGGGTCCCCGACTTATGCCTCTTTCTTGCTGGACTCGGTTGACCACCGTGTTCGGCGGTAGAGGCCTGTCGGGTTCGAGGTCGGGCTCCCTATTTGAGTGGTGGTCTTGCGCGGCGGCGGTCCGTTGGTAGTCACCCCCTGCCAGCCAGCCGGGTCGTGCTTGGCTATCCGCTCATGTGGGGTCCGAACGGTGGTCTTCCTTCGGGGAGATCACCGCCGAGGGAGCTGGGCCTGGACGAGGTCCTCAGGCGTCTTGGGGTTGAGCATAGACTCCCCCGGGCGTTTGGGTTCCGGACCGGGCCTGGCTAGAAGAGGGCTTCGGCCTTCTTCTTAAGGTGGGCTTGGGTGGGGGGGAGGGGACCCCCCCGCGATCTATCAAGCCTGCCGACTATGGAGGGGGCCTCTCGTTGCGGGGTGCCCTCTACGTGGTGTCCGTCGGGGCGCCGCGGTTGTATGCGCAAGCGTTCCCGCGGTGTCCCATCATGACGGCGACGGCAACCGTCTGGTTTAGTGAGTAAGAGTCTCACATACCCAGCGCCTTCCTCCCCTGGAATGCGGTGGGACCCATGATGGGTTCCAGACGTTAAAAAAAAAAAAAAAAAAAAAAAAAAGGTTAGGTTAGGTTAGGTTAGGTTAGGTTAGGTTAGGTTAGGTTAGGTTAGGTTAGGTTAGGTTAGGTTAGGTTAGGTTAGGTTAGGTTAGGTTAGGTTAGGTTAGGTTAGGTTAGGTTAGGTTAGGTTAGGTTTTTTTTTTTTTTTTTTTTTTTTTTTTTTTTTACTAGGTCCTCTAACGTAGTCAGAGCCTTTCTACAACAATAGTGAGAGATTTCCACATTCATACCAGTTCTCGCATTTATTCCTCTCGTACTTCCATGCCGCATACTAACCTTACATTCATCACCTTTTGTGCTATTGGGCTGGGATTGCCCACTATCTAAATCTTTTCTGTTCGAATATCTATTTATTTCTTTATTTTACTGTTTACATTATATTACTTATTGGGATCTACTTCTGATTGGGTAAATAAAGGGGGGGTACACACTTTTTAATATTTTCCTTATTTCTATGTCTAATTACATACCTTAGGTTTCCTATCTTATTCTAACTTTTTCTTTACATTCTATATGTTTCTATATTTTAGTCTTATGTACTATTTACTTGTTAATTTATAATTCTTATTTTTAGTCCTTATATTTACTTATACATTTCACTTTATATATTACATGTACATATAGACATTATATGTTTTAATATACCTTACTTATTCTGTTTTATTTCTCTTGTTAACTTTTAGTATTATTTCGCTACAATATTTTAGGAACTTTTCTCTATTCTGTCCTTTTACTATTTCTACAATACTGTCTAGACTTAATTTTATATCTATGTTTTGTTCCAGATCATGTCTTTCTTTTCCAAAAACGGGGCAATCAAGGATGACGTGGGGGACGCTCTCTTCTACACCGGGATCGCAAACGCAGGACGGACTTTCCTTACACCCAAACCGGTTTAGGTATGAGGAGAATCCCCCGTGCCCCGTGAACAACTGTGTGTGGGTGTATGTTATTTCTATATTTTTTAATATTTTGTGTGCTGTGATTGCATCAGGGAAAAATAATTTTGTGATGGACGCCGTCTGCTCCAATCGGTATCTACTGTTCCACTCGTCAAGCGTTTCCGAGCGGATACTGCGCTTGACGAATGAAACAGGGCACCAGTCGTAGTCCATCCTACGCTTTGACCCGAGGGCAGCCTCCTTAGCCAGCTGGTCGGCTCTCTCATTCCCTTCCAGACCGATGTGCGCTTTGATCCAGAACAAGGAAACTTCCTTGTTCTGGAGTTTGCAGTCCTGTAGGCAATTTCTTGATTCCACTGCAAGAGGATGGGTCGAGGCGGGATTGCTTATGGTTTCGAGAGCCGCTCTCGAGTCACTATATACGCCGTATGTTGACTCCGGCCTTTTTCTCGCAGTTTCCAGGGCTCTGGATAGAGCCAGCAGCTCCGCCTGGTAGACGGTGCAGTATGACGGCAGCGCAAGTTTGACGGCCTTAGTCTCAGCACTTCCTTTCCATAAGGATAATGCTGCCCCGACTTGGCCGTCAATCTTGCTGCCGTCTGTGTAGATACGCACATCGTAATCGATGTGCTCATTATGCTGTTCCTCGTCTATCAGGCATTGAAATTCCCGGCGCAGCTGTTGCGCTGGATGTGGAGCCTCCAGTTTTGAGACCGCTTTTTCAATCTCCCTGTCGCATAACTCTGCTCTGTTTAATCTCCCTTTCTTCACGTCGTAAAGCATGGCTGCCTCCCGAATCCTGAGATCAAGCGGAAGGAGACCAGCCAGGACCAGAGCCGAGTTCAGGGATACCGTTCGGTATGCCCTGGTAATCTTTTGGGCGAATCCCCTTTGCACGGACCCCAGCTGCTTTCTGACCCCTAGTTTGCACGCCGTGGGAGCCCATGCTGCTGCGGCGTACAGAATTATTGGCTCAACTGCGGCAGTGTAAATAGTTTTAGTTACCTCCGGGTTGAGTCCCCAGCTCGCTTTGGCAGCTCTGATTAGCTGCTTGTAAACCCCTACGGCCTTCCGACAGACATCAGCAACGTGGGAATTGAAGGTAAGCCTTTCGTCGATCGTCAGACCCAGGATCTTGATTTCCGGGGACGTTACAATGGCGACCCCTCCCATGTTCAGGCGTGGTGTGTCGTACTTCAGCTTCTTTGTAAGCACCATAGCACATGTCTTGTGTGGTGCGAACTTGAGCTTGTTTCTGATACCCCACGCCTGGACATGTTCGAGAGCGCCATTTGCTCGTTCCTCAATCTCTAGTGCCGTTCCACCGTCGAAGACCATCACCACGTCGTCCGCAAAGGCCTGGCAGTAGTGACCTTTCTCCTCCATCTGTCTCAGGAGAGGGTCCAACAAGACGTTCCAGAGAATGGGTCCTCCGATAGAGCCCTGGACACACCCCTTCCCCGTCGCCCTCGTATGGGCCTCTCCCGCATACCTAACTTCTACATACCTGTTGCTGAGATAACTGCTGATTGTCCGTCTCAAGTTTATGGGACAGTTTTCCTCCGCCAATCTAATCTTTATTGCTGGCCACCAAGCGCTATCGAAGGCGCCCTCGATGTCTAGCGAAATCAACGTCACTATTTTCTTGTCTTTTATTTTAGCGCGGATCCGTTCTATGAGAGCAACGAGGGCGTCTTCTGTGCTCTTCTGTGGCATGAAGCCATATTGGCTGGAGCTTATTTTTGGGAGGATATGGTACTTGAGGCGGGCAATCAGCATCTTCTCATAGATTTTCCCAAAGACAGGAAGCAGCCCGATCGGTCGGTATGCCTTTGGTGTGGAGTAGGTAGGTTTTCCGGGTTTTCGGAGCACCACCACTGCCGCTCTCTTCCACAGAGCCGGGAAATAATTTAGCTCTAAGCATTTATTAAGCAGTGCGAGGATTTGCTCTGGAGCAGCTTTTATTGCTCTGGAGCAGATGTCTGCCGTCAGACCGTCGGAGCCGGGGGCCTTCCTAGGGTTGAAGGACCATGACGCCGCGACCAGTTCTTCGTCTGTGAATGGCGGATCATGTTTTTCAGAATGATGCGCGTCATCAACAGTTGCCGCTTGAGTCCTGATTTGTCGATGGTATAATGTGTCCTGGCCCTCGTCGTCTGTTGGGTAGAATGTCTCAGCCAGCAGCTTCACCGAATCTTTGGCGTTCAGTGTTTTCCCGTCTTTTGTCAACAGCGTATCCTCCTCCCTTTTTGTTGTTCTTCCTATAATTCTGTACACTCCTTCCCACATCCCCTCTCTATCCTGCTTCCTACAGAACTCCTTCCAACTTTCTGTTGCCGCCTTTTTGACTTCTTCTTCATATTTTTCTTTCTGTTGCAGGTACAGCGTCACGACCTCCTGCCTCCGGAGCGGTGCTGCGTTCCTGATGCGTCGTCTTCGAGTGGCTACTTCTTTCTTCAATTTGGAGAGCTGTTCGGACCACCATGGAAAGGTAAGTAATTCTGTTTTCTTTTTTATTGGTATGGTTTGCTTGCATGTTTGTGTGATTGCCTCTGTATATTTTACTATTGCTTCTTCTAATTGTGGTGTGTTGTTTATGTGTTTTATTGTTTCTATTGTAATGTGCATCTCTACTATAAGCTGGGGCAGTTTCTCATGAAATTGCTCCCAGTTTGCCTTCTTAGTGTTATAAATTCTCGTTGTTCTCTCGATGTTTATACCTTTTGCGTCCTGTAGTTTCAACTCGAACAGTATCGCATTATGGTCCGAACTGGTCAAACTTTCCTCCACTCTCCAACTTTGCATCTTGCTCAGCATATCCTCGGAGCAGGCTGTCACATCCACGTGGCTGCTGTATCTTCTTCCCCCTCGAATGGTGTCAAAAGTTGGAAGGTTCCCCGTGTTGGTGATATGGTAACCCATCTCCATTAACTCTCCGCTCATCAGTTCACCCCTGATATCCTCCACTGGGCTGCCCCACCACGTGCTTTTTGCATTGGCGTCTCCGCCTATTATGACTCCACTCCCTGCCCATTCTGCTACCTTCTTCAGATGCCCTATGTAGGGTTCCAAGGGTTTGTCGGGTTCGAAATAGTATGAGACCAGGGTAACCATCCATGCACTTGTCCGAATCCTAACCACAGTGATGTTGTTTGAGGTTAGTTCCGGGCACTGTATCACATCCACGTCATTATTCAATACGACAATTGCCGCTTTTACAGTGCCCTCACCGATATCTCCATTTTGGTATACCCTGATGCCCCGTCGGTTCGCCATTTTCCTTTCTCTTCCTACATAGGGTTCCTGGATGAGCATCAGCATGATGTTCTGCTTTTGGGCTTCTAGTAAGGCTTCATCCGTGGCCAGCTTACTGCGCTGCAGGTTTGCCTGTAAAATTTTGTAGCTTTTGTTGGTCGGTGGGACTACCTCAGCAATAGGAGACTGATGCTCTCGCTATGCTGTCCCATCTTTTCCTCACCGGGCAGTCTTGGCTGAAGGCGTTGTGCGCGCAGTTCGCTACTTGAGACTTTCTGCAGTTTCTGCATTCCGGTAGTGCTCCGGACAGCCTCTCGGGACAGTCCGCGTTGAGATGATGGCCACCGCAGTGACTGCAGACATCTATTGTATCTTTGCAAAATCTGCGGCCGTGGCCGTATCCGAGGCATCTGGAGCACTGTACCAGAGGTGACTGGTCCTCCACTGTGATGTTTTGGAGGTCTATTTTTAGCCTCCCAGCCTGTGTTGCTCTCTTCCATACTGCGGGAGAGACCGACAGCACGATGTGCTTTGTGTGTGGGTTTCGTGCTCTTTTGATATATTTGACCTCTACACGGTCGTCCTCACTGTCGAGGCCTTGAAAAACACCCCGGTTCTGGTTCCTAAGGGTTAGGTTAGGTTAGGTTAGGTTAGGTTAGGTTAGGTTAGGTTAGGTTAGGTTAGGTTAGGTTAGGTTAGGTTAGGTTAGGTTAGGTTAGGTTAGGTTAGGTTAGGTTAGGTTAGGTTAGGTTAGGTTAGGTTAGGTTAGGTTAGGTTAGGTTAGGTTAGGTTGGGGGGCCATGCTGGAAACCTCCTCGTGTGCCCGTCCGCTACCAATGTCATTCGGACTTGTCCGATGGGATTGGAAGCGGTACTGGCCGGTGCTCCCTGGGGGACGGTTAATGCGGTCTTTCGGGATCGCGTTAGCCGTCTGCTAATGTCAAGCGCGGGGTTGTCAGCCATGAGGTGCCCGAGTCTGGCTCATGGTTGGCAAGGGGGGTTCACGCGGCGGTCTGCCCTTAGGGGTGGTCCGTCTGCGGCGGCGGGCTCGGGTCCCTTTCCTTCGGCCTCAGCCGTTGGAAAGTGGGCCTGGGCAATTCGGTGGGAGGGCACAGGCCCTCTTTTCCGGGGGACAGCCGCGGGGTCATTCCGGGTACTTCTCTGTTTGCAGAGTTGACCTTGGGGTGGCCTCGTGGTTGCGGGGTTTTAGGGGTGTTTAGGGCTTGGGGTTCTTCCTTTCGAGTCGCTCTCTAAGGAGCGGTTCGGACGGTTGTTTCCCCTTGCAAAAGATGGTGCCCGGATTAACCTTCGTGGAGCGAGACACCACGGTCTTGCTCGGCGATCGTTAGTCCCGGCTTGGTGGGTCCCCGACTTATGCCTCTTTCTTGCTGGACTCGGTTGACCACCGTGTTCGGCGGTAGAGGCCTGTCGGGTTCGAGGTCGGGCTCCCTTTTTGAGTGGTGGTCTTGCGCGGCGGCGGTCCGTTGGCAGTTTCGGCCCTGTCAGCCAGCCGGGTCGTGCTTGACTCTCCGCTCATGTGGAGTCCGAACGGTGGTCTTCCTTCGGGGAGATCACCGCCGAGGGAGCTGGGCCTGGACGAGGTCCCCAGGCGTCTTGGGGTTGAGCATAGACTCCCCCGGGCGTTTGGGTTCCGGACCGGGCCTGGCTAGAAGAGGGCTTCGGCCTTCTTCTTAAGGTGGGCTTGGGTGGGGGGGAGGGGACCCCCCCGCGATCTATCAAGCCTGCCGACTATGGAGGGGGCCTCTCGTTGCGGGGTGCCCTCTACGTGGTGTCCGTCGGGGCGCCGCGGTTGTATGCGCAAGCGTTCCCGCGGTGTCCCATCATGACGGCGACGGCAACCGTCTGGTTTAGTGAGTAGGAGTCTCACATACCCAACGCCTTCCTCCCCTGGAATGCGGTGGGACCCATGATGGGTTCCAGACGTTAAAAAAAAAAAAAAAAAAAAAGGTTAGGTTAGGTTAGGTTAGGTTAGGTTAGGTTAGGTTAGGTTAGGTTAGGTTAGGTTAGGTTAGGTTAGGTTAGGTTAGGTTAGGTTAGGTTAGGTTAGGTTAGGTTAGGTTAGGTTAGGTTAGGTTAGGTTAGGTTAGGTTAGGTTAGGTTAGGTTAGGTTAGGTTAGGTTAGGTTAGGTTAGGTTAGGTTAGGTTAGGTTAGGTTAGGTTAGGTTAGGTTAGGTTAGGTTAGGTTAGGTTAGGTTAGGTTAGGTTAGGTTAGGTTTTTTTTTTTTTTTTTTTTTTTTTTTTTTTTTTTTTTTTTTTTTTTTTTTTTTTTTTTTTTTTCTGACACCTCCGGCGATTAGTGCCGCAGACTTTGTTATTACTCATTCATTCAAGTTCTCGCAAGCATGCTTCTCGCACTTTCATTCCTCATACTTTATCTTTCTGGTATCCATCGCTCATTCTCACTCTTTACAGCTGGGATTGCTGACTATCTATAGGCTATCTTTCTTTATTTCATATTCGTTACTATAGGTGAATAGGTTTAGGTAAATAAATGGGCACTTTTTCTATAATTGACACTACACAGTTCAGTACACTCTACAATTCTTATTTATATTGCGATTAATTTGCTTCCTAAAGTTCTATATTTCTACTGTCTAAAAGTTTTATTACTCTACTAGACTACTTCTATTACTTATTCTACTTATTCTACTTAACATTGTTTCTGTTTAACACTATTTTTACGGCGAACATCTGTTCTTTACTATTTTTTTTTTACATAATTTACATTTCTATTTTTGTATATATTCTATTTAAATATTTACAATATTTAAAAGACATATTTTCTTAAACTATTCTTATTGTTAGGTCTTATGGCTATTATTACAGACTTCATTTTGTTCACAGCATTCACTATCCAGGAGTAGATTTGTTGTCCCTGATCAATTGGGCTGAGTTTATATTAAAATCCGTCCAATATGCGTTTCGGGTATTTAGTAGTCCGGGATACCTTTCGTTCCCTTAATAGTATGCCACTGATGACCTTGCTATTTCATCCCACTTTTTCCTTACGAAGCAAGTCTCGCTAAAGGCGTTGTGAGCCGTTTGGTCGTGCTTGGCTTTTTTGCAGTTTCTACACGAAGGCTCGATGCCGGCTGCCCAGTCTGCACACTCACTGCGCATATGGGGCCCACCGCAGTGACTACATAAGTCTGCGGGTTCCGTGCAGAGCCGCTTGCCATGCCCGTATCCCAGGCAGCGGGTGCATTGTACTAGCGGGGACTGGTCTTCTGCCCGTATGCGCTGTAGGTCGATGTGGACGTATCCTATTGCCGTCACCCTTTGCCATACCGTCGGTGAGACGGAGATGACCACATGGCAAGTATGTGGATTCCTCGTTTTCCGACGGTACTTTATGTATAGGTTGCACCCCTCATCGTCAAGCTCGCAAAAAACACCTCGATTCTGGTTCCTGAGAGCTTTTACAATATCCTCGTCCGTATTGACGGACAGTACGCTTCTCAGGATCAGCATCGGATTTTTATTCTTTGCCTCCTCGACGGTGAGATCCGCTGCTTTTTCTTGGAGGCGCACCTTCACCTTTTCTCTTTCTTCTCTGCTATGGAAGCCCATTATAATTTTACTATCCTTTGCTTTCCGTACCCTCTCCACTCTCACCCATCCTTCCTTGGCGTTAATTACATTTCTTACTCTTTCCAACACTTCCTCTCCCGTTTCTGTCTCTGTTTTTGACGTGATGACCACAGAGTGCAATGCCCTCCGACTCGGTTGTTGGGAACCGGCACCGTTTGTAGTCACATCTGCGTAAGTTCTAGCCTGATTTTGGCATTCTCGCTGGGTTTCCATTTGTGACTTTAATTCGGTCATCTTGTCGTTAGTTTCTTTCAGCAAGATAGCATGCCGCTCTATCTGCTTGCTTAGATCATTTAGGTCTACGTTTGTGTTGGGATGTACTAGAAAGGTAGAGTTGGCAGGCTTTGATCCTTCCTCCACCCTTCCGGTTTCTTCCTTATTTGTGCCCATCTTCGTGTTCTTAAGGTCCTTTTCCGCATCCTTTACCAATTGGAAAAGGCGGTCTAGGACCTCGGAAACGGCTGTCTTTATTTCTGTTTTAATATTCCGGGAATTTCCAAGGTGAAGCTTCCCTTTTGTAAGACAGGCCTTTGCCTCTGTGATCCGGCTCTGGTAATGCGGGTTTGGCGGAGTGCGTCCTTCCACCGATGTCCTGCGTGTGGTGGCGGATTTTGTATTTTGTGTGGCCTCCTTCGTCTGCGACAGTTGGTTTGCTGGTCCTGCCAGCGTCGTCTGGCTTGTCGAATGGGAGGAGGGAGTTGTACTGGCTGCCTCCCATTCCCCGATGCTTCGTCTAACGCTCGGGACAGATGTCTTTGGGGGAGACCTTGTTTTGTCTGCGGTTTTGGAGGGGGTCCTTGTGACTCCAAACATGTCGGAGGTGTGTGTCAAGTACAATAAAATTTTAAACTTATTTAAGGTAATAGCTCTTTGCAGAGTTATGCTCAATAAAGCGTGTTAAACTAGTGATTGGCGCTGCCAATGTCAGGTGTTACAGATTAGGGTATGTACAGGTACCCGTCAGTTTATATTAAGTTATATAATTATAATAGTCCTAATAAATTACAAACGAAAAATAAAATTTTGGAGCTCTATGTAGAGTCGTCTTGGTAAAGCAATCCTTTATTTAGGGAGTCACAAGAAGGAAATTAATAAAAATAAAATGAAAAATTTAATATAAAAAATTTTTTGACTCTATGTAGAGTCGTCAAAATATACTGGGTTGAAGGGTCTCACTGTGCTCTAGCTAGCAGAGAAAACCCCGTCCCCGTACGACCTTTGGTTCCGGAGATAAATGCGTTTTAAATTTTTAAAAATGGCGGCCAATATGGCGGAAAAAGTTGGTAATAGCGATATCTCCGGTTGCGGAAGGCCGACGGAGGCGTGCGAGGGCTCGTTAGGCTTGCCCCGACCTTCTCTACTCGATTTTATTATCTACTCTATTTGTAGAGTCGTGTAAAATTTTTGTCTACAAGACAGCAGGTCCTATTGATAGTGTAGAGAGAAACACAGTAGAGAAAACCCCAAACTCGTACCTAGATTGGTTACGGAGATATTTAAATTTAAAGTTTTTCAAAATGGCGGCTGTAATGTAGTCTAACTTTCTAAATTCCGTAACCAGTGCTCTAAAGTACCCGTGTTTGGGCTCTAATGATAGGTCTTTGCGAGACCAGCAACACTATGCTAATTCTTACTTACTAGTTCCACCCCCCGATTTAATATAACAAAATAATTGAATAAAAAAGCGAAAAATTAAATTTAAAAATATAAAAAACAATGATAAAATTTCGAAAAAATTTACAGAAACTAATAAAAATAAATGCTAATTTTTGACACTAAAATTAAAAATCTAGATGAAGGGTAGCTGGCACCACGTGTCAACCCCTTTTTTTCAAAAAATCATATCTCTTGAACCCCTGGTGCAAAAAATTTGAAATTTTCAGGAAATATTATCCTCATAAAGAACTATAAAATACAATTTTAAAAAAGGGGGGTCGTCGCTTTCGTTTACGAGATATGATTTTTTGAAAAAGTGACAAAATTTTGAAATACAATAACTTAAAAATTAATGAATATTTTCACAAATTTGAAACGCTGGTCTCTTTGTCACTTGTTTGTGCACCTGGATCCCTCGTCAAAATTTTTCGCACGCAGCTGGAAGTGTGACCACGTGGCCACGTGGTACTTGTTTTTTTGGCGATTATTTCGCCGTCCTTGGCGCGAAAAATCCAAAATAGGGCTCAATTGATAGAGCTTTTTGCAAGCTATCTGGGAACACAATAAAAAGTATATGTCACCGCTTTAGTTTTTGCAGCGTAATTTTTTAAAGTTTTGAATTTTACACTTTTCACGGTTTTTCAGTGTTTTTTAGTTTAAAAAGTTGTCGAATCGTTATGCACTTTTCACTAAACAATAGATCGTATTTTTACGCGTCTTTTGATGTATCACTTGTATATGTTCGGTCACTTTTAACCACTTTTACGAATTTTTATAATTTATTTTAAAGGACTTAAAACACGGAGCGCTTCTGTATATGTCTTGTCGCGACTGCGGGGAGTGCGGAACTGGGTTAGGTTAGGTTAGGTTAGGTTAGGTTAGGTTAGGTTAGGTTAGGTTAGGTTAGGTTAGGTTAGGTTAGGTTAGGTTAGGTTAGGTTAGGTTAGGTTAGGTTAGGTTAGGTTAGGTTAGGTTAGGTTAGGTTAGGTTAGGTTAGGTTAGGTTAGGTTAGGTTAGGTTAGGTTAGGTTAGGTTAGGTTAGGTTAGGTTAGGTTAGGTTAGGTTAGGTTAGGTTAGGTTAGGTTAGGTTAGGTTAGGTTAGGTTAGGTTAGGTTAGGTTAGGTTAGGTTAGGTTAGGTTAGGTTAGGTTAGGTTAGGTTAGGTTAGGTTAGGTTAGGTTAGTTAGGTTAGGTTAGGTTAGGTTAGGTTAGGTTAGGTTAGGTTAGGTTAGGTTAGGTTAGGTTAGGTTAGGTTAGGTTAGGTTAGGTTAGGTTAGGTTAGGTTAGGTTAGGTTAGGTTAGGTTAGGTTAGGTTAGGTTAGGTTAGGTTAGGTTAGGTTAGGTTAGGTTAGGTTAGGTTAGGTTAGGTTAGGTTAGGTTAGGTTAGGTTAGGTTAGGTTAGGTTAGGTTAGGTTAGGTTAGGTTAGGTTAGGTTAGGTTAGGTTAGGTTAGGTTAGGTTAGGTTAGGTTAGGTTAGGTTAGGTTAGGTTAGGTTAGGTTAGGTTAGGTTAGGTTAGGTTAGGTTAGGTTAGGTTAGGTTAGGTTAGGTTAGGTTAGGTTAGGTTAGGTTAGGTTAGGTTAGGTTAGGTTAGGTTAGGTTAGGTTAGGTTAGGTTAGGTTAGGTTAGGTTAGGTTAGGTTAGGTTAGGTTAGGTTAGGTTAGGTTAGGTTAGGTTAGGTTAGGTTAGGTTAGGTTAGGTTAGGTTAGGTTAGGTTAGGTTAGGTTAGGTTAGGTTAGGTTAGGTTAGGTTAGGTTAGGTTAGGTTAGGTTAGGTTAGGTTAGGTTAGGTTAGGTTAGGTTAGGTTAGGTTAGGTTAGGTTAGGTTAGGTTAGGTTAGGTTAGGTTAG